>OY540843.1:18826279-23749299 GCA_961205895.1 Mythimna pallens | reverse complement strand
TAACTAACCTAACCTAACCTAAACCTAACCTAACCTAACCTAACCCTAACCTAACTCCTAACCTAACCTAACCTAACCTAACCTAACCCTAACCTACCTAACCTAACCTAACCTAACCTAACCTAACCTAACCTAACCTAACCTAACCTAACCTACCTAACCTAACCTACCAACCTAACCTAACCTAACCTAACCTAACCTAACATAACCTAACTAACCTAACCTAACCTAACCTAACCTAACCTAACCTAACCTAACCTAACCTAACCTAACCTAACCTAACCTAACCTAACCTAACCTAACCTAACCTAACCTAACCTAACCTAACCTAACCTAACCTAACCTAACCTAACCTAACCTAACCTAACCTAACCTAACCTAACCTAACCTAACCTAACCTAACCTAACCTAACCTAACCTAACCTAACCTAACCTAACCTAACCTAACCTAACCTAACCTAACCTAACCTAACCTAACCTAACCTAACCTAACCTAACCTAACCTAACCTAACCTAACCTAACCTAACCTAACCTAACCTAACCTAACCTAACCTAACCTAACCTAACCTAACCTAACCTAACCTAACCTAACCTAACCTAACCTAACCTAACCTAACCTAACCTAACCTAACCTAACCTAACCTAACCTAACCTAACCTAACCTAACCTAACCTAACCTAACCTAACCTAACCTAACCTAACCTAACCTAACCTAACCTAACCTAACCTAACCTAACCTAACCTAACCTAACCTAACCTAACCTAACCTAACCTAACCTAACCTAACCTAACCTAACCTAACCTAACCTAACCTAACCTAACCTAACCTAACCTAACCTAACCTAACCTAACCTAACCTAACCTAACCTAACCTAACCTAACCTAACCTAACCTAACCTAACCTAACCTAACCTAACCTAACCTAACCTAACCTAACCTAACCTAACCTAACCTAACCTAACCTAACCTAACCTAACCTAACCTAACCTAACCTAACCTAACCTAACCTAACCTAACCTAACCTAACCTAACCTAACCTAACCTAACCTAACCTAACCTAACCTAACCTAACCTAACCTAACCTAACCTAACCTAACCTAACCTAACCTAACCTAACCTAACCTAACCTAACCTAACCTAACCTAACCTAACCTAACCTAACCTAACCTAACCTAACCTAACCTAACCTAACCTAACCTAACCTAACCTAACCTAACCTAACCTAACCTAACCTAACCTAACCTAACCTAACCTAACCTAACCTAACCTAACCTAACCTAACCTAACCTAACCTAACCTAACCTAACCTAACCTAACCTAACCTAACCTAACCTAACCTAACCTAACCTAACCTAACCTAACCTAACCTAACCTAACCTAACCTAACCTAACCTAACCTAACCTAACCTAACCTAACCTAACCTAACCTAACCTAACCTAACCTAACCTAACCTAACCTAACCTAACCTAACCTAACCTAACCTAACCTAACCTAACCTAACCTAACCTAACCTAACCTAACCTAACCTAACCTAACCTAACCTAACCTAACCTAACCTAACCTAACCTAACCTAACCTAACCTAACCTAACCTAACCTAACCTAACCTAACCTAACCTAACCTAACCTAACCTAACCTAACCTAACCTAACCTAACCTAACCTAACCTAACCTAACCTAACCTAACCTAACCTAACCTAACCTAACCTAACCTAACCTAACCTAACCTAACCTAACCTAACCTAACCTAACCTAACCTAACCTAACCTAACCTAACCTAACCTAACCTAACCTAACCTAACCTAACCTAACCTAACCTAACCTAACCTAACCTAACCTAACCTAACCTAACCTAACCTAACCTAACCTAACCTAACCTAACCTAACCTAACCTAACCTAACCTAACCTAACCTAACCTAACCTAACCTAACCTAACCTAACCTAACCTAACCTAACCTAACCTAACCTAACCTAACCTAACCTAACCTAACCTAACCTAACCTAACCTAACCTAACCTAACCTAACCTAACCTAACCTAACCTAACCTAACCTAACCTAACCTAACCTAACCTAACCTAACCTAACCTAACCTAACCTAACCTAACCTAACCTAACCTAACCTAACCTAACCTAACCTAACCTAACCTAACCTAACCTAACCTAACCTAACCTAACCTAACCTAACCTAACCTAACCTAACCTAACCTAACCTAACCTAACCTAACCTAACCTAACCTAACCTAACCTAACCTAACCTAACCTAACCTAACCTAACCTAACCTAACCTAACCTAACCTAACCTAACCTAACCTAACCTAACCTAACCTAACCTAACCTAACCTAACCTAACCTAACCTAACCTAACCTAACCTAACCTAACCTAACCTAACCTAACCTAACCTAACCTAACCTAACCTAACCTAACCTAACCTAACCTAACCTAACCTAACCTAACCTAACCTAACCTAACCTAACCTAACCTAACCTAACCTAACCTAACCTAACCTAACCTAACCTAACCTAACCTAACCTAACCTAACCTAACCTAACCTAACCTAACCTAACCTAACCTAACCTAACCTAACCTAACCTAACCTAACCTAACCTAACCTAACCTAACCTAACCTAACCTAACCTAACCTAACCTAACCTAACCTAACCTAACCTAACCTAACCTAACCTAACCTAACCTAACCTAACCTAACCTAACCTAACCTAACCTAACCTAACCTAACCTAACCTAACCTAACCTAACCTAACCTAACCTAACCTAACCTAACCTAACCTAACCTAACCTAACCTAACCTAACCTAACCTAACCTAACCTAACCTAACCTAACCTAACCTAACCTAACCTAACCTAACCTAACCTAACCTAACCTAACCTAACCTAACCTAACCTAACCTAACCTAACCTAACCTAACCTAACCTAACCTAACCTAACCTAACCTAACCTAACCTAACCTAACCTAACCTAACCTAACCTAACCTAACCTAACCTAACCTAACCTAACCTAACCTAACCTAACCTAACCTAACCTAACCTAACCTAACCTAACCTAACCTAACCTAACCTAACCTAACCTAACCTAACCTAACCTAACCTAACCTAACCTAACCTAACCTAACCTAACCTAACCTAACCTAACCTAACCTAACCTAACCTAACCTAACCTAACCTAACCTAACCTAACCTAACCTAACCTAACCTAACCTAACCTAACCTAACCTAACCTAACCTAACCTAACCTAACCTAACCTAACCTAACCTAACCTAACCTAACCTAACCTAACCTAACCTAACCTAACCTAACCTAACCTAACCTAACCTAACCTAACCTAACCTAACCTAACCTAACCTAACCTAACCTAACCTAACCTAACCTAACCTAACCTAACCTAACCTAACCTAACCTAACCTAACCTAACCTAACCTAACCTAACCTAACCTAACCTAACCTAACCTAACCTAACCTAACCTAACCTAACCTAACCTAACCTAACCTAACCTAACCTAACCTAACCTAACCTAACCTAACCTAACCTAACCTAACCTAACCTAACCTAACCTAACCTAACCTAACCTAACCTAACCTAACCTAACCTAACCTAACCTAACCTAACCTAACCTAACCTAACCTAACCTAACCTAACCTAACCTAACCTAACCTAACCTAACCTAACCTAACCTAACCTAACCTAACCTAACCTAACCTAACCTAACCTAACCTAACCTAACCTAACCTAACCTAACCTAACCTAACCTAACCTAACCTAACCTAACCTAACCTAACCTAACCTAACCCAGTATCCCCCCAACCCTCGTGGCGGTCGGATCGTTTTTGAAGTCGCTCCGCACTTAAAAATTGAAAAAAGTGGTCAAAAGTTGTCCGATTCCAGTGAATCAAGTGTTGATCAATGCAGAATAAGTCGGGTCACGCGATAAAGTGAAATTGTTACACCTGGATTGCAGTGATAAAGTGGGAAAAAGGAAAAATCAGTTATAGGTTATAGTTTCCTAAGTGCTCAATTGAAAAAACGCTTTTTCTGCGAAATCAAGAGCGGTGACCCCCCAATTTTTATTTACCACCACATGCGGACTGAGGAGACCTACAAGCCGAGACTTCGTCTGGAAATTTTCTGTTGAAAATTCGTGAGAAAATTGCAAAAAACCTCAAAGCACATGTGCACGAGGTAGTGGAAGGAGCCGTCGCAGAAACTCCGTTTCTTCACAGGTGCCTACCCTGCAAGCAGAGAAGACTTCTGGTACTGTTAAAATAATTTTAAGTCCAATAATTTTTAAGTAATAATAATTATAAAATTTCAACTTTGACCCGGAATATCTCGGAAACCATATCGAGTACATGTAATTTTTAAAATAGATTCGGCTGCGCGCTAGAATTCTTAGTTATTTTCGGTTTAAATAAAATTTTTATTATATTGAGGTCCCAAGATATTCCAACTTAACTTTAAAAACAGGTTTTTATATAAAAAACCCCTCAAAATTTATTATTTTAAAATTCTCTTTTTATGTTCGCAAAGACACTAAATTGACATATTTTTACCATATTTTAGCAGAATTTTATGTGAAAAGGTTCCAGAGCTGTGGAATTTTGAATATTTTTCTCCAGTTTATTGGGAAATAACAAAAATTTAATATTTTTTCCACCATAGAAGTTCCCAACTAGTCATAGACAGCCCATTTGGCCGAAATTTTGCGTTTCTAGGTCGACCAGGGTCGAAGTTGCGCGAAAAAATTCCAATTTCGGCCATCTTGGTTTCTAGGTTGAGGACTTTAGAGTTCCGTAGCTCTTAAACCAAACGTCATAGAGGTACCGGATTTAAACAGTGGACACCGAGGTACTCTGGGGAACACTGTTCTTATGTTTTCAGGCGCTTTCAGGACCTGAAAATTTTCAGGCCTGAAACCGTATTGGGCGAATAGGGGAAGTTGAGCCAAGCATCGCATTGGAAACCGTGGCTCTGTGTGGCGATTGGTTGTGGAGATATAGTCGATTTAAGTTGGCATTTGACAGATCGGCGGCCATTTTGGAAAACTTTGAGTCGACGTATCTCCGGGACTGGTGGTCGCTGGGGGCTGCGGTTTTTGCAGTGGTGATTGGGGGGACGGCCTCTGTCAGGCAAACCCATTTTCAGGCGGATCGGCGCCGAAGAGTTTCGGGAGCCTGAAAATCATTTTGCGCGACGGAGCGGAGCGAGCCAGAGCGAAGGAACCCAAACTCGAGTGTTCTACCTCAGCTGTAAGGATAGTTATACCGTTTTGAAGTTTGGATTTGACAGTTCTTGAACTGTCAGAACATTTTTCGGGAGCGGATAACTTCCAAACTAGTGGTCGTGGAAACCTCGGGTTTTCTTCTTGGTCGTCGTCAGGTCGCTCCCTACCCGTCCCAGTGGTTTTCAGGCATTTTCAGCGCCTGAAAATTTTTCGGCCTGAAACTGCCGTAGCCGGCTGGATCACGTCGAGCACGTGTAGGCGAGCCCAAGCACGGTGGAGTTCGGTTCAGTGGTTGCGGAGTGGTCGTGGTGTAACCATATTTGGGCGGCCATCTTGGTCAGTAACCAGTATTTTTGCGCCTCGATTGCTCCGGGACCCCTAGGGCTAGATACCCCGAGTTTGGGGTCGTTGGAGCGGGCTTTGCGAGCTCTAGCCGATTAGCTTATCAAACTGACTCTATGTAGAGTCGAAAATTAAAAAGTAGAGACTCCTGATTTTTGACATTAGGAACCCTACCGGGTGTAGTAGGGCCGAGATTGGACCACTCCTTAGTGTTTAAGACGCTGTTAAATATAAAACAGAGTTGTTGTTTAGTTGTTAAGTGTTTATTATTGTGCCGTTTTATATTTTATTTACCTATACAAACTTACTGACTAGGGTACTATACATACCCTATCAAAATATTTAAACTGATACAGAGCCAGACTCTATAAATTTACTTTTAAATTATTAAGTAGTTTCCCGCAATATTTATATTGCAAAAATTTATACTCACGACTCTGTCTGCCTACCGCCGCAAAAATGTTTGGATTTCGCACACCTGCCAAAAAAGACGCACAAACGAGCTCCCGAGAATCAACGCTATCGCCTAAGACTGTAGAGGGCACGGAGCCCTCTAAACAAAACGTGAGACGCAGCATAGGAGAGTGGGAGGCCGGGAAAACAGAACCCCAAGCAACAGCCGCAAAGCAAAGGACATCTCCTCCAACACGCTCCCCTCAAAAAGCAGCCACAACATCAATCATAACGCGGAAGCCAGAACAGAGAGCAGTGCCCGCCCACGGAAGTAAGGGGGCGATGCGAAGAGCCTCTGTAGAAACAGCAGGTGCTTCCTCGGGGCTAAACCAAGAGCAAGAGACCACTGACAGAGTGCAAATAGGCAGGGTGTGGCTTCAAAAAGCAAAAGCTCAATTAAGTGAGTCCCGAAATTTGAAGACGGACCTAAAGGCCGGGATAACCCAGGCACTGGATCACCTCTATCGACTCTTGAAGGAGGAGTCCGCCGCAGGGGCCACAGCAAACGTGGCCGCTGCGGCGGCAGCCCCGCAAGGGCAGGGTGAAAATTCAAGTAAAGGCGAGAAAACAAAAGTGGACTGGAGCCAAGTTCAAAATATAGCGGTTGAACAAAAAGTCGCGAAGAAAGAGATCACAGAAATGTTGAAAGCGCAAGGGAACCAAATAGAAAAAGCAACGAAAGAGATAGAGAAATTAAGAGAGACAGTTACAAACTTACAAGAGGTCACCATGGAAAGAGAGAGATCCTATGCGAGCGTGGTGGCAGCGCCGCCAAACAGGCTGATACCCGAACGGACGGCACTGCACTCCATTGTCGTCACCGCAAAGGACAACACGGAGACTGGAGAGGTAGTGATGGATAGAATAAGGAAAGCAGTAAACGCGAAAGACGGTTGGATAACAGTGGAAAGAGTCAGGAAAGCAAAGAACCAAAAGGTAATCATGGGGTGTAAGACAAGAGAAGAAAGAGAGCGCGTAAAGGAACGCCTTAAGGAAGCGGGAGATCACCTGCTAGTTGAGGAGGTGGAGAACCGTGACCCTATGCTGGTGCTGAGAGATGTCTTGGCGTGCAATAGTGATGTGGACATCACAACAGCTCTGAGAAGCCAGAACGGATCGGTCTTCCAAGGCCTCAAAAAGGAGGAGGATCGAATGGAAATAAAATTCAGACGCAAAGCGAGGAATCCTCTCACAAGTCACGTGGTGGTCAAAGTTTCACCGCAGATCTATAACAGAATGATAGGCCAGCAGTCGGTACACATCGACCTACAGAAAGTGCGAGTGGAAGACCAGTCTCCGCTCGTGCAGTGTTCGATGTGTTTGGGGTATGGACATGGCAGGCGTTTCTGCAAAGAAACCGAACTGAAATGTAGCCACTGCGGAGGGGTGCACATGAAGGACAAGTGCCCGGACTGGCTTGCAGGAGTGGCTCCTTCCTGCTGCAACTGCGTAGCCGCAAAACTGGATGCCGTAAATCACGGAGCCTTTAGCACTGAGTGCCCCGTACGGCGGAAGTGGGACGCCCTGGCCAGAGCCAAGGTGGCATATTGCTAAGGGCGCAAACGGTGTTCAGGCTCCTCTCCTTGTTGCCCAGGCAAATCTACAGAAGAAAAAGCTGGCGACTATAGAGCTGATGATAGAGGCAGATAAACGCGGTGTCACAATAGCGCTCTTACAGGAGCCGTACGTAGGGAATGCCCAAGTGATGAGGGGATATAAGGGAGCAAGGATCTTCCAGTGCGCTAGCCCAGGAGAAGGTACCGTTAAAACAGCAATCGCCGTCTTCAAGCAAGATATCAACATAAGGCAGTACCCTGAGCTGACCACCAACAACTTCTGCGTGATAGGAGCAACGACCGGCGCCAAAGAGATCACCTTCGTCTCCTATTATTTCGAACCGGACCAGCCCATAGAACCGTACTTGCGGCATCTAACGTTAATTGGGGAAAGGGTGGGACACAACTGCCTGATCATTGGCGGAGACGCAAATGCCAAAAGCATATGGTGGGGGAGTAATAAGGATGACACCCGGGGTCAGTAAATGGCCGGCGCGCTCGAAGAGATGGCGTTGCATGTATTGAATACGGGGCAGACACCGACCTTTGACACCGTAAGGGGCAGCCAAAGGTACAGTAGCTGCGTTGATGTGACAGCAGTGTCCCTAGACCTATTGGATAGAGTAGACAACTGGAGAGTCGTGGAAGATCTTACTGGCTCGGACCACAATGGCATATTTTTCGAATTACATATACAAAAATGTAAAGTAAATAAAATAGAAAGGACAACTAGAAAATATAACACAAAGAAAGCAAATTGGGATGATTTTCATAAGAAAATCAAACAATTGCTCTTAGAAAATATAATTACAAAAGTAGAAATAGGAAAAGTAGAGTCAATAGAAAAATTAGAGGAAGTAATAAATAAACTAACAGAAATTATAACAAAAACATGTAACGAGACTATACCGATGAAAAGTAATAGGGAAAAACTCACTGTGCCATGGTGGTCCGAGGAGCTCGAGACCCAAAAAAGGAAAGTTGCTACAAAGAAAAATAGGATCAGGTGTGCGGCTCCAGTTCGGAGAGCAAAGGTCATTGCAGATTACGTAGCGGAAAAAGAAAACTACAAGGCTAACGTAACCAATGCCCAGATTAAGAGCTGGAAAGACTTCTGTGGGAAACAGGACAAGGAAGGGGTATGGGAGGGAATTTATAGAGTGATAGGAAGAACAAGAAAGAGAGAAGAAGACCTCCCCCTTATAAAGAACGGGAAAACCCTGGATGCAAGGGGATCGGTCGAACTCCTCGCTAAAACTTTCTACCCGGAAGACTCTAATGAAGAGGACAATACAGAACACCGGGAAATAAGGAATCGTGCCGAAATAATAAACGATGATATTGGGGACCAAACCCTCGACCCCCCTTTCACCCCCACAGAACTTATGTTAGCGGTCAACTCCTTTAATCCCAAGAAGGCGCCGGGAGCCGATGGATTTACAGCCGATATCTGCACCCACATGATAAACCGGAACGTTGACGTATTCCTCGACCTCCTCAACAAATGTCTGGAACTCCACCATTTTCCCAGCGCATGGAAGGAAGCTACAGTAGTTGTGCTGAGGAAACCAGGGAAGGACACCTATACCTCTCCAAAATCCTACAGACCTATTGGCCTATTACCAGTGTTGGGAAAAATCTTTGAAAAGATGATTGTCCGTAGGCTCAGGTTTCACGTGGTACCAGGGCTGAGCAGAAACCAGTATGGTTTTATGCCACAGAGAAGCACCGAGGACTCCCTCTATACCTTAATGCAGTACATAAAAACCAAACTTGACCAAAAGAGAATAATAACCATGGTGTCATTGGACATAGAGGGAGCCTTCGACAGTGCGTGGTGGCCTGCGATCCGAGTTCGCCTGGCAGAGAAGGGGTGCCCGTGGAATCTGAGGAGACTGATGGACAGCTACTTAAGAGACAGGAAGGTCAGGTTGAGATATGGGGGAGAGGAATGCATCAGGGAGACGGAAAAGGGCTGTGTGCAAGGCTCCATCGGTGGCCCAATACTCTGGAATATCCTACTAGACCCACTGTTGAAGGAGCTCGAACAGCGAGGAGTGTATGCCCAGGCTTTTGCCGATGATGTGGTCATGATCTTCGATGGTCAGACCGCATTAGAGGTAGAAGGACGCGCGAATGCCGCTCTCGAGCATGTTCGGGCGTGGGGTGTGGCAAATAAATTAAAGTTCGCACCAAGTAAAACACATGCAATGGTAATAACGCGTAAGTTAAAATACGACACCCCACGCCTGAGCATGGGCGGGGTCGACATTTGCGCTTCCAGCGAAATCAAGCTGCTGGGAGTCATAATCGACCAAAAACTTACCTTCAACTCCCATGTCAAGGCGGTGTGTAACAAAGCGATAGGGATCTATAGGCAACTATCACGCGCGGCGAAAATAAGTTGGGGCCTTCACCCGGAAGTCATCCGGTCCATCTACACTGTTGCAGTCGAACCGGTTATTCTGTATGCCGCCAGTGTATGGGCACCGGCTGTTAACAAACTAGGCATACAGAAGCAACTTAACGTGGTCCAACGTGGCTTCGCGCAAAAATTATGTAGAGCATATCGCACTGTCTCCCTAAACTCGGCACTAGTTCTGGCTGGCATACTCCCGCTCGATCTTCGCGTGCGCGAAGCAGCCTCATTGTATGAAGCAAAGAGGGGAGTGTCCCAGCCGGGACTAGGGGACCGAGAAGTGGAGAGAATGTCACCAGCGTTGGAATCCCCACATCCAGCAGAGTATATGACCCTTGGATTCGAAGTCCTGGTGGACCAGGAACAACTAAATCAAAACAACGGCTTCGAAATGCGTATCTACACCGATGGCAGCAAGATTCAGGGCAAGGTTGGGGCAGCGCTATCCATATGGAATGGCGGAACCGAAACCAAAGCCCTGAAACTTGCTTTGCCATCGTTCTGCACCGTCTACCAGGCTGAGCTCCTGGCCTTGTGTAGAGCAACGCGGGAGGCCGTTCACCAAAAGGCGACGAACTCTGGGATCTACTCGGACTCAATGGCAGCACTTCAAACCGTAACGAACGTACAAGCTCTCCATCCCCTGGCCGTTCAGGCGCGTGAGAATTTGCGGAAAGCTCTGGTCCAGGGCAAACGTGTCAGCTTGTTCTGGATCAAGGCACATGCAGGACTGGAGGGGAATGAACGTGCTGATTGCCTCGCCAAGGAGGCCGCGTTGACATCTAAACGGAAACCCGATTACGACAAATGTCCGGTGTCATTTGTCAGGCGGAACATACGGATGCGCTCACTTGACGAATGGAACGCACGATATAAAAGCGGCAAAACAGCAGGCATCACAAAAATTTTCTTCCCTGACGCGGTGGAGGCATATAGAGTCGTGCGGAAAATAGAACCTGATAAGTTGTTAACCCAAATGATGACGGGGCATGGTGGGTTTTCCGAGTACTTGCATCGCTTCAAGTGCAAGGAAAGCCCATCGTGCATATGCGAGCCGGGAAAGGTCGAATCGGTACCCCACATTCTGTTGGAATGCCCAGTATACGGTATAGAACGCCTTGAAATCGAATCAAAGCTGGATCAAGAAATAACAATCAAAACCCTAAGCTCAATAATGACAGGAAAAAAGTTGCGTAAATTTATAGAGTATGGCAAGCAAATAGTCAGTAAAGTAAATAATAGAAATAAGTAGGAACTAGGAACGTTATGTTACCAAATATGATATCGCATATTTTGGAAAAACATAAAAATGTCAATTAGTAATAAACGAACGCATTAAAAAATTGTAATAGAATGTAAGTGTAAGATAAACAACCGATTGTTCAAGATAAGATTGTAAAAGATAAGATAGTATAAGATAAGATCGTAGAAGATAAGACTGTAGATGATAATATTGTATAAGGTAGGATTGTAAAAGATAATACTGTATAAGATAAGATTTTATAAGAAGAGATAGCACAAGTTAAGATTGTATAAGTTATGATTGTAGAAGATAATATTGTAGTTGGAAGATTTGTATAAGACTGGTCTGTTTAAGATAAGATTGTAGAGTATAAGATTGCAATAGATAAGTAAAAATATAAATAAAACCGGCGAAACAAGCTATGTATAACAATGTCTAAAAATGTAACCTTTAAATAAAACACGGAGTGTACCCATTTAATGAACCATACCCCAAATAAAGAAATATAAAGATCAAGATAGCCTTGTAGGCGGGAAAACCTACCCGCGGCTTGAATGGAATGGGAGGAATGAAAGAAAGAAATTGTATGAGGAATAAAAGTACGAGAAGCAAAAATGCGAGAACTAGAATGACAGTGAAGCATAGTATAGAAAGACTCTGGCCACCAAGTCGGAGGTAGGCAGCATTTAATAAAAAAAATAAAAAAAAAAAAAAAAAAAAAAAAAAAAAAAACCTAACCTAACCTAACCTAACCTAACCTAACCTAACCTAACCTAACCTAACCTAACCTACCCTAACCTAACCTAACCTAACCTAACCTAACCTAACCTAACCTAACCTAACCTAACCTAACCTAACCCAGTTCCCCCCCAACCCTCGTGGCGGTTGGATCGTTTTCGGTGACGCTCCGTACATAAAAAATCAAAAAACCGGTAAAAAGTTGTCCGATTTTGACGAGTGAGGTGTCTTTGTGCTGGGCAAAGTGAAACCTACACGCCCCTGTGATTTTTCACACTCGGATTGCAGTGCATCAGTGTGAAAACCCGAAAAAACCTCATAAATTGAGGTTAAGTTTCAGAGAAAAAATCTTCAATCACGCACGCTGCGGAATTTAGATCGACGACCTACCTTTTTTGTTAGAAAAAAGGAAGGGGGTAGCTGCCGCACACCGTCTGGACGACCCAGAAGCCTGAAAAACCCGAATTATTTGAAGTTATTCATGAAAAACGAAAACCACGTGGAGCTGAAAGTAGTGAAAACGCAGAGCCAGGTGACTGAAACTTTGCAGTTATAATCTTCCTTCATACTCAAGACTGGTACTGCAAGTATTTTTATCGTACCTATTATATATGATTTTTACAAGGGCTTTAAAATCTATAAAATTTGACCATAATATCTTCGGATATAAGCCACTTTTTGAAAATCTTCAACTGCAGTTTTTGGCGCGCTTATTAGTGGAACACAAATTGTAAATTTCAGATTTTTCAGGTTAATGGTTTCTGAAATATAATTAATTTTATAAATAATTCACTTTTTCGAAAAAAATTCTATGTTAATATTTAGTTTTATCAAATTATGTTTTTTGTCCATATAGTACATGGTTTTTCTAATTTTTTGCCGTTTTTGCCAAAATTTTATGTTTAGTGGATCCTGAGATATCGATTTTTTCCTATTTTTAGGCATTTATTTCAAATCTAACAAGAAATAACAAATTTTGACTTCGGGACAGGATCCAATACGTCTATTGTGACCCATTTAAGCCCAAACACAGGCTAATTATCTTTAAAACTGAGAATTTTGTTAAATTCCACCATTTTGGTTTTTCGGGTTCAAAATTTCAACTTGCTATATCTCAGGAACTACTGGGCCGATTGCACTCGGCTTTTCGCCTTAAGTTGAGACATTTTATGGTCCTTGGCAATTGTTAGGTTTCGGGAGCTTTTGACCTGAAAAGTTTTTCTTAGCTGAAACGGTTTTCAGGATATACTCGAAGTGACGCCGAGCTGTATATCCAAAACCCGAACTTTCTCCGACGAAGGGTTCCGAAATTACGGGCCTTTAAACCTGACTTTTGACAGTTCGGCGGCCATCTTGTTTAACTTCAAACCGCAATAACTCCGGAACCAGGAGTCGTGGGAAGTTGCGGATTTTGATTTTAGACACAGGGGCTCTTTGCCTTCCTTATCCTGCATCTTTCAGGCAGTTACGAGCCAATAAAATTTTAGGGTCCTGAAAACGGTTTCAGTAGATAGGCGAGCTCAGGCCAGGATAGGAGAGTTCAAACTCGCTGGGTTTGCGGCCATCTGGAACGGAGATATTACCTGCCAAAGTTTGACTTTGACAGTTGTGCCGCCATCTTGTCATATTACAAACACCTATATCTTCGCAACGGAGGGTCGCATAGCAGTGGGGTTTTCTGTATGAGAATTGTCTTATACTTATCTTGCGAGTGGGTTGGCTTTCAGGCGTTTTCAGGGGGGAAAAATTTTTCAGCCTGAAAAGTATACCATTGCGTGGATCTTGTCGAGCGTAGTAAGACAAGCCGAAACACGGGGGTTTTCGGTTCATTGGCTACTGAGAAAATCAATTTTAACCATATTTTGGCTGCCATCTTGGATAAAAACCAAATTTTTTGAACTTGAATTGCTCCGGAACCCTTGGAGCTAGTTACCTCGTGTTTGGGTTTGTTGGAACGGGCTTGGCGGGTTCTATGCAGTGATAATATTGGATTGACTCTACATAGAGCCATTTATGTGAAGTCAACAAAAACAGGCTCTGTTAGTGGAAATTGAGCTTTAGACCAACACAGAGCTCCTGACCGCTACCTATAATTAGGTTTCTTAGGGTAGTGCTCAAGAAGTGAGAGAGAAAAAAAAAAAAAAAAAATTTTTTTTTTTTTTTTTTTACAACGTTTGGTTGTAAAAACTATCCAAGCTATTAGCACTTGTGCGGTTTTAAAAGTTTTAAATTTTTACTTATTTTGTGCGTACATTCTTTTTCTTTTATTTTATACATCATTCTATCTTTACCTTACTGTCCCTATTGACGTATTTTATTATTTGACGCATACTCTCCAACATGTTCGGCCATAGAACTCCATTAAAAGCAGCCGGAGGCAAAAAGTCACCGCCTAAACCTGGAGCAGTTGTTTCCTCAAATGTTAGACGCAGCATAGAGAACTGGGAAGCCCCAAACAGCAGCCCCGATCTTGCTACAATTGAACAGACGTCGCAGGCCGGCCCTGCAAAAATAAAAACAAAACTTGCTTTTACGCAAGAGAGTGTGGCAGTGACACAAATAAGAAAGTCTGTCGACACACTCTCACCGCCAAATATTAAATATTCTGACCGAACTGCGGAAGCAAAGGCCTGCCTCGTCAAGGCAAAACTGCATCTTAACAGCTCCAGGAATACAAAGACAGAGATTAAGAACAGTATCTTTGAAGCTACTGAACGGCTCTACCAGCTAGTAAAGGAAGTCGAACTGGAGCTAAAACTAGCTAAGCAAAACATTGTTAGGGAACGGCCCGTTCAAGAGCCACAATCAATTTACGAAACTCCTCCCGTTAACCCTGACACTGCTACAATTTTACAAAAAATGGAACACCAAACAAACCTCCTGGTGGAAAACCATAAAAAGATAGAGGAGCTAAAGGATGCAATTGACCACCAAAAAAAGTTCCTTGAGCAGGGAATTACCTACGCGAGTGTGGCCTCAGCGCAAGGAGTAAGAGTAATGCCAAGGCGAAACACTTTGCACTCGGTAGTGGTTACCTCCAAGGACGAAACGGAAACAGGTGATGAAGTGCTCGACAAAGTGAGGAAAGCAGTGAATGCAAAAGATGGGTGGATAAAAGTCGAAAGGGTGAGGAAAGCCAAGGATAGGAAAGTAATAATAGGCTTACAAACCGAAGAAGAAAGGAGCAAGATAAAAGACCGACTTCAGAAAGAAGGTGTTGACCTCACTGTCGAGGAAGTCAAAAACAAGGATCCGCTTCTGATCTTAAGGAACGTTTTGGTAGTTAACTCTAATGAAGACATCCTTAAGGCGTTACGAAATCAGAACCAGGGTGTTTTTGATGGCCTCGACACTGAGGAAGACAGGGTGGAGGTTAGATACCGAAGAAGAACAAGGAACCCACATATTGGCCACGTTATAATCGGTGTCTCGCCCACTATCTGGCGACGAGCGGTGGACATTGGGACCGTTCACATTGATCTCCAGCGCATCAGGGTCGAAGATCAGACCCCGTTGGTCCAGTGCACCCGCTGCCTAAGCTTTGGACATGGTAAGCGGTTCTGCAAAGAGCCTGCAGACCTATGTGGCCACTGCGGCGGTCCCCACATGAGATCGGAGTGCTCGAACTGGCTTTCAGGCGTACCACCCGTTTGCCGGAACTGTACGAAGGCAAAAGTCGAGCTCTGTACACAGCACAATGCTTTTAGCCATGACTGTCCACTGCGCAAGAAATGGGATGATATAGCTAGATCAACCGTTGCTTATTGCTAAAGGCACCTCCAAGGCAAATACACCCTACGGAGCAATACAGGCAAACCTCCAACGCAAGAAGCTAGCAACCAATGAGTTTCTCACAGAAGCCACGGAACGTGGGATAGCACTGGCGCTTCTTCAGGAACCGTATGTGGGTGGAGCAAAAGTAATGAGGAGTCACAGGGGCGTTAGGATCTTCCAAAGCACTGGAACAGGAGGTGGGACTGTTAAGGCAGCAATAGCTGTCTTTAACAGTGACTTTATAGTCAAGCAGTACCCAAAACTCACCACAAACAACATCGTTGTGGTGGGAATCCAGACCAGTGCTTGGGAGATCACGCTTGTCTCCTTTTACTTTGAGCCAGACCAGCCAATTGAGCCCTATTTAGAACACCTCAAACAAATAGAGCGCGCCGTCGATTCCAAAAAACTGATCGTTGGAGGTGACGCTAACGCCAGAAGCATGTGGTGGGGCAGTCCAACAGCTGACCTTAGGGGGGAAGAGGTGGTAGGAACTCTCGGCGAGCTAAATCTGAACATACTTAATAGAGGGGAAATTCCGACCTTCGACACTATCCGGGGAGGAAAGCGATACAGTAGTCACGTGGATATCACCGCTTGCTCCAATGATATCTTGGACATGATAGACGACTGGAGGGTTGACGAGGGACTCACGAGCTCGGATCACAACGGCATCACGTTCAAAATCTTCTTACAAAAATCAAAGGGCGTCAAAGTTGAACGAACTACCCGTAAATACAACACTAGAAAAGCGAACTGGTCCAATTTTCATGAGAAACTTGGCCAGTTGAAAATTAAATTTAAATTCACCAAAACCGAAATAGAAAAAATTCACAACTTAGAGCAAATAGATATAGTAACAGAAAACCTCTACAAAGCAATAGATGAAGCATGTAAACAAACCATACCAACCATAAAAACTAAAGAAGAACTTACCTTGCCGTGGTGGTCCGAGAGACTCGCTGAGATGAAGAAAACCGTCGCCACCATGAAGCGTAGGATCCGCTGCGCCGCCCCAATCCGGAAGTCGAGGGTCATAGAAGAGTACCTGGAAAAGAAAAAAGAGTATGAGTTAGAAGTGGCCAAAGCTCAAACCGAGAGTTGGAAGGAATTCTGTGGGAGACAAGATAAGGAGGGGATCTGGGAAGGAATATATAGGGTAATAGGTAGGACACAGCGTAGAGAGGAGGACCTGCCTTTGGAGGCTAATGGTGATGTGCTGGATGCAAAAGGTTCCGTGAAGCTGCTAGCGGAAACATTTTACCCGGAAGACCTTACAGAATGCGACAGCGCACATCACCGATCCATTCGAGTTAAGGCCGAGATCGTAAATTCTGGCGAGCAAAATGACCCTTGTGACCCACCCTTTACGATGGCTGAGTTGAAAAATTCGATCGAGTCTTTCAATCCGAAAAAAGCACCAGGATCAGACGGCTTTACCGCAGACATCTGTCGTCACGCCGTGGGTAATGATCCGGAATTGTTCTTAGGGTTCCTTAACAAGTGCCTGGAATGTCACTGCTTCCCCACTGCCTGGAAGGAGGCAACCGTCGTGATTCTTAAAAAGCCTGGAAAAGCGAACTATACCAGCCCCAAATCATATAGGCCGATTGGGCTGTTGCCTATATTGGGGAAAATCTTGGAAAAGATGCTGGTGGCCCGCCTAAAGTTTCACCTTCTGCCGAACATGAGTACCCGTCAGTACGGATTCATGCCACAGAAAAGCACGGAGGATGCCCTCTACAATCTCATGCAGCATGTCCATAGGAAGCTCAGCCAAAAACGGATAGTGACACTCGTTTCTTTGGACATAGAGGGGGCATTTGATAGCGCGTGGTGGCCTGCAATAAGGATTCGACTGGCGGAAGAAAAGTGTCCTATTGATCTTAGGCGGGTCATCGACAGTTACCTCAGAGACCGCAAAGTCTCAATCAGATACGGTGGGGAGGTGTATAAAAAGGCAACCAATAAAGGCTGTGTACAGGGCTCGATTGGGGGCCCAATTTTTTGGAACCTGGTCCTAGACCCCCTCATAAAAGCAGCAGAGGCTAGGGGAACGTACATCCAGGCATTTGCGGATGATATCGTCCTGGTCTTCGACGGGGAGACTGCGCTGGAGATAGAAGCATGTGCCAATGCAGCTCTCAATCATGTTCTGGCGTGGGGTGTCGAGAACAAACTTAAATTTGCACCACATAAGACAGTTGCCATGGTAATAACCAAAAAATTGAAATACGACACACCACGCCTGAGTATGGGCGGGATCAACATTAAAATGTCGAATGAAGTAAAGCTTCTGGGTGTAACGATCGACGAAAAACTAACCTTCAAAAAACACGTCTCACTCGCTTGTGGAAAGGCAATCGCGATCTACAAGCAGCTGTGTAGAGCTGCAAAGGTTAGTTGGGGGTTACACCCAGAAGTGATACGGACGATGTATGTGGCGGTAATAGAGCCCATAATACTTTACGCTGCAAGCGTTTGGGCGCCGGCGGCTAAAAGGTTGGGCATCAGAAGACAACTTGGGGCCGTTCAGCGTGGAGTCGCTCAAAAGATGTGCAGGGCATATCGCACGGTCTCCCTGAACTCGGCACTGGTGCTGTCTGGATTACTCCCCCTCGACATTAGAGTTCGTGAGGCGGCATGTCTATATGAAGCCAAGAAGGGAGTGCCCCAGACATCACTGGGGGACAGGCAGGTCGAGCAAATGACCGCTGCAATAGATGACCCTCATCCTGCGGTACGCGACATCCTTAAGTTCGACAGCCTGGTAAACCAAGAACAGCTGGACAGGTGCAGTGTTGACGTCCGCATTTTTACGGACGGAAGCAAGATCGGAGGAGGGGTCGGCGCTTCACTGTCCGTATGGAATGGTGAGGCTGAGACCAAAGCCCTAAAATTTGCCCTATCAAATTACTGCACGGTTTACCAGGCTGAACTCCTGGCAATTGCAAGGGCAACAAAGGAAGTAACCAAGCTTAAGGCGTCTTCCTTTGGAATTTTCAGCGACTCAATGGCGGCTCTACAAACATTAGCAAATCCCAGTTCACGCCACCCTCTTGCTGTAGAAGCTAGGGATAACATTAGATCCGCATCCCGCCAGAACAAGGTTGTAACCTTGTTCTGGATAAAAGCTCATGTGGGGCTACAGGGGAATGAAAGAGCCGACCAGTTAGCAAAGGAGGCCGCTGAAAATCCCAAAAGAAAACCAGATTATGACCAGTGTCCGGTTTCATACGTCAAGCGGAGCATACGTATGGCGACGCTTGACGAATGGAACCTTAGATACGTAACTGGTGACACGGCATCTGTTACGAAATTATTTTTCCCAGATGTCCGGACAGCCCATGGGATAATCCGAAAGATAGGAACAAGTAGCTTGAACACGCAAATAATGACAGGGCACGGTGGATTCTCCGAGTACTTGAACCGTTTCAAGCTCAAGGAGAGTCCATCGTGTATTTGTGACCCAAGTGTAAGTGAAACGGTCCCGCACATACTATTTGACTGCCCCCAATTCGACAGGCACCGCTTCAACGTCGAGCATGCGTTAAATACAAAAATAACATGCAATAATCTAAAGGATATTATAGAGAGTAAAAATAGAGAAATTTTCTTAGATTACAGCAAATATATCGCTCAAATAGTAATTGCAAGAAACAAAACCGCATAAGTAAATATGCTATCATAATATAGTATAGTATATTAAGTTTAGCATAGCCGTAAAAGTTGTTTAATATATAAATGTAAGATAGGAATAAATAATTATAAGTATTTAAATAAGAATAAGTCTAGAATAATTATGATTAGACTAAGGTCTTCCGTTTTTGTAAAACTTCCCGTCTCCCTTCTGTCTTGTCCATTTGTTTGATGGAAATATATATATGTATAACATACAAGAAAATAAAATTAGGAGTATATAGAATATGTGAAAAATAAGATAAAAATTGTAAAATAAACTGTAGAATTTAAGGAATCAAAAAGTGTAAAATGTGAAAATTAAAAACTGTTTACCACTCCCTTATTAATACCCCTATAAAGGAAAATAAAGAAAAATGGAAAACTATTTAGAGAGATTAGTAAAATAGCAGTAGTTGGGAACCCCACCCAAAAATGAACAAAAGATGATGAATGCAAGAAAGACAAAGTATGAGGAATGAAAGTACGAGAGGCATACATGCGAGAACTGGAGTGAAAGAAAATAAAAGTAGCTAGCATAGGCTCCGATACACGTTGGAGGTAGAAGTATAAAAAAAAAAAAAAAAAAAAAAAAAAAAAAAAAAAACCTAACCTAACCTAACCTAACCTAACCTAACCACATATGGCAATGGAAATTATCCAACTGGTAGACCAAAACCTTGTGGACAGGTACAATGTGCAGCAGGTGCGAATATTCACCGACGGCAGTAAGATCGAGGGGAAGGTTGGGGCCGCGCTATCCTTATGGAATAGCGAGGCCGAAATCCAGAACCTTAAGCTCAGTCTGTCCGCATACTGCACAGTCTACCAGGCGGAACTCCTAGCCATATGTAAAGCCACGAGCGTCATCCTCAAAAGGAGGGAGGTGACCTATGGTCTGTACAGCGATTCGAGAGCCGCATTGGAGACGGTCGCAAACCATTGGTCCCTCCACCCTCTGGCCGTGGAGACGAGGGAGAACCTGCAAAAGGCTTTGGTACAGGGCAAAGATGTATCCTTGTTCTGGGTCAAGGCTCATGCAGGACTGCTCGGGAACGAGCGCGCCGACTATCTGGCCAAACATGCGGCTCTAGTGTCAAAGAGGAAACATGACTACGACCAGTGTCCAGTTTCATTCATAAAACGGCAAATACGGCAAGCATCGCTAAAATCATGGAACAATCGGTACGTAGCCGGAGACACTGGATCAGTCACGAAAATGTTTCTCCCTAATGCAATTGATGCATACCGGTTTGTCCGCAAGATAAAACCGGAGGGTAAACTCACCCAGATGCTAACGGGGCATGGTGGATTCTCTCAGTACTTGAACCGCTTCAAGTGCAGAGAGAGTCCATCATGCATCTGTGAACCTAACGCCATCGAAGACGTTGCACACCTGTTAGTGGAATGTCCAACCCACGCAGTACTTAGATTCAATTTTGAACAAAAAGTAGGAAAGAAAATGAGTAAAGCTAACTTATGTGAACTTCTTACTAGTAAAGTCACCACCAATGATTTTACTGAGTACTGCACTAAAATATGCGAAATAGTGAATAAGAGAAACAAGGATTAGATAAATAAAATTTGTTAAATTATATAATAATTTATATTAATATTAGCAAAGTGTAACCCTAGATATCAATGTAATAATAGAGAATAAGTGCAGTAATATAAGTATATTTTAAGATGAATAAGTTAGAGAATAAGCAAAACACATAAGGATAGTAATAACTAGATATAAGAATGTAGTAAAGTGTAAAAAGATAATAAAGAATGTAAGATTATAGATATAAGAAATGTAGTAAAATGTAACAAGATAATAAAGTATGTATGAATATAGATATAAGTAAAATAAGAAATAAAATACACGTAGTAATTGTCTTTATAAATAAGAAACTACAAAAATAAAGATGTACAAGCAGGCGAAAAAGCCATCCTAGAAACCAATAAAAATGATAGGAAACTCCCCTTCCTGTAATACAATCCTGGACCATTATCCGGGGATCACCATGTAGGCTAGCTCGCGGGCCGGGCCTTGGCGCCCGGACAGGTATAAAAAAAAAAAAAAAAAAAAAAAAAACCTAACCTAACCAGTTCCCCCTCAACCCTCGTGGCGGTCGGATCGTTTTCCAAGTCGCTCCGCACTTTAAATTCCGAAAAAGTGGTAAAAAGTTGACCGATTTCAGTGAATCAAGTGTTGATCAATGCAGAATAAGTCGGGTCACGCGATAGAGTGAGAGTGTTACACCTGAATTGCAGTGATAAAGCGGGAAAAAGGAAAAATCAGTTATAGGTTATAATTTCCTAAGTGCTAAATTGAAAAAACGCTTTTACTGCAAAATCAAAAGCGGTGACCCCCAAATTTTTATTTACCACCATATGCGGACTGAGGAGACCTACAGGCCGAGACTTTGTCTGGAATTTTTCTGTTGAAAATTCGTGAGAAAATTGCGAAAAACCTCAAAACACATGTGCACGAGGTAGTGGAAGGAGCCGTCGCAGAAACTCCGTTTCTTCACAGGTGCCTACCCTGCAAGCAGAGAAGACTTCTGGTACTGTTAAAATAATTTTAAGTCCAATAATTTTTAAGTAATGATAATTATAAAATTTCAACTTTGACCCGGAATATCTCGGAAACCATATCGAGTACATGTAATTTTTAAAATAGATTCGGCTGCGCGCTAGAATTCTTAGTTATTTTCGGTTTTAATAAATTTTTTATTATATTGAGTTCCCAAGATATTCCAATTTAACTTTAAAAACTGGTTTTTTATATAAAAAACTCCTCAAAATTTATTATTTTAAAATTTCTTTTTTACGTTCGCAAAGACACTAAATTATCATATTTTTAACATATTTTAGCAGAATTTTATGTGAAAAGGTTCCGGAGCTGTGGAATTTTAAATATTTTTCTCTAGTTTATTGGGAAATAACAAAATTTTAATATTTATTCCACCATAGAAGTTCCCAACTAGTCATAGACAGCTCATTTGTCCGAAATTTCGCGTTTCTAGGTCGACCAGGGTCGAAGTTGCGCGAAAAAAGTCCAATTTCGGCCATCTTGGTTTCTGGGTTGAGGACTTTAGAGTTCCGTAGCTCTTAAACCAAACATCATAGAAGTACCGGATTTTCACAGTGGACACCGAGGTACTCTGGGGAACACTGTTTTTATGTTTTCAGGCGCTTTCAGGACCTGAAAATTTTCAGGCCTGAAACCGTATTGGGCGAATAGGGGAAGTTGAGCCAAGCATCGCATTGGAAACCGTGGCTCTGTGTGGCGATTGGTTGTGGAGATATAGTCAATTTAAGTGGGCATTTGACAGCTGGGCGGCCATCTTGAAAAAGTTTGACCCACTATAGCTCTGGAGCTGGTCGTCGCAGGGAGTTGCCGACTTCACAGTGGTGTTTGGGGAGACAAACTCTACTCGATTCACTTTGTTACGAGCGCTTTGGTGCTGAGAATTTTCAGGCGCCTGAAAACCAATTTGCGCGTCGGAGCAGGACGAGTCAAGCCAAACGAGCCCAAACTCGACTATCCTCCGACTAGTAGAGGGCAAGCTGCACCGTTCTGAAGGTTGACTTTGACAGTTAGCGACCTGTCAAACTAGTTTTTGAACTCGGGTAGCTTCCGAACCCGGAGTCGTGGAAAGTTCGGGTTTTCGTTTAGGGCATCGGCTGGCTCCTCCCTACCCGACGAGCTACTTTTCAGAAACTTTCAGGACCCAGATATTTTCAGGCCTGAAAACCAATTTGCTTGATAGGTCTTGACGAGCTCGTCCGGGGGAGCCCAAGCACGGTGATATTTGGGCAACAGGTTCCGGAGGAAACCACTGACAACCGGATCTTGGGCGCCATCTTGCTCTGGCAACCAAAGTTTCTGACCGGGTTTCCTCGGGAGCCGTCTGGGCTGGAACGGCCGTGTTTGGGTTCGTTGGAAAGGCCTCGGGGAGATCTGTCCAGCCGTAAACAGGGATCGACTCTATGTAGAGTCTTAAAAATTTTGTTTTAAAATTTTCTTTTCTTTTTCAAGAACTTGGTTCCTGGAAGCCTTCTGACGCTAGACTTAGGTCTGGAACGTCTAGACATAGACGTGACGATATCATAATATACTAAGTTTTACATTAAGTGACTAGATTGAGGCCTATTAAATATAAGCTAATAGGCATAATAACGGATAGAGTCTGTGTCTCTATAACTTTTGTATGGTACTTTTTCTTTTCATTAATTTTTATTTTTATCATAATATATATAAATAATATCTTTGCAGAGACTGAATAAATCTATAACTTTTACAAACCTTTTATAAATTATCTGCAATAGCATAATTAGTGACGCAATTGACGTGTTCCTCTGAAATCATGTTCGGATATCGTACCCCCGCAAAACGAGACATGAAAACTGGTAAAGACGAGGGCTCAATTAGCCCATTCAATGAGACGGAGAAGGCAGGCCCTTCTGCACAAAATATTGACCTGACGCAGACCTTTAACGTAAGGAAGAGTATAGGAGAATGGGAAGCCGCAAGAACAGAGGAAAAGATTACATCCCCGGAAAAATCACCAAAGACCAGTCTTTTGGATACTATGAGGGTAAAACAGAAAGTATTACCACCACAGGAGAAGAAAGAAATGGCAATGCGCAGACGCTCAGTTGAAACCCAGAGTTCATCACCGAAAGCGGAAAGACCTAGGTTCGCAAATAGAGTGGCCGAAGCCAAAGCATGCATTACCAAAGCGAAGCTGCACCTTGGTAACTCAAGAAACTTAAAAACCGACATCAAAACTGAGGTTACCCTGGCAATAGAACGACTTTTTCAATTGGTGAAAGAAGGGGAAGCAGAAAGAAACTCTGGCAAGATAAGTATAACAAATAAAGAACAAGTCCAAGAAACTAACAGCGAGGGAGAGAACGATCAAAATACAAGTAAGGAGACAGGAAAAGAAAAGGAAAATGGCAAACTGCTAGAGAAAATTGAAGAACATGGAAGGCAACTCGAAGAAAACTTTAAAGAAATTGTGAAATTAAGAGAACTAATGGAGAAAGAGCAAGAGATAAGAGAAAAAAGAGTGACATACGCTAGTGTGGCGGCTGGTCCTTTTGGGAGGAAGCAACCAGAGACCATGGCTATACACTCAGTGGTGATAACCTCTAACAACGAGAATGATACAGGAGAACAAGTGCTCGAGAAGATACGGAAAGCAGTAAACGCCAAAGAGGAAGGAGTTAAAATAGACAAGATAAGAAAAGGAAGAGATAAAAAGGTGGTCGTGGGGTGCCAAACGCAAATAGAGATAGATAGAGTCAAAGATAGAATAAAGAAAGCGGGAACGGAACTCAATGTAGAACAAGTGAGAAACAAAGACCCACTCGTCATCATCTGGGGAGTCCTCAAATACAACACGGATGAAGACGTCCTTAAGGCTTTTCATACGCAAAATACACATCTTTTCAAAGATGTGAGTGATGAGAACGATCGAGTGACCATAAAATACAGAAAAAAGGCTAGAAACCCACACACATGCCACATTGTAGTAAGTGTGTCACCAATTATCTGGAGCAGGCTAACAGAGACTGGTACCGTCCATATCGACATTCAGCGGCTTAAGGTAGCAGACCAGTCCCCATTGATACAGTGTTCACGCTGCTTGGGCTTTGGACATGGGAAGCGGGTATGTCGCGATAACCCAGTTGACTTGTGCAGCCACTGCGGTGGCCCACACCTTAAAACAGAATGTCCAGACTGGCTTGCCGGGGAGGTCCCAACATGCCGCAATTGTGTGAGAGCTAAGTTAGACCATGTGGGTCATAATGCTTTTAGTGCAGAGTGCCCGGTCCGGAAGAGATGGGAGTCACTGGCGAGGTCCACTGTAGCTTATTGCTAAGGTGGTACCGGTCGTAAATAGGATAAGCAGTACAAGCGAAGGTAGACCACACCAGTATTGCGTGGCCCAAGCAAACCTCCAGAAGTGCGAGCTAGCCACAGCCGAATTTATCATAGAAGCGGGCAAAAGGAAATTGGCGTTTGCTATGATCCAGGAGCCATATATAGGTGCTGTCGGAATAATGAAGAACTATCAGGGTACACGAGTCGTACAATGTGCCAGGAAAACCGAAAAGGTGAATAAGGCGGCCATTGTACTCTTTGATGACACTATAAACCTGACACAGTGTCCAACACTGACAACTGAAAACTTTGCGGTTGCAAAGTTGAGGACTGGAGCTTGGGAAATAGGAGTTGTGTCAGTGTACTTTGATGGTGGACAGCCTATTGAGCCAGACTTGGATCAAATTAGAGTAATTATGGAGGGGATTGGAGTACGAGACGTAATACTGGGGGGAGATGTCAACGCATGGAACACTTGGTGGGGGAGTCGGGAGGTTGACCCGAGAGGAGAAGCTTTGGCGGGCATGCTCGACGAGCTGGAACTTCAAATCCTGAACGTCGGAACAGATCCTACCTTCGATGTCATCAGGGGAGGTAGGAGGTACAGCAGCTGTGTAGACATAACTACATGCACAGAGAACATGCTTGGCAGGGTAAAAAATTGGAGACTAGTGGGAGACATGACCACATCGGACCACAAGGCAATCCTGTTTGAGGTACAATTAGAGAAATCAATAGGAATAGATATAGAAAGGACTACTAGGAAATACAACACAAAAAAAGCAGACTGGACAGAGTTTTGTAAAAGACTAAGTCAGGCCTGCGAAAATAAAAACATTAACAAAACAGAAATAGATAAGATAGAGTCAATAGAAGATTTGGATAATATGATAAAAAAATACACAGAATCAATAGAAGAGTCATGTGAAGGAACTATACCAAGAGTAAAAAACAGAAAAAGAACGGGGTTGCCCTGGTGGACTGAGGAATTAACGCAAATGAAAGTGGACCTAAAAAGGAAGAAAAGAAGAATCTCCTGCGCTGCACCTGAACGTCGAGCATGGGTTATTGAGCTATACCTTGCAGCAAAGGAGGAATATAGGAGGGCTGTTAAAAATGCACAGACAACAAGCTGGAAGGAGTTTTGTGGAAAGCAAGACCGTGAAACGATGTGGGATAGCATCTATAGGGTAATAGGCCGCACAACCACTAGACAAGAGGATGTTCCTTTGGTCCAAAGAGGACGAGTACTCAGTGGCGATGAATCGGCCAGGCTGCTGGCGGAAACATTTTATCCTGAGGATAAAACGCTGGATGACGATGCGAGTCACATGGAGGTACGAGAGTTGGCGAACAGAGCTAATAAAAAGACGGATGATGAGGCATTCGACCCTCTGTTCACGACGGAAGAACTAAAGTGGGCCGCATCTAGTTTTAACCCGAAAAAAGCACCTGGAATCGACGGACTCACTGCAGATATCTGTAAAGCGGCTATTGCTAATAGCCCTCCTCTGTTTCTGGCGCTTTTAAATAGATGTCTCAGTCTGTCCCACTTTCCGACCACCTGGAAAGAGGCAGTCGTGGTAGTACTAAGAAAGCAGGGAAAAGAAGACTACACGCATCCCAAATCGTACAGGCCAATTGGGCTACTGCCTGTACTAGGGAAAATCCTGGAGAAAATGTTAGTTAAACGCATTAGGTGGCATATCTCACCGGGGGCGAGTACAAACCAGTATGGGTTTACGCCACAGCGCAGCACCGAGGACTCCCTCTATGACATGATAAAACGCATCAGAGACAAGCTTAAGGACAAGAAGCTCACGGTTGTCATATCATTGGACATAGAGGGAGCCTTCGACAGCGCATGGTGGCCGGCCATGAAATGTCGACTGGCAGAAACTGGATGCCCGGTAAACTTGAGACGACTAGTGGATAGTTACTTATCTGATAGGGGAGTGCGTGTTAGATATGCAGGTGCGGAACACCAACGCAAAACAACAAAAGGTTGTGTGCAGGGCTCTATAAGCGGGCCCACATTCTGGAATTTGATCCTCGACCCCCTGCTTAAGGAACTGGAGGAGCTGGGTGAACATTGTCAAGCGTTTGCGGATGATGTGGTCCTGATTGTCTCGGGAGATACTGCGCTTGACGTCCAGAGGCGGGCAAATGCGACTCTTGCGCATGTTCAGAAGTGGGGCGTCAGAAATAAACTAAAATTTGCGCCTCATAAAACTAAGGCTATGCTTATTACTAACAAACTAAAGTACGACTCACCACTTCTGCACATGGGCGGGGAGGACATAGCTCTGTCTCAGGAGATTAAAATACTCGGGCTCACGATTGACAATAAGCTGACGTTCAACGCTCACGCGTCGAACATATGTAGGAAGGCGCTCAATTTATATAAGCAGTTATCCAGAGCCGCAAAGGTCAGCTGGGGCCTGGGACCCGAGATAGTCAGGACCATATACATCGCGGTGGTGGAGCCAGTAGTTCTGTACGCGGCATGTGCCTGGGCACCTGCAGCATGTAAACTGGGTATAAGGAAGCACCTAGATGCAGTCCAGCGTGGATTTGTGCAAAAAATTATTAGGGCTTATAGGACAACGTCATTGAACTCGGCTCTGGTACTCTCTGGGCTGCTTCCATTGGACCTAAGGATCCGAGAAGCAGCCTCTCTTTATGAGATAAAGAAAGGTTTTTCCCGGAGATTTACAGGAGACCGAGATGTAGAAACAGCTGTGCCCTACACACAGATACCACATCCGGCAGACCAAATTGGCATAAGTTTCGAATGCGTGGTGAACGATGAACAACTAGCTCAGCAAGGCCTTGAAAACCCGAAGATCTACACCGATGGGAGTAGAATTGAGGGCAGGGTTGGCGCTGCGTTGTCCTTTTGGGAAAACGGCCAAGAGACCAAAGCTCAAAAGTTTAAACTGGAAAAGTTCTGCACGGTGTACCAGGCCGAACTATTGGCTCTATGTAAAGCCACCGAATTGGCTTTAAAACATCCGGCTCGGGTTTTTGAGGTATACTGTGACTCCAGATCAGCCCTGGAATCAGTGACCCAAGGTGTTTCCCTTCACCCCCTAGTAGCCAAAATCCAGAAAAACATCCAGTCGTTCATTAAACGAGGTAAAAATGTTAAATTGTACTGGATAAAGGCACACGTGGGGCTGGAGGGCAACGAAAGGGCTGACATGCTGGCTAAGGAGGCGGCGGTGGGCAGAAAGACAAGACCGGACTATGATCTTTGCCCGATTTCCTTCGTCAAGCGAGAGATCCGAATGGACTCGCTTGACGAATGGAACACGAGATACCGGTCAGGGGAAACCGCATCCACGACAAAGGCCTTTTTTCCTGATGCCCGAACTGCCTACAGCATAGTCCGGAAACTTGACCTTGACCCCCTTCTAGTGCAAGTGCTAACGGGCCATGGCGGGTTCTCCGAGTATTTGAATCGGTTTAGGTGCAAGGGGAGCCCGGCGTGTGTCTGTGATCCTGAAAGCACGGAAAATGTTCTGCACCTTATTATAGATTGCCCGATTTTTGAAAAGGAAAGGTACGATTTAGAAGCTGAAATAGACACAAGAATTTGCTTAGAACACTTACCAATAATAATAGCAAATAAAAGAATTAGAAATAGGTTTTTGAATTACTGTAAGGAAATTGCTGTTAGAGTCATCAAAAGGAATAAAGTATAAAAGATGTACTTACATGTATAATAGTTATATAATGATAAGTAATCTTAAGTAATTAGTGTAAGAATAGCAAAAACTTAAAATAAGAATAATTGTATTAGTGTTATGTCTAAGCCCATTGTGAAAATTTGTGTTCTACGGTTGTGTGTAAGGAATATTAGTAAAATAGTATCTAAAACTGTAATTGGGTAAAATAATAAAAACATGAAAATAAAAGACTCTGATCCCAACATGTCAGAGGAATCACGCAACACCCTGTGATGACGGGTGCAAAAAAAAAAAAAAAAAACCTAACCTAACCTAACCTAACCTAACCTAACCTAACCTAACCTAACCTAACCTAACCTAACCTAACCTAACCTAACCTAACCTAACCTAACCTAACCTAACCTAACCTAACCTAACCCAGTCTGAGTCCAACCGCACTCGAGAACACATCGTTTTTATAACGCTCCGTACGGAAAAAATCAAAAAAGTGGTTTAAAGTCGACCGATTTACGTGAAAATAGTGTTGATCGATGCGTAAAGATACGGGGCACTTGAAAAGTGTCAGTGGAATCCTTGGATTGCGGTGAAAAAGTGAGGAAAAAGAAAACTAAAGCGGTGACCCCAACATTTTATTTCGCTCTGGCGTGTGGACTCAGAAGACCTACGGGCTGAGATCTCTTCTGGAATTTTCCACTGGAAAATTCAAGAAAAAACTTGAAAAAACTTCAAACCACATGCGCACGAGGCAGTGGAAGGAGACATCACAGGAACTTCGTTTCTTCACACTTGCCTGCCCTGCAAGAAAAGAAGACATCCGGTACTGTTATTATAATTTTCGGTTATATAGTTAATTAGATATAAGCATTTGAATATTTCAACTTTGACCTTAAATATCTTTGTAACAACATCGTAAACGTATCAATTTTAAAATTTACCTGGCTGCGCGCTAGTATTTCTAGCACAACTCAAGTTTAATTATAATTTTATTACTGCAGAACTCTGAGATATTCAATTTTATGTGAATAACCTGTTTTTATACAAAAAAACACATTTTAAAAGTTTTTAAAAATTGTTTTTACGTCCACGTAGAGATTAAATTAACACATTTTTACCATATTTTAGAATAATTATACATTTAGGGGTTCAGGAGATATGGAATTTTGAAGAATTTTAGCCAATTAATAGTGAAATAATTACTTTTGGATATTTATACTACTGTAGGAGTAAACACCTACTAATAAACACATTATATAGGTTTGAGAAATTCCCCCCCAAGCAGAAAGGGTATAACCTGCCGGTGCTCCAGAAGAAAACCCTTGCCTTCTACGACCCCCGGTTCAGGAGCTATCCAAGTCTGAAATCTCGATTGACTGTCAAACTGTCTGAGTCTGTCAAAGTCAACTTCCGACCCAGTATGGCTTTCCTTCCAGTGGTCGCAGAACACCCGTGTTTGGACTTGACCGGCTCAGCTCGTTCCGCCCCGTCTGGCAAAGTGGCTTTCAGGATCCTGAAATTTTTCAGCGCCAAAGCGCCTCAAAACTAGCCAGTCCGACAGAGAATAACTTAATAAGCCCCCTTTTAAAAACCGCAGCTCTCTACGACCACTGGGACCGGAGCTATGCCTAATCAAAAAATTTAAAAATGGCTGCCCAACTGTCAAAAGTCAACTTAATATGGTCACAACTCCGTGACCGTTCATCGGAGAGAGATGCGGTTTTTTCCAGAGTATGTAGCCCAGCCCTGTCAGTCTGGCCGTATAGGTTTCAGAGCTGAAAAACCCCAGGCCCCGAAAACGCTCGAAAGCCTAGAAATTAGAATCTCCAGAACACTCCAATGCCAAATGTAAAAATCTGATGTTCCTACGTTGCCCGGTTGTGAAGTTATGGAAGTTCAAAGTCTTCAACCAGAAAACCAAAATGGCCGAAAGTGGACTTTTTTCGCGTAGTTTGGTTCTTTTTCAACTTAGAAGCGCGAGATTTTGGCTATATAATGTGTTTATTAGTAGGTGTTTACTCCTACAGTAGTATAAATGTCCAAAAGTAATTATTTCACTATTAATTGGCTAAAATTCTTCAAAATTCCATATCTCCTGAACCCCTAAATGTATAATTATTCTAAAATATGGTAAAAATGTGTTAATTTAATCTCTACGTGGACGTAAAAACAATTTTTAAAAACTTTTAAAATGTAAGTGTTTTTTTGTATAAAAACAGGTTTTTCACATAAAATTGAATATCTCAGAGTTCTGCAGTAATAAAATTATAATTAAACTTGAGTTGTGCTAGAAATACTAGCGCGCAGCCAGATAAATTTTAAAATTGATACGTTTACGATGTTGTTACAAAGATATTTAAGGTCAAAGTTGAAATATTCAAATGCTTATATCTAATTAACTATATAACTGAAAATTATAATAACAGTACCGGATGTCTTCTTTTCTTGCAGGGCAGGCAGGTGTGAAGAAACGAAGTTCCTGTGATGTCTCCTTCCACTGCCTCGTGCGCATGTGGTTTGAAGTTTTTTCAAGTTTTTTCTTGAATTTTCCAGTGGAAAATTCCAGAAGAGATCTCAGCCCGTAGGTCTTCTGAGTCCACACGCCAGAGCGAAATAAAATTTTGGGGTCACCGCTTTAGTTTTTGTGCCGTAAACGTTTATGTGATTCAACACTTAGGAAAAAATAACCTAAAAGCGGTTTTTTCTTTTTCCTCACTTTTTCACCGCAATCCAAGGATTCCACTGACACTTTTCAAGTGCCCCGTATCTTTACGCATCGATCGACACTATTTTCACGTAAATCGGTCGACTTTAAACCACTTTTTTGATTTTTTCCGTACGGAGCGTTATAAAAACGATGTGTTCTCGAGTGCGGTTGGACTCAGACTGGGTTAGGTTAGTTAGGTTAGGTTAGGTTAGGTGCATCAGCTCCCACAATCCCCGGTTCAAGTGTGGGAGGGAACACCGAGGTGGTTTTTAGTCAGTAAGAGTCTGACAGACCCCTTCGTCTGCCCCAGGCGAAGGACATCCATGAGGATTTTCCACCCCGGCAACAAAAAAAAAAAAAAGGTTAGGTTAGGTTAGGTTAGGTTAGGTTAGGTTTTTTTTTTTTTTAAATGCTGCCTACCTCCGACTTGGTGGCCAGAGTCTTTCTATACTATGCTTCACTGTCATTCTAGTTCTCGCATTTTTGCTTCTCGTACTTTTATTCCTCATACAATTTCTTTTTTTCATTCCTCCCATTCAAGCCGCGGGTAGTTTTTCCCGCCTACAAGGCTATCTTGATCTTTATATTTCTTTATTTGGGGTATGGTTCATTAAATGGGTACACTCCGGGTTTTATTTAAAGCTTACATTTTTTTAACATTGTTATACATAGCTTGTTTCGCCGGTTTTATTTATATTTTTGCTTATCTATTGCAATCTTATACTCTACAATCTTATCTTAAACAGACCAGTCTTATATAGCCCTGAGGAACCAAAACCGGGACTTTTTCGCGGCGTCTGCGACGGGGAAGATAGACTAGAGATTAGGTACCGAAGAAAGACTAGGAATCCTCACTCGGTCCATGTAGTGTTGAGCATGTCCCCGGAGGTATGGCAGCGGGTGACGAAGAGAGGGTATGTCCATGTGGACCTACAGAGAATCCGGAATCAAAAAACCCCACTCATTCAATGCACTCGCTGCCTTGGCTACGGGCACGGGCGGAAACACTGTACAGAGAAAGCAGACATGTGCAGTCACTGCGGCGGTACCCATATGAAAACCGAATGCCCGGATTGGATGGCGGGGGGCACGGCGGTTTGTAGGAACTGCGACAAAGCGAATATGCTCAATAAAGAGCATAACGCCTTCAGTTCCGAGTGCTCTGTCCGCCGTAAATGGGACGCAATAGCGCGGTCAACCACCGCATATTGCTAAAGGCGCACCAGGGGAAAAAATCGCCTACAAATTTGCACAGGCCAACCTCCAACGCTGCTATTGGAGGCAGCGAAACGGGGGATCGCTGTGGCACTCGTACAGGAGCCATACGTCGGCTGCTCAAAAGACATGAAGAGCCAGAGGGGAGTGCCCAAGCCATTGGAGGGGAACCCGATGCCTTCCTGGCCCTTCTGAACCAATGCCTAAAATATGGATATTTTCCAAAGTCTTGGAAGGAGGCCACGGTGGTGGTGCTAAAGAAACCTGGGAAAACAGACTACACCACCCCAAAATCATATAGGCCCATCGGCCTCCTACCTGTTTTGGGCAAGGTATTTGAGAAGATGTTGATGGCTCGCCTCAGGTTCTATATTGCACCGAGGATGAGTACTCGTCAGTACGGCTTCATGCCCCAAAAGAGCACCGAAGACTCCCTCTATGACCTAATGAAGCACATAAAAGAAAAACTTGCTTTAAAAAAGATAGTGGTGCTAGTATCCTTAGACATAGAGGGAGCCTTCGACAGCGCCTGGTGGCCAGCAATAAGGGTCCGACTGGCTGAGGAAAAGTGTCCCTTAAACCTGAGGAGGGTCATCGACAGCTACCTAAGGGACAGAGGGGTGAGGGTCAGGTATGCGGGTGAAGAGTTCTCCAAAGGCACGACCAAAGGCTGCGTGCAGGGCTCCATCGGAGGTCCAAATTTCTGGAACTTGCTGCTGGATCCCCTCCTGAAAACTTTGATGGCAAAAGATCTTCACATACAGGCGTTTGCAGACGATGTGGTCCTTGTCTTCGACGGTGACACAGCAATGGAGATAGAACAGAAGGTAAATGTCGCCCTCGAACATGTTCGGGCGTGGGGTGTCGATAACAAGTTAAAATTTGCGCCACAGAAGACAAAAGCAATGACAATAACAAGAAAACTAAAATACGACACCCCACGGCTGAGCATGGGAGGGGTCGAAATAGCTATGTCCAAGGAAATAAAGATCCTGGGTGTCACCGTCGACGACAAGTTGACCTTCAACATGCACGTCAGAAACGTCTGTAAAAAAGCGATCGGAGTACATAAGCAGCTCTGCAGGGCAGCAAGGATTAGCTGGGGACTAAATCCTGAAATCATCAGGATTATATATGTGGCGACAATAGAACCTATCATCCTGTACGCTGCTAGTGTATGGGCGCCAGCGGCAGGCAAGCTGGGCATCCGAAAACAGTTGGGCGTCGTACAGCGCGGAATTACACAAAAAATGTGTAAAGCATACCGCACCGTCTCCCTCAACTCGGTGCTCCTGTTGGCAGGGATACTTCCTCTGGATCTCCGAGCCCGCCAGATGGCTTCACTGTATGAGGCCAAGAGAGGAGTATCACAGCCAATAATGGGGGGCAGAGAGATGGAGCGGCCAGTGTCTGCTTTGAAGTCTCCGCACCCCACCAAGCATATCGACCTGGAGTTCAAAAGTCTGGTAGACCAAGAGCAGATTGACGCCAGCGCCAAACCAGAGGTGAGAATTTTCACCGATGGGAGCAAAATTGGGGGGCGTGTTGGCGCTGCGCTGTCATTGTGGAACAGCGAGGCTGAAACACGTACCCTCAAGTTGGCGTTACCAAATTACTGCACGGTCTACCAGGCGGAGCTCTTGGCGATATGCAGGGCAACTGGGGAGATCCGGAAAAGTGCGGCGTCCACCTTTGGTATATATAGTGACTCAGTGGCAGCTCTCATGTCAGTGAAAAATCACAGTTGCCTTCATCCCCTGGCAGTGGAAACAAGAGAAAACCTAGCAGCAGTTTCTCTCCAGAACAAGGTAGTGAACTTGTTCTGGATCAAAGCTCACGCAGGGATTGAAGGTAACGAGAGAGTGGATCAGCTGGCAAAAGAGGCTGCCGTTTTGAGCAAAAGGAGGCCGGAGTACGACCTGTGTCCTGTCTCATTCGTCAAGCGTTGCATTCGTACGGCAACGCTTGACGAATGGAACAGTAGATATAGGACGGGTGCTACGGCTTCTGTTACCAAAATGTTTTTCCCGGATGCGGTGGCGGCGTACAGGGTAATCAGGAAGCTACAAATCAATGGGTATCTGACTCAGGTCATGACAGGGCACGGTGGATTCTCCGAATACTTGTATCGCTTCAAGTGTAAGGAGAGTCCATCGTGTATCTGTGACCCAAATATTGAGAAATCGGTACCACATCTGCTGCTTTGCTGTCCTGTGCACGCTTATGAAAGAAGTAACATAGAACAGGAATTAGGAACTAATCTGAACAAAGATAGTATAGGAGAAATAATGCTGGGGAAAAATAGGAATAAGTTCTTAAACTACTGTGTGAAAATCGTGCAAAATGTAATAAAAAGAAACAAGAGGAATCGGTAGAGTATGCAACCGCTATATAGTGAATATATACAAGTGAGCATATAGAATATGACAGAAAGTAAATTATACATATAGTAAACAGTAGAACAAAGTACAAAATAAAAATATGAAAAAGTAAAATAACAAGTAAGACTGTACCCCCTAGCATGTAAGTTAGGAGTAAATAAAAGCAATGTAGAAAAGTATTAAGAAACCCTCTAAAGTGAAACTAGAAAACTATGTAAGAACTAAAAATACTATTTGGAATGTAAAAACGGTAAACTAAGTATATTATAAGATAAATTGTAAAAATGTATCTTAATATGTAAGCACTAACTAGGAAATTATAAAGAACTGTTAAAATGTAAGAATGTAAATTTGTTGGAAATAAAGAAGCCATCAGTGTATTATTAACCCTAAGAAATAAAGTATAGAAATGTATATTATAGACATGTGGTTTGAAACATATATAGATAGACTTTTTAGAATAGAGCAAAATGGGAGTCCCACCCATAAGCGAGAATAAAAGAGGAAGAATGAAAGAAAGAAATAGTATGTGGAATAAAAGTGCGAGAGGCAAGCTAGCGAGAACTGGTATGAAAGAGAATTAGTTCCTAGTAGTCTCTGATTATGTCAGAGGTAGAGAAAAAAAAAAAAAAACCTAACCTAACTAATTAAAGTGCTGTTAAATTTATTTAGTTTACCAGATGTTATTGGTCTGGGCTGAATCTGCACTTGTTGTATCGGTAACTTGGATTCAAAATTTACCAATAGGCCGCTATGATCAGAAGGCAGATAATTTACAATGGCCTTTTCTAAATAGTTGCAGCAACAAAAAACATTATCGATACATGTAGCAGTAGTTGTCGTAGTTCGAGTAGGTTCTATAAACACATTTGATAAATTAAATGATTTGAAGAGATTTAATAATATGCTGCTATCTGAATTATTTTCTAAAATATTAACATTAAAGTCTCCACAGATAATTACTAGTTTGTTACCAGTTGCAAGTTTTGCCATAACATCTTCCATGACAGACTCAAAAATAGACTAGTTTTGATAATTAGGGGGCCTGTAAACGCACACTATGATATGCCTATCCAGCTCAACACAAGACAGTTCAATGCTATGTTCAACGGATAGTGCAACTATATCTTTACGAGTTTTAAATTTAATACTATTCCTAATTAGAATCAGTGAACCCCCACGTAACATTGTTTTTCGGTTAAAACAACTGCCCACATTATAATTCTCAAAATTGATTAGCATTTCAAAATTCTAACCAATGCTCAGTAAAACAAATGATGTCAAACATAGTTTTTTCTAAAAATAATTCAATTTCCAATTGTTTCGAAGAAAAACCCTGAATGTTTTGAAGAAACAAATTCAACGATTTTTGCCTAGCCCCTCTAGCTTGAATGCCAGAAGATACTTTATTGTTGAGTTGATCTGAATTGCCAAAAGTACCATCTGTTGTCGTATTAACTAGTTTAAAGTAACATTAGTACTATTACTAATGGTGGGACTAATAATAATTGGGAACTTCGACATACTAACTATGTCCGAGTTAATAATATATGCTAATAGCCTCGCTATTTGACGTCTAAATATAATAGGTAGGTACACAGTATACCTGAAAGAAGATTGTCAACAAAATTGTTGATGTCAAAAAATAAAAACTTATCACAATGGTGGCTAACTAAAAAATGAATATGCATATTTGGCATATGTATGTACTTATTTTCCCTATATGACAAGTACTCAAAGTATGGAAAAGCACATAAAATAATTCTCTTACAATTTATCTTCAATAGCTCTGTGACATTATATGTGATGTCATCTTTATCAACATTTATGCTATTACCCAAACATACAGTTAAAATATCATTGGGATCATATACTTGTTCATTAACTAATGACATTATGTGATGGTAGGAAGCTTGTGGTATACAATGATTTTGAAAAGAAAAAGGGAGGTTCTTACTATCTAATTGACCTAAACCTCTCCCTATACTGTCTGAAAACATAATTGATTTATAATCACCGCTTTTATGAGAGGAAAAACTACATTTTACTGAATCTACCCCTTGAGTTAATTCTTGTTGAATATGGGGTGCCTGGCTGGGAATACAGTCTTGAGTACTGATGGCCTGGGATGTGTCCTCTGGTCCAAGTTGGAGGCCAGCCAGGTTAGATTCTCTCTGACAAGTACATTTGCTGTTTCTAAGAGTAAGTGAGTCTACTTTGTCCACTAACTCGTTTGTAGCAAGAATATGTTCCTTTATTTGGTTCTTTGAACATACGTATTTGTTATAAATTGACTTTAGTGAGTCATCAAGAGTCTGTATTTCTGACTGTTAGCGCTGAGTGTCAATTTCATAAATATTTATACTATCTTCTAACTTAATCTGATAGTTATTTAGTTGATTAATTAAGGTAACACGTTGTTTCCGCAGTTGAATATTTTTGGAAGTGTTTTTTAATTTTGTTTTGACTAAGTTTATAATTAATACTGTGTTTTAATAGAGAATCTTCAGTAAGATCAATTGTAACTAAGGAATGAGGGTTACAATTTGAATTTAGTAATTCATCATATAGACGGTTAGTTTTCTCAGTCTGAGTACATACCGTTTCCCTCTGCAATTGAAGAATATGACTATTAGCATGAACTAATTCATCTTCCAGATCCCTAACCTTACGCAAAGCCTCCTCATACAAGTTACTACAGTTATTGAAACCATCCGTGACCACTCGCAGTTGGTCGCGTTCATCAACAACATCTTGGTATTGCTGACTAAGCCCTACCAACTCTTGTTTTAGGCTAGTATTTTTGAAGACTATGTTCCTTATTTCAATCTCACTCTCCTCATTTTCTAGCAATATTTGCTGGCACTGGAGTTTGGATTCTTTAAGCTCCTGGAGGGCAATTTCCAATTTAAGCTCCATATCCTTAGCTGTTGCCATACGGGTCATCACAGGCATGGTTTCAGAATAAGTTACTGTAAATAGGAAATAAAAGAAACAGTGAGAATCAAAAAGATGACAAAATAAGAAAGTTAGAAATGAATGAAAAATAAAATAAATAAAAGAACAAGAAAGTGCAGTACAGTAAGGGAATGAGGTAGACTGCTGAATTGGCTAGAAAAGCTAATACTTATTGAGTTTTCTTGCTTTTCATTGCCTTATGTTATTACTTTTACTTAATGTGGGTAAGTTGATTAGAATGTCAAGGTCTGGTTTAATAGATTTTTTATCAATTAATAACCAATATAATAATGCAAAATAACGACCAGAAGCGTTGTTGACCAGTATAATATTACGGGATAAGTATAAATTAATCAAATTATGAAATAAAACGACGATATTTTGTTTTCTACAATGTAAACAAAACTATTTCGACAACACGCTGAGTGTTAAGTGAACTAATATGAAAAGATAAAACTTGTAAGATCATGTTTTAAATTAAATTATGGAGTGTTCCACTATTGAGGCTAATATAAATTAAAAAATAAGTAAATAATACTCCTCGTGTAATTCCGTAGTTCAAACGTTAGCTGTTCGTTACAGGTGACAACCGGTTGGCACCCAGAACTCGTGTGCGCAGGCTTGCGGACGGCGAGCAATGGGCGGCTCGCCATCTGACCGTCCGGTAACCGTCCGAACCGAGCCCAAGTCGTCGACGGCGCGTGCTGTTCCACGCGCGCCTCAAGGAGATGTCAGCAACTGTAGGGGCCTAGCAGGGTCGAAGCCTACTGGGGCCAAGGGTCTGATTCTGAAAGGAAGACTCGGCCCTGGTACGAAAGGCAACGAAGGAACAGAAGTGGGTTTTTAGTCAGTAAAAGTCTGACACTATCTCCCGCCCCGCCCAAGGGCGGGGGATGTCATAAGATGATTTTCACACCGATAAAAAAAAAAAAAAATCCCAGAACTCGTGTTTTACTAAATATTTTTCGAGGAAAACGATAATTCTGACGATTTATGCAATTATATTATATTTATACAAACAATTACACATTAATTACACTTAAATACTATTTAAATTTAATTTTAAAATACGGAATATAAATTTGACATGTCACTAGGGCAGTGATGCCAGCAAAAAAAAAAGATAGTAGGGTAGAGTAGGGTAGAGTAGAGTAGAGTAGCGTAGAGTAGGGTAGAGTAGGGTAGAGTAATAATAATAAATAATAATAATAATAAAAGTTTATTTTACCAAAATAATTACAGAAATGTACACAAGTAGTTACAGTAGTGGGTAGACTTATTCTAGGCATTATACAATGTGTTGCGAAAAATTCTGTACATAATTATAGTAGCCCTGCCTCTTAAACTAGGCTATCCTGTATTTTAAGAGACAGTGTCTAAATTATAAATTCACTATTTTTGTACAAAAGTGGACAGTGTCGATCTACCGTTTATACTTGGCAGCAGTAATATAAGCGTGTACGAGTAAAATGGGGAGGGAATGTGTAGTGGTGTGAAGTGGTATGTGCTTGTTGTGTTTTGTGTATGTGAATATAGGGGTGAGTGTGTGTGGATGTGTGTGTGAATATATTTGTAAGTATGCGTTTTTTCATTTAGGCGATGTAAGTGAGTAAAGACTCCGTGTATGTGTAGTCTTTCTGTAGTAGCCACTCTGTTACTGTTTGTTTTAATGCATGTGAATTTAAATCTATAATTTTTAGATGTTTGTGTTTCTATTTTGTAAATGTGCCCACTTAGGGTATAAAACTGGCGTTTAGCAAAGGATGTTTTGTGCTGAGTACCCGGGATAACGCATGTTCGCTTGTTTGGGTCGGACTTAGGAAGACTGGTGTGTTTTCTAAGAATCGATTTAAGCACAAAGAGTTGACGAACCGAAAGGACTTTGCAATCCGAGTAGAGTTCAATAGTTGGGTATCTATAGGGCTTTTTCGTCATGACTTTTAGAATCGCTCTCTGTGCTCTCTCAACTCTCAGAAGGATAGTCCTCGCTGAGAGTAGGGTAGAGTAGGGTAGAGTAGGGTAGAGTAGGGTAGAGTAGGTTAGAGTAGGGTAGAGTAGGGTAGAGTAGGGTAGAGTAGGGTAGAGTAGGGTAGAGTAGGGTAGAGTAGGATAGAGTAGGGTAGAGTAGGGTAGAGTAGGGTACAGTAGGGTACAGTAGGGTAGAGTAAGGTAGAGTAGGGTAGAGTAGGGTAGAGTAGGGTAGAGTAGGGTAGAGTAGGGTAGAGTAGGGCAGGATAGGGCAGGATAGAGTAGTCAGTTGACGGGAGCGAAGTATATACATATAAATCATAATGTAACAAGTACGAGTAGTATCAATGTGACAAGGTAACTGTGTGTACATATACAAATTTTGAAACAATTTTACTATAGTAATAAGTTTATTTTAATATTTGCATATCGCACCTTTAATCCAATACCGTCGCTAGGCTAGGGATTCTTCAGGGAGACTGTTTGTAACGCAATCTGCAAAGTTTGCGCTCAGCAAACAGATGGCGTTGGGAGCGGTTTTTTGAGGAGTTTCGTTTGGCGGTGGTGTTGGATTGAAGATGTGATATGTCTATAGTTTTGTTCTATTGTAGTATTAGTAAAAGTTGTATAAATGAATTACTAACTTAACAACTACCATAATAAAAAAAAAAGATGAGAAAAAGAAAAAAAAATATGAGTCTGAGGTGGACTCGCGTAGTTTTTATTTTCCGCTTAACATTGTTTCTCTGTACAAGGTTACTTGTTGATACAAACCGTGTCCTCTTGGTAAAATACAAAACATGTTCAGAACACCAGCCAAAAACGCACCACTCCGAGAAGAGGCCTCAGGTCCCTCCTTGTTCAGCGTCAGGCGCAGCATCGGAGAGTGGGAAGCGGGAGGTGCGAATTCGCAGGGTAAGTCGCAGTCCAGTGTCTTTAGAATTGAAGGCTCGCCACCCACTAAAACCCAAGACGCAGGGGCAATTCCCACCACCCAGGCCGCACGCCGGAAATCTACTGAGGCAACGGGCTCCCAAGCCGACTACAAATACCCCAATCGCACAGCAGAAGCGAGAGACCACTCTGTCATTGTGGCGTCGGCAGACGTCCAGGATAGCTGCAATAGGGATCCCGAGGAACTGGGGCAGACAGCCCACAACAGAACAGCGTATGACAACACCATACAATTGCATACGGTGTTTATCATACGAAGGAACGAATAATAAGAAGGTGTTACAAAAAAGATCTCCTTTTGTGACACAGTTTGCTGGATAATTTAGATACACAAGCATGCTTATGGTTTTGTGCTTGTGCGTTTTGGATTCAGTATGGCACAAAGTCTGATCAAGTTATATATTATTTTGCTCTATGCCAAACTTGTCTTTCAAAGTATATTTTTAACAAATACTCTTTTTAAGAAACTTAACACATCGACACTCATGTAATTGACAATTGTTGTCAAGGGAACCGGGTTTGCATTAATAATACAATAGTAATATTCCACAATTTACACACAGGGCCATCTAGTCCCAAACAGCCCCAAACTAAGCAAAGTTTATGGTATGAGTACAAGATAACTGATGCCTAATTCAGCCTTATAATGTTCCCCCTGGTGGGACTCTGGCCTCCTCTTTAGGAGAGGTCATGGGCCATAATCCACCATGTAGGCCCATTGCGGTTTGGTGAATGTCACATATCTTCGCATTTTTGGTTCTAGGTCATGCTGGTTTGATATTTTCCTTCCCTGTTTTGAGAGCAGAGGTGATGAATTAAATTACACAAAGTAATGAGCAGTGGTGGCCGAGTGGTGACGGCCCCGATTTACAAGTTGTAGGTAGCGGGTTCAAACCCAGCCTGGCGCATTAGGTGCTTCATGAAAAGATAACTGATAAACATACTTATAAATCTATAAATATACACATATTATGGATAAATTACACCCAGACTCAGATCAAATGATCGTGCCTAACACACTAACATTTATCTTTGGTGTGAATCGAACCCACGACCACTCCGGAGGTCTTGCGATATTCTAATTCAATAACCCTACAACAGTAATCATTATAATTTGAACATTGTCCAATATACCTTGAGCTTGTTGTGTATGAGCTGCAGCGCGATGTTCGCGACCTTTGCGTACACGCCGGCGGGCGACGCGTGCGTGATGCGTGTTGTCGTCACGATACCTGTCAGGCAAACCATACATACAGGGATTCAATTAAGAAATTTTAATATTTTTGGTATCGATATATAAAAAGAGTAAAAGTCAATAGTCATAACATATTACAACTAACTAGTCAAACTGTGCAAACTTTCGGATTCGAAACTGATGTAGCTACTATGAATGCATCGGATGCAGCCGGCTATATGGGACTTTTCAAATAACTTTAGGGCTAAATAACGTTGGATACGCTATGATCATGGCTGTAAGCCCCTTCTTTCACCGATTCTTTCTTTGAGGAGTAGCTGGAAAAGCGTCACGGCGTCCTCAACTTCCGCATGAAGCAGGTCCTCACCGGACATGGTAAGTTCGGGAAGTTCCTGCACCTGATTTGTGCGGAAGAAACGCCTGGGTATCACCATTATATGGACCGCCCGAGGACACGGTGGAGCATACGGTGGAGGTGTGCCCCGCTTGGGCAGATCACCACCGTAGGTGTGGGCTTGCGGACAGCGAGCAATGGGTAGCTTGCCGTTCGGCCGTCTGGTAACCGTCCGGACGTTCAGTAATCGTCCGGACCGGAACCGAGTCAGCGACGGCGCAGAATGTTCCATGCGCGCCTCAAAGAGATATCATTAAAACTGAAGGCAACTGGAAGCCCAACAGGGCCGAAACCTTCTGGGCCATGACTTGACATCCGAAAGGGAACTCCGGAGTCCTGGAACGCTAGGCAAACTATAACTAACTATAACTATAATATTTTACAACTATCACACAAGACCGTCTAGTCCCAAGCTAAGCAGAGCTAGTTTTGCATTGTGCTTGAGCTTTTCTGCATATTTTTTAATTTTATTTTGACTAAGTTTATAATTATTATTGTGTGTAGTAAGTAACTATAAATAAATGAATTCCAGTTTCATTGTCGTACAATCTTTCATATTTATAATTACTTTAATAATGATTACATGATTATCATTTCTCTCCCGATTAATTTTTTTTCAAGATTAGATAATCTCGACAATCATAAAAGGCAGTTTGTGTGGTGTTATTATACAATAGTGAGTATCGCCATGAGGTCGCTCCTACCACTCTTTGCGTTGCTCCTGCTGGGCACCTGGTGTGCGCGCGCTGATCGTTATCACCCGGCGAGCCCCGCCGGCCGCGCGGCTGCTGTCAACCGTGCCGAGATTGAATCCGCTTTCTGGACCAACGAGGCGCAGGCGGCCATCACCAAGCGTCTAAAGCGAACCGAGAGCGTCAAGAAGGCGCGCAACGTGGTGATGTTCCTGGGCGACGGCATGTCCGTGCCTACGCTGGCCGCCGCGCGCACTCTGCTCGGCCAACGGCAAGGTGTCACCGGTGAGGAGGCCAGGATGCACTTTGAGACTTTTCCTACCGTAGGGATGGTTAAGGTAAATTGAAATTACTCTCATACCACCGTTTATTAATTTCATGAACAACATTTCATTAAAAATGCTGGCTCGATTTCAGACATACTGCGCAAATGCCCAAATCGCAGACTCCGCATGCACAGCCACCGCGTATTTGTGTGGAGTTAAATCTACGTATGGCGCCATCGGAGTGAACGCGGGCGTGAAGCGCAGTGACTGCGAGGCTTCAAGGGACGGTGCGCGGCACGTGCAGTCCATCGCCGAGTGGGCACTCGCAGACGGCCGTGACGCTGGTGAGTGAAAGAAAGAAAAAAAAATTATTTGGCACACATAGATACACACAATGTAGAAACAACATGTAGACACAAAAACATTAAATAAAAAACTAACATTGTATGTCTCTCGGCTGCACGAATAGGCCCAGTTCAGGAAAAATGCCAGATAACTACGCGGTAGTGGCCTGACGCTGGTTTTCAACTGAACCTTAATGAGAGTGTACGTTTGAAAATTAGATTATTTATTTAGTTATAATCACATAAGAATTTCGATTGTCAAATATACATTTTTGTTTGTTTATCAACATTTTCTGTATAGAAGAACTTGCAAAAGTATTTTAAAACCACACATTTTCTCTTCATCATCATCATTTCAGCCGAAAGACGTCCACTGTTGGACATAGGCCTCCCCCAAGCGTCGCCACAATGACCGATCCTGTGCTTCTCACATCCACCGCACTCCCGCGACCCTCACCAGGTCGTCGGTCCACCTTGTGGGAGGCCTTCCAACGCTGCGTCTTCCGGTGCGCGGTCGCCACTCTAGAACCTTTCGGCCCCATCGGCCATCCGTTCTACGAGCAATGTGCCCTGCCCACCGCCACTTAAGTTTGGCGATTCTTCGGGCTATGTCGGCGACCTTGGTTCTCCTGCGGATATCTTCATTCTTTTTGCGATCACGCAAGGAAACTCCGAGCATAGCCCTTTCCATTGCTCTTTGGGTGACTGTAAGCCTTCTGATGAGGCCCATTGTAAGCGACCATGTTTCAGAGCCATATGTCATCACTGGCAACACGCACTGGTCAAAGACTTTCGTCTTGAGACACTGTGGTATGTTGAGCGAGAAGTTTTTCTCTTATATAGCATAGCATAGCATAGTCGGCCTTTTAATGTTCCCACTGTTGGGACTCAGGCCTCTTCTCTAGGAGAGGGAATGGGGCGTAATCCACCACGCGGGCCCAGTGCGGGTTGGTGGATATCACATGTCTTCGAATTTTTGGTTCTAGGACATGCCGGTTTCCTCACGATGTTTTCCTTCACTACACAAAGTAATGCGCCAAGCTGGGTTTGAACCCGCGACCTACAACTCGTAAGTCGGGGCCGTTACCACTTGGCCACCACTGCTCTAGACCTCTCTTATATATATATATATATATATATATGTATATTTATATTATTGTTATAAACTATTATTGTATTGTTATAACAAGTGCTTAACTGCGATCCATGAGCCGGTAAATCGATTTCTTTGTTACTACTACTTTTGCAAATTACGGGATTCTTTTGCCATCTCATAGAGGAAGTCCGACCATTGTTACTAACATTGTAATAGTCGTGGTTTATGACGCGTCATTTTGTCCTTTTTTAAGATGGGACATCATCCAATGTTGTATGGCTCAGAGGTAGGTAGCTACTTACAGTTCAGTTGTAGGATGTCAGTTACGAAAACCACAGACTTCACGATAATTACATTTATTCGCAAAAGTTACACTAAGTTAAGTTAAATGCTAATCCGCGGTAATAGCGCTACGGCAGCTATTGGTTAATCAAAATTATTATAATTGCAAGTATAAAAGTGAAAAAAACGAATAGTGAGAAGTTGGTCGCGGCGTTGGCGCTTTGCCTATACGTGAACCGTACAAATGTCTTACCTTGAAAATGACAATGTTCTAGGGCGGAGTAGGAGGGCGTGACAGACTTTTACTGACTAAAACCACACCTATGTTTCTTCTTTGCCTTAAGCTAAAGAAAAGCTCAAGCACAAGGCAAAACAAGCTCTGCTTAGCTTGGCACTAGACGACCTTGTGTGATACTTGCGTGGAACATTATAGTTATAGTTTGCCTTGCGTTCCAGGACTCCGGAGTTCCCTTTCAGATGTCAACCCATGGCCCCAGAAGGCTTCGGCCCTGTTGGGCTCCTAGTTGCCTTCAGTTTTGCTGACATATCTTTGAGGCGCGCGTGGAACATTCCGCGCCGTCGATGACTTGATTCCGGTCCGCACGATTACTGAACGTCCGGACGCTTACTGGATGGCCGAACGGCAAGCTACCCATTGCTCGTTGTCCGCAATCCCACACCTACAATGGTGATCTGCCCAAGCGGGGCACACCTCCACCATATGCTCCACCGTGTCCCCGGGCGGTCCATATAATAATAATAATAATAATATAATAATATAATATTCCACAACTATCACACAACGCCGTCTAGTCTCAAGCTAAGCAGAGCTTGTGTTATGAGTACTAGACAACTGATAAACATACTTATATATTTCTAAATACATACATATTATAGATAAATTACACCCAGACACAGAACAAATGATCGTGCTCATCACACAAACATTTGTCCTGGGTGGGAATCGAACCCACGACCTCCGGCATAGCAGTCAGGGCCACTAACCACTAAACCAACAGGCCAGTCAAATAATAATGGTGACACCCAGGCGTTTCTTCCGCACGAATCAGGTCCCATACAGCCGGCAGCATCCGATGCATTCATGTTAGTAGTTACATCAGTTTCGAATCCAAAAGTTTTCACAGTTTGACTAGTTAGTTGCAATATGTTATGACTATTGACTTTTACTCTTTTTATCAGAATCAGAAACGTTTATTTCAAATAGACCAATTACAGGCACTTTTGAATTGTCAAAATGACGGCCAGTCAAAAAAAAAATACAAGTGAACCTAAATTGCACGTTCCAAAGCATAGATCTCTATGGAGAAGAACGTGCAAGAAACTCCATGGACATTCTTTTAAATCATATTATGAGTTACATAAATCTTGGTTACATATTTCTTGTCGCTTCTAATATGTGAGCACAATGTAGATAAGTAATAATATTAAAATAAAAAAAACTAATTAAAAAAAAAATAGAAATTGAATTAAGTCACTGGCAGCTAAGAGATGACTAGTCTCAACTGACGGCACCCGTTCACGAGCATGACGCGTGCATCAGCCCCACTCAGCTCAACCATTCTGAAGGGAACTGAATGACCCAATAACACGTGCCACTATCAGCGAGACATTTAAGTGGGCATGACAAACTCTCAACTGCCATGCTCATAATGTCAAACAAGTTGTAACCTAATAAAAATGCTCCGTGGTACTTCACATTCACAAAACTTGAAAAACAAAGTGCTTTTACATTATACAATGCTATTGTTTCCAAATACAAAAGGTTATAAATTATCATAAACTCTATTGAAATAAAAAAAAAAAAAAAAAAAAACGAAAACAACAATACAAAAAGGGGAATAGTATCTCTTTCAATATTTATATATATATATATAAACTACTTTGAAGGTAAAAGTGGCTGTGGCTGCGGAGCAGGACCGGCATTTATCCAAGCGTTTTTATCAAGGATATAATCTTCCAGTTTATATATAATAATACGCTTATCTACATAGTGTGCGTTTAATGCATGCTTTAAATTTGGACTCATTTAGTTGTAGAATCTCAACTGGTATTTTATTATAAAATTTTACACAGTACCCCATGAAAGAACTATGTACTTTAGCTAATCTGAACCGAGGTTGATCTAATTTGTTCCTGTTCCTAGTATTAAAATTGTGCCTGTCACTTAACTTAGTAAAAAGATGAATATTTTTCCGAACATACATAATGTTTTCATAAATTGACAAGGGACCGTCAGGGAGTTTATTTCCTTAAATAGTTCCCTAAGAGAATCGTGTCTGCGAAGATTATATATGGCTCTGATAGCTCTTTTCTGCAGAATAAAAATAGACTCTCTCTAGATCTGCAGCCCGTCCCCATAGCAAAATACCGTAAGACATGATACTATGAAAGTAACTAAAATAAACTAATTGCGCAGTATCCACATCAGTAAATTGACGGATTTTTCTGACAGCATATGCTGCTGAACTAAGCCGACCTGCCAGAGATGTTAAATGAGGACCCCATTGTAGCCTCGAGTCCATTATGATCCCTAGGAAAACCGTATTCTCGATGAATTCGAGTTTCTCCTTATTCAATACTATGTCGGAGTAATTACTTTTAACATTCGGTAACGCAAATCTTATGCACTTAGTTTTTTTTCCATTTAATACTAAATCATTAACAGTAAACCAGTTTTGGACTTGCTGTAAAGCATTGTTTACGTCATCAAGACTTGTGGAACGTCTATTGATCTTAAAATTTAACGACGTATTGTCAGCAAACAATACAATATGTGGTTGTTCTTTTAACAGATGTGGTAGATCATTTATATATACTAAAAAGAGGAAAGGACCTAATATTGAGCTTTGTGGTACACCCATTTTGATTTTCAAACCCGGAGAATTGACACCGTTTATCTGAACTTGCTGTTGCCTGTCAATTAAATAAGATTTCACCAAGCTGAGTGCAAGTTTACTCAGTCCAGAATGGTCTAGCTTTAAAAGCAAGGTTTCGTGATTAACACAATCAAAAGCCTTTGAGAGGTCACAAAAATTTCCTTTCGCATCTTGGGCTTCTTCCCACGCTGCAAATATATGTTTCAATAAAGTGACACCGGCGTCAGTCATACAACGTCCTTTGGTGAAACTATACTGCTGATCATGAAAGATTTTATTGCTGTTAAAATGGTAAAGTATTTGATTAAGCATAACTTTTTCAAACACCTTACTGAAAACCGGCAATACTGATACAGGTCTGTAATTATTAATGTACTTATGGTCACCGGATTTAAAAAGTGGTATAACTTTACTGTACTTCATTATATCTGGAAAGACTCCTTAGTCCACACACAAATTAAATATTAAAGCTAAGTACGGTGCTATGATCTCAATTATAGATGCGCATACTTTAACAGACATTCCCCGGTCTTCGGTTAATTTGACTTTTATTTGCCGGAAAGCCTTTATGACTGTCAAAGGGATTATATGTTTGAATTGAAATTCTACCGGACAGCCTGGCAAGTTTGCTTTCAATAAAGCAACTGAAGCTTCAGGGGAGGAATTTAGAGCTTCCGTTGTCCTTAGAGGTATATCGGTGAAATAATTCACAAACTCTTGGGTAACTTCTATGTTAGAGCTTTTGGGACCATGTGAAGTCTCCAATAAAAAATCCATATTGCGTACTTTATTCCTACCAGTTTCACTATTAATAACTTTCCACACAGTCTTTATTTTATTGTCTGCCGATTTGATCTTATTGCTAATGTACCGGGCCTTTGCTACCTTGCAAATCTTTCTGAAAAGTTTAGAATATCTATTTACATATTTATTAAAAGTTTCAGTGTTGAAGAATGGCTTAAGGCCATACAGCTCATATAGTCTTTCCCTACTTACCCTAATACCTTTAGTCACCCGAATCCCTGTATGTATGGTTTGCCTGACAGGTATCGTGACGACAACCCGCATCACGCACGCGTCGCCCGCCGGCGTGTACGCAAAGGTCGCGGACCGCGACTGGGAGTATAACCAGCCTGTGGAAGAAAACGGCTTCGACACCGACCGCTGCCCCGACATCGCGCTGCAGCTCATACACAAGCATCCTGGCAACAAGCTTAAGGTATATTGGACAATGTTCAAATTATAATGATTATTGTTATAGGGTTATTGAATTAGGATACCGCAATACCTCCGGAGTGGTCGTGGGTTCGATTCAAACCCAAGATAAATGTTAGTGTGTTAGGCACGATCATTTGATCTGTGTTGCACCTGCGTGGATTACGGCCCATTCCCTCTCCTAGAGAAGAGGCCTGAGCCCCAGCAGGGAAAACAATAAAAGACTGATTATGCTATCAGTTATATTGTACTCATAGCATAAACTCTTAGTTTGAGGCTGTTTGGATCTAATTCCAAACAGCCCCAATGCCCTGTGTGCAAATTGTGGAATATTATTATTATTGTATTATTAATGCAAACCCGGTTCTCAATTACATGAGTATCGATGTGTTAAGTTTCTTAAAAAGAGTTTTTGTTAAAAAATATACTGATGACATGCTACTTATTTTTATCTTTTTTTTAGTTCTTTCAAGTCATGATTATTTTGAACAAGTATGCACGACCCTCCTCTCTTAATTTTTTTCCTACAATAGCGGGCAGCTATACAGTAGTTGGGTATGTTGAGCTGAGTTTCGTAGCCTTCCATTAAGATAAATGTTCCGTAATGCTCGCAATGTTATATCTTTTTGCACTTTCTTTGCTGCCAATTCATTAATACATACGGTAAGTGCGTCTGATTTCCTTAATAGTCCTGCTATATTTTGGTGTACTATATTGAGATTATTGGACATCGTATCCTCGTATACGTCAATATCGTCCAAACTATTATTTGTTAACTGTATGTCACTGATCATCTCCGATACGTCCTTAAAAATAGTTTTAACCCCGTGTTGTTAATTGGGCCAGTGCGCTTATGAGATGAAGTAGGCGGTTATGAGATGAGCGCAGATTTTTATTGCGGTTGGCGCAAATGTATTGAAAGTGAGGGGCTATATAACTAAGAGGATCAAGAAATGAAAACAAGGTAGTGAGCGTCCTTTGCTCTCTGCGCAACCATTTTAGAAGCAACCAATGCGCTGAAACATGATCATATTTACGTAGATTGTAAACGAATCGAATGCAGTAATTTAGAAGACGGTCAAGCTTGTTGAGGAGAGCATTCAGGTCATAGTAGCACACGTCACCATAATCGATGATAGGAAAAATCAAGGTCTGCACAAGCATTGTCTTCGTACTCGATGGTAGCAGGTTTTTCAACCGAAACAGAGCCCGCAACGTTCCTGTAACCTTCTGACTAACAATAGCCACTTGAGTACGCCAGTTCTATCGATGCGCAAGCCCAGATTCTTTACATCGGTGCTGAATGGGACGATCGTACCGTCGAAACGAACTGGTGGCAATGTTGCACTATCCACTTTAGCGATGCTTCGAGGACTCTCAATGATGATAGCCTGACATTTATTGGGGTTTACTGCAACACCAAATCGATCGGACCAGGTTTTTATGGCTGTTAAGTCCCTATTTAATTCAAAGTCAAAGTCAAGTCAAAGTCAAAAATTTTTTATTTCACATAGGCCTACATGGGCACTTATAAAACGTCAGAAGCTAGTGCACGGTTCCAAATTGGTCGTTTCCTATGGGGAAGAACCGGCAAGAAACTCCATGGTTACTCTTTTAAAAAAAAAAATGTTTACAATATTTTCATATTACAGTATTAATAGACATTATGTAAGAACAGTGTAGATCAGTCGATATTGTTGCACAATAAAAATAATCATATTAAAGAAAAAAAGTGAGTCGTAATAGGAAGTAACCTAAGAATTCGCGAAGTCCACGGTGTTCTCACATTCACATTAAAAAAAAGAAGCTATATAAAAAAAAAACAAGAACAATAAGTAATTACAATTATCAATAAATGACATGTCAATTTTTAATTGATCGATAGCGGCAGATATTTCGTCGACTTTCCCTTGACAGTACAACTGCAAGTCATCTGCATACAGATGATACGAACACTGAAGTTCGGTAATAATGATATTTATAAAAATAGAAAACAGAAGAGGAGAAAAGATACCGCCTTGAGGAACGCCAGCTTCCAACCCACACCAGCGAGATGAAGAATTTCCGACGTGAACCGACTGCTGGCGCTCCTGAAGATAGGAAGAGAACCACTCCAGCGCCTCGGGAGAGACATAACATAGGACAGAATGGCTAAGAAGATCTCGTGACAGACGGTATTAAAGGCGTTTGAGATATGGACCAACACTAGTACAGTGACTTTGGTGTCTTCAAGTCCTGCCCTTATATCGCCAGTCACTTTAAGGAGTGCGGTAACAGTGCTATGCCCCGGTCTGAATCCAGATCCTTTGCAATCTTATGAGTGAATTATTCCGCACAAAACTGGAGAGTTGTTTGTGGACACAGGCCTCAAGCACCTTAGATAGGAAAGGCAGGATCGAAATTGGGCGAAATGGCTTGGAAGAGTAGGATTGGAAACTTTGGGTAGTGGACGAACATAGGCTCTACGCCATAAGGAGGGAACTACTCTGAAATACAGGGAAATTTACAATATGGGAGATGGCAGGTAGGAGGTGATCGAGGATCGTAACGATCACAACACGAGAGATGTTATCACATCTTACCGCCTTGGATTTGATGGAAAGGATTATTTTTTTGATCTCTTCCGGTTCAGCTGGAATGAAAAGAAAAGGATTAATTTGAGGACGCGTTAGACCACAGATATGAGACAGATTTTGTAGTTTAGTCAGATGATCCAAGGTAGGCCCAGTGGAGAAATGACGGTTAAGATCATCTAAGTCAATAGAATTTGGAAGGTCTAAATGTCACGATTTGCCGATACCTAAGTGTTCCAAGAAATTTCCAAATATCGGCAGGAGAGGAAGAAGAAATATTTTTGAAAATATGGCGGCGTTTAGCATTGAGGATCATCTGGTTACATTTATTCCTTGTAGACTTAAATAGAATCCAGCTCTCGTCAGTACGATCCCTTTTATGCTTGTGAAATGCGCGGTCCCTGCGTCGCATAGCCATCTGTATTTCTTTTGTCATCTACGGTGCAGGAGGAGATATAAAAGGTTATTAAAGGTTTCTACCCTAAAATTATGCAAGTGAGCGTGTTTCAAGAATTTGTATGTTGGCGTACATATAACAATGTTTGTATGTTCAATTTCTTGTAATACCTGTCTGATATGTAAAACCATATCAATATAAACATTTTTGATCTTAAAGTCCCCTTCGCCTAATGATATTATGCAGTAATCATTGAATGAGTAATCTGATAGTTTGTCCTTAATTCCTTTCAACAATTGCTGCGTATTTGCGTATGGTTTAATGTAATGACAACGTTTAGTCCAATTCAGAGTATTTTCTGCAATGTTTAACAGATTGTTTTTATTGTCTGTGCTCACAATACATATCTTGGTTCCTTTATTTTGGTGCTGTGATGTACTCTTATTTTCGTTTAAACCGTCACATTGTCTTATCGGAGCAGCAATCAATAACTCTTTTTTTGATGAGTTTTCTAATTCCGTTGGGATGATGACGTTTTCGTTTAGACTTTTAAGTTCGCTATTTCCATGTGTTTTCACGGCCTTCGGAGCGCGCCACCTCGGCATTCCCAACTAACGGTAGGAGGAGTTCACATCGGCGTCAGGTCGACGATGAAGTACCTGGGACTCGTCTTCGACAGCCGGTGGAATTTCGAGGAGCACTTCCGACGTCTGGCTCCCAAACTAAATCGGACTGGGGCTGCCCTCAAGCGGCTCCTGCCCAGCCTTGGGGGTCCAGACGCCTCCTGCCGGAGGAGAAGTATGCAGACATCGTCCGGTCACGCCGGGACGCCGTCACTGCGAAAGCGACCGGCGGCCCAGCTAAACGCGTGCCAGAGGGCCATGGCCATATGGATGGTGCGGAGATTCCACACGGTTTTCCGCAAAGCGGCGAGCCTCCTTGCTGGCTAGCCACCACGGGATCTGGAGGCAATAGGCCTTGCATGCATGCACGATCTGCGCGTGGAGATGCAACTCCGGGGCGAAACTCCGCTGCCGCGACAAGTCGCGGCATGGCGGAAAGATTTCTGGCGAGATCTCATGGCGAAATGGCAACGGCGACTATCGTAACCCAGTGCTGGGCACGCCATAATTATGGCGGAAAGTCCCCTTGTGAGCAGTGGCTGGAAAGGCAACACGGCGTCCATACCTTCAGCATGACGCAGGTCCTCACCGGACATGGTAAGTTCGGGAGGCTCCTGCACCGAATCCGTGCGGAAGAAACGCCCGGGTGTCACCATTGCGTGGACCGCCCAAAGGACACGGTGGAGCACACGGTGGAGGTGTCCCCCGCTTGGGAAGAGCAACGCCGTGTCCTCGTGGAGGTGATCAGCGGCGGTGATCTCTCCCGCTGAGCCTTGGTACAGGCCATGATTCGGAGCGAGGAGGAGTGGCAGGCGGTCGCCTCCTTCCACGAAGCAGTAATGCTAGCAAAGGAGGCGGCCGATCGCGTGAGGCAACGGTCCTCATGCCCCAACCGCCGCCGGGATTCTGATCCCGATTTCCGAACACCGTAGGCTGTGGGCTTGCGAACGGTGAGCAATGGGTAGCTCGCCGTCCGACCATTCGGTAACCGTCCAGACCGAGCACAAGTCGTCGACGGCGCGTACTGTTTCACGCGCGCCTCAAGATGAGTTAGCAACTGTAGGGGCCCATCAGGGTCGAAGCCTACTGAGGCCAAGGGCCTGATTCTGAAAGGAAGACTCGGCCCAGGTACGAAACGCAACGAAAGAACAGGGGTGGGTTTTTAGTCAGTAAAAGTCTAACACTATTTCTCGCTCCGCCCAAAAGCGGGGCATGTCATAAGATGATTTTCTCACCGAAAAATAGTTATTTGTGCAACAAGAGAGCAAAGTTGTTTTTTGCTGCGAGTGCTAATTTTGAGTCCCGAGCAAGCGAAGGATTCTTTGATTGAATCACGAGCGTTAACGAGTGATTCTAAAGTAGAATCCTGAGCGAGGGGAGGGATTCAAAGGCACGAGATGCAAAAAGTTTTTCTCTCGTGTTACACACATCATTTTTCACTTCAGCAGCGAGAACACATTTTAGTTGGGAAATAAAATAATTAACAGTAATAAATATAATAAGGATTTCAATTAAAATAAATACTATCTCTGTCGCTAGTTTTGCTCATATTTTACGATTATTTTAACATTCTTATTCTTATTTGCCACTATTTTATTTCCGCTGATTTTTTTAAAGCACGTTCTAAAACAGTCAATGTTGAAACTAGAAATAATTATAAATAAAGATTAAATGCCAGTTTTATCTGCTGTTATAAGTACTCAGGTACTCTTATTTTTGTTCAAATACAATAATAAATTTAAAATTCAATAATTTATTTATGAAAAAAAAAAACAATTTTATATTTTACAAATATTTTCTATACGCATTTCCAAACGTGTTTTTATTTGTGGTGGAATTTCAAAATCGAAATGAACTTCGAAATGACATGTTTCTCACTCGCTTTTTTATAAGGGCGAGAAAGAGACAGAGTACAGTGCAGTTCGAATGTTTTGAATTGAATGGCTAAAAAAAAAATAATTAAAAAGTTACTTTATCTCACGCAGTGTGCAAAATCGAGTTTTGCTCACTGTTTTCAAGCAGCAAAACCTACTGTTTTGAGCTGCTGTGGTGAAAAAAACCTTACCTACTACCTACCTACCTACTCCACTTACCTACTTACCCTACCTTAATTACAACCTTCCCTGCATGGCGGTGAACAAACCAAAAAAGAATGATTAATATTGGTCCAGCCGTTCTTAAGTTATAGCGTGACCAGGAAAAATAGGGTGCATTTATATATATAGATAAATACATATTTTAATACTCAACGAACCTAATGGAAGTGTGTTAAAATGATTGTTTTTTTGGTTCAGGTTATTTTAGGTGGCGGCAGACGTAGCTTGTTGCCAGACGATGTTCTTGACGAAGAAGGAATGCTAGGCAGACGGACAGACAAACGTAATTTAATTAATGAGTGGAAAAAAGACAAAGTTGATCGTGGAGTAAACTATGAATATGTATGGAACCGTGACCAGCTACTGCAAGCGAACAATACCCTGCCCGAGTACCTGTTGGGCTTGTTCGAAAATAATCATTTACAATATAATATGCAAAGAAATAATAAAACAGAACCCACACTGACTGAGCTAACTGAGGTAGCTATTCGGTCGTTGAGTCGAAACGAAAAGGGATTCTTCTTATTCGTGGAGGGAGGCCGCATAGACCACGCGCACCACGACAACCTGGTGGAGCTGGCGCTTGACGAGACGCTGGAGATGGATGCTGCCGTGGCGCGCGCCTCCGAGATGCTGTCTGAGGACGACTCACTCATCGTGGTGACAGCCGACCACTCGCACGTCATGGCATTCAACGGGTACTCTCAGCGTGGCAATGACATCCTGGGTCCCTCCACAGACGTGGACGAACACGGCCTGCCTTACATGACGCTATCTTACACCAATGGGCCTGGATTCCGTTTACACGAGAACGGTAGTCGACCCAATGTTACTGCTGAGACCAATTTTCGTAAGCAAGCTTAACTAGTCATTTTATGAAAGATATAATGGGTATAGTTAACCATGTGAGTTAATGTGCTCTTAAATTATTTTTCAGTTAAACTAGATTGGGAGTCTCACGTGGACGTACCACTTGAGTGGGAGACGCACGGCGGCGACGACGTGGCAGTGTTCGCGCGCGGGCCGCACCACTCCATGTTCACGGGGCTGTACGAGCAGAGTCAGCTGCCACACCTCATGGCCTACGCTGCCTGCATTGGGCCTGGCCAACACTCCTGCTGCAGCAGTGCGAATGCCTTGGGTGCACCTGTCGGATTCTTCTCTATCTTTGTTCTACTCAGTTTTATTTTTATACAATGATCTTTTATTTTAGTTAAGTACTATAATTATGTTATATATCATAGGCTGTAAGAAAACCTGTCAACAAACTAAAGCACAACAATCTTCTCAATACTGTGATTATTTTTATATGCTGCACAAATAGATTAGTCACATTGGTCATAACATTAATATATATAACTAATTAAAAATATTATTAATTAAAACAAAAACCAAACTTCAATAAAATTTTGATACCTAATTTAAAATAAGATGTACTATCATGATAGAATGAATAAATGATGAGAATGAAGAAATCCGCAGGAAAACCAAGGTCGCCGACATAGCCCGAAGAATTGCCAAACTTAAGTGGCAGTGGGCAGGGCACATTGCTCGTAGAACGGAAGGTCGATGGGGCCGAAAGGTTCAAGAGTGGCGACCGCGCACCGGAAAATGTAGAGTTGCAAGGCCCACAAGGTGGACCTGGTGAGAGTCGTGGGAATGCGGAGGATGCGAGACGCACAGGACCGTTCGTTGTGGCGGCACTTGGGGAAGGCCTTATTCCAACAGTGGACGTCCTTTGGCTGAAATAATGATGTTGATGATCATGATAGAATATCGAATATAAGCAAATAATTTGAAGTTAATAAAGAATTAGTTCAACTACTATCAAAGTATTGCAATCTTTGATTAACTCTTCTATGCTGTAATAAGCAGTACCAGAATTTAAAGCATGGTACTGTGAGAATGTGCAGTTTCTTAAAGTGACTTATACAAGACTCCATTTGTTTAATGAGAAGCAGCATTGATATTGTATGCTGTTGCCCCAGAATTTTATGCTATACCTAAGTATAAGTCTCTCTATGCGTGCAAAATACTTCATTCTGAAGTGGACTATAGTTAATTCATCTCTGCGATTCCTGAGAGTATAACAAACTCTACTCGTACTGTTAGTGACCACTTTCAATTCCTTGTTCCAATTTAAAACTGCATGTATTTGTACCCCGAACAAATTACACATTGTCCACAATGTCAGGTTAATTTTTTAAGAAATATACTTTGACGGTATCATTGTTCTTAAGAGGCACAGGTTCAGATTCACAGCAAGCGAAGGATTCTTTGATTGAATCACGAGCGTTAACGAGTGATTCTAAAGTAGAATCAGGATTCTACTTTAGAATCACTCGTTAACGCTCGCGAGGGGAGGGATTAAAAGGCACGAGATGCAAAAAGTTTTACTCTCGTGTTACACAAATAATTTTTCACTTCAGCAGCGAGAACACATATTACTTGGGAAATAAAATAATTAACAGTAATAGATTTAATAATGGTTTCAATTAAAATAAATACTATCTCTGTCGCTAGATTTGCTCATATTTTACAATTATTTTAACATTCTTGTTCATAGTGTCACTATTTTTAAAGCACGTTCTAAAATAGTCAATGTTGAAACTAGAAATAATTATTTAAAGGTTAAATGCCAGTTTTATCTGCTGCTATAAGTACTCGGGTACTCTTATTTTTGTTCAAAAACAATAATAAATTTAAAATTCAATAATTTATTTATAAAAAAAACAATTTTAAATTTCAGAAATAGTTTTCTATTTATTACGCATTTTCGAACGTTTTTTTCTTTGTGGTGGAATTTCAAAATCGGAATGAACTTCGAAATGGCATGTTTCTCACTCGCTTTTTTATAAGGGCGAGAAACAGACAGAGTACAGTGCAGTTCGAATGTTTCGAATAGTATGGCTAAAAAAAATATAATTAAAAAGTTACTTTGTCTCACGCAGTGAGCAAAATCGAGTTTTGCTCATTGTTTTCAAGCAGCAAAACCTACTTGTTTGAGCTGCTGTAGTGAAAAAATAATTTTTCTAAGTTTTCTATATTGTCGCTAGCTTTAAGAGACCTTGTCTCATCAGCAAAATATTGACGACACTAATCGTTTGACATGCTTCTTAGGTAGGCTATGGGGTCAAATTATATATTTATGAAGAAAACAGGGCATAAACCGGATCCTTGTGTTAGATCTTTATTTATAACAACTGTGTCCAATCTATGATTGAATTGAAATAAATTTCACCAACTGCATCAGACTGCACAAGTTACTTGTTTCAAACTTTTTAGTAATTTTTATCTAACTGCGCCAAAAGGATGGTTATGTTGTTCAATTGTATGTATGTATGCATATTTCCTTGGCATATCTTAGAGCATAAATGGCTTGTAATTCAGATTGAGAAATGTCGTTACATTCGTTTTAGTTATTAGAGTGACACTAGGTACAACATTATTATAAATAAAACTCTTTTTACAAAAAAAAAAAACATACAACTGACTTCAATGTAAAAAAAACACTAAAAAGTTTAATATAACTTCCGAAATTAAAGTCATTTTAAACTTTTTGGAACTTTTTTCCTTATCGCGCGTTGTGAAAGGGGGCTAGACGAAAAAAATTCTTACGAAAAGTTGTCACGACACTTTCTTACGAAAAGTTGTCACGACACTTTTTGCTATAGTAAGCTATTGTAAGCTGTGCGGCGTCGCATGTTTCTCTGTCTGTCTCTCTCTCTCTTATCCTCTGGGCTGTGGCCGCCATTTTTTTCGAGTTGAAGTTTTCGAGGGTGCTTAAACCGACAGTGAGGTCAAAATGTAAATCCAAGATGGCGGCTATGAAAGTTTTTAAATTTTTTGACATGGGTGTCGTTTTCGTGGTTTTCGAGGGTGTTAAAGCCGATAATGAGATCAAAATGTAAATCCAAGATGGCGGCTATGATGAACGTTTTAAATTTTTTGACATGGGTGTCGTATTCATGGTTTTCGAGGGTGCTGAAACCGATAGTGAGGTCAAAATGTAAATCCAAGATGGCGGCTATGAAAGTTTTTAATTTTTTTTGACATGGGTGTCGTTTTCATGGTTTTCGAGGGTGCTTAAACCGACAGTGAGGTCAAAATGTAAATCCAAGATGGCGGCTATGAAAGTTTTTAAATTTTTTGACATGGGTGTCGTTTCCGTGGTTTTCGAGGGTGTTAAAGCCGATAATGAGATCAAAATGTAAATCCAAGATGGCGGCTATGATGAACGTTTTAAATTTTTTGACATGGGTGTCGTATTCATGATTTTCGAGGGTGCTGAAACCGATAGTAAGGTCAAAATGTAAATCCAAGATGGCGGCTATGAAAGTTTTTAATTTTTTTTGACATGGGTGTCGTTTTCGTGGTTTTCGAGGGTGTTAAAGCCGATAATGAGATCAAAATGTAAATCCAAGATGGCGGCTATGATGAACGTTTTAATTTTTTTTTGACATGGGTGTCGTATTCATGGTTATCGAGGGTGCTAAAGCCGATAATGAGATCAAAATGTAAATCCAAGATGGCGGCTATGAAAGTTTTTAAATTTTTTGACATGGGTGTCGTTTTCGTGGTTTTCGAGGGTGTTAAAGCCGATAATGAGATCAAAATGTAAATCCAAGATGGCGACTATAAACGTTTTCAAATTTTTTGACATGGATGCATTTTCATGGTAGTCGAGGGGGCACAAGCCGAAAAGGTCGGGGGATAGCAGTCCCCCGATAGCACAGATTTTTGTAGGTGCTTGCGTACTATGTACATTTAATCGTTAACAAGTCAATCTACTTAATAAAAATAATAATAGTTTCTTTAATACTTATGTCCAATGTAATAAAATTATTACAATTCCTTCACTAATCAATCGAAAAGAACTTCGTTCCATCCGGGTGTCCCTTGACACCTCTCAAGTTTTTTTTTGTTTTTTTTTTTTACATAAATAAAAATCTTTAAAAAAATACAACCGACTTCAAAAGTCGGTTGTATTTTTTTAAAGATTTTTATTTTACGCTTTTTAGTTGTGGTACTACAACTAAAAAGTACCCCTCAGCTAAACTTAAATGGGTATAATATGGTTCGTACAGAATTTAATCATTAAAACATTGCATGATAATTCCAATAAGCCAAACCCAGGGCATCCAGATTCATCATTAGATCAGTTCGATATATCCCCCTCTTCTTTTAGTCAGTCATCGACTACACGTATAAACAAAGCAATTTTATTAGTTCTAATGTGATCCTATGAGGAGTTCTGTTCCATATCTTCGAAGTTCATTATCAGATCATAACAACATTTCTCTGAGACTTGGAAGTATTTACCTTTCAATCGAAAAACATATTTTCAATATCGATCCTCAATTAACCGAGAAATCGGTGAACAAAAATAAAACATACAGGTGAACATAGAACCTCCTTCTTTTTGAAGTCGGTTAAAAATAAAATGGCGGGTTTTTGGTGCCAAATTATAATTATTTCACTTTTTATTTGTGGCAGTCATTTAGTTTATTAAAATAAAATACTTAAGGAGACGTTAAAAAATACTCAAAAAAATGTGGGAAATAAAAATTCAAAAGCACGACTGCCATGTCAAAAAAAAAACTAAAAATAAAAAAAAATGATGTTAATTTATAGAAAAGTGAAGAAAGTAGTCACTCATTGACTAAACACGGAATCTCGGAAACTACTTGATCTACAAAACTGAAATTTTCATCGCAATCGGGGGACCACTCGGTAGAATATTTTTTTTTTTTTTTGTATAAGAAATCTCGAAGTCTAGGTATGAAGCAAGCTTCATACCTAATTTCAGGATCCTGAGGCAACAGAAAGTACCCTATGAATTTTTTTTTGGGCTTGCGGACGGCGAGCAGGGCTTGCGGACGGCGAGCAATGGGTGGCTCGCCGTCCGATCGTCCGGTAACCATCCGGACCGAGCCCAAGTCGTCGACGGCGCGTAGTGTTCCACGCGCGCCTCAAGGAGATGTCAGCAACCGTAGGGGCCCAACAGGGTTGAAGCCTACTGGGGCCATGGGTGATGCGAAAGTGACCCCCGGGGCCCTGGAAAAATAAAAATGGCAAAGAAGGAACAGGAGTGGGTTTTTAGTCAGTAAAAGTCTGACACTATCTCCTGCTCCGCCCAAGAGCGGGGGTTGTCATTAGATGATTTTCCCACCCGAAAAAAAAAAAAAAAAAAAAAAAAAACCCTATGAATTTTGATTACCTTGAGAGTGTCGAAATATACGTTTTTTGCGACATAAACGGCCGTATCTTTTTCGTTCATTAACTTAGAAGTTTAATTTGTTTCACAGCTTCAAGGGACCGCAGATTTGAGTATATGGTTTTAATTACAACTCGATACCTTTACGCGTTCTCGAGATAAAGGGTCTTGACAGACAAACAGACAGACGGACGGACCACAAAGTGAGACCTATAAGGTTCCGTTTTTTCCTTTTGAGGTACGGAACCGTAAAAATACTATTAGGTATAGTAGTGATTAAAAACAAACAGAAACAAAAAAAAATTCGCTACTCACAGATTCCAGAGAAACCTATAGGTTCCTATAGGTCTAGAGGTCTAGGTAGGTATTTCTTATAAAAAATACTATAATATCTATATGTAATGTAAAATATCTATACTATGGTCTTAGAACAACATGGTGAATCCTTTAATATTTTACGCACAAACTTAGGTATACTGCAGGTTTGGTGTATGGGAAAATATATATAATAATAATAATAATAAGGGACTCACCCCGCTCTCCCTGGCTAACGAGAACTGGCGCAAACCGGTAGTGCTTGACACTAACGATCGCAGGGAAGTATGGCAGAGCAAGGAACTTCACGGACGCTTTTTCCGGGCCCTTCACGGGCCCGATGTAGACCAATTGGCGTCCGTAGCCTGGCTGCGTTTCGGCGACCTCTTTGGGGAAACCGAAGGTTTTGTCTGTGCAATTATGGACGAAGTTATCATGACGAATAACTACCGGAGATTTATTGTGAAGGACGGCACGGTTGACATCTGTCGGGCATGTCACCGTCCGGGAGAATCAATTCGTCACATTATCTCTGGTTGTTCTCGTCTAGCTAACGGAGAGTACTTGCATAGACACAACCTTGTAGCCAGGATTATCCATCAGCAACTTGCTTTGAAATACTCTCTTGTGGAATCGGAAGTGCCGTACTACAGGTATGAGCCCGACCCAGTTCTTGATAATGGTCATATCACTTTGTACTGGGATCGGTCCATCATCACTGACAGGACTATTGTAGCCAATAAGCCTGATATAGTGGTGGTGGACCGAAGCGAGAAGCGTGCAATGATTGTTGACATATCCGTTCCACATGACGAGAACCTCGTGAAAGCCGAGAAAGATAAACAAATCAAATATATTGACTTGGCTCGCGAGGTTGTCGACATGTGGGATGTGGACTCGGCGATCCTTGTACCGATAGTCGTGTCAGCCAATGGCTTAATAGCCAAGAGCCTCGACCAACACCTTAGGAGGCTCGCGTTAGGCGGCTGGATCAAGGGCTTGATTCAGAAAGTGGTACTCCTGGACACGGCTCGTATTGTTAGGAGGTTCCTTTCTCTGGAGCCCTGACCGCCGGTAGCTTGGACCCTGTTCCCGAGACCGGTGGGACACTATTTTTTATATTTTTAAATGTTTTTTTATTTTTTTATTGAAATATTTAAAAATGTAATTTATATGATAAGTTAATGAATAAACGAAATAATAATAATAATGCTTTATTGAGACTCACAAATATCAGATAAGACATTACAAAATATCGTAGGTCTATTTAAAATTGCTTTCGACACAGAATATAGCGCAACTGGCATCTTAGCTAAGTTACATAGTAACCTGTGTTAAAGATACCAGTTCCATTTCCCACAGGGTTAAATTATATTAGATTATTTCTTATATCAGATTTAATAGTATTTATAATTTAAAATATCAACAAACGGAACATAATTAATTTGATTTAAGTAGGTAATACAAATAATTTTGAATTTAATAAATTAATAAAGCATATGCAACATATTTAATTAATTGATAATTACGTAAAAAATAATAATTGAGAATAAAAACTTAAGAAAACAAGGAAATCTTTGCATTTTGGTTAGTTTGTGTGTGTGTGTGTAATGTGTTAGTGGTATGTGTTTATTTGTGAGAGTAATTGTTTGGTGCGGGTGGTTTGTTACTAGGCCATAGAACTTAAAAGACTTTCTGTCTCCTGATGAGTCAAGCAAAGGAGACACTTAGTTAGTTGTTTTTTACAGGCGAGGCTAGGGAGATGGTGGACACATAACAGTTTATTCACTCTGTTATACAAGGTCGGCGCAAGGAAGTAATTGAACCTTTTCGATTGGTTGAAATAACACTTTTTGGTATCGCAAATTAGGTCCTTGCGCCTTTTATGGATAATTTTGAACGGGGTTGCTGCATGTTGAATAAGAATAGTATTCAAAATAAAGAGTTGCCTCACAGTTAAAACTTGACAACATTTTTAAAGGTCCGTTGTCGGAAATGAGATCTTTTTAAAGTTGCTCACTTTTAAAATCGCCCTTTGTGCTCTCTCTAGCTTCAGTAGCAATGTTTTTGGCGCACCACCCCAAGACGATATGCAGTAATTCAGAAGAGATTGGCAGAGTGCAAAATAAACCTGTTTGAGGAGGCGGGCATTAGCTATGTGGCGTAGAGTTTTAAATATATAAATCAATTTCCTTATCCTATTTTGAAGGAGCTCGATGTGTAGTGTGAATGACATATTACTGTCTAGAGTTATGCCTAGATATTTGGTATCGGCTACATGTGTTAGTCTGGGACAGTCGCACACTTGATTTGGGAACATGGACCACGAGTGGGCAATAAGAGACAATGTGGGTGGAGGTTGGGAAGACTGACGGAATGAGAAGGTCATGTAGTTGGTTTTTTCAGTGTTTAGGGTCAATGAGTTTCCAGCCAGCCAGGTTTTGATGATATCAAAACCGAGCTGTGCCCTACCAAAGACTTCCTGCCACGAGTCACCAGTGAACGTAAGTGCAGTGTCATCCGCAAACGCCGTTACCTTGGTGTCGTTTAGTTTTATTTGAGAAAGTTCATTAATATATACAAGGAATAGCGTTGGCCCGATCACACTACCCTGTGGGACTCCGAAAGTTATAGGAAGATCGGCACTAACGAAGTTATCGATTTTAACACACTGGGTTCTGTTAGTGAGATAATCGCACAGAATAGCGAGAGCTTGACCCCTAACGCCGATTCTCTCTAGTTTGTCAATCAGCAGGGGAATAGAGACTGTGTCAAATGCCTTAGCGAGGTCCAGGAAGATAGTAAGGACCTTTTTCTTGTTGTCAAGATTTTTGACAATGTGGTTAGTAAGGTCTAATACCGCATTTGGTGGACATATTACGTCTAAAACCATATTGGTTTGGAGACAATAGGTTTTGATCTTCCAAAAATTTTATCAGCTGCTTATTTATAATTCGCTCCAGTATTTTAGACAGTATAGTCAAAACAGCTATCGGGCGGTAATTAGTGACACAGTCCCCACCCCCACTTTTATAAATAGGGTAAATCAAGGCCTTTTTAAAAAATGTAGGAAACGTTCCCGTCTCGAGGCAAAGGTTAAACACATGAGTTAGGACGGGGATAAGTAGACTTTTATAACGCTTGAGGAGCACAGTAGGAATGTTATCCCAACCGACGGCACAGTCTGATCTAAGAGACATCAAAATCGACTCAACCTCATTGTAGTCGGTTGGGAGAAGAACAAATGAATTACAGGGAGAGTTTACAGAATTATTTAATTGGGAAAGTGGTGGTGAGTAAACAGGTTTAATTCTGGCTGCGAGATTCTTGCCAACATTCACACAGTAGTCGTTTACTTGGTTAACTGAGATTTCAGGGGATGATGAAGAGTGTAGTAATTTACTGGAAGAGGTTTTTGCCTTCACAGAATTTGTTACTCTCTTTATAACCCGCCAGACTTTCCTATTATCCGAACCAGCCTCTGCCAGCTCTTTCCTATCATATTCTCTTTTTACTTTTTTTAGTATCTTGTTACAAAAATTTCTGTATCTTACGTAAGTTAGTTTTAAAGTACTATTGTCTGGGTTCAGTTGACTTTTCTTATGAATTGCATCACGATTTCTCATGCAGCGAAGTAAACCAGGTGTAATCCATGGTTTAATTAAGTGTTTACGGTTTGACGACTTAACAGTGGTTGAATTGGACTTTATAGTACTGATAAGAGTGTTGACTAATTGAGTTGTAGCTTGATTTGCATCAGTTATGTGATATATTGGCTCAAAATCAAGACTGTTCATCCCTTGGTGGAGCGTCTCATAGTTGATCTTATTACACTCAGAGCGACTGGTACCTTTAGAGTATCCCCCTTTGTGTTTTAGACAAAGAAGGACACAATTATGGTCAGTTACAGAAGAGTCAATAATTAGAGTTAGTGCTTCATAATTAGTTTTAAGCATAACGTGATCCAAGCAATTTGGACCAAGAGTGGGTAGCATATGTGCAGGCAATAACCCATGGCAAGCGGATAGGTTAAGGTACTCTGAAGCATGGGAATCACATGGGGTATGTCCAATATCAATATTGATATCCCCAATTATAGCAATATTTTTAAAAGAGGACAGCGAATGTAGGACGTTATCCAGGGAAACTAAAAAATTTGACGTGTTTGTAAAAGAGGGTGAACGATAAATACAGATGATCGCTATATCAGTACCTATCTTCAGTACCATACTAGTGCCATCCATGAAGTCAATTTCTGAAACTGTATGTTCGAGGTAATCTTTGAGGTAACCCACCACACCATCGTTCTGGTTGTTATGTTTTGTTGTATGGTACATTAGATAAGAGTCAATGTTAGGGATGTTAGTGTTTTTCCTAAGCCAACACTCGGTTAAGATCATCACTTCGCAGTCAAACTCAATTCGATGTAAGAGGGTGATAAAACTATGAATGTTGCAGTTAATGGATCTAATATTTTGGGATAAGATTTTAAAATGCTCACCAGGAGTTTTTAGGGATGTTTTACAGTTTTCCGGGCTGCACTTATGATTTAAAGATACAGAAAACTGATCAAGATTTTTATTAATATCAAAGAAACTATCGAATTTTATATCTGATTATATAAGTAGGTCACTTCATTTATTGGCACATCGTAACTGGCAAAAAAAGAGACAGTAGTCGATGAATTTAAGGGATTGGAATAAGCAGATAATGGCAGTAGCAACGGTGTATTTAACGAGTTATGTGTGCATATTTTTGGTGTAATAGTGTAGTGTATAGTATGATTAAATGTGTGCATAAAGGGTTGTTTTCCAAACAACATATTACAATGATTTATATTTAAGATTATAGAACAAGACTTATAGTAAAAATATGGTAAAAAAATTGAAGCATGCATAACATAGAACTTAGAGCTAGACAAACATGATGGACCCACTTCCGAGTCCAGTCAGTTGGTACACTTTAGCTTCTCAATGTCCGCTTCCGAAGTTATTCGAATTTGAGGTTCATTGACTTGTTTCCGAAGATACACAGTTCCATTTGCGGTCCAGCAGAACTGATAACCATGGCTCCGCTGGAAAGCTCTGGCGTAATAGTAGAGTTTTTGAGCTTTGTGTGTAAGATACTCAGAGACATAAACTGATTTCTGTGAAGATTGTATTTTAAAGTGCGAAGTATTGAGTTTATCTTCCTTTGTCTTGGATTTGTTGAATTTTTTTACTCCATTTATGACTTTGTTTTTTATAAGGATTGTGTTAAAGTCTACAATGATGGGATAAGAATTATCTTTGGATTTCAGTCGATATATATCTTTTATTTTGGAGTCATCAATCTCAATATTTAACGATGTCCCCATGGTCAGCACTAAGCCGCGAAGGCTTTCCTTTGTCTCAGTGTCCGTTTTAGGGATGTTTCGGATCTCTATACCAGTTGAACGGGATTTACGCTCCAAAAGTTCTAGCTTTTCCTCCAATTGATGAATCGTCTTTTTATCGTCTTTCCTTTCCGCCTCCGGGGTGGCAATTCGGTGTAAGAACTCGTCGTACTTACTCGACATAACCTCGACGCTGTGCATTAAATCCATGTTTTGTTGTATAATGCTACTGACTTTTCCCATCAGATCTTCAAAGCGCCTCTCCTGTTTATCGGAGAAAGCGTCAAAAGTGGAACTAGTTAAGGTTACTGGCTCGATTTCTTTTCCGCCTTCGAACTTTCGTTTCTTATTTGTTTTACGCTCAGTGACGTTTGTTGCTATTTGGAATTCATCAGGCGCCGATGCAGATAATTGTAATGGTAAGTCATGCGGTGGTCCCTGCACAGATGCTAGGCTTTCGGTTGACGTCGTAGGAGTCACAGGTAGCGGTGAAGACGGAAGAGGTGTGCGATTTAGAGTCATGTTTCTTCTGGGGTGCTCTATCCAAGTACCAGGAGAGTAGATATGAAGGAAGGTAAAAACAAAATACGCAACCAAAAGCTCAGGTATCGAAAGCAAACAGCTATAGGCTCTCGTTTGTTATAAGCAGAATAATTGAGATGACTATGAAAACTCCAGCACTTAATCCGAGCTATTAGAGTAGTGTAATCACCGTCAAGTACCAGGAGCGCATAGAAGCAACAGTGGTAGCACAACGGTGACGTCTCTTGCAAGGGCGGAGCTAAGGCGGCGCGTACCTTCAGTCGCTGGTGGGCGGTGCGCTGCACGAAGGAGACAGCAGGATGGTTGAACTGGAGGCGGCGCTCGGCGATTAACTCGTTGTCACTAATATGTGAGCTCTTCAAGAATTATGCACTCCTATTTTTTTATCGAATTTAAAACAGCAGGAAAACCGAATTTAATTATTAAAATAAAACTGCGTGGCGGCTAAAACACGTCAGCTCGTGATCGAGGTCCAAGGGGAATGGCCTTGGTATATTCTTCTTATTAAGATGTTAATAAGTTGGTTTTTGTTTGCGTGTAGTGTTAATTATACAATGGTATGGAAAATGTTCGTATGCATGTTTGACTCGCAATTGGCTGATTTTTGATATTAATAATATTAGCTCGAGTTTCGTAACCAACTTGCAAAAATACTATATTTATCATACCTACGAGTACCATGTTGAAATTTTTAATTTTTTCAATAGTTTTTGTTACTCGGGACAATGCAAGGATTCTAACGATACCTGATACATGTAAATCAGTCCAGTCGTTTAGAAGTTATCTTTTTATTTCACATAAGCCTATATGGGCACTTATAAAATGTCAGAAGCTGGTGCCTGATTCCAAGTGGTGGTTTCTTATGGAAAAGATCTGGTAAGAAATATAATAAAAATAAATATAAGAATTCATGGAATATTCTTTCTATTTCCAAAGAGAATCTTTAAAAAAATTTTTTTTTTCACTATATTTCCATATTACAATATTAATAGGTATATAAGGACAGTGTAGATCAGTCATTGTTTTATCCAGAAGTACAATGGTGCGGGGATACCGCACGGTTTCCCGCGAAGCGGCGACCCTCCTTGCTGGCCAGCCACCATGGGATCTGGAGGCAACAGGCCTTGCACGCATGCACGATCTGCGCATGGAGATGCAACGCCGGGGTGAAACTCCGCTGCCGCGACCAGTCACGGAATGGCGGAAAGAGTTCCGGCGGGATCTCATGGCGGAATAGCGACAGCGACTATCGCAAGTCCCCTCTTTGAGGAGTGGCTGAAAAGGCAACACGGCATCGTTCCCTTCTGCATGACGCAGGTCCTCACCGGACACGGTAAGTTCGGGAAGTACCTGCACCGGTTTCATGCGGAAGTGACGCCCGGGTGTTGCCACTGTGTGGACCGCCCGGAGGACACGGTGGAGCATACAGTGGAGGTGTGCCCCGCTTGGGCAGAGCACCGCCGTGTCCTCGTGGGGGCGATCGGCGGCGGCGATCTCTCGCGCTGGGCCTTGGTACAGGCCATGGTCCGGAGCAAGGAGGAGTGGCAGGCGGTCGCCTCCTTCTGCGAAGCAGTAATGCTAGCGAAGGAGGCGGCCGATCGCTTGAGACAACGGTCCTCACGCCCCAACCGTCGCCGGGATTCCGATCCCGATTTCCGGCCACCGTAGGCGAGGGCTTGCGGACGGCGAGCAATGGGTGGCTCGCCGTCCGACCGTCCGGTGACCATCTGGACCGAGCCCAAATCGTCGACGGCGCGTGCTGTTCCACGCACGCCTCAAGGAGATGTCAGCAACTGTAGGGGCCCAGCAGGGTCGAAGCCTACTGGGGCCAAGGGTCTGATTCTGAAAGGAAGACTCGGCCCTGGTACGAAAGGCAACGAAAGAACAGAAGTTGGTTTTTAGTCAGTGACACTATCTCCCGCCTCGCCCAAGAGCGAGGGATGTCATAAGATGTTTTTCCCACTGAAAAAAAAAACCAGAAGTACAATAAAAATAATTATAATTAAAAAATGGGTCAAAAATAGAAAGTAATCTACTAATCTACAAAGTCAGAATAAAAATAAATCTATCACTAATAAAATTACGGTGGTTGAATCAACGTTTAAATAATATTAAAAATATATAGCAAAAGCTATGTAATAGAAAGAAAAAACAATGTTTATATTTAAAACAAAGATGGAGCAGTTCATATAAAAATTTACACGATAATGTAGTTAATAGTTACCAGGGCGGCCGCATGTGCAGATGCAGTTGTTGCCAAACATGCGTGTCTTCAACGTTTTTTTTTTTATTATTTGATATATACCAATGCTTGACTGCAATCTCACCTGATAGTAAGCAGTGATGCAATCATTGATGGTGAGCCGCACTGGTTTATTAAGAGCCTATTGATCCTAGCCTTGAACACACCTAAATTATAGTTGGACGGGAAGACTGCAGCAGGCAAATTGTTCCAGTCCTTCGATGTACACGGTATAAACGACGAAGCGAAACGCTTAGTCCGGACCGTTAAAGTTTTAACAACTTAAGGGTGGATACTCGCCGTACGTTGGGTTGTCCGATGGTAGAAAGGAAATGGCGGAATCAAGTCATGCAACTCCCACGCAGACTCTCCAAAATGCAACCTGTAAAATACCGATAGGCTGGCTACCTTGCGCCTGTACCCGAGGCTTTGTAGATTGGTCTTAACTAAATCTGAATTCCCAATTAGCCTCTTCGCACGCCTTTTCATTGACTCCAAAGTTGCCAGATGGCATTTTGACTGCAGTACTCCACACACGATCGGACCTGTGCTTTGTATAACATTAGAAGCTGTCCCGGTGTGAAGTACCGCCGGAAATTTCTCCAGGGATACATTCTGAAAAGCAAAAGCCGAGGCGAACGGGCTCCTTTTGGCAGTGAACAGACACGCTTGTGTTTTGGCGGCGTTGAATCCTACCAGATTGGTTTCGCCCCACTTGGAGACTGCCTGAAATAAGACATTTGTACATTCTACCATATTCTCTCGTTCGGACCTGATTAGCTTCCTAATAGCCCGAGCACCTGGCATCTCTCTACAACTGTGCTATCATCTGCTTACCCATAGATACCGGGAATCAGTAGACCATTAATATGCAGCAGGAAAAGAGTTGCAGAAAGAACTGAACCCTGAGGAACTCCGGCATGGGCTCTGCATCCATCGACAACTCGGAGAAACTGTCACTCAGGAAGTCTTTTAACCAGTTAATCAGATTAGGGGAAATGCCGTAAGCGGGAAGTTTGCTCAAAATGTTGACATGCCATACCCTGTCGAAGGCCTTCAAGACGTCCAAGTAGACAGCAATCACTTAATCGACGTAGTCTTTAATCTTGCAATACGCTTTTTTGGTAATGACACGTTTGATGTGGGTTTTAAACTTTCCCTCAGTAAGTTCTGTAACCGTGATTGGCAGCTTGTTATAAAAACGTATGCCGTTTATGAGGAATAAGTTACTTGTCTTAACTAATCCCCAATGCGGTATTACAATTTCATGTTTAATACACGTATTTTTGTAATGAAAATCGATTAAAATTTTGAAAAGTCCTAAGTTTTCACAAACATGAAGGCGACTGCGATAAATTAGTGATACAGCCGTCATGAGTAAGGTTTTCTGGTAGAGGGTTCATGGCGTAGAATTAAAATAACTATTCATAGCATAGCATAGCATAGTCGGCCTTATAACGTTCCCACTGTTGGGACTCAGGCCTCCTCTCTAGGAGAGGGAATGGGCCGTAATCCACCACGCGGGCCCAGTGCGGGTTGGTGGATGTCACATGTCTTCGAATTTGTGGTTCTAGGACATGCCGGTTTCCTCACGATGTTTTCCTTCACCGTTTTGAGAGCAGTGGTGATGAAATAAATTACACAAAGTAATGCGCCTGGCTGGGTTTGAACCCGCGACCTACAACTCCGTAAGTCGGGGCCGTTACCACTCGGCCACCACTGCTCAAATATAAAATAACTATTCGCTTTACAATAATTTTTATTTTGCAGTACAAGGCCATTACAGACTTAGGCCGAGTTCCCACTTTGTCGTGACGACAGATAATCGTGTAGTTTAAAGTATCGTCTCTTATATATTTCAATGCAGATTTTCACAGGACAACACGATTAACTCTCGTCTTCGACTTTTTTTTGCGGTGACACCAGATTGTCATGATAGTAGGACGGAACGGCTAACACGATAGTCGTGAAACGATAAAACCTTGTCAAGACTAAACCGTGACGGTAAATCATGTTACGTTGTTGCGTCTCTGTTATGGCCACGTCAAATAGTTGTTAAAATCTAAATGAGTTACCTATCTTAGGTTCGAAAAATATTTCACTGAATTTCATTTCATCTAAAACTTTTTGATTAAACTATTATCGTTTCGTTTTTAGAGTTCCATATCTCAAAAGCAACAAACGAAACCTTAATAGGATCACTTTGTTTTAACAAACTTAAAAAATAACTAAGTACGATAAAAATGAATTAAATAAAGCAGGAAACAACAGTAAGCAACTTTGGAAACATTAAAAAATTTCACTTATATGGCAAAAAAGCGTGAATCTAATTCGAGTTTACTACTTATTAATCCCTCACCTTTTTGATCAGCTAACCATGTTAATAACTTTTTTGTTAATGTTAGGAAAACTCTTGCCGAACAGGTCCCAACACAAGACTGTGTCTAAAGACCTCCACTTGATTTAAGAAACAGGTGTACCCTAAATTCGTCTGGCTTACTGGATACTGACGAAGACGAAGTTACTCGAATTATTTGCGGACTAAAAGATGTCTCTGCAGTAGGATGGGATAATATTAGTAATAAGATCCTTAAACTCTGTAAGCATATCCTTGTTCCGCCTTTGACGCATATATTTCGTATCTGACTTTCCGAAGGAATTTTACCTAGATTTCTGAAAAAAGCAGTTGTAATCCCTGTTTTTAAATCCGGAAACAAAGACTTAGTAAATAATTATAGGCCAATATCAATACTTTCAGAAAAAAATATTAAACAGTAGACTAATTAAATATTTAGAAAAAAATAAACTCTTATCATCGGCGCAATTTTGTTTTAGAACCAAATTATCTACAGCTGATGCAGTGCACAGCCTGACAGATAACGTCTCTGAAGAACTAGGCAAAGGACAACAGATCCTGTGTTCCTTGATCTAGCGAAGGCTTTTGAGACGGAGTCGGTTCCTTTGCTAATAAACAAATTAGAGGCCATAGGAAAAAGAGTAACGCCGCTTAAACTTTCTGCTGACTACTTAGATGATCGACATCAATGTGTCAAAATAGACAATAAGTTCTGGATATGGTGTTCCCAGGGAAGTATCCTAGCCCCTACACCCCCACAGACAGATGAGTCTGTATGCCCATAAATGTGGATTCCGATCATCTAGCACTTGTGATTGTCCCTGTATCTTTAAAACACGCGGCATCAAATATCTCGGGGTTATAATAGATGAAACTCTCTCTTCTAGATCACACATTGAAGGTCTAGTTAAAAGAGTGCGCAAATTAATCTATGTTTTTAAGAAATTGCGAGCGATTGCTGACTCAAAATGGTGACACAAATTTATTTAGCCCTAGGTCAATCTGTTTTTTTTTTTTAATTGATTCAAACTAGTGCTTGACTGCGACCCTACCTGATGGTAAGTAGAAATGCAATCGTAGATGGTGAGGCGCACTAATTTTTGAGAGCCTATTCACTCTAGCCTTGAAGGGACCCAGATTATAATCGGACGGGAAAACCGCAGCAGTCAAATTATTCCAGTCCCTCAATGTACGCGGTATAAACGACGAGGCGAAAGGCTTGGACCGGACCGTAGAGGTTTCAACATCGTAAGGGTGGATACTCGCCGTTCGTCGGCTTGTCCGATGGTAGACATGAGATGGTGGAATCAAGTCATGCAATTCCTGCGCACACTCTCCAAAATGCATCCTATAAAGCACCGAAAGGCTGGCTACCCTACGCCTGTTCTTAAAACTTTGTGGATTGGTGTTAACCAGATCTGGATCACCAATTAGCCTCTTTGCACGCCTTTCCACCGAGTCCAAAGCTGCCAGGTGGCATTTTGCAGCACCAGCCCATATGTGGCTACAGTACTCCACACACGAACGGACCTGTGCTTTGTATAACATTAAAAGCTGTCCTGGTGTGAAGTACCGCCGGACCTTTGCAAGTACGCCGAGTTTTCTAGCAGCTAACTTGGCTTTGGACTCAATGAACCGCCCAAAGTTAAGGTCTGAGGAAATTTCAACTCCCAAGAGCTGAAGGCGGTCGGTGTACTCCAGGGATACATTCTGAAAAGCAGGAGGCAAGGTGAACGGGCTCCTTTTAGCGGTGAACAGACACGCTTGTGTTTTGGTGGCATTGAATCCCACCTTATTGACCATTTCACCCTACTTGGAGACTGCCTGAAGTGAGACATTCGTACGCTCTACCATAGCCTCTCTTTTGGACCGGATTAGCTCCTTACTAGCTCGAGCACCTGGCAGGTATCTCTCTACAACTGTGCTATCATCTGCATACCCATAAATACCGGGCATCAGCAGATCGTTGATATGCAGCAGGAAGAGAGTTGCAGAGAGAACAGACCCCTGAGGAACTCCGGTAGTAGTCGTCATGGGCTCTGATGAGCATCCATCGACAACAACTCGAAGAGAATATTCACTCAGGAAGTCTTTTACCCAGTTAATCGGGCCAGGGGAAATGCCGTACGCTGAAAGCTTGCTCAAAAGACTAGCGTGCCATATCTTGTCGAAGGCCTTCGAGACGTCTAAGGAAACAGCAATCGCTTCCCTATTCCTCTCGAGAGTCGTGCCCCACAGGTGGGTGGCATAAACTAGTAGGTCCCCAGTAGATCGATTGCGGCGAAACCCGTACTGTCGGTCACTGAGGAGATCGTTACCTTCCAGGTATGCCAAGAGGCGCGAGCTCAACACACGCTCCATAATCTTGCAGAGTATGGAGTTTATTGAAATCGGCCGATAGTTGGTAGGATCGGCACGACTGCCCTTTTTGGGCACGGGTTGCACGTTTGCAAGCTTCCAGGACTTGGGCACTATACCAGTCCCAAATAAGAGGCGATACAAACGCGTCAATACAGGAGACAACTTGGGTGCACAAGCCTTGAGAACAATCGCTGGTATATCATCTGGTCCACTACCTTTATTCACGTCAAGACGACACAGTGCTCTCAGAACCTCTTTGTTCCTTATGCAGACCTCGGGCATCGAAGTATCGCAGTGGGGCAGAGTCGGAGGAGTAGCAATACCAGTGTCAAGACGAGAATTATAGGCGAAGAGAGATGCAAAGAGACCCGCTTTCTCTCTCGCCGTATGAGCCAGTGTTCCATCAGGTCTAACCAGCGGAGGCAATGAGGGCCGACAGAAGTTCGCTTCGACCGACTTGGCAAGGGACCAGAATGCTCTGCTACCGGACGGCTGCGCAGAGAGCTTTGTACCAATATGGGTAATGTGGTCGAAGCGAGCCTTCCTTAGTGCCTTTTTGTAGGACTTGGGCAGCATGGTTGAAGGCTCTCTTCTTTGAACTCAGATCCGGAACTTTGTAATCACGAGCGTCAACCCAGGCAAGAAACGCTGAATGCTTACATTGTTCGGCTTGAACGCAATCGGCTTTGAACCATAGGTGAGCTGAGACACCGATGGGTACGTCGCGATAAGGGATGAAATACTCCATAGCTTGACGTACCACATCGGATATAGCATCTGCACAGCTCGACGGATTTTTAGAAGAGAAGCAGACCTGCTGCCAAGGATAAGATACAAAGAAGTGCCGCATTTCATCCCAATCTGCTGACTTGTAACGCCACATTCGCCGCTCATCGACATCTATGGCGTCACATATGAACTAATCCTGCATCGCGCAATCAAAGTTCTCTGCGCGTTTAGAACATATATGCCTACCTTTCGGCTCCATCATCAGATCAGTTCGATAGTACCTTATAGCCAAAGTGCATCTCATGAAAATTCTAATAAGTCCAAACACGGCTAGGTTACATTGATGAATTACGGAGTTCCAGTGCCTACCTTCCGGTTCTATCATCATCATCAGATCACTTCGATGATACCATTTTCAACGTAACTATTCAGAACCATTCATTTATTTGTATTGTCATAGCCGCTTCTTTTACTATTTCCGTTTAACTATCTTCATTGTGATATCTATGCAAGTATGAAGTTCCGTTGACCATTTCTGGTCTTCTTCATCAGTTTCACTTCATCAAATGTTGACAGTAAATGTTTAAGTCCTCGATGAAAATACCAAAAACACTATACGGTTGCCTATAATATTTGAGGAGTTTCCTCGATTTCACCAAGATTCCATCATCAGATCCTGACTTGGTGACTATGGGACTATTTGGAAAGTATACTCTTTCTAATAAAAAAAGATTTTTTCAAATCGGATGGCAAGCGACGAAGATATGCGCAAACAAACATAAAAAAAATACAAACATCCGAATTAAGAACCTCCTCCTTTTTTAGAAGTCGGTTAAAAACGCCACCATATCCTCTTGCAGCGGGGTGTTAGGCAAGGAGACGACATTTTTCCGAAACTGTTCACGGCCGCAATGGAGGATGTCTTCAAGGTTCTGGGGTGGAGAGGGCTAGGCATAAATGTCAATTGCGAGTACATCACTTACCTTCAATTTGCCGACGACATAGTAGTCATAGCTGAGACTACGGAGGAGCTCATTACAATGCTTGGTGACCTCAGTAAAGCTTCCTAAAGAGTGGGACTTAAAATTAACATGGACAAAATCAAAGTCATTGTAAACATCCATGTAGCACCCACTCATATCAAAGTCGGACCCTCGAAGTTGTGGACGACTACGTTTACCTGGGACAGATGGTCCAGTTGGGTAGGTCTAACTTCGAGAAAGAGGTCAATCATCGAATTCGACTCGGCTGGGCAGCGTTCGGGAAGCTGCGCGGTGTCTTCTCGTCCAATATTCCACAGTATCTCAAGACGAAAGTCTATGACCAGTGCGTGTTGCCAGTGATGACATAATTATGGCTCCGAAACGTGGTCGCTTACAATGGCCCTCAGAAGGCTTAAAATCACTCAAAAGGCAATGGAAAGGGCTATGCTCGGAGTTTCCTTGCGTGATCGCGTCAGTAATGAATATATCCGCAGGAGAACCAAGGTTATAGACTTAGCCCGAAAAATCTCCAAACTTAAGTGGCAATAGGCAGGGCACATTGCTCGCAGAACAGATGGTCGATGAGGACGAAAGGTTCTGGAGTGGCGACCACTTACCGAAAGACGCAGCGTTAGAAGGTCTCCCACAAGGTTGACCGATGACCTGATGAGGGTCGCGGGAATCCGATGGATGCGAGACACACAGGACCGCTCATTGTGGCGACATTTGGGGAAGCCTATGTCCAACAGTTAGACGCGCCAAAACCATGGTGGAAGATTAGATGAAACGATATTTAGTCAATATAAATAGTTAAGTTGTTATGCGAAAACACACGTAAAATTGTGTCCGAAAGACACAAATGTGGGTTGGGGTTAAAAAAGAAATAAAAGCTGGGTTACCTCGAGACATTGTGCTATACTTGTTGTACATGTTGTATCCAAGAAATTTTTTTTTTCGGTGGGAAAATCATCTTATGAGATCCCCCGCTCCCCCGCCGAGATAGTGTCAGACTTTTACTGACTAAAAACCCACTCCTGTTCCTTCGTTGTCTTTCGTACCAGGGCCGAGTCTTCCTTTCAGAATCAGACCCTTGGCCCCAGTAGGCTTCGACCCTGATGGACCCTACAATTGCTGACATCTCCTTGAGGCGCGCGTGAAACAGTACGCGCCATCGACGAGTTGGGCTCGGTCCGGACGGTTACTGGACGGTCGGACGGCGAGCCTCCCATTGCTCGCCGTCCGCAAGCCCACGCCTACGGTGGCCGAATCTTCTGCACGAATCCGGTGCAGGTACCTCCCAAACTTACCATGTCCGGTGAGGACCTGCGTCATGCGGAAGGTATGGACGCCGTGTTGCCTATCCAGCCACTCCTCAAAGAGGGGACTTACCGCCATAATTATGGTGTGCCCAGCACTGGGTTGCGATAGTCGCTATCGCCATTCTGCCATGAGATCCCGCCGGAACTCTTTCCGCCATGCCACGACTTGTCGCGGCAGCGGAGTTTCGCCCCGGCGTTGCATCTCCACGCGCAGATCGTGCATGCGTGCGAGGCCTGTTGCCTCCAGATCCCATGGTGTGTATCCCAGAGCTGGGATCTGATTTATGTTAACTTAGGTTTTTGTTGTGCATTTGTTTGAGTTATCCTCTTACATAAATTTTCTAACAAAATGTGTTTGCTGAAGACCACGAACAGAGACTTTACCATCACCGTCAATGAACGTTGAGGAAATCCAGCAGCTAGACAACACGGATCTAACGCGTAGACTAAAGAGAATTAAACCTAAGAGTTAGTGTAATTACATATGTATAAGAATTATAAATCCAATGCAGTTGTGCATATGTTTTTTTTTTTTATTATTGATAGGCTCGCCGACGATAGAGTACGCTTGCCTAGAAGTAACCTATTCACTCTTGACTTAAAGACCCCTAGGTTGTAGCTATCAGGGAACACAGACTCCGGTAGGGAATTCCACTCCTTAGCTGTACGCATTATGAATGTGTTCCCAAAACGCTTTGTACGTATGTGTGGGATGTCCACCATGTACCGATGACGCAACGCCGTACGTCGAGTGGTCCGATGATGGAACGGACTAGGTGGAATTAAATTGTGCAATTCCAACGCACACTCCCCGAAGTGTAATCGATAGAAGACCGACAGGCCAGCAACTCGGCGTCGATGCTCAAGGCTTTGGAGTTTTGATTGGACAAGTACATCATCACTGATGATCCTCTTGGCTCGCCTCTCAATCGACTCCAGAGCATCAAGCTGGTATTTGGCAGACCTATCCCAAAGATGAGAGCAGTATTCCATACACAATCGAACTTGCGCTTGATAAAGTTTAAGCAGCTGTTCCGGTGTGAAGTACTGTGTCACCTTGGCTAAGATTCCCAATTTTTTGGCAGCTTGTTGAGCTTTAGCCTCGATGTAAGAGCCGAAATTGAGGGTAGACGACAACGTTACCCCAAGAAGCTCAAGGCCGCCGGTTATCGGCACGTTCACACCCCAAAATGATGGAGCCGGGTGGAATTGGCTCCGTTTGGCGGAGAAAAGACACGCCTAGGTTTTAGCAGCATTGAACTTGACCAGATTGGCATCGCCCCAATCGGATATTGCCTTCAAGGAGAAGTTCAAGCGTTCAACCATAGCCTCTCGGTAAGACTGGATCTGTGACCCACTAGCACGTGCATCGGACACGTATCTCTCAGAAACAGTGCTATTGTCTGCATACCCAAAGGTACCGGGTTAAAGAAGGTCGTTTATGTGCAGCAAGAACAGTGTTGCCGAGAGTACCGACCCCTGAGGGACCTCGGCATTAATTTCCATTTGACCGGACGAGCAGCCATCAATAACCACTCGGATGGATCGCCCCCTCAAGAAGTCTGCGATCCAGTCAAACAGACCAGTGGGCAGACCGAAGGAAGGAAGCTTAGCAATAAGGCTATCATGCCAGACCCTGTCAAAGGCCTTCGAGATATCAAGAGAGACTGCAAGTGCTTCCCCATGCTTCTCGACGGCCTCGCTCCAGATGTAAATGGCATACGCTAGAAGATCCCCAGTTGATCGATTTTGGCGAAAGCCGTATTGTCGATCACTGAGGATGTCATTAGCTTCTAGGTTTGCCAGGAGCTTATTATTGATCACTCGTTCCATACTCTTGCAGAGAATGGACGTTACCGAGATAGGTCTATAATTAGCAAGGTCAGCCCGACTACCCTTCTTGGGCACGGGTTGCACGTTAGCTTGCTTCCAAGCCATCGGTACTTTTTCAGCCTCAAACGAAAGACGAAATAGGCGTGTCAGGATCGGAGACAGCTCAGGCGCACAAGTTTTTAAGACAATTGCCGGTATCCCGTGGGGTCCGCTGGCTTTGTTCACGTCAAGGTTACGTAGCACCCTACGGACGTCCTTCTGATGGATGCATATGTCTGCCATAGTCGTCTCGCATCGCTCACGAAAGGCAGGGGGCTGCGCATTACCGGAATCAAGACGTGAAGATTCCGCAAAAAGAGAGGCAAATAGATTAGCTTTCTCCTCAGTGGTGTGGGCCAGCTACCCATCGGGTTTCAGCAGTGGTGGTAGTGAGGGACGGCAGAAGTTCGATTCAACAGATTTGGCTAGGGACCAAAACGCTTTACTACCTGCTGGATATGAAACAAGTTTGTTCCCAATTCGGCTAATGTGGTCATACCGAGACCTCCGCATCACTTTCTTGCAGGATTTGGCAGCCCTATTATAGGCTCTCTTCTTTTGAGTCACGTCACTTGCTTTGCGTCTACGAGCGTCGACCCATTCTTGGTATGCCGTATGTTTTAGCGCTTCAGCGCGATTACATTCGGCGTTTGGCGCCGAATGTGATCGTGTGGGAGGGATTCGTGATCCAAGTGCGAACTTTGTCAGACATTGTTACATCAGAGAATGGAATGAAATATTCCATCCCCCGACGCAAGATATCGACACTGAGTACCGGTCCGGATCTGTAGTCAACAGAAAGTCCAAGCAATTGGCCATGTGTGACTCAACATCCGGCACCCTTGTAGCCCCCTGGACCAGCTGGGTAAGATTTAACGCTAGCGCTATGATCTGTGCACTGGTATGGGAAGAGTCACTCCTGATGGTGGGCATTGAAATCCCCCAGAATCACCAATTGGGCAGAAGGGTACCGCTGCTGAGCCACATCCGCCGCTTCACTAAGGTGCTGTGTGAGCCTGGTTGTCTCCTGATCACCGCTGTGCGAACAGTAGACACAAGCATAGACAATTTGATCTATGCCAGTGTCCACCAAAACCCAAAGCGTGGAGTACCTGGAGTCCTCAAGATTGCGGAGACGCCGATAGCAGATGTCATCCCGGGCATACATACATACACCCGCGCGTGGTTTAAAATGGTGCTCCAGGGTAAACCCTGGGTAAGATAAGTACAACACGTCTGACGAACTACTGATCTGCGGCTCCGAAAGAAAAAAAGAGCAGGTTTCTCAGTCTCCAGATGGTGGTGGACTGCGACGAGATTGGAGTGCAATCCTCGGATATTACTGAGGTGCACTTTAAGAGAGAGGGAGTGCTGCCGCTGTTTAACTGTTCTCTTTTTAATCTTTGCCATTTTGTGTAATAAGAGTGAATGAAGGAGAGGAGAAGGAAGTGAGATGGGGTTTCAAGCTGCTATCCTTCAGGCAAGCACTTATAGGATGGCATCATTAGGGTACTAGTCTGGAGACTGCGGGGACGCCCGAGCCCCCCCGGGAGTGTCCATCGGGCCCTCTCTTCTGGTCGCCAACCCGACGATTTTTCGACAATTGGCGGGGCAGCCTTTCATGTGTGGCTGGTACATTACTTGGGCCCCCAACTACCTGCGGTCAGCCAGCGGCGCACCGTGCCTCGGATCCCGCTACCCTCCGCGACTAGTCTCCTCATACCTCCATACCAGTGTGGGCCTGGTCGGTCTGCTTGCAATGAAAACTTCAACCCGACTCCACTGGATTGGCTACACTGAGCATCGTACCGGAACATGGCTGAGCCGCTTGGCGGAACGTCTTTGTCCAGTGGGTGGTCGCAAGCCATCGGTCTACTGTTATTTGGGAACCTGATGATAGTGCGATCCGAGGGCCGTGAAAACACATGGCCTCGGACTTACCTGCAGAACCACCTCGAGTCCCAACTGCTGGATATTTTCTACGACCGCCGCCTGTTGCCACTTTCCCTTTGCCAGGATCAGCGTGTCGTTTGCATATCAGACCACGCTGAACCCTGCAGGGAGGTCGCCGCGCAGCACACCGTTTTACCCGATGGAATACTGCACGACATTTCTCGCCATTTCCAATCTCCCTGGTGACCGGGGTAGATGGTGTACCTGTCCATCAGGTAGGCTTCGATCACACGACAGATGTATTCGGGCACTTGATGACACCGGAGTGCCTTCCTATTGCTACTCCAGGGCAGGGAATTAAAGGCGTTGGCGATTCCCAAAGACACCACCAAGACAACTCTGCCCCGGGACACCGCATCCTCTGTCGTGAAGTCTATAAGTGCTACAAACTGGTTTTAACATTAATCTGTAACGTATAATAATAAGTTAGAATTTAATTGCTTATTGAAGATTTGTGTGTGTGTGTGATTCGTTTGAAGATAGGTTGTAATCAATAGTTAAGAAATATGGTTCTTCGTTCGATGAAGTAAAAATATTGAATAATTTTTTGAACAATATTTTCCCACCGTTCACATCTAATCAACATTATCTATTAACGTTAAAGCAACATCTGACAAATTTTATTTCGGGTCGTTAAACATAATCTACTTAATCTAAATATCTTAACTAGCACTTTGCTAGCGACTTCGTTCGCGAGAATGTTTTCATCCATTAAAACGGTATTTTTAGTATTGTTTTGTTTTAAATTGAGTGTCTTTTCATGACAAGTTTCAAGTTTATTAACTCAAAAATAAGAATCTTTCATACAAACATTAAAATCTATTAGGGGTAGTTTTGAAAACAAATAATAACAATTTTCTTTGTATTTTATTTACTTAATTTACTATTTGTGACCATTTTCAAATTTATTGCTACATGGAATGAGATTTTGCACACAACCAAAATTTCTCTTTTTTACCCCCATAAAGGTTTACTTTATAAAAACTGTCTTAGTGCTCACTTACGTTATATAAGCAAGTCTTTTGGAAATCTTGATGTTTCTAGTAATAGTAGTTTCAGCTGTGCGTTGATTATGTCAGTTAGTCAGTTTCTTCTTTTATATATATGTAGATTTACATCTAATTATTATCTGTTTTACAGTTAAAATTTTTTCGAGATTAGATACTCTCCACAATCATAAAAGGCAGTTTAACGGGTGTTATTGTACAATAGTGTTGTCCGCCATGAGGTCGCTCTTGCCACTGTTCACGTCGCTCCTGCTGGGTGCCTGGTGTGCTCGCGCCGACCGTTATCACCCGGCGGACCCGGCCGGCCGCGTGGCCGCCGTCAACCGTGTCGAGGCCAACTCTGCTTTTTGGACAAGCGAGGCGCAGGTGGCCATCGACGAGCGCCTGAAGCGCACTGAGAGCGTCAAGAAGGCGCGCAACGTGGTGATGTTCCTGGGCGACGGCATGTCCGTGCCCACGCTGGCTGCCGCACGCACTCTGCTCGGCCAACGACAAGGGGCCACCGGCGAGGAGTCAAAGATGTACTTTGAAACTTTTCCGACCGTTGGGATGGCTAAGGTACATGTAACAAAAATAAAGATTTACAGTAGTTACGTCGTCTATTTGTATGTGCCCTGTGACAAGGAGGATGGAAGAAAACGCATGTGGTTATAAAAACATCCACCTAAAAATATACGAAGCAGACTAAAAATAAGTAACTTTATGTAGTCGAAGTTGTCTATACTTTTAAATTTCAAAATCACTGGGCCAATTCAATCGACTTCTTTTTGCAGTAGTTTGGAAGCTGGCATGTGACAATTTTTTTTTAGATCGACTGTGCCAGAAAGAGGGTTTTTTTTTTAGGTGGGAAAATCATCTTATGACAAATCTCGCTCTTGGGCGGAGCGGGAGATAGTGTCAGACTCTTACTGACTAAAAACCCACTCCTGTTCCCTCGTTGCCTTCGTCCCAGGGTCCGGGTTTCGCTTTCACACTACCCATGGCCCCAGTAGGCTTCGACTCTGCTGGACCCCTACGATTTGCCGATTCGCGCGTGGAACAAAACGCGCCGTAGACGACTTGGGCTTGATCCGGACGGTTACCGGACGGTCGGACGGCGGGCCACCCATTGCCCGCAGTCCGCAAGCCCGCGCCTACGGTGGCCGGAAATCGGGATCGGAATCCCGGCGGCGGTTGGGGCGTGAGGACCGTTGCCGTTGCCTCGCGCGATCGGCCGCTTCCTTTGCTAGCATTACTGCTTCGCAGAAGGAGGCGACCGCCTGCCACTCCTCCTCGCTCCGGACCATGGCCTGTACCAAGGCCCGGCGCGAGAGATCGCCGCCGCCGATCGCCCCCACGAGGACACGGCGGTGCTCTGCCCAAGCGGGGCATACCTCCACTGTGTGCTCCACCGTGTTCTCCGGGCGGTCCACACAGTGGCGACACCCGGGCGTCGCTTCCGCACGAATTCGGTGCAGGAACTTCCCGAAGCCAGAAAGAGGGTTATGTTTTTCGTGCGTGTTAGTGATTATGGAGATGGAGAGATGTCATTAGACTTTTCTTAATTGTGAAAGTGACACTAAAGTGTCGCGAATAAGTACATAAAAATAAAAAAAAAAAAATGGGTACCAAATTGTAAGTTAACAATTTTTTTTGTGACGTATTCACTTAAGAGATAAGTGTGCGTTTGACCAATATCTCACCTGATGGTTACCGATGATGTGGCCGACTATTTTTTTTTTGTATATTGTGATGTCATTCAATGACTTCTCCCACTTTAGGGCGGAGCGAGGGGGTGTGCAAGACTTTTACTGACTAAAACCACACCTATGTTCTTTCATTGTCCTTTGCGCAGGACCACGGGTTTCCTTTTCGGAAGTAAACCCTTGTCCCCAGTAGGCTTGAGGGGTTTATATCAACGTCGGATCGATGAAGAAGTACTAAGGACTCGTCCTCGACACCCTGTGAAATTTCGAGAAGCATTTCCGAAGTCTGGTTCCCAAACTGGAGCACGGTCTGCTCCTACCCTCAAGAGGCTCCTGCCCAACCTTGGGTGTCCAAATGCCTCCTGCCAGAGGCTTTACGCAGAGATCATTCGGTCCATGGTTTTTTATAGAGCGCCTGTGTGGGCGCTGTCGCTGCGAAAGCAACCGGCCGCCAAGCTGAACGCGTCCCAAAGGGTCATGATCATCCGAATGGTGCGGGGATAATGCGCGGTTTACCGTTAAGTTGCGAGTCTTTTTACCGGCCCGGTGCTAAAATGTAATAGCGACATAAAGTCCAAATCTAAACAGTTGATGGCCAAACATTTCGAAACTTCACTTTATGTAGTCTGATGAAAGAAAGAAAGAAAGAAAATTGCGTTTATTTGGCATTACAAAAAGAAGAAACAAAACACCTTAAAATTAAACAAATAGTGCATTGAGTAATGCCAAAAGGGCCTCAGCTCAGCATAATGCCAAATGGTAACACAAGGTCACCACCTGACGCTGATTTTCAGCTGCAACCCTTGGGTGCCATATACTTGAAAATAGGAAATATTCATTAAAATCTAAAAAGGTTCTGTGCAGAAACCAACTAAAAGAAAATGTTGCAATACTTATTTATAAAACAGTCCAAAAACATTTATGTGCCCATTTTAAATAAATGCAATTGACGGCTTCAAACTATGATTGAACTAAAATAAATTTCACCAACTGTATTACACTACTTAAAATTATTGCTTACAGTCTGCTTCCTCTCGAACGTTCGCGAACTTTCACCCAAATTACGTCACGCGTCGAGCATTTTCCGATTATTTTTTTTTTTTTGTTTGACCTTGAGAAAAACGCCAATTTCGTGGTTATATTGATAATTATATGCAATAAATTATACCTTCCCGGAAAGCCCATTAGTTTTCCTATCGAACTGTGTAAGATTATAAATAAATGAAACTGACCTGACTTCGTAGCGACGAGATAAATTGGCATTTTGCAAATTTTCTTACACATAACCTTTAACTTTCTCACATTACACCAAAACCACACACATATTCTCGAAAAAAACATTTGAATACGATAGTCCATACATTTGCGCAAAAACAACATAACTCATATCACATCAAAACACAATAATTACACGACGCAATCACTTTTTCCGCAACTCAACAAAAAACCGCGCCATTACTGGCGCGCAAAATGTAAACACTGACGAGATAGGTACCTCGGTGTACTGTTGGCAGAAAAAGGTTACGAGAAGAAATTTTCGATGTACTATAAATTTTTTAATGTATTTTTATAATGTGTTATTAGTGGTGTTTATAATGATTTTTGTTATGTTACTGTTAGTAATGCTACTTTATTGTAAATAAACTTTTTTTGTAATATTGTTTTACAAAAAAAGTTTATTTTATTTTATTTTCATTTATATTTTATAAAACCGTTAGAACCAGAATAGTAGGTGTTGTTCGCGTGTAAGTATGTTTTTATCAAGGTATTTAGATTTTGTGGTAAGTAAAAGTAGCCAGTAGTAGTTCAATCGATTTAGTATGGATAAAAAAAGATATATTTGAAAAGCAAAATACTTCCAAGGTAGATTCGTATAAATTTTGTCAAGATCTGATATAGTGAAACTAAATCATTGTACGTCTTGTATTATTATCTCAGAGTGGCTAATTATTGCATGTTTTATGTACCTATATTTTTGAGTGAAAATGAAAATTTTTCTCCTCCTTTTGGGATAGAATTTAGATTAATCTTTTCTTATCGGATACCTTCGTCATACAAAGAACAGTGCTAAGGAATTGTGCGAAATGTCACACTCCTATTTCATGTGTTTTTCGGATTTGCGTTGATATGTTAGTTATATACCAATATAGACTAGCTTTAGACTAGCGGGGTGTATAGGGGTCCCATTCAACATCCATGGGGACCCAAGCCTCACCTGCACGTGGTGCACCCTTGCCATGAAGCTATGGCGACCCGCCAACACGCATTGAGCGTGGTGGGTTATGGTTCAACCCCCTCCCCCTTTGGGGAGGTCTATGTCTAGCAGTGGACGTCTTTTGGCTGAAATGATGATGATAGACTTGCTTTTACCAGCGGTTTCAACCACGGGAAAGTATATGTTTCCACACAAATCCCCCCCCCCCCCGTTTTTGATAGAATTTTGAGTAATCCTTTCTTATCGGATCCCTACGTCATTCAAAGAACTAGACGATGATCTTTATACATTTCAGCTGAAAGACATCCACTGCTGGATAAAGGCCTAACCCCAAACATCGCAACAATGACCGGTTCTGTGTGTCTCGCATCCAGTGGATTTCCACGACCCTCACTAAGTCGTCGCTCGTTCAGTTATATACTTACTAACAACTGCATCAACCACCAATCTTCCTTCCTTTCTCAGAGAAGCCTTTGAATGATTTGGAATAAAATGTACTTCTTTTCAGGGAATTTATTTATGTTATGAAAAAATAAAAGAATAAAAATAAAAATGTAAAAACATATATTTTGTCATAGGGTTCACTTTACACATGAAATTTTGTCCTGTATTATGGGTTTTATTTTCAAAAATATACAATTTCACAATGCGCAATCTCAGACTAAAGCAAAAATAACAAATGTATTCGTACATTTACATAGATATATTGAAGGTGGTACACTTTATTGTAACAGCTAGGATATACATTGGGGTTTTGTCCTGTATTATGGGTTTTATTTTCAAAAATATACAATTTCACAATGCGCAATCTCAGACTAAAGCAAAAATAACAAATGTATTCGTACATTTACAGATATATTGAAGGTGGTACACTTTATTGTAACAGCTAGGATAAACATTGGGGTTTTGTCCTGTATTATGGGTTTTATTTTCAAAAATATACAATTTCACAATGCGCAATCTCAGACTAAAGCAAAAATAACAAATGTATTCGTACATTTACATAGATATATTGAAGGTGGTACACTTTATTGTAACAGCTAGGATAAACATTGGGGTTTTGTCCTGTATTATGGGTTTTATTTTCAAAAATATACAATTTCACAATGCGCAATTTCAGACTAAAGCAAAAATAACAAATGTATTCGTACATTTACATAGATATATTGAAGGTGGTACACTTTATTGTAACAGCTAGGATAAACATTGGGGTTTTGTCCTGTATTATGGGTTTTATTTTCAAAAATATACAATTTCACAATGCGCAATCTCAGACTAAAGCAAAAATAACAAATGTATTCGTACATTTACATAGATATATTGAAGGTGGTACACTTTATTGTAACAGCTAGGATAAACATTGGGGTTTTGTCCTGTATTATGGGTTTTATTTTCAAAAATATACAATTTCACAATGCGCAATCTCAGACTAAAGCAAAAATAACAAATGTATTTGTACATTTACATTGATATATTGAAGGTGGTACACTTTATTGTAACAGCTAGGATATACATTGGGGTTTTGTCCTGTATTATGGGTTTTATTTTCAAAAATATACAATTTCACAATGCGCAATCTCAGACTAAAGCAAAAATTACAAATGTATTTGTACATTACATATAATGAGTATTCGTACATTATTTACAATGCACAAACTGAGACTGATATCTGTCCCGTAAGATACCAGTCCCCGATGAATATGCCAACGCAGAAGGCGCTACTAGGCTATCGTCTCGTCCCCGATAGTAGTAACGCCTCCGATAACAGCAACTGAAGCAGTAATAAACGAGATATGTTCAACGGTTAGACGTCCCGTCGAAACGCGACCCTCACGAGAGGCCCCAGATCACCACACCACATTCATAAAACAACCACGCTTCACGACCATGCCCTAAAATGATTAGTCTCGGCGCTTCGGTCTCGGCCGCTCTATAAGATCTTCGCCCGGAAGCTCTGCTGCAGAATGCCAAATTCTCCAGCAGTCTTCAAAGCAAAGATATATATCGCACTGAACGCACCGAGAATGAATCAATTTAGTTTTCTTCTGTCGATAACATATCATACATCGCTTTCTATTCGATCTACCCGATGTGTACATTGGCTCGTGTACGATATCTCGCCTCAGCCTCATGAGATCCCCTGGAACTTGGCTAATCTCTGTCAAACAGGGCCGATGCCGTTTGATCAGAGACCTTGCAAGTTCAAAGCGAAACTCACGATGCGATTCAGCCAATTTATCTCTGCGAGCCATTGAACTTCGGTACAGCACAAACGCATTATGCACACTCACATTCATTAACCTTTTGAAAATCTTCATATACCATTTCAGGCATCTCTTTCGCTCTAACGGATACATGGAGAGCTTTTGATCCTTTAGATCAACACCCCCCATGGCTCCGTTATAATCTTTCACACAAACCGGTTTCTGAAGTGGTTTTCCGGCCCTAGTTCCCATGTACGTTTCGGGGGTGTGATAGGTGGATATTATATTCACCATTTTGGAGTCCATCCATGCAATGATGGATACATCTCCACAATGGCGAGCTATAATAGTCCCCTTGCTCACTTTCCTCGGAACCTTTGCAATGGCACTAGGGACGTTTCGACGGTTCACACGAAGAGTTCCAAAGCAATCAAAGCCTAAACTCTTGAGGTACCGTGCTAATGCTGGACAATTGTAAAAATTGTCCATCACCACACAATGCCCCCGATGTTCGAGACCTTGCAAAAGCTCTAGAACTACTTTAGTGCTCTTCCCTCCCAAATCGACGCCAAGTAATGGATTACCATCAGTACTGTCATCTTTACCGGTGTAGATTTGGAATCTCGACATATAACCAGTGCGGGACTCACATAGTTCATATGACTTGATTCCAAATCGTGCAGCCTTTGACCTTATTGTTTGGATCCAGGACAAACGACCCTTGAATAAGGTCAAAGACTCATCGATGCTGAATTCAGCACCTAGGTTGTACAAGGAATTGAACTTATTACTGAGATGTTCAATAATAGGAGCCACCTTCCTCAGCTTGGCCGATTGTTTTGCTAAATAAGCACCCTCATTTCGCGACATTGGCTGACTTGCGTCAGCTGAATTGTCCACGAAATGAAGAAACTTATTTAGCAAAATGTACCGATTATAGGTTATCAGACGTTTGAACCCCGGCAAATGGAGCACATCGTCTGATGACCAATATTCGGTTATCGACGACCGCGAGTCGATAGCCATATACATAAACATCCCGAATAAAGTCATTATTTCGTCTGCATTTGTGTCCGTCCACGAATGAAGGCGAGATGATGCTTTCAATGTCCCTGCTTCACGCTCAGCATCGATAACCTGATGGGCATATCGGTTAGTTTCCGTGACTATCAACCCTATGATTTCCTCGTCCCAAATATCGGTAAAGGCATCATAGGGTGAATCGTAGTCTTTGACTGACCCAGGGGTAGGACCTGAGAAATTCTCACGAACAGCCCTGAATGATCCAAAGTCTTCTTCCCACTTGAAACTACTCGAATCACCCAAAAGAGTATCGATAGCGTTATCCATCCCCGTATCGACCTCGTTTATCAAAGCCTCTACCGGTTCCTCAAGCTCCTCGGAGTCAGGAATTCCATTCGTGACAACTGGTATGGCCGAGACATCGTATACGTCCTCGATATCGCTGTCGGGGTCACTACCATAATCTCTAGCTACCGTCCGTGAAGGCAATTTTTCCCTCGAAGTTGATGGACGAACATCAATTTCGGAGGAAACGCTTGCCTCAGACATGGCACTAGAGACAAGAGAAGCCAGAGCAACCGTGTTGCTGGCGCTGGCTTTAGTTGGCACCTTCGATGGCCCCGGTGCGTCGCCACCTCGCAGCCTCCTCAACCTCTGCTGGATGAACCCCGGATGTTTAGACTGGAGCTCCATGATCTCGTCGTCGTCCAAGTCTAAATCATCCAGGAGCTCCGCCTCATCAGCCCTAGATAAAGATAATACAAATAAATGCAATGTCGTACACCCATGGCACCGTGATAGCCTAGGAGGACTGTGAAGGAAAATTAACTTACCCAATGGGCAAGTCCAGGCTAGGCCTGGACTGCCCTGCTTCGCTGATGTGGACTCTTCCACCTGGGGAATTCTCGATCGGCACCGTCGAATCGGTCAACCGTAGAGAACCCCCAGGTGTTTGGTCGACGACGACAGCTCGAGACCTAAAAAGAAACAATTACAAATTACACCATTGAAACTAAAGAAACACTGTAGGTAACGCTATGAAAAAGACACTCACCGTGGTGGTGAGGGACCGTAAATTTCCCGTTCCGGGGCCTTCTTTATGAGGTCCAATAACAGGGCCCGACGAGCCGAGGGTAGCCGGTTAGGCCCGGGGCTGCCACGGCTGTCCCGGTCATCCCCAACAGGGGTGACGCTTCGAGAACGTAATCTTAAAATAAAATGAAAAACATTAGTACTTGTACAATGTTTTGATCACCCAAATCAACCCATAAATGCCTGCTAAGTATAATATAATACCCTGCCTAAGTAAATGCGAAATAACGTAAAAAAGAAGAACAAAAATTTTTTTTTGATCATGAAAAATATAAAATCGAAAAATAAAACAATCTTTACATTTGGCTTTCATAGATATGAACACTAAGACAATATTTACGTTATACTGAATATTCAATAATTACAACAAAAAAATATTCGAAAAAATTTTTTTGCTGTCTGTACTTTATGCAATGTTTATGAATTTGGCGCCATTTTTACCGGTTTATTTTCTTACAACAACGATTATGATAACAATATGCAATTATATCACTTTGTAGTAACTACATTATGTTTATAGGTAAATAAACTAACAACTTATGTAGATTTCAAAGCATTTCGAGATAAATTTTGCACTAAAACAAGTCGAAACACGACGGCCATGACGGAAAAAAATACGCATCTTCACAAGTTTCGTCACTTTTTCACTGGCATATTTATTACTTTTCCAAAAACAAACACTTGCAACGTAATCTACACTTATTTCTCAGTAATTCTATATAAATCTTATAAGATTACTCACCGTTTTCTAGTTGGAAACATGCTCTCTGTCCGTACGCAACCACACGCAACAATGGCTCCAAAAAGTGACAGAAAGCTGAATGACGGATCACTTTATTTTTTTCAATCTTCTTCATTCCATGTATCGATATTGCCAATGGAAAATATTTTAACAGAAAGCGAATGAACTATTCTGTTCAATCAAATAAAGAACGGGTTGCAACTTGAAAATATACGTCACAGAAAAAATATCCAATCGGTGCAAGTCACTCTCGTACACCCGTGTGTACAATTGCGCGATGGGCACTCAACTCTCTCGTACACCCGTGTGTACGAGAAACGCGCGAGAGGTAGTAATAACAATAAATTCATTTATTTAAGACCTGGAATACCCATAGAATATACTTCTGTTTATATAAAAGGTAAACTCCTGTCTCACTCACAGACTTTTCAACGCTCGCCCCAAACCCTTAGAACGCTGAAATTTAGCACAGAGGTGCCTTAGATAAATATAATAAGATTCAATTGCTTACAGTAGTACATACAGTACGTACATGTTAAAAAAACCTCACAGGGATAATTTGGATCTTCAAAAGTACCTACACGGAATTGGTAAATTATTTAATAAGTTTAGTTTTAACAGTTTTTAAACGACCTGCAGTTTAAGGGTTAACAGACAGACTTTTTATACACTATGTTGTTTTGGTTTTCAAAAGTAAGTACTGGATAGCCCGCTATGATTAGAATCAAGGTAGCAAGGCAAGTAAGACTCAGCGTCACTGGGGCCCGGATGCTAGTGGTGACGCTCTGGCCTAGAGGCTCAGGGCATCCCTAAAAGCGTATGATGCCCTAGTGTTCAGTTCTACCAAGTGCGTTGTTACGCACATTCTGGTCCTGGACAACCCTGTGACGGAGAAAGAGGTGATGGGTCGTTGGTTGGCGTCGATGGCTGGTTGTCGTTGGATGGGGGGATGTTTTGCCAAAAAAGGCCGGTGGGCACCATACAGTGAGCATGACACTCCCAACTGCCAGGACACATTAAGGCAAAGGCATGTCCATTAAGATTGATTATGATTAAAAGACACTTTTGTGTGTATTTCAGGCAAGGCAGTTTAACTTACCTTATTTGTGATCATAGATTGTGGCCACATATAGCTGTTATTTAACCTGAAGTGGAACTTGGTTTATATTGCCGGGGTGAAACTCCGTAGCCACGACAAGTCGTGGCATGGCGGATAGAGTTCCGACGGGATCTCATGGTAGAATGGCGTAAGTGATTGTCGCTACCCAGTGCTGGGCACGCCACAAGTATGGCGGTAAGTCCCCTCTTTGAGGAGTGGCAAGACTTCATGATGTCCTTACCTTCCGCATGATGCAGGTCCTCACCGGGCATGGTAAGTTTGGGAGGTTCCTGCACCGGATTCATGCGGAAGAAAGGCCCGGGTGTCACCATTGTGTGGAGCACCCGGAGGACACGGTGGAGCATACGATAGAGGTGTGGCCCACCTGGGCAGAGCACCGCCATGTCCTCGTGGGGGCGATCGGCGGCAGCGATCTCTCGCGCAGGGCCTTGGGACAGACCAAGGTCAAGTGTGAGGAGTAGTGGCAGGCGGTCGCCTCCTTCTGCGAAGCAACAATACTAGCAAAGGTGACGGTCGCATGCGCGAGGGAACTGCCCTCACTCCCCAGCCGCAGGGATCCCGATTTTCAGCCTCCGTAGGCGTTGGCTTGCGGACGGCGAGCAATGGGTAGCTCGCCGTCCGGCCGTCCGGCGTTACACTCGCGCTTCAGGAGATGTCAACGAACCGTAGGGGCCCAGCAGGGTCCAAGCCTACTGGGGCCATGGGTTGTGCGAAAGTGAACCTCGGAGCCCTGGAACGAAGGCAAAGAAGGAACAGGAGTCGGTTTTAGTCAGTAAAAGTCTGATATGCCCTCTCGCACCGCCCAAGGGCGTCTCCCGCCCCGTCATTGGATGATTTCCAACCTAAAAAAAAACATGGTTTATATTTGATTTATTTACTACATAATATATATATGTGTATTTATATAATAAAGTTATTTAAAAAACAAAAATTTGAATGCCGTATGTGAAATACATTGAATTTAAGAAAATTGCGACGTAAGCCAGTTTTACAATAAGTGTGTGAGTAATGTTTTACAAAGTACCTACTCAGGTATAATTCTGGGTTTTATTTTAGACATACTGCGTGAACGCTCAAATCGCTGACTCTGCATGCACTGCCACTGCGTATTTGTGTGGAGTAAAAACTAATTCGGGCGTGATCGGAGTGAACGCGAATGTGCGCCGCAACGACTGCGGGGCCTCCACCGACAGCAACACTCACCTGCGCTCCATCGCCGAGTGGGCACTGGAAGATGGCCGCGACGCGGGTAAGCTGACCATGCCAGCGATACGCATTTATTAAACGCGATCTAGTCTGCCTAGGATTCCATTCATACGCCACTTATAGCCCACATGTAACCCAAAACAATACAAACCTTTTGCCTACCCATATACTAAACCAGGTGTTAGGCCATATTTAAAATCGTAGATAATGATCGCACGAAAATGTTCTTGATGCAGATCCATTTTTAAATGAGACACGATAATTTGATTTGGCTTTCGAAAAAATGTGGAGGGTAATTCAAAATTAGAACAATGGTATTTTTACTTTTAAATAACCAAAGTTTTTAAAATAAAAACAAGTGGCCAGTGCCATAAACATAAAAAACTTTTTTCGCAGAACTTTCTGAGTGGCATGGTATCTAATTGCCTTGTTTGCCTACAATATGAAATCTCTTGTTGAATACAGGTGTCGTTACTACGACGCGTATCACGCATGCATCTCCAGCGGGTGTGTTTGCCAAGGTGGCAAATCGTACGTGGGAGTTCAACGCGCAGGTGGAGGAGCACGGCTTCGACACCGAGCGTTGCCCCGACATCGCGCTGCAGCTCATACACAAGCACCCCGGCAACAAGCTCAAGGTTTGTATTGTATAGGTATTGCACGATGACTTTTCTTCGTGTATTCGGCTGGTAACTTTACAAGAGCACTCAGAGTGGCTCAATATCATGGTATCGGTGCAACTAAACAATTATAATATTCGTTTTTACCCGACTACGGCAAAGTCAAAGGAAGGTTATGATTTTGACATGCTATACAAGTATGTATGTGTGTATGTTCATCTGTTCCCTCATGGCTGCTAAATTACTTAACGGAACTCAACAAATGAGATATCGATAGAACTATCTTAATCGTCTGCTGAACATAGGCTACGTGGTGTGCCACAAAACTCAATATGGCGCCCTCTAGGGGACAAAAAGTATTGTTTTTAAATAAAAGTTAAGATAAATACACCGTGTTTGATGTCATTTGAAAGGGCTTGACTTGTACTTATCTAAAATATTGTGGTGACCGTAGAGGCCACCCATATATTGCTGGCTTACTTGGCAGCATAATAATACCTTTCAAGGTTTATGTTTAAAAAGCTTAGGTATTCATATTCGAAACATAATTGATTAGAGACTGTCAAATAAGAAAAGACTAAGCAAACGATATATTTTGATAAGTAACGTAACAAAGAGTGCTTTTAAAATATAATAATAGTAAATTAAACTAGAAACCACAATATCATCAAAATTCAATGTGGCGTCCTCAAGCGGTCAAAACAATTCGATGTCAATAATACCAAAATTTTTCAATGTTCCTAACAAAATTATCTTAGCAAACTGCGGTTAAAAAAATTGCACTAATCAACAAAACACTAACAGGAACCTTACAGCCTAACTTTATGACTCGCCCATTTTCTTATGCCACGCTCAAATTGACAGATTATTGAAATATGTTGCACTTGTTTTTTGTAGGTGGGAAAATCATCCAATGACATCCCACGCTCTTGGGCGGGGCGAGAGGGCGTGTCAGACTTTTACTGACTAAAAATAAACTCCTGTTCCTTAGTTGCCTTTCGTACCAGGTCTTCCTTTCAGAAGTAGACCCTTGGCCCCAGTAGGCTTCCTAGGATATTTTTTTTTTTTACCAAGCTGACGGTCTGCCTTCAACGCACCCAACTATATTAAGGGTTCATATTATTATGCGTGCACTAGCTTCTGACGTTTTATAAGTGCCTATGTGAAATAAAAACTTTTGACTTTGACTTTGACTTTGATATGATTTTTACAACAAAGGATCAAAATTCATAGGGTACTTCCCGTTGACCTAGACTTCTTCTGAAATTTGGCATGAAGCAAGGTCTTATAGCACAAGTATAGGAAGAACTCTGAAAATTGCTTTGTAGTTAAGTCACAAAAAAAACATCTTTCGCGATCCGGGAATTGTACTGTTTTCATAGGTAATTGCGCGAGTCCGACTCGCACTTGCCCAGTTTTTTGTCGTAGTCGGGTTTTGTTTTTTTTACTTTTTAATATCAGTTGTCGAATTATAGTTTTAGATTTGTTTCTTTTATTTTTCACACTATTAATTGTTTAGGGGTTGCAGATAGGAATTGATACCGATCGTATCAATTCCATTCGCATCAAATTTTAATTAAGTTGTCTAATATTGAACTGTTTAAATAAAATGTTTTGTGCGTTCAGGTCATTTTAGGTGGCGGTAGACGTAACTTTTTGCCAGACGATGTTCGCGACGAAGAAGGAACACGAGGCAGTCGGACAGACAACCGTCACTTAATCAATGAATGGAAACAAGACAAAGTTGATCGTGGAGTAAGCTATGAATATATATGGAACCGTGACCAGTTACTGCAAGCCAACAATAGCCTGCCCGATTATCTTTTGGGTTTGTTTGAGAGTAGCCATATGCAATATCACTTGGAATCGGATTTAGAAACAGAACCTACACTGGCAGAGATGACTGAGGTGGCGATTCGCTCGTTAAGTCGAAACGAAAATGGATTCTTCTTATTCGTGGAAGGAGGCCGCATTGATCACGCGCATCACGATAATCTCGTGCATTTATCGCTCGACGAGACACTGGAGATGGATGCGGCCGTGGAGCGCGCCGCTCAGATGCTGTCTGAGGACGACTCGCTTATCGTGGTGACGGCGGACCACGCGCACGTCATGGCCTTCAACGGGTACTCTCTACGTGGCAACGACATCCTGGGTCCCTCCAGAGACGTGGACGATGATGGCATGCCTTACATGACGCTGTCTTATACCAATGGACCAGGATTCCGTTCGCACGTGAATGGCATTCGACCCAACGTTACTGCTGAAAATGGTTTCAGTAACGGTAAGTATTCGAAACTGATCATATTAATATTAAGGAAAAAATATGAATATGCTATATGTGATTTATGTGTCTCTGTGAATATTTTATGAATAGTAGTTTTTAGTAGTATTTTATTTTGCAGTTGCAATACTTTGGGAGTCTCACGTGGACGTACCGCTAGAATCGGAGACGCACGGCGGCGACGACGTGGCGGTATTCGCGCGCGGGCCGCACCACTCTATGTTCACGGGGCTGTACGAGCAGAGCCAGCTCCCGCACCTTATGGCCTACGCCGCCTGCATGGGGCCCGGCCGACACGCCTGCAGCAGCGCAAGCGCCGTGGGTGTGCCTGTTGTATTCTTCACCATCTTTGTTCTACTCACTTCACTTTTTATACAATGATCTTTAATTTAATGATAATAATGTATAGTAAAATAATGATATTAGATCAAATTTTAGCAGTTATGTAACTTTAAATATGGTTAGGTAAGAAGGTAGTTCTAAGGCTGCATATGAAATATATGTACATATGTAATTACTATGGTAGTAAACTAAAAAACTTTTATTGTTTAAATAATAAAAATAATTGTTGTATTTTAACTCTTTCTCATTTTCGAGGGACGGGAAATATGTTGATTGAGTTTCTGCTCATTTACTTCATGTTGTTTTAAATTATCCCTGAGAAATTGCGGTTTGATAGAACAAGCAATTATTGGTTCTAAATTACCGATTTGATAGTTAAGTAATTAATAGCCTATGGTACACTTATTTCGTGGAAGCAAAAGTTAGATAGATGGAAAATGTGGCAGATATACGCAGTTTTAACACCTAAAGCATTAAATTATAACTTCAAAACTACTCAAAAGTATATGACTAACACCATGAAAAGTCGCGTAATGCTCTCTCTGTTCGACTGTAAATGATGCTAGTGCGAGGGTGATATGATGCGCGACGACAGTTAAGTAAGAGATGCACTCATTAATCGACTTTTTAACTCCGAACGGAACAGAAGAGGTGTTATAAGTGTGTGTCACTGTTTATCTGTGTGTCCTGGCATCGTAGCTTTTTAAAGAATGGACCGATATTGATACGGTTTTTTTTTTTGTAAACTGGTCGCGATCGATATGGTTTTTAGGTATAATTTATACAAATCTGTCTAGGTATTCAAGGTCATTTGCTGGTTTGTTTGCTGCGGTAGGAGCCTTAAACACTGAATGGGTATTTACTTTCAAACGTATTATGTCCGACTTAATATTAAAAATACTCATGGACATGCTTGTGCTGTCTGATGATGGAACTCGAAGATAAGAGATGTAACCTTGTATTGCCTATTAGTAAACCCATCCAGTTTTGGCTCATTTAGATTCTTCCTAGTTCTGTTAATTTCTCATATTGACAAGAACCTGATGCTAAAACTGGGAGATGGCTGATGGAACCAGAAATGTCTACTAGTAAATTCAACTACTTTGGTTCCATAAATCTACATTGTTGGTCATGAAACACGTTATCGTAGCATAAAATTATAGACAAAACTAGGTTTATAAAAAATGGTTTAATTATTATTCCATTTATTTATTTTTATATACATTTAATTTGCATTTTTAAATATTTCTTTAAAATACATATTAAAAAAAATATAAATATAAAAAATGTTTGTCTGCCGGTGTTGGGAACAGGGTCCAAGCTACCGGTGGTTAGGGCTCCAGAGATAGGAACCTTTTCATACTGCGAGCCGTATCGAGGAGTACTGCCTTCTGTATCAGGTCCTTGATCCAACCGCGCAACGACAGCTTCGACAGATGGGTGTCGAAGCTTTTTACTATAAGGCCATTGGCGGTCCCGGTAATCGGCACAATCATAGCCGAATCCACATTTCACATGTCGACAACCTCGTGTGTTAAGTCGAGATACTTGATTTGTTTCTCTTTCTCAGCTTTCACGAGATTCCCGTCATGTGGGATGGTGACATTGTCTACCATTGCGCGGCGCGCTAATCGGACTATCACTACTATATCCGGCTTATTGGCTACAATAGTCCGGTCAGTTCAAGTTCTGTCTGAGTCCATTTAAGTATGCCGAAAGAATACATCAATACCGGCATGACCCAACCGTTGAAAGCGCGCACCTTGTTTCCGCCTGATAAAAGACTATTCAGTACTTTATTCAAGCGGCCAAAGAAGTGCTCTTTCAACGCTTGTTTCACGTCCTCAGTATTGATGCCTAACGATTCCGACATACCCAAATACTTGTAAGTTTCGGTTGAACAGAGGGATCTAAGGTGTATGGAATCCGAGAGTTGAATTCCCACGGATTCTATAATCTCACCTCTCTTTACATGTATGACTGCACATTTGTCCACACCAAATTCCATTCTGATGGCACTACTGAAGGTATTAGTTACCTTCAGTAGCTCCACCAGTTGCAAGTTGTTGGGGGCAAAGACTTTCAGATCATCCATGTAAAAAAGATGAGATATGGCTTGACCGCCTCTTTTCAACCGGTAACCTAAGCCAGAACCCTCCAGCAGTGTGCTGAGAGGGTTCAAGGCTAGGCAAAACCACAGTGGACTCAGACTGTCACCCTGGAATATGCCACGCTCAATCCTTATCGGTTCGCTGTTATCCCGAATCTGTCGACATCCTGGATAGTGAAGGATTGTTCTCCACTGACCCATACATGACACCAGGAAGGTGCGCAGAGTTGCATCAACTTTATACAGTTCTAGCACCCTCATGAGCCATGTATGAGGAACAGAGTCATAGGCCTTCTTATAATCTATCCAACATGCCGACAGATTCTTTCGAGAACGTCGAACCTGTTGGCTAACGGCCATATCAATGAGGAGCAGCTCCTTAGTACCGCGGGACCCGTTCCTACATCCATTCTGAGAGGCAGACATGATAGAGTTGGTCTCAATATGACTATTGATTTTAGCTCTCAGAATGGATGTAAGAACTTTATAGACCGTCGGCAAACACGTGATTGGTCTATAATTTTTGGGTTCCGCAGTACTACCTAATTTATGGAGCAGGTGGGTTATTCCTGTCGTTAGAAACTGGGGCAGCGACCCTGACTCTAAGGCAGACTGGAACTGAGATGCCAAACGAGCGTGCGACCTTTGAAACCATTTAAGCCAGAAATTGTGCAGCCCGTCCGGCCCAGGAGATTTCCAGTTAGGCAGTGGACGGACTGCACGGGCTACATCTTGGGGGCTGATGGTAATTGCCCCCATTTCTGGTACAAGTTCGCATGCACGCTCGACCTCTCGAATCCAGTCACCCTCGGTATGACTGACAGGCGCCGAACAAATGCTGCGCCAAAATGAACACATGGCGTCATCATCCGGCAGGCGCGTATCAGTCACACCTTGGTCCGGTCGCTCCCAATCCCTGTAAACCCACCTTTCGTTGCTTTGGAATGTACGATTCTGAGTGTACCGCTCCACTCGCCGCTTGTACCGACGAATACGGTTTGCCTATGCATAGATCTTCTGCTTCAGGAAGTCGATACGCTCTGTGACGCAGGACAGTTAATCTGGAGAACTAATATCAGTCCCCAAGAATGCCCGCCTCACAAAGCGCATCACCCTAGGGCGAGTGTTGCCCTCCCTGAAGCAGATAAGCTTACCGATGAGTGCTCTAGCCTCACCGATACGGCGCTCTATCCTGCACTGCCAAGCTGGTACAGCTGGTCGTGTAGCTCTGTCACAATTAAGAAATTTAACATGGGCTACACGACATGTCGCTACAGCCGCACAGCACAAGATCGAGTGGGTATCAGTGAGGTCTTTGCTGCTATCAAAACAATTTGATAGCTGCGAATCAAGAGCACACACTAGCGCTCTATTTCTCTTGTGCATGGGCAAACGAGGTAGACGAGGTATTATATTATTATTTGTTTATGTACATATAAATTATATTTTTAAATATTTCAATAAAAAATAAAAAAAAACATTTAAAAATATAAAAAAAAATTAAAATGTTTTTTTTTATTTTAATTTAATATTATTATTATTATTATTTGCGTTCAAAAAGCCCCGACCTCTACACTTCCACGGGACGTACAGTTTCATTACCGATGATCGTGGGTGATGCATTCGATTTGCGGTCAGTAATGTACGGACCTACCTAACCAAAGTGTCTAGCTCGGTCTGAGTCCATTTGAGTATGCCGAAAGAGTACATTAAAACTGGTATGGCACAACCGCTGAAGGCGCGCACCTTATTTCCGTCTGACAGAAGGCTGTTTAGAACCTTCTTTTGGCGGCCAAAGAAACGCTCCTTCAACGTTTGCTTCATGTCAGTGACGTTAATGTCTAACGCTTCCGATATACCCAAATACTTATAAGTTTCGGTCGAGGAGAGGGTTCTAAGGAATCCGAGAGTTGACTTCCCTAGGATTCCACAGTCTCCCTTCGATTTACATGCATGATTGCACATTTGCCCACACCAAATTCCATCCTGATGGCAGTACTGAAAGTTTTAGTAAGGGACGGGCTGGATAAGTACGGAGAGCGGGGTACTACGTTCTGATTGGTTCGGTTGGTAGGGGGGAGCGGGGTACTGCATTCTGATTGGTGGAAACGTCAGATATTTAATCATATGTGTTGACCGACATTAGACGTCTAGTGGCTGTAAGGTCGTTGACTCAATAATATACTCCTCTGAGCAGGTATCTTTATGAACATTTGAGATAAACAAGGCAAATTTAGTATCTGCTGCCTGGAATTTACTTAGAGGCACCTTGTTCCGCTTTGCACAACTGCCCAACAAAGCGATTACGCAGTCGTCTTTTTTTGCACAAGAATCCAGTCTTAACTAAGTTCTTCACGTCGAAATTCACCATTTCCTTGTACCACCTCCGCCATCGTTTGGTTTTTAGAAGCCCTTTCAACTATCGGTACCCTTATAAAGGATATATTACTCATTCATTCACCAGCTGCTTGCAAAAACGGTTCCGACACAGACACATATACTTTTTAAACTGTCGGCGTACAAACTGTCACTGTCTCGCGTTTCATTTTCTTTGTTTCACTGTCACATATCTTTGTCACACTCGCACGCACTTTAGGCGACTGCATGTCAAAAAGAAATAGCCTACACGGTGTGCTCACTGTCCCATGGTACTCTGTCGATCCAGCAATCGTGTTTATTACAGGGGACATGCCCATAGGTCCGCTGTCCATACGGAATGCACCTCACCGAATTTTGTTTACTTTGCTATCTTCTAATCCGATAATTGAACCATATTTTCCGGTATGCAGTTCCGCTGTTATTTCGTCGAACTGCTTTACAGTAGCGTAATTATGCATTATGTCTTTAACTTGAGCTTTTAGCAGCACTATAGCTAAAAAAATATGCCAGTAAAATTTTGTTCGAGAGTCTGCCATCACTCTTATGTTTTGATTTTTATAGAAACTTAGATAATATCCAAAAAACATCAGTGTTACCAAAATATCTAGAGAAAGATTTGTAATAACACCATCATCACGTAAGAGATATTTGCAAGATAATAATATATAATTCTATATAATCATTTAAAAAAAATACAAAATGTGCTGATAACGTTTCCATCTAATAGAATTATGTATTTAAATTTACCCCGTACTCAATAATAGCTCATCACTATTATTCGTACGACATTTATGTAGTAACTAGGGCTTTCAAATACAAGAGATTTTCAATACCAGTATCAATAGCGAAAGTAATACCTGTATATAAAAAAGGCAGTAGGATTGATCCTAAACACTTCAGGCCGATCTCCTTGCTACCAGTTCTGTCAAAAATATTTGAAAAAATTAATAAAAATCGATTTCTTTCTCACTTGCGCACAAATAGAATACTGAAAAAAAGACAATTCGGCCACCCAAACAGGTGTTGGCACTTCAGACGCCATATATACCTTAATTGACTACGTAATAGAAAAAATAAATTTAATAAAATGAGAGTAACAGGGATTTTTCTTGACTTAAGTTCCGCATTTGACACTAAAGACCACGAATTATTCCATAAAAAATGATGGTTTATGGAATTAGAGGTAAGGCTTTGAAACTATCCTCATCATATCTGAAAAACAGAAAAATGTACATAGAAATCGACAAAATACAAAATGGCTACAAATAGGTTTACAAATCACGGGTAGTAAACATGACTACGGGTGTTCCACAAGGATCGATATTAGGACCAATTTTATTTATGTTATTTATTAATGACTTAATTATTAATTACATAATTAATTAACATGAATACTCTTTTACCTGACATTGATATAGTAATTTTCGCATATGATACAAATGCCATAATAGCGACTAATGACATGAATAAATTAACAGAAATGGTAAATGACGTATTACAAGCTTTTCACGTGTGGTTCACTATGAACAATTTATTAATTAATACTGCAAAGACCAAAGTACTATTATTTAGAACCAAAGCCCGAAATAAGGACTGTTTGGATATGGTTTTAAAATGATGACAAAATTATTATTGTGAAGGAAGTTACATTTTTAGGAATCCTGGAAGGATGTAGACGAACTGCTAAATTTGGAATACTGAATTAAATGCGATAATCGCATAAATATGTTTCGCATGTTACACGTTAAGAAAAATTAACTTTACACCTAGAATTATGTATAAGTAGCGACTTGCCCGAACTAGGTTTATAAAATCTGTGTTTCGGGTCATCACTTAACAAGACTAATGAATAGACATGTAAACAGGAATAACACCTTACGAACTAAACCTTACAATCATACAAAAACTTCCAATAGTTTCTCTGTGTCTGTGTAATTGAGATTCAATAGATACTCCGGTAACAATAAATAAAATAATAATAAAATTATTTATGTTCTCATTAAATACAATGTACTACATTTATTATAATTTATGCTACATTATCTAATAATTTATTGAGCTTGTTCTACAAAAAAAGCCCCAAAATACATAAAATCTATGAGCAATTGCATGTCTCGTCTGTGGTTTTCTGCAAACCAAATCTTTCCTCCTCCTGGTTGACAGTACTGGATCAAAAGGAAGCTCAGAGTACTGCTAAAGTACGATGTGCAATATAAATAGTTGGGGTACTGTTTGTCACTTACATGCAGTGTATAGCTGGTGTGTCGGAAATCTAAAAGGGCGGAAGGTTGCAACCGTCAACACAAGCTCCCGCTCCACCCAGAGAGCGAGAAGTCATTTGGATGATTTACCAACTTAAAAAAAAAAAAAAGCCCAAGCTCCATAAATTTTTTGAACGTCTTTATTTAACATCACCCAATGTGTGGGTACATAAGTTACATTTAAAAGGTTGACAAAATTTCCCAAACCTTAACAGCAAAGTTAGTTCTCTAACTCACCTCGTCTCCGTAGGTACCAAGGAGTGTTACAGAACCAGCATGAGAATAAATCACAAACTCAAGGTCGCTTGTGAAGGATCCGTGAGGTGAACCGTCGTGACTCCAGCTCAATCGTGTACGTACAGAAATTCTAGGATGTGCACAACATCTAAGATATAAAAATTGGGAATCAACCCAAGAGACACAAACTTATCTAATTCCTACTCTCTGTCTCTCTCGGGATATACCTTACAAAATGAGTTCCAAGAAATCTATAGTCAGCGTATAAAATCTAGTTACTAGTTAAGCATAAGCATAAGCATAATCAGCCTTTTAATGTTCCCACTGCTAGGACTCAGGCCTCCTCTCTAAGAAAGTGCATGGGCCGTAATCCACCACGCGGGCCCAGTGCGGGTTGGAGAATGTCACATGTCTTCAAATTTTTGGTTCAAGGACATGCCGGTTTCCTCACGATGTTTTCCTTCATCGGTTTAAGAGCAGTGGTGATGAAATAAATTACACAACGTAATGCGCCTGGCTGGGATTGAACCCGCGACCTACAACTCGTAAGTCGGGGCCGTTAACACTGGGCCACCACTGCTCTTACTAGTTATCGCATCCCAACTAGTTAGCGGAACAGAGCCCCTTGGGGTCAGTGACGAAGAGAACTTCGTCACCACACGTCGAACGCGCCCTACGGGGTGAATGTCCTCTCAGGAAAATAACAGGAACAAAAAAGACGGACGACGTCAAATACCTGATGTGCTTCGTTGGTGTCGATCGAATAGATGTGGGTACCGTCACTTAGTCCAGCATACCTTAGAGGCACTCGCCCGGTCCAGGCCCGACCAAGGTCAACTCCTGACACAGCAGGGCGTCACGTCTCAACGGCTTTCCTGACCTTAGGCCAGCTAATAGAGCCAAATCTAGAACAATATCCACCCCAGTCAGAAACCAGAACTAGAAAGTTTCGAAGGGAATTAATTTGAACTTGAAAATTATACTCACAGTGATTTTAGGTAAAACCCCACTCGGTGACCAAACCCAGAGTGTCGGCGCGACACGCTTTATAAAATTACATTTCAAAGGATTGTGATTCTTCCTTGGATGTGAACCTTCCTGCGTGTGAACACTTTCGCGCTCAGAAAAATAATCTAAACCACATCCAAAATTACCTTCCTTTCTCTTTATTTTCTGACCACCGACTATAAATAGTTCCACTCTTTGATTTTGAGTTGATACTTGGTGAAATCATTATTATTTAATTTTTTACGTGGGAATGTTTCTGCTTCTTTTCCCTAATTATCTCAACGTTTTATTTTTATTAATGTTGCTTTATTTATCGCAAATCAATTTATCACGGGACGCCATCTCTCGGTGTTCAACGCTCAACTATGAGGTTTCATTTCCGATGCCAAGAGATGTCGCTAGCAGTTCCTTAATAATCGATTTGCAATGTCACAACAGTCAGTTCATATTGACAGCATAACGTTCCATTCGACTTTATCATAAATAATCGTAATAATTATAAAATTGTGCATTTTTATAATAAAAAATGTGAATTAATTTTTAATATTTAATTTTGTATATTTTTTAAATATATAAGTTATGTTTATTAAATAATAAAAAGACAACCGTAAGCGTCTACAAGTGTAAGAAAGTAAATCATGTAAAGAGTAAGTTGGAATGCAATACGAAACACGGTGCATTCAATAACTATAATATTATATAAGTTAAAAAAAATCTTTTCTAACTTTTAATTCCCATCACCTTGGTGTAGTATCAAGTAGCATTCGAGCGGCTAGTGACCCAATATTTTTTATATTATAAACCTCTTGCATTTTTAACGCGTTGCGCCGACCCCAAATAACACGGGACAAGGGCAGGAAGATGATGATGATGATGATAAACCTCTTACAAACTCTTAATTATAGCAAACATGAACTCGCAAGTGAACGACACTTCGTTAATTTATAAATAATGTGGGTCCAAACTCACCATCCTCCTTTACATTTTTGTCGAATTTTGAAAGCCCTAGTAGTGACTTACTATTTGTGACCGTGGGTTTAGAGATCTAGAAGGCATGGAGTCATGCGGTTATGATGTATATATGCCTGTAGTGTTTGTGTACTTGTCTCGAGTTCACGGGCAGTCGTTTACTAGCCGTAGTCACAGAGTACATTGAATATACTGAGATAAAATCCTCAGTCACACTTTTCGCTTGCAGCGCCATCTCTCGACAATTTATCGGGTTATAAAACTCTACAACATACCTACAAATATACGTAGTATGAATAGGTACTCATATACTGTATATAGCTAGCTGTCTGTACGTACTTTTGATATTTTGTAGTTCTATTTTCATTACAATAATAAGTAAAAGAAAACAATCACATTATATTTTAAATCATTTTTTATTTCTTTTTACATAATATTCCCGTGCCATTTCCTGCACCTTGTCGTTTTTATCAAAATCTGCTCTAATTCCATTTATTATTTTATGTGTGTCCCTACACCAGTTAAACAAAAAAAATCTACACAACAAATCTTGCATTTCTGCCACCACCAGAGCTTTATGTTCGGAAAAAACCAAAAACACGAGAGCATTTGAATTTTAACAACTGTTTGACACTTAAAATTTTCACTGGCGCCATGTTGGTATAAACACTTTCGTTCCATTAATTGTGAAAATAATGAATAATTTTTATTTTTACTTGAATTCAGTTTTTTTACACACCATCGCTAGAAATTTCTGCAAGTCTATTATTTAATTCATTATTTAATAAGTTACAGAATATACTCGACAAAGTAACTTTAAAAATATTTCGTAGGATAAATGAAATAAGTATGCTGCTGATAATAGAACGTATGTTGGAATTCCCAATTTAGTGTTACACTTACTAAATATTACATCAGTGATACCATTTTTGTAACTAAAGTTACTTATTCTGTGCTTTTGAACACAGTGCCATCTATTGTTAATTTTTTAAATAAACAGAGTTTTGGTCACGTGACCTTTACCCACTGTTTTCTTCTGACTGAAACGCCCGTGGCCGTAGTCGCAGGCGGACGTATTAAACCTAACTGCTGGTGACGTAACGAGCCCATGTTTTTTAAAAATTAAAAAAAAAAGAAAATATCGGTTAGGTAATTGTTGAAGATCGAATTGTTACTAAACAAATAATGTTGTACACTAAAGAAGCAAAAGTCCATAGTAAAAACAGAAATAAAATCGTGTGAAGCGAGAAATGATGCCATCTAGCGTAAAACCAGATTGAAATGTTGCTATTGATAACATTACATTGTACTGTTAATAGATGGCGTCACTGTGCTTAATTAATGCTTATTATTGTAGTACTTTCTTTTTGTTTCTTTAAATATTGAAATAATTTATAATTTATTTTAAAGAGATGAAGATATTAAAATTGAATATCAATTAATAAATATTTGATTATCTATGTGTTAGTTTTCAAACTTGAGAGGGTAGGTTGAATAAGGATTTATAAATAATAACTAGTAGGTAGTATAGAGTATAATTGATACTTAGACCAAAAAATTATGACTAAGCTCAATTGTTTGTTTGCCAAGTTAATTTCGATTATCTCGTACCAGCGCCTTTCGTTAATTTTTTTTTTTTAACCAGGTGTATTGTCTACTTATTTTACCAAAATGAGTAAATATGCATTGTTATATAGATTTAGTAAAAAGAGCTCCAATAATTGCTAAGCATAATCAAGGTAAAAACTTGTCAGAAGACGCCAGAGAGACCAGTGTAAATGTAAGTAGTTTTTTTAACTCTTTTATATAACAAAAAACTCCTATATAATAATCATTATTGGGTATTATATATTTATGTTTTATTGTTGCAGAGAAAAAAAGTTGTTCTATGGATATGACGATTTGAAGAAGAGGGTTCTTTAAAACACCAACAAAAAGCTGGCAGACTAAAACTAATAAACATATTGCAGTGTCAAACCATGATAAGGGAGTATACGAAGAAAACGGACATCTGTCGACGAACCACTATGCTAGTTTATTTGACACAAGCGTTGGCACTGTCCGTCGGAGGCTTGCTCACAGAAAACCATAAAAGGGCAGGCAATTTGCTTTGGATCACATAAACTTTGATTAGAGTAATATCATGTTTACTCATGAAAAAACTTTTAAGTCCAGTGAACACGGACGGTTTTGTTTGTGGCTACAAGATAATAAATAATTATAATACTGATTTAATATTATTCACTCAGTACTTATTCTCTGTATTAACTGGAGACCTTGTTATGTGTGTTTAACTTAATATCCGTAATTAATACATTAAAAAAGTTATGAACACTTGATATGTTGTTGTGCAATTTTATAGTTTTTAGCCTACATTTAATCTTTTTGATCTTTGTGATAAAATTATCTGGTCTTTTGTTTGTTTTTGTTAAAGTTACATAAGCTTCAATCCTCTTTCCAATATTGGAAACGAATACTTAAGCTATGGCCTCAATAAGAAATTATATATAATATTATAATCTTATTCGGTGATTAATAAACGGTGATTGTTAAATTTGAATAAGAAATTGTAAGAAATAAACATATTATTTTTTTTAATAGTGCTTTTTTGTTTGATGAGCCTGTTTACCAGCATTTTTCTTGTCTTGCTGAGTAACTACCCACTTGAATATTATATTACAAATAAATATCCACTTGTTAACTTTGATATAATATTCCTACCGATTTCTTTAGTTTGTCATTCATAACTTACAAAAAGTGTGAGTACTACGTGAGATTTGAACTCACGGCTCATTGATTTACGCATCTATCTGCACATGCTAAACCACTAGGTCAACATGACTCTAGTTTGAATGATGAAATTATGAACTACAATCAGTTGTTGACGACAATGATGGATGACGCAAGTGTCTATTATTTGTTGAACTAAAAGTCAAGTTTATACTTTGTGAGATTGCCTTTGGTCGCTACTTAGCTGTGAAGAAACCAACGCCATCTAGTTTAATTTTGTAAAACTTGAACTTTAACGTGCAAGGGAAAATAGGCGTTAAGGTACCCAACCACTTCTAAAGGTTCATAGTACAATGGGGATTGCCTAAATTAGGCCATCAATAGACAAAAAACAATTTTTTTATCAATTCCTCACAAATTTTGTCAAACAAAGTAAGTGTTTTCTTGCTTCCAAATGAGCGCCACTGCAATCAATAAGAATTCGTGAAAGGTAGCTTTATTTATAAAATCAAGGGGTTTTATCCTTTTGATGCTAGCGGATATGGCTAGCATTAAATTATATTTAAGATTAATCGATTCGAATCGATTTGTAAACGAATAAAATAACTTCAATAGCTTGCCTTCGAGACTTTGTAATTACCTACTCGTTTTAATGAAAATATTTCATAGAAGGCATGTATAGGAATAGGTACCAAAAAAAGGAAAAGAAACTTAACTCAATTATTATTTATTTATTTATTTTAGGAAACTCAACAGTTTATTTGTAAAGTTATATGGGCTAAGAAGGCTCACCCACTATCAATGAACAGCCCAATGTAGCTGCGTGAAAGATCACGTAAAAGTGAGGTCTACACACGCTGCACATTGATAGCGAAATGATGACAATTATCTCTTAAACCAATGACAGAGTTCTCCGCATCGATCGAAAAATTGAATGATGAAATCAATAGTATTATGTTGTAGTGGAGTCTGAAAGATCCATTAATTTATAAATACATGAAAAAAACTATTTATTTTATAGTTTGTACTTAAGTCATTGTGAATTACCTATAAAGCGTGATTATTTACGAACGTTTTAGTACTAATACCGTTAAATATAGTTAAGATTTTGAAGTTGTGAAATGAGTTGTTTACGTTGAATTGCCGCCTGTATGTACATGTTTTGAATTAGCGGCCCATCCGCGCCGCTTCGGTTTCTATCGAAATAAAGCGATCAAAACTTTTGTTTAATTCATTAAGCACCAAGCAAACCCTGGCGTTCGCTCACTCATTGTCTTTCTATTGTGTCTCTAATTATGGTACTAAGACTGGTAAATATTATGATATCATTTGATGCATACTGAATTGAGGTATAATAGGATTATCGCTTTAGTTACTGAAATATTACTAGTTTTATTTTGTATTGACTTATAAAAAACAAAGACAATCATTCAAAGAAGAATAATAATCATGCAATCATTTTGAGAGATACAAAGTAAGTCCTGTAGTATGCCTAGGTGCAAACAATTATTAGTCCACTATCAATTTATAAAAAAACTTTTTGTTTATGAATCGAGTTTCGGTTACAAGACAAGTTGCCGCGCGAAAAAAAAAATAAACAAAAAAAACACGTGGGTAGTTCTTTTGTTGTTGTGAAGCTGAACTTCTTAAAATGTCGTGATTTTTCGGAATGGCAAATGGGTTTCTTTTGTGCCCAGATAGCTACAACTTGAAAAGAGTTTATTATTTTATTAGCACTTGTAAGGCAGCTAAGGCCTTATACATTAGCAACAAAGTTAAATCAGCAGATAATAAAATAAAAACTGTTTGGAAAATCATAAATAATGAAACCAACAGGAACAAATTACATAACAATGATTACACATTGAAGACTCGTCATGGTGTTATTAGCGATAATAAACTAGTTGCAGAAGAATTTGTTAATTTCTTTGCTAGTATACCAATTAAAACTACTGAAGCCCTAAATTCGGCGCCATCGCATGCTTTTGGTTTATTACAGGCGAACGTTGCAGCCTGCTCAACTGAATTTAATTTTAAACATATAAACCCCATAACAGTAATAAAAGCTTTTAAACAAATCAAGGTTAAATTGACTGAAGATCTATGGGGTATGTCTATCAAAGTTTGTACCTCAATTATTGAGACTATAGCGCCGTACTTAGCCTTAATATTTAATTTGTGTATAGATCAAGGAGTCTTTCCAGATCTAATGAAATACAGTAAAGTGATACCACTTTTTAAATCCGGGGATAGTAAAGACACTAATAATTATAGGCCAGTTTCCGTGTTGCCGGTTTTTAGCAAGATATTTGAAAAGGTAATGTTAAATCAAATGCTTAATCATTTTAACACGAATAACATCTTGCACGATAAACAGTATGGTTTTACCAAAGGACGTTGTACAACGGACGCTGGTGTCTCCTTACTAAAACACATTTTTAATGCGTGGGAAGAGGCACAAGATGCTATTGGCATCTTTTGCGACCTGTCTAAGGCGTTTGATTGTGTGGTTCATGAAACATTACTCCTGAAACTGGAGCATTACGGACTAGGCAAAACAGCGTTAAGCTTATTAAAATCTTATTTGAATGACAGACAGCAACTAGTTCAGATAAACGGTGTCAATTCGTCTAGATTAAATGTGAAAATGGGGGTTACCCCAAGGTTCAATTTTAGGTCCTTTTTTATTTTTAGTTTACATTAATGATTTACCCTATTTGTTGCAAAACAAACTTAATATGGTGTTGTTTGCCGACGATACTTCCTTGATTTTCAAGATAAATAGAAAGACTAATAATCTTGACGACGAAAATAACGCCCTACTGCAGGTCCAAAAGTGGTTCACTGCTAATAATCTGGTTTTAAATGGGAAAAAAACGAAATGCATAAGATTTTCCTTACCGAATGTTAAGAGTAGTAATTGTGACATAATATTGAACAATGAGAAACTAGAATTTGTAGATAAAACGGTTTTCTTAGGGATTACGCTTGACTCAAGGCTACAATGGGGTCCTCATTTAACATCTCTTGCGGGACGGCTTAGCTCAGCTGCATATGCTGTTAGAAAAATCCGCCAATTTACGGATGTTGATACCGCTAGACTAGTATATTTTAGTTATTTTCATAGTATCATGTCTTACGGTATCCTACTATGGGGACGGGCTGCAGATATCGACTCAATTTTTATTCTACAGAAAAGAGCTATCAGAGCTATTTACAATCTCCGACGGTGCGATTCTCTAAGGGAACTGTTTAAGGATATTAACATATTGACGGTGCCTTGTCAATATATCTATGAAAACATCATGTACGTTAGAAAAAATCTTCATCTTTTTAGCAAAAGAGGCGATAGACATAATTATGTTACAAGAAATAGGGACCAATTAGTTCAACCAGGTTTCAGACTGGCTAAAGTGGCCTCTTCTTTCATGGGGTACTGTTTGAAATGTTATAACAAAATACCTCCACAAATATTAGAACTCAATGAAACGAAATTTAAATCTTGTATTAAACGCACACTATGCAGGCAAGCATATTATAAGTTGGAGGATTATATTCAAGATAAAAATGCTTGGCTCAATGCTGGTCCAGCTCCACTACCACCGGGGTGTACAAATTGATTAGTTTTGAAACTATTATTATTATTCTTTAATGTTTTTTTTTTTTAATCTGTAAAATATTATTGTTGTTAATTATTATTGTATTTAGTATTGTATAATGTAGAAGCATTTGTTTTCAAAGTTTGTAAATGTGAGTACCATGGAGCTATTTTATGGTTTTTATTGGACTTGTTTGACATAAATGAGCATGGCAGTTGAGAGTTTGTCATGCTCACTCAAATGTCTCACTGATGGTGGCGCGTGTGTTGGATCATTCGGTTCCCTTTATAATGGTTGAGCTGAGTGGTGCTAATATTCGCGTCAGGTCCGTGAACGGGCGCTGTCAGTTGAGACTGGTCATCTCTTAGCTGCCAGTTGCTATTTTAATATCTATATTTAGTTTTTATTTTTACTTTATTGACATTGTTCTCACATGATAGCGACAAGAAACATGTAACAGAGATATTTGTAATTGCAAAACACGATTGAAAAGAGTGTCCATGGAGTTTCTTGCACATTCTTCTCCATAGAGATCTACGCTTTGGAATGTGCAATTAGCATCATTTTTTTCTGACAGACTGACTTCTTGACATTTCAAAAGTGCCTGTAAATGGTTTATTTGAAATAAATGCTTTTGAATTTGAATTTGAATTTGAAATTTGAAGAGAACGTATTTGGAATGATTCCTATATTACCTATAGTAAATTAAGCATCAAGCGTTGAAACGGGAAAGGATCTTAAGTGGTCTCTTATTCGGAGAAATTATCATGTGGAGGAGTGACTTCAGGACGTTGCTTTTGTTTTAATTTCTGTAAAATGTAGCGTCAGAATTAAAGTATTTTTTTTTTATATCTATTGCTGTTGGGATTTTGAAGCCATGGATGGCAGTAGAGTTTAGATGGCAGTAGATTTTCTCGGGGGAGCCTGACCCCTAGAGAACGCGTCTCCAGGTGGCGGATAGGAGAAAACTCGGCAGATATGCAGGGTAGGAGGGAAATAAAATACCTCCCGCGGACCAACAGGTACCTCTTTGATAGGCCAGTCAGACATATTCTGGCCACGGGCTGACAGAGAGCAGCGGCACCAGGCAGGGTGACGTGTAGAGGACGGCGGCGGACGAACTTTTGGGTCAACGGCGGCGTCCTAAGCCCCAGTAAGCAAGAGCGGTCACTGTCTTGGCGTCAGGTGGCAACCGGCCGTAAAACTACAAACCACACCAACCACTCCTCATCATGAATACGAAGAATAATAAAAGGGCAAGAGTAAATACTAGGGCGTCCCCCGGAAGCGACGACGGAACTAAGGGCGATAAAAATACTAGGGCGTACCCCCAAAGCGACGGAAAAGTCATGGACGCACACCGACAAAACCCAAAAATGCGTATAGCAACCTGGAATGTGGGATCCATGACGGGACACAGTGCCGAGCTAAGTGAAGTACTCCTCAGACGCAAGGTTAACATTTGCTGCATACAGGAGACCAAGTGGAAGGGGTCGAAGGCTAGGAACATCGGAAACGGATACAAACTCATTTATCATGGTACAACAGCGAAACAGAATGGTGTCGCCATTGTAATTAACGAAGACCTGCAGGAACGCACTGTAGAAGTTAACCGCGTTAGCGACCGCATTATAGCTATAAAACTGGCACTTGATAAGCAACCGTGCATGAATGTAATATCAGCCTACGCACCACAGGTAGGTTGTAGCGATGCGGAGAAGCTAAGTTTCTGGGATAATTTAAACGACTTAATGCAATCCTTCCCACCTGAAGAAACCAAGTACATTGCAGGAGACCTTAACGGTCACGTGGGAACATCCTCACCTTACCATCAGCGAGTGCATGGAGGACAAGGCTATGGGCCACAGAACGTAGAGGGTTATAATATCCTAGACTTTGCGGTTACCCATGACATGGCAATAATAAACACCTTTTTCAAAAAACCAGATAGACATAAGATAACGTATAAGAGCGGAAAATCAAGCTCCCAAATAGATTATGTACTCGCAGATCGCTCCAAATTACACACATTCAGAGACTGTAAGATAATACCCGGCGAGCCTCTAACGTCACAACATCGACTGTTAGTTGCTGACTTCATCATGCCAAAGCCTATCAAAACCCATAAAGAAATCATACACAAAATCCGTTGGCACAAGTTACCACTAACGGAAGGAGATCGCCTGGTCGAAGAAATGCTGGACTACCTGAATAAAGAACTAGAGTCGGACAACCACACAGCAGAAACAATTTGGAACAGTTTCCAGGACCACTGTACACAAAGAGCAGTTAAACAGCTAGGTGTATCCAAAGGCCCGCTAAAGAACAACAAAAAGGCAAAGTGGTGGCAGTCAGAGGTAGGAGATAAAGTGAAAGAAAAGAAACATCTCTTCAAAATCTGGCAACAAAGTAGTAGCAATGAAGACCGTGAAAGATACAGAATTGCAAAGAAAACTGCAAAGCGAGAAGTTGCACGCGCAAAAGCACAACATGACGCAGATTTCTATAACAGACTGGAGAAGGCCAAAGACGACCGAGAACTTTTCAGAACCGCTAGGCTACGATTCATTAACAGCATGGATGTTCGCTCTACCAAATACATTAAAAACAAAGATGGTAACCTATTAACTTCAAATACCGACATAAATGCAAGATGGCGTGAATATTACTCCCAACTTCTCAATGAGACCTATCCCTCTGAGATACCGACAAATCTAGCAGCCACCGAGGGTCCAATCCAGGAAATCTATCCTGAAGAAGTTGAGATCGCACTTAAGAAAATGTCGAACAACAAAGCGACTGGCCCCGATGAGATCCCCGTGGAACTCTGGAAAAGGCTGGGAAAAAGCGGTATCTTATTTTTAACGAGGCTTTTTAATAAAATCATCCGCGAAGGAATACCTACAGAATGGAGAAAAAGCTTTCTAATCCCATTCTTTAAAAACAAAGGTGACATTAGGCTGTGTGCAAACTATCGTGCCATAAAGCTCATGTCACACACTCTAAAAATATGGGAGAGAATCATTAATAACCGATTGGTACGACTAACAAGTCTGTCCAAAAACCAATGTGGTTTTGTAGCGGGGAAATCCACAACAGATGCGCTTCATTGTCTGAGAATCCTGTTAGAAAAGCTGAGAGACATGAAGAAAGATTCTCACTTAGCCTTTATTGACCTTGAAAAGGCATTTGATCGGGTGCCGCGAGAGCTTATCTATCAGGCTCTAAGGTCTCAGAATGTACCAGAATACTACGTTGATGTTATTGCCAACATGTACCATAAAGCCTCTACGAAGGTAAAGAGTTCGGCAGGAACAGGCGATGAATTCGAAGTAGGAGTAGGTGTACACCAGGGATCAACTTTGAGCCCTCTTCTTTTTAATCTTGTGATGGAATACCTCACTGCAAGTATACAGAAGGAACCACCCTGGGACCTACTTTACGCGGATGATATCGTTCTTATCAGAGACAGCCCCGTTGATCACGAAGAAGCACTCGAGAGCTGGAGGTATGCTTTGGAGACCGCAGGCCTAAGAATCAGCCGGGAGAAAACAGAATATCTACCGTGCTGCTATCCCACAACCAACCAGCAAACCCCGGCGACAATTCAAATTCAAAGCCACGGGCTGAAGGAAGTCGACCATTTTAAATACCTAGGCTCTGTGATCTCCAATAACGGCACGATAGACGCCGATGTAACCCATCGTATTAACACTGGCTGGATGAAGTGGCGTCAGCTTTCAGGTGTGTTGTGCGACAGCAGAATGCCAGTGTAAACGTGTAAAAGGCAAAGTCTACAAAACCGCGGTCCGTCCAGCTCTAATCTACGGTGCCGAATGTTGGCCCCTGAAAAAAACCCATGCCGCAAAAATGCACACGACTGAGATGAAGATGCTGAGATGGGCAGGAGGTGTCACTCTCAACGATAGGGTTAGGAACGAACATATCCGTGGAAGTTTTAAGATCCGCCCAATCGGAGAAAAACTCAATGAGACGCGACTCAGATGGTATGGTCATGTAATGAGAAGATCTGAAGAACATATGACTAGGCAAGTCCTACACATAAATACAGGTCCAAAAAAGCGTGGTAGACCCCTTCTGACTTGGATGTCTGTAATTAGCAATGACCTAAAGAAAGCCCAAGTGAATGACTCGACGACCCAGAACCGAAATGTCTGGCGAAAAATGACGAGGAGAGCCGACCCCAAATGAAATGGGATAAGGCTAGGCAAAGAGAGAGAGGGATGGCAGTAGAGTTGTTATCCAGTTTGGGCGTGGGACTGAGAAAATATACGAGTAAACGTATCAATGTCGTTTTTGGTAACAATGGTACAACCATTGTTACCAAAAACGACATTGAACACAGAGTTTGAAACAAAACGTGACGAACATAACGAAACGTGACGAATGTAACTAAACGTGACGATCGTAACGAAATGTGGCAAACGAAACATGACGAACGAAACAAAACGTGAAGAAGGTAACGAAACATGGCGAAGGAAACGTGCAGAACGTAACGTAACGAAACGTGACGAATGTAACGAAACGTGACGAATGTAACAAAACGTGACAAATGTAACGATACTTGACAAAACGTAACCAAACGTGACGAACATAACAAAATGTAACGACGTGACGAACCGTGACGAAAGAAACAAAACGTTACGAATGTAACAAAACTTGACAAAACGTGACGAAAAGTGAAGATGCTTAGCGAAACATGGCGGAACGTAACGCAACGGGACAAACGTGACGAAACATAATAAAACGTTAGTTAACGTGACGAAACGTGACGAAGCATGGTAAAGCGTGACGAAACGTATCGAAGCGATACGAAACGTAACGAAACGTGACAAAACGTATCGCAAAGTGACTAACCGTAACGAAACGTAATGAAACGTAACGAATCACAACGATACGTAACGTTACGAAACGAAACGTAACGAAAGGTAACGAAACGTAACGAAACGTAACGAAACGTAACGAAAGGTAACGAAACGTAACGAAACGTAACAAATGAAAACCAAGTATAAGTAGTTGTGGTCGGGCAGTATAGGCCTTCATATAAATGAAAGTCATGCAGTTGTGTTAAGGCAGTATGGGCCTTCATATAAATGGAAATCATACGTTGTTGTGGTAAGGCTGCATGGGCCTTCATATAAATGAAAACTATACGTGTTTAAGATAAGGCAGTATGGGTCTCCATATAAATGAAAATCATGCAGTTGTGTTAAGGCAGTAGGTACTCCTCAAATATTATAGGGTTGGTATTTTTATCGAGAACAATTACAGTCAAAAAGTAACATTTGATGAGTGGAACTGGTGAAGAAGACCAGAAATGCCAACGTAACTTCATACTCACATAGACATCACAATAAAGATAGTTAAGCGACTATGACAATACAAATAAATAAATGGTTCTGAATAATTCTGTATCTCAGGGGTAAGCAAATTATGTGACAAAAACAAAACTTTACAGGAGAGGCAAAAATGCGCGGAGAGAAACTTTAAATGTAATTTTCACATAGTTACTTTAAAATTTTTGGAACAAACTCAACTGTATTTTGTATTATTATTAGATGGAATTATTATGTATTACACATAATTACAATAAAGTTAATTCTTATCTAATTTTGTGGACTTGAAACTATTTAGCTCGTAGCATAAATTAACTTTAAGATATCGCACTATTGTTTACTTCTAAATAAAACTTGTAAATGCTATTTAAATTTGGCACTTAGAAACATTATGTCCCATGATATTAGGTTTTTTCTGAGGTGGGAAATCATCTAATGACTTTTTTGCTCTTTGGTGGGCGTGTCAGACTTTACTGACTATGACCACACCTTCAATGGCAATTTACATTCTAGAAGAACCCTGGAGTATCCTTTTCATACAACTTGCAACTTTGCAAAGGATTTGTCTATTGGACAGAGCCAGCCCACGAAACTATAGATCGACGATGGTAGAGTCATATGCGTTAAATCAGAGCTTCTAGGAGAAATCGAGGCTTTCTATGGACAGTAATACACGTCAACATGCAAAACCGCTGTGAATCTAGCAAACGAACTAAGAACTAGACTGACACGACCTGAATGAAACTTCAAAACCACAAAGAGTCGGTTACAAAACCCGTCTTAAGGCCCTACATAATCGTTTTGATTCCGTCGTGGTTGCAAAACTGGTCTTAAGGCCCTACATAATCGTTTTGGTTCCGCCATACTTGATGGGATAACGTCATGGGCATGGAGTACAGGTGTGGTGGTATGTGATGGCATATTTAAGGAGGGCTATAAACCCTATTTAAGAACTACAGACCCATTTCACATTGATTTCACGCAGTTTGGTCGACTTCAACCCTTTCGAACAAGCTTGATTCCGAAATGGTTTCAGCACCGTAGACCACATACAAACGTTGCGGCAGGTTATAATCTGCCTTTCTGCTTAAGGTTTGTGGACTGTAAGGAAACCTTCGAACCGTGCCAGATTGACTATCGGTTAATTGATGCGCTTAAGTGTTTGTATGAAACCGCCACAATATCAGTTTGACTTCAGGACTAGACTTCAAAACTTATCTTATTGTAGCAGGATGTCCGGCAGAGAGACATCATTTTACCGAAACTGTTCACAGCCGCTAGGTTAGGATGGGACTTCAAGGTTCTGGACTAAAAGGGCCAGGCATTATTGTCAATAGCGAGTACATTACTCTTCTTCTATTTGCCAACGACATAGTCATGGCTGGTACAACGGAGAAGCTCAGTATAATGCTCGTTGACTTCAGTAAACCTTCCGAAAGAGTGGGCTTAGAACGAACGTGGACAAAACCAAGGTCTTGGTAAATATTCATGTAGTAGTAGTCTTTTTAATCGAAGTTGTCGACGATCATGATTTATGTAGGTATTTACCAACAAGTCGTTGCTCACAACAAGTTGGTGAAGGTGCCGTTGCTGTGTGTCTTGTCGATATTTTTAATCAGAAATGTCAGTAAACAAAAACGAGGTGGACGGTTGTACTTCATAATCGTTAGCTGGTGCTAATGATTATGAAGACTTATAACTGTTTTATGTGATAGAAAAATAAATAAATTGGAAGCTTTCGGTATTCATGAATCGCAAGCACAGAATTTATTTACTGTTGTGTTTTACGAACTTGACGCGGACGAAGTCGCGGGCAACAGCTAGTTTTGCTTATTTTCGAAAAAAAATATAGCAAATTACATTATGGATAATATTGTACCGCGAGTACTGGAATCTGCGGCTATTTTGATTGTCACCAATTCATCATAGTAGTGAGATTACTGAAGATCATTGGACGTGTGTCACGATAGTCGCTATCAGGATGATACGAGTGTGATGTGGCGCGTCACGTCGTTATATTAGATGCTAGCAGCCGCAGACTCGCCACTCCCGCCCGACATGTCGCGGACCGCACTCGCCCGCGCCCCCGCGGCCCTGCTGCTGCTACTGGCGCTGGCACAGCCATCGCACGGTACTGCGCTCCGAACTTCTCATGTTGGGGCCGATCCTTGGTAACAGAAATTGACTGATATTATTTGTTATCAGAACGAGATGTTTACCACAAGTTGCCACGAGGTGTGGCGACCCCCGTGGCTATGGTTCCCGAGGTGGAGCTCGACCCACAGTACTGGGCAGTGGAGGCCCAGGCCGCCATCGAGGCGCGCCTGGCGCACCGCGAGAGCAAGCAGCGCGCCCGCAACGTGGTGATGTTCCTGGGCGACGGCATGTCTGTGCCCACGCTGGCCGCCGCGCGCACGCTTCTCGGCCAGCGACAAGGCGTCACGGGCGAGGAACAACAGCTCGCTTTTGAAAAATTTCCTACCGTTGGGCTTGCTAAGGTTAATATGGTGGTGTTTTGCTTGTCTACATAATACGGACATGCTTTTTAGTATTAAATCGTCCGCCTACAAAGATCCATAAAGTTGTACAAATATGCCTGATATCTACATCAATATTATATAATGTGCAGTACAATGAGGGTTGTGTGTATTGCATGCCGCAGACGTACTGCGTGAACGCGCAGGTAGCGGACTCGGCGTGCTCGGCCACAGCGTACCTGTGCGGCGCCAAGGGAAACATCGCTACCATTGGCGTGAGCGGCCGCGTGCCGCGCACGCACTGCTCCGCCGCCGCCGACCCGCAGCACCACGTGCACTCCATCGCCGAGTGGGCGCTCAGCGACGGCCGCGACGCGGGTGATCTTCATTTCTTAGCTCAGTTGTCTCTATTACCGGATTGGTATGGAAGTCACTGAGCGCTTTTGTTGCAGGCATCGTGACGACGACGCGCGTGACGCACGCGTCTCCGGCGGGAGCCTACGCACACACGGCGGACCGCGACTGGGAGAGTGACGTAGACGTGGCGAACGACTGTGGAGACACGCGCGACACGCAGCATGACATCGCGCTTCAGCTCGTGCACTCGCAGCCTGGAGACCAGTTCAAAGTACGTTACCATAATTCTTAGTTATAGGCATAAACACTATTTACTGCTAGTCTACTTTGAGTCCCACGGCTGAAAAAGGCGCCCTCCTTCTCCTTCCAAACATTTCTGTCTTGGGCGATCCCTGAGCATATTTAGCCCATAAACATGATATAGACATACCACCAAAAACAGCTAGCAGCACCAATTACAGCTCGGTGTCCCTGAGACTTGAAACTCGTAAAAGTTTTGTACCTCGGGAAAGATACAACCTTTAGCGGGAGAAGTTTAAACCTCCTAATGATCTCATCGAGCCGTCGGACCGCCTCTCGCCTGGCCAACCCTGAATACTCTAAACAGATTCCGCACCCAGGTTGGGTGCAGCAAAGACAATCTCCACAGATGTGTGTTTTCGGACGGCTCTGCCGCACCTTCCATCCTGCGTTACGTGCCCGGTTGCCTATTGACATAGGGACCTAATGAAAAATCCGAATTATGTAGGTACCACTAACTGTACATAGAGTTTAAATAAATAAATTTATAATAATAATAAGAATATTCCACAACTATCACATCTAGTCTCAAACTAAGCCGAGCTTGTAATATGAATAATAACTGATAAACATACTTATTATATTTCTAAATACATATAAATTACACCCAGACACAGAACAAATGATCGTGCTCTTCGCACTAACATTTGTCCTGGGTGGAAATCGAACCCACGACCTCCGGCTTAGACGATTATAATTATGTTTTTTACTGATCCGTAGCCAGACAAAAAAAAAAGATAATTTGCCCCCAAATATATTAAAATTAGCAGCGTATGAGGATATCACCAAAACACCCGGGTTAAACCATTTTTTTTTTATTTTATCACTGAATGACGAACGCAAGAAGTATAAAGTCATCATATTCTGTTTTTACATTGCCTATTAAAAATATTCCATTTTGCCAGAACTAAAGCAATGTTACTAATAGTAATAATGTTTAGATAATAAATACATATAAATACGTTATTCAGGTAATTTTAGGAGGCGGACGTCGAGAATTTTTGCCAAATTCTACTATTGACGAAGAAGGTACAAGAGGTAGGAGAATCGATGGTAGAAACCTGATCGAAGAGTGGCAAGAGAACAAGAAAGCACGCAACGTCAGCTACCAGTACGTGTGGAACCGCGAGCAGCTGATGGACGCCGCGGCAGATTTGCCTGACTACCTGCTGGGTTTGTTCGAAGGCAGCCACATGCAGTATCACATGCAAGCGGACCCTCACACCGAACCCACGCTAGCGGAACTCACTGAGGTCGCTATTCGCTCATTGAGCCGAAATGATAAGGGCTTCTTCCTATTCGTGGAAGGCGGGCGCATCGACCACGCGCATCATGATAACCTCGTGCAGTTGTCGCTGGATGAGGCCATCCAGTTAAGCGAGGCCGTGGCGCGCGCTGCCGCGCTTCTGAACGAGGAGGATTCGCTGCTGCTGGTGACGTCGGACCACGCACATGTCATGAGCATCAGCGGGTACTCGCAGCGCGGCCGCGACATTATCGGGCCGTCCGACGACACCGGCGCCGACGGCGTGCCCTACATGACACTTTCGTACGCTAACGGGCCCGGCTATAGGCCATACTCTGCCGGCCGCGAGGATCTCACTCAGCACGACTACCGTGAGTATTTCACTGTTGTATGCTAAGTTTTGTTTTGATTCTTTCTTCAAATAGATCATTTCATTTCCAGACGACGTGAGCTTTGCGTTTCCCTCGAGCGTCCCGCTAGAATCGGAGACGCACGGCGGCGACGACGTGGCGGTGTTCGCGCGCGGGCCGCACCACTCCATGTTCACGGGGCTGTACGAGCAGAGCCAGCTGCCGCACCTCATGGCCTACGCTGCCTGCATCGGACCCGGCCGACATGCCTGCACACAACACTAATGTCACGAATTATTTTTATTCGTAAATGAATATGTATTTTGTTTCGTGAGTGTGTGCATATCTAAATAGAGTATTTTTTACGTCATTACTAAAGTATAAAATCCCTTCGATTAATAGTACAAAGTAAATGTATACTACAAGCTGGCTGAAGCCAGCGGCTTCGCCCACGTGAAAGTAAAATATAGTGTCATTCAGTGATATAGCATTCTATTGTGGAGAGATTTTTTAAGATTGGTAGTTTTTAAAATCATTCATAACAGAGAAAAAAATATATAAATAGAATCACTTCAGTTGGTCCTCAAGTCCGTACTTATATATAGAGCATGCGCCAGAATCATTGCAGCTGAGTGTACTTATTGACGCATGACCATTGTATATTATTCTTGTCCGGCCGGATTTAGGTCAGAAGTATGAGGCAATGGAGGTTTTAGTTGCTGTACAGAACAGAAAAATAGGTATTTCCGTTACAGTAACCATTATTAGCCATAGAAGAGAATCTGCGCTGGCGGCTGGTGGCCGCGAGTCCGGCAGCTCGATCTATCAACGCCAGCGCTCCGGCCAGTGTTGCCCAAGAATGTTACCGCGATACATCACCGGAACAACAAATAAACTAAGGAATGGAACAATGCCTCTAGGAATTTGCTGTGCTGAGGATGAGGTGCTGATATTCAAATACAGTTTTTAATACATTACTATTAACACTTTATAAATGGCTTCTTCTTGCTCTGTATATAATATTATGCACCTACATCTACATTAATAATCAATGATCATTTAATCATTTCTTTAACATAGGTAAATAGTGGTTCTTAAAATAGGTAATAAGCTCGCTATGTTATGCCCGAAGGCGTACAAATGTGGGTATTATATTTATAACTTTAATCATAGTCAATAATATTTAAAATAATAGAAATTAATTGTAGGATGTCCAGTGTATGTCAAAAAAATAATATATGTCAACAATTACTTTGAACTTAAAAAACTAAAAAATACATAAAAGAAAAAACAAACGAGAAATTAAGAAATAATAATGTCAAAGATACATTTTTTATGTCAGTAATTATCTCTATGTAGTAATAATCTATTATCATTTCACAATTACATTTTTATCTGTCAGAAATTCTGAATACCAACAAAGATTTTAGCTGTTTTTTAAAAAGATTTAGATTTAATTCTTTAATTATCCGTGGTATGTGGTTAAATATGATTGGTGCCATGCAAAATACACTTTTATACATTAATGCTGTATGAGACCTTCTTGCGCATAAGCTAGTGTTATCCCGTCGACTTCGGTTATTAATGTCTGATAGCCTAGTAAACAGTTTTGGAGTGGATTTAACAAATACAGCTACTTCGAAAATATATAAGCATGGAAGTGTCAATATTTTATATTTAATAAAGAAGGGTTTAGATACATGTCATGTATCAATGACCTGCAATCCAAACCTTATCCTAATACACCTTTTCTATGATTTAAAGATAATTTCCTTATTGGTTTACATTCCACTCAATAAATGATGTTTATTTTCTATTACCTGATGTGACGGTTGATGTTTTGGTTGAATAACAAGACAAGTCGTGTCGGCGCACCTAAAATGTGGCGTGATTTCTGAGTAAAAACATAGAGTGCGACAGCAGACTCTGAATGGAATCAAATAAAAGTTGCGATCGACAACTGCTGAAAGTACACAAACTTTGCCAATTACACAAATTGCTCGTACTCATTATGGCGAACCCCTGCGGCTTCCCCTCCCTCGCCCGCACAGTGCTCCCCGCGCTTGTCCGCTACGCATCAGTATTCATTAAAAGCGCAATTAGCGGAGTGCATAGCCCTCCGCGGAGGCGCGCCGCTTCTCTCAAGTGAAACATTACGAAAATGTCATTCGTCAAAATTTCCTCGAAGACTGTCGGTCCGGGCTCGCTGCTCCCCTCCCCCCCCCAACCCCGGCTTCCCCGCGCCCCTTTCTCCTTGCTCCGGGCAGGTCCCGGTGGCGGGGAGGGCGCACGGCAGTGGCGAGCGTCCGCCCTGGCAGCTCGCGCGCGGCGCTCCCGACCCACGCGTCTCGTCGCTGCAAACTTTCGCGAACTTGTTTAGTGTCGAGTGCGCGTCCCGGTCCCAGTGCGACGTGCAATGTGCGAGCTTGACTCTCACTGATTGGAAGTAGTGCAACTTTGTTATAGTGATAGTGTACTTACGTCCGTGACGTTACGTGAGTGAGTTTAGGGACAACACAGAGGGATTATTATGACAGGTAATACACGTTTATTGGCAAATCATATTTGAAAGCCGCTGGTTTGAGTCATTAGTGATTTAATTACACTAAATAATTATTGTGATCCTACATTTATTGTACTCTTTATAATTATCTAGCTAACCTAAAGTCGACAGTATTGTTCATAAGCGCGCGTTTTCCAGTTTTTGGCGCCCAAAGTGGGACAACTCATTGGCGGTTTGCTGGCTAATTAGCATGTTTGTTTACGTGATTTGTGTGACCAAACACTTATGTATTGGCTGGCGAAGGGTATCACAATATTTTAGGGTGAGTTTGAAAAAACATACACACCTTATTAGTAGGTACCTACCTATGTTTCATCAGTATGCTAGGTCTGGTAGGTAATACTCGTACTTAATGTTATGGGTTTTTCTAAAGCTGTATGAGGGTACCTACTATGTTTTACTTAAAAAAAAATACAAATTACAATCAAATAATAACCTATGTCACTCAGGAATTATGTAGCTTGGTGTGGGGGAAAGAATTTTTAAAATTGGTTCAGTAGTTCCAGAGATTATTTCCTACAAACTAAATTACAAACAATTATAAAATTAGTGTAGATGTCAAGAACTCTTAAGCCCCAAATATATGTATAATTATGCCTGTAACTCGTACAAAAGTATGCAAGAGTCTAGCATGTCATCGTGCCATGACAAGTTCTGGCTGATGTCACTAAGCTGCAAACTTGGGACGTCACGTCACAGGCAGGTGTAGGTAAGTACTATCCATTGTGGTTAGACGATTGGCGGCTGCGCCAGTTGTAGCTGCACCAGTTGCGCCAGTTGGAGTCGCGAGGAGTCGCAGCCCCTCTAGTTGCGCCCTAGGGGGCGCTGCGACTCCTTGCGAATCTACTTAATGCACGGGTGCAGCTACTCACCCGGCTCTCGCCATTCAGTATGACCCAATATGTGTGTTGACCTTACAAAACTCTTATTTTGTTCTTTACTAGTGCTCTGCTACTATTAGGCTTTGATATTACTCTGTAGATATTTAGAGTCACAGAATACAATTTAATCATTTACTTTCATTCACAAGTATGTAAGCTTATTACGTACATCTGTTATCTGAAGTGCCCTGTTAACAAAGAGTTGCCACTTCGCTCTATATAAGGACACTTTGCCCTTCTGAAACTTACCATTATATCGAGTACTTACAAAGAGGACAACAATATTAGAACACACTATATCAGAATTGAGTCAACGCTCAATAAAACCTCGATGTTTACCAATATTATCCTCTGTTTAACTCTGTTTGTCAAAGTTTCAGTGATGTTTATTTGAAACGGTATTCTTTCCAAAGAAGTAAGCAGTCCACTCGCGCTGGGCCCTGGTTCAGGCTATGGTCCGGAGCGAGGAGGAATGACTGGCGGTCGCCTCCTTCTGTGAAGCAGTAATGCTAGCAAAGGAGGAAGCCGCACGTTTGAGGAAACAAACGTCCTCACGTCCTAGCCGCCGAGATTCCAACCCCGACTACCAGCCATGGTATACGCGGGCTTGCGGACGTCGAGCAATGTGTAGCTCGCCGCCCGGCCGTCCAGTAATCGACCGGATCAAACCCAGTCGTCAATGGATCACTACGCGCTCCTCAAAGAAATTTCAGCGCGGGACCACGGGAAACTTCTGAAAAGGAAACCCGTAGTCCTGGAACGCAAAAGGCAACTGAACGACACAGGTATGCTTTTAGTCAGTAAAACTGCCTTTGCGTAAGTAGTACTACTGAATGACTTATTTGCATTGTGACAACGAGACCGCATTCTTTTTCTGCAAGCGAGGTAGTTTGTCTTAGTTGGTAATAACATTATTATTGGGAATACCCACTAACCAAATAAATTTGAATACTGTGTAGTGTGTATCACGTAATAAATTGCTTTTTCTGTACATTATATACACAGGCTTACAATAATTTGTAAGTCCGATTGTCGAAGTATGAAACAGTTTAGCTTAATTTTAAATTTTGTTCTCATTTAAGTATAATGTAAATTTCTTTATGAGCAATAAATATCTTTAACCAGAAAAGGCTGAAACGCCCTAAGCTACAGCGTGAGGGCGTTTCAGACTTTAACTTTTATGTTTTTACTTTTACTGACTGAATGGACCCAGAGCGAGAGAAGTCTTTGGATGATTTCCCACCTTCAAAAAAAATGACTTTATTGTAAAGTATTTCTAGTTCATGTAAACGTGTATTTAGTTCGCAAACGGTAATCTAGTTTAAATATTTTATTATCAATAAAATGATGATGAATGATTGATTTAGCAAAAAGGTTTCTAAAAACACTTTTGTACGTCAATTTTTTCGCCAATTTAACTAGATGAGGCCGGTATTGTCGATATATTTATTTTATTTTATTAATTTTAAGAAAACTTACAGATACGAGTAATATAACACAGTATAAATATTATAATTATGCGGAAGAAGGCCAATTACAAGTTTCCAATTATATATAAATAAAATTAACAAAACGGCATACATAGCGTGAGCGTTAAACATAGAAATACAACAGAAGAGAAGAAACAAAAATACGATGCATTATAAAACAAGATCAAGCTTAAAAAAAAAACAGTTATCTACGTAACATTTTTTTTAAGTTTCTGGAAATAAATCAAGCTCAACATCCCGGCACACTGTGTTGAACATTCTACATACTTTTTCAATATATATGAGTTCTGTCTGTAGACAGTTTCCACGATAGGTACGTAAAGAAGATCAGGTCTCCGAAGAAACACAGACGGTACACGCAGTCCAATCTTGGCCATCAGCTCAGGTACGTCAATAGACTTTTCTTCGTTCGTGTAAAGGAAGAATATGAAATTTCTTGCACCGGCTACAATAGTTAGGAAGATAAGAATTTGATCGGTACTGAATGTACGTTAAAAATCGTTTTTGTATACTTTCAAGGCAATTAATCTAAACATTGTAATTTGGATTCCAAATTTGAGAAACATATTCAAGATGGCTGCGGACAAAGACACAGTAAAGGATGTTCAGTTTTTGACGTTCTTAAACTCTCTATGCTCGTGTTTGACCACTATCTCCCCTGATGTTAAGTGATGATGTGGTCGACGATGGAGCACGCGAGCCTAGATATAATCTATTCACTCTTGACTTAGGCCCCCAGGTTGCAGCTATCAAGAAACACAAGAGTTTCCTCGGGTGATTGATGTATTTTAATATTAGCTTTTACCAGCGACTTCACCTTAAAGGTAGATAATAATCTAGAAAATATACGTTCCTCGTAAACACCAGTGTATCTGATAACGTTCAACAAAATGGCAGTTTAGGTGTGGAAATGTAGGTATCGGGTTACTTTTGCATTAACGTTATAATATTAGTATAGATGTAGTCTGGATGTTTTTACAAGACTGTGTCTTGCGTTTGTTCCGCGAGCCGACAGCCGGCTATAGGCGCAACAGCGTGCGGCGCAGTGACATCGCGACCTCTCCGAACTGCCGAGTCATCATCTTGACACGCCCACGATTTGACTACTTAATATCATGATATAAAATGCGAGCAATAACAACAATATCTTTATATATCTCTTTGTTACCTACTCGTGATAAGATTACAGTCAGTATACCTGTATCACCAGTCGAGACTGCCGAGGTCACTCGATCAAGGTAATGCGCCTGCTTGTAATGTCGTGCTCGTTACGATAAGATACCTGTACCATTGACCCACGGAAGTAAAAAGCGACATATTTTAAACCTTTCTACTAATGAATATTAGATAAGTGATGACGTCTTGATTTGAATTTATGTGGTGTACAACAACACGTGTGTCTAGCACGGGTATCAGCCTGCTTTACAAAAGAATTGACCTTCTAATATCAGACTTGCATCCACAAGTAAGAAGATAGTGTCTCTTCGATCATCGATATGTAATTTGTTAAATGTTATGTCTTTTAACATATTCAGATTAGGAAATCTTTTTTTATTTGTTAACAAACGGCGAGTTCTTTACGAATACTTGTAAGACTATCACGGGCTCACGGCAGAGTACCAGGAGCTCAATCGTCAAGCACATTTAGCACCATAAAACCATATTTAATTTTGTTGTATCTTTGATTTAAGAGACTTTGAAGCCGCTATTTATTCAAAGAGTGATGGCAGACTCTCGAACAAATGGTGGCATTTTTTTTTTAGCGTATGGTGATGAAAAATATACTAAAGTATATAGATTAAATTTCTAAACAATTTGTCTTAGACATTACTATTTACTACTTTAAACTGGAATATCTTAATCCAGTTTAAAGTTGATGAGATTACTTATATTATGTCAATCATACCAACGTACCTCCTTATGAATATTAAAATAAATAAACGCGTTTTTGAACGAACGACAAGATGTTAAGTCATTGTCAATAGACGATTTCTGTCATTCCATAGTGATGAAACCGTTCATTTTTATTGTTTGAAATTAATATACGATGAAATAAAGTTATTTCATACTATTGCCGCAGACTTTGCGATGCATTTTTATTTTAATACTCTAAAAAGTATGTTAAAAATATATACTCTTAATAAACTAGTGCGCCTCACCATCAATGATTGCATCACTGCTTACCATCAGGTGGGATCGCAGTCAAGCACTGGTTTATATCGAATAATAAAAATAAAAAATATACCTATATAAAATAATATGGCCATTAAAATATTTATAAAACTATTTACAGTATAAAATTCGATCGTAAGCACACCAATTTGCAAAAACAAAATAACCGGCAACTATAAATCTCTCCTAATACGTGCATAATTACAACTGATCAAAAAAAGATTTAATTTGAATCGATAAGAACGGGTTCTTAACCTTTTTTCTAAGACGTAAAATTAGAAAAAAAAAACGCATCAATTTATTCGAAGACGGGTTTGTGCAACGAAGACTTTTGAATCCTGTCGTAAAAGTAGATACACCGTCGCAGAACATAAAATGGTTCATCATCGTTCTGTGCGTTTGCCCATAACTATTTTCACATATAAAATATAATGTATTCTGACGAATATGAATTTAATCTAAGCCAGCTTTCTTTAGCAAAGTTATTCATATATTATAGGTACATGTGATTAAAATACATGGGTAGGGGTAGATCAAGGCTCTGTAAAGATAAGAAAACCTTTTTCTTTCATTTCTCATAATCTCTAACCACAATGTCATCCAGAAAACCTGCAGGTGCCGAAATATTTGATTGATGTCCTATCCCAGGTGCACATTCTAGATACCATACCATAGTCATTATATGAGCGCCACATCCAACAATTCGTCTTTCAACCAACGATGAACGACAAGGTAAACAGAGTTTGTTATACTTCCGTTATGATCTTTAGATTTTTTGAGATTAATTACCTAAAAATAAAAGTGGTTTTGTGTTTCTTCCACCAACACTTTTATTTATTATTATAAAGTATATTCATAAGTATATTCATTCTCCCTCTCCTAGAGAGGAGGCCCGAGTCCCAGCAGTGGGAACATTAAAAGGCTGAATATGCTATGCTATGCTACGCTATGCTATGCTATATTCATAAATCTTCTGTCGTCGAAGTATCCAATTTAACATTTAATAATTTTGAAATCACCTACGAAAACGGAGAAAAGAGTTACGTTTCTCGTTTCCGAAAAATTCAACAGCGACCCATCACTGCAGTATTATTATTATGTCACCAGGCCGGATGACAGTTGAAATGTTATAATGTCATGTTATTTCTTTTTAAGTCTTTTGACTAGATGATTGTTGAAATGTATTAATGCAATGTTTTTTTTTCTGGTAATATTGCTATACTTGAATTGCACTAAGTTATCTGTGTCATTGTAACCACTATTCTAAACAAAAATAGATTTTTTAAATTGTTATAAACTAGTGCTTGACTACGATTCCACCTGATAGTAAGTAGTGATGCATTCGTTGATGGTGAGGCACACTAGTTTATTAAGAGCCTATTCACTCTACCCTTGAAGACACCTAAATTATAATCGGACGGGAACAACGCAGCAGGCAGTACAATATAACCCTAACCTAACTTGTCCGTATCGTGGTACCCTAAAATTACATCAATTCCTTCCCTGTTTACGTCTTTTACACACATTGATTGTAAGTAATAGAATATGTTTAATTTGCCCATCATTACAGATAGGTTGGTTAACATTAATAAATATAGACCAAAATCTATTTTGCCAATATACCAGCAAGTACTCTATACAATCCCTAGGAGTTGTATACATTACCTAGGTAAAGTATGTAATGGACAATAATATACATAATGTTTGATACATTGCCAGGACGTCTCAGGTATTCCATACATTGCCTAAGCATTGTATGGAATACTTGAATTATATAGATTGCCAGTAATATATACACGAATTCTGCGTACTGGTCTTGTTTAGTTTGTAAAGTGTTTGCGGGCGTCCTGATTCCAAACTATACATCAGTTAACATCACTTACGCTTGACAAAATTCTGAGATATATACATAATTATATAATATATAAAATCATTTATTCATATAATGGAAAAATATTTAAATATTAATAATATAGATTGAGATAAATATAATCACTTTTAACATAACCCAAATGATTCACTAACATTAGAAGGAGATCTGGCGCTCGGCGACCGCTGCCACGGCACACTCGCTTCGCTCGCTCGCTTTTGTGCTGTTCTAACCTAATCTAACACACATCATCGCTTCGTTAGCTTGCCACCGTGTTCTAATGGTCACTGTCTGAAATTGACCTATTCCAGGCGCGATTATTCCGATCTACGCACGATAAGTCCATATATTCGTACTGGCACTGTATTTTATGGAATAAGGTTAGACAGTTAGGTCACTATGAAGTATACGCGAATATTAGCTCTTGTATACTTTGGAAGACTTGATTAAAAAGTGACATCCAATCTATACTTAGGCGACTAGTTTCACATCCTTGAGTTCTGGCCATGTACAAAATGGAAATACGCGTCGTCGAGCTCACAGAACCAAACTCTTTGCACGGTACGTGGTACATACTATTCAATGTTATTTTTAGTACTTATATGCGAAACCTGAATATAGTTTTTTCAGAATCAGTAACTGAATCGATTCCAGTAATTTTTACACCATGTTATATTTTTTCCCAAAAATATTTAAAAAACGTCACAAGTTGGACACTACTGACACTAAGTACAAGACTGGTCACGGCTGGGCATAGCGGGCATTAGGCGCCACCATACAGCTGGGTGCGGGGGCAAAACAACCTCTCAGTCGCCTCGATGGCCCGATGACAATGACTGTATTTGTGCGGACAACCAGGTAACGTAACAAGTTTATAACTTTGTGATTTTTCGTGACAGTGTTATGAAATTTTGTAGGTACATAAATTCTTTACATAGAAATACTAGACACATGTTTCGGGTTTCACATATACTAAAACTAATGTTTATACAACATTAGTTTAAACAATTAACGAACGTTATTGAACGTTTAATTAGTTTAGTTGGATAAACATTAGTTTTAGTATATGTGAAACCCGAAACGTACGCTGCGTTCCGAATTGCGATAAAAGTTATAATATCGCAAATTTGACCGACGTGCAACGTCACAATCTTTTGTTATGTTTATTTCACCCTTATATTTTGTGACTATTAAATTTGGTCGGATTCCCGATTTAATCACTTTTATCGCAATTCGGAACGCTGGGTCTATTCCCAGCGTTCCTTATATAATAGATGTCTGAGGGCACAATGTCGCGGCATGTCCGCGTGCCACGTGGTGGCCCAGCGCGCTCCTCCTGATACGAGCAGCTATGATTAATTAATTATCGATCACATAGCTCCACAAAAAGTGTCCATTACGCAACCGTAATATGTTTTATCAATGATAGAGACACAATGCCTCCAACTAATGCAATTCAACTAGTTCATGAAACGGCTGCGAAGCATACACGACAAATCGATGATAAGTACGGCTTCAATAAAGTGGTTAAAATATTTTAATTGGCTGTAGCCCATAAGAAGCGTGCGTCTCATATCATAATTATAAAGTTATTTGGTATATTTTCATTTCAATAACATTTACAAGGTATAATAAACATGAGATATACCAACTGTTCATATATTTTCTTTATATATAAAATTAATATACTCTAAAACTTATTTCGTATAACTTTATTAGATATAAAGTTTATTTCATCGAAAATCATTAGGTCTATCGTTCAAAATAATTATATATTTGTCGCAGCTGTATCGTTTAACACACTGTTACTCGTAGTATTACAAGTTGGCGCGAAGTATTGAAAAACGCTACTGTCTGACTATTATTATTAGGTCATATTACAATATCCAGATCCCTTCCAATGTTTGTGAATCATTTGGGTTATGTTAAGTTCAAATCCATTATCTATATATATAAAAGAAAGTCGTGTTAGTTACACCACTTATAACTCAAGAACGGCTGAACCGATTTGGCTGAAAATTGGTGGGGAGGTAGCTTAGAACCAGGAGACGGACATAGGGTACTTTTTTTTTTTACTTTTTTTTTTATGGTAGAGTAGGGTAGAGTAGGGTAGAGTAGGGTAGAGTAGGGTTTTTTTTTTTTTTTTTTTTTTCCGGTGGGAAAATCATCTTATGACATCCCCCGCTCTTGGGCGGGGCGGGAGATAGTGTCAGACTTTTACTGACTAAAAACCCACTCCTGTTCCTTCGTTGCCTTTCGTACCAGGGCCGAGTCTTCCTTTCAGAATCAGACCCTTGGCCCCAGTAGGCTTCGACCCTGCTGGGCCCCTACAGTTGCTGACATCTCCTTGAGGCGCGCGTGGAACAGCACGCGCCGTTGACGACTTGGGCTTGGTCCGGACGGTTACCGGACGGTCGGACGGCAAGCCACCCATTGCTCGCCGTCCGCAAGCCCGCGCCTACGGTGGCCGGAAATCGGGATCGGAATCCCGGCGGCGGTTGGGGCGTGAGGACCGCTGCCTCACGCGATCGGCCGCCTCCTTTGCAAGCATTACTGCTTCGCAGAAGGAGGCGACCGCCTGCCACTCCTCCTCGCCCCGGACCATGGCCTGTACCAAGGCCCGGCGCGAGAGATCGCCGCCGCCAATTACCCCCACGAGGACACGGCGTTGCTCTGCCCAAGCGGGGCACACCTCCACCGTATGCTCCACCGTGTCCTCCGGGCGGTCCACACAGTGGCGACACCCGGGCGTCGCTTCCGCACGAATCCGGTGCAGGAACTTCCCGAACTTACCATGTCCGGTAAGGACCTGCGTCATGCGGAAGGTAATGACGCCGTGTTGCCTTTCCAGCCACTCCTCAAAGAAGGGACTTACCGCCATAATTACGGCGTGCCCAGCACTGGGTTGCGATAGTCGCCGTCGCCATTCCGCCATGAGATCCCGCCGGAACTCCTTCCGCCATGCCGTGATTTGTCGCGGCAGCGGAGTTTCACCACGGCGTTGCATCTCCACGCGCAAATCGTGCATGCGTGCAAGGTCTTTTGCTACAAGATCCCATGGTGGCTGGCCAGCAAGGAGGCTCGCTGCTTCGCGGGAAACCGTGCGGTATCCCCGCACCATACGTATGGCCATGACCCTCTGGCACGCGTTCAGCTGGGCCGCCGGTCGCTTTCCCAGTGACGGCGCCCACACCGGCGCCCCATAAAGGGCCATGGACTGGACGATGCCTGCGTAGAGCCTCCGGCAGGAGGCGTCTGGACCCCCGAGGTTGGGCAGGAGCCGCTTGAGGGCAGCCCCGTTCCGATTCAGTTTGGGAGCCAGACGTCGGAAATGCTCCTCGAAATTCCACCGGCTGTCGAGGACGAGTCCCAGGTACTTCATCGTCGACCCGACGCCGATGTGAACTCCTCCTACTGTTAATTGGGAGCGCCGAGGCGGCGCGCTCCGGGGGCCGTGAAAACACATGGCCTCGGACTTGTGCAGCGCCACCTCGAGTCCCAACTGCTGGATCCTATCAACGACTATCGCAACCCCGCGTGTCGCTAATTCGACCGCCGCCTGGTACGACTCTCCCTGCGCCAGGACCAGCGTGTCGTCTGCGTAACAGACCACGCTGACCCCGTCAGGGATGTCGCCGCGCAGCACATAGTCGTATCCGATGTTCCACAAGGGTGGTCCTAGTACCGATCCCTGCGGAACACCGCACGACATCTCTCGCCGTTTCCACTCTCCCTGGTGACCAGGGTAGATGATGTACCTGTCCGACAGGTAGGCCTCGATCACACGACAGAGGTAGTCGGGCACCCGGTGATACCGGAGTGCCCTTCTAATGCTACTCCATGGCAGGGAGTTGAAGGCGTTGGCGATGTCCAATGACACCGCCACGACACACCTGCCCTGGGATACTGCATCCCCCGTCGTGAGAGCTCGCACGCGCATGATGGCGTCCACCGTGGAGCGCCTCCTGCGAAAGCCGAACTGGCCGTCCGCCAGATCCGGCCCCACCCGTGATAGGTGCGCGACGAGGCGGTCTGCAATTACTCTTTCAAAGAGCTTGCCCACCTCGTCGAGCAGCACAATGGGCCGGTACGCGGACGGAGAGTCCGCAGGGCGCCCCGGCTTCGCGATAAGGACCAGTTTCCCCGTCTTCCAGCGAAGTGGGAACTGGCCCCTCTCCATGCATGCGCTGAAGAGCCCTCTTAATCGAGACCCGAGTGCCTCCATAGCCAGGACCCAGGCTTTCCCAGGCAAGCCGTCGGGTCCTGGGGCGGTATTCTTGGCACTCAGCCTTCGTACCGCCACACTCATCTCTACCTCGGTCACCTCTGGAGCATTGTCGTCGTCGTCGCCATCGTGATCCGCGTTAGACACCGCTGGTGGCGGAGCCATGAGCGGGGGAGAGTGTTCCCCTCGCGCTGGGAACAGAGTGCTCACCACACCCTCTACAATCTGGGGCCGGAGACTCTGCGTGAGTGGGGGGGCCCAGGCACGGAGTTTTTCCCTCACCACCTTGTAGGGGCGTCCCCACGGGTCTCCGTTCAGGGTCCCCAGCCACACGTTGCGGGCCTCCAACTTGGCCCGCTTTATTTCCGCTCGGAGGGTGCGCTTTGCCACTCTGTATCCCTCGTACAGCTCCGCCTCTCTGGCCTCCGCATCCGGCGGGCGGATGCGGCGACTGCGGTGTCTGGCGTACCGGCGCCGCGCAGCATTGCACGCATTGCGCAGTGCCGCAATCTCCGGCGACCACCAATACACCTGGCGCCGGGCACGTCCTGGCCGAACTCGGGGCATTGCCACGTCGCAAATTTGCGACATGGCCTCCCGGAACCACTCTGCCTCGACGTCAATGTCGACAGGCCTGTCCGGTGCTTGCACCCAGGCCTGTACCATCGCGGCTTCCAGGAGGAGCTCCCGGTCCAGCTGCTTCAGCGCCCAACGCGGACCACACGGGGTCTGTTGGACCGGCGCGATCGAGGTCTGGGCGGAGATGTCAAACCGAATGTACTGGTGGTCTGAGTACGTCTCCACCCCCTCCATGACGCGCCAGTCGACAACACGTGGCGACAGAGCAGGGCTGGCGAACGATATGTCCACCACTGACTCGCCCTGCATCCGCACACACGTGGGGACAGAACCCCGGTTTAGGACGACCAGGCCTGTCTCCAGGGCCCAGTCCTCCACCATCCGACCCCGCTGGTTCGTGAACCGAGAACCCCAAGCCAAGTTTTTGGCATTGAAGTCCCCGCAAACGACCACGGGGAGGGAACCAAACCTAGCGACGACGGCATTCAGCTCCATAAGGGAGATGTGGAGATCAGCGAGAGTTCTGTTCGGAGACAGGTAGACGCCTACCACTGCAATGTCCCCGAACCGTGCTGCCACGCAACCCCGTCCCCTCGTGACGGCCTCGAGGGACGGAGTACCGGCGGCGGCCGACGAAATTAGGGTCACCGAGCCGTTCAGGTCCTGAACCCAGTCTCCCCTGGGCAGGACATAGTACGGCTCGGAGACCACTGCGATGTTGATCGACCACTGCGCCATGCTCTGGAGCAACAGATCTTGAGCGGGGGCGCAGTGGTTGATGTTCGCCTGGAGGAGACGTAATGGGGCCGTTATTGACAGGGTAGAGTAGGGTAGAGTAGGGTAGAGTAGGGTAATTTTTTTTTTTTTTTACTAAATCCCGCTTTTGGGCAGAACAACGTCTGCCGGGACCGCTAGTTATTTATAAAAAAAAAAAAAAAAAAAAAAAAACTTTTGTTCTTTATATTAGACTAAATAAATTTTATGTCTTTTGAGTAGTATATTTAAAGATTTTATAATCAATGTTTTTTTTTAATCCATGTATGTTATGTTTATAAAAAAAAAAAAAATGTTATTTGGAAATTATATCAATCACTTATTATATTAACTGATCGTTATATCAAATTAAATTATGGATTCAGTTGTTATATTTTGTAAATATAAGAGACTTTGTAATGATACCATATACTAGCTTCTGCCAGCGGCTTCACCCGCGTGAAACCAGGTTTCTCCAGGCAAACTTCCGATCCTCGTTTTACCCCCTTGTAGGTGGAGTTTCGTAAAATTAGCGAATGTCTACAATCTATAAGGCCTACCTGCCAAATTTTAAGTTTGTATGTGTAATAGTTTCTGAGATTTTGTAATTAATCTGTGAGTGGTATTTCAATTTTATATAATTGTATAGATCACTTACCTGCGTAGAATATTCAAAGATTCAAAAGCATTTGTTTCAAATAAACCATTTACAGGCACTTTTAAAATGTCAAGAAGTCAGTAAGTCAGTAAAAATGATGCTAATTACACATTCCAAAGCGTGGATCTCTATGGAGAACTCTTTTCAATCAAGTTTTGCAATTACAAATATCTCTGTTACGGCGCATGTCGCCTCACTATTTCATTCCTCAAGTGTCGTCGCATCACTAGTTACGTTCGTTCGTGTCAAAATGACTTTTCAACTTTGTTCCTACCGCGCGCCAACACGCCCTTGTATTTCTTAATAGAAACTTAAAATATAAGATTGTAAAATTACGATCTTGGACTTTTATTAGCCCCAGTGTATATCCAAATATACATATTGGTGGCCCATGAGGGGAAACTAAATAGCAAAAAGGAAAACCGAAGCGGTCGCGTCAAGACGTCAAAGCGTCACCGGCCGGCGGTCATTGAAGAATAAAAAGGAGTTCAAGAGTGAAGGTGCAGCCAGGGTCATCTGCGAGTCCAGGCTGAAGCGATCGGTGATAAGTCCAAAGGTCACATCGCGCTCCATCACCACGTCAAGACGGCCAAAGTTGAGATAAGTGCCCTTTCTTACCTGAGTTCCTAATCTTCCACAAATCTCTCATCCAAATTCCTTAAAATATTGTTCCTAGTTATTGAGAATCGAATTCATTTGTGCAAATACAAAGGTTAAGCAAAATTGTTAAAAAATTCGAGATAGAAAAATTGCATCATTGGAGTTTTAACAACCTACCTACAATTTGAAAAAGTAAAGTTTCTTTGTTCTAGTAGCGGTTTTTTCCACCAAATCATTATACCTCGTTTGATGATAAATACTCATTATATAAACGCCGATAATTTCAGATTGTTATCTACGCTACACCAAGCTATTGTCTCGCCGTTTGCAGTCAGCTGTGAGCAGAACCAGTTCGGGTTACCAGGTGTCGCCGAATCGAGGAGCGTGAGCCATTCTTTTGTCATTAGTATTTATTCATTGAAAGTTTGTGTTGATAACTTGTTGAACTTGATACTTTTATACATTCTTATTTACAATGCCTAATGAACAGGTAGATAAAGGTCGTCTGAAGGAGTTAATTACTAAAAGATCGTCTGTCAAAGGACAGATAACTAAATTTAAGAATTATTTAAATAGTGTTACAAATCTTTCAGAGTTGAATAACATACAATTAACCGAGTTAACTTTAAAACTTGCAAAATTTGAGGCATTGTCAGTAAGGTTGGATGACTTGCAAAGTGAGATTGAGGTTTTAAATGCAGGAAATTTAGAAGCTGAAATTGATGAACGGGACAGTAACGAGGGTGACATTTTTGTTAACATTGCCACTGCAAAGACGTTGGTGGATAGATTCTCCAAGGTTGAATGCGAGCGCAGGCACGCTTCTATTCATGACATCTCTTACTGTTCAGATCATCAAGCAGCTGGTATAAAATTACCTCAAATCCAAATAGCAAAGTTCGATGGAGCTTACTTTAAATGGTTAGAGTTCCGTGATACATTTGAAAATTTAATTCATAAGAATGAACGCATAACATCAATTCATAAATTCCATTATCTAATGTCATATTTGGAAGGAGACGCCGCAAGAATCATTTCAAATCTTGAAGTGTCAACCGCAAACTATAATGATGCATGGAACTTGCTTTGTAGTCGCTATGACAATAAGAGAATGTTGATAAATCACCACTTAAAGTCACTAATCAATATTAAACAACTTTCACGGGAATCAGAAAAATCGTTGCGATATTTAGTTGATCATGTAAATAAAAACTTACGCGCTTTGGCTAGCTTGGGACAACCCACTGACAAATGGGATAGCCTACTAATTTTTATTTTGTCAACAAAGTTGAATGATAATACTCTAATAAAGTGGGAGGAATATCGAAATAATTTAAAAGAAGATGTTCCAACGCTAGAACAGTTTTATAAATTCATGATTGACCGTGCTGATGTTTTGGAATCGTTAAATTGCAATAAACCTGATAGTGCTGTGCCTAAATGTTACATAGCCGCACGCAGCAGCTCTGCATCAATAAATAAAGATAAGCAAAGTCACAATACTCATACTAAATCATTTGCTACATCTAACACTAAGTTTAATAAATCTAAAAATACAACTGGTACGCATTCACGCAATTCAAATACTTATTTATGCGTTATTTGCAATGAGAATCACAGGATTTTTGAGTGTCCCACTTTCAAAGCCAAGGGGATAGATGGAAAAATAGAGGATGTTAAAAAATACAAATTATGTGTCAACTGTCTTAGGCAGGGACATCCCTTAAACGCATGTCGCATGGGATCGTGCAGTGAGTGTAATAAAAGGCACCATAGTTTGCTGCACCGCCCGGCTACATGTTCTGATGTTAACAATCTTGTAACAGTGGACCAGCCCAATGATAATGGTTATGAAACGATTGCTAGCTTTTCACGTCGGAGTTCAAGTCAGGTACTGTTATCAACGGCTATGATTGAAGTCTCTAATCCATTGACCCAACAAAGGGTGAAGGTTCGAGCACTGCTAGATTGTGGCAGTCAATCATCCTTCATTTCTAAAGCGCTAAAGGATAAACTTTCATTAAAAACATTACCTATTGACTCACTAAAGGTCATAGGCATAGGAAATAACGTTTCTTCACATGTTTCTGAAAGTTGCAATATCAAAATTAGCTCTCTCGATAAGAAGTATAATGCAAATTGTTATGGTCTTGTTTTAAAAGAAGTAACAGGCTTTATACCACGGTATCCAGTCAATCTTAATACATTAAATTTACCTAAAGATATTGTGCTAGCAGATCCCAAATTTTATCAGCCAGCACCCATAGACGTCTTAATCGGCGTTGATCTATTTTGGGACATCATGGGTAATGAGCAGCGCTCTCTTGGTTTTCATAATCCAAAATTAATAAACACGCAGCTAGGCTGGGTAATATCAGGCCCTATATATACAAAGGCGCCTAGTCAAAAGACTTATTGCAATAAGGCAGTTATCGGTACTGCATCAAACCAAATTGACGTTGAAAAATCAATTATAAAATTCTGGGAATTAGAAGAGGTTCCCGCAAGGCGTATCATGAGTGCAGAGGCAAAGGCTTGCGAAAACCATTTTACCACTCACACTCGTCGAGAAATCACTGGTAGATTTTGTGTAAAGCTGCCCCTTAAGGACAGTCCCGACTGTCTGGGAGACACTCACCAATTAGCTAAAAAGCGATTGCATTATTTAGAAAAACGTTTTAGAAAAAATCCACAGTTAAAGTGCGAATATATGAAATTTATTAATGAGTATGCTGAACTAGGGCATCTCTCGTTATCTAAAGACGAGCGAAGCACAGCGTATTACCTGTGTCACCATGCGGTATTAAAGCAGGAGAGTGAGTCAACTAAATTGCGTGTTGTTTTTGATGGGTCTGCAGCTTCGACGTCAGGGTACGCTTTAAATGATATTCTAATGGTGGGTCCGACCCTCCAAGATTCTCTCTTCGCCATATTAATTCGGGCCAGACAATACAAGTTCCTATTAACCGGGGACATTGAAAAGATGTACAGACAGGTCTTAGTAGCTGAAGAAGACCGCAGTCTGCAACGGATTTTATGGCGAGAAGACGAGTCCCAACCCATTAAATCTTACGACTTAAATACGCTCACCTATGGCACCGCAAGTGCCAGTTATCTTAGTACACGTTGCCTATGGCAATTGGGTGAGGAACAAAATGATGAACTTATTAAAAATATAATTCAAAAGGATTTTTACGTCGATGACCTAATAACGGGTACAGACGATGAGCAGAGTTTAAGTTATATTCAAAAGAGCGTCTCTGAGGCTCTAAAAAATGGTTGTTTCAATTTAAGAAAATACAAAAGCAATAATACATCAATTTTTAAAAATTTAGATTTTAATCAAGATAACCTAACGATTAGTGAATCATCAAGTACGCTTGGTCTCGGATGGACCCCATCCAATGACACATTATTTTTTCCAATTAAAACATTTACGTTCGATAAAGAAGCAGTCATCACGAAACGATTTGTCATGTCTAATTCTTTTAAAATATTCGATCCGTTAGGCATCTTAAGCCCGGTTATAATTCAGCCTAAAATTATATTGCAAAAAATGTGGCAAGAAAAATTAGATTGGGACGAACCAGTTCCAAAGGATTTAAGGGACGATTGGCTAAAATTCGTTGATAATCTAAGGTGGCTAAATGAATTTCAAATTCCAAGGTTAGTTTTATGTGACAAACCGGAACTGATAGAATTGCACTCATTCAGTGACGCGTCTCAATGTGCATATGGCGCATGCATTTATTTAAAGTCAATAAATTGTTACGGTGACAGCACTGTCAAGTTATTGTGCGCCAAGTCAAAGGTCTCACCTATAAAACCGACGACAATCCCTCGTCTTGAATTATGTGCTGCACTGTTAGCCGCTAAGCTTTGCAAATCGGTTATGGACTCACTTCGTAGTCGGCCGGGAAGGATGGTACACTGGTGTGATTCCAGTGTCGTCCTCAGTTGGATAAATAGCGACCCAACAAAATTAAAAACGTTCGCAGCTAATCGTGTTTGTGAAATAGTTGAAATAACTGAAGCAGCTTCATGGCGTTACGTTCCCACTGCAATGAACCCAGCAGATTTAATATCTAGGGGAGTGGATGCAAAGGTATTGCTATCCATGGAGTTATGGTGGTCAGGCCCTAGCTTCTTAGGTCAAAATGAATCTTACTGGCCAGTATTAAATGAACCAAAATTGAAAGACTTACCTGAATTAAAAGTTCAAACACACTCATTAACTACAATTAGTGAAAACTTTATAGATTTTGATAAATACTCATCATTCAACAAACTTCGTAGGGTGGTTGCGTATTGTCTACGTTTTATACATAACATAAGGCAATCGAATAATAAGCGAGTAGGCAGACTATCCCTGAACGAATTGCAGGAATCGTTTCACACATTATGTGCTGTCGCTCAACAGGAGTCATTCCCCATTGAACACGATCTCATTAGCAAAGGTAGACAACTACCGGCTAGGAGCAAAATTTTATCGTTGTCTCCGTTCTTTGATAAAGATAAATTAATTCGCGTCGGTGGTCGCATAAATGCGTCCGCGTGTAAATTTGAAAAGAGGCACCCAATACTTCTGCATGCCACGCATAAATTAACCAAATTATATTTTATTACGGAACATCTAGCGAATCTACATGCAGGTCCGCAATTGCTATTAGCAACTGTTAGGGAAACAGTCTGGCCTGTTAATGGTAGGCAGCTTGCAAGACGAACCGTCAACAACTGCATGAGATGTAGACGGCTAAGTGGCAAAACTTTGTGCCCAAAAATGGGTGACTTACCCTCACAACGTGTAAATCCAGATTTTCCATTCCTGTCAGTGGGTTTGGACTTCGCTGGACCTTTTTCCATTTTAAATCGCAAAGGACGCGGAAGTCGCTTAGTAAAGTGTTACATGTGTATTTTTGTGTGCTTACGTTACAAATGCATACATTTGGAGGCAGTCAGCGACTTATCTAAAGATGCATTTGTGATGACCCTTAGGCGGTTCATTGCACGCAGGGGAAAACCGGCCGAAATATTTAGTGACAACGGTCGTAATTTTGTCGCCGCCGCAAAGGAGGTAGGAGCCTTTTTAAAACAAAACGTAGAACCTATATCTGATTTTGCAAGTCAACAAGGTATTAAGTTTAAGTTCATACCCGCTTACGCTCCTCACTTCGGTGGCATCTGGGAGGCCGGCGTCAAATCGGCTAAATATCATATCAAGCGAGTTATAGGCAATAGTAATTTAACATTTGAGGAAATCATAACTTTGTTTGCACAAGTGGAGGCGATTCTTAATAGCCGTCCCTTGTGTCCTTTGTCATCCTGTCCTAACGACCTCCTCTCCCTATCCCCAGGGCACTTCCTCATCGGTCGGCCGCTGAATGCGCTACCGTCGCCAACCCAAGAAAACAGAGATGACACCAGCCAACGAAACCGATACAAACGCCTCGAAAGCATAAGATTTCACTTCTGGCAGAGGTGGCAGAAGGAGTATCTGTCAGAACTTCAACAGAGGACCAAATGGCGCAAAGGCAATGCGAAACTCAATGTGGGAGACATGGTACTCATCGCGGAAGACAACACGCCCCCACTAAGCTGGCGCCTGGGACGAGTTTTGAAGTTGTTCCCTGGACCGGATGGAGTGGCACGAGTTGCAGAGATCCAAACTTCTCGAGGATGTGTCCGAAGATCGTTCACTCGCTTATGTCCACTGCCCACCGCTGAAGAGTTGAATGGTTGAAAGCAGTCTTTCAACGGCCGGGAATATGTTACGGCGCATGTCGCCTCACTATTTCATTCCTCAAGTGTCGTCGCATCACTAGTTACGTTCGTTCGTGTCAAAATGACTTTTCAACTTTGTTCCTACCGCGCGCCAACACGCCCTTGTATTTCTTAATAGAAACTTAAAATATAAGATTGTAAAATTACGATCTTGGACTTTTATTAGCCCCAGTGTATATCCAAATATACAATCTCTGTTACATGTGTCGCTATCATATGAGAATAATGTCAATAAAGTAAAAATAAAAACTAAATATAGATAATCAAATAGCAACTATGACCAGTGCGTGTTGCCAGTGATGACATATGGCTCCGAAACGTGGTCGCTTACAATGGGCCTCATCAGAAGACTTAAAGTCACCCAAAGGGCAATGGAAAGGGCTATGCTCGGAGTTTCCTTGCGTGATCGAATCAGGAATGAGGATATCCGCAAGAGAACCAAGGTTACCGACATAGCACGAAGAATCGCCAAACTAAAGTGGCAATGGGCAGGGCACATTGCTCGCAGAACAGATGGCCGTTGGGGCCGAAAGGTTCTGGAATGGCGGCCACGTACCGGAAGACGTAGCGTTGGAAGGCCTCCTACAAGGTGGACCGATGACTTGGTAACGGTTGCGGGAGTCCGATGGATGCGAGATGCACAGGACCGTTCATTGTGGCGACACTTGGGGGAGGCCTATGTCCAGCAGTGGACGTCTTTCGGCTGAAATGATGATGATGATGATGAAATAGCAACTGGCAGCTAAGAGATGACCAATATCAACTGACAGCGCCCGTTCACGGACATGACGCTAATATTAGCACCACTCAGCTCAACCATTTTGAAGGGAACCGAATGATCCAACACATGCGCCACCATTGCGCCACCATCAATGAGACATTTGAGTGAGCATGACAAACTCTCAACTGCCATATTAATTTATGTCAAATAAGTCCAATGGTAACATAAAAAATCATAAAATAGCTCTGGCACTCACATTTACAAACTATGAAAAAAAATAATGCTTTTACATTATAATGTTTTTTTTTTTTTAATTGTATATTATTACACGTATTGTACGTATAATATTTTACAATTAAAAAAAAAAAAAATTAAATAATAATAATAATTTCTAAACTAATCAATTTGTACACCCCGGTGGTAGAGGAGCTGGAACAGCATTGAGCCAAGCATTTTTATCTTGAATATAATCCTCCAACTTTTAATATGCTTGCCTGCATAGTGTGCGTTTATTACAAGATTTAAATTTCGTTTCATTGAGTTCTAATATTTGTGGTGGTATTTTATTATAACATTTCAAACAGTACCCCATGAAAGAACAGATAGATACACGATTTTACATCCTATACTTACACAATTATTATTTAAGAAATTCTTAAATACCTACCTATATAGATAGAACATAATACATAATTATATGACTTATACTTTTGGTCATTTCTTTATTTACAAAAATAATTTGAAGTAAAATTGACCAAACAAATCGAATTAAGAGTGATGTATGATGTTCTCGATAAAGTTATCAGCATCAGTGCCTCGTGATCAAGTTCGCCCGCTGTCTATCTCCCAGTGTGTCTTGCATTTATTTGATCTAATAAAATTTGTTACAACGTTGCTTTACTGTTCTTATTGTATCGTGACCATGGCTTATTAATGTTGGATCGTTGAACTGTTCAGTACGGTGTGGCAATGTGCGATAATCAGCCGATAACTAGATATTATAATTGAGTAACAGATTACTTAGTCTGATAGTGCGGCGTGAGTGTGCCGCTCATGGTCGCGCGTCATGGCGACGCCGGCAGTACCGCGGCACACCTCCGCCATGCCCCCGACACACTTTCGCCGCACCGACAGCTATGATGACGTAGCTTGCAGTTTTACCTCATCATGACCTTCATTAATAATAGAAGCCTGTTAGCCTAATAATAATAACGTACTATAGTAGGTCAGGACTGTCACGGAACAAAAGAAATCTCGTATTTAGGAGACAATTGAAATAATAATAATAATAAAATTGGTCGAAAATTTGAGTCCACTTTGATTTTGCTTAGCTCTGAATCTTCTTAGCACGTTACTACAATTCAAGGCAACCAAAACTTTTAGTAGTGCCATCAGGATAGAATTTGGTGTGAAAAAATGTGCAGTTATGCATGTAAAGCGAGGGGAGATTTTGGAATCCGAGGGAATTCTACTCTCGGATTCCATACACCTTAGAACCCTGTCCTCGACCGAAACTTACAAGTATTTGGGTATGTCGGAAGCGTTAGGCATTAACGTTGGTGAGATGAAGCAAACGTTGAAGGAGCGTTTTCTGACCGCCTGAAGAAGGTTCTAAACTACCTTCTGTCAGGCAGAAATAGGGTGCGCGCCTTTAACGGTTGGGTCATGCCGGTTTTAATGTACTCAGTAGATAGGCCCGTACATTGCTGACTGCAAATCGGATACATAAACCACGATTATCGGTGATGAGACTGTACATCCTACGGAAGTGTGGAGGTCGGGGTTTTTTGAACGCAGACTCTACACAACCGCAAGGTGTGCAACCTCAGAGAATACTTTCTCAAAACCAATATGGGTATGCACCGCGATGTGGTCGCAATGGACAAGAGACTCACCCCGTTATCCATGGCTAATGAGAATTGGCGCAAACCTGTGGTACTTACTACTGATGACTGCAGTGACGGATTAAGACTACTTGATGCCCTAAGCAATCCACGCCTGTGGGCCCCCCTATCCATATGTCAACTAGAATCGATCTTTAAACCTTTACCGCCTAAAAACATTAGTTTTTTTGTAAAATAAGGTGATGAGATATAACGTACCTTAGAAGTGGAGTAGGTGCGACAACAATAAAACCCAAAGCATAATTTATTTATTAGGGGTTGAAGTATGAAATGGCCGATTTGTACTGTAAAATTGAAATTCGTTTTTTTTTTCATTTGTGCCTTTGCGGTAGAACTCTGGTGATCTAGATTCGACAAACAAAAAAGAAAGCATTTTGTACTGCCTCCTGGGCAATACAAAATGATTTCACACAGTTTCATCAGAAGAAAACTTTTTATCAAGTAGAAAATTGTCCAAATCACGAAAAAAATGGTACCTAGTCCGTTGGAGCAAGATCTGGCGAATACGGAGGGTGACGAATGGTTTCTAATTGCAGTTCCTGTAAAGTAAAAATGGTTTCTCGTGCTGTAGGAGGTCTCGCGTTATCATGGAGTAATAATGGTGAAGATTTATTCATGAGTCGGGGCTGTTTCACTGCTAGTTTTGCTATCATTGTTCGGAGTTCGGCACAGTAGATATCTACCGTTATTGCTTGACCAGATCGGAGAAAGCTATAGTTAATAAAACCATGCTGAGACCACCATTCTGAGACCACTAAACAGTTACCATTACCTTTTTATTGGTATGCTTTGCTTTAGGCCACTGCTGCAGCGTTTGACCTGGGGTCAGCCATTGCATTTTTCGCTTACGGTTATCATAAAGAATTCACTTTTCATCACATGTCACAATTTGATTCAATATTCCTTCATTTCCGTATTGATTCAAAAAGGCTACACGCGTTTCTTTCTGCAGATCAGTCAAATCATGAGGCACCCTTTTTTCATATTTTTTATTGTCGGTAAAGTAACGTTAAACCATGCCGCTAATTCCTGGGTAGTTTGGATCGGATTGGCTTTCACCATCTCTTTCAATTCATTGTTATTCACCTGTGTCTGTGGCGGTCTTCCACGTGGTTCGTTCTTCAAATAAAAGTTTCCATCACGAAAACTTTTAAACTAAAATCACACGGTGCGTTCATTAGCAGTCCCTTCTTCAAACGCAACGTTGATATTGCGAGCTGTTTCTGCCACGTTAGTTCCGAGTCGAAACCCGTATTTAAAAATCACTCGAATTTTCGAAGTATCCGTCTTTCTTGTCTAAGCTGAATAAAAAACAACTGAAAGTCGATAATCGACTTCCAAAAAAGGAGAACGTTATCAATTCGGTTGTATTTTATTTCTTTTTATGTTTGTTACCTCAGAACTTCGTCGTTTATGGACCGATTGGCAAATTTTTTTTTCCCCTCACAGGATGTGCTTCCAAATTGGTCCCGTTTTTTTCAAAATCCAGTTTTCATGATGAATTCATGAGGAATCGAGGGAACACCTCAAATATTAAAGGCAACCACATAGCTATATTGGTATTTTCATCGAGGACTTCGATGAAGAAAGGAGCATTTACAGTCAAAAAGTAACATTTGGTGAAGTGAAACTGATGAAGAAGTCCAGAAATGGCAAACGGAACTTCATACTCGCATAGATATCACAATGAAGATAATTAAGCGACTATACAAATAAATAAATGATTCTGAATAGTTACATTGAAAATGGTATCATCGAAGTGAACTGATGACGATGATGAAGCCGGAAGGTAGGCACTGGAACTCCGTAATTAATCAATATATCCTAACCATGTTTGGGGTTTTTAGAATCGATGCACTTTGGTTTTATGGTACTATCGAACTGATGTGACTATCGTGAATGGTGGGTGTGGTATAGTGGGGACTGCCGTGATGATGAGTCTCCGTTCTCACACTCGCACTTTGGCTATAAGGTACTAATAAACTGATCTGATGATGGAGCCGGAAGGTAGAAGGGAGATACAGGAACTTCACAATAAAACAACGTAACCTAGCAGTGTTTGGGTTAATTGGAATTGTCATGAGAATAGGCACTCTGGTTATAGGTGTATCGCAACTAAAAAGTGTGAAAAATTTTTTATCAAAAAACACCGACTTCCGCAATTAAAGTTATTTTGATCCTTTTAGTGTTTTCTTTCAATGAAGTCGGTTATTTTATTTTGTAAAAAGTTTATTTTAAAGAAGAACTTCATAGGTACTATGTGAAAAAAGTTTCACTCAAAAATCTCAAACCATGAAGGTTTTATGCCAATTCGAAGTACCTATTACAATAAAACGGCAATTTCATACTTTAATCCCTATTATTACGTATGCATAGAAGCCGACCGGCACAATTACTCAAAAAACATAACATTTGATTGACACAAACTTGCGGGGGCGCCAGGCGGGGGGGCCGCGGGGTAGGGGTGTTTTGTGCCAATGCTGATCGCAATTCCGGTGCATTTGAATTGCCGAATGTACTAGCGGGTGGCGAGTGGGCAAGCGGGAGCGGGGTTATGACTCTAGGTCGGACTCTATGTCAACTTAAAACGCGCGAATTTTCAACTTTGAAACTTTTTTTGGTGTGATTTTTGGTGACATGAGAGTGAGACGTGATGCCCTAAGGACGGTTTTTTTTTGTGCTTCCTCTGGTGCCCCCCAGAGGTGATGCCCTAGGCAATTGCTTAATCTGATTAAGGGTTAATCCGTCACTGGATGACTGCAAGGAAGTATGGAAAGGCAAGGAGCTCCACGTGCGCTTTTATCGGGCTCTTCATGAGCCTGGTGTAGATTACTCTGCATCCGTGGCCAGGTTACGTTTCAGTGACCTCTTTGGAGAAACTGAAGGTTTTGTGTGTGCAATTATTTATTTATTTATTTAGGAAACTCAACAGTTTATTTATAAAGTTACATGGATTGAGAAGGCCCGCCCCACTATCAAGGAACAGCCCAATGTAGCTGCATGAAAGATCATGTAAAAGTGAGGTCTATATACGCTGCACAGTGATAGCGAAATGATGACAATTATCACTTAAACCAATTACAGAGTTTCACGGCATTTATAAAACTTGGTTAACTAGAAAGTGGTGTAAGGAAAGAAAAAAAATATTGAAAATGTAAAAATACACCATTAAGGAATATTATTACAATTCATTCAGGTGAAGAACAAAATATGAACAAAACAAAACAGTACAATTAAATTTACATTAAATAATTAGAGCTAGCGCGAAATGAGTTACGGTACAATTTGTCTACTAAACAATATCTGCATAACTTGTTTCCGATATGATTTTTTGGATAAATGAAATATATCGACATTTTCAAAGTACTCAGTTATCTTAAATAACAACTACCGGAGACATATTATGGAGTACGGGACGGTTGACGTGTGTCGGTCATGACATCATCCGGGTGAGTCCATTAGACATATTTATTATCTCTGGTTGTTCTCGGCTGTCTAACGGCGATTACTTGCAAAGGCATAACCAAGTAACCAGGATTATTCAGCAACTTGCTTTGAAATACCACCTAGTGGATTCGGAGGTACCATACTATAGGTATTTGCACGACCCAGTTCTCGAAAATAACCATGTTACGTTGTACTGGGATCGGTCTATCATTACTGACCGGACTATTGTAGCCAATAAGCCAGATATAGTAGTGATAGGCTGATTAGCGCGCCGTGCAATGATAGTTGATATCATCATCCCACATGACATGAATCTCGTGAAAGCTGAGAAAGAGAAACAAATCAAATATCTCGACTTAGCACACGAGGTGGTCGACATGTGGAATGTGGACACGGCTATCATTGTGCCGATTGTTGTGACCGCCAATGGCCTTATAGTCAAAAGCTTGGTGATAATTTAAACTGTGGATATGAAGATACTTATTGATATGGTTATGTAAAATATAGCTAAGGTAGGTGAATTGGTGTTTTGCGAATGTAGTTTTGTGTCTGACTAATGAGAGGATAATACCAGCTCGACGTTTATTACTTACTGTGAAAGGCAGTCGATGTTTCCTTAGAATATATTGTAACATATACGACCTCCGCACAGACATAACCTTGCACTCCCTAAAAGTTCCAAAGTGGGATATCTATAGGGCTTGCAGAACATAATTTTGAGAACTGTTGAGGCGCCACCCCAAGCAGGCAAACAGTACGGAAGAAGAGACTGACGTTCGAGTGACTAGACTATCTAAATGGTTATACCAGTTTGTCAATTTGCACGCCCAAGTATTTTACACAAGATGTGGGTCTCAGGGAGGGACAGGTACAGCAGGTGATTCGGGAACAGGTATGAGCTTTAATGGTAGGTGTTACATCTGGCTGAGTCTTATTACTGAAAGAAAATGAGATACAGTTTGTTATTTGTGCATTCAGCGTCAACGTTTTTTTTCCAGCGCATAACAATGTCCAGCACCATTTGAGCAAACTTTCCTGTTTCTCTCCAATCATTCCCATGTACGAGTTGGCCTGTAACATATGGAGTAATTAGTTAGTAGGAGTGAACACAAGTCATTAATGTAGATGAGGAACAAGGTTGGGCCAAGAGTACTTTCTTGTAGGGCGCCGTATTCTATTCTAGCTTTACCGCTTATTACCTCATCCTGTTGTACATATTGTAACGATTCTGCAGATAACTCGAAAATATTAAGTGCTTGACCACGAATCCCAATGCGTTCCAGGTTTGATAGAAGTATGGGCGCAGAGACAGTGTCAAAAGCTTTCGAAATATCCAGAAATATACCAAGACACTTCTGTTTCCTATCCATGAAGGGTGACTTAGCGTCACCCTTTCAGAGAGTTCAATAACTGCATTTTCTGTTGACATTCCGGCTCTGAAACCATATTGGTTATCCGAGAGAATTTTGTGCGTGTTAAGATATTTAAGCAAACGGTTGTTCAAAATCTTCTCCAGAATCTTAGAGATGGTTGCTAAAATAGATATGGGCCTATAATTTCTGACACTGCCTTTGGCCCCTCCTTTATGAATAGGGTGAACCAAAGCTGTTTTGAAAGTATCTGGGAAGACACCGGTGTTTATTGCAAGATTGCAGATATCAGATTTATTATTATTATTATTCCATTTATTTATTTTTTATCCATATCGTTTACATTTTTAAATATTTCTTTAAAAAACATATTAAAAAAAAAAACATTTAAAAATATAAAAAATAGTTGTCCGCCGGTGTCGGGAACAGGGTCCAAGCTACCGGTGGTTAGGGCTCCAGAGACAGGAACCTCCTCACAATGCGAGCCGTATCGAGGAGTACTGCCTTTTGTATCAGGCCCTTGATCCAACCGCGCAACGACAGCTTCGACAGATGGTCGTCGAAGCTTTTGGCTATATCCCAGTACAATGTGACATGGTCATTTTCGAGAACTGGGTCGGGCACATACCTGTAGTATGGTACCTCCGAATCCACTAGGTTATATTTCAAAGCAAGTTGCTGGTGAATAATCCTGGCTACTTGATTATGCCTGTGCAAGTACTCGCCGTTAGCCAGACGAGAACAACCAGAGATAATATGTCTGATGGACTCACCCGGACGATGGCATGCCCGACACACGTCAACCGTCCCGTCCTTCATAATATGTCTCCGGTAGTTGTTCGTTAAGATAACTTCGTCCATAATTGCACAGACAAAACCTTCAGTTTCTCCGAAGAGGTCGTTATTATTATTATACAACTTTATTGCACACCTTAACATAATACAGGACAAACATTTATATAAATAAGTGTACAATAGGCGGTCTTATTGCACAGGGCAATTTCTTCCAGACAACCTTTGGATGGACTGATCGAAAGGAAAATATTTCGGGCTGTCAGTGTACAACAACGTATAGAATAATATAAAATAAAATAATTAAAAAATAATAATACTTAAAAATATAATACAATAAATAAATAAATAAAAAAATAAAATCAAATAATATACTAATAAATATCAAAAATAATTGCAATTTAAAAAGGAGAAGAAGTAACTAAAGTGATAGATAATGCTCCTTCACCATTTTTTTGAACGTTGGTAGCGTTTGGGCTCGCCTCACTTCTATGGGTAATGCATTCCACAAACGAGCTGCTTGTATCGTAAAAGATCTATCAAAGAACGAAGTGTAATGCACATGAATACTAAGTTTTAGATTTTCCGATGACCTCAAGGACCTAGAATGTGTGTCACAGAGGAACTGAAAGCGTTCTTTAAGATAAAAAGGAGTAGAAGGATTAAAGAGTACATTGTAAAGCAAAGAAAGTATGTGAACATTCCGGCGAAGGCGAATAGGAAGCCATTTGAGCTGAGTACGAAATTCAGAAACGTGGTCATACTTGCGCAAGCCAAATATAAACCTGATACAGAGATTTTGAAGTCGCTCAAGCTTATCTAATTGGTCTTGGTTGAGATCAAGATAGCTGGCAGCAGCATAGTCCAGGATTGGGAGAAGAAGAGATTGTGCTATGGCAATTTTAGTAGTGATGGGAAGAAAATTGCGAAGGCGCCTCAAGGAGCCCGCCGAAGCAAACAATTTATGACTAACTTCCTGCAGTTGTTTAGTCCAGGAAAGAGTACTGTCGATATAAATCCCCAAGTTCTTCACTGTGTGAGTTAGAGGAATTATGGTGTTATTGAAATAAACCTGGGGAAGTGTCGACCAATCTATCTTACATACAGTCCGGGAACTACCAACAACAATCACTTGCGTCTTGCTTGGATTGATCTTCAGCCCAAACTCAGTGCTCCAGTCACCTATTTGTTTCAGGTCTTTATTAATAGTCTCAATGGCATCACACAGCTCATCGAGAGGGGATTGAGTGTATATTTGGAGATCATCAGCATACAGGTGGTAGAAAGAAGAAAGTCGTTGAGTGATAGCATTAATAAAAAGTGCGAAAAGCAGAGGAGATAAAACGCCACCCTGCGGCACACCGGTAGATGTGTTACACCAAGAAGAAAAAGTTTCCTCAATGCAAATACGTTGCCGGCGACCAAACAGGTAACTCTTAAACCAGTCAATTACCGAAGGAGATATGTTAAAAGAGCAAAGGATGCCAAGCAAAATGTCGAAGTCAACAGTATTAAAAGCATTGCTAAAGTCAAGCAGAGCAAGTACTGTTAACTTCCCCATCTCCATGCCTGACCTGATATCATCTGTGATATGCACGAGTGCTGAGGTAGTGCTGTGTCCAGGTCGAAAACCAGATTGAAAAGGATTTAATAGATTGTGCCTGGAAAGGAACATGCTAAGTTGTTGGTGGACAAGCTTTTCAAGGACTTTGGATAGGAATGGAAGAATAGAAATAGGACGATAGTCGGAAAAAGAAGCAGGTTGAGATTTATGTCTCTCATCTATAGAGATGGAAGACATGAATGATCGAAGTATAAATAAACAAAATGACAATGAAAACCAAATGATCTGATAGCATTTTGTCCACCACTCGCTCTTTAAACTTCTTCACACAATCATTCTTCTCTAACATATACCCTTTTATTTTGGGGGGAGGACGCTCTTTGCTTTAGTTACATTTTATTTTGACTACTGATTCCATCACCAAAAGTAGGTGCTGTGAGACTAGATCTTCTCCTGGCAGCACTGCAGTTTTTAATATTCTTGATGTTGTTAGCCTAACTAAAAAGTAGCCAGTTTGCGTCTTGACGGTGACCGCTTTTGTACGTGCTCAGGTGTTCCTCAATTTTCTGAAACCAAGTATTTGCAACTGCCAAGTTAAGGAAGTAGCAGTTTGCAGCAGTGTCTCTCCTTCATTATTCGGAATTATGATATTAACTTTAAATCTTTTTAAGCATTAAATAAAAAATGTAAAAGTAGGACTTTTTGGTGATTATAGGTCTCCATACATTATAATACATGGAAATTAGACTTGTAGAGCTACATTTGATCCACGCCACGCGACGTCGTTCTACGTACAAATCAGGCGTGTTAACATGTAACACGCCTGATTTGTATGTTGTATGTATGTGTGCGTCGGTTTAATGTAGTTCTAGCGGCTATTCGGTCCTCAAAGAGGGGACTTACCGCCATAATTGTAGCGTGCCCAGCACTGGGTTGCGACAGTCGCCGTCGCCATTCCACCATGAGATCCCGCCGGAACTCTGTCCGCCATGCCGAGACTTGGCGCGGCAGCGGAGTTTCGCCCCGGCGTTGCATATCCACGCGCAAAACGTGCATGCATGCAAGGACTGTTGCCTCCAAATCCCATGGTGGCAGGCCAGCAAGGAGGCTCGCCACTTCGCGGGAAATATATCATCGTATCATCCGGATGGCCATGACCCTCTGGCAAGCGTTCAGCATGGCCGCCGGTCGCTTTTTCAGCGACGGCGCCCAGGTGCCCCGTAACGGGCCATGGACCGAACAATTCCCGCGTAGAGCCTCCGGCAAGAGGCGTCTGGACCCCCAAGGTTGGACAGGAGCCGCTTTAGGGCAGCCGCGGTCCGTTCCAGTTTGGGAGTCAGACGTCGAAAGTGCTCCACAAAGTTCCACCGACTGTCGAGGACAAGTCCCAGGTACTTCATCGTCGACCCGACGTCGATGCGAACCCCTCCTACCGTTATTTGGGAACCCGGTGGTGGCGCGTTCCGAGGGCCATGAAAACACATGGCCTCGGACTTGTGCAGTGCCACTTCAAGTCCCAACTCCTGGATCCTATCCACGATTGTCGCAACCCCGCGTGTCGCTAGTTCGGTCGCCGCCTGGTGCGACTCCCCCTGCGCCAGGACCAGCGTGTCGTCTGCGTAAGAGACCACACTGACCCCGTCGGGGAGGTCGCCGCGCAACACGTAGTCGTACCCGATGTTCCACAAAGGCGGTCCTAGTACCGATCCCTGCGGAACACCGCACGACATCTCTCGCCGTCTCCACTCTCCCTCGTGACCGGGGTAGATGATAAACCTGTCCTTCAGGTAGGCCTCGATCAAACGACGGAGGTAGTCGGGCACCTGGTGATACCGGAGTGCCCTCCTAATGCTACTCCAGGGCAGGGAGTTGAAGGCGTTGGTGATGTCCAAGGACACCACCACTACGACCTTGCCCCGGGACACTGCATCCCCCGTCGTGAGGGCTCGCACGCGCATGATGGCGTCCACCGTGGAGCGCCCCCTGCGGAAGCCAAACTGGCTGTCCGAAAGATCCGGCCTCACCCGCGCTAAATGCGCGACGAGGCGGTCTGCAATTACTCTTTCAAAGAGCTTGCCCACCTCGTCGAGCAGCACTATGGGCCGGTATGCGGACGGAGAGTCCGCAGGGCGCCCCGGCTTCGCTATAAGGACCAGTTTCCCGGTCTTCCAACGCAGTGGTAACTGGCCCCTCTCCAAACATGCGCTAAACAGCCCTCTTAGTCGAGGCCTGAGTTCCTCCATGGCCAGGACCCAGGCTTTTCCAGGCAAGCCATCGGGTCCTGGGGCGGTATTTTTAGCGTTTAGCCTTCGTACCGCCACACTCATCTCTACCTCGGTCACCTCCGGAGTGTCATCGTCATCGCTGTCGTGGTCCGCGTCGGACACCGCGGGAGGCGGAGCCATTGGCGGGGAAGAAAGCTCCTCTCTCGGAGGGAACAGAGCGTTCACTACACCCTCCACGAGCTGGGGCCGAAGACTCTGTGTCAGCGGGGGAGCCCAGGCGCGGAGCTTATCCCGCACCATTTTGTAGGGGCGTCCCCATGGGTCTCCGTTCAGAGTCCCCAGCCACACGTCGCGGGCCTGTACTTTGGCTCGCCGTATCTCGGCTCGGAGGGTGCGCTTCGCCACTCTGTATCCCTCGTACAGCTCCGCCTCTATGGCCTCCGCATCCGGAGGGCGGATGCGGCGCCTGCGGTGTCTGGTGTACCGGCGCCATGCGGCAACGCATGCCTTGCGCAGTTCCGCAATCTCCGGCGACCACCAGTAGACCTGACGCCGGGCACGTCCTGGCCGGACGCCCGGGTGCCATCTTTGTGCGGACCACCCAGAGGACACGGTGGAGCATACAGTGGAAGTGTGCCCCGCTTGGGCGGAGCACCGCCGTGTCCTCGTGGAGGATATAGGCGGCAGCGACCTTTCGCGATGGGCCCTGGTTCAGGCTATGGTCCGGAGCGAGGAGGAATGGCAGGCGGTCGCCTCCTTCTGCGAAGCAGTAATGCTAGCGAAGGAGGAGGCTGCACGCGTGAGGGAACGAAGGTCCTCACGCCCTAGCCGCCGTAATTCCGACCTCGACTACCAGCCACGGTAGACGCGGGCTTGCGGACGTCGAGCACTGGGTAGCTCGCCGTCCGGCTGTTCGGTAATTAACCGGACCGAGCCCAGTCGTCAATAGCGCGTTGAGATCCTCGCGCTCCTCAAAGAGATGTCAGCAAACCGTAGGGGCCCAGCAGGGCCGATGCCCGCTAACTAGGACCGCGGAGAATTTCTGAATGGGAAACCCGTAGTCCTAGGACGCAAAGGGTAATTGAAGGATACAGGTGTGGTTTTAGTCAGTAAAAGTCTGACACGCCCTCGCGCTCCACCCAGAGCGCGAGAAGTCATTCGGATGATTTCCCACCTTAAAAAAAAAAAAGCGGCTATTCGGTATCTGTGGCTAAGCTTCCCAAATAGGCAATCTAGGAAATATTTTATAATTCTATTTTTAAAGAGTTAAAGTTTTATTTTATGTTTTTTTTGTTTGTTTGTAGGAGGTAATCTCTGAAAGTACTGGTCCGATTGCTAAATTTTTTTCACCCATAGAAAACTGCTTTATTCCTGAGTGACATAGGCTATATTTTATGTATGCGGGCGAAGCCGCAGGCAAAAGTTAGTATTTAATAATATTTGTTTATATAACACTGTTGTTTTGTATTGTTCCAGATATTAATGTGTGTTAGTGATGTGAATGTGAACCAGTGATCTGTGACCGTGTGACTATGAGTGGCGAGTGCGTGTGGCACTAGTGTGCGCGTGGTGCCATGGCGGACGACAACACCATCATCGAGGGAACTGTTAAGTTCCGCGATGGAAAAAAGGTGCGTATTGCATGTCAGAGCGTAGTTTCGCAGGCACGTGCGACGAGCACAACGGTCTGACAGCCTTCAGCTGCGACGTTTAGTCTGGTGAGTCCTTCTTCAACGGAATGAGATGAAAATTCGAGTACGTCATTTTGTATTTGAAAATATATACAAAAATAAAAATTATGTAATGATTCTGTTCATTTCATATAATGCGTTCCAAATAAGAATAGGATCGATTGCCATGTTGTGACGTCACTTCATACTGTCAAATCGAAAGAAATTGGCCAAAGTTGAAAAATTTCTTGTTTTGTTCACTATAATAATTCTTCGATTGACAGTTGATGTGACGTCACAACATGGCAATCGATCCTATTCTTATTTTGAACGCATTGTACTTGTCTAGTTCGACACTTTTATTGCAATATTAATGAGGTATCTATTACCAGGCGTGGCTACGGGTACAAACTCACGCAATATATAGATAAAACGATGACACTTGACAAAGTGTACCTATATGTTTGAAAGATATACCGATTTTCAGAAGTTTAAAGTGGGATTTGATTTTCAGAAGTATAAAGATCGATATGATCGACCGAGTCACTTTACACTTTCTGATCATAAGCCCTTCGGGACAAATTTTATGCAGATTAGATTTTAGACGTTTGTTTATACAAGTTGTTCTGGGCTGTGATTACTGTGTAACACTTTGTGTTGTCCGCAGTGGAAGTCCCGCTGGTGCGTCATGCGCAAGCTGTCGCCGGTGGCAGGTGAGCACACGCACGCTAAAACGCACGATAAAAATATTTTATAGCAAAAAGTAAGCCTCATTTTTGCTATCATGAATATTTCTAAGCTACATTTTTTGTAAGCGTTTTTTGTGTGGAACACAAGTAGGTATGCAAGATCCTATGATCTAATTAAATTTTTCTTCCATCAATTCAGTATGTTTTATTCCTTGTTACATTCTTCAATGCACATATAGAAATAATTTTTTAGTTGGTCTTGCATACTTGTGGTATTTTAAGTGATAAATGAACTCATATTATCATGTATTGTTTTATTTTTAAATAATTGATAATAATAATAATATATTTATTTGCATAAAACATGGTATAAAATGGTGTTAAATACTATATGGCACAAACATGTTTAGCTAGGTTATGACAAAGCATGCATTTTTTTTTTAATTTAGGCAAGTAGATAGTAGACATCAACAATGAATAATTAAAAACATTAAAACTTCTTATCTATAAATTCTTTTAAATTATAAAAACCATATTCAAGCAACCATTTATAAAATTTTGCCTTAAATAATATAGGATTTAATGCTTTAAAATGCCTCGGTATTTTATTATAAATGCGAACACACATTGCTAGGCAGTTATATATATTTAGCTAATCGAGGCAAATCATTCAGCACTAGTTTGTATGGATCTCGTCTGTTCCGAGGGTTCACATCATTTGCAGTTTTAAATATTTTTTTATTTTTCATTACAAACATACATATTTCGTAAATATAAATTTTATTTTATTTTATTTTATTAGGGAAAAAAAACGATATTACAATATATATTACACTTATTAGTAATAAAACGTATACATAACAAAATCAGTGTAATAACCACAACATTTTCCACATATTAACATAGAGGTACGCTATGATGAGGACTAACAGGCAAGCTAGGTATTATTTTTGAAAACACTCTATATACGCAGTTACAAATTAGTCAGACATCAGTAAGAAGAAAAAAAAAAAAAAAATTTAGAAGTTGTTCAGTGCACTAATAACTTTACGTCGAAAGGCATTCCTACTAAGCATAAATATATCAATATCTATGAAATGCTCATTGTACATTTGCGTGAGCCGTCGGAGTGGTGCACGCTTACCCGCGTTTGTCCGGTGTGATGCCTGAGCAAACAAACGGTAATCACGCACCCCTCGACGGTGAATTGATCTAGGAACTACAAGCTTTATATCATTATTAAGGTCTATACTATTCAACTTATTATGAAGAAGATCGTGCAGTGTCATTACTTGCAGAAGCATCCGTCTATTCTCGAGTGAGAGTAAATTATATTTAGCTATAAGGTCTTCGTAAGGTAAACGTGTCAGTTGGCATCTGAATTGCATAGTTCGTAAGAATTTCCGTTGTACTCTTTCAATAGCTATTTTGTATTTATTGTATAACGGATCCCATATCAGGCAGGCATATTCAAGCTGAGAGCGAATAAGTGAGCGATACAGTTGTAAAAATGTGCCAGGGCGCCTAAAGTCTGTAGCTGTTCTGAAAACAAAGCCGTACATTTTAAATGCTCTGGTTATGATGTTCTCTACGTGTAGATCCAGTTGTAATTTACAGTCAAACAGTATTCCCAGATCTCTAAGATTTGTCTCTCTATTCAATAAAGTATCACATAAGGTATAATCATATTTTATCACAGTTTTGTTTTTAGTAAAGCTGATGATTTGGCATTTAGGTATACTTAAACTTAACTTATTAATTGAACAGTATTCAGAGAGTCGGTTAAGATCGCTCTGAAGTTCTGAACAGTCAATAACATTTTTTACGGTTTTGTATAATTTTAAATCGTCAGCATATAAAAGAAAATTGGTGTATTTAAAGCATGTATTTATATCGTTTATGAATATAACAAAAAGAAGAGGTCCTATTATAGAGCCCTGAGGAATACCGGAGGACATCCCAGCTCTTCCCGACTTGTACCCATTAATCACGACTATCAGGCTGCGATTGGTAATATATGAGCAAAACCATCGCAAAAGATTGCCCCTAATTCCATTGAACGCTATTTTATTGAGAAGGATTTCATGGTCCACTCTATCAAATGCCTTCTGAAAATCTGTATATACAGCATCCACCTGAACTCCCTTGTCGATGGTATGGAAGAGGAAATTAGAATAAAGTGCTAAGTTCGTCATAGTGGATTTTTGTTTTACAAAACCGTGTTGTTCAGGTATGATATAATTATGGATGAAAGGGTAGATGGCATTATGAACAAGTTTCTCGAAGAGTTTTGATATTGCACTGATGATAGAAATTGGACGATAATTTGTGACGTCATGTTTTGAGCCACTTTTATGAATTGGGACAATGTAGGCGCATTTCCAAATGTCTGGAAAGAAACCCTCGGTGATGCACTTGTTAAATATAATGTGTAATGGTTCACAAATTGACTCAGCAGTGCGCTTAAGAAACACTGCTGGTATTCCATCTGGTCCTGGACCCTTGGAGGGGTCTAAATTTTTTAATTCTCTTTTAATAACACATATGTCAAAATAGATATGGTGTAGTAATTCACACTGATCTGAATAATTATTAGGTGGTGACCATTGGGGCGCTAAAGTAGAGGGCTGGTAAACGGACTGAAAAAATGAGGAAAACAGGTTGCAGATAGTTTCGGGATCCTGCGAGGTTTGATTTTTATATGACATACTTGACGGTATACCCGGCTTGGTTTTTTTGTTAGATACATAAGACCAAAAATGTTTTGTGTTTTTGGGGATGGAATCCTCTACTGAACTAATATACGTATGGTAACATTTTGTTGCCTCACTTTTAAAGCGGGTTCTGTATAGTGAAAAGATTTCATAATCTGAGTCATTTTTATATGTTTTCCATTTAATCCAAGCCTTACGTTTGTTTTTAAAAATATGTATGAGAGACGGGCTAAACCAAACTGGGTACCGTGCGGGTTTAGATTTTGAAAGTGGCACATGTTTTTTGACGATATCGTAAATGGTTTCATAGAATAATTTAACTGCATTATCTGCGGAAAGTTGGTCTAGTATCATGCTCCAAGAGACCTCCATCAGCTCTTTATTTAAAAGATCGTAATTTGCCTTAAAGAAGTTAGGTTTTTTAACGAGGTTACGGTTCATGGTGGTAATGTTCGATGTGAAAGGCATTATAATATAAAATGGAGGATGATGAACGTCTATTGGAACAGAAACAGAGTCCTGCGGTTGCATCACAGAGCAGTCAAATATATTAGTGATACACAAGTCCAAAATTCTACCGTTCGAATTTTTAATTACATTATATTGAGAGGAGTCGTGAAGAGTCATAAAGCCTCGTAGTCCGTCACAAACTGATGACGTTCCCATACAAACAAGGGCAGAAGAGTCCGCTTGGTGTTGCCAATCAGCGTCAGGTATATTGTAATCCCCAACTAGTAACAGGTTGGTTATACTGTTTTCTCTAATGACATCATTTAAAACCTCAAAATATAAATTATAAACCGCTATGGGTGACCTATCCGGTATGTAAACTGCGCCAATTAAATAACCGCCCGTCTGATCAGTACCCAGTAACTGGACAAGAACTAATTCCGCAAACCTTGCCAACGGTGTCAGTAACGGCACTGAAAAACGATACGGTTTGAGACACTTCACGACTGCCACCAAAACCCCACCCCCATCCAATTTTTGCGTCAATTTTAGGTCTCTGTCACATCTGTAAACAATATATCGCTGGTCTATGAATTCGTCATCATATATGCCACTGTTTAGCCAGGTTTCCGTCAAAATGATTATATCATACGAATTGGACAATATGTTAAAGAATATTGTTTTCAGCTTCGTACGCATGCCACGACAGTTTTGATAATAAACTGTCAAATTATTTATATTGTAATTAGCCATGACTTATGAAACAATAAATAACCTGCAATAGTTTACAGTATTGTCTTGCCAACGACCACGTCAATAATTTTGAGTAGATAAAAAGAAGTACTGTATTTATGGTATGCTTCTGAAAATTTCTGACAACTAATATAATAAAATATGTTAAAAAAGTGTAAATGAATAAAGAGTAATCACATAAGTTAACATAAAAGGCAAAAGAAATGTAACGGTTTTCAATTCTACTTAGAGGAGCTAGTTTTAGTAGTTTTAGCCTTAATTTTTTCAATGTCTTGGATCGTCCTAACAGGCAGCACAGCGGAATTTTCAGACTCTCTGACGAGAATTGTGGAATGTTTAGTCCACACGAATTTGTATCCCTCACGATTTGCTGCTTCCCGGGCCTTACGAAAGAGCTGTTTATTTCGTAGCGTGAGGTGTTCGTTCACGAAGACTTTATGTGAGGTGCCTGGTATATAAAGTGACGGTAACGGCAACAAACCAAGTTTCCTAAATATCGGTCGACATGAGTCATCAGGTTTGAGTCCACAAATTGATCTCATGCACTTTTTTTGAGCGATGAACGCTCTCTGGAAGTCGGTGCTATTACCCCACATTATAAGTCCATAACGTAGTAGCGATTCAACGTATGCATGTTATGATATTACAGCGGTTTTGACTTTAGTTACATTTTTAACTTGCTTAAGTGCATATACAAATTTGTTGATTTTAGTACTAACATTGTCTATGATCTAGTGAATGTGTTAAATTAATAAAGACATAATAAAAAAAAATATATTAGGGATCTCCTTCCGCCGATTCTTTTATTGATATTCTTTTCGTTAGAGGTTTGGTAAATCGAGGTTGAGTGGCTTCGGCGGTAAGACTAACGTATAAAGTGATATGAGTTAATGATTTAGAGATTTTGTTAATCAAGATCGAATGGCTTATCTTATCTTATCTTACTGTGGGGCTGGCCCTAGGCCAGAGCACTTCGACCCATCTGGGTCTTTTGTGCTATTCCCCTCCCTTCTACTCAACCCCTAGCCCTCCGTGCACCTTCTTCATGAGTCCCAGTATGGCCTTGATGGGGCTGAGCCTGTAGTCCTCTGGTCTTGGAAATGGTTGGCCCAGATACTCTAGTCTTTTGGAGCCAAGTGCTGCACAGTCGCACAGCAAGTGCAGCATATTTTTTTCTGCCTCTCCACAAATCCTGCAAGTCGGGTTGCTTGCTAGTCCCATGTTGTGGAGCTGTTTGTTGGTGGCATAGTGCCCCGTGAAGACTCCTGTGATTGTTCGGAGCTGTGATCTGCTGTACCTCCATAGTTTTTGGGTCCAGGCCTTATATATGTCATTGAGCTTAGCATGCTTCTGGCCTTTTGTGTTGCGCCGGTGTGGGCTGTGTATTTCCAACGCAGCCCTTTTCAATGCTTGGTTGATGACCCTTGGTGAGAGTCCTATGAAGGGTTCCGGTCCGTATAGGGGTGTCTCGGATCCTTTCCTTGCCAGAGTGTCGGCTCTTTCATTGCCTTCTACTCCTGTATGATCTGGCACCCAGATCAATCTGACCTTGTTGCGCCTTCCTATCCGATTTAGTATTTTAATACAGTTTAGTACCAGCCGCAATCGGTCTACTGGGGACCTACTAGTCTATGCCATCCACTTGTGGGGCGAAGCCCTTGAGAGGAATGGGAAAGCGATTGCAGTTTCCTTCGACGTCTCGAAGGCCTTCGACAGGGTATGGCACGCTAGCCTTTTGAGTAAGCTTCCAGCGTACGACATTTCCCCTGGTCTAATTAACTGGGTAAAAGACTTCCTGAGTGAACGATCTCTCCGAGTTGTTGTCGATGGATGCTCATCAGAGCCTATGACGACTAATGCCGGAGTTCCTCAGGGGCCTGTCCTCTCTGCAACTCTCTTCCTGCTGCATATCAATGATCTGCTGATGTCCGGTATCTATGGGTATGCACATGATAGCACAGTTGTAGAGAGATACCTGCCAAGTGCTCGGGCTAGTAAGGATCTAATACGGTCCGAGAGAGAGGCTATGGTAGAGCGTACGAATGTTTTATTTATTTATTTAAACTTCATGCACAGTGGTAGTACATAGGAGGACTTAATGCCACAAGGTATTCTCTAACAGTCAACCATTGGGTTAAGAAAGACAACACTGTGGTAGGTGTGCACAATAAATAAATAATAGATATTTGAAATAGAATATAGTATCGTTAAATAAAGTGGCTTATAATAATCAAATACGTATATATGCTAATATGATAAACAAATAAATACTATGATAAATACGAAATCATTGTAATTAAGAGAACTTAAAATATAACAATTATGACGAAGACCGCACTAAGGTTGAGAGGACTTCATGTAGTAGTTCCGAATTTTACGCTTGAAGGAAAATTTACTTACAGTTTTTTTGATGTCAAGGGAAAGCACATTCCAGAGTTTTAGGTAAAGAAAGTGTAAGAATTAGCCATAAACCCAATACTGTGAGTAATATTCCTTATATTAAGAAGTATGTTTTTGGATGCTCGAAGGTTGAGATTTTGAGAGCTGACCAATACTTTAAAAAATTGTTTCAAGTAATCAGGAGCACTCGGATAGTTCATAATAGTGAAGAGCGTGCAGTGGTATCTGAGGGATCTCCTGCGGCGGATAGGCAGCCATTTGAGCTGAGAACGGAAGGAAGAAATATATGATCATATTTACGAAGACCAAATATAAAACGAATACAGTTATTGAGAAGTATCAGTAAGGGAAGATCCATTTGTTTAGAAGTTCCTCGGATAGATCAGAGTAACAAACATCAGCATAGTCAATTATAGGTAAGATAAGTGATTAAACCGAAGTGGTTTTAGTGCTTGATGAAAGGAAATTTTTGAATCTATAGAGAGATCGCAGCGTGACGCTTATTGTAGCTTAACTTGTCATCGATATAAAAGCCAAAGGCTTTAACGTGTGGCGAAAGAGGGTATTGCCGAAATGAAGAAGCGGCAGTAGTCGGCTAGTGTCCAAGCTACGTAAAAAGTATGAACTACCAATAAGAATAAAGCTAACTAAATAATTAGCTAGCTTTGAGTTTTTTTTTTTTTTCCGGTGGGAAAATCATCTTATGACATCCCCCGCTCTTGGGCGGGGCGGGAGATAGTGTCAGACTTTTACTGACTAAAAACCCACTCCTGTTCCTTCGTTGCCTTTCGTACCAGGGCCGAGTCTTCCTTTCAGAATCAGACCCTTGGCCCCAGTAGGCTTCGACCCTGCTGGGCCCCTACAGTTGCTGACATCTCCTTGAGGCGCGCGTAGAACAGCACGCGCCGTTGACAACTTGGGCTTGGTCCGGACGGTTACCGGACGGTCGGACGGCAAGCCACCCATTGCTCGCCGTCCGCAAGCCCGCGCCTACGGTGGCCGGAAATCGGGATCGGAATCCCGGTGGCGGTTGGGGCGTGAGGACCGCTGCCTCACGCGATCGGCCGCCTCCTTTAGCTAGCTTTGAGTTAAGCTCACCTTTGTGTGTGAACGTTGTTATCTACTTATTTTATAAGTTTTTTTAGTGTACAATAAAGAACTAAAGAATTAAAGAAGAATAGCCTGCTATTTACTGACGTTGACAGTAACCCCAAATCTGCTTGACCAATCACTAATCGCCAAAAGATCAGCATATATTAGTGAGATGCAGTAATCGAGATTGTCAAGATTTGCGCGTAGAGCTATAGGTCATCAGCATACAGATGGAAAGAGCATTTGAGGATAGCAGTGATGGCATTAATAAACAAAGAAAATAAGGGTGGAGAGAGTATACCGTCTTGTGGAACGCCGGTTAGCAGGTCGCACCATTCAGAAATCTGATCAGCACGTATAGATTGCTGACAACCATGAAGATATGATGAGAACCAATCCCGTGAAAAAACCCCAATTTGAGACAAAATCGTCAAAAGGATGTCGTCATCAACGGTATTAAAAGCATTGGAGAAATCTATTAAAACTAACACCATTAACCTCGAGTTCTCCAGGCCACTCCTGACGTCTTCTGTAACTTTAAGCAAGGATGTGGCTGTACTGTGGCCAGGTCGAAAACCTGATTGGAATGGGGATAACAGTTTATTCCTAAACACAAAGGATGATATATGTTTAAGAGCAACTGCTTCCAGGTTTTTAAATAGGAAAGGGAGAATGGAAATCGGCCTAAAGTGATTTGACAAAGTGGGGGTGGGAATTTTAGAAAGGGGGATAATAAAAGCTTTACGCCAACTAGTGGGAAATACCCCAGTCTGGAGGGAGGAATTGATGATTCCACTCAAATTGGAGCGGAAAGGAGTATCAGACTTTTACTGACTAAAACCCACAGTGTTCCTTCAGTTGCTCTTTTTGCGAGGTCTACAGTATCTGCTTCGAACAATGCAGGTATCGGGCGTAATTGGCCCGTCAATTTTGCTTAGACTTGTCTCCACCTCATGGTTTCGAAGAAGAAAGTGACCGTCTCCCATTGTCTGACCTAAGTCCGGACGCGAGAGGTCCCCACCACCGATCGCCTCCACGAGGACATGGCGGTGCTTCACCCAAGCGGGACAAATCTCTACCGTATGTTCCACCGTGCCTGCACAATAGTGACATCCGGGCATTTCTTCCCGCCGAATCCAACATAAGAATCTCCCGAAACCAGTTAACTTAGTCGCATGTACTCATATCCTCGCAAATGCTTCACAAAGTGTATGAATGGAATAACATTGTGCTACTGGCATGGCGTCATGTCATGTCTCACAGTACAACTTCTAATTAAGGTCGATTGTCGCGAGTCGCGACTGATGACGATAATCTTGCTTCGTTGATAAAGCAGTGCGTTAATTGCGTCGTATTTTTTATCACGACATGTAGGCGCGACTATTTTTCTCGCGTCATCGTGAGAGGTATGGCGCTCGCTCGCTAATGGCGCCTCGTTAGCATTGATTTGTCGCTGCTAGGTGACTTTGTTTTTCTCAGTAAATGCATAGATTTGTTCGAGAGAACCACCGAAACGGTTAAGTTGTGTAGACATCTTTGTTGACAGAGGCACATCATCATACTATACTTGGTACTTATTCGAAGTGAAGTGAGAATGGCATTTTACTGTGGGGATCTGCAGTTGATATAGACTCAATTTTCATATTGCAAAAGAGAGCAATCCGGGCTATTTATAAAATGGGTCCTCGCGAGTTCCTCAGAAATAAATTCAAAGAAATCGATGCACTGACTCTACCTTCTCTTTATATCTTAGAAAGTATTTTGTATGTTCGTAAAATCTTAGGACTCTTTAAAATTAGAAGCGACTTTCACAACAAAAATACGCATAGTAAACACGAAATTGTATTACCCAAATGGAGATCAGCTAAGACCAGCAAGTCATTATTAGTAAACAGCATACGCTTTTATAACAAGCTGCCAAAGGCGGTAACAGAACTTAGCGAAGGAAAATTCAAAACTCATATTAAAAGTGTCCTAACCAAAAAAAAAAGCGTACTATAAGGTTAAAGACTATGTAGAAGACACGCTTGTTTGGCAATGACTACTTCTGCACATGTGGCTCCTTGGTAACTCATTATTATTGTGTCTATTAACTGCTCCATCTTTGTTTTATATATACATTTTTTTAACACATTGCTTTTGCAATATTTTTTAAATTATTTGAACTTCCGCTACCTTAAATTCGTTAGTAATTTATTTTTTTAATATCTCATTTATTGATAGTTATAATTATTCATATTTTTCTTTTTTTTATTGCCTCTTTTTATAATGTGAATGTGAAAACACTGTAGACTCCCTATATTACAACTTACTATTACGACTCAATTATTTTTAATATGATTATTTTTATAGTGCTTTTGGGAACAATATTGACTGGTCTACACTGTTCTTACATAAAATCTATTAATGCTGTAATATGAAAATATTGTTAACAACCACTTTTTTTAAAAGAGTAACCATAGAGTTTCTTTCCGGTTCTTCTCCATAGGAAACGACCAATTTGGAACCATGCACTAGCTTCTGACGTTTTATAAGTGCCCATGTAGGCCTATGTGGAATAAAAACTTTTTGACTTTGACTTTTGACTAGGTATGTGAGGACAGTATAGACCAGTCATTATTGGGTACTAATCCTCTTGGCATAAAATTTTAAAGCAGAATATAATTTGGCACAACGTTTTCGCATAATTTTTCTTAGCATAATATTACTGCTGCATAATAATACTTTGGCATAATGCAAAGGTTAGCATAACTATCATTTAGTCTAATATGGTTTGGAGTTGCATAAATTATAAAAGCATAATATTTATTCGTCTAATAATCATGAGCCATAAATATAAAAAGTCATAGTTGGGTGTATGTAGCCAATAATTTTAAATTGATCATTAGGTTACGTTAGGTTATTATAATTTGGGAATTACTCTATTGGAATAGGTTAAGGTGCGGCGAACATGTTTGTTTTTGTACGAGTTTTATCAACGTATAGTAAAAATGAAAAACTTACCTGTTCTCGAGAAGCATTAGGTTCATGGATGTGATTTGGTATCTGTTTAGATATCAATTCGTGATTTTGTTCGTCACTTACTTTTGTAATTACGCGAGCGTTACATATTCCTGTTTTTTTTTTCGTATATGAAACCGTTTATATCCATTTTAGCACCTTTTGTGGTTTGGATTGTATGAACCTTATTTTCCATTTTTTTTTTTTAATAATAGGAGCAGTCATTGCCAAACAAGCGTTATATTCAACATAGTCTTTAACATACACTTTTACATAGTCTTAAATGATTTTTTGATAATGACACGCTTGATGTGGGTTCTGAACTTTCCATCGCTAAGTTCTGTAACTGACTTTGGCAGCTTGTTAGAGAAGCCCGCATGCTGTTTATGAGGAATGACGTGCACGATATACATTTACAATCGGCAAAAGTTTCATTTAAGCGATTAGGATTTATACTTCGTAACGCTCAAGACTTTAAAAACATTAACGCTATTAAATCTATTTTTAATGCAAGCAGTGAGATGGAGTCTAGTGCATGTGTCTGGAATCCCTATGAAAAGAAATACACATTACTTTTAGAAAAGGTTTAGAAAGCTTATCTTAGGTACCTATATAAACACCTTTTTATTCCTGTACCCTTATAACCTTCTCCTTGGGAGCTTAGGGTATAATTTTTTCTAGGCTAGAACAAAAAACCGGCCTAGTGCGAGTCGGACTTGCTCACTGAGGGTTCCGTACAAACTTCCTCATGAAAACAGTTCAATGCCTGAATTAAGTTACGAAGATTTATCAGAATCGCAAAAATTGTACTCTTTTATGACGTAATTAAAAATTTACAGTTTTTAGATTTTTCCTATACTTGTGCTATGAGACTATGCCAAATTTCAGGATTCTAGGTCTACGGGATGTACCTAACCTATGAATTTTGATTTCCTTGAAAGTGTCGAAATATACGTTTTTGGTGACATAAACGGCCGTATCTTTGTTTTCGGTCTGATTTTTTCACAGCATTGAGGGGCCGCTGATTTGAATATGTTTGGTTTAATTTCAACTTGATAACTCCACGCGTTCCCAAGATAAAGGGTCTTGACAGACAGACTGACAGACGGACAACAAAGTGATCCTATAAGGGGTCTGTTTTTTCCTTTTGAGTTATGGAACCCTATAAATTACTAAATCATTAACATGTGTAAAATATTTCACGGGAAGATAAATGCTCCTGAACTGTATGACGACTTTAGCCTGTTTTCTCCGATTAAGTGTAGCCGTAATCGGTGGCACCGACTGTTTGCTGTTTCTGGGAGTCGTACCGTCGCCTGAGCCCACTCTCTTATCCCACGTGCAATCTGCGCACTCGACGTTCTCTTGGATGCTAAACCTGATTGTGACGTGTTCGTGGGTGAATGGAAAAACGTCTGTCTGTATAGAGTTTTGTGAGATGAGTTTTTATTTTGTTCGTAATTCGTACAGATCTGTCAATGTGTGGGCTGGCATGCATAGGAGTGCCTTAATTAGTGCCGTTTTTATTGATGCTAATTTAAATGCTAAAAACTTTTTGGAATTCCTTAACGGACCTGTTTTCGAGTACAAAGAAGAATTTCCGCTTATAATTATAAGTAAATATTATTTTTATTAAAAATTATGTAATTTTACGTATAATGAAGGAATAAAGTGGGAACTACACTACACCGACGCAACGTGGACCATATAATGTCGTCTATATAGTTAGTAAGGAATCTAAGGAATAGGCAGTGAATATGAAGACTATTTTTGTTAAATGGCTTGTATTTGCTTTAGAGAATTAAGGACAAAAAAAAAAATGAAATGAAAATACTGAGTTCACATAAACTTATGAATAGAAGAAGTTAGCGAATAACATACTTTTGTTAAAGATTTAGAAGCAGATTCAACCTCGCTTCATGTACTTTGGAATGCCAAAAGCGCAAATTGAAGAAATTCATGGCATACTAAAAGATTAAGTATATCATGATAATTATATGATGTAACATTCATTTTTAGGGTTCTGTACAAAGGGTAAAAAGCGGGTCCTTATTACCTACTAAGACTCCACTGCTGTCCGTCTATCTGTCATCGGGCTGTATCTCATGAAGTATTTCTGTTGCCGCTATATAAAAAGTACAAACAGAATAAAATAAATATTTAAGTGGGGCTCCCATACAACGAACGTGATTTTTTTGTCATTTTTGCTACGGCCGGTACGGAACACTTCGTCCGTGAGTCCGACTCGCACTTGGTCGGTTTTTTTTGTTGGTATCTCTGTATCGCTTAAGTTTTACATTATATGTGACAGGATATTATCGAACCTGTTCAATTACCTGTTCATCAGTCATCTTCGTTATTATAATCTAACCGCAGGTGTTACTCGTGCCGTCGTCTGAGACGTAGAACAACACTTCGCACACGCTTAGATTACCCCCACCACCTTTCGAAAAATATTTGGGACCGCTGGGTCAGCGTCGCGTATGTAGCCTCGCATGGCGTGGCGTCGCGTGGCGTTTATCTAGTGTAGCTCTACAAGTCTAGTTTCCATATAAAATGTATGGAGACAGACACGCCCAGTTCAGTGTACTTAGTCCACGTATACACAATGTAGTTGTGCCTTAGTGTGTAACTAAATAAGTACTTTGGGACTTATGTCCTTAAGTCGAGTTTATTACCGAAGTATCTAAATAGATACTGGACGTCTTTCCCTGTGATAAGCAATTTATTTGTTTGTGTCCAAAATATACAGCAATACTCGAAGTTTATTACATAAAATCAAGTAAAGTTAGAAGGATTCAAGAAACTTGGCATTAGTATTGCCTGCTGACTCAGGATCTAACTCAGATCGCAAATCACCACTCGACCTTATTTAGACGATATAATCCTTGCACGAGTGATGCGTGGAGGTGCAACGCCGGGGCGAAACTCTGCTGCCACGACAAATCACGGAACTGTGGACAGGGCTCCGGTGGAATCTCATGGCAGTATGGGGACAGTGACTATCGCAACTTACTGATGGGCACGCCGCAATTCCCACCATATCCCAAAACTTGTTTGCTCCACAAAGGATTAAAAATAACATTCTACGATGACGGTGTAATCTGTGTGTTTGGCTTCATGGTGGACATATCATACCAGAGCCGAGTCTTCCTTTAAGAAGTAGATCCTTGGCGGGCGTGGAACAGTATGCGCCGTCGATGACTTGGGCTCAGTCCGGAGGGTTACCTTAGGGTCGGACTGCGAGCTACCATGGCTCGCGTAAAAATCCGCAAGCCCGCGCGGTGGCCGAAAATAGGCCTCCTCCTTTGCTAGCATTACTGCTTCGCACAAGGAGGCGACCGCCTGCCACTCCTCTTTGCTTCGGGCCATAGCCTGTACCAAAATACGGCGCGAGAGATCGTTGTTGCCAGACGAGGACGCGGCGGTGCTCTGCCCAAGCGTCACCCGGTGCATTATATCCATCTATTAATTTGAATTACTTATTTATTACTTACTGTTGTTTTGATCTACAATTGTTGCATATTCTGTGAAGCTAAAAATGTGGACACTGTATTTAAATAAGACTGACACCATTATCCCCTCGAGCGCCGATTGTACAGTCAGGGGTCAACACTGCAGTTCCACCTTACCAACGCTTTGTAGAAGAGTGTCATTGGTTAAATCAGTCATGAACCAATGACACTCTTCTACAAAGAAATTTTAGACATTTTAGCGTTGGTAAAAAAACCTTACCAACGCTAAAATGTCTAAAATTTCTATATAGAAGAGTGTCATTGGTTCATGACTGATTTAATTGGTAGCATAGAATCTAAAGTATTGAATAAACTAGCTGAGGACTATTGAACTTCTACAATAAAGAAATTTACAGTGCAACTACACTTTTGAACCTGACATGTCTGTACAACTTGAGTGACCTTGAAAAACGCTTAATTGTTGTTTTGTACACACGTTTATATGATTTTTTTTAGGCGAAAATGTTGGCTTCCATATCTTTGTTTTTTTTTTGAATTTTTCTAGGAATTTATTTTTCTATTTTTTTTTTTGGTTTTTTTTTTTTCGCCATTACATAATAATAATACGCCGGAGCACCCGATGGGTAAACTATGTTTGAGGCAAATAAAGACATCTCATCTTATCTAAGCTAATGTTAGCCGTGTTAGCCTATGTGGACTTCGCTACAAGTGCAGAGTACAGTTCGAGTTACGAATGTATCATAAATTAGAAATAGGGTCGTAAAAATTCTAATATTAAAATAAACTAAGTATTACTACATTTAGAAAATATATTCAATCTGTAATCGACGTGGATAGAGTCGCAGGTAATAGCTATTTCTGTCATAATTTATTGTCATAATTTTTTATTGGGATTTCAAACCATTGAATACTCATTAGGAGCTTGTCGCGATCAACACATAATTATAAGAGTGGGTATTGAGTACGGAATTGAGTATATGCAGTATGTGTTGACCAAGCGGCGCGTCGTGTGTGGCGCGTGGGACACTTCCCGGCGCCTGCCGCTGAACGCCCGACGCGACTTTACGCGTCTGTGCGCGACTGTGTCTTTACGACTGCACAGTTTGTCACGCGACTAATACACACTTCCGACGTCTTATTACCCATAAATCGCTATGAAAGCACTGTTAAATTGATGAAAGAGTTTGTCCACAAAGTAACTGGACTAAATACTTCTTTTTATCCGGCATAGAGCACGCTCGCTTAGAAGTCGTCTATTCACTCTTGACATAAATAATAACAACAATAATATTCCACAACTTTCACACAACGCCGTCTAGTCCCAAGCTAAGCAGTGCTTGTGTTATGAGTACTAGACAACTGTTAAACATACTTATACATATATTTCTAAATACATACATATTACAGATAAATTACACCCAGACACAGAACAAATGATCGTGCTCATCACACAAGCATTTGTCCAGGGTGGGAATCGAACCCACGACCTCTGGCATAGCAGTCAGGGCCAAATACCCCTATGTTGTAGCTATCAGAGTATTGTCTGCCAGCGTCTGTGTTCCTACACAGACGCTGGCAGACAATACCACTCCTTAGCTGTAAGCGCAATGAATACATTAATTCCCAAATCGTTTGATACGTATGGGTAGATACCCGCTATGTACCAACGGCGCAGAAGAACCCCAGTAGACTTAGAATGTTTTTAGCTTCTAGGCCAGAAGCTTCTCGTTTAGCACTCTTTCCATACTTTTACAGAGGATGGACGCTTCATATGTGAGCTTTCAAGTTTGATACATGAGTATGAGTATTTAAGCCGTATCAGACCGAGCCGAGCGCATAAATATAACTTTAGAAAATATTCGTAATAGTCATCAATTGGCGAATAGATAGATAGACGTCACTGTGCTAGTGTTGTAAGGAGTTAGTCTTACTTGTTGAAAGTATGCAGTAGGTCGATTATAAAAGCGTTCCGGTTAATGATTCGCGGACGGATAGCGCCTATCTCCGGCGCCTCCTACTAAAGGGCTCGCACATCTGAATTCGATGCGGACGCTAATCACTTGCCATAAGCTTAATAGGGATTAGATTCGTACTAAGAACGATTTTGTCATATTTTTTTTTTTAGGGTTCCGTACCTCAAAAGGAAAAAACAGAACTTTTATAGAATCACTTTGTTGTCCGTCCCTCTGTCTGTCTGTCTGTCTGTCTGTCAAGGCCCTTTATCTCGTAATTACGTAGAGGTATTCAGTTGCCATTAAAACCGCATATTCAAGTCTGCGGTCCCTTGAAGCTGTGAAAAAAAAAAACTGAATTAACAAGAAAAAAAGGTACGCCCGTTTATGTCGCAAAAACGTGTATTTCGACACTCTCAAGGGAATCAAAATTCATATGGTACCGTTACCGTTACCGTTGACCTAGAATCCTGAAATTTTGCATGAAGCAGGGTCTCATAGCACAAGTATAGGAAAAAATCTGAAAACTGTAAATTTGTAATTACATAAAAAAAAACTATTTCGGTATTCGGAAAAATCTTTATAACTCAATTCGGGAATCGAAGTTTTCATTGGTAAGTTTATACGGAACCCTCAGTGCGCGAGTCCGACTCGCACTTGCTTTTTTGTTATAAGTTGCCCCACACAAGAAATTATTCCTTTGTCGTAGGTGCTTTCAAACATGTAAAGTCATAATTATACAGTAGGTACACAAGACACCCAGATCCAGAACAAGTATCATTCTGTGGGCCATACAAATGTTTGTTCCGCGAGGGATTCGAATCCACGACTCGAAGCGTAGCACCCAATTGCTCAACCTTGTGCCAAGCGTACCGTCAGTTTCAAATAGTCTAATGAAAAATCTAAATGTAATGCAGATTTTGTCAATAACGGCACAATTAGCTCATTGACATACGTTTTCATAGTTCAAGTGTTAACATTTCCGTAAAACGTTTTTATCAAATTTAAAAAAAAAAAAAAACAATATTTAAGTGAACGCCGATGGCGTTGTTTGACACCGTACGTCACGCCGTCACGCCGCCAAGCGTAAATAGTGTGTAGGGAGCCTTTGGTGCAGGGGTACAGGGTGAGACGACTACAAAGGATTCCATGCTTATTTTCGACTCCATAAAATACGAAGAATGTAAGTCGCTCCCCAGTGAGCGCCCCTTTATTGCCCGCAATCGATAAGTTGAAATGTTACGAAACCTGCCCGCCACGTGCGCCTGCCGATGCCGCCTCCTATCAGTTTAAAGTGCAATACGTTCGGGAATTCAAACAATATTCTCACTGACATTTGCCTTGATTCATCGAATGTTAGCATTTTAGTTTCTACTGGTTTAATTATATACTTTAAAGAATTTATTTAATTTTAACTGATCAGGCACTTTTGAATTGTCAACGAGTCGGCAGTCAGTAACGGAAGCGTATCTAGATCCCTATTCTAAAACAGGTTTTGCTTTTAGTGTTCCAAATTGACCACGACGTGTCCCTTTAGATAAACTCAGTAGACAAATTGTAAAATTTTGTATTTTGCTACGTATTTTGAACCTATAAAATATTTTATTTAGTATGCGAAACTTAGAAATAAAAAATAGATTGTTCAGAATCAGTAATTGAATCAATTCCAAAAATGTTTACACCATATTATATTTTTTCCCAAAAATATTTAAAAAAGGTCACAAGTTGGACACCACCGACACTAAGTACAACACAAGTCACGGCAGCTTATAGCGGGTATTAGATACTAAAGCACAGCTGGATGCGGGAGCAAAACCACCCGTCAGTTGCACGGGTGGCCCGGTGATCATGTATTTGTGCGGACAACCAGGTAACATAACAAGCTTTACATAAAAATACTAGGCACGTATTTCGAGTTTCGCATATACTAAAATTAATGATGCATAGTTTCACCATATCTGTCTAAATAAAATCATGGATAAAATAATAGGTAAGGGGAGCATCCCTAACAAGTGATTTTTTTCCCTTACCTATCCTAGAGTACATCCAATGCAAAATAGAGTCCATTCCTAATTTTATTATCTTAATAATTAAATTACTTATTAAAATATTATAAGGTTAATAAGTAATTTAATTACACTCTAAAATAATTAATTGTCTTTGTTAAGAATGTGTCTAATACATTTCATGCTTGTCATGGTCCGTCAGTTCCACCACGCACTTGGCCGATTTTTAATTACCTACATTGGCTCTCTTTTAATTCAAGAAACCATAGTTCAGTCATAATCGTCAAATTCAGCCCTTTCCAAAATGTGGATTGTAAATGTGTACCGGTTAGGCACTAGAAAATTATTAGATTATGTGACTAGGGCATAATTAAGCAGTGTCTTTAAGTCGTAAGTGGCATGGTGGATTCCGAACGAAACGAAGGTTGCTAAGTTTTAATCTGAAACGCTGTCAGGGATTTATATAATTATCACGAGCACAGAAAGGGAGATTAATTCCTTTCCTGTGCTCGGGAGTATAGAATAATAGAAACCTGAGTAACATTGAGGAACTCAAGCTCCCAAAATCAAATGCGGCTTTATCTCCATGTTGGATATTCTACTTTAACACCGGTGAGATAATTTTATGACGATATACTGAACAGCAACTGACTTAATATTTTCCTGAGTTATGTTACAATCAATTTCACTATGACTTGACATGTTTTTAGATTTTAAATAACAAAATTCACAACTAAATTGAACTGTATTTTTAACTTTCTATAACGAACTCGCTCTTTCATAATTACTTTTAGAGATAATAATAACCAAATATTATTTAAATTTTTTCACCACTTCAAGGGATCGCAGATTTGAGTATATGGTTTTAATTTCAACTCGATACCTCCACGCTTTCCCGAGATAAAGGGTCTTGACAGACAGACAGACAGACAAACAAAAAAGTGATCCTATAAGGGTTTCATTTTTTCTTTTTGAGGTACAGAACCCTAAAAACCGAATAAAATAAATATTTAAGGCTGCTCCCATGCAACAAGCGTAATTTTTTTTTTTGCCTTTTTTATAGATAATGCTACGGAACCCTTCGTGCGCGAGTCCAACTCGCACTTGGCCTTTCTTTTGGCCAGTTTGGTATAGTTTGATAGAGCGTATTGACAGTTAGTGGTTTTTATTTTGTATTTTGGGCGTGTCGTGTTGCGAATATGTAGCGGTTTTCTTTTATGCAGGTAGGTTGCCATGACACGACAACTTTACATTAAATTTAAACTGTAATTCGGTGATGGATCGGTAGGAAGTGAAATCAACTCAAATCAAAACAGTGTAGGTATATCAGTAGTCTCATTACTCATGGCTATCGAGTGGCGGGTGTATACATTAGATAGAGACTCGCATACTAGTTCGACGGCATAACGTGTACACCTCTGTATGCGTCATCACTTGCCTTATTTGGAGTGTTGTTTGTGTGTGCAGACTGCGTTCACCTGCAGCTGTACCGCGACGCGAAGGCGCGCTGCGCGGGCGCCGGCTGCAAGGCATCGCTGTCGCTACAGCACTTCCTGGGCTGCGAGACGGGCTTCACGCTCGACAAGCACTCCAACACGCTGGCGCTCGTATGCCGCGACCTCGTTGCCATCCTCGCCTTCGAGACGCGTGAGCGCCTCATCCAGTGGCAGGTGCGTGTCCCTCCAAAGTGTGCCTCTGAGTGAGCCACAGCCTTGTGTGACGACTGAAACGCCTGTGTCTGCAGGTGAAGGTGAGCGCGCAGCTGGGCGAGCCACGCCACTACCTGGTGCTGGTGGGGGGTGCGGGGGGTGCGGGCGGCAACAAGCGCCTGCCCGTGGGTCCGGCGCGCCTGCACCTGCACGAACGAAGATTCGCGCTCACGGCTGGTGTGCCGCCACGTCTGCTCGGGATATGGGAGTTGCCACACCTTAGGTCACATCCTGTTATATTATATATATATATTAACGGATCACTTTACTTAGCGCAAAATCATAGGTCAGTTCTAACAATGCACTTAATTTATGTATGCAGGCGTTACGGTGTGGTAGAGGGACGGTTTTGCTTCGAAGGCGGCTCGCATTGTGGCAAGGGTGAAGGCCTGCACGTGCTTATAACGGACCAAGCTAAGGAGGTGGCGCGCGATTTCGACCTAGCCTCGCAGGGACGACTCTCACCCCGGAGGAGGCCTCATAACTTTAAAAAGAATGAAGGTATTGTTATAGCTAAAGTCTAAATAAATCGTTTTGTTACACAAACTTGTCCAAAATATCCTAAAACATTTATTTTTATGTTTAGGTTCAGATAGTCCAAAATCACATAAAGCGTATCGGCCGGACACTCGGCTGTCAGAACTGAACACGATAGATCAGTCGTTGCCGCCGCTCGAGCTGCACAGCTACTCGGAGGGATGCCAGGAGGCGGGCGGTGTCTCACCGTACTGGCCCTCCGCCGAGCGACCGCACTGTGACATGGGACTCGGGGACACCGTGTCCGTGAGCGAGGAGGACACGGGCGCGTGGAGCGGCGCCGGCGTAACGCTGGAGCGCTGCATGAGCTGTATCTCCAAGCTGGGTGCACTGTCGCGCTCCTCCACAGCCGCGCTGACGCCGGGGGCCAAGCACTTCAGCCCCGCCTGGACCATGGAGCCCGTGCACGAGGCGCTGCCTACCGAGCCCGCGGAGCGAGCTCCACATTGTGATACTGCACCCGGTGCAGCCAATAAGACTGAGGACGTATGTCGCTGCGCCCCTACCCCTATGTGGCCACCACCGGAGCGCCCCCCTAAGCCCACGCGGCTGGAACTCGGTCTGACACGGCCACCTGCAACGCTGTGCCGCTGCGCGCTCAGCGTGCCCGACGACAGGCCTAGCAGAGTCGGACCTTATGAAAACTATGATGTGCCCAAAGTTCCCTACCAAGAGGTAAGGAGGCTTTAACTGTTTGTCCGTGGAAGTTCATCTAAACGCATTGCCGAGATATTTGGACGCAAATATCAAATATAAATAATCTATATTAGAGCTTTATTTTCCAATTACCTCACCAACGTGTTATTGTAGAATTCGACATAATTATATCTCATAAAAATTTTTGTAGGTAACTTCCCACTTTGCTCCGTTATCTAAAAAAATACGCACAATAAAACTGTTTAATACAGTTGAAATACTATGTCTAGACAAAAAAAAAACAAAACTTGTCTCTTAAAATTGTTACTGAGCAATTTTGGATGTAAAATTATGATAAATTGCGATCTTTACCTCCAAATAATGATTTCGATTTGAATAAAAGGGCGTTGGGTCAGTTATTGTTATTTATTTGGGATTTTTTTATTATTAAATGTATCATAATAATTATGCTTAACGGTGGCAGGAATACAGATTTTATTTTTTTCTAACAGATTCTAGATTTATTTATTGTTGTGCAGGTGGACGGTGAGTACTACGACACGCCGAAGCGGCTCAAAGAGTGTCTCAACAATGAACTATTCAAAGTAACCAAAAGTTCAACATTGAATGCCGTTATATTAAAAAAACCTTGTGGCTGTTTACTAAAGTTTGGCAAAAGACGAAGAGAGCCGACAATCGTGGACTCCGAGGAAAACTTTAAGCCTGCTAACTGTCCCTGCCAGCGCGTCACAGACTGGGCGAACAACTGGATTAAACTACCCTACTGTAGAAAAAATACTGTGTCCAGTGACAACTTGGTGCCAAATAAAGAAAACGTAACGCCCAACAGTAGTGACCGAAGCGCTCTCTACGCCACTATTGACTTGTCACGAAAAACTAGAAGAAAACAAAGGCCTTGTGACAAACATGATGACGCGCAGGAGACCGGCCTCACTCGGAGCCTCACCACTCAGTCGGTGGAGATCGACGACGGTCCGCTCGCCAACTATGAGAACCTTAGCTTTGCCTTATCGTTAGAGCATTACGAAAATGCAAAGGACTTGTTAAGAAAAGTTGGGGTTACTCAGTCAGAGCTGGATGCGATTAGCGCAAATCTAAAGCCAGCTTCCTTTACCACTGTAGACAGCAAAAACATTTGTGCAAAGTGTGGTCATCGACAACAGCGAGGAAAAGACTCAAATCAGGAGGGTGTTACAGTTAGCACAAGCGACGACTATCTTTTAATGGCACCCCCCAACGTCAGTAACAAATTAGAACAAAGCAAGCCCTTACCAGCTGGCTATACTCCGATGTCTCCGATCGGTGGTTTTGCATTCAATACTCTGAAACATCCAGCAAGAAGTCCAATCAACAGATTGCTTGAAGAGAAGTCAGCAAGCAACCCGACGCTATGTGGCCCCGAAAAGAGCCGACGAACAGATGCTAATGATCCTAACGAGCCCGTAGCGAGCGCGGCCACCGAGCGAGCCGATAGAATAGAATATAGAAAACGTTCTAGCTCTGCAGACTCCTCGCGGTTCCTTGAAGATGTTAAAGAGTTCGATGGCAGTATCGACAGCCATGGGTCCACGTCTTCTATAGAAACGCTTCGTAATATTGCACTTGACGGAGAGCGAACATCGACACCGTGCAATTGTGCGGCGGACAATAAACACTCGGACGCGGATAGTTCTGAAGCGTCTAAAGGTGCGCGCAGTCGACTTCCGCCAGCGAAGCGCTCCTCGTCAGTACCGGGCAAGACAGGTGGCAACAGAGACTCGTCGAGCTCCAATGACTCGGGCGTGTCGAGTTGTTCTCTGCGGCGCGGCGACCTGTTCGAGCTGCCACTGACAACGGCGGCGGCGCGGCGCCACTACCGCAGCGCGCGGCGGGCTGCCGCTAGCACCGGTAGCACGCCACCGCGCCGCTCCAAATCCACGGACCCACTGCGTGACCTCACGTCGATGCAGCGCGAGCGCGTGCCCGCTAAATCATCATCTGCGGAGGCTGAGGTGCCTGTTCTGTCAAGCAAGCCACTCAGAGGTTGGTTTATTTGTTCATTTTGAATCATTACCAATGAATACAAATTACATTGAAACTTTTTGTAAAGTTGGGCAGTTCAGATCTCCACAGTGAATGCTGTCCTACCAGTTTTTGAGGAGTTTTAGTACTAAGTCTGTTTGATGTCCGTAGGTGTGATGGATACACACAGCACGTCGAGCGGCACGTCTGACATGTCAGATTATATTGAGACGCTGTCTATCTGCTCCTCGCACTCCTCCACCGACACTCCTGTCACCATGAGGTAAGTCATCCGACCAGATACAACATAGCCTGTCCCATACTATTGCCTTAATTAGGCGTTGTTTGATGTTAGGAGTGTGATGTGTTCATTATAACGCGCAGGGTTATGCGGCAGACGACGAGCACGCTGCGGCCCCGCTCTGGCAAGGAGTACGGCAACCTGGACCCGCGCCTGGCATCCGCCTACCGCGTGCCCCCCGCGCTCCAGCCGCATCCCTCGCACCACCCACATCTCTACTCCAACCTGCCGTAGAGCGCGCTTACTACAGCCAATCCCTGCAATACTTGAACGAATATTTGCAATACTGCTGTCGAATTATGTAATACAAATTTCGAATAGTTTTGTTAGCGCAGGTAGGTCGCTCGTCAGTCTATTTTGCGAAAACGTCACCTTGAAAACTTTGGTGATGTGAGCGTGAAGTGAATGTTCTATGTATACAAACAAAGTGGGATGACCGTTCACCTTAAGTTCACTCCACCTAAATTTTCACGGTGTGCTCTTTGCGAAAAAACAGCCGTTATACTTGTATATTTCGAAACTATCATAATTATGTTGACATTGACATGTTTAACTGTATGCGCGCGTTAGATCGTCTGCGAGCATTACGCGGGGTGTTCTGCGGTGCACACAATGCGACTCGTGCGTTGTGTACTCGCGACAGTCGCGAAGTTTTTATTAGTTTTTTTCATTACAACTGTTGCTAAGTGTAGTTTTGTATTGAGCTGTGACATCTCTGAGCGTTACTTTACGTGTGGTATGTTAAGTGTGATCCGTCCATGGTCTGTCCCCGATGCGTCGGTTTGTTTGCGCTCTGCTCCCACTTTGAGGGTTTCACAGGATTTCAAAGTATTATTTGTTTAACTCACTTCCTTGTGTTTCTAATTATTATCTTCTTGTGAAAAAGCAAAGCAAATAGAACTCGTGAGTCGTGCAGTCTTACGATGACTACGACGCCGACGTCGCGCCGAGACTCACTTGCCAAATGTAACGCGTCTGTGCCACACAGTGCTGTTATAATTATAACTGTTAGTTACCTTCTTAATGGGAAACTGAACGAATTACAAGACAGGTGAAATAAAATAAATATTGTTAATAATAATTTTTGATTACATATAGTACAGTGACATGTAAGATAGGAGTCAGCGTAGTCCGGGCGGTGCCAGGCGATGTACATAGTGTAACTATTGTAAGTAGTTTGCGACTTGATTAGAACGATGTAAATTATATATTAAATATTATTACTAAAGTAATTGATATATAAATTTAATCTCTACAATGACTCTCTTGTCTCTACTTTGTTACGACGATGTAATATTTTGATATTCGGAGTTTATCTGGCGGTGCGAGCGCGCCGCGGCGGCGTCTCTCAGAAGCAATAAACAATGCAACCAGAGGTGATCCATGTATTGTATTGTACATTTAAATTAGATTATTGTGTACTTGATACTCGATGGCGAAAGAGCGGTTCGTCTGTGTGGCAGCGCGCGTGCCCCGTCCCGTCCCGTCCCGCACCGCGCCGCCCGGTGGAGCAGGACGGTCACGGGGCAGTGGCGGCACGGGGCGCGGTGCACGCGCGGGCGGGCGCTGTTGGCCCGAAGACTGGAATTGTAAGCAGGTTGTTTAGATATTACGCTAGCAATGAATTTATATTATAAAACTAATGTTAATAAACTTGGAATTTCTGAATAAAATGAGAATAAAGATTTCTTTGTTTTATTGGGTCTTTAATAATGATTTTAGAATTTTCCTTGTGTCGCCCACAAGCGGACAGCACGGTTGGCGCAGTGTCTGAGCGATTGGCTGCGCAGCGAGTCACGACTTCGATTCCCGCAGAAAACAAGTATTGGTATGGCCTACTGACAGTTGTTCCGCCACTCCAGAACCTGTCGGTCCCAATGGCCATCTGTTCTGTGAACAATGTGCCCTGCCCGTTGCCACTTAAGTTTGGCAATTCTTCGTGCTATGTTGACAACCTTGGTTCTCCTGCGAATATCTTCATTCCTGATTCGATCAAGCAGGGAAACTCCGAGCATAGCCCTCTCCATTGCTCTTTGGATGACTTTAATTCAATTCAATTCCATTCAATTCTTTATTGCTATATCACATGTGTTACATAAGATCTTAGGAATAGTTAGTTAGTTAAGTGCACATGGACCCTGTCGGGCACAGCAATTACAAACAATACATAAAACAGGTAGAAGTACAATTTTAGAGAACAAAGTTATAATGAGAGAAAAAAAAAGGAATCGGATATACAACTCGAATTAAATGAAATACAGCTGCCACTAACATAGCAAATAAAAATAGTAAACGTCATAAATTCATTAAATGTCAAAGTACATTTTTCAACTGTCAGAACTAAATTCATTATAAAAGTCAGAATAAATTCATTGTAATTGTCAAAGTAAATTCATTATAAATGTCAAAATAAATTATTATAAATGTCAAAATTATTTCGTTACACATGTCAAAATTAATTCATTACAAATGTCAAAAGAAATTCATAACAAATTTCAAAATAAATTAATATCAAATGTCAAAATAAATTCATTAAAAATGTAAAAAAAATTAATACCAAATGTCAAAATAAATTAATTACAAATGTCAAAATAAATTAATACCAATATCAAAAGAAGAAAAAAAATAATCGTAACTAGTGTCCAAAAAAAGAATTCATTGATAATGTCAAAAAGATCCACGAAAACAAAACAGAATAATTATGGAAAAGATGTAAATTTTTGAAGCTGTAAATAATAGGTATTATTAAGTTTTAAAGTATTATCATTAAATAATTCCTTTACTGAATAGTAGCATTTGTCGACTAGCAGTTTTTTTAGCCGTTTAATAAATATTCTGTCACTTTCCTCGCTTTTGATGTCATTCGGTATTTTGTTATATATTTTGATTGACCCGACGTGAGGACTCGAACTGTGTAGTTTTAACTTACTTTAAGCCCTGATGAGGTCCATTGTGAGCGACCACGTTTTGGTGCCAAATGTCATTGGCACTGCACCACGGCACTAGCAACATGCTCTGGTCATAGACTTTCATCTCGAGACACTGTGGTATGTTGGACGAGAAGATACCGCGCAGCTTCCCGAACGCTGCCGGCCGAATTAGATTTAACGGTTGATCTCTTTCTTGAAATTCGATCTACCCAACTGGACTGTCTGTCCGAGATAAACATAATCGTCCAAAACTTCGAGTGTAGAGTCTCCGACTTTGATAGGAGTGGGTGCTACATGGCTGTTTGTCGTGACTTTGGTTTTGTCCATGTTCATTTTAAGTCCCACTCTCTGGGATACAATGTTAACGAATCAATTTATCTATAGACTCACAAGATTCATCACATCTTGATTGTTTCTGTGAAATCCAGAATTTCATTTTATTAATAATGTCATAAAAATGTTACCATTTTTTATATTATATTGTATGTCCACATACAATTACGAAACCTGAGTAATATAATTATAACCAAATTTCTGATAGTAATTATTTAAAAAATCTTAATGCAAAGTTGTATATGTGTATCTAGGCTGGCCACCCTGTAGTAAATACGAGACAGTCGGCGGCCGAGATTGGTAACTCCCGGCAGAAATGTACTCGCTCCTGCGTATATCTGCACGATATAATCACTCGCTCTTGGTGCAGAGAACGCACATTGTACCTAAGTACTCGTTAAGCCATTAATCAGTAGGCACCTGCTCACTGATTATGATTAACTACGTATATAAAATTTTATTTTTCTCAAGACTTCTTCGAATTTTAAGGCGCCCGTTATTTGATAGATATAATTTGATGTAATAAAACATAGATACTATTTACATTTATGCTAACGATTTATTTAGCCTGAGAAGGAGTCAAGACAGCACAATGTTGGCGTCTTCTGCCGTCATTTTATAGACAACGCGAGGTCCGGCCGCGCGACGCCCGCCGGTACGTCATGTCTGCAGCTGCGGCAACATTGAACACTTGTTATTATTAGAGGTGGCCGCCTTGGGTCCCTCATGTCGTCAGGATCATGAACGGGCACGAAACAGAGGGAGCTCATTCATGCCCCCTCTTGCGAACATCGCTATTTTCAAGTGAAGTGTATAATCACTAGACATGAAAGACATGTAGGTATGCAAGCAATATATAGGTACGACGAGATGAATAGAGACGTAGTAGTCCGGTCAATCTAGACCAAAAAAAAATAAAAAGGAAGGTACATAAAATCCCAACAAGCTGAAAATCAGTAAAATTGTTCAAAACATAATTATAAATAATATTTAAAAGTTCGCCATCGTTCCCGTGTATGGAATTTTTTTATATAAGGTCTAAGGTCAAAAAAATGAGCAAAACGGTAAGTTTTATCATAAAAGTACCTTAGACAAAAATTTTAGATCATAAAATTATCTATAAAAAATGTGCCAATACTTTTTTCTTATGAGCCACCGTTTCTGAGATATAACGATTCAAAAAGTTATAATCTATCTATAATCTATATATAAGTTGTTATCGTCATAATATGTATGAGTACGCTCCGTTGTCACTGTCACTGTACTAAAAATAAAAAACAAGTTCAATTAACTTGTCTTCCTCCAACCTCAGTTGCTGCTCATCAACATCTTTTTCGGGTTCAAGTGTGGCTTGGTTATCAGCTAGACCCTATAGACTGGGGTTGGAAGTTGGTCAACAATATATTAGAGCCAGTTTAAACTTTACTCCCACCTGCGCCGGAAAAACTGCTGAACACAATTTTTTGCAATTGCAAAAAGGGATGCAGTGCTAAATGTGGTTGCAAAAAAGTCGGACTGTTTTGTTCTCTGGCATGCACAAATTGTCAAGGCCGGTCGTGCTCTAATGTTGAATAACAAACAATGGAGGATTCGTTTGATTCCGACGAAGTGTCATGCGATACATCGCTATTGACGCAATTTACTTGCATCCAAAATGTAAATAAAGATGAAGAAGAAGAAGCAGGAGAAGAAGAAGAAGAAGGAGAAGATCAAGAAGACGAACAAGAAGGTTTTTGAAACTTACGAATCAGGCAAATGAACTTCACCACTTTTTTTTAATTTACATTGCTTTTATCTTTTCCTATCTTTGAAAATTTCCGTTATTTTGAAATAGTTTCACATTAAACAGGATCACAACTGACCCGTGGAGTAGGCCTACTGGGGAAAGCACGTTAGAAAAAACGCGCTAAGAACACTACCTCATAGGTGGCGTGGAAACGTGTGCATATTATGAAAACTTTTATAACTTTTTGAATCGTTATATCTCAGAAACGGTGGCTCATAGGAAAAAGTATTGGCACATTTTTTATAGATAATTTTATGATCTAAATTTTTTGTCTAAGGTACTTTTATGATAAAACTTACCGTTTTGCTGAAAATCGTGAAAAACTCATTTTTTGACCTTTGACCTTGAATAATTTTTTTTCCATACACGGGAATGATGGGGAACTTTTAAATATTATTCATAATTATGTTTTGAACAATTTTACTGATTTTCAGCTTGTTGGGATTTTATGCACCTTCGAATGTCTAAATTGACCAGACTATAGGATAGGGGTGAATGGAAACTAAATTCTGATTAGAGTTTTCATTTTGATATTTTTGGCTTCTAACAATACATCTGGGGGCACGGCAGTGCCCCTGTCAAGACGAGCCAAGCGAATCGCAAGGGTTCAAGTTACTTACTTCAGAAACTAAATATTCACATCACTTCCACGGCGGTAGCGAAACGGCGAAGCCATATTTTTACTGATATGTAGAATTTGTGAAGTTAGGGTCGATAGAGTTAGGCCGTGTAGATTCAGAAGCTTGGCTCCACACGAGATCTGATATTTTTTTCACAGGGCCAACCTTATGTGATCGTCTTGCCAACATTTTACATGAAATGTTTTTGGTAGGTTGGTTTTTTTTAATACTATTTATAAATCAGAGTTGTTTAAATATTTTAATAACGTGAAAAAACCCTTCAAAGTTTTATTCCAATTCATTCAAGCTTTTTGACAGTACCGGTTATTTTCAGGTGTATGTAAAGAATTAGAATCTACTAGAATTACTGATGTATGTAAGAATCGGGGTAGGGCACATTGCTCGTTGAACATATGGTCAATGTGGCCAAAAGGTTCTGGAGTGGCAACTGTGCACAGAAAGACGCAGCCTTGGAAGGCCTCCCACAAGGCGTACCGATGACCTGGTTAGAATCGGAGGAAGTCAATGGACGCACAGGATCGTTCGTTGTGAACGTCTTTCGGCTGAAGTGATGATGATGAGATCAAACTGCCCCTACTTATAAGTTGTAAGTCGTGGCTTCAAGCTCAGGCAGGTGCTATTTTTTGTGTAATTTATTTTATCACCACTGCTCCCAAAACAGTGAAGGAAACCATCGTGAGTAAACCGACATATCGAAAAAATAATAATTAAAAATTCAAAATCTCTTTTTTCACATAGGCCTACGTGCCCACTTACGAAACGTCAGAAGTTAGTGCACGGTCCCAAATGGAAAAAAATATAAACATAGGCATCCTGTGCGAGATGCACATGATGCCTATGTCCAACAGTGGACGTCCTTAAGCTGAAATGATGATGATGATGGTGGTAGATGAATCCCGGTAGTGGGGACACTAAGTATAAGGCTGACTATAGTATATAGAGAAACTGGTCACGCTAGTAGTAAAACTTTTCAAAGCTAGAAATGGAGACGAGAATGCTCGACAGCTGAGCTCCTGGTGAGCATGAGCCAACGAAAATATTCACCAGTGGGAAGTAGGAGACAAATTACGAAAAAAAACATAGTTTTAACACAGCTAATAGGAACATTGCTTTGACCCGGAATTCATTGTAATGATTATATATTATGTTTAGTGTTTATGGTGATTGTCATGATTATTAAAAGGTCGGCTGATGGTCGCGTGACTGTTTATCAGTTGACAGCGACAGGCTACCGATAGACACCTAGTAACGCAGGAGGGCTGGCACTGTCGTGTGGCCCGGAGTGCAGCTCGAGAAATGACAGGGTACAAAAACCATACATCCAAGTTGGAATTGGCTGTTTTGAATAATGTGCACCTTGTTTCCGTGTATTTAAGATATTTTCTATAACAACAAGCGCTTCGGGTTTACGCACACATTAAAAAAAATACATGAACCTACTCACGTCCATGTCGAATCAGCCTGAGTGAGATCGAACTACTATGCTCTGTGGATCTATTCATCAATCGTTGATCTCAAGAATAAGTTAAGCAACATAATATTTTACAAAAACACTTGAAAGTTAGCATATTATAGATGCGTTCTAACGATATCAGAGACCTAGGACGTGTCATTATAAATTAGTTTTTATTTTCTGTCTAAAAATTTTGCAAATTCATCTTCAATTAAAAGAATACTTATGGTATTACACGACGAGTTCCTCGTTGTGCATTATTTTATTTTAGTTGGCAGCCCTATCTTTATCGGAGTGATACGATCATGCTACAATGTTCCGATGTCTTCAAGTCCGCTGGTATTTGTCGTTGCCGCCACGTTTCAGATAAGTGCCCGCCCTACACAACAAATACCTAGTTCAAAATCCACCCTGACGTACTTGAGTCACTGCATGAATAAATGCTAATCGTTCATTATCATTATTATTACACGTAGGCACTCAGCAGCTTTACTTGTAAGAGCATTGCGTCGATGATTGAACGAAAGAGGTGCTTAGCCTTCTTGGTGCAAGAGTCTCCGGGCAATTCAAAGTACAAAATAAAGAGTCCTCATGGAACAGCTAGTTAAGTAAAGCACTGAAGAGTGATGGTGCGGTTGCCGAGAGCTGAGGCACTGTCGGTCCGGCCGGGCCGCCATCGCATCCCTAGTTCCCTTCTAGCTACAGCTGTCCACCTGCACCTACTCTCAGACAACTCTCAAAAGTGCCTGTAAATGGTTTATTTGAAATAAATGCTTTTGAATCACAATTATTTATGATATTTGCGTACACAAGCTATCTCAAGCTCCACGATATTACACTCTGAGCTTAGAAGCAGCAACTGTGTTGATGTTACGATGTCTCTACAACGTCAGAAATTTGTTTTTATTTATTTATTTATGTATACACAAACACTTAAAAATGAAAAGAACAAAAGCAGATAGAAGAGTGCAAAGGTACTGCTTATTTTAAAGGAAATTCCCAGCAGACCCGCGACAGAAGAGTTGGATGAGAGATATAAACACAGTGTATACAAATAAGTTAGATAATTAAAAATATACTATATTATCTCATATCGTCAAAATATACACCAATAATAATAAATACAGTTAAAACATGTCAAGCTAGCCAAATAACCCGCCCCTAACTGTTCCCGGCGCAAAGGTCCCCAAAACGCTTGCTGCATTGCCACGCTGGATAGCAATGGCTAACCTTTGCACCAAGAACGAGCCGGAGCGGGAGTCACCCGTTTTAACACGGAGCTTATGCCCTATCTCATTAATGAGCTTCCTGGCCTCAGTGCCCCAAGCACCCATGGTCTCCACGGCAATGGGTACAAAGAGGTAACGGTCCAAATCATATAATACATAATTATTTATATAAAAACAGTATATAAAATAAATAAATAGATACAATACATAAACTAAATTATAAAAATATATATCTAATCATTAGTATATCGAAACCTAATAGGAGAGATAGATGATGACGATAGATGTATAAAATAGCTTATGATTCATCCGTGAAACTAGAGCGATAACAATTGGGCACCTATAACCGTGGGGTATTCTTGCTGGAAGTCTATTATATTAGTATGTCGGATCATGGCATAAGTATTGACATCAAAACGAGCCGCAAGCGCGCCCCCTCGTGACCAAAGCTTAGAATAGAATAAATTAAAAAAGGTGTCTGATCGACTGAGTTAGGAGACTCGATTAAAATGCATCTATTTTGTTATAGTAGCAAGCTTATGGTATTCAGGCCATATTAGGTCGGGTCGCGTGTGAGCGATCAAAGAGACGTCGTCTTAAAACTTGCTTGGAAATAATTTCCACATGTTTATTTTTTCTACTTGATTTAGGTATCCAACAAAGTATATGTACTTAGGTTGTGCGTTTCAATGTGTTTTTGAAACCTTCAACCTTATCGCTAGCGATGTAATCTGGTAAATCTATTATTATCAGCTGATGTCAAGAAAGTGTTTCGACATATCCTGGCAAGCAACAAGTACATATCACGACAAGTGTGATTATGTCTCATATTACTTGAATATGTCCGCAAAAGATTTTTTCAAACGCAACGGAGAAATAAAGTCAGCAACAAATTCGATGAAAAACGTGATTTAGTAATATTTCTATGAATAATCATAGTTATAAGAATATGGTAATAATTATGAAGGACTGACGTATAGTGTACCTAGTTGATATCTTTATCTGGCAAGTAAGTGGTGGCTATAAGATGAAAAAATTGTAAAGACCTTAAAATCATTATGGACTTGGCAATAACTAAGGTTTTCTTCTTTTTGTGTCGATGGTACGCTCCTTGATTATTTGGGCCCAATAGGTGACTACGTTAATTTCAACATAGATAAAGCATGACGATCACATTAGCAGACGTATGGGCATTTAGGGCACTCTAACGATTAGTTCATGTTTCGAATAGGGACAGTTGACTGATGTCCATTTAGATCGAGGAGCCACTTCACGATTTCAAAAGGAAACTAACCCTTTAATTAGTAGAAAAGCAGATAATTTTGTAGGCCAAATTCTGAAATTTGTAGTAAAACATACCCAATGTAAATATGGCTCCTCAATTCAAACGTCTGAATTCTGGTAAACAGGCTCATCAAACAAAAAGGCACTATTAAAAAAATAATATGTTTATTTCTTACAATTTCTTAATCAAACTTAACAATCACCGTTTATTAATCACCGAATAAGATTATAATATTATATATAATTTCTTATTGAGGCCATAGCTTAAGTATTCGTTTCCAATATTGGAAAGAGGATTGAAGCTTATGTAACCTTAGCAGAAACAAACAAAAGACCAGATAATTTTATTACAAAGGTCAAAAGGATTAAATGTAGGCTAAAAAGTAAAAAATTGCACAACAACATATCAAGTGTTCATAACTTTTTAAGTTGTTTTAATTACGGATATTAAGTTAAATACACATAACAAGGTCTCCAGTTAATACAGAGAATAAGTACTAAGTAAATAATATTAAATCAGTATTATAATTATTTATTATCTTGTAGCCACTAACATAACCGTCCATGTTCACTGGACTTAAAAGTTTTTTCATGAGTAAATATGACATTACTCTAATCAAAGTTTATGTGATCCAAAGCAAACTGCAATTTTGCCCTTTTATGGTTTTCTGTAAGCAAGGATTTCAAAGCATGCCTCCGATAATGCAGCTTTTCACTAAGTATGAAGAGCACGACGGACACTTTCAACGCTTGTGTCAAATAAACTAGCATAGTGGTTCGTCGGCAGATGTCCGTTTTCTTCGTACTCCCGTATCATGGTTTGACGCTGCAATTTGTTTATAGTTTTAGTCTTCCAGGGTAAAACTGTACTATACAGGACAACGAAATAATGGGTTTTTTGGGGCTTGTCCCCACCCCCCCGAACCCCCTCCCAAATCTAGGAAACACATACTTTTGGAGATATTTAAGATTCAAATTTTGAGGTTAGGAAACACAAAATCGTACATTTTACGCATTTTTGGGTCAGATTCGGGGGTTTTAGGGAGGAGAATCACCCTAAGCCCCTCGGACTATACCCCCACAGTAGCAATTGTATACGATCATGTATTTAAAAATGAAAGAAAAAAAATTGTTGTCGGGGAGCGCTCTACCATTGTCTACAAATATTTGTGCACTTAAATATAGTTTTCTGGGTGGTTTAAAAAAAAAATAACCCTAACCTAACCTCCCACTGTAGCAATTGTATACTTTCATGTATTTAGATGAAAAAAATTATAATTTTTGTTGTGTCGGAGAGCGCTCTACCATTGTATAAACATATTTGTGCACTGAAAAATAGTTTTCTGGGTGGTTTAAAAAAAAATAACCCTAACCTAACCTCCCACTGTAGCCATTGTATACTTTCATGTATTTAGTTGAAAAAAAAATGTTTGTTGTGGCGGGGACCGCTCTACCATTGTGTAAAAATATTTGTGCACTGAAAAATAGTTTTCTGGGTGGTTTAAAAAAAAAATAACCCTAACCTAACCTCCCACTGTAGCAATTCTATACTGTCATGTATTCAAATGACAAATAAAATATTTTTGTTGTGTCGGGGAGCGCTCTACCATTGTCTACAAATATTTGTGCACTTAAATATAGTTTTCTGGGTGGTTTAAAAAAAAATAACCCTAACCTAACCTACCACTGTAGCAATTGTATACTTTCATGTATTTAGATGAAAAAAAATATAATTTTTGTTGTGTCGGAGAGCGCTCTACCATTGTATAAACATATTTGTGCAATGAAAAATAGTTTTCTGGGTGGTTTAAAAAAAAAATAACCCTAACCTAACCTCCCACTGTAGCAATTCTATACTGTCATGTATTCAGATGACAAATAAAATATTTTTGTTGTGTCGGGGAGCGCTGTACCATTGTCTACAAATATTTGTGCACTTAAATATAGTTTTCTGGGTGGTTTAAAAAAAAATAACCCTAACCTAACCTACCACTGTAGCAATTGTATTCTTTCATGTATTTAGATGAAAAAAAATATAATTTTTGTTGTGTCGGAGAGCGCTCTACCATTGTATAAACATATTTGTGCACTGAAAAATAGTTTTCTGGGTGGTTTAAAAAAAAATAACCCTAACCTAACCTCCCACTGTAGCCATTGTATACTTTCATGTATTTAGTTGAAAAAAAAAATGTTTGTTGTGGCGGGGACCGCTCTACCATTGTGTAAAAATATTTGTGCACTGAAAAATAGTTTTCTGGGTGGTTTAAAAAAAAATAACCCTAACCTAACCTCCCATTGTAGCAATTCTATACTGTCATGTATTCAGATGACAAATAAAATATTTTTGTTGTGTCGGGGAGCGCTCTACCATTGTCTACAAATATTTGTGCACTTAAATATAGTTTTCTGGGTGGTTTAAAAAAAAAAATAACCCTAACCTAACCTCCCACTGTAGCAATTCTATACTGTCATGTATTCAGATGACAAATAAAATATTTTTGTTGTGTCGGGGAGCGCTCTACCATTGTATCAAAATATTTGTACACTGAAAAATAGTTTTCTGGGAGGTTTAAAAAATAAATAACCCTAACCTGACCTCCCACTGTTTTTTTTTTTTTTCCGGTGGGAAAATCATCTTATGACATCCCCCGCTCTTGGGCGGGGCGGGAGATAGTGTCAGACTTTTACTGACTAAAAACCCACTCCTGTTCCTTTGTTGCCTTTTTTGCTTTGCTCGCCGTCCGCAGGCCCGCACCTACGGTGGCCGGAAATTGGGATCGGAATCCCGGCGGCGGTTGGAGCGTGAGGACCGCTGCCTCACGCGATCGGCCGCCTCCCTCCCAGATCCCTCCCTCCCCCACTGAATCCCTCACTGTCGCTAGCGCAAGTATTTTGGTACTTCGATTCTCGTTACAAAAAATAGTCTTATTTTTTAATTTTTTCAAATATTATTAATTTAGCATTGGACAAGCTAAATTCACATAATGATGTATAATATGTCATTTGGTTATATTACTTGTCATTTGGCTAAATTATTCGTCATTTTTAATGTAAATAAATGAAAATTTGCGTTTTATTAAATATTCATTGTGGCTGTATGAACTAATACCTTTGTCCTAATATTACAGACAAAGTAAAAAGTGAACGAAATCTGTCGAAATGGCGTCAAATATTACGAAAAATTATCGATTTTCATTATTTTTTTTTTCAAAAACTGTATGTTTCCTAACATTGAGACTTTGCGTAATTACTTTTTAGACATGAACCTTTCCAATATAAAATTATGAGCGTAAAACTCGTTGTCCGGTATAGTACAGTTTAGCCTCTTCCAGCTCTTTGATGGTGTTTTAAAGAACCCTCTTCTTCAAATCGACATATCCATAGAACAACGGTTTTTCTCTGCAACAATAAAACATAAATTTAAAATACCCAATAATGATTATTATATAGGAGATTTTTGTTATATAAAAGAGTTAAAAAACTACTTACGTTTACACCGGTCTCTCTGGCTACTTCTGACAAGTTTTTACCTTGATTATGCTTAGCAATTATTTGAGCTCTTTTTATTAAACCTATATAACAATGCACATTTACTGATTTTGGTAAAATAAGTAGACAATACACCTGGTTATAAATAAAATTGAACGAAAGGCGCTGGGATGAGATAATCGAAATTAACTTAGCGAACAACCAATTGAGCTTAGTCATAATTTTTTGGTCTAAGTATTATTTATACTCCATACTACCTACTAGTTATTATTTATAAATCCATATTTAACATAACCTCTCAAGTTTGAAAACTAACACATAGATAATCAAATATTTATACATTGATATTCAATTTTAATATCTTAATCTCTTTAAAATAAATTATAAATTATTTCAATATTTGAAGAAGAAAAAAAGAAAGTACAAAAATAAGCATTAATTAAGCACAGCGACGCCATCTATGAACAGTATAATGTAATGTTGTCGATAGCAACATTTCAATCTGGTTTTATTCTAGATGGCGTCATTTCTCGCTTCACACGATTTTATTTCTATACTATCCATGCACTTTTGCTTCTTTACTGTACACAACTTTTAAGATTGCTCTTTCCGCTCTTTCCCCTTCAAGCATTAAGGGTTTGCAGATTCAACCCCAAACCAAAGCACAATACAAAACTTTCAACGAACAGCTTTGGTAGTCTAGATTGGCTGTATCCGCGGAGTACGTAAGACCTTTGTATAAAAAAATTTGTTTCGTAATCTGTGTGCAAAGAGTTTGCATGTGTGATTGCCAGTTTAATTTGTGATCAATATAGGGGTCCTACATATTTAATGTCTGGGACCAAGGACAGAGAAGGATAGTTATGAATTGAGAACTCACATGAGCAGGTGTGTGCTTTAATCTGTTCAGATTCCTGGAGTTAATGTTAGGTAGGGACAATATAATGCCTTTAGTTTTAGCAACGTTCAAGATTGGCAAGTTTTCTGAGAGTGATTGTTCCACTCTTTTCTTTGCTCTATATGAGTCAGTGTCATAAACCACTAACGCGCACGTAAATATGTCTTAGTTGGGAATGTGTGCTTTACACAAATCATTTATGTAGAGCAGGAAGAATGGAGGCCCAAGGATGCTGGCCATGCGGAATATCTGTGCATCACTTGTAATGTGCAGTCGAGTTTTAACATATTGTTTTATTAAATGTATTTTTTTTTAGTTTGCAAGTTTCTATTGTACAACGCCTTGGACATCCTCCGTAAAAAAGTGCTTGTAAGTAAATAAATAAATTCAGTTCGATTCAAAAGTTAATCAGCTTTCTATTTCTGTGATTAGGGTGGGACCAGAAATCGTGTCGAATGCCTTGGATAAGTCGAGAAAGATACAGGAGCATTTCATACATTTAACTAAGTAGTAAACTAGGAGTTTTGGTAAGATCTGTCACAGCTTCCGCTGTTGAGACTCCACATCCGAATTTATTTATTTATTTTATTTATTACAATTTCATGCAACACAAAGGTACAAAGACGGACTTAATGCCTCAAGCATTCTCTACCAGAAGCAAAAAGTGCGAACTTGGTTGGTAACTGTACTAGGTCAAAAATAGACTACGAATCTGCTATTGAGGATATCAAATCCCATGACTGGTCTCCTTTGTTGTCTATTGTGGATCCTAATGATGCTGCAGATACGTTAATAAATCATCTTTCTTCCATTGTCGTATAGCACACACACGAACTTTCAGTTCCAAAAAGAGAACGCAATTTGAAGCCCTGGATTACACCTGAGCTACTTCGCTGTATAAGGCACCGTGATTGTATGCATGCCAAACTGAAAAAGTCACAAAATAATGAAACATTAAAGATTACCTATACTAGATATCGCAATTTTTGTAATTCCCTCCTGAGAAAACTTAAACGGTCATATGAAAAAGAACAGTTTCACAATGCAAAAAATAATGTTAAGGCTACTTGGAACGTGATTAAAAAAATCTTAGATCTTCAAACTCAGTGCTCTCCCTCTTTTGATCTATTACATTTATTAGATAGCCATAAATCTTCGCTTAATCACGTCAACAATTTCTTTGCTAACGTAGGCAGCAGCTTGGCGTCGAAATTTAATTCGCCCTCAATTGCGTCCAAATCTGTAGCAGTTTCAGAGTCGTGTAGCTCAATGGCACTCCTTGAGGTAACTGAAGACGATGTTGACTCATTTATTTTAGATCTCCGGACAAATTGCGCTACCGGCTTAGACTCGATACCATCCAAATTAATAAAGGCCTCGAGGTGTGTATTAGTTCCAATTATTACACACGTATGTAATTTATGCATTAGTGCGGGTGTCTTCCCGACGGCGTTTAAAAAGGCATGTCAATAACTACCACCCAATTACGATTCTAACAGCCATGTCCAAGATCCTAGAAAGAATACTGAACAAAAACCTGACCAGCTTTCTTGGTGCAAACAACATATTAAACAACAACCAATACGGATTTAGAAATGGAGTAAGTACCGAGGATGCGGTTCTGGATTTATCTAATCATGTAGCTAGGATGTTGGATAGAAAGCGCAAGTGCCTGGGTATTTTCCTGGATCTGTCAAAGGCGTTTGACACCGTTTCTGCCCCAGCCTTATTGAACAAAATGGAAAGTATTTGAATACGTGGTCTCCCATTGAAAATCTTCACGGATTATTTCAGCGATCGTACGCAAAAGGTAAAAATCGGCAAACACGAAAGTGATGAGCTTCCAATCACATACGGCGTTCCGCAAGGTAGCATCCTGGGGCCTACTCTCTTTCTCATTTATATAAATGATCTCTGCAAACTATCTCTTGATAATTGTAAGATCTATACATACGCGGATGATACTGCCCTTGTCATAGATGGTAATGACTGGCCTCAGGTACACCATAACACCGAAGCTGCGCTCTCCTCTATGATGAAATGTTATATGTTGCATTTGCTATTAGGTCAAATCTTTGACCCTCAAATTCCCTTGTCCAAGCAGTGCGACTGTGGAACGCGTTGCCGATGCCAATTAGGCAAGCCCAGTCACTAGTTTCTTTTAAAAATTTAGTTAAAGATCATTTTCTTTCACAATAATTAATTCTGCTACTATCCAAATTCAGTTCTTTCCCTTCTTTTTCTTTCTAGTCCTTTCACCTTTTTGTATTTTTTGTTTTTTTCTCTATTTCTCTCTTTGAAATTGTGTAACATATAATGTGTATGTATATATATATCTATATATATAATATTCATGAGTTTGTTTTTTTGTCTTTTATATATAATAGCTATATAATATAATTTTATATCTATGTATAGTATTATATATATTTTTAATTTAATTAAATTTATTTTGCAGTACACCGCAGTCTACCCCCTTTTTTATGATAAGTTCTTACAGTCCATCCTAAGGTTGTCTGGTAGAAATCGCTGTTAGCGATAAGACCGCCATTGTACCCATACAGTAAGTTAGTTTGTAAGTTTTTGTTACTATTTTGGTGTACAATAAAGTTTTATTCTATTCTATTCTATTCCTTAACGCAGTGTTGTTGCCTCCCCCTTACTAGATCCCCATGCGTGAGGTACTTGGGGGTACTTATTGATCAGCATCTTAACTGGCACCCTCATATAGTTAAAGTCACGTCCCGGATACGTAAACTCATTTATGTTTTCAAGAAGTTACAAAACTCTGCTGATAGTGAAACACTAAAGCTAGTATACTTTGCTCTTTGCCGGTCCGTGCTTACGTACTGCCTTCCCGTTTGAGCTGTGGCTGGTGCCACACAAAATGTATTTATTATTATTATTATTATTTATCCGCCTTGAGAGAGCCCAGAGAGCGGTCCTTAAAGTAATGCTCTCTCGTCCACGAAGGTATTCCACTGTACAGCTCTATTCCGACTGCAAGGTTCTCACTGTCCGGCAGCTTTATGTACTCCTGTGTACCCTACTCAAGCACTCAGCGCGTCCCCTTGAGGAACCTTCTGGTCGTCTTAAGCATAATGTTTTCCCTCCCGAACGCCATAGAACTGCCTTTGCCAAATGTCAATACTATGTTATAAGCACTATAATGCACGTGCAATAGCTTCTGACGTTTTATAAGTGCCCATGTAGGCCTATGTGAAATAAAAACTTTTGACTTGACTTGACTTGATAATGTATAACCTCCTAAACAAAAAAATAAAAATGTATTCATGCCTTAAACGACAGTGCAAAATCTTAATTAGTGAGTATCTTCTAACATTAAATTATGAAAAGACTGAGGATCTTCTGCTGGGTATCTCACGGTGTTGATACTCTTATTAAAATTTGTCCATAGACTGGTATGCTCTAGTTATACCTACATTTACTCACTACAAACTCACATGCACTCTACACTTACACCTACACACACTCTACACTTACACCTAATCACACACACACTCACCATATAGTTTTGTTTTCTTATTATATATGTAACATAAATAAATTAGTTTCTCTTTTCTTAGTCACCACTTGCTTACTTTTTTAATTGTCCTCTTTTCAATATAGTTATGACTTTGTTTGTTACGGAGAATCACTGACTCCTAAGTTACAGGCCCACACCTAGTTTAGGAGTCAGAGTACCTACCTACATAATTGTGACCGTGTAATAGAGTGTGTAGTAGATGGTGAGCCTATATGTTCATAGTTTTATGATGTAAATGCTGTTTTTTTTTTTGTGTGAAATAAATTTATTTATTTATTATTTATTTACCAGTTAACCAAGGGTTTATTTTTAAGGTGGGAAAACATCCAATGACGAAAATAACTATGATTATTTTAATTGTACTTTTGGGTACAATATCGACTGGACTACACTGTTCTTACATAATGTAAACAGTATTAATAGATACTGTAATATGAAAATATTGTAAACAACCACTTTTTTAAAAGAGTAACCATGGTGTTTCTTGTCGGTTCTTCTCCATAGGACACGACCAATTTGGAACCGTGCACTAACTTCTGACGTTTTATAAGTGCCCGCCATGTAGGCCTATGTGGAATAAAAACTTTTTGACTTTGACTTTTGACGGAGAAAGAAAGAAGAATGAAGAAAGAAAAACTGTTTATTCGCGCGAAAGGGTGAGGAGCAGGGTGTCAGACTTTTACTAACTTAAACTACACCTATGTTCCTTTTTTGCCTTGCGTTCCAGGACCCTGGAGTTGTCTTTCGGAGCACCCATGGCCCCAGTAGGTTTCGGGCCTGCTGGATCCCTACAGTTTTGTTGACATCTCTTTGAAGCGCACGTGGAAAATTACGCGCTGTCGACGACTCGACCTCGGTCTGGACGGTTACCGGACGGCTAGACGGCGAGCTACCCATTGCTCGTTGTCCGCAAGCCCACGCCTACGGTGGCTGGAAAACGGAGTCGTAGTCCTGGTGGCTGGGGTGTGAGGAAGTCCGTTCACTCATGCGTGCGGCCGCCTCCTTCGCTAGCATTACTGCTTCTCAGAAGGAGGCAACCGCCTGCCATTCCTTCTCGCTCCGGACCATGGTCTGTACCAGGGCCCGGCACGTGAAGTCGCTGCCGCCGATCGCTTCCACGAGGACAAGGCGGTGCTCCGCCCAATGTGATAAAGGTTTTTTTTTTTTTTGGGTGAGAAATCATCTCATGACATCCTCCGCTCTTGGGCGGAGCGCGAGATAATGTCAGACTTTTACTGACAAAAAACCCACTCCTGTTCCTTCTTTGCCATTTGTTTTCCAGGGCCCCGGGGATCTCTTTCGCTTCACCCATGGGGAGGCCTATGTCCAACAGTGGACGTCTTTCGGCTGAAATGATGATGATGAATGATGGCCCCAGTAGACTTTGACCCTGTTGTGCCCCTACGGTTGCTGACATCTCCTTGAGGCGCGCGTGAAACACTACGCGCCGTCGACGACTTGGGCTCGGTCCGGACGGTTACCGGACGATCGGACGGCGAAACACCCATTGCTCGCCGTCCGCAAGCCCGCCCCTACGGAGGCCGGAAATCGGGATCGGAATCCCGGCGGCGGTTGGGGCGTGTGTAACGTTGCCGTTGCCTCACGCGATCGGCCGCCTCCTTTGCTAGCATTACTGCTTCGCAGAAGGAGGCGAACGCCTACCACTCTTCCTCGCTCCGGACCATGGCCTGTACCAAGGCCCGGCGCGAGAAATCGCTGCCGCCGATCGCCCCCACGAGGACACGGCGGTGCTCTGCCCAAGCGGGGCACACCTCCACCGTGTGCTCCACCGTGTTCTCCGGGCGGTCCACACAATGGTGGCACCCGGGCGTCTCTTCTGCACGAATCCGTTGCAGGAACCTCCCGAACTTACCATGTCCGGTGAGGACCTGCGTCATGCGGTAGGTTAGGACGCCATGAGGTCTTTCCAGCCACTCCTCAAAGAGGGGACTTATCGCCATAATTATGGAGTGCCCAGCACTGGGTTGTGACAGTCGCTGTCGCCATTCCACCATGAGATCCCACCGGAAATCTTTCCGCTATGCCGCGACTTGGCACGGCAGCGGAATTTCGCCCCAGCGTTGCATCTCCATGCGCAGATCGTTCATGCGCGCAAGGTTTTTTGCCTCCAAATCCCACGGTGGTTGGCTAGCAAGGAGGCTCGCTGCTTCGCGGAAAATCGTGCGGTATCCCCGCACCATCCGCATGGCCATGACCCTCTGGCTTGCGTTCAGCTTGGCTGCCGGTCGCTTTCAAAGAGACGGCGCCCATACCGGCGCCCCGTAAAGGGCCATGGAACGAACGATTCCTGCATAGAGCCTCTGGCAGGAGGCGTCTGGACCCCCTGGGTTGGGCAGGAGCCGCTTGAGGGCAGCCCTTGTGCGATCCAGTTTGGGAGCCAGACGTCGGAAATGCTTCTCGAAATTTCACCGTCTGTCGAGGACAAGTCTAAGGTACTTCATCGTCGACTCGACGCCGATGTGAACTCCTCCTACCGTTAGTTGGGAACCCGATGGTGGCGCGTTCCGAGGGCCGTGGAAGCACATGGCCTCGGACTTGTGCAATACCACCTCGAGTCCCAACTCTTGGATCCTCTCCACGACTATAGCAACCCCGCGAGTCACTAGTTCGACCGCCGCCTGGTATGACTCTCCCCGCGCCAGGACCAGCGTATCATCTGCGTAGCCGACCACGCTGACCCCGTCAGGGAGATCACCGCGCACGTAGTCGTACCCGATGTTCCACAAGGGTAGTCCTAGTACCGAACCCTGCGGAACTCCGCACGACATCTCTCGCCGTTTCCACTCACCCAGGTGATCAGGGTAGATAATGTACCTGTCCGACAGGTAGGCCTCCACAACATGACAGAGGAAGTCAGATACCCAGTGATACCGGAGTGCCCTCCTAATGCTACTCCAGGGCAGAGAATTGAAAGCGTTGGCGATGTCCAAAGACACCACCAAGACACACCTGCCCTGGGACACCGTATCCCCCGTCATGAGGGCTCGCACGCGCATGATGGCGTCCACCGTAGAGCGCGCCCTGTTAGGTGCGCGACGAGGCGGTCTGCAATTACTCTTTCAAAGAGCTTGCCCACCTCGTCGAGCAGCACGATGGGCCGGTACGCGGACGGTGAGTCCGCAGGGCGCCCCGACTTCGCGATGAGGACCAGTTTCCCGGTCTTCCAGTGAAGTGGGAACTGGCCCCTCTCCATACATGCGGTAAAGAGCCCCGTATCGAGGCCCGAGTTCCTCCATGGGCAGGACCCAGGCCCTTCCCAGGCAGGCCATCGGGTCCTGGGGCAATGTCAACCAAGGGTGGTGAAGAGAAAACATAAAAAAGATCATATTGAATGTCCACGATAATTTTGTCTTTAGACACAACACGAGGTTGTTTTTAAAAATCTTTTCAAGTACGGAGATTGGATGGTAGTTCAGTACAATGGTTTTAACCTCACTCTTGAAAATAGAGTGATCAATCACTTTTTAAGGTAATTAGGAAATATTTGAAATCCAACAGCACGATTGAAAATATGATTTGATACGATATATTGAGTTTTATCAACTGGGATTATGACGAGAGACTCGCTGGGTGTGGTTTAGCTCCTTTCATGCACTTTACACAAATTTACATATAACTAGATAGATCCGTGTGCAAATGCACGCCGCGTGTCGTTAGTATCGCATGTAGCGACGCTCGAGTGCTGAGCGGAACACGTGCGTGGGTCTGCTTATCAGCACTTATCACTCGTTGTCAGCGAGATTCGGAGATTAACGTAATCTTATTAAATCCATTTCCTTCGTGATACTCCTATTGCAAAACATAAATATTTACAGTTATTGTGCTATAATTGGCAATTGAATAAACATCATCAGAACAAGCCGATATTGGCCCAGTTTTTCAATAACTGATCACTTCCGGACACTTAACCAGATGCTAGAGAAGTACACGGAGTTTACTGTACCGTTATATTTGGTCTTTGCAGACTATACAGCGGCCTTCGATACTATCGAAGGCCGCCTCTATCAATCAATAAAAAAATAAAAAAAAATAGTTTTGTTTCACATAGGCCTACATGGGCACTTATAAAACGTCAGAATCTAGTGCACGGTTCCAAAATGGTCGTTTCCTATAGAGAGGAACCGGCAAGAAACTCCATGGTTACTAAATACACTTAAAAATATTTGTTTTACCAGGAAACCAAGAACTTCAAAAACAATCATAGTTTAAATTAAATTAAAACATTTACAACAATAGCTCAGAAATCATGTAACTGAAAGGCTATTGGATTAACATTCAGATTTGAAAAGGGTATCGAGGGTATCAAACGGTCTGCTCTTTCTTAAATTATTTTTATTTTTGATCCGTTTGGGGTTGAAACTCTTGGGCAGTCCGAGTGCTCTTACGCTTTTTATAGAACTATCCAAACGTTTATTTGACACTTTGCGTGACGCAAGGGCTGGCTTTTACCCCGGTCAGAGATTAAGCATTGCCATACAACGTGGCAATGCCGCCAGCCTTTTGGGCACACTTCCAGTCGACAGCGATGCGGAGGAGAGTTATGACACCATATTTTAGTTAGGAGTAGCCTTTAGTGTATATATATGTCGTGGATTGATGGCGCAAGGGTGCGACGGACAGCGCCATCTAACAATTAGTTTCGTAAACTAATAAGCGGCACCCTACCGCTTGGACACGACCGTCGGTAGAAGGGATGCAGCGAGGACTGGAGGGAAAACCGTGAGGTGCGGCATTCTACCTCGGACAGCCTCGGCATACGCTTAGTACCAACGCACGTGTTTGTTTCCTTTTGTAAATCCGTTATCAAATATATATATATATATATATTCTGATTCAAATTATCTTTCGTTCGAGTACCCGAGTCAGTGCCCACACACATCTTTTCTTTGGTCTCCCTCTCCCTCTCCATCCATCCACATGTAAACTCATAACTCTTTTAGTAACATGCGTTTCATCGCTCCTCTTCACATGACCATACCAAGACAAACGATTCCCTTTCAACTTTTCAGTCACTAAAGCCACTATCAAACTTCCCCTAATATACTCATTTCTCACTTTATCCATTCTCGTCACACCACACATCCATCTTAACATTTTCATCTCCGCTACGTGCATCCTTATTTCATCCGTCTTTTTCACAGCCCAACATTCTGATCCATACAGTGTGACAGGCCTTATCACGGACTTGTAGATTTTACCCTTCAACTTGAGGGGCATCCGTGGGTCACAAGTTGTTCCCGTGACCTGTCGCCATTTACTCCATCCTGCGTTTATCCGATGTGTTACGTCCCGGTCTACCTCACCATCCCCTTGGACGAGTGACCCAAGGTCCCGAAAGTCGGAGCAAATCGGTATAGGCGTTCCAGCAAGAGCTAAAGGCACTGGATTGGAGAGACCGCTGAAATCGCAGAACAAGTAGTGTACTTAAATTACTCCCATAGAAATATTGTCATGATCTGATAATGAATATCAGAGATATGAACGAAACTCCTCATAGGATCATAGCTATCTCAACAAGTAAAATTGCTTTGTTTATACGAGTAGTCGATGACTGACAGGGGGAAGACGTACATTCGTACGATTTGTTTATGGTTCCAAATTCAAATTTTCAAACGTTTTCAATCGGTAGAAGATATAAAGGTGAATTCGTGGCGAGAACTGAACTAAATTCCGGAAACAGCATTTAAAAAATATTTTGATGATTGGATTATTCGTTGGCGTAAGTGTATCGTTTCTGAAGGAGCATACTTTGAAGGTGATAAAATAAATTTAGATGAATAATAAACATTTTGTGTATTATTGATCTTTTCCCGGTACTTTTTTGACAGAGTAGTACATCAAACTGATCTGATGATGAAACGGGAAGGTTGTGTGTAGGCACGAGAACTACGTAATAAAATTAGGTATCATTTTTGATTTCATCATACTTTTTAGGGTTTATTAGAAAATAGTCACGAGATTTTAACTAAAAAGTATCATCGAACTGATTTGATAATTGGAGGTAGGCACGGATACTTCGTAAATAAAGCAATGTATTCTAGCTGTGTCATATCTGCTGTGACTTATTGGACTCGTCACGAGATGTAACCTAATTGGTTTTAATTATTGTATTCTATAGGTACCTAACTATAGAACTTGCACACTATTTAAGTTTCGCTGAGGGGAACCACAGCTAAAAAGTACAAAATAAATAAAAACTTGACAAAGTAAAAAAAAACACGAAAAAGTGCTACAACTTTATTTTCGAAAGTTGGTGTTAGATAACGAAGAGATAAAATTAATAAAGAAACACCAAACGTAGGAAGACAGTGGAAATTGTCACAGTTTACATTCCTATAACAGTCGCAATGACAATAAATATTAGACAGAATAGTTTTTATAATTACACAGAGATTTCTTTTAGATAAATACTCGCGTTTTGCAAAAATAAAATATATAAATAGTTATAAGTCTCTAATATAAATGGTGATTTGCTGGTCATGGCTACTTACATGTGTTTAGGGTTAACACATTTCATGTACTCATAGAGTCGTCTTCAGATGGAAACAATGAGTCATTGGCACTCATTGAACTTGACCAGCGACTGAGGGTGGTGAGCGATACTCATTCCACTCTTCCATTCTCATATCTTGTGTTGCTGCTACAGTGAATAACGCTATATTAGTATTTCTTATACAACGGTTACCCGACAGACGTCGTCGTACAGTCGAAAACAATTGTAATTTACAACACAGGAACAGTTTGAATGTTATAAAGAAAAATGTGTTTTTAACGGTTTTCCGTGTTGTTGTTGTGTTATTGTTGTGTATGTTTTTCTAAAAAAGAGGACGTTATACTTACACCACTAATTTTTAATTAGTCAAAAAAAAAAATGCATGTAGCCTCATTTTTTACTGTATCCGTTACTGATCATATTTGTGTAGTCAAAAGTAAAAAAAACCTAATCCCAATTTTTTTATAATTGGTAAATTCATAATTGAATCAATAATTCATAACAATTGCTGCTAGAAAATACTACGCACAGTGTTTTTTCCATTTTAAGAGCATTACTCCAGAGCGGCGCGCTACGATTTTAGGTAAATTTACTCACACTGCTTTACAGTTAGCGTGCACACAGCTGTCTGTATTGGAGTGCATTATAACCGCGTGGCGTACACCGCATTGATAATTTTGATACTTTGCCAACGTTTTTAGTAAGTATGAAATTGTCAGTATGGATCGTCTATTATATAGTAATTCTAAATAATTCATTGTAAATTAAATAAATAAGTTTTTAGAAAAATTATTATGCCATGTCTAAGAACGTAAATGTGTTCAATTACTAGGTCTAAAAAAAAACAAAAATGCCCCATGGGTGATCCTAAACTAACTTGTTTAATATCTCGAAAAAATGCTAAATATGACAGTTTTGAGTTTACTTTTCTTGAATGAAAACTTACAGCAATCGTATTTTTTTTTCGGCCATGCATTAATAAATGTTATATATTTTTTTAAAGTAAAATTGTCGTAAGTTTATCATACAGGGTTTTACTACTATCTCGTATATACGTAGACCATCGACCGCTAGTTTTAAAAACGGCTTGGATAAGAACTGTTCTAATGGGAAAACGATACGACTATTTGAAAACGTTTTTGGACCATACACTAGATTATGAAATTCCCAATAATATGTTGTCAATATCTACTAAATATTAATAAATTAAAGACATTATTGTTATATTGTCCATCGGAAATCATTGATTTAGACTTCCACGTGGTTTTAACGGATTAATGCTCTTAATCACCATTCATTCATTTGATAATTCTTATTATAAACAAGCACTTTTGTGACATTTAACTGTAAATCTATAACAAGATCAGTGGATTATGTGAGATTGTTATGTCAAACTTCCGATATGGTCGCCCTGCAAGAGACTTGGTTGCTGCCTCACGACATTCCTTTTCTGAGCAGTATAGATCTTCAGTTCGACTTCCTCGGCAAGTCGGCGGTGGATACATCGGCAGGCATTCTACGAGGTCGACCATATGGTGGTGTGGCCATACTGTGGAGAAAGAGCGCCTATGAAAGTGTGACTTCTGTGCAGTGCAAAAGTTTGCGTCTAGTTACTATAAAAAAAAAAATATATAAAATATTTTCGACCTTATTTATACGGAAGACGGTTTAAGATACAGACTGACCATCGACCTCTAGTTTATTTATTTTCAATGAGAGATCCATCTAGTAGATTATTGAAATTTAGACTGCAGTTAGAAGAATTTAACTTTACAATTGAATATTTGAAAGGACAATCAAACTCAGTGGCAGACGCACTGTCGCGAATAATAATTACGTCGGAAGATTTAAAATTAATGAATGAACAGATAGTTAGTGTAATGACTAGAGCACAATTGCGTCAATTAAGTATGAAAAATGATAAGAGCAATAATAACCAATCGGTGGATAATATGGACATAAACTCGAGGCCTGATCAACCGAGAGTTGTGGAAATAATTAAAAAACCGAAGGATATTATTGAACTTTCATTAATAAACTCTAGGCAATTAAATAACTTACAACGAAAAGGAATTATAGTGGAGAAATACAAATATTTTATATATGTGCCCAGTAAAGCTATAATTTATTTACAAACAATATCTCGATCTCCGATTACGCGAGTCGAATTGGTGAGAGACTTGTTATGTTTATGTAAAAAGTTATCTATAAAAGAAATGTGCATAATAAGAAATGACTACAATAAAGATTTTATAAGTGGGCTAGTAAAAGAAATAAAAAGTTATGAAAAGTGGTCCGGACCACGAATTTGTGTAGTCAGTAATGTCCAGAGAATAAATAATTTAGACAACAGACGTGTGATATTAAATGACTTTCACCTATTGCCCACAAGTGGCCACGCGGGCATTAGGCGGATGGTAAATAATATTAAAAAGTACTACTTTTGGCCAAGCTTGGAAAAAGATGTCACTAATTATGTCTCAAAATGTGAGCAATGTAAGAAACAAAAATATTCTAAACGTACTAAGCAACCAATGCAGGTCACAACGACTGCAAATTCAGCACTAGAGAAAATCTTTTTAGATATTGTGGGGCCGTTAGCACCATACATACATAACTACAAATATATTTTGACCTTACAATGTGAGTTATCGAAATTTACAGAGGCATACCCTTTACATAATAAAGATACAGTAAGTGTAGCTCGTGCGTTTGTTGATAACTTTATTTTAAGATATGGCATACCTAGAGAAATAGCGACTGATCGTGGGTCCGAGTTTATATCAAGTACTATGAGAGAGGTATGTCAAGTCCTAAAAATCAACCAAATTTCGTCTACAGCATACCATCATGAAAGTATAGGGGCGCTGGAAAACAATCATAAAGCGATGGGTGCTTATCTTAGGATTAATTGTGAGAATCAAACAAGTACGTGGAGTACTTGGTTGCCGTATTGGTGTTTTTCTTACAATAATACAGTACATACGGAGACCAAGTACACACCACATGAATTAGTGTTTGGCAAACACTGCGTGTTACCAACAAATTTAGAAGGACATACGGTAGATCCTTTATATGCTCATGACAATTATGCTCTTGAGCTAAAATATAGACTTCAAGTAGCGCAAAAAGATGCACATAGTAATTTAATTAAGAGCAAGGTTAAGAGAAAGCATAACTATGATACTAATGTAAACCCAGTGTATTATAAAAAGGGTGATTTGTTATTATTAAAAAATATATCAGAAAATAAAATGGACCCTATATATTTGGGACCTTATGTAGTTATTGATGACATGGATACTAATGTTAAAATTTTGAAAAGTGGAAAAGAATATGTAGTTCATAAGAATAGAACTAAACTATATAAAAATGATTAAAGAAACCAGTGTGTATTTTCTAAGTAGGCCTATCCAGTGTCACGTATATTAATTTAGAATATTGTATTCTTATAATGTTATAATATAACTATGTAGCTTTAAGCCATAATTAGGTTAAATTAATATTATAATGGACAATATACCCTGCGCAGGTATACCATATTAAAACTTAAAAATAATAATTGTGTAACCTTATTATTCTTTTAAATAAAGGGGAAGGTGTGATGTAGTAGTTGTAAGGTATATAATAAGGTATCATTATTCCAATATAGTCAGTGTATTCTCGAACCTCATTCGTTTCATTTGTCTCCTAAACACCCGACCTTACATTAGCCGTAGGTGGTAAATCCGTTTTAGTGTTTTCCGTTTATATGCCAACGGAGTCGATGGATAATCTCAGTGAATTTGTGGATTGTCTTAGTGAGATCCACGCAATAATAGAGAGTAGTGGTGTGGATGCGATCTATATTCTTGGTGATTTTAATGCTCAACCTAATGGACTATTTGGCCAAGAATTGTTGAGTTTTTCGTCAGAAGTGCAGTGGCGGTGTGCTGACGTTTGCATGCTCGGCAGTGAATCGGACACATACATATGTAAGTGATGCTCATGGTTCTACTAGTTGGTTAGATCACTGTCTAGTAACTGATGCAGCGTGGAATACGGTTAGAGACACTAGTGTGATGTATGACGTGTCTTGGTCAGATCATTTACCTTTAGTCATCAAATGTGACCTTAACTTATTGAGGCCAAAAGTTATACCAGGTCTACCTGAGTGTAATAGGGTAAGATGGGGTGACAGAGATTTGCGGCAGACGGAATTATGTAAGAAATATTGTAATGATCTCCTGAAAAATTTAGACTTTCCGGTAGAATTTACAGAATGCTGTAATCATAGATGTAGTATTGAGGAGCACCAAAGAATTATAGATGATATGTATGGAGAAATTGTGCGTATTCTATGTGAGGGTGCGATAGTGAGTTGTAGCAAAAAATTACGGCGTAAAAAACAATACATAACGGGTTGGAACAAGTATGTAAAGGACGCGCATGGACAGGCTCGGCTTGACTTTCAAAACTGGACGCTATTTGGTAGGCCAAAAAGTGGTTTTTTGTATATTAAAATGATAGAGAGTAGAAAGAGATTTAAGAGTAAGTTGAAATGATGCCAAAATACTAATAAGGAGCAGATAAGAATGAATATCATTGCGAGTCAACATGATGCAAAAAATTTTAGTTGTTTCTGGAAATCCACGAACAGTTTGAATCACAGGCCGAGTCTGCCCGTGAGTGTTGAGGGAGTGAGTGACCCCAAAGAGATCGCAAACTTATTCAGCAGAGCTTTTAAGGTTGAGTCTCCCCTGGGTCCGTCGTCTGATGTGTCGGGGGCAGTGGGGGGGGTCCGGGGACGTACCTATTAGGTTTCTCGCCAGGGAAGTAGCTGATATGATACGTGGCTTGAAGGGGGGTAAGTCACCTGGTCATGATGGCCTGAGCGTAGAGCATCTTAGATGCGCAGGCAAGCACGTGCCGCGGGTGCTAGCTATGTTCTTCAGTTTTTGTGCGAGTCACTCGTATCTGCCAGCCAACTTACTTAAAACTATTGTTGTACCTATCATCAAGAACAAAACTGGAGATTCGAGTGACAAGAGCAACTATAGGCCTATTTCCTTGGCGACTATTATTGCAAAGGTGTTCGACGGTTTGATTGATCGGCAGCTGGAAAAGCATCTATCACTTCATGGCGCCCAATTTGGGTTTAAGCCGCATTTATCCACTGAAACTGCTATCCTCTGTCTCAAGCAAACTGTTCAGTACTAAACAAGTAGGAAAACGCCTGTGTATGCATGTTTTCTGGACATCTCCAAGGCTTTCGACCTAGTTTCTTACGACTGCCTATGGAGGAAACTATCAAATGTCACCAATTTTTCAAGCGATCTCGTTGCTATGCTCAAGTATTGGTATAATAACCAATGCAATTATGTGAAGGGGGCGGGTGTCCTGTCGGATGCATACGGGTTTGAATGCGGGGTGAGGCAGGGGGGACTCAGCTCACCCAAGCTTTTCAACCTGTATGTAAACCAGCTGATCTGTGAGCTCAGCAATGCCAATATCGGGTGCTCCATTGATGGGCACTGCTTTAATAATATCAGCTATGCGGATGATATGGTATTGCTGAGCCCATCGATCAGCGCACTGAGGAAGCTTCTTCGCATTTGTGAGAACTATGCGGTGGCCCATGGCCTCAGGTATAATGCAACCAAAAGCGAACTTTTAGTTTTTAAGGCGGGTAACAAATGTTACGACACAGTCCCACCGGTCACCTTGGGGGGCACTCCGCTTTCCAGAGTGACGCAGTTCAAGTACCTGGGACATTGGGTCACCGATAGTCTGTCCGACGATGTGGACATAGAGAGGGAACGCAGAGCACTGGCAGTTCGTTGCAACATGCTGGCCCGTAGGTTTGCAAGTTGTACAAAAGAGGTTAAAATCACACTCTTCAGGGCGTACTGCCAATCTTTGTACACGTGCGCCCTATGGGTCGGCTATACGGGGAGCTCGTATAGTGCTCTGCGAGTCCAAAATAATAACGCTTTTAGGGTTATGTTGGGACTGCCGCGCTTTTGCAGTGCATCGGGGATGTTCGCGGAAGCAGGGGTGCCTGATTTTTACGCTGTCATGCGAACACGAATAGCATCCCTGATGCGGCGGGTGCGCGATAGTTCCAACACCCTGGTAGCTATTGTGGCCGACAGGATGGACAGCCCGATAATGTGGCACTGGATGACGACTCATCGTGCGTCATTTAAGTACATAAAATAATTTTGGCGTTTTTTGTATATTTATTTTGTTTGTGTATGTGTAGTATATTATGCTTGTGTAAATGTAATACGTTTGTGTAATTGCATTTTATTTCTGTATTCGTAATTTGTTTCTGTATGTGTAATTTTTGTTTCTGTATTTTGTTTTCTGTGTGTGTAGTTTGTGTCTGTGTGTGTAATTTGTTTCTGTGTGTGTAATTTGTTTTTGTATGTGCAATGTTTTATGGACTCTTAATTGTCCGAAATAAAAATTTATTATTATTATTCATAACTCAAGGGAACAAAATTCGACTTTTTATTTGTTGCATGAGGAATTTTTTGACTTTTGTTTACTAATTTGAGGTGGCTGATTTCAAATCTACTCTCGGTTTTTTCTTTTATCAGCTCTAGTTTTTGAGATATAGCTATTGTTTTTTTTTGTCAATGCAAACTATTATCATGTTTTAGTTTTTTCTTTTCGCCAGAAATGGATCCTAGTATATATGTTAGAGGCCAATACGCGAAATCAATAGTAAAAAGAACCAGGTCTTTAAACCGTAACAGAACGCAGATAAGTATAGAAGCAATGGTAGTATATTTTTGTCAGGCATTAGCTATTTTCGTTGTATTATAATGAAATGGAAATATAATACGTAGTACGTTAAGGTTTCCATTGATAAAATAGATTAAATTGGTTATTACTGTTATATTTTTTCATCACTAAAACTAGTAAAAAAAGTGATAAACGAATCGAAAAGATACGCGATAGTGTTGTGATCACAGAACAGATAAAAGAGGTTAGAAAGGATATACTTCCCGATTTGTACTAGAACGAGTGTCGCTGGTCGTCTCCCACCCTTTAACTCCACCACAGGCATGAAACCTATACAAACGCGCATTACGCACAGCAGCAGACCATGCACACTTAGATCGCAAGTTTGCTATTGGTTGTGTCACACATGCAAAAGTGTAATTTAGGGCGCCTAAAATTGGTCTATCATTGATATCGATGAAATTTTAAAATAACGAATAAAATTGTCGATAACGAATCGAATCGATCGAATACGATGGATTTCTAAAAATGAAAAATAAATATTAAATTCAGAAAAAAAATAGTGAAAATACCAAAAAATCATATTAAGACATTTATTTAAAATAAACCAGGCACTTTTAAATAGTCAAAAAAATGGCTAGGCAAAGAAGTAATTACTGCTAATTGCACATTCCAAAGCGTAGATCTCTATGGAGAAGAACGTGCAAGAAACCCAATAGATACTCTTTTAGATTATGTTACAGATGTTTTATCTTACGAGCGCGGGTGTGCCATACTTGTGTGGGTAAATGTACATGCACATTGTCTTTGTTTGCGTACTCTCGAGAGCGCTCAATTTCGGCCGAGTCGACGGCTGAGTCACTAGTTTTATCCAGTTCGCGCCAAAATTATTTAATTAATACCGTCAGCATGGAACGTACGAGTAAAGGAATTTTTAATAAAAGTGATTTTAATAATCTATTGTTTTTTTAGGGTCGTCAAATAATTCCAAATGTCTATCATTTTCTGAAAGAAGAATATGAATTCACTGAATTGCATCGAGAACCAAATTGTGATGTATCACATTTGCGTAATATTACAAAACGCACTGCATCAGCGACGGGAGTTAATGAACGAACAGTGCAGAAAATATTAAAAGAAGAACGAGACATGTTTAATGAAAGAGATGTAGCTAGCACATCTTCGAAATTCACTTCACAAATGAAAAACTGAAGAAAGAGATAAAATAAAGTAGACATTGATGGATTTACAGCTGATGTTATTCGGAGCACAATACAAGATTTTCATATCGTACAAAAACAAATTCCAACATTGGAAGGTCAGTCTTAAATGAAAAAAATGGATTCAATGGATGTCTTAGTTCTTACTCAATAGACGTTACATAAGTTTCTAAATAAATTGTTTTAGTAAAACCGCATGATATCAAGATGTGGAGATTGAAATATTTTCTCAAAGCTGACCTATTGTCTATACTGACGAAATTTACCTATTAACAACACACGTTCGAAATAATACCTGGGCTCAAAATAACAAACCATCTCCATTTAACAAAAAACTTAGTACAGGTACTCGTTTCATTTTAGTACACGCTGGAACCGATGCCGGATTTATTGAGAACGCTTGTTTAGTCTATAAAGCTAATTCCACAGTGGGGGACTACCATTCAAACATGAGTTATGAAAACTACGTAAAATGGCTGAATGAAACATTGCTGCCAAATTTACCACATCGTTCCGTTATAATACTTGATAACGCATCCTACCACAACACACGTGCTGAGAAATTTCCAATGTCTGCCTCAAAAAAATCTGAGATGCAAGAGTGGCTCGCTTCAAAAAATATACCGTTCGACTCAAATTTGCTAAAAGTTGAGCTGTATGATATAATAAAAAAACATAAAAGTGATTTTATCACTTACAAAATCGATGACTACATCGCAGAAAAAGGATTTGAAATATTACGTCTGCCTCCCTATCACCCTGAGCTGATTGTCATAGAGAACATTTGGAGGGTCCTTAAAAATCATATTGCTCTAAGAAATGTAGAACAAAATATAACCAGTACAGAAAAAGTTATCGAAGAAAGTATTGAAAAAATAACGAGTGGCACATGGAGTAATACATGCAATAGTGTAATTAAGAAAGAAACTGAATATATGAAATATTTTGACACTGATTTTGAATTAATTGTCAATTTACAAGATGACAGTGACGACGAAACTGACTCTGAAGAAGCATCTAGTTATGATTCTGATTGAAATAATATTTAAAAATCAATGTCAAAATAAATATATAATTAAAAAATAAATTATTTATGAGTATAAACTTTTATTTTATTATTTTTTCATTTTGCAAGTACCAGATTTAGTATCAAGAAGTAATTTAAAACCACACTATATAATACCTAATTATTATTTTGTTCATAAACAATGAATGAGCTTGCTAACGCTACTTGTAGTTACGCACACAAGCGCGTGTGTCTATAAACGCTTCAACTACAACTATGGCTCACCCGCGCTCGTGAGATAAAAGAACTGTATGAGTTACAAAAATCTTGGTTACATATCTCTTGTGGCTTCTATTATGTGAGCACAATTTAAAAAAATAATGAAAAAAAAGCAATAAAAAAATAAAATTGAAGTAAGCCACTGGTCGTTAAGGGATGACCAGTCTTAACTGACGGTGGCCGTTCTCAAGTCAGGCTTGAGAGGCATACTTTAGGCCCGCACAGCTCAAACATTTTGAAGGGAATTGAATGATCCATCACACGTGCTACCATCATCCGACACATTTGAGTGAACACTCTCAATTGCTATGCTCGCCGTTTATGTCAAACAAGTTGTATCCTAATAAAAGGAATTGCTTTATGCTACATGACATTTACAAAATTTGAAAAAATGCTTCTACATCATACAATGGGTATATTTTTAAAGATAAAAAGTAACAAGTTATTAAGAACTCCATAAAAAAAAATCTTCTATTATATAATTGTCCCTGAAATAAAATAAAATAAAAATAGCCTTTATTACTTTTCTTTTCCTAATACTTACAATGAATATTTACATGCCTTAAAACTAGTTTATAATTTAAAAGGTTCTATTTCCTAACATTTTATTTTTACTTATTTTCTATTTATTTATATATATAACCGGTTTAGCTTGTTCTTCGACAAAGTCGTCCTCTAGAGCTTTCCATTCTCCTTGGTCTTTTGCAATTCTTGTCCATTCTGGACCAGCTACTTTTTATTATTTCGTCTTCCCATCGTGTCGTCTGACGTCATTTTTTTTTTTCCATCTCTTGAGTACCACTCTGTTATTCATCTCGTCCATTTTTCATTTTTATCTCTTAACGTATGACCTGTCCATTTCCATTTCAGAGATAAACACCTTTTCTGCATTTTTAAATTTGGTTTTTTCTTTAATGGCATACAGCCTTGCTCTATCTCTTCTCTTTACCCCGACTACGCTTCTTTCGATGCTGTTCTGACAATATGTGTTTATAAAGTAACATACTCCTTGCCTTCTTGAAAGTTCGCATTTTTTAAAATAAAATGCAATCTGACATTAATATATTTTTCTATAATAGCCTTTACATCAGAAATCAGAAACGTTTATTTCAAATAAACCAATTACAGGCACTTTTGAATTATCCAAATGTCAGTCAGTCAAAAAAAAAAAGAACAAGTGAAGCTAAATCGCACGTTTCAAAGCGTAGATATCTCTATGGAGAAGAACGTGCAAAAAAGTCCATAGACACTCTTTTAAATCATATTATGAGTTATATCAATCTTGGTTACATATTTCTTGTCGCTTCTAATATGTGAGCACAATGTAGATAAGTAATAATAATTTATTAAAAAAAAAAACATGATATTAAATTAAGCCAATGGCAGCTAAGAGATGACCTGTCTCAACTGACGGCATCCGTTCATAAGCAAGACGCGTGCATCAGCCCCACTCAGCTCAACCATTTTGAAGGGAACTGAATGACCCAACAACACGTGCCACCACCAGTGAGACATTTGAGTGAGCATGACAAACTCTCAACTGCCATGCTTGTAATGTCAAACAAGTTGTAACCTAATAAAAATGCTCCATGGTAATTCACATTCACAAAACTTGAAAAAAAAGTGCTACTACATTATACAATGCTATTGTTTCCAAATAAAAAAGGTAATAAATTATCACAAGTTCTATTGAAATAAATAAATAAAATAAAATAAACATTTCGAAAACAACAATACAAAAAAGGGTATAGTAAGTATCTCTTCCAATATTTATAAATATATATATATATATATATATAAAACTATTTTGAAGGCTGTGGCTGTGGAGCATTACCGGCATTTAAATGCCGGTAATGCTCCCAAGCGTTTTTGTCAAGGATATAGTCTTCTAGTTTATAATACGCTTGTCTACATAGTGTGCGCTTAATGCATGCTTTGAATTTAGACTCATTTAGTTGTAGAATCGCAACTGGTATTTTATTATAAAATTTTACACAGTACCCCAAGAAAGAACTATGTACTTTAGCTAATCTGAACCGAGGTTGATCTAATTTGTTCCTGTTCCTAGTATTAAAATTGTGCCTGTCACTTTTCTTCTTAAAAAGATGAATATTTTTCCGAACATACATAATGTTTTCATAAACGTATTGACAAGGGACAGCCAGGATGTTTATTTCCTTAAATAGTTCCATAAGAGAATCGCGTCTGCGAAGATTATATATGGCTCTGATAGCTCGAACGTAAAAAACGAAGTGTAAAAGTGTTATATAAACCTATTTGCTGAATTAATATCATTTATCATTTATACAATGTGTGGCAAGTTTACCTAGTCCATAATGTTCTAGCTTTAAAAGCAAGGTTTCGTGATTAACACAATCAAAAGCCTTTGAGAGGTCACAAAAAAATCCTATCGCATCTTGGGCTTCTTCCCACGCTGCAGATATATGTTTTAATAAAGTGACATCAGCGTCAGTCGTACAACGTCCTTTGGTGAAACCATACTGCTGATCATGAAAGATTTTATTGCTGTTAAAATGGTAAAGCATTTGATTGAGCATAACTTTTTCAAACACCTTACTGAAAACTGGCAATACTACAGATACAGGTCTGTAATTATTAGTGTCATTATGGTCACCGAATCTAAAAAGTGGTATAACTTTATTGTATTTCATTATATCTGGAAACACTCTTTGGTCCACACACAAATTAAATATTAAAGCTAAGTATGGTGCTATGGTCTCAAGTATGGGTGTGCATACTTTAACAGACATTCCCCATAGGTTTTCAGTTAATTTGACCTTGATTTGCCGGAAAGCCTTTATGACTGTCAAAGGGTTTATATGTTTGAATTGAAATTAAAACGGACAGCCTGGCAAGTTTGCTTTCAAGGTATAAGTCTATGGTCAGTAACATGATTTGCAGTGGGTTATAGTCCAACCTGATGACTGCTAATGTTACTAAACAATTGCGTTCCAACGAAGTTGCGCAAAATCTTCGCTGTTAACATATTTTTATTGATTTTTCGAAGATTTTTGGTATACATTTTAATTACTGCTTCAGATATTCTGCATATTTTTATTAAATCTTTAGGTGGGTATAGGAGACTCCCTTTATCTTTTGTAACAATAAATTTATGATCGGAATTAATTTCATTGGACAACAGAACTCCAACACAAATATCACAATCATTTTTTTAAAATTAAAGTATGTGATGTGTAACCCGCAATATGACAAATAATTTGTTGACTAAAGTTGGAAATATTTTGAAAAATATGACCAAAATAATGACAATGAAGAAATATTTTGTGGTATTTCTTCATTGTCATTATTTTCGTCGACGTGCATTATCTTCAATTAAACCAAAATTACTCGTTTTATTAATACGTTCTATATGCGATGATGTACAATTAAGTATTGTGTGTAAATTTGTTCCAGAGCTGTGCAATTAACACCTTCGAGAGCTTTTAACTCAATATGGACAAGTAGTTTTAAATGCTGCCTTAAATTGGCGTGCCGTGAGATTATTGTTACCTCCGCTATGAGATCTTAAATTGCCAAAGAGCATCTCGAGATGATTTTGACAAATTTTATACATCGACAAATATACAAGTACTTGAGTATCATGTATTAAAATGTTATACAAATTTTTCACTGCTTCGTCGCAGCCAATGAAGCCAATAAAACCAGTTTTTCGCGGGCTTTTTATCAACAGTCTACCATCCTCACATTTTAATTTAGATAAGTAATCGAGTGCCGAGTCTAAAAATCCCAAAAGCTGCATTGCATTTATTTCAGTAAGCGCTTTCTTAAATTGGTACTGGAACGAGCTTCTGGAATTGAATATATCAAACACATTATTAATTATCCTCAAAAATCATGATGTTTATTCACTGTTTTTGAATATAGATAGTTTTAGTTCATCATCACAGAAGTCTATAGCTGCCGCAACACTGAGACTGAACAGTTGTGTTGCGAGCTTTACTTTCATCTTATAATTATTAAAGTGTATGTGATGATAGCGTAGTTGGTTTGCCAAGTTATTTTTTTTTTTATTGTAGTTTATTTAGCTCCCCTAAAAATCTCCATTCTATCTTATTTCCATCTGGATCTAGAAAAGTTCTATAACATTGGAAAGCATTCCGCAGAAATTTTATCATATGAGTTGGATCTAAGATTACCAAAATTTGATTCTTTGTTACTGGATGATTAAACGTCATTTTTCGGTCTTCTATAGAACAACCCAAACATTTCACCATTACCATATTTGCCGCGCATCCATAGAAAGTCAGTGATATAATTTTTATGCCTGATTTTTCAACAAGTGTTAAACATTGTAAAATTAAATCAGCACGCTGTCGTCCCGTTATACCATCCACAAAGAAATAACCAACAGGTACCTTAAAGTGACAGTTCACGCTAGTTACAAAAAATCTAGAGCTTCTTTAGCTTCTTTAATTTCTTTTACGTGATTTCTTTCCACACCAGTGCCGATATCAACGTATTCGACTAATTTTTCCCCTTCATATGCTATACGTCGGCGAATAGCCATTTCATCAATAGTTGATCCTGCAATAATGGGATAATTTGTGCTTTTGGCTTTCTGTTTTAACGCTTCCAAGTATTCTGTCGTAAAACCAGGTGGTATCAAAAAATCGGAGGAGAGCTCCGATTTTTTGATACCACTTCATAAGGGTACGCCGTTCTGGCAAGCAAGTGTCAAATGTTTTACGTACATATTCGAAGGCCTTCGGTGAATAATAATGTACTGTCAGCGCAAAAGTGCGAAGTGCTGGACTATATTTTTGTTTCGATTTTCCTCCAGACTTTTTGACTAGCATACGATGTGTCAGTTCTTATGCCTGTCAATAGAAAAAAAAACGAACTTACCTTAAGTGATGTTCGACCATAATTATACTACGACGTCACATCCTTCAGATTTATATAATTCACTTTGTAGTTCACTTCCTAATGTACTAGGCATCGCACAATATTTAGAGCTAAAAATATAAATAAATAAAATAATATTAAAAGTAAGTAAATTGACCACATTACGCAGTACCTTCCCCCACTGTGTAACCTGCGCCCACGCCGCCGTGTATAATTCACTTTGTAGATGCTTAGAACCAGAAGTGAAATAGGTGAAGCATGAAAAGACGAGTGCGGAGGAGATAAAAAATAGACAGTTATGTTTTCAAATCAACAATATTGTTAATTAGCATCATTATAATAATTTAGGACAGTTACTCTTATAAGTAACGTTTGGCAGATCAATTACAGATAGCAGTTGCGAAATCCTCACCATCGTTACTGTTCACCAGTGGTCTGTCGTAGAACTTTGCAAACGACAAAGAGTTCCCAGACCAACCTGCTGATTTCTTAATAAGGTCTACTCATAATTATGCCTTTTCTTTTAGTCGCCGAGGTAAATACGTGGCGCGTACTTTGCGCGGAGAATGTGGGCGTATCTACCCCGCTTTCAAAAAGAACTATTTTAATCCAGCGTCTTTTCGTTTCGTTTTTTAATTCAGCGTCAGTTGTCTGTATTTCTCAATGGTTTTTATATATGATAACAAAGTTTTTCCTGGACTAATTTCTACTCTATGATGGATAATAGGTATAATGAACCGAGGCATGTTTCGTCCTGGTGCTGAAGTTTTAATAAGATCAGTAATAATTATTTCGAATTTTGAATCATTGGCTCTAACATTACATAGGCGAATTAATGATAGCGTCTGCACGCGTTATTCAGTAGACAACGCAAGAAGAGCCACTAATTTTTTGGTAAGGTTTTATATTGATAAGTCCTCGTTTGGATACCAGTTTCAAATATAGTCCAGGACCAGATTTGAATCCCAAGTTATCTGATATTTAAAGAAACTAGAGTTTTTTTTTTAAATACTCCCTTAAAGAACCGGGAAACCCGGTCATCATCACTTAACTGTCTGCCCAATATTAGAGCCAACGCTGAGCGAATGGAATTAAGAAATGAATAGCTAGGCCCTTGTTCAAGTTCTATCGTACTTAAAATTTTGCAGGTTGGTTGCTTATGAGGTGTAGACATCTGCTATTTCCGAAATTCACCCCCTAAGGGGAAGAAACGGGGGTCCACAGTTTGTATGATGAAACCAACTTTAACGCGGGCGTAGCCGCTGGCAGGAGCTTTTTTAAAATATACATATATTATAAAGAAAAGTGATGTGATTATTTTACTTAGCTATTATTTGAAATGATTTATATGTAGTGGCTAATTTAGATAATGGTGTGATAAATTGCATTACGTTATCTTGTTTTGTTATTCCATCTGTAAGAGGTGCAGCCTGTGTTTAACTGGAGCTGGTAGTTTCAACTTGAGTCACAGTTTCGCTACTAAATGCTAATAATGACTGTAAAAAAACACTAGTAATTAGAAATTTAAAAAGGTTCCCTCTCCTAGAGAGAGGAGTCCTGAGTCCCAGCAGTGGGAACATTAAAAGGCTGATTATAATGGGACAAGTCTCATTTTGCAACTCTATTTAATATGATATGTATAAACATGGGCAGTATCATTCACTAATGACGAACTGTATGAAACTTAGACTCCCTAGTCTACAAAATAACAAAAAGGTAATAACTAGGTATGCTACTCCCACCAAAAACTTTACTTATCACTTACCGAAAAAGGCGTAATGATAGAAGTTTTGTGTGGACAAGCTCCTGATTTCAAATACCTATATCCTGATTTTTTCTTATAAAATCTGGGTTTTCAAAATGTTGCGAACAAATTGTTCTATACTTCGTAGGTATCCATTCAGTTCTACCGGTTGCCTCTATCCATATTTTTCGTATATCTGGATCTGTTGGAAACCTAAAAATAAAGTTTAAAAATGTGTTTCTATATAGACTTGCAAACTATATTCATAACCTACAATTAGTAAAAATAATAACTGCTTAAAATAAAGAAAGTTATTTTTTAATAAATCGATAATGGTTACAACAACTTAGTATAACACTATCGATATTGACAGATGTTGTCATCGCAATGAACACATTACATTGCGCGATTGTTAACTTAGTACAAAATGCTACCCATGTATTGCAAACAATGTATAACTTTGCATTTCATTTTGAGTTTCTCGTTTTAAATTACGTAATACTTTTGTAATAATTATAAATATGTTTTGTATTTAAACGTTTTTAGACTTACTTGGACTCCGCTACACACTTGGCTTCTTTCTCCGACAAGTTACAACAGCGCAAGACGGCTTAATTCTTATTTTTCACGCAGCTGTGTACACACGCACAATATGAGCATGATGGACGGCCGGTGTCCATCAAATTTCGATCGAAACCCAAGTTGAATTATAAGCATTGTGCATAATTTGTGGCATGCCTGCCCCGCCCACAAGGCCATTCTAACCTCTTTTATCTCCTCACGACGGGGTCAAACGCGCAAATACTCGTCCCATCGAGACCTTGTATTATTTAGAACTAGAACTAATTATGGTAAAAATAACAACTTATGGAGGAGCACAGTTATTTAATCAACTTCAAAAAATGTAAAAGAAGCGACTTCATTAAGTAGTCTTAAAAATAAATAAATTAACCATAAATTAACAATAACTATACACTATAATCTTATCATTTTACAACATATTTTCAAATAGCACTAGCGTCTTTTAACTGGCAACCACTTTATCTCAGGAATACAGTGAGTTCGCTTCTTTCTAACTTGTCGACAACTAATAACGTATTTTTACTTTACCCACACTGGGACAATATTACCTACTACTATTTTTTTTTAATGTTCTGTTGTAAGTGACAATTGCGTCTTAATGGGAATAAAGATATTTTTAAAACAAAGAACGAACTTCGAAGATATAGAACGGAACTCTTCATAGGATCATAGCAGAACTGTATAACAAGTAAAATTGCTTTGTTTATATATGTAGTCGATGACTGACTAAAGGAAGAAGGGGAAGGGACACATCGAACTGATCTGATGATAAAGCCGGAAGGTAGGCAGTGGAATTCTGTAATAAATCAATGTATCCTAGTCGAATTTGAGATTATTGTAGAATTGTCATGAGATGCACTCTGGCTACAAGCTATCATCGAACTGATCTGATGATGGAGTCGAATAGTGCATTTATATTTTGCTGAGGGTACCACAGCTACAAAGTGTTAAATAATAGCGAAGACACCAAACTGTTAGAGAAACATTGACTTCCGAAATTAAAGTTATTTTGCACTCTTTTTTACTTTGAAGTCTATTGTACTGTTTAGTCTTTATAGTAGTTGGCTTCGACCGTGCTAACCCCCTACGGTTTTCTTCTGGGTCTACGGTCGACTTCTCCTCCTAGAGGCGCGTGGTACAATACGCGCCATCGATGTCTTGGACTCGGTCGGTCGGACGGCGAGCTATCATCCATTGCTTGCCGGCCGTAAGCCTGCACCTGCGGTGGCTGGAAATCGGAATCGTCATGCGGAATGTGAGGACACCATAACGTCTTTCTAGCCACTTCTCAAAAAGAGGACTTACCGCCATAATTATGGCGTGTCCAGCACTGGGTTTAAACAGTCGCTCTTGCCATCTATATGCCTGTATCCCCCATGCCGTGACTTGTCGCGGCAGCGGTGTTTCGCCCCGGCATCGTTGCCTGTTGCCTCCAGATCTAATGGTAGCAGGCCAGCAAGGAGGCATGATTCGCGTTTAGAAACACAATTAGTTATTTAATTTTATTTATATAAATAAACTTAAATTATGTTTCATAAATGAAGAAAAAAACTTGTTGCACCGACTCCAAATAAAACGTGACAAGGGCAGGAAGATGATGATAATGTTTCATAAATGAAATTAATGTAAAAAAATATTTATACTATATCAATATTTGAAAGATGGCATAATATGATGGATGGCTATTCTTATTTTTAGATTATCAGATTCCCGTCGATATTTTGTGTCCTTCATTTTTCAAGTGTAACTGAATAGGTACACTTACGTACGTACTTTAATACAAATACCAGCTAATATGGTAATTTAATGATTATAATTAGATGTTATCAAGCATTATGTGACACAATATATATCCACAATCTAATATAGTGATGTACAACACAAATATAGTGCCGATAAACAGATAGTCAGGCATTATTTCTAATATGATTAGTTCACGAGTGAATGAGTTCTAGTATTTAAGGCATACTGTTCACGGACGCGTAGCTTTATAGGCGCATATTCGTCATTATACGCTTGACGTACGCCTGCGCACAGTTTACATATAAAACTATGAAAATCTGCCGAGGAAACGGCAACATTGTGCTGTCGTGTCGTTTCGTTTCATTATCATGCCTATGAGGCTACGCGTCCGTGGACGAGTAGCTAAGATGTATAGAATAGGCTTAAGATGACTTGGTCAAGTGGTGATGTCAGGTTCGCTATGAACTTCACTCGTCAGTGGCGTGTTTCGGTTGGAACACGATGTTGCTTTCAAGAAGAACGGCTGTTAGCTACAGCATAATGGATAATGCAGTAGTCTAGCGAGAGTATGCTACCGTCAGACAGATGATCACGTGCTAGATCGTTAGAGCACCCCCCTTCTGTCTCGTTACTCCTCGGCCGCCCAGTCCTGTGCTCCTAGTAAACCTTAATGTATTGTTTACACTAAACGCTGTTTGAGCTATGTTTATGACACCCACAGAACAGCTTCACGTTTTACAGTCGGCTTGGTCCTCCATGCAGTCTCCGTCTCCACAGCCGCACGTACCTACGTATAAATAACTACCGTTTATTACTTAGATTTTGCAGGCTAAATTCTTCTGCAATTGGTATAGCATGCGATAACTTTGGTCGTCATTGAATTCTGTAGAACAAAAGGCCAACGCTAGTCTAAGTAATGAGCGTGTCCCCGAGGCGCATCAGTCCCAAGCTCGCCCGGACTACGGAGGCTCTCGCCGACAATCGAGATATAAATTCGCTCACTTATTGATTCTCCCACATGTCGACGACTGCCATTACTCTCTATCTGTGAACCGATGGCGTTTAATTACAACAGACAGTTGGATTTCTGTTCCTCGTTAAGCACGAACGTAGACTGGTGGCGAAGGAACCTCGCCATTCACTGACTAACAGTGCGGTTTAGGAGGTAATCATACTGTTTGCTTACGTAATATCTAGCTCGTACGATAAGCGTACGCCTTATGCAATAAGTAAGGCAATCGGCAGATTGTCGTATAAGTACAGTAGTAAAGGACTTCTGCACCAGAATGTACGGCATTTTCACTTTTAAGTGTACCCGCCGTTTTGATGCTGTTTTTAAAATTTTTATATCGAAATAAATAATGGACTTGTCTAATTTTTCGAATAAAGAGGTAAAAAATATATTAAATTTACTAATCCATCTGCAATCCTGCTAAAATATGTTAAAATGATTAATTTATGAGTATTTTAAATGTTCAGAGTAACTGTTTCTGGCAGGTTCCAACCCCCTGCCAACATTGAATTGTTTGCAATTACTAAAGACCTGTACTACGAAGACATTCAAAGTTTTGGCGCAACCACATGTGTGTTGTTTTTTTCGTCACATTAAATTCAATGTGTACAATAAACTCTAATAACAGGCTAAAACTCATTTTCAAGTAAATTTTCTAAACTTGAACCGGTCGGACATGTTAGTTTGGTGACGGTTCCAGTTGTTCAAAATAATTACTAAAGCAATTATTCATATTGCGCAAAATGACCACATTTGTGAAGAAGATCACGATCGGCTTTTTAAAACTTCGAAAGGTATTTTTACTATTTTAAACGAATTAGATATAACAATAATTTCACATACTTTATTTATTACAAACTATTTCATTTTAATTAGAAAACTTGTTTCTTTTAATCTTACCTGTGAATGTGATGTTAGTTTGGTGACATTTTAATTTATATCAGGGTACAATTATAAGTGAAAATGCCTTGAAATAAGCTCAGATGTGGTAAAAAATCTGTTATATTTTTCTAAATAATTAATAAATAAAGCTAGCTCTATATCTAATTTAGAGAATAAGATATCTAAAGAGAATCCTCTCTAAAAGAGGGAATGGGCCGTAACAGACCACGCGAGTCTAGTGTCGGTTGGTGGATGTTACCTAAATGTGTTCGAATTTTTGATTCTAGAACATGCCGGTTTGCTGCGATACGATGTGCTGTTTTCCTTCACCGTTTTTTAACGCAGTGGTGATGAAGCAAAATGCCTAAATTAGGTTTGAACCCAGACGTATTACTTGAAAGTTGGGCCCTTTACCACTTTTGTCACCAGTGCTCCAAATCTGGAGTAACTATTAAAATATAATCGATAAACAGTTTATTTGTCAGTGTTAGTAGTTTTTTTAATCTGTGTTGACACTGATAGCTTAATACTCCTTTTTAGAAGTAAGGTATACTTGCTAATTTCAATACCCGGCTTTCAAGGTATAGGAATCGCCACATATGGACACCACAATCGCAGTGGTGCGTCCCCTTATTGAGAAGTGGCTAGGGACGCGTCATGACTCCCTCACTTTTCACCTGACGCTCTTCAAATATAATCAGTATGGGAGGTTCCTGTTTTGGATTCAAACCGTGACAAAGCCTGGGTGTCACCATATTGTAATTCAGGCCAAATAGTCCAGAAGTCGGCGTAAGAGAATCGGATGCAGTCGCCTCCTTGCGGGTGAAGGAGTCGCCTCGGGTATCTGTGCTTGTAGGGCGATTCCGGCCGTTTGCTCGCCGTCCGGCCTTTCAGTAAGCACTAAGGCCGAGTCTACGGCGCGTAATGTTCCACGCGTGCCTCAAAGAGATATCGGGAAAACTGAAAGGCCCAGTAAGGCCGATGCCTGCTGGGACTGCGAGAAAGTTTGAAAGAGACTAAAAAACGCAGGTGGGTTTTAGTCCCTAAAAGTCTGACACGCCCTCTCATCCCACCCTACAGCGGAAGTTCAAGTTGTTTGACGTTTGATTAGTGAAGTCATTTGTCGATTTCCCACCTTAAAAAACATGATGGATGTCAAAGAAAGTCGTCGATAATGTGGCAGTAATGGATGGGAAGCGACCGTGACAAGTTAATGAGTGCTATTTAAGTCTAATTTTATGTAAAGTAACATTAATTATTGCGTATTTATGTCCCATAGGGACATAGATCGTCCAAATGTTCATATAAAGTAAACCGTGAGCTTTATGGTCTGGTTGAGGAAACTCCTTTTGTTCCTATTTCTAGTATTAATGTTGATATTGACAAAGTTTGTCGATTTCCCACCTTAAAAAACATGATGGATGTCAAAGAAAGTCGTCGATAATGTGGCAGTAATGGATGGGAAGCGACCGTGACAAGTTAATGAGTGCTATTTAAGTCTAATTTTATGTAAAGTAACATTAATTATTGCGTATTTATGTCCCATAGGGACATAGATCGTCCAAATGTTCATATAAAGTAAACCGTGAGCTTTATGGTCTGGTTGAGGAAACTCCTTTTGTTCCTATTTCTAGTATTAATGTTGATATTGACAAAGTTTCGTCCATGATGTCAAAAGTACTTGAGCATTTCTCTAAGAGCTCTCCTTGAGGAACACTACTCGCAATCGACAACTTGGGTTCGGTCCGGACGATTACTGGACAAGTCGGACGGCGAGCTACCCCATAGAAACGAGTTGTCATATCTTGTCATTCAGGCTGTTTGAAGTAGCGTTATAGTCAAAATCTGTATTGTGTACACTTCCAACAGTATGTAGTTGCAGTTAGTAGTTTTAAACAAAACATGTTCTAAAATATGTTACATTTCAATTCAGAATACAATGTAATTCCGCACGAGCGCCGCAGACCCGCACTCACACATAACATGTAGATACGAATAAATTATTTGTGAAATGATAACGTCGCGATGTTACTCGGTAAATGAATTTAAAAGCGGTGTGCGCTGCACAAAGCTCACACAATAAATTAGCGAAGTGAGCGGTATGAGCGCTGGGAGCGGTGCAAGCAGTGTGAGCGGAGCGGCATATCCTGGCATTCGCTGCCGTCTAACTTGTTTATCTCACAAAGTGAAACTCATTAAAAACTCAAATTTGTGTGTGAGGGCGCGTGGGATTATTTTTAAAATATTAATCTAAACTCGGTGCTCAGTACAACCGCTCCAGTATCATTTGGTGGAGTGCTCACCAACAATTCGATATGGGCGTTATTGAAAGAACAATATTGCCCTAGATAAAGTGCATGTATCTGGAATCAAATATCAATCAAATCTTATGTTTATTGTGTATAGGTAGAAATAACCTCCCTGAGTATAATCGTTGTATATTATAATAGCTAGTAAAAAATGTTTCCATCCAGTCAAGCGATGTGTATACATAGACTTTATATTTGCAGATCTCTATAATAGGATCTGTTATGTTATTGATTTGTGCTAACGATATGAAAATGGCAAATCTCATTCTTTTACATATAAAAATAACACTTGACTTGAAAACTTGAGCACTCTTAATAAGCATTTTTCTCTTCCTCCTATCTCCTTGAATTCACATAATAAAGCTTCCACTCTGCTTGAGCTTTCCAAAATGTCATTACCAAACTGTCCTATTTTTAACCTCAGTCCTGCCACTGAAGACCATGGCAAAAAATCTCTCTTTGCTATCTCCTCTTCTGATGTGGGCCATGAAAATCTGTGTTCGAGAATGATAATCCCTATTCTCCCATAACTGCTGGCAATTCTCACTCGCATTGTTAATTATTCCCTATTCTCTGGCACATTTCCCTTAGTCTGGAAGCAGGCTCATATAATACCACTTCCCAAGACACACAATCCATCGTCCTTATCTCATTTCAGACCCATTTCCATTTTACCATTCCTTTCTAAAGTTATCGAACACATTGTTCATGGTCAAATCACCAGACATCTATCGTCTAATTCTATTATTTCCCCCTGTCAATCAGGCTTCCGCTCTGGTCATAGTACTGTGACTGCATTTCGGAAAGTCACTGACGACATCCGCCTGGCTATGGACAATAAATCTCTTACTGTACTAGTTCTACTTGACTTCAGTTGTGCGTTCAACTCAGTAGATTTTGACATACTGCATGGAGTTCTTGGATGCAGATCCCATCTTAAATACCATCTCAATTTCCCAGCCCATAAACCCATTTTACCGCAGGCGCCGCATCCGTCCGGTGGACGGATGCGGCGCCTTCGCAAGGGGAACACTCTCCCCCGCCTATGGCTCCGCCAGTTGCGGTGTCCAACGTGGACCACGACGGCGACGACGACGACGAGGACATTGCTCCAGAGGTGACCGAGGTAGAGAAGCGAGTGGCGGTACGTAGGCTTAGTGCTTAGGGCCAAGAATACCGCCCCAGGACCCGATGGCTTGCCTGGAAAGGCCTGGGTCCTGGCCATGGAGGAACTTGTGCCTCTACTAATAGGGGTCTTTAACGCATGTATGGAGAGGGGCCAGTTCCCACTTCGCTGGAAAATGATCCTCATTGCAAAGCCGGGGCGCCCTGCGGACTTACCGTCCGCGTACCGGCCCATCCTGCTGCTCGACGAGGTCGGCAAACTCTTTGAAAGAATTATTGCAGACCGCCTCGTCGCGCACTTAACACGGGTGGGGCCGGATCTTTCGGACGGCCAATTCGGCTTTCGCAGGGCTTTATCATGCGCGTGCGAGCCCTCACGACGGGGGATGCGATGTCCCAGGGCAGGTGTGTCCTGGCGGTGTCTTTGGACATCGCCAACGCGTTAAATTCTCTGCTCTGGAGTAGCATTAGGAGGGTACTCCGGTATCACCGGGTGCCTCACTACCTCTGTCATGTTGTCGAGGCCAGGTACATTATCTATCCTGGTCACCTGGGAGAATGGAAACGACGAGAGATGTCATGCGGTGTTCCGCAGGGATCGGTACTAGGGCCACCCTTGTGGAACATCGGGTACGACTACGTGCTGCGCGGCGATCTGCCTGACGGAGTCAGCGTGGTCTGCTACGCAGATGATACGCTGGTCCTGGCGCGGGGAGAGTCGTACCAGGCGGCGGTCGAACTAGTGACACGCTCGGGTTGCGACAGTCGTGGAGAGAATCGAAGAGTTGGGACTCGAGGTGGCATTGCACAAATCCGAGGCCATGTGCTTCCACGGCCCTCGGAATGCGCCACCATCGGGTTCGGTAAATTCAAATTCAAATTCAAAGCATTTATTTCAAATAAACCATTTACAGGCACTTTTGAAATGTCAAGAAGTCAGTCAGTCAGAAAAAATGATGCTAATTGCACATTCCAAAGCGTAGATCTCTATGGAGAAGAATGTGCAAGAAACTCCATGGACACTCTTTTCAATCGTGTTTTGCAATTACAAATATGTCTGTTACATGTTTCTTGTCGCTATCATGTGAGAACAATGTCAATAAAGTAAAAATAAAAACTAAATATAGATATTAAAATGGCAACTGGCAGCTAAGAGATGACCAGTCTCAACTGACAGCGCCCGTTCACGGACCTGACGCGAATATTAGCACCACTCAGCTCAACCATTTTAAAGGGAACCGAATGATCCAACACACGCGCCACCATCAGTGAGACATTTGAGTGAGCATGACAAACTCTCAACTGCCATGCTCATTTATGTCAAACAGGACCAATAATAACCTAAAAATCATAAAATAGCTCCATGGTACTCACATTTACAAACTTTGAAAAAAAAAATGCTTCTACATTATACATTACTAAATACAATAATAATTAACAACAATAATATTTTACAAATTATAGTTTCAACACTAATCAATTTGTACACCCCGGTGGTAGTGGAGCTGGACCAGCATTGAGCCAAGCATTTTTATCTTGAATATAATCCTCCAACTTATAATATGCTTGCCTGCATAGTGTGCGTTTAATACAAGATTTAAATTTCGTTTCATTGAGTTCTAATGTTTGTGGAGGTATTTTGTTATAACATTTCAAGCAGTACCCCATGAAAGAAGAGGCCACTTTAGCCAGTCTAAAACCTGGTTGAACTAATTGGTCCCTATTTAGGTAACTAACAGTAGAAGGATTTCACATCGGCGTCGAGTCGACGATGAAGTACCTTGGACTTGTCCTCGACAGCCGATGGAATTTCGAGGAGCATTTCCGACGTCTGGCTTCCAAACTGGATCGTACTGGGGCTGCCCTCAAGCGGCTCCTGCCCAACCTAGGGGGTCCAGACGCCTCCTTCCGGAAGCTCTATGCAGGAATCGCTCGGTCTATGGCCCTTTATGGGGCGCCGGTATGGGCGCCGTCGCTTCGAAAGCGACCGGCGGCCAAACTGAACGCAAGCCAGGGGGTCATGGCCATCTGGATGGTACGGGGATACCGCACAATTTTTCTGCGAAGCAGCGAGCCTCCTTGCTGGCCAACCACCATGGGATTTGCAGGCAAAAGACCTTGCACGCATGCACGATCTGCGCATGGAGATGCAACACCGGGGTGAAACTCCCCGCTGCCGCGCCAAGTCGCGGCATGACGGAAATTAATAATAATACGCAAATAATATTAATACGCACTGCGTCTATATCTCTCATCCAACTCTCCTGTCGCAGGTCTGCTGGAAAAAAATTCGTTAGAAATAAGCAGGAACTTTGTACTCTTTTATCTGGTGTATTTGTGTGTACATAAATAAATAAATAATCACTGAGAAAGGTTCACCATGCTCACTTAAAATCTCCTCTACGTATACTAGAGTATATGCATGTTGAGGAGATTTTAAAACGACAGCAGAGAGGGCACCGATTTATATCTCCAGTAACTCAGTACGACTCTCGGAAGATAATATTATTAGTTAATAATATTATACTAAGTATAATATTTCTTTTTATAATGTATGACGAAATGTGCCACAAAGTAACAGTAATTTGATTCAACCAATTTCAATAATTCAAAATTAAATCAACTGATTTCATAAAGTGGAAAACAAAATTACGAACAACCGATCCCTCATAAATTTGATCAAGAGCGACGAAAAAAAAAAAACAATCAAGCGTAATTGGATAGATGTTGTGTACCACCGGAGTGGTAGAGTGGGAGGCTGTACTCTCTCCTCCGACGGAACATAATTGGGCTCACGCACGCCGTCGGCTCGCGTGCGGGAATTAAGATAAAAACAGGTAATTTATTCAAAGAGTACATTCCTCCCGTATTAATTCTCGTCCAATCTGTATGTGTGGGTGTCAATAAATCTAAATATTCATCAGTCTGCTGGCGGGTAGATGTGGGTGGAGGGAGGGGGCTCATTTAGACGCATTAATTACACGCGCCCTCTGCTGCATTGCCTAAACCCTTTTAATATTCTCCACGCGTAGCTCCGTAGTGCTCCGTAGCGCTCCGTAGCTCCTCGTAGTACACCGTAGCACAAAGTAGCAGCGGCGTAGCGTGGGGCCTTATCTGTGCCAGGCCATGTTTATCTGGTAAAGTTTTTGGTTTACTAAAGAAATGAAAAGCCAAGTTTTGTTCAAAATATTAGAATATTGTGATGTTAATTAACTAAAGTAATTTTTCGCTTGGGAAATTTCAAATAATTTGTGCGTGGGGCGTGAGTTATTTTACCCCAAAAACTAGGGGAACCAGACTTGAAGTTAAATTTCTTTGCAATAATGTGATCAGTGCCACAGTTTTGACTGGTCCAGTAGGATAAATAATTGGTACTAGCGTGATGTATCTTAAACAGCCCCCGCTTGCACTTTACAAATATATATAATATCCAATTGCTACACGAATGAAGTCGCGGACAAGAGCTATTAGTTATAATAAAAATAATAATCAATAAAAAAAAACCTAATACGTGGAGGAAGTCGCAGGCAAAAGCTAGTTATTATATAAAACAAAACGTCTACACTTTTGTGTGGTGCCAAGCTTACGCACTAGATAGTTGGAGTAGTGCAGTGGTTACGCATACATGACACAATACCTATCACGACTGTTCTGACCGACGGGTTGGGTAGAGATGTATCTGTAGTCATCATTACAGCCGATATACGTCCACTGCTGGACATAGGCCTCCCCCAAATATCGCCACAATGAACGGTCCAGTGCGTCTCGCATCCATCGGATTCCCGCAACCTCCACCAGGTCATCGGTCCACTTTGTAAGGGGCCTTCCAACACTGCGTCTTCCAGTACGTAGTCGCCACTCCAGAACCTTTCAGCCTTAATGGCCATCTGTTCTGCGAGCAATGTGCCTTGCCGATTGCCACTTAAGTTTGGCAATTCTTCGTACTATGTCGGCAACCTTGGTACTCCTGCGGATAACTTCTTTTTTGATTCGATCACGCAAGGAAACCCCGAGCATAGCCCTTTCCATTGCCCTTCGGGTGACTTTAAGCCTTCAGATGAGGCCCATTGTGAGCGACCACATCACTGGCAGCACTGTATCTATAGTTTAGGAATAAAAATCTAAAGTTTAGGAATAAAATAAGAAACTCCGATCACTGCGATGCGCACAATATGGAAACGCTTTCTTAAGATACGCCCCTCGTCCACTTCTCCACGTTTAGTGCACGCCACTGGACGATTGTGATTACTAAGCGTCTGGCCGACATGTAATAATCAGAAGGGAGCATTTTGTGTTTTTGGATACATTGTTGCAGGGATGACTATTTAACATTTGGTTACTTATATGAATTCGTCTTCAAAAAATAATATTAAAAAGAATAGAGTAGATGCATAGTAAATTCTTGCTGATTTATGCGGTGTTCTAATCATATTGATTTTAAGAAAATCTGTAAATCTTACCCTCATAATTGTACTTGAGTAACAATTAATCTTGTCAATTCATCTGCAATTTCAAAAAATAGCACCAGTTCCATGGCTCTCGGGCCACTGGCGTGGGCCCCGACAACCTCGCTGCGGGGGGCAGGTCACCTCGCATGCCGGTCACGCGCCGCGCTTTATTCTATTTAAATAACCGTTGGTGAGCGCCGCCCAGGCCGGAGCGGGATGTGATTACAGTGCATACAATACAACGTAAGTGCGTAATGTACCTATAATAAGAGTGAACGATGCTTGCGAGGCTCGTCAACACACTAACTTGGCCGATTGATCGTTATTGCCGCTCCGTTTTGTCAATTCAGTTATTAGTGTTATTTATTGTACCGGTCTGTTTCAGTCCAAGAGTTACTTACTGTACAATCTTAAATAGTATACTTTGATGCACTGGTGATACACAGACTGTGAGGAGGTAACACTTTCAGGGAAATTGTATGTTTACCTTAAGAAGTTCAGTCCTGAATAAGACGTTGATGGAGAATTTGAAGATAGTTGCGAGACACGGTTTATGGCAGGTTGCTGCTACTCTGCGAGTTATAGACGTGCCGCTGCCGGCAGCTCCGGGTCGTAACCGGCGATACAGTCACAGTGTTGAGGCGGACGGCAGCGCTACACTTTATCGTCACTCTACTTAGTAGCGGCGCAGTTTATAGCCGCTGAGTTTCACGCGCTTTACTGCAGGGCTTTGTGTGATACTCACGGATACAGTTTACAACAATACAAAAGACATATGTTGGCGTTATTATTGCCTCCCACTTAACCACCTAATAGGTCAACTAACAATGTTAGGTCTTCTTATTTTTTGAAGATAAACTTTTCATCCAGTAAGTTAATAACAGTGTTAAGGTGTGGGTCACTTTAGTACATTTTTTTTAAATAGTGATTAAGGAGCTTTGTAACACGTTAGTACATTAAGATCACATTATAAAGATAAGTGTTTATATAAATATTCTGATACAAATCACACTGCTTAATCCTTCTATTGGTGAAATTTAATAAAATATAATAATAATATGTGGGGTAGACAACAAAAGAATAAAAGCAATGTATAAGTTAGATTATTTATTAACCCAAGCGGTATACTAACATGTAAATATTAGCACTATAATGTTATTATAACAGAGGAACACAATACATCAGTAATGATTGTAACGAGTCGAAATCGTCTCGCCACATGGTTCGCTTTTAGGCGATTTCCGAACCGATAATTTGAAGGCGTTCCTAAAAGGTCGTGTAGCCAAGTAAGGAAATCTTTTTTAAAAAGCGAGCTGTCAGATTTTTTTGTTCACTTTCCGACCCGATGATGTACTAGCGAGAAGCTATTTTTGTTTCTGCCAAATTATTTTTTAATCGGCTCCCATAGCCGCTAATTTGTGCCCAATAATGGCCTAAAAGGAACGGAAGGAGTCCATCCTTTATTTTCCAATAGGATTGCTACATATTTTCCGGTAAGAATTCATTTTTCGATTTCTACATGATGCGTGACAACGCATGAGGGTTTTCGTTCCTGCATCTTATATCTCGTTGCTCTTTTACAGTTGAAGTGATTTTTCGCCCACATAATTGTTTTGATGTTTTGAGGCGCACTCAACATATTACCTACAAGAAAAAAACGGTGAGTTTTCCCTCAAAATTAACTACGTGACCTCGTGTTTGAAACTCAAAAAGTCATAAATCTAATGATTTCAATCGCTTGTTTCAGCCGCCTGGCGTTTTTATTTTTTTTATTTTTTATATTTACTTTCCTTTTCCTCGAAATTGGAGTCCCTTCGGACTGGTCTGCATTGCCCCGCCTGGATTAGGTTTAATCTATTCTTTCCATAAACTTAAAACAAAGATGCAACAATATTATCTAGTTCTAATATTCTAAACAATGTCTTTTATTAAGTATCTCATGGTCATGAACTGCGGGCCGGATAAATTAAAGACTAAAGCTTGACTTATATTTTTAATCTTTTATTTTCCTCACATGGCCTCCCACCAGAAGATTAAAAGCCTAATTCTCTCCGAATGGTAGTGAATCCGAGTTTTGTTTTTATTGAGGATGTACCTGGCGCCCGAATTACCCATTTAGTTATCGGTACATCTTCAACCGTCTAGTAACACACACACATCCCATACACAATACATGACATTTTGTCGCTCTGCGAACAGGGACGTTGAAGTAGTTCATGACCTTGTTTGGATTATTGTTGCATCTTATAATTATTCATTAATACTGTTTACAGGTATGTTTTGTTTTAATATTAACTATTGTTAATTGCTGTAAACAATTTAAATTATTTTGATATTTTTTAAGAACATTATTTTCCTACTAAACATCATAGTACACTATAGTACAATATTATTGTTGTTTATATTATTATGTTTTGCTAACTGTTATTGTTACAGCATTGCATTTTGCTTTTACATAAGCAACAGAATTGTATGGTAAGACAGCTTTTGTTATACTTTAAGTTTTCAACGGTTTAAACTCAGTGCGGTGTAACTTTGTTTTATATTTAATTAAGTTAAAACTTAACTTTAGTTTACTTTTAAATCATACTATAAGGCATTCAAACTTATATTGTAAGGTATTATTGCATCTTTTCACTGATAAACATTTTGATATTTTCATATAAGTAAAGAAAAATTTAATATTTTAACTTAACCTCAAATATTTTGCAACTTTAAAGTTTTGCTTTTTGCTTGATTGAGTTCAATCATCATTTTGCTTGTTCATCATGGATAAGGAAGTTCAGTCGTCTCCTCCTCTTGCTGAAAAGAATAATTTGGAATCTGACGGTCCTTGCACAGTTCCTATTGCTAATGCTCATGTGCCTGACATGATTAATTTAACGGAAGTTCAACATCCTTTTGATCATAATGGCAGGGTTGCACACTCTTCTTCAGCTTTTGCTATGCATGCCTTGCCTTCTTTTAATTCAATGAATGCTTTGGTTAATGAACACATTAAAAAGAATTTGCCTTCTGCAATTAAATTGCCTGATTTAAAAAAGAGCAGAATTAAATTTGATGGAAAATCTTGTGTAAGGGAATTTATTACTGAGGTTGAGGAATATTTCTTTCTTCTTATATAAAAATTTTGATGAAATTTTATTAGTTGGTTCATTCACAGACTTGCTTAGTGATATTGCTCTTAAATGGTTTCGCACGGTGCGTATTCGTATTTCTTCATGGCACGAGCTTAAGCTTGCTTTGTTTAAACGTTTTGACAGGCCGGACTTCGATTACTTTTTGGAACATGACCTTCGTACCAAGAAACAGAAAAGTTTTGAATCACTTCCAGACTTCATTACAGATGTTATGGATATGGCTAGTCGTCTTTCTTTTCCATTATTTGATTTGGTTTTAGTTAATTGTGTAATTAAACATAACATGTTGCCTATTTACACACCTTTCATTTTTGGTAAATGCTACTACTAGAGTAATAAATGAACTTCTTGAAAAAGAGATATTTCTTAAATTTGGTTGTCCCAAAATAATTGTTTGCGATAATGGTACACAATTTACTTCTAAACATTTTGTAGAATTCATGAAAGGTTTTAATATTACTAAAATATTTTATAATTCTTTGTACACACCTCAAAATAATCCTGTTGAAAGATATAACAAAACTGTTGAGACTTGCATAGCTTGTTTTGTTAAAGATGATCATAGGACTTGGTCTAAATATTTACCTCATGTCCAATTAGCTTTAAATAATAGTGTTAATCTTGCTACAGATTTCACTCCAAATTTCTTGATGTTTGGTAGGGAGCTTATTTTTGATGCTTCTTTACATCGTTTAAGTGATTCTATTGAAGACTTAAGTGAACTGGAAGTTACCAATAGAAGTCACTATGCTGATTCTCTGAATTCACTTAGTGATATTTTTGTTAAAGTTCAAACTCATTTATTAAAAGCTTATCAGCGTAATGCTTGCTATTATAATAAGGGTCGGAAAGTCATTTCTTTTGATGTGGGTGATGTTGTGTGGAGAAGAAGTTTTGTTCAATCTCATGCACCTGCTTATTTTTCGGCTAAACTTGCTCCTAAGTTTATTAAATGTAAAATTACAGAAAAAGTTTCTGATAACGTTTATGTTTTAAAAGACCTAAATAAGGGCTCAACTGGACGTTATCATGTTAAAGATATTATTAAATTTTAATTTGGTTTTCAAGTGTTGACTTGTTTTTGATATTTTTGTTTGGAGGATCTTATAATAGATGATGTATGACAGGATGGATGATAGGTTTATTGATCTTTGAATGAAACTTTACTAGGTAAGCTTTAAGCGAATTTATTAAATTCAAGTTTGGCATTCTAAAATACTACTTAGGACATTTAGATAACTTTTTCACCCCCACACAAACGTTTTTCATATCGAAAGATCTTATAATTAATTTTTTTTTCCTGTATACACTATTTTTATACAGTTATTTTTTTATACACCTTTTTTACAATTTATTAATAGGTTCCTACTTATTTACAATATAGGTACTTATTATTTTTTAAGTTATGCGGATTTTTTTTCTTGATATCGCAGCTTTTTGCTACTGTGCCCGGAAAGTCGTGGTGTAGTCCCGATCACAGTATGCAGTTTTTTGCTATTGTGCTCGGAAGATTGGTGGTGTTGTGCCGATCACAATATGCGTTTTTTAAGATGTTTGTGCTCGGAAAATCGGTGGTGTTATACCGGTCACAACATTCTTTCTTTCTCTTTTGCATCCTTGCGTATGCAGTTTTTGCTATTGTGCTCGGAAGATTGGTGGTGTTGTGCCGATCACAATATGCGTTTTTAAGATGTTTGTGCTCGGAAAATCGGTGGTGTTATACCGGTCACAACATTCTTTCTTGGTTCTCTAGCACCTTTGGTGATGCGAGATTTGATACTGTGTTTCACGGTTATAATTTGTTCTTGCTAGTCAGTGGCGATGGTGCCTAACTGTACTCATATAGACATATCTTTGAATTTTTCTTATAAGACAGCGGCAATTGCGCCTAACTGTATTCAAATTAACCTACTTGGTTACCCTAATATACTTGCTAGTCGGTGGCGATGGTGCCTAACCGTACTCAATTTAGTTTTTTTTTCGTAGCCTTATACACGTTGGTCAGCGACGATTCTACTTAGCTGTACTTGCGATATTTTCTTGAATTAAGCTAGTTAGTCAGTGGCGTAGGTGCCTAACTGCACTCATGTTGGTTCTTTTGGTATTGTAAGTCGGTTATGTTGGTGGTCTAGCTGTACATATTTTAAATGCATGTTATTTTAGGATCTATACACTAGCAACAATCCAAGATTGTATTTATTTTGGTTTGTTGGTATGTAGTCTTATTACTCCGTTCTTTTCTAGAACAATTTTTTTTACCTTTTTGGGTTTATTGTTTTTGGAATTTATATTTCAATTTTTTTTTTCTTTTTAACTAAGCTTTCGCTTTAGTCTCTTGTTTTTTTGGCTAGCATAAAAGAAATTCTTTCTTTTATTTTTTTCGGGGAGGGATGTAATGTAACGAGTCGAAATCGTCTCGCCACATGGTTCGCTTTTAGGCGATTTCCGAACCGATAATTTGAAGGCGTTCCTAAAAGGTCGTGTAGCCAAGTAAGGAAATCTTTTTTAAAAAGCGAGCTGTCAGATTTTTTTGTTCACTTTCCGACCCGATGATGTACTAGCGAGAAGCTATTTTTGTTTCTGCCAAATTATTTTTTAATCGGCTCCCATAGCCGCTAATTTGTGCCCAATAATGGCCTAAAAGGAACGGAAGGAGTCCATCCTTTATTTTCCAATAGGATTGCTACATATTTTCCGGTAAGAATTCATTTTTCGATTTCTACATGATGCGTGACAACGCATGAGGGTTTTCGTTCCTGCATCTTATATCTCGTTGCTCTTTTACAGTTGAAGTGATTTTTCGCCCACATAATTGTTTTGATGTTTTGAGGCGCACTCAACATATTACCTACAAGAAAAAAACGGTGAGTTTTCCCTCAAAATTAACTACGTGACCTCGTGTTTGAAACTCAAAAAGTCATAAATCTAATGATTTCAATCGCTTGTTTCAGCCGCCTGGCGTTTTTATTTTTTTTATTTTTTATATTTACTTTCCTTTTCCTCGAAATTGGAGTCCCTTCGGACTGGTCTGCATTGCCCCGCCTGGATTAGGTTTAATCTATTCTTTCCATAAACTTAAAACAAAGATGCAACAATATTATCTAGTTCTAATATTCTAAACAATGTCTTTTATTAAGTATCTCATGGTCATGAACTGCGGGCCGGATAAATTAAAGACTAAAGCTTGACTTATATTTTTAATCTTTTATTTTCCTCACATGGCCTCCCACCAGAAGATTAAAAGCCTAATTCTCTCCGAATGGTAGTGAATCCGAGTTTTGTTTTTATTGAGGATGTACCTGGCGCCCGAATTACCCATTTAGTTATCGGTACATCTTCAACCGTCTAGTAACACACACACATTCCATACCAATATATGACATGATAATCATCAGTACTTAATAATCAAAACATAATCACATTTATTCAACATCATAATAACAATTCATAGCAATAGCAATATAGCAATAAAAATATATTTAAACCAAAACATACCTGACTGTTCAAAACTGTCTTGCCGAGTCCGAAGCCAAACAAAATCTGACTGGCAAAGCGTCTTGCGTGCTCTTTTATAGTGCGGCCTGCTTGTCAGTGGCGGGGAGTGAGTAGTCAATAGACTTATCAAAAACAGGGTACTTGGAAAAATACGTTAATATTTTTTTTAAAATAAACAGAAAATGGATATTTCTCCCACACGGCCATTCTGACGAGCAGCCGGTATGGCTCGTGAATAACAATAACATAGTTTAATAATAACAGTAAATGGTATCATTTCTTAGATGATTAATAATTAAAATATATTTAACAAAAATAATCACCATGAGATGGCCTTGGTAAAAGCCTATAACATTATTGCCTCGGTAAAAAGCCTTATGTAAGGCGCGGCATAAAATTATGTGACAACATAGCCTCGGTAAAAAGCCTTACTTGAAGGCGCGGCGTAATTCACATTATAAATATTGCCTCGGTAAAAAGCCTTATGTAAGGCGCGGCATAAAATTATGTGACAACATTGCCTCGGTAAAAAGCCTTACTTGAAGGCGCGGCATAAATCACATGATAAATATTGCCTCGGTAAAAAGCCTTATGTAAGGCGCGGCATAAATTAAATGGCCTTGGTAAATAATCCCTCAAGGATACGGCCAAAATAGCATACTCATTACCAAGCACTCATCCAACACCTGGCCACAATGTAATGGCTGCGTACAAGGCAAAAAGTTACTAATTTTCCGAATCTAGTGATTCGGTCAGTTCACAGCCCATGTCTGAAGACACAAGTCTCAGATTTTCATGAGAAACATACAAATCATTTCCAGTACTATGAACTTTTACAGTATATCGTTCATTATCATGAACATTAGTAATAACGCATGGACCTTTATATTTACTATCGAGTTTCATAATAGTACGTGGATTTTGTTTTATCAAAACAATATCACCGATTTTAAACGGGACAATTTTTGCTTTGTTTTTATCAAATTGAAGCTTTTGTACCACTGCGCGTTCGTCTATGCGACGTTTCGCAATTTCTCGAGAAGCATTAAGATCCAAGCGTTCAATATCATTTACAAGGGCAGAAATGGCAGGAGGTGACCGATTGTAACCCATGAGAAGCTGAAAGGGAGTTTGTCCAGTAGTTTTATTAAATGTGCAATTGATTGCGAGCTGGACTTCCCCAACAGCATCCTTCCAGCTTCTTCGGGAAGTATTTTCGACTACCGTGAAACAGTCAGTGAGGACCTTCATTAGCCTTTCAACCTGGCCATTTGCTCGGCTGACACCAGTTGCAATAAAATGTAATTCAATTGACCAGTTCTGGCAAAAAGTCCGTAATTCTTTTCCTGTGTAAGACGCCGCTTGATCACAAATTATTCTTTTGGGGGTACCAAAAGTAAAGACAAGGTCTTTTAGACAGTTAACAGTAGCATTTTCAGTTAGGTTAGTCACAGGTTTTATCAGGCAATACTTTGAAAAAGCATCAATAAAAACTACGGCATATTGTTTTTTGAGTTTATTGCCTGTTAGTTTGCCTGTGGTATCCATATGCACAGTATGAAAAGGTACAGGTACTTTATCAATGGGATGTAGAGTAACTTGACGAGACCCAGATTGACTCTTGTTTATTTTACAAGTGAGGCAATTCTCAACATATTTACGCACATTTTTAGACATATTTGGAAACCAAAACTGCTCGCGTATCTTTTCTAGGGTTTTTTCCCAGCCCAAGTGTTTAAGGGAGTCATGATACAACTGAATTAAGTGCCATCTATAGGATTTTGGGACAAACAAAGACTTTTTTGTCTTGTTATCCTTTGTATTATAAATTCGATACAGTAAGTTATTTAGGATTTCATAACTGCTAGCTAAATTTTTATCTATTGTAGCATTTTTGATTGAATCTATCAAATTTTTGGTCTCCAAATCATTTTGTTGTTCGGTTTCTAACCAGTCATTGTAATTTAAAACATTACTTATATTGAGAATTGCGGGGTTTCTACTAAGAAAATCCACGTGTGGTATGCGCTCACCTTTACGGTACTCAATCTCAAAATCGAATGACTGCAAGTATGCCCACCATCGATGGACACGGGGTAAAAGTTCTTTCTTATTTCTAGACGCTTTCAAGGAATTACAATCCGTGACGAGCTTAAAACTTCTACCAAACAGATAGTGTCTAAAATGTTTTATGGCTTTCACTACTGCCAAAGTTTCAAGCTCGTACGAATGATATCGTTTTTCAGTGTCGGTGGTGCGCATACTGAAGTACTCTATGACCCTAAGTTGAGCATCGTGTTTTTGAAATAGGACAGCGCCAAAACCAGAGGAACTGGCGTCAGTATGAAGTTCAATACATTTATTTGGATCGAACAAGGACAAAGTTGGCTCAGAAGAGAGATATTCAATAACTTTTTCTCTCGCCTTGTCATGATTTGACGTCCAGTTCCACTTAGTATCGGCCTTAGTTAAATCATATAGAGGACTCATCGTTTGAGAAAAGTTTGGTACAAATTTTCTAAAATATCCCGCAATACCACAAAATTGGCGAACCTGTTTCACTGTCTGAGGGACAGGACTCTCTATAAGGGCTTGTACTTTCCCAGGACTGGGTCTAACTGTACCATTAGAAATAATTCGACCCAAATATTCAATTTCTGTTTTGAGAAATTTACATTTTTTAATATTTAAAGAAAAGCCGGCCCCTTTTAAAGAATCGAGAACTTTTCTTAAATTATCGAGTCCTTCATGCACAGAGTTGGAAAAAACAATTACATCATCAATATAAATCAATACGAATACATCTACATACATTTTTAGAGCTGTATTGATAGCCCTCTGAAAAACGGATGATGCATTACACAATCCGAAGGGCATACGCAAAAACTCGTATTGCCCATCAGGTGTGACAAATGCAGTCTTCTCAATGGAGCTGGGAGCTATAGGTATTTGGTGAAAACCTGCGGCCATGTCTAATACAGTGAAGAACTTGGCATTCACGAGTTTACCAACATGATCATCAATGAGTGGAAGAGGGTAGTGATCTCTAATAGTGTTACTATTAAGTTCTCTGTAGTCGACACAGAGCCTGTCGCTACCATCTTTTTTTCGAACCAATAAAATAGGACTAGAGAAAGGGGAGCTACTGTCGCGAATAATTCCATTATCTTTTAAATCTTGTATAATCTTTTTAACATTCTCTCGCTCAATGGGTGCAAGACGATATGGGCGTCTTTGAACGGTTTTATCTGGATTTTTTAACTTGATACTTAGTTCTCCTGTGTTTATTTGTGTTACGGAATTCCCCGATGTAAATAGGTCTTGATAAGATTTCAATATATCAAGTAAATGACCTCTAGGAGTTGACTCGACATCAGTATCAATACAGGATTCTAAATCAATTTTTTCTACAAAATTTATGTTGTAAGAAGTTTTAGAAATTGTGGTTTTAGAATTAGACAGTACTACTTGTATGCCAGGAATGCTAAAAAGATTCTCACCCAAAAGAATGTCATATTGGATATAGTGATCCGGCACCAGTACAAGCTCCAGCTCCAAATTCAGGTCATCAATACAAATCCGACTAGTTTTAATACGAGTGGAACAAAATGTGTTTTCTCCAACTCCACGCAATATTGTACTTTTGAAAGATATTTTGCCACTGGTGGAATCCCCAATACTTTCACGCATTAATGAGCACTCTGCACCACTGTCTATAAGACAGGTAAAGTTACGACCATCGATTTTGCCAATCGTGGAACGGTTGTTAGCAACCATTAAAGAATTTACTGAATTTTCAGACTTCGGTTGAGAATTTAAACGTTTGAAACAATTTTCAAACTTATGACCCGGCTTTTTGCAAAAAGTACACTGTACGCGAGCTTTAGGGGTTACACCAGTTGGCACGGCCTTAGTTTGGTCATTTTGAGCAGGAGTCTTATCAGATTGATTTTTGGCAGTACTGTCATTGGAAATATCTGTATTCACACGAGTACGACAATCCCTTTGCAAATGACCCACCTTATAGCACTTTTGACAACGCTTGAATTTATAATCTCGTGAGTTATACTTGGTCTTTTTAGCAGGAATATTGTGATCAGCGGAATCATGGACTGGATGTTTACGCTTATAGGAATTTAAATTCTGTATCAATTGAGGCAACGTTTTAGGCGTCAGTCGTAACAAATCTGATCTAATACGAAAGTCTAACACACCTGATATCACGGCGTCCACCAAATGCAGCTCAGTCACCTTAACTCCTACAGCTTTTTTTGCCAGCTCCCATTTACGAGATGCATATTCAGCCAAACTGCTTGCTTTGTCGGTCGTATACTCCATGAAAGCAGTAAGGTCATCATAATATCGCGTTTCATCTGAAAATGTTTGAATGAGATTAGACTTGATTTCTTCCCAATTAGTCAAGGTGGTATAGTTGCGACGTGCCCAATCGGCAGCACGCCCTTTCAAGTTTTTCCTAGCAAGGTTTAAAGTCTCCCGTTCGTTAAGCTGATATTCAGACTTCAAATCGTCAACATGTCGACACCAAATTTGAATGGCATCTGTGCGATCATCGGGATCAAAAGGGGGTAGATAAACATTATCTAAATTTCTTGCACGTGGTATTGGATGTAATACTTGTGCCGTCGAAGCAGTGCCTGTAGCCTGAAGAAATGTACTCATCATTTCTTTCATCATGGTTTTCATAAAATCAAGAGGAACTGAGTTACCGCCCTGATTATCTGGTGCCGCAGCCGTTGAACATGAAGGTCTACTCTGATTCGAGCTGGAGACAGGTTGGGTGTCCTGGTTCTCTTGCAGCCGCTGCCACCTGGCCCGCGTTCCAAGAATCGGAGACTGCAAATTTTCGTTGGGAGTGACATCAGCGGATTCAGGAAAGTTGGCAGCACCGTTGTGCTCGTAGTTTGACATCGCACCTGACTCAAACGAAGTGGAAATGTGTTAGTATGTATGGGCACTTGATCCCACTTCTGATGTGGGGTAGACAACAAAAGAATAAAAGCAATGTATAAGTTAGATTATTTATTAACCCAAGCGGTATACTAACATGTAAATATTAGCACTATAATGTTATTATAACAGAGGAACACAATACATCAGTAATGATAATCATCAGTACTTAATAATCAAAACATAATCACATTTATTCAACATCATAATAACAATTCATAGCAATAGCAATATAGCAATACAGCAATAAAAATATATTTAAACCAAAACATACCTGACTGTTCAAAACTGTCTTGCCGAGTCCGAAGCCAAACAAAATCTGATTGGCAAAGCGTCTTGCGTGCTTTTTATAGTGCGGCCTGCTTGTCAGTGGCGGGGAGTGAGTAGTCAATAGACTTATCAAAAACAGGGTACTTGGAAAAATACGTTAATATTTTTTTTAAAATAAACAGAAAATGGATATTTCTCCCACAAATAAATATGTTTATTGAGTTCAAAGAGAAGCATGAAGCATGTTTAGTTAAAGTACTTGAATCAAGTATTCGTAACACGATTTGTAAATCAGTGTATGATTTGCTGAAGAACACTAGGTAGCGTCGCCGGCGGTGTAAATAAATCAAGGGCGCACACATTACACATTGCTATTCAGTGGCGGCGCGGAGCGGCTGATAAGCGGAGCGACATTTACATACAAGCTTGCCGCGCCGCCACCGCGAGTGAGATACATTCTTACGTAAGTGGTTTGACTACTAACAGACACTTTGACGTCATCCTTCACGCAATATGTGACCCGCACTTATTGTGTTGTTTTCTAACATGAACAGGGGTCAGCAACAAAGGGCGACTTGGTTGACCTTGACCAAGGCAACATGACGATTGATTGTATGTCTCGTACAAATTTAGATTCTGGGCTGCCATTAAAAAGTTTCTGTTTTGGGTGATATGGTTGACTTTTGGTTGGCACTGTGTCAATAGATTTTAAAATGAAATACGTCTGTTCTTTACGAGGTTTATTGACAACTAAATCAACATAGGTCATGATTCTCTTTATAAATATGAAATTGGCGTTAACAGATTCTAAAGAACATGTTATCATATTATATCCCACCCATCTCAAGCATGGCATTGTAATGATCCACAGCTTTTGTTGTGATTAAATCTCTTTTTTAAAATGGTCACTATACTGTAGCATTCCTGCATAATCTCGCTAGTGAGGCGTTTGGGCAATCCCGGTACTCTCATTATGTGAGTAGCTTACGTGCAACTCGACTAACATAAAAGTCAAAAGAAGAAATCTAAAGGGAAATATGGAACATGTTTTGTAGTGTCAACTTCTGATACCAACTTAATTGAATTTATTTCTTTATTTTTTTTAGGCAACGAAATATGTGATTAGATGTAAAAAAACCTTTGTGAGTTAGTATGATACAATATTAAAATATAATAAAAATTAACAACTTTTCAAAATTTTAATTTTTTCTGCTTTTATTAGTACCAATGTGGTCGCCTACAATGGGCCTCATAAGAACATTTAAAGTCACCCAAAGGGCAATGGAAAGGGCTATGCTTGGAGTTTCCTTGAACTTCCTGCTTAATGAAGATATCCACAGGAAACCCAAGGTTACCGACATAGCTCGAAGAATCGCCAAACTTTAGTAGCAATGGGCAGAGCACATTGCACGCAGAACAGATGGTCGATGGACATGAAAGGTTCTGGATTAGCGTCCATGTACCGGAAGACGTAGCATTGGAAGGCTTCCCACAAGGTGGACCGATGACCTGGTGAGAGTCGCGGGTATCCAATGTATGCGAGATGTTGATGGTCTTTATGGCGACACTTGGGGGAGGCCTTTTTCCAACATTGGATGTCTTTCGGCTGAAATGATGATGATGATGAGTACCTCCTACTAGCCCTACCGGCACTCGCCAGTTCTAATATCAATCGTGTTTTTTCGTAGTCAGGTTTTAGTTATCTTCAACTTGTTAGCAAGCACTTTGACCGTGATTATTGCTTGATTGTTATATTGACTAGTTATTTGATATTATGTTTAAGGAGCTAAAAATCAGATATGTTTTCTTTGGTCAGTCACAAAGGCCCACCTCTGTGACTGACCAAAGAACACTCCCAAGTGTACGTACCTACTCACACATTAAACACGAGCGGTAATTAGAGCACTGCTGCTTACGACGTCACCATTGATGTCCATTATTTAATTTTAATTAATATACCTAAACTATTAATATAATTATGATCCTTTTACGCATAATTTAGGAACTTCAAGCGCATTGACACACGATATCAGTATTTCGAAAATGATCACCATATTTGGTTGATTTTACTGGCACTAATAAACATAAGCATGTCAGTGTAATTTAGTGCGGTGGTAGTAACATTATCATCAGCTTATTGTACCATAAAAACAAGGAGGCAATTATATAAGTGTCGATACAAGCTACGCCCGCTTAGATAAAGAGCTGAGAATTTGAATTAAAACGTCTGCTTGATTACTCGCTGAGTTTATTAACTTCAGATTGCGAGAAAATCTTAGAAATGACCATATTGGCCGCAGCGTTACTGCATAATATTTTGGAACTTGGACAGTTTGAAATCAAATCATTAAAGTGGTTAGATAAATTAAAACTGAGAACTGTGTTACTTTAAAAGTAGTATGATATGGCTCAGGTTTGGCACAGGAACTGATGGACACTACTGAAGACCCTTAACTGTAATTCAAGATGTAAGTTTACTTCATTTAGATAGTTATTGACGCTATGATCAATAAACAATTGACGAAGTCTATCATCACTTCAATCCGAGACTCTGGAGGACTCCAACCACTATCTACAAGTGTTTGAGGTAATGCTCTAATCACTTGGGGCTTCATTTTGTTGATACCTTTGATTGCGCTCTCCACAGATACTGGGCATTCAATGGAACTTATCAAGGTAAGCTCCAGTGATTACGAGGAAGGGGGGGGGGGAACAAGATGCTTCTCATGTAATTAATATAATTTAGTTCGACTGTGATCCGGCGCGACGACACTGTGCACGAATGCTCAAAGAGTTTATCTTGTAGTAATCGAGCGTGACGCAGTTTCGATACTGACATCTCGGTGGACTGTTGATGTGTAGCGACATCTATGACATACTCACAAAGGTTCTTGAGAGATCAAGGAAGTTCACATTAAAAAAAAAAAACAATATAAAAATAGCAATCATCATTTTCGTAGCCTTTTCCCAAGTATTTTGGGATCGGCTGCTGCTGAATACCCATGGTTTAAAATAGTAACAATAAACCAATCAATTACGGCGACCAATGGGTAGCTCGCCATCTGACCGTCCGGTAACCGTCCAGACCAAGTCGGCCCAGCAGGGTCGAAACCTACTGGGATCATGGGTTCGCTTCTGAAAGGAAAACCCGGCGCTGGCATGAAAGGCAAAGAAGGAACAAGAATGGATTTTAGTCAGTAAAAGTCTGACACACTCTTTTGCGAGGATGTCATTGAGTGGTTTTTTCCACCTAAAAAAAAATTACATCATTAGCGATTTATGTAACAATAAATCACTAATGAAGTTAGTGGTAAAAGTACTGTCATGAATAAAAAATAGTATAAAGCATGTACTTCAAAAGTCCTTTATTTGTTTTTTTCTGTAATCGTGATCTCTCACTCCTTATTCTTCGTAAAAATCATAATCAAAATTCTCACTGATATTTGTATAATAAAAATAAAATAAAAAAGCCTTTTATTCCATGCAGCAACATACACAACAATATTTTAACTTGGAAGAGTAATTACAAAAAATAATTATTCAAATAGATAATTTAGTTTGATTTCTTATATAAACTAATTTCTTTAATATAATAATTTCAATATTTTAATTTACACATGATAATTTCAATATGATAATTTACACTTATACATGCAATTACATGTTTTTTTTTTGCTCACTTGTTTTAGACTTGCCCATTAATCTAAAATCTAGTAGCTCGTTTGTAATCTCTACATAATGGAGAAGAACGACAAAGACATTTGTAGTATTTTATAATATTTTTGATTTTGGTTTATCACAATAACATCTACAAGAACTTAATTCTATTTTCTATGTCTTAGACCGTTTCACGACGTTACATCTCTTACCATTTAAGAAGCAAACTAAGAATGGTAAGGCACAGAATGTGAAGCAGTATTCCCTAATACCTATTTTATATATAATCTAAACTAGTGCTTGACTGCGATCCCACCTGATGGTAGCCAGTTATGCAATCGTTGATTATGGGGCGCACCAGATTATTAAAAGTTTATTCATTCTAACCTTTAAACATCTAAATTATAATCGGACGGGAAGACCACAACATGCAAATTCTTCCAGTCCTCCGATGTATACGGTACGAAAGACGAGGCGTAACGCTTAGTTCAGACCGTAGAGGTGACAACAACGTAAGGGCAGATACTCGCCGTAAGTGGGGTTATCCGATAGTAGAAAGATGATGGCGGAACCAAGTCATGCAATTCCCGCGCACACTCTCCAAAATACATCCTGTAAAATACCGAAAGGCTGGCTACCCTGCACCTGTACTCTAGATTTTGTGGATTGATGATTCACCAATTAGCCTCTTCGCATGCCTTTCCACTGAATCCGAAGCTGCTAGATGGCATTTTGCAGCACCAGCCCATAAGTGGCTGCAGTAGGTACTCCATACACGATCGGACCTGAGCTTTGTATAACTTTAAAAGCTGTCTCGGTGTGAAGTACCACCGGACATTTGCAAGAACGCCGAGTTTCTTAGCAGGTACCTTTGTACTCAATGAACCGTCCAAAGTTAAGGTCTGAAGAAATTTCTACTCCCACGAGCTATATAGTAAGAAATAAAGCCTCAGCATGACGAACTATACAGAATTTATACAATCATTAAAAATAATTAATATTTCTTATTAAATAACTTTCGTGAGCCTCGTTAGTCGATCTGTCACAATATCGTAACAATGTACGGACAGCGGTCTATATAGTTGTATAACAAGTCAACCAATTTACTAGAAACACATCCTTCTTATTTTATTTTTATAGACTGGTTAGGAAATGTTGACCTGTAGGTGACATTTTTACTATAACGTGAAATGTAATGTCCTGCCATTTTCTATCAATCACAGATTGTCATAAATTATCCTATAATACATATAAGCCATAATTATATTAGTACTCAAACCGGTATAAAACTGAATAAAAACATGAAAAGCAAACAATAACGCATAAATAAATGCAGTAATCTGAAAGAATATTAATAACAACAGATAGTATTACATTATTCGGCTCAAATCACTTGTTACATTGAAGTAGCTACATCAAACCCAAAGAATCTAATCATTTAGAGGAATTTCATCAATGTGGTTTTTCGTAAGTTTAGTTTTTTTGTTTATTTGTACACACAATGCAACAATATTAAGATAGAGATACCTACTTGGAGATAGTTATACATTTGATTCGCGAAAAATTAAAATTCAAGATAATTAACGTCATACAAAATTAAGAATACTCGTAGGTACTATGTGTGTACTCACTGGTGATGTGAAGCCGAACATTCGGCTCACAGATAATATTTAACATTCGGGCGGCAGCGGCCGGCGGCTAACGACTTCCGCTTCCGGCGCCGGCGTACACCGCTACGGTACGCGCTACGCCGTAGCACCGCTACGAGCTACGAGCTAAGAGCTACGGCACAACACTCAGTTGAATGGCCGTGTCAGAATGAAAGTCGGAATTATGAGTTTATTTCGTGAAATACGAGTGTTTTTATTACGTTTCCAATTTTATAACGAACAATGACACGCCGGGGGTGGCGGAAGCGCTTGGACGTCAGAGCGCGCGTGTATGTGTGAGACATATATGACTTTCATTCATCGATGCGCTTTCGATATGTGCAAAATTTATATTTCAATTATCCCGACTATGCGGCTACACTATTAACAGTTGATTCTATTTAATCATATTTCTCATTGAATTCATACCTATTATATTTCAATAACAATTTTGTTGTGTCCCCACCGTGAATCTCAGTAAGCATCAGAGCGGGCCTGCGTGGGGGTGTGTCGCAGAGAGAGGGTTCAGAGGGGCGGGGGGACGCACTGAATATTTATGCAGCGCGCGAGTGACGCGACAACTTTCCTCCATGAATACGACAATTGAAATTACAGCCGGCAACGAAACAATTTTGTTATTCAAACGCGACTCGACTCGTCACGGGAAAGTGGGGGGGGGGGGGGGGTGTGGCTAATCAAAACAATACGTGATTCAATACAAACACCGTTGGAAAAACGTCACTTACGCAAGCCGCGGGAGAGCGGGCACGGCGCAGCGCTATTGATGCGTCAGCGCTAATAAGTTAATCTCCCCTCGACTGAGCGCTGAACAAACTGACATGACACCGAATCATTCACACTCAAATGTTACCAAAATAAGTGGACCATTATCTTTGTCTCCTCAGTAACAGTCTTGATCGGTGTGACTGCATCTGATACTAGGACCAGACACATGATGGAGTTTGTGGCACTGAGATAATAATAATCTCCAAGATAATAATAATACAGTAGCCGGGGTGCACGGCTGGCGGAGTCTGAGCGTTAAACACCATGAGTTTAATTTTATCTTTCTCTTGGCCTGGTCTGGCCTCTTGGCCTATTCTGGTCTCATGACCCAGTCTGGTCTCTTGGCCTGGTCTGGTCTCGCTGTTGGGTAAAACCCTCTCTTTTCTCTTTCTAAGCCTGTGTGATCTCTGGCCAAGTTTGATCGAAAAAAGGAATAAAATAAATGTAAAATAATGACTTAGATAAAATTATTTACTAACTAAATTATAACATTTAGGTACTCACAAAGAAATAAATTCATATTAAACAACTTTTTCTTTATTTCATTTTTTTATTATTGTTGATAGGCTCGCTTTTGACCACTATCTCACCTGATGGTAAGTGATAATGTGGCCGACGATGGAGCACGCTTGCCTAGAAGTAACCTATTCACTCTTGACTTATAAAGACCCCTAGGTTCTAGCTATCAGGAAACACAGATCCCGGCAGGGAATTCCATTCCTTAGCTGTACGCGTTATGAATGTGCTCCCAAAACGCTTTGTACGTATGGGTGGGATGTTCACCATGTACCGATGGCGTAATGCCGTACGTCTAGTGGTCTGATGACGGAACAAACTTGATGGAATTAAATTGTGCAATTCCAACGCAGACTCCCCGAAGTGTAATCGATAGTAAACCGACCGGCTAGCAACTCAGCGTTGATGCTCATGGCTTTGGAGTTTTGACTCGACAAGTGCATCATCACCGATGATCCTCTTGACTCGCTTCTCAATCGACTCCAGGGCATCAAGCTGGTATTTGGCAGACCCATCCCAAAGATGAGAACAGTATTCCATACACGATCGAATTTGCGCTTGATAAAGTTTGAGCAGCTGTTCCGCCGTGAAGTACCGTCTCACCTTAGCTAAGATCCCCAATTTTTTGGCGGCCTGTGAAGCTTTTGCCTCTATGTAAGAGTCGAAATTGAGAGTAGACAACAACCCCAAGAAGCTCAAGGCCGTCGGTTATCGGCTCGGTTACACCCCAGAATAATGGAGCCGGGTGAAATTAGCTCCGTTTGGCGGACAAAACACACCCCTGACTTGTAGCAGCATTGAACTTGACCGGATTGGCATCGCCCCAATCGGATACTACCTTCAAAGAAAAGTTCAAGCGTTCACCTATAGCCTCTCGGAAAGACTGGATCTGTGACCCACTAGCATGTGCATCGGACACGTATCTCTCAGCAACAGTGCTATCGTCTGCATACCCAAAGGTACCGGGTTTAAGAAGGTCGTTTATGTGCAGCAAGAACAGTGTTGCCGAGAATACTGACTGCTGAGGGACCTCGGCATTAATTTCCATTTGACCGGACGAGCAGCCATCAATAACCACTCGGATGGATCGCCGTCTGAAGGAGTCTGCGATCCAGTCACACAGACCAGTGGGTAGACCGAAGGAAGGAAGCTTAGCAATAAGACCATCATGCCAGACCCTGTCAAAGGCTTTCGAGATATCAAGGGAGACTGCAAATGCTTCCTCATGCTTCTCGATAGCCTCACTCCAGATGTGAATGGCATACGCTAGAAAATCCCCAGTTGACCGATTTCAGCGAAAGCCATGTTGACGATCACTGATGTAATTAGCTTCTAGGTATGCCAGGAGCTTATTATTGGTCTGTAATTAGCGGGGTCAGCCTACCCTTCTTTGGCTTTTGTTGCACGTTAACTTGCTTCCAAGCCATCGGTACTTTTCCTGCCTCAAACGAAAGATGAAATAGGCGTGTCAGGATCGGAGACAGTTCAGGCGCACAAGTTTGTAAAACAATTGCCAGTATTCTATCGGGACCGCTGGCTTTGTTCACGTCAAGGTTACGTAGCACCCCACGGACGTCCTTCTGATGGATGCGTATGTCTGCCATAGTCATCTCGCATCGCTTAGGGGGTCGTGCGTCACCGGAATCAAGGCGTGAATATTCAGCAAAAAGAGAAGCAAATAGATTAGCTTTCTATTCAGCAGTGTGGGCCAGCGACCCATCAGGTTTCAGCAGTGGTGGTAATGAGGGACGGCAGAAGTTCAATTTAACACATTTAGCCAGGGACCAAAAAGCTTTACTACCTACTGGGTATGAAGCAAGTTTGTTCCCAATTCGGTTAATCTGGTCAAACCGAGACATCCGCATCACCTTCTTGCATCCGCCGGGTGCCTCTTGGGCTGGGATCGGGCGGGGAATAGACGGATACAAATTTCAACAGACAACGGTTGAAACTACCTATTGGTGAAGATATCGACACTGAGTACCGGTCCGGATCTGTAGTCAAAAGAAATCAATGTTAGGCCATGTGTGACTCAACATTCAGCACCCTTGTAGCCCCCTGGACCAGCTAGGTAAGATTTAACGCTAGCGCTAGCTTCCACATCTCTCAGCCAGCATGGTATGTGCACTGGTATGGGAAGAACCACTCCTGATGGTGCTACAGGCATTGAAATCCCCCAGTATCATCAATTGGGCAGAAGAGTGTCCACCAAAGCCCAAAGCTTGGAGTACCTGGACTCCTCAAGATTGCGGAGACGCCGATAACAGATGTCGTCCTGGGCATATACATACATACACCCGCGCGTGGTTTAAAATGGTGCTCCAGGGTAAACACTGGGTAAGATAAGTACGACACGTCTGACGGACTACTGATCTGCGTCTCCGAAAGAAAAAAGAGTAGGTTTCTTAGTCTCCAGATGGTGGTGGACTGCGACGAGATTGGAGTGTAGTCCTCGGATATTACTGAGGTGCAACTTAAGAGAGAGGGATTGCTGCCGCTGTTTAACTGTTTTATTTTTAATCTTTGTCATTTTGTGTGATAAGAGTGAAATAAGGAGAGGAGAAGGAAGTGAAAGCTACCTGCGGTCGGCCAGCGGCACGCCGTGCCTTGGATCCCGCTACCCTCCGCGACCAGACTCCCAATACTTCCACACCAGTGTGGGCCTGGTCTGTCTGCCTGCAATGGAACCACCACTTCGACCCAACTCCTCTAAATTGGTTACACTGAGTTTCGTACCGGAACACGGCTAGGCCGCTTGGCGGTACGTCTTTGCCTAGTGGGTGGTCGCAAGCTATCGGTCAAAACCTACCACCAGTAAGTGTCACTTGATTAGCACCACCCGGGGACCACGTGTAGGGACTTACAATGGGTATTCTCCTAGGGACGCGGGTGACTCAGCCCCCAAAACTTAATAGGTATATTTATTTATTTATTTAATGTACACACAAACACATAAAATCAAAAAGTTGGATGAGAGAATATGTAGACGTATGTATAAATAAATTAGAAAAAAAAAGTAAGTAGACTACATTATCTTAATTAAATCACATAATACATATATATAAATCAATAACAGTAAATAAATGTACACATAAATATATACATACAATACATAAATTAAATTATAAAAATACATTTAATATAAGTGTATGAGATGGTAGAGGGGTAATGTTCCTTCCACATGACGCAGGTTCTCACCGAACGTGGTCAGTTCAGGAAGTTCCTGCACCGGATTCGTGCGGAAGTAACGCCCAGGTTTCAACACTGTGTGGACCGCCTGGAGAACACGGTGGAGCACACGGTGGAGGCATGCCCCGCTTGGACAGAGCACCGCCGTGTCCTCGCAGGGGAGATCGGGGGCAACGATCTCTCGAGCGCCGGAACTTGGTACAGGTCATGGTCCGAAGCGAGGAGTAACAGGCGGTCACCTCCTACTGCGAAACAGTAATGTTAACAAAGGAGGAGGCTGCACGTGCACGCGCGAGGGAGCGTCCCTCACGCCCCAGCTGCCAGGATCCCGATCCCGATTTCCGGCCACCGTAGGCGCGAGCTTGTGGAGGGCGAGCAATGGGTAGCACGCTGTCCGACTATCTGGTAACCGTCTGGACCGAGCCCAAGTCATTCGATGACTTGGGCTCGCCACGCGCACTGCGCCTCAAGGAGATGTCAGCAATTCGTAGGGGCCCAGCAGGGTCGAACCCTACTGGGGCCAAGGGTCTGCTTCTGAAAGGAAGATTCGGCCCTGTTATGAAAGGCATCGAAGGAACAGGAGTGGGTTTTTAATATATATACTTAGTCTGCCTTCTCTTTATATCTTGGAAAGTATTTTGTACGTTCGTAAAAACCTAGGACTTTTCAAAATTAGAAGCGATTTTCATAACATAAATACGCGCAGTAAACACGAATTTGTATTACCCAAATGGAGATTAGCTAAGACCAGCAAGTCATTTTTAGTAAACAGCATACGATTTTAAAACAAGCTACCAAAGGCGGTGACTGAACTTAGCGGGGGCAAGTTCAAAACCCATATTAAGTGTGTCCTAACTAAAAAAGCGTATTACAAGGTTAAAGACTATGTCGAAGACACGCTTGTTTGGCAATGACTGCTTCTGCACATGTGGCCCCCTGGTAACTCATAATATTGTGTACATCTATCTATTAACTGCTCCACATTTGTTGTAATATATACATTTTCTTTTTTCTTTTCTTCCTACACATTGCTTTTGCAATATCTTTTATATTATTAGACGCCAACCACCATAAATTCGTTAGTAATTTTCTTTTTGTTGACATGTCATTTATTAATAATTGTAATTACTTATTGTTCTTGTTTTTTTTTATATAACTTCTTTTTTTTTTAATGTGAATGTGAGAACACCGTGGACTTCGCGAATTCTTAGGTTACTTCCTATTACGACTCACTTTTTTTTTATATGATTATTTTTGTGCTTTTGGGTACAATATCGACTGGTCTACACTGTTTTTACATAATGTCTATTAATACTGTAATATGAAAATATTGTAAACAATATTTTTTTTAAAAGAGTAACCATGGAGTTTCTTGCCGGTTCTTCTCCATAGGAAACGACCAATTTGGAACCGTGCACTAGCTTCTGACGTTTTATAAGTGCCCATGTAGGCCTATGTGAAATAAAAAATTTTGACTTTGACTTTGACTTTTGACTTTGAATAAGTAAAAGTCTGAAACACCCTTTCTTTCCGCCCAAGAGCGAGGGATGTCATTGGATGATTTTAACACCTACAAAAAATAAAAAATAAAGAGGGGTAGTGTTGTTTGACTAGTTTTTGAAGACAGATATATTTTTAGCCTCACGGATTTTACCTGGAAGTGAGTTCCACAGTCGTACTGCATGAAAAGAGAAGGAGTTGGAATCAAAATGGGTATTCTGAGATGGGAAATTGAGATGGTATTTATGGTGGGATCTGCGTGGGGCATCGGCAAGGCGAGTAAACGAAAACCGATCACGCAAGTAGCCAGGATAAGCAGGGTTGAATAGGATGTTGTACAAGAGATCGGGTCTCTTGTACAACATCCTATTCAACCGTGACCCGAGTGTTACTACGAAGATGGATAGGGAGCCACTTGAGAATAGTCGTATTTTCTTAGGCCAAAAACGAAATGAATATACAAGTTTTGCAAACGCTCAAGCTTATTTCTTAACTCCTCAGTGGCATCCAAGTAGCAGGTATCAGCATAATCGATGAGCTGAATTAGAGTTTGAGCTAAAATTTTAAATAGCAAAAATCTCTGATTTAAGACTGTGCAAGGAAGAGTGTAACCTTATGGCTAACCTCGTTTACCTGCGCTCGCCAAGAGAGGTTGCTGTCAATTAAGACACCTGTATATTTAAAAACTGAAAATAATGGTATGTACAAACGCGTATACAAAGAAATCATTGGGCATCTAAAAATGCATTCATCAATTACTATAAAATAAAATACGAGTAATAACTGGACTCAGTTGCATAAGTAATCGTACCAATAGTCGTGTTAGCAATGCCAATAGTGCAATTGGTGGCTGAATAAGCTCGACCAATATTTTAAGAGGCTCTCGTTAGGCGGCTGGGTCATGGGCTCGATTTAGAAAAGCACAAGAGTATCCTAATGCAAGCCAAAGAGGTGGTGGTAGGCGTGAGGGAGAGAAAATGAATGCGATATGAGATGCCTTGTGCGTCAGGAGTCGCAGAGCGATTCTTGGCCACCGTAGGTTTTTAGACCTTCAAACGAGTAATAGGTAGCTCGTCGTCAGATAATGACAAGGCCGTACGGTGGCGCGTTGTGTAGCTGTCAGAATAATTCACAGGGCTGCGAAGAGTCTATGCTTGCCTATGCTGCGGGATCCGAATGAATCCCTGTGGCCCTAAAATGCAAAGTACAACTGAAAGAATACAGGCGGGTTTTAGATAATACACGTCTAATACTTCTTCTTGCTCCACTCAGCGTGGGCAAGAGTTTTTTGATGTCCCCAAAAGAAAAGAGGTTGCTCTTTCTGAAGTGTTAGCCACCGGTAACTTGGACCCTGGCCGTATTACTGGTAGCCTACTGTTTTCAATTTTTTTTTTTTCAGATTCATAAATATATATGTATTCAAAAGAGTGAATATATAAGAATAGTAAGCGTGCAGTTTTCTGAATACGTCATCCTGTCTATTCTATTGAACCATTTAAACCGTCCGGCTATGTATGTTCACATCAATCACGAGTTATACGTTTTAGTTAACGTCCTTTGCGAGACACGCATTAATGAAACTTCCCCCTCAGTGTCATACAAACACTGTAACAGTTCGTAGAAGACACGTTAACGCGTCAACTTGTAACTGCTAACACAATTACCTCCGCCCCGGGGTACATACGCCGCGTACTGCGCAGACCGCGTACCTGCGACACGCACGGTTCGCCGCGTAGTGCCCAATATTATGTGATTGATTGCCTGCTCGAGATAACAGCCGTGTGACATGTAAGCAGTACAAACAGTTGTGTAAAAATTAAGCTTGTCTATAATATTAGGTAATTTTAGTGCCTCGTGTATACAGGTAACACATGAATATATAACAACAGGAATGAAATTTCATTTTTCAAAAGAGCAAAATTAAAATAACACGTTCCCGGTATATCTAACCTAGTTGTACAAAAAAACAATAACCAACATGTTGACGTCGACAACACAGAACTATTTTTAATGTTATCAAAGCGGCCGTTTCTTTTGAAGTATTCTTTGCCTGTTCGGTCGCGGGTGGCAATCCCTTCAACGTGAAGGGTATCCCTGTCGGGTATAATCATCCCTCTCACTGTACCCCCTCCCCCCCCCCCCGCCCGCGCCCTCTAGCTTATCGCGGTACAAAAGCGAGAGATTGTGTGCCCGCGGGCAGCCGTGGGCCACGGCTAGGGCACATTGTACCCGCGGCACACGCGGTACTCGCTCAGGGATAACAATCCAGTTTAAATAAAAACGTGAGCCTTTGTTTTTCACATGAGACGAACCCCCGAGCACGTCAAACGTGAACAAACCGAATAAAACAAAAGATCCAAGTGAACTATTAACTAAACATGCACCAAACACTTCAAAAGAGCTGTCATAACACTCGCCTACGATATTGTTGTGTTAGTTTGAGAAAGAATACCGAATGCGAGATGGTACGCACGACAAGTAGGTACCTGTGTGCGTAGATAGGTACACGAGTGCGTGCCCCGCACGCGCCGGGTGCTGGGGTCGGGTGTGGCGAGTTTGAGCTAGCGGCGATTAGCGCGACGAGCATCAAGAGACAGCGACCCCTGTGGTCCGACAGCCCCAACGAGCGGCGCGGCGACGAGTCGTGACACGCGCCGAGCTACAAAGGCACTACATCACTATACTATGAACTTGTATTTTCTAATACGTAAGTCACCGCCGCTTTCTCACAATAGTTTAAGTATGTAATAGCGAGTAATTAAAGCTGTAGATGAGTGTTTGTCTGTAGCATTGTGCGGCGCCTCGCGTGTTGTAGCGACGGCTGGCGGCGTATATTAATATTAATCCGATGAACAACAAACCGTGTACTCACCACACATTCAATTAATAATCACTTGAGATTAACGGATCGCGTTGTTATGAGCAAACTTATACAATTAATACTCAAGTACATGTCTACTTACCTGAAGTCTTGTTACAAAACGATCTTCAATTGAATCAGTGGACAATAATAAATTAGCTAAGTTCATTATAGACTCGTGATTAGATCTCAACATTGCTGTGCTATGTTTGCCGAACAGCAGCTCTGTTGTGCCTAATGTTTGGCGTTATATGATGTGAATAATAAATATGAAGAGCGTGGACACAAGCTTTATTAGCCGACTTCAAAAAGAAGGAGGTTCTATGTTCGGCTGTATTTTTTTTTATGCATGTTCACCGATTTCTTGGTCAATTGTTTACAATTTGGAAAATTTTTGTTTCAAAAGACAGATTATGATTTCAAATTTATTGGTCTCATAGAAATATTGTTATGATCTGATAATGAACTTCAAAGATATGGAACGGAACTCCTCAAAGGATCACAGCAGAACTGTCGTAGAAAGTAAAATTGCTTTGTTTATACGTATAGTCGATGACTGAAAGAAGAGGGGGAGGGGATATATCGAACTGATCTGATTATGAAGTCGGAAGATAGGCACTAAAACTCTGTAACAAATAAATGCAACTTAACCGTGCTTGGGATATTAGAATTGTCATGAGATGAATTCTGGGTATAAGGTACCATGAATCCAATCTGACGATGGAATAAACACGCGATGCGATGGAATGGCACGAAACGAAACGAAACCGAAACCGTAATAAAACAATGTATTCTAGCCGTGGCTTAGCTTATTGGAACCTTACTATAGAACTTGCACACTATTGAAGTGTGGTTTTTTAATTGTAGTACAAAAATTAAGAAGTTTAAAGTAAAAATAAAAATTACAAAAAAAAAACACTTAAAAGTGCAAATTAATTTCGGAAGTCGGTGTTAAACAACGAAGAGACAATATTATAGAAACGCCGACTTCCGAAATTAAAGTTGTTGTGTACTTTTTAGTGTCTTTTTAGGGTTCCGTACCTCCAAAGGAAAAAACAGAACCCTTATAGGATCATTTTGCTGTCCGTCCGTCTGTCTGTCAAGACCCTTCATCTCGGGAATGCGTGGAGGTATCGAAATGAAATTAAAACTATATACTCAAATCTGCGGCTTCTTGAAGCTGTGAAAAAATCAAATTTCTAGGTTAACGAAAAAAAAAAAGATACGGCCGTTTACGTCTCAAAAAACGTGTATTTTGACACATTCAAGAAAATCTAAATTCATAGGGTACTTTCCGTTGACCCATTAATTGAATGAGTTGAATAAATCTGAAAACTGTAAAATTGTTGTTGTCACAAAAAAAAAAATTGCGATTCGGAAAAAATCTTCATAACTCCATTCGGCAATTGAACTGTTTACATAGGTAAGTATGTATGAAACCCCACACATATGCAATACACAGAGGGTGAGTATCCAAAACGACGGCTGAGGTAGGGACTTCGCAGCTGACGTGCAATTGCGGATAATTGTCGCAATTATGTCCACCGCGGGAACACCAATCATCATCAACTTCGGATACTAAAAAAAACCAAACGACTTGAGAACTTCACCCTTTTTTAGGTGGGCTTAAAATAAAGAAACTTGAAAACAAAACATGTTAAAAAAAATAATTGCAAAATACCTTTCAAGTTCGGAAGTTGCTGTTAAAAACCGAAAAAACAAATACCAGAATTATTGACTTCCGATCTTGAAACTTATTTTATATAAATATATATATATATATATGTATATATATGTATATATAGTATTTTATTGGTTTACCTATCATATGTTCGAAAACAATTTGACCGAATTTTATTTCACCTAAAACTTTACAACTATTTTCGTTTCGTTTTTTTTATTTCATCGAAGTCACGTCTGCTACTGTATCAGTTAACTTATTATCAACTCGATGTTTTGTAAGTTAAAAAAGTTATTTTGTAAAACGGCGCAATAAAGGTTGGTAAAATAATACCTATGACACGTGATACTTCGATTATATATAAATATGTCAAATAAATACATATAGCAAAAGGGACAATTCACACAAACAAAAAAAAACTGAAAAGTGATCGGTTCCCATTTTGACATTGTAAAAAGTTTTTTACGAGCTTTTTTTATCATTAAACGCTATTAAGTTATATAATGTGGAGACGACAATATAATAACTAATGAAATACTGACAATAGTCGTCATTGTGTAACTTTCACTTTGATGTGTACGATACTGTTAGTACTTACGTACTTTGAACATATGTACGTAACGTACGTTGTGTGATAGATGTGGAATATTATAAAAGAATATTATAAAAAAAAATAATAACTATGAATAACAAAAATATGCATACTTTTAAGCCGACGGGATAATATTTGAAAAAAGTATATCGCGTTGTCTTGTGCTGCTGACGTTCCAGCTAACTTATTTCTGTGTCGACACTCTTGCGCCATCCCATCTTCCTAGCTTGTCGCGCTATGCTGGTGCTGCGGTTGCGGCTGCGGAGAACCTCATGTGGCGAAAACATCACAACCTCGTCGGTAGTTATATTTTTGAACCGTTTGGGTTTGAGACTCTTGGGCCGTGGGGTCCGAGTGCTCATGCACTTTTTAAAGAATTATTCAAACGGCTAGTTGACACTTCGTATGACCAAAGGGCTGACTTTTACCTCGGTCAGAGATTAAGTATTGCCATACAACGCGGCAATGCCGCCAGTCTTTTGGGCACACTTCCAGTCGACATCGATGCGGAGGAATTTTTTGACGCCATATTTTAGGTAGGAGTTATTGTGTATATATTATGTAATTTTAATTGGTTATGTGTTTTTATTTTTCTAGTTACTGCAATTTAAAAGAGAATCACAAAACACAACTTATTATAACGTTATCTATCAGACTCGACACCTCGGCGCGACGCGACGAGCTTTTTATCCTAACTCCATGCACTAAGTTCGCATCCTTCCTAATTATGCTCATAATTAGTTGGTGCTCAGTTGTGTCACTACACCTAACTACCACTAGCGCTAGGCAGCTCCGTCGCCTGCACCTAGCGCCGGCAGACGAATATTGTTTAGTTGGCGCTAATGAAGACGATGTTGTTATATGTTATACTATTATAATTAGGAACTCAAGGGAATTCAACGTTTTGTGAAAGTTTTACTAATGTTATTTGTACACTAATTCACCTCATTTTCATGGCTATACTTTTTCAGCATTTTCTCTTATTTATTTGAAAACGAAAAAAAATTTGTTTCTAAATAAATAAATGTTAAAATGATTGCCATAGTAACATAATGCTAGCAGTTATTTAAAAAAAATACTATAGATCAACAAATTTAAAGCGTATGTTGTACTTGTGTGTCGATATGAATAGTTTGGACACAAAGGGAGCTGTTCAGTCACATGAATAATTCGTAAGTCTCTCTAATATCAACTGAATGATAAAAATATAATTATTTTTATTTTATTTGTTGCAAAACAATTTGTGTTATTAGGGACAACTAACTAAAAGGTGTCAACAACTAAAAGTGACAACTAAAAATGGAGTGCGACTGTATCATGGGCCCGGCCGTGTGTTGTACATGAATACGGGGGTGTTTAGAAAATAAAAAATAGAATTATATAGAAGCTTGTTAATATTTTTATTATTTTTCGAAGTAGTCTCCATTCCTTTCTAAGCAATGTCAAATGCGATGGAACCATTGACTGAAGCAGTGGGCTCTTCTTTATGGATCTCTTCGACGCCTTTTTCAAACGCAGCCACGGGCACGGGCAGATTTCTACTGTATGCTCCACACCCAAGTTTTTTAACCTATCAAATCCGAAACACTTACTTCCAGAAACACCTATGTCCAGTAAAAACTTGCGGAAGGTTGAAAGTGAGGGCGCCCTGGCGCTTATAGCCAGTCCTCAAAATATAGGGGACTTACCACCATGATTATGACGTGCTCGAGTATACATCTCTTGCCCTTTTATACCGCCATGACACATTTTGGTGGGACGAATGGTGAGCAGTCAGATGATAATTGAAAAATAATTCTTACAGTCTACTATGGGAGTCGCTAAGGATGGCAACTGGTATCCATAAATCTATCACTCCTAACTTAGATTTACTTTTTGAGGTGAACGTATGTGCGGACCGACTTCGATTGTAGTCATCAGTAATTGTGTACAGGATGAGGTGCGATACACCAGTGATGGCGGCGCTGCAAACGTCACCCCACGCCAGCGCACCGCCATGCGACGCGACATCATTATTTCAAATTGGATACTTACGGTTGCTGCACAATTACCAGACATGCTAATTAGTTAGTACCTAAATATAAATGAGAGCTCGCGCCGCCGAGCGCGTGGCACGCGAACATGCATCATTATTAGCTCAGTAATCATTACAGCTAATGCTCTAACATAAAGTACATTCACTTCTAACGCAGTCAGACTCACAAGCACTTTTACAATGTTCTCTGAATATGGACAAATAATAAAATTTTAATCTAAAATTAAGAGAAAGGCGCTCTCTCATTTACTTTATTCAGGCCACTCTAAACAATTTGAAGTTGGTAGAAGTTGCGTCGTTCCGCGAGAGCGAAAAGGCTAATCTGTGAAACTCCATCAAATGTAAATCGGTCGGAGGGATAAAAACCCAAGCAGCGGGTTTAGACAACAAATAAAACGTAAAGAGCAATGAATAGATTAACTGAGGGTTAATATTTGACATGTATAATTGACAAAGTTCCGCTCCCCCCCTCCCCACCACACCGCGTCTACACTTGCGCGGTCTAACTGAAGTAACTGTAGTTCCACAATATTGTGTAAGTAGGATGTACTCTTAATTTAAAACATATTTTTTAAACGTGGTTATCTTTTTAAGATGAATCGAAGGTTTATAAATATCCCTAAGTTTAGGGGAACAACTTAATTTCTTAGTAGGTACTACACGATCCTTACAATTCACATGAAACCAATTGATGATAGCATTATAGTATGAACCACAAACAATAATTATGTCCATGCTGTTATTCGATCGAAACATCGCAAAATATATCACGTAGTGCGTTTAGTTATAACTGTTTAATTATTATGGTAGACACTTACACGAGTTAATATTTTATAAAAAATTTGCCAGCACATTGAACTTAAATATTTTCATTCTTTTGGTAGAGTTGCGAGTTTAATCTCAGTAACAGTTCTGTCTTGCAAGTCAGCTACTCGGCACGGCGGGCGCCGGTCGCAAGATAACCGGCCAGTGATTGTAGCGCCACTCGAGGCTCTCGTGCTTGGGGCCCCAGGGCCTTAGGTGCCGCTCGCGTCTCCCGTGCCGTTCGTGCCGGCTCGAGCTGCCAAAGATTTATATAAAGCCAATCTCAAGACTAAGTGTTTGATTAGGCGCAGCGCAGAAACCCGCGGTATCGGCATTGCAGCGTTCATTCATATACATATAGTGGGTGTCTCGGAAATGATTCACAAATGTAGATGCACTAAAAATTAACAACAGATTCTGTACGCATTAATTTAAAAAATTAGGAACTGAACACATGGAAAAAATGCTTAAAATAAAAACATTATTCAAATGTCATCCTTCATGGCTCTTGCATTCTTCAAAGGTATATCTCACATTCATGAAAACGCCCCTCAAAAGTTGAGTACGAATGGTTTTGATTTCTTATCTAATGTTTTCCTTTATCCCCATCACAAAGCCCAAACCGCACACTTTCAAATGTTTTACTCTGGGGTTATCTGAAGAGTGTATAACTATAATCCATGAACGATATCTAACTTGAAGGGAATAATTAAACAAGAAATCAACAACATTCCTTATCAACATCTGAGGCGTGTTTTCATGAATATTAGAGATCGCTATGAATAGTGCCAGAGCCTCGAAGGACGATATTTGAATAATGTTTTTTTCAAGAAGTAATTTCCCCATGGCTTCAATTTCTGATTTTGTAATTTAATACGTTATATATAGATATATATCACCTTTGTGCTTGCATAACAAATATATATATATTTTTATGCATCTACAAAGGTGATTTATTTCTGAGACAGTCAGACAGTCTGTATTATAATATATCTACTCGGCACAGCATCTTTCAACCAATGACGAAACGTCTTTAGCATTTTGTTTCCCACATTAAAATATTGATGAATCTAGTGTGTCGCTGAAGCAACATCTGACAAACTAGCCAGGTCAGGTGCGAGCGCTCGTGGACACCGCGCACTGGCTGTAGTGGTAATAATTTCATTGATAACTGTTGAATGTACACATAGATAACCTTTATTGTACTTACAGCATAAAAAAATACAGTAGGACCTTAAATTTAATATGGTGTTACAATGGGCGGTCTAATCGCTTAAAGCAACACATTACATAGTATTAAGCGATACATTTATAAATTAAAAACATTGTAGAGCCACCATATACTTTATGTATACAATCAATCTTTACTTCGACATACACATTCTTTGGGAACCTTTAAGAGAGAGAATCACAGCTCTTTCATGATTTTAGATATTGTTCCGCCGTAATTATGGCGTGCACAACACAACAATCTCCCTCCAATCAACCCTCTTTGAGGAGTAGCCGGAAAGACAACATGGCGTCCTTACTTTCCGCATGATGCAGGTCCTAACCGGACATAGTTCGAGAGATTCCTGCACCGGATTCGTGCGGAAAAAACTCCCGGGTAGTAGGTAGGATTAGGTAGGTAAGGAGGTAGCCGCTCACGAGAGGCAACGGCCCTCACGCCCCAGCTGCCGGGATCCCGATCCCGCTTTCCGGCCACCGTAAACGCGGGCTTGCGGACGGCAAACCATGGGTAGCTCGCCGTCCGATTGTCTGGTAACTGAGCCCAAGTCGTCGACGGCGTGTAAAGTTACACGTACGCCTAAAGGAGATGTCAGCAACCGTAGGGGCCCAACAGGGTCGAAGCCTACTGGGGCCATGGGTGATGCGAAAGAGAACCCCGGGACCCTGGAACGAAGGCAAAGAAGGAACGGGAGTGGGTTATAGTCACTAAAAGTCTGATACAAAAAGGGCGAGAGATGTCATTATGCCAGGCGCAGGTCCTGACAACATACCGCCACTATTTATTGTCAAGTGTGCCAAACGACTAGTTAAGCCACTAACGATTATTTTCACGCGTTCTGTAAAAGAAAGAATTGTTCCTAGTATATGGAAGTACGCGTACATAATACCGGTACACAAAAGTGAGAATAAGAGCGATATTAATAACTACAGACCTATTTTACGACTAGCCTGTTGGTCTAGTGGTTAGTGGCCCTGACTGCTATGCTGGAGGTCGTGGGTTTGATTCCCACCCAGGACAAATATTTGTGTGATGAGCACAATCATTTGTTCTGTGTCTGGGTGTAATATATCTATAATATGTATGTATTTAGAAATATATAAGTATGTTTATCAGTTGTCTAGTACTCATAACACAAGCTCTGCTTAGCTTGAGACTAGACGGCGTTGTGAGAAGGTAAAAAAAAAAACAAACCAAGTTATGCCTATTTGGTAAAATACTTGAACGCATCATCTATACGCAAGTTTACAGTACTTTTTCTTCGATCTTTATTCCCCAACAGCACGGTTTTCTTAAAAAATCGATCGACCACTACCAACCTACTGTCTTTTGTCGACTTTGCTACATCCTGTATGGACGATGGAAGTCAGGTGGACTGTATTTTTACAGACTATAGTAAATGTTTTGACCGTATTGACCACAATATGCTCCTACAGAAGATTTTATATTTATTATGCAGTTATTTATGGTAACTTATACCGGTGGATAACATCTTACATAAAGAATCGTTCCCAGGCTGTCGTAGTCAATGGTGTTGTGTCGAAGCGGCATGTAGTCTTTTCAGGAGTTCCCCAGGGATCGCTTCTCGGGCCCTTATTATTACACGACTGACCCAAAAAGGAGTATATATATGAGTTTCTTTATTGCAACATAACTTCTAAATGACTGAACTGATTTACATGTATGAGGTATCGTTAGAATCCTTGCATCGTCCCGAGTAACATAGACTATTAAAAAAATATAGAAATGCAATGTGGTGGGAATGATAATTAAATGAACACCCATCGAATTAAAGAAAAAAAAAATCTGTTAATGCATGTAATTATCGTCTAGGATTTGACGAGTGTATTCCGTATGCACAGGATCATTCATTGTAGCGACGCTTGAAGGAGGCTTATGTCCAGCAGTGGACGTCTTTCGGCTGAAATGATGATGATGATGATTCCAAAAATATAAATATGTTACACTGTTAATCGAAACTGTCGAGTATAAAAAAAAAAAAAAACATTTTTGACATTTGGTTACGATACCCCAACTAATATTATTAATTAATATAACAAATCAGCCAAGTACAAGTCAGTCATGTGCGTGAAGGATTTTTGAACCATTGTACAATGAACAATAAGTACATGAAAACAAGAAACAACTTTGTCGATTAAAAAAAAATGGATAACATAAACTATACACAATAATAGCCTACCGAGTGTTTGACAGTTTAGTGAGTCAATTGTACTTTATCTACTCAATAGAACATTAACGTTGGTCACGGCTTAGTAAATGGCGCTATCCCACAAAGGGAACAACCAGGTATGGTACACGGATGGCTCTAAAAAGAACACCGGTACAGGAGCGGGGGGTACACAGCGACAACTGCAGTCTTAGCCTAAGCGTGGGTAAACTTGCGACGGTCTTCCAAGCAGAGACCTATGCTATTATCGGGTGCGCGCAGGAAATACTAGACAGTGGCACCGAAGGGGACACTGTCTACATTTTAAGCAACAGCCAGGCAACACTTAAGGCACTCACATCCAATAGAGTAGATTCTGGGCTGATACTAAACTGTATTAAATATTAAACCGGATAGGAAGGCGCAACAAGGTCAGATTGATCTAGGTGCCAGGTCATTCAGGAGTAGAAGGCAATGAAAGAGCCGTCACTCTGGCAAGGAAAGGATCCGAGACACCCCTATATGCAGCACTAGGCCCCAAAAGACTAGAGTATCTGGTTCAACTATTTACAAGACCAGAGGACTACAGGCTCAGCTCCATCAAAGCCATACTGGGACTCATGAAGAAGGTGGCCTAGGGCCAGCCCAAAAAGAAGATAAGATAAGATAAATGGCGCTATGGTGATCGTCGGAAAATTCGAATGGCCATCGCTATTTTGTGACCAACTAGAACCAGAAGAATTACCACAAGCCGTTTTCGTAGATTTCGACGTCAAGTCAGTACATGGCAACACTATTGGGTATTGGTATGGGTGACCAAGTTGAACAGTACAGTCGAATTTGACGGGCTAAGGAGTCATGGAAAAGTAGAGCACCGCATGCTACCGCTTATATTATGTTGGGCCGTGACAGTCCACAAGTCACAAGGGTCAACACTGAACAGACAGACAGACAGACAGACAGGCTAGGCCCAAAAATTTTAGCCAAAGGGCTAGTTTACGTTGCGCTTAGTCGCGTGGGGCAACTAGAAGGTTTGACAACCAGCGTTTTGGATCCACGTAAAGTGATGCAGGAGCCACACGACAGGAAGTCTCTTGATGAATGTCATCGCCTCAGAAATCTTCAACAATTCTATTTGAAGTGATTAATCTTCATCTTAAATGCTTAGAAACTATATTGTGATACATGAAATGTTTTTAAATTAAACTATTATATAAATAAATAATAAAAAAATAAAAAACGCACAGGCAGTCGTGTTTATTAATTTTTTTTTTTATTATACAATTTATTACCACTCAGTGAGGTGAGAGAAGGAATATATCAGATATCTCTTTCCTCGTTAAGTTAGCACAATCTTACATCGACGCCCCGCAAGTTCTCTCCAATCATTTCATCACAAAAAAAGATTAATTTACGCGCCCCCACTAGATCTGCTAGAATACCCTTTCTTCTTCTTAACGTTCCCCGCTGCTACACAAAGTACAGACAGAATTCGTTCTTTATAAGATGCGCAAAGTCCTACAATAATTTGATTGACTTTTCTAAACTTGACCTATTCACTACTAAGCCGTATTCAATCGAATTCTTACCAAACATTGGTTCGATAACTGTTTTACTTAGTACTGTAGACCTTATATTATGATTGTGTCGTATTGTTATGGTGCATACCATCATTGTAATTTAACTTTTTTTTTCTATTTCAAGCATGCTCTTCATAGCTATTTAAATGCGAATACATGTCATTGGTTTATAGTTGCAGAATTTGTTGTTTTCATTTTATTTTATTTTATTTTATTTTATTGATTAGGAACAACAAACAGCTACATTATGTAATATTAAAAACATTATAACATAAATATCTTAAATAATAATGTAGCCCACAGCGCTGTTCACAGATTACCATATAGAATAGGCTTTAAAAAGCTAGGGTAAAAGCTGCATGCATGACAGTTATATCACTTAATATAATATATATATATATATAATACACACCACTAATTCTCAACTAATACGAATACTCTAAGGGCCCACCAGAAAAGGTCCTGCCAATATTCAAGTAGAGTCTCAATAAACACCATTCACAAACAGCAAAATTATGAGCGCCTGTCTATATCCCAAAATGTCACTAAATTTATGAAAACATTGTACAGGCGGTCAAAATAGAAAAACACCGACCGTAGCATTTTTCAGTAGCAACTGCTATGAATGACTGATTCCATCATGAATTTACCAATCATGACAAACGTTTGTGGTCAATTTTGGAAATTCGTTCTTTTACTTTTGACTACTTTTTTATTTTATTTTTTCCGGTACCAATTGAAAACAGGGGTGCATATAAACAAAAACAGAAAAAGCAAAAGTAAAGTGCTACTTACACTAATAACAAATTGTAAAAAAAAAAAAACTTTAATTATAATACTAAAAATATTGACGTTAGTGAATATTAACGTTAAAGTGCTCGAGTGTCTCATACAAAAGTCTTCGAAACTTATGTATGGAGCATGTAAATATATCGATGTGCTCAAATTCACAATTGTATGATGTTACCATTCGCCGAATTGGTAAACGTTGGCCACTATTAGATCGGCAGGTACCTGTTGCAAATAGTAAACCGGCACGCACCTGCCGTCTATGAACAGTTCTGGGGACTGCATAACACAGTATATTGTTCAGGTCGATACAGTCAAAATTGCCAATAACAATGTTATATAAAACCATTGCTTCTAATTGTTTGCGTCTAGAGCTCAGTGTCAAAAGTTTGTATTTACTAAGCAGTTGGTCGTACGGCAAATACGCTCTGTGACATCTTTAATGCATTGCACGAAGAAATCTGCGCTGTACATTCTCCAACATATCAATGTATTTTTTATAGAATGGGTTCCAGATGGGTACGGCGTATTCAAGCTGAGAACGGACTAAAGTTTTATATAGGCAGAGGTACGAAGAGGATTGTTTAAAATCGTGAGTGGATCTCATTATAAACCCATACATTTTGTATGCCTTATTAATGATTTGCTCGATATGTAAGTCCAAGCAAAGCTTAGAGTCAAGCAATATACCTAGGTCACGTACTGAGCTTATTTTATTCAGCGAGATACCACACAAAGAATACACAAACCTAATAATGTTTTTATTTTTGGTAAAATTAATATAGTTACACTTGGGAATGCTTAGAAGAAGCTTACTTGAATAACAATAGTCCGTCAGTCTGTCCAAGTCCTCTTGAAGAAGATAACAATCCTGTACGTTTCGAATCGGTCTATATACCTTGAGATCATCCGCGTATAATAAAAATTTTGAATGACGAAAACAGTTTCCAATGTCATTTATAAAGATGATGAACAAAAGGGGTCCGAGAATAGAGCCTTGAGGGACGCCAGAGGTGACCTGAATAGCATTAGAGTGATAGCCGTTGATCACAACCCGCTGACTGCGATTAGTGATGTAAGAGATAAACCATCGCAACAAGTTACCACGAATACCATTGAAGGCTATTCGGCTCAACAGTAACTCATGATCAACCTTGTTGAAAGCTTTTTGAAAGTCCGTGTATACTGCATCAACCTGTATACGATTATCCATCATGTCAAATAGATCGTTAGCAAACACCAATAAATTCGTAGTTGTTGACCGCTTCTTTACAAAACCATGCTGTTGTTGTATAAGAGCATTATGGAGAATAGGGTACACTTTGTTGTGTACCAGTCTTTCAAAAACCTTCGACAAGGCAGACAGAATAGATATTGGCCGGTATTGCTCAACACTACGTTTAGATCCGGCCTTGTGTACAGGCGTGATATTAGCATGTTTCCATACCGCTGGCATGACACCTTCAGTGATACATTTGTTATAAATTATGGCTAAGGGTCTACATATTACAGTGGCAGTATTTTTGAGAAAGAATGCCGATAGACCATCTGGACCTGGGCCTTTAGTTGAATCCAGTGATTTTAATACTGTCATTACCGTTTCCTCTTCAAAGTTAAGATCAGAAATAACTATGTCATTAGATGTTGTTTCAGAGGGTGGCTCCCATTGTGAAAGGGCAAGTGAAGCAGGTTCATATACAGAAGAAAAGAAATCAGAAAACATATTGCAGATTGATTGAGGAACGCTGGATATATTGTTGTTATATTGTACTTTTGCCGGTATACCAGGTTTGTCTTTGCGATTGGAAATATAGACCCAAAAATCTTTAATATTTTTATGAATGCTATCCTCAATTGATTTAATGTATTTAGAGAAACACTTATGACAATTTTCCTTAAATAAGGCTCTGTGCTGCGAAAAAATTTCATAGTCTGCAATGTTGCCGTATTTCTTCCATTTGACCCATGACTTTTGTTTTTTTCTAAATATTCTAATTAATGTCTTGGAGAACCAAACTGGAAAGCCAGCCGTTCGGGATGCGGATAGTGGTGTGTGCTGCTTAATGATATCATCAATCTTATTGTAAAATGCACTAAGTGCCTCTTCAGAACCTAGAGGCATAAGAAGTTCCGTCCAGTCAGTACTCTGAATTTTAGGGTTGATGCGTTCATAGTCAGATTTATAGAAATTGTATTTTTGGAGTGGTCGCTTTTTCATGGGAAGAGTATCCACACTTAAACTTATATCACACACAAAAGGTGGGTGATACGTGTCGATAGGAAGTAGAGGCAACAACGCACTCGATACCCTACATGGTTGGTTTGATATCAACAGGTCAAGAATTTTACCATTAGTATTTGCCACGACATTGTATTGCAAAGCATCAAGCAATGACATTAAATTATTTAACTGAGTACAAGTCGTGGACGAGCCCATGCCAAACCCACCACTCGGTATATTCCAGACTATTTCTGGAAGATTGTAGTCGCCTATGATGTAAAAACAATCAACGCGGGGATCACCTAGTACTTGTTGTAAGATGTCAAAATGTTGTTCATATACAGGGATAGCCGTTCTTGGAGGTATGTAAGCGGCACTAATGATATGCCTCTTGGACGGTCGCATACTGGGAATTTCTATAAGCACGTGTTCGAAAATATTGCGAAACAGTGAATTAGCCGGAGTTATAGAAATGTCACATTCAGAGGACTTAAGTGTCCGCAACAAAGCAACCAACACTCCTCCGCCATCCATTTTTTTAGTGCTAACACGATCACGATCACACCTGTACACAATATAGCGCTGATCGATAAACTCGTTATTGCTAATCTCAGGAATTAACCAAGTCTCTGTGAGTATTATGATGTCGTGGTTAAGCTGAACCAGATTATTATTTTACTTTTGCTAATTGAGCCATTTTATTGGAATATACCTAACGTAATACGTGCTATATCAGTGGTGTACTGAGTAGATGTACCTTTGAGTGTGAGTTGTGGAGGAAACGGGCTTGCGGAAACGCCCCTGTTACCCGGACATTGACCAAGGGTTTCGACCTTATTTAAATTGCAACGGACTCGTCGATTTGCTGTGACGTTACCAATCATCATATTCGCCACAGTTGATAAGGAACCATTAGCTTGGAGACAGAGTTTGCGGACGCGCATGTATTCGCTTCGGGTTCGATCCCGACCTGTAACCTTTGTATTCCCTCTGTTTGAGGATTGTGTTTCTTCAAATTCTAATTGATGTGGATTTACTTTCTAATGTAGTTAATTTAGAAGTGCGTGCATAAATTATTGTACCTGCCTTGTTCGTCTTTCATTCGGTTTGTCTCGAACCCTAAACATTACATTGGCCGTTCAACCGTTCATTAGTTGTTAATACTGTTTGTCTTCCGATTACAATAAAATAAAATATGATTTCCCATCTAAAAAATAAGATATTTTTGTGTGTCGTGCAGTGGTCGAGTTCAACTTAAAGATTGTCCGTATTACTTTTGTAACAAAAAAAAAGTATTATTTTTGTAACAAAAAAGCACCGGACGATGACGAGCCAGCCGCGACAGATCCGCGACCCAAATAATTTGTACAGCGACTTGTTAATCCACAGACAAAAGCCTTTGATCTAGAGCACAAACTTCCGCACCTCGCCCCCCCCCCCCCACGCCGGCTAGGACGCCCCTCCCCCCGGGGTCCGGACACGATTAATGTGAGCAGGAATTCGGACGCTTTTTTCTTCAAAAGCGAACACTTTTGCAGAGTTTTTAATTCTTGTGCGATGTTGCGCGCACTTCGCTCACTTGTGGAGCGATTGATTTTATTTTCTTTTGTGGGCTTTTAGAAACATTTAGAACGATTTACAAAGTTGACATTGAACATTTGGGTTGTTATTGTGATTTTATCTACTTGCCGAATCTTGAAGGAGTCGTTTGTGTTAGTTTCATATCCAATGTGAAAGTTAGTAAGTCTTTGGGCACTCTATTGGCTAACATTAACAGTATCTAATGTAAGTAACTGTACACCGTATTGTTACCCACGTCATGGAGAAATGAATAGTGGTCAAACGCAGCCTGACACAATGCAGCAAGCAAAATGCAAATGAAAAATCTGAAATACCTATATACCAATATTTATTGTATGTACTCGGTATCAGTAAACATCCCGAGTTTTATATGCTCATGGATAACTTTATATAGATAATAGACATAATTTATATTTCCAAATTTAGTGCTCTGCAGTATTCCACAACTATCACACAATGCCATCTAGTCCCTAACTAAGCAGAGCTTGTGCTATGAGTACTAGACAACTGATAAACATACTTATATATTTCTAAATACACACATATTATAGATAAATTACACCCAGATACAGAACAAATGATCGTGCTCATAGCAAAAACATTTATCTTAGGTGTGAATCGAACCCACAACCTCCGGCGTAGCAGTCAGGGTCACTGATCACTAGAACAACAGGCCTGTCGAAGCCTGTATGTCGCTTTGTATTTTTATTTAGTTTAAATAGCAAGTTTTGGTCTATTTGAGGTTATTTTTCGTTGGGTGGTATCTCCTCCTCAGTATGCTTCTCTTCCTGATGATAATGGACGCCCTGGCGTCGGACATTCAGGAAGAGGCTCCTTGGTGTATGCTGTTTGCCGATGACATTGTGTTGGTTGCTGGGAGTGGCCTAAAGGTCCAGAACAGATTGGAGGTGTGGGGGCACAGATTGGAGAGTGTTGGCCTGAAATTGAGTAAAACCAAAACGGAATACTTGTTCTGTGATTTCGGTAGTCTCTCCAATCCAGTGCCTTTAGCTCTCGCTGGAACGCCCATACCGATCTGCTCCGACTATCGGTACCTCATGTCACTCGTCCAAGGATGGTGACGTAGACCGGGACGTAACACATCGGATCAACGCAGGATGGATGAAATGGCAACAGGTCACTGGAACAACTTGTAACCCACAGATGCTCCTCAACTTGAAGGGTAAAATCTACAAGGCCTGTCATACTGTATGGATCAGAATGTTGGTCTGTGAAAAAGACGGATAAAAAAAGATTGCACGTAGTGGAGATGAAAATGTTGCGAGTGTGTGGTGTGACGAGAATGGATAAAGTGAGAAATGAGTATATTAGGTGAAGTTTGAAAGCGGCGCCAGTGACTGAAAAGTTGAAAGGGAATCGTTTGTTTTGGTATGGTCATGTGAAGAGGAGGGATGGAACGCATGTTGCTAAAAGAGTTATGAATTTACATGTGGATGGAGGGAGAGGAAGTGGGAGACCAAAGAAAAGATGGATGGATTGTGTGAAGAGTGATATGAAAGAAAAGGAATGGAAGAAAAAAAACGTGTTGCGCCGACCCCAAATAACACGGGACAAGGGTTTTTTTTTTTTTTTTTAGGTGGGAAAATCATCTTATGACAAATCCCGCTCTTGGGCGGAGCGAGAGATAGTGTCAGACTTTTACTGACTAAAAACCCACTCCTGTTCCTTCGTTGCCTTCGTCCCAGGGTCCGGGTTTCGTTTTCACACTACCCATGGCCCCAGTAGGCTTCGACCCTGCTGGGCCCCTACAATTGCTGACATCTCCCTGAGGCGCGCGTGGAACAATACGCGCCGTCGACGACTTGGGCTTGGTCCGGACGGTTACCGGACGGTCGGACGGCGGGCCACCCATTGCCCGCCGTCCGCAAGCCCACGCCTACGGTGGCCGGAAATCGGGATCGGAATCCCGGCGGCGGTTGGGGCGTGAGGACCGTTGCCGTTGCCTCACGCGATCGGCCGCCTCCTTTGCTAGCATCACTGCTTCGCAGAAGGAGGCGACCGCCTGCCACTCCTCCTCGCTCCGGACCATGGCCTGTACCAAGGCCCGGCGCGAGAGATCGCCGCCGCCGATCGCCCCCACGAGGACACGGCGTTGCTCTTCCCAAGCGGGGCACACCTCCACCGTGTGCTCCACCGTGTCCTCCGGGCGGTCCACACAGTGGCGACACCCGGGCGTCGCTTCCGCACGAATTCGGTGCAAGAACTTCCCGAACTTCCCGTGTTCGGTGAGAACCTGCGTCATGCGGAAGGTGAGGACGCCGTGAGGTCTTTCCAACCACGCCTCAAAGAGGGGACTCACTGCCATAATTGTGGCGTGCCCAGCACTGGGTCGCGACAGTCGCTGTCGCCATTTCACCATGAGAACCCGCCGGAGCTCCGTCCGCCATGCTTCGATTTGTCGCGGCAGCGGAGTTTCGCCCCGGCGTTGCATCTCCATGCGTAGATCGTGCATGAGAGCAAGGACTGTTGACGGGACAAGGGTAGGAAGATCATGATGATTTCGTTGTGGTGGTAGGATGTACGGTGCACGTGCATAGATTTAAAAAAAAATTGAGCTGAGCATATAATTGGTGTCCTGAGACAGCGAGACGGGCTCGCAGCAGACTACGAAGGAGATAGCGAGATGAACTAGACCGATTTTGCCAGAACTGTAAGGAGGAAGCGCGGGCCTGCGAAGGATGGAAGGAGTGAAGGGATGACTTTGCTCAGGAGTGGGACAGAATAGGCGCACAAAAAAAGAGAACATAATCAATCAATCATAATATTATATACTTAGGTACAGCCAAATATAATAAGTTAGCTTAGTAGGCTCGTATATTCACACTATTATTATTTCCGCACTGGATGGAGTGCGGAAATCATCATTTGCGAGCGCACTGACAAACAGCGAAGCTGATGCATTATTATACAAAGTTTTATCAGGTTTGAGTCGAACATCATGCATTTTTATTAAGAGAGCACTTACTTACATTCGTTACATTTATACTGTAATTTTCGGCACAAATTCATTCGCATCAGCATTGACAATCTTTAATGTCAGTTACACTTTACATTAAAAGTAACTATCCCTCGCGGGTGGTGTTCATTATTCAAAAGTTGCTCTGCTTCACTATCGGTGGGTAGAGCACACCGCTCCCACTCCGCTGTCAGTACGCTAAGCCTTATGGCTCCATAGCTTGTTGCTGTAACTGACAAAATGAAGCTTGTCATAATAACCTAACAATGATTAAAGCTACTTAGTAGTAATAATAATAATAATATTCCACAACTATCACACAACGCCGTCTAGTCCCAAGCTAAGCACAGCTTGTGTTATGGGTACTAGACAACTGATAAACATACTTAAATATATTTCTAAATACATACATATATAGATAATTTACACCCAGACACAGAACAAATGATCGTGCTTATCACACAAACATTTGTCCTGGGTGGGAATCGAACCCACGACTACCGGCATAGCAGTCAGGGCCACTAACCACTAGACCAACAGGCCAGTCATAGTAGTAGTGGTGGTCAGACGCCCAGTATTAATTACGTCTGGAGCAGGTACGTCAAGCCGCGTCGACACTCGATGGGATTTTTCCAGCGAGTCTCCGAGCCACTTAGGTAGTTAACTGCTTAATTGTGATCTCTGCAGCCACTCCTTCGAGTAAATACGAGACGCTATAAAACATCTACTTTTGTTCGAACAACGGCAATTACGAAATGAGTGGATCACTGGGAATCGATCATCATTTACATGCGGCGGTGATGCGGATGATTCGCTGGCGGTGCGCGGTGTCGCTCATTTGCGACCACTCTGTAATCTGATCGCGAGGGACAGTAATGACACGATGTCGTTCTTATAATTATGATACATGCGCGAATAATGTGCAGAAAATGATGGATCTGATGACAAATTGAGCAATTTTCCAGCTCTTACAAAGTCGTGAAGCCATTTAGCGGTATGTTGTGGTGTTTACGAGAGCTGTGAACTCGCTCGGACGCGGGGAAAATTAAATAATGCATCAAAGTGTTGCATCGGCTGCGATTGCTACGTTCGCTACGAGTGCTACGAGTGCTACGAGTGCTACGAGTGCTACGAGAGTGTTACAAAAGAGCGAATGCCTCGTTCTTGTAGCAATAACTACGTTTAGTTTGTCTATCAATATCAGTTTACACCCACTGGGTACCAGTCTTAACTTTTTACACGTCACACCTTATGCCAGTTTACATCAGATTCTACTAAGTTATTTTTACAACTTTTATCATATTAAATTTGTTTAGTAATCACCCGTTTAGATTCGTTTTCGATGAAAAGTTATAATACCTACAATGTTTCACTACTATAAAATTTGCTATTGAGTTATTCTGTAAAACAACGATACCATCGTTTCTGTGACGCATTTCTTTTATCCACACTATGTGAGTCGATAAAATTGGACATTGACTGGTTCCGTCCCAATGTGTGTCATCGAAACATAACTAATAAAATTAAATAGCGATCAGCGTCGCCCCGTCCCACCCCGTCCCACTCTGTCCCGCTCCGTCCCACCACGTCCCGTCGCACCGCAAAAGTAATTAGCCACTGTAATTGTATTCCAACCAAATTTCAATTTAGACATATTAGCTGGACAAATGTTTCGCTCACATAATATGTGATGCTAATCGCTTTTCATTTACCAGCTTTGGAGCTTTTCATGGAGGTAATAACCGTAATTGTTTGCTTGATTTTAATTACTTATACTTATATTAAAGTATTTTAATGTTAATGCGACAATTTAGTACAAACTGACTTAGTTTGATATCGGCTTGTACTTTTATCTGCGGGCATTTCTTTAGATGTTTAATTAAACTCAACGCACAACTGTTATCACTGTTCATAAATATCAAATGCGTACTAAAATAGGAGTGTAAGTCTACACTACGTTAGTAAGTGCAAGTCGTGCGCTTGTGTTGTTGCAGCAGTAAGCTCATTGTAGTGGCGTGTGAGAGCGCCGAGCAGACGCAGAGAGCGCGCGCGGCACGGCAGCGGCGGCGTGGAGACAGAAAGCCATCGCGAGTGGATTACTGCGACAGGCGCAATAACGCGCTCAAACAGGTTATTATGTTGCTCAAAGGCGCAGCTATAGAACATCCTGGAATCCAAGTTCCCACGACACAGTGCTAGTGTGATGACATACTGATGTGGTCGAGACACGTCAGGTCGTCTTGTAATCATAACATGGTTTTTTTAACATTTGATATTTACCACTTGTTGTATTTATATTTTAAAACATATTAGAATGATTGGGAGTCCTTTAGTTTTAAGTTAATATTTTATAGGCGCGTCATGTGGTGAAATAAAGCCAAGGTACATCACGTATATTATGTCAATAATACCTACGTACTTACTTATGGATTTTAAAAATCAATAATCGCATTTTTGAACGAACGACCAGATGTCATGTCATAATGTCTTGTTCTTGTTGAAATGCCTTAATGCCACGGTTATTTTCTGGTGATGTTGCATACTTGAATTGTACTACGATGTCATATGTGTCCATATCACCACTATATTCTAAGCACCAACAGTTATTTTTATTTTTATGTTAATTATTATCTAATGCAGAAATCTATTTCCTAAGTATACTAATGCAACACATAAAGCAAAGCATTATTGACCTAGATTTATATTAGTGGCAACATTAAAAATTCAGTTTAGGCAAAATTCATACAGTCAAGTCATTAAAAAAAAAACAAAGCCATGATTATTTTCCTATCGTAAAAAATCATCATTTACAATTATGACGATTTTTTTACGGATTTTAGATTAGCCATTAGCTTGATTTGGTAAAACTTAGTAAATTATTTCGTCGACACGCTAAAATTACTTTATTATTTGCAAGTATTATTTTGGAAATATTTGCATGTCCAGAGAAAACATGACGATTTATATTATATTTTAACATCCCTTACATGCTGATAATTTAATTTTATTATGTTGTATATTGTAGTCATGTTTGAGCAAATACCTTTATGATTATCTTATCTCGACTTCCGTGTGCATGCGCGCGCGTACTCAGTTTGTCACTGTCTTCTCTGTGTGAGCTGCGTAATGTTTCTCTCCGACAATATTATAACACCTTGCTTGTTAACTGACTTTTAACTAAATCTAAATAAAAAAATAACTAAAAAAAATAATTGAAGCTGGTTGTTTGTTTTTACTTATTTTTTTAAATATTTTATGGAAGCCGGTTAAAAAAATCATTTCGCCCTAATATTATTAAAAACTGCCTAATATTGTAATGAAGCTATGTGACAGAATCCTTTAATCACCTTAAAGTAAAGTGGAATCCGGCGATCACAATAAATAAACAAGTTTATTATTTGAACACAAAGCAAGGCTATTAAATCAGCTGTTATGAGCAGTACAAAGGTCGCATTATGTCGGCGATGGTATCGCTCAAAGCATTCAGATGACGAGACAAGACGACCATCATGGGACGGAAATGAGGAATTATCGCACCAAACAACTGTAAGAACTAACTTGTTCAGACGCCCCTCCAGCGTTTGATGTAAAGTTTTAGACTTCATTGATGATGGTTTTAGATGATTTATGATTCAATAGAGAGGGCCACATTTCACTATTACACAGGAGAGAATAAGTAATATAGCAAATCGCAGATATGCGTCTTTGATACAGTACTGTAATAAAATCAATGATTCGAAAGCGTCCAATCTCGCGTTGTGCTCTGAATACCATGTGTTTCTCACAAAACAAGATACTGTAATAAAGATTACAATGACCATTGCACTCGTCGCACAACCAACAATTATTTTTTGGTATTTTTACGATCGCAGTTAACACTTTGTGTTCAAGTAATTTTTCAACCATTTACCGAAATAATATTAATTTCGTTCGTTGCTTTAATTTCACCCAGGACATATATTTTCTTTTATTCGTAACATAAATACTGAAATCGTTTTCATTATTGGAACATGAAGCAAGCATCCGACACGATACGTTCATAAAGGACGCGCGCGTTGCGTTTTTCAGGCGGCGATTACAGACGACCCAAATGTGGACACCTACACGCGCTATAGGCCAGAAAGTTAATAAATAAATTAGTTATATGTTCGAAAATCTCAATCTGCAATCTGTATAATCCAGTGTTCTATCTTACCTGTCGAACGCCTCTCGGTCACCGCCCTACTCCACCTATCATCCCCGCACCTTGACAGGTGGACACCGTGGTGTCTTGTGTCAGGTGGGTAGGACTACCCAGCTCAATTTGAGTTCCATTATTCGTTTTTTGCCGAGCATGGAACACTCCATGGCGCTCTGTGTAACTTTTGTGGTATTACTTTTATACTCACTGTTGTTTTACTTTATATCATAGGGATCACCCATTACTTTACTAACATATTTTTATTATTTAACTCTCCCCTCACACCTTTTTTTCTAAATTTAGATACCTCTCATAATTACAACTCTTAATCGTTACACTTGTGCCTGTACACAGCTTCCTGCGTCAGCGGTCACGTCTCAGCACCGTAAGTCATAGTGGGCAGAATACTAGGCCACTCAGAAAGTTTTGCAAAAAAAATGTTTACGTATAAGGCACTGGCCAATCGTAATTATTTTAAAAACTTTGGTTATTTAAAGGTAAAAATACCATTATTCGAATTTTAAATTCGAATCCCTCGACATTTTTTTGAGAGCCAAATCATCGTGTCTCATTTAAAAATGGATCTGCATCGAGAATATTTTCGTGCGATGATTTTCTACGATTTTAAATGTGGCCTAAAACCTGATGAGTCATTTGATCAACTTCAAATTGCTTTTATGGATGACGGACCTTCAAAAGCAACCGTTTACCGTTGGTATAGCGAGTTCAAGCGTTCAAGCCTTACTTTGAGGGATGAACAAAGAAGTATTCGTTCTACGACGGCTGTCATGGAAGAAAATGTGCTAGCAGTAAAAAATTAAATACAAGAAAACAGGCGAATTACATACGAAAAGATTCAGCATACACTGCAGATTGGTTTGGGAAACGTTCACAAGATTCTACACGAGCACCTTTGCGTGAGGAGGATAGTTATTAGGATGCCGCACAACCTCACCCAAGCTAAGAAGCAGGCCCGAGAGGAGTGGTGCCGTGATATAATTAAAAAATTTGAAGCAGGTTCGTCTCGGTGCGTTTACGAATTGTGACAGGTCCTCCTGGACAGGTAATCCTGAATTTATCAATACAATCCAGAAACAAATCGTCAGTCGACAATTTGGCTGTTTAAAAACGAACCAACGCCTACGAAAGTGAAGCGCAGGGAAAATTTTGATCGCTAGTTTCTTCACTTTTACCATTACGAGATAAAAGCAACATCTACGCCGAATGGTATATCATAAAATGCCTGCCAGAAGTTTTGTCAGTAATGAGCAACAAGCGACCGAACACCGGCTCCGCAGGGTACTGCTTCACCATGACAACGCGCCCGCGCACTCAGCGCTCAAAACGAGGGACTTCCTGGACACCACACCAGTCAGAGTCTTGGGGCACCTTCCTTATAGTACTGGTCTGGCACCGAGTGACTTCTATATATTACCTAAAAAAAAAAAAATCTGCTGAAAGGGAGAGTGAGGGGAGAGAGGTGAAGGAATTTTCATATTTCAGACAGACTGGAAAAATTTTTTCAAAAATTGGTTCAGACGCATGAAACTTTGTATAGAGGCTGATGGAAAGTTCTATAAAAAGATTTAATAAAAATATTTTATCCATAAAAGTTAGTTTTTTTAGTTTCTCAAAACTTCTAAGTGTCCCACGTACATTGGTTACAGGGTGGATCTTCGAACACTAGAATTTTAGCTGCAACAGCGTCTGACACCACGATTTGTCATGTAGCCGAAGAGCGGGCCGCATGACGCGCGTCACGCAAATATCAACGACATCATCCAACGCGCTCTTGTCACTGTCAGTGTGCCGGTCGTTTTGGAAACCCATGTAGTGGCATGCGACGATGGCAAGAGATCAGACGGTATGTCTTTATTTCTATGGGTAAACTACTTGTGTTGATACACTTGCATCATCTCATATTACTAGGTCATTGTGCTGTGCTGGTGCTGCCACTGTGGCTGTGGAGAACTCCAAGCGGCGGAAATATAATAACCTTGTTGGTAGCCGTTTGGGGTTTCCGGGTCACCATTGCGTGGACCGCCCGCAGGACACGGTGGAGCACACGGTGGAGGTGTTCCCCGCTTGGGAAGAGCAACGACGTGTCCTTGTGGGGGCGATCGGTGGCAGTGATCTCTCGCGCCGGGCCTTGGGACAGGCCATGGTCCAGTGCGAGGAGTAGTGGCAGGCGGTCGCCTCCTTCTGCAAAGCAGTAATGCTAGCAAAGGAGGCGGCCGATCGCGTGAGGCAACGGTCTTCACGCCCCAACCGCCGCCTGGATCCCGATCCCGATTTCCGGCCACCGTAGGCGCGGGCTTGCGGATGGTAAGCAATGGGTGGCTCGCCGTCCGACCGTCTGGTAAATGTCCGGACCGAGCCCAAGTCGTCGAAGGCGCGTACTGTTTCACGCGCGCCTCAAGGAGATGTCAGCAAACCGTAGGGGCCCAGCAGGGTCGAAGCCTACTGGGGCCAAGGGTCTGATTCGGAAAGGAAGACTCGGCCCTGCTACGAAAGGCAAAGAAGGAACAGGAGTGGGTTTTTAGTCAGTAAAAGTCTGACACTATCTCCCGCTCCGCCCAAGCGGGGGATGTCATAAGATGATTTTCCCACCGAAAAAAAAGACGTTAGGGGTTGAAACTCTCCGATCGTGGGGTCCGAGTACCCACAAATTATTTAAAGACCTTTCCAAACGCTTTGTTGAAACTTTGCGTGACCCAAGGGCTGACTTTCACCTTGGGCTGAGAATAAGATAATTGACGTGACAGATAAGGTCACTGTCATCCATTTTTTACTAAGCGTTTGGTGGGAAAGCTAACAAAAAAGTCATTCATTAGTCTAAGCCTATAATTGGAGGTATGCGGAACAGAGAGTAAAGTCCCGCAAACCGCCGTCGAAAAGGGAGGATCCTCCGACCAGACGGGTGGTACGTCTGGTGGGCAACTGCCCGACAGATGATTTCTGGCTGTTCTATATGTTCTACTAGCGCGGAGAACTTTACTTGCACGATGCAGGATTAGTTCTTATGTGACGCTATAGATGTCGCTACATCACTCCCCTCCGGAGATATAATATATATAATATAATATTCCACAACTATCACACAACGCCGTCTAGTCCCAAGCTAAGCAGAGCTTGTGTTATGAGTACTAGACAACTGATAAACATACTTATATATTTCTAAATACATACATATATAGATAAATTACGCCCAGACACAGAACAAATGATTGTGCTCATCACACCAACATTTGTCCTGGGTGGGAATCGAACCCACGACCTCCGGCATAGCAGTCAGGGCCACTAAATCATAGATCGGACATCGATGATTCTTGATGCTTCTTGATGCGTGCTAGGCCAGTGGTAGGTTGGTTCCAGTGGGTCGGAACTGAATGCCGCATAGTTCTCGGTAATTCGGAACTGTCTGCGGTGATGCCCCAGTGAGTCGGGGTGGTGCTGGCCCAGTGAGTCGGAATGATGCCCCAGTGAGTCGGGATGTTGATGTCCCAGTGTGTCGGGATGATGCCCCAGTGAGTCGGGGTGATGATCTCCCAGTGAGTCGGGTTGATGCTGCAGGCTCCAGTGGGTCGGAGTAGTGCTGCTGGCTCTAGTGAGTTGGAGCGGTGCTGTACGACGTAGGGCTTGACTGCTGGCGTCGACCTGGGGAAGTTCTTCATAGGTTTCTCAAAGGTGCGGTGTGCTTTGCCAAGGTCGCTGATGAGGCAGAGGGTGATGACCACGTATGATCAGGTAGGCATGCTGGTGGACATTATATCCTTTAAAGCCGTGGGTGCTGACAGTATGGCTCGCTGCTCGAAAGCTTGAGTAAGTGATGATGACGTCACAAAGTAGTAGCTGCACGAAGGCTGCGCTGATGTTCATTGTCGAGGGTCACCAGTTTGGAGGTAGGTGGAACAGAGAGTAAAATCCCGCAAACCTACAGTCAGACGGGTGTTATGTCTAGTGGGCAATTGCCCGATAGATGATTTCTTAACTGACTAAAAGAAACGACTGCGCGATGCAGGATTAGTTCTTATTTGACGCCATAGATGCCGCTACAATCAAATCCATCGATACTTTTAACGTTGACTTCTTTCCGTATTTTCGACAGTCATGTGTGTGTGTTCGAGGTAGATATTCTGCGGTTTGCTATCTACTGACACAACACACTACGTATCAATTGGAATCAATTGTCGGGCATCTGCATTGCGATGCGATAAATCTGTTGGTAGCGGGTGGACGCGGGCGGGGGTGGGGTACACGCTTTGGGGGGTAACGAGCACAGTCATACTCACTGACGGGGTGAATGATGGTAGTGATGTGCTGGCGGGAACTAGACGGCTGCACCTGTACCTGACGGGAACGGTCAGCGGAGTGTTTGTATCGTTTGATGGATTGCTGGTATCAGAAAACCACTTTCTATGTTTGTTACCTTACATCAGGAATACAATAAATTACTGTGTAAAATTTAAACGCTTCCAAAATTACGCACGCATAGATCAAATTGCTACCGTATACCTGCTAGAACTGCGAAAACAATTGAAAGAGTGACCCTTTTTGTTCGGTGGGAAAATCATCCACTGACATCCCCTGCTCTTTGGCGGAGTGAGAGGGTGTGTTTCTGACTTTTGCTGACTAAAAACCTACTCCTGTTCCTTCGTTGCCTTTCGTACCAGGGACGAGTCTTCCTTTCAGAAGCAGACACTTGGGCCCAGTAGGCTTCGACCCTATTGGCTCGTACGGTTTACTGACATCTCCTTAAGGTGCGAGTGGAACAGTAAGAAAGAAAGAAAGAAAAACATTTTATTTAGCGGTACAAGGCGCAAATTTAGAACCAACAAATCAAAAGGTTATTATGTGAAAAATATGCGCCACATCCGCGCATAACGGCCAAACGCTCAGCATAATTCCATGATCACATGCAAAATGAGATGAGTCTACGGCGCTGGTTTTCAGCATGCGCCGTCGACGACTTGGGCTGTCTGAACGGTTGACGAATGATCGGAGCGCAAGCTACCCATTGCTCGCCGTCCGTAAGCCTGCGCATATGGTGGCCGGAAATCGGGATTGGGATCCCGTCGGCTGGGGCGTGAGTGCCGCGCCCTCGCGCGTGCACGTGCGGCCTCTTTCTTTGCTTACATTATTTTACCGAACTATATTTCGCCGATCTACAAAATGACTTTTTGCTATTGGCCGAAGCATCTTTTGAACTTTTTTCATTTGCCATAATATGATTTATTTGCCAAATTTCCACCACACCGAAACAACATTTTATGGAATTTTGGTACCAAATATATAAAGGGTTACTTAGTAGCGTTTTCAATATTAAATTAAAATAGTGTCATAAAAAGTCAATATGTTGTGCTACGTTTAGTGACAGAAACGAATCGCTGCAGAACCGACTTCACACAGTCTTATCTGCCCTACTCCTAGAATGTAATTCAGGCCCGTGTAGGCGTGGAGGGATAGGGTGGACCGCGTGCTGAGGAGCAGTTGGTGAGCGTTAAAACCATCTGCAACGATAAACTCGCGTGGGGCCGCCCAAACCCCGCAGCGCCGGAGCCATGACATGCTGCATGTTGCATGCCTGCTTATAATACTGCATGCTTGCTTGCATGTTGCGTGTCTACTTGCATATTGCATGCCTGCTTGCTTGCTGAGGTACTGTACCCAAAAAAACAAGTGTTCACATTTTAAAGTGTCACGTTTATTTGAAATAGACAAATTACAGGTACTTTTGAATTGTCAAAATGTCGGTCAGTCAAGAAAAAAAAAAAGTGAAGCTAAATTTAAGCAATCTGCTCCAGGACATCAAGCTGGTATTTGGCAGACCCATCCTAAATTTGATAGCAATATATTTCATACACGATCGAACTCGCGCTTGATAAAGGTTGAGCAGCTGTTCCGGCGTGAATTTCCTTCTCACCTTAGCTAAGATCTTAAATTTTTTGGTAGCCTATTGAGCTTTTGCCTCGATGTAAGAGCCGAATTCGAGGGTAGATGACAACGTTACCTACCCCAAAAAGCTCAAAGTTGGCGGTTATCGGCACGGACACACCCCGGAATGATGAAGCCGGGTGGGATTGGCTCAATTTGCCGGAAAAAAGACACGCCTGGGCATTAGCAGCATTGAACTTGACCAGATTGGCATCGCCCCAATCGGATACTGCTTTCAAGGGCAAGTTCGAGCGTTCAACCAGAGCCTCTCGGAAAGACTATATCTGTGACCCAGTAGCACGTGCATCAGACACGTATCACTCAGCAACGGTGCTATCGTCTGCATACCCAAAGGTACCGGGTGTAAGCAGATCGTTTATGTGCATCAAAAATAGTGTTGCTGAAAGTACCGACCCTAGAGGGACTCCGGCATTAATATCCATTTGACCGGACGAGCAGCCATCAATAACCACTCGGATGGATCGCCGTCTGAAGAAGTCTGCGATCAATTCACATAGACCAGTGGGCAGACCAAAGGAAGGAAGCTTAGCTATAAGACTATCATGCCAGACCCTGTCAAAGACGTCTGTCTGATGAATTCTGTCATGACGTCATGCCACGCGACGGAAGACACAGTCCGTGTCAAAACAGCCGCTGTCTTCTAATCATTATGCACCAGTGCAGGTACTTGAAAGTTAACAAAATAAACTCTCTGCTCACTTGTAAAAGTTACTGTGTAATGTTAAAAAGTTAGAATGGACAGTCAAAAACTTTTTAATTGTCGGCTGTAGAAAAATATTTATTTTGGTATTTTCCCTCCCGATAACAATACGGCGGATTTTTCAATAAGCTATAAGATGTCTGAGGCTCATGCGCAGTTATATTGTGCTGCTTTCAGTTATTCGGTTCCGAGAATCAATTTATTTTTAAGCAACTTTTGTTTGAAATCCACACAATTGTGGTTATAACAAGCAGTGGAGTGGCGGCATAACCCAGTCGACAGAAGATCCACTCACTGATAGTACTGCTGATTTGATAAGTAGATACGTGTTGTTATCACAGTAATCAAAACTGTTGAGTTTGTTTTAACAATCAGAAATGTGTTCCCGACGGGAGCAGAGTCCGTCTTTAACTATAGTCACGTTCGGAGTGTGCCTTCCACTCACACTTATTGAGTTGCTCTAAGTTTGAAACTCAACAACTCACACCTTACGGCTGGTTGCTGGCACAAACACACACGAGTTATGTTGGCCTGATTTAAACCTATCACATATTGTTTATCTACCAAACGCTTTCTACCCCTATCCCTGAATAAATTGTAGCATTCAGATTGAAAAACTCATTTTGTTTACATTTTCCTTTACAAACATCGAAATAAGGTACCGATGTAAACGGAACGATGAATTCTGTTGATTATTTAAGCATAGTGCAGTTAAATTGTGAATTACATCGTCGTCATTGCATTAACCTGAACAAGCGAGAAAATTAAGCGGTAAGCGGTAAGTGCAGCGCTGGAACGCTCGAGCGCACGAGCGCTCAGAGCGAGCGAATAAAGCAGAGACGCGCGTTATTTATCATAATCCCAGTATTTAAAGAGCTCGCCCCAAGAATGTAATAGAGCGGCTTGAAACTGCGCTCTCAGACCAATGCGGGGTGGAGCAAGCAGGGCCCGGGGGGAGGGTACGACTTTATAATACAATCGCCGCGCGCGCAATTACTGAGTTTTCTGCCCTTCTAGTATTGTCGCTGCCCGCGCGTGTACTCACATTGAGATACACGCTGCTCCACGATATTACTTTACACCCTACTGCGTTTTAGGCGCCAGTCATTTTTATGAACGGTTAAGGAAAATTATGAAAGTAAGTAATAGAGAGTCACTAATAATAAATGTGTGTATGGAGGTGATGTCGTCAGATCTTACTATAGATATAGTTGTGTGATTATTGACTGTAATTGAGTACATAATGATAAAATAATACTTACCCATAATTACTATTGGCTAATATTGATTTGGTGCAAAAGTAGTTGATTAAGCAGCAGTTACCACGGAATTATGTGCAGTATGACAGTAATACATGACACCATGGTATGCGATATTAGAACGTTGGCAGTAATTCAAGAGGACTGCATCTTGAGCGGATGCACCGACAACTTGCGGGACCTACTGAATCTATATTTTTGATTCTATGCGAAATCATCCAATGACCGTGGGAGCGGTCATTCGATGATTTCGCATATCGCATTTCGCATAAGGTGGAATAAGAGGGCATTTCAGACTTCCACTGACTAAAACTACTCTTGTGTCCTTTACATCATTCATCAACATACTCCGCCGCGTCTTCGAGGCGGTCCGCACAATGCTGACACTTGAGAATTACTTTCGCCTGAGTCCGACAACTTCCCGAACTTGCTATGTCCGGTGAGAACCTGCGTCATGCGGAAGTTGAGGATGCCGTGGTTTCTTTCTAGCTACTCTTCAAAGAAGCGTGGCTAACCACCGTGTGACTGTTCCTAAAAGCCCCTAGGCTGATAAAATTTTCGTTTAAATTTTCCTGAATTTGCCTACATGAAGGTATGAAGGTCGGTTCTCCCTAAGGAAAAAGAAGAGCTCCACCTCCGCCCGTCCCTGTGGCCCTCATCCTCGTGACTTGGACAGCCCCCACCGTCAGTAATGGATTCCCAAGAAATGTATCACCTCGTCCCGACTTAAAAAGCTAGGGGACAAGGAGGAGACTGAGAAAGAAAAACAATTGGGGTTGGGAATCCATTGATAAGGAGATAAGGAAGGATAATCTACTTTTCTTTTGAGTTATGAAATTTAAGAAACCGAGAGGGCTACAAAAGGAAATATGACACGTGACGCTTGTATTCGCAAATTACATTATTTTAGAATTACGTTAATCCCTTTCGCTCGTGCATGTCCTGACCAATCCTAAGGCATAGGGTTGTGAGGCCTCTGCCATTGGATAAGACACACTTTCTACAACGATTAACTTCTCTAACGGCCTACTCATCCACCGCTAAGACAATACAAAACTTATACAAGCGTGACGCATCGCCAGTTGGTCATAGAACTATTTACAGTTGCCTCGCTAGACGCCGAAGTGGTTTATTAATCGACACTTCTCACTTTCTCACTACCCCAAAGTGAAAACATCATAACCTCCAAGCCTCCGAGCTATATCTAGCTGCGGTACTTTTCTGAAATGAGTCCAAATTCCGTGTCTCGCAATTATTTTTTTTTATCAGTACGATGCCTACGGGGGCCGGGTGTGATTTAACGAGATACGTTGTCTAGCGTTCCTTAGAACGACTACCAATGCAGTCCAGGGTACTTGGCGGTGACTACTCCCTTCATTCTGGAAGTGTGCGCATATCAAGAGCATTGTAAAGTATCCTACTGTCAGTCAGTCCTTAGGGGGACGTAGCCGTCGCTAACATTATTATACCTCACATTGGCTCTAGTATGCAACGAATACATATTCGGTTCAGCCGTCAATCGGCAGTATCTCGGTTATGGCTGCGTATTTTTTTTTTATATGATATTATTTTTTTTATTTATAGTGCTTGACTGCGATCCCACCTGGTGGTAAGCACCCCACCAACTGTGTTCCCTCGTTGTCGTCGTTGTGGGGCTTGCGTGTCTCTGTGATCTTGAGGGCTATGCCGGTAGAGCTACTCATGCTGGAGGGTACCGCCTGCACCGCAGGAGGAGAATCCCTCCCCGAGCAGAGCTCGGGCTGCCCCTCGTATTCTGGGGGGAGGGGGGCGGGCAAAGAGCACGTCAGGTCCCCAAGGGACCTGTTACCGTCCTCCGTGGACGCAAGGATCCAGGGTGGCTCAACCAACGGTAGCGTGGAGTCCCTGGGACACGTTCCCATCACGCCCGCTGCGCCGGTGGGTACTACTGAGGCCTTCTCTGTCCTGGAGGGCATCGTCCTGCGCCCCCTGCTCGCGGCCTCCAGCCAGAAGAGGGCGGCGTCGTATGCCGCCGCCGCCACAGCCACGGCTGCTGCGCCCAAGGCCGGCAACGGCCCAACAACGGGCCCGTCGGCTTCCTGGAAGCCGCGACGGTACAGGCCTGGGTGCAAGCACCGGACAGGCCTGTCGACATCGACGTCGAGGCAGAGTGGTTCCGGGAGGCTTTGTCGTGGAGTTGTTGTGTTTGTGGAGTTTTTGAGTGTGCGCGGGAATTGCATGACTTGATTCCGCCATCTCCTTTCTACCATCGGTCAACCCGACGTACGGCGAGTATCCACCCTTACGTTGTTGAAACTTTAACGGTCCGAACTAAGCGTTTCGCTTCGTCGTTTATACCGCATACATCGAAGGACTGGAACGATTTGCCTGCTGCGGTCTTCCCGTCCAACTATAATTTAGGTGCCTTCAAGGGTAGAGTGCATAGGCTCTTAATAAACTAGTGCGCCTCACCATCAATGATTGCATCACTGCTTACCATCAGATTTTTTTTTAGGTGGGAAAGTCATCTTATGACAAATCCCGCTCTTGGGCGGAGCGCGAAATAGTGTCAGACTTTTACTGAAAAAAAAACCCACTCCTGTTCCTTCGTTGCCTTCGTCCCAGGGTCCGGGTTTCGTTTTAATAGTATGCAGGTGAGGAATTTGATGCAGTTAACTAGTTACATAGTTTCAAGTTTATTTTTTTCAAAAACAATTTACATAGTGCGCGGATATTAAAGCTAAATCTGCTACTTATCGAGCCTCGACATTCAGCTATCTACCCCAAGCAGTAGAGACACGTGCAACAATGTGCACGGGATGGCGATGAACATAAGATAGTGAAAGTAACTGGCGAAGTTGGAGCTCAGAGAGTATTTGCGCAATGCTATGTGCATGTTACAATGTTTCAAAATGGATTAACTTGTGAAACGATCCTAGCAAAGGAATTTTCAAAGTATTTAAAAGTGGAATATCTAGATTCTGACAAGTAACTAAGACTCATCCAATATAGACTGCCACCAATATTGAGTCAGGTAATTCCTTAAGTGAGATATCATGACATTAGGGGCAGACGTCCAGCATTGGCGGAGTTAAGCCTGCCATAATTCCGGGATCTTGGCGTAATCACCCCGCCTGGCAGACACCCCGGTGTTATTAGTTCGCAGGTAGGTGCTCAGCAGTAATCCCGTTCGTCCCTACGACATCCGTGTGCCATTGATGGGATGACCTAATTATGCGCTAGAACAAACTTACAGGAAACTACTTTTGGAGATCTACGGCAACCATTATGGTGTTACTATTATGCCTTTACATTGTTAAATATTGAAAAAAAAGAATCTAGACACGCGGGAGCGTACCAAGCCAAGTTCATACGAAAAAAAAAGAGAACTTGCACCCGCAAAATTACGCGAACCATTTAGTCAACATAAACACACCTAAATGGTTTATGTATATGTTGAGATCCTTTAGATAAATTATTAGCCGAAATTTTCAAAATACCTACATAGCTCAAACGGATAGATACAGTCAGAGGTCAAAAGTGCAGTTCCACTTTACCAATGCTTGGGCACGCCATTATTATGTCGGTAAGTCCCCTCTTTGAGGAGTGGCTTTAAAGGCAACACGGCGTCCTTACTTTCCGCATAACGCAGGTCCTCACCGGACATGATAAGTTCGGGAGGTTCCTGCACCGGATTCGTGCGGAAGAAACGCCCGGGTGTCTGGTCCATTATCTGGACCACCCGGAGGACACGGTGAAGCATATGGTGGAGGTGTGCCCCCTTTGGGCAGAGCATCATCGTGTCCTCGTGGAGGCGATTGGCGGCGGCGATTTCTCACGCCGGGCCTTGGTACAGGCCATGGTCCGGAGCGAGGAGGAGTGGCAGGCAGTCGCTTCCTTCTGCGAAGTAGTAATGCTAGCAAAGGAGGCGGCCGATCGCGTGAGGCAATGGTCCTCACGCCCCAACCGCCGCCGGAATTCGGATCCCGATTACCGGCCACCGTAGGCGCGGGCTTGCAGACGGCGAGCAATGGGTAACCCGCCGTCCAACCGTCCAGTAACCGTCCGGATCGAGCCCAAGTCGTCGACGGCGCGTACTGTCCACGCGTGCCTCAAGGAAATGTCAGCAACAGTAGGGGCCCAGCAGGGTCGAAGCCTACTGGGGCCAAGGGTCTGATTCTGAAAGGAAGACTCGGCCCTGGTACGAAAGGCAACGAAGTAACAGGAGTGAGTTTTTAGTCAGTAAAAGTCTGACACTATCTCACGGTCCACTCAAGAGCGGATGAGCGGAAGATGTGAAAAAATGTATATAATTTCTTTATAAAATAAGTCAATGGTTCATGACTGATTTAATTGGTAGCATAGAATCTAAAGTATTGAATAAACTAGTTGTGGACTATTAAACTTCTACAATAAAGAAATTTACAGTGCAACTACACTTTTGAACCTGACTGTACATATATAGATATTAACAACCAAACTATTGATTAAAAACCTAACCTACTTCCACGTGACCTAGAAAGGAAAAAATCTAATATTTGTGATTGTTTCCAATCAATCGATTTTATATCAAAAAGAAATTTATACAGAACTAGGCACCCATATTCGGTGTATTATGTCGATAAAGTCGACACCATAATATGGAATTTGTTCATATTATGTGTTTGGTGGGATTCAATTAACACAGGTCTCATCTGCCTATGCTAATTGACATTAATATTATAAAAGGAAAAGATTATTATTTTTGTTTGTAATGGATAAACTCAAAAACCACCGGATTGATTTTAAAAATTCTTTCACCAGCTGTGCTACTTTATCACTAAGTAACTTATGCATTTATTTATTACGACGCGGGCGGATCCGCTGGCAACAACTAGTCTAACATGAGTTGATGTGCGTAAGTGTTATTTATAACCTATTTGCAAAAGAATATAACTATCATCTATCAGGTTACTGAACTCACTCACTGTTGAAATGTTTACTTATGTAAACTGGCGCGAACATTCGACAGTCAAATAGACATGTAACAAAAGTTTATTCTGTGAGTGAAAAACTACATTTTCTACTTAAATGGGCCGTGGGAAGCCCTCGCCCGGAAACTAGAGAAAAGGTAAAATGAAACCAGCGTCCAGTTTTCAACTAGACCCTCCGAATTTAGGCACAGAGTTAGAAGTTATTTGTTCTGAGCCGAGTTAACTTTAGTGTTGACGTAGTAATTACAATGAAATAGGGAAAGGATCTTCTTTAAAACAGGTAGGAGTGGATAAGTAAACCTAATACCTAATATAGCTCGATAAAAATGGGTGTAAGATTACTTTTATTATGATAAACCTATTTTTAGTGACTTCGTGTCGTGACAATGATATTATGTTTCCAGGCAAACAACAATTAAAAAAAAAGAATCTAAACAAAACTTCATAAATGCAAATTCTTACTAGAACACAAAAGTGTAAAACTTTACGAAGAAGTATGGCATGAGTTAAGTTATGACGAACGAAATTATTATTAAAAAAAAATATTTATTTGAATAAAAACAATGTTTATTACTTGAAATGTTCTACAAGACTAATTTACAATTATCATATTTCTATTAACTAAAACTTATTACTAAAATCTGCAAATCTGCAATAGTGCAGTTTATTTATGACGCACGGGCACATCCGTTGCATTAGTCAGCGATAACGCTACTTGGGCAATATCCTAACTCCTCCCTCCTTAAGATGGAAGCGCGTCCCGCAGCTTCCCGCAGCGTCCTCGGTGCGAGGTTGATCCTGTATTGGTCGTCGCTGTTTCCATTGCCAGAGCTTCCATAGAAGAATTGTCGTCAGGATGAGGTAGAGTCCCAATGTTGACCAACTGGGTGTAGCCATCATGGTCTGCCAATCAATTGTGGGTGCTTGTAAGTTGTCGGCTCGTTCTATCAGCTCGTGGATGCTGTCCAGTGATATATCTTCCAGTTGTAGGTTGAAATGGGTGTTTTCTTCTGGGATCACGACATTACTGGGAAGTGGTATGATTTCGTCTGCTGCGACAGTATTGCTGTTTGTCGTTAGTGTCCGGTTAAGTACTTGCATTTGGCAATCACTTGTAATACTGGCGATGTTTACTCCTGATATCCTTTTGTATTCAGATTTAGTTCCACATTTGGTTCTTAGGACTTCTTCCTTCAGGATGATAAGCCACTTATTGTCTTGGAGTTTCTGGATTCTTCCCTGTTTGAGGTCTATCTTGGCACGTGTGCAGTTTGTGTTTTGGTGTTTCACGAGTGAAATTATGCAGTCTTCTGATTTATCGACAGGCTGAGTGTTCAACGACGTGCAGAGTTGTGTATTCTGTATGATCTGTTTGCAGTCTTCTTCCAGGTACGAGTACTCGTTGGTGCCCAGTACAAGGTATTTGGATTTAGGAATGATTGCTAGGTTTTGTTTGTCGGGAATGGAGTATAGATGAATTAGGTCGTATTGGTTTGTATCAATGGAAGGAATATCCAATATAAATGTTAACGTGTGATCTGTACTATAAGCTTTTACGCTAATAGACTTCTCTAAACTATGTATATTGTTAATAGTAATACTATCTACTGGTCTAAAGTTGTATGATTTCTGAATAGTTAACATTTCGTTTATAAGAATGTGTGGGGATACAATGCTCGGGTGCATAACTTCTAGCTGAGCGAAGGTCATGGCGTCTTCTAGAATTACTAGCTTATCTAACAGCAATTGCAAGCTAAAGTCTATTTGTATATATAAATCTAGAAAGTGCAACCTATTTACTAAAATATTATTATTAAAAGTGGTATTTTTTAACATTGAATTTAGTTTTTTCTGATTTTCGTCTAAAAGTTTAATCTGTTTACTGTACTCTTCGACTGCGTGTTTTGCTATGAATAATGATTGTTTTTGAGACATATTAATTTTATTTACTGAATTTTGTAATTTTGATATTTCGTTTTCGAATTTAATAGCATCTTCGTAATCTAAATTGCCTGTTATAGTTTTAACAATTGAACCTAGTCCGTTAATAAAACCACGTCTAAACCTATGGTGCGGTGCAATAAATACTATTTTCTTACCTATTAAATTTAAGCTATTATCTATTTGATCTTTATATGCCCTATTTGATTGCTCATTATTTTCAGCAGCCTTAGTATTGGCATATAAGGACATAAGTTTTAGAGTCGTTTCGTGTAAATAGGATATGTTATACACGCAGGCCAAACTAAACGTATCTACTTGCTTCAAGATTTGACCTTGTTTTAATAAGAGAATGCCATTGACGTTCTCTACAGGGTTAAGGGTCAGGTTGGCGGTTGCGTAGAACAGGAAGGTTCCTGTGACGAGGGTCCTGGAACAAGATGTTGTCTTCGTAAAAGTTTGAAATGAACTCTGATGGATTTAGAATTGGGGTGGCTTCCTATGATTTCAGCAACATTGTTCGGATGAAGATGAATGATTTTATACGGACCTTTAAATACTGGCTTCGTTTTGTCGCTCCTCGTAGTCTTTGCAACCTGTTTATATACCGTTTCACCTACCTTAAACGTGATCGCCTCAGCATCCTGATTTCGCTTTTCTATTACCTGCTCTTTATTTTTGGATACGTGGGCTGCTATACACTCCTGTACTGCTTCTGCATTTTTACGATGGTTAAGGACATAGTCCTGATAGAACTCTTTAGGGTAGTAAAGTTCTAGTGGATTTCTTGATGCTGTATGACCAAGTAAAAGCTCACGTGGTGTATAGCCTGTCGTAGAATGAATGGCATTATTGTAGGCGATAATAGCGTACTTCATCAGTAATTGTATAGGGTCATCTTTGTTTGTCATTCTCTGAATTCTTATTATTTCAGCAATAGTAGAATGAAAACGTTCAATGGGTGAGTTGGAGTTGGGGTTATACGGGGTCGTGAAGTGTATGTTAATGTCATGAGAAGCGCATACTTCCTTTATGACGTCATTGTCAAATTTCGTGTCTGAGTCGGTGGTAATTTTCTGAGGTAATCCTAGTATGGAAAATATTTGTAATAAAGCTTCCGCGATATGAACGCTGCTTGAAGCATTTAGAAGTACAGCTTGAGCAAATTTTGAAAAGTTATCTATTATTGTCAGGAATGTTACACCTCCAGTGGAATAGAGGTCCATAAACAGATGTTGAAGCGGTTTTGTTGGTGTCTCTGTTAACATTAGTGGAGGTTTCAAAGGGTTTCTCTCGTATTTGGCTCTTAAACACAAGTCGCATTGATTAATGTATCTTTGAATTGTCAATAGCATATTAGGCCAGTGATAGTTCCTGTGGAGTTGTTTATATGTCTCCTGAATACCTCTATGTGACGATTTGCCTTCGTGATATCGCTTAATGAGTTCTTGTTGCTCAGTTTTGTTTTCAACAAGGGTAACTCGTGACGTACATCTTATAAGTTTAGGGCCCCTGTCATTGAAAATTGTAGTATAAACTCTAGAAAAGGCCAAGTACAGGTTTTCATCGTAGAAATAGCAGTGGAAGATACGGTCTGCTATCGTGTGCTCCTTTAAGAACCTAATGATTTCGGATTCTGTATTGTTGACCGGGATAAAAACATCTTTAATAACCGTTCTAGAGTTAGTTGATCTATTTTCCACTCTATATGTTAAGCCCGGGGTAGACCGTATATAAAACTGTTTAAGTTGTCAGTCTATTGCATCAGATAAAATCGGGATGCCGTTGTTTTCATTGTCGGGTTGGGTATGATTTGTCGAAACTAATTGGTCAGGGTCACCTGTAACAATGCTCATTGAGTCTGTTCCGTTGTCAGTATGGGGATGGTTGGTACTCCTTGCTTCTACGTCATTATTATTATTGCTAAGTCCGTCGTTGTTGTTGTGTCGATCGTTATCTGTCTCTGCTTGTCTACGAGCGTTCTCAAATATTCTGTTTATGATCTCGTCGTCGTTGTTATCGTCAAAATTGACTGCTAGAGAGTCTATGCTATTGTGAAAGATTTTAGCTCTAGATAATGCATCAGCGTTAGTGTTTTGTTTGCCCTTTTTATATACTACTTTATAGTCATACTCTGCTAGCTTTAGTTTCCAACGTGTTAACTTTGAGTTGGGGTCTTTTAGGGACATCAGCCATGTCAGAGGTCTATGGTCTGTATATATGGTGAATTTTCGGCCGTACAAATAAGGCCTAAAATATTTGATAGCCCAAACTATTCCTAGTAGTTCCTTCTCTATCGTCGAGTAACGAGTCTCGGTTTCTGATAACATCCTTGAAGCAAACGCTACTGGTTTGTCAGCACCAACATTGCCTTGCGATAAAACTGCGCCTAACGCAAAGTCAGATGCATCTGTTGTCAAGATAAATGGTTTGTCAAAGTCAGGGTATTGTAGTATTGGGGCATTAGTCAGAATTTGTTTGCATTTGTTTACTGCGTCTAAGAATTCATCAGTATGAACAATTTTTGCGTTCTTTTTAAGACAGGCTGTTAATGGTTTTGTAAGCTTCGCGAAGTCTTTGATGAATTTTCGGTAGTAACCTACTAACCCTAGGAAAGACTTTATGTCCTTTTGTGTTCGTGGTACGGGGAAATTTAGAACAGCTTTTATCTTGTCTTTGTTAGGTTGTAGTCCTTGGTCTGTCAATTCATGTCCTAAAAAATTCACATGTTTTTGTAGGAATTCTGACTTGTCCAATTGCACTTTGAGATTGTGCGTTCTGAATCGCTGAAGTACTAACTTGAGTTTTTCGTTATGATTCTGCAGTGAGGTAGCTGCAATTATGACGTCATCTAAATAAGTGAATACGTTATCTATCCCTCTAAGAATATGGTCCATGAGTCGCTGAAAAGTGCTCGGAGCATTTTTTAACCCAAACGGCATTCTTAGGAACTCATAGTGACCTCTTTCTGTGGTAAACGCGGTTTTTTCTATGTCGTTAGGGTGCATTTCCAATTGGTGGTAGCCACTGGCTAAATCGAGGGTTGTAAAGTACTGTGCGCGCCCTAATCTATCGAGTATGTCGTTGATGTTTGGTAGGGGGTACTTGTCCTCCACAATTCTATCGTTTAGTCGTCTATAGTCTATAACAAGTCTCCATTTAACTTTTCCTGAAGCGTCGGGTTTTTTGGGGACGATATGTACAGGGCAGGACCAAGGTGAAATACTTTCCCGGATAATTCCTTGTTTTAATAAATTGTCTATTTGGTTTTTAATTTCTGTACGTTGTTGCGGGGCTTGTCTATAGTTTCTAACGAAAATGGGTGTGTCGTCGGTTAGTCTTAATTCGTGTTTTACAGTATGTGTGAAAGATAACGGTATGTTTTCAGAGTGAAATACGTCACGATATTGGTAGCAAATTTTAGTAATTTCACGTCTTTCTTCGTCATTCATATGGCTGTTCCTAATTTTCTTTAAGTTTTCGCAAAGTTCTTTGTCAATGTCAGTTTTAGTTTGAAGGGTGTTAATTTTGTGTGTTTTATTTTGATTTATCAGTTGTGGTGGTAAAGGCTCAAGGGGTAGGTGGCAATTGTTACTGATTATTTGTTCTTTATCCGTTAAATTAATTACGGACGTCTTAAAAATTCCATTTTTTACCGTTACTACAGCGGCGGGTGACTTGAGTCCTTTAAACCAATTAAAATCGTCGCAGATATAGTTACCGTCCATACAATTTGTTTTTACTGTTATAAACTTTTCACAATTGGGTTCAATTTTAAGTCTTTTTACAGGATAATCAAAATAAATTGGTATTTCGGTGTTATAGGTTCGCAATAATTTATTTTTAAAATCTATGTTACACCCTAATTCTTTTAACAAGTCCATCCCTATTAATCCTTTATACTTTGGGTCAAAATCGAAAAGTAAGAATTTATGACATATGTCTGTCTTAAACTGTGGGGGTAAAGGTAAAATAGCTACATGTTCATGGCGAGTAACAGCATGCGCGGTTTTTACTTGGAATGGCTCACGCTCAACGCAGTGTTCAAGATTAGTACCGGCTATTACGTCAGGTGATATCATACAACGTGAAGCTCCAGTATCTAATAAAAACTTACCTTGAAATTCCGGCAATATATAAGGGAGATGGTCTTTACCTTGGTTGTTGAGGTGAACAGTCTTTACTAGCCGTGGTTCAATGGGTCCTCGTTCTGGGGAAAATCCTGGTGGTTTGGCTCCTCCACAGGCGTCTCCTGTGTGTAGCTGTACTCTTCACCATTAGGTTGTACATTATTATTATACTCACCTTCATAGTAGGCATTATAATCAGGGTAACACTGGTCTTGGTTGTGCTGTGTATAAAACATTTCTTCGGAAGCAAAACGTGGTGTTTCGGGCTTGCTTACTGATCTCATGGTGACGTCAGACACCTTTTGCGGCGAGTTCAGCTGCTGGCGAGGTATATTCGGCTGAGGTCTGAAATTACCTGAGTTTCTGAAAGCACCAGAACCGCTAGGTCTTACGTTACTTGAAGCGGGTCTTCCCGGGGGCATGCCTTGACCCCTCTGTGGTCTCTGATCTATGTTCCAGCTATTACGCGGGGCAAAGTTATTATTTTGGGGTACCGTTTGGTTTGGCTTGGGTATTTCTTTTGATTTGTTTTGTATGGAAAGTGCATTAAAGTTATTATTGAGTCTATTAAATGCCAAACGTGCCTCTTCCTGCCTAGCCGTTACTATGGCTGCTTCAAGTGTCGTAGGTTGTGCAATTCTCACGCCAATAGAGACGTGAAAGTCCAAATTATTAACGTATTGATCTATGACCATGCTCTCATAGTATGACTTATCCGTGTGCCTACCTACTACATTTAGTGTGTCTAGAATTTCCCTTAGTCGTTTACCAAACGTCTCGGCGTCTTCGTTTTTATTACGGCGCAAACGCGTTAATTCTTGCATCAACTGTATTTCGTTACGCGGTTCGCCTAGTCGACGCGTCAACGCGGCCTTAATTGTTTGCCAGCTATCAACTGTTTCTTCGGAGGCTATTGCACTGATCGCCGAATCACTTAATTTGCTTTTAATTAAACTAACAATAGCAGGATTTACCCTAACTTGTGGATCTAGTAATAGCATTACGTTTTCAACTTCTCTAATAAAATAATTTAATGTTTTAGGATTGCCATCGTATTTTGGCAACAGCTCTGAAACAAACCTGAAAGTCGCTAGATCGATGCTTGCCATAGCCATCGTGATTTAATCGTAAAAATAGGAATATAAAACAAATTAGTAAATAAATTAATTCACTTTAAGATATTATTACGATTATGTATAATAACTGACCTTACCTACTCTCTAAGCAATTAGCTTGAAGTTACTTTAATTATGTTATACGAATCGTGATTATAGCACGTACGTAAACGAGTAGATGTATCGCGTTACAGGATGAATTGCTGTGAGTTGCAAAATGTATACCTATCGCGATGTTAGCACGCGTGCATAGTACCTAAATTAACATGAATGTATCTTATAACTAATGTAGTTTGCCTATAGCGATTCTAGCTTATAAACAAAACACAAATAACATTTATAGAATACGGCAGGAAATATAGCATGGAAACTGGGTATACAACAAGCACTCACCACAGTATCTTCTGCATCTCTAGCCGGGCCTTGTAGGACAGCAGGACTCCCAATTCTCCGGAACTCCCGCAGGTTGTTCGTCGTCGTAAATTCGAATTTGTGATCGCGAAGATAACGATAGATACCGTTCACTCTTACCGAAGAGTTGTATTCGAAGAAGAGTGTCGCGATCCTACCGACTGCGCCAGTTAAGTTATGACGAACGAAATTATTATTAAAAAAAAATATTTATTTGAATAAAAACAATGTTTATTACTTGAAATGTTCTACAAGACTAATTTACAATTATCATATTTCTATTAACTAAAACTTATTACTAAAATCTGCAAATCTGCAATAGTGCAGTTTATTTATGACGCACGGGCACATCCGTTGCATTAGTCAGCGATAACGCTACTTGGGCAATATCCTAACTCATGGCATGCATCATTTGTGCGAAATCTCGGTTTCATATTCTTCACATGAAAAGAGCAAGTTCGGTTAAAAGACGGGTAATATAATGTAGTCGCACGATGTTTCCCCACCGTGCTGCACTGCACCTCCCCCGCACCGCTCCGCTGCCGAGATTGCGACACGACACTTATAACATTATGAGTTGTTACTGTCGCAGAACGCTGTTTTGTACAGGACAACGTTATTATTTTATGTTTATATGTATTCACGGTAGAACAGCACTACACTTAACTTCACTAGCAGTTGCATGTAACAACAAACTATGTACCAACTACGCATGAAACCTGTTCGCTAACTCGAACAGTTTTACGTACCGTGCGAACAATGCTTGCTCCGAGCATTTTGCAAAGCACTATTTTGTTAGATCTTTACAAACGATTGATTTGCAGCCCTACAATTACTAACCTACACTTTTTACTCTTAGCTTTCCCAGCGTGATGGCTGCTATGAACCATCACAAATTATTTTTTCTGATAGTTTTCGATTATTAAACTACAGGTAATTTAGTAAGACATTCTAACCGGCCTAGTAGATAATAAATTCAGCAAGATATCAATAAATATGACTATCGTCTACATTACAAGTTTAGGCATTATTGACATGCAAATAAAAGAGATTTCCTGCCGGAAGCTCTACGCACCTGTCGGAGGCTCTATGCATGGCCCTTTATGGGGCGCCGGTATGGGCGCCGTCACTTCGAAAGCGACTGGCGGCCAAGCTGAACGCAAGCTAGAGGGTCTTGGCCATCTGGATGGTTTGTGGATACCGCACGATTTCCCGCGAAGCAGCGAGCCTCCTTGCTGGCCAACCACCGTGGGATTTGGTCATGCACGATCTACGCATGGAGATGCAACGCCGGGGCAAACTCCGCTGCCGCGCCAAGTCGCGGCATGGCGGAAAGACTTCCAGCGGGATCTCATGGTGGAATGGCGACAGCGACTGGAAAGACCTCGCGGCGTCTTTACCTACCGCATGACGCAGATCCTCACCGGACATGGTAAGTTCGAGAGGTTCCTGCACCGGATTCGTGTGGAAGAGACGCCTGGGTGCCACTATTGTGTGGAACGCCCGGAGACACGGTGGAGCATGCGGTAGAGGTGTGCCTCGCTTGGGCAGAGCATCGCCGTGTCCTCGTGGTGGATTGGCGGCAGCGATCTCTCGCGCCGGGTCTTGGTACAGGCCATGGTCCGGAGCGAGGAGGAGTGGCAGGCCGCCGCCTCCTTTAGCGAAGAAACTGCTTCAAAAGCTTGCTAGCAAAGGAGGTGGCTGATCACGTGAGGCAAAGGTCCTCACGCCTCAACCGCCATCTGGATTCCGATCCCGATTTCCGGCCACCGCAGATGTGGGCTTGCGGACGGCGAGCAATGAGTGGCTCGCCATCCGATCATCCGGTAACCGTCCGGATCAGGCCCAAGTCGTCAACGGCGCGTACTGTTCCACGCGCGCCTCAAGGAAGTGTCAGCAACCGTAGAGGCCCAGCAGGGTCGAAGCCTACTAGGGCCATAGATGCTGTGAAAAAGATCCCCGGGCCCTGGAAAAAATGGAAAAGAAGGTACCGGAGTGGGTTTTAAGTCAGTAAAAGTCTGACACTATCTCCCGCTCCGCCAAGAGAGGGGGATGTCATTAGATGATTTTTCCACCCGAAAAAATAAAAAAAATAAAGGAGATTTATATTAATGACGTACGATTAAATCACAAACCCCTCCCCGGTGCATTTAATTGATACATCTCGCCTGAACAGTATACACACGATACACTGCGACGCTGACAGCTGTAGCTAGCGCGTCGATACAGACGAGCGGCACGGTGGCTGCGAGTGCCAGGGCGTCAGGCAATCGATCACCTGCCTCATAAGAGAGGTAAGAAGATGCAGCAGGTACAACTCTGTCTCCATTAGACAGAAAACATGTAATGGGAATTATAAATTTGTACTATAAACATATTACTCAGTTCGTGGTATATCTCGTAACACTATTGCCTATTACAGTTGTACAAAACATTTCATGATTCGTGAATGCGACCATTAAGCAACCAAGTAAGCAAGCAAGCAAGCTACTTGCCAGTCTCATACAGCGGTACAAATTAGTAAGTACTTCCACAGAATAGTAATACTTGTATGCTGCTGGTTCTAAGTCAGGTTTGATGTCATGTCCCCGTGTCAGACAGTGTGTGCTCAGCGCTCGCAAACACGACGCGACAGCTAACAGCGCCAGTTATGTTACTATAATTATAGCTTAGGCCCCGGTGGCTGTTGATCTTTATGTTCTCTGGATGTAACACGTCTGAACCTCCTGTCTATTTATGTTGTCCTAGTATACTATCAGCTAGAAAGTATCTATAATCTTATCTTTAACACATTGAGCTTTAAAAATAGACTATCCCAAAGGTATCTATGTGATATAGCCCACGTACACGATACAAATGTCACTGGCTGTTTATTCCACCAGCTTGAAAGCAGGCAATGTTAATAGATTCCTATGATGTTGATATCAAACAATCAAATATGTATGGCTAGTGACAGCCTCCACTCGTCGTTACTCGTTGCCTAGTAAATACTTAATCAGTCATATCTTATGCATAACGATACACAGAGGTTCCATAATACATCAGCCACTGAGCGTCTTACACAAGGGTCAGGGAAGGTCCTCGCAAAGGGACATACATAATGTAGGCGGTAACGTTTAGGAGCGTGTTTGTTGCATTAATGTACTCACAGTGAGCTGGTATTGTTCCGCGAGGTCGCCGCGCCGCTTGCTGAGGCGGCGGTGGCGCTGTGACCTCACACAAAAGCGTTGAAACATGTTCATTAGGTAAACATTTTAGTAACGTTACGTCCGGACGCGCGCGGTCACCACACGCGCGTGCGGCGCGGCGCACGGTTGCGCGGCCCGCGTATTGTTCGCGCGCCTAATGTAGCTTACCTGTTATTATTATTAAACCACTTCCCACTCCTCTCTGTGCCGCCCATACCTCTCTGTCGCCCCAGGCGAGCTCCTACTGTTTGATTTGCGTAAAATTTACTTAATAACGTTGAAAGTAGAGGTTTAATAAATCGTTGATGTCGACAACATGACGTCAACATCGTTGTAAATAAAATGACATTATTTTTTGCTGTTGTTTGTTTGTAAATCGGTGTTTTGTGCATGTTCCGTCACGTGTCGTAAAAGTTCCGTAACCCCGGGATTACAGCGTCCGCGTCCGCGTCGCGCCGTCCCGTCACCCGCGGGCTGTAAAATATCTCCGTATTCCATCCTGTTTATAGGCTTAGGGAATAATATGGAAATATGTTTTCTACCCTTTATCGCCGTAGTTCCTTCAACTGACGGTACAGCCATTTATTTGCTGCGATCCAAGGACCGGTCTATTTTCATAAATAATAAGTGAACTCACTCATCATAAGATCTGTTCAACAATGTTCGTACAATGTATGTGACAGTGCAGATACCAGGTACCCGTCACACATGACGCGTGACGACCTACCAACATTAACAATTCAGATGACGCTCAAGACACGGGAACAGATTCCAATGTTAGAGTAATTATCGTAACGTTCACGTTCACGTCATACTCGGAGTATGTCATTCTTAAAGATTACTTTTTTAGATATTATACGTAACATGATCTCCAGGCAAAACAATGAGCCACGTGAACAAGAAAGTACTGCCACTTGGTGTGCTGTTCCAATTGATTATTACTGATGCAAATTGCAATTTAATAATCCTGTTATCGTTCCTTGTGCATGTACAAAACCATTTTCCTATTCTGCTTTTACTACTGTACTGTATTCTGCTATGAATACTGCAAAGCAACTTGTATTATAAACATAATTGGATACTAACACGTGCCATGTAGACGCGTATATTGTATCTGACCGAGTACAACTTGTAATGTTGCCATAATAGCCGCTGAGCATTGTGCGCCAGTCTGCTTGCGGTAATTTTATCAACATTAGTGGAGAGAGAGCGGGTGCCGAGAGGAGCGATCGCTCCGAGCGCCGGAACGAACTCCCGGCACACCACTACAGTCCCCAGTTTCATAATCCCGTACTTGATACTAAATTAAATAAGCTAAGAAAAGTTTTTCAAACGTTCAACATTGAACATGTAGGCCATGTTTCATGTCTCGCCGCTCGCGGATAAACTTGTAATTTAATAATCCTGCAGATACAGGTAATGGATTAACTCCGCTTTGAGTTAGTGCTATATTTGAACTTTGGAACTACTTAGCTGACAACGTGAAAATGGTTCATGTCTAATTAATTGCCTGGTTCACTAGAGTGTCGTCGCGTTATTAACTAACAAAGAGCACTTCTCTTTCACAACCCTTATAATATTCGTATATATTGATATTTGTTAGTAGATTGATATATTATACTTATTGCAGATTTATATTGAACACTGGGTCCTACACTCGAATGTGATCTCTTTCTGTCGCTCAAAGGTTTGCTGGAAGAAAAGTCCTCTTTGAGTTAAGCTCGCCTTTGTACATGATAATTCTTAATATTATATAGTACACAGTAATTTAATAATTCAAATAAAAAAAGAATGATGAGAAAGAATGTGAAGATCATCAACGTTGTTCTGCAAATGAATGAATGCAATGACGAAGTCAAGATGGCACAAAAAGGGGGAGGTTTTTGTGCCATCTTGACGTCTGTACGAATTTCATCCAAATCTTCCATTCATATAGTTGTTGATTTACCGGTATAAATATTTGTATCCTTAAGGTGTTTTAATTAGTTTTCAAGATCTGGTCGTGGTCAAGACTTGGTAAAAACGGCATGTTTTCAAACTTTGAACAGCATCACCCCGACTCATTGAGGTATCATTCCGACTCCCTAGGGCATCACCGCAGACAGTTCCAGCTTACCGGAAACTATGCGGCTTCTGGTTCCGACGCACTAGAACCAACTTTTCAGTAGCCTGGCACGCATCACGACGTAACTAAAAACCATAAATCTCCGGAGATGAGTGCTGTAACGACATCTATGACACCACATATGAACTAAACTGCAAGATCCTGCATTGCGGTAGGTTAATCCGTTCTCCTCGCGGCAGTCTAAAATAAACTATCAAACAGTTGCCCGGATCAGACATAACATTCACTTGGTCGGAGGATCCTCCCTTTTTAACGGAAGTATGCGGGACTTTACACCCTGTTTAGCATGCCTCTAAAATACCATTTAAAAGATCTCATCAGGCCCCATTAAAGGTAATTCAAGATGCAACCGGTAGCGAACCTACCGCGGGTATATTTATTGCAGCGTAAGCTAGCACTTCTTCACATTGTTCTAAAGATCTACAACTTAGCTCTCTATGATTAATAATTCAATTATTTGGGCAAGGAAGTGGTGCGTGTCTCAAATTGTAAGTTATTCTAAGTTTACCGTACGTTCGTCAACGTTGCTAACATTACTGCACTGTACTACTGCTTTCTGAAGTAATGAAGTAATGTTCTTGTTATTTTCACAAAAATTCTGTAGTATAGAGAAAATAAAATGTATTGTGTATAAAACTACTACAAAAATGCTACGTGTGTCGTAGCGCTACGAGCTACGTAGAGAAACAACATTGTATACTCGTAATATATCATTAGCTGATGTTCTACCTCTCACAACTCCTCAGAGATATCTCTCAATTAGAACATTCATAACGCCAGAGTCGTAGGTACAATAAGATACACAAAACCAACAGAAATGGGTCAAAAATCAACAATTGAAAGTGACGCCTGTTCGCAAAGTACAGGAAATGAGCCCGATTTACATTAAAATTCAACGAAACGGTTTGACTCGCTCAGGGGTCGGCGGGGGTGCGGTAAGCCGGCAGAGGGAGGAGAAGGGGTGCTCGTAATCTTGCTAAATATCAACTAAATAATAAATCAGCTTTGTTTGTTCTTTACATTATTCAAGTAGCACGATGTGATCCACTTGACGTGGTTCTATTCTTAGATTCATACTATTGCAATCGAGCTACGTCCTCGGTACTGTTCACTACTTAACTAGCTCATGTGTAATCGTACGCGGAATTATATGCAACCCATGTTTATTATGAGAAAGCTTCTCAGAAACCTGCCACGTTTCGCGAGTTAGATTATACTCTGTAATAACTGGTCAAGTTTTAAACAAAATATGTAGTAAGTCGTAAGCAAGTGCATTGGGTACGCCATAATCATAGCGGTAAGTTCCCTCTTTGAGAAGTGATTGGAAAGACCTGGCGGCGTTCTCATCTTCCGCATGACGCAGGTCCTTACTGGACATGGTAAGTTCGGGAGGTTCCTGCACCGGATTCGTGCGGATGAAACGCCCGGATGTCACCATTGTGTGGACCGCCTGGAAAACACAATGGATTGTTTGTAATCTTATATACCACTCACTGATTAATCCCGTAACTTCAGAAGCTTTAACACCTATAAACTTAAAATTTGGCAGGTAGGTTCCTTATAGGGTGTAAACATCCGCTAAGAACGGATTTTTCCAAAGTTTGTATGGAGAAACCGACTTTCACGCCGGCGAAGCCGCTGGCGGAAGCTAGTTTGTAATATAGCCAATCTAAGAAAATAAAACTGATAGCTGATTCTCTAACTGCATTCATTTTGCCAGTTCTCTTAAATTTTAGAGACAATAGAACAGTGTTCTAATTATCTATCAAATATAAGAATAGCTGTTTAATATATTGTGACAACAATGTCTGTTCACGGCGCAGTGATCATGTTTAAGTCATCTGCCGCTCAGATAAGCTCCCGCGTGACGCTCACTGGAACCGAACCGTTTCGATTTTATTCCAATCTGGAGGATATTATTTATTGTTTCGCTGCTCACTACGTAATACGCAATCTTTTCCTCCGATCTTTCAATTATCTATTATCAACTGAGATTACGTTTCCTTTCCTTTCCAGATATTATTATCCGTTATGTAGCAAAAAGTGATATCGAATTGTCTGTTGGCAATCGTGAATATACGTCATACCCGTAGTGGTGTTTTTTGTTATATGTCACTCAAACATGCGGAGGATATAACATATGAAGTTATTGCAATGTCGATGACGAAGTTCCATTGCACTTTCACAACTCATCTAATGTTAATTACATTATGTATAGACATAATGTAAGTAAGAGGTTTAACCACGTCGTGATTTCTTTTAATCATTTCAATATACACATAAATTACAATTTTAAATATAAAAAAGTACATAATATATTTTATTGTTATTTTTTGCTTATGTATTCTATACGTATCTGATATTGAATACTTCGTAAAAAAAATATAAAATAAAAATATAAACAGTAGTACTGGTGTTAAAGCAGGGTCCGAGCGACTGGTGGTTAGCGCTCCAGATACAGGAATCTCCTCACAATGCGAGCCGCATCGAGGAGTACTGCCCAACTGGGCATGGGCATGGGCCCTGGGCTGGGTTGGGTACTGCATCAGGCCCGTGATCCAACTACGTAATGAGTGCTTCGAAACGTGATCAATTGAGGCTTTTAACTAAGGTACTGCTAATGGGCAGTAACAACAATCGGTGCAACGACAGACGAGTGCACATCCCACATGTCGACAACTTCGTGTGCTGAGTCGAGATGTTATTATTGTTCTTCATTATGATAAGAAAATATTGTTTCACTGCTGGGCAAAGGTCTTCCTTTTCTCGTTGTACTTTTGCCCAATAACATCATCCCTAAATACAAGTCAAGGCTCTAACAACAAACGAGTTCACGTATGTAGTACGCATGTCCATGAAGACCTTTACCTAGTTGTAAAAATGGAGCTCAAGGGTTTAAAAAAAATACTTTATTTACAACTAGCAAATTATGACTGCGGCTAATCTTCTGCAACACTAATAGTGTTACACAGTGGTCTCGTCGCTCACGGGCAACTTTCGGTTTTGTGCATTTCCACGCGGAACTTATTCTGATGCGACAACCTTGTACGTGTCGGTGACCAGTTTTGCCCGTCATTAGCTCTGGTACATTTATACATAAATTGTATGCCTGTGTAAAAAACAAAAACTACAAAATATGAGTTCTTTAGAATGCATGATTAGTTACTTTAAAAGTCAAGTAAGAGGCAGAATAAGATCGTTGCTAAAATTATCCTGACCATAAATTTAATGAGGCAGTCTGAATGTCTAAATTCAACATTTTACAATATCAAACAACAGTGTCTATGACGCTAAGATCTCGTTACAGTTCAAATACGTGTCACATAAATATTATTCATGATTATATTTGGTTTCAATAACGCACGGAATCCGGCGCGTCTCCTGCCGCCTCCGGACCGTGAGACGCTCATGAGACGCTGCTAAATAATTCTCTGTGTGTTGTATGCCCCCCTCTCCCCCTCCCCCTTGCTGCGAGCTGGACGGTCGGCTGTCTCGTAATTGTGCTAACTACAGGAGACGGATTGTGTGAGCAAACCCTCGGGATAAGCGAGCGCATCGTTTAGTCGCGACTGGTTCATTGCGTTCAGTACTTGCACATTGTACAATACGCCGCACGTCTCTGGTAACAAAACCGTCTATCGGCTGACTTGTGATTCTATTGGAGCTCCGCACTATGCTAGGTTAGCTTAACGGCAAAGGTGTACCACCGACGTGCGGCCTGTTGTACTACATTGACAAGACGTTTGCCTTGCCCCGGCCGGACGTCTCGACCAGATCTGTTTGTTTGTGTGATTGTTTCGGAATGTGGATGACATCGTGAGCGCGCTGTTTACAGGTGCTGTTGGTTCAGAGCGAGTCAACACTGGGAGTGCACGCTACCTACATTATGTTACGTACAGAATACAATCGCATGTATACCAAGTGGACTATCGAAACTTGACACAAACGTGGCACGCAAATATATTTCTAGTAAACTTTTAACATAAATACCGCAAACTGAGTTTGCCAATTGTGTATGAGGTTACAATCAACATCACATTACCACTTAAACTAAGTACCTTGACAATTGAACAAACGTTAAGTAGGTCATGAGTCCTACTTAACGTTTGCAATACAATACCAAACACTCGAACATTAAAGTGAACATCAACTAAGCTCAGAATTAGCGTCAACCCTGGTGACACTGTCGGTTCCATTTCTTTGACACTAACGTAATCAAATAAAGCGTCGTCAAATTGCTTTGCCTCCAGTACTAACCAAAACTTTAGGTGGAGATATTTTAAGCCTCTTATAACTTGACAACTTTAAATGCAATCCACGCATAACAAAATATGGCACAAAAAAGTAGTTAAAATCAGTACCGCTTGTTTATGTCTGTTATAAATCTTGCTCTAAAACCATTTGATACACTACTACAGATTGGGCAAATCCAGGCGGGTGTCAAATTTAAAGGAGTGCTGCTACAGCTGTTACTATGTTAGTGAGACGCTTCAAGCCTGATCGCAGGTGACCCTCCCGGCCGATCCCGTAAATGAGAAGAGACGCGAGTGCCGCCAGCAAGTGATATTAGTTCTAAAGGTAAACGCTGCTAAACGATGGCTGACAGCGGAACGTCGTCGTCTGAGTACTGTATAATACTCGTATACAGCATACCTACTCATTACTAACATAGCATACGAATATTGTTACTAACCTAATAGGTTTTTGTTTTCTGCTGATGGAAATAAATAATTATTATAGTCTGGGTACCGGGTAGGTAGTACTCAAAACTTGCTACAGTTGTATCTAGCAAATTACAACAAATATCTTTGCCATAGTAATTTGACAATGTAATAGGGTACAATACACACTTAATATGTATATGGTTTAGGATATATTCTGATTGGTTTGATTGATATATCGCTCTGTGGATAGCGGATCTCGTCCAATTAGTAGGTATTGAAGCTGTAAGTTCTGTGAAAGAAAGAAAAATAGTTTATTTTTGATTAAGAACAACAACAAAAAAATATCTGTGTGAGGTCAAAAAAGTTTCTATCTCAGCATATATAGTAGAGCCTCAGCCCAGTACGATGGACTGCATAAAAAAAAACAGTATCATTTCAGAGGGTGTAGAACTGGCACATTATAAATAAAAGAGATAAACATTAATTCGAGTTTTAGAAGAAAGAATATTGTGAGATGAGATTAGTCCATAGTGTATTTATACATTAAACAAGTTTTGTATGAGGCCTTGAATGAGGTTGAGCAGGCTGTCAGATCCATATTTAAAAAATAACGCAGCGCTGGCATCCTGATAAGGTATACACACGACACACGCGGGACACGCTCACGGCACACAGACTAAAAAAATACGTTCGTATTCCCACATAGTGTGTATATATGTATGTTAATCGATGAAACGGCTTTATTTTTTACCCTCCTACCTCTAACCCCCATTGGTTTTCGAAACGGCTTGACCGATTCTTATGAAATTTTGTTTGTATATTCAGTAGAAGGATCTGAGAATAGGACGTAGACTATTTTTTACCGTCCGACCCCTAACTCCATTTTTTTAAAATTTAAATGACAGTTACAACAAAATGACAGCAACTGTCTTTTGACAATCATATTTTGTCATTTGGCAGTTGCTGTCATTTCATCAATCCATCATTCGGTCAATCATTCTATTTTTCGGCCAATCATTCCACAATTGACAACATTGAATAAATGAGAAATCTAGGATCAATCCAATGTATTTGACTGTATATCTTTTATAAATAAAAACTAAGTCGTATTAGTTCCATTATTTATAACTCAAGAACGGCTACTAAAATATCTAATAACTATTAAAATATCGGCAAAATTCATGTAAAAAAAAAGGAAAAATTGCGTTTGGGTTTGGAGGAGTTTATCCATTTACGCGATACAATTTGCACCGTAAGAGTTGAAGCACAAATATAACGTAGAAAACTCGGAGTCAGCGTAGTCCTCCCAGAACAGTAGCCGAGTGAAGAGGTCCCGCGCGTCCTCTCAGAGACTCGCAGGGATGCGGCGGATAGGTCTCGCACGGCCGGTAGAGGCCTGCAGAGACCGGAGCAGCAGGAGAGATCTGCACGGCGTGGCGGACAGGGCTCGCATAGCTAATCGAAGCCTGCAGAGGCTGGAGCAGCAGAAAAGACCCTCCTCACAGCCGCCAAAGACTAAGAGGGCTATTATAGGAGCACTTTTGCACTCACATAACAACATCTTACTTCAACTGCAACTCACTAACTGACATTCTCAAAAATTTCTAGCTGACAACCAGACTGACACCGGATTCATAATTAAATTTTTCAAAATCTAGAGCCAATAGAAATGACCACCCAGTCTGGTTAAATCAAACAAATAAAATTATTATTATTAAAAGAATAGAATTTAGATAAGAATTATTAATTAAAATAATATAATACCTACATAGTATATATTATGTTTTTAGCCAATCATACGCTTAATACTACAATAAAAACTCTTTAACGCCATCAGTGCTCTGGAAGCCGCTGGAGGAGGTAAACTCCTCCTCTAGCGGCTTCTGTCAGGTAACACCAGGTGGCATTTTGCTCACCACGCGCCTTCTCACGTAAGTAAAAATTGTGTTAATATTTTTTGTAAAGTTGAAATGTAGACTATATTTTATGGTGCATTTATTATAATAACTAAAAAAACGCTTTTAATTTCAGGATTTAAAAGTATCAAATGAAAAATCAAAGAATATTGTTGACTATTTAAGTCAAATAATTGATGCTACGCCGAGAGAATGTGAAAGAGATTGCGGTGTCCCAGTTACGCCATGAATATGGCTGAATTCCTGTGGTAATATATATGAAATAAATACATACAAATAAATAGCTATTAGGTTCTTTGAAACACTAAATAGAAGTGGTGCGAGTGTTACAAATGTGTTACTGTGTATTGTGCTGGTCGCAAGAAATAGTTACATATGCTGTGAAACTTGCTGCTAAGAACGTGTAACTTAAAGTCACCAATACAAACTGCGTGCAAACTCATAAGCATAATTTTATTATAATCAAACTAATTTTTCACCGATCGTTTACGATATTTTCGTCACAAATATGGTAATAGTGATAACAAACAGCAGAATAAAATACAATAATATCGGCACTTAGGTCAACAGTTAGTTTACGTTAAGTTTACTTTTATTATTTAAGTGTCTGCTGAATAAGTACGCATGAAGATTCTTAAAATAAGTCTATGGGCCCTATGATGTATAAGAGCCAATGTGCAAGTTAAACATTGCAGAGTTACTATGACACATATTTTCATTATTCTAGCTACATCGATTTATTTGTATCTATAATATTTTTTTAATTAATGTAGATATGCCTATATACGTGTTTTTTTATTTAATAAATTCTGGAAAAAATTATGAAAAAGGTTTAAGTGTCACTTTGGACGATTTACTTGGAATAAGCTAATTTTGGAAAAAAAACACGTGTATTTTTTTTAGAGCCATATTTACAAGGAATTTTGAAAATAAACAAATAAATTAAGCAAACAATATTTATATTATGTCATAATTCACATTGACACTTCGTGGCGTTATATTCTCTACCCTCAGTTAGGTCACAAAAATTAAAACAATTACACTTCTTTATTTTTATTAAAAAGTTTCTGTAATGAAAAGGCAATATCAAATAAATGATAGTCCTAACCGAGTGGGTCGATGGTTCGCCACGGTATGGCATGCGTTTTGAGTAAGCTTCTAGAGTACGGCATTTCCCCTGGTCTCATTAACTGAGTAAAAATTCTTCCTAAATGCACGATCTCTTCGAGTTGTTGTCGACTGAAGCTCATCATAGCCCATGACGACTAATGGCTAGTATGGAGCTAATTCAGCACGAAAGAGAGGCTATGATGTAGCGTACGAATGCCTCACTTTAGGTAATTTCCAAGTGGGGCAAAGCTAATCTTGTGGGACTCTACGCTGCCGAAACAGAAGCATATGTGTGTTCACCACCGTAATAAGCCCGTTCACCTTGGCTCCTGCTTTTCAGATTGTATCCCTGAAGTGCACTGACCGCCTTTAGCTCTTGGGAGTTGAAATTCCCTCAGACCTCAACTTTGGGCGATCGACATACCCAGACTAAACTGTTTACCTCGTCTTTTATACCACATAAATCAAAAGACTGTAACAATTTGTTTGCTGTGGCCTTCCCGTCTGATTATAATTTAAGTGTCTTCAAGGCTCTTAATAAACTAGTGCGCCTCACCGTCAACGATTGCATAACTGCTTACCATCAGGTGGCACCGCAGTCAAACATTAGTTTATATCAATAAAAAAAACATCAATACAAATGTTTGCCAAAGAAGTAATAATTATGAACACAGCGCGAAATTGTTCCAAATGACAGATCGGCCGTTGACGTAAACAAATACGCGGGATCTTCCCGCGTACAAGTGTCGAAATAACCGTTTGGCCTTTATACGTTTAAAATTGTGCTACATAAGCCCTTTCAAAAATAGCATTTCCACTTACTTAATGAGTATTTTTTTTAATGCAACTTGTCAACTAGGTTAAAAGGAAGCATTCAACACAAAAAAGTGAAAATGCTCAAATTGTTACATTGGCCCATTTACGTAGGACTCATCGAAATATCACAAAGGGTAAGAAATAGAGAAACTTTTATGAGTTCTTGCTAAAGTTTCCATTGTGACTTAAAAGTACAATGTATTGAATATAAGACGAAGTACACACACGCTGAAATTATAACAAAGTTTTTGCTTCTCTCGAGAAGTAGAGGATGATACAAATTGAAACTGCCGGTCGTGAATAAATCCCACGCACAAGGGCGCGCAACTTGATGAATTTGCAAGGATTATGAAAATCCATGTTCCAATCCTCCCGGTATCCCGGTATTGCGGTACTCTGGTACCGGTACTGCGGTATCTCGGTACAGCAGCATTCATATCAAAGTTTACAAAAGAGTTCATTAAAAAAGTTTGGTGTTGCTGCTGCTAAATCGTTGAGTACGGCGACACTAACTGTCTCACGTGTGTACAGAAGAACCACTACGCAACTTGAATTGACTACAATTTAGTTGGTTTTTATCCAACTTCAAATAGAAGAAGGTTCTATGTTCAGCTGTATGTATTTTTTATGTATGTTCATCGATTTCTCGGTCAACAATTGCAGACCGATTTTGAAAATACTTTTTTTTTTATTTAAAGGTTATACTTCCGAGTTGGTCCCGTAGAACTATTCGCCGAACTATGAGCCGTCGATGACTTGGGTTCGGTCCTGACAGTTACCGGACGGTCAAACGGCGAGCTACCCATTGCTCGCCGTCCACAAGCCCGATTAGAATTGTCATGAGATGAACCCTGGCCATAAGGTACCATTGAACTAATCTGATGATGAAAGGTAGGCACGAAAACTCCATAGTAAAACAATGTATCCTAGCCGCGGCTTGGCTTATTAGTTTTTTTATTCAATGTTTTAATGATTAAATTCTATAGGTACCTTTCTATAGAACTTGGACACTTAAAATTTTACTTTTTAGTTTAGTAGTAGAACGCAACTAAAAAGTGCAAAATAACTTTAAGGGGATGCACCTCGACATACTTTTTCACTGTCTTTAATACAACCGCTCTATCGCGATTATGACGTTATTACACATTTTTCATTAGATATTTTGGAAACACAGTATCTTGTGGATATTATCTAGGATTCTTTTAAAATCAATTTATAAATTTGTGAAAAACCAATCCATTAAGACCTTTGACACTTCATAATTTAGTCAAAAATTAAAAAAGTATAACAATAGAACCCTTGCAAATTTGAATGTCAATTTTTTTTCAAAAACTACCTAGAACAAGTTTTGTAAAACATTCGAGTACATCACGGAATTATCGGATGCTATCAGGGTTTTCAGGCCTTATGTCTCTTTTTTCGCGTTGCCTTCTCATCAAATATCGCGTTGGCTTCCGTTAGATGAAGTAACTAGCTTTTAAACCATGCTCGATGTTGACGCAAGGCTGTTCGGTAATTAACCGAACTGAGACCAGTCGTCAATAGCGCGTTGAGATCCTCGCGCTCCTCAAAGAGATGTCAGCAAACCGTAGGGGCCAAGCAGGGCCGATGCCCGCTAACTAGGACCGCGGAGAATTTCTGAAAGGGAAACCCGTAGTCCTAGGATGCAAAGGGTAATTGAAGGATACAGGTGTGGTTTTAGTCAGTAAAAGTCTGACACGCCCTCGCGCTCCACCCAGAGCGCGAGAAGTCATTTGGATGATTTCCCACCTTAAAAAAAAAAAAAAAAAGTAAAAAAGGACCCTCTTAATTTCGGAAATCGGTGTTAAACAACAAAGATACTAAACTATTATAGAAACACTAACATCCGAAATTAAAGTTATTTGGCACTATCTAGTATTTTTTTTAGGGTTACATCGAAAGAAAAAAAGGGACCCTTATAGGATCACTTTGTTGTCCGTTTGTCTGTCTGTCAACACTCTTTATAAATTAAAACCACATACTCAGGTTAGCGGTCCCTTGAAGCTGTGAAAAAATCAAATTTCTGAATTAACGGAAACAAAGGATACGGTCGTTTATGTGGCAAAAACGTATATTAATAGTCTCAAGGGAATCAAAATTCATAGGGTACTTCCCGCTGACCCCGAAACCCGAAATTTGGCATAAAGCAAGGTCTTATAGCTTGGATATAGGAATAAATCTGAAAACAGTAAATTTATTGTTACGTCATGAAAAAAAAATTTTTTTATATAGGTAAGTTTGTACGGAACCCTCAGTGTGCGAGTCCGACTCGCACTTGCCCAGTTTTTTTTACATTGAAGTTAGTTACATTTTTTTTGTAAAATGTATTTTTTTTTTCACAATCTTTCTGTTGTGAATGCTTTTCTGTTCGTTTCTCTGTCATGTGGACGATGTGTTTTGTTCCAGAACACTTTGTTATATCCCATTTTTGTCGATCTCTACGCGTGAAGCTTCTGTATATAATTGCTTCTCGTCAAATGCTCGGTAACCGAAAATTTTTAACAACCATGTGCGGGCCGGAGAGGTTCATTAGTTGGCCGCACAACACGCCGCGCGCCGGGTACAGGCCGCACCGCTCGCAGTCGCCGGTACGTGCAACATTATGTGTTACCTGCCAGTGCACTACTGGAACATGTATAATGTACATATATTGGTATCGTACTTATTAATATTCATACATCTATAGCATTTTGATAGCTGAAAATGTCGAAATACTGTGTCGTTGCAAATCAATTATTAAGTAGACTGCTAGCGACATCTCTTTCATGGAATAAGATTTGACACCTTATTATTTTACTTTAAACCGAGACATCGCGCCTCGTTATAAATTGATTTCTGATAATAAAAGCTTCTTTAATAAAGTTAGAGTTTTATATAGTTAGAGTAAATTAAGAGTCAATTAGGAAAAAATACAGTAACATTCTCACATTTGTATTAAAACTACAATAATTAATTCATCAAGCTTACAACTTGAAAATCGAATAATGGAACGTTAGTCTATGGTCAGAAATTATGGTCAAAAATGGAGAAGAGAAAGAAGAGCGTTCCCTGATTTTTCTTTTTCTGCTCGGCGCGGAGGACACCACACGCAGACACTCATATGGGAATACCTTTCTTGAAAGATTCCAGCGTCAGCGCCAAAATCTCTGTGGGTTATAGTTACTAAGTGGTGTTTTGTCTGAAATCCCTGTAAGTAGGTATATTTTTTCATTCCATATTAAGTGAGGCAACTTCGAAGTTTTCAAGTACTGGTTACTGACTGGGGTGGATATTATTTTAGATTTGGTTCTATTGGCTGGCCTAAGCTCAGGAACGTCGTTGAGGCGTGGCGCCCTGGTGTGTCAGAAGTTGACCTATTCGATCGTCGTCGATGAAATCGCATCAGGCATTGACGTCGTCCGTACTTTTTTTGTTTCTGAGAAGATACCCACCCCGCAGGGCGCGTCCGTCGTGTGGTGACGGACCACGTTTCTGAGAGGATACCCACCCCGCAGGGCGCATCCGTCGTGTGGTGAGAGACCACGTTTCGTCACCCAAGGGGCTTTGTTCCGCTAACTAGAAATTAGCGATAGTAACTAGAACTTGATGATAGTAATTAGAACTTAATGTTTTTTACCGAAATTAATTGATAGCTAACTAGATAACGCTATTTAAAAAACCTAACGTACAACAAATAGTATTGTTGGGTATATCCAGTGAGAGAGGGTGGGTTTAGATTATGTTTGTGTCTCTGGGGCTGGAGCCCAATTTTATATTTTCCATGTTGAGCACAACCTGAAATATCTGTGCTTACACGATTGGGCTAGAGTTACCATCGGTTCACCTCACGGATCCTTTATAAGCGACCCTGAGTTTTTGTTTTATTCTTGTGCTTACTTCTCTAGCACACTTCGGTATGGAGACGAAGTGAGTTAGAGAATTAACTTCTATAAGGATTAAGGATTAGGGAATTTTATCAACTTTTTATATTGAAATTTGGATACCCACACATTGGGTGATTGAAAATAAATTTTGTAATGTACTCAAGTGTACTTGTTTCATTTCAATTTTCCTTGACTTAATATATATATATAATATATAAAAGGAGAAACTGACTGACTGACATATCAACGTCCGGTCAAAACTTATAGGACTAGTAACCTAAATTAATTAAATTTTGCACAAGGCTTCCTCTTATGACGTAGGCGAGCAATAAGAGGATTTTCCAAAATTCACCCTCTAAAGGGGGGTCCAGAGTTTGTGTGAAAAAACTTAATTTAATTTAAGCCACTGGCAGAAGCTAGTCTTTTATAAATTTACTGTGGCATGTCCAGAGGTTTCCCTCAGAGCCCAGGAGCCGGGTTACAATACTCCTTGAGAGCATGTGGACACAGCTGAGTCCATCCTAACCATTTTCTTCCCTTCCAAAACTTTCCTAAGTTGTGAATACAAAGGAAACAACAAAATAGTTTGTTGCGGTTTGAGTTTCCATGAAGGCTTTTAATCTATAACAAATCTTAGCACAAACTAAACCAATTATGCGACCGCAGGCGGAGCAAGATCATCGAAGCTAAAACCGAACCTTAATTAGATAATTTCATCAGCCATTTCGGTTCATCGCACTTGTTGCGAGGAAACGCTTTCTAATATAACCTTCAGTTATCTTGGTTCTCGAGATTGCATTCTTCGGATAACACACATGAGCGAGGTGCGTGCGAGCGTGACGAGGGCACGACACAGTTCGCAGGTCACCGGACCACAATGCGTCGTTCGCTCCGGCAGCAAACTGTCGCCCACTGCAACAGTCCTGCACGACGCCACGCAATATAAACACACAAAAAGTTCTCATCTCGGCATTCAGGACAAGTAAAAGTATGAGCACATTGTACTCCGTGTACGTATGACACGGGATCTTTGAATGTTTCTGGGACGTGCGGTGATAAGAAGCGTGTAATAACTTGTCGCAATAAATCTTGTGTTTCTTGGTAATATCTTGTCCTGCGATATCAGGGGGAATTCAGGACGCGGGGCACAAAAGTGCGCCACTAGCTCGTCGTGGCGCACAATGGTCGTAAGCGCCCGCTTGAGGAGGATGTACTGGATGGCTGTTTTGTAACATTATCCTATGTTAACATTTACTTGCTCACATATCCTGCCTGGACATCCAAGGAGATATTGTAACATTTTAGTGTAGATTATATTTAAAATCGGAAGCTTTTAATGTAAACCAAATAAATATGTTCCAAAATAAGTCGTTACGACTTTCAACTGATCAGTATTGCTAGCGCGGAAAGAAAGGGAAAAGAGGAGGAGTAAGTCGCAATGAGGACACGACGAGCGTAGTACGTCGTGTTGTGAACCCGTACGGAGGCGTGCGACGTCGTGCGATGTTGTGCGGTGCTCTGCGAGGGCATTAAGTTAACGCGCGTCGTCGCTTTGATATGCAAATGTGCGTCGTCCGCGCCCGACACTCACACGATGTGTTTTTAGGGTTCCGTACCTAAAGATAGCTATCAATAGGCCTTCGCTGTTACAACGCTATTTTTTTTAGGTAGATCAACTGGTTAGTAGACCAAGGCTGGTATTTAGTAAGTTCCGGTTAGTCAAGATTATAATGGAAATAGTAAGGAATTTGAGTTAATTTGGTATTATAGTGGTAGGTATAAGGGGGATGCTGAAGAGCTTGCCAGTTAAAAATAAGTAGAATACGTATTACCGAGAATTTCTTTTATTGGAAAATTGTTATGAAACAAAGGTAAACCATAATGTAAAATCAACGCTGTCGGGATGATTTGGACTCGGTTCTGACGGATTGGCCGGAGAACGTAAAGTATATATATGTATAGAAGCGAACTTTGCCCAGCAGTGGATTTGGAAGTACAAAAACCTATAAAAGTGTTGGTAGTACGGAGCTCTTCCGCAAGTGCAGCTCGCTCTTGTCCGGTTCTCGGCCGGCGCCTGTTTACTTTACTCCTTTATTGCTATTCAAGGAGTATAACAATGTTATTGGGGCGTCACGTAACGAAACAAAATGTTCACTTCGTCGAACAGTCTCTATTTCGATAATTATTAGAATTTCTTTCAACGGTTTTTTATGTGGGACAGAATAAATAACTTATGAAACACAATAATAAGCTATTTTTAGGGTTCCGTACCTCAAAAGGGAAAACCGGAACCCTTATAGCATCACTTTGTTGTCCGTCCGTCTGTCTATCTGTCTGTCAAGACCGTTTATCTCAAGAACGCGTGGAGGTATCGAGTTGAAATTAAAACCATATACTCAAGTCTGTGGTCCCTTGAAGCAGTGAAAAAACAAACGTCTGAGGTAACGAAAAAAAAGATACGGCCGTTTAAGTCGCATAAAAACGTGTATCACTTTCAAGGAAATCAAAATTCATAGCGTATTTGCACTAGACCAACAGGCAGTCAAATGATTGTTATAATAAATGTTAATTGTTCTTGAAAAACGAAAGCAGATGTAAAATAATGAAAAAAAAAACTTACTAATTCAGAAGTCTTACAAAACCGTCTCCATTGGTTGAAGAAAGTACAAACAGTACAACATTTCCTAATAATTAATAAGATTGACACGTTCCAACCAACTTTATTTTATAATAGCAGTACCCCGCAGTTTCACCCGCGTCTTTAGTTACTGCTCTGCTCTTATTGGGCATAGCGTGATGTTATATAGCCATCGTCGATAAATGAGTTATACAAAACAAAAACAGTTTTTCAGTAGTTTCTGAGATTTGCGCTTTCACACAAACAGATAAACTCTTTAGCTTTATAATATTAGTATGATTTTCTACACGCAGTAAAAAATGCTATCACTTTTGATCATCACCGCGCACTAAACTACTCCTACTAAAATACCTGCGTAAAAAGAAACGTATCCAATTTTCCAATCGACAAACTCAACTTAGTCTCAGTATCAGCAAAAAGAGCTTGACGAGCGAACCGTCGTAGCATCGTGACGTCGTAGCACCGTAGCGCTCGTAGCTCGAAGCATCTTAGATTGCGTTGAACTAGATTACGTAGCAGGCTACGTCGTGATTAGTAATAAGAACTCAACCGAGTCTTGCGTCGCTACAGGTTTCGGGCTACGCACTACGACCTACGCGCTGCTAGCTACGGGCTACTGGCTACGCGCTACGGGGCGTGTTTTAAGACGAAGTGTTTTCTATTTAAAGGCTTTCACTATTAATGGGTACTATTTAACTGTTCCTTAATTTATTCCCGTTTTCTACGAGATACAAAATATGCCTTTTGCTCCACCAAAAATACAATAAAATTTTGCACATGTTTTTCTAGTTAGTTAAGAAAAAATACCACAAAGGGATGGTAGGGTATGGGTTTGCCAGCTTCGCTTGCTCACTAGAGCCAACAATCCCCTTCTAACCTAACCCGATTCGAGGCACCCCAAGTCCCTTAATAATTGTAAAAAGTCCATTAGTATTTGGTGGACAATTAATATTATTAGTGAAGGGTAAGATTTTTGATGCGCAGTTAAAAATATCTCTCTAAAGAGCTAAATACGTAACTTTTTAAGAATGAAATTTCTCGATTTTGTGTTCTGTACATATTTCGTTAACCGCGCCAAATAAAATGTAGTAAATACACAGCTGCCTATAGCCGCCCAATATTACAGCATCTACATTAAGTACAGGCTCACCGCTGAGGGCGGGCGGCACGCAACGCTCGCGATTTATCGCACAAACAACCTCCGGCCTACGAGCTGCGGCGTAAACGATTTCTTATTGCTCCTCTTATGAAAATTATTACAAATAATTGTAAACATTACTCAGAGGCTTACGTTCTTATTAAAAGCGGACCTTTGTAAGTGTTCCGGGGATCGCGGGACTTGGAACTGATTTGTTTATGGTTTTTATCAATGAAATGCCAGTATTTTTGTAGTTTTCTCTTTAAAATGAAGGGAATTTGAAATAAATGTAACTATTTACAATCACTAATCGCACTGATTAATAATATAATCATCAATCGCCTGGGAGGAAAAATGAACGGTTCTTAAACACGAGTAAAACGATCGAAAATATAAAACGATCTTTTTCGATCAATTAGTGTTAGTATCTACATGTAGGTACATCTCATCCTCTGCTAAACCAACGAACGAATCAACCTCATCGTTATTATGTGGACACAATAAACCTAACTAAGATTTTTTTTTTATATTTTAACAATACTTTTGGACGTTTAAATTATTTTTTACTGGCATTTTATAGTGATAGCAGGTATTAGTATATAACTTCTGATGTCACATTATTATGACATTTTTAATTATTATATGACTTGGAAATTACATACTTACAATTAATTTGTTTAATCAGACATTTTGTAGCAATTATACTGACAACTGAAGCATGAATATGACATTTTTAATAAATTTAATGTATTCTGTAATAATATTTGCACACCACATGTAACGCTAGAATGTAAATAGCCTTTATTTGAATTAAGATCATCCTGCTTTGTAAACATGCATGCTGGCAAATAAATAAATAATTATTATTATCAAAAGTGATAAGAAAAATCTAATGCTCCAGGCGGACTCACTTGTGAATTCTGAAGCTTTCAACATCAGCATTCAACTAAACCTCGACAGCACTCATTACAAAAAAAATACCACGACATGGCAGACGATGCGTTTGGATACATCGAATTGTTGTCAGTATTAGCTTGATTAGTTTAAAATGAAAACCTGTCAATGCTGCTCATAATGCCAATAAGAAACAATTGAACAGCTCTCGTGGCGCACAATAACAATTGTTGTCATACTGCATGTTCCCCAGTCTCCCCTTCACACACTCAAGTACAGGAGAGGGGGGAGAGTTAACCCGATCCCTTTAATTGAATCTCAGCGCGGGACGCAAGCAGCTCAACATTTTCTTTCCATTTTCCGATCAGCGTAGAGGAAAATATTATGGAGTATATTGGATAATTTACCTTGTCGCGTTTTAGATGAGGGAAATTATAGCTGATGAGTTTTCGTGTTGTGGTTAAAATGGATGATTTAATTCCGCTTAAAGTAGGATATTAGTAATTAAAATCCAGCAGTGTTACTCCTGAAGCATCACATGCTTTCGATGCGGTGTAATGTGAATCTGCCTTTTTTAAAAAAGAAACTCCTCATCATGAAATCATATTTAATATCACAAACTCAACAACAGAAAAGGAGTATCTTTTCAAGAATAATCGGCTGTTTTATTAATGAAAACTATTTAATGAGTATTTGTAACATGCAACTGAATACCATGCTCGTAACCGCCTGCACTTGATGAAGTATAGGCAAATGAAAATATTGCTCAATAACAATGTTACATTCCAATTACCGTATTCCTAGAACCTAATGCCGTCAATAGAACGTGCTGAGACTGCACTTTACTCCACATGGTCATGATTTAATGTAAGTTTTAAGATGACATGATATAAAGAAAGATACGACTACAAACATTTTTGTTTTTAATTCTTTCCACAAATCTCGAGATATTTCACCGTAAAAAGTTGTTTTTACTTAAGTATTTAGTCAAATCTCCTCGCAGGCACACGGCCCGGTGTCGTCTGTCGACTGCAACACTGCACCGCGCGATACTTCACCTGCCAGCTCTTCGGTCAGTTCTATCTACGTACGTGCAGTTTATCGACACCCTACCCAATGATAACGACCCCATTCTTAGGACAGGGTTAATTTAGTTTTTTGTGTTATTTATATTTCTTTCAAAATTATTGTATACCGTCCATATTCAAAAACGTGAAAGAGAACTGACCACGCATTGTAATAGTAAGGGCGCCCAAGTGGGGATTTTGCATGTTACTCGAACGCGCCAGAAAATCATATGGGGAGAAAGCTCGCACCCTGTATTGTGGGGTACACTACAGGGTGCAACGTAAAAAAAAACGTAACCTCGAAATACTCGAGCGCGATTGAACTTTATTTATTTTGAAAGAAATCCTATCAAGGCTACGAAAAACATATAATCTGACAGTTTTCATAGGGCGATGTAGCTACAACCATCGAGAAAGGTTTCATGAAGCGTACAGATGCTGAGGACTGTGTGGTCCCCACTAGAGTGAGAGATAAAGTTTTGATAGTAAACTGTTGAAGTTTTTCACAAACTTCAATTCATATATCTTTAATGACCATACTACAATGTACTATTTTTACATTTTCGAAATGTAGCTTGGTTATTTTATTATTATTATTTTTTTACTTACATAGGGCACTTTTTTGAGTTACATTAAATGTTAAGTACATTCACTTTGAATATCTGACACGCTCGAATAACTTTTTTTTGGTATTTTTTACCCTCTTTTACGGCCACCCCCACTAGTTGATCGTCAGATTTATACCTATCGGTTATCAGAAAGACAAAGCGCATATACACTATGAATACCCACCTAAATGGAAACCAGCCATAATTTTTTTTTCGTTTTAGAACCTAATCTTCACAATCCAATAGGTCCCCATGATGCTTTAGCAACTGCATCCCGGCCTCCCCTACTATAAACAAAGCTACAATTGTATCAGTTTTAAGGAAGTAACATAAAACAAGAAACAATCAAGTACTCCCATTGTTTTCACAGATAAAAAGTTTTATTAAAAAAGGAACTTGTAAAACTGTCGACAGAGAAATCCTCGGGCACAGGAAAGTGCGGTATCTGAATCACTTAGCTCCGCTGTAGCGCGGCCGCTGCAAACAAACACGCCGCACGCCACTACTCGTGCTCCATAAATCTCGCGGTAAGGCGCTCCGGGGCGGGGCGGGGGGAGGGGGCGGTATTAAGACGTACTTGTAATAAAAACGCGCGACTCGCGGCTCATTAATTACGTGCACTTGTCGCGTCCTCGCCCGAGTGCGGAGCGGACACACCATACACAAACACACCATTGAACTACAGGGTACATACATACCATTGGCCAATTTCGACTGAACTGTTTTATTGATGGAACGGGCCTTTTATATCATTACGGCTCCAAATAGACAGCGAGAGCAGTGGGTGAAAAAACGACTGAACATCTAAACTACGTAATTCTCTTATGCTGGTAAAATTGCAACAAATCGGCTGGCAGCGCGCGTCAGTCAATGACTGTACAATGAAGAGCCACTCCCTCTGTACTCACTCTGCTGCACTGTAGTGAGCAAACACTCGACTACCGGCGGCAGGAGGCGCTGATCGCACGTCATCGAGCGGCGCCGCCTGCTGCCGGACCAAACACACGGACTTTTATATCAATGCCTGATTCACGCATGCAATTGAATTTGAAACCAGATCTGCCGCTTGTTAATCTGTATACAGATGACAGAAGTAGCGAAGCAACTCAACTATCGTTATTAATCGTTGGTCTAGTGGTTAGTGGCCCTGACTGCTATGCCGGAGGTCGTGGGTTCGATTCCCACACCGGACTAATGTTTGTGTGATGAGCACGATCATTTGTTCTGTGTCTGGGTGTAATTTATCTATATATGTGTGTATTTAGAAATAAATAAGTATGTTTATCAGTTGTCACCCATAACACAAGCTCTGCTTAGCTTGGCACTAGACGGCGTTGTGTGATAGTTGTGGAATATTATATTATATTATAGGTACAATGTTGACGAATATTGTAACTACACTTAATTCCCGGACACTATTTTATAAACGATGATTGCTGCAGAAGTGATATGACGTTCACTTGGAACGTGAACGTTATTCTCTTTACAAATATTGCAGAACTGTTTCCCGGTTACAACAATGAATTTTTCTTTCCTTTATTTCCAGTAAATCTCTTTTTCATCACAGAAATTGCGTTAATAATAACACAATGTTGTTTGAGTGCTACCGACTAGTTTTTCCAACATAAACGTTGTTCTCGGCTCAGCTTCATTGAACGTTACGATAAAGCAACTGTAGTCGACTAAAGCACTTGTTCAAATCAAATCAAATCAAAATTTTTATTTGCCAGAATCTGCAATCCACGTGGACGCATGATGTTAGAGTTGTTCGGAGCTGTTCGGGAGGAGTCGGCAATACTTGGCACGCCTCGGTTTGACTCATGTAATGAACATAAGAAATAAAAGGCGCGCGCGTCTGATTGTCGCCCGCCCGCGTCGCGATGTGTGCGGAATGTAAAGTAGAACAACTTAGTTACGATAAATGTAGATTCTGATGTATCTTGGTAGGTGGGTAGACTAATGTGTTTACGAACATTTTTTATGACGATGCATAGATTTAAAAGCAAATTAAATACCTACATTTTCTATTAAATCACTTGATCATACTAATATTATAAAGGCGAATGTGTGATGAATCATAAACTTCGAGCTTCAGTTATATAAATATTTTATTCACTCTGATCAACACAATTTCATATTTATCATTCTATTAACAATCATTTTCAAATACACGGATTGGTAGGACATGTTCACTGGTCGACGACTCAAAGCAGACTCATTCTGTCCAGAATGACAGTTACAAGCTCAATGTTTCCCCACCACAAACTTTCACAAACACTCGGTCCGACCAATCAGAGCAAAGTAAACAGTACGTAACATGAATTGACTAACGTAATAATATCTATACAGATAAATGTAATAATCAACTGCAATTACATATTTCATTTTAACAATTATGATATATTTATACAAAACTAATACCTACATAAACTCTAATACCATAAATTATTACTTAATGTCTACAACGAATGCCTTAAGTTCATGTAACTACTAGCGCCACCTATCTCTTATAGATGGAAATTTAACGATTTATGAATATTTTCTTTAAAAATCATTACAAATGTTTGTATGTATGGATGTTTCTATGTTTGCAACTACTTCACGCTCAAACGACTAAATGCATTTTGATGACATTTAGTACACGATAGAACATGTTCTGAAATAAAAAAGAACTAAAACCCGACTACGACAAAAAAAAAACGACGCTGAAAAAGTATGAAACAAGATTTTCAGGAAGCTGAAATAAACATCAAAGTCGTTTTTTTTTTGTCGTAGTCGGGTTTTAGTTTTTTACTTTTTTTTATTTAAACAATTTCATAGAAACAAACAATATCGATACACCGATCACCGAAATTAAAGTTTTTGTGATCGTTTTAATTGTTTTTTTTTAGTGAAGTCCGTTATTTTTTTTTGCATTAAGTTTTTTATCATAGGTGAGTTTGTGTTGAACCCTCAGTGCGCGAATCTGACTTGTACTTGCCCGGTTTTTTTTTTATACAATGTATGACTTGCAGTTGTTGACGTGAACTCAAAAACCAAGTTTCAAAGTTCGTCACCACGAACTAGGTTCTACAGAAACTCATCACGACATAACTGAATAAAAGACACTGACTACTAAAACTCTATTTTGTGGAAAGAAAAAGAAACCGTTTAGTTTTTTGGCTGCGGGTGGTGAGCGCGGGATACACGTCTCGGTACGAAGTTGTCATTCAGTGACGGTGTACCGCCGACGGTCTATCACGTCCCGCGTGTGGGACGCGCGTGGCATACAGGGGCGACGCGTTATCTTGCGAGTTGAGCAAACACACGCTGCGCGGCCGAGACGCCGTGACTGTGACGTGCCGTACACGTGACGTTCATATTTTTGGAGACCGTTTTAAATTGGGGGGACTTTTTTCTTTTCTTGCTGTTCCTTGCCGCTGAATTGAAATAATGCTCATATTATGAAGCCGAACTCCAAAATGTTCTCGATTCTTGACGGCACGGTTGTCGTAGTGGTTGAGCAATTGTCTGCCGCGCTGGGTGTCGCGAGTTTGATTCCCAATCAAATTTTTATATTACCTACAGATAATTATTCCGGGTCTGAGTGTGTTGTGCATGTGAGTTTCCACACTCCTCTATCGTGAATGCGTTTAAATATAATTATAAAATATTAATATTAACACGCACAGGACCATTAATTGTGGCGACACTTGGGGAGGCCTATGTCCAGCAGTGGACGTCTTTCGGCTGAAATGATGATGATGATGATGAATATTATAACATTTGGCAATTACGGTTCCAATTAGTATAAAGGCCTGAAAATGATCTATTAAGCACTTAATTACTATAAATATCTAAATATTTATCAGCGCGTCCGATTGCGGCACTTTAAGTGAGGTCTCAACGTTAGGTGAACGCGCGTAATCCCACAAAATGGATGTTTGCGAACAAACGTCATACCGCGCCGCGAGTCACTAAATTTTGGTACGCATTTACAAGCGTAACGTGGAGAAGGTTCAAGATGATATTTCTCAGCACCTACGTTGAAGTTAAGGAACGCGTGACACAAAAATGACGACAGGCCTATGCAAAGCATTGGGTGCTGTCAGGCTGCAGATGATGACGATGTTAAATATTTTGAGATGTTCGAGCTAATAGGTATATCGGTCACAACTTTGTCATTGATTTTTAGGTCTTCGGATGAACCCTGGAAAGAGCAAGCGGATGCAACATTATGACACAGAGAGAAAAATGATTGCCAGCACCGTACACCATTATAATGTAGCTAGTAGTTGTAACACTCATTTTGCAGCACTATGCATCAAATCGCACTTAGTGTGAGTGGCACTTCTGTACCTACATAGGTCACTAGTGGTGCATGGTTGAATAGTGAATATTAAACTGGGTCGTATGATATCAGTGACGTCACATGTCGCGCTACACGTCATCGTCGCACGCATCGCGCGGCGTCTTGTTATACAGCAGCAACGGACACCGCAGCTCACTGTCGTCTGTCAGTCGGTATCATATGCATCGTCGTAATTTAGATGGATGGATAGCCACAGCGATATTATTTTATTACAGCTTTATGACATAATAAAAGAATAAGTACCTATTAAATTACTTTTTGCAGTTTCATGAATTTATGTGACGGCCTATCTGTAAGAGGCAAAAACATAAAAAAAATCTTAGAATTAAACTTTTGCCTAAATTGTTTACGTTAATATTTAAAAGTATTGATAATTTAGTCGTCTCAAGAATTATCACGACAACGACGACACAGTCTAAAAGTGTAGTAAACTTTGTATCACACTGCGTCCTGTAGAAATGGCGATGGCATTTTGTAGGCCACAAAGCCCACAACAAGGCCGAGGGGGCGACGCGGACGCGCCATGTGCGGGCAATGGAGCGGAACGCATCGTACAGTATCACAGTCATTAACAGCACCATAGTTAGTCTGTGATTACTTGCGTATTGCGCGGTGCAGCCCTCATCCTTGGTCAAACTTGAACTACAACAACCGTTCTTAGTGCTACGAAATAAAGGCCTGCCACTATCAAATTATTACCACGGAGCGTACTAATGCATTGTGGCAGGGAACCGACTGACCCTTACATTGTGGTCGCAGTTAAGAGATTCGCTGATCTGAACGTGATCGCGATTTATTGGTGGTCAGTGACGGTGATGAGTTTAATGTTCTAAAGTTAATATGTTCACACTGGGGCGGCTCTGTTGTTGGTGCCGATGGGATCAAAGATAGCAATATTAAATCGCTCTTCTTTGCATTGAAGCTGATGTTTCATTTGCTGCATTTCTGCTGTATTTTTTTAAACATATTAGGTATGTTTCTTTTTTAACGTAGAAAAAAAGTGGTCATGCCACTTTCACTACACAATCTCAATATAGGGATGTTTATAATATGAATCGTAAATATATAAAAAAGTTATGTTTATTCTGTACAAGGGAATATTAGAATGCTGAAAATAATATTTTGTAAGTGTAAATAAGCGTAATAAATTAATTATAATAAAAAAATAACATCGAGTATCACGTGACTGCAAATGCCACTCGGTGCGCGATACGTCGCGGTGTGAAAAAAGTATTGAAACAACGTCTTGTCAAGATATCATGTTTTGGTAGAATATTTTTTAATTTATTTTACGATATAATAATTACGTATCTTTCTATAAAATGAAAAACCTCCCTATAAATAATTCGTCAAAATTCCTTTTGATCGCCCATCTGCAATCGAGTACCTAACATTCACATACAAAGTGTTTATTCAAATTTCCCGACCAGCGCTGTCTACGACCACAAATTCCCTGCTTACCACCTTGAGGCGAGTCGTGAAGTGCCCCTAACTACCTCCACCGCCATTACCAGGGAATTGAATCAATTCCTTCTGCCTGCAGGACATATTTCTTGACAAGCACCCCTTCACAAGACATGTAGCAATTTTCTGTCTCTTTATGGAGCTTCAGAATTCGGAAGTCATTTTGGGTGACCCGCACTTTTGTCAGGCTTATTGAAATAGTAGAGTGGGGAATTGTCTGCTGGGAACTTCATCGTTAGGGTTGGTTGATCTGCATTTCCAAATTCGATTTAAAAGTAGTATATAAATGTTATCAAATATACCTACATTAGCACTTATAATTAAGTGTTCAGATCTAGTGCACGGTTCTATTTGTCGTAAGTATTATGCGCGGCTCAATTTAAACTCGATAAGACAACAATTTGTTGTCTCTCGCTAGTCCATTTGTTTATTGTTGTATAGATTAGCACAGTAACACAGCATCACAACATCACAGTAACTCGTAGTTCTTTAGCTCAGTCACTCATTACGCTGAATGCTTAGCGCGGTATGAATTTACGATGTGCAGCTGTCAGTTTACTGCAACACAACTTTGTGGTGGCGGCCATTTAACTGAACATATTCGTTACAACTAAATAGTGACATGCGCGACGTGCTCGTGACGAATGTGTTCGTGACAAATGTGCGCGGAAAACGCCTGCATTACGTATGCATGCGTAATAAGTACGGTGACAGTTTGAGCCTCACGCGATAGGGGTGCGCATTGCCCATTTCTTATACCCAACTTTCAGTTTCACGTTATGATAGGTTTTTTTTTACTAAAAACCTCATAATTCTTCGTCTATTTTCTGACAAAGCCACGAAGATTATTAGCCGAAGATATGGAAGATTAATTACGGAAAAGATAAAATTAAGTATCAAGTCCTTTTCTTGCAAATAGCGGCCCATTTCTACCTGGCTCAATCCTCAGGGCATTCGACGCGGTTCCTCAAATTGATATAAATGTCCGAGAGAGCCCACTTCGCGCCACAGCAATAAATCAATAGCTGTCTCTATGTGACGAGCAAGTTGAGCGCCACGTTCGCTCAGCGCGGCGTCCATCGGCCGCGGGACACCGACGCGCGCCGCGTGAAATGAACCCGCCGCCGCCTCGGTTGATACATCACGCGATTGTCTGACAGCTTGCATACGTACGCGAATTGTTTCTATTATTTTTTGACGTGGTCTCGCATGTGGAAAATGAAAAAGAAACCTTTTTCAAAAATATGACAGGTTTGTTATTGTAAACTAGTATCATATGGTGAAGCCAGGGTTAGAAAAAAACAACGGAATACGTTTGTATAGGTAGGTAAGTCATGTTAGGTGGTCTACGATTTGAATGTTACTTTACTCAGTGGAATCTGTTTTATAACAATTAGTCTAAGTTGAAATTACAAGTTGTTACAAGATGTTATTACGGTCGGAGGCATAACGAGTAGATTGTAACTCCAAAGAAGCAGATACTTTACAGCATCTAATAATATAAGGTCCTCAATAACATAAATTGAATTGTTTTTTCTTTTTAAATATCGAACTGTATTTGAAATGCACTAGCACAACTCTAGATACGTTTATTAACATCAAACAAGATACTTTATAGTTATCGGTGTACTCACTCCAAGTGTCCCGGCCGACAGAATGAGGCTGGAGATTTCACGGCGGTGGTGCCCTGACCTTGCTTTCTTGATTCATGTATCGAATGCTGCTTTCATTTCATATTTGTGTTATGATACGTGTTGCAAAACTTATGGCTGCTAATTTATATTATTTAAAATCTCTGAGCACTCGCTTGAGAGAGCGATTAACTTAAAACATTTTGGTTCATGTAAAAAGAGCAGCTACCTACGAATGTTTGGCTCCGGTAATAAATTAGTTATTCAAGTAGCAGTAGTAGTGGGTAGGTACAGTTGATTCGCAGTCTCCTTTTAGTAGATTGAGGAGGATAAGAGTGTAGGACCACCCGCTGAGTTATTGTTGTGCGCCACTGCACTCACTAATATTGATGCTAAACTGTAAAGCGCGATCTAAATATGGATTCTACCCTCGTGTTTAAAATTATTTTATTAGACCAAACCTCATATCAAAACACTATTGTGTAGATACTTCTGGTAACAAAGTGAATAGAAAAGTTAGAAGGTCCTTTTTGAGCTTAATTAATCATGATTGATCGAATCAATAATATTTACAAGTTAACGAATATTAACACATTCGGTCTTCTATTGTAAACAGCTCAATTGAGCACCTGAACTGTATTTACTGTTAACAAGATCACACCGATAGCGTTGTCATTTTTTTACTTTAAAAATATTAGTTGTCTGAAGCAACGAGTAAGGTTACAACGACTGAGGTTTAGAAGAGATGATTTTCGTGTCTAGAATCACGATCTAAATCCATGGTAAGACTTATCGTTAATAGTATCACTATCGATTCTAAACTGCAGTGGGGCGCTCATATTAGAACTCTTTCAGGTAGATTAAGCTTAACCGCATATGCAGTAAGAAAAATAAAGCAATTGACAGATGTAGCCACAGCTAGGTTAGTTTACTATGCTTATTTCCACAGTATTATGTCTTATGGCATTTTACTGTGGGGGTCTGCAGCTGATGTAGACTCAATTTTCATATTGCAATAGAGAGCAATCCGGGCTATTTATAATACGGGTGCTCACGAGTCCCTCAGAAATAAATTCAAAGAAATCGATATACTGACTCTGCCTTCTCTTTATACCTTAGAAAATATTTTATAGGTTCGTAAAAACCTAGCGCTCTTCAAAATTAAAAGCGATTTTCGTAACATAAGTACGCGTAGTAAACAAGAAATTTTATTACCTAAATGGAGATTAGCTAAGAACAGCAAGTCATTTTTAGTAAACAGCATACGCTTTTCTAACAAGCTACCAAAAGCATTGACTGAACTTAGCGAGGGAAAGTGTAAAACCCATATTAAGCGTGTCCTAACTAAAAAAGCGTATTACAAGGTTAAAGACTATGTCGAAGACACGTTTGTTTAGCAATGACTGCTTCTGCACATGTGGCCCCCTGGTAACTCATAATATTGTGTAAATGTATCTATTAACTGCTTCACATTTGTTGTAAACTTTTTATTTATTTTTTCTACTGACACATTGCTTAATTTGTAATATTTTTTATATTATTAGACGCCAACCACCATAAATTCGTTAGTAATTCATTTTGTTAACATGTAATTTATTGATAATTGTAATTATTTATTTTCTTGCTTTTTTTATATAGCCTCTTTTTATAATGTGAATGTGAGAAAACTGTAGACTCTGCGAATTCTTAGGTTATTTTCTATTACGACTCACTGTTTTTTTAATATGATTTATTATTTTTATCGTGCTTTTGGGTACAATATTAACTGTTCTTACATAATATCTATTAATACTGTAATATGAAAATATTGTAAACAACTACTTTTTTAAAAGAGTACCCATGGGCTTTCTTGCCGGTTCTCCTCCATAGGAAACGAACAATTTGGAACCGTGCACTAGCTTCTGACGTTTTATAACTGCCTAAAAATTTTTGACTTTGACTTGTTACAATCATCTTGACGATGTGCACCTATAACTATTAAAATTATATTTAAAAAAATTGTATGATAACAGACCATTGCTTAGAGATGTTGTAGTTCGTACCTACATGGAACCGATGAATTTACTGCCGAACTGGTGAACATACGATATCTGCCCTCGCAGCCGCTGCAGCGCTGTGCCGCCCCCGGTTGCCAGCTGCTGCTCATTGTCATTTTTCAATTCCACAAGGCGCCGCTTAAAAAAAGCACTTCAATCGTATCGGAACCATTGTGCGCGCCGACGAACGCGAAATTCTAAGGGAATCATTATATTGCACCCTTATCTGAGAGATTTCTTTTAGAACTGCTAACCCCCTGCGTCGTGTAGTAGTGAGCTAGTTTGTGATGGAGGGTTTATAGGCTGTAATGTATTGGCATTCGGTTGACGGCATACTTATTGCTCTAGCTTCTGACGTTTTATAAGTGCACATGTAGGTCTATGTGAAAAAGAATAATTTTGAGTTTGCGTTTATGTACAGATGTTGGTCACGTGTGCTTAGTATTTCGTAAAAAAAATATTTATTTATGTATCATGCAGCTTAATACTAAGATTAATTTTGTAAAATCCAAAGCTTTGCCTTACTATTGTATATTAACTTACCTGCAAATCATACCCAGTTACTCATTTTGCAACCATGGAAGCCAAAAAAAGTGGTACAGACCTACTTGACTAACTGCCCACGTTAGAAGACAGTACATTTTTTTTTTTTTCAACCGTAATAGATAAGAGAGTCTTAAGTTTTTAACAAAGTCGCCGACTAGTGCGGTGACAGCGTCGCACCTACTAGAGATGCGCATCGGAGCGGTGCGTGCAATACGTTTTGCGGTTCGATGCGGCACAGTTTTATTGTGCAAGTTGTGCAGTTGGCTCGCTGTCTGTTCCGCGCCAATGGCTGTTGCGGCTAGGTCTTACTGTACAAACGAAGCGGCTAAGACAGTCGAACACCTTTATTTCTTAAATACCAGAGTTCTTTTACAGCATTCCTGAGTTCCTTATTTTTGTTGTTCCGTCCCAAGTTCCCAAAGTTGGATACCAAACTTAAATTCAAATTGGTATCGGAATACACTTGTCAAATAATTTAATAAGCCATTTCGACTCGAATTAGTTGTTATACTGTTTCTTGAATTATAAATAACTTATGAATTTATAATGTTTTTCTATGGAATATCCTTTGCTTAACCATTCTATCGCAATTTCATACATTGGTGTAACACTAAAAACTAAGTACTTAGTGGTTATAGTGTTTAATGCATTCCTGAATATCAATAAACCACTTGAGTTTATCTCCGCTCTCACTGCGACCTGCTCCTCCTTACAGAAGAACATAAAAACAAGGCGTCGAGCGTCACTGGACTGGTGGCTGGGGCTCGTCTAATGCGATGTATTGAAATGTTCCCCGTGCTGATAAACACGCGTGCTAGGGCTACCGCGCTCGCCAATGTATCGCAGGTCGTTTGTTTGCTCCGTCACTCGCCCGGGCTCAGGAATTTAACGCGGTGACAACCTTGCTCTCTGATTTTCATTTGTTGATTTTTTGTTTAGTTTTTCATGTTCACACATTAACTGCATATGAATGAGGGTGAGTTTGTTCGTGTATGCAGGTTCCTATTAGTTTTTGTAGAAGTATTCGTCTGCGTCTGGTTAGATTAAAAGCCTATTCATTATGGTAAAAAGCTAAGCAGATGATTATGATCAAAGTTATAAAATCGATGCTTAATTATGTAGTCGATAAAGAACACTGTATATGATCAAATCTTTGTTAGAGATAACTCGTTAACTGACAACAAGCTATCCGGCATTCTGAGTACCGGCAACTGATTCATTATTACTCCACTATTATATTTCAGTAGATTGTGACCCCTCGAAGCGCAAAAGACCACGCCACGAAGCACTAAGCTGTCGGCAGCCCTGGCCGGCAAGCTTCCAAGCGATGTTTTTGCCAACGAGTGAGTTATGCTCGCCGCGCGCCTCCGCCCGACTTCCGATACACTCACACATAATGACTCGCCGACAACTGTTTTCGCAATATCCACCAGTTCTTACTAAAGTTGGTATGAATGTACAGAAGGACCACAACTTGCGAAGTGATGTAATAAACACATGCACATAAAAATACTCCATGTACATAGTGTATATATCATGAAATCAAATTCAAACACTTCACCTGGGTGATGATTTTCTCATTCTTCGATAAATGTACCTACATAAGTTAATAAATATTATGTGCTCGTTTCTAGAATCAATAGAAATTAATAATTCATTGGTAACTTTCGAAAAAAAAAAGCTTTTACATACTAGGCTACTAACAACAGCGACTTACCTACCAGATTTCGCTAACTATAAGTTTAAAGGTAGCCGGCTAACTCATACACTGAATATAGGTATTTTTTCACAAGCTTCTTATAAGTAATACTGTTTGCGTATTATCGACTTAACCTTCTGCGCGTACCTGCCACCTGTTTTCCGTGAATATGCACAAGTTTATTTGAGCGTAATATTTTGTTGCGCGAGACATTCGGCTCCACTTGGAACGTTTATTTCCGTCGATCCGAGATGAAGGAATAATATCGAGTGTGGCACGCTGCTGTGTGCACGCTGCACGCTGCATGCTGCACGCTGGCAAACACTTTAGAATAGAATAGAATAAACTTTATTGTATACCAAAACAGTAACAAAACTTTTACACTAACTTACTTACTTACAGTAAATTGGATACAATGTAACAGATGAAATGAAAAACTAAAATATGAACAATAGTGAGATAAGTTATTGCAATCACACTATCCACTAGGGTAAACCTTTTTGTGCACTGGGGAGTTAGGTGCGTAAAAAGAGTCAAAGATTGGTAGTAGTAATTTAATTCAGATGTCTAGAAGTGATCATTTGTGGGTACATGTGATGTTTGTGTCAAGTCGATTACGTCCTGGCCTGCAACTTTAATATTTCTGTCAAAATTATATCGTAGACATTGAATACATATCGTCAAAAAGTTGTAGTAACGAACAACGATTACAATAACGTGATAGTGATTGTGAGGTGCCGAACTAAGTTGAGCGCAGTTAATGGTGATCGCGGCAGATCTAATAACGATAGCACTTGTACTTGTGACTGGGCAACTCATAACACTGACGCGGACGAATCTTTTCCTCGCTTTGAACAAAACACGCTGTTATTACGAGTCACCGGAACATAACGCTGCGATTTGTTCCAACAAATTATTATTGTAAACTACTGTATTTGTCACTTAGCTTGCTTGAAGACCAGTTGTGACGAACCAGTCATGGATCATGTCCAAAAATTTATTTCGCAAACGACAAATGTTTGGATAAAACATTCAATTATGACCAAAACAAAGTGATAGCTGTAAAGTGAGTAACAACTTGATCTCAACCAATATATTTCAACAACACTCCACTCACCCATTGGGATTATCCCTTCAAAAGCCAAAACGAAAAGGTTAGCAGTCTCCTAACATAAACTCAGGCAGCAAGTTCGGTACCCCGGCATACACTGGCGTTCGCAGTCGCTTTACTCCAAATTTATTAAATCCGTCAAAGCAGAGACGCGGATATGTTTATTTTCAATTTGCGACTGTGACAACTAAACGCGAGGAAAAATAACGTGACAAAAAGTCAGCTGTTTACCTAAATAAGTTAGTTTGATGATCAAAAGAGCTTTGAGACGTCCAATTAGCGTGCGTCGCTATTCTCTGCGTATCTGAACTAAGTAAACCTTGAGAAAAACGCTGTGATTGAAGTACACAGGATTTTGTCTTATTATTTTAAAGCAGCTCATTTACGTAAAACTGTAAAGATTATGTCCTTTCAGTATGTTTTCTCCTCAGAAATTTACTTTCAAATACCAACTGGGACTTGGTGTCTAGTAGATTATTTAAGAAATAACTTTCCATGTCTCCCGCAAACCGTTGCACAGAAAATGGACGTCCCATCACTTCGTTAACTGGGTCAACTTTACAAAAAGAAATACCATTCCCTTTGCACAGCTCAAGCTACTCAAAATACACATAACAATTAAAGGAGAACAGAGCTCTCAACGGAACCCTCTGAGCTGCAAGAACTTGATATTTCCATAAGAAAATGTATTCTCTTTGTCATTCATTTATACTTCATAAAGCAGAACAAAATTTCTCAACAACTTGAGCAGAAATGAAAACAAAAAACTTACTAGAGTCGGCACATAAATAACTCGACACAATTCACAACTACTTAGTTATGTGGCGAGCCAACACATTAATAAAATGTTCATTGCTGCTCATAAACGACGAGCGGTTTTGGCACAGGTTAGAGGCCTGCAATGAATTATGAATGGCCGGGATTACCTCACGTCAGCATGACGTCACGCCACACACAGCATCGCTAATATGCCTGTTTAGTTCACTAACCGAGAGGAATATATTAGGAATTAATCTAGCAAATTGCCAAGTTTCAAGCAAATTCACATGCATGCATTTTAGAGCTGCAATCAAGATGCTCATATTAACTTTATAATATTTTAATGTGTTTTTAAACAATGGTAATAAAGATCCTAGTTTTATGCATTCAAATATTATGACGTTATAAATTAGGAGTGTAATGAAATCTCCAATAACCATCAAAACAAAAATCACTTAAAATCCGATCACACAACAAATATACTTTTCGTCTACTCAACTTGGCACTGATAAAGCTAACACGATAAGCCCTAACTCACTAGAATTACTGAAGTTTCTCCTAATTGTGTTTTCTTGAACATTCGGAATTAGGACTACTTTTAATCGTTCATTAGGCTCGCTGGGTGTTTTCAAGCTAAATTGATTTATCTAGAGCTGACTTACTTACTACTTGATCCATTTTGTTTGTGTATAGTGCTCCATTTCCGATTTTTTTAGGCTAAAGTTGCTTCTTTTTTCATTCTGCCTAATAAAATAAAGATTTTTGTAACCTACTTTAAAAGAGGAGGTTATGTTCGACCATTGTGTATGTTTTTTTATGTTCACAGATTTCTTCACCGAGACACGAACTGCAGTGGAAATCTGGAAATCTCTGAACCAACTGCAGACTCAGGATGGCCATATGCGGTTTCCTTGAGCCATCGCTAATACAATGCCAGTATGGAGTCCCTTCACAGGATATGCGTCATCTCCTTTCCTGGCTAGCATGCACAACTACCTGCACCTTCCACGACTTCTACGACGCCAACGACAGAGTTTTTCAGATGGCTAAATATTGGTTGGACAAAATTTGAGTCAGATCGACACGAGAAGAAAGACCGATTTCTCCGTGGAATCTGGATCATTTTCTTTTTGTTTAATTGGAAATGTATTTTTAAATTTGGTGAAGATTTGATGAAGATCTTCGGAGATTGACAATGGGACTTTTCAATAAATATAGCAAGACTTTTGTAATTGCTGCAATGGTCTGTTTATTTTTTACAGCATTTCATAATATAAAATCGCGCCAGTACGCTCTGAAGGGGTATGCAGACGTGTAAGTTTATCCTGTTCACCCTATCACGAATGTTTATTATTATTCCTACTAAAGATTTACGATTAATTTTAGTGACCAATTTTTTTTTATATTGGTGCAAAAAAAATATAACTGAATTTAAAAAATGCAAACAATAGAATATATGAAATAGTTTGAAATAAAGAAACAACAGAGGAAATACTGGCTTTTAAAACTATGTAGAACTAGATTAACCGCTGCAGCTGCATAGCAGTATTTTCCATGGAACGATTATCTGTGTGACTTCCACAACGCAGTAATTGTAAGACTGATTGTCAGACTCTCTATAAGTAATATATTACTCTTACGCTTTCTAAGTTTGTGGGACCACAGTCCTCAGAAAGCGTAGCTTGACCTCGAAGCTTGCTCAAGCCGCTGTTAGATCTTAACAATAAACCGTTCGCAAGTTTTAATTAAAATACGAATATAATTTCCTATTTGGTTTAACAATTTGTACTATTTACGACAGATAAGATATATATTATCTTTTGTATAAGCGAACAGCTTGTCGATTTACCAAAATACTTAGGAACTAACAAGACAAGACTTGGCGAGCATTAATACGTAGTGAGGTCATTTTATTTGTCAGGAGCGGCAACACTGTGTTCGTTTGCCAAGATTCGTTAGTGGGACATGTCTCGCAGTACCTCCTTAATTTTGTGTCTCCTTTTTATGTTGACGGCATTTTGAAATAGAGAGACCATTCTAGTTAGTAGTGTCTTGTTAGTTGTGCGAGACATTTCGTCCTTGTTTGTTTGTTTGTTGGTAATCAAATTTACTGCGATAACATGACACATGAACAATCAAAACATTTAGGTTTTGTTTATTATTCTGCCATCGTCAACGAACACCTAATAAGATCGAAAATAATTAGAAAAAAGAAACACAAACATAACCGAGGAAGCATTTATATGCAGAAATTTTATTTATCTCCATCATACTAATAATTATTAAAGGCAAAAGTATATGAGTTCATGTTGAACGGCTAAACGGATTTCGATGTTAACGGTTAGACCATGTCTAGCACATAAGATACTTCTTATCCCTGAAGTATATTCTCTTAGGATAAAGTTCTACTATCACGCGGATGAGACAGCTGGCAGCAGCTAGTAATATACTATACTGCAAAACAGTATTTTTCATTTTGAAATAAGTAAAGACTGCTACTTCTGAGATGTTTTTTACGTTACAAAAGTCTACATCATATTTGAGTACGACGACGGAGCGATGTGTGAAGCCGGGGGCGGGAACAATTGTCACATGTGCGTTATCCACCGCTGGCTCGCCAGGCCGGGCCGCTGAGCAACGCGATAACAAGTGTAATTGGATAATGAACTCGACGTCATGAATATTGTATTAGTGACCCTCGCTCCCGGCAAAGTTTCGTCTATTCAATAATTTATTTATTTTGCCGTTCACCGCTAAACTCGGAGTAAGAGGTAAAACGTGTATGTATAGTTGATGAATTGCGTTATTAATGTTTTGTTTGCTTAGGTATTATGTCAAGTCGTTATGTATTTTACAGAAGTTAGGATATTTTATATTGCTTAGAAGAAATTCGATGTCATAAATGTGCTGGTCGTGTAGGTGTAGTGACATATATATAATAACATATTATTAAAATTAGGTAAAATTATATCAAAATAAAATAATTTATTTACATACGTACAGACACTAACCACTAGTATTATATATAGAATGATCTGTCTAGTTGCAAGGTAACTTTTCTTGTTTGTGTCAATCATTGAAAAATACATAATTTTAAGAAGGATCGTTGGTATTAATTTCAAGGTAAATACCCATCGTATTCTACATTGGTGGCCCTGTAGAAGAACACGAAGATGGCCCAGAACAAAGCAAACAGTTCGCGGGATGTCGGCGATGCGGCAGCGGAAACATTACGTGTGGGTGTTCGTGTCCCGCCGTTCTACCCCGAGAAACCGGCGCTGTGGTTCGCCCAGATGGAGGCGCAGTTCATGCTGTCGATATGTAGAAATACCCATCGTATTCTACATAGGTATAATCTTACTCATGAAACTCACTCTTTGCATGATTGTTTATTGACGTGCAAAAGTATTATTATTAACGAATACATTCTTACAACATATATTACTACGAGTAGCAACCCGCCCCGGCTCCGCACAGGTGCAATGCTGATCACGTCATCGTATAAAAAAAACTTTTTACAAAATAACACCGAAAAGTGAAAAATAACTTTAATTTCGGAAGTCGGTGTTTCTATAATAGTTTTGTCTCTTCGTTATTTAACACCGACTTTCGAAAAATTCAAGTTATTTTGCACCTTCAGTGTATTTTTTACATTACTTCAATGTTGTAAGTTGTTTTTTTACATTATACATATGGAAAACTAAGATGTAGGGCTATGGTTTTTGTAGTCTTAGGTGGACTGGTTACCAGGAACTATGTTAAGACTATGGCCCCTGCCTGAACAATGTTATAAATTTCCATCGATAAAAAGGCAGGGGGTGACTTCTCCGGCGGGTTCTCATGGAGAAATGGCGGCAGCGACTGTCGCGACCCAGTGCTGGGCACGCCACAATTATGGCGATAAGTTCCCTCTTTGAGGCGTGGTTGGAAAGACCTCACGGCGTCCTCACCTTCCGCATGACGCAGGTTCTCACCGAACACGGGAAGTTCGGAAAGTTCCTGCACCGGATTCGTGCGGAAGCGACGCCCGGGTGTCGCCACTGTGTGGACCACCCGGAGGACACGGTGGAGCACACGGTGGTGGTGTGCCCCGCTTGGGCAGAGCAACGCCGTGTCTTCGTGGGGGCGATCGGCGGTGGCGATCTCTCGCGTCGTGCCTTGGTACAGGCCATGGTCCGGAGCGAGGAGGAGTGGCAGGCGGTCGCTTCCTTCTGCGAAGCAGTAATGCTAGCAAAGGAGGCGGCCGATCGGCAACGTTCCTCACGTCCCAACCGCCGCCGGGATTCCAATCCCGATTTCCGGTCAACGTAGGCGCGGGCTTCCGACCGTCCGGTAACCGTCCGGATCGAGCCCAAGTCGTCGACGGCGCGTATTGTTCCACGCGCGCCTCAGGGAGTTGTCAGCAAATCGTAGGGGCCCAGCAGGGTCGAAGCCTACTGGGGCCATGTAGTGTGAAAAAGAAAACCCGGGGCCCTGGGACGAAGGCAACGAAGGAACAGGAGTGGGTTTTTAGTCAGTAAAAGTCTGACCCTATCTCCCGCCCCGCCCAAGGGCGGGGGTTGTCATAAGATGATTTTCCCACCGAAAAAAAAAAGTGGGTGACTTGCACACTCAATAAATGAACCCCCTAAAACGGTCGCTAGCACGAAGTGACGTACAACAAGAAGGCAACATATCCTGAGATGCTTGAGGAGCGGAGAGGTATACCACGTACCATTTTTTTTTTTATTATAGTTTTTTTTTTTACTTTTTTTAATCTTTTTGCGTCAGGGTTTTTTTTTTATTTTATTTTTTATAGTTATTTTACCTTCCTTGTTTGTTGGCTAATTTAGCTGATATACCTACATAATTTTATTTGCTGATGACGCTTCTCTTATGTTTAGTAGATAGAAAAGATACGGATGTCTTGCATGTCAACAAAAGTCTAGCAGTTCTTTCAAAATGATTGGCAGCTAATAACTTCTTACCATCGACTTATATTCTAGCGATAGACAACCACGTTCAGTATAACTAAACTAACTGTAACTATTTTTGTCAAAATACTTAAAAGTTAAAACAAACGTTCGCTGCAGCGCTAGATTGGCATTACGTCGTCTAACAAAACAATTAAAACATACAGCGCCTAGATAGCTTTTAGAGGTTACTTTTTTCACGACCAAAATGTCTTAAGCGCCATAAATCTCGCGGCACTTATCTATCCATATAGATTTTTATACCGCAGAAGTCTGTGTTTCAAAATTTAATAATAGTCCTCGTTAGTGTAAATTCAAAAACCACGTTCACTTTAATAAATAAGTGAATTCAAAATCGCGTAAAATATTGAAACCCTTTATTGTAATCATCATTCTGAAGAACAGCTATCCTGGTACATATATATCGATGCTTTTTACTAAATGTGAACAAAACTAAATGTCAAAATTTTCATTACCAAATATCTCTCAAGTTAGCCTCAATCTAATTCTTGAGGACAAAAAACTTGATTTTATTACAGAAACTGTGTTTTAGGTACCTAAAACTATAATGTGGATAAAGACGGGCAGTATTGCAGGAAGAACAGGGAAAATCATTCTTGAGCCATTACCAACTGCGGAAGAGGAGATAGCATGAATGGATTTTTTGACATCATTTTCATTCACAGAACTAAATTCGACAGATAACTTATTCAGAGTTGCTGATTTGACGTGTGGATCTATATTAACAAGGGAAATGAGAAATGTTTGTTTAGAGCACACACGTCAGTATCATTGCTGGAAACAACACGGGACTTACTAATGCCAACAGTTTTCAAAAACTTCCAGACTTCGGAGAAGTTCCGGTTGTCAAAGAAGAGAATTATGGAAATAGTCTCTTTGTATTTTTATACGACTGCAGCGATTACGCAGGTCCTTAATAAAAGTTTGGTTGCGTTCGGAAAGATAGCGCTTCAAGCTCTACTTGCCATCTCGTCTTTAATAAAAGCACCCTGGCTCGCGGGAGTGAGCCAGGAGGCGGGACATATCCAACTCTTAACTCAACAAATCGGGGCGAGTCGATCGTAGAGACTTAGTAATGTACTGTAGAAAATATTTACCATATCGTCGACAGAGGAACTATGGAAAACATCTGTCCAGTCAATGCCAACACGCAGCAATGCCTCCAGATCTATGCCTTTGTAGTACCGTGGAAAAATATATTGCGGCTTGCGCTTAGGAGGACGACTCTTGTATGACATAGATATAAAATCGTGGTAGGAAAAACAAGAGAGGAGCTAGCTGTGGAAACGAACAATTTTGAATCGTGCACTAGCTTCTGACATTCTATTCTATTTTTATTGTATCTGTTTTTTTTTTCTGCCTATGTAGGCCTATGTCAAATAAAAATATTTCAATTTCTAATGATGGAAGAGATTTAACAACGATTTACAACAGTTACAAACATAAACTAGTGAAACCAAATTAAAAATCAAAACAGTATGTTAACGAGAATAAAAGCCTCAATAAACGGAAGCAGGGACCAATTATATTAATTTACAAGAAATAGGGACCAATTAGTTCAACCAGGTTTCAGACTGGCTAAAGTGGCCTCTTCTTTCATGAGGTACTGTTTGAAATGTTATAATAAAATACCTCCCCAAATATTAAAACTCAATGAATCGAAATTTAAATCTTGTATTAAACGCACACTATGCAGGCAAGCATATTATTAATTGGAGGATTATATTCAAGATAAAAATGCTTGGCTCAATGCTGGTCCAGCTCCTCTACCACCGGGGTATACAAATTGATTAGTTTGAAAATTATTATTTCCTTTATTTCATTTATATAAACATATTAGTTACATTTTTAAATATTTCAAAAATAAAACATTTAAAAATATAAAAAACAGCATCCCACCGGTATCGGGAACAGGGTCCAAGCTACCGGCGGTCAGGGCTCCAGAGAAAGGAACCTCCTAACAATGCGAGCTGTGTCCAGGAGTACCGCTTTCTGAATCAAGCCCTTGATCCAGCCGCCTAACGCGAGCCTTCTAAGGTGTTGGTCGAGGCTCTTGGCTATTAAGCCATTGCCCGACACGACTATCGGCACAATGATCGCCGAGTCCACATCCCACATGTCGACAACCTCGCGAGCTAAGTCAATATACTTGATTAGTTTATCTTTCTCGGCTTTCACGAGGTTCTCGTCATGGGGGACGGATATGTCAACAATCATTGCACGCCTCTCGCTTCGGTCCACCACCACTATATCAGGCTTATTGGCTACAATAGTCCTGTCAGTGATGATGGACCGATCCCAGTACAAACTGATATGACCATTATCAAGAACTGGGTCGGGCTCATACCTGTAGTACGGCACTTCCGATTCCACAAGAGAGTATTTCAAAGCAAGTTGCTGATGGATAATCCTGGCTACAAGGTTGTGTCTATGCAAGTACTCTCCGTTAGCTAGACGAGAACAACCAGAGATAATGTGACGAATCGATTCCCCCGGACGGTGACATGCCCGACAGATGTCAACCGTGCCGTCCTTCACAATAAATCTCCGGTAGTTATTCGTCATGATAACTTCGTCCATAATTGCACAGACAAAACCTTCGGTTTCCCCAAAGAGGTCACCGGAACGCAGCCAGGCTACGGACGCCAATTGGTCTACTTCGGGCCTGTGAAGGGCCCGGAAAAAGCGTCCGTGAAGTTCCTTGCTTTGCCATACTTCCCTGCGATCGTTAGTGTCAAGCACTACCGGTTTGCGCCAGTTCTCGTTAGCCAGGGCGAGCGGGGTGAGTCCCTTGTCCACTGCCACTACATCTCGATGCATACCCACGTCGGCAGCTAGGAAATATTCCCTGAGACTGCATACCTCGCGGTTGTGTAGGGTCTTAGCATTTAAAAAACCTCGACCCCCACACTTCCGCGGGATATACAATCTCATCACCGACGATCGTGGGTGATGCATTCGGTATGCAGTCAGCAGTGTGCGGACCCTCCTATCCAGGGCGTCAAGTTCTGTTTGAGTCCATTTGAGTACGCCGAAAGAGTACATCAATACCGGCATGACCCAACCGTTGAAGGCGCGCACCTTGTTTCCGCCTGAAAGAAGGCTATTGAATACCTTCTTCAGGCGTCCAAAGAAGCGCGCCTGCAACGATTGCTTCATGTCAGTGATATTGATGCCTAGAGCTTCCGACATACCCAAATACTTATAGGTTTCGGTTGGAGAGAGGGATCTCAGGTTTATGGAATCCGTGAGTTGGGTGCCCACGGATTCCACAACCTCCCCTCGCTTTACATGCATGACCGCACATTTGTCCACACCAAACTCCATCCTGATGGCACTACTGAAGGTTTCAGTTACCTTCAGTAGCTCCATCAGTTGCAGATTGTTGGGGGCAAAAAGTTTCAGGTCATCCATGTAAAGTAGGTGAGATATTACCTGACCACCTCTCTTCAACCGATAGCCTAGACCTGAATTCTCCAGCAGTGTACTTAGAGGATTCAAGGCTAGGCAAAACCAAAGTGGACTCAAACTATCACCCTGGAATATACCTCGCTCGATCCTTACAGGTTCGCTATTCCTCTGGGTATGTCGACATCCTGGATAGCGAAGGACCGTACTCCATTGCCTCATACACGACATCAGGAAGGTGCGTAGTGTTGTATCAATTTTATACAATTCCAGCACCCTCATGAGCCATGTATGAGGAACAGAGTCATAGGCCTTCTTATAATCTATCCAACATGTCGACAGATCCTTTCGGGAACGTCGAACCTGTTGGCTAATGGTCATATCGATGAGGAGTAGCTCCTTAGTACCGCGGGACCCATTCCTACATCCATTTTGAGAGGCAGACATGATAGCGTTATTATCTACATGATGGTTAATCTTTGCTCTCAAAATGGATGTAAGAACCTTATAGACTGTCGGCAAACACGTAATCGGTCTATAGTTTTTGGGTTCCGCGGTGCTACCAGATTTGTGGAGCAGGTGGGTAACTCCTGTTGTAAGAAACTCGGGTAGCGAGCCAGACTCCAAGGCGGTCTGATACTGAGATGCCAAACGAGCGTCGGACTGCACGGGCCACATCTTGGGGGCTAATTGTAATTGCCCCCATTTCTGGGATCGGTTCGCATGCTCGTTCGACCTCTCGAGTCCAACCACCTTCAGTATGATTGACAGGCACCGACCAGATGTTACGCCAGAACGAAATCATGGCGTCATCATCCGGAAGGCGCGTGTCAGCCACACCTTGGTCCGGCTGCTCCCAAGCTCTATATACCCACCTTTCATTACTCCGGAATGTGCGATTCTGGGTGTACCGCTCAACCCGCCGCTTATACCTTCGGATACGGTTTGCCCATGCGTACACCTTCTGCTTCAGGAAGTCGATGCGCTCTGTGACACAGGACATATAGTCTCGGGGGCTGATGTCAGTCCCCGAAAACGCCCGTCTCACAAAGCGCATCACTCGAGGGCGAGTGTTGCCCTCCCTGAAGCAGGTTAGTTTGCCGATGAGTACTCTGGCCCCACCAATACGACGCTCGATCCTGCACTGCCAGGCCGGCACAGCTGGTTTTGGTCGTGTAGCTACGTCACTGTTTGGAAATTTGACGTGAGCTACACGACATGCCGCTACAGCCGCGCAGTACATTATCGAGTGTGTATCAGTGAGATATTCGCAGTCATCAAAATAGTTTGACAACTGCGAATCCAGAGCAGCCACCAGCGCCTTATTCTTATTACACATGGGCAAACGAGGTAATCGCGGCCTAAGTTTAAGCGGCATGTTGCGATACTCCCGAATAGCACACTCCAAAGCACTCCTCAATTCATTGTTAGACTGGGTACTTACATGTGTAACCATGTCAGTGCTCTCCTCGTCAGCGTGATTGGGAAGATGGTTGGACGGTGATACCTGTGAAGGTACCGCCGTCTGCGACGAAGAGGCAATGGCATGGCTACCCATTTCCGTTCGGAGGCGATCAAGTACAGTATCGTCCAACATATGATTACGCTGGATGACCCGCACCTGATCCGATAGTCGTTGGGCCGAAACGTTGACGGCTGGCTCAAGCACCTGAAACAAAGAGAGCATCCGAACACGGTACGCGGTCAGGTTGTTTCCTCCCTCTGTAGCCCCATAGTATGAGCGCATGACGTTTTCATTGATGGATTGCGTCCATCGCATGCGCTGCACACTTCCGTCGGGAGCTGGGACCCTATCAGAGGCCGGTGGGCCTCGGGGTCCTAAGCCACTCGGCGGCCGGCGTCCTCGCCGTCGACGCGCAGGTGGTGGTGACGTGGGCGGCGAGTAGTACTCGTCGCTCGAGCTCGACGCAGCTGCCGCGGCCGGTGTCACAGCACTCGCAGTGGGGCTGGGTTCCGGCGGCGGCGAGGCGGAGCTGAGCGACGAGGCCGGAGGTGGTAGGCGTGCACGGCGAGCTGCGGCTCTCGTCAACATGGTTGTATGATTTTCATTTCTGCTAGGTTTCGTCTATTTTATTATCATTCATGCTGGTGACATATGTCATCTGTCTGGTTTATGCATTTTTTCTCTTCTCTTCTATGTGGTATTGAATATAATTATATTGTTTTTAGTTTTTTAAGTAGTGGAATCTTCCTTAATATTTTTATTGTTGAATTTTGGTTAGAATGGGTCCAGAAATCAATATTTTAAAATTTAAAACTGTGATTGAAAAAAATACGGCTTCTGTTGACATCGGGTGTTGCCAGTTTCAAATTATTATTATTATTTTTATAGGTTTTTTTTTTAAATTGCAAAATGTTATAAGTATGGTATAATGTAGAAGCATTTTTCTCAAAGTTTGTAAATGTGAGTACCATGGAGCTATTTTATAGTTTTACCATTGGCCTTGTTTGACATAAATAAGCATGGCAGTTGAGAGTTTGTCATGCTCACTCAGATGTCTCAATGGTGGTGACGCGTGTGTTGGATTCCCTCCAAAATGGTTAAGCTGAGTGGTGTTAATATTCACGTCATGTCCGTGAACGGGCGCTGTCAGTTGAGACTGGTCATCTCTTAACTGCCAGTTGCTATTTTAATGTCCATATTTAGTTTTTATTTTTACTTTATTTTTACAATATGAAGATGATGATGATACATTGTTCTCACATCATAGCGACAAGAAACATGTAACAGAGATATTTGTAATTACAAAACATGATTGAAAAGAGTATCCATGGAGTTTCTTGCACATTCCTCTCCATAAAGAATTACGCTGTGGAATGTGCAATTCGCATCATTTTTTTCTGACTGACTGACTGCTTGACGTTTCAAAACTGCCTGTAAATGGTTTATTTGAAATAAAATGCTTTAAATCTGTGAATCAATTTATGTTAATTCACGGCAGGTAAAACCAAACGTAGGATCTGTCAAACGTCAAGCAATGTCATGCCATCAATACTAAAAAAAAATAAAACAAATATCTACCGACAGGAATTCTTAAAGTTAGAAAATATAAAAAAAAAAAGTAAATTAATATAAACAATGGGTAGATATAAAATAAAATTAAAGTGTACCGACAGTACCATTTAGTGTATTTATTGTATTGATGGCGTTTGTACTATTTTAAGAAGTTTTTTTTTTTGTTTTATTTAAATACCCACTAGCAGGAGGCTTTAATTTTATTAAGATCGCCACTGACAAGTTCGATTTAGCAGAACAACTTCAAAGGACTTGTAAGAGGCCATTAGTCACTTCAGCTAGTGCCGTGGCATACCTCTTAATATTGCCATTTCAAAATACGTCGTGTCAATTAGAAAATTTTGTTAACGGTACTAAAATTTGTCAAAGTTAATTAATTTGCCTAGATCCGTTTCCCATGAGAAGGAATGAACTTAACTCGTCTTAACTTGTCAACTCGGTAATAATTTCCCATTGACTCTTCTTTATTTGCATTTAGCCAGTTTATATTTGAAAGCGTTTAAGCAAAATGTACTGACCGATCGCTCCGCAATAGGGCTGGCCGTATCGCAGGTATTGATGCTTTATATTAATTACGTAACTGACATGTCAAGCAAGGTCGGGAGGGGGTGGCCGCACATAATTGATAGTACTAACAACTACATCATGTAGATATCGCATGGATTACAGAGCGGCATTTTACTGGGGCGTGACGTCATAACAACACACTGTCAGAAGCGCGTGATTGCTAAACAACCCAGTATTAATCCTAAGCTGCTCAAGTACCTATATGACTTATACCAATTTATTCCTGAAGGAGCAGCATACCTACTCTCACACTTCTAGTAGCCGTTAGTGCTTGTATTTACCTGTTGACATCTAATAATAAAAAAAAACAATGTCATTCACACCATCTACATTCCTATTGAATTGACTGTAAGAATGTGAAATATTAAATTGACGGTTCTTCACACTAAGTATTTTATCATTGACATGTAACTCTAAGGATTTTAGATCCCTGCCTCAAAGAGATTTAGCAAAACGGACAGGGCTTTCTGGGACCGATGCTTGCCAGGACTGGGGGATTGTTCGATAGATCGCTGTTACCGCGGCCCTGGAAGGAACACTGGTAAGTTTTAGTCAGTAAAAGTTTAACACTCCATTGAACACACAACAACTCCATTGAACAGTGCCGTGTTGCCGCAATGGTTCAATACACACATGAAACCAATATTTGTAAGGCCTACAGATAGCTGTTCCAGGTCTGGGTGTCTGGTGAACCTATGTGAGTTTACATGATTGTGAACGCATCCACGATACTGGGCCCGAAAGACTCAGGTGAAGTATGATACGGTAGAGGTGCGCCTCGCTTGGGCGGAGCATCGCGGCAGTGGAATGGTAGGCAGTCGCCTCCTTCTACGAAGTAGTGATGCTAGCAAAGTAGATGGCAGAACGTGTGAGGACATCCTCACACCCCAGCCATAACAACCCCTACCTGGTCGGTCTGGTACGCGCGGGCTTTTGGACGACAAGCAATTGGCAGCTTACCGTTCGGACCAAGCCCAAGTCGTTGACAGTACGTAGTGTTCCATGCGCTCTTCAAAGAGATCAAAGTACTCATTGAATGATTTTCTAACTCAAAAAAAACCTACGATACAAAGAGTAACTCCTAGTGTAAAGTTCCTCTTGCTCAATGGGAAGTATTATATGACGGTTTTCCTTAAAAAATGAAAGGATTTTAGTTCCCTTCCAGTTGAGTGGAGTGGCTACCGGAATTGCAGTGTTACCTTTTCTCATAAACACATTTCGATATAACGCAGATGACGTACCCCAACTCCACACATAAACACGTAAGTATCACAGTAAGCAAACTCGATGTTTACTGGTCTCAGCAATATAGCGCTAACAATATGGGGGCTAACATAAACAGAGGTAACGCAAAGCATAGCGTGATGTATAGGTTCACGTCGCGATGCATTTTACGAGCAGTGTGAGCGTCAAGCACCATCGGTTACGTTACGTATTTCATGCTGTGCTTAAAACTGATGCATTTGGTGATGTCACACACAACAGAGAATACAGAAGATCAATAGTCGAAAGAAGATTTGCGAACAAACCTAACTACAAAGACACGGTAACTAAAATCACCAATCTCTTGAGAGGACATTCAATTATGTCCTCTCAAGAGATTCGTAAAATATGTCACTTGAAGCTTTCTGTGCAAAGCAGCAATTGTGGTTGACAGAATTCTATCAGCATTTCTCTGTATGTCAGGTCATGTCAGAAGCTAGTACCTGGTTAAGAACGCAGAACAGGCTATTCGCTTAGTCTGAATACTACGAGTATCTTTCAGGATTGTCAAATGAGAGATGGCAGGTCCACAATAGTTTCTAGCAAAGAGTTATTAAGTTAAAGAAGTAATTAATGTCACTCGCTCTTCATTGGATTAGTTCTGACCATGTTTTGGAAGAAGCCTTCTGTTATAATTTTGCAGTGCATATGATAGTTAGGCAGCTATTTCCCGGCAGGTATACAGAGTAGGCCTCATCCGTGTGTCGAGAGCCCGCCATCCAGTTTACGTGCGGATACTAAAAACACGGATTTGATCATAATTATGCTAGTTAACAACATTTGTGTGACGGATATAAAATTTGTATCTCTAGTTTTAATACATTTTTATTATTCTTGTCTAGAACCACAACAACAACATTTATTTATTTAAACTATGTACAGTGGTGGTCCATAGGCGGAATTAATGCCACATGCCATAATAGTCGAGATATTAAATGGTTCAATGGTTGACGGGTAGATTTTTTTTATTTTTATTTATTTATTATTAATGCAAAAGAATACAGGATAGTCTAAGTTAAATAGCAACCAAAAACTACTAAGGTTTAAACTTGTGCTATCATGAATCCATCTCAACATCGAAACTATACAAGAGATGTTACTGCAGAGAGTACCTTATTAAAGTACCTTATTAAATATTAAAAATAAATAAATAAATTAGTAGGATTTTATTTAATCAATATTTTAAAATGCATTAATAACCATAATAACAAAATAATTAATAAATATTAGGTATTGGTTTGTGGAAAAAAAATAGCAGAAAATCGAAAAAAAAAATTGCACAGGAGTCAAGTCGTATTGGGCAGCTAATAGGTATTAATACATTTTCCAAATGCTACTTTTAACTGTTTTCATTGACAAAGGCTGAAAGACAATAATTATCTATAATATAAAAATGAATCGCAAAATGTGTTGGTAAGCGCATAACTCAACAACGCCTGGACCAATTTGGCCAATTCTTTTTTTTAAATGTTCGTTGAAGTTCAAGGATGGTTTTTACGGCGAGAAAAATTCGAATAGAGTAGGGTAGAGTAGGGTAGAGTAGGGTAGAGTAGGGTAGAGTAGGGTAGAGTAGGGTAGAGTAGGGTAGAGTAGGGTAGAGTAGGGTAGAGTAGGGTAGAGTAGGGTAGAGTAGGGTAGAGTAGGGTAGAGTAGGGTAGAGTAGGGTAGAGTAGGGTAGAGTAGGGTAGAGTAGGGTAGAGTAGGGTAGAGTAGGGTAGAGTAGGGTAGAGTAGGGTAGAGTAGGGTAGAGTAGGGTAGAGTAGGGTAGAGTAGGGTAGAGTAGGGTAGAGTAGAGTAGGGTAGAGTAGAGTAGGGTAAGGTAGAGTAGAGTAGAGTAGAGTAGAGTAGAGTAGAGTAGAGTAGGGTAGAGTAGGGTAGAGTAGGGTAGAGTAGGGTAGAGTAGGGTAGAGTAGGGTAGAGTAGGGTAGAGTAGGGTAGAGTAGGGTAGAGTAGGGTAGAGTAGGGTAGAGTAGGGTAGAGTAGGGTAGAGTAGGGTAGAGTAGGGTAGAGTAGGGTAGAGTAGGGTAGAGTAGGGTAGAGTAGGGTAGAGTAGGGTAGAGTAGGGTAGAGTAGGGTAGAGTAGGGTAGAGTAGAGTAGGGTAGAGTAGAGTAGGGTAGAGTAGGGTAGAGTAGGGTAGAGTAGGGTAGAGTAGGGTAGAGTAGGGTAGAGTAGAGTAGGGTAGAGTAGTCAGTTGACGGGAGCGAAGCCGCGGGCAAAAGCTAGTAATTAATAAAACTATTCCTTTTAGCACGACGTGAACATGTTACGTTAAACTTGCGAGTAAAACAAAACATTGTCAATTGTAACATAAACAAACTACACAGCGGTTTTTATTCGTATTTGTGCACTGAATACTTTTCTTTCTTTCCACTTTTAAATTTATTGTTTTATATTACTTATGCTGATCGTAAATAATATTATTATAAGGATTAACTGAAAATAGATATTCGCGAGACTCGGCAGACCGGCAAATACTGTAATACTCTTAGCCTCACGCTGAGAAAGAACTTGAGAAAACGCAATTTAATTTAAAAGATTGCAGTCAGCCAGGTCGGAAGCGGAAGGCACGCCAACACTAGACTAAACCAATACCGCAACGCGAATCAATCGGAATCACAGCAGACAGACTAAAATCTTCTATAATTGTATTATCTGAGATAGTAGACACCAGAAACATTATGATACATAAAGACATATTTTCTCGACTCAAAATTTAGCATACTGAAGTTAATGGTCCGAGTTGGCGTGCCTTGGCTTCTGCGCGGTCATAAAGCAAGTGTCACATTTAACTTAAATAAGAAATGATTACTAAAATAAAGACGCATTGTTTTTGGTTTCCTTGTCTCTATGCAATAAAAGTGTCAGTTTGATAATTTTCAAGATGATTTGAATTCTAACTATTTCAGTGCTTCACTGATATTGCACTGGCATAGAGATTGCATGATGACATTAATAACGTAGTTTCTAGTTTTGGAATACGAATTATATTTCGCCTTAGTAAGCGTCTATTCCACTGAATTTCTCAGACATGAGGGATTAATTATGTCTTGAGGATGTACGTTAATTACAATGTAAATTGCTAAAGCTAATCCGTTTGCCAGACATTTCTATTATATCTCCTTTTAGTAGGCCATTGAATCATGAAGAGATTTAGCACCTGTATTAGACGTTCGTTACCTACAAAAAATAAGAAGAGCAACCGGAAGATTTTTGTATTATTTCATTTGATTCCAGAATGTTAAACACGAAGTAAAGTCACACGTCTAGCATTTTTTTTCTAGATCAGCTATAAATAAAACCACGGTAGGTTCCCTTTAAACCACAGAAACGGCGCGCGGCGCGGTGGTTGAGCGCGGAATTTTTGTCCCTTTTAGCACGTTATCTCGCTGTAGGCGGGTAGCGGTAGTTGTAGTCTCGCAGACGTAGCTACGGAGTCCCACAGACGTAGCTACACGATGTGAACACTGCCTTATCTCTTTGTTGTCTTATTATTTATGTACACACGCGACGTCTTAGCAACCAGATATTACAGATTACGTACGGAGAGAAATGTGGACTTCTTATATTATGAGACGTCACACACATACAAATGCTTTCTTACAATGAATTAAACGAGGCACGAAGGATGTTCGTTATTTGAAAATATCACTTAAAATTTAACGTCGCTTATATTTATGTGCGTGCCCCAAATAAAGAACATAAGAAGTTAGGACGTACACGCAGCGTATTCTGTAATACTTTCCTCACAAAAGTTCCAATCGCCTCACGTTAAGGAGATTGTGTTTGTTCTGGGACCGCAAATCGTATGCTTCACTTGTAAGAAAAAATATTGAGAGAATCAGCTTTTTGTTCCACATGTTGTAACGTCAGCTCAATGGAAAGGTATTACAATGTCGTGGGGAGCAATATATCTCAAATGAAATTGTTTAAACTGCTCGCTTCACTTTATATTACTCAGCTATTTGCTGACTATGTAACGAATAATAACGTGACTTTGTAGAATTGGCTGGGTATAATATTTCTCAATTGTCACTTATGGAACGAAACATCAACTTTCTTTATCAGTATCACCACATCAGCCTAAAGCAGTTCACTACTGGTAACAAGCGTCTCCCGTTTTAAGCCAATTAATCGAATATTCTAAATAAATAAAATGATCGTGACGAAAAATTTGCAATATTATCAGAACCACATTTTTCCTTTTAAACTATTCGACAATCTATATAAGTATGTGATGATTTGAAAAAACTAAAAGTGCATAGCCCCACCTTTAAATTCCTATAATCTAATTCACATTTAAAGCTCATAAGCGTTTTGCACACAGTGCTGCGCTCTCAAGCGCCGCGGCGCGGTGCTGCGGCGCGCGGTTCTCCACTCAGCTTAATATTATCCTGGGCGAGCCTTTGCGACGTCTCAAGTCGGTGGCTCCTTCAAGTCTGTCTACCTAGTACTGTGGCTCAGAGAATTCACTTTTTTCAATTAATGAAAAGAAGCAATCGTTGCTAACCATATCCTATACTTCCATCTGTATGAGGCTTGTTTCTCCGCCTTAAACATATATTTAGTGCGTTATCATAAAAAATATGATGGTTTAGTACGAATAGTAATACGCGTGCAGTCTTCTCTCGCAGACTGCACGCGTGTTAGCAATATTTTTGTTCGATGGACGTTCTAATTATTTAACTTGTTATCCTGCTTTGCCGACCGTGAAGTGCCCTAGACCATAAAAATATTTTTATGTTTGACAAATTAGTAAGCGAACTGTAAACTTTTTAATGTTTTACATAGCAAAATTAATTTGATTGATATTTGTTAGTCTCTTCTTTTTTATTTGATTATTAGTAATATGATTATTAGTTAATATGGACAAATGTAATACCAATTTACAATATCAGACTTATACTTTCGAGATTTTCTACAAGTCGACCTTTTTCAACCACAAATTCGTTTAATAATGATCCTTCTGTCCGTCACCCGTAAACCGTAAACCCAGATCAAAGCCTTCGTCTTGACAGCATCTAAATCTAGCTAGACGTGAATCTAGATATGTTCTGACCTATACAAATACATAGTAATAAATTACGCTACACGCGATTAACGTAATTCTACTGATTATTTGATTAATGTTACTGACAAAGGAAAACTATTTATCTGTGTGTAGCAGATTGAAAGGTCTAAAACAACTAAGAGAATATATACAATGGATACCTAATATGAAAACGAAAAGTAGAAATAAAAACGAGAAACTAACGATAAAGAGACCATCAATAGCGAAAGTGGCGACAGAATTTTATAAAAAATTATACACGAAGACGGACGAATCAATACAAACAGAGACAAGAAAAGTGGTCTACGAAGAGAAACCTGGTATATTAGAAGTAGAAGTCATAAAATCTATAAAAACACAAAAAAGTGGGAAATCACCTGGAGACGACAAAATCTCAAATGAAATACTAAGAGAATCTCTAACTGCGATTTCCAAATTTGCAACGAACCTATTTAATGAAATTATGACTACAGAACAAAAACCTATTCAATGGACAAAATCCACTATTGTCTTACTACATAAAAAGGAAACAAAAACGAGATAAATAACGACAGACCAATATGTCTAATGTCCAATCTATACAAAGTTTTTTCAAAAATAATACTTGGGCGAATAACGAAACACCTAGAAGAAAACCAACTAAGAGAATAAGCTGGATTTCGCGCCGACTATTCTACCATTGACAACATTCACGTCGTGAAGCAGATCATAGAAAAAATGAATGAATATGGTCAACTTTATTATATGGCATTCGTCGACTACAACAAGGCTTTCGATTAAGTCATAATTATATCTGAAAAACTCTATAAAACCAAGGTGTAGAAAGAAAATATATACAAATCATAAAAGAAATATATAGAAATATCACAGCAACAGTCCAACTTGAACAGCAAGGCGAAGAATTCAGTGTTCAGAGAGGCGTCAGGCAAGGAGATCCACTTTCCCCAAAACTTTTTACTGCAGTGTTAGAAATATATTCAGACAACTGGACTGGGAGAATTTTGGAGTTAACATTAACGGATCAAATTTGAATCACCTAAAGTTTGCTGACGACATAGTGATATTCGCAGAGAGACCAGAGATACTACAAACTATGTTACAACAACTAGATTACTAAAGCAAGAAAGCAGGTCTATCTATGAACCCATTAAAGACTAAAATAATGACGAATGGATCAAGAGAAAACATCGAAATAGGACAAAAAGTCATTGAATATGTAGATGAATATATATATATTTGGGGTAACTAATATCAAAAAAAGATCCACAACACCAAAACCCAAACCACCCAAACAAATAAACAAACAGAACCAACTCCAAACAAATAAATAGAAGAATAAGCAACACTTGGAAGCGGTACTGGTCACTAAAGGAAATCGTTGAAAACGAAACGATACCAATGTCTATCAATAAAAAATTATATAACATAATTATGTATCCTCCCATGTCTTACCTATGGATGCCAAACTTGGCCAGCTACGAGTAAAACCTAAAATAGCCTCTTAGTTTGTCAACGCAGCATGGACCGAAGCATGCTTAACATAACACTACGGGGCCGGTGGACAACACTAAAAATAAGGGAAAGAACGAAGGTAACAGATGTAAGAAAATAAGGAAACTTAAATGGAATTGGACTGGTCATATAATGAGGACGAACAGTGGAAAAAATGGACGAAGGGCGTAATGGAATCCTAGAAACGGAAAAAGACAGAAAGGACGTCAAACCAAAAGATGGGAGGATGATCTGCCGAAAGGATGGAGGAGGATAGCTCGTGACAGAGATAACTGGAAGGAAATGGGGGAGGCCTAAGACAACCTGACTAAAACATTGCAAAATATATATATATATATGTATTTTCAAAAAGTAGGACTAGATTAAGAATTTTGATTTTATTTAAGTAGTATAAGTCAAAACTGTTATATGGTCAGCGAACAAAGGCTTTTATTATTTTCTTTTTGTTCAATATACATATTAATTAAATTTTTAAATATTCCTTTTTTAACAAAATCATATAGAAAAAAAAAACATTTAAAAATATAAAAAATAGTAGTCCGCCGGTATCGAGACAGGGTCCAAGCTACCGGTGGTTAGGGCTCCAGAGACAGGAACCTCCTCACGATGCGTGCCATATCGAGGAGTACTGCCTTCTGTATCGGACCCTTGATCCAACCGTGCAATGACAGTTTCGACAGATGGTCGTCGAAGCTTTTGGCCGTTGGCGGTCACGACAATCGGCACAATGACAGCCGAGTCTACATTCCACATGTCAACAACCTCGTGTGCTAAGTCGAGATATTTAATTTGTTTCTCTTTCTCAGCTTTCACGAGATTCTCGTCATGTGGGATGGTGATATCGACTATCATTACGCGGCGCGCTAATCGGTCTATCACTACTATATCCAGCTTATTGGCTACAATAGTCCGGTCAGTAATGATAGACCGATCCTAGTACAACGTGACATGGTCATTTTCGAGAACTGGGTCGGGCACATACCTGTAATACGGTACCTCTGAATACACTAGGCTGTATTTCAAAGCAAGTTGCTGGTGAATAATCCTGGCTACTTGGCTATGCCTGTGCAAGTACTCGCCGTTAGCTAGACGAGAACAACCAAAGATAATATGTCTGATAGACTCACCCGGACGGTGGCATGCCCGACACACGTCAACCTTCCCGTCCTTCATTATATATCTCCGGTAGTTATTCGTCAAGATGACTTCGTCCATAATTGCACAGATAAAACCTTCAGTTTCCCCGAAAAGGTTGCTGAAACGTACCCAGGCTAGGGACGCTGCAAAATCTATATCAGACTCGTGAAGAGCCCGATAAAAGCGCCCGTGGAGCTCCTTACTTTTCCATACTTCCTTGCGGTCATCAGTTGTAAGTACCACAGGTTTGCGCCAGTTCTCTTTAGCCATGGACAACGGGGTGAGTCCCTTGTCCACTGCGACCACATCTCGGTCCATACCCACATCGGTTTTGTGAAAGTATTCTCTGAGGTTGCACAGCTCGCGATTGTGCAGGGTCTTCGCGTTTAAAAAACCTCGACCTCCACACTTCCGCGGGATGTACAGTCTCTTCACCGACGACCGTGGGTGATGCATCCAGTTTGCGGTCAGCAGTGTACGGACCCGCCTATCCATAGCGTCTAGCTCGGTCTGAGGCCATTTGAGTATGCCGAAAGAGTACATTAAGACCGGCATGACCCAGCCATTGATGGCGCGCACCTTATTTCCACCAGACAGAAGGCTGTTTGATACCTTCTTCAGGCTCCCAAAGAAGCGCTCCTTCAACGATTGCTTCATGTCAGCAACGTTAATGCCTAACGCTTCCGACATACCCAAATACTTATAGGTTTCGGTCGAGGAGAGGGATCTAAAGTATATGGATATATATATATATTATTATTATTATAACAGATTGCAGCCGGATAAACTTAATAGTAGCTAGTATAGTTAATTCTTCTACTACAATTTTCAGCACAAAAACTCTTAATTATTTATTTATTATATTTGAAAGAAAGAAAGAAAACAGAATTTATTAGTTTATTCTTTAAACTCTCTCTTACTTGAATCTCTAAGTCCACTAACAATTAATTTTAACCAATAATTGGGCTAAGGTTGTGTCTTATAGAAATAGGTATATCAAATTATCTCTCTATCTTTTTGTTAGTAGTCATTCTTCCAATCCTTTTTCCTTGATTCACATCGGACAAAAATTTGTAAACAAAAAAGGAATCCAGGAAATAGGCCGGTAAATCCAATCACGTGCCCAGCGACCTTAGGAAAAAACTGTTAATAGTTGGAAGTAGGTTTTGACCCATATCGCAACATGTCGGCTAGTTGTCAGTTTGTCACACAAAGGAAAAGTCACGGAAAAGGATTACGGTGGCCATTGCGACGCTCATTAGAGATCTGGCTTCCTACTTATATTTTGTCAGTTCAACAGATTTGTTCTCACAAGCTGACAGTGCGCCCGACAAACGAAACCTTTAATTGGTGCCACCAGATGTTTGTGAAACCATCATTAAGTCTACCCTCTAAATGAATGCACGATTTGCGCGTGGAGATGCAACGCCGGGGCAAAACTCCGCTGCCGCGCCAAGTCGCGGCATGGTGGACAGAGTTCTGGCGGGATCTCATGGTGGAATGGCGACGGTGACTGTCGTAACCCAGTGCTGGCCACGCTACAATTATGGCGGTCATCATCATCATCATTTCAGCTGAAAGACGTCCAGTGTAAGACATAGGCCTCCCCCAAGCGTCGCCACAATGACCGATCCTGTGTGTCTCGCATCCACCGCACTCCCGCGACTCTTACTCGGTCGTCGGTCTACCTTGTGGAAGGGCTTCCAACGCTGAGTTTTCCGGTGCGCGGTCGCCACTCTAGAAACCTTTCAGCCCTATCGGCCATCCGTTCTACGAGCAATGTGCCTTGCCCACTGCCACTTTAGTTTGGCGATTCTTCGGGATATGACGGTGGCCTTAGTTCTCCTGCGGATATCTTCATTCTTTATGCGATCACGCTAGGAAACTCCGAGCATAGCCCTTTCCATTTCCATTCCATTGCCCTTTCCATTGCCCTTTGGGTGACTGTAAGCATTCTGATGAGGCCCATTGTAAGCGACCATGTTTCAATGCCATATGTCATCACTGGGAACACGCACTGGTCATAGACTTTCGTCTTGAGACACTGTGGTATATTGGACGAGAAGATACCGCGCAGTTTCGCGAACGCTGCCCAGCCGAGTCGGATTCGACGATTGACCTCTTTCTCAAAGTTAGACCTACCCAACTAGATTGTCTGACCCAGGTAAAAAACGTAATCGTCTTCAATTTCGAGTGCAGAGTCTCCGATCTTGATCGGAGTGGGTGCTACATGGTTATTTACCATGACTTTGGTTATGTCCATATTCATTTTAAGACCCACTCTTTCGGAAGCTCTACTGAGGTCATCGAGCATTGTACTGAGCTCCTCCGTCGTCTCAGCCATGACTACTATATCATCAGCAAACCGAAGGTGAGTGATGTACTCGCCATTGACATTAATGCCTAGTCCACTCCAGTCCAGAACCTTGAAGACATCCTCCATTTGAGTCGCCATATCGCCATAGTGTCGTTCTCGTACAAACACTTCAGCACTTCGATTGTACCGATAGTCAGTCTGGCATCGTTGGAGAGACTGCAGTACAGCCCAAGTCTCGATCGAATCAAAGGCTTTCTCGTAGTCCACGAACGCTTGGCATAGAGGCAGGTTATACTCCTCGGTCTTCTTTATAATCTGCCGGAGCGTATGTATGTGGTCTACGGTGCTGAAATCTTTTCGGAATCCGACTTGTTCGGGAGGCTGGAAGTCACCGAATTTGCGCGCGAGACAATTCGTGATGACTCTGGAAAATAGCTTGTAGATATGGCTCAGAAGTGAGATGGGCCTGTAATTCTTAAGCAGGGCATTGTCGCCCTTCTTAAAGAAAAGTTTCACCACACCTCTACTCCATGCCTGTTATATGTAATTATGGCAGTAAGTCCCCTCTCTAAGGAGTGGCTGGAGTGGCATCACGGCATCCTCACCTTCTGCATGACGCAGGTCCTCACCGGACATGGCAAGTTTGGGATGTTCCTGCATCCCAAACGGATTGGATGGAGATTTGGATTCAGGCGGAAGAAACGCCCGGGTGTCATCATTGTGTGGACAGTCCGGAGGACACGGTGGAGCATACGGTGGAGGCATGCTCCGCTTGGGTGGAGCACCGTCGTGTGCTCGTGGAAGCAATGAGGAAAGCGAGGAGGAATGGCAGGCGGTGGCCTCCTTTTGCAAATCAGTAATGCTAGCGAAGGAGGAGGCCGCACGCGTGAGGGAACGAATGTCCTCACGCCCCAGCCGTCGAGATTCTGACCCCGACTACCAGCCACGGTAATCGTGGGCTTGCGGACGTCAAACAATGGGTAGCTTGCCGTCCGGCCGTCCGGTAATTGATCGGACCGAGCCCAGTCGTCAACATCGCGTTGTGATCCACGCGCTCCATAATGAAATGTAACAGCAGGGCCGATGCCCGCTAGCAGGACCACGGAGAATTCGGAAAACACAGGGCAACTGAAAGAAACAGGTGTGGTTTTAGTCAGTAAAAGTCTGACACATCCTCCCGCCCCGCCAAAGCGCGAGAAGTCATTAGATGATTTTCACACTTAAAAAAAACCTTTTGAATGAATAAGAAAGAAAGAAGAAAAAAAACTTATTTGGCGACAGTCACGAGGATCACTACTACATAGTATAAAACAAAGTCGCTTCCCGTCTGTCTGACACTACGTAGGCTTGAATCTTTACTACGCAACGGATTTTGATGCTGTTTTTTTTTAATAGATAGAGTGGTTGAAAGGACAGGTTTATATGTATAATATAGTAGAGAAACACTGATAATTTTAGAGTTTGCTAATGCGATGTCGTAAATAAACACATTTTTTGCGCTTACATTGCAAACGCTGGCTAAACCCTACGAGGTAGATCAAAATAATGTACTACAGTATTATACAACTTAGAAAGGTCTGCAAATAAATCCACGCTGGTATGTCTATTTGGATAACGCATGAAAACCATTTTTTATCCTTTACTTTTTACGAGAAATAATGACTTATTTATGAAGCGATTTTAAGCAATACGGCATTAATGAGTATCCAATTAAGTACCTTAAATACATTGTGAATTTAATTTTTATCAATATGGCTCTTCACAACATGTTATTTAAATGAATATTGCATTTCGGGGAGTGTGCGTTGGAATTGCATAACCTAATTCCGCTTAGCCCGTTCCATCATCGGACCACCAGGCGTACGGCAATGCGCCACCGGTACACGGTGGACATCCCAACTATACGCACAAAGCGTTTTGGGAACACATTCATTGTGCTTACAGCTAAGGAGTGGAATTCCTTGCCGGAATCTGTGTTTCCTGATGGTTACAACTCGAGAATCTTCTCTTTCTTTTTTTCTTTTCTCTTCTTCTTCTTTCTTTATATTTATTCTATGGTTTATTAATATAACTATTCTTTGGTCTATAAGTAAATCTATTCCAGTATTCGTCTTCTTCTCTCTCTCGGTAGGTAGTGTAGTAGTACATAGGTATAAAAACCTATGTACTACTACACTACTTACCACTACTTTTCTCTGCTTCACCCAAAGGTTGACTGGTAGCAAATGCCTAAGGCATTAAGTCCGCCTCTGTACTTTTGTGTGCATAAAGCATTAAATAAATAAATCTTTAAGTCAAGAGTGAATAGGTTACTTTTAGGTAAGCGCGCTCCATCTTCGATCGCATCGTTGCTTCCCGTCAGGTGAGATAGCGGTCAAGCGCGAACCTATCAAGAATAAAAATAAAAAAATAACGAAGATATTACAGATTTAAAATGCATGTATGTTGGTAGTTGCGGTGGTATCGGCCGGGGGGGCACGGTGCGTGCCTATAAATAGCGCGTCGAAGGCCGCGCTTCGCTCTATAGCAGTTTATGATTAGAAACGATGTATTGATTCCCCGTATTCCGATTATATATTATGTATTTATTTTTAGTATAAGGTATTTATAGTTATATAAGTATTTATTTAGTTTAATTTAAGATTTCACAAACTCTTCTTTGCTTCTTTACAACACACTATAGTCTACATCTCTTCTAATCTCTCCTTTCGTAGGTCTGCTGGAAGAAATTTCTTTTTGAAATAAGCAGTACCTTTGTACAAATTTTTATATTAAGATACCTATCTTCTTCTGTATATTCATGTGTACATAAATTATAAAATAAATAAATAAATTGACTCATAATCGAAAAATAAAACCAAATGATACTCGGAAATAAACGAAAGTCTTTATATCTTGGAAAGTATTTTGTACGTTCGTAAAAACCTAGGACTTTTCAAAATTAGAAGCGATTTTCATAACATAAATACGCGCAGTAAACACGAAATTGTATTACCCTAATGGAGATTAGCTAAGACCAGCAAGTCATTTTTAGTAAACAGCATACGCTTTTATAACAAGCTACCAAAGGCGGTGACTGAACATAGCGAGGGCAAGTTCAAAACCCATATTAAGCGTGTCCTAACTAAAAAAGCGTATTACAAGGTTAAAGACTATGTCGAAGACACGCTTGTTTGGCAATGACTGCTTCTGCACATGTGGCCCCCTGGTAACTCATAATATTGTGTACATCTATCTATTAACTGCTCCACATTTGTTGTAATATATACATTTTTTCTTTTCTTCCTACACATTGCTTTTGCAATATTTTTTATATTAGTAGACGCCAACCACCATAAATTCGTTAGTAATTTTCTTTTTGTTGACATGTCATTTATTGATAATTGTAATTACTTATTGTTCTTGTTTTTTTTTATATAGCTTCTTTTTTTTTAATGTAAATGTGAGAATACCGTGGACTTCGCGAATTCTTAGGTTACTACCTATTACGACTCACTTTTTTTTTTTAATATTATTATTTTTATTGTGCTAATACTGTAATATGAAAATATTGTAAACAATCATTTTTTTAAAAGAGTAACCATGGAGTTTCTTGCCGGTTCTTCTCCATAGGAAACGACCAATTTGGAACCGTGCACTAGCTTCTGACGTTTTATAAGTGCCCATGTAGGCCTATGTGAAATAAAAAAATTTTGACTTTGACTTTGACTTGAAAATCTTTATTTTTTCGAATTATTTATATCTACTTAGTAATAAAGATAAGCATGCGTTATGAAACCACATAAAATATTATTTCAACTTTTTTTACTCTCCTCTAAAGATATCTATGAGTACTCGTATAGAAAGATAATAATGACATTTTACAAATGCTGACACATTTTCCTTTTTACCTAGAAATTTGTACATGTCCTAAGTGCAACCTGCTACCCAGATTGATTGTGAGCACTCTAATCGCTCAGCTTTACAACAACCATTTCCACATTCTGCACAATTACCCGATGAGGCTCGTCTAATAGTAGCCAAAGTTGTGTGCAGTCAAAAACACGCGCCCGCATGTTCGCGTCAAACAGTCGGCACTACAAACACGTGGTACAAACAAAGCAGATGCACTGTACTACCGCTATTTACCAATGTTGTTAGGAATCTGAGGTTTTGTTTTCAATTTGAAGACTGGTTACTAAGTTTGCTAAGAGTTTTTGAAGAAAGAAAACAGGTTGTAGTTCGGATATGCGGGTTGGGATTTGTTTAAAGGTGAGAAATTATCCAACAAATTCTCGCGCTCTAGGGTGGGGCGAGAGGGCGTGTCAGGGTTTTACTGACTCAAATTACACCTGTTTTCTTTAGTTGCCTTTTGCATTTTAGGACCACGGGTTTCCTTTTCATAAAATTCCCGCGGCCCTAGCGGGCATGGTCCCCCTTGGTCCCATTTGATTGGCTACTATTTGCTGACATCTCTTTAAGGAGCGCGTGGAAAACTACGCGCTGTCGTGTATGACGACTTGAGGTCGGTCCAGACAGTTATCGGACGGCTGGACGGTGAGCTACACATTGCTCGTTGTCCGCGAGCCTGGGCCTACCGTGACTGGTAGTCGGGATTGGGGTCACGTTCGGCCGTCTCCTTCACTAGCATTGCTGCCTTGTAGAAAGAGGTGACAGCATGTTCCCTTCGCTCCAGACCATGGCCTGAAACAGGGCCGGCGGCGGCACCTCTCGCGCCGGAGAGGTGCCACCGCCGAATGCCTCCACGAGGACACGGCGTTCAATGCAGGTTGGAATGGGTTAGGCAAGCCTTTTATAAGTAGGTACTGAACACGATGATAATAGATTAAACGCTATTTTTTAAAAATCACCCTTGATTTTATAGACACTTAGAACAGGCCTAGTATAAAACATTTCTGGTTGCAGGAAAACATTCTTTGGGGGAGAGAATGAACGTTAAATAACTAGCTGCACCATATTATGAGTAGGTACCTATATCCAAAATCTATACAAAGTTAAGGGCACTTTTAAAACTTGTTTTTTTCCTTACTACCTAGCAAGCCCATCTCACGTAGGTACAGAGTAAATAAACAAAGTAACAAAATAAATGCTCAACCCCGTCTTTGAACTCACGTTTCTCCTACACTTAGTCGCAAAACATCAGCGTGTGTAGCAAGTACTCGGCAAGTATCGGGTAGCACAGAGGCGCCTCAAGAGGTGATTGTCTCACACTAAGTAGGATTACGTTAATTTGACACGGGCTTAATCGCAGCGGAACTTCGGAACGAACTCGGGATCACATAGATGAGACGTGCAAGTTATAACACATCAAACTATGCGGTACTGTTCCCAATATCAGTTTCGTTTGGCTAGCGGTCTGTTTGCGTCGAACACAAACGAACTGTGGCAGCTGATCGACGGATTGTGGAATGACAATCACGTTGCTGCGGTGTTATTACTGCGAGTGTAAGTCGTGACGTCATTGGCTCATCCAGCGCTTGCGGCGCGGCGCGTCTGCGGCGGTACCGTCCCTCCACAACGAACTGTGCTTTAAAGCGCTTCGAAGCGTACACTGTCGCCGGAACATTCTCAACTTCACCCCACAACATTGCATCAGCATTCACACCAATCCCAAACCCTTTGCATTATGGTTGTATTTTGCTTGCATTGAAAGCATTTTTATTATGGTTCAACTTAACTCATTACGTAGTAGGCAGAACTATGTCCCCCGAGCGCGTTTCCCCTCGGAGTCGTTGAGACAGAAAATCAATGGTGGTGCCGATAGCCCTGTTTTAATGTCGCATTGTTATAGGTTCGATTCAGCGAACACAAATTGTTATCTATAAGTGTTCGATTGGAAAAGATAAAGAATGGTCTTTAGCCTATAACAAAAGTTCTTTTGGGGTGAACGTCATTATGGTGATAAAATAATTTGTATTATTTTATGTTTCTGAGATTATTATTATGATTTTAAAATATCTCAAAATCAATGGAATTATTACCTATAGTACTGTTCTAGATTATGTGATATAATGGCTACAAAGTTGTGGTCCTTTGAGTCCAACATAATCGACCCAATGCCCACAAGTGTCGCCGCAGACACATTGCACTGAGGAACGCATTACTGCATTAAAAGTAATTAATAACATTAGGGACTGCCACCCCTGCAGCGCCTGTGCCTCGTGGGGTATTAACTTGTTAAGTAAAACCCTTCGGAAATATGGCGCTGTTGCCATTTATAAATTTCACGTAACGGAGTACTTACAGCGATAAATTCAAGCCCAAATTTTTTTTATTTAATTTGTTATAAAACTTATGGAAAATGAATCGTGAGAAAGTTAAGATAATTTATTCGATGTCGATTGCTCAGTTCGGAACCTCTGTTATTACGATTTTTTTAAAACGTTCCCCATACTAGGAATTACTCCTATGTCGAGGGTACGTTCACAAACATGTAAATTCACTAAACCCGGAACCCCTATCTTTAGGTCATACAAATATTTGGTCCGTGCGGGAATCGAACTTGTGACACGCAGCAAAACAGTCAATCACTCAACCATTACGCCAACCATGCCGTCAAATGCCTAGTAACAGCTGGAGTGACAGTTGAACTGAACTGCATAAAGTAAAGTGCAGCAAACGGAAGTTATGAAAAGAAAACTTTTTATATTACATAAATGTTGTAATATGAAAAGTTCTCTTTTCATAACTTCCGTTTATTAACCTCAAGGTTTCATAATTCTTCAAGGACCACGGATAATTTTTTTTAAAGTTCATTGTGACAAGTCTCGGGTCAACCATTACTCTTCTACAGCTCAAAATAATTACCCTCAATAATGAGCAGCATTATTACCTCTCCTGCACCTCACCGAGGTGGGAGCCCCGGTCCTCGTCCGGGGACATTTTCATATAAATCGAAATTATCGCGGCGCCTCACCGAGTCGATCTGACGCCGAGTTTTATTCGATTCCGATACAATATTGCTGAAATACTTTTTTATTGGCGTTATTAAAATGTTATCTGGACTCATTTAGGTCGAATTATAGGCACGTAGCACGCCTTGGAAATCGTGTGTTACTGCCTCTCTGAAAATCACTAATATCGCGAAACCTGACTGCGAAAAGTTTTGAATCTCAGGTTTTTGCTCCCTTTTAAAATCTTTTTTTGTGGCGCTTGTGAGGTCGCGACACTCGTTATCGCGGTGCGTCGAGCCCGCGCGCACTAACGCGCTCCATCGTTAGCTCTAATGCGATAGCGACGAAAACAATCCCTCTCACCCTTATAAAGCTGTTTCGTCGTCGCATAAATATAACATGTGCAACGTATTAACGATATTTATGGCGTGTTATTGTGATGAAAAAGAAATGTTACTGTAATAAAATTTATTTATTTCGGCCTAATTTGTCTTGTTGTCTTGAAATCTTTGCAATTTTCAACACAGTTATGTTTTTTTTTTCGATTGGCAAACCATCTAATGACTTTTACTGACTATAAACCCACCCCTGTTCCTTCGTTGACTTTCATATCAGGGCCGAGTCTTCCTTTCAGAAGCAGGCCCTTGGCCCCTGTAGGCTTCGACCCTGCTGGGCTCCTACGGTTAGCTGACATCTCCATGAGGCGCACGTGGAACGGTACGCGCCGTCATTGTCTGGGGTTGGTCCGAACGGTTACCGGACGTTCGAACGGTGAGCTACCCATTGCTCGCCGTCCGTAAGCCCGCGCCTACGGCCGGAAAACGAGATCGGTAACCTGGCGGCAGCTGGAGCATGAGGACCGTTGCCTCACGCGTGTGGCCTCCTCATCAAGGAGGCGACCGCCTGCCACTCCTCTTCGCTTCGGACCAGGGCCTGCGCTAAGGCCCGGCGCGAGGCGATCTCTGCCACCGATCGCCCCCACGAGGACATGGCGGCGCTCTACCTAAGCGGGGCACACCTCCACCGTATGCTCCACCATGTCCTACGGGCGGTCCACATAGTGGTGACACCCGGGCATTGCTTCCGCACGAATCCAGTGCAGGAACTTCCATAACTGACCGTGTTCGGTCAGAACCTGGGTTATGCGTAAGGTGAGGACGTGAGGTCTTTCCAGCCACGTCGCAAAGATGGGACCTACTGCCATATTTATACAGTTATATGTTAAATAAAAGCAGGTTTGTAACGTAAAATTATTTTTCTAATTAATAACGAAATTAGAGTTTTTTCAGATACAAACGACTTTCATTTAAAAATCATCAAAAAGTGCAAAATTACTTTTTCGGAATATAACCATGATTTGTTATAGTCGTTAAGCTATTTAAATCAAGATCTCTGTATTTTTGAAGCTCCGTTGGCCATCTGTGGTCTTCTTCAATGCAACTACTGATTTATTTATTTATTTACAAGCACTTGTACAACGTTACGGAGGAAGTCCAAGGTGTTGTACAGTAGAAACTTACAAACTAAAAAAATACATTAAATAAAAACCATAATAACCCATTGAAGAATAAAAAGAAAAAACATATACATTACCACTAAAATAATAAATATCCCACAAAACAAATGAAAAAAATGTTTACTTATTTTTCATCCATCTTCGCACAAAACCTTAGACATTCATGACACACATCTATCCATCTCCCAGCAAACAAGTCACACTCCGGTGTTAGAGTCAGGAGAGCATTAAGCACAGAAAGCGCACGAACGAGCGGCGAGTTAGCTCGTGACACTGTCTGCGATAAAGGATCAGCTAACAATCGATGTGTTCGCGGCCTTAGGTGTTGTTTAGGTACGAGAGGAACAAACAATCTCACCAGCTGAGCAACTAATTCAGGACAATCAGATTCACCACGAAGAAGTTGACAAGCGAAGATAAGCAAAACGTAATTGCGCCGTACTTCTAGAGATTTAAATTTCAGCATTCCGATTGATATCGCTATATGTATGCCTATATTTGAAGAGTTCCCTCAATTTCTCTTAAATTCCGTCGTCAAAACTAAATTTTCCTATTTGGTTAATAAATGATGGAGTTCTAAGATAACAAACATTTAAAAAAAAAAAAAACGAGTTGAAAACTTTCTCCTTTTATTAAAGTCGGTTAAAAACTGCACGGAACCCATCGGTTCGCGATGCAGCGATACGTTATTAGCCGCGTCATAGCCACGCGTGTGCGCTCGCCGCGCGTGCCCTGCGCCCCGGGCGACCGCGACACCCGCTATCACACTATCATGTCTCAGGTTGATAATACTCAGTGACAGCAAGAATAGACAACATTCATTAATAACAGTTAATAATAAATTATTTATACAGTATCTACATTAAATGGTGAATATGCCAATAGCAGTAATTGCCAAGTTTGCTCGCTATTGCTACGTATTAGTAACATAACTTTTGAAATATCATAATTCATATTATGATATTTCAAATGTTATGTCCTAATTAATGTCCCTCATGGTCTTACATAACTCATTCTCCAAGCTTCCCCGCTTGGGCAGAGCACCACCGTGTCCTCGTGAGGGCGATCGGCGGCAGCGATCTCTCGCGCCGGGCCTTGGTACAGGCCATGGTCCGGAGCGAGAAGGAGTGGCAGGCGGTCGCCTCCTTCTGCGAAGCAGTAATGCTAGCAAAGGAGGCGGCCGATCGCGTGAGGCATAGGCAACGGTCCTCACGCCCCAACCACCGCCGGGATTCCGATCCCGATTTCCGGCCACCGTAGGCGCGGGCTTGCGGACGGCGAGCAATGGGTGGCTCGCCGTCCGATCGTCCGGTAACCATCCGGACCGAGCCCAAGTCGTCGACGGCGCGTAGTGTTCCACGCGCGCCTCAAGGAGATGTCAGCAACCGTAGGGGCCCAACAGGGTCGAAGCCTACTGGGGCCATGGGTGATGCGAAAGTGACCCCCGGGGCCCTGGAAAAAATATGGCAAAGAAGGAACAGGAGTGGGTTTTTAGTCAGTAAAAGTCTGACACTATCTCCCGCTCCGCCCAAGAGCGGGGGTTGTCATTAGATGATTTTCCCACCCGAAAAAAAAAAAACAAAAAAAAAAATCTCCAAGCTTATTGTTATAAGCGGGACACGTTTATAAGCATAAATAAATAAATGAAATATAACTCTCTAAGAATTAAAAGCAAACATCTCATTGTATCAGCTGCCTGTCATCCCACACAATCGCCGCAACTAAACGAGGGGAGTACAATAGTATTTTGCTAGAGATTTTCTATCCATGACGATTTAATTTAAAAGGGTAATCCTTTTTGATTAAAAATAAATAACAACATACTCCCGTCCTATTTTACTTCACACCTATCATGTGCTCATATCCTCAACCGTGTTATTTGTAGAATATTATAAACATTTTTTTTTTATTCGATAAGCTTGCGCTTTGCTACTATCTCACCTAATGGTAAGCGATAATGTGGTCGAATAGAGCATGCCTGCCTTGATATAACCTATTCACTCACTTAAATGCGGAAGTAACTCTGTTTGTCTTATCTTTCATTTCACGCATTTGGATAAAACGTGTATGCAGGTTGACCATAAGTTGTTATGGATATTAATAATTTTATGGATTAAAACATACTTTCAAGTCCTGGGAATTTGAGCTTTGGTATAACTTCTAAAATGTATGTACTTCTAAAAATTAGTTTCTAATAAAACAGTCAGTGTCTATTAATATTTTAATCACCCAGCTTTTATCGTTTTGTTTTTTACATTTTTATTAACTGCCCGTCCGTGTGTCCTCAAGCCGCGCCGCCACGAGCAGCTGACTCATGACTCATCGACGCGGCGCTGTCGCTTTTTTGCGATAATTATCTGAACGATGACGCCATTGTTCGAACGCACTAAGTACCCCACTCCATCACACGCTGCAAGTCACTACCTCCACATGATTAAGAGGGCAGAAGTTCCGTTTTGACCGGTTTCACGGACTTTTTTTAAAGATTGTCTGTAAGGTTTTATACTATTCGTTGCTGATTGTTAGTTTTTCACTTTTTTTACTGCACTATTATCTGCTCCTAAACTATAGTCTTGATCACGTGCCTTGCGATAAATTATGGTAGATAGATACCTACGTATTAGTGTTTCTTGCGGTTATGGCGGTATGATATAATAATTCGTTTTTATTGCACGCTATCTAATAGTATTTTAACTCAGCATCTATATATCTATATTATCTTAAATTTTTACCATGCTACTTAATGTTAACGGGTCTTCTGCCGCACGTATTAAATGCACCCCGATCGAGTCACGTCGTCGCACGTTCGAGCGAGCCACGTACGGCACGTGTGAGACAGGTGATTCTTATTGAACATGTAATCTGGCTGTACGAGTACTGCGCACTTAAATACTACTCCACGCCTTTGTCACTCAAGCTGCGAGATACAACTCTGTTGGAGGTTGCTTTGTTCCTGTTTGCTGTTAAAAATCTATGATGTATTTATCACATCGGCAGCATTAGTTCAAAGTTCTTCTTGAAATAAGCCATTGTGACAAAAAGACAGTGAAAGCAGCATGAAACGATTGTAATAAGAGTACACTTACAAATATTTTTCCAATTTGTAAGAGTGTCTATGCTTATTTAAACCAGCGGAAGAGTACATTTATGCTTATTTAGTCAAAATTATTAAGAACTACTACAAACTAAACGTAGGTATGCACGATTTACTGCGTTGCATAAATACGCAGGATTTTCAGATGGGTAAAAATGTAATTCACATACTTGACACATTCGGTCAGGTCAGGTCGATGTCTGCAGCCCGTCCTCATGGCAAGATACTGTAAGACAAGATACTATGAAAATAACTACAATAGAGTAGACATAATTTTTTTTAAAATCTGTATATTGATCACCGTCGAGCTATCACTGACTCCCTTTTCTTCCATTTAAATTCAATTTTGCTTTTGAAATTGATTTTTCTTTAACTAACCGACTTATGCAAAAAATAAAAATAATTTGACTGAAATTATTTTTAATACTAAAATTATTTCGATCAACATTGAAACTAGAAATATGTACTTATACTGGTGCCAGTGGCTTTGCCCGCGTGATAGTAGAATATTATCTCAAGGGAACATACTCCTGGGAAAAAATATCCTTTGTGCTATTTTAAGACTTGATTTACCCGTGCACCAAGTGTCATCTAAATTCGTCTAGCCGTTTGAACATGAAGAGATAAAAAACATAGACATACATATTTTTACCGTTATGATATTAGTGTGATGAATATTTTGGTGTGAAACCCAACACTAAAACTAAATTAATTCGTCGACATGCAAGCGGGTAGTGACTCTCGGGGTCGTCAAAATGATCGCGTCTATCGCAAGTGTCACAATATTCATACCTCCTCCGACTACGAATTGTTTGTTCAATATTATTGTGTCTGAAAATATAATGACAAACATTACAAAACAACACTGGAGATAAGAGCATTCAACGACATTTAAATTGACAAAAGATTTTCTTTAAAAAATTCTGCGACACACAGATGTACATTAAGGCTGTATTTCTTCAGATCCTCATAACATAAACGGAGATCTATCAAAGGCTCTGACTTTACAGAATCTCTTTGTTCTGTTAACGTAATTGCATCCAAATGAGTCCGGTGAGATGACTCGAGCAGACGAACACCCATCCGATCTGTTTGTGCGCGTTTTGTTTAACTTTCTACTAAATAAAACGGAAAATTTGTATCTTTTGGGGCGCGATGTCACGGGGTGAGGGGGGCGATTGTTTCATTTTCTCTGATTGTACCACCAATATTGTATTTCTGACAAAAATTTTGAGTATTCTTGGTAATGACGCTCGCTTTGACACCAAACGTTTGTTCGGAATACTTGAGCTTGTTATTGAGTTTAGCCTCTCTTTTAACAAAGAAATATCTTACAATGTTTCTTTTAGTTTATTTTATTCAGTGATTTAAATGAAAGTACACACTCACCCTAAATGGAGCAATAAAATTAAACATAAAATACTAACTACAATCAGTTGCAGTCGACGTGCAGCGACGTGTGACGTCACCGCTGCACGTGACCGGATGCACACTCGCGTGCATGTTCCCCTCGATCTCATTATTTGTAATGATTTTAATGCTAATTGCTTTGAAGACTCGTACTACTTCGACAAATTTAAATTTTGGGTAAATCACGTTCAAGTAATTACAATTTAAACGTATAACGTGGATAGAAATATTTTATTTATTTTACTATTTATGTAAACACAAAAAATGCATAATGAATGTAAGTACAAAGATTAACATTACATCGTCAGTTCAAGATTGTAGATTGGAATATGGACGAGATAGCACATATTTGCTAACCTCAAATTGTCAAAAATCAGTAATAACAGCAGCTTAGCGGCGAAAAACCGCGATATGAGAGATAGCTCCCATACAACCCAGCATTTATTACATTTGGTAAAATGTCTGCATACTGTACTTATTTGTGATTACCGCGAGTGCGTCTCTCTGCGTTTGTGGAGGCGCTATTAATCTAAGTCAAATTATAAATCTTGCTACGAAGCTACGCGCTACGGAGCTACGGTGCTACGGATTTGTTTTGAAATTGGCGCTACGAATCGAAAATGTATTGTTTTGTTAAAGGTGATGGTTGTAAAACTTGATTAATTGTAACGTGTCAATATGTATATTATTTATTTATTTATTTATATATATACTTTATTGCATACCAAGATTACAAATTTACGAACTGATATTTTAATACAATAAACATACAATTGGCGGTCTTATCGCACTCGGCGATTTCTTCCAGGCAACCCAGAATGGATAGAAATTGCCTGGACACAAAATGGGGTTGCACTTGGTGCAAATAGAAAAGTAAACAAAAACTTAATAGATACTTAATATTAAAATAGATACACATACACATAAATACAAAATATAAATATATAAGCAAGAGACTAAGTGTTGAAACGAAGACATGATCACAGTGACAAGTAATGATCCTTCACAAGCCATTTGAATACAGGCAATGTTTGCGCACGTTTTATTGCCACAGGCAATGCATTCCATAGACGAGCGGCCTGGACAGTAAAAGACTTATCCAGGAAAGTAGTCGAATGCATTGGTATTTTAAGTTTCAAGTTATCTGATGACCTCAGAACTCTCATGTGGGAGTCGCAAAGAAATTGGAACCGTTCTTTGAGGTAACGGGGTAGAAGGGGAAAAGAGCACATTATACAAGAGGGAAAGAATATGAGCATTACGTCGAAGGCGAATTGGCAACCACTTGAGTTTAACACGAAATTCAGAAACATGGTCATATTTACGCAAACCGAATATGAACCTTATACAAAAGTTTTGAAGTCGCTCAAGTTTATCTAGTTATACTTCAGAGAGGTCAAGATAGCTGGCATCAGCATAATCAAGGATGGGGGTAGAAGAAGTGATTGTGCAAGCGTAATTCTGGTGGCAGTCGGTAGAAAATTACGCAGTCTTCTCAACGATCCAGCAGAAGCAAATAACTTGCGGCTAACTTCTTGTAGTTGGGCAGTCCAAGAGAAATTCTTGTCGATGAATATTATAATTCCCCATAGTATCTTTGATCGATTCAGCCTGTTGCTTGCTGCCCTCCCCCAGTGACGGCCTAAGCCTAGGTCCGTACCCACAGGGTCCCCCTTAGCGTGTAGTCGCCTAGTTTTTAAGTTAGTTAATTAAGCCCTGGCTGGAGGCTTTGATTCTAGAATTGAGGCCGCCACAGGCAAGTCCGGTTAAGCAGCCGACAACCTCCTAGGTTGACCTGCGAGAGGCTACACACAAAAAAAATCACGATGGCGCCAAAATCATTGTTTTAACCAACGTCGTAATAGTCAATCCATATATAATTTTGAGTGTATACTATTTTATTCCGTTTATGATAAACTGTTTGAAGTACTATAACTTTACTTTTGTTATAACTGAAACGACACTGCAAACCAAATATTGAATAAGAAAAATAGGTTTAACCATTTATCTTTAAATGTTAACTGTTGCAATCCTAAATAGTTCATGCGACCAACATATCATTATCCTACTGCAAGCTAAATGTTTGAAGTGACACCATCTTACATTTCATGTACAGAGCTAAATGTATGCTGACACAGGGTATGAATTCGACAAACAGGCTAAATGTATTAAACGACATTCTTGTGTATTTATAAGGTAAAGCTAATTGTATTAAGCGACACTGGATAAGAATTTAACAAAGAGGCTAATTGTATGAAGCGACATTTTTATATATTTATAAGCTCAGGCTAAATGCTTTAACGTACGTTGACTGTAAATTATTGCTCCAGGAAAAATAGCTTAAACGACTGTCTGGTATTTGGTAGTGAGCTTAAGTACACAGTTCCTAAATTTGTCAATATTTTGTGTCACTTCATACACTGCAGTCCAAAATGGAACCCAAAAATGCGGTTGTATTAAGTGACAAAAAAGTGCTCCGATTGTCATCAAACCCAGCTCAAACGATGCAGAAAAATTCGCTGATTCCAAATATGTATAAAAGTCTATATCGCCCAGAGTGTCGCTTAATACAATTAGCCCGGAACCCGTCGATATTATCCTCAATATATATATTTTTCGCAGAAATTTAATCAATTTTGCTTATCATACATCGGTTTTTTTATAAATAAACCTCAGTAAATAAAAATAAGAAGTAAAAATATTAAATAAAACTAAAACGGATAATCATTTTTTATTCATAACGTTCTTCGTTTCTAAATAACATTGTAAAAAAGACGCTAAACTAATTCTTAAACTTTCGCCTAACAAATAAAAACATATTTTATACTAGAGTATTTGTCATATTGTTCTCTTGCGACGCCAGTCTCGTTGCGAAATTATTAAAAAAAAAAAATTAATATAATTTTATTTCGTTAGTTGATGTTGGTGGTTTTGAACGGCTTACTACTGATTTATTTATTTATTTTGTTCATCTTAAAGTTAACTTTATAGTAATTGTTGCTTTATGCTTATTAATCACACTAATTGTATAAAGGTAAAAGTTTGTTTGTATGTGAGTACGTTTGTTGCTTCTTCACGCTCAAACAGCTGAACAGATTAAGATTAAATTTGAAACACGGGTCTTAGAGACCTTGTCCTGGAATAGCACATAAGATTTTTAACCCCAGCAGTATGTTTCTTTGCGATAATTTTCTACCTTAACGAGATTGAAGCTACTGGTAGATAATGATGAAGTATCTAAAAATCATTTACTTCAGTTTTATGAACTTGGTAGTTAAAAAAAACTAGTTATAGTTAGTATTAACTTCATCAACACTTTGTAGTTCTGTGATTGTCAGAAAAAACTGTCTCAAATCTTCAAGATGAATGTAAAACACAGCATAAGTTTAAAGAGACCGCGAACGTAAATATGCAAAACCAAATAAACACAATGATCGAAGACACAACCGAGACGTTGTCAAGTTAAAAGTTTGCGCGAACCTCCTACGTGAATACCAAGCAGCTGGGATTCAATCCTCCATACAGTAATACCTACGAGGCCACCTCCATAGTACTGCCATACAAACATTTTGCGAAAGTAATCCTTGCCTTTACTATCTTGCAAATAGCCCGAAACGAACGACGAGGCGTTTCGATGACGATGCGATTATTACTGATACGACAGAGATGGCAACACTATCATCACATAGGATTGCGGTGGGAGTAAAAGAGATGGAAAGCGGATACAACAGTAGGATGTTGTAAAAGTCAATGTTACGCGACCGAGTCCAGTGGGCACATGATGTAAGGGTGGGCGTCCAATGGGCTGTAATGTTAGTTATACTAATGGTAGGTGATTACGTAATTATTGCTTACTCCAGTATTAATACTCAGTATCGTTGAGTAGTTTGACCTACATAAGCTTTCGCAAACTACCAATCGCTTTTTATTGTCTAATGCGTTTTTTTAGTGTGTTGATCGGAAGTTATTAAGGTTTTGTAATCAATAAGCCATACTTGCTTCAAAGTAATACGCTATAATTATTTTAGGTACTTTTAAATAAAACATATTCTTTGTTATTACGTATTTCATTTTGTTTTCCATTGCGCGAGTATCGCGTTACGCCGGGATGGGCGCGCGCCCCGACTCGTTTAGCAAACATATCTGTTCTATGCGGCTCCTACAAACCGTATTACGTTATTTGTTCTTCATATTTGAGTTGCCAACAACCTTAACGTTGTAGAACAAAGCTGCTGTGTTAGCGCTTCTTTTATTCCACACAATGTTCCTCTGTTGGTGTGGGGATCACTCGCAAAGATTACTAAAGCTTTTGTGGGAAATTTATCATTTATTTTGGTATGTAGTATCCTGTGCGAGACAGTGCTAATACACAAGTTATCTTGTTGAAATTTAAAGGCAATTAAAAGGAATCTGAATTTCATAACTGAATTTTTATCGATTACTAGCGGACCCGACAGACTTCGTCCTGTCATAAAGATTTGTAATGTGGCAGTTTTTTTTTCTTTTATTCGAATTTTTCTCGCCGTAAAAACCATCCTTGAACTTCAACGAACATTTTAAAAAAAGATTTGGCCAAATTGGTCCAGGCGTTGTTGAGTTATGCGCTTACCAACACATTTTGCGATTCATTTTTATATTATAGATAATATAAATGATCAAAATACGAATTCTTGCACTCTAGGAATCTGAATTTCATAACTGAATTTTTATCGATTATAATATAAATGATCAAAATACGAATTCTTGCACTCTAGTTTTTTTCAATGTTGTTTTATTTAAATAGTCATTTACAACAGAATGTTACAAGATGTACTTATAAAGAACTAAACGAATAAAAAACTCGATAAGCATATACAAACTGATAATAACAGTATATACAAATACTAATAATCCTCATCGTCGTCAATGGTGAAAGTGCCCAGAACGCTGCCAGTATTGTCACATTGAATACTACCAATGCTTATTCATGGTCCAAAGAAAAATCCAGCTCTGCTGTCACGCAAAGAACTGTTTGCTGTTACCTCATAAAACTCGATGTGAAAATTATTTCAACACAAAACTGCTCAAACATATACATATAACCCAATATACATATTTGACCCATTTAAGAATTACTATATTATTTATTTAATTTTGCGTTAGTTACTTTGCAGAGGCGGACTAAATGCCACTAGCATATTTGTTTTTTTTTGTCTTTGCTCCACACTAGGAATAACTCATGTGTCGTAGATGTGTTCACAAACATATAGGTATACTCACTTCACAAGACTTCCAGACCCGGAACACCTATCTGTAGGCCACACAAATATTTGTTTTCATGCGGGAATCGAAACCGACAATCAGCGCAGCAGCCAATTGCTCAACCACTGCGCCAACCGTGTCATCAAATCGAGTAATTTTCTTCAATAAAAATTGATTAATGTAGAAGTTTAACATATTTGTTTAGATTTCGCTTTGAACGCAGAAATTAGGAATGTACTGCTCAGAACTTAGAAGCTTGCTGTCCTCTTATTAACTGCTTTTATCATCTTTCTGTGATAATCTTGCATTGTTTTTCGAAAGTCGAAGTAAGATTCCTTCAAATATTCAACTCAGCGCCCAGAGTAACCTTGTTGTGTAAGACAAGTTTACTGGTCCGGTGAGACTGCTGTGATGCAACAAAGGCGGCAGGGATGTGTGAGCGCGCAGTCTTCCCAACAAAGTCTCCGGGGGCTGGGTACTCCGTCGTATGGGTTTGTATGTAAGGCAGTACTTAAGTCCTTGGGGTTGCAGTGCTAATGAGATTGGATTTGTAATTAGAAACTATAAGAACAAGGACAGGATAATGAGATAAGCGTATAGGTATTCTAGGTGCCTAAATACCTCGAATTCATTCGTCAAATTGAAAGTTCTCGATTATTCAAGAGACGTGCTAGGGCCTTCTGTACGTATACATAAACGTGAAATTCAATAGTAAGACTATTACAAAAGATATACCTTCACAAGACAATAGCTTTGTTTACACATTCAAATGGAAGAATATTTGTGTAATTAATGATAATCGTTTGTATATGAGAGTAGCGCAAGTAATGCATGTGAGCGCGTATGGTAATCGTTTCGTCTTCAACAACAACACTCCTCGAATTCTTCCACAACGACTCCGGGACAGACAATTTGAGCTCGCATTCATATTCATACCGCTACTCAGGGCCGTGCGGTAAGGGCGCGCGCATACGAGCCGCGCGGTCGCACAAACGAGCGTCTGATACCGCACCGGCGCCGCGCGTCTAATTACCGCACCAAAGCTTTGTTCACGTAATTCGCTAATAATGGCGATTTTTTACGCGTCCCAAAGTAATTTCCTTGTTCATTTGTTATTTTTTGTCTCTTTCACAAGGAAGGGTTGAGTATTTACATTTTTTCCTGTTGATGTTCCATTTTTACCTGAAGTGAGTTTCTATAGATTATTTCTAAAACTACATTTTTTTGGGAATTAAAAATTCGGCCTTTTATGCAAATTAAAACACACTTCAGGTATCAACATCGTATATTTTCCGTTCAAATGGACGGAAAATGAACGTTTATGGAAAACGGCCAAATTGAGTTTCAGGAACTGTCATCATTACTCAACTTGGATTTTTCCTCTCCACTGTTCGGGAAACACGAACTTTCTTACTTGGCTGCGAACCCGCTCTACGACTCCAACATAACCATCTAACTACACAGCGCGGAATCTTTCAACATTTCCATTTCAAATCCAGATCTTTTAGTCTGAAACCGTTTTAAATTCATTCAACACAAACACCAAAGGATGGAGGCGTTCGAAGGAGCTTATGCTAATAACTCATTATAACGCAAACTGTGCGCGAAAACTTAAAACTCCATCATCAGTAGTTTCGCAAGTAAGTAGGCTTTTGTGAAATCGCGGGAACATTCGCAAAGGAACTGTGTCGCGAGAGTCCCGGGATGATGAAAGCCTTATTGTAAGCGTTCCTAGCTTTGCTGCTTTATTTCGTGACACTAATTTTGGTACTTAATTTAACTTGATTGAACAGCACAGCTGTGTTGTTTCGCCTGGTTTTCATTCCTGATTGATTTTTGTACCTACTTTCACAGACTTTGTGTTCCGTTCTTTAAGTGATTACAATCGTTAAAACAATTTAGTAAAGCATTACATTTGTAAATAATAACTCAAATATAGAGTTACTTGATTTCCTTCCATATAGACGCATGATATCCTCATCGTATTGAACGAGCGCGCCTACTCCGACGCATCTCCATATTTAATGAGGCTCACGTTAAATATGTGGAAGATGGAAGTTACGAACAAAAACTTGTAACAAACAATATGGCGCAGTTCCATTAGCATAATATATCTCTTATTAATAATCCCGGGAAGCATCTCGCATCGATTAACGCTCACGGGATGTTCCCGGGCCCCGGTGGTCCCGTGGCACGCGTGCACCACTACCTACAAAGTCAACATGTTCAGAAGGTTAATTTCAAACTATGAGAATAATAAGTTAAGCCGTTGTATGGAAATTTATTGCCTTAAGCTTTAATAAATAATGTAAGTACTTAATATCTGCTATCTGTAATAAGAGTCATGTTTGTAGATGTGTGTACGATCTACAAAATTGTGTGTTTGCTACTGTGTGTTATTAGCATAGAAAGAGGCTTATAGTTATATAAACATTACTGTATCAGTTTCAAAAATCTACTATGAAGAACTCCTAACAGATGTAGCTGACAACATCAAAGAATCGTAATTTTTGCCAGAGTTCCTCACCGCATATTGTAATAGGAATGGGTCTACTTTCCAGTTTTTATTCAGTAAGTCCATTACATTAGGGCGTACAATGCGCGGTCACAATGAGCGCGCGAGGACAAAGCAGCTCGAGTGCACCCCCACCACCGCGCCGGGACGACACTCCGGGATTTAATACTTTTAAAATTGTTAAGCCCATCCCTACTCTCATTATGATTTTACATGTTGTGGGAATTCTGTCGAAAATGAAGTGTTCGTCAGATTGTAGAGCGACGAGTATGAATATTTGATTTGTGTATCGGATTTATAATGCAATGTGTCAATTAAATATTCTGTTTAACGTTTCATGCAAAATTGAGGAATCGCATCACTTTTTTTTTTGCGAATGTTTCAAGAGGAAAAAATTCTTTCAAGAGGACATGAACTGAACCCTTCTTGGTAAGAAAAGAAAAAACATGTCATAAATATGTAGGCAACTTTACAATTAATTTACACTAACATACATACTCTTTGCAGTTTTCGTCAGATCATCAGCTGTCAGAGAAAAAAATTATAAATGTCAAGTCAGGATCATACCTCAACGCGGAGCGCACGCTTGTCGCCTCAATTTCATAAACATTCCGTATTGTGATTTAGCTGTTCTTTCGCCTTAATCAATCTTCTACTTTCATCCTTCCGCTACTGTATTCTACGCTTGTGCTCGTGCTTGTGCTTGTGCTTGTGAACGCTTCCCTCTTGTACCTTCTGAACTTTATTATCTATGTAAGGACTTGCGGACATGAAATCCTTTCAAACGTAAGTTTGTTTACTTATTTATACCGCACACCACTCATATAACTAAACTGGTGACCCCGTGAAGAACATTTTTATTTAAAAAAAAATCTAACCGACTCCTTTTTTTGGGGTAACAGTACGGATAGTCACAGAGCATTTATTGCGCAAAAGAAATGCATCAGAGCCATTTGTGGTATCCGTCCTGATGAGTCATGTAAGCTTCTCTTTCAAAAGCTGGGTATATTACCACTTCCGTCACTATACATTTATGAAATCTGTAATGATGTTTATAATAATAAGGGATTGTTCAAAAAAGCCTATCAAATGAACTCTCGAAATAGAGACCCATGCAGACTTGAGGTTTGAGATATCTTTATTTCCCATAAGAATTTACAATTCACTTACATGAGAAAACTTAAAAATTAATTTACTAAACGTTATTGGTAGCGTACAGTAACAGTTTTGTCTTAATTACAATTTAAAAGTGTAGGGTAGTCGATAAATAGTTGCTTAATTAAATCGTAAACATACACGGAGTACGAACAACTGGAAGCGGCATGTACTAAGGTGTGCTTGGTTTGTTAAAAATGTGCAATTTTAAGTATTTTTTAAACATTGACATTGACTTTGCATTTTTAATATTATTTGGTAATTTATTATACAATGCAGCACCTTCGTACATTACACTTTTTTTGCCCTAGTTTGTGCGTGGTGAGTATAATTGTATGTCATTTGTATTTCTAAGCCTAATTTTGTGTATTTGATGTTTTTTCATAAATTGTATTTGTGTGTGAATGTTTTTATTAAGTATTTTTCTTATTAGAATACAATTATTATATAAGTATGTTTGTGATATATTCATTAGCTTAGTTTCACTGTATATTTTTTGGGTTGATGTACTGTAATCATAGTGGAAAAGTGTTTTTATTAATTTATTTTGTGATATTTGTAGTGTTTGAATATTGGTTTTAGTCGCTGTTCCCCATACTTCTATTAGATAGTCCAAGTGAGGTTTTATAAGAGCGTTATATATATTATAACGTACTTGACGTGGAAGGCATCGAACGACACCCCGTAGGGCTCCCGTGAGAGACGTCAATTTCGACTTAACCCTTTCTAAATGAGATTTCCAGTTCAGGTGGTTATCCAAAATTAGTCCAAGATATTTTTCGTGATCAACTTTTTTTATTGGTTGATTGTTTATGGTTAGTTGTGAGTTGTGTAATATATTTTTGTTTTTTTGCGGCAAAAATTATATAATTGGTTTTGGCTATATTTATGGTAAGTAGGTTGCATTGAAACCACATATTTAAAAGTCGTAAATCATTCTGAGCGTCGCACATAACAGCGTCTACGGAGTGTCCAAAGTAAAATAAAGCTGTATCATCTGCATACAATGATATATCGCCTTTTAGTCCAATCCCGTGAATGTTATTTATATATATCAGGAATAATAAGGGCCCTAATATTGATCCTTGTGGAATACCAAAATTTACATTTTTAGGACTACTTTGGTTTTCGTTAATCTTAACTACTTGGCAACGATTAGTTAGAAATGATTTGAAGATATCAAACGCGCTACCAGTGACACCAATATCATTCAGTTTATTTAATAACAGTTTATGACTTATTGTGTCAAAGGCTTTTTTTAAGTCTATGAAAATTCCCAATGCTATCTGCCTTTTATCGATACTTAACTTAATTTTGGTTATTAAATCTATTGTTGCAGAAAGCGTATTGGATTTTGGCCTAAAACCGTATTGTTTTTTAAAGAGAAAGTTTTGTGCTCTTAGATGTTCATCGAGGCGGTTGTATAAAACACGTTCAAAAATTTTTGATAAAACCGGTAAGACTGAAATAGGACGATAATTTCCTGGATCCGATTTACTTCCACTCTTGTGGATGGGGCTGACTTTGGCAATTTTAAGATTGTCGGGGAAAGTTCCTGACTCTAAATTTTTATTTATACAATTTGTTAGTTCGCCTAGTATTAAGTTTTTTACGCATTTGATAGATTTTGTGTTTATACCATCTAACCCAGAGCTAGTATTTAGTTTTAAGTTATCAATTATTTTTGAAATTTCATCTATGGTGCATAGTTTCATTTGTGACAGCGTGACCAAGGTTTCTGTTGCCTGTGTTCCTTTAGTGTGTGTCAGATTATTGTGGTATTGTTTGGGGATTTGACTAGCCAGAACCGATCCAATATTTGAAAAAAACTCATTAAAACATTCACAAATGGCAGTCTGATTAGTCAAAACCCCAGATGGTATCACGAGTTTACTTGGTGCTGACGATTCTCTGACCTTGTTTTTAGAGAGATCATTAATGAGCCTCCACATTTTTTTTGGGTTCTTCTTGCATCGTTCAAAAGCTTTTTGATAATAAGTGCTTTTTGCTTGTTGTATAACCTGACTGACTTCATTTCTTGCTTTGGTAAATTTTTCCAGCAATGTTTGATCATTTACGTTTTTCTTATGCATCTTCCATAGTAAATTTCTTTTATTTATTAGATTTATAATTGATTTATTTATCCAATCTTGCCTGGGCGGATTTAGTACTTTAGTTTTTGTTTTTTTGCTGCTATTGATACTGGATAGTAACCTTTCTTCAAATTGTTGGTATTGATTATTTTCATTAGTATTCTTCCATTCTCCGATAGTATTGTACAGTTTTTCATAATTTATAGCTTCATATTTTACTCTTCTAGGCGGTTCTGGTTGATATTTTTTAATTTCTAAATATAGTTGATTATGATCTGACATTGCAGATGCAATTACAGCAAGATGGAACTTGGTGTCAGGAAGATTTGTGGATACGTGGTCTATTATAGTTTTCGTTTTAGAAGTTTCTCGGGTACAATAACTTTCCTCGATTTTGTTTAGAAGTCTGTGTCCGCTTGTTTGCAGTTCTTCTTTATACTTGATAGTTGTCTGATCCGAATTTAGCAGGTTAATATTAAAATCTCCAAATATGATAGCTCTTTTCCGCTTATGCAATTGCTTGGTGTATGTTTCAAGAAACTCTTTGTTATTGGAGGCACCTGGTTTTCGATAGATGCCAGCTATGTCGAGGGAATACTTTTCAAGGTGTATCCAGATGTAGTAGTTGTCATTTTGGCACAGTTCCTCAATCAAGTGGTGTTTCAAGTTGTCATGAGCGAAAATTGATACACCACCACCCCTTGCACCGTTTCTGTAGTTATAGTAGTGCACTTGCACTGCAGGATACTCCTAAATCGGCCAAGTATGCGAAAAGTTTCCTAGTCATGTGTAAAATAAAATTGTTATATAATATAAACTCATTTAATAACAAAGTATTGAAATGGCTGAAAGAACATATATTTTATGACCTTAAAGATTTTTTTTAACCACAAACTTTAACTCTTCTGGACTTTTGTGATTACGGATAATGCCGAGATAAAACTATTATATTATTGTATTGAATCTTTATATTATGATATTCAATACTCATTAATTAATAATTATATTTATGCATGCAATTGATACAAATAGCTAAACATGTGGACTATAGATTCATACTGACTGTAACAATTTTATACTATGTTTAAGGCAAATAAAGACTTATCTTCACTTCAACAATTAATACTAAAAGTTTAAATAATAATAATTATAATTTATTTTCAAGATAACACAGTCCATTATTGTTAGTAAAGACATACACAACTTATAAACTAGTGTTAGTGCATATATATCTCAATTAACTAAATAAATTCAATAATCATGTCAAAAGTAATAATGAAATCATACAATCAAATAACATCTGAAATAAAATAACTTTAATTTCAGAACCCCTCAGGTAAACCTAAATAGTGAGCAAGTTCTATAGTTACGTACGTCCCTATTGAATATAACTATTAAAACGACTTATAGCTAGAGTATCTATATCTCATGCGAATAAGCCAAAATATGGCTTCCGGCCTCATTATCAGATCAGACCGATATTACCTTATAGCCAGAGTGCATATCATGATAGTTCTAACAAGCCCTGAGATACAAATTAAGCAGTGAACTGTTCCGGGGTTGTCAAAGTGAAGATGGTCTGGTATCAAAGCGGTTCTCTCTCAATACTCATTGAGTCGCTCGCCCTCGCGCCGCCGTCCCTCGTACACAGCGTCGTCTGAACAAGTCCGCACAAGTTGGAGTCGCGGTCGGCGGCGGAACTTGCCTCGTTACATTTAATAGTCAGAAAGTCAAGCTTTTATGATTTCACTTAAAAACTCCAGGAAGTGAGAAGTATAAAATAGTGGTGAGAAGTGAGAACCGGACGCGCGGCAGTCGGCAGTCGGCGCTTGGTACAGTGGCGAACTAAACCAGGAATACCAACAGTTAGTAAAGTCATAAATTAAGCGATTATAGTTTTGAAATAAAACTAACAACTTAGGTTTTATTTCGAGAATATAATCAGGTACCTTGTGGTTGGTGGATTAAATTTACTAGATATGCAATTTTGATCCGCTCACATTTTTTTTAAGTCTTCATTTGTTTTACAATATTCGCGAAAAGTGAATTTGTTACTGTCATAAAGTGCGGGGTCGGTAGGCTGCGCCGCACCGCCACGCTCGTAATGTGACCTAGCTTCACATGACATACAGGAACCTCCGTTGCTCCGCGGCCGTTGCCACCACTGCCAATGCACTTCGTGGAAACTTACTTCGAAGAATTTTTAAACAACATTTCAACCTCCTATTTTAGTTGCAAGTGCAGTTTAATGAAGTTATTAAAAAGGCCACAATGAACCACTCTACCTAACGTTCTCTCACTTCTTGATTTTTATCGGCGATCGCGAGACGGCAAAGTTCAGAAACTAAATTATGTTTCAATCGCGGCGTGACTTTAACAGCTAGTGTTGAACTTTAGTTTTATAAAGTAGTAATTGTTTTAGTAGTGGTAGAAGTAGTCAAACTTATGACTGTTAATTTGATTAATAAATGGTAGTTAGGATCGCGTAAAGTTGTAGTGGACGCTTGCTTTGTAGAAATTTAATTGGAAATGGGACGACGGACGACAGTCTGCGTAGCTTACCATTAACATTAACAGCTCAAAATCCAATCTTGTCCTAACATTACGTACTACTATTAAATACATAAATTAGTTTATTTCGTATTTCGTTTTATATAATCTCAGTTAATTTAATCTAGGATTTTTATTTTGAATTTACTTATTGTAACTAAATTCAGGACATTTTTTTTTATTTAATTAATTCGTAATTTGTATTCCAATTATATTATAGTTCCAATTATATTTCCAATTATATATATATGTTTGTCATGCGTATTAAGTTTAGTTTTTTTTTCTATTTTTATTTGTATTTTGTAATATTCTTTATGTTTTTCTATATGTCATATCGCATGCTAAATACATTTATTTTCTTTAATATTTACATAATTATTTAGAGCCATGCCAGAGCAACCTACACTCGGTTATGCATAAGCTGTGGTTGCCTATAATTGAGTGTGCATTATATCCTCCTTAAGTAAATAAATATACAGCTGCTGTCAGCGGTTTGGCTGCTTGAAAGGCCAAGGACGTCATACTCCGTCCAGCCGTTAAGACGTAAAATGGTAACGAACAGACCGACACAGTTACGTTCACATTTATGTTTTTTGAGAAAAAAAGTGGTTTTTTCCTTGGTACCGCCCTCAGATCGTCAGAGAAAAGGAGGTTCAGATCCCCTTGCTAGCTAGTAATACGTACTGTGTCCTAGTACGTCGCCACACATTACTCATAGAAATAACTCAACAACTGCAAACTACAGTTGAGCTGTATGCACCCCTCCCTCCCTGCCACTCCTCACGTGCCCCCCCAATATCAGAACAAAGCGCGATCCGGAGATTGCACTCAAATACATTTTTCCGTTTCCGTCGGTCGCTGACGGAATAGAATCGGCTAACGAGCGGCTTTGTTCCCCGCCCACTGATCACTGCGCCATTGTGGGCATTGTTACGGCACAATACAAATAGTTCGTGTATTGCGTATATTAAGTGGGTTCGGATCAAGCAAATCACTCGGTTGCACGGAACTGCACCAATGACGCAGGCACCAGCGCGAGGCGCCGACGTGGTGAAATCAAATTTAACAATAAGTTATTTTAAAAGTAGTTAATTAGATAGTTTTGTATTCAACTATCAAATATGTTCCTTAATATTTGTTATTTATAATTGTAATGTTGTTTTAAAATTAAATTATTTACAGAAAACTTTTCAATTCTCCGCTCGAGTTTAGGTAATTGGCGCTGTCGGTAGGCTATTCGCGGGACGGTTTCCTAAAAGCTTTAGAATCACCTCAAAATTCTCATACCGATATTTGCGATGGCAAGTAGGTCGGGGGGCTATCAAGTCACTGTCAAAGATGTCCAGATCTACATTGGAGCTACAGAGCAGAGTGGAGAATCCAGACTGAGACAAGTATTGGAATCTTTCTCGAGTTGCTTCCTGTCTCTTTCTAATTTTTTTATGTGTGATTATGACCTTTTTTCCTGGTATTTGACATTATTAGAACATTCATTGTATAAAAGAAAAATATTAGTAGAAAAAAAATAGCACCCGAACAACTAAATTGCAAAACTATTGCGCCTCACCATCAATGATTGCATCACTGCTTACCATCAGGTGGGATCGCAGTCAAGCACTGGTTAATAGCGAATTAAAAAAAAAAAAAAATGTACACTTTCGATTGCTTGTCTTTTTAATCTTATCAACTGTGATTGCTTCCCGTAGCCTAAGCACGGTATACCCAGGAACAAAACACTGTCACTTAAAAGTACAACACAGCTGAGTGTCGGTGAACTTGAAGATAATCCGCCAGACAATAGCGGCACGAGTGAGTGACGTTGTACGGAGAGAGCGCTCTGCTGAGCAGCGTGATGAGCAGTCGAGGGAGTAAGTGACTGGAATGGACACCGGCGGGAGAGTCAACTGGCGAGTGTGAACGGATTGAAGGAGAACAACGATGTTCATCGACATTTATTAGTTTAGACGATTTCTAATTGCGGTGATGAAACTTTCATCATATCTGCAATAAATAAACTCGTGGCAAACAAACGAGAAAATTCACAACATTTATTGCAATCAAGCAAAATTAGAAATAATACAAGTACGTGTACTTATATAGACTGTTAAGCAGCCATTGCTGCTGCATTTCGAAAGAGTTGATTGCATAAAGAAAAATAACAAAAAAACCAGCAGTAATGAAGCATTCTTTTGTCGACGTTAAGTTTCTCCACGCTTTGGAAAAGTTACTAACCAGTACCAGTATTATTTCCTGCTACATTTACAAAATTCCACGAAGCTTTGCCATTACACGTCCGATCCGAAGCGCAGACCATTGTTATAACGAATGGCGATAATATCCCAATACACTTGTTGCTTCATACATTTTGTATGGCGATGTGTGGCGCTTGCAGATGATTGTAAAAACGTGCTGAAAGCGGTCAAGCTGCTTGCGGCACGATGCAACATGTTCCTCACGATGAGGCGGGTAATAAAGCGATGTAACCGCTGAAGGTGAAAAACTCCTCGTTTTAGTTAGGATTGTTAAATGCTCTTGAAGATTTTGAATACTCTTGAATGCAATTATTGGAAACAATCTTTTTAATATGTTACGAAATACAGCCATATTGTCTGCCTTTTTACTTTTGTGTTACATGAAGTTTTATTATATTTATCGAGATAATAATTAAAATATGAATCAATTTGTAAGGCTACGAAAAGTGACACGAGTTTCTACATAAATAAACGACTTCTAAAGTTAACATACTAAAAGGCACTAAAGGTTTGTATATTACCGAAACGCCAGCAACTTTTACTGCAATTTGGCTAGGTCAGCTTACTTTGCGAACTTCCCGGTCAGTTGGCGCTGCGCGCTCCCAACACTCCGCACTCTAATATGCAAGCTCAATGCACCATAGTTCGTCTGGAACTTTGCTCACTTCATTATTGAAATTGATTGAAGTTTCATTCACCACATTATTTAACTCAATAACTTAAGCGGCGCTATTTTCTCTCCTGTCAAATTAAATCAATTCATCGGATACTGTTTAGACAAATGTGTAATCTATTAGGAGCGGCCAGGCGGGGGAGGCTTAGAACAAATCCATTTACTGCGGCCACCAGCCCCCTGACCGCTTATTTGTGCCACAAAAGACTCAAAGGCGAGCCATCGGGCCTAGTTAACAGAGCCGGTAAGCTGATTTGTAGAGAAATTTTATAAGATTTGTTACGATTGCCTGCGCATAGTGAATGGAGCTCGTGTCATCACACGGAATGAATATTGACGACTTAAAAGGTAGCAATCAAGGGGAGCCTAGCTGCGTCATGGCGGAGAGATTGACGGGTTTGACAACATATTTTCTATTTCTATAGAAACTCCCTCGCAATTTCGGCTACCCCATCACCTTGGGAAATGATGGTGCATTCCATCAGTTATTACGAAATGGATGCAATATTAATTTTGTAATGTAGGCATTAGGGTCTGCTGGTAGGTAACAACAACAGTGCGCGACCCTCCGTCGTAGCTACACGTAGTAAACATACCTACAACACTTGGTTCGACTGTAGAAATAAAACTTTTAATAACTGGGTTCCAAATTGGATGAGCAGTAGTTCGTTATAATTTAAATAATTCTGTTGCTTTCGTAATTACATTAATTAAAAGTTAGCTCAAACACTGAGCCCTATCTAGTAAAGGGTTCAATCACGAGAGTACCTACGAGTAGGTACCTGTCCTAAAAGTATCTACCAGCCCGATTCGATCGACATCAATTAAAATCACATTACACAAAGACCCAATAAAACTACACTTACACCGTCACCGCATAAATCGGTTAACTACAAGTAAATAATTAATATTTGATAACCCGCCGAGCGGCAACGATTGCTTTTTACTGAAGCGAACCTCTGCATTAATTAATTTGTGGAACAACTCGACGAAAAACTGAGCGCCGCGGGACAAGACGCGACCGGTCCGACCGGGACGCGCCGGGACGTACCGGCGCGTAAACGGGAAATATTTACCGTAAAAAGTTTTTGTGTATCGGTAACTGAATATCGATTGTGGCGGAGTTCGTTTTTTATTGAGGGGGAATTTCGCTGTTGATTTATTTTGGGCGTGCAAATTGAGATCTTTGTTGAACAGTAATATTTCTCTTCCTTTTTAGAAGAATTTTCCATAACTGGGTTGTCAGGTCAGGCAGATAGACAGGCGCTCCGAGTAAAGCACCGGCTCGATTGAAAGACGACGATGATGGATTTCTTGTCGTTAAAAACAGAAATATTCGGCAAATCTAGATCTCTCATGCATGACTCGTTATAATTTATCGAGCTATCCATCGTGTCATCGTCCTAGCTCATAGCTTGTCGCCGAACACAGCGCACGTCGAAAAAGATTTCTCATTTAAATATGAGGAATCAGCGTTCATTTGCATCAGCCGTCACACAGCAATGTCATTAACATTGCTGACGATTTACTGCGGAAAAGGCACTTGTAGATACCTTTACAAGCATTGATATATTGAAAAAAAAAATTACTTTTCACTTTTTGTTATGATACGCCACAGCTAAAACTAAATAGTGATCAAGTTCTCTGGTATGTTACCTATAGGATTCACAAAATACTGATAATTACTCAAATTACACATAGCTTCGTGATTCACTAAACCCAACTTAACATAACTTCTTAAGCATAACTTAACCCAGTTCAAAAAGAATCATTAAAATCGGTTTATAACCAAAAAAATATGCGTGTATACCAGTCCGAATTTCACACATTTGTAGTAGTACCATTTTAGAGCGTATGTGAACAATAAACAGACATGCGATTGCAGCAATTAGAACGCTTTGCTATCCATTTTATTGAAGTTTTATAAAATGTACCTCTGAATTTCTTCATAAGATCTTTCCAAATGAAACCACTTGATGGCGAAATTTTTCTAAATAAAAGTAAAATCATCAAAATCACCACCGTTCACTGGTACACGACAGATTTTGATAATTCAGGAAACTTGAGATCTTTTGCTGTCACGTATACTTTTAATGTCCGAAAGTGCTTTCAAGCAATGATTCGAATATATAAAACAGCATTCATTTCCCCCAGCAAAACCGTTTTCAATAGGATCGTAAGCATACCTACGATGTTACTTACATGTGACGCTGGTTCCCCTTTACGGCAATGTGGAGCACTAACTCTTAGCTTCGGCTGATGTCGGTCAAGTGTGCCATGCTCGTGCAGCTGCTCGGAGCGACGACTGCCGGCAATTTGCGACAACTCCACCGACACAACCACGCAAAGCGATACGAAACCAGCGAATCAGGTTCAGGAATCAGGACACGGTTGTACACAAGAGTCATTCAGTTGAATTTCTCAAAATAAATCGTGTTTTAAATAACTCAATTAGCCTGAGAGAATGCAGAGAAGAGAATTAGAGATATGCAGAGCAGCAAACATTTAGTTCCTAAGCGAGTAAAATGTTCTGGGTATTAAACGAGTCCTATTCTAAAATATATCGTTGTATTAAAACATACCTATATAATCACTTATCATAATTATTTATATTCCTTGTTCTACCTATTTTTATGTTTCCTTCTTCTAATCTTTTATTTTGTGTGTGTACATCTTTAAATCGTTAAATTAAAAAAAAAAAAAACCAATATCTATATAAAGCTTTCATGTACACTATACGCATGAACTGTAATCGGAAAATTGTTTAATCTAAATTAAACCCTTAACTCAGACACCTATTCAGCTCCTAAGCTTCTTAATCAATTTACACCAGTAAAGTGTTTTTTACGGTTTAATTAGTAACCAAGGTGCTGGACTTCTATTGAGATAAACTCAGGCTAAGGCGTATTCAGCGTGAGTCAAGAAACTGAGAGTAGAGCAAGCTAATTAAAAGTTCTTCAGATAACTCGACGTGTTTCAGTCCAAAGAATTAGTGTTAGGACTTGTTAACTCCTCTCCTTCACCAATTCAATGAGACTTTATTATTCGCGTGAGTTTTATTCGTGAAAGTATAGTTTCTGTTTTAACTTGTAAACCAAATTTGTTGATCAACGATAATTTGAAATTAATTGAAATTTTTTACAGACCTTAATTAATTATTCGATAATTATAATAAAAATATAATTATATTATAATAAATTTCCCCCTATGCATTAAGTCGTAATATATTTTTGTGTTAAATTATTTATAATTATTTATGTTTATTTTTATTGTGTATTTACTTTTGTACCCCTTGTTTTCTTATTAATATTTTTTTTTTTTTAAGCACCTGCCATATTGTATTATAGCCGCCACCCTTGGTTGCCTGAGGCATTAAGTCCGCCTTTGTATCTTTGAGTTGCTACTCAAAGTTGCAATTAAGTTGTAAATATAATTATAATAACCTCTCTCCTGACAAATACTCGTAGGAGGTAGGTATCGATATTATCTTTCAAGGTGAAAGACGAAAAAGAAATTTTAGTAATAAGGTTAGTCGTAAAATCACAATATAACATTTATACTGAATATCCACTCTACCATACTTCTTGTCACTAAAATGGCGAGCATGTTTTTTTAATACGTAACTGTGCATGGTTACATATTACATTGTACAGGATTCCTAAAAACAAATGAAAACAGGAGATCAATGATCCATGAATTATTATAATTAATATGTAGTACTTATTATTATCCGAAAAAACAAATTAATTACTGATAGTTTACATTAATAAAGCGATCCGATCAATATCTGAGTTTAGTAGTAATAGTTTTAAAGTGTGGAAATTCTTTTTATGTAGTCGCGATGACGCCGGCACTACCAATTGTACTCGGCACAGATTCTATTTCCTCGCAGTACGCCGCAGCACGGTGCGGCCGGTGCAGCGGCGCCACAATAAGATCTCACGTCACCTGACAGCTCGTGCAGCATCCGATAGAATGTCCTCTGTAAAACGATACTTAGCTTCTTCACGAAAGTGGAGCATTTATTGTATTGCTATAATATATTGTGTGTACAGTTATAGAATGGAATTCCTGGCTGCAGTTTTTGTTTCCCGATAGCTATAACTAGGGTCTAGGGTCTTTTGTCAAGAGTGAATATAGCTTGCTTCTAGGCAAGCTCGATCGTCGTTTATCATTGAATGATGTTGTTTTGTGAAACGCAAGCTTACTAATGATAATATAAAATAGAAGAAATGTTTTTAAATTCGTGTTTTGACATTTTAAGGCGAAACCCTTACAAAAAACATGAAGTTTTAGTGCTCTGTAACAAATCGCCACGCTTTGTAGACAAAATCCTAAAGTCGTGTCTAATAGCTGCACTTAAACAAAGGGGTGCTTATTCTAAGCTGCAGACTGAATAAACGGGATGATAGTCTGCTAATAGAGACCGCACTTTCAAGTACAGTACTATTATTATTTAAATATAAACTGAGGATTTTCCACAAACGAAAATGTAATGCATAGCGCATTTTTAATTTGCTACGAAACATTGTAAATATCGTAGCACTTCAGCTACGCCTTAACAAGCACAAGCATTTATTCATACACCGAAATCATATTTACCAGCTGCCTCACAACAATCGACATAGGGAAAACTGCAAATAAAACCCATATAGTCGGAAGTTACTCATACATTCCACACACGTCCAGGAGTTGCAATGTTGGGCGCAAAGGAGCAATTGTATCGATACACCTACTTATATTCCATGGTATCGATCGCGTACTGTAATGAAACTGTGTAACAAGATATTGAGCCGAGAGAATGAAAACTGTGTGAGCGGCTCGTAGCTATAGGTCGCGTCACAAGGATCGAGCTGGTAGCAATCATTTCATAATTGACCGCGTTCTGTGCTAGGTCTCCCTCTCCTAAAGAGGAGGCCTGAGTCCCAGCAGTGGGAACATTATAAGGCCGACTATGCCATGCTATGCTATGCTGTGCAGGGCACAGCACAACCACAGTGGTAAAGCCTTTCTTCAAGGAGTGACTAGAGAGGCACCACGGCTTCCTAGCTTGACATTCAGTTCGAGAGGTTCCAGTTTTGCATTCAGGCGGAAGAAACGCCCTTGTATCACCATTGTACGGATCGCTTGGAGGACACGGAGGAGTATAGTGGTAGAAGGCCCACTTGAGTGGAGCACCATCGTGTCCTCGTGGAAGCGGTCGGTGATGCTGACCTTTCGCGTCCAGTTCTGGTGCATGCCATGGTCTGGAGCGAGAGGGGGTGGGAACTGCCTCTTCTTTCTGTGAAGTTTTGCGAGTGAAGGAGATGATGAAAAAAATCCTAGAATACTGAATTAAGGGTGCCTTCTAATTACGGCACCATATTCAAATATTAATTCGGGGTATTTCGTATCATAACATCTCTCCCTATCCACTGCTTAGAATAAGATCCCTTAATTCTTCGACTTACAGCATCTTAACAAGACAGACGTCCACATTATGAGATTAAATATATAATGTATGTATGTCTGTATGTCTGTGCCTGTATGCCCGTATAGAAGGGCCGTTAAGTGTAACGCCCTCATCCGAATGCGCTGCTCGTAAAACAAAGAGTATTAAGTCAGATAAGATCTTTATTCGGTCGATGTGGGGGTTTATTCAGTTTCAGATGATAGTGATTTGGTGAAAAGAGAGTATTTTTGGTCTATATTTTTACAAACAAATATAGTTTGCAAAAATATAATGAATTAGTCTAGAACAAAATTAATGTAAAATTTTTATTATGAAAAATGATCCTAGTTGACAAAAATGTAGTATTTTAAGCCTCACGATGCATACCAGGTAAATCCTAAAGGACCAATAAAAACGCTAACATTTTAATATGCCTCGCTGTCACGTCCAAAGCCTTTAAAGCTGAAAAGTCATCCAAAACGAAGCATAAAGCAGCTAAAACGCTCACAATCCTGGCTGGAGTGTTTAATTTGGGCTCTGTTTAGCATTTTTCCATCACAATCAGCAGCTCTAGACTCAATTTGGTCGTGAGCAGAACACCAAACAGTCGCTGGGCCTACAACACGCTATACGAGGCTTTTAGCGACGCCAGCGGCCTGCAATATCCGGCTCGAGGGACGCGACACGCGGCGCTGTCCCGGGCTTACGGGACGGCCCGGCTTAAGATCTGCAGGAGATAAGTTGTCTTTAAAATGTCGGCGACATTTTTTTCAGTTTTTTAGTTATCACGAAACTTGTAATTGAATGTTAGCTGAATTTCCTTATGTGTTGCTTTTAATAAGTTATGATAATAGTTGCCAGTTCATTAAAGACCACAACGTCGCTACTAATATTGAATCTAGTATAGTGAGTGTTTTAATTGACGAAGAAAAACAAAAAATCTGCCTATATGCACAAGAAAAAAACTTTCAATATCTTTCCACAATCCTGTACTAAGTTCTGCGTCATGCCTTGTCCACATATATATCGCGTGTTCCATCACTAGAGGTACGCCGCAAGACGTCGATTATCGCGCAGATAATTGCCGCTTTTACACGCGCGCCGGCAATTACATCCCTACCGTGCCGCGCTCTTATTGAAACTGCAATACTGCCGCTCACGTTACAGTCACTCAAATTATGTGGCTGTTAGAGCGACAAACGATGTAAGGTTAGTCGGTTGGTTGGTAATTATAGTCATTGGTGATTAAAATCCATGTTTTTGTTTCACAGCTCGGATGCAATCTTATCGTTTTGAATTTTTTTTTATGTTACATAGCTCATATTTAAAAATATGTTAACTTATTGTTATCTAAAAATCAGGATTTTTTTAAGGGTGTTTCTCTAAAACGTCCTTCATGATAACTTTAAATGCCGTTGTAAAATGATGTGTGTTTGTAAACAGATGAGTACCTACTACACCAATGTAATATAATACATCTGTGTTTGTGTGTACATACAAATTATATGTTGATGTTTACAATCTGCTCGAAGGAATTTAAAATCTCCACCGCCCGCTCTGCCATTACTTTGATCACCAGACATAAGTGCTTGTGACGGATGTTTTTAACGGTGCCGGAACTCGTCGACATCAATTCTGTTTAGTGAGCTATCCTTTCGTTTACGTTCTTAGATTTAGTAATTTAATAATTCAAAACATGGTTTATAACTTATATTTTTTTCTTTTCCTAGAACTTGTATTTTAGGCGTGCTCACACGGTTATCATCAGACAATTAATATAATAATATATTCAGCTTTCAAGAGCATCTAAAAAGATGAGGCAAAAAATGAAAATGGCGAAGTTTTAATACAAGATCGTTCGCCGAGTGTATGTAGAATTGTGGATAATGTTCAGTCAATAACAAAACAGTTATATTTTTCCCGCGACCGCGGGCCTATCGTGGTCGCGTCGGTCGCGTGTCCCATGCCGCGCGTCAGCTGTCGCGGTGACGCGCCGTCGCACTGCCATGTTTTGATCGCTCGCCGGAAAATCAACGTGCGGTCAACTAAACCGGCAGCAATGATTGAAATCTATCAATATTACACAGGCATAGCTAACTACCTCTCAAACAATCTCACAACTTTATCGGCTCTGTCAGTTAAGCTGACGTCTGGTTGAGGTGCGCGTGAAACACAATGCGTCGTAAATTCGGGTCTGACTCTTATTCACGGAGAGCCATTGCTCACCATTCACGACCCCGCATCGACTGTGGCCGGTAATCACCTGCAATACCAGCATCTCCTGAAGCGGCCAAGGCTTGTGGATTACCTGAATCAGTGATCCTTACGATTATATTTAATCTCATAGAAGAACTTGATCAAGTTTTTATTAAAATCTTTCATTCAAAGATTCAAAACATTTTATTTGTAGAGTCAAAGTGAGAACTTAAATATTAACAATAAATACTAAACCTTTAAGCATTTTATTTCAAACTAACTTTTGCCCGCAGCTTCACCCGCGTACATGAAATGTAGTCTATGTCACTCAGGAATAAAGCAGCTTTCTATCGGTCAAAAATTTTTTGGAATCGGAATAGTTCTTTCAAAGAATATCCGCTACGAACAAAAAAAAAAACAAACTTTACCTCTTTATAATATTAGTATAGATAAACCATTTACTTGCTCTGGCTTGCTCTTATATCGTACAAACAGACAGGAAATTTTAAAGTAACACAGAACTACTCCAGTTAAGCAATAAACAACAACAATAGGGCAATAGTATTTGACATGTATAATGTGCCCAAAAAGGGCAATCGTGCCAATCCTGCCAACTATGGGCCGATTTCAATAACCTCCATACTATAAGATTACGGAGCGTCTATTGAGCTCGCACCTCATGACATATCTGGAAGGTAACGATCTCCTCAGTGGCCGACAGTACGGGCTTCGCCACAATCGATCTACTGGGAACCTACTAGTCTATGCCACCCACTTGAGGAGCGAGACTCTCGAGAGGAATGGGGAAACGATTGTCATTTCCTTAGACGTCTCGAAGTTCAGGGTATGGCACGCTAGCCCTTTGAGTAAGCTTCCAGCGTAAGGCATTTCCCCTGGTCTGATTAACTGGGTAAAATACTTCCTGAGTGAACGATCTCTCCGTATTGTTGTCGATGGATGCTCATCAGAGCCGATGACGACTAATACCGGAGTTCCCAGGGGTCTGTGCTCTTTGCAACTCTCTTCCTTCTGCATATCAACAATCTGCTGATGCCCAGTATTTATGGATATGCAGATGATAGCACAGTTGTAGAGAGATATCTGCCAAGTGCTCGGGCTAGTAAGAAGCTAATCCGGTCCAAGAGAGAGGGTATGGTAGAGTCCAAGTGGGGTGAAGTCAATCTGGTGGGATTCAACGCCGCCAAAACGCAAGCGTGTCTGTTCACCGCTAAAAGAAGCCCCTTCACCTTGGCTTCTGCTTTTCAGAATGTATCCCTGGAGTACACAGACCGCCTTTAGCTCTTGGGAGTTGAAATTTCCTCAGACCTTAACTTTGGGCGGTTCATTGAGTCCAAAGCCAAGCTTGGAAACTCGGCGTTCTTGCAAAGATCCGGCGGTACTTAACACCGGGACAGCTTTTAATGTTATACAAAGCACAGGTCCGTTCGTGTGTGGAGTACTGCAGCCACATATGGGCTGGTTCTGCAAAATGCCACAATGCACAGGCGTAGGGTAGCCAGCCTTTTGGTCATTTACAGGATACATTTTGGAGAGTGTTCGCGGGAATTGCATGACTTGATTCCACCATCTCATTTCTACCATCGCACAACCCGACGTACGGCTAGTATCCACCCTTACGTTGTTGAAACCTCTACAATCCGGACTGAGCGTCGTTGTTTATACCGCGAACATAGAGAGACTGGAACTCTAAATTTGCCTGCTGCGGTCTTCCCGTCCAATAACAGTTACATTTAGGTGTCTACAAGCCTAGATTGAATAGGCTCTTAATAAACTAGTGTGCCTCACCATCAACGATTGCATCACTACTTACTATCAGGTGGGATCGCAGTCAAGCATTAGTTTATAACATAAAAAAAATTGTGCGTCTTGACCATATCTTGACAGTCCCACATTATTTGAAGATGATACAGAAGAAATTGAAAAAAAGAACTAAATGATTCGGATTCGGAAACGAAAAGTTTGACTACAGAGAAGTTTGGGTGTAGCGGTTTAGTTGAACCAATAGATCCAAGAAACAAGCATTTTAGTGAATAAATTGCACAGGAACTTCAACTAGGTGTGTGTACTGAAGATCGTCGTAGGCTTTGACAACGTGCGTCTTACACTCTTACGGCCACACATTGTTGCCATACTGTGCAATTACTTATACCTAAAGCTATACTAAAACTGATTATTTCAGTTACACATATTAATACTTATTAACACATATAAAATGTTACAGTTCGATTTGGTAACATTATTGTATCTGTTATATTTAAAAGTGTTTTTCGGTTAAAACTGTTTTAAAAACAGTGTTAAAAACACGTATTACGGTTACAGTTTGAGTTCCCAGTATAATTACCTATTAATTAGTTACAGATAATACTAATCATTATGTAATAGTTTTAAGGTATTCTTTATTTACTGTACCAATAAACATTATTCTTATTCTTCTTATTTCTATTAATTCCTGAAGTCGATGTCAAATATTAACCTGCTGATGACATAGCCAAACAAACCAATTTCGAGACTGAATATTTCAGTATCCATTGACCAATACTAAATTGTATCTATCTCTTTATTTTATTTTCCAATCCCGTAACAAAATAAAACGCTAGCGACTAATATGTTTGTATCAGGACACAAACGTGTGTAGCTGCTGGCCAAATGACTAAATACATTGTTCGATTGTTTATTTACGACGCGCGTGTCGCGATGTCGCATGTCGACGCGGCTAGTGCTCGTGTCACCCGCGCGTCGCCGCTCGCGCGTGGCATTCACTTGGTATTTTGCAATATTAAATAGTTTGCCTAAACTAGCTTTTGTTGGACCCGCATGGCTAGTGATTTTATGTACTGCGGCCATTTGAACCGGTAACTTGTTGCCGTGTTTTGTAATTATTAACTTTTGATTTGTAAATTGAGTCATTGAATACATTTATGTTATGATAAATATTTCAATGATTTATAATTATTGTCTATCTAGTTTAGCCTGCCCCAATGATAAAGTAATCAATTTACTGATTTACAATTGTTCACGCTTCTTTGACCCTACAACTTAAGCAGTTGTTTGCACCAATGATGGAGAATAAACTCAATGGTAACGCAATCACTACAAAAATCCTTTGTTCTTTACAACAAAGATAATCCAAAGCTCTCCAACACAGATATAGCGCAAAGGATCGTTCGAGATCGTGTTTGAGTTCTCTGAACATCTTAAGCTGACTTATTCGATGAAGTAGGAGAACAAATAGTGTAGTAATAAGACAAAACAAAGGCGGGCTCGCAAACATCCTAAACAAACGGAGGCCCGGGGGACCGCGCGGCTCGGCGACCAGCGAGCGAGCCGCCGCGCGGCTGTGCGGGCGAGCGGTCGCGCGGCCGTACCGCCCTCACTTTAGAACTGTGAACACTAAGTTTTAGGTTACAGCATAAGACCTAAATAGTGTGGTGACGTAATGCTTGTTGACTTGGTTACATTTTGGGATTCAAAAGGTTAACATATACATTCAGGAACATATTGTTCCAAAACTAACAAACGGCAAAGCTTAAATAGATATATTTTATTCAATGATGTTCTTCCTTGAAGTAGTAGAGCAAAGAACATTGTCTTTATTACAGAGCTGAGGTGGACTTTATGAGAAGTTATGTTTTTATACATCACTCCTTTTCTTGTACCTAGAGGAAGAGACTACAAGCTAGTGCATTATATTCCTCTTTTCCAAGATAAGACTAACATACTTAGGTACTTATCAAAAAGTTCTTAATAAACAGAAGTTTGGTGTTCAGGTACAAATATAGTGGTGCGGGTCTAGGTCGACTACAATTCCAAATTCTCAAGACACATGTCCTGGCAATACACACGTTCGTCGTGTATCTTAGAAACTTTGGGTGCACGTCATGTTTTATATTTTAATATAAAATATGACGTGAACTCAAAGTTTCTTATCTCAATACAGCGATGTCAGAAACTAAAAGCTTAATAACGTAACTTCTCCATATTCAGTGCTGCCCAAGTTTAAAGTAGGCCTTATTAATTTTTCAACTGTTGGCTTTGGAGTCGAGAGATCTTTGCAAAGTTTACAGTAGCGTGTATCTTTTTAATACTTTCTTGCTTCGTGTGCTGTCGGCAAAGTTCGGAACAGTTCGGGGCACTCGAAAGATCAGAGCATTGAACGCTTTTAAAGAACTGTTAAATCAATTTTGATGAATTTTGTGTAATTTTATTTTATATCAGTGATACTTATCTTTATGGTGTTGAGTGTTTGTATTAAAAAACAGTGTAACTTAGGAGAATTTTACCCTTAATAGTAACACTATCAAATGGCGTAAAATTACACCGTGCTTTTAATTTTTTCAAAATTAACGTTTAAAATTCCTTGCAGGATTTTTTGAGAAATCAATTATGCCGTTTTAGCTTTTATCAAAACCAAGCTCAAGATTCCTTCGAGTACCTCCACACGCACTTACATAGTTCCTTCTGTATAAAATCTACTCTATTTTCTCCATTTTATAACACGTGTTTTTTTCTCTAGGTGTAGAGATAGCAGCATCCATTACGTACATAACACCATACAAAAGGGAGTAGCCAGTTGACGACACTGTTCGTCCTTATATTGTAGTTAGAGCCATTAATTGTCATAAGGAATCCTATGATAGGCTTCGGTGTAGTTGTCTCGACCATGCCTTATGCTGATATTATTAAAAGTGTTCTTGTATATTTTTGATTGACTTTTATCGTATATTTAATTATTTGTATCTTATATTCCTGGGGTAACGTTGTCATCTACCCTCAATTTCGGATCTTACATCGAGGCAAAAGCTCAGCAGGCTGCCAATAAGAAATTGAGGATCTTAGCCTAAGGTGAGACGGTACTTCACGTCGAATCAGCTGCTGATCCTTTATGAAGGGCAAGTTCGATCGTGTATAGAGTACTGCTCTGGGTCTGTCAGATTTATGTCATGGAGTCTATTGAGAAGCGAGCCAAGAAGATCATCGGTAATGATGCACTTGTCGAGGCAAAACTTTTAAGTCTTGAGCATCGACGCCGACTTGCTGGCCTGTCGGTTTTCTATCGTTTACATTTCGGGGAGCGTTGGAATTGCATAATTTAATTCCGCCAAGTCCGTTCCATCATCGGATCACTAGACGTACGGCATTGCACCATCGGAATTGTTGCATGCGGTTGCATCAGCTAAGGAGTGGAATTCCTTATCGGAGTCTGTGTTTACTGATAGCTACAACATAGGGGTCTTTTTTATTTTATGAAGTCATTGAGCAAATAGGTTACTTCTAGGTAAGCATGCTCCATCGTCGGCCACATCATCGCTTACCATCAGGTGAAATAGTAATATACAGTCAAACGCGAGCTTATCAAAAAAGTAAAAAAAAAAATTATCAGCTCAACGTAGGTAAACGAAGATCAGCAGAATTAATCAATCACCCAGATGTCGATCGTTGGGAAAACGTAAAAATCTATGTTTGACGGGTACGCGCCTTCGGGAACCGTACAAAGCGTACAGCAGGGGTATATGGGCAAATGATACGCCCGATCTGCTACCCACATCAAACTGTGACAGAACTCAAACAAATACCACAAACAGTTTACACGAGCAAACAGCTCCGCGATCTATGACGCTTTGACGACCCTTCAACGATGAGATTTTTTGTCAACATCAGGACCTTAGACATACACTAACGCCTTAAACTCACAACACTCTTATTACAAAGGCAAAGAGTCTTAAATTCTACGGTTTAGATTTTTGGGCTTGGATATATAAGGTTGTTGTTGTTGAGGAGATGTTTGCATTGGATTTTACGGCGATACTGAGACAATTTTTGTTGTCAAATATTGCGGCGATCTCTCTTCGTGTTTATGTGTTTAGTGAGAGCCTCACTTTGTGCGTTCGACTCAACTGCAGTCAATTTGTGATGCAAACACACCGGAGATTCAAATAGAACCGAATGTGGCTGCGAAAATATTGCATTAGCTGCTACAAAGGGTGGGAAATAAAACGAGTCATCGAAATGTTTAACTTTAGGTTTTATTTCATGTTTTTACTAGGTTAATTGAAAAGTAAAAATAAGGCAACCTAACTGCTCAATATGTTAATATCCGTTAAGTGGAGCTTAAGCCTAGAAATTATCATGTATTACTTAATAAGATGGTATTAACTTATTATAAAATATACATAGAATCGCTGCTGCCAGCGGCTTAGCTCATGTGAAAGTATAAAATAGTCCCAAAGAAACATACTTCCGGGATAAAAATATATGCCATGTGCTATTCCAGAACATGGTCTATCCGTGTGCCAAATAGTATCCAAAACCGTTAAGCCGTTCGAGCGTGAAGAAGTAACAAATACACATACTCACAAACTTTTACCTTTATTTTATTTTTTGGGGTTCCGTACCTCAAAAGGAAAAAACGGTGCCCTTATAGGATCACTTTGTTGTTCGTCTGTCTGTCTGTCTGTCAAGACCCTTTATCTTAGGAACGTGTGCTCGATACCTATCGAGTTGAAATTAAAACCACATAATCTGGTCTACGGTCCCCTGAAACTGCGAAAAAATCAAACTTTTGAGTTAACGAAAGAAAACAGATACAGCCGTTTATGCCAAAACAAAACTTATATCGACACTCTCAAGGGAATTAAAATTTATAGGGTACTTCCCGTTGACCTAGAATTCTGAAATTTGGCATGCAGCAAGGTCTCATAACAAAAGAATAGGGAAAAATCGTCGTTACGTCACAAAAAAAAACTTTTTTTTTTGCGATTCGGAAAAATCTTCGTAACTCAATTCGGGAATTAAACTTTTTTCATAGGTAAGTTTGTACGGAACCTGTGCGCGAGTCCGACTCGCACTTGCCCGGTTTTTCTTAAACGTTGCCCCAGACTAGGAATTTTCCTTTATCGTGTAACACATGTAATCTCACATATACAAGACATATAGATCCGAAACACCTAAGTGTAGGCCATAAAAATATTTGTTGCGTGCGGGAATCGAACCTGCGACACGTAGCGCAGCAAAACGTTCAACCACTTCGCCAAAAGTGCCGTCAAATCTTTATAATATTAGCGTGATAGTGTGATGTGATAATAAGCTGCTCCTGATCACGTATGTACCGCAAGGTGAGCCATGCTAAGCTGTAATTAGTACGCAGGTATGTCGCACATACGGCTATAATGACGCATCGGCATTTAGCTGGGGAATGTGCGGCATTCTGGATCACTGGGCTATGCACGCAATATGTAAGCGGTCGGGCTAGATGCGGTGCTTACTCTGACTAATGTATGTTATTCCTTGCCTGGGAGATTTTCGAAGCGTTTGTGAAAGTAAAGTGCACCAAATATATAGATATTTGGTGCACTTTACTTTAAGGATTGTCAAATAGAAACGTAACTGAATGTAAGCAGAAAATATTATCTATTATAAAATACTACTACTGTCATTACTGTCAGTGAGTACTCAACGGGTATTAATATACATAAAAATTTCAAGTGGTCCGACTCAAACTACGTCAAATTAAACACTAAATTAATTGAAAAGATTGCTTCTGGTCCACGCTTTCCGCCACTTCTTTCACTTGGTTTACAGGATCGCATAAAGAGGTGAGTTCTTTCCATGCCCACTCGCTCCGTATGACTTCATGTCGGCCTGGATCAGGGCTAGACGTGAGAGCTACAAGCGAGGCTTACCTTCACCTTATGCTCCACCGTGTCCTCCGGTTGATCCACACCATAGAGACAACCGGGCGTAACCTCCAGCCGAATCCGAAACAGAAAACTTTCAAAACAACCTTATCCGATGGGGCCCTGCGTTCGCGCCACTCTAACCACTCCTAAAAAAAGGAACCTATTGCCTTAACTCCATGCCAATATGAGATCTCACCTACGGAATGTAATTCCGATTTCGCGGCATCTCAATTTGGCGAGATCTTGTATCGAGGCTGATAGGATTTGGCGGCAGTAGTCAGTGACGCTACATGACATAAGATGGTGTTTATCAGTAAACACCATCAGTCAGTAACAGTTAAAAAAGGGGTACTATCTGAATAGTACCCCTTTTTTTAGATGAGAAATCATCATTCACTAGGGAGAACCCCATGGTTTTGCTGATATCTCTTTGAGGCGCGCGTGGTGCACTACTGCAGCCTACATCAGGCAGCACCTCAATACTCTTTGTTTTTTAAGAAGCATTTGATTCGTAGGGGAAACCGCAATTGTTAGTGGGGTGGGAGACTTTTTCTAAAGAACATCGATTCGAATTAAAGTCTAAAGAATGTAGTTCTAAAAGACTGACTTTCTAAAGATCGATCTATTGGTTACTGTGTAGGTACTGTGACCTAAAAAGCACGGTCTCGATGATCTTATAGAGTACATGTGTGTGATTCGTGTATTCTCTTTATTTTTCCTTCTTTCTAGTTTATATTAAAGGTACGTTATTCTTTTTTCAAATTAGGTTTTTATTGGTTTCTTTGTGTTTTGTATTTTTTTGTAATTTCGCAGTACTTGTAACTATTTTTGTATGAAATATAAGAAAACTCGCATTATTTTGTAATATGAGTTCTACCGTGGAAACAATGTGTCTCAAGCGGTATGCAATATTGATGATGTATACGGACTTAAAACTGCTAATGAATGGGATGTCTATTTTATATATCTCACGAATAACTTTTCTCCTCAGTGCGGCAACAAGAGAAAATTTCCAAAATGAAAGCTATTAAACCAAGAGCACAAAGTTCTTTTATTAGAAGAAAGTTGTAAGTATACGTAATTGATATTGCTTGCCCTTTGAAATGCATAGTTTCAACGTAGCAACTCTCAATATGAAAAAAAAAACCGTTTTTTTATTAGCTTTCATGTCTATAAGAACTGCGATATTACAAAAAATACAAAACACAAAGAACCCAATAAATACCTAATTTCGAAAAAGAAAAACGTCTCTTTAATTTAAAGTTTATTTGAACTTATAACGGAAAGTCAATCCAAAGATTCAAAGCAACTCGTTTTATAAAACCTACCAAAATTTGTCTATCTGCATCACCCAAAGGTTTACTAGTAGAAAATGTCCTATGGCATTAAGTCCGCCTGTGTACTTTTGTATGCATAAAAAACTAATAAAATAAATAAATGTGTTTCAGAACTAGTATGTAATCACGTGCACAACATTCACATAAAAATCAGCTTGAAAAAAATGAGCACTTTATTTTAAAGTAATTAATTTCTGTTTCAAGTTTCTGAGACCAATTCACAGAATCGGTCCTTTGCTTTTTTTCCTCAATTTACCTATATAATTAATTTTCATGTCCTATATAAACGATTCTTCGGTCAATTGATGTCAAAGCGCCATCCCTAATTGTAAGTCACCATGTTATCATTAGGCTACATTTTCTTTTATTCTTGGTCGTCAGACAGCAGACTGGTCCAATATGTTCTCTTGTTGTTTCTCACGCGCTTCTTAACTAACCTGTGCGGCCAAGATTGCTAAGTCACGTGTTTTTTTTTTCATTTCAGGAGACTAGCCTTTAGTCACAGACATGAAAACATAGCAGTTTCATCCAGAGCACGCATGTCTGTCAGCAACAGTATTGTCTAAGCCGCCTCCGACATTTGCGAGCTTCTCTCAAAGGAATATTGCTTATTAAGTTTTAGGAAGCAACTTTTAATCTTCAAAATTAATTATCTGCGAATGAATTTTCTCTGTATTATGTACTTAATTGTTTTTGGATGTTCTTGGGAGTTTGTTTCGCTCTATTTTGTTAGACGTCGAGTCGGCACTGTTTGATGTTGTGACTTTCAGCCGGAGGGCACGTTTGCCCGACGTATCGTATCGTCTTTGGTCTTGAGAATTGGGAGGAAGTTATTGAGATTTAAAATACGTTTGTTTGTTTTTGAAAGATCAATGTTATGATTAGCCGCACGACGTATTGGTGTCTCACTCTACCATTGTATATGTATTTTTAGATTGTGTGTAAATGTTATGACAGTCATGAAGACTAAACTTCGTAACTGTGATCACATTTCAATATCTTAGTATGAATCTGTCCCTACAGAACAGAACCAAATCCACGCTAGTATGGATTGACGAGTCAATACCAGAAGTGCAACTTCATGTACACAAAGTCAAACGACTATTAGCAACGAGTACTTCCCAAACAGACAATCTAACTACAGACATTAAACTCGGCACTAAATATGAAAGTAAACACAAGACAACAGGCTGCAAACTCCAACAAAGTACTTCCACACATTACTTCAACAGTCGAAATTCCCCAAAATGCACATTCAACAGTTTTCGCGTCATTTTCTGTGAGGCCTTCTAACGAAGAGTCCTTGCCTTTAACTTTGCCAAAACAACTTGAACACTCCACTAAGCAAAAATCATTCTTATTTCTAAACGTCTAAGGTAGGTGACAGCTGTATTGATAAGGTAGTGTTGGTAAGTTCACACTCATCGCAGGCGCTCTCGGGTGAGCGGTAAGGAAATGTTTCTGTCAAGTATCTTTCCAACGGAAAACGGTAGAAAATATATACTTACGAAAGTATTTTATTTAACGTTTGAGGAAGCCTTTAAGATGTACTGTGTATTTGAATATGTAAGCAATTTAAATATTCGGGTACTTAACGTGGGAGGACGAGGAAGTTAGCAATGAGTGCCAACGTACGTCCTTATACCATTTTTAGTTTGCCTTGTGTTGATATTATATTGAAGCTGTATACTTGGATACCTATGAAGCTTACCTGAATTTCCTTATGTATTGAAATGAAAAGACTTTACAGTTTAAAAGTTCAGTTATTACACGTAGTTAAAAAAATCTTCTCACAAATCTTATTCCACTTTACACGTATTTCTATCCGATAGACTAAACGCACTACTAAAAGCAAGGTCACTCCCCATTCATTACGCGAGAACTCTTCAGTAGCTAAACTACCTAATTAGCCTGTTCTCATTAGTTTACCTGTAATCGTGTCCACTGCAGCCCAGCCAGCCCAGTTAGCTAAACATTAACGACTTTTAAGTTTAGCGCAGTTTTAACGCTGCGTACACTCGAGACCGCGTTAGAATTACCACTTTGTTTTGTAATCTCCTTTAAAATGCTGTGATACCTAGAAACATGATGAAAGGATTTGTTGAATTTTTGCACATAAACTACTTATCTAAGTGAGTAACATAAAGCCTAGTTTTTTTCCCAATTTAGACGCTATAACACTTAACATTTATATTCCACGTGCAAAAACTTTTTCCTAACGTTAATAAGGGTCTGAACACCAACTATTAACTTAACGATAATTCTTCGCCCTACTCCGCTTATCAACATGAAAAATTCACGCCAAGTGCGCTACCCACATTAAGTTTTAATTCAATAACGCGCCGATGGACTAGGCCTGCTTGTAATTTGTAAGATTAAGTCAGTCTCGGGGCGTCCCGGGGAACCGGGGTTCCGGGGTCCCGGGCTGTAAGTCGGGACTTAGGGACCGCGGCCGGGACGCGGCTCGGAGGACCACTTACAAATTAATTCAACAAGGTACAAGCATCCTGTGATTTGCATACATTCTGCGGAAGTGTTTAAGATTGGTCTCCACGTAATCTGCTCGTAAACTTCAGGAGTCAATATTGACTGAGTTGTTGTCGATGACCGCACCTATTTGCCGGAGCACGGAATTAGGAACGGGTTTGGCTGTCTGCGCGCTGTCTTCGCGGAAGTTTCATTGTACTGTCCTGCCTATACTATAATGTCAGCTGTATATTCTCTCACGTACGTATGTTGTGTTATAATTAACTACAGGAAATTAGGAGGGGATCTTGTAGGGGAGGCGTAATGTGTTATCATTACTTGCGTTATTTGCTCGAACGGTGACGCGTATTTTTATTTATTTTATTTTTCGTATTCAAGTTGATTAAATCCCAATCGTAGTATTTGCTATGTTGTAAGTGAGTAGGTTATGTTCTGAAATAACTCTTGAAACACGTCGGAGTATATTTATTCCTGACAGACTCAACAACGTTAAAGTCACAGTGACTCTCCGAAACGTCCAAAAAGGAAACTCCGGAACAATTAGGGTGGCACCCAATTAGCAGGCATTTACGCCCCGCTCATAAAACAAGCGTAGCGAGCGACGAGACCGCTGCGTCATGACGTCACGTCACCTCGTCACCACGAGTAATGATCCCACTTGATCCGTCGTCGCTGCGCTTTGTGTAATTAATAACGAAATTAATTACTGTAATAGCCGCTAGTATACGCGCATTTTGTTATTTTGCTAATAACTGATATGAGCCGGCCATGTCCGCGTTCGCGCTACTACTTCATTACCGATAGTGCCGCGCGCCCCGGCTCCGCCCGCTGCGTTAGATTGAAACCCTCGCGGTCAATATTTAGGCAGCATCATTAAAATATTAAATTACTTCGCTGTAATTACGCGAGTAACGAGTAATGTATGTTAAATTGTTATTTAAATTGTCATGTTTTCGACTTTTGTTTTTACTTTGCGTTAATTTCAGATTGTGAAAAAATTAATATAAATTGAGAAGGTTTAAAATAAATAGAAGTAAAATTCTATTCTATTCTATTCTATTCTATTCTATTCTATTCTATTCTATTCTATGCTATTCTATTCTATTCTATTCTATTCTATTCTATTCTATTCTATTCTATTCTATTCTATTCTATTCTATTCTATTCTATTCTATTCTATTCTATTCTATTCTATTCTATTCTATTCTATTCTATTCTATTCTATTCTATTCTATTCTATTCTATTCTACACAATTGTTGAGTAATTTACAAGCCACTTCCATATTTATAATTAAATTTTAAAGTTCACTGTATTTTTAACTTTTTTAATACTCAAACATTTATTTTTCCATACACTAATATACACTATGCTCTTAAACTACACTCATACAATTCACAAAAATATATTTCTTACCTTTTTAGTCTACATCTTGTCTGTAACCAAAAGTTTAGTATTCTCTAATCTATGCCATAAGCAATTAAAGTTATTTTGCACTTTTTAGTCTTTTATTATAATAATAAATTTAGTTGTATTTTAAATTGCTAAATGATAAGTAGATAACTTATTCTCATAAAATATGTAAATTGGCACAATAACTTGACCGCTCACACAATTAGTCCACAATGAACAAAACTCGGGCATTCAGCTCCTTTATGTTATTCTAGCTTTGTGCAGGTTTAAGTGCCTTTGTGACCGCGCCGCCGCCGCCGCCGCCGGACCTTCCCCAGACGGATTTCCGAAATCCCTTCCTTGGGTAGATTTTCTTCGGTTTGATATAAAGCGGATTGGAAGAGTAAGACAAAAAGATTTTATCTATCACAAATTAGAAAAAGAGAACTATTTATTCGTATTTTAAGTTATTGGAACACAAAATGATGAAATGTGGAAATACTCATCAGCTTCGATGAATCCCTCCTTTACTGTGAAAAAGATTTTTATTCTACGAATTTCTCTGAAAAAAAAAGACAGAGATAAAAAAGAAGACTTTCAAGATCACAAACTTTGTCATTTCCTGAAACAAACTTAGTCAATTGTTTGTTACATTATTTCTTTCAAGTTTTCCTCGTTATAATGTTTAATTCAGTAAATCTACTTAGCAAACACGTTGTTATTGTTAACTTTGCGTACTTATCGAGTTCTCGTACGAAAGCTCAGAGCAAGGAGGTACTCTTGTTGGAAATATTGTTCGAACGTGATTTAAGAATAACACAACTTTCTTGTATTTTGATTGAATTAACTGTTGAAGGAGGCGTATATACTGATCGATCACTTCGATCGATCATTGTAATATTGTGTTTTTTTTTTTTAAATCATATTCTTTGTTATATTTTATCAAAGTCAGCTTTAATTTTATTCAAAACGTATTTTTACTTATGGTTTTATTCTAGATTCGACGTCACATTTAATCTTGAAAGATTCTTGATTTCAATACTAAAACTACTATAGAGAACCTTTAATCTAATCTAACCCCAGTTTTTTTGTCATTTTCATCGCAAACTTTAAAATGAGCTAAAATAAATTAATTCCGGGAAGTGGCGCAGATTTCAGCTAATATCACGTAATTAGGCCGGACTCGCGTCCCACACTTTGTGTTTAAACAATTACATGTGCGGATGAAAAACCGCGTGGTTTATAATTAAATTCCACGATGGCCGACGTGACCAAATTATAAACTTCTCTGTAATTGTTTTTTTTTCGACGTTGTTGCTTTTTTAATATATTAAACGGTGTATTTTTCACCGGGTTAGGCGGTTTTTCTTTGTGTACATTTTCCGTGTAGAATTTATAAACATTTTCATGTAACTTTTTAGTAAATATACAAAATTCAACTGTATTGAAACTTGATATGGGCTAGAATCTGTAATGAATGAGTAGCCTATAATGAAATTCCATTCACGCTCGACAGAGATAAAAATCTACAATTTTTATTTTGTACAAAAGACTGTAGAAATCTTTCAGGAATTAATTTTCCCATTTTATACAAATTCACTATGAAATATTTATGGGAAGTGTAATGAACTAGGCTGTGTGCAACGTAGTTTGACAACCAATTTAGCTTTCAGTGCACGTTCTCGGGCCCTAGTATCTGTACTGTGATTATTATTCCTATCTGTGTATCGTGCATTACTGTGGTTATAAAAAACAGGTTAGCAGAAAAATATTTGCTGGATTTGAACACTCATTCGAATTTAGAACAACTGTATACTAACACGCTCAATGATAATAGCCGCACAGGTTGAACTTTGAAGTAAATTAAACTGCTGTACCTAATCGAAATCTAAGGTAAAGCCTCCAAAACTAGTCAGCTGAGCTTCAAACTATGCAAAATAAAATAATAAAAATACTCTTTCATTTCCACGGCATATTGATTTTAGACTGATAGGCAATTTTTTTTTGTGAAACCTATTAGAATCAATTTCTATCCTATCCCTTGTGCCTACTGTCTTATTGACTTGTTATTCTGTCGTAAACAAGCCAGTGCTCTAAGATTAGTTTAAGTTTTATGAGACCAGTATATTTTCGGATCACACTTTGACTTTCGAACCTTAACGCTGACATCCGGTTCTTGTAAATACTTTGTTGTTTACTTACTTTTTAGTTTAGTTTTTAAGAGACAGTTCACTTGCAGATCCGTTGCGGATCATCCGCGCCCACTACACGCTGCATGATGCCGTCCAAGCTTTAGCACTGACGTCTGAGTTCGCTGACGTCTGATTCTTATAGGCGCTATGTTCTTTAGTTAATAGAAGACAGTTTACATGCTGGTCCGTTGCGGATCATCCGCCTTTACATGCTGCACTTTGCAGTCCAAACTTTAACGCTGACATCTGGTTCTTATAAGTAACATAGTACTTATAAGAACCAGACGTCAGCGTTAAAGTTTACACGTAAAACCTTAATTTATGAGAGACAGTGTCGGGCGGGCTAGTCATCTGCCCCTACACGCTGCACTATGCATTCCGAGCTTTAGCGCTGACGTCTGGGCTCATTGACGTCCGGTTCTTATATTTACTATATTGTTGGCTTTGTGCAGCGCTCGTTAGCGGTAACCACTTGTTAATGGAGTACCGAAGGACCAGTCTGTAGGTACATATAAGAAATCGATAGTGTTATAAGTGGTTAAATTAAAACGGTAACGTTTACGCATGAGGTTAATGTTGTCTTTTTCACAGAACGGTAAAGAAATCGTCTCCGTTTGTCTCGGAGAAATATTTTTGGAAAATAAATTTTATCTCCTTATTTGTTGTATAGTAAGTATAATCACAAATTGATATACCACCACAGTACAAGCGATTATTATTTAAACAATAGAACAATCATATTCTAAATCCTATTACAGCAAAGGAGATTGGGCACTTATAGATTCACTTTTTGACGCGTATGGCCATTTGAGTTATTGTATAATTCATAACTATTATTTTCATTGAAATAATTTGTGGGGTTTCTATTTTCATTTTAATTAGTATTTAACACATCATTTGTTCCATTATAGTGAAGCGACTCCTTTCTCAGTTATAATCGATCGATTAAACATTGACGTAAATCGTGGGTAAACAGAAATATCTACATACGCAACTAAAAAATATAAAAAAAGTAATTATTATTTTTCTTTAATTATGTTAATATTTCTTTCGTTAAAAAGCAATTTCTGGGCAAAAATAAAACAATTAAGATATAATCGATAATGTTATAACGCCGTAGTCAATTGATGTGTCACAACACTATTCGATGAAATGTTAAACAAAATATAGTTTACCGTGTTAACTGCCGGCAAGCCGAGAATATTGTTTTTAGCTTTTCTCTGCTAACAAACGTAAATTCGTGTTGAGTTTTAGGATTCTTCCATGTTAATATAATACATCGAGCGATTTGACTCTTTTTGTGTGTCACTGTGAAGTGAATTGTTAGAACGTTTTTACGTCCACGGTGATTTAATCTAGACTTAAAACAATATGTGGTAATTGTTCTCTTTTATTAGCACACGCACTGCGTAGCTGCCAAATCAGAGAGGCTACTGATTCCATGACCCGGAGGCAGGGTTTCAAAACTAATTGTTTTGAGATGTAACATAACCTCAATACTCAACTTATTTTTTTGAATTTAACCTGGTCTTAAAGCATGACACTACCCCTTTTTGTGTCTAATTTTTACTACTATACTGTGTTAAAAGTTGCGGAACCAAGTGTCATAGTAACTTGCCCAATCTCCTTTAAATAATAGTAAGGGAGGTCGGGATGCTAAATTTGCAGTTACTAAAGCGTCATGGAGACTTATTGGATTGTGAAGATTACGTTCTAAAACGAAAAAGGTATGACAAGTTTCCATTTTAGTGTAGGGAAGAGCATATAAGAATTTTCAAAAATGTAATAAAAAAACAGTTATTAGGAATTAATACTCAAGCGCGTCAGACATTCATAGTGTATACGCGTTTTGTCTTTCTAATAACCGATAGGTATTAATCTGACGATTAGCTAGTGGAGGGTAGCGATAAAAAGGGGTAAAAAATAACAAAAAACAAGTTTTTCGAGCGTATCAGCTAATCAGAGTGAATGTTAAGTGAACTCAAAAAAGTGTCCTACTTAAATGACGGACGATTTGAAAGTGACCAAAAGTCATGACTGATTTTCGAAAATGTAAAAAAAAATTGTGACCTTGGGATACGAACACGTCTGATTTTTATACAGAGATAATCTGACAATTATATGGAGGGGTATTGTTAAGCGATCAGTTTAATAAAAAATTAAAGCAAAATTTTTATAATAAAATAACCAAGCGACATTTCGAAAATGTAAAAATGCCATACATTAAACATTAATATGAATTGAAGTTTTTTTTTAAAAAATCAACAGTTTACTATCGAAATTCAACAAAATTCAATTATTTTGGTCAGCAGAGTTTTAAACGACCCGTATTTTTCATGGTGAGGCAGTGCGAGAGAGGGAGAGATAAAGAAAGTGTGAGAAGGAAAGACGTCTTTATCTCTCACTCTAGGCAAAGATGGGAATACACAGTTCTCAGCATCTGTAAACGTCATCCTTTATCGATGGTTTTAGCTACATCGCCCCATGGTAACCATCAGATTATATATTTTTATTAATCCTGATAGAATGTCCTTCAAAATAAAATAAAAATCCATCGCGCTCGAGGATTTCGAGGTTACGTTTTTTTTTACAACTTAGCGACTCCCTATGCCGTGCTTTAATTGTCAGATTATTGAAATATACACTTTTCTGCATGTATTCAACTTACCTTGTCTTAATCTGACGCGATGGAGTTTTTTCAGGTTTTTTAGTTGATTGGAGTTTTTCCGAGGATCGATTTTTTTTTAATAATCTGACGGGCTGTCCTCAACAGATCCCGCTATATTAAGGGTTCATATTTGATAGGAGTACATTACAGGGTGCAAGGTCTGTCCCCATATGATTTTCTCACGCGCTCGAGTAACGCGCAAAATCCCCACAGGGCGCCCCTATTGTAAGGTTTTTGCATCCTTTGACAAAGGGAACGCAAGAATATTGTTACATCTACCTACATCTAGGGACTTGGGTTAAATTAAAATTCTTTTGGCCTCGTCTCGGATACACTCCTTCACAGCATATGGTGCTACTCTATACTAAGAGAGAAGAGAAATAACAATATTTGATTGACTCATAGTGACCTGGTCGAAGCACGGACAGTGAGACAGTGCTGGTTGGATCGTCTGGTACAAAAGCCGTTACTCAGTGACTAGAGGTGATACTTTTTGAGACGTACTACCGTTTTTAGGTTTCCGTACCTCAAAAGGAAAAAAACAGATCACTTTATTGTCCGTCCGTCTGTCTGTCTGTCTATCTATCAAGACCCTTTATCTCGAGAACGCGTGGAGGTATTGAATTGAAATTAAAGTAATATACTCGAGTTTGAGATCTCTTGAAGCTATGAAAAAAACAAATTTCTAAGTTAACGAAAAACAAAGATAATATGTTTATGTCTCAAAAAACATATGTTTCGACACTCTCGAGAAGAGTGTCGAAACGACACTCTCGAGAAAACCAAAATTCATAGGGTACTTCCCGTTGACCCAAAATCCTGAAATTTTGCATAAAGCAAGGTCTTATAGCACTGGTATACTGAAAAATGTAAATTTGTTTTTACGTATTAACAAAGAAAAATTTTCTATTCGGAAAAATATTTGAGACTCAATTCGGGAACTGAACTGTTTACATATGTAAGTTGTACGAATCCCTGAGGGCGCGAGTCCGACTCTCACTTGGTCAGTTTTTTTCATAGCTTATCAATTTAAAGAACAAAGATACCTTTTTTTGACGTCGCGACACCTGGACTTTGGGGATAAGACTAGATATTACGGGATTACTTCCTCACAAACACTACCCCAGTGATCACCATCAGCACTTGGAAGGTCAAAAGTCAAGCTCAAAAGATTTTTTATTTCACATAGGCCTACATGGGCACTTATAAAACGTCAGAAGCTAGTGCACTAATGTGAAGGGGTCCTGTGAGCTCTTAAAATACTGTGTCTGAACCCTTTCAGTACAGTGCCTGTTAGGGCACCAAGAGAAGACTGTATACTCATCCCCAAATTTCCGCATGTTTAATGCAGGTAGCTACAACCTAGGGTTAAGGTTAAGGCAAAAGCGAATAGGTCACTTCTAGGCAAGCGTAGTCCATCGTCGAACACATTATTGATTACCATCAAGTGAGATTACTGTATGATATTTACTGTAAGTAGGTCAAGGTTTCCTTGCCGTCACCTTCTACGCTGATGGGGATAGTGGTCAAGGGTTTCTCGCCGTCACCTTCTATTCTGAAGGGGATAGTGGTCATGGGTTCCTCGTCATCACCTTCTACTCTGAAGGGGATAGTGGTCAAGGTTTCCCCGCCATCACCTTCTACTCTGAAGGGGATAGTAGTCAAGGTTTCCTCGCCATCACCTTCTACTCTGAAGGGGATAGTAGTTAAGGTTTCCTCGCCATCACCTTCTACTCTGAAGGGGATTGACATTCTCCTGATCCCGCTCGGCGGCTTCCTTTTGGACAAATACGGTAAAGTACTAATGTAGAAGTACAAATTACGCAAAAACGAAATATGTATGAAAAATATACAACAATGATGGGAACACCGACAACCTTAGTCCTATTATTGCAATAATTAGAACTGACATGACTGATTATACCTCAGCCGAAGTGGTCCTTCTGTCCGTATAGAATATCGTTAACCTAGTTTCAGTACGTCTAAGTAATGGCGAGCGAGAATTTACTTTGACGTATTTAATTCATTATTTGACAAAAATAAATTAAATGGATTTACTGTGCTAGTGTGGACGTTAAAGAGAAACGGGTTTAAAGTAATAATATCTTGAAAAATGTACTCCAACAATAATATAGTTACACTGGAAGTCTTTTAACCCCATCATAGGGTTTTTTTTTAGAAATCATCTAATCTTGCCTCGCGCTTTGGCAGAGCGAGAGGGCGTGTTAGACTTTTACTGACTAAAACACAGTCGTTTGCTGACATCTCCTTAAGGCGCGCGTGGAATACTACGCGCTGTCGACGACTTGGGCTCGGTCCGGACGGTTGCCGGACGACCCGGACGAATCAGTGGTGTGCTACCTATTACACTACACCAGAGTCCAGTGCGACAGGACGTTGCCGCCGATCGCCTCCACGAGGACAAGGCGATGCTCTGCCCAAGCAGGGGACATCTCTACCATATGCTCCACCGTGTCCTCCGAGCAGTCCACACAATGGTGACACCTGGGCGTTTCTTCCGCAGGAATCCGGTGCAGGAACCTTCTGAACTTACCATGTCCGGTTAGAACCTGCGTCATGTGGAAGGTGAAGACGCCGTGTTGTCTTTCCAGCCACTCCTCAGAGGGGACGTACCGTCATAATTGTGGCGTAACCAGAACTGGGTTCTGAAAGTTGCCGTCGCCATTCCACCATGAGATCCCGCCGAACTCTGTCCACCATGCCGCTATTTGTCGCAGTATCAGAGTTTCGCCCCGGCGTTGCATCTTCACGCGCAAATCGTGCATGCATGCAAGGACTAACTCCATCATAGGGTGCAGTCTGTTAAGTTTTCAATTAGTGTATCGAAAACAGTAAGTTTTAAATGTTGAAAGATTTTATTGATCCGGTTCACTTGTAAGATAGTAAGTTCGGTGTCGTGGCCAGATCTTGAAACTTCATGATATGGTCAATTAAAACTAGCCAGATCGTTTTAAACGTTAAAATTCTCGTTTGGTTTACTTTCATTAGACCTTTTACTATCATAAAAATCCTACATCAATGACATGACCAAACGTTTAAATGATCTAGCCAGTTTTAGTTGGCCATATCATGAAGTAATAAATTCTAAGATCTTGCCACGATATCGGAATGCGCCACCATCTCTATCCCAAATAACGGTTGGGGGATTCCCATTGGTGCCAAGCCGAGGATGAAGTAATTGGGTCTTGTTTTCAACAGCCAGTGGAACTTTGTAGAGCTCTTCCGACGTTTGGTTTTATAAAGCAGCTCCTACCCAATCTGCGCAAGGGTCATGAGGTTCAAGCCCCTTTACGGGTTGCCGGTGCAAGTATATTGTAAGCTTAAACAGACAAAGTGAAAGAAATCTAGAAACATCGACTTTGTTATGTCCTTTTCATTTTCTTTTTTTTTTTCTTTTCTGACTCGACTGACCCAGTGCAGGTGTAAGAACGAGAAAGTGTCTGAAGTGTTTCATGGTGTGTACCTGCTGAGACGTTGTTAATTTTATTGATTTATTAATTTTATTCAAAAATTTGCAGTTATAACAGTTCTATTAATTTATTTATTGAATAAATAATTTAAGTAATTCAATAATTTATGAATAATTTTATCAATGTTGCAATAATTTATAATATAGTTCAATGTATTTAATTTAATTTATTTATTATGTTACAATTTTATTTTATTCAATAATGTTACTCTGGATTAATTTATGCCTAAAATATACGATAAATAATAAAGCATTAAAAGCTGAAGTTCCAAAATAAGAAAAATATTTGACCTTGGTTTCTCTTATTACACTTTGTTCACAATTCTCGACAGTGGCACAATTATTTAAGTCCTACTGTTTGTTACGGAGCGTTTGTTAAATCATGAACTTCAAGTTATCCTATATTTTATTAATGTCATTCAAATATTCTCAACACAGTTAAAGTTCCTTGAAACTTGTGTATGCAAAGAGTACATAACAAATCTTGTAAGGCTAGTGAAGCGACTCCGCTCAGTTCAGCGTGAGTTCGACTCGACAGCTGTTCCACTTAATTACATCTTATACTTAGGTGCTAGAAGACAGGCGAGAACTTAAAAGAAAATTGTTCTTAATTTTTAACATTTTTCCATTAATAAAAAATGGTTAAATATAAGCAAAGGTAACCAGAATGATGGTTTTGTGAAATTTTCAGAAAATTTTACAAAATGAATTCGTATGAAAATTTGTATTTATAATATACCTACTGAATCTATAGAGAAAAGCTTTGAAACCACTGATATTATGTTGAAAATCTAATAAATTCCAATCAACCGCTGATGCAAATCTCAGTGATCTCCTATAAATTTACCATTTAATTAGAAATCTAATGAACGTCGTTCGAAAGTCAATTGATCGGCCGCAACTTGACATGGTGGCATTGAATATTGGAACCATTTGCAGCTCGCATTTATTGCCGACCAAATTGTCGCTCGGACGCTCCACAAATATAGGAAAAATGGAAAAGACATATTGCTGTGTCTAACTGAAACTATGGACTTTAAACTTTACTGCTCGCCATTACAGTTGATTTTTGGGTGTTGAATTACTTAATAATGGTAGAAAGATTGGCAAAGTTTGTTGACACGGCTGAGTTGATGCGTAATCTCGTCTGGAGCAGTCGTTTTGTGAACACGCGGCTCGGCGGCTCAAGCTCGAGTGGGTGACGAAATGGAAGACGGCTTTTTATTATCGCTCCTCGTTTTGTTCGAACAACAGCGGTTTTGTGAGACGGCTCAAAGGCCCGGGTGCCGAGTCAAAGCGTATTACAGCAATTAAAAGTATTAGGATCGTTGAGAGGTTTTCTTAAGGATTGAAGTAATTAAAGCATTAATTTGCTGCTGTTTTCGACGTTAATGCTCGTGAAATACTGAGAACTACTTATGAGGTAGGAGGACATTTGAAGATTAAAGCCAACTTTGACCGTATATTTCAGGCGAGCGAAATTCAGCAAAAAATGGGAGATTTAAAGAAAGTTCCGAAAGAAGGCCATTTCTGTTTTTAGCGCATGCTATAGGCAATTTTTTATGATACTTCATCGTTCTTTGATCTTTCTAGGATATCAGTCACGAGAGAAGACTGATATCCTACTACTATATATATACTAGTAGGAAAAGTGAGTTTACAGACGTAAACTCACTTTTCTTACTCCTAAAATGTAGGTTTGAATATGAAAACAAAAGTATTGAATAGGAATCTAGCGAAGCACTCTCGGTATGACGTGTGGCGGCAGTGATGAATGTGCTAACTTACATTTTTGAAATGTACTCCAGTACTGAGTAAGTCAAGGCTTGTAGCGAGTATAATTTGTAACATTAGATTAGACTGACCATCTTACTAAAAAGGCCCCTGGCACAGTATCTACTAAATGTTTCGTTCTCAACTATCGGGAAATCCAATTTTTTTTTGGTGGGAAACTACTGACTTCTCCCGCTCTAGAGCGGAGCAGGGGGTCGTGTCAGAATTTTACTGATTAAAGCCACACCATGTTCTTTCTCTACCTTTTAGTTTCAGGACCACGGGTTTCCCTTTCGGAAGTTAACCCATGCTCCCGGTAGGCTTTGGTCCTGCTGGGCCCCTACGGTTTTTCCAACATCTCATTGAGGTACGCGTGAAACACTGCGCGCCGTCGACGACTCGGTCTTGGTTACCGAACGGTTACCGGGCGGCCGAACAGTGCTACCCATTACTCGTAATTCACAAGCCCACGCCTGTGGTGGCTATGGCTTTGCTACAAAAAAACTACTGCAGTTTTTGAGCCTCTTATTAGATTACTTTTAAAAACACAGCTCTGTTTGTCGTTATACATTTAGTATAGTAACGTAACAGACTGGTGTCTGTCTGGAGAAGCTTGTTGCGCAACTTTATCATTAGTAAGTAGTAATGGACGAATGTTTTGGGCATCATAATTTGTAATTTTTGACATTCCGTTGTCTCTGCCTGATTCGAGTTGATGATTTAAGATTGATTGGTCAAAATATCGCTTTTTATCTTTACAGCAGTGGTTTGTTTGCTATTAGCTCTTAAAGCTAGAAGAGAAAAAACTATGCCAGCACACTTCTGTAACACATTGATCAAACTCCACAATTGGCAAGAGTTTATCCGCTCGCCTCTTAAAACTTAATCCGTAACAAGAAAGAAATAAGAAAACTCTCATGTTTGGGGCTTTGTTCGGTAACTTGTCGAGAGCGTGTGATTTGCATGGGACTCATATATAGGACTCATACACAGCGCTCAAACACGCGCCTCGAGGCTTTGTTATTTAAATCAGTGTGTTTTATTAAATCGCGTCTGTTCAGTGTTTCAGTAGTTAGACGTTACTTTAATCGTAGACACGAAAAGTTTTAAAAGAGAGAGGACATATCCAATACCTTTGATTCGATTAATTCGCATTTCAAAATTAAATTAAAATGATTTCAACTGTTCAGAATATCTTGTCACTCAGATTTAAAGTCTGGAAATGGGTCCTAATCTAACCGGAGAAAAAAAACCTTCCTATTTATGACTATGGAACTGTGCCTCGGAAAAGTAATTGTTCAAGTTGCAGTAAAATTCGAGGAACAACCAAAATCAAATCAAAAATCAAAAATATTTTTATTTCACATAGACCTATATGGGCACTTACAAAACGTCAAAAGCTAGTGCACGGTTCCAAATTGGTCGTTTCCTAAGGATAAGAACCGGCAAGAAACTCGCAAGGTTTAAAAAAAGTGGTTGTTTACAATATTTTCACATTACAGTAATAATAGATATTATGTAAGAACAGTGTAGACCAGTAAATATTGTACCTAAAAGCACAATAAAAATAATCATATAAAAAAAAGTGAGTAGAAATCTAAGAATTCGTGGAGTCTACAGTGTTCTCACATTCGCATTATAAAAAGAGGCTATATAAAAAAAGCAAGAAAAATATAAATAATTACAACTATCAATAAATGAGATGTTACCAAAATAAATTTCTAACGAATTTAAGGTAGTTGAAGTCCAAATAATTTAAAAAATATTGCAAAAAAATGAGAAAAAATGTATATATTAAAACAAAGATGGAGCAGTTAAAAGACACAATAATAATGAGTTACCAGGGGGCCACATGTGTAGAAGAAGTCATTGCCAAACAAGCGTGTCTTCGATATAGTCTTTACTCTTATAGTACGTACTTTTTTGGTTAGGACACGCTTAATATAAATTTTGAATTTTCCCTCACTAAGTTCTGTTACCGTCTTTGGCAGCTAAAAGCGTATGCTGTTTACTAAGAATGACTTGCTGGTCTTAGCTAATCTCCATTTGGGTAATACAATTTCGTGTTTACTACTCGTATTTTTATTGTGAAAGTCGCTTCTAATTTTAAAGAGTCCTAAGTTTTTACGAACATATAAAATACTTTCTAATATAAAAGCGAAGGCAGAGTCAGTATATCGATTACTTTGAATTTATTTCTGAGGGAATCACGAGGACCCATTTTATAAACCTATTCCTATAGTAAAACATCGAATACGACTTTAACCAGAGTCGCATCTGGCTGAAAGTTTCGTCTCGTGCTATGCATGTCATCGCATCGCTTGCATACAGTCGTGATGCGACCGCGCAATAAGAAATACCCATTAGCACAGCTGCGCCACCTGAGCCTAGCCATAGGCGTAGTTTTGTTTAATTTGCTCAAAATGTGTACATTTTGAGCAAATTAAACAAAACTGGAGTGCGAACTTTAAGAGAACAATTATGTTTTATTCAATTTTAAAATCACTAAACATATTATAACGTTAAAAAAAATGGATATAGGTATATTGCTTCGATTCAAGGCGCGGTATTTTTTTTTAATACGTTTTAAGGTGATACTAGTGTGATACAAACTTAAGTTAAATACACAATTATTCATAATCGAAAAAACGTTTAAATATGAGTAATAATAACGAAAAAATAATAATATTTCTTCCTTCAACGATGTGGTCGATGACCTATTCACTCTTGACTTTGATACCACTTGGCTGTAATACAGCTATCAAGAGACCTAGACTCCAGCTTGGAATTTCACTCCTTAGTTGTACAATTCGTGTTCCCAAAACGTTTTGTGTGTAGTAGCAGGTTACAAGAGTTCAATCAACTAAATATTCAGTAGGTATTGCCACAGAATAAGTAATAGCACAAGGGCAGAAATTTTACACTTCGAAAGAAAACGTGCTAATATTAGGGGTTAAAGTATGAAATTGCCGTTTTTTAAAACGAGGTGCTTTGAAGTTTTATTTCATTGGATTGACATGGATTTATAAGTTCAAAGAACTTTATATTAAAGGTACGTACGTTATCTTTTTTTCAAAATTAGATATTTATTGTTTTTTTTTTAGTGATTTTTTTATTTTCTGTAATATCACAGGTCGAACACGCGTATGACACTCAACTTAACTAACCACAAGAAAGGAGCCATGCAGCATAAGTATAGATTTACGCCTACAGTATGAAGTGCGTCAAGCCTGGTATTGCTCAAAATACCGCGCCAACGGAAAATAAGGCGGAACCACTACAGCACGGTGGCGCGGCAGTCTTCTACTCGACAAATTAAAATATTCCGCACGAGATGTCGCGCCACAATGGCAGCCGCTGATTGAACACCCGCACCTCTGCGCCAACACTAAGCAGAAAGGTACAGAAGGTCGCCTCCACACACTGAGCGAAAACAGAAGCACGATGCGCGACTTACGGTGCGTGCAAGCGCACTCACCACTGGCATGGCGTTTGATGGCTCCTTCACACATTACGGAACGCTATGGCGGCTACGTGAATATACGACAACGCGTTTTCATAGATTTTTTTCTATCTATTGTACAATGCTCTAAAAGAAAAGATGGATGGATTGTGTGAAGAGTGATATAAAAGAAAAGGAAGTTAGTGATAGCATGACGGATGACAGGGCAGAATGCAAGAAAAAATCATGTTGCGCCGACCCCAAATAACACGGGACAAGGGCAGGAAGATGATGTACAATACTCTAAAAAGCTTGGACGCTTTGCGTGTTGTTTCTGTCTACCAGAGCTTTGAAGTAGTCTGTAATCGGCGTACTTAAACTTACCTATCGTCCTCTTTCGAGGTGGATCGAAAACTTAATAAAAGGTATCTGCTGAATACGAAAAGTAGGCATATGATCTGTCAATGTGAAGTTTAGTGTAGACCTATATCTAATAGTGGAATGTTTTTAGCTGGAACTAGAGTGTGTTAGTTAACCTTCTGCTCTAGAAATAGTCCTTCACTGCGCCTTCGATCTGATCCGCCCTTTCTAATTACTCAGAAGACTTTTGATTTTCACGCCGGTATACAAATGTACTCATTGTATTCTCGGTTCTTTGGAATCTTCGATGACTTTGATGTATTGGTATTTTGAATGGAAGAGATTGAATTGGAATGGAATGGGTCAGCTGCGGAACCTGCGACTGGATTTACAGTACAGCTATCTTTCATCATAAAATAATTAATAATTCCAAAGAAATTGATTTAATACTTTTACAACAAGTGTTTTATATAACTAAACGGTTAAAAGTATGCTATATATTTAGTTCTTATGTATCTATGTTTCTTATAAATAAGTTTACATAAATAAACTGCTAATATTAACTCACCCTTCTCATAAAGCAAACTAATTTTAAATTACTTCACTAATTTGTTGAAGTTCCCTAAAGAAATTCTAAATATTTACCAACTAGTTTGCAAAGTACGAGACCCCACATTTTGTAAATTACCAACTTAATGAGCTCTAAATAATTTCGTTTTACTTAAACAATCTAAGTTTATTTATTAAAACCAATATATTTAAGGGTTCTAATTAAATACTTTGCAAGTATTTGTATTGAGGAGGCAGTAACTTTGGGGAAGTTTTAACAAAAATCTAAGATACTACCAGTAATGAGGGCCGACAGGGGATCCCTTAGTTGCGAAAGTGATAGAAATAGAGAACATAATAAAAGGTTCTATGTTACAGACTTTATTAAGCAAAATATCATTTTATATTTATTAAATCAATACTTATTGCGTAGAACTGTATTTGATCGTAATTTCATTGTCATCTAAATCAACGTCTTTCACATTATCGCATGCATTAATCTTTCGTTTTATCGGGGAGATAAATCTAAGTTAGTAAACCGCCTCGGCCATATATTATATTGGGAACAAAAATACTCCATTCCATTAGTCGCTCCATTAAGTAAAGCCTCCGTCCGTGAGTACACATTAGCTAACTAACGGTTCATTTATACATAGGTATGTGAATGGCCGAAAACTAAATAGGTAAAGCGTTTCCATAATAATACTCGTTCCTGGGAAAGTTACGTATTTGTGAAGATAATTCTATTATTTAAATTAATTTCAAAATTAGTTGATCAACAAGGTCAATAACCAGATAAATTATATGCAGCAGCACATGTAGGTGATTTCATAAACACAAGCCATTTCACCTATAGCGGCGATAGACTAGAATCAAAGATAGGATAGCCTGTTGTTGTTACAATTACAATTTATAATTTGTGACGCTGAAGTGTAACCAGTGTAAATAATGGAATCGCGTTAACAACAACAGTCATTTGGCCAGTCGATATGTCGAAGGTGGTCTTTAAGACAGTTTGATTAGTTGAGAACTTCCCCACTTCGAGGGGTGGAGGGGGGCAGGGCTGGCAGAGCGGTTGTTTCGCCCATTTTCCGAGTCATTGACAACGACGACGCGACTCGATGAGGATTGAATAGTTATTCATGGCTTTATCCGAAATACAAGTGATGTTTGGCACTCGGCTGAAAGGTCTCGTGAAATCCAATGGGTTGAAACTTTTATTGCATTAGGAATGTCTTTGCTTGTCGTTGAGAATGCTTTGATAAGTGTTCTCCAATTGGCTGGAGCATTTGGAGGAATGTCTTTAGCCAGTAATTCAGCGCAAAGAATATGTGAATATCTGATCCACGTACGACACCGTTTGCAAGAAATTGCTTCTGGAGTATAAGATACTAAGTTACCTATTTCCGTTTCCAGGTATAACAAGTCACTTGCTTAACAAGTACCACTTAGATTAAATGAATAATTTAAGAATACAACAAGTAGGTATTCGTCTGTATGTTTTAATTTGTATTTTTTTAAACCAAATTTCTTTGCTCCCCTGTCGTTCTCTTTTTATTTTACACATTTCTTTTTAAATTCAGTTCCTTATCGTTGTGTATCAGCCCTGTACAGCACGAGGGGATAATGTGAGGTATTATGGGCTCCGGCGCATTCGACTCGCGAGCCGATGTGAGTGTGCCGAGATAGGCGCCCAGCGGGAGAACACTCTGTGTAGCCTGGATACAATAGATTATTCACAGGAGATTATTGATTTCTGATGGATGTATTAAGATAAAGAAGTAGCATGTCTGTGGATTGAGATATCAAAATAGGGGTAGCATAACTACTTTGCCTACTTTATGGGGCTATTATATTTTTTTCCAATTTAATTCAATTTATTTTTATTTCACATAGACCTACACGAGTACCTACTTATAAAATGTCAGAAGCTAGTGCACGGTTCCAATTAGTCGTTTCTTATGGAGAAGAACCGACAAGAAACTACACGGTTACTCTTGAAAAAATGATTCATTTTATAATATTTCCACATTACAATATTATGGTAAGAGAGAACCGAGTAGACCAGCCATCAAAAGGGGGGCTCCTAGGTCGCCCTCAATATCTTCTAGCATAGCCTTCTATGCTCGGTCCTTCAGTACCTATTGAGGATCATGATACATCTTGTATGTGTTATTAAATAAATAAATAAATAAAATAAATAAATAAATCTTGTTAGTGCTCTGTCTGCTTGCGCTTGTCATGAATGTAGGCTTTGGGTCATTCTTGAGACTTCGTAAAATTATAGCCTCTGGAACTGGAATAAACCACAGATGCAATTAATGGTCTACCTTTCCCAATTCCCAACAGTATTCACATTAATCTTTCTTCATTAAAGCAGCAGTGTTCGCATTTACAATATAAACATCACCATAGACCATTATCTTGCCATGCACGGGATATTGAACACCCGATCAACCACAATTCCGCAGCTGCACGGTTGCTAAGACTCGCTCGAAGGTGGAATACTCCATAATGAGGCGATCCGATACCACGCGCAGGGCGCTGCAACCTGGACGGTATTTCCGAGAAAACATTTGTACCAAGACATAAGTATATGCAGAAGTTTCTAATTCCATTATATCAATAGTGTATACGCTTATTGAATTGTTTTTGAATGAAATGTTTAGTCATTAGTGTCTAGTCACTCTAAACTTGAATGTTGACAACAAAAGTTGCAAAATCTAAATTCTTATTTTGGCGTTACTGCTGATGCTTCAGTTTTCTAAAGTATCTAAATACAATTGTAAACTTCATGCAGTATATACGTAGTTTCGAACTCAATTGTAAAAATGTTCCACGAGGAAAAAAAATGGAATGACTTTTTCAAACAGAAAGAAGCTTCTGATGCTATTGAACCTCTTAAGAGCCATCTTGGACATCTTGGAGAAAGAACTTTCATATTTACCACCAAGAACCAAACCTCAAAACGCATATTTCTAATCAGCAGTACTTCTGAATATTGTTATTGTGTTTGAACTTTCCACCTTTATGTCAGCTATGCATATTACGAGCGAGCACCTACGGGAGGCTTCTGAACCTAATCCCTCTGTAATGTGGAAACATTCTGCGGCCAGGAAACGTTTGTGAGGAATAATGCGGGCTGGGTACTGTACTGTAGACTACGAGTAGTACTTGGTTGATGGGTAAATAAAGATACTGAGGTTTGTTACTTATAAATATATGTTGCATTCGTGATGATTACTATTTATAGTACACACGGTGACTTTGATAGCGTAGCAGGGCACACTAACATGATAAATGTGTGCGTAAACGCTAGCGCGTGAAACACAACAGGTATTATCGTTGTGTGATACAAAGTAACTCGTTTCTACACTCACACTCTTGAAAAAAAAAAATAGTAGCCGTCTAAGTTACACGACTATGAAAATACAGCAAAAATTGGCTACTGTTATTAATGGCGCTGTGGCGCAATGCGTATGATACTTAACTGACGAGTCAGAGGTCCCAAGTTCGATTCCAATCGTCTGATGTAACAAAAAGTTTGCTTGTTTTTATTTTCTTTTTGATTTACCCCTGTTTTTTTTTTAATAGTAATGTTATAGTTACTCTCATAATAATTAAAATATTTTGAAAATATTGTGACAAAGAAAACTGCGATAACGATCCAACTATGTTTATTACAACTTATTAATTACATACATTAAACGGAATGGTCACAATTAACGAATCTGTTCATGATTATCTTTAATACAATATATAAAGTGAAAATATTCGTAAGTCAGACAAGGATGGACGTCACTTTTTTAAGTTTTTTATTAGTGACATAAATCAACATGTTATCAAGAATGAATTATGATAGATATCGCAACTCTTGATCTCAATAACAATAACATCATGTCACATAATAACAACAACAGTATAATTACCTACAGCTTACTTCTTAGTCTTTTTTTTTTACTTATAACATATCAATCAACATGTTTTAAAAAATGAACTATGATAGGTATCGTAACTCTTGATTTCAATAACAATAACATGATAAAAACAACAACAACAAAAACAGCATACAGTAATACAGCTTTTTAAAAATATTTATAATTGGATTCAATTTAAATCAAAATTAATATCTAATTGGTGCACCTTCATTGTCGATTACTTCTTGTAACCTCGTTCTCATGCTAGCCACCAAATTTTCACACAGGTCAGTGCCGCGAAACGATTCCCACATGGATGACACTAAATTATCTAAATTACGTTTAGATCTCACATCAGATGAATCCCAGTTGAGCACCATGTGACCCCATAGATTTTCTATGGGGTTCAAATCGGGACTTTTAGAGGGCCATTCAATAACAGTCAAGTTTTCTTGGACACTTAACCAGTCTTGCACCATTCGTGCGCGGTGCACCGAGCAGTTATCGTGCACGAAGTAAATATGCTCGTCCGGGTATGCCACGCGCACGGTAGGCAACATAACATTTTGCAAGATGTCCAAGTAACCTTGACTGGTATTGCGACCCCCTACCTCCACTAACTCACCGGGACCCATCGATGACATCCAGCCCCAATAACCTAACGTAATGCGACCACTAGACCTGAATGGGAGAATATTTTTCTGATGGTAACGTTCTCCATTTTTTCTCCATAATATTTTACGCCCATCCTTATCTGACTTAAAACACTTTTCATCACTAAATATAACTATGTTATTGCACCAATCAAAATCTATAAATTTTCTTGCAAACCGCATCCTTTCTTCCTTATGCAACGCCGTCAGTAAAATTTTTTTCGCAGGCTTGTGACATTTAATTTTTGCTGCTCGTAAGTGGCGTCGAACAATTGTCATAGACACGTCGTGCATAATCGCAGTGTTTCTTGTTGTAGCAAAGCCGTCAGCGCTATACGTAGCAACAATATTTCGATGCAGTGGGTTGGCATCCGTATATGCAATTGCTTTTGGACCCGGACGTTTGGCATCGATTGTCCCTTCAGCTGTATATCTATGCACCCAAAACTGCACAGTTTTCCTCTGTAAACAATCACAAAATTACGTTAAAACCTAACAAATATCAACAATGTTAAATTATTTCGCATTATGTTAAGTTTGGATTTGTTACTTACCGGTAGCATTAGTCTCCTCGAAATTTCACTTATGGATACATTTTGTTTATATAATACTACTATCTCAGCCCTCAAAAGTGTAGACAAATGAGACATGTTAATTATTACTTGTAAAAAGTATCACTTTCCACAACGATTAATTATTTTTTGTCTCGGAGTAAGTTGTAGAACACACGATCGTGATAGGCAAAAGCGTTATGCCAGGTTAACTTATTATCCGACTCATTTCTTAGTAAATAACTAATAAAGTGGGTAGATGATAATATTCATACACTTAGTTTTTAAAGCAAATATTCTAAGTTTTAGCTTTAATAAACTTCGTTATCATTATACTACAATAAAATAGAAAATAATGTTTTGTCAATGGCTAGGATCGAACTCGATACACCTTTAACGGCAAGCAAGCACTTGATAATCAGTGCTAATTTTCCATCTAATGAACGAAGCGAATTTTTTTATCTAATTCGTAGCAAACACATATACAAATATGTGTGTGTGTATATCGAGTAGTAAACGAGTTTTATTTTGTTTGCGAGTTGAGCTGGAGACATATTATTTGAATAGGTGAATTATTGTGGGATGGCACGCTTGGTTTTACTTCTGTTTGTATTGATACCCACAGCTACTTGATTATTGTGAACATTATTGCTGATTACCTACCCATATCATCAAAATTACTTTCCAAAGATTAAGTGTAAGTGTTTGATGCTAATTTAAATAACTATAATAATTTCATAAGTGAATGTTTGCGAAAAAAAAAAAAAAGTTGACAATGAAAGGATTGTCAACTATTAATAATAACGTATTGTTATATTACGTAAATGATATATATATATATATATTATAAAATTATTTATATTACAAGTTATATACAAAAATTTCGTTAATTAATTTCGTAAATATACATAGTTTATATGTATAAAATTACAAAAATATATTTCGAATATTTTAATTATTACGAGAATAACCATTACATTACTATTCAAAAAAAACATGAGTAAAACAAAAAGAAAATAACAGATAATTGGAATCGAACTTGGGACCTCTTACTCGTCAGTTAAGTATCATACGCATTGCGCCACAGCGCCATTAATAACAGTAGCCAATTTTTGCTGTATTTTCATAGTCGTGTAACTTAGACGGCTACTATTTTTTTTTTCAAGAGTGTGAGTGTAGAAACGAGTTACTTTGTATCACACAACGATAATACCTGTTGTGTTTCACGCGCTAGCGTTTACGCACACATTTATCATGTTAGTGTGCCCTGCTACGCTATCAAAGTCACCGTGTGTACCTACATAGTACAAATATGTGAAGCAGTGACTAAAATAAAAAAAATAAGCCCAATATATGAGACTAATAAAAAGTTACAGGACCTAGCTATTGTAGGTCCTGTAACATTATACCTTGATAATAAGAGAAATGTTAAATTCATTGAACTTTATAGAAGTTACAAAAAAAAAAATTAACTGTCTTGGTCATGAATATTGAACATTTTCTTGTTAACCAGTGATGAGAATCGCGAGTCTAATATTGGAAGCCGAGGAAGGAAGAAAGATTGTTAAGTTTCAAATTTTAATACAAAAAGTACAAAGTTCTCCAAGCGGAAACATCTAAAAGCATCCCTTCAAAAATCATTCCGAGCGACGTGTGCCTCTTCAAGCCAAAACTATGAGCAAAGAGCGCATAGCTAAGCAGGCCTTCCGCCCGGACGAGCAAGCTCGTTGAAGATCAATCTTTCAATTTCGCGGTCGGGCTGCCGGCTGGCGGTGGTGCCGATAGTTTCAATAACACTCGCTAATTTGCATGGAACAACCCTCATCATGCCACGTCACTAATAATAATTCAAAGAGTCCACCCGAGCGCGCTCGGCTTGTTCAACCCTACAAATGCGATCTAATCGGTCTGCTAAGCCGTACAAATTCAATTAGCGGGATTAAAAGCGACTATGTGAGGCTAGGCTAGGATATCACACGGCACGTTGGATATTTTAAAAGTCCCCTCCAACGTGTTGTTCCTTTGTGTTGGTGCCCTCGATTTGTTCCTTTGTGCTGTTGTCACGAGCAAATATTGTCTAAATAAATACACAATGCCCGAACAAGTCGGTCTAATATTTTGACATATTTGTGATATTGTCGAATTAATAATGTTTGCTTTGTGTGTTTATTTAGAATTGTGTAAATATTTAATCACAATTTGCCTAAGTAAGTATCGTAATACTGCACGGTTAATTATTAGTGAGGGTTTCAATTAATTCTGTTGAACAGAGTCATATTAGATAGTAAGAAATCGCTTGGTCAAGAAACTGTTAACAAGCGTGGAATCAATTTATCCATCTATAAACACAGCAAATTAGCTATTTGTCGAGCCAGGCCTGGTGCGAGTTGCCGCCGCCGGACCCTCGCCTCTCGCATCTAAAGTGAAACCAGATATTTGCGGACCGACGTTATTGTCAATATAGAACACAATACTGCCCTCTCTTAGACGCAATCGCCTTAACATCTCTATTCAAAATTAGTTGTACAACATAGGGATCACAATATCGGGTTCATAATACCGCTCAGAGGTGCGGAAACGGTACAGACAATTACGCTGTTTGGGTTTAGGAACTATCCGCATTTGTATGTTATGGAAATTAATGCGTTGCTGTAAGACTTAAACTAACATGAAAATAGTTGTTTTATGTTTATCTAGTCACTGGCTTTCCTATTCTGTAATAATAACTTTCCCTGAAATATTATTTTACTATAAGCGTGTGTTGTGCTCCTTTTATCAACGTTTTGACTTATTTCTGCCACTACCATCACTGTCCTTCTACTCGTCAATTTATTCCTACCACTAACATTTAATAATTTGAAATAATTTCCATAATATTTCAGAATTTTTATATTGATACGCACACATACTGCCTTTTTCTAATTAGGTGCTACACGCCTTACAAGGGGTTGTGCGACTATTAGCGTCCTTCATCGGCTCCGGGCCGGGCCGCTGTCCGCGCGGCTCAGCTCGGCCGCCGGTGGGCGCGTCGAAGGGTTGGGTGATTGATGTGTTCGGAATACTTGACTTCTGAATTTATTAGCGAGGATGATTTTGTATGATATCGTTTGATGATTTAACAAGACATGATGATGAGTATGTAAGGAAAGAAGTTTATGATGAGGGAAACAATACCTGTAGACACAATACTTAGCTAACTAGGATGTCACATATAAAAAATTATTATGAATAAATAGTCGTATTTTAAGATTCCATTCCTGAAATTCTCTGTTTTTCTCTGATTGTCTATCTGCCTGTTTGTCCAGACCCTTTATCTCGGGAACGCGTAGAGCTATTGAATTGAAAATAAAACCATTTACTCAACAGTCTGCGGTCCCTTAAAGCTGAGAAAAACAATACATCTAGTTTCCGAAAAAAGATGCTTACAGCCGTTTATGTCGCAAAAAACGTACATTTCGACACTTCCTTGAGAGTGAGTGAGAGAGGGAATTAAAATTCATAGGATACTTCGTTTTGACCCAGAATCCTGAAATTTGGCATAAAGCCAGGTTAAGCACAGATATAGGGATATATCTGAAAACAGTAAATTTGTTGTTGCGTCTCAAAACAAAAACATATTTTGCGATTTAAAAAAAATCGAATTGAACTATTTTCATAGGTAAGTTTGTATGAAACCTTCAGTGCGCGAGCTCGACTTGTTCTTGCCCAGTTTTTTTTTTTTTTGTAATAGTTTAACGTAAATAAATCTAGTTATAAATTATCACATTATTGAGTTTTCATAACTACTGGAATTCCTGGCAAATATTTCACTTTGTCCGTCACAAAATGTGACAGCGTGTCATCATAAAAGCGGCTGCACACTGCTCGGCCGCGCAACAGAGCGGTCGCGCGGCAAAAAATCGCTTGTTTTCACAAACAGCGGCGAACTGATTGCGCTCTTGTTACCGCAATAATAACGTGGCAGTTGTTCTACGCACTCAGATAAACTGACGACGAGGTTTGAACGACAGGTGGATATTTTGCTTTTGGAGATTTTACTGCCCCGTTTCTGTAGAGCTTTGGAGAAGTTTTCTCAGAACCAAACCGATGACTTTCATGCAGCGATTCGAAGAAAAGCAATAAAATACTGAAAACAGTCAAAAGGCGCAATTCTGAGGTTCCAGGTGGAGAGGACGATCAAGTTGTTCCATATTCAACTTATTCCCTGCTTATTGTTCTGAGCACATCCAACCTCGGACACAGATGGGGGTCTGAGGTCATTGTATGTTTTAATCTTTGTTTGTGTCCCAATTAACAGTAGTTTACTAACAATATTGTTGCCCGAAGCCAATCAATAAAATAAGATTAATTCTAAAAGTTTATAGATTTGTTGAGAATTTCTGGCATTATGTTAGTTCAATCAAGAAATTATAAAACAGTGTTAAACGTGAATATATTTAGATAGGAGTATCTTTGTTCTAATTCTAATATTGTATCAATTCCTTCCCCATCCAATCTGTTCCAGCCACCTTCATCATTTATCATTTGTTCTGTAGCAGACACAATTTTATTTATTTTAAGATAGTTAGTAACTTCCTCAACTTCAGCGTCTTTGCAACTCAGTGCGTGATACGCACAGAGGCGTGAACGCGCGAGCCTAGCGCGACTGTCGGCGCCGCCTGCACAAACCCGCGATCGGAATGTTACAAAGTGAACAATTTGCTTTGTCCGACCATGCGTCCTGTTATTGCAACGCGTCCTACAACACTTTTATTTAGTCTTGTTGCTCCGTATATTGTTGCCTAAAAGTGATGAAAAATGTTGCACATATTGATAACTGTTGGGGCGTGCAAGTAATTTTGATGTAGGTACCTTAGTCATTGTTTTTGAAACGTTACGGAAAATTAAAAAAACACAATTATCTAACTTATAATTGAGATAAAACAGAAAAGGATTTTACTAATATTATGAAATTAAATTATCTTACAAGATCCTTCATTGTAATTTTAACAATCAGAATTGTTCAACAAAATCCACTTAAACAAGAGAATCATTCGAAAAAATTCCATCCATCTAGCAACGTTTGCCCTGAACAAACTACCTGAGTGGAGCGATTATATTGCTCATCAAAGTAGGCTCGCTGCAAACTTGGCGGGCGCGGGTGCGAGCCGCAATCATTTTAATTGGCTCGCCTCAGCGGCCCACTTCCCTCATTATCTCTGAGATTACTCTTCGCCATGAATATTTCGAGATCCCCTACACCCCCTCCCCCCGCCGAGGGTGGGGGCTAATGCATTCCCCGACTACACTTTTAATTAGTTTGAACTTGACCCAGCGGAACTTCATTACATTAAAAATGAGTCATTGCTGTCTTCAGACTAATATTATATATTGCAAGGAAATGAATTTTTGAATTTAATATCAGATCTGTTATGTCTCCGGAGATTAATGGAGTTAGTTGGCTGCAGTTCTGTAATCGCAAGATGAGTTCACGCTGCTTTCATAAATCCTATCACAATGTTGGATTCTAGTGCAGAAGTAACTGGAAATGGCAAAAAGTAAAACTTTACACATAAATCATACAGATTTGGATTTGACGGATAAAACTTACCTGCTCTTGTTTGTTACTTAGTTCTGTGGAGCTAGATGACACAAATAAGAGGTAAGTTTACGCAAAGACGTAGAAGTACCTAATGATTCAAGACCTATAACTGTCTGTTGCTGCCGATTCTTAAAGCAGTTTACATGAGTGTACGTACCAATCACCTCCTTATCAACAAAGGCTATTTACATGTGAAAATTCCCAGTTACAGCTCTGAAATTTCACATTATTGCAAATACTTGTAAAGATCAGAATTCAAAATAAAATGATCTCACGTTCCACAGAAAGCTGGAAAGCAGTGGAGCGATAAAAATGCGACGGATGATATTCATGGCCGGATCAGACGCAGCGACGGTTTTTCATTGCTCTGCCCATAAATGAATAGTTAATATATCACGAGTCGTACACTTGCAAAGCTAAGGGGAATTTAGCCATAGGGAAAGGTGGGGGGATACCGGATGGTTAAGATAAAGATACAATAAATAAATCAATATAATATTTCATTAGATAATAATATTATAAATGTGTTAAGTATACCTTAGGCATTACTTTGGCATGAAAATATTTGAGGTTAATAATATTACTAAACAAGAACTAGAAAATAATAATAAAAAAACTATAAATCCGATTTCACCCTATACCTATGGGTCAAACCGGATAGGCATTTTGTATAGGAATGGCTGAATGCCAAACGTCGCAAATCAGTTTCAGTGAATCCAAATAGTCGAGATGCCATTGTTTTAATATGTTCAACCAATATACCTTCTAGTTTATTGTATATATGAGTATTACAGTAAATACTCATTTTTAAGTAAAAAAGCCCTTTCGAAACACTTTTACTATTTTATCTTCTTTACGCGATCTTCTAAGGAACTTTTGGGAACATTCTATATTGTGTGTGGTGCTAAAAGATACCCTATTCTGTCTTTCATTACAAAAAGTAAGGCTAAAAGCAGGTTACAGGCTACATTGTCAAGCTCAAGTTGTCGACGGCGCGTAGTGCCACGCGCGCCTCAAGACGACGTCAGCGAAACCGTAGGGGCTCAGCAGGGTCGAAGCCTACTGGGACCACGGGTAGTGTGAAAGCGGAGCCCGGGGCCCCGGGATGAAGGCAAATAGGGTTTTTGTCAGTAAAAGTCTGACACTATCTCTCGCTCCCTAACTCGATGATTTTCCCACCTAAAAAAAAAGGAGAACCTAGGTTACCGACTTAGCACGATGGCCATTGGGGCCGAAAGGTTCTGAAGTGGCGACCACGTACGAGAAGACGTAGCGTTGGAAGGCCTCCGACAAGGTGGCCCGATGACTTTTTATTATTGTGATGATTTACTATAACCAAATTTCTGATAAAATCTTATCAGTCATCAGTCCACCCATTCCTCGAGTCTCTTCAACAAAGTATTTGACAAATGGCCGCTTCTAAGAATGAATGGAGCACAGGGCTTTGATACAATATTTTCCGAAGTCCCGTTGTTTTGCGCGGACAAACGATTTGCATTGTTAATGTTGGTAGCAAGCAGATTGAACAGAAGTTATTTAGGCTACCAGGGTAGGAAGGAAGCAAAGACCAGTTATTGAACTTGTCTTTGAAGACGTGTTCAAATATAATGATTGCGATACATTTATATTTAATACGTATTTGATTTGATCACCAGTTTCACCTTAGTTGAAGGTTTAAATTTAATTAAGGTGAAAATTTAATTGATGATAATAATATCATCATCATTTTAACCGAAAGAAGTTCACAGCTGGAGATAGGCCTTCCCCACATGACGCCACAATGAACCGTTCTGTGTTTATTGTGACTAGCGGACTCCCACGACCTTCACTTGCTTATCAGTTCACCTTGTTGGAGGCCTTCCAACCTTTCGTCTTCCAGTAAACTTGTCAGTTCTAACCAAAACCTTAGTTCCTCAATGCCAAGTGTTGAAGTTTCCAGTACCGTATTGTTATCTAATATCGCGTTGATGCCACGTCAGATCACGTCAAATCGCGTTTGAATGCGCGATATTACTCCTAGCCAAAATTCGATTGAGGAATTCTTGAATCCGAAATGAAATTTGGTGTCCAAATATTTAAATTATACTTTAAGGTTAAAGGTTTAAGACAAAAGACCGGTTTGGAAATTGGTATAGGTATATTTATAGAATAATTAAAAAAAAAAAAATGCTATTTGTACTTTGAAGAAAGGCGCGGCGGAGTTGTGGTCACATTGTTTCATAAATAACGACGTTCATTGGAAAACATCGTGTCTGAACATTAAAACTAATCAGTTATAACTTGTTTTATAAAAGTTATAAGTGATATGTTATACGTTAACATAGGTCACTTAAAGTTTTCATCTTATCTACCGATTTCGTTGACTGTAAAGTAGTATAGTTCAAGCTTTTATTATAGTAGACAGTGTTCTTTATCAGTTTCCGACAGTGTACAGCTAAAAAGAGTTTTGTACATTACTGTAACGAGCCATTCCTTGGGCTCTCAAATTAAACACTCAAAGGCGCAAAGGAATACGGGCTCCGAGAGCAAATGGAATCAGGTTCACACTACTTTGCGGTCGTAGCACGAATTAATATCCTCGTTTATTTCGTTAGTATCCCTCTCCTGCCCTCCTCACCTCCACACTTGTACAAGATAAATAATATCATCCAACGTACCGACTGTTTATATTTTATTTTATCCACGTTTGTGTCAAAGGGTCCTCGACTTACACCAGTATAATTCGGGTCGCTTACGTTTTAAACTGGGTCGGATGATATCTAAGTGCAATCTAACTCCTTACAACCTTGATATGCGAATTTGGACTCTATTGTGACACTAAAAAGGTTTGATTGGAATGCAAATGTGTCCTGTGTAAGGTTTAACAGACGAATTTAGGTGCTGCGTTCCCGAAGTTGTAATTTAGACTTTGTGCATTTGCAATAGGGACTGAGTTCTATTGTGGTGGGTCCTTGTCTAGCACTCGAGGTAAATTTGCAAAGGTGTAGGCGAGTATGTCATTGGAGCCGGTATTTCGTTTCCCAGGAGCGAAACAAGCCGTCACACAATAGCTACACAGTGGAGGATACATGACGTCGTGTTCACTTTGACGTGTTCTATCTAACGTGTGGTAATAGACGCCTCGCCGGGGACCTGTCACACTGTTTACTTTCACTGTAATATGAAAAAAAATATAAATTGTACCTACCTACATATTTTTGTGCTTATTACATTTTCTTAGTCACTGTCTGGAGAGCCACTGTGGTCGTCTTTACTTGGATGTCTGTAAAATTGGAGTTGGTATAGACAGACATTTTATTTTTTGTCAGTATCCTGACAATTTGTTTGGATGAGCAGAAGAGATGTAAACATAACAGGCCGGCTAAGGCCGCATCACCCAGAACGCAAAAGGCATCTGACAGAACGTGGGTGGGTTATTTACACATAACAGTCGGTAAAAGTTGCAACGTTATGTGTAACGTTATGGGAGTGAGAGGAACGTTATGAAAAGTAGGAGGTAGAGGTAGAGGTAAAAGAAGCGTTAAGTTAAAGGAGGGAGAGGTAACAGTGGTGAAAAGTTGTAAGAGGTAGATGAGTGAAATCTGAAAGAAAGGTGTGAGAGGGAGAGGTTAACAAACAAAGATATTTGTCTTTGTGAGGTATATTACAAAATAATTTATAAAAAAAACATAAGATTTAACAGTAAAGAGGAATAAAAAGGTCAGTCGGAGGGTAAGGGCACGGCTCACCATCGTCAAAGCCGGCAAAGGCCGGAAGAGCAGTAGCAAAGGTTCGGAGAGGAGTTTTAGACTTCCATTTCTAACTCTTCCATAATATTTCCAATAATATTCAAGTCCATTTACTGATACAGCAAACTGTGTGTGTAAGATGTACATCGTTGTGTTCATATGATATTGGTTTAGTCTATACCTAGTGGTAGGTATACATTCAATAGGCTTAGCTTGGGGCCAGATTGGATTCCTGATGAATAGGAGCGAGCTAGCGTGTTCATGAAGCGATGCTGATGTGGCAAACATGTTATTTTATAATATTGCAACATATATAAGGTACAGCTAACTCGAAAACAAATTATACTGCGTTGAATCTTGGAAGTCTACTGTTACTTAATGGCAGCATCAGTGGACGGCATTAGCGTGGCCTAATACTGGGCCAGGCAAGAAAGGACATGGTAAAAAATGGTTATGGTTCATAGGCCATTTTGTACCATGCCATCCAACACGCATGAAATATTTACTATAATTACTAGTTATTTTAATAATATACATTACTTATATTTTATTTAATAGAACGGACACTTTTTAATTTCGAAAACATTTTAAAAAGTATTCACTTCCATCCGTAGCTTCCGTTCCTCGGTGATAGTTCTATTATTTTTTGGTTCAATTTGAGGTTTTTAATAGGCAAAGGTATTATAGCTCATACAGCCAAGTCTTTGTAACAGCACTCTTAATAAGAGTTTGACACAGACAAGCGTCAGTATTCTCAACACTTGATATACGATAATGATTTTTAGTTACAAACAGTCCGCTATGATGTCGCGGAACCGTAATAAGCCTTATCAAAAAACTCGATTGACAGCGCTGTTTGAAACGAGCAATAATATCGACACTGACAGTTGACCAATTGACAGATGACAACATTTGACATTTGATAGTAGTGTCATTCAGTAATACATGCTAAGTTATTGCTACGTATCGAATGTTTTTATTGACGTAGTTATAACCTCAAAATCCGAAAGTGTTTTGATTTTTTCAGAATTCTCAAAAATGTCCATTGTTTTAGTTTAGGTTTAATCGAATATATACATTATCTAAAACCCAAAGAGTAAATACACCTCCCTGTTGAATCTTAGGCGAGCTATGTATGGACGACGAGCAATGTCCTTTAACTAGTTCTGCCGTCGATACGCTAAGAAGAAGAACTTATATTATACCGTAAAACGGAGTGAATAGAAACGCAGGGGTGAATCGAAACAAAACTTTGGTTTGGTTTTTCACTAAGATACCATATTATCGGCTTCTAACAAAGCATCGACTTTTTAGAATATCAATTCATTAATAAATTGGTATAGTTAAATGCTACAAAAAAACATTCTAATATCGTGAAAATCCCATTTTCAGTTTTGTTTCTATTCATCCTATTTGACTGTACCTATTTATAATTAACCCATGCGTCCACGATCACCCATTTTGACAGCAAAAATTATATTGAGTAAAAATTGTGGATGCGTTGCCGATATTTATTTTTTCAGTCTTTTTCCGATTCACAGCAAATAAACAATTGATTTCAGAATATAAAAGCAATGATTGCATGATACAAAAGTCAAAATAAAACACTTGATGTGACTGAAAGGCTCACTTAAAACAAAAACTTAATTAAAACTTCACTTCACGTATATTCTTTATTTTCGACGAATCAAAACAGAATTTATGGTCGGTCGTATCAATTGATCGCTCGATATTTTATTTTCCGCCGTATGATTTGCACAGACAGCGATGGAAATTAAATCTTTTGATCGAATGTTGCGTTTTCATTTTAACTGCCATGTTTTAAAGTGATGAGGAAATTGTTTATTTTTTAAATAGAATATTTTTTCTATTTTTGCGCGTCTATGTACAGTGGCATTAGATATTCTGTTTAGTGTACCTATTACTTGTGAAGTGCAGACTGAAAACTTTTAGCTATGTCAATCTTTTATTTAAAATTGTGGGTTTTACCTGACAAATGTTAATTCTGCATTTAAAAAAATTAACGCTCTTAAGTTATAGGTAACAACTATCTATTTTATTTTAAGTATCAGTTGAAAAAATATTAAAAACTAAATATAAGCGGGGTCAAAACTGGTGACTGATAGATTAGTGTCAACAAATAAGCTTACGTATCCTTTTGAATTAGATAAGAACATAATACCTATTGAAAAAAGCGCTTAATTAAAAATGACCTAATTTCGTCTCCACTGGCGGTTTACTGCTCTTTCGTATAGAATGTTTGTGTACAAAGCAAGCGATGAACATCAAACATTCCGCACAGCTACGGAAAACTCATTCAATTCAGTGTACAGTTTTAAACATTCTTTATTCAAATCAAAAGCGCGCCAAAGCATAGGCTGAATGTTGTACCATTCAGTGCCCCGTCTCATTGAGTTGGTATACTAAAGAAATATGTACAGAAGGACCAATTACAAGTATAATATAATAAGTATAATAAGTACGTACGTTTGAAACAAGGCACTTTAAGCAGTGTGACGCAGTTGGTGGAATTTCTTTTACTTCAAATATAGATTTGACCCTCCTCCTTATTTGGTAGATGTGCAACCAAATTAGCTACTTGGAAAACTTTTAACAAAAAAAAAAACCGTAACGACTTCAATGTAAAAAAAAAAAATAATTTTGGAAGTCGGTGTTTCTATAATAGTTTTCTCTTCTCTTCATTATTTAACCTCCTTTTTAAAGTCGGTTAAAAAGTAAGGAGTGTTTAAGTTTTTTACCCACTGAGTTAAAAACTTCAAAACTATAATAAATATACTATTATAGACTTATATAAACTATTATAGACTACACTGATTCACAGCAGCTGAAAAATTACCATTCGCTGGACAACCTCGCTACTAGTCTTGGAAACGCCTTAAATATTCCTTAGTCACAACTCTGACTAAAATCTTAAGTGTTCCTACTTTTATGTTTTTTAGGTGGGAAATCATTCAATGATCCGCCCCTGGCCGGGGCGCGAGGGCGTATCAGACTTTTATTGACTATAACCCACTCCTGTTCGTTCTTTGCCGTCGTTCCAGGGCCCTGAGGTTCTCTTTCGTATAACCCATGGCCCCAGCAAGCTTTGACCCTGCTGGGCCCCTACGGTTGCTGACATCTCCTTAAGGCGCGCGTGGAACACTACGCGCCGTCGACGACTTGGGCTCAGTTCGGACCGTCACCAGACGATCGGACGGCGATATACCGATTGCTCGTGTTCCGCAAGCCCGTGCCTACGGTGGCCAGAAATCGGGATCGGGATCACGGTGGCTGAGGCATGAGGGCCGTTCCATCGCACGTGCGCGTGCGGCCGCCTCTTTGATAGACTATGCTGATGACATTGCTGCTTCGCAGTAGGAGGCGACAGCCTGCCACTCCTCGCTCCGGACCATGCCCCGTACCAAGGTCCTGCGCGAGAGAACGCTGCCACTTGGACACGGAGGTGTTCTGCCCAGACGGAGCACACCTCAACCGTATGCTCGACAGTGTCCTCCAGGCGGTCGACACAATGGTGACACCCGGGCGTTTCTTCCGCCATAATTGTGGCGTGCCCAGCACTGGGTCGTCACAGACGCTGTCTCCACTTCACCCACGAGATCCCGCCGGAGCTCTGTCCGCCATGCCGCAACTTGTCGCGTCAGCGGAGTTTCACTCTGGCGTTGCATCTCGACGCAAAAATCGTACATGCGTGCAAGAACTGTTGCCTCCAAATCCCACGGTGGTTGGCCAGCAAGAAGGCTCGCCACTTTGTGGGAAACCGTGCGGTATCCCCACACCATCCGGGTTGGCCATAACTCTCTGGCATGCGTTCAGCTAGGCCACTGGTCGCTTTCTCAATCACACGACATAGCTAGTGGCACCTGGTGATACCGGAGTGCCCTCCTAATGCTACTCCAGGGCAGGGAACTTAAGGCGTTGGCGATGTCCAAAGACACCGCCAAGACGACCCTACTCTATGACACCGCATCCCCCGTCGTGAGCGCTCGCACGCGCATGATGGCGTCCACCGTGGAGCGTCCCTTGCGAAAGCCGAACTGGCCGTCCGCAAGGTTCGGCCCCGTCCGTTCTAGGTGCGCGATGAGGCAGTCTGCATTAACTCTTTCAAAGACCTTGCACACCTCGTCAAGCAGTACGATGGGCCGGTACGCGAACTGTGAGTCCGCACGACGCCCCGGCTTCGCGATGAGGACTAGTTTCTCCGTCTTCCTGCGAAGTGAGAACTGGTCCCTCTCCATGCATGCGCTGAAGAGCCCTCTTAATCGAGGCCCGATTTGCTCCAAGGCTAGGACCTAGGCTTTTCCAGACAAGCCGTTGGATTCTGGGGCGGTATTCTTGGCATTTAGCTTTTGTACTGCCACCCTCATCTCTGCCTCAGTCACCTCTGGACATCGTCGTTGTCATCGCCGTTGTGGTCTACGTTAGACACCGCAGGTGGCAGAGCCATGGGTGATCCTCTCGTGCAGGGATCCGAGCACTCACCACACCCTCCACAAGCTGGGGCCGGTGACTGCATCAGCGGGGGAGCCCGAGGGCGGAGGTTTTATCCCACCACCTCTCACCCACGGATCTCCGTTCAGAGTCCCAAGTGTTTCTGCTTACTGTCCCAATGACGGTTTTCTCGTTTTGGAACTTCTGTACGTAACTTGGTAGTGGCAACGTTAAACGTTCGCTCATTACGCTGGCTGAATAGCACCGCCCCTACCTCACATTACAGGCTAACTTCATTACGTCGCGTATTTTTGTTTGGTTGGTACATTGATACACTGCGGCCGCTTGTGTTGGCACCATGCATTGTGAGCTGAACTGGCTTTTCGGTGTATTGTATAACATTGTGGGGGAAGTTAAACAGACTACAAAGTATCGGTTATTACTGAGTTTATTATAACAATAAGGAACTAATATTTTTATGTTTTACAACTTTATTTGAAAAACTGCTTTTACTCTCTGAAGTTAACAATCACACACGATTATAAAATAGAGAGAGAAGACATACATGCACGATTCTATGGTTTGAAGTAGACTAACTTTTATGGAACACGTTCACGAAGATATTGTTAATACATAGTTTCAGTAGTTAGGTAACGCTTAATTAAGACACCCAACACTAAGGCTGAATTAATCTAAGCTGTTCCATATTGACGCACTAATAATTATAATATATGATAGCTCCGGAGTCCGGATTTACTGCCAGGCGATTACGTCATGCAAAATGTTGCCTTACTCAGGATGGGTTGTGTTGATTATGCATATATTATGTTATCAAAGAGAAACTTTCGTCTTCAGGAAAAGACCAGGGAGTATAGTATCTTTACCATACTAAAACCACCCTGTGATCACCACCAGCACATGAAGGGGGTTCCGTGACCTCTTAAAAGACCATTCTAGAATCCTTTTTGTATAATGCCTGTTCAGATACGTCCCTGGGGATACTGTAATTGGCTCTCGCCTGAGCCTCGCTGTGTACGGCAGCACGTTATTACTGTGCCACCACCTTTCCTAGAGTCAATCAGAAGGTGAAAAAAATCCCCACATGCTGTCTGTCATTCTGTACCACCTACCTTAAATAGTACAGACATTGTTTCAGAGTTTTAGACGTCGAAGCAGTTGCCTCTCCGACGCCACTGTTTCCGAGAAGCACCGACCCCAGATTTCACCAATCCAACCAAAACTCGCAGCTCAGAGCACTCTTTAAACGTAGGTTGTGCAGAATCAAGGTTGCCACCATAATGGTGGTACTTGCCGTTGCCCGATCCTTTTCAGGTACTTATTTAAGCAACGGCGCCCAGCAGTACTGAACCATTGCTTTTAGGGTTTCGTACTCAAAAGAAAAAACGGAACTCTTATAGTATCACTTTGTGGTCCGTCAGTCTGTCTGTCTATCAGGACACTTTATCTCGGCAACACATGGAGATATCGAGTTGAAATTAAAACCATGTATACTTAAGTCTGCAGTCTCCGGTACCTGTAAAAATTAAACTTCTAAGTTAACGAAAATAAAAGATACGGCCTTTTATGTCGATCGTATATTTCGACACTTTCAAGGGAATCAAAATTCATAGGGCACTTAGAACCCTGAAATTTGGCATGAAGCAAGGTCTTATAGTAGCACAAGTATAGGAATAAATCTGAAAACTGTAGGTAAATTTATAGTTACGTCATAAAAAAAAACATTTTTTCAGAAAAATCTTTTAGACTCAATTCAGAAATTGAACTATTTACACAAGTTAGTTTGTATGGAACTAGTGTGTGGACTCAGTGAGTGAGTCCGACTCGTACTTTTCCAGTTTTTTTTAAATATTGATTTAAAACTCACAGAGACAGGAAACAGGAAAAGCTAGGTTGAACTTCCATTAAACCCAGTCTAAGGCCTGACTAAATATATCAAAGAATATAAGAACTATCATCTACTTCCACTTTGTGTTTCTTCTGCAACCAAAAAGTAATCGCTATACTATGTACTTTAATTTGTTAGCTTTTGGTAGTTCCAAAATACTCGTGTAAACTGAAGCTAAGCTGAGTCTAGTCTAACCCTCGCGTAAGCCAATTTTGCCTACGAACACTACAAACGGATGTAAGGGTCGCGCGGTCGGCTGAGCTTCTAGACTACGCTTCGTAATTGCTAAAGTTGCCTCAAAAACTCAACGGCGGGCTTTTGCCTAATATTATATAATTTTGTTAGTTGGAACAACATTCACTGAATTTAATTATGAAACGTGAACTCTGAGAAGCGTTTATAATATAAGTTCTAGGACTACAAGGCGAATTATTCAAGCTGTCTAGATCTTCAAAACTGTCTTCATTAAAAATAGTTTATTTTATCTAATCACAATCTTTCTAAAACATCGACTTTTCAGACAGTAAATTGTGCGTAACCTCTGGTCCTTTCGCTCGTTCTTTTCTTTCGCATATAATTTACGCGTTGCCATCAGAACTTGTGTTATCTCAGGCATCGCGACTGTTTTAATTAACGTTTGTAATCATAGAGAATTAATGTGATGGCACGCTTTTATCTCGATTCTACCTGAGTGCTTGCGATTCATTCGAGATTCGTCTAGTCTGTCTGTCTTTGTGAAATGATTATTATTTAAAACTGAAAGTTTAGGCCTAACTGGGACAAGTGATTTTATAATGGCCCCTGAAGGAAAGTAATGTTGTTCAAGAGTATGTATGTTTGTACATCTATTTTTATGTAGCATACCCTGTAGCCTAAAGGGCTATTATGATTTTAACAAATGAGGTAGATCATTAGATTTGTGTTATGTGCCGGAGTAACAGAGACCTATGAATCTCGCAAAAGAAACGAGAGTGTGGTTAATGAGTCATATTTTTTTTTCAATAAAACAAAGGGTTCAAGAAGACAACTACAAAAATAAGAATCACAAAAAACATTTCTTAAAAATAAAACACTTTTTTATTGAAAATCTATATATATAAAAGGAGAAACTGACTGACTGACATATCAACGCACAGCCAAAACTAATAGGACTAGGAGCGTGAAATTTTGCACAAGGTTTCCTTTTATGACGTAGGCGAGCACTAAGAGAAGATTTTCCAAATTCACCCTCGAAGGTGATGAAACGGGGGTCTAAAGTTTATATGGGGAAACCTACTTTCACGCAGGCGAAACTGCGGGCCGAAGCTAGTTAAGTAATAAGTTTCAAGCAACCCACTTTAAGCCAAGTTTAATTTTATTTCAATGTTCGATGTTACGCCACCAGATGTATTAGTCTGCTTCAAAAATGACTTGTTGACCCTTCTTTGTCCTTTAATGTGGTCTGAGTTTTTGATCCAAGTCAATTTTGTGACTTCTATAAGCACCATATTGTTTGAGACACACAATAAATCGTCACTGTCACATGCCAATATATTAGAGCTTTTACTAAGGTTGAGGAAAAAAGAAATCACATTGTCCTCGTCGGCCATGACTGACCAATAACTACTCAACCTAAAGACGCGAATGTAATTACTATATTCCCAATATCATACTTTATTATATAATACATGATTTTGTTTATCAGATTGAGGAGATGACTTCATAAGCTGAATATTGGCCATCGCCGCAGAAATGTTGGTTCCAATGTAGCTAAGCCTGGCTGGCTGCGAGGCGTACCGTTGGCAGCCGCAGTAATCTCTAGCTCCATCACCTCCTTGTATCGATTAGCCAGTATCTGTACAGGCCTCACTAGTGTAATTCTCATAACGGTACACATTTCTCTTGTCTCCTTGCCAACAGCCATTACGAGCTAACGATATGAGCGCGCCGCTCGTTTGTCAACGCTTTGTTACCGACTGTACTTCGTGGATCGTGCTCCTAACAAAATGAACCTTATAAACAAGTAGGTAAAGCTCGAATTAGACGAGGTACAACGCCAAAAATATACAAAATTAACAGGAGTGGAATTCGAGATTGTGTAAAAAATATTCTTGGCAAATTTTAACGAAAGACGACGATCGTCTTAATGTATGAATATGGAAACTAATAACAATAGAGAAAGCTTAGCGTTAAACGTTGCGGAGCGCTCTTTTATAGTACAGCAAGTAAAGCTGGTTTTGAAAACCCTCGTAAAACTTGAAAACTTCAATAGTTATCCTTTAATCTACTAAATATAACGTGTGGTCCTTATGTAGGACTTCGGTCCTAATCCCCGCATCGATGAAAAGACTTGGCTTTTACAAGCTACCCTTAAGATAAGCTGAAATCTTATCTGTAGGGTTATAAGAGGCAGGTGGGGATCGCTCTTCGACCCTTTGGGAGCTTTTATGTTATCCTTATTTTACTTTGAGTATGAATGAGTTAAGGTTTCGTTCGAACAAAGTACCTACATAAGTAACCAAACACATCAACGCCTGAAAAACTTAAATTTTTTGTGTGGTTATAATTACCAAATGTTTTGATAATTCTAGTTACTTTTAATTTTACAGTTATTTGTACTTATACAAATAAAAACAATTTTTTTTATAAAACCATCAAAAAGTTTTGACGGTTTGAAAAATAATAGTTTACAAAGTTTCCGTTTTCACAGTACCATAGCATAAGCTTTTTATATTCATACTCAAACATAAGCAACTCTTTCTGCGAAGCAATCAAACACCCCTTGTTGGTTCAATAAAGCCTCGCCCGGCTCGTACGGCTCGTACGGTAGTCTTGCCGGACGGACGGCAATGCCCAGGAGATTCATCCGTTTGGCAACCGTCACGGAACCGATGACTGCTCTATTGATTTCTACCTTGAATGGTGGTAGCCTTGGATTTTGTACATCAGGCTTTTGATCACATATCAGTTTTTAAAATATTGGTGTCGCTAGCTAAATAACAAATTATAACGTGTTATTTAATTACAGACGAACAAAGAATGACTGTTTTGATGAAAAACTTGAAGCACCCATCATAAAAGAAATACTACGTAGTAAAATGCCTCCTCAGGATAAAGACTTTTTTAGTTCAACAGATTACCGAGCTATAAAATCTCATAAAAAGAAGTCTCTCTCAAAAACTACCATCATATTTATCTACCCTCAAATCTGAAATAAAAACTAGCCGGCAAGGAGGCTTAAGTGTAGTTCAAGACCGGAAGCAGAAGTGACATCACTGTAGCACCGTGAGCCCTGATAACGGAGCTCACAGATTTATAACTTTAGATAAGAAGATGACTGCTGTTACACTTTCGATACGAAACTGTTCAAATTCTTATGAAACTTACTTATGTTGTAGACTGCCGTTGCCCCCATAGGCCTTTACAGGGTCGAGATAAAGGTCAGAGTCAATTAGTACGCTTCCTTTGTTCTTGTCTCTAAAAATTGTTTTAAGTGCCGATTGAAGAAAACTCGATAAAAGATTCGTTCGTAATCAACCTGTGTCTTCATAAAAGAAACAGGAATTTACAGTACTTTTACCTGAATGAACATTTAATATTAGTAAAATAGTCACAATTATTGTATTTACTCCTCGCCAGATGATAAAAGATATTTTTTGTTTTCTTATCGACAGAGGTACGCATACTGCAAGTCATGAACACAAAATTGATCGCCATCTCCCCTACCCCCCATTTGTCAACCAAATCCCTCGACTTCGATGTCATATCAAGTCTGACTTTCTACGACTTCGGTCTGTGCAACTTTCTCCAAGTCTCTTTACTTCGCTAAGTACACGTCGGTATTGCTTCGATGAAATAAACGCAAGCGGAACTAAGGACCAAGTAATAAGGACCGAGTAGTAAGGACCGACTAATAAGGACCTAAAGACGAACTATAACAGATCTGATAGCGAGCTTCCGAGATTTATAACGGTAGATAAGAATTAAAGGGTGTTTTGTCTCAATTGGGAATGTCGTGTTCCAGATCGAATTAGATTTAACCATTGCTTGATAAGGTTGAGGATATGTTTGTAAAAAGAAAAGTATCAAAATTATTAAAATCAAAAAGGACAGAGAAAGTCAGTAAAGATTGTACATTTATAATCATCAGCATTTATTTGGTTCAAATCATAAGACTAATAAGTAAGTCCTAAAAGCATTAACTCCAAAACTGATTAACAAAAACTCATTCCTTATAATGTCTCTCTCCCTGACAAAAATTTCAGAAATTTTCGAGCTCATCTAAAAGTCATTACGGTCAGATAGGCTATCTTACTTACTAATGTAGCTATAGTCGACTTCAAGCCCCAAATATTTGGAAGCCTGCCGACTCCAAGAGGAAGTGGCACATGAACAAGTATAGATACTGTACCGAAGACTGGGCGCCATAGCCAATATCTGGCAGTAAATCAGCTCAAGACTTAGTGCGTTGAGCCAGCCCCCATGTAATTTACGCCGGGTTCCGTCCAAGGGATGGAATGGATAAAACATTTAATTACTGCACACATCTCGCCGTGAGCCGGTCTTAGACTTACATAGTGGTGTGGTGAGTGGACGACGGCTAGGTTTTAATGATATAAATGAAAAAGTATTGCATATATTTTGAGGTTTTATGCATATCTTTTTACTTTTTGTGGACCTTATGCTATTGCAGAATTGGCTAAAAACTAAAAATCAGTGTTCACACTAAAGGTTCACTGTTCAAATTATTTATTACTATTTTAGAACCTTCTTGAGATTATTTTTTTTTTTCGTGGGAAATCATCCAATGACTCCTGCAGCTCTGGGTAGATCAAGAAGAAGTGTCAGACTTTTACAGACTAAAACCCACAGTGCTCTTTCAATTTCCCTTTGCGAGGGCCCCATTAATTTTGTTGACAACTCTTTAAGCGCTAGTGCGCCGTTGATCCGGTCTTGGTTTTTTTACTGGACGGCAAGCTACTTGCTTGCCTTCCGCAATCTTACACCTACGGTAAACCGGACCCTTCGACTGTTTGCGCCAACGCCTTTGTTTGCATTACTGTTTCACAGGAAGAGGTAACTGACTTCCATTCGTTTTTGCTCCGTACCATGACTTGAACCAAAGCTATAATTATGCGAGAGATCGCCGCCACCGATCTCATCCACAAGGATAATTGTTTCTACCTGATTCAGTGATTATACTCGTATTATCAGTAATCTAGTTTTGTAGAAAACACATGTCGTTTACTTTTAATATGTAGTTGAATTCTCTTATTTGTTCCAACAGATATATACCTATGCTTAAAAATAACTTTCGGTGCTTCAGCCTCGACGTGACAGCTGGTTTGTGGTACCATAACACGCAGGTACCATGTGATAAATTGTGTACATTATGTTAGAGGGGAGCTAAGGACTCAACCTGGTGAGTCGGTGACAAGGTATTTCTCTCCAATGCGTCAAATAAAGACGCTTAGACAGTAACTCGGAAACCAATAACGTGAACTGATGTAGATACTATGAAGTGTATAAATTGTTTTTTTTTTTGTGTAAGGGAAGTAGGTACTGATTTAATTACGAAAATATCTCTTAGATTACTATTAATGCAAACCACAGTTATATTTAAACTTCATGTACAGTAGAGGTATACATAGGCGGCCTCAATGCAACAAGTTTATATTCGTTAACATAACTTTTGGGTAAAAAAAGACAACACTCATTTATCGCTATTTGGTTCGCAAAATTCTTGGTTCCTAAAGGATAAGAAGAAAGAGTGAAGACGCAGAGTAAAGCTAGTTAAACGTAAAACTGTATTACAATGATGAAGAATTGATTGGTCTTTCCGTTATTAAAGTAGGTAACACAAGTTCGGCGTGCAGTGTGTGAACGTGCCCTCTAGCTCCTGTAGCCCGGGCCGCTCAGTAAGCGGGTAAAGTTGCGTGGATGCAATAACGCTGCGTGTTCTCATTACTCTGTTGTTAGTGCTGCGGAGTTTGGCGGAGAACTATCAAGAGATGCTTACCTCGCGAACACAGAGGAGGGATTGTGGCATGAATATTATCTGCGGTTGTGTGGGCGTGAATTTTATGTCATTTTGACCGTGATTTTTGTATTGAATAGCCAACATTGGCCTTCATATTCAGGAAAGCTGAAAGACTTCGACAACTTTGACTTATTGAGTGATGGAGAACAGTTATAAGTATAGTTCATAGTGACCTTGCTTTTTGTATTTTTCTCTTATTACAATAACTTGTTGTTCATACAACAGCGGTGGCTGAGTTTTAACGACCTCGACTTACGAGTTGTAGGCCACGACCTACTAGGGGGTCCAGACGCCTCCTACCGGAGGCTCTACGCAGGCATCGGTCGGTCCATGGCCCTTTATTGGGCGCTGGTATGGGCGCCGTCGCTGCGAATGCGACCGGTGGACCAGTTGAACGCATGCCAGAGAGCCATGGCCATATGGATGGTGCGGGGATATCGCACGGTGTCCCATGAAGCGGCGAGCCTCCTTGCTGGCCTGCCACCGTGGGATCTGGAGGCAACAGTACTTGCACACATGCACGATTTGCGCGTGGAGATGCAACGCCGGGGTGAAACTCCGCTGCCGCGACAAGTCGCGGCATGGTGGACAAAGTTCCGGGGGGAACTCATGGTGGAATGGTGAAAGCGACTATCGCAAACCAGTGCTGGGAATGCCATAATTATAGTGGTAAGTCCTCTCTTTGAGGAGTGGCTGGAAAGTTCTCACGGCGTCTTTACCTTCCGCATGACACAGGTTCTCACCGGATATGGTCAGTTCGGGAGGTTCCTGCACCGGATTCATGCGAAAGTGATGCCCGGGTGCCACCACTGTCTGGACCATCTGGAGGACACGGTGGAGCATACGGTAGAGATGTGCCCCGCTTGGGCAGAGCACAGCCGTGTCCTCGTGAAGGAGATCGGCAGCACCGATATCTCGCACCGGACCTTGATACAGGCCATGATCCGAAGCAAGCAGGAGTGGCAGGCAGTCGCATCCTTCTGAGAAGCAGTAATGCAATGGGTAGCTCGCCGTCCGATCATCCGGTTCCACGCGCGCCTCAAGGAGATGTCAGCAAACCGTAGGGGCCCAGCAGGGTCGAAGCCTACTGGGGCCAAGGGTCTGCTTCTGAAAGGAAGACTCGGCCCTGGTATGAAAGACAACGAAGGAGAAAAAGTCTGAAACACCCTCTCGCTCCATTGCAGCAGGGGATGTCATTGGATGATCTTCCCACCGAAAAAAAAGACTTAAAATTCAAAACTAAAATTATGCGTGCTACCAATAGAACAGATAATAATATTCATAACCAAGTCAATAATATTATGTTTCCTCAACTCGTGCATTGAGTTGCAGATGCTCGAATACTTGTGTTATTAGTAAGTTAGTCTGTGTGTTGGACGCCGCGTGTTGCTCGCTTCAACTACAGACAGCCCAAGTATAACGGCGCATACGCGGCGATGTATGGCGAACTGTGGCGGGAACTTTGTAATTACTTGCTGTTATTAGTAATGTTGGGCTGAGGTCGTAGTTTTGCTCGATGAGGACTCTGACTTGAAATCTTCGTCTTCATATCCTAAAAAACTTCTCTATATTTTTAAAACATAATTTTGGAGTTTTCTTTTTAAAAATAAAAAGAAAACTCACACTCACTATTCACTCATTATTTTTTAGTTTTTTTTTTTTTATATTTACAGAAAGTATTAATACTTTCTGTAAATATTTTATTGCACCGGTAGAGACTAATAGACTTATTAAACACTACTTTATGCGAGACAAAAAATTGCACTACATTTATCTATTACATACTTTATTGTACATACAACACGAAACATAAAAAAGAAAAAATAATACCATTAGAAACGCATGGAATGATTATACCCTAATGTGTGTTTTGTCATATCATCCACTACAAAAACGCATGATTTTATAATTTGACACCTAACTTATTCATAATCTGCCATTTTTCAACTAACCAACGAGCTATGCACTTCAATATAGCAGCAGGCGCGTCTCCGTCCATAGATCGCGTCGATACAAGGCGCGTTGTGCCAACTCTGTGCGCTCCGCTCACTAACCCCTGACGCCGTAATGTTTAAAAGAAAGCCATAACAGTTTGGCCGCTCGCCGCCCGACGCCTGCACCGCCACTAACTAGAAATATACAGAAGGTTGACATTCAAAAGACAAAAATAGGGTGCACGCACATAGATGTACATTTAACTCTTTAACCGTCTACGTTAGATTGGTTCAAGAAGTGTTTTCGTGTCCTATTCGCCAGGTTCGTATGTTTGCGGTTGGATACTCCATCTCGTTTAGCTCTTCAATCCCCATATATTACAGAATGATGGATTATTAATTGGTCGTGGATGTGCAACTCCAGCGGTATAAACGTGAGAGTGTTTGTCGGATATATCTGACGTAGGCTATTAAAATGTTAAACCAGAAACGGTTTGCGCTTCGATAGTAATATCTAGGTACGAGAGCTTAGATAATGAAGCTGTTCACTATTAGTGCTTGATGCTTTTATGTGATATTCAGGCTAAAAACGAGCTCAACAAAAGTCACACCGCACCATTCAATATCATTTTAAGTTAATGGTGTCTGATATTCAGCTTTTTTCTTGCCTGTTCTTTTTTCTGAGGGAATTATATTGTGCGTGCGTTTGCTCCTTGCATAGCCCACCTTCTGCATCTATCCGTTTTGTGACACGACGCCCGACGCCCGCGCCGCCGCCGCGCACTTTATGGCCCGACGCTGCCAACGAACGCATTATTGTTTTTAATGGCACGCACTTGTCTTTGCGCAGCACGAGATTTAGATGTAGTCGCTTTTATCGTTGTTTTAAAGTGATCTCTGCTGTAATTACACGCACACAATCTGAATTTATATTTATAATGTGATGACAGACGCATTACGACAATACTTCATCATACTTGCTTCATTATAGAAGTTACTAAACGTCTAAATAAATTCAGTTTAAAGATTACTATAAGGCCCATGCCTAACTGGGATGCCATGGCGGTGATGAGAGTTTGCTCAACCAGGAAAATGCTTGCAGCTCTATGGTGTGTACCTCACTGATGGTCACGCAGTCAACCATTAATTTTTTTGACGTGATGACCTGACTATGCCGCCGCCGCCGTGGCGTCCCAGCCCATTAACAGGCAACTTCCTTTAGCTTTAACTTAACTTTTTTCTTCTTAGTCAGTTCAATATAACCCGTTGCAACACTCTTTCTGCTGTTACTTTAAATTTATTCGTTTATAAAATTGAAAACTAGTCTGCAAAGTTTGAGCAATATTTTCAAGTTTTCTGTCACTCAATGCCAACATCACCACCATCTACAAAGAGCAACAGTCAACACATTCATAGGAAAAGTTTCTGAACTTTCAGTTGCACTTTTCACATTGTTCTTTCCTTTAGTAAGAATTTTGAAAACGGCAATTTAGCCAAAGTTTTTGAATGTTTGAAACAATGTTGTCTTGATAATAAAAGTCGTTTATTATCTTTGCACATATACTGACATAGAGACGTGTAACTATGAACAGAAAAGCATAGACAAAAGCAAAGATAAAACAACTTGTGTGACAATTATGAATAAATTGTTTTTAATGCTTGCTTGTTCAAACAAATGTGTTAGTAGTACATCAAAGAAAATATAAGTGTAGAAACCATATTAATTATTTGGTGAAATAAAATATCAAAAATGGAAATAGATATATGTTCATTGCAATTAATAGTCGAAAACAGGTTTATAGAAATAAAAAATCCCTAGCAACTAATTTGTATACTATAAAAAAAAAAAAACAGTTTTATTTCCAAATTATATTTTATTACATTTTGCTATCAAGTGTCCGTAACTGTACTTTAGTTAAAATCTATTTTAAATTCTTGTTGTTGGTATTATGGAATACAAATAAAGATATTATGAATAATATATAACTTTAATTTCATAGCTTAGTTAAAATTTTAAGTAGGTAAGATGACTTTTTTTTTTCAAGGTTAATTTTGCTTAGTATCAATTCAAATCAATTTATTCGCAATTCGCAAGGAACCGTTTCATAGGGTATTGCAGACACCACTATTGTCAAATATCTACTATTAGATTGTATGTAAATCCCAAGTCTAGTATTTGTCTTACTGACAAACTCTCACTGCACATCAAACAATGTGATTTCAAGTCTATAACGCTGCATAATAATTTGTACTGCACGATATTTCCACTTACCATTCATCCCAACACCAACCTTATTAGATCTTGATAAAGTTTAATTTTCATTGTACTAATCTGAGGTCGTGAATGTAAGGCTAAGTACACACGGGTGGAACAGCCGATCAAATAGTTTGTCATCCAATTACGAGCGCGCGACTGGTATCGGTTAATGGCTAGGCGCCGACACAATGAAACTTGACGTTGCGCGGCGACCAGGGGTAGTACTGCTGTACTTATTGGCATGGTTAACAGACAGGTTTGCTTGAGGACGAAAGTAATGATTTCGCGTGACACTGCTTTTTTTAGGGGTTGATTTATTTTGGTCGAGGGTGACCCTTCACGATACTTAAAACCTGTGCTTTGAAACCTTATACTTGATGTAAAAATCTGACGATAATAATGTTATTAAAATACGTATCATTTTCGAATCACATCAGTAATTATGAGTTAAACTATGTATACGTAAATTGGGTGGTGGCGGCCGTGGCGGTAATTTAACTTCCCATCTCCGTTTGCAACTCATCATCATCTTCCTGCCCTTGTCCCGTGTTATTTGGGGTCGGCGCAATATGTTTTTTTCTTCCATTCTGCCCTGTCATTCGTCCGTCATCGTTGTCTCCGTTTGCAACTAATTGACTAATTTTCCTGTAATAACTGAAATCATTATTGTTGTAAATATGAAAGTTTGTGTGTTTCGATCACTCAAAATGACTCTCAGAATTTGTATGAAATTTAGCACTAACTAAAATAGAAGAAGCAATATCTCGAAGACGGGCAGAAATCAAGAGCGGTAAAAACTAACAAACTACTAGAAAGTTGTCTCCGTTTGCAACTAATTGACTAATTTTCCTGTAATTACTGAAATCATTATTGTTGTAAATATGAAAGTTTGTGTGTTTCGATCACTCAAAATGACTCTCAGAATTTGTATGAAATTTAGCAAGAAGAATAAAATTAAATTAATAAATTACTAATTAATTATTATTAATTAATTATTTAATTAATTTATTGAATTTAGAAGCAATATCTCGAAGACGGGCAGAAATCAAGAGCGGTAAAAACTAACAAACTACTAGAAAATTAGAATCATGAAGTATCTAGTAAAATTACCAACAATCACATGGGCGAAATTGCCAACAACTATTAAGAAGTTTAAAAAAAAAAAACTGTCGGTAAACTATCAGTAAATCATTTGCCAAGATAAAAATATTTTATGGTTTTCGTACTGAAATCATTATTGTTGTAAATATGAAAGTTTGTGTGTTTCGATCACTCAAAATGACTCTCAGAATTTGTATGAAATTTAGCACTAACTAAAATAGAAGAAGCAATATCTCGAAGACGGGCAGAAATCAAGAGCGGTAAAAACTAACAAACTACTAGAAAGTTGTCTCCGTTTGCAACTAATTGACTAATTTTCCTGTAATTACTGAAATCATTATTGTTGTAAATATGAAAGTTTGTGTGTTTCGATCACTCAAAATGACTCTCAGAATTTGTATGAAATTTAGCAAGAAGAATAAAATTAAATTAATAAATTACTAATTAATTATTATTAATTAATTATTTAATTAATTTATTGAATTTAGAAGCAATATCTCGAAGACGGGCAGAAATCAAGAGCGGTAAAAACTAACAAACTACTAGAAAATTAGAATCATGAAGTATCTAGTAAAATTACCAACAATCACATGGGCGAAATTGCCAACAACTATAGTTCATTTATATGTAAACAATAATATTTTAACGTCAACGTCACTTAAAACGCAGATAGATAAGATGGTCGGTGGTGCGGTGAATATGATTAGCTACTATTCATTTTGATTCACTCATAATTGTTTAATCTCGCTAAGGACCCAATTCGGATATCTACGCAGACGGAATCATATGCAAAAGCTAGTTATAAATAACATGAACCACCCAGACGCACTCACTGATACGTAAAGCGTATTACACACGCATTAAATGTAAAATCTGCATTCAATTATAAAGCTCAGTACACACTATTAACCTGTCTTTATTCGAATAGTGTCCACGCGTCGCCAAACGGTTTATCGGTGACGGATGGCTGGACGCAGGTGTAGCCCGCACCTTACATTACAACAAACACTATACAGATTACACGCACCTTGTGATGCAATACATAAGGTCTATTTTAGCTTGTGTTTTGAATGAGATAATTTTGTAAGCCTCGTTACAACTTGATATAGGGCGATTGACACAGGTATGTGGGATGTGGGGATGAACGAATGAATATATCTCTGGTGAAGCTATTTTTATCCACATAAGGGGTAACACCCTGTGAACGATAGGGAAGTGAGATAGTGACCGTAAAACTCGTTGTATTGTTAAACAAGAATATCTTTTTGTTATCTCTGACACAAGATTATTTCTTTTTGGAACGCCTGTTTTATATGCCTACGCCTTCGCTCTAAGACACACAGATTTATCGTGGTTGTAAGACCCCTTGTTGAGGAGTGTTTCGATAGGCATCACGGCTTCCTCACTTTCCGCCTGATGCAGGTCACCACCGGACATGCCCAGTTCAGGGTGTTTCGGATTCAGGTGGAGGAAACGCCCGCGTATCAACATTGTCCAGGGCCTCGCTTGCGCGGAGCACCGACGTGTACTCGTGATGACGTGAAGCGGCGGTACTCTCTCGCGCCTGGCCCTGGTTTAGGCCATAGTCCGAAGCGAGGGGGAATAGGATGCGGTCGAAAGAAAAAGCCGCAATCGGAACGGACTTTACACCTCAGCCGCAGGCCCAGGTGTCGGAAGTCGCGGGGCGATCCCTAGCAACCAGCCACTGTAGGCGCGGGTTTGCAGACAACTAGCAATGGATAGCTCGCCGTCCAGCCGTCCGGTAAGGACCGAACCCGAGTCGTCGATGCGTAGTGCTCCACGCACACCTCAAACAGATATCAACAAAACCGTAGGAGCCCAGCAAGCCGATGCGCACTGGGCCCGCGGGAATTTTTGGAAGACTAACCGTGACTCTGCAATGCAAAGGGCAACTGAAGGACACAAATGGATTTTAGGCAGTAAAAGTCTGACACGTCCTTTCATTTCACTCTAGAGCAAGAGAGGTCAGCCACCCAGTAAACCTTTTTTGGGAATCAGTGTAACACTGTTATATTTCACAATATTCACTGCAATGAATGACAAGTTACGTAGCTACACATTTATAATATTATATAAAAAGCCACATTTTCCGTGAAGCTTCCCCGAGCGCCACCAAAAGATCATCTTTTATCATTTCCGCATATAGAAGCAAACTTGACTGGTAAGTTAACTAGTGGCACAATCGCGTATCAATCATCCACTCCCGTATTTAACGAACCAAAAAACTCAGCCTCACAATGGAGGATGACTTTGAATAAACCTCCCATCCCCCAGGGGTAGGGACGGGATGGGGGTGGAAGGCTATCAAAAACACATGTCCTGTAACGTAGCGCCTATCGGCTTGGTGGGGAATCTTTCAATCGTTATCTTTTATTCTGTGCCGAGCCCCCGTTGTGATAGGGATGTGGCTTATGTGATAAGAGAAATACGAGTATTCATTTAAAAAAATGGAACAAAAATGAACCTTTGCATCTGAAAATCGGAACAGGAGTGGGTTTTAGGCAGCAAAAGTTTGACACTATCTCCCGCCCCGCCCAAGGGCGGGGATGTCATAAGATGATTTTCCCATCGAAAACAAAAACCTATATTTATAGTTTTTTTTTGTACCCAAAACCCGAATATGAAATCATTCTAGCATCAGCCTATTTTTAAAAATGCTCAGCCTGTATTATAATCAAATATAAGTAAAATAAAATCTTCATTAATTTTGTTAAAATTTTATTATGACTGTCACTATTGAAACACGCAGTCAGTTGAAGTAAAGATTATAACTGAAAATAAAACAATTGTAAACGCGATTAGATTTCCCAGACTTTTGATTATTATCAAATTGATCGACGTACATAATCAACCTAATAAATACCAAGAGGTACTAATAATAATTACTTGATTCTTAATGCAATCACACAATAATACTATAATCCAGCTTGAAGGACACGCAAAGCAACGAATCCGTTTGTGGTGCAATATTTTTTTATCAGTCTGAGCACGGGATTAGCATGCAATGTTTTTGTCTTGCTGAACGAGTTGAAATGCACCAAATGTACGTCACGTACGTAGATATCTCCTTTTTATTCGTGTTCTTCATTGCTGAAGGTTAAATCCATCCTGGAAAACTTGAAAGATTCACTGTTGAGCTACTTCTAGATTACTTTTGTTAGGGCAGTATGTTGACTTACGTTTAACCGTAAGTATAACCCGCTCCCGTTTCTTCCTTGGGTCATTCGCAACAATACTCAAGTCGGCGTTTAGTGAATTTATAGCGGTTACCTACGTATGGCATCTGCGCGAGATTTATGAAAGTGTGCCACTCGAACACTTACACTTTTTGCTCGGTGCCGTGCCGTGCCGCGCCGCGCCGGACCGTGACAGTGATGGAACGAGTGACGCGGGATGGAACTAGTGTGTCAGCGGACTATGGGGGAAAATGGTACCACAACCGGTTGTACAAACAGCTGCGAATGTTTTTATTATTTATTACAAAAATAAAATGAAGGGTTTGTTAATATTGCAATATAATAAACAGACTGGTTATGGTCTTAGTTTGCGGGCATAGGTCTAAAAGTAAGATCAGAAAGCCCAGTATTGTTATAAACGATATTTTATGTATATATCGATACCGATCTTATACTACCCACTGATACTAAGCCGAGATGCTGAAGACATGCTTACATTTTACCGTGATGTAATAATATGTCGGATATTATGTAACATGTCGTTGAATTATATGAATACATCCCGATTGTGACATCACCACTGAGTGCGGTGACAGTTACCCGCTGTGGCGGTTTATTTTCTAAATCACTTGATATTTATTGGCAAAAAAAGATTCGCCGAAATTTCTTCTTTTTGCAATATTTGTTTTTTTTTTTCAAAAATAATAAATAAGTATTCAGGTATACAATAAAATATAACGAAAATTAATGAGGAAGTTTGTAAATAAGTTTAATTAAAGACTATACCACTAACTCTAAAACTTAGTTTTAATGTACACACACTAGAAAATGTCGATAAAACGGTTTTCCTGGGAATTACGCTTGACTCAAGGCTACAATGGGGTCCTCATTTAACATCTCTTTCAGGACGGTTTAGCTCAGCTGCATATGCTTTTAGAAAAATCCGCCGATGTTGATACCGCTAGACTAGTCTATTTTAGTTATTTTCATAGTATCATGTCATACGGTATCTTACTATGGTGACGGGCTGTCTGCAGCCCACTTTTACTTTTACTTTTTTTGGTAGCTTTTTAAGATCATACTTAGGGTTATGCATCGACTCAATCTTTATATTACAGAAAAGAGTAATTAGAGCTAGCTTAGTACTCTTCTATCTGCTTTTGTTTTTTTTTTTAAGTGTTTGTGTGTACATAAATAAATAAATAAAGGTTGTCGCTGACATGTCATATTTTCAAATTTATATTGCAATAAAACTAGATCATTTTAGTATTAGTAACGCCATCTATTGAGTTCATTTGCTATAAAAATTATCGTGATCAATACAATAACAAAAAAAAAAACTAAGTCAATGTTATCGATTACTGATAATTTTGATATGAAGGTAATTCACAACACTTATCAAAACAAACACCAAAATGAACTCAACCGTTCATATTTTAAGTACATTCAATAAAGTCATAAAATATGATAATTTTTGAATCTTATCACGATGTACCTATAAGGATTATATTTTAAATTATTTTATCGAAGTGATAAATACCGTACGATGCTTATGATATCACTGAGACATTCACATTGTCGTGTTTAAAGAGTATTAAGATAAATTTAATACTTTAATCGTAACACAGGTGTAACACTAATTGGTGTGTTTCCGATGTTATCAAGTTATTAGTGCAATATGAAGATTCTGAGATTACGATAATATTGTTAATATATGGAAATGAGCTCAGCCATGACTAATGTACCTACGTAGGTAAAAAGTCACCTACAGGTACAGGAGGTGGTTTTTTTAAGATCATACTTAGAGTTATGAATTATAATAAAATAACATAATGGCTACGTTCCCTGAGAATGAAGACGGAAAGGTCACACATACAAGCCGGTGTACATGGGTATAGTCGCATATTATACACATATATCACTAGTTTTATATTCCCAATTCACAGATAATTCTGGGCTACTTTATTACTGTAATCAGGGTTTCATTCTACCTGTCAATTACAGAAAATAATGAAAATAGCAATAATATTGCCACATCTGTAAATCAAAAAAAGTCCCCATACTCAGAAGACAAGGTCAGCACAAGACAGAAGAGGCAATATGAATATAATATTGTAAAATCAAATTCTGTAAAACGGAGCAACGATCGCGCAACCATTGCACGACCGGAACGCGCCCCCATTGCGTGATGCGAGCGTTAGTTGCAACTTATGATACCGAAGATAAATGATATCTGTTGGTGTCAGTTTTTGTGAATAGCACAAACGAATGGGTACCTAAACTCGGAAGCATCCTGTTTTTGTATGAGAAAAATAAAGGGATGCTGCAAGCATGAGATGTAGGTAACCTTTTTTATAACCATACGTTTGGTATGATATACAGTTCGAATAAGTTAGCATAACATAACTTAATCAGCCTTATAATGTGTCCACTGCTGGGACTAAGGTCTGCTCTCTAGGAGAGGGAATGGGCCTTAATCAACCACGCGGGCCCAGTGCAGTTTGGTCGGTATCACAAGTCTTCGAAAAATTTGATCTAGGACATACCGGTTTCCTTGCAATGTTTTCTTTTACTGTTTTAAAGCAGTGGTGATGAAATAAATTCAATAATGTGTAACGCAAACTCTTAGGTCGGAGCCGTTTTCATTGGGCTACCTCTGCTCTCGCGGGAATAGGTTAGCAACAAGAAAAAATGATTGTTGGTATGAAATGCAGTTTTTAACGTCATAACCTCTTTCAAAAAACCAAGTGCACCTACTTTGATATGGATTGTATCAATCAGATAAGCATTTTCAACTGAACTCACTGAATAAGCACTTACTTAGTTTCAATTTACTTTTCTGTATCCCCAAGAGTTCAAGAAAAACTGGTTATGAAATGGAGCTTAGTCGATGCACTAGAATGTAAAAACGTTTCAAGTTGTAGGTACGTAGTATACAATACTGGTGACACAGAAAAATATAACTACGAGAAATGAAGAATTTATTCTGAAATATTCACAAGTTAATATTGCAAAACAGTGTATGAAATTTTGCATTAAAAACTTAATACCTACTAAATACAACGTTTTAATGATGTCTCGGAAAGACTTTTTAAAATTAACATGCATTTGGCCTCCACACTTATGCGTTGCTAAAACATTAAGAACACACTTTCTTCAATCCCAAATAAAGGTTTGGATGACCGAGCATGGTTAGTAAGCCATGCTTCCCTTCCGCCTAGATAGCCTCGGAGTTCACAAAACTTCCGGTTTTCTTTTACTCGGTCTATAATTACCTACTAAAATATTAGACAGGATTTTTTCATCCTCGTTGTTTGATTGTGTGCAACGTGTTTTAGTTACATATTGAAGCTGTCCTCTCAGAGAGGATGGGATGTGCCCGGTCTGGAGTATTATACGGAATAACTCAGTCAACACGTCTTCGAATACTGCGAAGTGTGCTCATCTGCTGGCTGTGGGGGAACGGGAGTAGAGTTTGTAGCTTCTGACACTTCCATTCACCATAGACACTAAGGTAGATGTCCCATCATTTCGGCTAGTCACATGTAGACATGAAGCAGTCAGGCAGCCTTGGGTACCATGGTCTGCAGCAATCATTGATACTGGTGTGCATCGCATAGCTCACAATCCCATAAATTTAACATTATGGGCATATATTCAAACTACTATTCCGGCATTTTGCTGACAAATCCTATGTGGAAAAACCTCATAGTACTTTTCCCAACCCAGGAATCAAACGTGGGAACTCATGCTTAGCGTTAACGCTTGCGACCATAAGACCAACAAAGCTCTTACAAATCTTACCTAATTTCCTGTTTCGAAATAAACAAAAAAAACCCAAACAATTCTTTAGTACCGACCAACATTACCTTTTTACTCAAAAACGTTCCAAACCGCTTTACAATGAATATTTCATACAGCCACGGTTTGTATTTGACTGAGTCTTACCGCTAAGATTATTGCTACTTATGCTTCTTGCTGAGAGCTGCACTCTCCCCACCCTCTTACTCTTTAGAGGGGAGATGATATTAAACAAGGGGGTTGGTGCAACTGTGGGCATTTTGTAGTTCTTTTAATTTGTTACTGGGTTGATTGTCTCTGTGACGTTAGAGTCTTATCAAGCTCGATCAATAGCTATTAGGATTTAGATATGAAAACAAATATTGTTAGCACATACTGTTTTAGATCTTTATTGCTGATAGTCAGATCACGTTCACAAGTAAATACAGATAAGCTTACAGGGTGTTTGTTTCGTTAAACGTTTATGTTCTAGAAAAAAACATTTTTTTTATATGAATCGTGTGCTTGGCTGCGATCCCACTTGGTGGTAAGCAGGGAGGCAATCGTTGATGGTGAAGCGCACTAGTTTATTAAGAGCCTATTCACTCTAGCCTTGAAAACACCTAAATTATAATTGGATGGGAAGACCGCAGCAATCAAATTATTCCAGTCCTTCAATGTACGCGGTATAAACGACGAGGTGAACTACTTTGTCTGGACCGTATAGGTATCAACAATATAAGTGCAGACACTCGCCGTACGTCGGGTTTTCCGATCGTAGAAAGGCAATTCTTCTGTTTTGTGCTGAGTACGACACTAGCTTTTGAGTCTAGTATCTGTTCAAATAACTTCAACTTTTATATTTAAGGATCTCCATACAGAACTTTTCTTTCGAGACAAACAATTATATATTTTGTAAGCGTCCGTCTGTCAGTCGTCCTGGAGCAGGCGAAGTTTCAACTTGTACAGCTCTCCTTTGAATAAAATATAAATCTTAGTTCCGCAAGTAAAAAGAGAACACAACTGAAAATACATTTTAGTTCAAAAGAACGGAGCGAGCACAGCGAGCGCGAACCGATCAGAATAAATTGCTTACACATACAGACATTACAATATTTTAGAGTGGCGACGCGCATACCTGAGTGGTAACGATTTTTAAATAAGATTACTAATTCAACAACATTTACAGTGTAATTTAATAGGAATTACTCCTACATCGTGGGTGCGTTCACATACATGTAAACTCACATATAGGCCATAAAAATATTTGCTCTGTGCGGGAATCAAACCGTGACACGTAGCGTTCCACCAAACCACTCAAACACTGCGCCAACCATACTATCTACGTTCACTATCTTCTAAGCTGTGTAGGTAATGTACTAGATCCGGCTATTATAGTATTAGTATGATCACAATCATCAGCTCAGTTATTGTAAAGATAAATGTTGTATTGGCATCTAATACTAAGACTAAGCTGTAGCTAAAATTAGTACCTACTAACTAAAAATATTAATTACTTTTTGTTGCGAGCACGACGATGGCAAAGTCCATGTAATTATCGGAATCACTAATTATCATTTGATGAAAATTAGGTACTTACAGAAAAACTATTTCTTCCTCGTTATAAACGATACTTATAAGTGTCAAGGCAAAGTTCAGGAGTGACTTTTCTCATTATAACAAATAACTATTATTCTAATAGTTTTGGAGATAAAACAACTACAAATCTTTTCTTCGTATGTTACAGATTGTACTTAAATCTTTATTAGTTCTTTTTATCACTATATTCTAAATAATTGGTGAATAAGAGCTCTCATACTGTTCGTATCAAAACGTTGAGCTGTGAATAAAAGGGATAAAAAAATTGGTATGTAGCGAAGATGAGAATGATGATAGGGATGTATGATGTGATGAGATTGGATAAAGTGTGAAATGAGTATATTAGAGGAAGTTTGAGAATGTCGCCAGTAAATGAAAAATTGTAGGGGTATCGTTTGTCTTGGTATGATCATGTTACAAGGAGGGATGAAACGTATGTTACTAAAAGAGTTATGAGTATACGTGTAGATGGGTGGAGAGGGAGAGGGAGTCCAAATAAAAAGTGGATAGATTGTGTGAGGATATGAAACAAAAAAGAAGTGAGTGATATCGTGACAGGTGAAAGAACAGAACAAAAAAAAATGTGTTGCGATGACCCCAAGTAACATGAGACAAGGACAGAAAGATAATAATGATAAAGCTAATTAATTAGTGTGTTTGTTTACTTCTTAACCTGACTGGATCACAGATTCAAGACAAACAATCTAACAACCGACAAGCCAAAGAAAAAGGACCTACATGTCGGTAAGATGGATTAGTGATCAGTTTCTATTTCAGTTTCTGACTACAAAACAACACATTACTTCATACTAGTCTTTCAAAGACTTTTATTTAAATTTTCTGAAGTCTGAAGTCGGAATTTATAGTCGCACGGAGATAAGTACGTACAAGAAGTCTTTACAGATCACCCTCAAGATTACATAGGAGGGCGCTCCGATTCACCCACATGATAAGTCTGATCTCTAAGTCAATCTTCTGCCAGTTTTCCTAATAGGTAAGAATAGGGGGCGACAGTCCTCCATTAGTGAAACCTTTCAAAACAAAATAATTAAGTTGTTAGATTATAATGGATTGTTGTTGCACCAATTACTGTTTTTGTAATTATATCTAGATATCTCTTGGAATTTATTTTTTAAGTTTAAAAAAATGTATTTTTAAAGCCTATACAATAAATAGTTTAGGATATAGGCTATCCTGACACCATATTTGATCCTTTCAGCCGTATGACCGTGAAGGAGCATATGATGTAAATAGATACAAACTAACGCCTTTGATGATTACTGTTGGATTTGATGATATGACGATAACAATTATTTTTTTATCCATTTATTTATAAGTCGTTAGATTATTATTATACTCTTTTTAGTGCACCATAAAAAATACAGTAGGAGCTTTATTAATAAAATGAATACGTTGAAACAAAGGGCGGTCTTATCGCTAAAAGTAATTTGTTTTACAAACAACCTTTGCATGAATTTGATCAAGAAGACAAAAATATACGAAGATAGTTCGTCGTATAGTATATACAATATACAAATGGTCTCGTGGTCACGAGCGTGACTGTTGAGTTTGGTGTTTTTTTTTTCTGTTAAGATTTACCTTCTGTGTAGTTGCCCGGGAATTGCAAGTAAGTATGCCTCGGAAAGAACATGAAGCTGTTGGTTCTGCTTCAGATCTCTCTCTTGTTACATCAGATTGCCATCTCATCGGACAATTAGAGTAGGTAAAGGAATATAAAATGCATCTGTACTGACACGTACGCACTTGACTTGTGAATAAAACAGATCTAATGATGAAGCCAAAAGGTAGGGACGGAAACTATGTAATATAATAATGTATTCTAGCCGTGTTCCGGCTTGATTAGAATTGGTATGCGATGCACTCTGGCTATAAAGTACCATCGAACTGATTTGATGATGAAGTCGAAAGGTATATAGTCGGAACTCTATTATAAAACAATGTATCCTACCGTGTTTTGGATTACTGAAATTATTTCGAGATGTAGTTACTCTGGCTATAAAAGGTTTTAATGGTTATATTCTATAGGTACATTCCTATTGAATTTGCAAACTAGTTTTAGGTGCAGCTGAGGTATATCATAACTAAAAAGAGTAAAATAAAAATAAACTTTTTACAAAAAAAAACAAATCGACTTCAAAGAGGCTACACTATTGCTGAGTGGAAAATGGAAAAGGCCACGGAGTAAAGCCGCGGGTAAAAGCTAGCAACAAATAAAATGTATATCGTACCAAATCATACTCAGCGCTATCTGTCCTTGTAATTTAAAACACGTCGTAGATAAAGGTCCATGCAGGCGGTATCGCTGTGTCCGCTAGTCCGTCCGTCCGGGCCGCGTCCGTGCGTCCGTATCGACACGATCGCAGCTCGTTAGAGCCGCCCGATACGACTGATTTACTGGCGATACACTGTTACGTACGATTTGCTGATATAAGGGACGGTACACGGTGCTGCGTGGATGGGACGGCAAATAATAGGATCGAGTTGAAGAGGAAAAGGTTTGTCCTGTCCATGTCCTGAATTATGACGCAGGATGCACTATCCTGGAAGTACATCCCTTTGAGATTATTTACAATAATCTGCCTAGTCTTTTCTAACCTTTTTAGAGTTGCCAGTCTCCCTGGGTATAGTTGATTACCTACTGCCTATCTGAAGTCCGAAACAGGATACCCTTTGCCTGGATTAATGACAGATTTTCTAGTGTTCAGACACTATTCGTTTGGATAGTCAGCTATCCATAACGAATGTCAAAAGATACAACAGCCAGCCAGGACTAACGGTTTAATGTACTTTACGAGGCATGAATGTTAAGATGGTCACCCATCTGCACGTCGACCTCAGCAAATGTTGCTTAACCTTGGAAATTGAACCGTGTAGCTGTTACTATTTTAGCCATGAGCACTTCTCACGCACGATAGCAAAAGCAAATTAAGACATTTCTAATATTTGAAAAAGTCACAGATTACCAACAAAAAGGAACAACATATAACAGCTCTTCATCAGTATTCACCGTCCACAAAAACAAATAGCTCCTAATCCACTAGCCCACGAATAAACTAGGTCACCTAATAAGTAGTTTGTCGTATAACTAAGCAGAAAAATGTTCTTGGTGACCTCGCACGAATCACTCAGAGACGCCATCACTCGCCAGGAGTTACGGATGGGAGGCGGATGCATATTCATGCGGTCGCCCGGTCGGCTCTAGCAAATGTGAACGGTCCCTAATATCCACTAGCGATAGCGGATGGTCTCGCTCCTAATTAATATTGTGATACATAAGTGATGGTTCGTTTGTCTGTGTGTTCGATTAAATCCGTGGTCTTTACAACTACGCAAAAAAATTTGATGCGTTTTTTTTAATAGATAGAGTGATTCAACAGGAAGGTTTATATGTATAATACAAGCATAATATAGTTGAGAAAAACTGATAATTTTAGAGGTTTCTAATGTGATGTCGTAAATAAACATATTTTTTCTTGCGCTTACATTGCAATCGATGACTGAACCCTACGAGATACATCAAAATAATGTAAGTACCAAAGTGTTTAAGGTACTTAATAGGTAATTAAGGTAATTTAATGAATATTTTCGAATATATTACAGATTTAAAATTCAGGAACATAGCAGTTGCGTTGGACTCTCTCCTCACAAAATGGTGTTGAAAGTAGGTTATCCTGATGTTTTAATAAAAAAAAAAAAAAACATAATCCACCTAAACTTTGCAATGGCACGCGTTTGCTGGTAAAATTACTAAAAACTTTCATAATAGATTGCACAATACTCACCGGATGTGGTACCGGAGAAGATGATATTGATTCCCCGAATTGCTTTAATACCATCGGATTTTCTGTTCCAATTTAAACGCCTACAATTTCCGGTAAAGATATATTTTGCAATGACCATTAATAAATCTTTGGGTCAAACTTTCAACATTGCAGGCTTAGATTTGAGCGTTGAGTGTTTTCCACATGGCCAATTATATGACTCTTTTTCAAGAGTAACATCTAAAGAAAACATGTTTGTATTGTCTAATGTTAAAAAAGCTGTCGATGTTGTATACGTCGTGGCCAGACAAGAGATCTGGCCACGTCATATATAAAGACACTCTGTAGTATATTTAGTACCAGCATTGCATCCGTACGAAGCCGGGGCGAGTCGGTAGTACTTACATAATTTCGCTTTTATAATATTAGTGTGATTATAAGGTGCACCACCGCATTTATAAAACCTATTCCAACCGCAACCGGTTCCACAGTACACAACTTACATTTTAACAGCTTAGTCCTAGGTTTCGTTTTAGGTCTGCTTAACAAAGCACTGAAGTGAAACTTTATGGTAAAACAAAACATTTCAAGCATCCAAACTGCTGCATTTTGTTTAAGTGTGCAATATATCTTCATCTACTAAATCATATTCCTCCCAAAGCAAAACCGGGTCATAAACTAATACTACTCATAAACAGATCCGCATTTATCACAGATCTGTGCAGCAGATATTTGCTAATTTATGTAATTAAGATGTATCGGCACATCTGTCGTCCCTACCTACCTTCAGTACGGCTGTATAGTTGATAGTGTTCTGACTAACGAGCTATTGATTAGTCGGGGTGCTCATATTTAGTTTACAAATTAGTGGATAAGTTGTCTGGGAAACTGTTCTAGTTTCTTCTCCTTCCTGTTATTGAAAGTGACTTAAAGGATGTTTATTGACATTTTGAACAGCTATTTGGCCTTATTTTGTAGCTAAGTTTTGTATATACAAGTGTAAGTAAAAAAAACCGGGAGAGAAGGGGTCAAAGAGTTGAACCTCTCAACGTCAGATTTCTGACCTCATTCAAAGATCTCTTTAAAAAGATATCATTATCATTTCAGCCGACACTGCTCGACATATAGTCCTCCCCCAAATTTCGCCACAACGACTAGTCATATGCGCTTCGCATCCATCCTATTCCCAAAACCCTCACCAGGTCATCAATCCACCTTGTGGGACTAGTACGCTTCTTTCTCACTTCTAGTACGTGGTCGCCACTCCAGAACTTGTCAGCCCCATCGAATATCTGTTGTGCGAGCAATAAACATCACAGCACCCAAAAAACAGCACACAGCACCCAAAAACAGCACTCAGCACCCAAAAAATCGCCTAACTTACACACAAGTTAGGCGATTTTTTGGGTTATGTCGGTAACCATGGTTCCCCTGCGGATATCTTCATTGATTCAATCACGCAAGAAAACTCCGAGCGAGTCGAGCTGAGCCGTATCTGTTGCCCGGATAAAAAAAAAAACAAAATTTTTATTACGGTAATTGTTACAATTTCGACTATCAAGTAGCACTGATATCAGAGTTATTGAACAAGAGTGCAGGAACATTAGGGACAGAAATGTATATATGTCATGGCCAGATCTTAGGAATTGATCACTTCATGAAATGGCCAACTAAAACTGGCCAGATCGTTTTAAACATTAAAGTTTGACGATACGTCAATCCTCGTTTGACCTAATTTCTTCAGACCTTTTATTATCATAGAAATCCTGCATCAATGATGGCCAAACGAGAATTGACATATCATCAAATGCTAACATTTAAACGATCTGGCCAGTTTTAGTTGGCCATATCATGAAGTGATCAACTCTAAGATCTGGCCACGACATATACACTACAACAGTAATTGCCGTGACCTATAATCGGTACTATACTTAGCAAAAAGAAAACAAGTTAATATATCTCCTCTAGCATTGTTTAGCTATTTAATCTAATAAATCTGTTTTTGTATCGTTTGTATGTACACAGCAATAGAAGACCTCCCACATGGTGACCGACGACCTGGTCATGGACATTCAATAGATGCCAGACACACAGGACCTGTGGCGTCATTGTGGCGACACTTGCGGGGAGACCTACGTCCAGCAGTTTAAATGATGATGACCATTCGTGTGCTAAAGTAATAAATAAACCCAAAATAAATACTGCAATACTTTCTTTTATTTTATTTTCATTTCCCCACTGGGTCACAGAAAATCTGAGAAGTCAAAAGGAATACCGTCAGTACACGTTGAAAGCTCTGATTAAACTTTTATACATTTGCGAAGAAACACGGTAACTGCAGGAAATTGCTCGCACGCTGGCTTCGAGTAAATTTCCACCATTGAATAGTGATAATCATACTAAATGACGTCGCTGTGGGTCTCCCGGAATCTCGGCTAATATAAATAAACATTACCCTGTAGATATTGAAGGTTTATGTGTATATTTATTTTATTCACAGATTTTAGATAACGATGAATTGCTTGATACGTGGTGCTGGCAGAGGACAAGATGGTTCGTGGGGCTGAAAGATTCTGAAAAGGTGACCGCGTACCTGAAGATGCAGCTAAGGCCTCCCACAAGATGCAAGATGCTCAGGAGCAGTCAAGGTTTATTTTCATGAGGATAATTTTGGGAGTACATTCATTGTGCGTACAGCTAAGCAGTGGAATGCCCTGCCGGAGTCTGTGTTTCCTGGTAGCCCGTGAATCTTTAAGTCAAGTGTAAATAAGTTACTTCTAGGTAAGCGTGCTCCATCGTCGACCGCATCGTCACTTTCCATCAGATATCAAACGCACCTATCAACAATGAAAAAAAAAAAGAAATCATCCAATGACTTCTCCCGCCGTAGGGCGCAGCGTGTCAGCATGTCACCTTTTACTGGCTAAAACCCATTCCTATTTTTATACATATGTTCTTTGCCTTGTGTTCCAGGACCCTGGGTTTCCCTTCCAGAAGCAAACTCATGGCTCCAGTAGGCTTCGACCCTGCTGGACCCCTACTTATCTGTTTGAGGAGCGCGTGGATCACTAAGCGCTGTCGACGACTGCGGCTCGGTCCTGGCAATTACCAGACGAGATTGATTATTAAAGCTATCTATTGCTCGCCGTCCACAAGCCCACCCCTACGGTGGCTGGAAATCGAGGTTGGGATCCCGGCAACTCGGGCGTGAGGACTTTCTCACGCGTGCGGCCGCCTCCTTTTCTAGCATTACTGCTTCACAGAAGGAGGCGAAGGCCTGCCATTCCTCTTCGCTCCGGACCATGATCTGTAACAGTGCCCAACGCGAGAAATCGTTGCCGCCGATGGCCCCCATGACGACATGGCAGTACTCCACCGAAGCGGGGCACACCTCCACCGTATATTCCACCGTGTCCTCCAGGCGGTCTTCATAATGATGACACCCGGGTGTTTCTGAAACGAATCCGGTGCAGGAACCTCCCAAACTTACCATGTCCAGTGAGGACCTACGTCATGAGGAAGGTGAGGACGCCGTTTCTTTCCAGTCACATCTCAACAAGAAGACTTACTGCATTAGTTATGGCGTGCGAGCACTGGGTTACGATAGTCGCTGTTGCCATTCTACCATGAAAGGTAGTAGCACTTGATGTGCCAGTACCGTAGTAAATGTATATGTCGCTCGAAATTATGATGCCGTTGATTACTACTACGATAATTTTGGTGCAAAGGATCAATAGCCACTGTGGTTTTTAGAAGTATTGCCAAATGAATTAAGCTGTTTTTATAGGTTTAATAAGTGGTGGAATCAAAGTAACTAATACGAGTATTTCTGTACTAATATTATAAAGCTAATGACTTTGTTTAGTTGAACGTCACGTGGTTGGTTTCGGGAGCTACTGGAGGGAATTTAAAAGAAATGTATAAATGATATAGTATGCTTTTTAAAGAAGGATATCCTTCTTCGAAATGCATACTATATCATGATTTTGTATAGTCCTGTTGTGTCTATACAAAATCACGCTACGATCAATAAGAACGGCCCCCCTAGCCAAGTTACAATCGTATCGTTCACGCCAAACGCTTCGAGTAGGCCACGCCTCCAATTCCTTTGTTCGGACCACGTGACTGAGCGTTGGGATGACGTCAGAACAAAGGAAGGAGGCGGAGCCTACTCGAAGCGTTCAGCGCGAACGATACGGTTGTAACTTGGCTAGGGGGGCTGAGCAGTAACAAGAGACGGTGAAATCACTGGGGACAGCTAGTCATTAATATATGTAGTAGTTCAATACCTTTTCCATACCATTTTAATTGCAAGTATCGGTTTCAGAAAGCGACCAAAAATCACCGTATATTGAAATCGGAAACAAGGATTGAAACTGAAAAATATAATTATATTTAACAGATTCGTGAAGGTATAACTGTATATTAATCAAATAACGGAAATAATTCCCCATCAGCGTCACGTCAGTGCTACAGCGCTACAGCGCTAAGATCTACGGTGCTACGAGCTACGCGGCTACGAGCTACGCGGCTACGAGCTACGCGGCTACGAGCTGCGGCGCCACGGTTGTTATGTGAAAAGTTACCAATTGGAGCGCGCATTTTTAATTAATAGATTTTTATCTCTGTTTTTTTTTTCTTTTCCCGATGTGACATAATACAAATCCTGGTTTTCGTTTATGATGACAGAAAGTAAGATAATACTGTATTATGGCAGGGCTTATTCCACTATTGTAGCGTTTGTATAAAATAGTAAGATCACTTTTGTTAAAGCTACTCGCTAACTAGACGATTTCGGAAAAATCTGAAGAGGCAAGTAACTTTGCATGTGTAGTGTGTAAGCTAGATTTTACTGCAGTGTTTAGATTTTTCATATTAATACTATATATTTATCCAATATAAAACCAATCATTTCCGTATATATGTGGGGTAGAGAACAAAAGAATAAAAGCAATGTATAAGTTAGATTATTTATTAACCCAAGCGGTATACTAACATGTAAATATTAGCACTATAATGTTATTATAACAGAGGAACACAATACATCAGTAATAATAATCATCAGTACTTAATAATCAAAACATAATCACATTTATTCAACATCATAATTCAATTCATAGCAATAGCAATATAGCAATACAGCAATAAAAATATATTTAAACCAAAACATACCTGACTGTTCAAAACTGTCTTGCCGAGTCCGAAGCCAAACAAAATCTGACAGGCAAACTGTGGCTTTCGCTACGTCCCCGTCGGGGGGCGTGGCAGGTGGTGACAGGGCTTCGCCCTCTGACCGCAGAGTCCAGCCGGGGCCCGTGACAACGGACCCGTCCTTCTGGTGCCTAACTAGGCTCGGCGGTTGTAGAGCTGTGTGCTCTATGTGTATGTGTTTGTATGTGTATACTGTAGGCGCGTCACGACGCTGCTGCACACAGCGCCGACTCTTCACGGCATACCGGCGGTCAGTCCCCGCCAGGTGAGACCCCTAGGGGAAGCCCGGCGGGAGACGACCAGCGACGAGTATTGGTAAATACGGCTTGTTACGAACCTACAGTAGGAAGTGTGACCCCCGTCTAACCCGCTTCCAGAGCGAGCCGGTTACGGTTCAGACCGCAGGGACGATTTATGTGTGTGTGTGTGAGCGGCATTGTACTGTGTTACATCGCTCAGTGACGTGCACCGAATAGCTAGCTTGCGCTATCCATTCGGTGCGTGAGTCCAGCGCGTGTATAGTGGCGAGTGTGTGGTCGACTCGCGTCTTGCCTATATTAACTTAGCACATGACGTTTGTCGGGGTGCAAGTAGGAATGTAGAGTCTTATTGTTTGAATAGGCCGCGTGTAGACTGGAGCGGCCTATTCAGGCGTCAATCCGGGGGAGGGACTCGCTGCCCGCAATCAGGTCGCGGGGGAGTCGTCTCGCGTCAGGGGGGCGCGCATGCCATGGCGCCAGGTGCTTGACGTGGGGCCAAGCTGAGGCGTCGGCACGCGCGAACATCCCCTTCGCGAAGCGTCGCACAAACTCATCCAGGCTCTCAATCCCGAGGTCGCGTTCGATGATGTCATTCCTCACATAGCGAGGAGAGTCGACGACTCTACGCAACGCAAGATGTTGTTGCGCGCGGAGTCTGTCTCGGCTCGACTCACTAGTGAGGGCGAACCAAGCTGGGGCGGCGTACGTCAACACTGGGCGAATATACGCTTTGTATATGCCCAGTTTGACGCGCGCCGGGAGGCGGGGTGACCGGCAAAGCGTCTTGCGTGCTCTTTTATAGTGCGGCCTGCTTGTCAGTGGCGGGGAGTGAGTAGTCAATAGACTTACTTATCAAAAACAGGGTACTTGGAAAAACACGTTAATATTTTTTTAAAAATAAACAGGAAATGGATATTTCTCCCACATATATACCTATAAAAACCAGCAATATATTTTTCCTTCACACATGTCTCCTATTCGAAGAAATGTGTTACCTTTCATTTGTGACTCAAAAAGGGATAATTAACTAATTAATACTATTAGAACTTCTATGTGCAATTTGCGTTACAACATTTTGTTAATTTGTTCTGTAAAAAGTCACTGTGTACCTACTTAGGATGCGGTTTTATTATTTCCAAACTCAATATTTTACACTAAATTATGTATTTAATAATCTCAAGAATCTTAACCACCCACTCAGTACAACCGCCCAATGTTCCATTACGCGAACCTCACGCTCGAAATATAAAACAGTAAAGCATCACGGCATTTAATTAATAGTGGGTAGGCAGCGAGGCAGGGAGCTTTAATTCAGGAAATCCATTTATATGATAAACGCGCGCTGTTTAGTGCCAGTGTGCTAGTCGAGGGTTAACTGCCGTTAGTTAACGTCGGTTAAATGGTGCCGGGTTCGGAAATTACGGTTAATTATGTTTAGGGAGAAATAAAATGGAGTAGTTACCTAATACTGGTCACAATATATATTTTCCAAAGAAATTAGTATGTAAAAACATTTTCATACACATTTTTGTTTTATTGTAACATTTAGTGCCATCATGTAAAAAATAAAACTATTAAACGTCAGTTTTTTTTTTGTCAAATCTTTCTAAGATCTTCAGGAAACAATTCTGTAATAAAACTTAAAAAAACCCCTAGTTTTTATCTCTAACAGAAAACCACACGTGAAACTATAAAATGTACCTTCAACTAAGACTACAAAAATAAAATCATCTCTAAAACATTTTCCTTTAACTGCAGTTACAATCAGTGGCACCCGCCGCGCGCCGCGCTTCGCCTGCAATAGAGACGTACAGATGAATTTTAATGCTGTAGTTACGCATTCAGTGCTAATGGCTCCTTGAGTGGGACACGCAGACATACAGACAGACAAGACGAGAGTCACAGTAAACAGTCTGCCAGCACTCGAGACGCGAATGTACGCGTTTCAATATGCACGTCTTTTTGAGAGTCCGGTGTACAGAGAGTTAGATTATGTGACGGTAAGTTTTAGCTCGGGAGGAAGTGTTAGAAACTATCTATGAGAAATTTATTTACTAAGAAATGAGAAGATTTGGAGCTTGATGCCAAGAGACTTACTAATGTGTGTTGTAGTCTATAGTAGTAATGGTCTGTTGGGTATATGCTCAGGATTATGTTTTTTTTTGCTATTGTTATAAAAAAGCACGTAAGGGAATAGGCACCTGTAAATAGAACAGATTGACTGGCCTGTTGGTCTGGTAGTTAGCGACCCTGACTGCTATGCCGGAGGTCGTGGGTTCGATTCCCACCCAGGATAAATGTTTGTGTGATGAGCACGATCATTTTTTCTGTGTCTGGGTGTAATTTATCATATATGTTTGTATTTAAAAATATATAAGTATGTTTATCAGTTGTTTAGTACCCAAAACACAAGCTCTGCTTAGCTTGGGACTAGACGGCGTTGTGTGATAGTTGTGGAATATTATTATTATTATAAATATTATTATTATAGAAGGATTATTTCAGAAATCAATTTTTTTATAAGTTCTAAGAAAAAAAAGCAATTTTTCATAATATATTCGTAAATCGCATAATTTTATACATTGAGGGAGCTCATAAACATACACAACTTATACACAACAGAGCAAGCCTAAAACATATGCTCAAGTTAATAACAAACTAAAAATTCAATCGGCTTCCATTTTAATTTGAAAGTCAGTTCAGTCACTTTCCAGTGGGGGACCACTGGAAAGTGACTTATTAAAACTAAATAGAAAACATATTCTATGGGAAGGTACCTACAGGATTGAAACCATACCCGTAACGACTCAATCCTTTTTAACTTCGTGGTCCAACCCCAGTCATATCTACAGTCATATTTTTTACTTAAATCTGATGATTTTAAGAAGTACAATGGTATTCATTTTAAGGGCCAAATCAATTCCAAGGTACAAAGAACTACCACAGAGCTATTTCATATCCCAACACAAAAAAAAAATGTATTGTAATTCCTAAACTTAATTAGTGATATGAGAGTGTACCACGAGAAACTATATACCTCTGCATACCCCTTAAGATCATGATGGTATTTTAACAATCTGTTTAAGCAATTTACAAACGATGCAATTTAGACGAAACCTGGAGATAGCGGTCAACAATTGAGGAGTTGCCTATTTTCTGAGTTTTCTATCTCATCTTGATCAAATTGAAACGGGTACCATTGGTAAATTACTACTCTTCCACACTAAAATCAAATAACAATTGGCAAAGATATCGCTGGTCGTGATTAAAAAAAAACATTCTGATGGATTGAGAACTTCCTCCTTTTCTTAAGATGGTTAAATTCAGTAGAATATTTACATAAGTAAACAGTACAGGACATTGTAACATTACGCCCGTTACCGCAAACAATAACATGTAATCATAACCCCCAATTTACGAGCAAACTAGCACGAAACGCTTACCAAACACATTAACATATAAAAGCTCTAGTGCAAAACATGTGGCTCTTGATCTGTGAAATTCATTAGTTGGCTTTTTGGGGTAAAATAGGAAATATACGAGTACACAATATGGTATTTCATATGTGCAGATAGTTCAATTAAAAGAAGTGAAAAATAAGGACACAAATAAAAAATGGGCGATCTCAGATGCTTTCTTCTTCTTAACCGACTTTCAAAAAAGGAGGAGGTTCTCAAGTCGTCTGAATGTTTTTTTCGTACTGATTCGATTCAAATTTTGTCCGACCAGTAATTAGTCACCTGGGTAGTTCGGTTGTTCACTTCGTTTAAGTCGTGGAAGGTGCAGGTGGTAGTCCATGCAGAGTAGGAAAAGAGATGACGCATATCCTGTGAAGGGGCTCCACACTAGGACTGTGTTTATGATGGCTCAACGATACCCGATTAGGCCAGAGCTAAATTGAGTATCTTGACCGTCAGTTTTGTCAATCACGGTTAGTCAGCTGCAGAAAAAATTTGTTGTTTCTGCAGCTGGTCCTCCATATTGGAGAATTATTTATTCATGTAAACAGTTTACTTGAAACATGACAAAGAAAATAAATAATAAAACATCTTTCTTTTTGAAATATTTAATTCAATATTTAATCATTTATATGTAATTTAATATTAACTATAGTCACCCGTTCCAACGTTGCGTCCATCTCTGAATAAAACTCATTGACTGCAGCTCGCGTTAATATGATTACCGTGGATTACCGCCGTAATGCTGGTTTAGTGCTTGCGGTCCGTCCGGGTAGCGACGGTAAAGCGGTAATGGATGTGTCCGCATTTCTATATTGTCGACTAATGTAAGGTGTGTTGTCTTATAGCCATCATTGGGGAGGACAGTGGCATGGCTTTGTATGATGTGATGGTGACATCATTTCTGTCGGCCTTAAAAATTTGTATAATCTCCAATCAACATATTATAAAACTGACATCATATCTAAAATTCGATGCCTTCAGTCGATCGATTATTTTCTAACTTGTTGTTACAAATTCGATTAATCAATCCATGGAATAGTAATTGAATGAGTTGATGAAAGTTAGAATCAATTAATATCCCGAATAGCATCATACTGATCGACAAATATACTCATCAATAAATCGGTACCAGTCGGAAAACTGATCAGGCGTTTGATTTGTAGCATGGGTACAATGTGCTTTTGTATTGTAACGATTTATTTTGTAATTCATTCATTTACAAGTAAATGTTTTATTCTATGTAGCCTTCTATCAATAATGTTTTTTTTTTAGTTGGAAAATCATCAAATGACTTATCCAGCTCTGAGTGGAGCAAGAAGCAAGACTGTCTAACTTTTACTGTCACTTACAGTTTCTCTGTGCGTTCAACATTTCCGCAGCCCAATTACGCGTGGTAACGGCCCCGACAACAACAACACGCGCCGTCGACGACTTGGGCTCGGTTCGGACGGTTACCGGACGGTCGGACGGCGATTTGAGCTACCCATTTGCTCGCTGTCCGCAAGCCCACGCCTACGTTGGCTGGAAATCGGGATCGGAATCCCGGCGGCGGTTCGGGCGTGCGAACCGCCGCCTCACGCGATCGGCCGCCTGCTTTGCAAGCATTACTGCCCGCTCTACTCCACGCTCCGGACCATGGCCTGTACCAAGGCCCGGCGCGAGAGATCGCCGCTGCCGATCGCCCCGACGGGGACACGGCGTTGCTCTGCCCAAGCGGGGCACACCTCCACCGTGTGCTCCACCGTGTCCTCCGGGTGGTCAACAAAATGGTGACATCCGGGCGTTTCTTCCGCACGAATCCGGTGCATGAACTTCTAAAACTTACCATGTCCGGTGAGGACCTATGTCATGCGGAAGGTAAGGACGCCGTGTTGCCTTTCCAGCCATTTCTCAAAGAGGGAAATTACAGCCATAACTATGGCGTGCCCAGCACTGGGTTGCGATAGTTGCTGTCGCCATTCCGCCATGAGACCCCGCCGGAGTTTGTCGCCAAGCCGCGACTTGTCGTGGTAGCGGAATTTCGCCCCGACGTTGCATCTCCACGCGCAGATCGTGTATGCATTCAAGGCCTGTTGCCTCCAAATCCCACAGTAGCTGGCCAGCAAGCAGGCTTGCCGTTTTGCGGGAAACCGTGCGGTATCCCCGCACCAGCCGTATGGCCATGACCCTCTGGCACGCGTTCAGCTGGGCCGCCGGTCGCTTTCGCAGTGACAGTGCCCACACCGGTGCCCCATACAGGGACCGGACGATGCCTGCGTAGAGCCTCTGGCAGGAGGCGTCTGGACCCCCGAGGTTGGGCAGCAACCGCTCAAGGGCAGCCCCAGCCCGATTCAGTTTGGGAGCCAGACCTCGGAAATGCTTACCAACCCGCACTGGGCCCGCGTGATGTATTACGGCCCATTCCCTCCACTAGAGAAGAGGCCTGAGTCCTAGCAGTGGGAACATTGAAAAGCTGCTTATGCTATGCTATTGTCCAATTCGATCATTATTTCTTTAATAATATAGCAGCATTTATTGACTTAATCAAGTCTGCATTTACCGTTAATGGCTGAAGTTATACCATGCCTTTTACCTACACAAAACAGATTTCTAACTATCTAATAATCTTTTGATCCTCGAAGCGTGAACTTTGTTCATAACATTAGCTAATATATTCTCTAAGCGGTTGCAGCGCGGCGCCGGCGCCTGATCAATATAAAAGTTTGTATTGAAGTTGTTGCTAAATATTTCAACAACGCGATTAATTAGCGGCACAAAGATAAACCGTTATTAATATTAGAGCTAGCTAGATGTGACGGAGGCGCTAGTGCGTGGCGGGAGCTTGGCGGCTGCGGGGCCGCTGCGGGGTGGCTGCGAGACGACTGCGTGGTTATCACGCATCTTTAAGGAGCACAGATTTAATAGCTAGTCGACTCGTTAATTAAATTTTTAATTAAGTAGAGTTAAGTGAGGAGTCAATTGAAAACACAAGTTTGACATCTCCGAAAGTTGTCGTTGCGGTGCGGCGTCGCGCGTCGGTGGAAAAATGTTGTTGTATTTGAACGACTCTGAAAGGCGACGCGCGACGCTAGGAATGTTTTAATCAATTTGTAGAAAATGAAGTCGGCCGATAGAAGTAAGTTATTGGCTGGCTGCCTATATTTTTAATTAGTGCCAAATACAAATGGAAGCTGTACTGTTGCCTTATTTTCTTATTTCTTCGAAGTAGTTTTAGTAATTAATTAAACCTATAAAAGTTGGTTACCCTTAGTTATATAGGTACATTTTCTTACAGATGGCTTTCAACATAAATTCTACGGTACGAAAGATGTGAAGATGATTAATACAAAATACTTTTAATGAAGGCAGTATGGCTTAGGTATAACAACTGATTTAATAATTCACTGCAAGTTACCTAATAGCAAAAATACTCTGTTCAACCGCCTATAATTATATTCTTTATTGAAAGGCGCAAAAATTCAAGGTTTTTTTTTACCATTGATAATCTTGTGTTTGACCACTAACTCACCTGATGGTAGGCGACGATGGAGCACGCTTGCATAGAAGTAACCTATTAAATTTTAATTTAAAGACCTCTAAGTTGTAGTTATTAGAGGTAACACAGACTCCGGCAGGGAATTCTACTCTACCGCTGTACGAATGCTGAGTGCATGGATGGGATGTTCACCATGTACCGGTCTGGTGGTCCGAAGATGGATAAAAAGGTTTCACTATTCAATTAGGACATAGCTTCCCCCAAGCATCTTCACAATGCCCCGTGTGCGTCTCGCATCCATAGTATTCCCATAAGCCTAACCTAGGTCATCGGTCAGCCTATGTGCAGGCAAGTTTAACTGACCGCACAAAGAGTATATAACAAGTATTTCTGATTTCGGGGTTACATCAAAATGAACACAGAATAACCGCATCCTTACAAAGCACGCTATTATAAATCATTATTCCATGTTGTTACACCTATTAAAGGTACCTAAACACGGCAGCATCACATAAATATTCAAACCCCGAAAGTGCAGTGATAGGTCAAGTCACTCAATAAGCTCGCTCCAACATGATGGATGTGTGTCGTGTGACGTCAGCGAGCGGGCGACCGCGCGACCCCGCGACAGCGCCGCGCGACATAAATCACGCGCGACAAGCGTCGCAACCATTACGTGTTTTTGTCGCGCGCATTATGCCCGGTATACATTACGTTAAGATATTGTTACAGATTGTCGGTTATTTTTCTCGTGCATGTCGCTTTTATTCTCCTATTGTTATGGTTGAAATATGGAATTTGAGTGCGATTGTTGTGACAGAGATGTACGTACGAGTATCTTATGCTGTGTTTCTTGCTTCGTAATATAACCGTAACAACACTTGATACACTATCAAAAATACTCGTACCACTTTAGTACTTTTTAAATTACAAGAAATTTTACTTGTTAAATGTATATAAAGCAAAGAAGAAATCTCTACAGCGCAGCACCACTTAAAAAATAACATAGAATTAACAATTATAAATTCAATTGTTCAGAAGCAACCATTTTGAATTAAATGCTCACTAAATAAAATTAATGCTCATAACAAAAAGTAGAAAATACAGAACATTTCCATTCTAAATGCAGCGACGCTAAAGTATGAATAAATTAACGAACGAAGATGATGCTGAAAAATAAACAAAAAGACTTAATGCAAACATTCAATTCTTTTCTTTTATGAATAGTAGGAGGGGAGAAACAAATTAGAGTTCGCAATATTTATACACATGGTGTTCATAAAGTATTGTGAATAATCCATGGATCCGCAGATAATGAAATGGTGCACAATCTGCGACGAAAGAATGGGGCGCGATGGAACAAAACACACATGAGATTTTTGAGACAATCTTCATTGGAAATTGGTTTTCTTTCCTTAGGGTGTGTTCTGACGCTCTTGCCAAACACGCATACCTATAAGTACGTGTAAAGGAAAGTAATAGCAGCTTCCCGCAATCGATTTTGATGCATTCGCAAGTATTGTCGATTGTGCACTTTTAAAGTTGAAAAAAGACCATTACTCGTCTCTAGTACATACGAGTACATGATTTCTGTCAACTTACTCGACAGAAAGAGCAGTTTAGACTTGATCTAGTCAATACTAGGTGTTGCGTAGGTACTTCTTGCCTTTCGACATATGTCACCATATGTTGATTTCAATCACCTGGTTGAAGTAAAAATTGGGCAAACAATAGAATTATTTACAACTCAAATTAATTCAATTCATGATGTCCTAATTAAGTCGCAAGTTTTGTGATTGAGTTTGAATTAAATTTTTGCCAGCACAGCGTGTAGCTTATCGAGAGGCCCCAAAAGCATGATAATGAACAATTTCTACCCCCGTGTTGGTAAATATAGTGATAATCCATGCGGGTGTACGGGGCGGAGGCGGGGAGGCTGCAAATTGGACGCAACACGTTCGTATCGTATGTAAGCCGCGTCGGGAAGCGCGGTGACAGCGCACGGAATTGGCGCTCATTTGTACTTATCGATAATATGGGACAATGAGAACAATCACATTTTAGGAAATATATAGAAGAAAAATTAGTCACAGAACTTGGTTTCTGAGAGCTGATTTCACCTTTGATCAAATACAATTGTTAACTTGAGATTAGTTGGAAGCGTGAAGTATTGCGAAACCTGGGTACCTCGGTTTGATAAAGACTAGATTTATAGATATCTATATAACTTACCTAACCATTATTCATGGCACCAGTGTTCTTGTCTATCTATCTGTATCTAAAAGTATTATCCTATAAATCACCAAAACGACTCCCTCGATCAGGCAGGCAAGCTTCCACATAACTCCTCAACTTTTATTAAAACAAGCGCCAAATAAATTCCTGCCACTTGTCTTCACGAGGGTTGCTAAAGACGCCGTCAAATGCCAGACAGGTATTTAAATATCCCAACAAAATAGACGGAACCCATTAATCAGGGGCCCAGGTGCGTCGTAGGGCACCTAAAATTAGATGTACGCGAGGCCCAAGACGGGACCCTTGGGTACTCGTTATTTATAGGGACCCAAACACGTGGCGGCCCCTCGTTTACATTTACACCATGTATTCTGCTCTCGTAGAGTGTAATTTTGAAGGCTCACGGTTTATTAAAACCTTAATACGAACCAAATTGATATTCACCCTTTGGGTGGAACTGGAGTGGTAATTGCAGATACGCTCAAAGGTGTTTCCACAAAGAGATGTGGAGCGAAATTTTGTACAAAAATAATATTATAAATTTACTTTGTGTTTACTATTTCGCTGTGAACTTGACATTTTATGTTTGTGATACAACTTCTTTTCGTTTTCTCAACTACATTTAACAAGAAAATCACACTTTACTTAAATAGTTTCCAGAAAATCTCACTTTACTGAAATAGTTTCCAAATTTCCAGATCTTTAATCCAACAGTCAATAAACTACAATAATCTCTACTCCAGCCATTCCGCGCGATATCACTAAACTGCTTAAACTACGTCTAAATTTAAACGCAATCAAGTGGCGTGTAGGTTCGCCGAAGCGATTTTTACTTAAGATTCAGTAGTAGAGCGAGCGTGCCAAGTGCGGGCTGGCTGGCAAGCCAAGACATTACCAGACGGCCAAGTATTGGCCGCGCCAATCTTGGGCCAAACCAGCCAGTGTCCCAATTACTCACAATGAGAATGCATGAGCTGGAATATAAAAAGAGGATGTTACGAGCTCAGTTTTTTTTTTGTTTTAACGAAAAAGATCTTAAAGATCTGTTGTCACGCAATAGTAATAAGTTCTGCTAGAAGTTGGAAGATATTTTAGTATATTTTATTATATGTGTGAATAACACCAAAACACATTTTATTTATTTACATTTGTTCAGCCTACAATATTCATTTTCTCATTCATTTAACACACTTTGGCGCCATTTTACCCCAAATTTACTACTGCTACTTAAATCCAAATCATCAAGGAATGTATTTAGAGTTTAAACTTGCATCCCTGTTATTATAAAACAATAAGCAAAAATATAATATAAAATATATATATATATATTTTTTTTATGATTATTTTATAAAATTATGTGTACAATAAATAATAAAGAATAGAATAAAGAATATAATAACAATGGCAGCAATTACTCATTCCAATTCAAAATATTCTTGCAATGATATTAATAAGAACAAGGGGAGCGATGATCTGCTACTTCACTCAAAACTCATCCTTACTGACTTTAGAATTGACTGCATACACTTCAATCTTCTTTGTACTATAGATATCAATTAAAACATGAGTACAGTTTCCATCCATCTGTAAATAGCAACAAATGAGTGTATAATTGCAGTAATCCGTCTGTCCCGTGGGTCTGCGAGGCAATCAGTCGCCGGCGCCCCGGGCGGACATTTGCATCGCGGAGGATGCATTCGCCCCGGCCGTCCCTTTTGCCCCACTCGGCCGATTCGCCCCGGCGTCGGTCGCTGTCGGGTGAAACACTGCTGAATATTAATACGTACTTGCATCACTTTCATATTTGGCGGATGGACTTTGAAATTTCTTGCATGTCTGTGTAATGAGTAACTGACTGTGCTCCAGTTTGATTGCGGGTAACTTATGATTTGGTTCATACAAATATACTATGACGTGCACGCCATGAAGCGTTATACCAATTACGATAACTTTATGCTTTGGTCACCACTTGCCACGTAGAAATTGGTCACTGAAATCAGTAAATTGACGGTCAACATTAACTCACGACAAATGATTAGTATTATTAACTTTTAAAGAGGAAAAAAGGGAATTCTAACCAAATATTTCGAAAGAAAACATTTTTGAAAATATATATAATCCCGATAAATCACCGCAGACTGCGTCCACGTACAAGTCTGCCTTCTCCGTTGGGAATGCAGGCGTGATGCTGTAGGAGCGCGTTATTTGCAAGTGTCACTAATTCGAGCTGTGTTAATGAGACCACAGTGTACCGTTACAGAGGGTTGACTTCGAACAATGTCACGCGTCAAGTTACAGATGTAGGAAGGATTTCACAAAGGAAATGCCAAGACGTGTTACTATATATAAATAGTGCAATGACAAACAGGATTTTTCAGAACTGAACAGTATTTCTGTCAATCGAGTTACTTTGAGTTTCACTGAATATATCAATTAAAACAAATTATGTTCAATTAATGAACATAAATTGTTTTAATTGATATATTTTAATTTAATCGTAGTTAATATTTTAATTGTAATTTTTATTGTAATTAAATTGAAATTTAAAAATATTATGTAAGTATGTTGTAGTTGTCTGAATCTTGTGATAAGTTCGTTTACGGGATGATCTTCTGAAAGTTTAATATAAAGAAGTTCTGTAAACAAGATGTTGGTGCGCCTTATTAATAAAATATAATATTGCAAATTTCTTCTGAAAAAAGTTTTAACACCCTAAAAACCTAGCCTTAAGAACCCTAGATTTCAGAGGTTTAATTTATGAATTATACCAGTCGTAACTATGTATATTACTCTCGTATTTATCATAGTAGTGGGTCTTCTGTCCATTCATTACGTAATCAGACGACTGGTATCCTTTGACGCGTGTTTAACCTAGAAAGGAGAAAAAGCGTGACTTTTACACACATTCATATATTTCTATGTCTGTCTGTTTACCCTTACATTATTTTATTTTATATGTGAGCGTACAAGACTAATGCAAACAAATAAATAAATATTATATTCATATAATTTGCCGCGAATGTGCAGCGAGTCTTAAATCACTTCAAGACTTCAAGACTCGCTGCACATTCGCGGCAAATTATATATATATGACAGAGACTGGATGAGATATTATTGTAGTACCTATGTTTAGTTGTTACATAGGTAACATTGTTATATGACGCAAAGCCAGTCAAGTCATCTTTAGCAGTCGTTACAGATACTCAGACGCAAGAAAGGCTCACCATCAGTCTATCCAAGGAAGAACGTGTGGCCCAGTAAGTGGATTACGGAGATCTGATAAGCAGCCATTCCAAGTAATACACAGGTATCCAACCGCATCCGATTAGACTGGTTTCCACCCTAACCTACTTGGGAAAAGGCTAGGGAGATGATGACGAACATTTTTATGACAGACACTTTTTGATTTATTTATTTGGCTTCATAGTTGTTAATTGGTCTGATTTACCTACTTATATTTGATGAGGTTAATGGAGATCGTTCAAAAAATGTAATAAAACTGAAACTCGACTTACGCTATCAATTTTTGGCAAGTAGGAGATTATAACAATTAGAAAGAAAACGCAATTAAATCACGGGCAGTTTACAGAAATGTATGTGAGTGTAGACACATTACAGAAATGTAAAGCGAGGGTATGTGACTGGTTACAGCTGTAATTTCCCAATTTAACCTCGGTGCACGCATAAAATAATTACACACTACTTAAGTCACAACTCACATACCCAACACACACGAAAGGGCTGTTCTCGTTTTTAACTCTTTGGCATTGAGAGAGATATTTCATATATTTTTATTATTATTACTCATGTCATCACAACAATAAACTAAGCTGTATAATTTTAAAAAGCTTTGTTCATTAGAATATGCTAAAAGTATATCAAACGAGAGAACAGTGGTAGCCGAGTGGTAACGGCCCCGACTTACGAGTTGTAGGTCGCGAGTTCAAACCCAGTCGGGCGCATAACTTTGTGTAATTTATTTTATCACCACTGCTTTCAAAACGGTGAAGGAAAACATCGTGAGGAAACCGGCATGTCCTAGAACCAAAAATTCGAAGACATGTGACATCCACCAACCCGCACTGGGCCCACGTGGTGGATTACGGCCCATTGAGGCCTGAGTCCCAGCAGTGGGACATTCTAAGGCTTTCTTTCTAAGGCTTATTCAACTATGCTATGCACTTTTTTTGTTGCACCTTCAATGCAACTCGCAACAAGAAGAAATCAATTGAGGAACCTCGTTCATAATCGCTCCGTCGCGCGTGTGCATGTAACGCACTGGTGTGGGGGGAATGAGTAAATTATACACCGTTTGCATCCTAACTCGTTCGAGATTTATCTACCATCTATCCACATTTTGTATCTTTATTCTACCGTTTTTCTTTCCTTTTTTTTCTTTTTTTTTCTCTCTCTCTTGTTATATTTTTGTTTTATTTGTGTATTATTTATTTTACACACTTTAAACAAACACACATACATTACATACATTGCACATATTTATCATAATTAACACAACACTATTTCGATAGTCTATATTATTTAAGTATGCATAACCGATACATTTATATTACACTCCAAAACAGTTCTACGTCCGTTGCGTCACAACCACAGGTTCAGTTGAAAACCAGCGTCAATAGTTGTCTGACATTCATGCTGAACTGGACCTATTTTGGTGCAGCCGTGAGGCACACAACTACATTTTTTTTTTGGTTTGTGTTTACCCTATATTGTGTTTGTTCCTTGTGCTTGTCTTTCTATGCTATGCTATATCTAACCGTAGCTATTACATTTTTAGTAACACTAAATAAATGTTATTATTTATTGTAATATGTATAGAAGATTATATTATCTTAGGCAACACACAAAATTTCCCGAGTAAAATTTTGTGTGCTGCCTATAACATTTGGCAGATCTTCCAGTACCAAAGCCACCAATTCACGTTGAACGCTTAAGTACCACTACAGGCCCTGATGATGAATGTGAGGACTTTCAAGTTGGATGTACTTCTAAGTCACCACATTTGATCAGCCAAGCTGAGCTCGACGACCTTGTTAGAGACTTAGACTTATCTAAGAAAAAATCTGAACTGTTAGGTTCAAGATTGAAACAATGGAATCTGCTTCAACCCGACGTTCGCGTTTTTGCATATCGTTAACGACATGATTGCTACGTGGATTTCTATTCTAAAGATGGAGATTTAATTTATTGCAACGATGTTATTGGTTTATCGGCTGAATTGGGTCACCAGTATTCACCAGATGAATGCAGGCTGTTTATAGATTCTTCTAAAACTAGCTTGACAGCCGTGCCTTTTCACAACGAAAACAAATTTCCATTCATTCCAGTGGCGTATAATGCACATTTTAAAGAAACTTACGACGTCATTAAGCATATATTGAAAAAAAATAGAATATAGTAAACATCATTGGCTAATATGCGCTGACTTGAAAGTGGTTGCTTTACTTCTAGGGTTGCAAACCGGGTACAAATACTGTTACTTTTTATGTGAGTGGGACAGCCTTGCAAGAGCTGAGCATTATGTTAGAAAAACTTAGCCACTGAGAACTTTTATGATCCAGGTCAAAAAATGTAAAAAAAACTGGACAAGTGCGAGTCGGACTCGCACCCTGAAAATTCCGTACAAACTTACCTATGCTGCTATTCTCGAATTCTCGAAGATTTTTCCGAATCGCAATTTTTTTTTGTTGTAACAACAGCAAATTTAGAGTTTTCAGATTTATTCTTATACTGGTGCTATAAGACCTTGCTTTATGCAAAATTTTAGGATTCTGGGTCAACGAAAAGTACCCTATGAATTTGGATTTCCTTGAGAGTGAGACTATATTTTTTTTCGTTAACTTAGAAATTTGATTTTTTTACAGCTTTAAGAGACCACAATCTTGAGTTTATGGTTTTAATTTTAAATAAATACCTTCACGCATTCCCGAAATAAAGGGTCTCGACAGACAGACAGACGGACGGACAACAAAATGATCCCATAAGGGTTCCGGTTAAAAATCCGGTTCCCTAAAAATGACCCTTTAGTAGATCCAAAAAAGTACTTTTGCCACCTTTACATATTAAACTAGGGTTAATCAAAAACTTTGTGGAAGCAATGAACCAAGACGACTCAGGTTTAAGTTTCTAAAGCAAAAAATTCTTGCTTTGAGAGATGCAAAATTAAAAAAAGGTATTTTTATTGGCCCAGAGGTTAGGAAGTTAGTAAAAGATCCGTCGTTCATTTCTAACTTAAACACTAAAGAAAAGAATGTTTGGTTGGCATTTGTTCAAGTCACGGATTTTTTTTGAGAATTAAACGATCATCTCAATATGAAAATAAATCTTATAAATCAACTGTTAAATGCTTATAAATAATTGGGTGCAATATGCCATTAAAAATGTACTTCCTGCACTCGTACCAATTTTTTTTTAAAGAAAATTTAGGTGCAGACAATAATGAGCAAGGTGAGCGCTTTCACCAAGAAATTGAATCAGGGAAAATGGACCACTGCAATGCTTGCAGACTACTGTTGGTTTTTGATAAGAGAGACTCCGACCTATTTTTACAACACGCAGGCCAAAAGAACAAAAACAAGTTTATTTTTTGTCTAAATAATATATATTTTTACTTTGAAATAACTATCAAAAATTGTTAAAATTAAAAATAAATTTCTCTTAAAAGCTATACGTGACTGAGATGTTTTATTTATTGTTCTAAGTTCTCTATAGCATGGTGATTTCAAATCACATAATCAGATCACTGGGAAAAAAAAAAAACAAAGTTTTTTTTGTTGCCCGTTTGTTTGTTCTCACAATATCAATAACCACGCTATATCTGGAAGACAATCACTTGCTCAATAGCTTCTGTATACATAAGTAGGTACTTTTTCTTAGCTCAAAATAAATACTTAAAATCATACTTTCATTCATTAATAAAGGGTTTTACAAAATAAATTCTTAGAACCTAATATTTGACACAAGCTCCTCAAAATACTCTCCCACAATTAAATGCATCCTAAACTGAATAGTCAAAAAAAGCTATAGCATATTCTGTAACCGCAACCGATGGAGCCAGCGTTTAGTAATCACAGGTGGCAAGGAAAGGGAAACCGTAGTCCTAACTCAAAGGGCAACTGAAGGGATACAGGACGGTGGATACAGGTGAGTTTTTTGTCACTATAAGTCTGACAACACTACTCGTTACCCTATAGCGGGAGAAGACATCGGATGATATAACAACTCAAAAAAAAATTACTTAGTTGTGGATCTCGATAGTTAATCGCTCATGTTAAACATAGATTTTTAGCGTCAGGCTTGGCTGGAAAGTGACCCCAACACAGTTAGGAAAGGATTTGGCAGACAGGCAGTTCCGACATACTGTTGAGGAAAACCGAAAAACGGGCTGAATGCATTACACAAAACATGTCTATTGCTAGTAACAGCGTCTCATGTTTAATGTGATTGCTCCGAGCCTGTTCCGCGGTTCGACTCGTTCTCCCTCGCCCCTTACTTGAGTACAAATGTGTTTACTCCTTAACTGATATCCGCGCCATTAAGTAATTATGTGATGAGCAGAGTTCAAAGTGCTGATTTATTGTAGTTGAGAGATATTTACGCGTCGATTGCAGTGATATGGTAGATGTGTGGGGAACGTAATGGTGTATGAGTAATATGTGACTTAGATCAGTTTCTCTAAATATAAGAATAAATATTGGAAACTTTTTTAGGGTTCCGTACCCCAAAAGGAAAAAAACAGAACCCTCATAGGATCACTTTGTTGTCCGTCTGTCTGTCTGTTTGTCAAGAGCCTTTATCTCGGAAACGCATAGACATATTGAGTTAATATTAAAATCATATACTCAAGTCTGCGGTTCCTTGAAGCTGTGAAAAAATCAAACTTCTGGGTTTACGAAAAAAAGAGATACGGCCGTTTATGTCGCAAAAAAAAAAGTTTATTTCGACACTCTCAAGGGAATCAAAATTCATAGATACTTCCTGTTGACCTAGAATCCTGAAATTTAGCATGACGCAAGGTCTCATAGCACAAGTATAGTGAAAAATCTGAAAACTGTAAATTTTTTGTTACATTTTAAAAAAAAAACTATTTTTGCGATTCGGAAAAATCTCTGTAACTCTATTCGAGAATTGAACTGTTTTCATAGGTAAGTTTATACAGAACCCTCAGTGCGCGAGTCGGACTCGTTTTATTGTAGATAGGCTCGCGTTTGATCAATATCTTATGGTAATCAATCAATCAATCAATACGTTTATTTGCATAATACAGGTAAGTGTAAAAAAGGTGTTACATACAGGTATAATAGGTGCGCTGTACTATAACCTAATAAGGTGTGCAAATTTATTAATTAGTTAATTTTAGAATTTCATTCTGACAAAATAGTAATCGATGATGTGGTCGACGATGAAGCACACATACGCTGGGTTACTTCTATAACCTATTCACTCTTGACTTAAAGACCCCTAGGTTGTAGAGCAGCTATCAGGGAACACGCGTAATTTAAAGCAAAGTCATATTCATAAAGCGGGTTTGATTAGGAACTAATCTTTACTATCAAAAATATCATAAAAATCTAAGAAAGACCATACCGAAAACAAAACATACTACGAAAACATAGTCTCTTTGTGGTATTCGGTTGATGAGGTCGTAATTAATTAATATAATAAGTCAGTAATAGCAAATTACAAAAGTAATAATGATGTGTGAAAATGAAATGGGTTGGTGTTTCAATTGTTTGTGTTTAATTTAGTAGGGTTTGGTCGAATAAAATGTAATTTATTGCTTTCAAACCTTTTAGATGCAACCTTTTGTGTGAAACAATTAAATTTTCAACCAATGTTAAATTGAAAATTTCAAATTAAAAAAGGGAAACTTATTTCCTAGACTCCGAAAATATGCTTAGCTGTTTGCTTTGGGGTGGTTCAAAAGAGTCACCGCGGCCATAGAACGCAAAGGGCAACTGAAAGAATACGGGTAATTTGATGAATTACAACCTTAAAAAAAGCTATAGACATTATGTAATAGTACTCACTGTTGAATCATCAAGGAGTTGGTCAATTAGAACTTTGAAGTTAGTTGTGGGTTTGACAGACTGACTTCATATACCTGACCCTTGCTTATACATCATTAGTTTTAGTATATGAAAACCCGAAACACTGGTCTAGTATTTTTATGTAAAGAATCTATGTACAAAGTTATAACCTTGTTATGTTACCTGGTTGTCCGCACGAATACACGGTCACCGGGCGATTCGGGCAACTGAGGGGTTGTTTTGCGCACCTAGCTGTGCGCTGACAGCTAATGCCTGCTATGACCTGCCATGACCTCTGTTGTACTCAGTGTCGATGGTGTCCAAATTTTGACCATTTTTAAATATTTTTGAAAAAAAAAATATAACGTGTAATTATAGGAATCGTTTCAGTTACTGATTCTGAACAAACTGTATTCAGGTTTTGCATATACTAAAAATAATGTTGTATAGATACATATGGTAACTGCAAACACAACCGGGTCGCTTCCCTAGCCACAAAACACATCACTAAAAAACTACAAAAGAGAAAAAACGAACGACTTGCATACGCAACGAGCATCGGATCTAACCCCGCTCCGCCACATCACCGCCGGCGATAAAAATGAATTTTAATGGTCACTTAGACCGCCGCACCGTGATGAAGACAGCCCGCTTAGCCCGCGGCTAACACTCCCCCGCTATTCTATGTTTGAAGTTATTTCCATTGAAGAACGTTTTTGAGGTAGTTTAGACTTTGGACCCCGCTTAAGTAAATGTTGTGCCGTCTGTCACTGATATGTTATACACACGCTATTATTCATAATTATATCTTTTATTTATTTATGTAAACTTTATAATCTAGTAAGAGACACTGTAGAAAAGCAAGTTCTTTTGTTTTATGGTAGAATTTGTATTACATCTATAGTAAAAAAATGAGAGGTTTGGATGTGACAGATGAGAACTCTGAGATCGTGTTTCATTCTAGGGACAGTGATATTGTACAAAGGATAGAAAATCAGATAAAATCTGCGTGAATTACAAACAGTTTTACAGCAAGTGTTACCTGGAGTAACTTACGACTTTTTCCAGTTACGATACATAGCGAATATCAATACAAAGTCAACAAACATTATTCATAACAAGCTCTTTCAAAGTGATCCGGGAATCAATCTGTAAGAAGATTGGAACAAACATAATGTTACCAATATTCCCTAAGATCTCATTTCACGATGTCATATTCTGGTAAGAAGAATTATTCATGATTTTTATTTTTTTTCTAAAGCGTTATATATGAAAATAAGTAAGTTTAAATCAAGGACATAGAAGATAGGTGAAGATTGGTCTGCAATCGTAAAAAAAAATGCCAAGTGCGAATCGGACTCACACATGAAGGGTTCCGTACTATAATATTAATATTAAACCAAAAACGGCAATGAAAATTACGTTTGTTGTATGGGAGACCCCTTACATTTTTATTTTATTTTTATTTAACTACTTATTTTTTAAGTAATATATACCCCTATTTTTTAATTAGTACAAAACAAATGGGGCTCTATCCGTACCCATGAAAAAAACAAAATCCCAAAATTGTCCACTAAAATGAGTCATAATTGGTAAATTCACAATTGAATCAATTATTCATAACAATTGTTACTAGAAAATACTACGCGCATTCTGTTGTTTATTATTCATAATCAATAGTTTGTATAATATTTTCATAAATTGAGTGACATTTTTGCATATAAACAAACTCTAACAACTTTCCTGTTTATGTTTTTAAATTATTGAGACTTTACTTTAATTATTATGAGACCTTTTCTAACAAGCACTTTAAATATTTTTACTAAATAAAAATTTGTAGTGTATAACTAAAAATTCTGTGAATATTTCAAGCGTATTTTTTGCCGTTATTATTATCGAGCATAATGACCGGTTCTGTACGTCTCGCATCCATCGGATTCCCGCAACCCTCACCAGGTCATCGATTTACCTTGTGGGAGGTCATCCAACGCTGCGTCTTCCGGACGCACAGGACCGGTCATTATGGCGACATTTGGAGGCCTATGTCCAACAGTGGACGTCTTTCGGCTGAAATGATGATGATGAATATCGAGCAAACAACGGCCAAAAATCTCGTTTGTTGTATGGACGCCCCAATTGAATATTTATTTTATTCTGTTTTAAGTATTTTTTGCAAAAGAAATACATGATTTGTAAAAATTTCAACTGTCTAGCTATCACATTTCATGAGATACCCCTAAAAACAGAATTGTGTAGAAATGGAAGAGAATCTTCCTTCGGCCCTTTTATATACAAACACTTACATACACTAACAACATACAAACACAAGACAGCCGACAAAAACTACACATAACGACGCGTCAAGTCAAGCACTCCGCTCTGTCGATAACAAGAGTTGGATGATAAATTCACGTCAGCTGTCAGTGTGACACGCGACCCGCGTCAGGCGCCATTGTGTCATATTGACGCGCATTCACAGAGGTACCCGGCGCGCGTCGCCACTGAAGGGTTAAGGTATTTTTGGATGTTCGATTTTTGGGGATCGTGTGCTATGATTTTTAAGCGGACGCGTTGAAAGGCGTCGCAGATGTGTTACGCCTTTTATGATTTTTTTGATACAGTAATTTTGTTGCGGGTTATTAATTTATAATATGTCATTGTAAGGTTAAATATGAAGATTTTGAGTAAAAATAATCTAACATAGGTTGACATCTTATACCTTAGATGTTATTTTAGCTATGGCTCATGTTTTTCTTGTAGATCATTCTAGTGTTTTCCATTAAATTCTAGGAAGTAATTTATTTGTTCGAGTCAATTGAAGGCACAATAGAAAAAGGTAATTTTCTGTAAGCCGTAGCAAATGAGTCCTTCTTGTCTACTGTATAAATTACCTCAAGTTTTTCTTTCGTTTCGGCTGCGGATAAACATAATGAAAACACCTACATAAATAGACTGAGTAGCTCGCTACAATTCAACAATTCGGAATACTTCAGACTTAAACGTTTTACAAGGAAACTTTTCGTAAATTAAAATTCAGAAAGTATTAGGAGAGGAGTAGAAGCTGGAGCATCGGGAGAAATAAAAGTGATTGGAGCGTCGGTCGTCGGGTGCCTCACGCCCGCGCGGGTATCGCGCGCCCGGCGCACAGGTGGCCGCGATTTGAATTTTTAACGGCACCCGCAGCCGCCATTACCGCGCCCCGCCGTCCGACCGCTAAATACTTCAAACTCTAATTGAATAAACGTGTCGTGAATTCAGTATAATCGACGAACGGCACCGATGAGACGGACGACGCTTCGTAATCCGATTGTCCGAGTTTTAAATTTATTTAGATTGGCGAAAGGATTTCCGAATATCCGTCCCCTTCCTCCGACCGGCGTCTAACAAGGCCCTTGTTTCACCAACTTTGGTTGAATATCAAAATATCAAATAACTCTTCCCCGTTACATTTGTGTAATTACTTCGGTGTATTTTATATTAGCTACAGCGACAGAGAAATTAACATTTTAATAATTCACTTGTTATGGCTTGTTAATAATTTACATTGAGATTTGCTAAAATTCGTGCATTGACAGAAACTAGATTAGGAGCGACGGACGTAGATATCCTGAATAATTAATGTTTGTTTAGTTAGACAAGTTTGAAGTAGGTACTCATTAAGCAATCTGAGCGAGGAGCAGCTCGTTAAAACAAAATCTGGAGTTGCTATCTTAAGTTACCTGTTCAAGTTAAAAATTTACCAAGCAACAAAACGCTTTCAAAGTAACTCTACCTATTTAAAATATATCTATAGATAACGAGCTACGACGAAAGTTACTTAATTATACCATCGCATCGCGAGCGAGACGTTTCCTCGAACGCCACCATTTTTCAAAACTTATCTCTCTCATTCCTCGCCGCGTCTCGTCATCCGCAAAGCGACTAGATCTACATAATTGCAAAGATACGGCTCCACATCGTTCGTCCGATGTCGGTATTTGTATTCAAATCTGTGACCAAACCGCTGTTAACCGTGCGAACGGCGCGGGGTCTCCCGCACCCCCGCCATTACCGTAATCTCGAAGACTGAGTTAATGGTAGCCTCCACCACCCTGCCCCTTAGACGTCCCGTATTCGTCTTCGCTGATGTAAGACGACAATTTTAATGAGACACCTACAGTGTCTTGCGTAAGCATTAGGTTTAGGAATGTTTGAGTGGAGTACCGCCGCGGCTGGTCAAACCGCACTTTATCTCCACCCTGACGATATTGTGTTTACCCTTCGGTATTAAATAACCCGTACATTCTACTTACTAACATTACCTTTTTTGCTTGTATATAGCCGAAGGTTAAGTCTTGTTATTTACAAAACACTTTTTTATATTTCAGGTTTTCGTGCAAAAGCAAAACACATTATTTATCAAACGAACACCTTTATGCTAATAGGCCAAATAAAAGTCGATCAGATTTATTCTGCAAAAACAATGTAACAGAACAGACAGAAGATTTTAGCCTTGAAATATTAAACATACGTGTAGGCGGTTTCAGAAAAATAAAAAGGGAAAATATTTACATACATTTTGTTTGTGTCTTCAAAATATTTTGTCAAATAAAGGCGTGTATTTGAATATGTTGTGCACAGAATGCGAACGTCGAGGGGTCTTTGAGAGTGGTCGATCGTTAAGCTGGTGCCGTAATACTTGTTCGATAAAACGACCACTGCAAAGCGATGAAATGCTGGCGATGTCAAAAGGAACCGGCGCTGCACTGATAGCTAAGCTTTTACGCTGAATTACTGAATTTTCTATATAGCTGCTAGGAAGTTGGCTGTATTCATCTCATTTAAAAAGTAAATATTTTATCTATAATTTATGTTATGTTTACTTGAAAAGTATCTGAGATGTTTGCAATTCTTTTTCATAAAGCTGTTCAAACTCAAAATGTGATTACGATTTTATAACTTTACCTGCTTAAATTAAATAAGAGGGTATTTTCTGTCAAGTGGTTAAATTAAAAAAAGCTCAAATAAAACGTAAAAGGAAAAATAATAATAAATTTTGAACTGGATAAAAGTGATTTGGGGTGAATCCGCTCGGCATCTGGCAATAAAATTAACTCCCGATATAATATCATTTGCTTAGAAGAAACAAAATAAAAGAAAGGAACTCATCGGCGCGCAAAGAGGGCGCGTTGGGTCTCACGGACCCCGCCTGAGGTATGAGTGGCAGCGGGAACGGGTAGCGTTCTATGGGTTATCATAATTTATTAAATTTACAAAGGTAAAAGTTTTGGCTGTATCATAAAACAGTATGTCTTTGAAGATAATTTCAGAATGTATTTTTTTGAATTACCATAAAAAAAAAACGTAACTGTTTACGGTTTTTGTAGCGAACGAAAATAGGGATTTTTCCCACTATACGTAGATGTAATTCATGGTTAAAACAAAATTAATATAAAAAAAATAAAAAAGGCGTAAGAAATTAAACAAGTCAACTGATAGCTGTTGTCCACTGGAAAGCCAATAAATAAATCAATCGAACAAATAAGAGTGCTAAAGTAAATAAAGTGGTCGCTAGTGTAACCTGTACATCTAAATCATTTTTGACAATATTCCGACTTACTGTAATATGCTATTGACGGCAGTGTTAGCGTCTTAAGAATTTAAAATAAAAACTGTGATGAATTTTTGAAACAACCGAGTACGTTAAATTGGTTGTTTAAATAAAAATATAATCAAAAAGTTTTTTTATGAATCATCTGCATATTTGCACTTATTTCTACCACCATTGTCACAATCCTCCGCTTATCATTTACACTTAGCACCACGCCATAAAGCCGAAACACAAGGCAAGGGTGAAATAACGAGCTTACAGCTAAACAAAGGGAGCAGCGGATTTTTTGCGGACACCCCCTTACACCCCTTTCACCCTCTCGTCCCTCTCAGACACTGGGCAGACGCTCAACGCTCCTCACTCATCTTACAGATTTCATTGACGATCAATTATATGAAACGCCTTTATTTTAAATTTTTGTGTAGGTATCCAGTCTTTTTTGTGTAGGTAGGGAACTGATAATTTGTATTAACATTACTAAAAGATATATCGCAAATAGATAAAGAGTGGAATATCACATGTGATAAACCAATCAATTGGGAGAAGCGAGCAAATTCCTCGGTGCGATCCGTAACCAGCATCTCACTATGGTTGAGTACAGACACTTTCACTTAAGACATAGGCTCCACTACATCCTGATTACCCGCAGCAAATTGTTTCTCAGGTGCGAATCGTGCATTTTTACCGCGGTTATACGAACCATTATGACATGCTTGCCCTGTCTTTGCACATGCAAACCCACATTACCTCCATAGGATGCAAACGCTCTAGATTTGATTTTTCCGCAAAGACCTAGGTGTCCTTTACTTTGTCCGTAATGATAACCTACCACTAGAGCGCACGGAGGCTTTACTCAGGCAAGAAAGAAAGACCTCACGGCGTCCTCACCTTCCGCATGACGCAGGTTCTCACCGAACATGGTTAGTTCGGAAAAATCCTGCACCGGATTCGTGCGGAAGTAACGCCCGGGTATCACCACTGTGTGGACCGCCTGGAGGACACGGTGGAGCATACGGTAGAGATGTGCCCCACCTGGGAAGAGCAGCACCGTGTCCTCGTGGGGGTGATCGGCGGTAGCGATCTCTCGCGCTGGGCCTTGGTGCAGGCCATGGTCTGGAGCGAGCAGGGATGGTAGGTGATCGCCTCCTTCTGCTAAGCAGTAATGCTAGCAAAGGAGGCGGCCGCACGCGCGAGGCAATGGCCCCCGCGCCCCAGTTGCCGGGATTCCGATCCCGATGTCCGACCACCGTAGGCGAGAGCTTACAGACGGCTAGAAATGGGTAGCTCGCCGTCCGACCGTTCAGTATCTGTCCGGTCCGAGCCAAAGTCGTCGACGGCGCATAGTGTTCCACGCGCGCCTCAAGGAAATGTCAGCAACCGTAGGGGCCCAGCAGGGTCAAAGCCTACTGGGGCCACGGGTCAGCCCGCGCTGCTAAGCCAGTACCTAGTTTTAATTCGTCCCTAAATAATTATAACGAGTAATCAATCCAGCCTATCTTTTACTGTCCTGCCCCCAGCGATGCCCTAATCCGTACCCTAAGGGAGTGCCTTTAGTGCGTTTTAGTTTATTTTGTAAGTCCTAGCGTGCGCGTAGCGTAGTTTGGTTAAAGACGAGAACCTCATAGGTGTGAGAAACAACTAAATAACATTAAGTTATTATTTATTACTCAAAGATTCTAACAAAGGCATTTCTAACACAGAATTCGTTATAAGACGTGCCTTTAGCAGAGGATTTCTCCAACATAAAATATTCTCAGTGCTTCAAGAGCACTTGTAAGCAAATAAAACTTGGAAAGAAAAGTTCTGTTGGACTATTTTATTTCATCACGTAGCCTTTAGAGAATGTATTGTTTCTAGCTGGAAAGAAAAGCGGTGCACTAATACTAAACGTTGAGTCCGAGCTAACGAAGTTTATATTAAACATTTCTAGCTAAAACAAGGTTAGTTTACAACGAGGACAAAGAGTTGGTTATAAAACAGTCAGGTTTCAGGAGACTAAAAAATAAATGGTTAGAAGATCAACATGAATATCATGTTAGCTTTTTTATATTTATAATCATCAACAATACAAAACTCAAAAGCAACCACATGTCATATACATATACAAATAATAAGTCACAACACAATAGTAGTATGGCAGATGTAGATCGGAGTGATTCGATGTGACAAACACACACGCACACACACACACATTTAAAATATCTAATCCAAATAGTATATATAATAATCTATATCCAAAAGTTTGCAAATTATTCCAGTTAAAGGAAAAAATATATATATATAAATTATAAAATAATTAGAAATATTATAAATTATACTATTTGAGAATGATTGAGGAACAGAAACGAGAGGAAGAAGTATAAGGCTAGACGAAAGTTCTTCAGTTAATTAAGCGGCTCCTCTTAGATGAAAAACAATTTTCGCTATTTTAAGCTCGCGAGAATCTCAAAAAACGATTTCCAATGCGTGCTTAAAGATATAATTTTACCTCAAGTTATATGAGTTTAGATTATGACACCTATTTTCCAATTAACAGAGAACGTGATACAGTAACCATTTTTGATTACGCTTTATCCGATACCATTTTATGCAGTAAAACGGTTTTCATTCCGTACTTATAATATTCTAGAATTCTGCAAATACCGGTATTATAAAAGGAAATATGAGTAGTCAAGATGGGTTTTGTTTCTCCTCTCCTGTAACATTGTTATTGTAATGTTTTTTTTTATATATTTCTTAAACCACAGTCACCTTAATTTCACTAGTAATTTATTATTGTATACATCATTCTATCATTTATTGATAGGTTTATTTTTATTTTTGTATAGCGTCTTTTTATAATGTGAATGTGAGAACACTGTAGACTCCGTGGATTCATGGACTTCAATTTTTATTGTGTTTTTGGGTACAAAGCTGACCGGCCTACATTGTTCTCTCATACCTTTTATTATTGTAATTTGGAAATATTATAGAAAATATTATTTAAAAAAATAAAAAAGAGTAGCCATGGAGATTCTTGAAGGTTCTTCTCCATAGGAAATGACCAATTGATACTGTGCGCTAGCTTCTGACGTTTTATAAGTGCCCATGTAGGCCTATGTAAAATAAATAAATTTGAGTTTGGGATCTTTGAAACATTTTCATATGAAACCTGACAATTTTGTAGTTTTAGGCTTCCCTGCGGAAGCCTTAACTTTATAACGTGTCAATGTCGCCAGTTTTTTGGGCACATTACCAGTCAACAGCGACACGGAGAAGTTTTTTGACACCATTAGATTGAATTTAGTAAGTTTTTATTAGTTAATGGTTTTATATATTTTTGTTTGTTTTAGTATAGTTAAAGTTAGTTGACAGGTTTTTACAAGTGTATGTAAGTAATTAATTAAAAGTCTATGGATAAATGAGTACCCTATCAAGTTGGTCCTTCTGCAGACTTTTATGTCTGGACGTATTCACTCACTTTACACACAGGCCACACGATGCAATAGTTAATTAACCCTTCAGTAATTAAAGAAAGTAGAAAGATGAGACTACATTACGGGAGATAGCGAGTTTTTACTGGAAACGGTAATGTATTCGAAGATGTTATTTCAGTGCCTGATGTGTTATTAATTATGCTAAATGAAGATTTTAAAATTAAAATAAAAGTAAAAAAGGTTAAAGGTAAATGTGGTAAACCCGGATTAATCAAGACATTACACATATTTAGTATTAAATTAAAAAGTGCCGACACAATCGACACTGATATAATGATTTACCACGATATGAATCAGGGGTCGTTGTTAGAAGCTGTCTGATTTTAAGTAGTTTCCTATAGGACCTTCTTTATCTACTGGATAAGTATATTGGATTTATGCTCGCGTCGCCTATCAATATGTTCAGAATGCTCACTAAGCACGCGAGCAGTCTGCGCAGAAGTCACCAGACTCTGTTTGTGTTAGCGAGCTCAAACGAGACAGATCTACTTTTAGCCCATTCTAGTTATCTCTGAAACGGATAAGTGTATAAATAAAGGCAACATAGACATCATTGATAAACTTGATTTGAGATATTGAATGAAGATAAATGAATGGATCTTTGAAACGAAGATTTTTGGCAACTTCCTTGATTTGGTTGGTAAATGTATGTAACACAGGGATTTAGAAGTTGGTAGACCTGCATCGATACAGATTGTTGTGGTTTACAAACATAGCGATCCTATTTACATTTCGTTTTTGATTAGGTAAAATAGATTATTCGGACTACGCCCTCTTTAAGTTATTACGCTCCATCTTAAGGTTGTCCGGTAGAAATCGCTGTCAGCGATAAGACCGCCATTGTACCCATAGATTTAAGTTTTTGTAAAAGCTTTGTTACCGTTTTGGTGTACGATAAATTAATTAATTCTAAAGTTTGATTTCATGATCTCACAATCTCGTTTTCCAAAGTTAACGTTATGTTGTCTTCAGTCCGTACTCGTTTGGTAGAGTCATGAAAAGGGCGGATCACTTTATCGGATACTAATTTAGAACCTGCAGCCACAGGTTCAATAACGTTGTCTTCAAATTCTCGAAAATATTTTGTTAGTGTGGTGTTTCTAACCAGTTTCAAATTCAGCAACTACTTGTACAAGTACTTGTTTCTACCGGAATTTTAACGTCGACAACGTTCAGTAGGTAAATCAATCAATAATTTTTAAATTCAAAATTACCACACACTGTACTTATCACTATCAAATTGTTTAATGTCCCTTTTATTCAATTTGATATACAAAACGTTTTTATTATTTAATGTTCGTTTATTTTCACTATAAATTATTTGGACTTTGGCTTAGCTCTCAGGGCCCATAACTTGTTATGGTTGATAGGTCACCAAAGAAAATATTGTTTTAAGGATTCTAATAATAAATCTGTCTGTGTAATTTGTTTATTATACTTTTCTTTATATTGGAAGGTGTATAATATTATGTGAGACGTGTGCTCCTAAGCAAGGCTAAAGGAATACAGTAACTGTAACCGTAGTAGGAATTTCAGTCAAGTGCTGACAAGGAGCTCAGACTAATTAAATACAATATTTATTGGTTAGAAAGAGTGTTGAAGTAGGATAGATTCGTTTTTGTTATACTCCAACAGTTTCATCGATTTTTCATCAACCTTGAAGTGCCTTTGGTAATTTAGCTTTTGTAAATGATTGTGAACTTTATAAATTTGTGCGCCTTATGGGTGAAACATTTACGGACAAAACATTAATTTTGTGAACACCCTGTATACTAAAACTCTATAATTATATATCCAAGATTTGGCAAATAAAATAATGTTTATCTTTATAAATTTTATTTTATTCTAATCTGTTGTATTCTATACTATCCCGTTGATCAGTACTAATTTATAACATGAAAACGAATGGGTTATGAAACTCCTAGAATACTTATTTTCAGCCGATTACACAGAATTTCAGAGCTTTAAAATTCCACAACACTTGTTACCCACCTACACACAGCTCAAGTGTACGACTTTACCGCTGAGCGCCAGTTTAAGAAGCTAATTATCGCCGAATTAGAGCCTCTGCGCTAATTGTCTCGTTTACTCACGTAATTATATTGTACTGGCTTTGTCTTTGAAGTGGAGATGATAATCGCATTGTTAGGATCAGTCGCGCGCTGGGAACTTTGAAGATGTTGTTGGTAGCTTGAGATCATTAGATAAGCTGTTATCTGCGGCTGTACTCAAGCTGTGGACTACATCACAGGCAATCGTAATGAACAGTCATTAAGACTAATCATTAGATACTAGCTGTACTTTGCGGTTTCAGCCGCATCTTTAATTACTGCTTCACGTCCGAGAGGGGTGCGCAATGTTATAGATATAGCCATAGGCTTCCTCAGTAAATGGGCTATCCAACTATAAAATATGTTTTCAATTCGAACCAGTATTTCCTGAGATTAGCGCATTCAGCCAAAGCACATTGTAAAAAATGGCTTATGATAGAACACGCATGAAATATTTACTATAATTACTAGTTCTTTTAATAATATACATTACTTATATTTTAATAGAACGGACACTTTTTAATTTCGAAAACATTTTAAAAAGTATTTACTTTCGTCCTTAGTTTAGTCATAATCCTCGGTGATAATTCTATTATTTTATGGTTCAATTTGAGGTTTTTAATACGCAAAGGTATTATAGCTCATACAGCCAAGTCTTTGTAACAGCACTTTTAATAAGAGTTTGATACAGACAAGCGTCAGTATTCTCTTGATATACGATAATGATTTTTAGTTACAAACAGTCCGCTATGATGTCGCGGAACCATAATAAGCCTTATCAAAAAACTCGATTGAAAGCGCTGTTTGAAACGAGCAATAATATCGACACTGACAGTTGACGAATTGACAGATGACAACATTTGACATTTGGTAATAATGTCATTCAGTAATAAATGCTAAGTTATTGCTACATACTTACCGAATGTTTTTATTGACGTAACCTCAAAATCCGAAAGTGTTTTGATTTTTTCAGAATTCTCAAAAGTGTCCGTTGTTTTAATTTAGGTTTAATCGAATATATAGATTATCTAAAACCCAAAGAGTAAATACACCTCCCTGTTGGATCTTAGGCGAGCTATGTATGGACGACGAGCAATGTCCTGTTCAGCTTTATAATATTTGTATAGATGTAATTTGTAAAAGGAGCCTTTATTTATTGTTCAAGTTTGGTTTTTATTTATTTTTAAATCGTTTTTCGCTAGCTTAAAGATCGAAGTTTTATCAACTGTATAAGCTTTTGTTTGTTAGAAATAGATGATATTACCTCAACTACATTGAGAAACCAGTCATAAGCCACTAAAAGATAAAATCACCAAATAGAACCCGACAAGAAAAATCATTTCACTAAAGAACATAACACCACATAAAAATACTTGTCACAGAAACTCCTTAAGTTTCAGTGTCAACAAAACGTCCTATGAATAAAACATATAGAGATGAAACACGAGCCGAGAGATAGCCCGGAGGTGGCGTGGTGGCTGCCCGGACCGTCGGCGCGTCAGCCCGTCGCTCTCAATAGCCCGCCGGCCTATAAAGAAGGTCTTATTTTCTCGTTAAGACACATAAGCTAGACCCGCTGTATGTGCGGGGACACTGGAGTCTAGAGCGGATTTGGGTTAATGCTATATGAGTATTGCCTTGGTTTAGGGATAGAATTATTGATGGCTAGGTTTTCGTTGAGATGTTTCATAAGATCGTTTGATATCAATGGCGATTTCATGATTCATTCAAGAAAATGAATTATCATTGTATTTTTTTCTTTGTAACATTACGTATTTTACTCAATAATTTTACAATTACCCGTATATTTTACAAAACATGTTCCAGGAAATACGTGTTTTTTTTAAACCTTTAAAAGTTTTTGAATAAAATTGTCGTCATTCATAATTTTGATTAAATTTGCAAGGCTTCTATTCCTATACTTTTTTGACTTTTTTCATTTTTGAGTAAATTATGAAGTGTCAAATTTCATGCAAAATAGCTGATTTTCAGAGGACTTCACTGGATTAGTTTTACACAAATGTATAAATAGAAGCCTAGATAATATACACAAGATACTGAGTTTCAAAAATATGTAACGAAAAATTTGTAATAACATCACATCAATCAATCATTGTGTGTATTAGAGCGGTTGTATGAAAAACAGTGAAAATGTATGTCGAATTGGATGGCCTTTAAGTCAATTAGTAAAAGAAGAATTAATTAATCATTCACAAAATATTTTGAGAACACATTCATTGTACGTACAGGAGGAGTGGAATTCCTTGCCGGAGTCTGTGTTTACTGAAAGTAAGAAAGAAAAACATTTATTTGTGACTCACACAGGACAAACAACAATAAAATAAAAAGTAACAAATCTTACCTTAAAATAAAAAAAGAACAGTATTAAAAAGATTAAAAAATAAACTGGGCAAGTGCGAGTCGGACTCGCGCACAGAACTTACCTATGAAAATAGTTCAATTCCCGAATTGAGTTTCGAACATTTTTCCAAATCGTAAAAAAAGCAGTTGTAACTAAGAGGTACGGAACCCTAAAAAGACCTGTGCGAGGCCAAAATGGCTTCTATATCAGCATTTTGCTGCGATATTTAAACAAGAAAGTAAATAACGCAGCGCTGGTATTGTGATATGCCCAGGTGATGCCACTGATAACTAAAGCTTGGAGATCTATAAGAGTGAACACAGGTAGTAACCTGTGTTCACTCTTATAGATCTCCAAGCTTTAGTTATAGCATACCTAGAAGTATCTAGGTATGCGTGCTTCATCGTAACTTTCCATCACTTTTTATCAAAAGTAAAAAAATATGTAACGAACCCTTTAACATATAATTTTCTCCAATAGTTTTTTAAAGTCTACTGTTAAAATAGGTTATATACAAAAAAACACTGCTTTGTTAAGAAAATAAAGTTTTAAAGAATATTGTTAACATAATAATAATATTTCAAGAACAACTTTTTGTAGTCTAACTTATCATTAAACTTCATCACTAAGTTCGTTTACCGACCCTAGATCAAAGCAAGTTGCAAACTGCATCAGCAATTTCCTATTTTTCGGAACAATCTTCCTCCTTGAATTCAGTAAAAGTAGGTAGGTACTCAATCTTCGAAAGGGTCTGATTCTGAAAACTCGTTTCCCCACGATCCATGAATTGCAGTTGATCACCGGCCCCTGTCGTCCCCGCTATAAAGTCAGTGGGCTCGGCAGTAATGACACTATAACCTAGCTCGTTGATGGCGAGAGCCAGTGAAGAGGTCATAGCTCACATCTGCCACCAATCGCGATAGTCCTTACTGAAAGAAACTGAAACGTTGAACTATTTATCAAGGTGCCCCCTAACGAGGTGCGAAGGTGAGTGGTTCAGTCATAGAAAAAAATGTATTTAAAATATGTTATTCATGCACGCACTCAACGTATTCTAGACGTACCTACCTAAATAAATTTGGTTCGGTAACATCGAGGTCAACTAGATTAAGACTAGATGGAGACGGTCTCATACACGTATTTTTAATGCATACGTAATGATCCAACAATAATTATTATAATGTGCTTGTGTCACGAGTAATTTTTTTATATAAAGTAAGTGATGCGTGAAATTTTGTCGAGATTACACTCAATTAATCAATGCAAAAAAACCATTTACTGGCACTTGTAAAATTCCCAGAAGTCACAGCATCGTTTTTCTGACAGTCAGAAAAATGATGCTAATTGTACATTCCAAAGCGTAGATCTCTGTGGAGAACTACGTGTATGAAACTCCATGGCCACCCTTTTAAATCATTTTGTGTATTACAAAAAATCTGGTTTCATATATTTCGATGTTTTTATCATGAAAATATATAAATGAAATAGGTAAATAAATTATAATAAGGAATACAATACATACAAATTAAAATAGGTCACTGGCAGTTAAAAACTGACCAGTATCGACTGACGGTGTCTGTTCACGAACATTATTTTATTGGTCCTGCATTATTTTCAACGACACCAAAAAGGATTACTGAACTATCAATCTGCGTTCATTAGTAATCTCCTGTTATGAATTCCACTGTCCAAATTTGCAAATTTCAAGGCCTTTTCCGTCCCCTATTAAGGAGCCAATGCTGCTCTTGACTTTATTCCGTAATTAAAAGTCAATGTGTATTAAAATCGTTTAAAACAACTTATTATAAAAAGTAGTTGAACCAACAAATACACGAATCTCCAAATATAATTGAAACACCATCAACAACATCGAATCAGAAACAATCTCCCATCTCAGTGTCAGATGAAAGCTATCCCCTGCCAACTTATCATCATAATAAATATATTTCTATCAGACTGCAATAACATAAAGCTCAGTAACTGCTCGTCCTCGTCCCCACTCGACACTCGAGCGAGCGCTCAGAAAACAATCAGCACTCGCGCACTAAATCACTTGATACATTAAGTTTACACGCGGCGGGAGATCACAGCAATCCCATTCAAAGAGAACCCCATATCCAATAGTTTTTACTTTAATGCTATTTGGGAATGCAAAAAAAGTGTGTAAGTTTTTCATTATTCGTATAAGTGCTTGGATTTCTGCCAAATCCTCAGATCAATAGCGTGACGATTCAAAGGAAATGTTTTGACTTCAGAAAGAACATTTGTCCGCGAAACGGCCTCTTAATTCAATTATAAATAGTTTTTGACCTCGTTGCTGAAGTTACTCCAAATAAATTTGTCGTAACTAAGTTACGCTCTATTTTCGCGAAGTTTCATTAAAATTTATTTAGTGTCAAAAGGAGTTATTGTTAAACTGCTGAGCATTGCATGCGAGCACTTTATTTCGCGAAGAATTTGTTCTTACTTCGCGATATTCATTTTGTGTACAGAAATTGAATCGAACTCGTGAAATTTTCAGACAAGTAAATTTTATCACGCTGAGTATTTGAGAGTCTATTTTATATTCTATCATTTCGTTCACTTCAAAGAGTTTCGGGACTTTATTTCTAGTCGTGTGAGCTTTGGAACCTTAATATGATGGAGATGAATTATCTTTCTAACTTAATAAAGCTCTGGAGGCCTTTAGATCTCCTACACCTATTCAAAGCGTAAAAAAATAACTGACATGGTAAACTAAAAATAAAATGGCATTTTGTTTGTAATTTTATGAAAACCCATTTAAAAGGCTCTTGGTAATATGTTTTTTATATGCTAGATTATGTCTCTAAATATATATACATGAATTTAAATCTAAATATTGAATCTGTATCTCCAGCCCTCGATGATGAAAACGAAAATCGATTTCAAGGATTCTAAACACTCAAAGATAAACCCTAACACTTATAAGAGTTGACACTGATACCCTCGGATTTATGAGTGGAGGTACCCTTGCCGGGCAGCGTCGCCCTCGCGCTGTCGCCGGCGGTGCCGCTACCCCTAACAATGTTAAGGAAATCGTCAGTTACCGCCGACTCGCGATTGATACCCATAACGTTTGCTACACTCTAACTAAGTTAGCAGTTTTATTTGAATTATGAATTCTCGTGATTGCTGTTACTGAGTTTATCTCAAAGAATCTTCTCAAAGTACTCGTTTATGTTCACGACGTAATAGTTCTATCGAGTAGTTTACTAGACTCCGAATTGCTCGAATCGATTCGTGGAAAGCAGTGAAAAGTTTTCACGATATTAGGTTAACATGATGTAGGCAGTGTGTTCACAAAATACATTTAGTTTGAGATTAATTGCTATTTCAGTAAAACCGTAACAGACGTAGGTTTTAATCAAATACCTTTTAGAGCTTGATTAATTTAGAGATAATACAAAACCTACACACATGTTCAATTTAAGGCTAAATTAAGTTGCCAAAATGTTGTTATTAAAAGCCGTAGCACCGGGGCTCGGGGGCCCGGGGCCCCAGGCGCCGAGTGTAGGCCTGTGCGGGCGCTACATGTCGCCCAATTAACTGGGGCCGGGCTTTTTGTTAATTACAGCCGTTTGTTGTGTGAAAGGCGATGGGATGTTTAAGATATAATAATTAAGGATAAGATGGCGAGATTGTGCGGGTTTTGCAGGCAAAATATTTCTTTTTTATTCTTTCGGGTTCTCAGAAAGGCGGATAAAATTATAAGTTGATTATATATTCCGTTTTATTTAATCTTCAGTCATTTCCTTTTAAAACACACTAAGAACTTTTCTGGCAGTGATAGCATCTCGATTTTAATAAGAAAATCTTATTTATGTTATTTTTATTTTTCTCTTAAAGGTTTTCATAAGCTCGGCACGTTTAATCCTAAGCTAAGCTTGGTACAACGAAATATACGCCGTTGTTTTAATTTTTTATTGCCATTTACCTGGATCTAAGCTGTGGAACCTCTCCGTAATGCTCCGCCGCTGTGGTAATCACTTGATCTTTGCCATGCGGGAAAAAGAGTATTACACTGTTTAAGTACTTAGGATCAACATTTTTATAGCAAATAATATTTATGAGTTTGGATTTAAAAATTACAAATCAGTAAATATTTTATGGTTTCTTGTACTAGATGGAAAAACTCACTAAGAAGAATGCTATAGTCTGTACCTAAACAATTGTATTTAATGCCAAGTTAATTGTTTATTAGTTTTTGGTATTAAGAGAGTCCTTTTCCACTTGCCTATCGTCAACATTGAGCATGGTTTAAAAGCTTGTTGCTTTATCTAACGCAATCCAATGCGATATTTAATGAAGAGGCTATCCAAAAATTTTTTCCATAAAACTTATTCCAGGAAATACGTGTTTTTTTGAAACCCTTAAAAGTTTTTCAGAAACATTATCGTCATTCAGAATCTCGATTAATTGTGCAAGGCTTCTAATAATATCCACAAGATAGCTGTGTATTCAAAATGTGTAGAGAAAGATGAGGAATAAAATTATAATCACGTAAGAGCGGTTTTATGAAAATGTACCTCGAAAAGGACACTCTTAACGGCTTGCAGACGCAAGCCTCTTTGTATGTTAGGTATGTACTAGTGAATATAATTGGTTTTCCTCCGGTAAGTCGCAATGTAATTTTGCTTTAATTTTTGCATCCGAGAGTGCTATTCTGCATCTCTTAGAATACCGACAGCCTGGTACCCCACTCACAAAACATGATAGAATATGGACTCGGGTTGATTATTGAGTTCACATGTAACTTTGGGACACTAATGTATGTAGCTTCCATTTTAACCCCTGACGCAAAAAATGGGGTAATATATCGGTTTGTGGCACCGTAACTCTTAAACGGGTGAACCGAATACGATGCGATAATTTATTTGATTTGATCAAAATCGGTTCAGTCATTTACAAGATATGTGGGGGGGGGGTACAAGTGGGAATCTTGGGAATATTTGCGAATATGGTCAAGTGGGGTATCAAATGAAAGAATATGAAGTTGTAAATTACTTAATTGTTGTTCGGGGTTTTTTTAAATTTTAAACTTAATTTTTATGATTCCTGTTTGTCAGTATTAATTCTTTACCTACCTAGGCACTTATCAGGTCTGAACTAAATCTTATTGTCTTATTACTAAGGCATCAAACACATTTTCTTGGGATAATTTCTATAAGCATTGGTTTAAAAGAAAATGTCAGGTTCAGCTTCAGTTAAATGTTCATTAAAATTATTCCAATAGCAACCAAGCTCCGCAGTTCCTTTGTGTGAGTGGACTTCTCAGTTCCCAGTAATCAACGACGTCATATTAATTAAGAGCATTCCACTACCTCCGAGGATTGCTGCTGACCTAGTACACTTTGAATGGAATTTCTTATTGCTCTTAATTAAACCGATTAATTCTGACTAATATTAAGATTTGTTTGTTCATTTTCGTCTCGGCTGTCTAATCGATCTTAATGAAATTAATTCTACACAATCTGTTCGTGTTTGATGAAGTTCAATTATATGAAGAGGATTATGAATATCCATATTTTTCTATATTATTCACGTTGATTGTATTATTTTATCATTAATATTGACTTAATTGTGATGAATGATTCCGTGACAAACGAACGTAATTCATCTTGACATTGAAAAATTGGCTACCCTAATAAAAGGAAACTTTTACAATTTTAAAATTTTATTATTTCAATTTTAAATTCAGCCCCCGTTGCAATTGTATCTGAAGCAACTCCTAGTTCCACAGTGAGGCTGTGATTCAACTCAGCGTATTAATCACGACGCCAGAGTTCTCAGCACTGCCCCTTAGGATTTCTGTTACCCTGGTACAATTTGCGAGAGGTAGATATTTATTGCGGATAAATTAGACGTTCAGAATCAATTCAGAAAATCTGAAAGACTAAGCTTTTCGTCGTATAAATTGCCGCAGTGATGATCAATTTGTATTTGTATTTCGTCTAGAAAATATAGCTTTTACAAATAAAGGATTTTATCTTGCATGCTTTTAAGTATAATTAATATCTAATACCCACAGAAATTGTGTATAGCATGACATCTTTCTGTAGAAAATAGTTTTATAGTATTCTAGATACAATTTTCAAAAGCACGAAGCGATTGACCCACAATCAACGCCTTTTATCTCAACTCTAACTAACCCCATTCCAACAGTAGTAATAAACCACAATAAAACTGAAAACAAGAAGAAAAAAATCTCACAAATTAAAACATTTCAAGTAACAAAGTGCTGCTAGCGAACAATAAAAAGCGAGCCGCATTAACAGTAGAGAAAACAATTGAAAGCTAAAAAACGGTCGAGTGCGTGGCTGGAGCGCGTGGTTGGAGCGCTGCCAGCCACCGCTCAGCGGTTCCAAGAAACATACCCCCAGTCCCGGTATTGAGAATAAATGCCCCTTTGTATGTATCGCTGTACAGCGCTTTAGATCTGGAATACACGCGTGTTTTGCTTTAAAACGTGATGGTAGGTGTTGTTTATTTTGTTAGGTGTTTGTGTTTATTTAGTAAGTTAAGACATTATTTAGAACTCGAACGGGAAACTATTAGTACTGACTGCGTTCCTAGACTTCTTCTAGTTATTTTTTTCTGCAATTTTGTAGACGTTTCTGCAAAGTAAAATTAATGATTCAGAGCCAGACCTTATGACAGCCAACCCTAAAGATAGCGGATCAGATATTCAAAGTAAAAACTGAAATTAACTATTTACTGAACCTTTGAATTTCTGATACTTGTTACTGACCTACCTTCAAGTTTCATACAATTTGATTCCACATAAAATCACGAGACCACAGTCAAATACAGTATCTTACTGAATGGTGCAGTATTCCGTCTTGAATGTCCTGATATAATTTCAGTCGCTCGCAGCTAAAAATTATATCATCCCTAGAGCCTCTAGCATTTGTTGTTGTTGAATGTAAACCACATGCATATATATTTAATGTTGGTTTAAGCATATGAAAGAAAATAGTATTCATAGTTAGTACCTACAACTTCTTCGAGAGACTGTACACGCTATCTACATTTAGTAGTAGATCTAAGGCCTTCAAAAGGAAGCTGGGCTTTGGGCAAGATTTTTAACTCACTAAGAGAACCGTGGCGATCACCATCACTAGGTACATAGAAAGGGACCCTTTGCCTCTTAAAACACCACTCCGTAACCCCTGTTTAATGCCTATTAGGGCATATTCCTGAAGAGACTGTTGAGGGTTCTCCTTTGAGCCTCGCCCTGCACGGTGGACGCACTACGGAAGGTGACAGTCATTTCTAATGTCTCAATAACTGCCATCACACAGAGCATGAAATGTCAGTTTAATCAAGAATCTCGTTGAAATCTATTCATATAATAAATCTATAGAGCCTTTTAATTGTGCGCGCATCACGTAAAATATACGAAATCCATGTAGGTAACTTTTAGGAATTAAAATTGTATCTAACTTGACTATATCAGATGGTACGAAGTTCGCCTGGTCAGCGGGTAGGTAGCAAAATTCTAACAATACTTTCAAATGAACTTAGTATTTTCAAACTACGAATATTTCGAAACAGCTTCCATTCTAATATTTATGCAACTTTCAGTACATAATTTAGCTACCAAAATACCAGTAATTAACGTAAAGCGGCTGCCTGTCCACAACCCAGTTAGTGAGAAACACTATGCCCCTTAGTATGACTGGTTAGCAGACTTCCGAGTACTGGTTATCCGTAAATTTGTACCTTTCAAATCTGGAAATAGTCAAGACCGATGTGCTTTCCGATGCATGGCTGAGTCTCAGTACAAATAGATAGTCTCCTAACCACGCGCTGGCCGGGAACGCGGCATGTAGTACTATCTAACCTTGATTGAATAACTCGAGTGGTCGATACTTCGCTGCCTATAAGAAGTTATTCAACTGTGTTTTTTTCTAATCAGCGAAAAAGAATAAAATCAAATATTTCCGCGATCCTAGACGCGGGCAAAGTGCAAAACAATGTCGTTTTTAAATCGTAAAATCTTTTAAAAGCCATTGAATTTCTCCTTACCATCATTATTAGATTTTAAAATAAAATTCACAAAGTGATAAAGAGCTGTCTTATGAATCGTGACCTATCCCCCGTGACTATGGCCCACATCCCCGTGACGTCATGCGCTGAGTGCCGCTGAATATTTTATACGAGCGCCTCACGTGAGCGCTTACAGCGCTATAAAAACATTTGTATTTTCAATCGATACGAGTTGATGTTTTAAAGGATTTATGACCCAGTTTAGAATATCAAGTATGTAGATCAAACTGCACGAAATACATAAATTATTGTAATTATTGATATTTTATTAGAATTATAATTTACTTCAAAAAATTGTTAAATCTTAATTAGTAAAATAAACTTACAGTAAAATAATAAAGTAAGGAGTAAAGTAATTAAATTAAATTAATTATACCAAACTTAAATTGATACTAATATCATGAGTATTCTATGTAGGTGCTTGGCTTTTAATAATAAGGGGCGACGTAAAAAACTCTTTCGTAGATAAATTCATCAATACAATATGTGGAAAAAATACAACGTAAGTAAACATTATAGGCAGCATTAATAAATGAAAAAGAAATTAGAAAAAAAAAATAGAATTTACTGGTAAAATAGTACACAGTTTTAACCAGCCTCGTACGCTACAAAAATACAATACAGACAGTAACAAAAAACTCTAGCCACGGTCATTTACTAACCTCTATTACAGAGCAGGCCCGTTCTTCCTAACAATAGTACCAGGAGCACAGCACCATGCCTATACCTACACCAAATCACCCATTGAATCACTCCCTTTGTAGCTCACGGAGACTAGGGCAACCGCACAATACGCGCCGAGAATCGATAAAAAACTTCGACTTTTCGATACCGATTGTTAGACGTGACGGGCAGAAAACACTGTTTTTATTTGTTTGCTTCGTTATATGTATGCAAACTTTACGTACTTTGTGAGGTATATTGACAAACCCGGGTCGGTTTGAATGGTTTTTCGTAGTGCTAGTGAGGTAAACCGAAGAATATTAACGTTATTGCTTATTTCGGCTATCATAATCAAGAATAAATCTCCGAACTTTATGTTCGCGTTCAGTTTTCGTACAGTACTGAAGATAAGTTCAGACATTTCAATATAAGTAGTAAGAAAACAAGGGCAATAAATAATAACGTACCTATCTAACTTTGGAAGTCACTTTAGGCAGGTAACACATTCACGCTAAAAGTGTGTCCCGACGCGAACGTTCGCGCAATCTGTCAACTGAATACTTTATGTCAACGGATGGATATGGCTCGCTTCGCGCTGGCAACACGCCACGTCGGCAAAGCCCTTACGCACACACGAAACAACTCCAACAAATTTGTAAATTCGCACAACGAGGGGTATTACTCGTGCTATCAGGTAAGAAGGTTTTCACAGATAACAACCTATGGGATTCAGACCGCAATCATAGCCATCGTTTCAAAGTCGAAAATTTTTGCCCTCGCAACCTTTGGATTCACGGTCCGCCGGTGTAACCAAGATTATGTAAATTTTTGGTTCACTTCGCTATTGTAGACCCTAATCTTAGTCCCCAGAGGGCGGGGGAGAGCAACCCTCCCGCCGCCGGAGGGACCACGTTCAATAGTAATTCTATAAATCAATCGTTCCAACAATTTTTGTTTTGTTTGCGACAGTGGCCCTGTTGCTCTGTCGAGTTTCGCGAGGTTATGAGTTATTGTTATCAATTCAGGTGTAGTTTAGACAGCTCTGAAATATTACTGGACCTGAAACCTGGGAAACACGAAATTGTTGCTGAAGGAAATGTTACAGAAGGCATTGAAACTAAGGGTCTTTGTTTTAGTTCTACATTTGTTACCTCAATGCAGAAACCTTTTGTTTATAAAAATGCGGGAAAAGTACGTGGCTATGTTTAATGCCAGTACTTGCATTCTAAGCAAGTCTTAACCATGACGATTGCTTTACTTGCGTATGACTGGAGACAATTAAACACATTTTATGTTAACATGTTCGCCTTGTAGTGATTTTTCACTCGAAATCCACATTCGTTCGCTAGACTGGAGTGACTAAAGTAATGCCTGGAGGCGTCTTCATTAACTCATAAAATCACGTTTCTAATAAACTGTTGATTTGTTCTTGTTTCAAATGGAAAGTTTGACCTTGTATTATTTTCAAATAGCTATAAATGTAGTTTACATGTCCAGAAGTCACATTTCCTTTATTTACAAGAAGAAAAACAGGAAGGGAAAATATCCAATGACATCTCCCCCCCTTTCGTGTCAGACTTTTACTGACTAAAACCCACGTCTAGTTCCTTCATTGCCTTCATTCCAGGGCCAAGTTTTCCTTTCAGAAACGAACCCATGGCCTCAGTAGGCTTCGACCCTGCTGGGCCCGTACGGTTTGCTGACATCTCCATGAGGCGCGCGTGGAACACTACGCGCCGTCGACGATTTGGGCTCGGCCCGGGTGGTTACCGGATGGTCGGACGGCGAGCTACTCATTGCTCGCCTCGCGTGGCCGGAAAACGGGATCAGGATCCCGGCAGCTGAGCCGTGAGGACCGTACCCTCGCGCGTGCGCGTACGACCGCCTACTTTGCTAGAATTACTTCTTCGCATAAGGAGGCAACCGCCTGCCAGTCCTCCTCGCTTTGGACCATGGCCTGTACAAAAGCCCGGCGCGAGAGATCACCCCTACGAGGACACGGCAGTGCTCTGCCCAAATGGGGTATGCCTCTACCGTATGCTTCACCATGTCGTCCGGGCGGTCCATACAGTGGTGACAACCGGGTAATTCTTCAGCACGAATCCAGCGCAGGACCCTCCCAAACTAACCATGTCCGGTGAGAACCTGCGTCATGCGGAAGGTGAGGACGCCGTGAGTTCTTTCCAGCCACGCCTCAAAGAGGGGAACTACCGCCATAATCACGGCGTACCCAGCACTGGGTTGCGACAGTCGCTATCGCCATTCCACCATGAAGTCCCACCGGAACTCAGCGGAGTTTAACCCCGGCTTTGCATCTCCAGGCGCAAATCGTCCATGCTTGCAAGGACTGTTGCCTCTAGATTGGGATTGGTTGCAGGCCAGAACCACAGATTGGTTCCCTTCTTTATTATGGCAAAGGTCTTATCTTCTAAATCTAAAACAGGCATTCTAATCTAACCTGTGATCTTCATCAAACAAAAGAGAACAACGGCTTTTATGATTTCTCACGCAGTTGATTCCATCATTTTTATGTTCACCGGAACACGAGGCTGTGTTACGGGAATTTCATCAAGATTTCGCCAAGTTAACTCAATAGGTACCTTTGCGGAGGTCAATTCTGTAATGGGATTAAACGTTGACCCACATTCTCTCTTAATAGGGGACCTAGAGTTGAGTAACACGATTTTTAGGGACGCGCCTGTGCTGAATTTGGGCCAGAGTTTGGCAAAATCAATGGTGGTGCGGATTAATTTCATTGTAGTACGGTGAACCTCTTCGTTTGTTTTGTTTTTGAACAAATAACGTACAGCTTTGCAAGTGATCATGTGAATAATTATAATATTTACAAGTTACCGGTTGTTCGTTTGTTGATTATTCGTTCTGTTGTCGAAACATCCTCCATATTTCATGTTAACTAAAATCGACTTGTTCACTGATGTTCATTTTGTGTTACAGCAAATTAAATATTCAATTCATTGCTAAAACGTACATAGGTAATTTATAATAATTTACTGCAATTGTATCTTCAAAGGGCTACCCCTCTCATCCCTATAACTCCAATTCTTTCAAAGACTACCAATTGTCTCATTTCCATTTGTGAATAATTTTCGTCCGTCTGGTCCCCTCTAATAAAATCCACTCACATGGCCGCCCTAATGAGAGAGCGAGTGGACACTACTTCCATCCTTGTCATTGTGCGAGTCACACAAATCTTCCGCTAGTTAGTGCCGAGTAGTGCCGACCCACTTACGACTAAGTTATTGTCACACAACTTTTATGCGGGATTTGAATTTGTGGAGGACTTTATCGCTGCCTTCGCGTTGCCTTACTTGTTTTATCTTTGTTGAGATTAATTCGACAATCAGAAGAACGATGGCAAAGCATTGATCAAACACTAAGCATATAGAAAACGAATAACAGTAAAATTATTTCTTTTAGCCATTACACCAACCAATAAAACAATGTAACAATATTTCTCTTTCCTATGTATCTCTCGAGCTAGTGTTCTTTTAGCAGCCTCCAGAGACACTTGATCAGTTCGTAGCTAATTCTATAATTGGCAGGCCGAAGCTTCCCCAGAGCAAGTCAGCACTTTTAATATCCCACTTAATTTGTTCAGCGGATCTAAAATCTAATTGGAGCGCCGTAATTGGGCATTTTTTGAGGAAAAAATAATTAAGAGATAGGTAGTTAGTTTTTTTTTGCGGTTTTTGTTTCAGCAGATTTTATATTTATTTTGAGTCCGCTTTCAGGCTCGACTTAATTTTGTAATAATGAGTTTGCTTACTGAATTATATATTTAGCTACAAATGTTCTACTCTAATAAGAAATTGCAATTAAAGTGGCTGTAAGCGTTTCGCCTCATGATTCGTGCGTAGGAAAAATCTGACATTCTGGTTAAATTGTATTGTAGTTTGTCCGTCATATCAGCTACATGCACGATTCTTATAGGTGAAAAAGTAAATAAGTAAATACAGTTTTATACAATGGAGGACAGATTTTAGAGCTCGTATCGTTTAGAATTGGTCAAGGACAGTTACTACAATAATATGGTGCTGGTTTTATTTATTTTATAATTTATGTACGCACAACAAAAATTGTACGCTTATTTAAAAAAAAAAATATAATTATAATCTGTTAAAATCCTAACCAGAAAGATAGATTTAACTTACTTCAAATCCCATCCAATGCCAATAAGATCTGGTATTAACAGTAAGAGAACAGGGTCCCGTACCCAGTAGAAGGGGGCGGCTCCGCGACTGCCAGCGTCTGATTTATGTGCCACTGTACCCTACTTCTTACACACTTTTTATACTGCCGCCCCACTCAGGGTCGAGGAAATATAGATTACTGGAAGCATTAAGTGGGTACTCGGGTTTTAAGAGATAAATTAGTCGTTGTAATAAATACTTAAACTTTCTGTCCTTCTTTCAACCTTCAGGTTGAAATGAGCTAAGTATTTTTCAGCTTTTCTAACTAAATAATTATCTAGTGTTGGTGACGAGAGAAATTGTACAGTGCAATTAGTGATTAAAGTAAATCAAGTGTTCAAATAATTATCAAACTAGTCATAACGAGGGATTAAAACAACCAAACAAATAGTGAGAATCGTCGTCCAATTAAAAATTAGAGACATGGACACGTAAGTGAATTGTGTATGTGTGAGAGAATCAAACATTTGTAAGTAGGTACTATAACCGTAATTTATTGTTGTAAATATTAGTTAATTACTTGCCTTAATTAGACTAAAAAAATTAAGTGTCATTGGGCAAAATTGTTAGAAATATTAGTTAACCAGATTCATAATCACGTTCCAATTCGATTTGCCTCTATAGCCATTTGAAACAAGCAACTTTGCCCATGGACAAGTTGTATTTTACGTATAATTTATTATCTAATAACTTTAGACACTTGATTTATATACCCAAAGATAGCCTAAGCCATGTAGAATCACATAAAAATCTAGATGCAACATTGTATTTAAGTAAGAAAAATGATGTCAAAACTGTAGAATTTAAAGTAAAAACTACTGTTTAAAATGTTCCTAAAAATTGTGGTTCTTGTTAAGGTAAAGTTACGTAGAATGTAAGTAAGCATGTTTGTGAGGGCCGTGGTCATCTCCGATCCCATTATGGTTTTATTTTGAATTCCTTACACCTAGTATATTATTGATATCCCATGCCTCGGAAAGCACGTAAAGCATTAGTCCCAGTTGTCATACGTAGATCTTTGTCAGTTCTTACAGGTAGTCACGACAAAAAGTGTGATCATCAATCCAAGGAGTATCATGTTGCCTAATAAGTAGGTTATGAAAGTCTGATAGGCAGTCGCTCCATGTCAGCAGCATCTGGTTAGATTGGAACCCGACCACAATCCAGTTGGGAAAAGGCGCATTTGTTTTGATAAAGTACTACATGATATGGTGTCACTGATAGAAAGGACCACAGATGGCCAACAGAACTTCACACATCAGATATCTTGATTAAGATAGTTGAGCGCCTTTGCAACTTTGAACCAAATGTGCTGATCAAAATGGTAGGGACAGCGTCATCGATTGTTTACCTCCTTTTCTAAGCTATTTTAATGTGGGAGCTGAACTCAATTGACCTGACCACCATTGAACTGATCTGATGATGAAGCCAGAAGGTGGACTCCAGAACTCCTTAATAAAACCTGGCCGTGTTTGGAAATAAATAAATAGTTTTAAATAGTTAAGTTGAAAATGATATCATCGAAGTGATATGAATGTGATGATGATGGAGTCGGAAGGTAAGCCTACCTTCCTAACTTCGTAATTATTCAATGTATGTTTTTGGGTTTATTAGAATTCTCATTTTTTATTTTATTTATATAGTTTATTCAAAATTTGCTTACTCTCATTTGGGCATAGTACATGAGATGCACTTTAGCTATAAGGTAATATCGAACTGATCTAAATGATGGAGCCGGAAGGTGGAAGGCATATACGAGAACTTCATAATAAAACTAATGTATTATAGCAGTGTTTCGGATAAATGGAATTGCCATTATTATGATATAGGTACTCTAGCTATAAGTGTATCACAAGTAAAAAGTGTCCGGGCCTTGGTACAGGCCATGGTCCGGAGCGAGGAGGAGTGGCAGGCGGTCGCGTCCTTCTGCGAAGCAGTAATGCTAGCAAAGGAGGCGGCCGATCGCGTGAGGCAAAGTTCCTCACACCCCAACCGCCGCCGGGATTCCGATCCCGATTTTCGGTCACCGTAGGCGCTGGCTTGCGGACGGCGAGCGACGGGTGGCTCGCCGTCCGATCGTCTGGTAATCGTTCGGACCGAGCCCAAGTCGTCGACGTCGCGTAGTGTTTCACGCACGCCTCAAGGAGATGTCAGCAACCGTAGGGGCCCAGCAGGGTCGAGGCCTACTGGGGCCATGGGTGATGCGAAAGTGATCCCCGGGGCCCTGGAAAAATAGAAAAAAGGAAGAGGAGGGGGTTTTTAGTCAGTAAAAGTCTGACACTACCTCCTGCTCCGCCCAAGAGCGGGGGATGTCATTAGATGATTTACCCAATCGAATAAAAAAACTAAATAAAAGTTATTTAGATCTTTTGATATTACTCTGTTGACCATCTGTCTGTCCGTCATGACCCTTTATTTTGGGAGCGCAAGGTGGTACTGAGTTGAATTTAAAACCATATATTCAAGTTTGCGGTCCCTTAAAACTGTGAACAAATCAAACTTTAAAGTTAACGAAAAAATCAAACTTTACAGTTAACACAAAAGACAAATATTTCTCTAATTATGTCTTGACACTCTCAAGAGATTAAAAATTCATAGGGTACTTACCGTTGACCGAGAATCCTGAAATTTGCCACAAAGCAAGGTCTTATAGCATAAAGTCAAAGTCAAAGTCAAAGTCAAAGTCAAAGTTAAAATTTTTTATTTCACATAGGCCTACATGGGCACTTATAAAACGTCAGAAGCTAGTGCACGGTTCCAAATTGGTCGTTTCCTATGGAGAAGAACCGGCACGAAACTCCGTGGAATAAGTATAGGAATAAATCTGAAAACAGTAAATTTTAGGTGAAATCACAAAAAAAAAATTGCGATTCGGAAAAAAAAACCGATACTCCATTCGGAATGGAATTGCTATTTACGCATAGGTAAGTTTGTACGCGACCTTCAGTGCGCGAGTTCAACTCGCACTTACCCAGTTTTTTGTAGTGAAATCTGCTAGTTTTTGTCTGAAATGTTTTTTTAAATTTGAAGTTAATTGAATTATTTAAATATTGTAGTATTGCTTACACATTCGTCTCAATAGAAATCTACACTTTGGAATGTGGAATTTGGAATTCATTTTTGAGTCTGACTGATTTATTTGAGTTAAAATTATTTGAATCTTTGAATTATTAAAATGCTAAAATGCGAAACCAAAATTTACTCTTTTCTTGCAATTGGTCAGTTATTACCTACCTTCTTAACTTCCTATCTAACTCATTAGAGTTACATCTTTAATTTACCAATTTTTCTGCCTCTTCCATCCCCTCGACATCATCTTCCTCCCCCATAGCTAAGTATTCATCCTGAATTATGAGCGTATTCTTCTGCCATTAGCTTCATAAACGAGACAGCGGGACAGTGCGGATGCTACGTGATTCAAACCTGTTTATCTCGTGTAAGCGCTGCTGTGTGTCACCCCCCTTGTTTTCGTATCCAGTGTGAAATATGACCGACTAACTGAATATGCTTATATGCATGTGTAGCTAGCGATTGTCGCGTAAGGTTTTAGTATTGTGCTTAGGAAAGGTTAGGAAATTGATCAACTGTATGTGAGTATTCACTATTATGTTAAGTGAATATTTAGTAATAGTGTTTATTTCTTGGTGGTGAATGGTTCTATGTTTGATGCCATGCTGTATTTACTGTACTTGTGTTCTAGAAAAAAATTGTTACAAAAAAAGTTTCTATAATAGTTTTGTCTCTTCGTTATTTAACACCGACTTCAGAAATTAAAGCTATTTTGCACATTTTAGTGGTTTTTTTAACATTGAAGTGGGTTGTAGTTTTTTGTAAAAAGCTTTTTATTTTACACTTTTTAGTGGTAGCACCACAACTAAAAAGTACTCCTCCGCCAAACTTAAATAGTTTGCAAGTACTATAATAGTAAGTTACCTATAGCATTTAATCATTAAAACATTGCATGACAATTCCAATAAGCCAAACCACGGCTAGTATAAATTGTTTTACTATGGAGTTTTCGTGCCTTCCTTCATCATCAGATTAGCTCAATGATACCATAGAGCAAAATCTTATATTAAATCAAGGGTTTTGATCAGTCTGTGGGTGGCGTCTCTGAGTGTGGCTATTTTGCGACTACATTTATTATCTTGAGTATACCTGTTAAAACAATTATATGTGTTAATAAATAAATAAGTAAATAAAAAAATAATAAAAAATAGTAAATAAATAAATAAATAAATAAAAAATAAATAAATAAATAAGTAAATAAATAAATAAGTAAATAAATAAATAGTGGAGTGTGTTTCCTTGGGATGATTTTCTACTTTCATAGTACCCTAGAGCGGAGTGGCGTGTGCCGTTCCGTAGTACTTTGTTTCATAGTAGGTAGTAGTAAAAGGTGGGTATTTATAAAGAACCACCTTTTACTACCACTATGAAACAGAGTACTTGTAAGGGCAGAAGCCTTTACATGTTATTATGATGGTGAATGTTATGAAATGAAAACATGTCAATGTTCTACAAATAATGTTTTAATAATAGACAATGTTACCTTAAAATGTTCAATAAATGTTTTATAAAATGTTAGTATCTATGTTTTATGTTAAATGATACGAGAGTTCGGTGACAAACGTACTAATGACGTACGTGTGTTCGTGACGATATAGCAAACCTTCCTTTACCTGATTTGCAGTAATTACTAACTAGGCCTAAGTCCAATGTACGGATGCTGACCGTACAGTACTCCTTGATCCAGGGAGAGTGGAAACGGTGAGAGATGTCGTGCGGTGTTCCGCAGGGATCGGTACTAGGACCGCCCTTGTGGAACATCGGCTACGACTACGTGCTGCGCGGCGACCTCCCTGACGGGGTCAGCGTGGTCTGCTACGCAGACGATACGGTAGTCCTGGCTCAGGGAGAGTCGTACCAGGCCGCGGTCGAATTAGCGACACGTGGTGTTGCGATAGTCGTTAATAGGATCCAGCAGTTGGGACTCGAGTCGGCGCTACACAAGTCCAAGGCAATGTGTTTTCACGGCCCTCGGAGCGCGCCACCTCGGCGCTCCCAATTAACGGTAGGAGGAGTTCACATCAGCGTCGGGTCGACGATGAAGTACCTGGGACTCGTCCTCGACAGCCAGTGGAATTTCGAGGAGTACTTCCGACGTCTGGCTCCCAAACTGAATCGGACTGGGGCTGCCCTCAAGTGGCTCCTGCCCAACCTCGGAGGTCCAGACGCCTCCTGCCGGAGGCTCTACGCAGGCATCGTCCAGTCCATGGCCCTTCATGGGTCGCCGGTGTGGGCGCCGTCACTGCGAAAGCGACCGGCGACACAGCAGAACGCGTGCCAGAGGGCATGGCCATACGGATGCGAGCCTCCTTGCTGACCAGACACCATGGGATCTGGCGGCAACAGGCCTTGCACGCATGCACGATCTGCGCGTGAGATGCAACGTCGGGGCGCTCCAACTCCGCTGCCGCGACAAGTCGCGGCATGGCGGACAGAGCTCCGGCGGGGTCTCATGGCGGAATGGCGACAGCGACTGTCGCAACCCAGTGCTGGGCACGCCATAATTATGGCGGTAAGTCCCCTCCTTGAGGAGTGGCTGGAAAGGCAACACGGCGTCCTTACCTTCCGCATGACGCAGGTCCTCACCGGACATGGTAAGATCGGGAGGTTCCTGCACCGGATTCGTGCGGAAGAAACGCCCGGGTGTCGGACACGGTGCACACGGAGCACACGGTGGAGGTGTGCCCCGCTTGGGCAGAGCAACGCCGTGTCCTCGTGGGGGCGATCGGCGGCGGCGATCTCTCGCGCCGGGCCTTGGTACAGGCCATGGTCCGGAGCGAGGAGGAGTGGCAGGTGGTCGCCTCCTTCTGCGAAGCAGTTATGCTAGCACAGGAGGCGGCCGCTCGTGTGAGGCAACGGTCCTCACGCCCAAATCGCCGCCGGGATTCCGATCCCGATTTCCAGCCATCGTAGGCGTAGGCCTGCGGACGGCGAGCAATGGGTGGCTCGCCATCCGACCGTCCGGTAACCGTCCGGACCGAGCCCGAGTCGTCAACGTGCTGTTCCACGCGCGCCTCAAGGAGATGTCAGCAACTGCAGGGGCCTAGCAGGGTCGAAGCCTACTGGGGCCAAGGGTCTGATTCTGGAAGGAAGACTCGGCCTTGGTGCGAAAGGCAACGAAGGAACAGGAGTGGGTTTTTAGTCAGTAAAAGTCTGACACTATCTCCGGCCCCGCCCAAGGGCGGGGGATGTCATAAGATGAATTTCCCTCCGAAAAAAGAAAAAAAACAACAGTACTCCTTGATAATTGTTTTAACATAATAGAACATTGCCTGATTTTTTGGCATAAAGCGTATTTATTACTGAACCTAGATGAGGTACACATTAAAAACTATAAAAACGAGGCAGTAACCTACACATAATGCACCAACCCTTTCTCTATGAAATATTTGTGGTAACTCTTCCAAAACCACAAAAATGTTTGAGTCACTCACGTTACAAGAACGCTGAAAGAAAATACCTACATTCTAAAAACCACAGCCTATTTAGTGGTCTCCACCGATGATCCTCAATTTGCCAGCGCGTCAACACAATGGGTTGTGTTTACAATTATCTACCTATCAGTTTGACGGGTCAGGTTTCAGACCGCTATCACTGCAGCGGTATGGCTGCCCGGAAACTATCATGTTGTTCCTGACGGCAATTTGATGGATGCTAACCACAGGGAAATATTGAAACTATGGGTTCAAAATGAAGAGCAGTAGTCGTGTAGTATTTCCGTCATTTAAGTCATGGATAAAGTTTTAGTTTAATTCAGATCTGAGTGAGTTAATTCAGATCAGAAATTAGTTAAAATATATACATATATATTGATTATGTTAATGTGTCGTTAAGGGGATGCAACTGGACATACATTTTTACTCTTTTTCATACAACCGCTTTTACGTAATTATGAAGTTATTACTCATGTTTCATTAGTAATTTTGGAAACATAGTATTTGGTGGATATTATCTAGGCTTCTGATAAAATCAAGTTGTAAATTGATGTACAACTAATCCAGTAAAGACTTCTGAAATTCTGCTATTATGCATGAACTTTGACACTTCATAATTTACTTAAAAATTAAAAAAGTCAAAAAAGTATATAAATAGAAGCCTTGCAAATTTAATCAAAATTTTAAATGATGACAATTTTTTTCTAAAGCTTTTAAGTGTTTAAAACAAAACGGGTATTTCCTGGAACAAGTTCTGTAAAATATTCGAGTTCTGTAAAATATTAAAGTTGACGATAGGCGAGTGCAAAAGGACCCTCTTAATTCAAATCAGCTATTTTTGTTTCATGGAAGTTTGTTGTTAGTTGCCAATGTCAATTAAAATTGTTATTTAAGCAGATTCATAATTATGTACTTTATTGAGAAATTATAAGTGAGGTGACCTGAAATACCTGATCTGAATGATACTTAATTATCCACAACGACGGTGTAAACCTTTTTAACCCAAAGGTTGACTGGTAGAGAATGCCTTGTAGCGATAAGTCTATGTACCCTTTATTAATAAATAAAACTGTGACAGGTACTGTGAATTTATTCCGGTATATTTTTATTATGCATCAATAAATAGAATCACGTGCCTAATTGGTCCTTAATTTTTTCACAATCATCAAAAACAGAAAATTTCAACTGAACCTTTAAAAATTACCATCTTCACTTTGACCGCTCAAACAAAATAATATTTCATTTTCTTAATCACTGAAGCAAGACGTTCATTCACCGAAGGTTTCACCGCACGCTATTTGCTTAGGCCTTCGGTGAAAATTCTACCCTTCATAGCCCATTTAATGAAAGGCAATTAAAAGTTTTTCACTTGTCCTCAGAACCTTTTGACGATCGACTTTTATTCTACGTGTTTGCTTCGCAGAATTTTTACGAATTCATTTTGGCTTCAATTAAACTGACCTGATTAATGATGGTTGCCTGTTTGAACTGTTTATTTTGTGGATAAAATATCTTCCCGGAATTTAAAAAACTCTAGTTTTTAAGAGGGAAATTCTTTTTCTTTTCACGTAGTCTTCAAGTGAATATGAAAATCGAAAAAATAACAATATGAAATTTTAGCCTAATAGTTGAAGCAAACTAAGATTAAACTGAAAATGGCCTGCTCTTTCAGGCTAGTATCTAATGCCTTGCTAGATTAAGATCCTCCTACATAGCACAAGAATCACTCGAATAACTAACAAATAGCTAGCATACATTTTTAACCGATCCTCTTCTAATAACTTCGAACTAACTTAAAAACACTCCAAATCCGCACCCAATGAAATAAATCGACAATTACTAGCACCTGGACCACTAATCTGCAACTTAACAGTGATTTAGTTAACAAATCTTCTAACTATTCACCGCCGACTGAATAGTAACTGTTCTGAACGTTTAAGTAGTGACGTAAATATACAAGCGCAGAAGGTCGACTTCAAACAGCGAAAAGAAAATACACATATACACTTTTCGTACAGCATGTGCAAGTACACTCTCGGCTGGTGTTTATTTCAGGGTCGATGAACTATTCTGAGTGAATAATCACTCTGTCTCCATTTAGTATGATGAAAGCGTTTTCCGTTAATATATCCATTATAAATTTATATTTATTTTATGAAAGGTAAATTCTTTCGCTGATAATTATGAATGTTGAGCTCACCGCGGCCATCCATACGCGTCTACTCATATGTGGCCGTGTGTGAAGTCTCGCTCGTTGCGTGAAGTCAGCCTTCTGTGCCTCTCTACTCGGTATCAGTGAGGACTGTTCTGAATGGTTCGTGATCACACCCATTAGCCTCCATTGATTATGCGTTAATTTTGCTGAGAATAGACTGTTATATAAATAACTGGTCTTTGTTCTAGTTTGGAGTTAGTTTCACTTTGTTCGGCAAAGGAATGTTTGTTTCAATTGTTTAGTTTAGAGAAATAGTTCGAGTTTTGTTTTTGTTCAGTGTTAATTGGTGTGGTTTAGGTGTTGTTTAAACTAATTTAAAGTTTTGTTTATCTTGATTTATTTTCACTTCGAGTTACTTTGTTTTCAAACAGTCAATACTAAATAATATATAAATTCTACAAATTCTTAAAAAAGTATTGCCAAGGAGTACCGCGTTACCCAGCAACGAGATTGTGGAGGTGAGATAGCTTTTTGTTATACTGGAAGTTACACAACAAATAGTTTAGTCATTAGCTTCTACACATGTCATATGTAATAGCATAGCCGACTCATCCTTATATTGTTCCAACTGCTGGAAAATAAACTTTTCTCAAGAAGAGGGCATGGGGCGTAATCGACCACGCTGGCCCAGTGCGGATGGTTGGGTGAACCCTTACATGTTTTCGTTTTTTTTTGTTCTTGGACCGGTTTCCTCTCCATGTTTTCTTTCACCGTTTTGGAAATAATGTTGATAAAATTAATTACGCAAAGTAAAGCGCCTGCCTATGTTTAACACACCACCTACTCATAAATCGAGGTGGCTACCACTGGGCCATTACTGTTTTTTACACACTATCTAATATATCTGCTAGAATTAGGTCAGTGCTGTAGTTCCTATGTCATCGGGTGGACTTCAATAGTACACCGAGTAAACTGCGCTGCGCCGCTGCACAAATTAGTCTGGCCCGCCTTTCCTGTGCTCGGCCCGGGATCCCGCTGATTAAACGTGTTCACTCCTACCACTACTTGCGGTGATCACTTAGGTAGTCGACGTTACCCTGGATGCGACGGAGATCCCTTGAAGTAGCCTGAGATTCACCTTTAGTAGATTGCTTCAAAGAGGAAGGAATTTAAGAAAGATATTTAAATAGAATTTCTTATAATATTTTTAGGAGATTTGAGATTCGTTTCATATGACTCGATTTACCTTAGTAATATGTCTAGTTCAGCGCTACTGCAACTAAATTCACGTTTCATTCACCGTCAAACACTTCTAAAGGCGACAACAAAGTAACTCGCGTCAATCTACCAATCTGTCCGTCCCGCCTTTCCCGTGCTCGTCCCGGGATCACTCAGGGATCCCGCGTGTTTGCTGATCCCTAATTCACTTACTGTTGTTTTATTTGCTCGCCTGATGTTATGAGTAAATATGAAAATAGCAATCGTTTGTTTTTCATACCCATTATGTAATTGTAATTGTTTTTGAGATTCTGGAGTATTATTTTTGGTTAGAGTAAATATTTAATGGGTTGTGTTGGAAATGGAAAACGTCTGATTAGATCTTCTATATAGTATGTTATGTTGGGGTAATGTTTTGCTAAGTAATACCTAAAAATGATCTAGAACTGGTAGCTGAAAGGCACCCCTTACTACGATTACTAATGCTCAAATAAATTCACTGTAGCATGTTTATTACTGAACATTTTACGAACTGTTATAATGCGAGTTTAACAGCCAGGAGTTCATTGCAGTAAACCCACTGAGTATGGCGATTACAGGTAATAAAGCAGGAGTGTATAATTATGTTAGAAGCGTTAACTCCCCTCACAGTATCGCGACTGCTCGAATGGGGTCATATTGCTTACACGTCGTTTATGGGCAAATTATAGCCCGTACATGATGCACGTGGATGTTGGTAAGGGGAAGATAAATCTCGTTATGCTTGCTTTTTGGTAGTCTGATGAGGAAGGTAGGAGATTTTAGAATATATTACTTTCGTGTTATATGGTCATCAAAATGTCTCCATATTTAGATTACGTAATAATTATTTTGCTTTGCATGGAACCTATAAGTAACGATTACAACGTACTCGTGAAAAGTTTTTTTTTATTATTTGATATAAACCAGTGCTTGACTGCGATCCCACCTGATGGTAAACAGTGATGCAATCATTGATGGTGAGGCGCACTAGTTTATTAAGAGCCTCTAAGCTCTCTCATAACTCTAGCCTTGAAGGCACCTAAATTATAGTTGGACGGGAAGACTTGGACTAGAACAATTTGCCTGCTGCGGAGGCAAATTGTTCCAGTCCCTCGATGTACGCGGTATAAACGACGAAGTAAATCGCTTAGTTCGGACCGTTGAAGTTTCAACAACGTAAAGGTGGGTACTCGCCATACGTCGGGTTGTCCGATGGTAGAAAGGAGATGGCGGAATCAAGTCATGCAATTCCGGCGCACACTCTCCAAAATGCAACCTGTAAAATACCGATAGGCTGGCTACCCTGCGCCTATGCTCGAGGCTTTGTAGATTGGACTTAATCAAATCTGGATCCCCAATTAGTCTCTTCGCACGCCTTTCTACTGAGTTCAAGCTGTTTTATTACAATGGTCGCATTAAAGGCCCACCAGTAAACTAGTAGTATATTACAAGTAGTACTATAATACAGAAAAAAGGTAACTAGATGCTGTGAGTCATAGAGATTTTAATTTAGAAAATTCCTTGTAATTATGTAATGCAAATTACACAGTCCAGCAAACTAAAAGTTTTAACTAGTATTCGCTAAAGCAAACACTTGAGAATGCAAAAATAACATATTTATCATCTGGTTTTGTTTCGGAGGCTGCGCATTGTTTCCCGGCGCGGTCGAGCACAATAAACCGGTGTATTGTAATGTTAATGCTATGCAAATACGACGCGCCGAGGAAATTATTAAAAAAAATAATACGTCCAAAAATGTTCCCGGGAAAAGTTTGCGCGCAATTTATAAACGCGTTTTTTTGACGAAAAATGTTTCAACTACCCGCAGAGAGAGTTCATTTTGTCCTGAAACGATGTTTCCCGACCTCTTATCGATGGAATTTGATATATTGTATTTTTTTTCTAGAATTTTTGTTCTGGTAACTTTTTTGGGTAGTAAGAAATGCCGCCTACATTTTGATGGCACTTGATGAAATTATTTTAGTGTTTCTTGACATTATTGCGACCGTATAAAATGTTTATTGGCATAAATTTAATGGATTTTCATGATTGGATATTGGAAAGAAAACCGGATCTTAGCTCCGGAAAGAGGCACTTTACTTACACTTCAGGTTCCATATTCTGCAACTAATTGCCTCGTAGTGGCAGGTTTTTAGTGGCGATTACCTGGAATACGTCTTCTAGTTGCGATGACTTTCTAATTGATTTATTATTGAGTAACTCAGTTACTATTCAACACATATTCAAGATGAGAACGCTGTGGCAGTTGCCAGGACCAGACATAGCCCGTCTGGTCGGATGATTATCTCTTTTGATTGGAGGTTTACGTGACTAAAATTTTTTCTAAGTATGAAGTTGCCGTTTCTCCACCAGAGACGTCCTGGGCGTCGAAAGTCTAAGAGCGAATACCGACCACTGTACGTCTGGTCAACTAGCGCAGGCTTGCGGACAGCTAGCAATGGGTAACTTGCCATCCAATAAGGAACAGGCCTGGGTCAAAAGCGTATTGTATTACGCGTGCTTCAATTAGATTCACGGATTGTTTGAAACTGTTACCGTCGCCCAGGGCCGCAAAGAGCAATTGAAAGAACACATGTAGATGTTAGTCAGTCAAAATCTGATATTCCCTCTCGTTAACCAAAAAGTGAAGAGGCATTTTATTATACATTAGATTTCTTCCATAAAAAAAACCAGCACAATACTAAAAAAGTGTACAATTTGATCCTGCTGTAAAACTAAACACAAGATTGCATATTCCTCCTCGAGCTGTTAACCCAAGTATACGCGATATTCTTTTATGTCTCTTCATTTTATACTTAAGAATTATTTATTTTATTCTCCCCACTTCACTGCTACGTATTGTATGGCGTTCGTTCTTTAATACGTTTTATTTTCTTTGGCATTTCAGTGTTTTGAACGAAGAATATTTCTATTTATGTTCCGCTTTTAAAATGGTGATGTTTTATGTTGTTCGTTCTTGAGAATGAAATTTATGGTTGATAAAAATATGATAAATTATCCAAGTTATTGTATTAAAGCTGAAACGTTAAAAACATTGGTCAGCATTTTCTCCTATATCTCATTAAGAAACAAACCAACAGCTAACAAATTGCTTTCATGACTAAAATAAAAGCAAAGCAGACTACCAAAACACCACACTTGAAGTAAAGATTTAAAAAAAAATTGCAACATGTCTGTCAGCTTGCTAGCAGGCTATCTCCACAGTCTCTACTCGACGTTACACAACACGGCATCAGACCGCGACGTCGCTACTCGTGTGCATCCCACTAATGTATGCACTGACGCCGAGCTGAATACACAAGCGATTGTCGGAAGCGTACAGCCCGCCTTACACCAGTATAGTACTGTTGTTCTATCTTTGGCAGGCAGGTTGATCTTGGATGTGTGTATAGGCTCGCGTACACTTTTTTCTCATTTAAATTACATAATATAACATAAACAACCTTTTAATTTTCCTGCTCCTGGGATTCAGGCTTCCTCTCTAGGAGAGGGCATGGGCGGTAATCCACCACGCGGGCTTTATGTAGATTGATGGATGTCACATGTCTTCGAATTTTTGATTCTAAAATATGCTGTTCCCTCACGATGTTTTCCTTCACCGTTTTGAAAACAGGGGTGATGAAGTAAATGACTCAAAGTAATGCGCCTGGTTGACTTCGAACTCACAACCCTCAAATCGTAAGTCAGGGCGGTTACCACTATGTCACCACTGCTCTCATGGAAAATAGTTTACACAACAAAGCAGCAATGTGCAAGCAAATCCACACAAACAACCACGACTAACCGACCTTCAGGAGATAGAACAATTGTACCAGGTACCAAGCTGTAGTAAAAAGCATTTGTGTACAATCAGTGTGTATGTTAATTCTTTTGGCAAGGAATCAGAGTCGCAATTTGAGGATGGATTGAATTTGAGCCAATTTGAGAGCAGTGGACAAGTAAATAGGATTGTATTGGGGAGCATTTTTGCTGAATTCCGATTTTTCTATACTATTGACTGCGATTGTTGAGTAGAGAATGATAAGGACACAATCTGTTTACATAATATGTAGGTATACAAGCTCGTTATTTTTTATTATGCTTGAAAAAATATAGCAAAGTTTGTTGGTTTAGATTGGAGTTTTTCTTTTCGTAAAACACTGCACATTTTTTGCCAATGTCAATAGTAAATACGATGTAAAAGCATGAAGACTGATCACGTTTCCTAGCTACTGGGTTGTGGAGGTGAGAGAGGCAGCTACATTTTTTTTTATTTGATATAAACCAGTGCTTGACTGCGATCCCACCTGATGGTAAGCAGTGATGCAATCATTGATGGTGAGGCGCACTAGTTTATTAAGAGCCTATACACTCTAGCCTTGAAGGCACCTAAATTATAGTTGGACGGGCAGACCGCAGCAGGCAAATTGTTCCAGTCCCTCGATGTACGCGGTATAAACGACGAATCGAGTCGAATTATGTACAATAATTACGGTTATGCAGGTCAAACTAGAAGCCAACTCCAACATACTCGGGAAAAGGCCGGGCAGGATGATTGGTGTAAAGATGGTCTCCAATAAAACTCATATTTACAAATTACTATAATGTTTATTCATATGTATGTATAAGGTATACATTTAGATCGAGGATGATATACAGCCTGGTATGTGGGTAGTATATGAGCTAGCGAAAATACTACAGATATATAGGTATATCGTAAACACGCCATTCCTTGGTATTGCACGCAGAATCCCATGCCTACAGTTTGATATGTGATTGGAGACAAAAAAAGAAAGTCGATACAAGTATAATTTTTAAATATATCTTAAATAATACTTTAAATTTGATAGGTAGCGTTAAATACATACAATTATATTTTCTCCATTTGATAGTCCAATCACATAGCAAGCGTACATAAAAAGCTCGTTTCATGGCTTGATAACCTTAACACGACTTAAAGTAGAACGAGTCACATCTTAAGATAACACTACTCTCTGGGAACTTTATACTTATTGCTGCAACGAATGTATTAGTAGGATTATATCAATTTACAAGGTCGATATCGCTTGCGTTGTGAGATATCAAGCATTTCAAAACTCGTAGTAGTTCGTAGCAAGTGCTACGAGTGGTGCTACGAATGTCGTAGCAGCTACGAAAGCGTGGAACTATTTTTGAGACCGTTTGAAACGATCAAATAAATGGTTTTGTATAGAACTACAATTGTTAGGAAATTGGTCCTGTTTGGTTGTTTAAACCGATTGGAAATGCTTGTTAATTACACTGACTTAAAATCTGGATTTTGAATATTATGTATATATAATATTTATTTATCACACACACATATTGGAGGCAAAATTTAAAGTATACATACACTAAATTGAATTAAAAATTGATAGTCTCTTAACTGGAAATGCTCGACACATCACAACACAAACGAATCTATTCTCGGTAAAACTTCGTATAAAATGCGCGTTATGATCTAGTGACTATAAACTGTTTAAAAATTAATCGTTGTTTAATAAAAATTATCCAAAATTTTTACAGCTTTACATTTACGCTACACGTAAACACTTATTTTACATTTAATATTAAATTTTCGGATGATGACTAGATTAGATTTCGTTTTTTTTTTTTAAATAAATAAATTAAGTGATAATTTAAACATTCAGTCTTATATGCGTAGATAAATAATAAATAGGTATAACAAAAGGGTATAATAACTTGAGCACTGTTATGTAAAGTATTACTAAATAGGTAACAAATGGCTAAATAACATCAAAACAGTTTGCTATATCGTGGTGACTAAAACAATGACTAGTCTGAACCACACACGAGCGGTTTCAGCTTTGAATGTTTTCGTTGCAGAATATATGGAATAGAATTCACTTGTGCCAACTGCCATTAATACTGTATTCCAGAATACCTATATTTCAACACATTCGAACATATTGTGTTTTATGCATATTCAGTTTTTACAGAACGATTTATTTTGTTTTAAGGTTAGCCAGACTATCTTAGATTTACGAAAACATATCTTAGCCAAAACCACCCAAAAGATTCAGGCCTAAATAATCAATCTAAACTCGGGTTCAAAACACGTTAGGATTACATTCGCGCTTTAAGAGATGTTCGTGTAGTTGGCGAGGTCCTTCCCGTTCTTGTACATGGAGGTGATGATGGGGTCGATGTTGTGGTACTCCTTGCCCGAGCGCGGCCGAAGCGTGTTTGTCGGCTGTCGGCTTAGTCTGTAAAATAAAAGCAGAATTAATTACATAATTAATCATATTAATATGAATTAATTTATTATTTTTAGGATTTCTGTATCTAGTGTCTATGGGCCTTAGTAGCCTGAAAATAAAGAATTATTGTTATTATTATAATATCATGATTGTACAGCCTTAAGAGAAAGGCTTAAGTAATCAAGATCCTACTTCTATAACAATGGCTTATTAATCGAGATTTTGGCCTGCTACTATAATAAAAATTTGCCTAAGAATCTGCACAGAGAATCAAAGCAAGATACCCACGGTTTAGTCCTGGCTTTGACAACACAAACACAAATAAAAACAGTTTTAATATCGATACCCAAACCTACATCCATGATCGATTTCATATTGCTTTTGAACGGCGTTGGAAACTGGGCCAAAATAGATTGGTTGCCAGATTAATTTCCACTGTGTAATAATTGAGCAATATTGGAGCTTCATTGTTTGCGATAGTAAACATGTGTAGCTGGCATTATCATTTTAGAATACTTGTATTTTAAATCAGCAACCAAAAAGAATAACATTTGACCGTTTTAGACTACTTTAGATTACATTTGGATATGAAATCATGACCATTTTAATACAATTCAAATTATAATGGGCAAGCGTCAGTGTGACCAAATGTATGAAATAAACTTCACTCTAATGAATATTTACGTTAAACCAAAAAGTAAAAAAAAGATTCGTTCACAAATACTTACCTCGTTCCCGTGGGAGTATCTGAGGAGGAGTGTGATGACGTCATTGAGAGGGTTTCGATGTAGTCCGACATGTCCGAGGTACCGCTCGACGTGCTGTGCGTGTCCATTACACCTGCAAACAATCCTGAAGTCAGGATATTGAATATTGGTCTATCATATTATCTTGTAAAATTAGTGTCGAAAAAGGTTACATTATGGGTACATTATGCTTGTATCCCCCGAAGAGTAAGCCAGTGGTCGGTATACAGTAACCCATATCTATATCTCACGAAGAGATATATTTCAGTCTGTCAGTAATCAGATATAAATCAACACCCTCAATTGCTGCCAATAAATTCCAGATAGGAAAAACCCAGAAACACTTACCAGGGAATCAAACCCAGGACCTCATGCTTACTAGTAGTTCTGGCTAGCACTAGACCGACGACATAATTATAACTATAAAGGCAAAAGTAACTCAATGTTCCTAACAAACATACCTTTGAATTGTTTGGGAGGTAAAACTGGAACTTCTGCCTCAGCAGACGAAGACTTTGCTGGTACAGCAGCTTTGTGCAATTGCATAGACATATCTCTCAAAGGATCAGATGATTTTGACTTCCTTGGCAGCGAGGAGTGCACACAACCTGTCATATTCCCCCTCATCCTCTTGTGGACCATGTAGTGGTATCGTGAATGACCTGAGGTCAGCGGCATTTCAAATTCGTTGAAGTCAGGTCCACCATGTTTCATAGAACAACTCGACACCCCAGAATCGTTTGAACTCGAAGAGTCTCTGTTGCCACCTGACTTGCAAGGAACGCTTGATGATCTTTTGATTTGTGCATTATCCATGAGCTTATTTCTCAAATGTGGTATTTCTTTGGAACAACTCTCCTCAGAAGTTTTATTCTCAGATCCTGACGATTTGCAACAGTCATAGCATTCTGTCTCGTTCTCACACGGTGACGAGGTTCTCCTATTTTCTATTGCCAGATTTCTTAACGTTTCAAGGGAAGAAGATGTTGCATGGCTTCCTATACTGCTGTCGAATTCTTTTAAATCTTCGAGAAGCCTTGCAGAATCTACTGAACTCGATCTTTTCTGTAATGATTCCTTATTATTGTTGCCTGCTCCGAAGACTGATATTCTGCTTTCATTGCGAGTTAATGTAGGTATACTGAGAGATTTTTCTATCTCCACTCTATGCTTATGCATGGGATGCTTCAAACTCTGTGACCAATTCGGATTTGGAGACATTGGCGTATATCCTGGATTAGGCCCTAACGTTTTTGTGCAGAATTCATGCTTCGGTTCATTAGCCGGTTCCATTAGTAGGTATTCATCGTTCCGAATCTTCTTAATATCTTGTTTATTAAGAGCATTTTGTGAGTGTCCACATTTAGTGCAAAGTTTAGGTTTTTTTGGCATCGAATTAACAGCAAGGTCTATGTTTGCACTAAGTGCGTCTAGTTCATTTTGTGTGACTCCCGCCCTTTTCAACAAATCTTTAGCATTTTCGTAATATTCCAACGATAATGCGAACTCTAAATTTTCATAGTTCGCGTAAGGTCCTTCGAATTTTTCCACTTCTTTTGGTTCGATATTTTGATAGTTAGTAAACTGTGTTTCAACTGGATATTCGTTGGTGTTTTCTTTGTCAGTACTTGCTGCACTTTGTCTGTTAGTTTTTCTGGAAACATCAATGGTAGCGTATAACGCCATTTCTTCTGACTTTTGATGCGTTAGAACCTCAGTATTTATGACGTGTTCATTCGTTCTTTTGCAATATGGGAGACTTATTAGATTGTTTGCCCAGTTTGTAACCTTTTGGCAAGGACATTCTACGGGTTGAATATTTTCTTCACATTCTACTATCACTGGTTTCTTTTTCGATGCAAACTTTAGTATACATCCACAATTTTTCTTTAATACTAAGGAACCGGGGGCTGAGCTGTTTGTTACTTGGAATAGTTCATCTACTAATGCTTGTTTTATTCTTTTTGGTGTGTCATAATGTTCTGAAGGGTCAATCTGTAACAATAGCTTATTTAGAAATGGTTATATTTGAATTATCACTAGAAGTTAATACCATGTTTTCTTTAACTAAATCATTTATCTGTTTTAATTTTTATTGATTGATTTATTATGTTAAATTAATAGATACTTACTTCAGTATGAGTAGTTTTAGGAACGTCGTAATTTTCATAAGGTCCTACTTTAGGGTTATTTGTTGGGTAGTTATTATCATTTAGAGAGCAGGAGCAGGCTTGTACTGGCAGCGGAAGCGGGGGCTTCTTCTGATCCAAACGTACAGGCTTTGGAGGTCTCCCCGGAGGTTTTTCTTTACACTGACAAGCTTCTAAACTCTTCTTGATTGCTCTCGGCGTCAAATACTCTGTGCTGTTTGAAGAGTTATCAGAACTGCTTTCTGGTACAGCTTCCATTGTCCACGCAGGGTTGAATGTAGTACCAGGAGTAAGAGCGACTGTTGATGATCGAGATATTGCACCAAGTTTAGTGAGGCAATTATTACAACGTTCGAGGGTAATGTGGTCTGCCCCAGACCAAGGTGGCCTTGCTCCGATTTCTGCATCATCATCGTAAAGTCGCCTTTCGTCTGATGGCCAGTAGGGTGAGACTCCTCCGCAATCTTCTCCGAAGAAGTTTTCTTCATACAAAGCACTGGCAGTGTCTGGAATAGATTGTTCTGTAGAGTCTGATAACCTTGTGCTTGGACGTGTTTTGTTTCCTGCAAAAAATCAAAATTTTATCATTTTATTCTACTTTTATACTAATATAAAAGTAAACCGAGTAATAAAAATATACCTGTATTTTTTCTTGAAGCAGCTGGTGTCCTTTGCAGAGTGCCCTGAGCAGCCATATCGAAGGCGTCAGTGATGTCCTGTGCCTGGTCGGTGATTAGCATATGTAGGCCTTCGCCCTTGCCGCAGTGCGAGCCGCCTTCAAAGCAGAACCTGCCCTCCACTACGCCATATCGCCTGCATTTACAACATCAATCGGTTAAAGATGGATAGCAAATAAATATATAGTTACAAAAAGAGGTCTCAAACTTATTATTGCATATAAATAAGAAGTATGCACAAATATACATAAAAGTATTTTAATTCACGATTCGATATTACTTTAATAGTAATATCGATTTATCATGGAACAAAAAACTCTGTCTTCTATGACAAAGTATTTTTCATTGGAACTCATAACTTTTAAGGCCTATGCATAGAATCGAAATATATATAAATATATACGTATAAATACAAACTCAGCGCACGCAGCTAAACAACAACGCAACGCTAAAGTCGATAATTGAGTTTGTGGAAGGACTCCTAATATAATATTTAGGATCAAAGTCTGGTAACGCAACCAGCATCCTACAAAGTATCTTAATCCGTAGTTAAGATAAAATAATAATTAACTAGCTTCTGCTACCGGGTTCACCCACGTGAAACCGGAAAATTATTCTTAGAGAACATAATCCAATGCCTATAGCACATTAGGGATAGTGCAGCTATATATTAGTGAAAGAATTTTCAGAATTGGTTTAGCATTTTCCGAAAATAGGGGGGGGAGGTTTCACCCACGTGATAGTAGAAAATTATTCCAAGGGAATGTTCCCTTCGGTATATACTTGTATAAATAGAAATACCCACATATACGTAGTCGTACATAGTCTACCCTTATGCCAAATCTCATCAAAATCCGTTAAGTCGTTTGAGTGTGAATAAGTAACAAACATACACCCAAACTTTCGCCTTTACAATATTAGTCTAATAAATCTAAATGTGTGATTTTTTAATATATTCTGAAATATAGTCAACTTAAATGCCTACGGTAATCTATTTTTTTTTTATCCTAAAAGCATATTTGTCAGCTAAAATGTAACGAAGCGGAATAACATAACAGTAATCCCAACTTTCGACATTCAGCACAAGAAAATGAAATTAGCCACCCGTAATCTACAAGCTTGTAAAGAGTCACCACACAACTTACAAAATTCAGAAAATATTATCTACTTTCGGCGACTTCGGCATGAATTGTCGAGAGCTTTATGACATAACTGTTCAACTCTCTCTTTCTAGCACACGGGATAGGGTATAGTTATCTTTTTCTCGCTTGAACAAAGTGCAGATTTAGTCGCGGGTACAGTGTGTCGCAAAGTGCAGTTAAGCAACTCATGTGCATTTGTGGACTAACATACTGTCTATGCTGGAAACCAATGGACATTTAGATAATAAATTGGTTTTAATACATTGTGAATTATTTTGTTTTCCTTCGAGAATATTACTTGTGAAAGTTAGTACCCGAACTTTTTGTGTCATGTTTTTCCTATGAGTGGGCCTGTCTATCTGTATAGTAATTGTAGTTTTATTTAGTATGAGTTTCCTGTTATTTGATATTTATTTCTATATTACCTTTTATGCTTTACACGTGTTACCAATAAGCCTGAAAGTTTACTTTAAAAAAAGAATAACTACTCACGCTAAAATCATTTTTGCATAAAAAAATACTACTTGCTGAATATTTTCCTTATTGTTCGGATTTAACTTAAAAATAGCAGCCCCTCTAAGCATTCTATTTGATACATCATTTCCTTCCAAAAATGTTTCCCAACGAGCGTATTTCCGGCTCATGGTGGCCCTAGTTCGCGCGTCCTCCACAAGATGGTGGGCGGAAGCGGCGGCCATTACCGTTTGTTGGCGTCTACGCGCCGCTCGAGCGCATACAGTCGTCACGCGCTTTTATGCGTTGTCTATGGTTCTAGGCAAGCGAGCAATGTTATACAATGCGATACTCTAAATATGTTAGTGTTAATATATAATATAGTATAATAATAATATAATATTCACACAACTATCACACAACGCCGTCTAGTCCCAAGTTAAGCAGAGCTTGTGTTATGAGTACTAGACAACTGATAAACATACTTAAATAATTCTAAATACATACATATTATAGATAAATTACACGCAGACACAGAACAAATGATCGTGCTGATCACACAAACATTCGTCCTGGGTGGGAATCGAACCCACGACCTCCGGCATAGCAGTCAAGGCCACTAACCACTAGACCAACAGGCCAGTCACGTATTAAGTTGCTGTTGATACCGTCAACCACACGTAAGTACTGATTCTTTAATTAAAACACTACCATGAATAGTTATTCATGTCTGAACATGACATGAATAACTATTCATGCTGTCATTAAATAATGACAGCACCACATCATGTTCTGACAATTACTGTCCATTCCAGGTAGCCTGGAAGAGATCGCAGAATGCGATAAGGCCGCCCACTATATGTGTTTTAGATATAAGATTTGCTCTGTTATATTTCTTGTTGTAACTGCCTACACTGAAGTACCTATATAACGTCTCTCTAATAATTAACGTCTGGTGGACTGTAACAAGTGGGACAAGTAGTTTATAGCATGTAATACAGGCCGAAAAATCCTTCTAGTTTGTTTTTCGTTTTAAAAGAGAAACAGTATAGCCTCGCATTTCGCTCTGTGCTGGGACACTGACACGAACATAACATAAACCTCCTTTACTGTCACGATTATATCTTCCGATGTTGTTTTACTGTTCACTTTATTACTTTATTTTATTCGGGTTAACTGTCAATTTATGGGACTTCATATGGCTCTATTGTCTTCACATTCGCCTCATATTATTGAGTTTAAGGATCGCGTTAAAACTATTACCCGTGAATACATGAAACTTGGAGAAATTCGTTTCACGCATCATAAGTTTTCATATCTAGGTCAGAATATTTCAGACGGTAGTTTCACAAGATCATGAACATAACTTTGAGTGTTACATACGTAATGAGCACTAGGCATTTTATACGTATAGTTGGCTGATTGACTTTTTAATGACCTTCGTCTAAAGCAAGATATTGCCATAAAACCCAATTATGAGAAATTGTAAAAAGCTCGATTAAAATCGCGCTAACTCACCTCAAATGCGCCAACTCCCACAGTCCCAGCAAACGCGGTGGTACTCCGCTGGTCAACGCGAACCTTCTTCCTTGCAAATGCATCCTGGCAGGTCCAGCTGGTAACTTCTTTGAGCCACCTCCCCCGATCATAACTAGGAACTCTTTGGAGGAGCCCAGCTGTCCCCCCACCTTCACCTGCCAAGCTATGAGCCTCTCTCTGGTCTCGAAGGCGAGCACCACGGTTACGTCCTGGCAGATGATGGCGATGGTGTTGGACTCTTTGTCGAGAGTGAATCCGGATTCGAAGCCCAAGAAGTGTTGTAGAGAGAGAGAGGCCTTAGTCTGGCCTTTCTTGAAACGATCCTTTGGGTCGCGGTACAATTGGAGGTGGAGACAATCTGTAACGAAAAAGAATAATATTAGGAGGTTGTTTAAGATTTAACTTTTACTGTTTTTTTTTCAGCATTGTCTCAAATAAATACGGGGAAATTTTTGATTTGGGTTATTGGTTATACTTATATATACTTAGAGATTAGAATGTTGACATTGATGTATGTAAAGTAACGAGATTGGATAAAGTAAGAAATGAGTATATCGGAGGCAGTTTAAAAGTAGCGCCAATGACTGGAACGTTGTAAGGAAATCGTTTGTCTCGGTACAAGTCGGTGGTGTGGGCGGATGGTAAGGGATGATACGCGTATTACTAAAATAGTTGTGAGTACACATGTTTCGTGATAGCGTGACGGTTGATAAAACAGGATGGTAAAAGAAACGTGTTGCTCTAATTTCAAAATAACTTATGCAGAGGGCAAAAAGATAAAACTGAGTTTTTTGAGTTACGTCTCTTTTTGAGTAAGCGTGTGACATATTATGTGCCTTAAATTGTGAGTTAATCCGATATTGGCATCTTAATTGTGTTAGTAAGTCTAATGATCTAGCGCATCGTAAATAAAGTCGTAAGGCCTCAAAAAATGACTTCCTAAAGTAAATTAAAACATCATTTGATGTTTTGCTATCAACTTGACGTAAACATGAAATTGCATACGTTTGAAAATCTGATTAAACTAAAAGTTTTAGTATGACGCTTAACTTTCAGCTACTATTTAGATTCGGTGTGGGACACTGGGACAAACAAACACTTTTATTAGCTCAAATAAACTTTATTCGTACCATAACCGTTTCGGGAACTACAAAGGTTACGCCGACTATCTCAAGTTTAAGACAAATTTGTAAGCGATCTTGTTATGGAAGCCAGATTAACTCTGAACTACATACTGTTCATTCATATCATCTGTTAAACAGAAACCTGTTTTTGGGTGGAAAATCATAAAATAACTTCTCCCGTTCCGGAAGAGACAGAAAAAGTGTTAATTCTTTACGGATTACAACCCACCAGTGTTCCTTTATTTGTGCATTTCGTTTCAGGGTTTTCTTTTTTTTTCGGGAGATAGTGTCAGACTTTTACTGACTAAAAGCCCACTCCTGTTCTTTCGTAACCTTTCGTACCAGGGCCGAGTCTTCCTTTCAGAATCAGACTCTTGGCCCCAGTAGGTTTCGACCCTGACGGGCCCCTACAGTTGCTGACATCTCCTTGAGGCGCGCGTGAAACAGTACGCGCCATCGACGACTTGGGCTCGGTCCGGACGGTTACCGGACGGTCGGACAGCGAGTTACCCATTACTGACCGTCCGCAAGCCCGCGCCTACGGTGGCCGGAAATCGGGATCAGAATCCCGGCGGCGGTTAGGGCGTGAGGACCGTTGTTTATGGCTTGCCCTTTCACGGGCAACAACCCCGCCTTCACGGGCTTCGTCACTCATGCTGACGTCTCTTCAACGCAACCCGGGCCTGGTCTTTATAGTACGGCGAGCTGCAACTGTACTTAAAACATTAACACGTGTATAACCTACTACGGTTTCTGCCTTTGGACTTTCAACAAATTGTATTTTATCATACGATTGTTTTAGAGAGATTATTTTTTATATTAGTGTTAGAACTCAGATTAGCAGTCGCTAATTCAGCTGAACCCGGTTAGAATGAAAGCTGAATTCAACGAATATAGTTGAGAAAGGTAAGCTACATTGCTTTTTTTGTATCATACCTAAAACCTTTAAAATATATTTTTCTACGACAATGACATCTAAGTATATTTGTGTATTTGTCCTGTCTTTAGATAAGGTAGGCAATAAAGTTTATAACAATAATAATATATCGAAACCCAACTTTTATAATACATACATTATGACCACTAAAAGACTCTGGGTTCGTAAATAGTCGTAAAGCACACAACTACAAGACAACCCTTTTATCTGTCCTTGGTGTCACTAAATTCGCGCATCGACACTATCTTTGGAAAGCCCTGAAGAACGATAATTTATTGTCAGTTTTTGTAGAAAAGGTTGATAACACGTATTTTCTTTTACAAGAGTTTTGAGATAGAGAAAAGTTATAATCTAAGTTATTTGGATTAGCTATATATATATTTGACATACAGCTAGAGCTTTTTAAAAGTGAAGTACAAGACGTAATTGTAATTATCCTTTTAATGCATACTATAAATTATAAATAAAAAAGTTTCTTTAACATTATCCTAAAATAATTCTTTATTATTTTAAGATAAAAAAATATTTAATTTAAAAATAGCTAAAATCTATTCAGTAACTGATTCTGAACATACTACATATTGTATTTAATACATAACTAATATAATACAAACATAACATATGTCGATATATATGAGGGGATCTCACAGGATAATTTTCAATATTGGCATAAGCAAAACCACTTAAATATTTGTAAAAAATCAAATACTTTTAAAACCAAAGGTTTTTCACTCGTCATTGCAAGTCAAAACTGATCTTAATGTTTATATGACATAATAAAAACGGGAGGGACCATCTGCCATTAAAAAGAAAACTACATTAGTATAAAATAGTAAAAACGTAATGTCTGCAATAAAGTCGTGTTATGGTCAGCTATAAAAACTCTCAGCTGAATTACTAAGCGGATGCGTTTGGACTGCAAAAAGTTAGTAAAACTAGTTATGAGAATTGTAATAATAGAAACTATAGTGATTTTGAATTACTATTATTACTAGTGTTAATTAGTTCTAGATAAGTTTCTTCAATACATGGGCATTTGACGAGTCTAATTTTTTTACTGTTGAGGCTCTTCGTTTGATCAATATCTCACGTGATGGAAAGCGACGATGCAGTTGACGATGCAGCACGCTTGCCTAGAAGTAACCTATTTACTCATGACTTAAAAATTCCCAGGTTGCAGCTATCAGAAAACACAGACTCCGGCAGGGAATTCCACTCCTTAACTGCACGCACAATGAATGTATTCTCAAAACGTTTTTTGCGTATGGGTGTGATGTCTACCATGTACCGGCGGCGCAGCGCTGTAAGCGATTCGGTTATGCGATTCCAAGGCAGACTCTTCGAAATGCAACCTGTAGAAAAACGTCAGGCGTTGATGTTTATATAAAGTAGCAAAGTATTTAGTTTACCTAAAAATATTTTTTAGTATAGACAATGTTATGATTGAAACTGATTGCTACAATAACATGACATGACAAATATATCAAAATTATCTAATAAATGTAAACCTTTTCTTCAAGTCAGTCACATTTCAGTAAATAGAAGCAAAGAATCTTTTGCTTCTGTTTGATGAACGACCAAGTACTCACGTTACGTACCGGTCATATGTCATAGGAGAGAGTAGTAAGTTATGACGATGGGTTGTGTTGACGTCTACTAAAATAAATGATACACCTACGTTACTGTGTATGGTTTCTTTGGATTGAGTAATGAGTACACTGTTAGTATTAGCGAACTGGTGTATGTTTGGAATAATGCTGACATTATTTCGTAACTATTGTCATTTGAAGATCTCAACCTTTGGGAGTAGTTAGAAGCGTGTAAATAGGATATCACACTTAGCAAAAGTATTGAGCTAGCTACCTAGTTACTGGGTTATTGCTGAGCCATAGGAAGTCCTGGTCTAGACCCGGTTAGCGTGGAAGCCGTCCCTTACATAGTAAGGCAGATGCCAGGCAAATTAATCGAGTGTCAAATCATTTATTGTGGACCATAGGTTCATAAGATGTTGTTTTAGTTACAGGTTCTGCTATGTCCCGCCAATGAGGCATACAAAATTCTTATTAGTGAAGAAGTAACAGATATACAGAGATAATAGATATACAGATACATACAAACTTTCACCTTTGCAATATAAGTAGACTAGCTTTAAGTAAAATTATCCCAAGGGAATATGCTCCCGGCATAAAAAGTACCCTATCTGCTATTCCAAGACACGGTCTACTTATACACAAAGTTTTATCAAAATTCATTCAGCCGTTCGAGCATGAAGAAGTAACAAACATACAGAAACATTCACCAACTTTCACCTTTATAATATTAGTATGGTGTGATTCAAGAGCTTTAGTGCTAACCAATTACTTACTCACACTATCTCCAAAGCAACACGTACATTATGATACAGTTACTAAAAATATCTCCATTTTCTCCTAAGTTACCACAAAGAAATTGAATTCCAAGTATTAAATAAATGTTGGTCTGACATTAAGAAATATCATGTAGTCCGCACATAATAAGACATGTCAGGATGAATATTAAAGCGATGAATATAGAATACCTTATTAGATACATGAAATGTTTTATTGGATCCGTTCGTATGGATATGAGCGGATATTACAATTCGTTAACACACGGCCTTCTTTAGATCCAGACAGGTAGGTAAAAAATAGTTTGAAAAAATAGACAACTTGTTTGTTTCTATTTTTTAGGTTCCTACATTATAACGTACGTTGTTAGTCCTCTCGCTAGACTGTTGATTGTCAATATATAGTGAATAGTGTAAGAAGTTTAGTAGACAGGGCCTATACCATGACCTATTATTCTTCTAGATTAATTTTATTGATCAACTATTTTAACATAAAATTCCGCATCGCTGTCGACTGAAGGTATGCCCAAAAGACCAACGGCATTGCTTCTTTGCTTGGCAATGCTCTGACCGAGAAAAAGCGTGGGTCACGCGAAATGCCAACTGTTTTAACTAAACTACTACTATAAACTTGCATGCTTTTATCTTGCATGTCCACGGTCATGCAAGTTTTCTACCATGGTTTAAACATGCACCCACAACTCCTAATCTGCTCTAGTTGAATGCCTTGGTTTCTAAATAATCTTAATTTTTTTTTAAATCTCTTTTTTTCGTTTTGAAACTATTAAATAACTCCCCGTCTCTGGACGGAGCGAGAGGGACAGGAACTTTTATTAACTAAAACCCAGTTGCTCTTTATGGTTCAGGGCCGCGGTTACTCTTTCAAATACTACTCCAGGCATCGGCCTATTATGCTAACAGCTGTTTGAGGTGCGCGTAGAACACGATGTGCCGTTGACCCGGTCTTGGTCTTTACCGGAAGGCGAGTTACCTATTGCTCGACAAAGGCTTGTTCTGTAACGGCTGGGGTATGCTTTTCGCCACCACTTTATCGCCATTACGGCTTCGTTGAAGGAGGCCACTGCTTCCCATAACCTCTTACTGTTCGGAGCGAAAGATCATGGAAAGCGGTCTACTAGCCCCATCTAGACCATGACACGCCATAGCTGGGCACGTGAGGACGTCGTTGCCAGTCGCCTCCATGAAAACACGGCGGCGCAACAAAGCGGGGCAGACCTCCAAACTATAACAATCCAGTTTACAAATAACTTGATTGCTAATTAGTCATCCTAAAGCGATTACGAGACTTGATACACTTCTTTACATCAATTTGCGACACGCAGTACTACTTACAAAACTCGCGCGAGTATATTTTCCAGAATTCTTCACCGAAGGCGTCGATTGCAGCCGCATTCGGTAATTAATCGAACTTGCTCCAAGTACTGCAGCTGAACTCACTGAAGTTCAGCTACACAAATAGTTTGGATTGCTTTCCTTCTGTTTTTTATAAGAGATTGAATTTTAATTACATGCCGAGGTTTTAATGAGAGGCGCTCTAGTTTTATTAATAAAAATATATTTTCTGAACATAATTAGCCTAATAATTTTAACTGGAGGGATGTAGTCATTCTAAATTGCCTAGTTTATGAAGGCACAGTTGCCAAGGTACATATTTTATCAAAAATCAACTATACATATATTTTAAGCTTTTAACATCTATTTAAAACTTATGAAGCTAACCACACACTCAGCTTATGCGCATTTGCAACCAAACCAACGATAACTCATTTAATCTGCAAATATGTTAGCAATATAACATTACGTAAATGTTACTTAATTTCTAACACAAACACTTAAATCATTGCTGGTACAATTCCATTCAAATGTGTACAAAACATTACTAACATTGATGTTCAACACGGTGTAATTAAAGGCAAATTGATGAGTGTGTATGTATGTGTGGTTTTGGAAATGTGTGCTTGAACGTATTCGAGTCACGCCCACAGTAATCTATTTACCGATTCAGGCAAATAATTAGGAAATCCTTCGAAGGCCCGAGTATGGAGAAGAGACCCCCACTCACCTTTGTGTTTGATAAAGGATAGATGTTACAATGTTAGTTTGTGATAGAATATCTAGACGACCACGGTATCTTCAAGGCTAGAATGAATGAGTTCTTATAACTAGTGCTTTTCACCATCAATGATTGCATCACTGCTTACCATCAGGTGAGATCACAATCTAGCTAAGGTTTACAAAATTAAAAAAAAAAAAAACTATCATCATTTTATTATGGTGCCATCATATTAGAACTATTAGTCAGTATTAGCCACATCCGAACTAAAATAGACAGTTTTATAAACATGGAATTCTTAGAAATAAGGGAAGTAGGTAACCTACACACATGACAGAAGATTTAAGGGTGACAGTGTTGATTCTCTTATCGGTTTTATATTCGTTCTGTCAAAGACATGAACAGGGAACACTTATAACACCCAAAAGATATCATGACCAAAAACTCCCATTTGCCAGTCTGGATTCGAAGATAAGCGGCAAACAAGTGACGTCATCATATCGAGTAGCGAACAAAGCGGTCAATGACGCGGCAAATTGAACAGTGACGTCAGAGAGCTTTAATTGTGCGATTTATTGCCCGTTTTGGTTTGTATTGTTGGCGAGGGTATTGCAATTTGGGTACGATTTTGAGATTGGAGATCGAAATGCGTTTGTCAATTAATCAGACTATAGTGATTCAATGATGGACCTATCATGTCATGTCCTCTCCTAAATTAAGCCACAATATCATAATTTTCTCGTTTTGCATTCAGTTGGACCCCCTGCTGCGTATTTAAGCGTATTGGTTCAGACCAGATACTTCAAGTAAAAATTGGCCGCTTAATATCGCTTCACTTTACTGATTCTGTACACCATCTGGACGTTTGAAATTTACTAAATGAGTGGGAAATAATTTTATGAATAATGAAGCTGGCATTTCAGATTGGTGAACATTGTGTTCAAAAGTTCTCTCCCTTTCTGTCTCTTTTATGGAAATGTAAGCTTTCTTATGTAATGAGCAAATCCATTATAAAACACTTCAATTAAATAAATCAAACAAAGGAGCAAGAGTTATACTAAAATCAACCTCCATTAGTGTTAATCAGCACAAACAATTACAGAACAAAATAGCGGAACTGTATCAATGTAAAGTCTATCTCGGGGAAAGCCGAAGTAATCCATTGACGAATTCCAAACTTGTTTTCATTACACCCTCGCTTTTTCCTCGGAGACTACCCAACTACCCGGTTCTACCGGGTACCCGTGAGTCGGCTTTGTCAAACTTTGGGAATACATTAGCTTTACCAAACGACAGCCCTGATAAATTCAACTTGACGTACTTACTGTACCCGACTTTGAAAATCTTCGACCACATTTCGAAGCAACTCATCCATTGCAGCTTTGCTTCCTGTACTTCAAAAGTGATCGCAACAAAACTGGCAATGTATTCTATATTTCGACATTGCTCGCAATCCTTTCAAACGGAAATAGGCGAATGTAATTCGAGTTTTCGTTGCTTTGACACCGAACTCCGAAAGGGACAGTCTCCCTGTAATTGTGGATCGGGAGTTAAATTAAATCGCTCAAAGAAACGCCGCGCTCCAGGTCGACGGACCTGCGACGGACCGGTGGACATCGACAGAATCATGAAAAATTCAGTAGTTTGCGAGTTCAGTTTATTTTTTCATGTTGTTTTTAGGATGGAGGCTGCCTTTTAAAGGGTTACCCTTTTCGTTCTGTGTTGAGTTTCAAAGTCAAAATTAAATTAATTTGAAATTGTCCTTGACTTGTAAATTCTGTTTGTTGTACTTTTTTAGAAGCCTCTTTGGCTTTGAATTAATTAACAAGCCAGAATGATTGGGAAACTAGATCTAACCTTTTGTAACCGTTACTGAACGAATCAATTGTATCGAAGACTTAGATACAGTTCGAGTTCAATAACCTTAACATTTTCCTGAACCGAACTTGCTCTTTAACGGAGTTGAGATCATTAGTCGCGCGTCAAGTCGCGGTGTCGCACAGTCGTGCGACCGTGCGACATAATTAATGTTGCCAGTTCCGATTGTTTTCATTAATTACCGCGACGAGTACGAACGCTGGTTTTATTTACAATATATCTGAATTTATAATTTTTTGTTTGTGAATATTATGTAGTCGGTGCGATATGAGAAGTATTTTAATTTTGATTGATGTAAAAATATTTGTAAACGACCACTGGTGTCATATTGTAAGAGATAACGATGGCAATATGTAATTACAAGAAAACTATTACAGACACCTCTTTAATAATAATAATATAATATTCCACAAATTTCACAGAACACCATCTAGTCCCAAACTAAGCAGAGCTTGCGGTATGAATACTAGACAGTTAATAAACATACTTATAGACGAGAATTTCTAAATATATACATATTATAAATAAATTACACTCAGACACAGAACGCATGATCCAATTCATCGCACAAACATTTGTCCTGGGTGGGAATCGAACCCAAGACCTCCGGCATAACAGTCAGGGACACTGACCACTAGACCGACATGCCTGTTGATCGTCGATCGATCGAGTCTTTGTATAGTAGGCATTATTATTTTACCATTTATTTTTTAAGTCTTCATATTATAAGGAGCATTTACATTTTTAAAATCACCCGACAGAGGAATCTTCTAACATGCCATGTCTAAGACCTTTCTGAAGCGCTTTATTCAACTGTTCAAAGAGGGCTTTGTCAGATATTCGTCTAGGCTTTTGACTATTATGCCAGTAGCCTACTGGCACAATGACTGCTGTATTAACATCCTACATGTCAACCCCGTCGCGAACCAAGTCACTTAATTTATTTATCTTTCGCTTCTACGAGGTTCTCGTCATGAAGCACCGATATATCAACAATCATTACTCGATGTTCTAGTCGATTTAACAACACTATGTCAGGTGTTTTGGCAACAATAGTACTGTCAGTGATAATAGAGGGATATAAATAGGTATAATGTGGTATTGTTATTCTCGGGCACATACCTATAATACGGTACTTCTGATTCTACAAGATTGTATTTAAGAGCAAGTTGCGAGTAGGTAATACTGGCTGCAAGGTTGTGCCTATGTTAATCGTCTCCATTAGCTAGAGGAGTACATCCAGATATAATGCATCGGAATAATTTCCCGGGCCGGTGGCATGCCCCACAGATGTCAACCGTACCGTCATTCACATTGTATTTCCGGTAGTTATTCGTCATCACAACTTCGTCTATAATCGCAGACAAAACCCTCGGCTGTCCCGAGAAGGTCACCAAAGTGCAGAAAGGGATTTATTGTTACTGATAAAAAACTTCAAACACTTTTTATACAATTAACTGTAAACATTAGTAGGCAAGTTATTCTTCGCTTAAGGACTACTTTAAGAATCTTTATTCAATTTTTCCAAAAAATTGTTTAATTAAATCTAACAAAATAAACAAATCGTCCTCATCAGTGTAATTTAAAACAACAGTACATCAGTCCATTTACAGCCAACAATTATCACAAAAGCAAACGCTTATGAACAAATCGGCAAATACATCGGCTGTTTGGCGTATCATTAGTACAAGCGGTTCCGTTCGGCGTATTATTAAAACGCGGCGTGTTTGCCAATCGCCTATACATCAAATAGATCGCGCCGCGATTTTACATTGTTCAGTGCTGCTCACGTTTAGATAATTAATTGGGTTATTTTAATTGAAACAAGTGTTCAAATTGTGTAGCAAGAATTGACTGTTTTGTTGGTTAAGTGCGTAAAAGACAATCAAACAACAAGAGACACACACAACAACAAGACAAAAGTGGACAACAGTGGCGTCTAAAAAATATAATTCCTATATAAGGAATAAAGTGAATGTTTAAACAGTCAGAAGTTTAAATCATTAGAAAATTCTAAATAATAACTATAGTGTGTTTAGCGTCTCTACAACTTTCAGTTGATGATAAATAGATTAAATAGGTATGTAATTAGGTTAGAAAATTATTAAGTAGACAACTTAGGTAACGAATAACTGTATGTAGTAAAGTACTTTAGACTCTCTAAAGAGGTACCAGTGAAGGATCACCAGTTTACCTTTTTAGAGGGTTCAGAACTGGCACATTATAAATAATATAAAAGATATAAACATTTTATTCGAGTTTTAAATGAAAGAACATTGTCAGATAGGATTAAGACGGCGGTCACCTATAATTTATCGAGGTGCGAGTTTTTTTATGTATTCATTTAAAAGAATAATTTTACAGAACTAAAACCAACAGTTTAATTATCTACGATTCTCATAGTATACAAACAAAATACCTGCTGGATCCCATCTTCACCCAAGTTAAAAATGTGATTTATCACGTGAAAAATCCGCAAAAATCACTACACAATAGAGCCACTTTGTTGTCAACATTATCTAACGTTAGCATTGTCCTTATTTGTCACAAAGTGAAATGGCACATAAAGGTGTTTTCACACCCTTTTCGAGGGAAATATCTTGTGACGAAAATGATGTATATTCTTTAAAGCGAGCCATCGATCAATTGTGTGGTAATGAACAAATACGGTGCGGTGATCAATCAATCAGGGCAACAATACGACCAATCGCGTCTACTCGCCGTATAATGCGGCCACATCGGAGGGCTATACCAACGGGGTAACGACATTTGTATGGCTAATGTTGACTTTGAAAAGGATTCAGGTGGCTTTTTCTTGAATTGATCGATGATCTTTAAGAATGGAATGGAAATATTTTTATCTGAAATTTGGCCTAAACGTTGAATAACATTAATTTCAACGGCTATGGGAAACCACGCTTTTATTATCATGGAGCTCACTTAATTTTCTGCAATAATTACGAGTATGTTCCCACCAAGTGCTTGAAGGGGTAAGTAAGCTAAGTATAAAATATTTTATCGTTTTTCGGAACAAACATGGAATGCATCAGAGAAACGCATAAAATTCAGATGTCGCATGTCATAACTTTCTAAAACGGTCACCAACGTATGCAGTGATAGTCGTTCCAAAACGTTATCATATACCTATGGTAGACCTTCTAGGATGGCTATATAAGGCTATATAAGTCTAGAGGTATGAAAAAAAAAATTGCATGTCTTGTACATGGGAAGATCGAAAAACATTTTTATCTGAAGTCGAGAGTCGCTGCCAAAATTTGACATTAAAATACCGAAAACAGTCTTTGGAAATGAATTGTTTAAGCCCGCATCATCATCGGACCACTAGACTTGGCGATATACTACCAGTAAGTACATGGTGGATATTCCCCTTCATACAAAACTTAACCTTTGTTATGTCTTCGTTATAATTGTTATTTTTTAAGTTCTACTGATTATAATTATAATTGTAACTTAATTTAATGATACTACATTCTACTTGATATATCTGTTATTTATTTATTGTGCACACCTACCACAGTGTTGTCTCTTTTAACCCAAAAGTTGACTGGTAGAGAATGCCTTCTTGCATTAAGTCCGCCTATGTACCACTACTGTACATGAAGTTTAAATAAATTAATTAATAAGAGTTTCTGAGAACCAATTCCTTTTGCGTACCTTCAGCTTATGAAGGAGTGTAATTCCGATAGCTACAAGCTAGGGGTCTTTAAATCAAGAGTGAATTGGATATTTCTAGGCAAGCGTTCTTCATAGCTTACCAGCAAGTGAAATAGTGGTCAAGCACGAGTCTATTAACATTGATAAAAAAATATTGTCAAGGTTTAGTCGTTACAGTAGCATAGATAACGTTTTACAGCTTACTTATTCAAATTCGATTTGGAAGCAAGTGTAGCACGTCGTTGTTAAATCGTATGATATAGTTGTAACGTCGGGATGCTGGGCGCGCGCCAAGCTGAGATAAACAACATCCTCTGTGTACACGGAGCGAGTGAAATACATGGTGTTCGTAGGCAGGGCTTGTTTATTGGCGATGACGGGTTTTTGTGTTGTTGGGCAGTATTTTTCATAGTAAATAATATTGGGTCGAAGTGAAACTAGTACTGGTAGATGATTGGAAGTATTTATATCTAAGAGTTGTAAAAAGTTCTTCATTTAACCTATTGAGTAGCGTAATTAGAGACACAATAGAAAGACAATGACCGAGCGAACGACGCCGGCGTTCGTTACTAAAAATTATCTGACTTATCAGACCGTTTTATTACTGATTTATACCTAGTATTTTAATGATAATAATAAAATCATTTATTTTCAGGCCCACTAATGATAATGGGTCACTTTTTCATTCCAGCTTAAATATCTACTAGGAAGTGATGATGGGTGTACGTTAATCTCTAGCACATTTTCATCAGAAATAAAACAGGTACAGTACCTCAAGTAAGGTTCAAAACCGGGTAAATATTAATATGAATATATCAATTCGTATGTACCTTTCTAGGTTCACCCAGGACATTACTGATTCCCCGTACCTCGGAAAGCGTGTAACCGGACGGACCCGGACACATTCATAAAGTCTTTGACAATCGTAATATGTAGATAGATGCCAGAAAGCCTGACCGTCAGTCTATCGAAGAAGTATCGTGTTACCCAGTAACTGGGTTGTAGAGGTCTGTTAGGCTGCATCCGATAAGACTGCAAGCCGACCCCGAGCTAGTTGGCAAAAGACTAGAAGGATGATCAGGGACAGTAATAATAGTGGATTATTATATCTCAGAAACCTGGGGTCTTGGACCTTTGGAAGGCTTACGAGGAGTCGAAACCAACTTGGGGAGGCCCCTTTGACGCTTTTAATGGAATGTGGTATCAATTATTCCTATAAGCGCTGTGTGATTCAATAATAATATAATATTCACACAACTATCACACAACGCCGTGTAGCCCCAAGCTAAGCAGAGCTTGTGTTACGAGTACTAGACAACTGATAAACATACTTAAATATTTCTAAAAACATACATATTATAGATAAATTACACCCAGACACAGAACAAATGATTGACAAGCCCCGGTTGTTGGGAAACTATACGGAAAACAAAAACAATAGGGCTATGGTTTAAGGGTTCTTAAATGGACTGGTTACCAGGAACTATCTTAAGACTATGGTCCCTGCCTGAACAATGTTTTTAATTTCCATCGATAAAAAAGAAGAGCACCCTCTACCTTTTTGCACAGTCAACAAATGGGCCCCTAAAAATGGTCGCTAGCAATAATAATAATAATAATTATTATTATTCTCTCAACATTTTCTGTCATATTCTAAATATATAGTCCAAAAAGCGTTACATGATCCACCGCCACGTTATTCATCTTCAATATATGATCCGTATTACAACCTTTACATACTACCCAAATACATATCTTGTGATACCATATCGCCCCTTCGCCGTTCTGCACCCATAAGCGATCCGCCAGTAATCGGATCCCTGCAGTACCGATATTATTTGCCTAAGATAAACTTCGCAGATATGCCCCTAATCCTATTATAATAATGACTCTCTCGCGTTTGTTGTCTCATGTTTGATTAGACACGGATTTAGAACCTTTTACCGTGTAATTGTTATGTTTTAGATCTTCGTGGGAAGGTTCGGAGTTGTTTTAGATAGTTTGATTATTGTTTGAAATTGGGTCATTATGCTTCGAAAACTAGACTGCTTATACTGTATATAGATAGACCTTAATAGTAGTCCCTTCGTTTAATATAATCATAATCCAATTGCTCTCTCCCCAATGTATGTGCGGATGGCGTACCATGTCTATATTTCCGATGGTTCTCTATTAGCCGTCATCTCTGGTTTCACTCCCTTCATGTCTTTATTATCTGTTACTATTTAAACTGAGTCTTATTCTAAAAGGGACCAATTTTAACTAATAGCTTTTCAAACTTTAGGAAACTAAAAAGCTAATCATCATAAACCCGTCTTAAAGTCCTGGAGTCTTAAAATGGCCGAATATAAAGTTTTTTTTTCCTGGCTCATTGCCAGAATCCGTTTCAAATAAAGGAAGTGAACGTGCAGTCATTAGTAGACCTCCAACTATTGCAGACAGACCCCGGTACCGGGTATTACACGAACGAGTGCCGTCTGACTCGCAATCCTTGGGGAAATCACGTTTTTTCGCGAAATGTTTATTAGAGTACAAGTAGGAGTGTTTTGCCTGAGGTAGTGCTGGTGAATTTACATGAGTACGCGTTACGACTGTATTTAAATGTTATAGATGTAAGCACTGTAACAGACTGCGTCGCTGAAAGGTGCTCTGGAGTGACGCCACTTGCACGTGGAGTTGTCCAGAAGCAAACAATGTATAATTACCAAACAAGGGCACGGACGTTATGTCCGTGGTTTAAACGTAAGGTAGGAGTGCGGTTTTAATACCTACAGAAAAAAAAAAAAACAGACTGCATTACACATGATTTAGATGCTGATGTCGACCTCCTGACATGGGGTGAGCCCACTGCGAATTTAATCACGTTTAGTAATCTAGGACAGGAATCAATCTCAGTAGGAGCAATAATTTCATTTTTAAAGTTCCATACCCAAAGGGTAAAACAGGACCCTATTACTAAGACTCCGCTGTACGTCCGCCTGTCTGTACATCTGTCACCAGGCTATATCTCATGAACCGTGATAATTAGACAGTTGAAATTTTCACAGATGATGTATTTCTGTTGCCGCTATAATAACAAATACGAGTACTAAAAAACAGATAAAGATTAACTACTAACGAACTAGCTTTTGCCTGCGGCTTGGTCCGCGTACATAAAATATAGCCTATGTCAATCAGGAATAAAGCAAATTTCTATCAATGAAATACTTTTGGCAATCGGAACAGTACTTTCAGAGATTACCTCCTACAAACAAAAAAAATACTTTACCTCTTTATAATATTATAGTTTAGATGGTACGGAACACTTAGTGCGCGAATCCGACACGCACTTGGCCAGTTTTAGAGGTTGCAAACAATCAAGCATTTAGAATCTAGATACGAAACGACATAATCACGGAAACACCAAAAATTTAAGTTAGTAGAAAAACTTGACAGAATTCTTGGCTTCTATTAAAATAATATTGTAGGGCTCTTACTGCAAGCCATCACTTAAGGTTGGGCACGCTACAATTATGGCGGTAAGTCCCCTCTTTGAGGAGTGGCTAGAGCGACAACACGGCGTCCTCACCTTCCGCATGACGCAGGTCCTCACCGGACATGGCCAGTTCGGGAGGTTCCTGCATCGGATTCTGGCGGAAGCAACGCCCGGGTGTCATCATTGTGCGGACCACCCAGAGGACACGGTGGAGCATACGGTGGAGGTGTGCCCCGCTTGTCCTCGTGGAGGCAATTGGTGGCAGCGACCTTTCGCGTCGGGCCCTGGTTCAGGCTATGGTCCGGAGCGAGGAGGAATGGCAGGCAGTCGCCTCCTTCTGCGAAGCAGTAATGCTAGCGAAGGAGGAGGCTGCACGCGTGAGGGAACGGAGGTCCTCACGCCCTAGCCGCCGTAATTCCGACCCCGACTACCAGCCACGGTAGACGCGGGCTTGCGGACGTTGAGCACTGGGTAGCTCGCCGTCCGGCTGTTCGGTAACTAACCGGACCGAGCCCAGTCGTCGACAGCGCGTAGTGATCCTCGCGCTCCTCAAAGAGATGTCAGCAAACCGTAGGGCCCCAACAGGGCTGATGCTCGCTAGCTAGGACCGCGGAGAATTTCTGAAAGGGAAACCTGTAGTCCTAGAACGCAAAGGGTAATTGAAGGATACAGGTGTGGTTTTAGTCAGTAAAAGTCTGACACGCCCTCCCGCCCCACCCAGAGCGCGAGAAGTCATTTGGATGATTTCCCACCTTAAAAAAAAAAAAAGCTATCACTTAAGGTAGACCTTATTAAATCTAGTTATTAGTTTACTTGATTATTTGCGTGAACCAATGGCTCGTTTTTTCTTGGATAAGGAATAAGTATTGCCATAAAGCGCTGTATTTAATAAGTAAATACTGGACACATTCCCTGTCGACAGTGATGCGGAGGAGTTTTTCAACGCCTAATTTTTGGCTGGTTTTAATTACTTTTATTTGTTTTTGATTATATAACATTATGGTAAGTTAAATATGCAGCAATTGTAAATAAACATAACATTTAATTTAATTATGAATTACATTTATAATTTATATTTTCATTTACAGTTGTAGTTAGAGCAGTGTGTCACCATTCCAGCTCACCCCATTAAGTTAATCAGCGTATCGACACACATTATGAGAACATAACTTGTATTCCGATAACGATTTCCTCTCTTTTGTCTGATAATGAAGTTAGTTCCGCGACGGATCAGCCGGATTAGTTACAGTTGGGGTCTTTATGACCCCACGCGCCTTTGATGTAGGGTGACGAACAGTTTTATAATGTCAATTAATGTTAGGATCTCGTTCTAGTTTGTTTTGAGTTTTTCCTTTGATCATGTAGCGTTAACCTTTTAAAAATATCAATCTCTTGCGTTTGGCGCTTGGGTGGGATATTCTATAGATATAACATACTCGTATATCTAACGTGTTGAATTGAAACATCAATAATTTTTGTAAAATACTGAATTATGAAGATAACCTCGCAGCCAGCGCAGCTACGCAGCGTTTACGCAACTAGATCGCAAAACTTCAAGCATACCTGGAGTGGCTACAGTTATATAGTTATAAAGCCGAATAGTTAAGAGAACGATTTTCTATGGCATTTTTTTAATTGTGTCGTGCGAGGGACTGTATTACTCAGTGACCCACAGTTTTGCAAATTAGTCCGTGAAAACAACTGAATATACTAACAAAATAATTACTCATATTTAAAGAAGTCATTAAATGGCTTTTTTTGGATTACAATCGTTAATTATCGTACCTACTCGAATCCAATTTTCCGGCCACATGACCCGAGCCAGAGCCTCAAAGGTGCCAAATGTCAGTTAATCGCAATCGGTGCACAACTAATAGTATGGTAATACTCGTAATACGTCCCGATCGATTACGTCGCCGCGCCGGACATAATCCTGTGTGCTCCGCTAAATGGCCGATTGTCGGTCGACAGACCTGTGACAGCTCGTTAACACCTAATTGCGAGACAATAATCGACAGAACTAATATGTGGAATTAGCTCGAGTGTCCACCTGATTGTGCACGCCAGTGTACGGATTACATGTGTAGCTGCAGCTGATTGAGCAACTATAACATTTAATGATGTGTTAGAGCTAATGACTTTGTATAGTTATTCTGGTATAGTACACTAGATATAGTTATCAAGAATTTTATAAATTCATCTTAGATAGGAGTTGGTTTAAGAAATTAAATGTAACTTCATTTATTCTATGTGAACTCTTTGTTACTAATTAACACACATTAAAAAAAGCAAAAAGCTTTGAAAAAAAAATTTGAAAGTCGATGACAAAAAACGAACAAACAAAGTCAGGAACACAGACTTCCGAAATTATTTTGAAGTCGGTTGTATCTTTACCAAGTTTTTCTTAAAATATTGCTCACTTTTCAGTTGTAATTATCCACAACCGAAATTAATATTAAGCAAGTTCTATATTGAGGTACCCATGGGATTGATATATTAACACAATCTACATATTGGTGCGATATGTCTTTGAGGAGTTCCACTTTGTGCCATCGCAGTCCAAGTCCAACCTAGATTTTTGTTAAATACTTGACTTACACAAAAATTTCCCCTTTAAATTAGCTTTTGAAGAGTACATTAATGTACCTTCGAAAAACATGGTTTAGTGCAAAATATATGTAACGGGACTGCCACGAAAAGCTATAAGGAAAGCAATTTTTTTGAGGCTGGGTTATCATCAAACAGTAGTCCAACTTCAGTCCAGTCCTTATTTACCCATCTACCTTGCTTTGAGATTTCCATGAAACAAAGATTTCCCATTACGGGACTACCACACAACTACAGCAAAAGCCATCTCAACAATAACCATCAAGATCGGTCCATTAACAAAACAGTTATGCCCGAATGCAAATTTACCCAAATAACAAGGGATATGAACATAACGTGTAAAATGAGAGGGTGCCAGAGTGAACTGTACAGATCTGCATACCCCTTGAGAACATGCTGGCGTGAGTTATGTTCTGAAATTATGTAAACAATAAACAGATAAGCGATTGCAGCAATCTTAGCAAATTATTAAAAAATATTTCATTTTTTCATTAAATCTTCTTATAAATGGGACCATTTCGGGAAAATAGTCTTCCAAACATTAAAATCAGTTATTAACTAGCCAAATTATTCCCGAACAACATACCGAATAAAACGTCAAATTGAAAACCCTTTATTTAGTCGGTTCTAAGGAATAATTCATTTCTAATAAAATATCACGCGTAATTCACCTGAAACGTGACGAGCCGTAAAAGAGTAACAGAACAGGAAAATTAATGAAATAAAAGCTACAGAGAAAAATGTAAATTTGCTTTAACGAAGCGACATTTATTTTTATTTGGTTGGTGCCCGTTTTGTTTGACCGCAAGTGTACGTTTGACAACATTATTACTGCACTGTGTCACTGCAAACTAAACTTTCTTGTTTAAGAAATAAAGTTGATTTTACTAGTTGAAATAAATCTGTTTGAATCTTCCATTGAAATGCGACAGGGTCGTCTTCAGGATGTTTTTGCGTCTATTTGTGCAGTGTCTGTCTGGGTACTTGTAAATTGATAGCATTGGTAGTACAGCGTCCACAAACCAAAGACTTTGAAACAATGTTAAGTTCTTTAAGATTCTGTATACATTTTGTTGTTGAGTCAACGTAGTGGTCAATTTGAGAAAGCCATGTGGTTACGGAGTTTGCTCTTTGACTACGTCTCATTGGAATTCTAAGTTAGTTGAAATGAATGATAAAAGTCGCTGACCTAGTACATATGCGCCTATTACACCACTCGATATTCAGTCTTAGTCTATCTTTATCTCATCGTTCTGTTTCATTCCATTACACGACATTGGCGTAAGTTACTCTTTTTTTTGTGTGACGCTACATAGACTAGGACTGTCGGAATATCGAGTGATGTAATAGGCGCTTCAATTTTGAATATGAATCAATTTATGATGTGGAATTAGTTTAATAAATTACCTACATACATCTGTATGTACCCACAATGCTTAGCTGCTACTCCTGCGTTTACAGATATTTTTCTCATATAAAATACCCAGCCTCATTCCACGAAAATACTTTTTATGCGGAAATTAGAGTCGACGCTTTGTACAAAAGCGGCTCGCAATTTAGCCTCTCAAAACGTTCCACGTTTCACCAGCGAGTGACGACCAGAAACATAATTATTAATACTTTTTATTCTTCAATTTCAAAGTTAGCTTAACAATACCACTGAAAGAGCAAAGTTCAAACTAAGTTACAGAGTTAATAATCCATCGCCTTCGGGTTAAACCGACCTAATTTTAAAATATTCCGCAGTTAAAATACGCGTAACTTTACAATATTTTTTGTTGAATTAACTTAAATACTTTAGTAACAAGAACCTCTGTTTATTTACAAAAATTGTCGGACTGACACTGTCTAGTAACAGTAATGGCTCGTAAATATTCATGAGGAGAGTTCGGCGAGAGAGTCGAGTTACTGGCGCAAGTGCTATTTGCTGCGGAACTTAATTGAGAGTAAAGTTTTAATTTCGACCTTGATACTAGAAGCTTTGTTACAGTGTAAGAAAATAATCTGTGTCTTAAAAAAACACATTGACAAGAAAACTTTAAGACTTATACTGTTTCTTTAGTGCTTCGTAAATGTTTGCATAAAATCGAACTGACAGCAGACTGACTGAGGGTAGACCTTATTAAATTTAGTTATTAGTTTACTTAATTAACTCTTCGCGTGACCCAAGGGCTCGTTTTTATCTTAGATAGAGGATAAGTATTGCCATAAAGCGCTGTAATGCTGCCAGTTTTCTGGACACATTCATTCATTCATTCGTTGGTCATTGAACACATCGACAAAAAAACTTTAAGACTTAGACTGTTTCTGTAGTGCTTTGGAAATGTTTGCTCAGAATCGTACTGACGGCTTCCATGCAGTTCGCATCACTGACGCACAGAATGCACACACATTGGCAATAGCATCATAAAAACAGTGGTTGAGAGTCTTTGAGAGAATGGTCAGATAGTTTCATTATCATCACCCCAAGTAAATAGATAGTTTACTCCTTGCCATATCGTTCTTGTGGCGACACTTGGGGAAGGCCTATGTCCAGCAGTGGACGTCTTTCGGCTGAAATGATGATGATGATGATATCGTTCTTTGCACATCTTGCCTCAGACACACACTTCACTGTATGGTTTAGTATAAAACCATATATACTACGAAGAATAAAAAACAAACAACAAATAATCGTCGTACCGTACCGTACGTATCGTACGTCGTATCCTCGTAGAATATATCTATCTATCTACTAACACAAATTTTAAGATATTTTACTAACAAAGTGGGCCATATTGTTGTATTATCTTAAATAAAATTAATTAATGAATAATAAAATTAATTAAAAAATATTTGCAGCTCTTCAAGTTAGTTGTTACGTGAAAAGTACTATCTGAGTTTTAAATATGCTATAAAATACGCTACTGATTATTAATAGGTGACAAAAAACATATCGTGTGAAATAAAAGTAGGTACAACTGACACCTGCTAAAGAAGAAGAAAGAAATTTAAAATTAAAAACAGCCTCTTACATAAATTTTACAAGCGATTTAAAACTGTATACATAATTTTTCTTCCTTACTATAGAAAAAAAACTCCCCATCCTAAAACAGAAACCGAAATTATAAAAGAAATATTGTATGGAAAAAGTTTCTTGTGAGGGAAACGATTCTCGGAATCCAGACCATCTGTCGATACTGCGTGAAAGAAAAAATACATTTAGAACATATTTCTTCAATATTTAAATTAATTTCTATGTTATAACTTTTCTCCCTTAGAATATTAAGATAAATTCGACGATTTATAAACAGGCTCGTTTGATGATGTTAATGGTAAAAACAGCTGTCATATTTTGTAGTAACAAAAACGACGATGCATTTAATTAAGTCGATCATGTACGCTACCAATAAAGCAGTCACTATAAAACTGTTATAATAATATAAAATTATACTACAAAAAATGAAACTACAGTGTTACTCTCTTACTTAAAGCCACTGTCACATTTACCCTATTATTAATATTCTTCTATGACTAACAGTGCAAAATGCATTACTAATAATCCCGTCAGCCCCTCTGACTCAAATGTGACATATTACTTATAAGGGAGGGTTCATACAATGGGTCGGTTCGAACACGCGACCTTCCGTTCGGCAATCAACAGACCGTCTATGGATTATTTATTGTGATCGTAAAGGTAGTACAAAATCCGAAAATGAATTTGTATATTTCGTTTTTTCAATTCAATTCAAAATGTTTTATGTCATATAGTACGTTTTATAAGTGCCCATAGGCATGGGCACTTATAAAACGTTAGAAGCAAGTACCTACATATTTCCAATTGGTCATTTCCTTTATTGTATATATTTGTTGATGTACAGATTTCGTTAATGTATGGTGATAGAATAAATCAACAATGAAGTTTCTCAATAAATTTGGTACTGGACTAGACCATTGATGAATCATGTCCATTCTGGTGATTTATGATTATTGTGACCAATATTATATAGCTTTTAGGTAATCGCAGAATGTATACTTATTAGATCATCAGTTCTAGACCATTACTCATTATTTAAGGCCAATACTCATAAGAAATAGATTTAGTATCTGATAGATCAATTTGTCTGTAACAGTGAATTTTCAATGAAAAACTATTACATAAATAGGTCCTACGTTAAGTAGAAAGCTACATTTTTTTATTAGAGTCCCAAACGTAAGCAAACTGACTAAGTAGGTACCTACTAAGTCTTTAGTACTACTGAAGTTTTTGAGGACAAGCAATATCACGTAAAAGATCCGATCCAAGTCCCAGAACAGACAATTTGTAGTTTATTTTTCTAAATAAATTCTCTATACTAGTAAAGATAAAGAGGGAAGAGGTAAAGAGGGAAATCCTACTTTCTTTTCTAGTTGTTATAGTGAGAGTTACAGACCAAGACATATATATTTCACGTATTTTACTGATATATAAATATTAAAGTGAGAATTTATCAATACATCCATTAATAAAAATAATGGAAATGTATTAAACACATTTAAAAAAATTACTACAGATTACATTATTATTACAATTAAAAAATTAATAACTTCTGTGGGATATAACTTTTTTCAATGATCCCCTTTGTAACTCAAATAGATATGAGTTGTCAAATTATTTTTAATTATTATTATGTATTAGTTCGATCGAGTTATTATTATTTTTTATCTGTCATTTATCTATTGTGCACACCTACCACAGTGTTGTCTTTTTGTCTCAAAGGTTGACTAGTAAAGAATGACTTGTTGCATTAAGTCCGCCTATGTACCACTAACTGTACACGAAGTTGTGTGTCAAGTGAGCCAAATCGCTATAAAACACTGGATTCATATTAACATGTAGCTATGTATTTTATAGTTATATTAACACCAATATTATAAATGAGCAAATCGCAGTGAACCAACGCCACACTAACTATTCACTAAAGCTCGCCAGTGTACTAAAACTGACACATCCACGTCTATCTGCTGGTGGCCTACTTTGGCGTTGTTAGTTCATTAATTTGCACCTGTCTGTAATTACGGGAATACTAGCGACTGCGCCGGCTGTAGGTATGCCAGTACATACCGAATGTTCTCCAGACTTGCACTGCTCGTTAGTGCATTAAGATCAATCATGAACTTACAGTAGGTATCTATAATAATAGGTACATAAAGAAAGTATACTGAGGCCATGGGTACCCCTTCGTGACTTGGAAAGCACGTTGATCCCTTTGTCTCAATTGTTAGAAGTCAGAAGCTTGCATCTGATAACCAGTTTTAACAACGGGTATCGTGTTGTCCAAAAAAATTGGATTCTGGAGGTCTGGTTTTATTTATAAAAAAAACTTTTGTTCAGCATATAATTAAAATGGAAGCTGACCTCATAATAATGGTAAAAGGCTTAGCAGATGAGGATGTGTCAGCCATGTTTTCAGTTGTAACTCAAAAAAAATTACGAATCTCGTGAGACATAAATATTCATTAGCATAGCAGAATCAGCCTTATAATATTCCCCTCTGCTGGGACTCAGGCCTCTTCTTTAGGAGAGGGAACGGGCCATAATCCACCACGCTAGCCCAGTGCGGGTTGGTGGATGTTACATATCTCCGAATTTTTGGTTCTAGGGCTTTACTTTACCGTTTTAAGATGTGATGTTAATGCAATAAATTACATAAAGTAATGCACCTGGCTGGGTTTGAAGCCGTGACCTACAACTCGTAAGTCCGGGCCGTTACTACTGAGTCACCACTACTCCGTGCATACATTTTCTCTATTTAATAAGCGATCTCTTAAATTTTGAAACACTCCCGCAATAAAACTGTTTCATATTTCACCCAAGTACTTTGCATTTCCGTAATATAGTGTAGTAGAATCACCCAGCCTCCGCATACTAGCACACAAACTACACATAACGGCTCTACGGCATGGTACCTTTATACCCTATGTGACATGTAGGGTACTTTTAGTGCCAGTTTGTCGCCGCCCTTCATTACAGACTCCGTGACCCTGGAATATGTCCCTGTAACATCCGGGTACCTTGTATAAAGGTTTTTTGAAGGAAGGGTTAAATAGTTGCATCAGTAAGGGTTGGGACGGTTTATTAGAGTTATAGACAGAAATTATTACAAAGGAAATTGTTAGCTGGTGTGCTGTTGGCTTTTAAATGAATAGAATATATCTGAGACACAAAACTCGTTTGCTTGTTGTATCTAAACAATCGTAATTTTTTATTTTTTGTTGCACATCAAACCTATAAATTCATAGATAGATATATTCTTTATTGTACATCAAAAATACAAATACACACACACACACATCACACGCACGCACACACACACACACACACACATTCATATACTTACACTGATGAGCATTACTCAATGATGACTTTTCTCTTAGCATACCTTTGAGTGACAGAGAGAAATCACATTCGAGTATAGGATTCAGTTTACAATATAAACCTACTAATAAAAGTTAAGGAAATTAAAACAATTTGCTACAGTTTCTCTCAATGATTAATTATGTTTATACAAAATCACTTGATAGGTACATGTATTCACTTCGACGACAACTGACTACTAGGCACCCCTACTACTTCCCACCACTTGCTTTTTATACCGGAAAAAGTGTAAGTTGGCATTATTGACAACACGTTGGCGTATAATCAGAAGTAGTGCTTTAAATTATACATTAACGTTACAATAATTATTGCGAATAGTGTTTTAATATCGTTATTTAATTTAAATACAGATAACAATTCAAACATAATTTAACATTACATTTGGGGAAACAAAATAACTGAAAACAGTTAATTAGTGCCGGAAGTTAGGGCTTTTAATAATAGAGTTTCAAACACTACATAAATAAGTGTATTATATGATGTGTATTACTCACACACAATTATACATATTAATATACACTAATAATATTTGAATTATGAAGGTGCAACATCCCAGGTTAGGTAAGGTTTCAGTAGATATATAACATTCCGAACATTAAATAAATTAAGTAAGCTTGAGTTTCCGACTCAAGCGTTCTTTGTTTCTTTCTGGTACAATTAGTTAGGGCTACATCGAAACTGGCACTTTGTTATTCAAGAATACGTAGTTTCTAGGAAAAGCCGACTGCTTTAAAAAATACTTAAGCAAAAATAGGAATTTCTAGCATCACTGAAGTTCTCAAGTGCAGTCAAGTCAGAGTACTGGTTAATAATAACGTCTGTAACGTCCCTCCATTAGGGCGCCCTCATTCCGTCGGTCCGTCCGTCTGTTACCGTACAATCTAATTGGCGAGCACAGCAGCGGGAAAGCTCTAGTTTAGTTACCTGATTACATCGCGACTGGTTGTTGCTGCTGATGTAGGAATGGTATTACGACTGTAATGAGCTAACCGACTTCGTAACAGTCCGTGTAAGTATCTTTTTTGTTTGTTTGTGGTCTTTGGGTGTTGAATTCAGGAATGTAGCAGAACATTGAAGGCGGCTATTTATAAGAACGGTTTAAGTAATTAACGCTCTGGGTGGATTGGGAGGGTGTCAGACTTTTATGGATTTAATCCATCTGTATTCCTTCAGTTGCCCTCTGTGTACCAAGGCAGTGGTAACTCTTTTCAACGATTCCTCAGCTCAAGAGTCCTGCAGCTCTAGCAATCAACGCTAGTTGCACTGCCCATATAAATGCTAAATGTAGTAAATTACTAAGCTACGCTACGCTACAATGACATAAAACAAACTGTTATTTGGTTTAAATTGTGACAAAGTTGAGAAAATCAAGCCAGCAGAGCTCTGAAAGCCAGTTCAAACTCGGCTAACTCGATAACACAAAGCGAGGACACAGAACCGAACTACAAGCTGTACCTGCTTTACTATTTATATCGTATTAAATACCCACGAAAACTAATTAGCCAACATAATTTACGAGCCAAACCTCGTCCTGTCATGTTGTAACTGGACGTTTAAGGGCCGTCTATTACGGCTATTACGGAGCCTCTCCCAAAGGAGTAAAGCTCCAGATCGCCGCCGGCCCGGATCCGGACGGATTAAGCCGGATTGAGCCGGATCGCGCCGGTCTCGGCCGGACCGGTTCGCCGTAAATCTGTCGCTCCACGTTTATTACACGGATTTTATTAAGATCTTCTTTGCGTTGCTCCAACGTTTATTATTAGATAAAATATTATTTATAATAATAATATTGGAGCATGTTTCAGTTTTTTCGGCGATAAAAAGGGTTTGGTTAAATATAGCGGTCGTATTATTGGGTTATTGATAGTGCATGCCATGTCCTTTATTATCTAAAAACAAGATATGGATATTAAAGTTTTTATTTGGTCTTGATTTTAAGAATAAAAATATTCTTAACGGCTCATAAAGTCCTCGTAAAACAGCACCTGGAAAACCTTACCAGGTGTAGGCGATCGAAGTTCCTTCAATTAATAAAGCGTACTTATAAATATATGTTAAAAGTGTACCAGTATTTATATTATTATAATTTGCTAAAAAGACATTTTGGCTCGGAAAGGAAAGTTCAATGTCTACATAAAACAATATTAAACAGACGTTAAGAGGTATCTCTATATATTCAAGATCATAAAACAAAGTAAATTCAAGGAACTCTTTCAGAACAGTTCATTATATTTACCACCCAGCCCTAAAGAATACTAATCGCCCTTAGGTTATATTCTTACACTGATTAATTTACTCTTTAATAACAAAAAATGTTCATGAAAACTTTGGAAAAACGCTACAAAATAATATTCACGAGCTCGAGTTAGGTGAAAGGAGATAGCTGCTCTACGATGGATCATCACGATTTTAGAGATCCTTATTGATGGGAACCATAGCTAGTAACCTACCTCGGGTTTACACAAAATGTGTAATAACATTATAATCCTATTTAATCTATTCACAAGTTCCTGAAACAAGGTGACAACCGGCTCAAAATCCATGGTATAGTATAGAAATCTTTGTTTACACATTATTAAATCATACAAATTTAAGAAATATGCAATAGAATCTAGTCTAGTAAGCCTATTTAGTCCCACAGCTGGGCGAATGCCTCCTTCTTCCTTTTCCACACGCATTTCGCCTCGGCCATTGTAGGCTAGATCCTCCGTTAAAAGTCAAGCTCATCTCTTCACCTTTGCCTTGGTGAATAGAAGTGAAGAAAAAAAACGTACTGTAATTCTGGAACCCGAAAGATGTAGGCCTACAAATGTATGCATACGATAAAAAGTCACCGCTTGCCCATGACAGAATAGGCTAACAGCAATAGACCGGCGCTGGGGGATAGCCGAGCTAATCCTCTGATATCAAAGACGGAAGAGGTGATCACAGTCTTGCTAAAGGCAGGACACAGGTACTACTTAACTTTTGAAGTGCTTGCAAGCACTTTATACACTATCTCTCTATTACTTCAATCAACAATATACACTGAATGCTTTTTCAATTTACTGTAGTATATTTGACATATAGATTGCTATATATAAAATGAATTGAGTAAGAATCATTTGAAATGATGATAGTATTTAGTGTAGTCTGAACTTAAAGCCTGAATCCAATCCTCCTTCGCTACCTTACAGGTAACGCTTCAGTAAATACCTAAGAAGCTATCACTCAGCTGAAATGCTGTAAGCAGGACCAGCCATTAGTTGCTCCAGATGTTGAGAATAGTCCCAAATCTAGGTTTACGACTGAGCTTTATTTCAGTACTTAATGGGTGTTATTGTCAGGCCTTAAACGTTTCTGTTAAGTCCCTTTGAGAAAGTTTAATTTTCTAGATCTTTTGTTTCTTGATATAGTAGATTTGAGTTTAGATTTGGAGTGAATTCTAAGTTCATTACTAGGATTGAAATTAAATGCAAACAATTTTGGCGCTCAAATGTTGAATTACACACATTTTGTCATACTCATTTTAAACTAGTCCAACTCACCAAAAATAAAAATAGTTGAAAGTATTTCATGAAGCCATTTTTCAAAAGCCCAACTCATTAGAAGCTAAGTACAAACCCTCTCTTGAGTGTATCATAATTAAATCACTGCACACAAATGATAAAAAGTCTGCAAAGTTTGTTTATTTTTTTGTTCCTTTCACTTTCATACGGAACTCGATCAAACGTCCGCATCGCACTTCACAACATTTTTTTACCAAAGGGTGGTACGAGGGTGGTTCCACGATAAATCGCGGCGATCCTCAACAAACAATGTTTTTGAACGTTATTAATGGCCGCACCCGGGGGATGCTACTATCATCTGCTGTCATTGTTTCTTTTGACGCTACACAAATAATTTGCCAAGTTTTTTTCAAAAGCTCTCCTTACGATATAATTACTGGAGTCTCCGCTGTCGGTTCATTCTGCACTTTATTTGTTTTGTTTAGAATTTTCGGCGTGTAACGGTATGAGGGTAATTGGCGTGAGTTGTGGTTTTGTAGTCTTTTATTTCTAAATTAATTATCTCAAGTATCTCAAGATTAGCTTATTAACTTGGAGTTTGTGGCTTCAAACTGACTTTTCAGTATTAAAAATAATAAGATAGTTTATTTCAATTCAAATTGAATAATCTGTAGGAGTTGATACTTAAAAAAATATGTTATACTAACCAGAGAAAAAACATTAAGTAAAAAACTTTATCATGTGATACTCATAAATTACAAACGTGTGTAATATTCCGAGAAGAATAATAAGTGGCGCCATTACAGTCTAGTGCTTGAAAATATAGAAAAAAAAAATTATCGCAAGGCGCCGGGGTACCTGTATTCTCTCCCTACTTCTCAAATATATCACCAGCTTCGAACAACAAAGGAATACATGTGACAAATTATGTGTAATGTCATAAAAATGGCGGTAAGTGGCGCCTCCTGCCCGCTGCCGGTGAAATACGAGCGAAACGTGTGAATCTTGTGAACGTTGTCGAATGTCGGGCATTTGCTGCAACAACTGACACTTGGCAATATTACACTTACGACCAACCAGTTTTGGTAAATTGTTTATGACACTTAAACATTTTTATTTAATATGACAAGCATGTTTCAGCTTCAAACGATGAAATTAGAAGGTATATTTAAAGGTCATCTTATTCATTACCGAGATACAAAACGCTGACTAGTAATAATTACCAAATCATCGATAGTCTTCGATGATTTGGTAATCAGCCAAAATTAATTGAGAACTTTAGTTGAGACCGACATGATTAACTTCGAACTTAATAACACAAAGAGCTTAGGACGACAAGCATTATGCCTAATTTGGGGTCTTTTACGCTATAAAAAAGTAAATGGAACTGGCAGTGATTCATTAAGCTCGTTTTAAAAGTGGGCCTACGATAGCTCCCTGGGGAAGCATTCCGCGTCCATTTAGTGTTGATGACGCGGCGCGACTGCTTAATAAGGAATGCTATTTTTAAAATGGCTAATTGGGTCTGGAAGTTACGGAATGTAACCTTCAACAGTTGCGACTGAAAAATAGTAATGTGCTTGACGTAGTACAGTATGAACGAAATGATTAACTGATATTATGTATAATAGTTTAAAAGCTCTAAACCAACAATTTACCTACCTATAGCGGTTCTATTACTGAATTATAGATTTAGAACAATATGTGTTAATGTTTTCATAGATTGAGAATAAACGTAAACGTATTAGAAAGTAGGCGCTTTTGATCTAACTCGTCAAAGGGCCTCGAACAACAAAACATAAATATCTCGTAAACAACCACCATTCTATAATCGCCATCCTATAATAGCCCATATTATAGGATGGCGTTGTCGTAGGAACGGTACGATGGAAAAAGAATTTCGGATTATACTTTGATTATTATTTTGTTTAGAATTTAGTTGCCTTTACCCTTTTATTCGTCTATTTATTTTAACTATGCAAGTAAAACTTTCATTGATTGAAAAAGTTAAGCCCAATACAAAAATATTGATGGTAAAATATTGAATGCGGTGCCATTGAGTTCCCTTCACTATGTTTTCATGTTTTTCAAATATTCAAACTATTCCTCGACTAATAGAATTCAGACCGCTATTGAGCTACAGTGATTTAGTTTTGATTGCACCTTTCTATTTTTGGGATGTCATGCACGTTCTGAACATTATTGATTCAGCAATATTATTTTATAAAGTTTCATTTTTGTAGCGTTGTTTTTTTCTTATTGTTTTATTCATATAATTTATACATATAATGAATTAAGGTTTGTATATTCTCTTAATTATAAAAATCTTGTTTTGGAATATCCCTGAAGTAATGGCTGAGCTTATGGCTACACTAGCGGAAGGCAGGCTCTTAAGTGGCGCTCAGCTGTGCGGACGAGGCGCGGCCGCTCGCAATAAAACGCTTCTCTTTAGATACATCCGTAGATTTGTTGTTATGTGCTATATTACGAGCAAGGATGTTTTCATAACCTCTTTTAATACGGACCCGGATTAAAAGATGCCAGTGAAATTATCATTCTTAATAATTATGCGATATCATGCTGTACCACGTAGCAAAAAACTGTTTGTAATCATCGACCTGCGATTAATGAAATTAAATTCGTGTTCACCAAAATTGTTATTGTTTATTATAGATTGTAAGTAAAGGTGACATGTAATTTGAATATTGATATTCAAATTAAATATCACCTATCACCAATTCGCCAACTATTTTCACATTCATTATGATTGCATAGTCTACTATTATTTCAATCTGTTCATAATTCGCAAACGTAGAGAGGAAAATAGATCGTTGTTTTAGACCATAATCGTTAAGCCCTTAATTCAAAACAAACACTCGTCTTATTTGTATTATCCGTGTTAGTTCAAATAGTTAGTGCCCAGTGACGCGTTCAGTGTATCTAACAATCTGTCTGTCGGTCTGAATAAACGCGAAATTGTATGTAGTTGTAGCTTTATCTCTATAAATTGTATTTTAAATTCGTTTCCTTGTCTGTCTTTACATTTGGTTTGAAGTAGGCGACCAGTTTGATAATTATTGATGGTTATTTCAGTACTCGCAGAACAGATGGTCGATGGGGCCGGAAGGTTTTGAAGTGGTGACCACACACCGGAAGACGCAGCGTTGGAAGGCCTCGGTTCGGATGGGGGTAGGTAAGGTGGACCATTGATCTGGTGAGAGTCTCGGGAATCCGATGGATTCGAGACGCGCAGGACCGTACGTTGGTCTCACTCATCGACGTCTTTCAACTGAAATTATTATGATGATGATGGCTATTTTAAAAGTGCATCAATTCAAAGCGGTCTATCCCTTGTCTAATAAAATTATCTTTTTCTGCCAAGAATCGTGTAATAAAATATTTTTAAAAATATATTCCCAGAATTATGCTGTAGGAAACTATCAGCTTAATATTTGCTTCTAAATAGATTTTATTTTCAATCCATTGAGAATTAACAATGGCAAAAACCACAAAAGCTAAAACCTGGGTCCCTGAGAAACAAGTTTAACGATCTTGAAAATCAACCAGGACAGAACAACGTGAGAATAAGACGAACATAATTTCCCTCTAGAATAAAATAAGCTAAACAAACTTGTATTTTCATTTACCGCTAGATTTCTATCATCATTTTAAAGTAACCTGTGTTCAAATAGTGAGCAGCCAGTAACGCGTGCAGTGTATTTCAGTGCCGTCGGTCTACTTGTCTGTCTGTCTATCTGTCTGTCTACATGTTTATGTGTATATTTATGTCAGCTTGTGCAATTATGTGTATAAGGGTGCTTTTTCACCAGAGATATGCTATGCTACGTTGCTATCATCCATAGCTTGATATCCACCAATCATATTCATTGGTGCACATATCTTATCACTGGCGGAAACGGATTCAACTAAGATATGTTTTTTATATGGAAGGATGCGTGCTATATCTACTGGTATGGATGCGTGTTATGGATGCGTGCTATGGATGTATGCTATGGATGCGTGCTATGGATGCATGCTATGGATGCGTGCTATGGATGTGTGCTATGGATGCGTGCTATGGATGCGTGCTATGGATGCGTGCTATGGATACGTGTTATGGATGTGTGTGATGATCGCGAGTGGTGTAGCTATGTACCACTTCCCTACTATAGATACATAGCTTATTTCGAGCTGCGCATCTTCTTCGCGCAGCTACTTTGCGGCGGTGCATCTTCATAGCACATCTTACTCGCACCGCTACATAGCTTAGTATCAGTGGAAACGGTCACATTGCACATTGCAGCATAGCTGCATAACACATCTCTGGTGGAAAAGCAGCCTTAATCTCCCTCCATTGTCATCGTTTGCGCTTAGTTTGCTAAAGAGTGATTAGTTTTGTGTAAAAAAAATTCATTGTCTGACTTATAGAATAGAATAGAATAAACTTTATTGTACACCATAAAAGTAACACAACTTATACATAAACTTAAATCTATGGGTACAATGGCGGTCTTATCGCTAATAGCCTCCAGACAACCTTAGGATGGATCGTAAGAATTTAAAATAATACAGGGGGTAGTCTGCGGTGTACTGCTAACAAATCGATCAGTCTATATTTATATATAAAACACAATGCATAACTACAAATATATAAATATATACATACATATTATAATATGTTACACAACTTCATTAAAAAAGGGACGGAAAAAAAGAAGAAAACTAAAGTATGGTTGGTGGAAGAAATTAAATTACGTAGAACCAGAATAGTGTTGGAGAGAAAGGTAATGGTTTTTAATTAGGTTTTTGAAAGAAACTAGTGACTGGGCTTGCCTAATTGGTAATGGCAACGCCTTCCACAAACGCACCGCCTGGATTACAAACGACTTGTCACAAAACTTAGTAGAATGTGAGGGCATTAGAAGGGTCATATTCTGCGATGATCTCAAGTGTCTAGAATGTGTGTCATGAATGAACTTAAAACGTTCTTTGAGATGAGAGGGGGTTGTAGGAATAAACAGAACACTGTAAAGCAACGATAAAATATGAGCATTCCGGTGAAGGCGGATTGGCAGCCACTTGAGCTTAATACGGAATTCAGAAATATGATCATATTGGCGCAATCCAAATATGAATCTAATACAGAAATTTTGAAGTCGCTCAAGCTTATCTAGCTGCACTTCAGTTAGATCCAGATAACTGACATCGGCATAATCAAGAATTGGGAGAAGTAGGGATTGGGCGAGCGTAGTTGGTAGCAGTCGGAAGGAAATTGCGCAGCCTTCGTAAAGACCCCGCGGACGCAAACAACTTGCGGCTAACTTCCTGACTTATAATAGCGTTTCACTGCTGGTACCAAGATGTGTTGTCATATCTATATAATAAACAATTTAATCATCACTCTTATAATCAAAGTTCTAGGTACAGATATTTAGTAACAACCATATTTTCCCAGTAACATTGGATAGTTTTACTAGAGTGTGTAACCCTATTAAACTATATTAGATTTTTTTTTTTAATGTATGACTATCATAATAATTACAGGACTGTCCAATGCTAACGACCACTTAACATATAGTCGACGAAGTAAAAAATATTCCGGAAACCATTTTATATAAAATGCCCACTTTGTAGAACATTCAGATAACGCGTGATACGAAAAAAAAGTAAATTAAAAAGATAGGTCGCGCCGCCGGTGTCCGCCCGGGCGGTAGTGGAGGGGCTCGACACCCACGCTAATATTTTACCCTCATTTTTAGTATAGCAACATGCACATAAGCACTCTGTGGCTTAAGTCATGAGACAAATTAGCATTTTCTCTTCAATCATATTGATCATCGTACCATAATCTAGGTCTGAGCAATGATCAAGCTTGTAACACTTCTGTAATTTTATCTCCTTTTTGTTACATGCACACAAATATAACATGTAACATGATATACGCACATCTTAAAAGTACTCGCAGTATGGTTAGAATCAGCTACTGAATCGATTTTAGCTATTTTTATAATAAGTAATTTTTTATCCATAATTGATGAAGAATTATTTTAGGATCAAAAAAATAAATCCTAAGACACGATAGTAACGTACACTAGCATGTGTGTGTGTGTGCGTGCGTAGATACGAACACCAATGGGCTACCAATGTAGTATCCTTAGTAGTCATGTGTACAATAATACTAACAAAATTTTAAACATATACCCCTTGTGCAAATCCAAATGTAAAGCAAAAATAATAAATTGGCTTCTTGATCTAGATTATTCTGAGACAGAAAATATTTTAGCTGTCTTAAAATAAATTATTTAGTAAATTTGTAGACAACATCTTTATACACACACCTACAATCACTCTAACAAACAAACTTTCAGACACACACTCAACACACACCATACACTACACACTCACAGACACACCATTTTTTAGTTTTAGCATTTTTCCTGTTTTTAAATATAAATATTCCTCTCTGTACGTGAAGGCTTTGATGTTTACAAATTAGTACTTTATAGTATTGTTTTAAGAGGGTGAGAGCCTGGAGATCTGTCATACAGGTCTCGAACCCACTACAGACTCCAGCTCTCACAAAGGTTACAAATTTGATTAAAATAATATGTTATGAACCAATGTCTGTACCTTTTGAGAGAAATAAATCGATATTATTATTATTATTATAGTATGTTGATGTCCATATTATTTTACTTACTATTAGGATAATTTAAGTAAAATTTTAGTAAGTACTTAAATTATGGTTGTATCTTAATTTTCTAATTTCGGTGTAGGTGTGTGTTATTCCAGTTACATGTTGTAGGTGTATGAAACATATTTTATTTATCTATTTATGTATTCTACTACATCTCGTAGGTTAGTAAATTTATCGTGGCAAAAAAAGTCTATCATCGAATCGAACGAATTTGAATAATTATCCCTGGTCCAAATTAAACAGCATCGCTCGCTCCCGGCGCTCCGCTCACGCCGCTCGTCGCGCTGAGGACCGCACGGTTTCGGAGCTCATTTACTGGTAATTGATGGTCGCTAATCTGATTCCTACACAATTTATATGGGACGGACGCGTTATGTAAGCCTTTTAAATATGTTTGAAAATGTTACAGGCGTAAGAGTTTCAATTACATGATTATTTTATAAATTGAACGAACACGTACCTAATTAAATCCATATTACTTTTTTAACATTTAAATTAATCGATTGGCTACCGCAGTTTATTGAAAATACTATCAGGTGTAGGGTAGCCAGCCTTTCGGTATTTTACAGGATACATTTGGGAGAGTGTGCGCGAGAATTTCATGACTTAATTCTGCCATGCATCTCCTTTTACCATCAGACAACCCGACGTACGGCGAGTATCCACCCTAACGTTGTTGAAACTTCTACGGTGCGGGCTAAGTATTTCGCTTCGTCGTTTATACCGCGTACATCGAAGGACTGGAACAATTTGCCTGCTGCGGTCTTCCCGTCCGCTTATAATTTAGGTGTCTTCAAGGTTACAGTTAATAGGCTCTTAATAAACTAGGGTGCCTATTTTGAGTCGCACTAGTTTGATGAACAATGATTATATCACTGTATCAGATAGGTTTGTCCAGCACTAGTTTACCTATATCAATTAAATAAAAAATACTACAAGCACAATCTACTTTTACGAATTTTCAGCCAATTAACTTAATATAATATACCATTCAGTAAACAGCCTAGTCCGATAACTAAACGGCGCTGTTTAACTGATGGACTGACTATATTTTATTACTGCTAATGCTTATGCGACTTGCCACAGGCACTCTTGAATGTCTGAGTTAGGTAAGTAATTGAACGTTATTGATCCAAGTCATTTGCTTAGCTGTTTGATTGGATGGTTAGATATAATTCGGGTGGCTAGATGAATGGCACCAGATAGTGGAAAGATTATAACTTCATGAAAAAATAAGGTAGTTGGCTGATACAAAAATTTTACCCTTTTGCAGTTATGAAAAGATAATATAAAAACGAGTTTACGTCTCAAACGCGACGTTACGGGTGGCGGCAGTGGTTGAGCAATTGGTTGCCGCACGGCGGGTCGCAGGTTCGATTCCCGCACGGAACAAATATTTGTATGGCCTAGAGATAGGTGTTCCGGGTCTGAGTGTCTTGTGTACATGAGTTTATATGTTTGTGAACGCTCCCACGACACAGGAGTAATTCTAATTTGGTTCAAAATATTATCTTTCAAAATTTCATCTCACATAGATCAAGCAACAAGTCTACCTACCTCAAAACACACACTCATCGCCTTGAACGTTACCTTCACGACGACTTAATATTCTTCAGCGCTTTTGTATGGATCGCCCTCATCTCTCAGATGCTGGTATTAATTAATTTTACAAGAAGAGCCTCTTTGCTCACCGGTCTTATCTCCGAGTGGGTACGTAAAACTGTACGAGAAATTGTGGGATATACTATACAAGTACTGAGTAAGAATTTACTTGATAGATAATGCTGCTATGTTACTATGTTATGTAGAGTTAAACAATATGTTATTTATGAGTTTTTTGTTTTATTTTTCACCTTTATCAATATTTTAATCAACCTATTATGATTAATGAATTATTTATTTTGCAAATAGGTTTAAAAAAACACTTTTACTTTTTTTTCGTCATTTAAAACAAGATGAGGCAGGTTTAATTTATTGATAAATGGCGTTTCAAGTACACGTACATAAGTAACATTATCAATTTAATTTAATTCAATTCAAGATGTTCTTATTTCATATAAGCCTACATGGGCACTTATAAAACGTCAAAAGCTAATGCACGGATCCAATTGGTCGTGTCCTATGGAGTAAAATCGGCAAGAAATTCCATGGATAAAATTAAACAAAAAATGGTTTTATAATACATAATTCCATATTACAATATTTATAGATATGTGAGGACATTGTAGTAGACCAGTCAGTATTGTACTCAAAAGCATATTAAAAATAATGATAATAAAAAAGTGGGTCGAAATAGAAAGTAATTTATGAATCCACAAAGTCTACAGTGTTCTCGTGTAGTTTATAACCAGTTATATGAATCTCAAAGCTATGATTAAATTTTTTATTTACCCAGTCATTAACTTCTTACGAATTTAAGCAACACCTAATGAAAATCTAGCTGACATTATATACAAGGTGGACATCCTAAAATCCTTCCGACTGAATTTTGATCACGGTGGCTACGTAAACTTGCAAGTATTACAGTGTACAGTATACGTATGCGCAAACACAGGTACACTCTCTGTCCCTTTACTCCCATAGTCCGACAGGACGGCAATACGACACAACTGGGGAGAGATTAGGTGCAGGACCAACGACTGTACACGCTTGCTAAGGCACGTGAATGTTACACCAGCAAACACTTTGATAGTGTACGAAGCAGTAAAAATGTGTTAAATAAAACTTCGTGTATACCTAATGACTCATCATCATCTTCCTGCCCTTGTCCCGTGTTATGGGTCGGCGCAACATGTTTTTTTCTTCCATTCTGCCCTTTCACTCGTCATGCTATCACTAACTTCTTTTTCTTTCATATCACTCTTCACACAATCTATCCATCTTTTCTTAGGTCTCCCTCTCCCTCTCCATCCATCTACCTAATAACTAATGAATGAAATATATATCAATAGCCACAGAACATTTTTCTACACTGTTTACATGATTTATTAATTATGTAGAATAGGTTACCCTTGTATCAACTCGCCTCTTCAAGTCCATTATCAATAACATATTTTTGTGTTACCAAGTTTATTATACGCGGAAGTATAATAAAGGGTTGAGGGTGCTGTTTGGGCTGTCTAGATGCAGCAGTGCATTGGCCATGTTCTCTTTGGCGCGTGTGCATGATTTCCACGCTTTAATGAGGAAGAAGGCTGCCTCGTTGCTAAGCAGATCTAGAACCATCTCCAATGGCATTCTTCGAAATTTAAGCCATAAGTATGATGCGGCAGTGATCTGCAATCACTGGTTGCGGCTGCTGTTAAGTTTTTTTATGTGTTCCTTACCCTTTAGTTTATAAGTTATTGCTAAAAACCTTTTGGATCTATGTTGTCTTATAAATAAAAAATATTATTATTATTTGTTTGTTTGAGAACATCATATGTTTTTAGGGTTCCGTAGTCAAATGACAAAAAACGGAACCCTTATGGAGTCGTCATGTCTGTCTGTCCGTCCGTATGTCATAGCCACTTATTTCTGAAACTATAAGAACTATGCTGTTGAAACTTGGTAAGTAGATGTATTCTGTGAACTGCATTAAGATTTTCACACAAAAATAGAAAAAAAAACATTTAGTGGTTCCCCAAACTTAGAACTGAAACTCAACATTTTTTTTTTTCATCAAACCCATACGTGTGGGGTATCTATGGATAGATCTTCAAAAATTATGTTGAGATTTCTAATATAATTTTTTTCAAAACTGAATACGCGAGAGACACTTCCAAAGTGGTAAAATGTGTGCCCCCCCCTGTAACTAAAATAAGAGAATGATTCTATCTAGAATAGTATTTCCAGTGTTTGCATCATCTTCATATTGTATCGTTCTCAAAGCCTTTAATTTTTTATGTATTCTGAGTATTAACGTAGGTTTCAGAGTTATTACATCGCATTTAAGCTCCACAAGATCAGCACCTCAGCTTCCGAGTGCTTAACTCATAACTGTGTTCGTTCCACAACTCATATTCCGCGAACTATCTCACAGTATAACTATTTATTAAGAAAACGCTATTATAGAACTTCTAGAAGTTTCCGCAAACACTTGAGCTCAAGGAGTTTGCTCCTAACTTTGAGGAATCTTTTATTTTTGCGCTTTCGGAAGAACTGGGACTTTATTATTTGAAGTGATTCTTTTTAGTGTTGTTTTTAATCTAAAACAAACAAATAAAATTTTTGTTTGTAGAAGTCGATCTCTGGATTCTTTGAATGACGGTAAGCTACATTATTATTAAATGCCAGTGTCCTACTAAAACCTACGAATATGTTCCTTCTTAGCCTTTGTTCCAGGGCCTTGGGGTTCTCTTTCGCACAACCCATGACCCAAGTAGGTTTCGACCCTTCTGGGCCCCTACGGTTTTGCTATGAGGCGCGCGTGGAACACTACGCGCCGTTGACGACTCGAGCTCGATCTGGACGGTTACCAGACGGCCGGATGGCGAGCAACCCATTGCTCGCTGTCCGCCAGCTCACGTTTACGGTGGGTGGAAATCGGGCGTGAGGAAGGCCGTTCCCTCATGCGTGTGGCCGCCTCCATCGCTAGTATTACTGCTTCATAGAAGGAGGCGACAGCCTGCCATTCCTCATCACTCCAGACCATGGCCTGCACCAAGACCTGGCACGAGACGTCGTTGCCGCCGATCGCTCCCATGAGAAGACGGCAGTGCTCCGCCCAAACGAGGCACACTACCACCGAAAGCTGTAGAGTGGTAAGGACATGCCTTGCTCATCACCATTAAGACAGTCGTTAGTGCGAACATGCCATGTTTTGCAAGCAAAGCATTAATATTATACAAAATTATTAACTTAATTAAAGGTCACTGTTTGACCTTTAAACACCGAGAGAAATGATCGCACACAGACAGATGCTGTATTTGTATTTGAATTAATGAGAATAATTATTATTTCAATATGATTTTTAAATAATAAGCTCTTAATCGAAAACTGAAATGAAAGTACTACTCGTTAAAAATCAAATAAATTAACGTAAACATTTCACAAGCTGATGATTACGAAAATCAAACTCATTTTCGTAATTTGAGTGAAAATATTTAAAATTGAAATATTATCGGTATAAAGTAATGACATTTACAATATTCATTAACGGGCTTGAAACTGATTAATACTGTATGATACTTCATCATAACTACGGTTGCCAATTAATTGAGTTTACTGCGCACATAGTGGCCGCCGACCGCTCACATAAGTCAGTGTCCATTGATAGATTACTTGCTTTATTGATTGGCTTGGCTTGTATGTACTCGAATAAGATGCAGTTTGCGGCAAGAGATTTTTGTTCAAGATATCTTTTAGTCTTTAATACTCCAGTGTTAAATAAAAAAAAAATATTTTAGATAAATGCAAATGTTTCCTGAAAAATATAGTCAGACATGGTGGACATCCCACCCATACATACAAAACGTTTTGGAAACATATTTCACTGTACGTACAGCCAAGGAGTAGAATTCACTGCCGGAGTCTTTGACCCCTGTGATGTGTGATAGCTACAACCTATGGATCTTTAAGTCACTAGTGAATATATTACTTCTAGGCAAGCGTACTCCATCGTCGATCACATCGCCACTTTTCACCAGGAAGCGCGAACTAATAAATAGAAAAAAAACATCTCAACAGGAACTAGAAGAAATGAAAATCGACTGCACCCCAATGATACTGCTATCCATCTTCTTGCTTGTAAGAATTGTAGGTACTTAACCCTCCACAAACAGTGACAGCACAACATTACCTGAAACAACCAAAAAATATTTGCTATAATCATGCCAATATAACTGAACACAAAAGTTATTTCACACACATAACATCCCTATACAAAATAAACAATGGTTCTTATAACAGCTATCATGGCTGCTTCCACGTATTCCCACGTCGGTGATTCGCGCAAGAAAGGTAAAAATACTCGAATAAATAACCCCGGTATTGATGTTAGATTTATTCCATAGACCACGACTCGATGCTCAAGTCAATATACAGAGATGATGGAAATGTCTTGTATCTTCGAAACATATTTTCGGTTTTGACATAGACTAAGTGAGTGATTTCGCTTTTTCTTGTGAGTAAGTCGAAAGGTAAGTACTAGATTTATATACAGAGGTAGTCTTGGATAAATTACGTCGGTTTTTACTCTGGAGATTTCCGAGGCAAAAAAGTAGTCTATAAAGAATAATGTTATTTACGGTTTTGGTACAAAAGATGATTTATTGTCAAGAGGAGATGTTCTTATCGAGGATGTAAGAATATAAATTGCTTTTGAGCTTGGATACCTATAGAGTTCCTTTTTCCAGAACTTGGTTTTCTGTCCTTTTATCTTTAGAATATTTAAAATAAACGATAGCAATACGTCCTGGCAAATAAAATCGCTTTCACCTGAATTTTTCGTCTAACTTTATGGCTAAAAATTGTTTTTTAATCACATATACAATACACTAATCCTCACAAATCTATATTCTGACAACATTAAACAAACAACAAAACAGCTTCCCATCCACGCTCCACATTGAAAACAAAATTGCTCCCGATACAATTGTAACAGGTTTTTTTTTGTAACTGTTCCGAAAAATAACAGTTACCGTGAAAAGTTCTGTGCAATAAAGCCCTAGTGAAATCAATTTTAATATTACGAGCAATTTCTGTTCAGATGGAAATGGGCTATTCATTTCGTCTATGTCGTTAGCCGTACGAATTCAACTTGTTAGGGCTTGTTGTGAAACAAGTTGGGAGCGGTTTACGATGGGCTCATAAATAGCATGCGCGCATTTACGGGTTATGTTGTCATGATCGTGAGAGGCTTGAGAGTTTTATTCAGGTTATGCTCCGCTATTGGGTTTTGATAACCCGTTTGTGAGTTAGCAGTAAAAGTGTTGTCTTGGAAAATGGAAGAAAGGAATTCTTCTTGGATTGCGTCTTTTTAAGATCGTACGAATATGTGTGCGTGTTAATGTACGTATTCTAAGAAATAACAAAGATATTTGACTGTAGTCTTCTACCATCCACCAGATTAGCAGAAAATATGAATAACACTATTTATTAATATTTACTTGCGTAAGTAGGTCTAACAGCATCAGTGTGAGCCCATTTATATTCCAGCAGAAATGCTGGTACCTATTTTATACCGCTGATCTGACCCTCTCCAGCCATACGCTTACGAATGAGGCCCATACTTACAAATGGACATAAATTATGCTCGTTCATTATGTACATGGAAAAACGACTCTTTGACCCAGCCATGTAATTGCAGACCGACTAAATACGGAGCAATGTACATGTACGCTTTCCATTGCGGTATCAAATGTTGCCAGATATCTTTGTCTAAAGTTACCTTCTAAAAACACCCTTCCTGTGTAGGTGTTCACATTTTGGTTTCAAATTAAAACACTGGCTATTTACTCGTAGAACAGGATCAGTTGGGCTGTCACAACACTAAATCGTGCTAAATTACTTTTTAAAAGAGTTGTCAAAGCTCTCTCTCATAATTAAAATGTACGTAAAATATTTATACAGCTATTAAAAACAAAAGTAATGCTCACACATTGTTCGTTTTACGTTAGCTGTAATAAAATGGCACAACAAAAAATAATAGGAATTACAATTTTTAAAAATGTATGGCCGTAAATCTACCAAAACAGTAGAGAATGTTGAAAAATGGCAACCCCGGGATCCCGTGTTTCTCCTATTATTGTTTGATATTCAAATGTGCTGTCCATTCAAAGGGTTTTTATTTATTAATTGCACTCCCTTTGAGAGCGTGTTAAATTTTTCGCATGTGGACCAAAGTGGCTTTTAGGAGTTGAGGCGTGGTATTATTATACTGATTGCTATACTCGTATTTTCAGTAAAATGTATTGTTCAATAATGTATTCCTATAAAATTTGTGGCACACTATTCATGAATATTTATTATTGAATATTTTTTTCAATACCGCCGCCGACACAATAATTGAAAATACATTATGTACTGCCTATCTGGCTTATTGACTCGATCAATCGTTCGGCTCGGCTTACTATAATGATCTCATGTTGCCTAGACCATATTTACGGACTCATATGAAATATTCCCGGACATTAAATCACAGACGTGTTCGTGAAACATAAAGCCGTCGTGTCCTGATATCGCGTGTACCCACTCGCAGCATCGCAACTGCAGTACATGATAATAATTATACGCCAATAAAATTATTCAGGGCTATTGTGAACAATATGCACTGACAGCTACCTTCGTTTTACGAAGAGTTAGCTTGTGTTCGAAATGAAAGCAAAAATTATTCTTCTATCGCAGGTGGTGATCGCAGATCAACTTTTTTCTTTTATTGGGAAGTCATCAAATAACTTTTTCCGCTTTAGTTGGAGGGAGAGGGTGTGTCAGACTAAAAACCACTAATGTTTCTGCAGTTGCCTTTTGCGTTCTAGGGTCGTGGTGACTCCACCGAATTATCCCGCTCTCTTGGCAAGCAATTTTTTTTGGCTAAGATCGATTAGCCAAAAAAATTGTTAGCGTTGTTGTTGTTGTGCATTGTTATTGTTTTAGGGTTCCTCATGCCTCAAAAGGAAGAAATAAGGAACCCTTTGTTGTCGGTCCGTCTGTCTATCTGTCTGTCTGTCAAGACCCTTTATCTCGTGAACGCGAGGTATCGAGTTGAAATTAAAACCATATACTCAGGTCTGCGGTTCCTTGAAGCTGTAAAAAAATCAAACTTCTGAATTAACGAAAAAAAAAAGATACGGCCGTTTATATCGCAATAAACGTGTATTTCGACACTCTCAAGGGAATCAAAATTCATAGGGTATTTATTTCCCGTTAACCTAGAAACCTGAAATTTGGCATAAAGCAAGAACTCATAGCACAAGTATAGGAAAAGATCTGAAAGTTGTGTTACGATTTTGGTGTACAATAAAGTTTATTCTATTCTATTCTATTGTATTGTATTGTTTTACGAAAATAATACTAATTTGAAAGGAATAGTTGAAAAATATAGGCTTCCAAAGGCAAGCTCGACGCGACAATGACAACGCGTTTTCATTGATTTTTCTATTCGAAAAAGAACAATTATTTTTAAGATAAAAAAAATTAAATCGCATTGTCGTGTCTACAACGACATTTTTATGTAACTCAAATGTTCGTTCCCTAATGGAAAAGTATCTACAGTATACTTTCTTTTTGACTTTTTATTGAGTTCATAATTCCATGTGCCTGAAATATGATGTTTTCAAAACTTCCATCTCAAAATCACTTTTATCTTCATAATCTAAAATCTTAGCTCCGGAAGGAGCTCGGAGTAAAAAGGTCGATTTTCTGAGTCACATTTGTCATAGCCGTCACTGCGGAAGATTAATGTCTTCACTGTGGCCATGTTAAGCTAGTTTTAATATTTATACTCTGGCATTCATGAATTCTGATAACATCATCCATTTAAGGTCAGTGACCTGGTGGACGTAACTCCTGGCGTTCAAGTGTTTTATCAATTAGTTACCAAGTTGGCATACTTTTGAATCATTTGTCAAAACAATTTTTGTCAGAAGTTTTTATTCGTGTCTAACTTTTGTGTAGGGTGGGAAATCATTTAATGACTTTTTTCGAACTAGGGTGGATAGGAGTGCGTGTCGGACATTTTGTTACTTAAACCACACTTATGTTTCTCTGGTTATCTTTTGCGTTCCAGGATCATAGGTAAACCTTTCAGAATTCAACCCATGGCCCCAATAGGTATTGGCCCTGCTAAGCATCTACAGTTTTGCTGATATAATATAATAATATAATAAATAATATTCCACACAACTATCACACAACGCCGTCTAGTCCCAAGCTAAGCAGAGCTTGTGTTATGGGTACTAGATAACTGATAAACATACTTATATATTTCTGAATACAAACATATATAGATAAATTACACCCAGACACAGAACAAATGATCATGCTCATCACACAAACATTTGTCCTGGGTGGGAATCGAACCCACAACCTCCGGCATAGCAATCAGGGCCACTAACCACTAGACCAACAGGCCAGTCAAATATCCCTTTATGGCGCGCGTGGAATGAAATTAAATGCATAAAATTTAGCTAACATATATTTTTTGTTAGGCTGTGTCCCAGCAATGGAAGCCCTTATAGGTTGGTTCTGTTTATGCTTATACTATAACTTGAGAAGTGAGTTTGAACTATTATTACCGAAGGTTATCGTGGATCCACCCACAGCAATAGACTCAGGTAATCGCGTAACAAACTCTGCGTTGTGTATAGTTGTGATAAGTGATCAATACTTATTGAATGAGCAAGGAAAGCAATGAACTACACACATTATACTCTGACACTTTTTTCCATGGAGAAACGCAATAACAACTTACTAAATATTACTAGCTATTCAATCTGAAATCCAAATGGTATAATCACAGTCTATCCAAACCCAACACACTTGCATAGATTCCACGAATCATAAAAATGAAAACTTACCTAATCTTGCCAGTTTCAAGTCACATAATAACATACGCTCTCTTGGCTAGTTCGGCGAGACATGAATGCACGGTAGAGCTGTATACTACACGTAACGTGAAAACAGCGCGTGCACTCGGTAGTAACGTGAAAACAGCGCGTGTGCCTAGTGCACACCTGCACACGGCGCGAACAAACCGAGCCGTGTTGCCGTGTACCGCTGTGATTAATAAGCGTGCGGCCTGTGAGCGCGTGTGGTGAAAGCGAAACGATGTAGCGGAGATATTAAAATACACCGTTGTCTCAGAAATATTAGTTTATTGCTTGAAAGAAAATAAGTCTAAAGTAATTCTTTGTAGGTATAGATAACACAGTTTTTTTTTTGTTTGTAGAAGATAACATCTGCAAGTACTTACCGTTTACAATTTTTTTTTTACTGTAAGAAAGTAGTGCTATACTTGCTAAGGTCTTTTTTCATAGCATGACGGATAGGATGACAGCAGGACAAAAAATGCTTCTTTAAGATGAGAGAAAAGGATAGGTAGCTTATTATTGTATGATACCGACAGCTGTCACCCGCACCATCCTATAGCAATTGTTCTGTCATTGACATCGACTTGTCTCCGAAAACTGAACGATTCCTGTGTAAATAGAAAAAAGTTTCTGTTCTATTCGATTTAATAATCTAAAATTTATGCTTGATTGTAATAGAAATAGTGTATACCTACATATATACATACCTATATTTTTTTTTAAATTAAAACTAGTTATACTCACAAGCATGATGGAAATAATTACAATATTCTGAGCGTATTTGTTAATTATTTACAAAAATAATTAATCATTCATCCGCACGTAGTTCATCAAGTGAGAACTTTTGCTGATTATTTATTTATAAATTTATGAGTTAGGCTTCAAAGGCCACAAGTTTTCGAGACTCACTCTCCGCTTGATTAATAATTATCATTCAATTACGCGTTAGTTACTTGTTAGAAAACACTTAATCCGTCTTATTAACGGTCGGAGTTTATCTTAAACGTTGATCTCCAAAATATTTAGTTAAGCTGGAGTTAAAACTTTCCTATTAATTATTAAAGTTACCTATTAATTAAAATGATGTATTATGATGTAGAATATATCTCGGCTTTGTAAGTCTATTCCAACTACATAAATTAGCAAAAAAAACGTAAATCAATACTAATATAATTACATTAATTATGCACAGATAAGTCTGTTTATCTGTCTGTCTCTCGCCTTCTTATGGCTTAACGAATTTGTATGAAACTTGGCTCACGTCCTCGGTAAAACATACTTTAGATTAGGACCTTCATGAGGGCGAACCCACTGGCAAAAACTATTGCATAACCATGTAATTTATCCGGCCGTCCAGTAAAGACCAGGCCCGAGTCGTGTACCACACACACCTCAAAAAGATGTAAAGAAGTGTTTTAGTCAGTAAAACTGTAAAAGTCTAACAAGCCCTCTCGTTCCACTCTAGAGTGTGAGAAATCAATTAATGACTTCCCACCCCAACAAAAAAGTACCTGTATCATATTTTTGCACTAAAATTAGTTCAACATTATGTTCTCCCACCGCTCATGACTAGCACCGGGTGCCGTGGGAATACGTCCGTCGACACGAGATTTATCCCATCAGCTGTAGCCGCCCACTAATTAGACTCACGCACCCGAACGGTGCGTGAGTCTTCAAACAAATCATGAGCAATCGCACAGTTTTCGTCCTAATTGTGCCTCGGAAACGTAGTTTTGTGGGTTTATTTTCTGGAATATTACAGCCTGTATTTATCAACCCCAATTTCAGTTTGAAATGTTACAGAGTAATGAAATATTAATAAACCAATTTCATTTCTGAATATCCATTGTTGTGATTAGCTGTTTTAACATATTTGATTGATGGATACATGAAAATAATCATACAAAAATCTAAAAAAATTAAGTGTAGAGGTAACATACAGAGTTACTTTTGCATTTCCATCCGTTTTAATTAATGCAGATTGCTGTTACATAATGCAGATCTACTTAGCTTCAAGTTTTAGATCATAGGATTTTAAAAACTTCAAATTTTGTCTTTTTTTTAGGAGGGAAATCATCAAATGACATTTCCCGCCCTCGGGCGTAGCAGGAGGGCGTTTCAGACTTTCACTGACTAAAACCTACTCCTAGTTCTTTCGTTACCTTTCTTTCCATAGCCGGGTTTTCCTTTCAGAAACGAACCCTTGGCCCCAGAAGGTACGGTTTGCTGACATCTCCTTGAGGCACGCGTGAAACACTACGACCATTTACGAAGCCGTTGACGACAAGGGCTCGGTCCGGACGGTTGACGGACGGTCGGACGGCGAGCTACCCATTGCTCGTCTTTCGCAAACTACGGTGGCCGGAAGTCGGGATCGGGAACCCGGTGGCTGTTGCCGTTTGGCCGTTACCTTTGCTAGCATTACCGCTTCGCAGAAGGAGGTTACAGCCTGCCACTCCTCCTCGCTCCAGACCATGGCCTGTACCAAGGCACGGCGCTGGAGATCATTGCCGCTGATCGCCCCCACGAGGACACAGCGTTGCTCTGCCCAAGAGGAGCACACATCTACTGTATCCTCCACCGTGTCCTCCGGATGGTCCACACAGTGGTGACACCCGGGCGATTCTTCCACACGAATAGATCATACGTAGGACTTAAATTTGAATTTCCAGGATTCTCCAAAGTTCTAACCAGTTTTTGGGTGTAATGGGAAATTCCCAATGCGATTTTCTCAACGAAACCAGCCCTAAATTTTAGGTTAATTTCGTCATCCAGAAATACTTTCGGCTAACCCATTTAGCCTACGACAGTTTCCTCAGAAGTCGTACAAGTTAGCGCCGGTAACGGACAGGTAACCGGATCTCCGGCAGTCTAGTGTTGTATCCCGTAGAGAGGGTGTTGGCTCGTAATCATTCGGTCGTTGCCGACGGCTCCCGCAGGAGTTTTGATTCGAGAACAGTCTTATTTTGATGTTTTGGGACAGATAAAACGTAGGCGGAATTTCTGTTGAAGTCGAGGTGAAATTAAAGAAAGTTTGGATTTTGTTTCAGTTAACATTTTGATGTTAAATCAAGATGGATGGAAAAGTCATCACTTTTCCTAATAGCAATGATTAGTTGATTTTAGAATAAAGTTAAAAACAATGCAAATTGAGCTATGCCATGTTCGATGATACACGATAACTTTAACCTACAAAGGTCAAAATGCCAAAAATATTCGAATAAAATTAAAATGCAACAATGACATTGAAACACGTTCACATTGGATCCAAAAAGCTAGTGTTATTTAAAGGTTGAATGCTCAGTTGGGATTAAAGCATCCATCAATTTAACAGAATAAAATAAAAATATATTGAAAGTATCATTACTACGGATGTTTCGTGATTGTTTCAATTATCGGGTAGTTTTTGGATGGACAATTCGTAGCACGCTCAAGTTTTTTATTGATTCCGGAGCTGTTTTTACTAATTCTCATAAAAATGGATATTTCAATTTATGTTTTGATCTGCAGCAATAATTGAAGTGTACATACACTTTTAATGTCTGCTGCTGTTAAGAACTTGTCGTTATTCTGCTAGCTCGTCAAATACTCAACCGAGTACATTTAATTGGGAAAAGTTTGTCTGAAGATAACTCACCGAAAACAAATGCGAGCACCATTTCTGCTATTTCTAAGGCAGCTAAAATTAACGCTGTCATTAGAAATTACCTCTCCGAGTCCTGTACGAAAACAAGCAAGTAACAAGCCGCACCGGAGTCTAACTATAGTCGTGTAAATTAACGCTTGCCTGCCTCCGCCTCAGTTGCCAACAGCTAACAGCCAACAGCCAACTAGTCTAAAGATATACAGCCAACAGTTCTGCTCTATGAATATTTTACTACGAAAGGTAAATTCTCCAAGGTAATATATAATATAGTAAGGCTAAAATTAAAATTTAGATGTTAAAGATTCTGGGTTAATTTAAGTTGTAATTCGGCCTATAGTGAAGAATGGATTGATGGATTACGTTCTAACCTTGAATATAGCTTCGTATTAATTACTGATCGATATTTTTATAATTATATAAATTAATATATAATTATGCATCTTAACTATTAGATATAATTCTATATGTTGTAATATTATTCAATTAAACCTTATTGTGTTGCTAAAAGACACGTCCTGATTTTATAATTTAAAAACGTAAGGCACTAGCTTTTGCCCGCAGCTTTGCCTGCGTGAAATTAGAAAATATGTAGCCTATATACTCAGTGATAATGTAACTCTACTGGGGAAAGAATTAAATAAACCAGTCCAGACGTTTTTGAGTTTATACAATACAAACAAAAATAAAAATCAAAATAGATGAATTTCGTAATCAGTCAATGTATGTACTTTCAGAATTCAAAACCCAAAGCGCAAATAAAAATCAGAAAACACAAAGAAATAATTTTCTTTTTTATTATTCACGCCCCTATTTCTATAATAACACATCAAAATTCCATTCTTTTCCCATTGACTCCAATAAATGGGAATAAAGCCGCATTCCCAATCACAACACCGATGGGAAAAAGTCGTCGACTTCCTTATTTTCCAATATCCCTTTAACTAAACGGCTTTTAATCTCACGAATCAGTATTCTAAACCTAACCCTGTGTTGGGCCGCCATATTGAAATGCAAATTTTTCCAAATATTTAAATGGAATGTAGGGAGGGAGTAGAAATCGGTGCGACACATTTTATTAATCCTGTGATGTATTTATAGGTTCAAAGGTTTTTTTTTATATAAATTGGTGTTTGAATATTTAATGGAGGCTTTGTTGAAATAGTGATCAGCATTTTTCGGTACGTAATCGTAAATTTTAAAATATCAAAGTTAAAAGCCATTTAGGCGCGTGGTGTAAAACGTACATGTTTAATTTATATCTATTACTAGCGCTTTGTGACTTCGTTCTCGAAAATGTTTTCATAAAAACCATATTATATTGAGAATAGTTTTGAAAACCTTATATGCATAAACCAAAAACGACAATAACATTGACAGATGACATAATAATGACAGTATTTATATAATTCATTTTGATAAGAATTTGTGCCAAGTTTCAAGTTCATTTACCCAAGGGGTTTTTTTTTTGGTGGGAAAATCATCTTATGACATCCCCCGCCCTTGGGCGGAGCGGGAGATAGTGTCAGACTTTTACTGACTAAAAAACCACTCCTGTTCCTTCGTTGCCTTCGTAGGAACAGCAGTGGAAGATCTAATAGGTAGATTTTATAAGGGTCGTTTAAAATAACGAATAATGAAAACCTTTTTAACCGAATTCAAAAAGAAAAGAGGTTCTATGTTCGGCTAAATGTATTTTTTTATATACGTAGTTTACTATTTGTGGTAAGTTTCAAGTATATTAGCCCAAGGAATAAAATATTTGCGTATTAACGAATATCCCCCTTTTCACCTCCTTAAAAGTAGAATTTTCTAAAAACCCTTCTCCTTCATCCTTTCTTAGTAAGCTCATCTTCATCATAAAAGGAAACCGTGAGCAAAATTTTACGGTTCCTAAACCCAGTAGTTTCGGCTGTGCGTTGATATGTCGGTCGGACAGTTACTCCTAGATATTTAACTACACCGTTTTGAATACTTGAGTAACGCTGTCTTAGTCAACACGTTGATTTCAAATGGCAACTACTTAATCCCACAACTAGTACAGAATGTACTTACAGCTACATAATATTCAAATCCATTTCCTCATCTCAATGCATAATCGCACTCAATTTCCCTCCTCAGCGGAGGACGTAATGAACCAAATGAAGCTTTATTAAATTGATATCCGCACTAACTATCCGCTGTATAACTTGCACTCCACTATTACGGACCAGTCAATTGCACCGTTTACACTTGACAGGCATTAACGCCTACTAAATCTAAGTTAAAATTGTTTTAAGGTTGTTATCTATATATAAAAGGAGAAACTGACTGACTGACATATCAACGCACAGCCGAAACTACTGGGACTAGAAGCGTGAAATTTTGCACAAAGCTTTCTTTTATGACGTAGGCGAGCACTAAGAGAGGATTTTCCAAAATTCACTCTTTAAGCTGATGAAACGGGGTCCAAAGTTTGTATGGGCAAACCTATTTCCAAGCGGGTGAAGCCACTAGCAGAAGCTAGTCTATTTATATAAAAGGAGAAACTGACTGACTCACATATCAACGCACAGTCGACAGTACTGGGACTAGGAGCGTAAAATTTTGCACATGGCTTCCTTTTATGATGTAGATGAGCACTAAGAAGGGGTTTTAGAAAATTCTACTTTTAAGAAGCAAAACTGCGGGCAGAAGTTAGTTTAAAATATAACTTTCGAAGGTTGCAGAATTTGTATTTATTAATGAAAAACTTTCTCAGATTAATTGGTTTTTCATTTTCAAATTAATATTCACTGTATTTTATTTAATCAACCATTTTCTAAAAACCATGGCGTTTGTTAAAAAAAAAAAATCGGTTTCAATTTTAGCTTTTTTATTCAAACAAATTGATATTCTTTCTAAATTCAATCTCTTTTTTAATATCCCAGATTTCACAAAATAATCGTACCCTGTATTTGTGTTTGCTAAATATAAAAAACGTTGAACCTCGCCACAATGTTAGCTTAAACAATCCAAACTTTTAATGGTTTGTTTAAATCAGTTTTGTACAAATTTTCTGAAAATATTATTATGCTCTCTATTTCTTCAAACTTTCTTGCTCAAACAAAACGTGTAATACGTTCTGTTGGAGCAAGAAAGTGAAACACTAAATTAAAACCAAATCTATGGGCTTATTGCACTGCAAACCTATACTGCAAGGTGAAACCAAGCCAAATTCACGGAGAATTTCTCAACAAAAGCTAAACGCCAGTTTAGATGAGGGCGACGACAGCGAGTGGACAGACTGTGGCGCCACTAATTACCTCAGTTAGCGGAACAAAGGAGTGTCTCCACTACATTCTCTTCGTTTTAACCACTTTGACAACCTATAGACGGCTGGCTGTGAATATTGTAGGCAAACGTTGTGTTGAGATATTTCAGTAAGTTCTCAGGAAGCTAGCTTCCATAGATATAGGATTTTGACGATAGATAAAAGTATATTAAATGGTTACTTTAATTAAAGGGCATTCTTGTAAGGAAAAGGGATGCCTAGGGAAATTTATATTATGTTCGATCCTCTTGAACCTAAATTTATATATACCGTTCTCACATATGTGTAAAACTCAAGTTTTTTCAGGCGACAAGTCCACTTTTCAGAACAAAGACGACCATTTATCATTGTTCTGTAACGTGGAACATTTATTTATTGGAAAACTTCCGATTTAAAAATCCCACGTCAAAACAAAGGAGTTCGTAATCTGCCACCCAGTATACAAGTATACAGATTGAATATTTTTGCGTCTGTACTTGTCACAATCCGGATCCAATCACAATTCGATTGTCTCCAAACACAATGCGGATTAAACTAGGCGCTTGTTTTATATTTTTTATAGATTTTGGCTTCCTCATTGTTTTTTGATGGGGTATTTTTGTGGCGGGGTGAAAATGTAGGACAATGGATGAAAACCTGTTGCAATATGTGTGTTTGGTTGCTTCGTGTTCATGAAGTATATACTTGATTTGAACATTTGTGAACGTTGCAAGTTAATAAGTTTGCCATCTAAAGTTGCCAATAATAATAATCATCTTCATCCAAACATCAAATACTTCAGGATATTAACGGATGCCTAATTCATAGAACACACCAACTTATTCCTTTTAAGTTTTAAAGAGTATTTTCTTAAAACGTAGTTATAAATTGCAGAGATAGATGTACTCTTTATTGAATATCAAAAATAAAATTACAGTTGAAACTTAAAATTAATAAGGTTTTACAATGGGCGGCTATCGCTAAAAGCGATTTTTACAGCCAACCTTTGGATGAATTTAACAGGAGAAAAAGTATAGAAAAGGCAGATTTGGAGGATTTTGATGTACTATTTACATATATACAATACATAACTAAAAGAAACGTATAATACAAACAATATATAACCAAGCTTTTCTATACCTGACCCATAGACATCTGGGGCTGCATGATTGTTGGAAAAACTCACCACGGCCTTAAAATGGTATTTTTAAGTCAGTAAAAGTCTGTCACTCCCTCTCACTCCACCTAGGGCGCGAGAGGTCATTTGATGAATTTTCTTAAAAAAAAGAAATACCATAGTCTTACGTCTTATCTAAGATATTGTAATGGACGCCGAGCCTGCGAACCTAATATGTGTCAAAGTGACAATAGACTGATAGGACAGTGAGTGATTATGTGAATAATTAGTGTTTTCTAAATGAACCTAATTAGTTTTTAGTAAGGAACTCATAAAATGAGCCCTAATTGTGTTGTGATAACGTGTAATCATATTACGTAGTGATAAGGACTAAGGTTTTCTGATGGTGACTTTTTAATGTTTTTATATTTTTGTAGAATAGATAAGTGAATTCCGAATAGAATGATATATGGTTTCATATGTGAAATATTGATATTTCTATGTAAAAAGCCTGTTTAAAGTGTAAAGGCTCTCGTTAAGGTAAAGTTTCGCGATACTAAAGGTTATTGCATGAAATTTCGAGATTATTCCGGGCTTGATTCTGATTGGTTGAAATATTCGTGAGCATTCCGGAATGTTCCTTAATGGCTGAAAAGCTCCACCTTCTGACCGTTCGACCAATCAGCGATCAGCTGCGTAATGTATAAATTAGGACCGGTTTGTTTCCGGACACAGTCGTTTTCCTAAGACAGTCGTTTTTCGATCACAGTCGTTTGCCGAATATTCTGAGAAGAAATAAACCTGGAAGAAAGAAGCCTTGTTTTATTTCAAGTTCAAGAGGAACACACCTACGAAGGAGAAAGAGAAAGAAATATATACAGTCCACTACAGCCTGGTCCATCGAGCCGGATTCAGATCGGAAGAATCAGCGACGAAGTACCAACAGCCTGGTCCATCGAGCGCCGGATTTAGATCGGAAGAATCAGCGACGAAGTACCAACAGCCTGGTCCATCGAGCGCCGGATTTAGATCGGAAGAATCAGCGACGAAGTACCAACAGCCTGGTCCTTCGTTCACCGAATCAAGATCGGAAGAATCTGCGACGACGTACCTACGGAAACGACGTGTCAACAACGAGTCTGCGTAACGAAGATTGAACCAACGTTTCAAGATCACGCCAAGTGAGTGAAGAAAAATCAGGATCTGCTAGTCTCGCTTAGAAGAGGGCTCCGTTGAAGTGGAGACGAAGAATTCACCGGTTCCTAACGTGTTGGAGGGACCCCGTTGAGGTGATATTCGTTACCCACTGGTCCTAGAAGAAGAGGGACATTTGATCAAGGGTGGATCCAGATTATTCAGGGGCGGATCAAGAAGAGGATCGTTGGGCTCGGGACTCGTCAGGGGCGGATCAAGTGAGCCGCTAATAGTGAACATTTGGGAACGATTCCACATACATTCCACAGTGAAAATGGTGGTCACCCGAAGCCAGGGGGATGCAGTGGAAGTGGAAGAACAGCGACGCGCCCAGCTACAGGAAGCAGCGCGTATTGAGAAGGAGCGACTACGAAGACTGTCAATGGAGCCGCCGGCGTCACCTTTTTCAAGGGGAGCGGACGCTAGCACGGCAGGACCTTCTGGGGTCGCCACAAGAACCGAAGATCTACAGAGACCAAGGTCGCCTACAAGATCAGTAAGGTCGATACGCTCAAACACCAGCGTCACGACACGACTACGAATGGCGGAACTGGAGGCAGCAGAGAAGTTGGCCGCCATAAGAAGAAGGGAATTAGAGTTGGAAGCAGACTTGATCAAGAAGAGGTTAGCAGTGGAAGTGTTGGTTATCAATGACAGCGTGCATGAAGAGCAGCTAGCAGAAGCCCTCCCACGGGAAGAACCTCTACGTAAAGTGGACGACTGGCTAATGAAGAACCCGCTCACTTCACGGGGGGAGGAAGCACCCAGAAGAGAGGAAGCGAAGCAGCTCCGGTTCGACACATCGCGAGGAAGATCACCGACACCCACCAGGACCAGGAACAGCATAGAACACCTGGCAGCTACCTTAGAGAAGATGGCAAGACCAAGACTGCGACACACGGACCTCCCGACTTTCTCCGGCGCGGCCAACGAGTGGCTTCCATTCAAAGCATCGTATCGGGACTCGACACAGATGTACCAGATTTCGACGGCAGAGAACATCCAGAGATTGAGGAGCTGCCTGAAGGGAGAAGCTAGAGACGCAGTAGCCGCCCTACTCCATACGGCCACGGATCCGAACGTCATAATGAAGACATTGGAGCAGTGTTTCGGAAGACCAGAAGTCATTATCGACAAGGCAATAGAAGACCTGAAGAAACTTCCGAGACTGGGGGCCTCAGCGACGGAGCTAAATAGCTTCGCTATCAGGCTACAAAATATAACCTGCGTTCTCAAGACGATCGACCAGAGAGGGTACTTGTACAATCCGATGCTGAGCAGAGAGGTGCTAGAGAAAATGAGCCCGCACCTAAAGGCAAGATGGTGTGACTACGCGTACGACCACGAAGGCACCGGGGACCCAGAGATCATTGTGATGTCTCAGTTTTTGATGCGGGAAGCGGACAGGGCGTTACGATACACATACGCCCCTGCATCGTGCGCCTCTAGTGTAAAGAGAGAGGCGAGACCTGCTGTGACACTTAAGAAGAAAGCGACGGTGTACGCCACAGTAGAAGACGCAGAAGAGAAAAGGGACTTGTGCCCAAAGTGTGACCAAGATCACTTGCTAACAGCGTGTCCCAAATATAAGGCGCTTTCGGTTGACCAGAGATGGCGTCTGATTCGCGACAAGGGAGTCTGCTTCAAGTGCGCCCAGAGAAGACATCGACGCATAGTATGCAAGGCGAAGCCGTGCGGCGTAAACGACTGCCGCCGCCCACATCACTCTTCTCTGCACAATGACGAGAAGACAGAAGCCAGGAAACCCGAAGATGCGAGGACCGACGAGTCACCGAAGCAAGAAGCGGTACTATCGGTAGCAACGAAACCTGCTCCCGGACCCAAGACAGTGCTGCTGAAGATGTGCCCTATCATTGTGACGGGACCACGGGGGGAGGCAAAGACCTACGCGCTGCTGGATGAGGGAGCGACGATCACCCTCATCGATAAAGAACTAGCAGCCAGTATCGGGGCGGAAGGACCGTCACAACCGCTTCACCTGAACGGAGTGAACATGTCACAGCAGGAGATGGAAAGTCAGCTCGTATCCGTCAAGGTTAAGGGGATTAAGGAAACGGATGGACATCGGATCAGAGCAAGAACGATAAAAGATCTGAAGCTGTACCAACAGGCCATTCCGGAGACCTTATTGGACTACGAGCACCTGAGGGACTTGGACCGAGACGAGGTGTGCTATGGAACGGCGCGCCCTGGACTCCTGGTAGGAACTGATCATTGGGAGTGTATCGTTTCAAGAGAGTTGCGAGTCGGCAGCCCGAACCAGCCAGCTGCTTCAAGGACTCAACTCGGATGGGTGGTGCATGGGACCGCGCCACGCGGCGCCATCTATCGAGAGGGAAACGTGCTACACTTATACGAGCCTACCAGACCCACCAGTGCGGGCGATCAGGAGCTCCACAACTTAGTGGAAGCCCACTTCAAGATCGAGTCTCTTGGTATACAGAAGAAGCCAAGAGTCAGCGAAGCGGACAAGCGAGCCATCTCTATAGTCGAGAGAACGACAAAGAAGATTGACGGAGGCTACGAGGTGGGATTGCCATGGCGACGGGACGACACCGCCATGCCCTCTAGCTACAATCAAGCGTTTCGTCGACTGAAGAAGATTGAGGAGAAGATGGACTCGGACCCCGCTTTTGAGAAGAACTACTCCAGCCAAATCGAGAACTTGTTGGCGAAGGGGTATGCAGCTCCGTGCGACGGCTCTGAGGACGCAAGTGCCATTAGCTGGTACCTGCCACACTTCGCGGTACAGAACCCCAACAAACCGGGGAAATACCGTTTGGTGTTCGACGCGGCTGCTAGGAGCAACGGAGTGTGCCTCAACGACGAGTTGCTGGAGGGACCAGATCTGCTGTTGTCGCTGCAAGGGATCATCTTCAGGTTTAGAGAGAAGGCCGTCGCGATCACAGCAGATATCCAAGAGATGTTCCTGCGGGTGAAGATAAGACCTCAAGATCAACCGGCTCAGCAATTCTTGTGGAGAGGAAAGGAACGAGAGAAGCCTCCACAGAAGTATGGTCTTCGGCGCCGCTAGCTCCCCGTATATGGCCCACTATATTCGCAACCACAACGCGGAAGTGTATGGGCAGGAGTTCCCGCGCGCACTGGAGGCAATCAGGAACAATCATTACATGGATGATTGGGTGGCGAGCTACGAAGATGTAGAGGAGGCACGGAAGGCGGTTGAAGAAACACGGACCGTACACGCACGCGCCGGGTTCACCCTACGAGGATGGAGTGCCAGCGATAAGGCGGTGCTGAACGACGTGCCCTCGGAGCTACACGCCACTACCCCTACGTCACTGGGGGGAGAACAGCCAGAGAGTAAGATCCTGGGGCTGTTCTGGAACCACGAAAAGGATGAGCTCGGGTTCAACACATCAATGAACCGGGTCCCAGAAGAAGTGAGGTCAAGAGCACGTGCGCCGACCAAGCGGGAAGCACTCAGCGCCGTGATGTCGATCTACGACCCGCTGGGACTGCTGAGCCACTACACGATCCGTTCGAAAATTATCCTGCAGAACTTGTGGCGCCTACAGATAGCCTGGGACGAACAGATACCGGAAGACGAGAACGAACTCTTTGCGTCCTGGCTCGCGCGCCTTCCAGAAATAGCCATGCTGAGATTGCCGCGCTGCTACATTCTGGGAAAGTACGAACGAATTGATCTCCACGTGCTATGTGACGCCAGCGAGCAGGCCTATGCGACCACGGCATACTGGCGCATCAAGAGGAGCGACAGGAGTATCACAGTCGTGTTGGTAGCAGCAAAGGCAAAGGTGGCGCCGAGGAAGACACAAACCATACCTCGGCTGGAACTCCAAGCGGCGGTCATCGGAGCAAGACTCGCCGACACGATCAAAAGGGAACATCGAGTGGAAATCGGCCAGACAACATACTGGACTGACTCCTCGACGGTCGTGCACTGGATACGACATGACATGCGACGCTACACACCGTTCGTAGCACATAGACTTGGGGAGATCGCCGAGTTAACGCAAAGAGAAGAATGGCGATGGCTCCCTACTGACCTGAACGTGGCTGACGATGCCACACGTCTGACTGACGCGCCGATCAGCTCAACAGATCGGTGGTTCCAGGGGCCGAGTTTCCTGTACTTGCCAGAAGATCAGTGGCCCGGGACGTCGACAGATAAAGAGACAGAAGAGGAAGTCCTACACGTAAGCGAGACATCGGGGCGAGAAAGCTGGCTACCAGAACCGGAACGCTTCTCCAAGTACGAGACCCTGGTGAGAAGCGCAGCAAGAGTGCTGGCTTTCATCGACATCTGCCGACGACGAGCGACGCAGCTGGAACACCGACACATCGAACGCGCTGAGACCGAGCTGATCCGACGAGCGCAAGAGGACAGTTTTCACGACGAGATCGCGCGGATGCAGTCTGCTCGTCCCCTCCCAAGAGCGAGCCGACTCTACCGGCTAGATCCGGTAATGGAAGACGGACTCCTGCGAGTAAGAGGCCGGATCGGAGCCTCCTCCGCGCCGATCGAGGCGAAGCGGCCAGTCATCCTGGACGGCCGTCACCGTATCACCAAACTCCTGGTTTTGCGGGAACACTGTGCAGCGGGTCACGCCAACCGAGAACGCGTGACCAACGACCTGCGCCAGCGGTACTGGATCATCCATCTGCGACCTACAGTACGCGCTGTGGAGAGGGACTGCGTCCTCTGCCGAAGGCGGCGAGCAATGCCGCAAACGCCAGCCACAGGAGACCTGCCACACGCTCGCCTTGACCCGTTCCACCGCCCGTTCTCCAACTGCGGGGTGGATTATTTTGGACCGATGATGGTCAAGGTGGGGCGTCGCCGTGAGAAGAGGTGGGGGGCACTGTTTACGTGCCTCACATCCCGCGCCGTGCACATCGAACTCGTCGCGTCGCTCTCAACGGACTCGGCAATCATGGCATTAAGAAGAATGGCGGCACGCAGAGGGTGGCCACGAGTCATGTATTCCGACAATGGGACGAACTTCCGCGGAGCAGATCAAGAGCTTCGTGCTGCCTACAAAGAGTGGCTCCCCACACTGAAGGACGAAGGGCTGCTTCATCGGATGGAATGGCGGTTCATACCACCTGGTGCGCCAAATCAAGGTGGCGTATGGGAGAGAATGGTACGCTCCGTGAAGGCAGCTCTTAGCGCAACTCTGAGGGAAAAGGCGCCAGCTGAAGAAGTCCTGCAAACGCTCCTGACCGAGGCGGAGTTCTCCATCAACGCACGCCCACTGACCCACGTGAGCGTGAACCCAACGGATCCTGAGGCCCTCACACCCAACCACTTCTTGTTGGGGTCCTCTATCGGCCTACCATCGACGGGGCCCTGCGACGAGGCTGATCGACGAGTGTGGCGAGCAAGCATGGCGCTCGCGGACCACTTCTGGAGGCGCTGGCTCCGGGAGTACCTTCCTACGTTGGTACCCCGAGGCGAGCCACAGAATGACGTGCGTCCTCTGCAAGTTGGTGACGTGGTCCTCGTGGTCGACAGCACACTGCCCAGAAACACGTGGCCGATGGGACGAGTCGAGCGCACGCATCCAGGACCGGACGGCGGCGTCAGGATCGTCGAGGTGAGGACCAGGACCGGCGTCTTCCGGCGGCCAGTTAGCAAGCTCGTCGTCGTGCTGAGAAAGGAAGCTACGCAAGCTGCGCTGGGGGGAGAGATGTAATGGACGCCGAGCCTGCGAACCTAATATGTGTCAAAGTGACAATAGACTGATAGGACAGTGAGTGATTATGTGAATAATTAGTGTTTTCTAAATGAACCTAATTAGTTTTTAGTAAGGAACTCATAAAATGAGCCCTAATTGTGTTGTGATAACGTGTAATCATATTACGTAGTGATAAGGACTAAGGTTTTCTGATGGTGACTTTTTAATGTTTTTATATTTTTGTAGAATAGATAAGTGAATTCCGAATAGAATGATATATGGTTTCATATGTGAAATATTGATATTTCTATGTAAAAAGCCTGTTTAAAGTGTAAAGGCTCTCGTTAAGGTAAAGTTTCGCGATACTAAAGGTTATTGCATGAAATTTCGAGATTATTCCGGGCTTGATTCTGATTGGTTGAAATATTCGTGAGCATTCCGGAATGTTCCTTAATGGCTGAAAAGCTCCACCTTCTGACCGTTCGACCAATCAGCGATCAGCTGCGTAATGTATAAATTAGGACCGGTTTGTTTCCGGACACAGTCATTTCCCCGCTCGACGCTCGCCCCGAACGGTCGTGCCGCTCTGTGCTCCGCGCCCGCTCCGTGCTCCGTGTCGTTACGTCACCCCGTGACGTCATCAGTGGTCCCCGACCGCACCAGCGATCCGAAGCCGCCTTTCTCAAGGCAGTGGAGGATATACGTTTCCTTAACGGGAAATAGTCGATAAACGTTGTGCCCCTTCAGGGAAAAGCCACAGTTTCGTGGTCCTTGGTGGGAAACCTCACGGTGCCAACAAAACCAAGGGGGTGTTGCCCCAATACACCCGCCGAACCCCTTCAGGGCTAGGCAGTCAATTGGAGTCGGGAGCTAGATTTTGGCCTTGGGGGAGCTCCTAGTCAAATCTAATACTCCGAGTTCTCTTTCAGCTACACACCTGGTGTCGGTTGGGGTGTCTATCCCTTCGCACCAGACCCTGGTAGGGCCCGATCGCACAATAAGACTGGCGATCGGTTTACAAGCTTAGGGCACACCATTAGGTACTCACCTCCCAGTGTACACAACCCTTACTGGGAGGGTCACACACCCCCGGGCCCGTCCACCCGGGGACGTAGGGACCGCTAGGAGTTTTGCACATGAGGTTTTTCCAACCCATGTGACCTAATCCCAAGCCCCCTTTTAACCATGACGGACGCTATCATATTAGCGTTCGTCAAAGAGGTCCTATTCAAGGACCCCGATTTCCTCGCCAAGTATGGCGAGAAAATCGCTTCAATTAGAGCCCCCCCCCCCCACCGTCCCATCAAGCGTCACTGACTTCAGTGACGTATTGTCATTTCCGGACTCCGGTCCGACCCCCTGCCCCCGCCCTCCCCCGGATATGCCTCCCCTATTGGTAGCCCACTTCGCCAATGAGGCAATGGACACCACCGTCCCCGCCAGCGACTCAGCGTCGCAAGCATCTTCTTCGGACTATGAACAGTCCCCTGAATCCTCCTCCTCCGAGGACGACTTTCAAGTCGTCCTAGGGGGCAAGAGGAAAGCCAGGAAGGCCGCTCAGGCCACCAAAGCTAAGAAGACCGTTGCGTCTTCTCCCGCCCCCGCTATCCAGCCCGCCCCTGTTGCCCAGCCCGCACTCGCCTCGCAGGCTAGTTGTTCCCCCTCCGTTTCCGCTTCTGTCACTCAGACGAAGAAGCAGCGCCCCCCTCCGCCCTTGTACATCCAGGACAAGGGTAAATGGACCGACGTGTCCAAAATGTGTAGTGATCGCAAGATCAACTATACAAACGCCCGCTCCTGCCAACAAGGCATAAAAGTCCAAGTCCCGACGTCAACTGACTATCGGGAACTTACCAAAGTCCTTCGTGAAAGGAAAATCTCCTTTCACACCTACTCCCTCCCTGAGGACACGCCGACCCGAGTGGTCATTAGACGTGTCCCGAAGGAAATCCCCGCCGAGGACATTAAGGCCGACCTCCTGGCCCAAAATATCCCCGTTTCCGCTGTCCATCGCCTTCACAAGGCGAGAGGTAGCGAAGTATACGACATGATCCTTGTCGTGTGCGACCCGACCGACGGGCACCACCCCATCTTCAAGATCAAGTCGATCTGTTCCCTCTCCGGCATCTCCATCGAGAAGCCCTACAGACCCACAATAGTTGGGCAGTGTCACCGCTGCCAACTATACGGTCACTCTCAGAAGAACTGCTACGCTACACCCAGATGCGTTAAGTGTCTGGGTGAGCACGGCACTTCTGACTGCCCCCGTCCCAAGGATCGGACTCTTTGCACAGAGCCTCCCAGCTGTGTGCTGTGCGGCCAAGCCGGGCACCCGGCTAACTACCGGGGCTGCCCCAAAGCCCCCAAAATCCCTCCCAAGCTGGCAAAGCGTGCTGCCGCTCGCCAGCAGAGGGAAGCACCCTCCGGGAAAGTCCCCTCTTCCCAGCCCCCCGAACGTCTCGCACCCCAGAGACCATCCCCCTGGAATCAGCTGAACCATCAGAAAGCCTTCCCGGCTTTGGTGGCTTCCCAGCCAATTCCGGCGCTAATGGCTAAGCCCATCCCAGCGCCTCCCCCGGCTTCTGTGGCCCCCGTGGCCGCCAAACCTCCCCGAAACGCGCCCCAAGTTTCAGCTGCGTTCCCACGCAGATCAGTTGGCCAGATTATCCTGGACAACTATCGCATCTTTATGACGCAGGACGCTAGGGACTTAGCTGACGAGCTAACCCTAGCGGAAGTCACTGGCCAACTCGACTTAGCCAAGCGCGCTGCGCTATTCACTAAGTACGAGTCGGTCGCAGTCGAACTCGACAAATTACCTGCCGTGCCCCTAAATGGATAGACAACAAAAAATTTGTTGTACCAAACCGCGATCCCTAAAGTTAGGCTTCTTCAATGCCAACGGCATTATCAATCAGAGAGATGAGATCGCCACGTTCCTCCGCGACCATCAGTTAGACCTTCTCCTCATCCAGGAAACATTCCTCAAACCCCACCGTAAAGATCCTAGAATTGCCAACTATCGTCTAGTTCGCAACGATAGATCTCGTTGTCACGGTGGTGGCACCCTTATCTATTATAGAAAGGAACTGTACTGTATCCCTCTAGCTCCTCCCGCGCCCCGATCTTTCTTAGAATACTCGGCCTGCCGAGTAGGCATGACTGGTCATCAACCGATCACTGTCGTCTCTGCCTACTATCCCCCTCCGACTTCCTCGTCTCGTATGCCAGACGAGTCCATCGCGCTCACTAGCGACCTCACTGCCCTCTTTGGCTTGAGTGACTCCGTTATCATAGCGGGCGATCTCAATGCTAAACACCCCGCCTGGAACAGTAGTACGACCAACCCTAGGGGAAAGGTCGTGTTCAACCTTGGTGCATCCCTTAACTTTGACATCATCGCCCCGATGTGTCACACTCACTTCCCCCATGATCCCAACCATAGCCCCGACGTCCTCGATGTAGCGCTCCTTAAGAATGTCAACCTCCGGTTGCAATCTATAGAAGCAATACACGAGCTTAACTCCGATCACCGACCCGTGATTATGCACCTAGGCTCCCGCTCGGGCAATCTCGACCCGGGCCAGCCCCCCGCTTCCCAATTGATCACTGACTGGAAGAAAGTAAGCGAAAAGCTGAAATCTACCACGTCACCTCAATTGGATTCTATTCCCGACCACATAGTCTCAGTCGCTGACACGACGGCGGCAATCGACTCGCTCACAGACCACGTACAATCCGTCCTGAACGAATGTTCAAGGGAGATTCCTGCGAAGGAGGACCTTCGCTGGAAAATCCCGGACGATGTACGGGCTCTGATGACCGAGAAGAACGCAGCCGTCCGTGCATACAGCGCTTTTCCTTGCGACGCTAACAAGGCTCACATGCGTAGATTACAGCGTGCTGTAAAGAAACGCATGACCGAGCTGCGTTCCGCCCGCTGGGACAAGACGCTCAGTGAACTCGAGCCTACCCATCTCGCCTTCTGGCAACTTCAGAGGAAATTACGTTCCACTGAAGAGTCCTCTATGCCTCCGCTCACCCGCCCTGATAAGAGTGTCGCTTTCGACAACTCTGAAAAAGCGGAATGCCTAGCCGACAGCCTCGAAGCCCAATGCTCGCCTAGCTCTCAACTAGTAGACCAAGCCCACATCGACATGGTGGACGCTGAAGTCGAACGTAGAGCTTCCCTCCCTCCCGTTGAAGACCCTGATAACCCTCTGGCCCCCGTCACTCCCGACGAGGTGGAGGATATCATTAAAAAACTTCAACCAAGGAAAGCCCCCGGCGCCGACGGTATCACGAACAGAGTGTTCAAACTCTTCCCCCCCCAACTTATAATGCTAATGACCGCTATCTTCAATGGCGCATTAAGCAATAATATCTTCCCCCAAGCGTGGAAACAGGCCACCGTTATCGGTATCCCTAAACCAGGCAAGCCCAAGTCTGACCCCACCAGTTACCGCCCCATCAGTCTCCTCAATGTTCTCGGTAAGATCTACGAGAGGCTTATTTATAAGCGACTCAAAGATTTTGCCGAATCCAAGGGTCTCATTCCTGATGAGCAGTTCGGGTTCCGTACCGAACACTCATGCGTCCACCAAGTCCACCGCATCGTAGAGCACCTAAGCGCTGGCTTCCAGCGTAATGCGATGACGGGTGTCTTGTATTTCGATATAGCGAAAGCATTCGACAAGGTCTGGCACAATGGCTTATTATATAAGCTATATCAACTCGGTGTGCCAGACCGTCTCGTGCTCATCATGCGAGACTTTCTGTCGAATCGCACCTTCCGCTATCGAATCGAGGGAGCCCTCTCCTCCCCCCACCCCATTCGAGCTGGAGTCCCTCAAGGCTCGGTAGTGTCCCCCCTAGCTTTCACGCTGTTCACCAGCGACATTCCCAAAAGTAAAAAGGCCCAGTTGGCTCTATTCGCCGACGACACGGCAATTTACTACACCGGTCGTGACCCCAGAGTTATCGCTCGCAATCTCCAAACCTCCGCAAACATTTTGGGCAAATGGTTCCGGAAATGGAGGATCGAGGTTAACCCTGATAAGAGTCAAGCTGTTCTCTACTCGAAACAGCGGAAGTCCGTCCCCCCTCCCCCTCCGATCACCATGTACGGTAAGCCGATCCCCTGGGAGAAGCAAGCCAAGTACCTCGGAGTGATCCTCGATCAGCACTTGTCCTTCGCCGAGCACATAAAGCAGGCTCGCTCGCGAGCCGCTTTCGCTCAAGGTAGGCTCCATTATCTCATGACTGCCCGCAGCAAACTGTCACTTAAGTGCAAGCTGCGCCTCTATACGGCAGTAATCCGCCCGATCATGACGTATGCATGTGCAATCTTCGCACACGCCAAGCCCCGCTTCCTCCATAGGATGCAGACCCTTCAAAATAGGACCCTCCGTAAAATTCTCGGTGCCCCATATTATGTCCGAAATGAGAATCTACATCTAGATCTCAAAATCCCCACCATCCAGCAGTTCATGAAACGCCTTTGCAAGCGTTTCTTCGATACTGCTGTAAAACACCGCAACCCCCTCATAGTATCGGCAGCCCGATACGAACCCTCCCGCATCTCTAAGGTTCGCCGTCCTAGGCATACTCTCGTCACCCCAGATGACCCCACTACCCTGCTCCAAGAGAGCCGTAAGGAAACAAGTACAGTTCGTAGACAATACAGACCGCCGTCCTTCCGCCCTCGCCGCCGAGGCCCGCCGCGACATTCCCGTAAACGTCCTCCCCGTCCCTTGCTCGAGCCAGCCCGCGTCGCTGAGCCGTAGTTTTAAAATTCCCCGATAATAATAATAAAATCTTTGTTCGATCCAGCCCGTCCCTTGCTGTCCCCCCCCAGCGACGCCCTAAGCCGAGGTCCGTACCCCACAGGGGGTGCCCTTAGCGTGTAGTCGCTTAGTTTTTAAGTTTAGTTAAATAAGCCCTGGCTGGAGGCTTTGATTCTTGAATTGAGGCCGCCACAGGCAAGTCCGGTTAAGCAGCCGACAACCTCCTAGGTTGACCTGCGAGAGGCCACACAAAAAAACAAAAAAAAAAAAAAAAAAAATTCCGGACACAGTCGTTTTCCTAAGACAGTCGTTTTTCGATCACAGTCGTTTGCCGAATATTCTGAGAAGAAATAAACCTGGAAGAAAGAAGCCTTGTTTTATTTCAAGTTCAAGAGGAACACACCTACGAAGGAGAAAGAGAAAGAAATATATACAGTCCACTACAGATATGTAGATACCAATATCAGCACAACACTCAATTCCAATCCTTCCGCATCATTTCTGCAACTCGATCTCAATCGATCGCGAGTCGTAGCAATACATATGGTAATACCCGGCGTCGCTTACATCGCGTTTGTTACGTAGATCGATGATATTCCGAGCGATCTCTTTGAAGATCAGTCTCTTCCCTTTGTGGCGCAGCCTTTGGCAGACATTTTTGTTGTAACGCATTCGGAATGCGACTGGCAGGATGCAAAGTTTAAAATGAAGTTGTGGTATTTTCTTTTAGGATTGTAAAAGGATAGTTTGTGGTATTTGCTTGACGTTTAACGTATCAAACGATGTTCTTGTGTGGTTTCTTGAAGTTTACTGAGAATTCAATATAGCGAGGTAGGTACTTACGGAATAAAATTGTTTTGATATTACCATCGGAAAAAAATGTTGTGGTTCTGGAGTGGCGATCACGTACCGGAAGACGCAGAAAGACCTCGCACAAGGTGGACCGATGACCTGGTGAGGGTCGCGGGAATCCGATGGGCGCACAGGACCGCTAGTTATGACGACACTTGGGGGAGACCTTTGTCTAACAGTGGACGTCTTTCGGCTCAAATGATGATTATCCTAAGCCAATATCGTGATAAGTTGCTAACTAATATATTGTATTTAAACTTTACTGTAATGTTTTCAGGGCTGGTCCGGGTATTTTTTTTGTACTCACATACTGCGAATATAATAATACCTTCATAGTGATTTTGAAACTTCCACCTTAAGCCAAGTATGCCAAGTGTGTCAAGTATGTTGCAAAAGAAAGTGATGTCGATGATACTTAGACTGGAAGGAAGTACCAACAGCATCATGAGGGTGTTTGCTGTATGGCTAGACGGAGACGTACGGAGGGATGGGTACACTTATCAAGCTACATGTATCTACAACATGGGGCTTGATAAAATTAATCTGCTGCTGATACAAATATCTAAAGATGACGGTCGGGATCAAGGTTTAACGTGCTCTCCAAAGCTCGGCGGTTTTCGATTTAGTTTTCCAATTCAATAGGCGCTTACTGTTCCACGCGCGCCACAAGGAGATGTCAGCAACTGCAGCAGGCCCAGCAGGGTCGAAGCCTACTAGGGCCAAGGGTCTGATTCTAAAAGGAAGACTCGGCCCCGGTACGAAAGGCAACGAGACCCGGTACGAGACGAGAAGGAACAGAAGTGGATTTTTAGTCAGTAAAAGTCGGACACACTTTTTGTTATTTCTTATTAATCGCTAGTACAATGTGGGTTTATGCAGCCAGTGAATAAAAGCTTTCTTTTTTTTGTAGTCAAATCTTTATCGTTTATGGTCATCATTAATCCACAACGATCACGGTGGCCACTCTCAACGGAGATTAGCCAAGTACGCAGGAGCTATTATAGCGCACAAGTGCGTGCACAAACACAGGTGCACTCTCTGTTGCTTTACTCTCACAGTCCGATGGGACGGCAATCTGACACAACCGGAGAGAGATCAGGCGCAGGCCACCAACCACCAACGGCTTTACGTGCTTTCCAAGGCACGGGGCTCACACCACTACCTTCCATACACCGGGCTGTTACAGAGTAATTCGTAATGGAAAAACCCAACAGCACTTTATGCCCGACCCGGTAATCGAACTTAGGACCCCACGCTCAGCAGTAGCGATGGTCATCATTATTCCACTATCAGAAGTCTACTCCAAGCATCGTCACAAAGAGTTACGAGAGGCACCGTCTTGTGAATTCAAAATTCTAATCTTTTACATCACACGATTTTCTCGTAGCATCTATCTGTCGCATGACTATCACCCTAATTTACCTACAAGCAGAGAACAGAGTGATGTATGTTAACTTTATCCCCCTGCTTCACCCGTGCTGTCACATAATCCCGTAAGTCGGGATCTTACCATTTTGTTGCTAAGCCGACAATTACAAAACATGGAGTGAACTGGCTGTATAAATACTCAAGTTACGAAAGGAAAATGAGGATGTAGCAGCTCTTTGTGGGAGATACTGGTCTCAGAATTAATCCGGTAATGCATCACTCGACATTATCAAAAATGACGTGAGTAAAATCTTGAAATGTAAAGATAACATAAGGGATTCGTTTGTGAAACTAACCGGTCTAACCTTGAAGACTTAGGTGAGCTCATTACACCTACATGTACACGTTGAGATTTAAAAAAACTTTTATTGACAACACCGTAATATCATAACATGAACCAAAAACAAATATTCCACTTAACATAGTATCTATGGCAAAAAGAGCAGGCTCAGCAAGTGTTGAGCAGTGTGCAGCATAACCTATTCAACGCTGATTTACAGCCCACCCCCTTTCTTCTTACTTAGGCATTGATACCATAAACCAAGAGAAATACAATATTTTTTATCTGATCCGAAGTAAATAAGTACAGTTTTTCCATAAAAAAAAACTAAAACTTCCACACAGGTCCACACAGTTACAATTTCCATACCATCGTAAAAAGGCACGAAAACGCACAGAAAAAATATTCAAGCATCCGATGAAAAATCTCCCCTAATCAGCCCTTTTTAAAGCAGATCGATACGCCCATTATTTGGAGGGTTTAGTGTCAATCAAAAACAGACTTAGCCATACACACGTCGGGAAAGCATCGGAGGATAAGAATCCCGGGATAAAGGCTGCCCTAACGAGTTCCCGCGTTACAAAGGCGAGGCTCCGACGTCTCGATTACTCGGTTATTCGTCTCGATTCTGACAATCGAGTCATTGTTCGCTTATCGATTGTCCGTCAGAGAAGGCCTTTGTAGGATTTGAGCAAAATATCGTATGTGGTTTGTTTTCTGTTTCCAATGTAATTGTTTGGAAGTGAAATATTTATTCGAGTGAAGTATTGGGTCTAAGGTTCGGATTATTTATAGCTAAAAAGGTATTTTCCAAGTTCGATTAATTTCGACGGGCTTTGTAGGATAATGAACTGATATGCTTTTGTGAAATTCAGCTGATTGTTTATGAATTTTAGGTGAATTATTATGTAAAAAAAATTGGATTTAGAACGAGTGCTAATTAATTTTCTTGCTTTATTCAGGAACACCGAATACATTGAGACGATAACAGAACTTTCGTATTCTTTACAGACATTCATTACTAAAAACAAGCACCTTACATTCAAATTAAAAGCAAAAGAAGCTGTATATCTACAAATTCTGCTTTATTTAATGAATGTGTTTTGAATTCAAAAAACCTTTATAACACCTTATTAAAACCTTCATGAACATTCATCGAAATCTAAAGACGATTCGTATTCCTTCATCTCATACCCTCATTTCAATGAAACATTCTACTAATTAGATTTTTAAAACCGTCTCGCTAACATTTAAAAAGGCAAATAAAAAAAGTTTGTGCGACCCCCAAGTTTCCAAATTGATTTTGCTTCATTGCAAGAGAGCCGCCTCGTTTAACATTTTTTTAATTAAATCAAAGGGCATCTAATCGTAGCCTTCTATCCGGCCAGTTTTATCTTTCATCTTTTGAATATTAAAAACTCCTTATTTAATAAACGATGATAGATTTTGATGAATAGGCGTATTATTTTTTTGTAGACCTATTGATTTTTTCGTCATTCTAATTAAAACGGTCGGGTTGGCTCATACAATTCCAGAGTTTTTGTAGCACCATGCTGGTTTTGAACCATACTAATTGGATTCAATTTATTTACTTTTTCAAAAGGAAAACTAATGTACAACTGTATTATGAGCAGTTGCAGATTTTCTTTATCAATTTCTAAAGAAAAACAACAGTTGAAAAATTCTAATTTCGGCTTCAGTAGTGGCTAGAATTTTCCCAAGTTTTTTTTCAATAAGTCATAACACACACTACATAAAGCGAGCTACCTAGTAAGAGGAAAACGATTATTATTATTATTAACAAAAACTCGCTAGACCGAGGAAACCGCTCAAATGTAAAAATAACTACTGAAATCGTTATGTGGTTCCGTACTTCAATAGAAAGGTACCCTACCTGCGTATAGAAGGGGTTGTAGAATGGCTATATAAAGTTTTACTTGTTTAGATATTGTATTGTAAATTATGAAAACCGTATCTAGATATCCAAAAAATTTTTGGTAGAAAATAGATTAAATTAAACTGTTTGTAATTTTAGTTAATATATACTGCAATGATACTACGTGGATATTCTGAAGTACTCTTTTATTAAAATAAATACCAAGATTTAATGGCTGAAACAGTAGACACACACAAACCAATAATATACGATAATAAATATAGGTACAATTAAAATATTTATTTGGAACGGCAGTACATCAATGTAGAAGTGCTAACAACTACCTATGATTCTATTTACTAAACCCATCGACAAATCAAAGCCGTTTTAAATAGATATAATTGTACTTTTCGGTTGAAAGAAATGTCGGAGATTTTAGGTTACACAAAAGATAAAGAAAGAAACGAGTCGAATTATAAATCTCCTCTCTTTCTTAAAGTCGCTAAAAAGAATATTAAGGCTAACGATTTGAGGTTTTATACTAAGAATCTTGCGACATTTTTGATGTCGTAACAATGATACGACCTAACTCTCAACAACCTATGTAAAAGAACTTAAGTTAATATTGAACGTATGTTCGATATTAACTTTGTACTGTAGTTCTCTACGCCTACAGTTTTCCAGGCGCAGCAGTAGTGATTACGTGCTGCTATGGCCCAGGAGAGACCGTTTTTCAGTCTCATTAGGGATATATTCCTGAATATGTGTTTCACAGAATTGTTTCCAGGGTTGTCTTTAAGAGGCCACGGAGCCATAACCTTGCGAGTCCATACTCTTGGGATACAAAATATTTTTTTTTTTTATCCCAAGGAAACATTTCTTTGGGCGGATCGTCTACTTTGTTGCAAGCGAAACTTCACTAACAACACACTTCTTACATCCAAAAAAATCAATTTGGTTGACACATTTCTGTCAAACTACATCCCTTTTTCCGCGTCACAACTTACTAACCCACATAATCTACCAGGGTAACTACAAACCCGACGCGAGTGAACCCCAACTAGGTACTTACGTACTTGTCATAACGGCCCAGGCCACAGCCCGCGGGCCACAAAAGAGCCGGGCCACATTAAAAAGGGCTGGTGAATATTATGCCAACCCTTGCCGGATTATTAAATATTCTCTTGCAGAAACTCTCGAGTATGTTTAATATTACTTTTTTCGGTATTCGATAGTACTATGTCATTTATATACGGCTGTATTCAGTTTTTGTGAGGGTTTCTATTCAGATTATGTTTGTTTAATGCTGTATTATTTTGAGGTCTGTTTGTGTTTTCGTTGAATTAATTTTGTGCGCAGATAAATATACATAGCAGTTAGTTTTCAGCATAAAAAATATATAAAGCCGTAATAAAATCTAGATTGCCAGCAATATTCCAGCAAAAATATATTTTATTTCTAGGTATTGAGCTAATGACGGCTATCTACCTCGTAATCTCCTTCCACATAATGTTGTACAATGGAGGAATTTCGGCCAAAATGGAAACTATTAGAAAGAATAAAAAGCTCACAGACTAGCATAATGATTGAGAAGAAAAAACTACGCGCGTGAGCTACATTAGCACCCTACAAGTAGGGTGACCAATTATTGTTATTACAAGAATTAAGTAAAATGACGAATGTCATTAACTCTGAGTTTTTTTAAATTAGGTTTAGAGATTCCGCTTTGCATATTCATAAACTCACGTAACGTAATAAAAATAGCGTAAATGGTTTAGTTATTTCATTTGGCATGATCCAAATTGGCATCATATCATACGTCCTACCATGTATTCCGCATATTGACTGACGTTCAATTTCATTTCTCTGCCCGACAGGCATATCATCCAGATGGCATGTCCAATACATATAGTTGACAGTTTTCAAAGGGCCAAATATTTTGAAGTTCAACTAAATAAGAGCTAACACCGTTTACATACTAAACGTAGCTATTTAGTATCCCCACTGCTGGGACTCAGGCTTCCTCTTTAGGAGTGGGATTGAGCCGTAATCTACCAAGCGGGCCCAGTGATTGGTAGATGCCACATGTCTTTGAATTTTTGGTTTTAGTTTACGCCAGTATCCTACGATGTTTTCCTTTACCGTTTTAAATGCAGTGGTGATGAAATAAATTACACAAAGTTACCTGGGTTTGAAAATTATTTTCATTGTCTTTATTATTTATAATAAATACCACTAATAGACAGCAAATAAAAAATTCTAATAATGCCTGAATACAAACAGGCATTAATAGATTTTTTTTATAAACTTTCCCTAGTGAATAGGAATAAATTACCCTTTATCTTATAAACACACGTCCCTTTTAGCCTTATAACTCACGAAAATAAAATTGTAAATTTAAAATCTAGCCCAACAGTAAAACTGGTTACCCTAACGACAGGCCACGAGAAAATAGCAGCAATTCCAGCGGTTTAGTAGCAAACGTTAGCGCTCAGGTATTCTGACGGCAGAGTGGTGAAAAGACAGAAATGTGATAATACAACGTTCTGGCGATGACAGACGGCCATTTTGTGAATGAGACGACACACCTCGTTAGGCATATTGTTGGCTACAGGAAGATGCTGATGCAAAAAGAGTAATTTATTTCATTTTCTTTGCTTAGATATGTAAAGAAATATTTTATTCTTTCCGTTATTTTGTTTTTCGTAAATAGACCCACATTATTTAGCTGTTTAGTTAAAAACGGAAATAAACTTTTCTTTAGTTTATTATTTGAAAATAAAAACATTAACTAGGTGAATTAGAAATACACTTAAATGGAGTACTAAGTTTCTTGTACACTTCCTGTTGGCTGACTTGGAATTACGGATATATTGTAAGGCAAATCATAATCACTTTTAGTTACTTTACCTAACTTCTAATCTCTTTCATCTTCAGCTTGAATCAACAAATTAATTTACCAATTAGCAATTTGACGGTAATACAGAAAATTTACAGCAAACATGTAAAATTTTTGTTTTACTTTGGTGAATCTTTTCTTGTGGTTTACTTTAAGCTGATACTCAGCTTAAGTGGTAACTTTTCTGCGGGATTGTTCAAAACAGTTACCGTGGTCGTGGAACGCAAAGGGTAACTGAAGAAACACGGATTGGTTTGTGTCAGTAACAGTTTGATTCTACCTCTTGCTCCACCCAGAGCGGGAGGAGTAATGTGATGATAACCCACCAAAAAAAACTGGGCAAGTGCGAGGCGGACTTGCGCACTGAGGGTTCCGTACAAACTTGAAAGGTAAATTGCGGTTTACGATTTATGACGTATTAAAAAAAAACTACTTACTAGATCTCGTTCAAACCAATTTTTGGTGGACGTTTATAAGGTAATGTACATCATATATATTTTTTTAGTTTTGTCATTCTCTTATTTTAGAAGTTACGGGGGGGGGGACACATTTATTTTACCACTTTGGAACTGTCTCTCACGAAAACTATTCAGTATATAAAAAAATGATATTAGAAACCTCAATATCATTTTTGAAGACCTATCCATAGCTGGGGTATCTATGGATAGGTCTTCAAAAATGATATGTGTGTACACGTATGAGTTTGATGAAAAAAAAAAAATTGAGTTTCAGTTCTAAGTATGAGGAACCCCCAAAATTTATTGTTTTTTTTTCTATTTTTTGTAAAAATCTTAATGCGGTTCACAGAATACATCTACTTACCAATTTTCAATAGTATAGCTCTTATAGTTTCGGAAAACAGTGGCTGTGACATACGGACGGACAGACCGACACATGACGAATCTATAAGGGTTCCGTTTTATGCCATTTGGCTACGGAACCCTAAAAAACATTGAAAAATTTTCACCGCCCACATTTAATTAAAACGTTCCACCATTATAAGTTATAAGTCTATGTGCTATTTAGATGTTTTAAAAAGAAAAAAAAACGGCTGGCCTTTATATTATTACAACTAAAAAATACATATTTTGTATTTTTTAGTTGACAAACGAAATCAGAAACACTGACTTTCGCCACTAAAGTTATTTTGTACTTACTTATCGGTTTTATTTATGTGCAAATTGTTGTATTTTTGATCGAAAATTGACCTAGAACTATTTTATTTTGAAAAATAACAAAAATTGGTTTCATGCTCTAGGATTTAAGAGATGATAAAAGTCTCGTGATATAACTATTAGTGACACTATCACCGTAGTGATAAATTTTACAAAGAATGTAGCCTTAAATTTATCGAGCATACAAAATTATGAATACATAAGGTATTGCAATTGTCTGTTACTATAAAACCCGATTTCAAAGAGAGCACAATATTCGTGAAAATTCTCCGTTGACACAATGATAAGGATAATTCTATGTTCACCTCTAAATAAAGCCACAAACAACGCGGGTGACGTATATCAAAGCCTCAATCGCGCCGCATATCAACGGGCTCAACTGCGCACAAAATCGTAACAACGTACAAAAAATGGCGGCGCACTAAAATCATAGATAGTATGAAAACACGCTCTGCACTATCCATATATTTTATTCAGTAGCGTCAGCGTAAAAGCCTACGCCAACTAAATTCGCCGGCGAAATATTTTTGTTTTTCGCAGTGTCCGCGTCGGTAGGCACATGTTGTCTCCCTACTAGTGGGAACCGGATTTCACTAGTTTTGTTTTGCGGATTTTTTTTTCAAGTGTTTTTTTTCGAACGTGTCGTAATTTCAGATTTCGAGGGCGTGTAATATTCGGACCTATTGTGGATTTTATTACAGTGTGCGCCACTTGAACGCTCAATCACTCCAAATTGGAAATTCCAGCAATAGAGCTAGGTTTATAAATCGTAAGAATGCAATCATGTCATATTTCTTGCATGCATCTAGGTCATTGCTACCCTATATATTCGTATAAGAGAATTGAACAAAGGATATTAAAAAACCAGTCCAGCTAAAAATGTTACCGTTGAATTTCAAGAACGCAAATTTTGGATGTACGGGTGAACCTTTGTACGGGAAGAATTTTCAGAGCAAGGACTTTAGAACGACCCGTTTCGGGAAAATTTTAACTGAAAGCTTGCTTGTTACAAAATATTAAATAAAAGGAAATGTTATGTTTCTTTTCATAGTGATAAAATGACACTGTAAATTATGAGATGTAAGTATCCACAAGTTTAAATATCTTCGAGAGTTTTCTTTACAAACTAGTGGAGGAAAATCACATAAAACATAACTGTATAAACGATGAACCAACTAATTGCTACAAGAATCTGAGAGACACACCATTACTACACAACGTCAAGTCTTGTTAAACTTATATGCCGATTTCAACCTGTAACAACGGACTACTTAGCTTAACAATTTAGCTTTACACATCGACTGCAACCTCACGAAACCCACCTTAACATTAAGAAAATAAAGTTCAAAATCAACTGCTTGGTAATGAAGAGCTTACACCTCAACTGTTACATAGAGAGCAATTTAAACCTCACTACCAAGACATAAGGGTCAAAATTGTTTACGCCGTTTAATAATAGGGTGTTCAAGTAAATCCACGTTGGAAAAGGTTGAGGGTTTCAGAGTTTTGAATAAGCAGAATTAAATATTAGGTAGTTGAGTATTCTTGAGAATGTTGTTCTAAACTCCAGTTTAATCTTTAATATTGTTAAGATTAAAGTATCTAACTGCGATTAGTGATTATGTTGATGTTCTCAAAATACTGATGTTTGGGCAAATTTTATCAAGATGGAAGTTGATTTTAACGATATGAAAGAAGCTTGAAGCTACATTTATATTCCGTTGGTTTAATAGGTGAAGATACTAGAAGAGAGTTCAGTTTTACATTGACTGAGCAATATTTATTGAACGAAGTGCTTTTAAAGAGACTCGCTAATCTTTTCACTTCAACTGATCGGGTGCGAGAGAACACTTGGGAAAACATTAGTTGAATTAAAAAAAAATACAGAACTTACAGTCACACACACATATAGGATGTAATTATCAGTTTTTTTTTTTTTAAATTGATATGCTCACGCTGGACCACTATCTCACCTATTGATGGAAGCAATTATATGGTCGAAGATAGCGGCACGCTTGTCTAGAAGTAACCTATTCACTCTTAGACCCCTACATAATAGCTATCAGGAAACACAGACTCTGGCAGGGAATTCCACTCCTTAGCTGTGAATACAATGAATGTATTCCCCAAAACATTTTGTGCGTAAGGATAAGATGAAATGCATGCAAATCGCTTTTAAATAGTATTGTGATTCGAGTTTGTTCATTTCACATCTGCTGGTGTGGTCAACGGTGGATAAAGCTTGAAGTGACTAGCAGTAACTTATTGATACGCCCAGGCAGCTGCTATCAGGAAACAGGAACTAACTTTTTAATCGCCACAACTCTATCTAATAAAATTAACGTTTCAGTACCTGTTTGTGAACTTTGAAACTACTTATGTTATCCGCTATATATTGAAAACTCGTTAGAAGTTGTGGAAACCAAAAAAATATATTAAAATTTGGAAAATTATTGTATGCACTTATGTACCTCCGTTTACAGTTCTCAATAACAAAGACATCAAACTTATATAACCTGTCAAATATGATAAACTTAGGCATTTTTGCCTCGAGCCCTACCCTAGCCTAGCCTTAAGTTAGGCTATTAAACTTAGTCGTACCTATACGAGGCACTAGATCTAGCTCCACGACGATTTTGCGTCGGTGACGTCTAAATCTGCCTCGCAAACCTTAGGCAGATTCGTGATGATAAGATTTAGAACGTTATTCTCTTGAAGTAAAGTCGTATTTTGAGTGGGGAACGTTGTGTATGCATCTCGTTGCACAGGTAAGGAGTGTGGATCAAGCGATAAGCTTGGAGCGTTTATCAAAATTTTGTTCATTTCAAACGTTGTTGATTGGATTTCAAGTCTTGTAATCGACTGTTTGTATTTTCCCGTTGAGTATACAATGTATTTTCTTATATTTCGTATACATAGACAAACGATTGCAGGAGTTACTTCTTATAGTTACATTCTCTCATCATTCATTATCAATTTATGTTTTTTTTTTTAAAGAAACAATTTCTTTTCAATTTTACTTCATAACCTTTTGTGAATCTTTTTATCTACCAATTAATATTTTTCATGTCCATACTAATGAAACCATAGGAAAAAAAAACCTCAGTAAGCGTTGCTGAGTTCACAGCTAAGAACAATATTTGTAGGGTAAGATTGCAATTAGTGCTTAGTTACATATTGATCAGGTGTCTGTATCTACTTTGATTTGTAACACGTAGTTAGTAAGTAAATCGCTGTCCGCTTACTTCACAGCCCATATAAAGTTAAAGCCAGCGCTAAATTGTCAGCTGCAGCTCGCAGTGTGTCAGATAAGCTGACGGACATACCCGCCGCCGCTCCTTGCGAGCCTTCATCGAGCCAGTCAGGATGCAAGAGAGAGATGTTTGAGAAGCATTCGGGGAAGAAATCTTAGAGTTGTATCCTTTTTGTACCTTTTTGCATATGGTATAGAAGACCTCTCATGCATGAGGTTGACGGTTCGAAACCGAGCAGGTACCAATGTGATTTTTTTAATTCATATTATGTACTATTCTAAGTTTGTTTAAAGTACGTAGAATCGTTGGTCTCGGTTATCATTCACAGATCTTTGACAGTTGTTACAGATAGTTAAATGCCTGAAAGTCTGACCATCAGTCTATCCAAGGAGTATTGTGTTGCCTAATAACTGAATTTTAGAGACCTAATAGGCAGTCGCTCCATGTAAAACACAGTTATTCAGCCGCGTCTGGTTAGACTGAAAGCCGACCCTAAGCTAGTTGGGAAAAGGCTATTAAACCTTATCAAATGCGAGTCTAGCGAACATGACAAACGAGCTTGAATCTTAAAGACAAGATAAATATTATGTATAGAAAGAGAGATTTTTTCCACTACCAGTCTCATACACAAGATATATAAAGTAGATATAGCGGTAATACCTATTACAGATAAAATTGTTTGTTCCTACGATTATGAAATTTTATTCACTGATAAAAATAAAAACAAACAAACAAACCAATCAATCTGTTAATTCGGGAAAATGCTCGGAATTTCTTTTGGTTATGCCGGGCGAGGCAGCGGCAAGAAATTTATAGGATTATGTATAGCATTTCAATTTGTCCTATGAACTGTTTTACGAAACTTTAGGAAGGCACTTTAGCTATCCACCAAATTAGTACAACGCAAAAATATTGGGTCTTGACATTGCATGGCAGACAAAAATAAATGAAAACAACAATCGATGTAAAGAGTGAATTTTAAAATAATTGTAACACGGTTAGTGGCGTTGGCAAACCACAGAGTACTCATAAAAGTGATCCTGATAATCACAAGCACATCAGCATGCAAATGTTAGTCGAAAATTCTGTGCGTATTTAACACCAAAGTAATTAATTTAAAACGTGCTCGCCGTCGTAATTGCCTAATTACTGCACAACAATTGCGTCGCACGTAAATTACAACGTAGCTTCATATTTGGATTTATATAACTGATATACTTCTGGCTTTTGTTCATTAATTAATGAGTAAAAGAGTTGTTTTTCATTTTATGTTCTCTATTTAATGATATAAACTAGTGCTTGACTGTGATCCCACCTGATGGTAAGCAGTCATGCAATCGTTGATAGTGTTGCGCACTAGTAAATTAAGAACCTATTACACTCTAGCTTTGAAGACACTTAGACCGCAGCAAGCAAATTGTTCCATTCCTGTTTATTTTACACAAATAATATTTCTAGTAAAGTAAAGGATTCCTTAAAACCCATGCACTCAAACAATAGGAATTGTACGAGTCCATGGGTCCTAATTAACCAGGCTAATCTGAAGTTCATAGCATTTGAAGTTGTACGGACAACTAAAGAAATATCTAACAAGAGCGCTTATTAAAACTACCTTTTTGAACAAGTTTGAGCTTGTACTCATAGTAGTCAAATCTTCTACATTTTTTATTTGAGTGTCCAAAATGATTTAAATCGTTTTGACAAACATTGAACAAACCTATACAATTTGTTGAATATTGTTTCATTTAGCTTCAGATAAAGGTCGAATCTACAGATCCAAAACAAAATTGTGGCACATGTAGTAAAGTTAGAATACATATTGCTGATTTCAGGGATTTGGGAGCGCGGCATATATTTGACTTGAATACTAGCGAGCGTTTTAGTGCGTACAGCCGTCTCTAGCCGTGTTGTATTTGACTACAGACTTTCGAAGCTGAACTTGAGGCTTTACAACTTTTGGGTAACACAGATACACGATTGCTGTAGAATTTTGATATTTAAACTAATCTACACTAATATTAAAAAAGAAGTAAGGTTTGTTTTTTGTTTGTATAAGGTAATCTCTGAAAATACTGGTCCAATTGCAAAAAAAATTTCACCGATAGAAAGCTGTGTTATTCCTGAGTGATCTAGGCTATATTTTCTGTATTCCGGCGAAGCCGCGGGCGAAAGCCAGTACTATAAAAATACAAAATTGTTTATTTATAATGGGTAGTCACTGGAAGCTCCGATCGATTACGAGTACTTTGTGGAAACTAGATTTATGAAAAGCCAAAATTTGTTTGGTTCGACTTAAAACAAATTAGTTTCCACAACATTTAAGACCCGGTTGCAGTCACAGAATATTTAGTGGGTCTATATCGACTTCGTAGCCCCGTAACAGTGATAATTTTTTTATATAAAAAATATGTTTTTTTTTAGTAACTATTATAGATTTTTGTTTTTGCCAGACCATTTCAAAAACAGGTTTTATTATTTTATGTGACTTTCAAATATTTTCATGACGTAATCTTGTAGATATACACGTTTGATACAGCTAATTTATATCATATTTTAATTTATACTCAGCGGTTGGTCATATGGTCAATTGTAATAAAACATTTTTTCATGGTGTTTTCTTTTGTATTTGAGGATTTCCAAAGGTTCAAAAAAGTTTGTAATTAGTACAAACTCACCTTAAGTGCTTTTCGCCCTTGACCAGTCTGCAAACCGATTGACAAAAATACACATCGTGCCATTGGAAGGGACCCACCTTAAATCCTTGGGCGATGGGTGTCGGCCAGAGATTTATCCGTCTGCCGCGTGACAGTGAGACAGGTGGACGCAGGATTACGAGCATAAACTACCTTACAGCTGCAAAATGTTGTAGGGCACTCGAAAATGTACTTATGGGAAACAATTTGCTTATTGCTGGTTGTTTTTGTGACTGCCAGTGTACAGTGTGCATTTTCTAAGAACGCTTTAGTTGCTCAATTTTATTTTAATTTATTTTTTGACAGCATTAATTTTTACCACTAGATGAGGAAATCTTTAGTGAGAGCTTAAACACTAGCAATAACATACGTAATCTAATATATAAAAATCTATTGTCACACTGTTTGTCATCGAAGTCCTCCGGACTGGTTTGAACGATTTTTATATTAAAAAATCATTGATCTGAGAATAGGAAACAGGCTATTTTTTACCCTCCCACTCCCATTTACTTTTATTAATAATTTATGTGGAGAACAACGTTTCGTATCCGAATTTTTATTTATAATTTAATCAACGTTTCCAACTCAGCTGGGTAAAATATTAAATAGGCACTGAACAATGTGTAAATTGCTATATAAGTACGTTTACTACAAATCTTCGGTCTAAATAAATCGAGCCAAATGCCCTCAAAATCAGCCACTATCAGGAAGATCAAAACCTCTCAGTAAATGATCCAAAACCTACCTACACAAAAGAGTAGCAGATCCGTCGGAGTCCGACTTCTCATTACGTTGGCGCCGTCAGTAATTATCTTTACGGTCCATTGGTCGCAGCGATTAACAATTAGCCGACGGAACCCTAGCTAGCACGCTTCATTGTACGGAACCCTTTGTTAGGCACGGTGTGATGTATCGCGGCAGACTTCACGAGGTTTCCGGATGATCAGCTTCTAATTGAGTTTTTCGGGGATGACTTTTGGGGTTTGTGGTGTAAAAGGTAAAGCTTTGTCATTGAGTGATGTTTCTTTTCTGTCTTGGGCATAAACTATATTAAAATGTTTTCCACTCTATCTAATCTTACCAAAATAATCAAATTATTAGTCGAGAGAAACTAAATCCTGTAACTCAATTAATTATTTTACGATATAAATTATATGTATTATTTAGTCAATTCACGTGGTAGTAACAGCAGTTTTACAGCATCCTGACCGACGACAGTGACACGATATCGGCGGACTGGTAGCTTCATACATTTTCGCACGAAATGATATTCGATAATACAATTAATAGATACTTACTCGAGGCTGCTCGGTGACATAATACGGCCATTGGTTGAGTCTAACATTGTACATCTAAGTTATTTGAATTTATTAAGACCTGCTATTATGATTATTTCCTTTATTTATTTTAGATACATATAAATTACATTTTTAAATATTTTCTAAAACTAATCACACAAAAAAAACATTATTATTATATATGCATTTATACATCTCTGGACCCTGAGGTCCTGGACCTTTGGAAGGCGTACGAGAGGCCGGAGCCAACTTTATTGGAACGTGATACCAACCGACGATTATCCCGTTATGCGCTATGCTACTATACTATTACCTATTCAATAGAATTATTTTTTTAAGACCAAAATTCATGAAATGACTTCTCCTACTTGAGTAGAGCGAGAGGGCGTACCAGGCTTTTACTGACTAAAACCGACCTGTGTGCTTCCGTTATTAAAAGTTTCCGCGGCCCTACCGGGTTTGGCCTCACTGGATTTCTACAGTTTTTCTGACATTTCTTTGAGGCACGCGTGGAACACAACGCGCCGCCGACTCGAGCTCAAATTCAAATATTTTGATTTCATATAGGCCTACATGGGCACATAAAAAACGTCAGAAGCTAGTGCACAGTTCCAAATTAGTCGTTTTCTATGGAGAAGAACCGGCAAGAAACTCCAAGGTTACTCTTTTTAAAAAAGGCTTGATATATATAATTTATATTTCCATATTACGGTATTAACAGATATTGTATTATAGAGTGAAAATGAAAATGAAATCTTTATTTGTAAACATAGGTTTTTAAATGGTGTTACAATTAAATATAAGAGTCCCGTCTACGTTTTGCGTTTAAGCGTACAAATTAAATTGATGATTATAATCAGTTTTTATCAAAATTCAAATTACAAAAATAACATTAATGTCAGGATGATCAGAAAATAACAATATTTTAGATTATTAATTACGGTCAAAAATTTTACACATACAAACAAATTAATTGTCACATAAACATAGAGGTAATAATTGTAACAATTATTTCAATAATTTAATTCAGTGCAATGTCAAGTTTTTACTAATGTCATAAATCGGATATAGTAGTTTTAGCAAGTTTCATTAAGATAGTCATTAATAGTGTAGTAACATTTTTCAATCAAGAAATCATTTAACCATTTTTTGAACAGATCTGTATTACTAGCTTCTATGATATGTTTGGGTAATTTATTGTAGATTTTGGGTGCCATGCCTAAAAGGTTTTTGCTGAATATAGCTTTTTTGTGTCTTGTCATGCATATTGTATTTTTATAGCGTATGCTCTTCGGGCGATTATATAAATGTAGATTTGATTTGACAAAAGTAGCTACTTCATATATATAAAGACACGGGAGTGTAAGTAACTTAAGCTTTTGAAAATATGGCTTACAGCTCTCTGTATTTTGTATGCCACATATTGCCCTTATGCATTTCTTCTGTGCCCTAAACGCCACTTCTCTGTCTGGCGAGTTTTCCCAAAACATAAGTCCGTAGCGTAATGTTGATGACACATAACCATGGTATGCCATTAAAAGGGTGGCCTGACTTGATATTTTCCTTAGGTTATAAAGGGCATAGGAGCACTGGCTAAGTCTTTTACACACGCCCTCAACATGCATTTTCCAGTTCATGCCTTTATCTATCCACATGCCCAAGAATTTTGTGTGATCAGTATCCTGAATACTTGTATTACCATATCGAACGTCTGGTTTTTTATTATTTGTTTTTTGTTCAAATGAGATGTAGTTAGTCTTATTTAGATTAATTTTTAAGTTATTTTCTGTTAGCCAGGATATTATGTCATTAAGGTTGTCATTAATTTCTTTTTCAAGTGTGTCATCATTTTTGCTTTTAAATAATATTGTGCTATCGTCTGCAAACAAGATCATAGGATTGTTAATGAGTTTAGGCATGTCGTTAATATATATGATGAAAAATAATGGAGCAAGTACACCGCCCTGTGGTACCCCGCATAAACATTCCCGATGTTTGGATTGATATGTAATTTCTGTTTTTGTACGGGGGTTGATTTTATTGATACATGTAAATTGTTGCCGATTGGTAAGGTATGATTCAACAAGTTCAAGGATGTTGCCTCTGATACCATATTTTTCCAATTTGTTTAGGAGTATTTTATGGCTAACATGGTCAAATGCCTTTGACATATCCATAAACAATGAAACTACAGGAGTTCTATTGTCCATATTAGTCAAGACATGCTCTACAAGCGCATATATTGCGGAGTTAATACTTTTATTTTTCCTGAAACCGTACTGTTCGCTGATTAAGATTTTGTTTGTTTCTAAGAAAGAATATATACTATTATGCATTACTTTTTCGAAAATTTTAGAGAAGACCGGAATAAGTGCAATAGGTCTGAAGTTACCTGGATCTTGCCTGTCACCTTTTTTAAACAAAGGTTTGATTACTGAAATTTTCAGCCTTTCTGGGAATACGCCTTTTTCAATGCAGTTGTTTATAATGTGACTGAGTATTAGTGCAATAATTTGAGACGTAGCTTTAATCACTTTAGTGGTAATATCGTCATATCCAGCACTATTAGTATTCTTCAATGATTGGATTATTTTAATAATGTCAAAGGGTATCGTAGGTGTCATGAAAATTGAATTAGGATTTGTGTCAAATGTCAGTGTATTATTATAGTTAATGTCATTCTGAGATTGATTAAAATTTATAAAATATTCATTAAATAATTCCGTTATTTGTTCTGGAGAATTTTCAACTTTATTGTTAATCTTTATGCTGCAAATTCCTTCTTTTGGGTAATTTATTTTCTGTTTATTAATGATACTCCACGTAGCTTTGCTCTTGTTTTCGGACGTATCTATAAAATGACTGTTTTGCGCTTTTTGTGTTTGCTTGACTATGTGTTTTAATCTATTAGTGTAGGTTTTTAGTTTGTTTTTATTTTCTGAGCTAGGCGACTTTCGATATTCCCATAGCATGTCCCTTTTCCGTTTGGAACATTTTTTTAGTCCCGGTGTTATCCACTTAGGTTTTTTAATTAGCGAAACCTTTATTTTATTAATCGGAAAACATAGGTCATAAAATAGTTTATAAAGGTCATGGAATTCATTAAATGCATTATTAGGATCAGAGCACATAAAGACATCATGAAATGTTAAATTTTGAAGGCATTCTCTAAATTTTTTTATATTTTCGTCACTATAATGAGTGAATAGGCTCTTAATAAATTAGTGCGCCTCACCATCGATGATTGCATCTCTACTTACAATCAGGTGGGATCGCAGTCAAGCACTGGTTTATATCATTCAGCTCAGGCAGGTCACGGTTCGGGATCTTTACTTGAGGAAACAAACTAGGGCGAGCAATAATAACTTGTATATTTTTCTATCGCATAAGCATAATCAGCCTTTTTAATGTTCCCACTGCTGGGACTCAGGCCTCCTCTCTAGGAGAGGGAATGGGCCGTAATCCACCAAGCGGGCTCAGTGCGGGTTGGCATTTTTTTATCGACTTCAACAATATAACATTTCATTTCAAAAGTCACTTCATTACTGAAACAATACAATTCTTTTCTCCTATCAATTTTTCAAACCTATTCTAGAAAATCATGAAAAGTGTGTTTATCAAGCCAGTCCGTTAGCTATTAAAAAACAACTCTTACGATCTCCTTTCGATATCACAATATTATTTAAGGACAGTGTAGACCAGACAATATTGTACCCTAAAGCACAATTTAAAAATAAAAAAGTGTGTCGTAATAGGAAGTAATCTAAGAATTCGGAGTCTACAGTGTTCTTTCATTCACATTATAAAAGAGAGGCTATTTAAAAAATAAACTTTTTCCTTTTATTTTAATTTCGGAAGTCGGTGTTTCTCGGTATCGTTTGTTTCTTATTTAACACTGACTTCCAAAATTAAAGTGATTTTGATCGTTTTAGTCTTTTTAGGGTTCCGTAGCTCTAAAGGAAAAACACGGAACCCTTATAGGATCACTTTGTTGTCCGTCCGTCTGTCTGTCTGTCTGTCTGTCTGTCAAGACCTTGACCTTGTCTGTCAAGATCTTGAGAACGCGCAGAAGTATCGAGTTGAAATTAAAACCATGTACTCAGGTCTGCGGTCAAAAAATCAAACTTATAAGTTAATGTTAATGTATTTTTCAAAATTTAAGTTAGTCTAAGATACGGCTGTTTATGTTGCAAAAAAACGTATATTTCGACACTCTAAAAAAAAAATCAAAATTCATAGGGTTGACCCTTTGACCCATAATCCTGAAATTTGGCACAAAGCAAGGTCTTATAGCAAAGGTATAGGAATAAATCTGAAAACAGTATTTTTTTTTTTGTTATGTCACAAATAAAATGTATTTTGCGATTCGGAAAAATCTTCGAGACTCCATTCGGGAATTGAACTATTTACATAGGTAAGTCTGTGCGAAACTCTCAGTGCGCGAGTCCGACTTCACTAAAAAAACTTGGACAAGTGTGGTCCAAGTTTTTTTAGTGAAGTTGGTTATTTTATTTTTTTTGTAATAACCCAAACACTGCTAGGATACATTGTTTGACTATGAAGTTCCTGTGTCCACCATTCACATTCCGGCTCCATTATCAGATCAGTTCGATAGTACCTTATAGCCAAAGTGCATCTCACGACCATTCTAATAAGCCCAAACACGGCTAGGATACGTTGATTAATTACGGAATTCCAGTGCCTATCTTCCAGTTCCATCATCATCATCAGATCACTTCGATGATACCATTTTCGACATAACTATTCAAAACCATTTATTTATTTGTATTCTCATAGTTACTTAACTATCTTTATTGTGATATCTATGTGAGGGTTTAAGTTCCGTTGGCCATTTCTGGTCTTCTTCATCAATTCCACTTCATCAAATGTTACTTCAGTTATTAATAGCAGTAGTATAGTTAGTTCATTAATTACGGAGTTTCAGTGCCCACTTTCCGGCTCCATCATCATTATCAGATCACTTCGATGATATCATTTTCAACATAATTATTCAAAACCATTCATTTATTTGTATTGTCATAGTCGCTTGACTATCTTCATTGTGATACCTATGTGAGTATGAAGTTGTTGTTTGAGTATGAGATGTTACTTTTTGACTGTAAATGCTTAAGGCCTCGGTGAAAATACCAAAATCACTATATGGTTGCCTATAATATTTGAGGAATTCCCTCGATTCCTCATGGATCCCATCACAGAACTGGATTTCGAAAAAATGGGACCAATCTGGAAACATATCCTCTAAGAAGAAAAACAAAATTTGTAAATCGGTCCATCAACGATGGAGTTCTGAAGTAACAAACATAAAAAATAATGATAAAAAATACAACCGAATTGATAACCTCCTCCTTTTTTTGGAAGTCAAGATAATGAATAATTACATCTACCAATAAATGAGATTTTAACAATATAAATTAGTAACGAATTTAAGGTGGTTGAGGTCTAAATAATATAAAAAAATATTGCAAAAGCACGTTTTTTTTCTAACACTAGAAAAAAATGTAAAATAATATATATAAAAAAAGATGGAGCAGTTAATAGACACAATATTAATGAGTTACCAGGGGGCCACATGTGCCGAAGTAGTCATTGCCAAATTAGCATGTCTTCGACATAGTCTTTGACCTTGTAATACACTTTTTTAGTTAGGACACGCTTAATATGAGTTTTGAACTTTCCCTCGCTAAGTTCAGTTACCGCCTTTGGTAGCTTGTTATAAAAGCGTATGTTGTTTACTAAGAATGACTTGCTGTTCTTAGCTAATCTCCATTTGGGTAATATAATTTCGGGTTTACTACGTGTAGTTTTGTTACGAAAATCACTCCTAATTTTAAAAAGTACTAAGTTTTTTGAACATACAAAATACTTTCTCAGATATAAAAATAAGGCACAGTCAGTATATAGATTCCTTTGATAGCTTAGTCCTTATCTAACAGCCAGATGGCGAGCTACTCATTGACTTACCTACGTTGGCTGGGAATCGCCCTGCGACTCCCTATACTCGGGGTGTCTCTTGCAGCCGCGGCTGGGTCGTGAAGATATCCATTTCCTCGCAGGCGCCTGAACTAGGGCCGGGCAGAGCCTTTACTCGTTCGAGCGTGAAGAAGTAACAAATACACGCCCTCAAAAACTTTTGCCTGTATAATATTTGGGTAATTTTATTAACTGATAGACAAAAGTAACTTTAATGACAATATCCCACAGATCAAATAATACTTGTCTATGCGACATCGACATCTTAATCAATTTTTACATAACAATGTTTTATTCGTAAGAATTGATTTTAGTTATTTTAGTTTTATGTAACTTTACATTGTTTGTTAGAAGACTCGTATATGATTTTAATAACCGAAAAATCGCTTACGATTTTAATAACTGACTCTGTAATATTGTGTAATTTGTATCTATTCATTTTATTGCAAAACTCTAGATATTACTATTTAATTGGATTTATAAACTGTAATTTTTGGAGGTTTAATTGTAGTTATCGTCGAGCAAATATTAAAGAAATTAAATAAACGTCGAATAAAAAATGGCGGCAAAAAAATCTCCTACCAGTGTGATACCTCATACTACAGCAAATAAAGTAAATCACCATTTAGTTTACAGCGGCCGCTAGTGTACAACCATAGTCCAGGCCATGGTACAGAGCGAGAAGGCGTGGGGAGTAGTCACCTCCTTCTGTAAGAAATAATATGCAAACGAAAGTGGCGGCAGTGTAAAGGAGGTAAGAAAGTCCACGCTGCATTGTATTCCACGCGCGTCTCAATGATATATCAGCATAAGTAACGGGATCTACTAGGGCCGATGCTTGCCAAGGCTGCGGGATTGTTTAGGGGAGCCACCACGGCTCTGGAACGAAAAAGCCGGCAGGAGATGTTATTTCCAGTGTTGGGCATGTCATAATCATTTCAGTAAGTCCCTTTTTTAAGGAGTGGCTTCTTTCAGTAGAGTGGAGAGACGTCACGGCGTCCTCGCCTTCCGCAAGACGCAGGCCCTTACCGGACATGGTAAGTTCGGGGGGTTCCTGCACCTGACTAAGGCGGAAGAAATGCCCGAGTGTCACCATTGTGCGAACTGCCCGGAGGACACGGTGGAGCATATGCTGGAGATGTGCCCCGCTTGAGCGAAACACCGCTGAGTCTTCGTGAGGGCGAACGGCGGCAACGGTCTTTCGCGCTGGGCCTTGGTCCGAAGCGAGGTGGAATGGCAAGTGGTCGCCGCCTTCTGCGAAGCAGTAATCCTAGCAAAGGAGGCAGCCGCACGCCCTAGCCTAGGTATCTCAATCCTGATTTCCAGCCACCGTAGGCGCGGGCTTGCGGACGGCGAGCGGTAACCATCTGGACCAATTCCAAGTCGTCGACGGTGAGTAATGTTCCTCACGCGCTTCAAAGAGATATCAGCAAAATCCTAGGGGCTCGGTAGGATCCAACCTACTGGGGCTATGGGTTACTTCTGAAAGGGAAATCTGGGAAAAAGTCTGACACGCGCTCCCGCCCCGGCCTTGAACAAGAGAAGTCAAAGGATGATTTCCCATCTTAAAAAAGGGAGAAGTTACTTGATGATATTCTAAATACAGCTAGCTACAGCTATAACTAGCGGGTATCATAATATGCACCTGAACCGAGCGTGAACGACATACAGATTGCGTTGACTTAAAAGTTTGTTTTTGCTTGGGTTAGCAGACCTGAGTATTTGATTTTATATTAATATCAGCTTCAAAACTCCACGCATTCCTGAGAAAACTGGGTCTCGACACACGGCCAGACGGATAACAAAGTGATCCTATTAGGGTTCCGTTTTTGCTGACTTAGGTACTGAACCCTAAAAAGGGTCTTATAGTTTAAACTCCACTTGGTTCGAGTCATCTATTTAATGAATCTGCTTCCTGAACTCCAAAGTCATTTATTTGTTACAAATAACGGTAATGTTGGTACATGGCGTTTGTTATAAAATATCCTTTTACTATCTAAAATATGGTTTACCAAATGATTGTACAGTGTGCATATGTAGATCTATATAAAAGAAATAATATTATGTAAATGTCGGATTATTACGTACTAGCTTCAGCCACCGGTATTGCCCGCGTGAAAATGATTCCAAGATAACATACTCTCGGACATAGGCTATCTGTGTACCTTATCTCAACCAAATTCTTTCCGACCTTTGAGCACGAAGGAGTAACAAACATACACACACATACAAATTTTGTATTATTTATTTCATAACTCGTTTTTATAATATTAATATGATATTACTAAGAGTGATTATTAAATGAGCGTAAAGATGTATGTTACTTGAGCATCAAAATGTTAAAGTTTTTATAAATCCAATATCTAACTGAATAATTCGCACCACTTTGCTCAATAATTCCAAACGAAACATATAATAGAACAAAAACAAAAGATCACTCGTGGCACATCGTTAACAACGCCACTCCAATCGAAATAATATATATAAGAGCGAACAAAAAAGTCAATTTTAATATCAACTGGAACACGGCGTTATTGTCGTCGCGATTCAATCTCATACACAAAAGAAACTTTTGACTTTCAAAGTCTTTGTCGTCATCCGCGAGAAACAATAAGAGACATTATTTCGAAACAATTTTCATCATTTTCGCTATTTCAAGGGATTTGCTTAGTGTTGGGGAGGCGGTGGGCGACAGGCGCGACACAGCTTGAGGAGACTTATTCTAGAATTTGTTTTTGAAATTTTTCGTGACCAGATTTTGACAATTAAAGAAATTGATTTTATATCTGGTAAAATTCTCGATTTTTTTACAATACTACACTAAATTTAAAAAATAAAATAAACATAAAACCGATTTTCTTTTGCAAAAACAATTAGAGTTGAATAATGAAAATAATGTGTACTGTAAATGCAAATTGAACGCATTCACTAATTAATGTTAGCATTTCATTAGTTCAATAAATAATAAATTACTATTGTTATGGATATTAGAGCTAGGTCTCGTAACCGGATTTATATTATTTACACATTAATATTACATATTATGCATTATTTACTTTACGTTTTCACAATATTTGATACACAAGACAAAACTCAATTACCTACTTGCCTATTTATTTGTAATGTTGTATACTTATAAACAACTGAATTTAACTGTATAGGTATATTTAGGGACTGAAAATAGTATTATATACAAACGCGTTTCATTATCATCATCGTTACAGCCGAACGACGTCCACAGTTGGACAAAGGCCGGGGAGGTCCCAAGTGTCACCATAACGATTGGTCCTGTGCGTCTCGCATCCATCGGATTCCAGCGAACCTCATCGGTCCACCTTGTGGGAGGCTTACAAACGTGTATAAAAAGAATCCATCGGACATCAAAAAAATCACCCACATCGTTGTCAACGGGAAAACTGCTCAGAAGGCTGGCAACATTGCCACGTTGAATACCAATCATAAGATGTTTAACCATCCAATAAAAAAAAAACACCTGAAGAGTAGACTGGATGTTATTTTGTATGCCTTATTCTGAAATTACATTTTTTATTGTTGTAAAAATAAGTGTTTGTTACAACTATTGATGTTTTAAAACAACAGAAGAACATGTTGCACCTAACGTTTCTTCATCGTTAATTCGGCTTTAGAGAAAGCTATTATTTCAATCTAGTAACCAATTTACAAAGTAATTCTTTACTTTGACCTTTGAGTATAATTTTCAAACCTTTTTCTTTTAAAGAACGACATAACATCGATATCTCGGCACAGCCGGCCCCGCCTCATACACCCGCCACGAAACTCAGAACAAATCAAATTTCCTCCTCCTTCGTCCCGGCGCCACACAGAGGGAATTTAAACCAACAAACTATATCTTTATGTTTTCCTTGTCTCGGAAAATACGCAAAATATTCCCTTTTACATCGAGCTTATTTCTCAGAGAACTATGATTGTTTGAAGCCCGTATTATTACGTGGGTTTGTATTTGGAAGTTTTATATAGCTGTTATGTGAATATCACGTTTTGATGTATATAAGCCAGATGACCAATATCTCGTTTTTTTACTTTGTATGACACGTTTTTGAAAATAGATAAAGTGTAAGATTTTCCGGAACTTATGCTGAAGTTTTAAACACGATTAGTTTGCTTTTTTCTCTAGAGATAATATCTGTGATCAACGAGAACCCAGCCCACTTTTGAATGAAGGTATCCAAAAGACCTTTGTTTTTCACGATTATCTAATATATAAAATTCTCGTGTCACAGTTTTCGTTGCCATACTCCTCCGAAACGGCTTGACCGATTTTGATGAAATTTTTTGTGCTTATCCGGTATCTATGAGAATCGGCCAACATCTATTTTTCATCCCCCTAAATGTTAGGGGTAGTCCACCCCTATAATTTTTTTTTATTTTTTAGACAAAATTTTTAATTTCTATTATTTATATGGCAAAACAACGTTTGCCGGGTCAGCTAGTTTATTATATATTTTCTCAACAATAACAGATATAGCCAGGACTATTCGCCCTCCCTAACGATCACTGTTTATATTATTTTTAGTCCCTGTGCAAACGTGTGCGCATTACTAAATAGTGTGGCACCCTACGTCACCCGGCCGAAACAAGGCTCGACCCTATGAAGGCCGAATCAAGCTACGACTCTGTCAGGTCGAAATAAGGCATGACATAAACTGTGCGGTTTAGAGTTACACATGAACGTAGATGTCGTTTATTGTAGGAGAAGGAAGGTTCCGGATCATGGATCGCTTATGGAATACTGTGGTAAGTGAGAGAAGTGTCGTGTGTTAGCATTTTGAAGAGATAAAGATCATCTCTGAGTACGGTTTTACAAGATCTGCCCGGAAAGGATGTGAAGGATTTCAAAACAAAGATTGATACATCCCACCTAAATACCTGGTTGAAACTACCAACTGATGAACGAAATCGCCAAAAATGATTTTCTATTACACATTGTTAACGAAAGGTGAACAAAAGTGCCAATTCTGTGTGTATAGTTGACTACCTTTGAACTATTTTTTTTTTTCATCTTTTGTAATTATTATTTTATCTTCTATTATTGACTCAACAGGCTATGATTACATGTCTCCCACATAATTATTTGCCATGTTTCAGACAATTTAGACAAGAAATAATGTGATCTTAACAGATAAACTCAAAATCTACAAAATATCATAAAACTGCACGACTAATTTTTTTTGTTTCGCCAAAATAAAAAATAATAAGAATATTGCACAACTATCACACAACGCCATCTAGTCCCAAGCTAAGCAGAGCTTGTGTTATGAGTTACTGACTACTAACTGATAAACATACTTATATACCTACTTATAAACAAATACATACATATTATAGACAAATTGCACCTACACACAGAACAAATGATTGTGCTCGTCACACAAACATTTGTCCTGGGTGGGAATCGAACCCACGACAGCAGTCAGGGCTACTAACCACTAGACCAACAGGCCAGTCCAATTGAATGAAATGGATGACAATTGAAAAAAAAACTTCTACAATCATAGAAAAACACCTGATCGCTGGTTTATCAAAATTCAAATAACTGTTAATATCACATATAATATATTAGGATACACTAAAATTGCGGATTTGAAACCACAGAATATACATTTACGAATGAATTTTGTTAGATTGTGGGTTTTCCACAACCAAAACCTAGCTACAGTATCGAAAAATCTATGTGGGCCGCCTATATCCGCGGCCTGGGTAAGGGTTAGATTTCTTTCATCATTTTTCCTTTTTTTTTGATCGACGCAATATGTTTTCTTTTTCCATACTTCTTGTTAGCCACTTGTTATATATACCTACCACTTTTAATACAGTGAATTTCAAGAACCAAAGCTTTAATGACAAATATCAAACTGTAAAGCCGTGTCTAATACGTTTGCATCATTGTGTTTATAAAATATTTTACCGATCCAATACTTTTAAAAACAGCAGTTTGAAAAATATTAGATTTTATCATCACGCAGCAGATTACCTCACTTTATATGCAGAAATTTTTATCTCTGTAATAGAAATGTTTTCAATATTTACAAAACGGCTTTGTTATAAAATGCAAACGTTTTTGTGCAAACTTGTTTATAAAATGTAAATAAACGATTGAAAACTACAAAGGTTGCCAAGGTTGATCTGCTTATCATAAAAGCAAAGGAGTTTTAGTTGTAAATGCAGATTTCGTTATTTCAATACGATTCCATCTACATAGGATTGTTATTGGATGGATAATGTATAGAGTGCAGTTCAATATTACCATGATGTTATAAAACTAAACTGCACAATTCCACCTAACAAACGAGGAGGCAAGCTATGAGCGTTTTGCTCACTTAAAAATATAGCACTACTGTTAAAAATATCCTATGTGCTATCCTAAAAATGATTTGACTTACCCGTATGTCATTCATCGAAATCCATTTGCGTGAAAAAGTAACAAACATACACGCAAATTTTCGCCTTTTTATTGTATCTGTACACTCTTTTGAAAACAATACGTTTGAAATTACGTGAGCAATTTGCTCGCGCGTGCCTGTGTGACATATTAAGTGCCATAATCTGCTATATAGGCACGCTTTCTTATTGATAGCAGTCGAAATTTAAAACCTTTAAACAAATTATAAATAACGGCATGGTTCGCGCAGTGGTTGAGCTGGTTGAGCAATTGGCTACTGCGCTGCGAGTCACGGGTTTGAATCCCGCTCAGAACTAATATTTGTATGGCCTACAGATTAAGGTGTTCCGAGCCTGGGGTGTCTTTTGTATGTGAATTTACATGTTTGTTAGCGCACCTACGATAGAGTCACCGGGCATGGTAAGTTCGGGAGGTTTCTGCACCGGATCCGTGCAGAAGAGACGCCCGGGTGCCACCATTGTGTGGACCGCCCGGAGGACGCGGTGGAGCATACTGTAGAGGTGTGCCCCGCTTGGGCAGAGCACCGCCGTGTCCTCGTGGGGGCGATCGGTGGCAGCGATCTCTCACGCCGGGCCTTGGTACCAGGCCATGGTCCGGTGCGAGGAGGAATGGCAGGCGGTTGCCTCCTTCTGCGAAGCAGTAATGCTAGCAAAGGAGGCGGCCCATCGCGAGAGGCAACGGTCCTCACGCCCCAACCGCCACCGGGATTCCGATTCTGATTTCCGGCCACCGTAGGCGCGGGCTTGAGGACGGCGAACGATGGGTGGCTCGCTGTCCGATCGTCCGGTAACTGTCCGGACCGAGCCCAAGTCGTCGACGGCGTGTAGTGTTCCACGCGCGCCTCAAGGAGATGTCAGCAACCGTAGGGGCCCAGCAGGGTCGAGGCCTACTGGGGCCATGGGTGATGCGAAAGTGACCCCCGGGGCCCTGGAAAAATGGCAAAGAAGTAACAGGAGTGGGTTTTTAGTCAGTAAAAGTCTGACATTATCTCCCGCTCCGCCCAAGAGCGGGGTATGTCATTAGATGATTTTCCCACCGGAAAAAAAGAACCTAGGATAGAGTAGTATTTAGTGTAATTGTGTAGTAGTGTGTGCGCTGTTGTAAATACGATAACCGTATTTAAAAAAAAAACCTTAGAAGACAAACTTCACCCATTGCACGACCATTCATTAATTACTGACCATCGTGCAAAGATAGCATAAAATCATTTTCCCATTCCTATCCCAACTCTGAAGACCAGCCAAGAAGTTAACTTTACTAACACCATAACTCATATTATTCATTAATTAATTCCCTAACATTCATATCACGAGTAACATTCACATAAAAACTAGCTAATTCAAATTCAATCTCTACCGGCTTGTTAGAGGTATGAATAGGGGTGTAAGATGGGGTCTTCGGGGAGGGACGGTCCCAGGTCACAATAGCCGCACCGGTGTTCGTAGGATAGTGCTTTAGGGATGTGGTGAGCGGGATTGCGGTGTTTGGTTCGGGATTTGAGAAGTGAACGAGATTTTTGAAGATATTAATGTATGCGTTTAAAGGTTACCGTGTATGCTGCCACGTTAGATATAAAGATAGATAATAATATACTATTTATTGTACACTGTAAAAAATTAACGTAGGAGCTTAAAATTAATAAGGTGTAACAATGGGCAGTCAGAAGTGTAAGTAAGACGGTAGAGGGGGTTTTAACCTTTCAATCTGTATATAAAAGGCAAACTCCTAACTCACTCACGGACTCATCAACGCTCAGCTCAAGCCCTTGGACCTAGAACGCTGAAATTTTGCGCCGAGGTGCCTTTTATGATGTAGGAATACAAAAAATAAAAATGAGTACATTTTGATACAAGTGCAGAAAGTTTGATATTGCGACCGAGGCGGAATTCACACGAGCCGTAGGCGAGAGCGTTATGAAGCCGAGAGTAGCATTGACAAATTTGCTCGTGTATCAAACGACTTTTTTCAATACACTTACGAAAAAATGAATAAAAGGGGGTTAAAAGCCTGATACGATAAATGTTATAAAATTGTGGCGGGGAGAGTACGCGCACTTTTCTGCACTAGTGCGAAAAACAGTATATTGCGTGCCTAAAAGCAGTAGGATAAGAGCGAGTTTTCGAGTAAGAGTATTGAAAAAGATTTTTCCAAAGTTCATACCCTAAGGGGATGAGACGGGGGTCCAAAGTTAATTTCAAGAACCTACTTTCACGCGGGCAAAGCCGCTGGCAGAAACTAGTGTACAATATTATCTTAAATACATATTTTTAATTAAAGTTCTGAAGTACAATGGAGATATAATAAATCGTCAGATAGCCTGTAGGGCTTTTCAAAGGATACGCTCAAGCTTTGACAGTCTATAGTGCAATATGCGATATTGCATTAAGTACCTACTTACACAGTTTTTACTTTTGGCCGCGTTTTTTTATTATTATTCACAGGCTCACTTTTGACCACTATCTCACCTGATGGTAAGCGATGGTGTGGTCTACAATGAAGCACGCTTGCCTAGAAGTAACCTATTCACTCATGACTTAATGTCCTCTAGATTATAGCTATCAAGAAACACAGACTCCGTCAGGGAATATAATATTACACCGCGCTGCAAGTGTTAAAGTTCTATACAGCGTTCTGTTTTTTCTGTTCGCCTAACGTTTCGTGCACTGCGTCCAATCCCGCTATACCTTTTTTTTTGAGGATAGAAAATCATCAAATAACTTTGCCCGCTCGAGACGAGAGGAAGTGTCAGACTTTTATTAAATCAAACTCATCCTTGCCCTTTCAATAGCCCTTTGCGTTCCAGCTGTGAATTTTACGTAACATAGCACTGACTTCCTCTATTCCTTCATACGCTATCCATTGACATCATGCGACTTTCCTACGGTTTTGTTTTCTTTGAACAATTTCGATAAACCATCAATGAAAACCGCCCTGAAGGTCAATATAACTCCCGTTCTTTAAATAATTCGGATGTCGGTGTTTCTGGTATTGTTTGTTTAACTAACACCAACTTCCGAAATTAAAGTTATTTTGATTGACTTAGTATTTTTTTTGTATATGTTTTTCGTTGTGATTTTCATTTGGTAGGGGGGGGGGGGGGTTGCCATAATCGCCCCGCTTGGCAGACGGGTTGGCGATCGCAGTTTGGTTGTTGTAATTCTCAGAGGATGCTGCTGCCCATTCTCTGGTATGTCCCTTAGCGTGCGTGTTGCCAGTGATGATATATGGCTCCGAAACGTGGTCGCTTACAATGGGCCTTATCAGAAGATTTAGTTACCGACATAGCACGACAAATCGCCAAACTTAAGTGGCAATGGGCAGGGCACATTGCTCGAGGAACGGATGGCCGTTGGGGCCGAAAGGTTCTGGAATGGCGACCACGTACCGGAAAGCGTGGCGTTGGAAAGCCTCCTACAAGGTGGACCGATGACTTGGTAACGGTTGCGGGAGTCCGATGGATGCGGGACGCACAGGACCGTTCATTGTGGCGACGTTTGGGGGGGAGGCCTATGTTTAACGCAATCACATTTATTATGAAGTTGCCGTCTCTACCTTCCACCAACCGGCTTCATCATCAGATCAGTTCGATAGTACCTTATAGCCAAATTGCATCTCATGAAAATTCTTATAAGCCCAAACACGGCTAGGATACATTGATTAATTACTATCTTCCGGCTCCATCATCATCATCAAATCACTTCAATGATATCATTTTAAACATAACTATTCAGAGCCATTTATTTATTTGTTGTTTGAAGTCCCTTAACTATCTTCATTGTGATATTTATGTGAGTATGAAGTTCCGTTGGCCATTTCACCAGTTCCACTTTATCAAATATTACTTTTTGAAGCTTGAGTTTTCGCTGAAAATAACAAAAACTACTACGTTACCTATAATATTTGAGGAGTTCCCTCGATTCCTCATGGATTGCATCATCAGAACTGGATTTTGAAAAAAAAAATAACTAATGTGGAAGCATATCCTTTTAGAGGAAAAAAATTCAAACCAGTCAGTAACAAACATAAAAAAAAACAATTAACGGAATTGAGAACATCCTCTTTTTTTGAAGTTGGTTAAAAAGTGGTAATATTGTTTCATTTAATTTCAAAGTTTTAGTGCTCTTAATGAAGAACCATATACAAAGGTTGCAGCTTTATTACTCCAACTCATTATGATTAAAAGTAACAATAATATAATTTTTTTCTTACATGTTATACGCAAATATCAAATCTATCCATAAGTGGGCTTAAACACTTTAACTTCCCAATCTTCAATTATTGCAAAATAAATCCTAAAGATAACACTGAATTATATTATTCTCGATCCACTTTAATTAATTTGAATAATATTTTTATAAATCACGGAACATCTTTTGAAGTCACATCACTAGCCAGACACGATTGAATCATAGATTGTCGCCGACGTCTTGAGCAAAAGAGCAAAAAAAAAGTTCAGAACGGGATCCCGGCCTCAGATGACGTTAATGAATTCACGTGAAATATCATTGGGAATCGCGATGGTGTAATGGAGGAAATGTAAGGTGCTTATTCATCTAGCTAATTTTAAGTAATAATATAAAGGCGAAAGTTTGTGTACAACAGTGTCTCAAGAAGAAAGTCTATGATCAGTGCATGTTGCCAGTAATGACATATGGCTCCGAAACGTGGTCGTTTACAATGGGCCTCATCAGAAAACTTAAAGTCACCCAACGGGCAATGGAAAGGGCTATGCTCGGAGTTTCCTTGCGTGATCGATTCAGGAATGAAGAAATCCGCAGGAGAACCAAGGTCACCGAAATAGCATGAAGAATTGCCAAACTTAAATGGCAATGTGCAGGGCACAATTCCCGTTGGGGCCGAAAGATTCTGGAATGGCGACCACGTACCGGAAGACGTTTTGGACCGATGACCTGGCATCTAGTTGCGGGCATCCAATAAATGCGAGACGCACAGGACCGTTCATTATAGTGACACTTGGGGGAGGCCTATGTCCAACAGTGGACGTCTTTTAAGCTGAAATGATGATGAAAGTTCGTGAATGTGTGTGTGTATGTTTGCTACTTCTTCACACACGAACAGCAGAACGGATTTCGGTGAAACTGTGCACACGGATGGACCATGTCCTGGAGTAGCACATAGGATATTCCGGGACGTTTTATTCTGGGAGTATGTTCCCCTGGGAATATTTTTTCACTTTAAGCAAGCAAAGCCGCTGGCAGCAGCTAGCAGGGTGATCTGTATGTACAAAAGGAGAAAATGAACGACATTTATAAACACACAGCGAAACTACTGGGACTAGGAGTGTGAAATTTTGCACAAGGTATCCTCTTACAACGCAAGTGAGAACTAAGAGAGGATTTCCCAAAGTTCACTGAGCAACTGAATGTCACAGGTGGTTATAGTCAGTACGTAGCTAGTAAACTGCGCTTCATTATTATAGACAATCCTTGAGTTTGGAATTCTGGTTTTCCCAGCCAGTGCGCCACAGGTCAAGTAGTATAGTCCTGAATTATGTTAAGAATACTCATTTCTTCATAGACTTCTCTGGTGATCAAACTAGTAGGTAAATACTTGATCTAGTCTTTAGAAACCAAATTACTTAGTACCTAATTGGTGCGTATTATTATTTACTAAAAAGATCACAAATAATAAATGCAAGCCGCAGTAATTGTACCTATGACCTACATACATACATAATATCAAGTTTAATTTAATAACGTTCAATCGTCTCAAGTTAACATCACAAACAAAGGTTTCGCTAATAACTAATTAATTGTTTGTAATATTCTAAGCACATTATAATATTACGGAGGTAAGGTATTTGTCTATGGTTGATTAATTTAATTAACGCTTGTTTAAGTGATTTAACGGAAAGGCTGTTCATGAAAGTCAGTGCTCTCTTGAGTTCAGCTTTTAGTGTGAAATGAAATTATGTCTTCTAGAGATAGAAAAAAAAACAATCTTTATTTAAAAAAAAATCTTTAAAATTGTAGTTTCTATATTTTAAACGGTGTACCCACGTAAAAAGCAATTCATTTAGCACAATGGGCGGTCATAACGCTAAAAGCGATATTTAAAAAAAAAACCTTTAGTTTTAAAAGAGGACATTATTCTATTATATTCTAAAGATTTTAACCATAATAACAACAATTTTGAATAACATTATAATTTTTTATATTTTTCTTTTTAATTTTTAATAGAAATGAATAAAAGGAATAATTACACACAAATATAATTATCAAAGAATCTCTTCTCTCTTGATAACTACTAAGTTATGAATCATACGCTTCGAAAAAAATCATGATTGAATTAAAATCTGTTTCCAGGCAGTTATTTCTGTAACAGTTTGGGACCATATATAAAGAGATGGTAATGTTGGCAGTAATAGTACGTAACAAGTAGTCCCAAATATTTAGAAGCCTTATAACACTAGAACTCGTAAGTAAACCCATCTTAAGCAAGATGTCTTAATAATTTATTCAGTACAGCCACTCTCGGCAATAAAGGTACGCGCGATTCAGCATTCGAGTCTATAATTCTAAAATAAGACTAATTTATAGCCGACAGCCTGGAGCTGGAGGACTTACGATGATTATGTATCGGAAAATAATTGCTTACTCTTACGAGTCCGTATTCAGGTTAAGAACTTTATTGGTGGCCGTGAAATGTTTTAAAAGAAAATCAATCTTTAACAGATAAAATCTACTTTAAAATATACTTTTTTTGAGGTGAAAAAAAAACACACACATACACTTAAACAAATAACTTCTCCCGCTCTGGGTGTAGTAAGTCTGTAAAACTCTGTTACAGGGAGTATCAGACTCTTACTTACTTGCTTTTGCTGACTAAAATCTACCTGTGTTCCTTCAGTTGCCTTTTGTGTTCCAGGGTCACTTTTCTCTTTTCTTTTAACTCTTTCGAATAGTCTCGGTTGGACAGCGGAGATTAAAAAAAAAAAACAAAAAAACGTTCCCACACTAGGAATTGCTCCTGTATCATCATCTCCACATGCATGTGAACTCACATACACAAGACACTCAGGCCTGGGAATAGATTATCTGTAGGTCATACAATTAATGGCAGTCGTGTAACTTCGTGGTATCATTTTTCGATTCAAACTTGACTAGTGGGTTTAAGTTACGATTCATCATTCGAGAAAAGATATCCACTGCTGAACTAATGTCCCAAATATTGACCTCACTTAAGCTTCGCCGCGTCAACTGCTTCTGAACGTCTCGCATCCATAAAGTTGTCTACACACAGTGAGGTTTCAGCTGTCAAACAACCTACCTAATTTAATTTTAGAAGGCCGATATCAAACGTTCCACGTTTAAATCTTAACGTATTTTAAATCCACCTCACAATGTAAGTGAAATGTCTTAATAATTTCTTCGTATACGATATACCTTTATATGTATTTCACTGTGATTTTCTTTGTGAATTGAATTATCTCAGTCTCACAGAACTGACTGCTTTCAAGCAAAGCGTGTCTAGCGAGATATTTAATTTAATAAGGCGTCTTGAGAAGTGATAGGCAGAAATGTGGAACATACAGACTTCACATTTATTCAAAAGTTACCTACTTACTCAAGACTGATGTATTTAAGGTACCTTTTGGAAATTCTAGACTTTCTATTAATGTTGTAATAAAGACCTAAAAGCCGCAGACGACTGGTGAAAGCAATATCTTACTTACTTAGATCGGGACCTGTTAAATAGGTGCCACCATTTTAGATTAATTAATCATTGATGTTTTCGGTACGACGATTCCAAAAAGAGACCGTTTCTAAAATTTGTATTTAAATAGACGAGTTTATGTATCTACAAGTCAGTAACAACACTTTAAGGTTGATGGTCTATCTATCTATTGGAGTTTCGTTTCCACGCTTAGTCCAGCACACCTCTCTCAAAAAGTAGGTTAGGCCTCCCATCCTGTTCAGGGCATCTCAGAGGGCATCCGGTAATCTTAGAGTTCGTATTCATGTATCAGTGGCACCTTTGCATTCAAGGAGCACATGCGCGATTATCTCCTCCATATCCATGCATGCTCTACACAAGGATCTACCCGTTACGCCTATATTGTGTGGAGGTGTGTGTTTAGTAGATAGTGTCCAGCGAAGGTCTCCGTCACCAGGAGTAGGTTGCCTCTGTCCGGTAGCAGAAGGCTTTTCGTTAGGGTTTTATTTAGGTATGACATAGCTTACTTGGCCTACTTACATTTACCAGCCCTAAGTGTGCTCACGTAGCTACCCACACAATTGACCTACGGGGACTGGCACGATAGGTTTAGGCCCGAACACTACTCCTTCTCACCAGTTCATCACCCACGTCTTTGCCTGTTTGTCGATGAGGGTATTATAGGAAACGATATTATCTTTCAGACTATGTACCAAGGGACTACAATTGTTTCTTCTTATAATCATCTTACATGGCAAACTGAACGACATTAAGTTCTTTTATTTTATACTCATTGTTTTCACGCGCGTACAGCTAATGAGTGGAATTCCTTGCCGGAATCTGTGTTTCCTGATAGCTACAACTCGGGAATCTTTAAGTCAAGAGTGAATAGATTACTTCTAGGTAAGCGCGCTCCATCGTCGACCGCATCGTCGCTTTCCATCAGGTGAGATAGCGGTCAAGCGCGAACGTATCGAGAATAAAAAGAAAAACAAAATACGTACGATATATTGCAATTACTTATCCATTTTCAAATTGTCTATTTATTAATCTTTACAGATCATAAGCCTTTGTATTGTTCAGTCAGACCAACAATAGGCGTTTGCAGATTGATAATGAAGACGATTAACTTACTTATCCAACACTAAGTCGTCATCAGTCAACACTCAACGTCAGAATAATCAATGGAAATCGTAAGGCATTCAAGACAGCGATTGTCCGCGCCACAAAGCGGTATCAATACAGAAGCAATTATTCGGAGCACAATGCTCCATCCGATTCTATTCGCTGCTGCAATCGATCTGTACCGATGTCTCGGAGATCGAGCACTCGAGGCGCTGAATAGCACCGATTGTTGTGGACTGACGTAAAAACCCAAGATTTATCGTGCAGCTCAAGAATGTGCTCTATTTTTGTCTGTGAGTAGTTCTTATTGAAGTTTAGATTGTGTTCGATCTGGTCAGTCAGGAATTCAGGTCTTAGCTGCAGAATGGCTGGTAAATAGTTACGGGATGTTTGGTTTGGATTCCTCGATGGAAATGAAGCGGGGTTTCAGTTTGAAAGAAAGATTAAGTGAATGTCGTATTGTATAGCCGACTGCCTTGTTCAACAAATTATAACTAGATATACTTCACAAAAGAAAAATAAATTGCAAACAATAATTTTTCATAATATTATGGAAGGGACACAGCCACGCGGGACAGAACGGATAGTTATGCATCATCATAATATTTTTCTATAGAATGACATGTTAAACATTTTTCTATCAAACTCAAGAATGTTATTAACTTCGCCATCAGTAGTTTTATTGAAGTTCCAGCCTTGTCTGGGAATTCGGTCCTTATTTTTATGCTCTTTTCTTTTACGATGTATACGTCACGTAGTAAAAGAGTTGATGGGCATGTAGTTAAATGGAATGGGCAGTAAAGTAGAAACGGTACCTCTGGGTTTATTAGGGACGCGTCTTCGACCCGGGATTTGCTTGCGCTGATGGGAATTATAATTAAGTTAGAGATTGTGTGTCGAAAAAATCTTTCTTGTTCGAAATGGGGTTTTGTTTAATTCAACAAGAATTATTATGGAAAACTTTTATGTAAGCATGTGCGTGAAAATACCTGCATAATGCGTGGAAGTTATAGATGAAAAATATAGATAACATAGTTCCAACTGTTCTCGTTTCTCATAAAATATGAACAAGGGAAGCTGCAGACATAACATGTACATCTTAAAGCGAGCAACTACAACTAAAGCTCAGTTTAATATCAGAATACCTTTGTAATCTGAAATGAAACCACCTGCATTCATATCTAAATGCACATCTCTAGACCTAGTATCTTACAAGCAAAGGATTAAATTTTCCTTATGCAAGCCCGGGACGGCGGTCCGGAACACCGGGATCTTTGATTTAATAACCGCTACGCTACGGGATTTATTAAAAATCCCGGGCCGTGCGCCACGTTCGCAAACTCTTTGACGTTATTAAAAGCATCGATTTTACAAAGATTTGTGCTTACTTTAAATTAAAATTTTGTGCGAGTGTGGTGGAATAGAAATAAAGGTTTGCGGTTGAGTGATTTGATATTGTTGTCACCAGCTGGCAAAGAAATTTTTTTTTCTTCTTCAATAAAGCTTGGAGTATTTATAAAAAATCTGAATTTTAAATAAAACACAAATAGGATATTTGAATTCAAATTAACTCAATCAAATTTAAAACCACGGACATACCATAAGAAATTTATAGCATCAAAAAAGTAACACAAAGTTTTAGCACATTTTTTTATTTTCCCAGTTGACAAGGAATTCCTTATCAACTAGGAAATTTATTTTTTTATATAAACAGAATTTTTCGCTTACACAACTGTACAAGCACACATCATTGGCTTTAGTAAACGCACTCGCCAACGACAAAAACCCAGCCAGCCAGACAAATAAATTAAATATCAATACTCATTTTTTTCATAAAACCACACACAAAAACCGATAGTCGTCGGTGAGTCGGCAACGAACCAGCGTTTTTGACTCGATACAGCCAATTTATCGTTCGCCGAGTGCCCTCCACATAGCAAAATGTGTCCGATCAATTAAACCAATCCCGGGATATTCCCGGCCTTTCCATACTCCACTCGGTTTGATTTAAAAATTGAAATTGAGTTATATAGATACAAGAGATTTTGAAATGTATTTTACGAAAGCTTCATTTTTATTTTTATTTATTAAAGTTTATTTTTGTGAGTTAAATTGTTTATTTATGGAAAAATATTCGTTATTATATTTGTTATTGTTTTGGTTTTTTCCTTGGGCTGCGGATAACGGTCTTTGAGTGGGCATTATTAATATTTTTTTGAAGGTATGAAATCAGCAAATAAAGTCTCTCGCTTGGGGTGGATTTGCTGACCAAAACCCACCCATGTTTCTTCAGTTTTACTTTGCGTGTCACAGCTGCGGTGACTCTCTTGAACAATTCTACAGCCCTGGCAGGCATTCCATTGGCCCAAATGAGCCCCGACATGCATTATTAACATTATAGCTAAGTTTGTCATTTTTACGAATTAATGATTAACCCCCCTCCCCGCAAAAGACATGGAACTTTCAGATATTCTAAAATATATTTGTACTTCTATTCAAAATATCGGAACTTCCATCATTGGTCAAAGAATCAAATGGTTCCTCGACATGTAGGCTGTTTTTATTTACACACTTTACTATAATAAAAGAGTGTCGTTGGAATTTTTAGCACGTTCTTTTCCATACAGTTCTACGCTTTAGAACGTGCAATTTAGCTTCCCTTATTTAGATTTTGACAATTTAACAGTGACTGTGAAGGTCTGATTGAAATAAAATTTTCATACAAAACTGATACAATGCAAACTAAAACAGTTTGTCACCATTCATCATCGAAACAAAAAAACCTGCAACTTTCAGCTTACGCGTGTAAAATGTCATCGTTAAAATAACGGCTATAACTGTAAATAACGTTTACCTTATATCTGCGTTACACGTGAGGGCACATCGTTATATGTAACAGTTATTTCTCATAAATGCTCGGATATAGCCATAACGTTATGCGTTTGGAGTTGTTGAGGTTTTTCATGACTTGTTTCATTCATTTGAGGAGTTTAAAATATGTAGTTATACAATGTTATGCATTAAAAACTTAATTTAGAAACAATAAATGTAGTTTTTGTTATCTATACTATCGCACTAACATTATAAAGGTGAAAGTTTCTGAGTAATGGTATGTTTTTGTGTATGTTTGTTACTTCGTCAAGCTCGAACGGCTGAACAGATTTCGATAACACTTGGTACTAGGAGAGACCACGTCCTGGAATAGTAAATAGGATACTTTTAATTCGGGAGTATGTTGCCTTGGGATAATTTTTTACTGTCACGCGAGCGAAGCCGCTGGCAGCAGATATTACAAAGCTAAAGACAATGTTCGTACGCGCTAATTCTGACTACTAACTGTTTGGATCGAAAAAATATGTCAGTGTTGAATAGTTCATTTATCAAGAAAGCTTATTACATCACGCTACGACCCACAGGAGCGGGGCAGTAACTAAAGACGCGAGTGAAACCACGGGGAACAGCTATACATCAATTGATCTCTTTTTTGTGAGAGGTGCTGTTTCATACCTACAGCAGAAAACATTTCCGACATAAGGTGAGTATCCCATACGTTGTTGAAACCTCTACGGTCCGGACTAAGCGTTTCCTTCATCGTTTATACCGCGTACATCGAAGGACTGGAGAAATTTGCTTGCGCAATCTTCCCGTGCGATTATAATTTAGGTGTCTTCAAGGCTAGTGTGAATAGGCTCTTAATAAGCTAGTGTGCCTCACCATCAACGATTCCATCACTGCCTACCAACAAGTGGGATCGCATTCAAGCACTAGTATTTATCTAATAAAAAAATGAATTAAAGAAAATTATAAATCAATAAGTCTTCTGACCGGGTGGTGTATCCTAAGTTTAACTTAAAAAAAGACACACTCAAGTAATACCAGGTTAGTCAAGTTGTGAACCAGTGCCATGTCCTGCTGTTCTCAAGATTTCTTTCAGCTGAAATCCCCAACTTCCTCGAACTATTTGGAGCGAGTGAAGTGGAGACAGACGCATGCGCGCTGTATTCCGGAAATGAGTTCCACATCCCTGCCCACCCCCCGCTCCCGGGCTCCGCAGGTTTACTGACTGTCTGTAATGTGAGCATTGAAACGATTATAATTAATAATAACACAAGATTATTTTGTGATGTGAAAGAAAAGAATATTGTAACGGAACTCAATTTCGATCAGAAGTTTTCATAATGCCTTTTTACTTATTTTATTGTCCTGTCATATTCCATTACTGAAAAAGGTGAGCGTTTAGGTCATTTTACCAACGTTTTAGTGGGCCTCTGGTTCCCATTGCGTGATGACTTTTGTCACTCCTTTAACCTGTGTTTTATATGAAATGAATGCCTATGAGACTTCCACAACCCAGTTACTGGGCAACACGACTACTCCTTGGATAGACTGATGGTCAGACTTTCTGGCGTTTGACTACCTTTAACGACTAATAAAGTTCTACCTACGAATGACAACCGGAACTAACAGCTTCACCAGCTTTCCGACGCACTAGCAAGTAATATCCTCGATAAACTTTGAAAAGCACATGTGGATAGAAAAATTCACGTTGGTACTGGCCCGGTTTCGAACTTGCAACCCTACGCATGAGAGGTGGATGCCTTAACCACTGAGCCATCACGACATATGGCATTATTAATGCTTTGAAATTAATAATGGAGACAAGACAGACTCAAAAAACATCTCCGTATGTTCTGGAACGGAAATGAAGCAGAGCCTGTTCCTACAGATGTATTAATTAACTTCTCGCATTTAATATTGCGTACAGATGGCGTTACTGTGATAAATACCTTCGTGTACCGACATACTGAGCTGTGACACACTACTTCCGTTGGGGGATGAGCAGAACGCATTATTGAGGATAAGAGGGGGGTTATTTGAAAATATGCTGCTTTGTTGATGTACATACGAAATAACAGCAGAATTATTGGTAGATAATTTTGTAATAACGAATATAAATTACTCAAAACGCTCAAAAATTGTTTTTCGATAAATCTTGAAAGAGTTATTGCGTAGCCGGATCTTGGTTCAGGCCATTGTCCGTAGTGAGTGGGATGCGGTCAACTCCTTCTGCGAAGCTGTACGACAGGAGACATCACGAGCATCGGGAGTCGCAGGGTAATCCCCAGTCACTGTAGGCGCGGACTTGCTAACGACGAGCAATAGGTAGTTATCGTCCGGATCGGTGAAGGCCTATAGGTCGGTGCTAATGTTAAAACCGTAGGGATCCAGCACTCCCGATGCACACTGGAGCGGGAGAAGTAGTGGATGATTTGCTACCTCTAAAAAAACTTGGTTGTTAATAAAACGATTTCATCAAAATTAGTCTTTGGTATAAAAGACAGCGGATAGTTCAAAACAGGTATCGCGACCCTGAAACGTTAAAGACAACTGAAGGAACTCAAGTGGATTCTAGTCAGTAAATGTCTGACACTCAATCTCGTACCCTATAACCGTTAAAAATGATGTTCAGCAGAATATCTAGAAAAACAAAAACACTTTTATCTCCCTTGTAAACTCAAAGACGACCACATCAGCCATAAAATATGCTACAAAAGGAAACAAAACAACATTTTTATCATTCTGTAATACACGAATTACATAAAATAGAAGCAACAAAGAGTTGCCAATAAAACTAACAGTCTTCAATCAATTTTATGGGTAACCCGACCGAATTTAGGATCCCTAGATAATGTAAAACCGCTCACATATGAAACGCATCCCGAACTGGCGGGGTTATTGAAATGCGCCGGACGAATTTATTTATTGGCGCCATATAGAGGTTCGTTAGAGAGTTTGCAGACTGTGGGCTGCACTTTTACAGGAACAGTAAAGCAAAACCTAAATATTTTACTATGGACTTTAAAAGGCGTAAGATTTTTTTTTTATGGGATATTTATTTGGGCACGCCATAATCCCGATGGTAAGTCTCCTCACTTTTCCTCATTTTCCACCTGACGCAGGTCCTCATCGAACATGAGAAGTTCCTAAGGTTCCTGTTTTGGATTCAGGCTGGCAAAACGGATGGGCGGATTGCTTGAAAGATGTGGTGAAGCACACGCAACCGTGCAAAAGTGGATATCTTCACACCCCAGCCACTACTACAGGAGACACCCAGGCGTCGGGAGTCGTAGGGCGATTCCTGGTCACCTTAAGCGTAGGCCAACACCAGCTTGACCACGAGCAATGAGTCATCGTACGACCGTCCGATAAGGACCAAACCCAAGTCAACAGCGCGCCATCACCATGCTGTTCTCAAGGAGATGTCAGCAAAACTAAAGGGGTCTAGTAGGACCTATGGCTGCTAGGGTTGCGGAAATGTTCGAAAGTGTTCCTAGTACCGTGGCCCTAGAACGCAAAGGGCAACTGAAGAACACAGTTAGAATTTAGTCAGTAAAAGTCTGGCAGGCCCTTTCGGCCACCTTAGAGTGAGAAAAGTCATTTGAAGATTTCTCACCTCAAAAAAAAATAAGTGTGTGTAAGAAACATACTATCAGTGCATTTAATCTCAAATGTTTTAATACTTTTCATTTGCTTGCATCTCTCACCGCAGTCTGCAAACTTCTTAAGGACCTCCGGCTGTTCTGAACTAAGCGCCAGCAGACCGCTCGTTTAAACTCAGATGAACTATTCACAGATCTGTCTGTCTGTTAGTACGAATGGACGTTTTAAATATCTCTTCTGTAGAGTTTTAAGTTCGTATATCCAATGAATAATGAGACAATTCACTTCAAGTAGTTATTTTGTTCAAATCGTGTCGTTAGATTCTTGGGCTTGCCGACGACGAGCAGTGGGTGGCTCATCGTAAACTTATTTTCCTATAAGGACCAAGCCTGATCGTCGCGTAATGTTCCACGCGCGCCTCAAAGAGATGTCAGCAAAACTGTAGGGGCCCAGCAGGGCCTAAATGCCCAATCCGCCTTAGAGCGCGAGAAGTCATTATTTAGCACCTCAAAAAAAAAGTAATACACGGTACGAATTCTGATCGAGATTGACTTTCGTAAGGATAGAACTGTAAGTACAGGCCTATGAAATATTTGCGTGTGGAAATGCTTATGGATACGAGTATCTCACTGTGTTGGGAAAAGGGGTCTGATAGACTTTTAAATTCACTTCGAACAGAAGTTGATCTTTAACTGCTTTGAATCTTTTTTCTTATGAGGGTGGCAGAAAACGGCACGTTGTCTTCTTGGGTATATGTTTATCCAGGTATGAGATGAGACTATTTTCACCAATGGTGTAACAGGACCTAGCCTAACTATAATTACAAGATCAGGATACACATATAGATATTTAACATACTATGGTCCTAGAGTCTAGACATCTCACTACGTATTTCCTATAAAAATCACTCACATACCCACCACCATCCAATTACTTGCAATTACTCCGCCAGTTGAAAACAAACAACACTTATTCACACATCGCTGGCTCACAATGGGGCGTGGCTCGTGCGTGCTGTGTTCACGCATCGATGGATGTGCGGGCTCATTATGCAGTCACGATGCAACTTGCGGTACCAACATTTTAATTAGAGATAAAAAAAAGGTTGATATTTAAACGGCTGTTGTGCAGATTGGAAAGCTGTCTGTTTTGTTTGTTAGGCCATCGATGGTAATTTTCGGGTTGTATGTTTGAATCGTTGAAATGATGTATGGTGTAAAATATTACATAAATGGTTGAAGATATGAGAGAAATAAGGAAGAAGAAACCATAACGTCTGATGAAGGATAGGACAATGATAACGATGAATGAATCGCTTGTGTGCAGACCATTTATAGACCAGATAATATTCTGTGAGAAGTATATGAAGTTGACTATAAAGCCAAAATTATTCTCACAAACACGATGTTAATGTGGTCATCTACTGGCCGAAAATACGCTTAAACTGAAACACAATACAATTTCCCCGAATATCACTGTTCGATTTCATGAAAACGTTCACATTGGCTCTAATGTTAGCCAAACGCATTACGTTCTGACCTGATCAACAGAATAATACAATACAAAATGGATCATTAATTTCCATATCCAGCCTTCCACAATAACATGAAATAACTAAATGTTAGTTGGGATCCGACTAGTTCAATGTATTTTATTCAATTTGTCTTTATTTAATACAATATCATTATTTAAAGTGAAACCAGAGGCGTAGTTACCGCCGTATCAGCCGTATCAATGATACGGGGCCCCCAAGCTGTAAGGTTCCGAGTAAAAATTCGTAACAGGTTATCCACACTTTTCAATTCTCTTATTGGTGAGAGGTGCGTAGAGAATAAATAATTACTAAATTTATTTCTATAGTTTACTCCGTTTGTTCTCTGGCATTCTCTACATAAGATCATAATAAAAACATAACCTCTCTTCTATTCCAGAATACTCCAATAAACGAGGTCATCGGTCTCGGTCTTACATAATGACATGGACGAAATCTATTCAGTTAGTCTAGTCACCTCTGGCATGGTCTATCGCAACTCCGTGACTTGTGTCTGCGCTGGTCCGGCCATACGTTGTAAAAAAATAAAGAAATAATACCACGATAACTTTTGATACGGGGCCCCTTTGGTACTAGCTACGCCCCTGAGTAAAACGTTATGTAATGTAATGCAAATGTAGTGGCGGGTAATGAGAGGTGGAACGTGCGTGGCCGCTGCGGTCGCGCTGCGTGGCTGCTGCGTGGCGGCTGCGGTGCACCGCTGGGGCAGTGAAACTTCACTCATTTTGATATTTATCATCATTTAATTATCTGTTATTTACTGTATCGTTACCCTACATATTGTTTATAGATTTATTTTTTAATAGTTATTACTCACGATTATGTTCGTGTGCAGTATAAGACCATTACACTCCTTTTTTGGCGCTTACAACATAAAGCATCTAAGCCATATGTTAGTGAAAGTTCTATTAAAAATCAGTTCATCCATTTCGGAGATATGTCTCCTTTACCACTAACCCCCCGATATTAAGTCCCGTTCCCGTGGGAAAATAAAAAAGTAGCTCAAGTCACTTCTTGTAACATCAGCTATCTATCAGTGAGAGTCTCGTTAAAATTGTTCGAGCCTTTTCAGACTTATAGCCAGACCAAATAGATAGGCAGACAGGCAAACATTTAAAGAAATAGTATTTTTGTTAGAGGTATCGAATATACTTAATTTAAATGCATAGATGTATAAATTATTGTAGTTGCATTTTGTACTCTAATTGAGCAATTGTTTAATTTTAGACAATTTTCTCTATCCAATGGTGGACCTACTAAGTTACTGTATAAACCTGTGCAGTTAGCTGAAATCTATTTGATCCTGTGTCCGGTTGGCACCAGTTTAAGTCCGGCAGCTCGAAGTGGCCTCTAGGGAAGAGTTCACCTGGCGCCGCACTGTGTGCTGGCCGTCGATCGCACTTCATAGGTGAAATTGAATGCGCATATTTAGGCTAACGACTTTCGTTCATTATGTGATTTAAATCGATGATGGTGAAGGTACGATTCATTTATAGTTTCAATTGTTTTTTTATTTGATATATCTTCGCAGTGACTATTCAAGCTGCATCAGAACTTCCAATTTACAGTTTTTTTTATCACACTAACATTGTAAAGGTTGGTGTTAACGGGTTGAAACCCAGCCAGGCGCATTAATTTCTGTAATTTATTTCATCACCATTGCTCTCAATACATTGAAGGAAAACATCGTGAGACAACCGTATGTCCGAGAACCAAAAATTCGAAAACATGTGACATTCACCAACCCGTACTGGGCCCGCGTGGTGTATTAAGACCCCTTCCGTCTCCTAGAGAGGAGGCCTGAGTCCCAGCAGTGGGAACATTAAAAGGCTGAATATGCTGCATGCTATTATAAATGTTGAAATTTGCGAGTTTGCGTGTATGTTTGTTACTTCTTCACGATCCAACGAGTGAATGGATTTGAATGAAACGCACACTGGTAAACCACATCCTGGGATAGCACATAATTAGCTTCACTTTTTTTTGACTGACCGACATTTTGACGATTCAAAAGTGCCTGTAATTGGTATATTTGAAATAAATCTTTTTATTTCTGATTAGTATAACATTGTAATCCGGAAGTAATAATACTCTTGGGATAATTTACTATTTTGAAGCAGATAAAGCCGCTAGCAAAAGCGAGTGTTATGTGTTACATATAAGTTAACTAGCGGCTGGTAGCAGTTTCATCCACGTGAAGGTAGAAAATTGACATAGGTATAAATAATAACTTTAAAGGCTCTTTAAAAGTTTCCTTTATGACTTTTCAACTTTAAATATTTTTTAAACCTAAAAATAAAAAAACATTTAAAAATATAAAAAAAGTTTATTGTTACAACTTTCAGATTCAGATTTATTTACTTGTAAACGTAGGTTGCAGATACACAGGTGTGAGGTGTTACATTTATGTTAGTTCTTAATGCTTTGCCCTTAGGCATACAAATTTTAGTATTCGATTAATTAATTTTATTTTACAAAATCAGAAATTATAGAAAGCGCTACAGTTTTAGAAAATTCAAAACAATATTCTCCTGAAAATTAATCAAACAAATATAAATTACAATTTCACAACAAATACCAAACTAAAAGAATATTTAATAATAAAGAATTATAGAATATTTAATAATAAAGAATTATAGAATATTTAATAGTTGACTGGTAGAGAATGACTTATGCATTAAGTACACCTATGTACCACTCAGTAATGGTATAATACATGAAATTTAAATAAATAAATAAATATTTAAAACAATGTCACCAATAAAATAAATAGGAAAATGTCAATCAATCAAATTGATGCAAGCATGTCGTTATATAAGTAGTAACTGAGTTAAATTCAAAAACTTTGTTTTGAACTTTATGTTACTCTTTGTGGTAATCTGCGCTGACCATTAGGATATATTCATTTCTTGTTTTGTTAGCATTCATTTCTTGTTTTTTTTTTTTGTTAACGATCAGCAACAAAGACTGTCAACAAACAGAAATCCGGTCTCACAAACTATCACTAACCGCTTCAATACCGCCCTTCCATCGCCACTTACGTAGTGTTTAAGTTGTTTGTCAAATATCGTTAGAGGTGGTCATTACTTGTGATTCGAGAGCTCGCCACACAGGGGCGGACTGGGGTGCAAACACGGGGACTAGGGGCAGCAGGGGCCAAGAGGGGCCTCTAGGGCTCCTGTGGGTATTGAACCTTGATGGTGGTAATTAGGTGCCGAGTTCTTGTGGAGGGCGATGTGTGAAGTGTGGATAAGGGGAGCCCTGATCTCGATTTATTTTGGATTGGTGTGATGTGCAACGGGAGATTGGGTGTTGCTATTTATGAATCGAATGTTATATAGATTTAAGTTACGATTAACGAATGTTATTTAAGTAAACAATAAAAGATCAGAAATGTTAACTTTATGTTAAAATTCCTGATCCTTTATTGTATAAGTACAAACTTCAAAATAGAAACAGGTCTTCCTATTTTTGTTTTTTTTTTTTTCTAAATTGGCAGCATGTTTTCTTAGCTTGATAGATATTTTGGAAATACAGATACCTTGAGGATATTATCTAGGCTTCTATTATAATCAAATCATAAATTTGTGTAAGACTAATCCAGTATCACGTTCACAAGACTATTAATTCTTGCACATTTCCCACACATCACATTCACCACCATCCACATACACATTTCCCTGACATCACATTCACCACCATCCACATACACATTTCCCAGACATCACATTCACCACCATCCACATACACATTTCCCAGACATCACATTCACCACCATCCACATGCACATTTCCCACACATGACATTCACCACCATCCACATGCACATTTTCCACACACCACCAACATATTCACCTCCCTCCATCACACATCCATTGACTGCTTTTTTTATGTTGTCTTTCTTTTTTTTCTGTTGTTATATTTTTTTTTGTTTTTATTATTGTTAAACTTAGTTTTTTTTTATTAACATTCATTTATATTTCTTCTTTGCGGTTGTTTAGCGGAATTCATGTTACCTGCCAATAAACTTGTATGAGGCCGCTAAGTGGGGCCTGGTGACCTGTAGCACAGGTTTTTCCGAAACCTACAACAGGCACCAGCTCACTCACAATGCTAATCCATATACCTATGTAGTTCTAAACTGTTGTTAAGTGCAATAAAACCATTGTGAGATAAAGTAAATGTCATTACTACTATTATTATTATAGTATTGACCTTAGAAAGTTTGCTATTTTGCGTGAACTTTGGCCCTTCATAATGTACTCATAAATTAAAAAAAGAAAGAAAATATGACTATAGAAGCCTTGAACATTTAATCAAGATTCTGAATGATGAATTTTTTTCCGAAAACTTATAAGGTTTTTAAAAAAGGTATTTCCTTTTTTTCACTTTTGTGAAATATTCGAGTAAATGATGGAATTACCGAATGCCAACAAGGTTTTTAGGCAATATCTCTCTGTTATCGCATTACCTCTTCAATAAACATTGCGTTACATGGCGTTGCATGAAGCAACAAGCTTTTAAGCCATGCTCACGTTGACGATACACGAGTGGGGAAGGGCCCCCTTCTGTACTAGTACCTTTTCGTTCTTGAAGAAGACACATCTCATAGAGTACCTAATTGCTAATATGTTATTCTGTAAAATCATTTATATTTATATTAATATATTATATTTTATATATTTATACATTTTTTTTTATATTAATATCAGCTGGTATTGATCGATGATTATTCTAATTGTGTGATACCTATCAAAAGGTTATTAAGATGGAAAATCATCAAATGACTTCTCACTCTCTAGGGTGGAGCGAGAGGTTGTCAGACTTTTACTGACTAAAACCAGTTCAGTTCTTTCAGTTGCCTTTTGCGTTCTAGGACCACGAGATTATCCCTCTCATACTTTTCCCCATGACCCTAAGGTGAGTACCCTTTTTAAACGCTCCATCCTGCTAAGATAACTAAATAAGTTTTTATCTAATCTTTCTCAGAAGATCACAATAGGTAGTAGATACCTATTGGGATAAACATGAAAACTATTTCTCTTGAAACAACAAAATCCTTACACCTGGAACACTTCTGTCTCATACCGTATTCAAATTCCACGCTTGATCGGTTAGTTAGAAACAGTTAGCGGTCGAAAGAGGCAGGTGTTCGGTTCCGGGCAAACTTGTGAAGAAGTTGTGGGCAAAGTTGTGACGTCACGGTGAGACCCGAAGAAAACTCCTGTGGGCAAGATGTTTGTTCAGTCAATGTTTAACTTTGGTTTACTTAAATTAAATAATTAACTGAACATGAGGGTCTCCTTGGGTCTAGGGAATGAGTGATGTAGATGCTCAAATTTAGAGTTACTATTAATGGAGTAACATTGTTCACAGATTTACGGGGCCCTGAAACGAAGGCAAAGAAGGAACACGAGTGGGTTTTAGTCAGTAAAATTCTGTCACGCCGTCTTGCTCTCCCAAGGGCGGGAGATGTCATTAGATGATTTCCCACCTAAATAAAAAAAATGTTTTCATTTTACAGTAGGTACAATTTATATTACGTCAATCAAACAAGTTATAGGCTATCAACCAATTAGCGATAACTTTTTGTTATTCATGTAAAAATTTATTTTTAACTGAATTCCAAAAGAGGAGAAGGTGCTCAATTCGTCAGTGTTGTTTTTTGTATCTTGGTCAGCGATATCTTTGCCAAATGTGAATCGATTTTAACGATTCTTTTTTTGTTTCGATTAGTTTGTCTGTCCAGTGGTTCGATTTAAATTTGGTGGAAAATTTCTAAGATAGACTATGGACCACTTCAATAAATGATCGCGAATCTTCCGGAATAGCTGCAATCGCATGTCTGTTTATTGCTCACACTGTTTCGAAACAACATCACGCCAGAACGCTCTGTAGGGGTACCGCAGACGTGTAAAGACACTGGTAAATTCTCATTTCACAAATTATGTTCAAATTTCATGAAATTATTATGGGGTTATAAATTCACTCGTGACATTTTTTGTATGTGAGTTTTAGTCAGTAAATGTCTGAACCCGCCCTCTTACAACCACTCTAAAGTGCAAGACGTCAGTTGATGATTTTCCACCTTAAAAAAGGCGCATAGGGAGCTTGCTCACTATTTAGTTTTAGCTGTGTAACACCACAACCAACTAAAGAGTGAAAAACAAAAAAAAAACTTTTTTGATACCGATAATTTATTTTTTATTATTGACAGGCGTGCGTTTTACCACTATCTCACCTGATGGTAAGCGATGATGTGGCCGACGATGGATTACGCTTGCCTAGAAGTAACCTATTCACTCTTGACTTGATAATGACTTTGTTTCAATGCAGTTTTAAAATGTTTACACAGACAGAGCAGGGCACATTGCTCGCAGAACAGATGGTCGATGGGGACGAAAGGTTCTGTAGAGGCGATCGAGCATTGTAAGGTCTCCCACAAGGTGGACCCAGGTCATCCATCTTGAGGTGAGGGTCGTGGGAATCTGATGGTCGCGAGATGCATAAGACTGTACATTAGGGCGACACTTGGGGCAGGCCTATGTCCAACAGTGGACGTCTATCGGCTGAAATGATGACATCGTGTCTTAAATGGTCTGACAACACAAAATACGATCTATAAACAGTTCAATACGTTTTATTTCCGGCATAATAGGTTCTTGAACATTAATGATTGTACTGATCCATCGCTCTCTAAATGCGCCCCTGCCTAATTAGCACGCACTTAGGAAGCAATTTCCTTGACCGGCTACTGCGGAAATTCGGTTCAACGTCACCAAGTGTTAAAGCGGCGAGTTAACTTTTGGAGGAGTTATTTTAGGACCAATAGAATCCATCTAGTAATCGACTGGACCGAGCCGAAGTCGTCGACAGTGCCTAGTGATCCACACGCTCCTCAAAAAATGCCAGCAAACAGAAGGGGCCCAGCAAAGCCGATGCCCGCTTGGGTCGTGGGGATTTTCTGAAATGGAAATCCGTAGCCTCAGAATGTAAAGGGTAACTGAAGGACATAGGTGTGGTTTTAGTCAGTAAAAGTCGGACACGCCCACTCGCTTTACCTAGAGCAAGAAGTCATTCGATGATTACCTTAAAAAAGATCTCGGTACTTACTTGTACAGATAATGAAAGATGAAGAATATTCTTAGCTTGCCAGTGTTTTTTTTTTAATTTCTATAATCTGAATTGTTTTTTTTTTCACATAATAGTATCAACTAGAAATATGTGACCGAAATTTTCTATGGCAGCCGTACGGGTGTCATGGCCTTTGACGTCAAATACCTCGTCAGACTTTTCTTTCATAATAATAGTTTTGAAGCTTTAAACTTGTTAATGAAGTTATTTTTTTGCATATTTGTTTCCCATAGCTAAATAGTATTTAATTTAGCAAATAAAAAAATGCTTGCATATTCCCTATAAGGAAAAAAAGAACTATTTAAATCTTTTTACCGCTAGATGCATTGATTGATTTTTGGTACAGTCAGACCTTAAAATAAAATTAAAACAGGTAAATTTTTAATTACTGCTTTGAAAAACGTTTTTCTGTACTACTATGTTGAAAAACGGACAACGCTAGAACAATTTTGGTAAAAGTGAACATTGTCACGAGATTTCTCTTGAAACAGTGAAAATTGCAACAAGCGCTAAATTGGCTACGAAATAGCTACTTTCGCTGGAAAAATGCAATTTTTGGAACATTTTCCGTCATATGAGCGAAACTAGAAATGAGATTCATATTGTTTCAGGCGGGGAATAGGAACATAGTGAGCTTGTCATGGCTGAGAAGGAACTATCCCAATTGTTTTTGAATAAACTAGGGCTAAATAAAAACTCAGCGTCTGGCAATGATATGAATATTACTAGGATATTAAGCTAAAATAAACCTAATCTATTCGATTACTCTGGCTGATCGTAGTCCGTACCAAGTTTGATCGTGTGTTAATAGTAATTGCGCTGAATAGAAAAGAATAAAAACTTTTCAATTCTTCTTTTTTCTTCTTCGTATTTTTCTTTTTTAAACTTTTACGCCTGACCTTGTTATGGATGAACCAATCCGCCGTACTAAGTTTGAGCGTGTGCTAATACTTTAAGCAAAATAAATGGGTGTAGAAAAAGATCACGATATAGCTTACTGTTGCATGAATCACGGATTCTTTGTGCCTAGTTGTAATTTTTAGGGCTCTGTACCTCAAAAGGAAAAAACGGAACCCTTACAGGATCACTTTGTTGTCCGTCTGTCTGTCTGTCTAAACTTCTAAGTTAAAGAAAAAAAAAGATATGGCCGTTTATATAAGTCGCAAAAAAACGTAAATTTCGACACTCATAGGACCCAAAATTCTAGAGTACTTCCCGTTGACCCAGAATCCTGAAATTTTGCATAAAGTAAGGTCTTATAACACAAGTATAGAAATAAATCTGAAAACAGAAAGTTTGTTTATAAGGCACAAAAAAAATAATTGCGGTTTGGAAAAAACTTCGAGACTACAATCAGGAATTGAACTTTTTATATAGGTAAGTTTGTAAGGAACCTTCAGGGCGCGAGTCCGACTCGCATTTTCCCAGTTTTTTCAAAATAGAAAGGAGAAACTTATTCAAGTACAGGAAGACAGTGTACTCCAATATTCTCGTCAGCATCACTCAAAAACTTATGTGCCTCGTTGAAAACTTTGTACAAACAAACTGACATACTTCAAAGTAGACTAGGTAGGTAAACTTACACATTGCAGGGCACTTGACTGTAAATAAAATAATTATTTTGTACTGCGCACCTCACACTAGAACCAATAGCCTTTATACCTCTTTCATAAGATTGAAATTGATATAGCAGTGAGTGCAAATACAAGTTTGTTTGGGCAGCATTGTAAAGGCCGTGTCTGAATATTGGAGGCAACATCGAGGCAGCCGAAGCCTATCGTGTGTACACGCTTTTACATTTTAGAGTAGGGCTGTGCTAGGCATTACTTTGTAACTTTTTTTGCTCGTTTGAGTAAGTATTTTTTACTTCCATTATACAAATTAACTTATTCTACGAATTTCATAAAACCCAAAAATAAATTTACATCACCTGTGGTATGTACCATAGGATTAAAGATAATTTACACATTATATTTAATAAAATATTATTAGATAGGAATATGTGTAAAAGTATCACACTTAACAAATTATAACAGCGAATGTTTGTATGAACATGTGTGTATTTGTTACTCATTCGCGCTCAAACAGCTAACCGGATTTAGATGGAATTAGCAGGTAGACCATACCTTGGATTAAGACATACTTTTTACCACAGGAGTACTTACGTACTCCTGAGTCCCCATAGGATAATTTTATAGCTTACGCGTGTCAAGACACTGGCGAAAGTCAGTCTGTTATACAAAGTTTTCGCTCGGTTGAAAAGAACACCTATTTACAGCTGCCACCACTTCTTGCAAATAATAATCAATATCTCGTACAAGCAAAGAAAACATTATCAATACAAGTTAACCAGCGCTAACTTATTACCGTTGTTTCACTGAAATAATATAGACAATAACAATAAAGAGATATCGGCAGCCTCCGTCGTAAATTGAATTGTTACGTTTTATTCTAAGTGCCGAATAAAATTTTACTGCGATTTTTGTCGAAAGGATATTGTTAAGGCTGGTCGTAAATATGTAAAATGTCTTACCGTTTTTTCGTTAACGGAATTAAGGAAAACAAAAAACATGTCAGCTGTTTTTTGTCTCAGGCAAGTTATGAGATATTAAAGCTTGGGGAATATTTTATTTGAAGTAACATTAAACGATTGACTAATAAAATTATTATAGAAATATTCCAGCCGTTTTTTCGCTTCTTATTACGACAGATAGTTAATTAATGATTTAATTTCTTAATCGTATTACTTACCTTACAAGTTTTACATCAAAAGACGTTGTTAATTAACTCTCTTCCTGACATTTTATTACAATTTTCTTCAGAATAATAATAGACTTCTAATTTTACCGCTACCTTTAATCAACATCCTTATCCTTCTGAGAAAATAATTAAAGAATTAAATAAAAAAAAGAAATCTCGCTAAAGGCAACCCTACGCATTTAATCCACCTCTAGCCAGGCTATCGAGGCGTTGAATTTTTGAAATTCCACTTGGGCCTCTTCGTTGGCAACCCTACAGGATTGGGCTTGGTGCACAACGAACGCAACTGTACACAATACACTTCAGTCCAGAAAAAGACTTGCAAATGTAGATTTTTGCGTAGCGCGCACCAGGACCGAATGTTTTGTAAATAGGAATGTGGACACTGGGGTTTATAGTATAGCGGTTCAGTTGCCAGATAAGGCTGAGGGCTCGATGTGTTTTCGTGAAGGTTGGCTTGAAGTGCTTTGATTACTTTTGCTTAATGCATTTCTTTTGTGTGTGTAGTGGATATCTAAAGAGCCAAATATGTTCGATGTTAAGAATAAGAATAGTTTTATTATTTCAGAAAATACATTTAGATGAGTTGATTTCCTGGAACTCACGCTAGATTTCCCTATGTACCTTTTCTGATCTAGGCGTTGTTTTACATTGTTGCTATTAAAATAATATTAATAGTCTCTATAACATTTTAAAATAAAAAAAAATATTAAATAAATTTTTATTTCGGACAATCAAGAGTCCATAAAACATTGCACATACAAAAACAAATTACACACACAGAAACAAATTACACAAACAGAAACAAACTACACACACAGAAAACAAATTACAAATACAGAAACAAAAATTACACATACAGAAACAAATTACGAATACAGAAATAAAATGCAATTACACAAACGTATTACATTTACGTTTTACGTTTTTCATTTTAGTGTCTTGATGAAACTTAATTTTATTTTTTAATAATACAAATTAGAATCAGACCTATTTTGTTATTCTGAGTGTCACGTGTGCGTGATGTGTGTTAATTAAAATAGTTGTGTTTTGGTGTTGAGATAATGTAAATACTTGTATGTTATGGATATGAGTACCTATATGGAAGTTTGATATCGATGCTTGAAAGGCAATAATTACCAAGCGACATTTTAGGCGATATTGAGTTATATACATCGTTGAAATCAGCAAAAAATTCTGCGTCGATTGGTCCTACTCTTATACAGCTATGACGAGTTTTGATGTCACTTGGTTTTTTTTTAACGACCACATTGTTGCTTTCCATCAGGTGAGATCCTGATGAAAAGCAACGATGTGGTCGTCGACAAAGCACGCTTACCTAAAAGTAACCTATTCACTTTTAACTAAAGATCCCCAGGTTCCTGAGTCTGTGTTTTCTGGTGGCTAAAAGAATTCCACTCCTTAGCTGTACGTACAATGAACGTGTTCATAAAACGTTTGGTGCGTATGGGTGAGATGTCCACCATGTACCGGTGGCGCATTACCGTACGTCTGGTGATCCGATGATAGGGCGGGATTGGCGGAATTCAATTATTCAATTCCAACGCACACACCCCAAAATGTAACCGGCAGAAAACCGACAGGCTAGTAACTCGGCATCGATGCTCAAAATTATGAAGCTTCGACTCAACGAGTGCATTATTGCCAATGATTATCTTGGCTCACTTTTTAATTGCCTAAAGTTTATGAATATTGAGGTATTTTTATTGTATTGAGAGGCTCGCTGATGGTAAGCGACAATGTCCGCCGCTGTACGTTTGTGCATGGAGTATTTAATAAATAAATGTAATCGATGATGAGGCACGCTTGACTAGAAGTAACCTATTCACTCTTGACTTAGAAACCCCCAGATAAGAGCCGAAAAACATCTAGGTACTGTTGGACATGGCCTCCCCAAGTATCGCCATAACAAACAGTCCTATGTGTTTTGCATCCAATGCATTAGAACCTTTGATGTGCCCTGCCCACTGCCACTTAAGTTTAGCGATTCTTTGAGCTATGTCGGCGACCTTGTTTCTCCTGCGGCTATTCTTATCCATAATGCGATCACACAAAGAAACTTCGAGCTTATCTCTTAGCTGTACGCACAATAAATGTGTGTGAATGTGTTCCCAAAACGCTTGAGGTTCAATTAGCTGTAGGTACCAGAAACGTCCACTGCAAGCAACACCCAAAAAGAAAACACAAATATTTAAAAATATCTACTATTGGTGAACTGACTACACTAAAAATTTATTCAGCAAGCAGCATCCAAAATGCTATTTCTACAAACTACTATGTTGGGATAATCTCTATATGTAGATCAAAAACTACAAATCTTAAAAAAGATTGTAAACTTATGAAAAACTGACAAAATATAAATTGATTACATATATTACTATGAATTGAAGATTACCTACTCAACCTTTATCGATGGTGAAGAAGACGCTACAGTTTATAATGATTGTTTAGGATCTTTATTTTCTTTTTCTGAAGACGGTGAAGTTGTTTCAAAATTTAAAAAAAAACTAAAAATCATAGGAATTCAAAACAAACGAAATATAAAAAGAAAAATACAAAATAAAAAACAGAAAGATAAAATATGACTATTCTTTCTCAAAATCTTCTGTTTCTTCACGGTCACAAAAAAAGAATTGCTGGACAAGAATATATGAAAAAAAAAACGCAATGTGTTATTTATTTTTATTTTTTAAAACAGTTCCTAGACAGATGGGCGAAGATTGTCACTCACTGGACGACTGCGGCGAAAATGACGTGAGGATCTGATCCTGTTTGTGGGGAAAACTTGTTAGAGTTCACTAAACATAGCAAGGTTTGGAAGGAGAAGGAGGAAAGGGGGCCTTTGCCCAGCAGTGGGACATAATATGTAAAGTATTCAACGACAGCTCACATTCTATATAAGATCAGTTATGCTTTTTGTGAAAGATTTCACCGTGATATTCGTATGCTAAAAGTCTATTTATTATATTTATATACGTCTTTAACAAAGAATTAATCTCTACCTGGCCTCAAATCAGAGCTATAATAATGATGACGATATCCGTCGAAAACCTTTATCGTAAAAGTTTTGATTTTGTGTACTAAGACCTAAATTCGTTGTTACTTTTTCAAAAAAAATCCTAAACTAACTGTATTTAATTGGTAGTTGGGTTTAAATAGGCTAGTAAAAAAGATTTTTTTGTTTTCTGGTTATATTTTTTTACACATGAATATAAAATACGTTTAGATTGGATGTGACATTTTTTCTTCAAACACAATTATAAAATAATTGGGTTAAGTTAAATTTACTTGTTTCATAATACAATATAGTTGTCGGTAATTACCTGTTTGTGATTTTGATGAATTTATTTGATTGTTAAAATTTATTTATAAAATCAATAAAATATTGATAAAATTCATGATCTTTAAATGCCAGTTTATACAACATTTAATTATCATTACAAATTCATTGGAATCAATTACTTCTAACTAACAGGTGATTTTTCATTCCAAAAAAAAGAACTTTAAAACTCTCTACTGTTAAGTTGCTATGATGTCGCTTGGTAAATATTGCCTTTCAAGCGTCGATATATAGAGTTAGATCATTTTGTGGATACGAACAAATAACGTTATTTCAGGGTCGATAAAGAAAAATAATTTTGCATTGAGTACAAAATAAATAAACGTCAATTAGGTTGTTTCCAAAGGTAAACATCCAACTTTGCCTTCCCAACGAACCAGCTCAAAACAATCAGCAAGTTAAGACAATTCAAATTAATTCACAGACAATACACATCCCACTCGATTATCTCAATCTCAAGAAAATAATCTGTGCATGAGTAAAAGGATTAGAGGCAAAGTAACAGTAGGCTAGGTAAAGTTACAGAGATTATGGAAATTACCCGGGATCTGCGTGGCGACGAATCAGCAGCTTCTGTACACCAGACCGGGGAAACCGTGAGGTAAATTCGTTAATTGACCTAATTTCAGCTTTTGCTGACCAAACTCTTTGTAGTAAGATTTAATTGTACGATTTTAATTGGTTAAATCTTGCATAATTAACGTTTGTCGCTATTAGCCAGCTTTGTTGCGTAAAGGTCGGCGCCAACTAAAACTTTATAACTTCGTATTTCTCTGAGGTACAATCAAGAGATAACTGTTATGTCAGTCCTAACAATTCTATTCTTTTTGTATTCAGATTTTATTTCATAACGAAATTCACAAGAGCCACGTGTAACAATGAAGTAACTGGCAAAGTAGTACAGTCAGGTATATTTTTATGAAACACGCCGCATTACTTTCAATGTTTATTTAGCCTAGACTCTCAGAACAGAGTTTTGTACCGAAAAATATTACATCATATTGGTATGATTTTCATTTTGCCTGGGGCTAGAAAAATATTAATATTTTTGCAATACTTACGGAGGTACTGTTCTAGCGAATAAGTTTTTATTTGAAACTGCGTAGGAAGTACTTAATTATTAATCTGCCTTGTTCAAATAGAAATACAAATTTCTAAAATAAAAATGGATTCTAGACGATTTTATTCATTGATATAGCTTATTCATATATTAAAAAAAAAAAAATTGAAAGGCGCTAGTAAATCACTGGCACCTTTGCATTAGCATACAATAATCAGTTTTGTAATGTTCCCACTGCTGGGATTCAGGCCTTTTTGTCTAAGACAGGGAATGGGCCGTAATGCTCCACGTGGGCCCAGAGCAGGTCGGTGGATCACATGTCTTCGAATTTTTGGTTCTAGGACATGTCGGTTTCCTCACGATGTTTTGAGAACAGTGATCCTACGACCTACAAATCGTGAGTCGCGACCGTTACCATTGGGCCACCACTGCTCTTACCTTTGCATTCTAATTTTGCCTTAGCAAATCGATATTACATCTGCAAACAAAACAATTTTTCCTTTAGATCAGTCAAACGGAAGGTATCCTACAAGCAACCGCAACGCTTCAGCAAATAGGTAAAATATCTTCGAAAAATAATCATAAAGTTACCAATACACTTCCTACCTACTTTCCTGGTTCAATTTCCTCATTTTTTCCTGGGTAGAACTATAAATCGCGTCAGTTTCACGACAAGCGCGCAGGAAGGGCCGCACTGAGCAATCATTAAATTCGCATCACCCGCCGCCGAGACAACGGTGTTTCCTGCAATATATCGCTTATTTCCAAACGACGACTTCCCGGAAAAGAAATAGCGAGAGAATTACCGGGTCGAAGGCGATACTATTGTTGTTAGTCAAGTTAGAAGTGAATTTTATGTGAGTTCGGCGTGAATTATGAAGCTGCTGAAAACCAACATATTCTACCATATCAGCAGCGTATGGAGAACATGATAGTTATTTTTTACATTGAAAACTGGCAGATGCGTCTGATCTTTTTCGTGGGCCAATGATACCGAATGTGAAAAACTATAACTAATTGAGAACTACCTAATTATAATACCCACACTCGCAAATAAAATGTTGAAAATTTAACCACCCATGACAATAATTTTCATTCCAGATATTGAGCTTGTGACTAGTGTTCTTTTAATTCTAAAACTAGACGAAACTTATTAAGACTTCTTCCCTTCTACTCCAAAAATTAAGTTTTCGAGAATCCAACGAGCACCAGTGGTACAAGCCAACAAGAACAACGGCCCTGGGTAATCACCCTGGTTGACGACAAATAGGAACTTTATTCAAATCAGCACAAATTTATTTTAGCGAAATGACAGCTGCCAGCCATTTGCTTTTGTTGCTCCACAATATTCGTCGGCCGCAATTATTAATTTCACTCCTTGGAGCATGATTAATTGTGACCTTGCAATGTAAGAAAAGTTATTCAATTATCAACATAGCTGAGATGCCAAATCTAAATAATAAGAATAATAAGAAAATAAACTATAAAATTTGAGCAAAAATACTTAAAAGCATGAGTATTCTGAAAACATAACGATCTTCATAGTAATAAAGAAGTAATTAATAATAAAAATTATGTTTCTCTTGGAACTCGTAGCGCCACCTACTGTAATATTATGTAAAATAAGAAAGTACTGCCACCTAGCGGCGAGTTTGTGAAACGAATACTTCAAGTTGCTACAGCAAGCTTCGCACTATCACAGGGTTTATGAATCTGCTTAGTTCAATGTAGTACCACTAGATGGCGCTGTAATAATCCTTTTAATATCTCCAAAAGAGACGGATCGATAAAAACATTAAACACGACAAAAATAGAACAGTGGGTAAAAGTTTAGAAATGAGGTTACGTTTTTTTAAATACAGCATCGTAAACATAAATATAACCTGTAATCGTATATTATAAATACCTAAGTGTTAATTATAATATTTACATAAGCTTTATTTTCATTGAAGCTGTGTTAAACTGTTTAACGTGGCTCAACAAAGCAAAATTTGCATTGTTTAACCAAGCATTTTTGTTTCTTCTTATAGTATTCCAAACAAGACCGTTATATAATTGCAGCTATTACTGAAATCTAAAATTGGTTAGCCAGTCTCTTGTCGATAACTACCATGAACTGCAAAGCAATTAGGTATTCCAAATGAACTCTGAAACTAAGCTCTAAACTGTATAAAGTTAGCCGTCTCGAAAATCTACCATTAAAAGTGGGTAGTTGTAAGTATAAAGTAATAATTACGGATGTCTAACTTTGCAAGTGGACGAGCAAGGCACGGCAAAGTTGCCACAATTGGAATCTACTGAGAAATAACTTCGTAGACTTCTTTAGCTACAACTGGGATCATTTTAATTAAATTCGTTGAGAAATTCTCAAGTTTAACTTTTGAAACTGAACTTATCTTGGGGATTGACTTAAATAAGAAGGTGAATATTTTGTACCTCCTGGTTACATGCAGATTAGCTAAGTTTTGCATTTTATTTATTTTTAATTATCGTATTATATTGATCACTTGTACAATTTATAATAAACAAATTTCAATTCAAATACATACAACAGTGTAATATTTTTTATAAGTTATTTTAGTTTTCTGTTTTATAAAAGAAAGCATCGCTCATCTTTTGTGCACCTGCCATCTAGCGGCACCTCAGTGAACTTTTATATGTTGTCAACCGGTTTCGTAGTACCAGAACAACGCGCCTTTACAGAGGGCGCTTCTTTGTAGTTTGTACATCTTTTGGTAGATGGCAGAAGCAACATTTAGCGAGGAAAACTCTTAGTTATCATTGACAACCCTTTACTAAAATAACTTTTAGGGAATAACTTACAAACTATTAATAATTTTGTTTGTTCGTAAAGTTATTGCTGTGTGCTCTACCTATTGTAAAATCATTGTTTTCAAGTTCTGTGTCAGTTGTGGTGATTAGTTTGCGTTAAATTGATCAGTTTGTATGGTTTTAAATCACGAGTGAATAGGTTAAGTTAATTATTCTTGATCAGAAAATAGTGCAATATGGTTTTTATGAGTCATACTTAAATTATAGAAAAATATTTTATAATTATTATGTTTAAACACAAGATTGTAAATAAGTAATTATTATTAATTGGTATGTAGCTTGAAATAAGTTACTTACTACCAAAATTTTCTTTCAATTGCTCTCTAATAATGTTATCACAATGGCGCTTAAATCAAGTACCTAGCCTTTTAACCGTCGTTATTGGTGAATATATTCATTGATCAAATTATTTCTCAAAGAGATAGCCAATGTAAGCTATAAACGCCATTATTTTCTTTTCAGAATTTCCATGCGATACCATTGGCAATGAAAGCATGTCGTCTTGCTATTCATGCAGCAGAGTGTATCGGGAGGATCACGCCGAGTGTCGCATAATGAGGCGCGTCTGACTAGCGCTCAAGTGTTGGTGCTGCAGTGTTCCTACGTACTAATGTAGCATGCAGCACTTTTATACAACTGTCCTAGGGCTGACGCAAGTTTGTTGGAAAAAACGGGCTTTTGTCAGGACGAGATGTAGGATTTGCACTCACTTTATATTCGCGTTTTTTTTCTCTACTTACTCTTCACCTGTCAACATAACTAAAGAAACACCTAATGATTGTAAAAAGACTAGTCTAGTCTAGAGAATCATAGTGTAGTGATAGTAACGGATCACGTAACCACGGGTCCCGCACTAGGGGTGGGCCTGCTTGAACGCCTGCTTGGACGTACAAGAATAAGTCATACTATGCCGTAGAAAATCCACTTTCCATAAAGATAATGGAGGTAACTCCTTAGGAGCTATTGCTACAAAAGGACCCTGCGGCCTATTACTATCATTTAAAAAGATTTAAGAGGCCCCTTGATAGAATTTGCTACAGGTAGCCACTGTGTAGCTAGTGTTGAATTACCTATATTTTAAGCACTTTTGAACCACATTTTATTATCTGGTGAGCTCAGTTTCAGTGAAACCTTTCGATCGAGTAAAGTCTATAAAAAAACGTCCCCAATTATTATGGCTAGCGAATAAATATTTTTGCAGCAATTTTGGCAATTTTTCTGTGAAAGCTGTCATCCTTAAAAAGCCAGTACATTTCCAGGGCGAGGCGCGCGTCAATTTTTTTGACGTGCTGCCATTGTTAACGCAATAAAATGAAACTGTCGAGTTTCGCAAACGATAGCAATTTAATGATATTTTTAGAAGTACCTATAAATTGTAGATGGATAGATAGTTATACTCTTTATTTACTTTTTATAGTTATACACTGTTGGACATGAGCCACCCCCAAATAAAGGAGTTATTTGGGGGTGGCTCATGTCCAACAGTGGACGTCTTTTGGTTGAAATGGTGATGATGATACACCATAAAAAATAACATAAAGAGTTTAGAATTAACACGGTGTAACAATGGGCGGTCTTATCGCCAAAAGATGGAGAGAGACTGACCATCTCTTAGCTACCAGTGGTTTAATTCAATTTCTATTTTTAATGTGTTTTTTTTTTAATTATTATTACTTATCTACATTGTGCTCACATATTAGAAGCGACAAGAAATATTAATCATGTAACTAAGATTTATGTCATTCATAACATGATTTAAAAGAGTGTCCATGGAGTTTCTTGCAAGTTCTTCTCCATTAAGATCTACGCTTTGGAACGTGCAATTTAGCTTCACTTTTTTTTTGACTGACCGACATTTTGGCAATTCAAAAGTGCCTGTTGGTAGTCTATTTGAAATAAACGTTTCTGATTTCTTATGATTTTTTACAGACAACCTTTGGATGAATTTGATAGAAAAGGAAAAAAGATACGAAGATAGTTCGTGGCTATCCATGGAAATAATTTGTTTGATACGATTGCTAAGAAAAAATTACATATTTGAGCAGTCTTTATTGGTTCCTATAAACCAATAGGTAAATAACTTTCTTGAATAGTCTTGTAACAGCTTTAGAAGCAGTAGCAACACTCCTCTTCACAGGCTAAAATATGTCAAACAAGTCTTACCTACCTGGTTAACTTTCACGTGGTCTTCTTCAGGCTGCTTTTTATAATTATGGTCTTACCTGTGAACAAAGAAAGTAATCATTTTGTTATATTCCTTTAGTTATATTTCTAACGACGTATTTTTACACTCCAAAAAATCGACACTACATTCAACCCTTCTAACAAGACAAGACGATTTCCCAAACCACCGCTCCACTCCATATTCTCTCCCATCTCCAAATCAGCGTGCAAATCAGAAAACTTAGAGTACCTTTCAAACATTTTTTATACTTGACAAACTCTTTCGAAGTTCGTCCAACTAAGCCCGAACATTCATACTTCGTTACGACGAAAATATTCGCTGTCACTTGAAGAAAAAAGTGGGAACAAGTCTTAGGAATCGATTGTGGAGAGAGAAAAAGTTGTTTACATAATATTGTAGAAGTGTGGACTTTCGTGTTTTTATTATTATTTTGCTCAGTTGATGTAAGAGATAGTCTTCACAATAATATTTTAAGCCATGTCATCGCAACTTATGACATTTAACACTCTGTGCCTCGGAAAGCACGTAAAACCGTTGGTCGCGGTGGTCATTCGTAGATCTTTGACAGTCATTATAGATAGTCAGATGCCAGAAAGTCTGACCATCAGTCTATCTAAGGAGTATTGTGTCGCCCAGTAACTGCGTTGTAGAGGTCTGATAGGCTGTCACTCTATATAAAATAGCCGCATCCGGTAAGACTGAAAGCCGACCCCAAGCTAGTTGGGAAATGGCTAAGGAGTTGATGATGATGATGGTCGCAACTTATACCAACAGTTGCATCAATTAAAATACCTTAGAAAAATGGATAAGCAGTTTATGGCGCTTTTTGTACCTGAAAAATGAACAATCATATACAGATCTTATTTATTGGCGCACCAAACAATACGAATAATATTGATAAAATGTAAGTTGAAACAAAAAAATCTTAGGTTCTCTTTAACAGTTTTTTAGCCACCCTTACAATTTGAAATGGAATGAAAGTGTTCAGTATAAAAGGTAAACCCCGTCGCCGCAGACGCTCATAAATAAAACGGGTTCTTCCTTAGTTCCCGTGACTTCGCCTGTTCTTGAGAGTGGCTGGTGGTTCGTGGCTCCCGATGTCGCGGCGACTGTCTGGCAGAGACTCTAAATTAAACATGTGCTTGCACTGGGTACTGGGTGTTTCTAGTATTATTTGGATTTTATCAGTCATTATGATTGGGATAAACACTTCTTCTTACTTGTAAGTCGATGTGTATTTATATTAATAATTCTTTATACTGATTTGCAGGGTGATTCTCAGCCACCGTAGGCGGGCTTGCGGACGGTGAGCGCCTCAAAGAGACTGATGTGAGCAAGATTGACAACACCAAATTAAAGCGAAAAGGGTAACTGCAGGAACACAGTTATAGGTTTTAATCAGTCTGACTCTCCTTTCTGATACACTTAGAGTGGGAAAAGTCATTTGATGACAGTCATGCAAAAATATAAACATCATTAACATTGAGAGGTATCCATATATACCTGCCTTCTGTGTCTATAAGATAATTGAAAAGCTAAATTTTCAGTCGAAGATAAGAGATCCATCTATTAACTCCTCATTTATCACTCTCAGTAATGGCACATTCTTGGTATTTACGGTTACAAAGAAACATCTTTTATTATCTTTCCATGTCATCTTGTCTAAATCTAAAGCATCATTAATCAAAGAATCCTGACTTGATAATATTTCTTTCAGATTCGCATCAAATGTCAAGGTCCTGAAGAAAACTGAATATCTAATATAAAAAGTACCTAAGATTCCGAATATCATTTGTCAAAGGAAGGTAAAGGGACTGTGAGTGAAATATGGGCAGGCGAATAATATAGTCTTTATTCACGAAAATCTTTAGTGTATGAAAATACCTCTGTTACGAAGATGTGGGTACATGCTACCAGATATTTATGGGCCAACTAGTTCTGCCAGCGGATTAAAATATATAAAATTAAAATTAATTTATTTCAGATAGCGTTGATTCATATTATAACCAAAATTTCAATCTTATCAAAATCATAATTACAATCAAAAAACGACATTAAAAGTAAAAATAAAGTTACATATTATTATTAAAACAATCAGAATTAAAATCAAAATCATAATTAACATGTTTTATAGTTAACTGGCAATAAATTAAATTACAACACGTTCAAATTACCCCCCTAATAAAGGATTTTTGAAATGGTTTAAAATTTTAAAATGGTTTAAAATGGTTGAGCTGAGTGGTGCTAATATTCGCGTCAGGTCCGTGAACGGACGCTGTCAGTTGAGACTGGTCATCTCTTAGCTGCCAGTTGCTATTTTAATATCTATATTTAGTTTTTATTTTTACTTTATTGACATTTTTCTCACATGATAGTGACAAGAAACATGTAACAGAGATATTCGTAATTGCAAAACACGATTGAAAAGAGTGTCCATGGAGTTTCTTGCACATTCTTCTCCATAGAGATCTACGCTTTAGAATGTGCAATTAGCATCATTTTTTCTGACTGACTGACTTCTTGACGTTTCAAAAGCGGCTGTAAATGGTTTATTTGAAATAAATGCTTTGAATTTGAATTTGATTTCCATAGCGGAGAAGAGATCCTGTTAGCTACAGTCTTCAAAATTCAGTTGCAACTTCCGCGCACTCTGGAGATCAGGGATACAATTTCAGTAGAGGTCTGCATTTTCCATCATCATTATGAAAATTGTATCAGCTATCTTAGGGGAACTTATACCCGAGGTAAATGTATCAACGACTGTAGTCTTTGCGAGTGCGTAGTTTTATCTATATCCATGCTATTGTTTAAGCGCTGTGCCTAATCTTAACATTACCACTAAACTTAAATTATAGAATAGAATAGAATAAACTTTATTGTACACCAAAAAATTAACACAACTTATACATAAACTTAAACCTATGGGCACAATGGCGGTCTTATCGCTAACAGTGATATCTACCAGACAACCTTAGGTTGGATAGTAAGAACTTAAAATAATACAGGGGGTAGTCTGCGGTGTAAATTATCTATATATATATGTAAAGAAAAATACCTAATTTTCTTTAATTTAAATTTCCCGCGTTATGATCGTCATAGACACAGCCTTGCATGCTAGCTCCTAGAAAAATAAGTTTTGTTGTCGATAAAAAGAAGGTCTGTGGTCTATGAAAAGGATAACCTAAAAATACGTCACGCTGTAATTAATTTTGAAAAATAATCTCTAAAATAGAAAATACTGTTGTAAATGTGTTTAGGAACTGACATTGTGATTAATAACATTAAATGTCGTTTCTTTTCTTACAGGTATGTAAGGTTTTGTATTTAAAACTGTCTTTGTTGGAGTAATGTAAAACTAACAATAAAATTTAACTTTTCTTACAGAGAAACTCAATTGTGTTTGATTTTGTCACCCTAAGCTCAAATATTTCGGAAAACATCTTATAAAACGACATTTATTGTCAAAAATGGAAAAGTTGAAATTTACGTTTCAAGTAAAATCAACAACAGACGGAAAATCAAACTACATCGCTATAACCTCAATTGCAACCGAAGATGATAAAATTTTCCTTATCCCTGAAGATTATCAATCAGTAGCACTCCACAAACATATCCAAACTTTAGAACAGTATGCTACAGTGAAAAATACTTTGAGAAAAAGATATCAATCAAGAAGCGTATGGATTAAAGCAACAGAGGAATTGTTACTAACTTATGTTGATGAGGATGGCAACATGATTTTCCAGGACCGATTTCTAGAGGAAACAACTAATGAACAATTGGCTAGTTCAAATAAAAAGAGTTCAGAAGACCCTATGGTAAAAATATTGGAAAAATTAGTTGAAGAACATCAAAACAAAGAAAAACAAAGTGTAAAAAAGTTAGCAGACAGGTTTATAATAGAAAAATTTGATGGAAAAAATTCAGGTGCGTCTCAGTGGATGGAAGTATTCGAAAAAGAATGTACAAGGTTTGATATACAAAAAGATGAAGAAAAAATTGAAATTCTCAGGTTACTTCTAGAAAAATCATGCACTGATTGGTACTCTTCCATGATGATCAAGCAAAGTCTAGATTCCGAGTGGTCAGAATGGAAAACAAATTTTTTGCAAACCTATGCAAATAAGGGTTGGAATACTAGCAAGTATGCTTTATTTTTCAAATATCAATCAGGATCTTTATTGGAGTATGCAGTGAAAAAAGAAAGACTTTTACTAGAAGTAAGGAAAACAATGGATGAAGGAACCTTAATTGATATCATTGCCGCTGGCTTACCAGATTTTATCACAGATAGAATTAATAAAGAGGAGATTTTATATACAAGGAATTTATTTAATGAACTTGGCAAATTAGAACATTTAGTTGCAAGGAAAAAAAAATTTTACAAAAGAAAGGAAGACACTAAACAAATTAAAGAAAAATGTAGCATTTGTGAAAAATTGAAGAAAGGTGTACGATATCATCCAGAGGATTCCTGCTGGTTCAAAGCAGAAAAAGATAAAAAGCAAATAAAACTCATTAATAATTCAGAATTAGAATGTGAATTACAATGTGAAAATCAAAAAAACTAATAGTGCCGCCATTGATCAAAGTTAAATTAGTGCTAAATAAAAGTATTGAAGTATTTGGAATTTACGACTCGGGATCTAATGTCTCACTAATAAATTCAAAGTTGTTGAAGATACATAATAAGGAAACGAGTTGTTCCAGCAACACTAATTTGAAAACAATTAATGGCGTTAAAAAGGCAACTGGCATAATTACACTGGATGTAGCCATTTTTGATGTAGAAAAAAAAATGAATGTCTTTGTAATAGACAAAGAAAATTTTGACTATGACTTCTTGGTTGGACTGGATTATATTAAAGAATTTTACCTAGTGCAAAACGAAAACTTGGAAATTAGCCAGAAAATACCTATACAAAGAAGTGAAATAGTTACTAAGCAGACTAATAAAACAGATATGAATACTAAGGAAAAAAAAACTGATAATTTAGTAAACTTCAATGAAGACTTCAAAGAAGAAAACTTCCAAATTTGTATAAATCATCTAGGCTATCAAGAACAGGCAGTGATTGATGATTTGATTTTTAAACATAAATATGTGTTCGCAAAGGATAAATATGATATAGGAAAGGTAACTGATTATGAAGCACACATTGATTTACTTGTAGAAAAATATTGCAGTAAAAGGCCATATCGTTGCACCATGGAAGACAAGAAAGAGATTGAAAACCAGATTGCAAAATTATTGGAAAAAAATATAATAGAAGAATCATACAGCCCGTTCGCAGCACCAGTTACATTAGCTTATAAAAGAGATGAAAATAAAAGATCAAGATTGTGCATTGATTTCCGAGACTTAAATAAAATAGTTGTGCCTCAATCGCAGCCGTTCCCTCTCATTGAAGACTTAATAGTAAAAACAAGAGACTGCAAGTTTTTCTCTACACTGGACCTAAATTCTGCATTTTGGTCTATACCACTGCGTGTTACAGATAGACACAAAACTGCATTTGTGACACAAGAGGGTCACTATCAATGGACGTGCTTGCCATTTGGCTTAAAGACATCCCCAGCCATTTTCCAAAGAATAATGTGTAACATAATTCGAAAGCACAAGCTTGGAGAGTTCACCGTATGTTTCATCGATGACATTTTATTATTCTCAAAATCTTTTTCAGATCATGTTAAACATTTATAAAAACTATTTGAAGCAATTAAAAGCGAAGGTTTGAAACTTAAATTCTCTAAGTGCACATTTGCAGCAGACGCAGTTAAATACTTGGGACATGTAATACAGAACAATTCAGTGAGACCGCTAAAAGACAACTTAATATCAATTAAAAATTTCCCAACTCCAAAAACAAAAGAATGTGAGACAATTTTTGGTAAAAATTAACTTTTATCATAAATATGTGCCAAATATTGCTATAAAACTGGAACCATTGCATCGCCTTTTGAGAAAAGGACAAACTTTTAACTGGACACAAGCTTGCCAAGAGTCATTTGATGAAATGAAAACAATATTGTGCTCTCAACCAATACTGACAATTTTTGATCCCAATCTGCCTATACATATTTACACTGATGCTAGTATTCTTGGAGTCGGAGCAGTTCTGAAACAACCACAAGAAAACAATGAAGAAAAACCAGTAGCATACTTTTCTAAGAAGTTAAACGAAGTACAAAAGAGGAAGAAAGCAATATATCTTGAATGCCTGGCAATTAAAGAAAGTCTAAAGTATTGGCAACATCTACTAATAGGTAGAAAATTTACTGTTTTTTCAGATCACAAGCCACTGGAGAATATGAACATAAAATCTAGAACAGATGAAGAATTAGGAGATCTAACATATTACTTATCACAATATGATTTCCAAATTAAATACTCTCCGGGAAGATACAACATTGAAGCTGATTGTCTAAGCAGGAACCCAGTCCTTGAACCAAATGATAATCAAAACGAACAGTTAAAAGTGGTAAACATAATAACACTTAAAGATATCTTAGAAGATCAGGTCAAAAATGAATATATACAGTGCAGAAAAGACAAGTTAATAACAAAAAATAATGTATATTACAAGAAAGTAAAGAAGAAAGAAAAAATAATTATATCAGAAAAATTTAGTATAGAATTCATGAAGAATATACATACAGATCTAGGTCACATAGGAACTAGACAAATGCAAAGAATGATTAGTGCCGTGTATACATCAGAAAACATGACGAAAAACATTAAAAGGATCTGTGAGAGTTGTATAGTATGTTTAAAGAATAAATCAAGAGGACAAAATAAGTACGGATTAATGTCACACTTGGGTCCAGCCACAAAACCTTTCCAGATATGTTCTATTGATACTATTGGAGGTTTTGGTGGTTCCAGATCAACAAAGAGATACTTACACTTGTTATCGGATCATTTCACGAGGTATGCTTATATTCTGACATCAAGTACTCAAAATGCCAATGATTTCATCAAACTAATTAGAAACTGTGCAGAAGCAGATGACATTGAATTGGTACTCTCGGACCAATACCCAGGTATAAATTCAAAAGTGTTCAAGAAGTTTTTGGATGAAATGAATATCCCAATAATTTTCACATCAGCAAACTCGCCTTTCTCTAATGGCTTAAACGAGAGATTAAACCAAACATTGGTAAATAAAATCAGATGTAAGATAAATGAACATGACACAAGAATTGCATGGACAACTATAGCACATGACTGTGTAAAAAAATACAATGACACAGAGCACACTGTTACTGGGTATGCCCCATCTTACCTACTTTATGGTAGAGATGTTACGATTTTGCCCAGTGAGCTGAAACAGAAGAAGACTGAATATGATTTAATACAGGCCAGGAAAAGAGCATTGGAAAATACAATCAGATCACATAACTACAACAAGATAATTTATGATAAGAATCGAAGACATATGGATTTCAAAGTTGGTGATATTGTTTATGTTGAAAATGGCAATAGATTGAACAGAAAAAAACTCGATGAATTGAGACTGGGACCCTGCAAGATCTTGGAAAAAATTTCAAACTCAATTTACAAGATAGACACGGGCCATAAGAAAACGGAATCAAACTTTTTCCACATCTCAAAGCTAACGCCAGCTCCGCAGCCCCTGCCTACGCTTGAAGAGTACACGTAAGCAGATGCATTGTATTGTCTTCTCCGGGAGGGGAGATGTAAAGAAAAATACCTAATTTTCTTTAATTTAAATTTCCCGCGTTATGATCGTCATAGACACAGCCTTGCGTGCTAGCTCCTAGAAAAATAAGTTTTGTTGTCGATAAAAAGAAGGTCTGTGGTCTATGAAAAGGATAACCTAAAAATACGTCACGCTGTAATTAATTTTGAAAAATAATCTCTAAAATAGAAAATACTGTTGTAAATGTGTTTAGGAACTGACATTGTGATTAATAACATTAAATGTCGTTTCTTTTCTTACAGGTATGTAAGGTTTTGTATTTAAAACTGTCTTTGTTGGAGTAATGTAAAACTAACAATAAAATTTAACTTTTCTTACAGAGAAACTCAATTGTGTTTGACTTTGTCACCCTAAGCTCAAATATTTCGGAAAACATCTTATATATATATAAAAGAAGAAACTGACTGACTGACATATAAACGCATAGTTGAAACTGCTGGGACTAGGAACATGAAATTTTGCACAAGACTTCCTTTTATGATCTTGCCGAGCACTATTAAAGGATTTTTAAGTGGGAAGTGGGACTAAAATTTGTATGGAAAACCTATTTCACGCGAGTGAAACCACTGGCAAATACTAGCATTCTATAATTTTAAACCACACACATCACATTACAATTTTAAAGACGAAAGGAGTAACATATATTATACACATTATACATAAATGTATGTGTAATATTTAGGTATATGTTACTCCTTCACGCTCAAAGGTTTGAACGCAATTAGATGGAAATTGGCACCACGGTAGACCATGTCCTGCAATAGTAGGTATCGGGTAATTTTTATCCCAGGAGTATATTCCCTTGGGATATTCAACTATCATGGAGGCAAGGCCACTGGCAGAAGATAGTCTAACAAAATAGCCTAGTTGTACAAATAAGAACATTGCATCGTGAAAATTTTCAATCTGTTATTATTACCGTTGGACTATTTAGAAGACAAGTCAATAGAACATGACATTTGAAAGTTAGAGTAGTTGACATCACTGACTGTGAATATATTTGCACGCAATATTGTGGCAGAATAGGGTGAAACCAACTTACTGTAAAATCTTATGTACCATTCTAGTCAATAATATCACACAACGCCGTCCAGTCCCAAGCTAAGCAGAGCTTGTGTTATGGGTACTAGACAACTGATAAACATACTTATAATATTTCTAAATACATACATATATAGATAAATTACACCCAGACTCAGAACAAATGATCGTGCTCACCACACAAACATTTGCCTGGGTGGGAATCGAACCCACGACCTCCGGCATAGCAGTCAGGGTCACTAACCACTAAACCAACAGGCCAGTCAATAAATATTTTGATTGATTCAAATATCATCATCATCATCTTCCTGCCCATATCCTGTTTTATTTGGGGTCGGCGCAACACGTTTTTTTCTTCCATTCTGCCCTGTCACTCGTCACGCTGTCACTAACTCCCTTTTCTTTCATATCACTTCTCACAGAGTCCTTCCATCTTTTCATTGGTCTCCCTCTCCCTTTCCATCCATCCACATGTAAACTCATTACTCTTTTAAAAACTGCTTTGATTGATTCAAACGTAAATTGTTATTTACCGTTTCCAAAAACCTTTCTCTCATGAGTTATTTACTAAAACCCGATTCACTTTTGAAAGCAATAAAGTGTATTCCCAGGCAGTGCAGTAAAATTTCCAATCTGTCCACAATCTGCAGTAAAGTGTGTCAAGTTGTCGTGTTTCAATCCTTGATCCCGTGGGACGGGGTTCGATGCCGCGTCGGGGACCGCCTCGTCAATACGAATATTATATGACATGCGATACTGGATCAGTTACGTGTTTTATGGAAAGATAGTAAGTTTACGTGAAAGTTCAATCACTTGACAGATATTATTGGAAAGATTAGGGAGAAAAAAAACTGTACTCACCGCATATAAATGTGTTACATCTCTGTACTTACTTAAAAAAGTGACTGTATTCTGTATAAAAACTAAATACTTTCTAAACTGAACACTATTTTTTGATAGGCTATATTTGCAAAGAAACAAATAAAGACAATCACTTTTAAAACAATAATTCAAATAACTCAATGATTGGTTGGAAGAAAACTCAACTTTGATTTAAGCTCACCTATGTACATGAACTCTGATATCCACATATTTTGTAACTAATCATGGTGTACAACATAGAATATAAAGTTAAAAGTTTTAACAATTTATTTATTTATGTATGTACACACAAACATCACACAACAGGAACAAGATCACATAAATGTGTATTTTTGTTTCTTTTTTACGTGGGAAATCATCAAATCACTTATTGCACTCTGGGTTTAGTGGATATTTTCGGTAGGTACGGACACTAGAAACAGTAACTGCAGCGATCCGTTAGATGTCTTCAACAGTCAGCTAGGTTCTCTTTGAATTTTTTTACAAAAACAAAGTCATTTTTCAAGTCCGTCTATTAATCTGCCAAGGGCTTCTAAAACCGCTCAATGGATTTTGACGCGGTTTTTACTATTTCACAAAACAAAAAGAAGAAGAAGATTATATTAAAAGTATGCGGAACAGGCCTAAAGTCCCGTAGACCTGGGGTGTGGTGTCTACTAGGCGACAGCCCAATAGTCAATTTCAGGCTGTTGTACATGTTTTTATCGCGTTGAGAACCGTGATGCAGGATTTTGAATTTTAGTTTTTATGCGGCGTCATAGATGTCGTTACGATCAATAAACAAGGGAATTTTGTGTATATAATTTAATTTTACACTCATGTGCATATTATCAAAACATACAGCTAAACAATAAGTGTCCATATTTCAAAGAACTCCTCACCACCTCCTCGGTCTATCTTTGTTCTTACCCGGCAACTTGGCAGATATGAAGACCTCAAAACTTTGGTTTTATTATCAAACTTCAGCGCATCAAAAGTAATTTGATGCAATTATGCAATCCCTGTTGCGCGGGTGGGCTGAGTGGTAGGTTATAATGGTATTATCAAGGTAAAGAGGGTTTGAAGATAAATATTGAATTTGTAATCCATTCAGCTGTTCAAGAAACTACGAATAATAGCATAATTAGCCTATTATAAGGCTGAGATTCAGAGCTCTTTTCTAGGAGAAGGAATAGACTGTAATATGAGCCCAGTTCGAGTTGGTGGATGTCAATTGTTTTTGAATTTTTGGATATCGAACATGCTCGGTTTATAAACGACACGTTTGGCAGTGATGGCACATGAAACAGCCTTTTCTCACGAGTTGTAGATCGTGAGTACAAACCCAGAGAGTTTCTTTACTTTGTGCAATTAATTTCATCACCATTGCTCTCAAAACGTTGAAGGAAATAAATAAAAGTATATAATAATAATCAAACGCCGGCCTCAACGCCACAAATAATTTCTCAAAGAAAATAAAACTTTGTCTAAGAAAATTAGGACTATCAAATTGGGTAGAACTGAAACATTCAATAGATTAAAGACGACGCCGCCGGCGAACATCACTAACTTTATTTTATAGCTATAAATAATTTTCTTCTGTTCTTGTAGTAGTTTTAACAAGGTTATTGGTTAGACGGTCTTTTTTTGGCATCGTGCTAGAATTTAAATTTATTAAGTTAATGTTGTAGCCAAATAAAAATAGCAGCAACACCTAAAAATAAGGAAAGTAAAGTAGCAGTACCTTTGTGCTCTTCTATTCGCTTTTGTTTTTTTCATTTTTAAGTGTTTGTGTGTACATAAATAAATAAAAAACAGACTTTAAGCTGTTCTTGGGCCTAATTATCATTGAAAGTACTATACTTTTATACAAATATTAAAAAGAACATAATTATATTTGTATTTTTGTTTGTAATGAATAAACTCATAAATTACTGGATCGATTTTAAAGAATCTTTCACCAGTAGAATGCTAATTTAGCACTGAGTGACATTGACTACTTTTACCCTGGCACAAACAAGTACCTAATTACATGTGCTTAATATACTTCTGCCTAACGTTTCCAGGAGTACGTGCGTGATGTGGATTAAAGAAGAACAGTGTTACTAAAATACTAACTAACTAGTGTTAGTTATAACATCGCTTTGGACTTGTCTGTAAAGGTGTTATAATGTAATAATAAATAAATAAGTATAATAGCATAATCAGCCTTTTAATGTTCCCTCTGCTGGGACTCAGACCTCCTCTCTAGGAGAGGGAATGGGCCGTAATCCACCACGCGGGCGCAGTGCGGGTTGGTGAATGTCACATGTCTTCGATTTTTTTTTTGGTTCTAGGATATGCCGGTTTCCTCACAATGTTTTCCTTCACCGTTTTGAGAGCAGTGGTGATGAAATAAATAAGTAATAATAAATAAATAAAACATAACATGTTCTCAATACTCTAAGCTACACCTATATGGAAACGAAAATGGGACTACAGGACTAGGACCCCCTAAAAACTTCACACACTCAAGCAACAGACCCTTGAACTTCGAAACTATCGAGTGGTACCTACAACACTATGAATTAACACTTAGCACCGCGTTCTCAATAGAACGGTGTCAATCAATCGTCGACAGGCCTACAGTACGGCGCAATAAATAATGCACGTGACATGCCCTTGTAGCTTTGTACTAAAGTTCGATACCAGGCGAAGTTCTGAGCGAAATCGAGAGTCTGTCACTGCGAGAATATGTAAAGAGATTTAAATTATTCGTGGTTTACTAAGATTTGTAGATCCAAGCGTAGTTTGTTACAGATACTTGATAGTCAGCCTTTGTGCTTTTGTGTTGCATGAAGTTTAAATAAAAAAATAGTTTTAATAACAATAGGTTTTACGATTGATTTGCGATACAATTAATTCGATTATAATTCACTCTTTTTTTCTTGATAGGTTCGCACTTGACCACTATCTTACCTGATGGCAAGCGACGATGCGGTCGACGATGGAGCGCTAAGCACGTTCCATCGTAGAAATAACCTATTCACTCTCGACTTAAAGATTCCCGGGTTGTAGCCATCAGAATTCCACTCCTTAGCTGTGTGCACAATGAATGCGTTTCCAAAACGTTTCGTGCGTATAGGTGGAATGTCCACCATGTACCGGTGGCGCATTGCCGTACGCCTGATGGTCGGATGATGGAACGGGCTAGGCGGAATTAGGCAACTGGTAGAAAACCGACAGGCTAGCAACTCGGCGTCGATGCTCAAGACTTTGAAGCCTCGACTCAACGAGTGCATCATTGCCAATGATCCTCCTGGCTCGTCTCTCAATTGCCTTAAGTGCATCAAACTGGTATCGGGCAGATCCATCCCAAAGATGAGAGCTCGATCGTGTACTCCATACACGATCGAACTTCGGAATTCGCCAGATGCAAGACACACAGAACCAGTCAACGTGGCGAGACTTGATGGACGTATATTATGTCTAAATGTGGACGGCTCTGGACTGAAATGGCATTGAAGAGGATGATTTTTCATAAGGTATCTGAACATCTGTTATGCTTTTGGTATATTTGATATGTTTTTAAAGAAGAGGGAATAACTTAGCAAGAGTCATTGATTTGTTTGCCCACAAACAGTTTTTTTGTAAAGTGTATATTATATGTATTTATTAATATTTAAACTATATGTTGTATTTTGTTTTATGTTTTTAATCTAATTTAAGATTTTACAAACTTTACTTATTTCTACACGCTATTGTCTACATTTCTTCTGATCTTTTCTTTTCGCAGGTCTGCTAGAAGAAATTTCTTTTTGAAATAAGCAGTACCTTTGTACAAATTTTTATAATGTTGTATCTTTTTCAATGTATATGTGTGTGTACATAAATTATAAAATAAATAAATAACAGGTAGTATTAAAAAAATAATAAACAACGAGTCTGAAAAACCGATAAGTAATTGCAAATCCCTACCGGCTGCTGTGCCGCTGTGACTACCATGAAATTCATACCACTAATGGCTATTAAGATAATTCCATGATACTTGCTTTAACATTAACCTAATCATGGTACTGCCAAATTTACAACCCTCCTCTATCCACTACAAACCAGACCCTATACCTATAAGCCTATGGTTACATTTACGGGTACCTCACAACATACACAGGTACATCAATAGAACATTGTCAATCAATCGCGACGACACGCGGCACGCGTCTTTTAAATAATGCAGGACAATCTACCCTCGGGGCCCGGGGCCCCTGGCACGGGGCCCGGGGTGGCGTCATAACGTGGCAATGTAACTGTTGATATGTGGCACTTTACAAGGGAGGGGGGAGTTGAACTTGAAGGTTGAAGGTTGATTGGAAACATAATAAGTAAACGATCATTTTTTTCTGATTATTCGCCGTTCTATGTTGGGAGATCCGTAGTCGTTTCTTTGGGACTCATCGATCTTGCGAGATTGTTTGAAGAGAGGTACCGTAGTTCCGGAACGTAATGGGTAACTGAAGGATCAAAGGTGGGTTTTAATCAGTAAAAGACTGACAATCTCTCTAGCTCTATGAATAGCGGGAGAAGTTTTTTGATCATTATTTAACCTGAACAAAAACTCATCGACCTTCATTGATTCAGCACATTTCTTGTATACGCCACAAACCACACACAGTCAAATTTAACTTTCAGGAGTTGCAGGGTTTGTGAAATTTGTGACGGGCTAACACTAAAAAAAAAATTACTTATTTATTTATTTATTATTTAGTTTTTATACTTTGACGTAAATATTAATTTGGAATGATAATTGTTGTGATTTTTATTGTGATTTATTTTTATTTGTGATTTGACTTCTATTTAACTAACTTCAATTTCAGAAGTCGGTGTTAAATAAGAAACAAACAATACCGAGAAACATCGACTTCCGAAATTAAAGTTATTTTTATTATTATAATTTTTGTAAAAAGTTTTTAATTTTCTGTTTGTCTTCTATTACCTTGCATCTACCATGTGATGTTTCTGTACTACTATAAGGTCGACTGGTAGAAAATGCCTAAGGCATCAAGTATGCCTTCATGCAGGGTTTTATTGCATTATTTTAATAAATAAATTTTCATCTTTTTTCTATGGCCTACGCTGTTTATTTGTGGCTGCATGATCACGTGAGATTTGCTTTTTTAACACATTTTTTTTATACAGGAAATTAAAGCCATAACCACATAAGCGGAGACAGGAACCATACCTACAATTTAATGCAAAACAGACACAAACGATTGTTGGTACAGGCTGGCGAACATTAAATTTAAATTACCGCCGACGAACATGAAAACAGTAAGGAGACACGCTTAATTATAATTTGAAGCGGGCGTGGGAGGCGCCATCTGTGGCTCCGATCTGAACTAGACTAGGACATGTATGGTTATTCGGGGAAACAAGAGATGTTGAATTTTTATGGCTGTGATAAAAAAGTGAAGAGTATGTGACTGTACGCAGGCTTTGTAAACGAAATGATGATCATTACTGCAGTGTCAATGTCTTCAAATAGGAATTACTCCTGTATAGTGGGTGCTATAACAAACATGTAAAATCGCATACAACAAGACACCTGGAAGAACAACTATCTGTAGGCCAGACAAATAGTTGTTCTTTGCGGATATCGAACTCGCGCCACGCAGCGCAAGAGCCAATCACTACGCTGAAACATGCTGAAATAACCTTGAATCAAATCTTCCACGCATCTTCTTCCCATCTTCGTTTCTAGTGAAATGAGGGCGTGCTATCAAGTAATATCAGGAGAAAACCTTACCTATTTTGTATTCGCTTAATATCGTAGAATTTCTCAGTAACTGAATCCTCAAGTATCTTGATACTGAATATTACTTTTTTTTTGTCACTACTGGCTGTTGTCAGCCACTTCACTCGCGCAATTGTAGATTATTTTTTTAGGTGGGAAAATCATCTAATGACATCCCCCACTCTTGGGCAGCGCGAGAGGACTTGTCAGACTTTTACTGACTAAAAACCCACTCCGGTTCCTTTTTTGCCATTGTTCCAGGGCCCCGGGAATCTCTTTCGCCTTACCCATATCTCTAGTAGGTTTCGACCCTGCTGGGCCCCTACGGTTGCTGGCATCTCCTTGAGGCGCCTTTGGAACACTACGCGCCGTCGACGGCTTAGGCTTGGTCCGGACGGTTACCGGACGGTCGGACGGCTAGCTACCCATTGCTCGCCGTCCGCAAGCCCGCGCCTACCCCAAGTGAATGTCTCCGAGATGAAAATTGTATTCTATGTGCTATGCCAGGGCATGGTTTACCCGTGCACCAAGTTTAATCAAAATATATTCTGCCGTTCGACCGTGAAGAACTAATAAACACACAAACTTTCGCCTTTATAATACACTAATATTATATTTATGGTATGTTACTTGTAGCATACCTATAAACCAAAATTTTATCAATTTTCTGAGACAGAAACAGAGCTTAGTTAGCAAAGGACTTAGCAAGATAATAAATGGCTGATGAACAGATACTGATAAAAAAGTCGTTCATAAAATATTAAACCACAAAGTAAATGAGATACAGAAAACTTCAAAATAATAATGATAAATTACTGAAACAATGTTGCGGTCAAATTTGCAAAGGTCAAATAATTACTTAGCTTTAGCGAAAGGCTCTGAAAATAACTTTGTAAGAAATTGTATCAGCAAATTGTTTACACGACAAAATACAAGTTTTTATAAATTTTCTTTAGCCTCGTGTCCTTAAATAATTATCTACAGATTTTTGCACAAAATATAATTACACGGTACAAAAAAAGGCTTTAAGAATTAAATGGATAAGTTCCTGTGCTTGCCTCGGTCTGTTAATGGATGGGATTCTGATTCTGTGCTGGGAGGCTCTAACATATTCCGCCAATGATGAAATGAAAGATGTCACAGATAGCCCTGCAGTGTGGCTATCAGACTCTGGATGTTCATGTTTCAAGTTGACTAGTCGGTATGCCTTGGTCGGGGTGAGGCTAAATGGCTGTTGCTCAAAGTAGGTAAGATCTATAATTTTATTAACAACAACAAATAAGTGGACCTAGCGTTTAAGTGTTTAGCTCAAATGAAAACGCTAACATCAGTCGAATTTGCCATTTGTAACTTTCTAGTTGTAAGTTCCATTCTTTCTATTCCAACTAATGCCTTTAGCATCGTAAGGAAATCGGAATGCCCTATATATGAACCAAAAATTTGAAGACATTTGTGACATCCATCAATCCGCAATAGGCGACACCGCGTGGTGGATTACGGCTCATTTCCACTCCTAGAGAGGAGGTCTGAGTCCCAGCTGCGGGAAATAAGGCTGATTGATTATGCTTAAGCTATGCCTATTTAAATATTTCTATTTTATCTTTTACTGTGCAAATATTAATATTTATATTCTTTTATTGTACGCACAACTTTTATATAACAATAAAAAAAGGACAGCTGGTGTAGTACACAAGCGAGCTTAGTCCACAATTGGGTTTAGGGCAAAAATTTAACTCAAAAATCTTCACTTGTTTCAGTTATCCTCGGGACTTTGTAGCATCAGTCTAAGAATGTAAGCAGGCAGTCTGTTATGTATAGCACGCAACTCGAGGCAAGTTTTATGGCGCGGCCGCCTGACCAGGCGGTCGGCCCTCGCTCAAGATATTGTGGACTTGAATATTGATTGCTTAAATGCTTTTCGAATAGTTAGCGTCTGGAAGGTTTGATGGGGAAGTTAATGGTCGTGTACTTCCGTGTATTAATACGTATAGGACTTTTTTTATTTCTTTGTCAGGATCATACAAATGTTTAAGGCATGCACTGTAACTTTAACTTTGATAGAAGTTACAAAATACTCACTTTCCTCAATGGCGTTACCCGCGTTTTAAGTCCAAATTTATCCAGGTTTTCGTCTCTGCCTAACTTTCAAGTACTTTCAACCGTTAAGGTATGATTGATTTCAAAACTAGTAAGACAGGTCTTTTTGATAATCTACACTAATATTATAAAGAGATAAAGTTTATTTTTTTTATTTGTAGGAGGTAATCTCTGGAAGTACTGGTCCGATTGCAAAAAATTTTTCATGTTAGAAAGCTGCTTTATTCCTGAGTGATATAGCTATATTTTATTTACGTCGGCAAAGCCGCGGGCAAAAACTAGTGATAACATAACTTCAGATGTCATAATCAATTGGAAATTACAGTATTTAGCCACCGAGAATGAGGGAAAGGGATAAAACACACCTTCGAACAGTCTGATATCTAAATAACTCTATACATTTTCATACTCTTATAAGAAAGATAAAGTAGTCATAAGTTACAGCAAAGCAGCAGTATTATCAAGGAAATCTTGAATGCAGCCTTGAAATAGCGTGAAAATTATCATAGTTGGTGTAAAAAAGAAACTGCTGTGCAATTAAAGTTCCCACTCAAAGTCGATCTACTCTGCGGGGCGGCTACACCAAAGGGTTAATAGTCACCTCCTCCCCCTCCCGTGGGATAGACCGCAGGATTAATTTATGTACCCTAGATCTAAGACCTGGGCAAAAAACATGTTTCTAGATTAAAAACAAAAGGGTGAAGAACTTTATGGGGACAGATACTACTTTGTTTTTTGTGGAGCTGATTTAGCTTGTAGATTGAAAAAAAGGTGATGTTTATCTACGACCCCATTTATTAGAAACTGTATGAGTTAAAGACGTAGTTCTGTCAAAAACTATTGTAGTGCGGCAGTACCACAACCTTAAAAAAATAACGCACTAACTGTCGAAATGAAACTTGAAAATGGTAACGCCATAATTATGGCGGTAAGGCCCCTCTTTGAGGAGTGGCTGGAAAGACAACACGGTAGCCTTACCTTCCGCATGACGCAGGTCCTCACCTGACATGGTAAATTCGGGAGGTTTCTACACCAGATTCGTGCGGAAGAAACCAATGCCCGGGTGTCGCCATTGTGTAGACCACCCGGTGGACACGGTGCAGCATACAGTAGGAGAGTGCCCCGCCTGGGCAAAGCACCGCCGTGGCCTCGTGGGGGCGCTCGGCGGACGCGATCTCTCGCGCTGGGCCTTAGTACAGGCCATGGTCCGGAGCGAGGAGGAGTGGCAGGCGGTTGCCTTCTTCTGCGAAGCAGTAATACGGAGGAACGCCCCTCACGTCCTAGCCATCGGGATTCCGATCCCGATTTCCAGCTTTTTGATTTCCAGCCAAAGGAAACATGTTTTTTTACGGTTTTCTTGCTCTTCATAAAAACCTCATTGAGACTTCAACATACAATGATGTGCATCCACATCGTTATGCACATCATTGTAGTCGAGTGTAAAGCATAGCATAGCAGTCAACATAGATAGAAGACAATTAACAAAAAACATCAGTTTTGAATAAGCCTAACATTGTACTAGTTATGGACAAGGATTGTTTTAAACTAGGGATAAACGGATAGCAAAGTAGTCGTAGGAGTAGTCTTAACAGAACCGTCTGACCTTCTCGCTGGTTTCATTCCACCTTTTTTTAGTTGAGAATTCTAATTCTCCCTCTCTAGGGTGGAACGAGAGGGCGTGTCAGACTTTTACTGACTAAAACCCACTCCTATTTTTCTTCTTTGCCTTGCATTCCAGGACCCCGGGGTTTTCTTTCGGATACCTCATTCTGCCCGACGGGGACTACTTACCAAAAAGCAAGCCAGGCAGGACGCTGTCTGACTTGCTTTTTGGTAAGTAGTAAGCAGGCCATTATGTCTTTGCTTAAAATTCGTATATTGAAAATAATAAACTCAAATAAAAAGTTCTTTGAATTTGCAAAGAACTTTTTTCCAAGATTCCGTGGTAGGTTCAAGATTCATATTAAGCTAGACCTTGACTGGTAGAAAAAGCCTTGCTGAAATAAGTACATAAAGTTTAAATAAATAAATAAAACTACTTATTACTGAGCCATTATTTCTGCACAATATTGAGATATCTACACCTTCTATCGCACAGTAAATGTCATAACAGCCGAACCGACAGTTATATGACCACCACACAACTTGGCACTCAGTTGATGGCAGTATAACGTTATTATCATATCTACAGGAGGATCGCTGGCCATCCCAGTTAGCCTAACTCGTGTCTTACCAGCCCCGGGGGAGGATTGATTGGTGGTACTCGTGACTGGGAAATATATGGGCTAAAGTGGCGGTTAGTTATTATTATTGACGCGGTTTAATTAATGACTGATTAGCATATTCTACATTCAAATTCGAATTTAGAAACTTTAAGTCATTTGCTAAACCTCAGAGACTTGACTGATTAGCACATTCCACATTCAAATTCAGATTCGAATTTAGTATTTTCTTATAAATTGCAGAGGAGAGGTTTTTTATAAATGTGGGCAAAACACAGAAAATGAAGGAGACAGAAGAACCGTCGTACCTGGAAATAGGGAGCAACTTTTTTTTATAATTTGATTGAATTGATATAAACTAGTGCTTGACTGCGACCCTACCAGTTGGTTTTCGAAAGTTATCCAAATTTATTGAAATTGTCTTTATTTAAGGAATATTTTAAACTACCTGCTACCAGCGGCTTCGCCCACGTGATTGTAGAATATTATTCCAAGAAAACATACTCCCGGGGTAAAGATTATCGTATGGTTAGCACATAGGGTACACAAGTAGAACAATAGCAGGAAGGAGCAAAATAGCGTCCAGGACATGATCTAACCGTGAAATAATTTGCTTCGAAATTTGTTTAGCCATTTCAGCGTGAAGTAGTTACAAAGATACACATACATTCACACACAAACTTTGACCTTTATAATATTAGTGTGGTATAACACAGAGTTGAGTGGAAAAAGGATAGGGAGATTTTTTCCCAGCAGTGGGATAATGTAAGCGGTAACTAGTCTGTAATATGCTCCGTACTGGCCACTTCTAATTAATTGTATATAAACGGTCTTCCAAAAAAAAAAATTGATCTATTTAGGAGGCCCAGCATTCCTGCCAGGGCTGCGGATCATTCGAAGGCGTTACCGTAGGGTAGTAAGGGCAACCGAACTATCACGGTGAGGTTTAGTCAGTAAAAGTCTGAGACTCCTTTTCGTTCCACTCAGAGCGGAAAAAGTCATTTGATGTCTTGTCTCGTAAAAAAGAACGAGCTCTATTAAACTTTGAAAATTCTACCAATCTTCAAATAATAAATGGTGGAAATCCTCATTATGACAATAAAAAGATCGGAGTTTTCGTTAACGAAGTCGGATCTCATGAATTGCGCCGCGGAAATTGTTCGTCATGAATCATTTTAGAATTCGTGTGACGGGAAATGAATGAGAGATTCGAGTTGCTATCAAATCCGATAACAATTTTATTTTGCTACTCTTCAATTTCTGGCAACTCTTTTTGGAGTATCCTGCTCAACATTTGTCCTATAATGTGATGCTATAGAAAATAAAATATTTATTTACAATGATTTTAAAATGTTCTGATCGAACTATCGATCAGATCATTTTTAAATTGATACTTATTTTTCCATTTTTGAACAATTTGATATCATAATTTAAATTCAACAACATAATTTAATTAAAAAATAATTAGATTGTTCGATCAGTCTGTTCTGTTTCATGATAAAAATTGCATAATTATATTTTAATACAAAATACCAACGAATAGTTTTTTTTTCAAGTATTATTTAAACGATAAATCAGATAAATGAATGCAAATACTTGCCAACTCGCGTGTTCAATTAGAATAGATCAAAACCTGACGTCACCACCACACCGCGAGAAAATACTCCGAAAATCGTATTACTTCGCGTTATCTGAGGAACAAACTTTTATTTTTATTTACCGCCCTGACTGACTTTGACGAAGGGCCTAAGTTTAGAATAAAAACTTTGAAATGCCGGTATACCTCGATTTATGTGATGTACTCCTGGCCTACTTCGCTGCGTCACCCTGTGATTTATTCGGAGAGATTATTTTTTTTAACCCCTTCCTTCCTGTGAATTTGTTACCTGAAGTGCCGTTTGAGATTTGTGGCTTTAATTTAAATTGTACTTAAGAGCTTATTTATAGCTGGCCTGTTGAAAATTAGGGCTTAGCTTTAAACCTTTTTTACATTAACAAAGTGTTGGAAAAAATAAATTGGCCCTAGCTTTGCAATAAAAGTTTTTCTCTTAATTTTCACTGCCTACACTAAGCTTGATCAGGATCAACAATCTCACGTTTACAGCGGTAATAAATTAAAATGTTCAATTCAAAAACATCAAAAATGTTCATCCCCTAACCTAATCGTCAAAGGGCCAATGGCCCCTCCAAATAGCTGACACCAATCGAACCCAGTGTGCTCATTCAACATTCATTCGCTCATTCGACACACATTCACTCATTCAGTCCTAAAACCTAACGCGCTTAACCCTTCAGTGGCACTCGTTAGCCCATAGGTGCGGTCTCGTTACGCCGAACGTGTCACGTCGAATTTAATCAAACCAATTTAGCCTGTTCGCTTTTCGCTTGCACGTTTTTCGCTACTGCCAATAAAATTGATGATTTCACACAATTTAATTGAAAATTCTTGCTGTAAACCCCTTGCGGCTTACGAGATGTTTCTCAGTGTAATTAGAGGTATTGTTATGGTTTATTGTGTTTTATATATTGACAGCAGATAATTCGTTTCGTAATATTCACCACTGGCATCACATTAGTAATAGGACGGGGTGTTTAATACACTTTTTAAATCTAAACTAAATTAGGTGTACGATTCATAACATAAGCTTTAAACATGGCTTACTATACATAAAACCTATTTCTGGAACCTCTTTTGTGGGTCCAGCTTTTGATCATCGTGCCACAAAACTTAACCAAAAAAATGACTTTAAAATTAATACTCCCCTTCCCTAAAGTGTAAAGATAAGTAAACTCAAAAGCACCCTTAGTCAAGTTAAATAATTTATCTTCCAAGCTTTTATTCCTGCTCAGCCCGTAAGAGATATGGCGAGAAGATGAGCACTTTGGGGAGAACTGTCACTCAAAAACTGACATTTAATTTCCTTATGACCAAGAACAATAATTAAATTACCTATTTGTAAGTAGGTTATGTTCTGATGAGGGTAAATAACAAGTTATTGATAAATCTAAATAATATAATAAGCAAGAAATATAATTTGTAAAATCTTTCAAAAGCAGTCGCAGTCACGTTTGAAACCCAGAGTTACAAAGTTGACACTTATATCACTCACTAAACACAATGGAACAAGACAGTATACGGAGAGCAGTCTACTGATTTGAACATATAAAACTTGCCTAAGTATATGCAAAGGAGCGCGAATTAATTTTTATATAACCTCAGGGAAATGTGCACTGCAGAAGGCAGCAGACGCTAAGCATAAAATCCTCATTACAGTACCTATTGTTATTCACATGCATAACTCAAAAGCTGGATGGTTTTCAGGGCAATTTTCCCAGTCATATCCTTTCAGATTCAGAGAATAATAGGCTATAAAATTTTAGCTCCTCTCATGCGAACAAAGCAGGGACGCACGCTAGTGAAGATTTAAATATTTATTACTTTGATTAAAACAAGCATTCCAATTTACTTGGTCCGTCTGTTACATGTGAGAAGTGATAAAATCAGAAATATGGGTTGTGTTTTCTGAGTCTAAGATCTAATGCAATAGAATTTTGAATTAGTTCATCGAATGCATTTGAATAATGTATACTAATACGAATCTATAATAATATTATAAAACTACGTGCAAAACTCTACTGCGCGGGCCGCAGGGTGGTGGTGGTGCATGGAGTGGAGCGAATACCTAGTGTTAACGCCAGCGGCCAGATCGTGCGGCGGCGGCGCTAAAGCGACGTAGTGTTGTTATAAGAGATTTGTGTCTTCATTCGAGCAGTAACCAAAGACTTGGGTGAAACCACGTGGAACAGCTAGTAAATTTTGTATATAAATAGCTAATAACTTTTCTATCACAATTCGTATTTAGAGAACCACGAACGTGAATTATTATAGTCTCAATTCCCGTCCAATTTCTGTCTACTGCAAAATTACGTTGATTTCATAAATTGCCAAGCACGCATAAATTCTCAAGAAGAGCCGGGTTGTTCAACCCTTGCAACAAGTACGGTCTTACTATGTCAACCATTTTGTACCTTATTTTAATTAACGTTTTCCGAGTTATGCAGGATATTAAGCTGTCATTTCAAAAGTGGTAATAAAACCAGATTTTGGGACTAAAACAAAACAATTGCTTTAATTGTTGATAAGATTGTACCAGATGACTAACTTTTTTTTTTTGGGATATCATCTCAGGCCCTTTCGTGTCAGACTTTTACTGACTAAGACCCATTCGTTTGTTCCTTCTTTGCCTTGCGTTCTAGGGCCCCAGGGTTAATTTTCTCTTATCCCATGGCCCCAGTAAACTTCGACCCTGCAGGGCCCCTATGATTTACTGACATCTCCTTGCGGCGCGCATGGAACACTACGCGCTGTCAACGACTTGGGCTCGGTCCGGACGGTTACCGGACGACCGGACGGCGTGCTACCCATTGCCCGTCGTGGCTGGAAATCGGGATCGAGAACCCAGCGGTTGGGTGACGCATGACGCACTGACGGCATGTAAGAGGCTTCTTAGTAATGAACACTTACACCGTCAACGGCAACGTCAATCAAAATGTTTCAAACACTTTCCTTGGTAATCTAAGAATCTTGCTGAGTTAATAAATAACTTGAACCCATATGCATTCTTCAACAAATAGGCCTGAACCCCAAAAAGTTGTAACAACTACCAGGCGCTCAGAACTTGGAAAGAGGTTTGCTAATAACCCCTGCACCGAGTGCGGTCTCGCTACGTCAATCAAACTGTTTATATTAAACGCTAGAATTTGCCCGGTGTGGCATTAATGAGCATTTGAGGGTAACTCTGTTGAAGACTGTTGGACATAAGCTGACAGACCACTGTTCAAGATGGGATTTGATAAATGAAACTATTTCAGTCGGTATGTTCGTAGTGTTTCTTTGGGTGTACTAGCAGCATGCTTATGAGGAGTTACTTCGGTCAATGCCGGATGTTGAATATTAATGAGAATGAAACCTTATGACTAATACCTTCGCACGTGTTGCTTGTAGGTTTTAGAAATCACATTAGTAAATTTATTGAAAGATATAGATTTATTTATTGTCTCCTACTATTTTCTATGGTTTTTTTTTTGTGATCTTTATTCATTCTTACCACATTTTCCAAAATAGTTAAATCGTCATTTATTTTTTGTCTATATATGTTTATGCTAACACATGTTTAACCGTAAATATTAGTAACCGGGAATAGTTTACGTCAGTACAAACTAAGCTAATTGATCATAATTATCACTACCGCTTTGTGTCACGCTCATCTCGTAATATATGGGCTTAAAGATTACAAATTGTAGCAAACTAGTGACGCTTGTGAACACGTTAATTATCACGCAAACTGTTACACTAGCGTTCACTGAGCTTTACTAGCATAAGTAGACAAAGGGTTGATGCTTTGACAAAAAGAAAAGTTTTGTGAACTTTGAAAAACCGTTAACCGGTTTTTCAAATTTCACAAAACTTTGACCAAAGTTTGACTCGTGCCTAAGCGAAGCAATCTATACAATTTTTATTACTGTTGTTATAGTGGCAATAGATATAGGCACACTCCGTGGAAGCTTTAACTGTTTGCCTATTATCGTTCATGAGAAACAGCACGCTGAGAGATATACAGACTAGTGTGTAAGGCGTAGTTAACTACTATTTTGTAATCAGATTACAAATTTCAATAAAAAGTAGTTAACTACAAGTAATTTGATTCCATGTAGCTATGATTACATGTAACTAAATTACAATAATCAAACTACATGAAGTTTTTGTTAATGTGATTGCAGTAATCTAGTAATTATAATTACTGATCATTTCAGTACTAAGAACTTATATTTTGCAATTAAATGAACTTGTAATGTGTTAGAATTATTGATTTAACAAAACTGAATATGGCTCTAAAATTTAATTTAGAAAATAAAAACGGAAACTTACTGTATAAAAAAATTACGTATGTGTACTTTCATGAATAATTAATTGAATACAAGTCGTAGATGATAATGTACTTATATTCATTACCTAATATTATTGCGTTGATTGAAAAGTAATAAAAAAATCAATCTTTAAATGTGTAGTTATAAAAAGTAGTGTCGTAACTACAATTTACAATTTTGACTGGCCTGTTGGTCTAGTGGTTAGTGGCCCAGACTGCCGGAGGTCGTGGGTTCGATTCCCACCCAGGACAAATGTTTTTGTGATGAGCACAATCTTTTGTTCTGTGTTTGGGTGTAATTTATCTATAATATGTATGTATTTAGAAATATTTAAGTATGTTTATCAGTTGTCCAGTACTCATAACACAAGCTCTGCTTAGCTTGAGACTAGACGGCGTTGTGTGATAGTTGTGGAATATTATTATTATTATTAATTTGTAGTTAGTAATGAAAATGTTTAACTACTTTTTACGATTTTTTAATGTAATTTGTAGTTGTGATTACTAACTTCAATATGTAGTCGTAGTTATTAAACAGTAGTTAGATTACATATTGCCTAACACTGATACAGACAACGAACGGACGGAAGGACAGATGGCTGGATTGAAAGACAGATAGTGGAGGCTTACTAACAGGGTTCCGTTGGTTACGTACCTTCGAATACAAACCCTAAAAAAAAATTAAGTAATTAATTTTACTTATTTTTTTTTACGTGAATTGCTCACTACAGGTAATTCCTTTGACTTCCCAAATATTCTTAGTTGCCAGAAATTTTGGCTGAGGGGCCTCTCTTACCTTAAAGCCCTATCGAATGCTCCCCATACTGGTTCCATTCAATCTAGTTTATTAGCTGGCCAGTAAAAGGCATTAGACCTTTTTACCAAAAAAAAAATCCAGTTTAGTCAAATTCCGTACGCCTAGTCATTTCAAATAGGAGACCGATATCCTGATTGACATCGTATCACAACCCCAAATACGCACGTTTCGGTCCGAATATTCCCTCTAAATATTCGGAGGCTGTGTGACCTCCACCTTGGTTGAAATTCCATCAAAACTTAGCTGTTAAGTAGGCGTTCGATCTTGTAATTGACTTTGACGTGTTTCTCTTGAGAGAGAATTACAGTCTCCTTTTATTTAAGTAATATTTTACGTGACTTCGTTGTAGTTTCAAACTAATTTCAGTGGAGGAAGTGTCCGTTGTATGGCGAATATAAAAAACCTCTTTGAGGGAATTCTCTTTAGTAAATTGGATTTTACGTATAACTGAAGAAATGATTAGAACTATTTTTTATCAAAAGAAGTGATTAGAAATTTCCAAGAGCTTACTTCTTGATTGAGTAAAGTCTGAAGAGATTTCAATCGAATTACTAAACGAACTGCTGATTTTCATATTTTTAGGGTTCCGTACCTCAAAAGGAAAAAAATAAGGGTTTCGCCTTATGGGATCACTTTGTTCTCCATCCGTCTGTCTGTTTTTCTGTTTGTCAAGACCCTTTATCTCGGGAACGTTTAGAGGTATTGAGTTGAAATTAAAACCAATATGTCTGCGGTCCCTTGTAGCTGTGAAAAAACCAAACTTCCGAGTTAAGGACGAAAAAGATACGGCCATTTATGTCGCAAAAAACGTGTATTTTGACATTCTCAAGGAAATTAAAATTCATTGGGTACTTTCCGTTGACCTAGAATCCTGAAATTTGGCATAAAACAGAGTCATATAGCACAAGTATCTGAAAACAATAAATTTGAAAAAAATAAAACTGTTTTGCAATCCGGAAAAATCTTTGAGACTCCATTCGGGAATTGTAGTTTGTACGGAGCCCTCAGTGCGCGAGTCCGATTCACGTTTTTTAGTTAGTAGAAGTGAAGTTCAATAGGCAGGTACACTATTTTGTTCTACAAGACGCTGGAAAGAACGTGTGACAATATTTTGGTCTTGTGTCAGAAGATATTGTATTCAGAATGGAAGAAAAAACGTGTTGTGCCGACCCCAAATAAAACGGGACAAGGGCAGAAAGATGATGATGTCAGAAGATATTGTGAAAAAAATACACAAAGAACAGAAACATCAAATAAGTGTCTAATAATTATCATCATTTCTTTAGTTTTTGGGTTCGATTTTCAAGTTAGTGTGATGCTTTTAAATAATTGGACACTATTTTACATGACTCGTCTTCTTCTTTTCGATTCGATGGCAAACTCGTCAAACTGTTTGGGCCCAATAGGTGGCTACATTAATAGCAGCATCGGTAGCACTCATCAAATCCTCCAGAGTGCAGGTGTATGGGCACTTGGGGCATTCTAGTATGTGGCTCATGTTTTGAACAGGAGCACCGCAGTCACATTGAATATCCGACGGGTCTATAATACCCCATTTTGCCAAGTTGTGCGTATTATGTTGACAATTCAGTTAGTTACGAGTATTTAACTAGTGTAGCGACATGTAACCACTCACGGTATTCGAGTTCTTTGCGAGATTACAACATACAACAGTCCGAAATCAATTATCGGGCATTGTCTGTACAAAACACACTCATCTGGTCAGTGGATCCTCTCTTTTCAAATAGAGGTTTGCTGGACTTTACACCCTGTTACGCATATCTTTAAAGTGGCAACACGCTAGATGATCAGTTTTCAGCATAAATTCTACAAAAATGACGAGTATAATCAAATTATTTCAAAAATGTTTTAAAATACACAGTGAGACAAGACATTTCTCTTAAGGCATGCAAGTATGAGCAGTAAAACACGATGGGGTCCCGCTGAGACAATCACAGAGTCTCGCCAAGATGGCGCCCCGAGAGCGACTGTAATGTTAACTTTATCAAACGCTTTAAAAGCCATAGCCAATGGCGGAGAAAAACTATTATGAGCGTTATGGGAAAGGTTTATTTAGTCCCGAAGACGTTTAAGAATGAAATGGTTTGTATGTTGTTGTGAATGGAATTTTGGAATATGATAGGTTATTAATCAAAATAGTAGCATTAAGTAAATAACTTCGAACCCAGACTGGCTCTTGTCTCTGTGCAATTATGTAGTTGCTCTGTTGGTGTCGCGTTCGCAAGTGCGACGTGGGGTCTTAAGTTCGATAGCCAGGTCAAGCAAATTTTGCAATTGTGGAATTGTATGGGTTTTTCATTAAGAACCTCCATGGAAGCCCGGAGTTTGAAAGTTAGTGGTGTATCACTGAGGATGTCATACCACCGCCTACCGTCTACGAAGTTTAAGAGAAAAATATCGCTAAGAAACTACAAATTTTAAGGCCCTAACTCCCGAGCAGTGCTATAAAATAGTGACTTTCTGCAGCCTACTCCTCGGTAACGGCTAAGTCAATATAGGTTTGAAAAAAATATATGTTTATTATAGTTTTATAGTGTTTTATGTACAACATTATCAACCTATGATTTTTTCGTACGACTAATAAAGTAAGAAAATGCCCTGCACGATAAAACTGTTAATTGCACACTTGATTTTGTAAAAGTTAGTCCAGTGCTCATTATGAAGAGTAGATGTCAATATGACGTGTTTATTATATGTACATAATAAACAAATAAGAACGCATAAACATATTGTTTCTAAATAAGAGTATTGACTCTTATTTAGAAACAATATGTTTATACGTGACTACCGATTTATGCAGTAGTCATTGGACTAGTGCATACATCGGTAGCTCTTTTGATAAATGATATTTTGATTGATTTTTTTCCCTATAAACCGCACAAAGCATTACAGCTTTGAGCGGTTTATAGGAAAAAAATAAAAGAAAATAACATATAGCTTATTCCAAAATCTCATTATTGGCAGCATGCAAAGAAAACGACGAACTTTGCGGAACATCACGTAATTAATTTACCAGTGACAGTACTTTCTACAGCATCCGGCAAAAAGAAGAAAATTATCAAAGTACTAGTACCGGTATACCTTTGTTCGTAGCTAGAATTTGTCGGAATGAAAAAATTCATAACTTTTCGAATTCCAATCCTTTCATAAGGAAGCGGAGCGCTTCACTATTAAGTCGCCTACGAAGCAGCTCGAACAGTCTCCTGAGGGTGTTGTCCGAGCGGTGGGACCTGTCCCTGATACAGAGGTGGATGCAGCTTCATGTTAGCGGCTCCTCTCGTATAATTTGACTTTGTGACATTGTATGTGTGAAATTTATTGTAACTATTTTATTTGTATTTTAATTTTATTTTATTTTGATTTGAATCTAATTTTATGTGTATAATGACATCTCATGTATGTGTATGTGTATTTGATTTGATTATTTTAATGTTTCATTTGATTTTAATTTAATTTTGTGAATATTGTATGTATGGACTATGTCTGAAAATAAAATGATTATTATTATTATTTATTATTATTATTATAAGTCAGAGCACCATTCGCTAAGGAAACTTTTTCAACCATGCTGCCATCACTGCGTCCACCCATGAGATCCTATTCTATAAATGGCCACAAATTTATCCCATACATCAGCCAATACTGAGATACGGCGTCGGAAAGTCTAGACCCTTTCCGCAGAACATCATAGCTTACCACAATCATTTCTTTGCTACCTTACTAAGCCCTAACCCCTTGACTTAAGATTTATAAATGTATATCCTAGGTGTGTTATTAAGTTGGTTGTGTAAAGGCTGGAACATCGTCGCATGCATTTTACATCGCATTTGTGATGATTCGATGAGCAGACTATTTATTATGGTGACATTCGTTTAAAACGCGCTCAGATATAAAGGAGTACAGTTGAGGGATGGCAGCGTTGCTGAGGTGTAGAGCTCACTTTGATAACCTATTAAAGAAACTATTATTCTAGATACAAGTGTTGTGATGGCCCAGGGTTTTAAGGCCTCTCATGCATGAGGTTGCGGGTCCGAAACCGGGCAAGAACCAATGTGATTTTTTCCAATTTATCTGTGCTTTTCCAAGCATATCTAGGACATTACTAGCACTTCGAGCCACAAAAAGTACGTAAAGCCTTTGGTCCCGGTTTGTCATTCGTAGATCTTTGACAATCATAAGAGCCAGTCAGACGCCAGAAAGTCTGACCATTAATCTATCCAAGTAGCATCATGTTGCCCATTGCCCATTAATGGGTTGTGGAGGTGCGATAGGCAGTCGTTCCATGTCAAACGCGAGTGTTCAGCCGTAGGTATTTGGTTATAATAATGGAAGTTGACCCCTAGATAGTTGGGAAAAGGCTAGGGAGGTGATGAGTGTTTTAGGTACAGGATATTCGTAACCTCTTTAAGCCGAAAGACGTTTACTGTAGGACTAAGGCCTCCCCCAAGCGGCGCCACAACATCCGATCCTGTGCGTCTCGTATCCATCAAATTCCTGCAACCCTCACCAGGTCATCGGTCCACCTTGTGGGAGGCCTTGCAACGCTGCGTCTTCTAGTACGTGGTCGTCTCTCCAGAACCATTCGTCCCCGTCGACCATCTGTTTTGCGAGCAAAGTGCTCTGCCCATTGCCACTTAAGTTTGAAAATTGAGTCACATCAGAGATAGTAATCACAAACATAGCAACACTGATCCATGGAAAGCAAAGAAAACCTATAAAAAAAACAATGAGAAACGAGTCGAACAAATTCAAAAACTTGGAAGATAGAAAACAGAGAATTGCCATTACAAACGAGATTACGGCTACCTTCGTCAGAAGAATGTTTTTACGTGTATTGTTCTCGGATGAGCACGAAAATCCTTTTTCTGTGTGTAGCATTAGTATGCCACTATTGTTAGCTTTCAAACTTAATATTACGGTATTATACTCAGTGTTACCTGGCAACTGCATGGCATCCGGGTTCCCAAAGCTTTCAAGAAGTAGTATGTTTTAGGTATTTCAGTTTTACTAAAAGCGAAGTTGTAACGTGTATTAAGCATGTCGGTCATTTAGTCTGACGATATTACCCGAATTATCCAAAAAAGTCCATATTTCCATAAGTGAACAAAAAGTGCGCTAATATATTCCGATGTGTCCCTGAGCCCCTACTAATCTCCCAACTCCGTTTTATTTAATTAGTCCTACAACTTTCCTGGCACGAAAACTCTTCATCTACTAAAATATTCTAAAAAATATTCAGCTCTTAATTAGATTATCCTCGCTTCCAATCAGCCAGAAAGTCATTGGCCAACGATTATATAACAAACTTCTGCATAATTTATAAGCTATCTTGTGCCTCACTTAACTAAATTAAATCGTTCATCGCGCAGATGGTGGAGTTCAAAAATATTGGAAACTTTCCCGTCAGTATCTACAGTCTTGAATTATTTGCCTCCAGTTCTTTGGGCAAAAGCTGTTAGCGAAATTATTTGGAAAAGGACCCCAGGTAGACATTTATTTTCAGGCCGGTCTGGGAATTAGAAATACTTTAGATATCAAGTGGATGAATTTTAGCGCTAGTAATATAAAAGAAGTGAATTGAAGTTATAAGAAGGTTAATCCAGTATCTTAAAGTGGCTTTTGTCTCTCTGGAGACATATAACAAAATGTAAAGATACAAGTCTGGTCAAGCGTCAATGTAGACCTCGTAATAAAGTTGGCTGAACAAAAACAAAATATAAAACCGCTCAAACATTTCTCGTCATCATTTTTGCTTTCATTGTAGACAACACAAACTCTGTTCCAGCGAACATTTGTGTTATTAATACTGTGACGTCCATTACACTAAGTGTGGCAGAATGTCAAGCTGCTGACATTTGGCGTAATGAGACAGAGACTCTATAGTATTTCTGGAATGAGGATCATGTAATTAACCTTTGTAGGTTGATGGCATTATTGCTGTTAGAAGGTTCAAGTCCTGAAAAACATTAAAAAAAAATTGATTAAAATTCGTTTGATTTTTTGGAAGCTGTACCTGTGTAACCGTACTTGTATTTGTAAGAGATACACAGTAATACCAAGTAAATAAAATATAAACCAAGTACTGGTAAATATCTACAAAGATTTATAAATACATAAACGTTGGCAAGTTTAGCAAGTAATCCATTTCAAGCCGATAGACAAACCCTATTCCGTCTACAAACACTCAGATTTAGCAAATGTTTGAAAGGAGCCAGAATCGGAACACCTCTGTAATTTCGTACCAAATACCTGTTATTTTAGGAAAAACCTCTCGAACAACACAATGATCGTCCACACAAAAGCACATTAGTAAACAAAACCAAACTTCAAACGCAAGAACTCCTTTCAACCGGTGAATTCCGATACACTTCAAGCTGGTGAAACCCGTGAGCTATATCCAACCTTGTCTATATGGACGATGTGTTGTTTTTCGTTTAGCGTTAGTCTCTCAATTATAAGGGCGAGATTGCAAGGGCTCACAATTTCCCCTACCCACCTGTCAAACGTCCACTGAAGCTTGAAGATACGTGCGTGTATCGGGACGCGTCATCTCGCTCATCCCCTTGAGTGTGCGTCGTGATGTTTGCTATCTTTTTGACGTTATTATGTGCGATACAATGTTTGAGTGTTTTGTACATGATTTTTATCTCTTTTGCGATTTGAGGAATGATGAGACGTGTATGCTGTTTCGTAATTTAAGAGTGTGATATTCTTGCTAAGTCCATGTACGAGTAAGTATGCCACGGAGATTTTATAAAAAAGGAACCCGTAGTCTAAGATACAGGAACGTAAAGGAAACTGAGTGATTTTAGTCAGTAGTAGTCTGACACACCCCTTTAAGTCACTGTATGATTTCCCACGTAAAAAAGCCCCATCCTAGAACGGGAGAAGTCATTGAATGCTTTCATCATCTTCCTGTCCTTGTCTCGTCTTATTTGGGGCCGGCGCAACACGTTTTTTTTTCTTCCATTCTATCCTGTCAACCGTCATGCTATCACTAACTTCCTTTTCTTTCATATCACTGTTTACACAATCCATTGAATGCTTTCCCATCTTAAAAAAGTATCCACACTATAGCTTGTGTATAATACATAAATATCACATAGCGTCCACCAATATCATGCTATTAATGAGTATCTACTTACACATATACATAATTTTCCCCATCGTATAAAATCACCTATGTCCTGAAAGTTTTTTTTAGTAATGCTAGAATACTCTAGCGTTACTAAAAAACTTTCAGGACATACAATCATTTAGTTACATACGTGTCTTTATTATGTTATCTTTAAAGAAGAAAATCTTTTTTTCGCACAAACACAATAAATCTAAAGGCAAACAAGTAAAGAAATAAAAAGTAAAATGGTTACAAACTAACAAAATAATTCGGTGAAAAAATAATGAAATATAGTGTAACCTCACGGCTGCAATAGGTTAAGCTCAGCATGATCGTCAAAAAACTAGTGCCTGACCCTGGTTTTGAAGTGGACCTGAGTTGGTGAGGTGTACCAACTTTCACTTCCCCTTCTTAAATGCGGCTTTTAACTAAATTAATCCATCTGTAGGTACCACCCACTGAAGTGGTTGATCAACCCGCTTATAAAGTAACCCATCAAACTAATATTAACCTTAGAAAGCGTGTCCTCCCTCAAGTAAATCAGCCGACTTAATTATTATCAGCCGAACGACGTCAGTCGTTACCGTGTCGTCGTCGTGTCGTGACGGTGTCGTGCGTGCTGCGTCTCGTCACCCATTAATTTCATTACAGCCGTTGTTCGGAACTACATTAATTCTCTGTCTACCCCCTGCCTGACGTGTCGGTGTAATGAACTAAACTTTGTCAATACGTTTTTGGTGTTTGAAAATGATGTTTAGCTGTTTAATTTTGATTTATCGTGTTTGCTTTCGCGTTTGTTTGTGATATTGATGTTGTTACAGTTATCTTGTTGTCATAGCAGTGATCCGAAATCGTACATTTACCGTTAGTATAATTATTAAGTGTATTTGCTTACTGCGGTCTTCTCGTCCGATTAGGTGTCTTCAAAACTAGAGTGAATATACTCTTAATAAACTAGCCTCACCATCAACGATTGCATCACTGCTTACCATCAGGTGGGATCGCAGTCAAGCGCAAGTTTATATATTTTTATCGTTTTGGGAACATTCTCACTGTGCTTAGGTATAGCTTAAGAGTGGCATTCTCTGCCAAAGTCGGAAAGTCATTAGATGATTTCCCAGCTCCAAAAAAAAATCGTCGAACACAATATCTGTTACCATCAGGAGAATCCGTTATCAAGCATGAGCTTATTAATAAAAATAATAAAAAATATTAGAAATACATATGAGTATCTGATATAATTATGTTGATGATAACAACTGTTCTTGAATGTAACTGAATGTCAAAGGCATAAAATTAAATTGTTTTCTAATAAAATAATGTATACTGCATCTTTATTACTATGTATAATAAATTACCTGATGGCTTCAAAACTTTATTTTAAGCAAATGTTATTACTCGATTGAAGATTTTATAACTGAAAAATTTACCTAAATACTTGACATAACCTGTAAATCATACTTTATCTCCTTGACTTTATTAAAATTTTGACTCATTTATTTAATATCTTTTATATTATATAATAATAATAGAAAACATATTTGTACGCCGGAAACGGCAGAATATTATGATTATAATATTAACACAGTACATAACAATTTTGTACAATATTCTGACAAATAAATGCTGTCTAAATGCATTCTATTCTAATCATCTTGCTAAAGACTTATGAGTATAGTGTCTGCGCAGCTCTAAAACTGTTAGCTTGGGATTATAGTCATGAAAGTCAAAGAGCATGACAATTCTCATATTTTATTTAGAAACACATTTCAGCAGCCGTCCTATGAATCAAAACAACGCGTTTACTTTCGTCTAGTCGTGCACACGCGATAAATTGTGACAAAAATATCTTCATAAAAAGCAAACAATGGGAGGCAACAAAGCGACGTTGGACGCAACATTTGACGCGAGAAACGTTTGTCGCGCGACGATTTGTTTTGTCGGAACACGGTCAGTGGCGCGTGCTGTGTGCTCAATTGACAAACGTTATTGTACCTCGATTGTACAAACGTTTGATGGATCGTAAGAGGGATAGGGTTATAAATTTAAGGTGCGTGGGATACGGGAGCGGATGATGAATAGGTTTGTGGGGGATTGGAAAATTAATAGAATTAAAAGCTAACAAAAATAAACGATCTTCTTTTAGGGGAAAATTTAACAAAAAGTTGATTTCTATTTTTTATTACAAATAGGGATGTATGGAGAAAGAACGTTTGCTGTGCCGACCCTAAATAAATCGGAAAAAGATTATCAAAGCACACTATAGTACAATATTTAAGGAGATTTGAAACAAAAATTCAACTCAACCTAAATATGAATCTCTTAAAAAAAAACGTTAAGGGGCCTGAAATAAAATTGTATGAAAATACCATTATTAAAGACCAGTCTTTGACACACATACAGGCCTAACTCATTACTATTTACAAGTATCTTCAATGCCTCCCCACTCCGTATAATATTTGGTCGTACATTCGAGCCTGCAATTTGAACATTGTTTTTCCTCGGCACTTCCATCCACTTCCCATATGGGATAAACTCGGAATCGCGTTGTTACACGCGAAGACCCCATTTGCCGCTCGTTTTGGGACTGTCTATAGTCAATTTTGAAGCAGATCAGCAACTTTAGAGCACTTTTTTAGTTGCCACAGTTAAAGTTTTAGTTAGTCTAGGTTTCATTTTTATTTTTGATTCTGGGGTTATTACTAACATTATAGGTAAGTTTAAGTTTGGTTGTGTAAAAAAACAGTAGAGTGTAAAACCGATCATACAACTTTTAGTTGAAATATTGCATCTAATTTTTGTAACATTTTCTTAAATGCAAAAGGTTTATTTTTATTTATTTTTTTACTGTTTTACTCTAATATGTCTTAAGAAATACAAAAAAAAAAACATCTTCTTATACATGAATATATAAACTAGTACCGTTTTTACAGAAACTACAGTACAACACCAGCGGCGATCCTCATTATATTCGTTTTGCTTCATATACGTACATACATCTAGACATACAAGCACGTCAGTTGTAAGTACTGCGCACCTAATGACACTTTTGTTTTTGTATTGAATTCCACTAATTTGCCACTAAAAAGTTGCCCTAAAGTGTCTCGTCAGCGCAAACTTTATCGAGTTGTTAATTCAGGCTACGGCGTAGCAAGGTTCTACGTGCCCCGAGTACACCGCGCTACGCCGGTCGTGCTACGGTACTACGGCTTATTTACGACACTCGTATCCAAAGTGATCATTGCTGTAATATTCAAGTAATGAATTGGAGTTTTTAGTACTTTCGTATGAATATTTTTTATTCAGGCTGTATTTTTTTATGGACCTGACGAACCCCAAGTTTTTTGTTGAAGCTTAATCATCTTTACTCCAAATTAAATCTTAATATTTAATAAATATGGTGAAGTTGAAGGTACTTGCTTTACTTGACTTTAGCAATGCTTTCAATACGGTTGACTTCAACTTTTTACTTAGCATCTTGTACTCATTTAACATAGATATCTCCAATGGTAATTGACTGGTTTCATAGTAAGCTGTTTGGCCGCCGGCAGCGTATTTGTATTGAAGAATCTTTCTCGTCTTGGTGTGACACCTCTGCCGGTATGCCTCATTGTGGCGTTTTATCTCCTCTACTCTTCGTACTTTTTATAAACGCTATCACTCTACGACTATCTTCTTTCTACTACCTGTATTCTGGTGATCTCCAAATTCATATATTATATATTCATTAATTTGAATCACAAGAGGAACGGAAGGTAAGAGAAAACACAAGAAGAAAGGAGTTTAAACACAAGATGATACCAAATTTTAACGTAGCTAAGCATTGCTCCGTATACCAAGCAGTAGAATTGTTTAATAGGCTACCAACTGATTTGAAATTATTAATATATAGCCCGCACTTATTTAAAAATAAATTAAAAACCTTCTTGTTGGAAAAATGTTTATACTCAGTATCAGATTTTATGTCAAATTATATAAATAAATACTTACTCATACAATAATACTATTTTACTGGACGCACTTTTTTAACTGTATTGAAACTTGACATAACAATGCTTTGAGTTTGGTTAATCACTTGATATTACTTTTGACATTATATCCGACATTTGAGATTAGATTTATTTGTAGACATATGTTTAATTATTTGACTCAATATCTTACATTATTTAATTTAAATTTTATAAATTGCTTTGCTTAAATGTGACAGTTCTATTTTAATAATATTTTAAAATGGTGTAATATTCAACACAATGTTTATTGTTATGAATAAATAAATAAATCATACTCAAGCCCTATCAGAAAGTTATCTGAGGCCATTGGTACTATCAACATAGACCTGGCTCGAATAGGTGACTGGAGTGCTGAGTTTGGGTTGAAGATCAATCCAACTTAGACAAGTCATTGTTATTGATAGTTCCTGGACTGTGTCTAAAGCAGATTGGTCGAAACTTTCACAGGTTTTTTTCAATAATACCATTATTTCTTTAAGTCACACTGTAAAGAACTTGGATTTATATCGACCGCACTCTTTACTGAAAAAAACAACTGTAGGAGCAGCGGGCTCTCTGAGACGTCTTCGTAATTTTCTTCCCATCATTACTAACATTGCGTTAGCACAATCTCTTCTTCCAATCCTGAACTACGCTGCGCCTGCTATCTTGATCCCACCCAAGACCAATTGGATAAGCTTGAGCGACTTCAAAATCTCTGTATCAGGTTCATATTTGAGTTGCGCAAAAACATATTTATATATACAAGAAACTCCCCATTTTTAAAGATATCGTAAATATGTGAGACATGTTTTATGAACCAGTTTAAGTAAATTGATATAGTGGGCCAGTATATGGCGGTTAGCTGTGAGAGACTTTATCTTTGTTATACTGAGAATGTTACTTGGTAAGTTATGAGATATTGTGAGAAGCTGGCTATAGGATAACCAGCTATTTTTACCCGACTACGGCAAATTCGAAGAAGGGTTATAATTTTGACAAGCTATGTATGTATGTGTGTGTATATTTAACTGTTCACTCATAGCTCTTAAACGTCTTATCGGTACTCGACAAATGAGGTATCGTTAGAACTGTCTTGATCGTCCGCTAAATATAAGCATGACGTGTCACAAAACTTAATGTGGTGCCCTCTGGCGGACAAAAAGTATTTTGTTAAAAAAAAAGATAATTACACCGTTTTTTATATCATTTGAAAGGGCTACACTTGTACTTATCAGAAATGTAATCACTAATGAACAAAAGTTTTACGTTCATTCCCTAGTTCTTAATTTTATAATTTAGGTTTTGCAAGTAATTATTAGATATAGAAGCATGGTGGTTTAATACCAAAATAGTTTAAATAGTAAAAACTAAAAAAACTAAAACCCGAAACAAGATTTTCAAGATGCTGAAATAAACAAGGTTACTGGAGAAACAAGATCAGAACTAAAAGAAAAACACACACGTCATATTTACCAACCGTAACACTTTAATAACGTGTGACCACGTCTTCTTTTTGTTCTGTTCCTGTTTCTCCAGGAACTTTGTTTATTTCAGCATCCTGAAAATCTTACTTTTTTACATTTTCTGCGTCGTTTTTTTTTTGTCGTGTCGGATTTCATTAAGTTATAATTTTACAAGGACACAAAAACGTTACAAAGCTTTAGAAAACTGGTCTTGTAATTTACTACACATACACAAACTTTTTGACATTTATATGGTACACAATTAAACACTTATAATTAATCATAGTACATATATAATCCATTCTAATATCCATACTAATATTATAAATGTGAAAGTAACTCTATCTGACTGTCTGTTACGCTTTTACGGTTAAACTACAGAACCGATGTTGATGAAATTTAATACGGACGAAGCTTTAACTTCAAGGTTGGACATAGGTTGCTTTTTCTCCGTCTCCAACTTCACGTCTGCAATGACCAACATTCACGCAGACATAGCCACTGGCAGAAGCTGTTAATATTAAAGGTGAAAGATGGCGAGTCAGTGTGTGTGTATGTTTGTTACTTCTTCACACTCGAACGACTAAACGGATTTCTATAAAACTAAGTACACGAGTAAACTATGTCTGGGAATAGCAGATGTGATGTAGATTTTATTCTGGGAGTATGTTCCCTTGGGTCAATTTTCTACTTTCACGCGGGCAAGCCGCTGGCACTAGCTAGTGTTATATAAAAGCCACTACTTACGAACGAAACAATGGGAATTGATCCAACACGTTTGCTTTCTACGTGTTGGCGATCACAAACCATTAAGTTGAAGCTTTCTCATGACGTTTCCTTTCACCATAAGCCGATATCGTAACTGTGGAACTAAAGAATATGAAGAACGATGTAACCGTTCATGAGTGCCATTATATAAGTTCATGTTGTTATCTGCATTGTTCCCACTTGTAACTCGTGAACATTCTAAGGGTCTCAAAAGTGGATATACGTTAGATAGTTTGAGGAGACTGCAATCTAAACTTTGCAACCCAATTAATGAAGGATATTGACAGGAACCCTAAGATTATACAGACGTTGGTTGCTAGCGTTGGTATCTAGACACTCAAATATCAGACGTATTCATAAGATAATGGTGTTCAATCGAGTGCTGTTCAAAACAGTACGGTTAGTCGAGTTTTTGTTTATTATAATGAAAAACTTCTCAGAAAGATCTCATAGATTTTGGCTCAGTTCGGTCCTTATTGCCACATTCACAGAAAAAAAAATGTAATCATAAATCATTTTTTTTTAAGTAATTTTTGTTGTTATATTTAGTACCCCATCATTTCAGTCAAAAAGCGTCCACTGTTGGACATTGGCCACCCCAAAGAGTCGCCATAACGACCGGTCCTGTGCGTCTCGCATCCATCAGATTGCCGCTACGGTCCACCTTGTGGGAGGCCTTCCAACGCTGCGTCTTTCGGTACGTGGTCGCCACACCAGCTCCCTAGCCAAGTTACGATCGTTTTGTTTCCTTTGTTCTGATCATATGACTGAGCGTTAAGATGACGTCAGAACAAAAGAATCGGAGGCGTGGCCTACTCGAGGCATTCGATGCAAACGAAACGATTGTAACTTGACTAGGGGGGCTTAACCTTTCAGCCGCATCGACCATCTTTTCTGCGTGCAATGTACTGCCACTTAAATTTGGTGATTCTTCGGGATATGTCGGTAACCTTAGTTAACCCATTTAGTACCTGTCTGTTAAGCAATTAATTATCAAAATTCGTTTTAGAGAATTTGTATGTCTGCTTGATAGGCCCTAAATAGCTCGAAGACTTTAACCAAAGACTGAGTTAGTAACCGACTTCAAAAAAATTAAGAGTTTCTCCATGCGGATGTATTAAAAAAAAAATGTTTAACAAAATTATTATTACCCAAGTACAAAAGATGTTTGCCTATACTCGTATATATATTTTTTTTTAAATAGTCACACATGACGATTTCACATGCGGTTCACGATTACCATCTTCGTCATAATCCGATGTTGTCGCTCGCGCACGCGACGCCCATCTCTCTCCGATACAGAGCAGATACATGGCTTTCCAATGGTAATGCCCTTTTGGAGGCTTTTTTGTAGTTTAGTGGCGTGTTGTCGGTCTTTTTTTGGGAGAGATTTTGGAGTTCTGAAGTAAATGTGTGTTTAAGTGCGCTAATAAATTATTAGGTATATTTGTAAGTTACGGTGTAAATGTTGAAACAGTCTCTGTTTAAACAGGTTAATAATTATTAGGCTACAATTTAAGTAATATACTTATGAAAACAGTTCAATTCCCGAATTTATTTACGTAGATTTTTACGAAACGCAAAAGTTTTTTTTTTGTGACGTAACAACAACAAATTTACAGTTTTCAGATTTTTCCCTTTACTTGTGATATGCCACCTTGCTTCGTGCCATTTCAGAAGTCTAGGTCAACGGGAAAAACCCTATGAATTATGATTCCCTTGAGAGTGTTGAAATACAAATTTTTTCGACATATACGGCCGTATCTTTTTTTTCGTCAACTTAAAAGTTTGTTTTTTTTTCACAGCTTCAAAGGACCGCAGACCTAAGTATATGGTTTTAATTTTAACTCAATACCTCTACACGTTCCCGAGATAAAGGGTCTTGACAGACAGACAGACAGATAGAAGACAGACAGACTGACAACAAAGTGGTCCTATAAGAGTCCGTTTTTTCCTTTTGATGAACCCTAAAAATACAGGATCGTCTCACATTTTTATTGACTTTACTAAACGTAACATTAAAATTTTTATTGTGGGGTGGTAGGTTAGTTTGATTTGAGATGAGGCTCCTACTTGTAATTTGATTACACTGTTAAAGCACGAAATGCACATTGAGTCGTATTGGTGTGTTATAATTTACCTCCGCCGAATACTAGTTTTACCTCCGCAAGGGTAATTTTACCTGAGTTAGTAACCGTGGCACTAGACCAACAGGCCAATCATTTCAGGTTATTTGTAAGTTCCAGTTACCATGTGTAAGTATCAACATAGTCTATGTTTGAACAGGTAAATAAGCTGTAATTTAAGCAGACCACTCTTCATGGAAAACTATAATCAAGTATTACCGAATTGACGATAAAGTTTCCTACTTCTGAGTATTACTGTCGGTGTTCATAAGACCTACGATATATTAAAAGGTTTCCAAATATACCTAGTTTCAGTTTATAATGTCTGTGTAGGATTGTTCAAAAGAGTAACTGAAAGAACAAAGTTAAGTTTTAGTCTGTAAAAATCTGCCACTCTCTCACTCCACTCGGCGGAATATCTATTTATTTATTATTTTATTTTTTATGTATGAATTAATTAATAAGTTAATACACCATAAAATGCTCCTTGTAAGGATATCAAAATCGTAGCAGGTCGAAGCCTTCGACCCTGCTGGGCCCCTACAGTTGCTGATATCTCCTTGAGGTGCGCTTGGAACAGCACGCGCCGTCGACGACTTGGGCTCGGTCCGGACGGTTACCGGACGGTTGGACGGTGCGCCACCCATTACTCGCCGTCCGCAAGCCCGCGCCTACGGTGGCCGGAAATCGGGATCGGGATCCCGACGGTGGTTGGGGCGTGAGGACCGTTGCCTCACGCGATCAGCCGCCATCTTTGCTAGCATTACTGCTTCGCAGAAGGAGGCGACCGCCTGCCACTCCTCCTCGCTCCGGACCATGGACTGTACCAAGGCCCGGCGAGAGAGATTGCCGCCACCGATCGCTCCCACGAGGACACGGCGTTGCTCTCCCCAAGTGGGGCACACCTCCACCGTGTCCTCCGGGCGGTCCACACAGTGGTGACACCCGGGCGTCGCTTCCGCACGAATCCAGTGCAGGAACTTCCCGAACTTACCGTGTCCGGTGAGGACCTGCGTCATGCAGAAGGTAATGACGCCGTGTTGCCTTTCTAACCACTCCTCAAACAGGGGACTTACCGCCATAATTACGGCGTAGGTCGCGTGCTGTTGTGTCTACATAATTATTTCCACAGCTAAAAGGCGTCAGGTTATTACTGTTGATAATTAAGCACTGGTATTCATAGGCCTTCTATTAGCGCATGCTAGCTAGTGGTTACAATATCCGACACAGAAGGGCAGAGTACCGAGCACTAAGGACCGAAAGCCGAACGTCGAGTGCCGACGGCGACTAAACCACCTGTATCAGTGTCGCAGGCACCTTTGTCTATGAGGCGTGGTTCTAATTTAGTGCGAAAGCGTTAATGGTCATTAACATTATTTTTTTATTTTAGCGATATAGTCGATGAAACTTGGAATACGGATAGATAATGTTGTAGTAACAAAAAAAAAATAGTATATTTTTATCTCGGATCTACGTTCGCTTGGGATATTTTTTAACCCCTGACAGAAAAGAGGGATGTAATAAGTTTGAGTCTGTCCGTGGCATCGTAGCTCTTAAACGAATGGACCAATTTTGATGCAGTTTTTTTTGTTTTAAAGTCTTAATCGAGATGATTCTTAAGTACAATTTATACAGATCTATTCAGGTGTTCAAGGTCATTAGCTCGTTTGTTAGCGGCGGTAGGGATTTCGAACACTCAAATTGCGGTCCCCGATTCAGCGACGCACATCTTTAAAATAATATGTATAGTTCTTTTAATGATGTGAAATCGGCTGAATGAGTAATTTATCAACTTATTTTTCACTTTTTAATAGCTTTCTGCGTCTGGTTTTTTTAAATTTTAAATTTTATTTTTATTTATTTATTTATTAAAACTTTATGCACTAGTAATACACACTGTATAAAGGCGGACTTAATCTTACCATCATCTTCATTTTCTTCTCTCATATTTCTCTCTTTTTCTTGCCTTGCTTTTATTTTTATTTCCTAATGCAACATACTCCGTTTCTCTCAGTTGCAGGTTATGCATAAATTCTTTTCTTGAATAATTTGTAGAAAAAAATAAAATAAAAAATATATTTCTCGCACATATTACTAACTCAACCGGTAATAGCACACCGCAGAGCTTTAATCAAACAGTGGTTAGTTAAGCACACGTTTTTCAGGGCAAGAAAACTTCACCAAAGAGAACTTTATAATTATTGATATTTAAGCAAAATCAATCAAAATGAGAAAAAATAAACATCAATAGCCCATCTCTTAAACCGCCCACAGTTTGCAAGCGACACTTTGTTTGTCCAGCTACTCAAGTTGCCGTTACACTAATAGAACTCCATAGCCCCTTACAGCCTAATGCGATCGGGTGACCTCGGCTACGACATGACTACAACCCACAAATACTGCAGTGGATACCTGGGACCTTTGTTTGTGAAGGTTTAGAGTGATCAGCCGATAAGCTTTCGGATATTAATCCTGGGATAATGGTAGGTCCAAGTAGCATTGTTGCAGAAAATAGTGAAACTGTAATACATTTCTCTCTTTAAATGACAATGTCTTTGTTCTTAGGTATAGATTTAAGCACACACGCTTAAAACTTACTGATGATCGTTGTTGAAAATAATATTTAGGAATATGTGCAACCGAACTGTGGTTAACGAAGAATCTTCTAGTGGCAGTAAGCAGAGCAAATTGCTTGCATAACAAGTGTTTATCGTGCAATTTCTCGATAGTGCCCAAAGGTCTTGAAATGGAAGAAGCGTTGAAAGGCCTCCCACAAGGTGGACCGGTGTACGTTGTGGCTATGTCAGGGGTGCCCAGCAGTAGAAGTCTTTCAGCTGAAATTATAAGTGTAAGTATTAAGGTATTCGTGTCATAATATTTCTCATAAAATGCCAGTATTGCAAAACGCATTAATGAAATCTTTGGTACACCAGAAAGAAAATCTTTAGTCAAAATAACACTCCCTTTAATAAACTCCCAAAATACCAGCAATCTTCCCGCCACTGACTACAATGGCAACCATTTATCCGAAAATCTCCGTCTCGATCAATTAACAAAGCGAACAATTAAATTGTTGAGAGTCTAAATCCATTTGTCCTGTTTGTTCGCGCCCTAATAGTGTTTGCGTTCGAGACACCGCAATCCCATTTCAGCACTCAAATGCTCAGTTTTGAGAAATTCGAGTCGAGCGCGAACTTACCTGCGAACTGGATATTACTGAGTGTTCGTCATTTATGAATCTTTAGGGAACGCCGCACGCCGCCGTTTCGCGTTCATCTAATTCTGTTATCGTTGAACTTTAGAACAGATTTGTAACATTTTGCTGCGGTTTAGATAAGTTTGTTTCAACTTCCTCACGGTCGTCTGTTATGTGAACTATGAATTTTGCTTCGTACGTGAAGGAAAGATCCAGTACACCAACGCCTTTGTGTTTATTTTAATGTATCTATGTGTATGTGCATGAAAGAAAAAATAACAAAGTGACAGTTCTGCTGAAACATGCACTGATAATCGAAATAGGAAATAATCATAAAAATAGAAAGGACGGAGCAGTGGCGCAGTATAGGCTTTGTTTTAGTGGGAAATCATCAATATAAAACCTAATCGTGTTTCTTCAGTTTCCCTTTGCGATCCAAAAAATCTGAGACTTGCTAGATTCACTGCTTACCACAAACAACTATTCGTATTCTTATTCTAAGATAATTTTAATCTAGCAACAATATCAAATCTCAATTATATCCCAAAAAACGGTAGCTCCATCTAAAAACATAGGAAATAAAGGAAATTGTACATACATATTTATAAGATAGATATTCAAATGGGTGCAAATACAAGGGGCCGGGTGTTGAGCCACTTAACCAGCCAAGATTTGGATAGAGTCAATAATGGTTTAGAACGTGCGAGGCTTTACAATCGAGTGGTGAATGGTGTATGGGAAATTACGTCGTGAAGGGTTTTTAATGGCGCGAATGAGAAGATTGGTTTATATTGACTTTACGTTCATTCTAATAACTTTTGCACATTGCAAAGTTGGGTGAACGTCAATGATAACAGTTGGAATTACAAGGAATTACAACCGCCTTTATTTTTAAGCTGTTAGGGTGGTGTTTTGTAAGTCAAGAATGCATTCACACGTGACGTGGCGTAACGTCTATAGGCCATACAAATATTTGTTTGTTGCAGTTGTGAACAAATTGATTTATTAGGCATAAAAGTAAAAAAGAAAATAAAAATCGTACTTTGACAAATTCTTCCTCACACTAAAATTAGAACTTCCATGATGGAAAATGACTAACTCTTTATTATTTCTAGACTATAGTGTAGACCAGTGATGGCCCAATGATAACTGCCACGACTTACAAGTTGTACGACAACATCACTACTCTCAAAACGGTGAAGAAAAATATCGTGAGCAAACCGGCATGCCCTGGAATCACAACGCGTGAAATCCACTAATGCGCATTGGGCCGCTCCGTGGTTTCAATTGCAAATTTGCATTAGGAACATTCTAAAGCCAATTATCCTATGCTATGTTTATGCTATATTAACTGTAAAAATACTATTTATCTCATTTATATCCACCAATCCTGTACATCTGTTATCCATATCATAACCTAGTCTATAAAATTCCGTCCTGTCTATCCGTCCCTCGCTCTACTCTCGCGAGTCACGTTCTAATGTCCGATCAATGTTCAATGTTCATAGCGAATAACTTGTAAACTTTAATAAAACCAACAATGGCGAGTAGGAATGGTAATGAGACCCAATCTAGATGGCTTCGAGATTGGCTGAATATTTGGAACTGCATATCAAATGTAAGCAAATTAGATATTGTTTGTATTAAAGATTGGGTTCGTTTCTGCGTTTATTTTTGGTTATAGTTCGGAACTCGTTCTCATTTCTGTATACTTACTGTAATAATCTACTAATCGACTAGAGCAGTGGTGGCCGAGTGGTAACAGCCCCGACTTACGAGTTGTAGGTCGCGGCCAAACCCAGTCAGGCGCATTACTTTGTGTAATTTATTTCATCACCACTGCTCTCAAAACGGTGAAGGAAAACATCGTGAGGAAACCGGCATGTCCTAGAACCAAAAATTCGAAGACATGTGGCATCCACCAACCCGCACTGGGCCCGCGTGGTGGATTACGGCCCATCCCCTCTCCCAGAGAGGAGGCCTGAGTCCCAACAGTGGGAACATTATAAGGCCGACTATACTATGCTATGCTACTGTAATAATCTAGTTACTGTAAGACTCTGCAACTGAAACAGAAGTTAAATTATGTCTTGTTTATTATGTCTCTGGATTAGGACTAGGATATGATCCGAAGACATGAAACATCACCTGTCTGCAAGACTACAGGGTCATTCACACATCTTATACACCTGTTTTTGTAACAGTCTTGGTTGATTGGTAAAAAATGATTTTTTGAGGTGGGAAATCATCAAATAACTCCTCCTGCTCTGGGCGAAGTGAGAGGGAATTCAGATTTTTACTGACTAAAACCCACCTGCGTTCTTTCAGTTGCCCTTTATATTCCTGGACTGCGGTAACTCTTTCGAACAATCCCACAGCCCTAGTAGAGAATGCCTGAGCTAGTAAATCCCCCTTTGTACTTTGGTGATGCATGAAGTTTTAACATATCGTACTCTAATAAATAAATAATACTTGAGCCAGATAACGAGACGGTAAGGGTTAAGAGTTGTAACATAATAAACGTACAAAGTCGATCGTCCATTGCTTCACAAGATGTGCCTGAGTTATGACGGCAACTAATAATAAATACTGGCAACCTTTAGTTGCCAGTATTTGTATTGTGCGTGACGTGACTGTGTGGGGTGGCTTTGATGATGCCAGCTACACAACTGGTTCCTCACCTTGGCTTTGTACGGATACCAATGATACACACAAACTTTTTTCGCATATTGTTCTTTAAATGAGTAAAAACTGCATCAAAAAAGGTTGCGTAATTCAGGAGGAAAGAGTGGATGAACAAACAGATGCTAAAAGCGACTTCTAATATATAAAAATCTCGTGCCACAGTATTTCTTTTCGAAATTCTTCGAAACAGCTTGACCGACTTTTATGAAAATTTTTGTATATTTTTGTACCCCATGCGAGTCGTCTAGTTATCACGCGGGTGAAACCGCTGGCAGGAACTAGTTATTTTATATTCGTTTTTTTGTTTATATTTGTTATTTATAATCGAAATGATACTCGTATATATGCCCAATGGCCTTAACTCTGTCGGAAGCAGTTGTGGAGCGGTGCCTTTATGGTAACCATAATAATGGGGTTATAATTTGCAGTATTGATGATATTACTGCTTGTTCAATTTGACGCAAATGGCAGCAGCCACCTGCCACACATTGGGTGGCGCTACAACTTGCAACATGGGTTCATTAAATCATTGAACATGTGTTTCTGTCTCAGTTATTGATGACCTTGCTGCTTGTAATTGATCTGTGGTCGGTTTATATCACTAATTGGTTGTAATTTATTATACGAAAAGAGAAATTAGAGCGACAGTTTGGTGCCAGCTATTAAATTTTGTACTTAACGTTTTTATGACTGACCTGTTGGTCTAGTGGTTAGTAGCCCTGACTGCTATGCCGGAGGTCGTGGGTTCGATTCCCACCCAGGACAAATGTTTGTGTGATGAGCATAATCATTTGTTCTGTGTCTGGGTGTAATTTATCTATATATGTATGTATTTAGAAATATATAAGTATGTTTATCAGTTGTTTAGTACCCATAACACAAGCTCTGCTTAGCTTGGGACTAGGCGGCATTGTGTGATAGTTGTGGAATATTATTATTATTGCTATAAAAAAAAAAAAAAAAATATAAAAAATAATTTGCGTCCCGATCCCGCTTTGGGTGTTAGAAATTCATGGCTTTTCTCTACTGTAATATACATGTATGTAGGCTTATGCCCAACAGTGGACGTCTTTCGGCTGAAATGATGATGATGATATACATGTATCTAATAAACACTTAGTAGTTCAAAAAAACTTGATTGAAACATCTACTGCTCCTGCGGAGCGTGCGCGCCTGCTGGCTGTGGGAGAGTGGGAGTCGGGTCTCTGACTTCACGCACTACCATCGTCGAACATAGGCACCTTGCTCGATGATAATACTTTCCGCCTCGCTACTTCCTTACGTCTAGGCGCTCCCTGTTGTTCTCCTCATCGCTGCCACTGTGTGGAAGTCGTCTACAGCCTCGGATAGCACGACACGCGAATATCAACGACATCATCAGACGCGCTCTGTCGCGTCTCCGTCAGCGTTCCAGCCGTATTGGAAGCCGATGGCCTGGCACGCGACGATGGCAAGAGACCGTAGGCCTTTAGTATAGGACGCTACTTGTGTCGATACTCTTGCGCCTTCCCATCTTCCTAACTCGTCGTGTTGTGCTGGTGCTGCCGCTGCGGCTGCGGAGAACCTCAAGCGGCGAAAATATAATTAACACTTCGCATGACCCAAGGGCTGGCTTTTCCCTCGGCCAGAGGATAAGCATTGCCACACAACACGATGTATATCATCATCATCATTTCAGCCACACAACGTGGCAATGCTGCCAGTCTTTTGGGCACATTACCAATCAACAGCGATGTGGAAGAGCTTTTTGACGCCATATTTTAGTTTTAGTTGTAATTGGTGTAGGGATTTTATTATTATTTATTTTATTTTATTGTAATTATAGTTAGTATTTTTTAAAATATAAATACATTTTACAACAAGCTTTTGTTCCACTAAATTCATGATCCATAAATAGAGGCAGTTTTTTTCTTAGTTATAAACACTTAAACTTTTCTCAGGAATCATTTTGTCTGTTGGTCAAAATTGCACAAATATCTGTTTAATAGTTTTACAGTTTATCCCGTTCAAACAAGCAGACAGATGCGAACAAAGTTCCCCAGAGTTCGTTTTAATATGCAAGGATACAAAAATATTGTAAAAAAAAAACTTTTTTTTTTAAACGAATAACTCTTGTTGAGTTTCTCGCTGGAACTTATCAATAGGAAACGACCAACTTCGACTAGCTTCTGACGTTTTGACAAGACTTGTGTGAAATAAAATATTTTAATTTTTTGAGTCTATTTTGTTTCGTTTCTTTACTTTTCAGATGAAAATAATTTCGCTCTCATAACAGTAATTTTTTTAAATTGTTGATAGGCTCGTGCTTGAATGCTGTATCACCTGATGGAAAGCAAAGGACGAAAAATGAGCGTTCATACCTAGAAGTAACCTATTCACTCTCAGACTTAAAGATCCCTAGGTTGTAGCCATCAGGAAACACAGACTCCAGCAAGGAATTCCACTCCTTAGCTGTACGCACTATGAATGCAAGACGACGTACGCTTCCTACAAGTAGCACTGAAAACTGTGCTTAAATCCAATCGACTCCTCAAAAGATAGTCTGTTAGTCACGTTTCAAACTTTATACTTCCAGTCCCCTCTCGATTTGTATGCAGCAACAAAAAGGAAGATAATTTCATATCCCTATTGAAGGCACTTTGGCTCACAATCGCGGCGGTAAATAAAAACGTTCGCAATTGGCACCCCGTCTGCACCGGATGCGACCGACGCAACGCAGGGATGCCACAGGAGTTGCGAGCTTGAAGTTTATTTATTTATTTACCCAGAATCACACTAATATTATATAGACGAAAGTTTGTGAGTATATGTGTTTATTTCTATTTTTGTAACTTCTTTACGCTCAAATGGCTAAATGGATTCGGGTAGTACATGCTCTAGAATAGTACGTTATAGCAACACATACATCCTCATGCCCAATAAGAGGGTCCCGGGGTCTTATCCCGCCAAGATATTCGTATAATGCATCTCTGTCGCACCCACAGGCGTGGCCGACTCGCGACTAACGTCCATATAATAATAATAATATTCCACAACTGCCACACAACCCAAGTCCCAAGCTAAGCAGAGCTTGTGTTATGGGTACTAAACAACTGATATACATACTTATATATTTCTAAATGCATACATATATAGATAAAATACACCCAGACACAGAACAAGTGATCGTGCTCATCACACAAACATTTGTCCTGGGCGGGAATCGAACCTACGATCTCCGGCATAGCAGTCAGTGTCACTAACCACTAGACCAACAGGCCAGTCAAGTAAATATGCGCGTGGCAGACGCTGACGAGTACAATAAGTTATTTTGATTGTTACCGAACCAGTATAGTTTTAACATTAGGTTTCGTACCCTTTAAGTGTGAACTTTTATTATATCAGTACAGTGGTTTCAATGCAGACTGTCCCCTTAGACAAGTACCCCTCATAAGGTTAAATACTTGTTATTCCGGAAGTATGTTTTCTTTAGACAATTTTCTATGTTCACGCGAGTGAAGCCGCTGGCAGCTGCTAGTTTGATAAATTTTGTCAATTATAGAGAACGAAGTTGGTTTAAAAACTACTTGTGTAATGAAATATGATGGAAATAATAATCATAAGAAAATAACTACTGAGACTCCAGTCTTGCCCTGCCGTCACAACAATGATAAAGTCTGTGATGATGTAATGTTTAGTCAGCTCTATTCAATTAGGCCCTAATGCAACGCTGTTAGCACCCAATATTAAATATAGAAGTAGGTAGACCAATGTCCTACTGGGGCCAAGGGTCTGCTTCTGAAAGGAAGACTCGGCCCTGGTACGAAAGGTAACGAAGGAGCGGGAGTGGGTTTTTAGTCAGTAAAAGTCTGACACTATCTCTCGCTCCGCCCAAGAGCGAGAGATGTCATTGGATGATTTTCCCACCAACAAAAAAAATACCTATGTCCAATATTATTATTTTTACTATCAAAATCTTTTATTCTACCTGAACGATGGTATTTTCTGAAAAGACGAAAAGGTTTTATTTAATTTTATTTATTATAAAAAGTTTAGTAATTGTTGATTGATCCTTGAAAAGGCAATTAACTTGAATGTCAATTATTTTATCACAAAACCGATTAACATAAAAAAAAAACTTATATTATCGGCGTCCTTGCCAGCCCTAGCCGCGGCACAGCCCCGCGCAGCGCGACCGAATGCACTAGCACTCGCCCGCCCCGGATACGCACTTAGATGTTACGTACACTGCATTAGCTTCTAATACTATATGCTTCCATATTGTATGAACTTAGAAAGTTATTTTGTTTTGTTAGCATATTCTGCCCTTCTCCTGGGCAAAAGTCTTCTTCCTCTTTTTCCAGGTTTCGCGGGCCCGCCATCTTCTTTGTGCTCTGCCGCGATCGTCTCGTACTGTTTCAGGGCACCAACTTTGTGCCATTTTGGCCCACAGTTGGTCGGGCATGCAGCAGATGTATCCTGCCCAGTCCTACTTCAGTTGGGCAGGCACATATGCCTGCCCAACTGAATAACTATACTGCACACTGTGTAGCTCATAAGCTATATCAATTATCCTGGTTGTCTCGAAATCGATCCGTTAATTTAACACCAAGTATACTTTTTTTTGGTGATTCTCCCGCTGTGAGCCATCACGCTCGTGCAGAGCGTGATGGCGTGTCAGACTTTTACTGACAAAACCCACTCCTATGTTTCTTTTTTGCTTTGCGTTCCAGGACTCCGGGCTTCCCTTTAGGAAGCAAACCCATGGTCCCAGTACGTCGGCCCTACTGAGCCCCTACAGTTTTGCTCACATCTCTTCAAGGCCCGTGGAACATTACGCGCCGTTGACCACTCAGGCTCGGTCCAGACGGCAAGCTATCCATTTCTCATCGTCAGCAAGCCCACGAACACCTAGTATACTGCGCTCCGTTGATCAGATTGCAAGATTAATAAGACAGCTATTAGTCTCCATTCGCGACTCGCACTCACTCGATCCGGATACGCACTTAGATCAAGAAGAGAGAGAGAAAATCATCTCATGACATCCCCCGCTCTTGGGTGGAGCGCGAGATAGTGTCAGACTTTTACTGACTAAAAACCCACTCCTGTTCCTTCTTTTCCATTTGTTTTCCAGGGCCCCGGGGATCTCTTTCGCATCACCCATGGCCCCAGTAGGCTTCGACCCTGTTGGGCCCCTACGTTTGCTGACATCTCCTTGAGGCGCGCGTGGAACACTACGCGCCGTCGACGACTTGCGGCTCGGTCCGGACGGTTACCGGACGATCGGACGGCGAGCCACCCATTACTTGCCGTCTGCAAGCCCGCGCCTACGGTGGCCGGAAATCGGGATCGGAATCCCGGCGGCGGTTGGGGCGTGAGGACCGTTGCCGTTGCCTCACGCGATCGGCCGCCTCCTTTGCTAGCATTACTGCTTCGCAGAAGGAGGCGACCGCCAGCCACTCCTCCTCGCTCTGGACCATGGCCTGTACCAAGGCCCGGCGCGAGAGATCGCAGCCGCCGATCGCCCCCACGAGGACACGGCGGTGCTCTGCCCAAGCGGGGCACACCTCTACCGTGTGCTCCACCGTGTCCTCCGGGCGGTCCACACAATGGTGGCACCCGGGCGTCTCTTCTGCACGAATCCGGTGCAGGAACGTCCCGAACTTACCATGTCCGGTGAGGACCTGCGTCATGCGGTATTCCATATCATGTGAATTTATGAATTTGGAATACACTTTTGACATGACGAAATAATAAGATACGATAGGATGCGTTCAGATCTAAAATGGAGGTATTGGCACATGTATAGAAGTAAATAGATCGCGAGATTTTAATTGAATAATTATAGTCAAACTGTTCATGGAAAAATCACCAACTTCGAAAAAAAGGTTTGATTCTGTTTTGAAAAATTGAGAAATGAATTCATTGAAAATCCAATTGCTTTTTTTCCTTCCTAGATAATCAACTGACAAACTCAAGTTTGTGTGATATTTTACGAATACAAATTGAGTCTACAATCATTGTTGTTTACCGTCTTTAAGTTAATATTTTTAAGAGATGAATAATGTTTTATTAACCGTGAAATTAAATTTTATTAGCCGTGTCCTCGTGGGGGCGGTCGGCGGCAGCGATCTCTCGCGCCGGGCCTTGGTACAGGCCATGGTCCGGAGCGAGGAGGAGTGGCAGGCGGTCGCCTCCTTCTGCTAATATATAATATCTGCTAATATCTGCTATATATAATAATGCTAGCAAAGGAGGCGGCCGATCGTGTGAGGCAACGGCAACGGTCCTCACGCCCCAACCGCCGCCGGGATTCCGATCCCGATTTCCGGCCACCGTAGGCGCGGGCCTGCGGACGGCGAGCAATGGGTGGCTCGCCGTCCGACCGTCCGGTAACCGTCCGGACCAAGCCCAAGTCGTCGACGGCGCGTATTGTTCCACGCGCGCCTCAGGGTGATGTCAGCAAATCGTAGGGGCCCAGCAGAGTCGAGGCCTACTGGGGCCACGGGTAGTGTGAAAGCGAAGCCCGCGGCCCCGGGATGAAGGCAAAGAGGGAACAGGAGTGGGTTTTTAGTCAGTAAAAGTCTGACACTATCTCTCGCTCCACCCAAGAGCGAGATTTGTCATTAGATGATTTTCCCAACTTAAAAAAAAAAAAAACCTAAGTGGAGATCCGTTTCGCGACATCCGTTACGACAGTTTTGTAGTGATCCTATGATCACAACAGAACTGTCGTAACAAGTAAAATAGCTTTGTTCATACGTGTAAGTAGTCGGTGACTGCCTGAAAGAAGGGAAGGGGGGGGGGGGTATATCAAATTGACCTGAAGATGAAACCTGTAGGCATGGGCTTGGCTTAATATGCAATATTTTAATGATTAAATTCTATAGGTACCTTACTATAGAACTTACACACTATTTAAGTTTGGCTGAGGTCCACTTTTTAGTTGTGGTGCAACAACTAAAAAGTGAAAAATAAAAATAGTTTTCGAAAAAACATACAACCGACTTCAATGTAAAAAACTGGGCAAATTCGAGTCGGACTCGCATGCTGAGGGTTCCATACAAACTTACTTATGTAAATAGTTCAATACCTAAATTAAGCCCCGAAAAGTTTCAGAATCGCAAAATTTTATTTTTTGTTACGTAAATGTTCTTTTAGCACGGATATAGGAATAAATCTGAATTATTGCTATATCTGTGCTAAAAGACCTTGCTTTGTGCCAAATTTCAGGATTTAAAGTCAACGGGAAGGACTCTATGAATTTTGATTCCCTTGAGAGTGTCGAAATATACGTTTTTTGCGACATAAACGGCTGTATCTTTTTTTTTCGTTAATTCTAAAGTTTAATTTTTTCACAGCATCAACGGTCCGCAGACCTTAGAATATGGTTTTCAACTCAATACCTTCACGCGTTTCCGATATAAAAGATCTTGACAGACGGACAACAAAGTGATCCTTTAAGGGTTTCGTTTTTTTTTTTTGAAGTTCGGAACCCTAAAAAAACAATGAAAAGTGCAAAACAACCTTAATTTCGGAAATCTGTGTTAATTCCGAAATTAAAGTCATTTTGCACTTTTTAATGTATTTTTTTTTTACATTGAAGTCGGTTGTATGTATTTTGGCATTTTTCTTTTTATCTAAGGCGAAATCTTAAAATGAAATGTTAAATAGTCATTATTACAGTTTGACATCTAGTAAAGTTACACAATATCTATACATCAGCGTCAGCAGTACCACTGCGAGCAACGTCTCACAAGTTAATTTCCTGTGTGAGAGAGACCTGGCAAGGATCCGCCATTTTTGCACTTCTATCCTTAGGAGACAGACGGTGATTGTTTCGTATATAACATTTTGTATTTCTTATTTACTGCTTTATTTCTCAAATCAGGACAGACAAAAAATGTAACGCCATATAGACTTACAGCTTCATCGATTTGTCCTCATCTGTTTTGATTCACTTTTCTTTTAAGTAAGTATTTAATATTTTATTGACCGATCTACACAGTTTACCCCTTTTATAAATAGGTATTACAAAAATACGCTTCTAACTGCAGTAAAACATTTTAAATTTGATTTGATTTATCATATTTCATATTTCAGCTCTTTGCAAAACTTATTCAATGGACCTACAGCTATATTTATGGGTGTGTTTGCTTCGTTCAGGTGCATAAATATACACAAAGGCACTAAACACGCGTTTTGAAGATTGAAACGAGGAATCAATCTGGTCTTGTTATAACACTACCGTAAAACACATTTGCTTTTAAGTTTTCTTATTTAAAGTCATATTTGATTTTCAAAAATATTTTTGTGAAGTACTATTATGACAAATAATAATGACAAAAGTACTTGATTGTGAGCTCGAAATATAACTCCAGAATAACTAAGTAACCTTTTCAGATATGAAAACACGAAACTGATTTGCAGTGCATCATATGAAGACGTTTATAAAGACGTGTCAATGTCCTAATTAATTTGACGTCTGCCGCAAACACGACCAATCCCGGCATGGTGGACAGAGTTCCGGCGGGATCTCATGGCAGTATGGCGACAATGACAGTCGCAACTCAACGCTGGACTCGCTATAATCGCGGGTAAGTTCCCTCTTTAAGGAATGGATGGAAAGACGCCACGGCGTCCTCACATTTCACCTGACGCAGTTCCTATCCTACCAGTTCCTAGTTCGGGAGGTTCCTTTTCTGTATGCAGGTGGAAGAAACGCACAGGTGTCATCACAGGTATGGAGTGGAGCACCGCCGTTTTCACGTGTAGGCGATCGGTGGCGACGATAACTCACGCCTGACCCTGGTTCAGACCACGGTAAAGGGCGAGAGGGAATAGAAAACAGTCACATCTTTCTACGAGGCAGTAATGTGGGAAGAAGGAGATTGCCACAACCGTGAGGGAATGAACATCCTTACGCCTCAACTACCACTACAGGAGACCACACGGGCGTCGAAAAAAGCAGGTTGGATTCTGTCAACTGACACATGAGCTTGCGGACAACAAGTAATGGGTAGCTGCTGAGTCCCAGTCGTCGACGGTGAATAGTGTTCCGCGCGCACTTTAAAGAGTTGTCAGCAAAACCATAGCGGCTCAATGGGGCCGATGCACGCTAGGGTCACGGAAACGTGGTTTGAAAGAGTTATTCTGTAAGTGGCTCTGAAACGCAAAAGGCAACTGAAGGTTACAGGTGGGTTTTAGTCAAGCCGTTAAGCAAGCTTTTTGTCTTGCGGTTTAGTGGAAACTACAGAACGCCATCAGCTACCAAGGATTATGAAACTATTATTGTATTAATAGTTTCATAATCAATATTAACTACAACAAATATTAACTACAAGTAGCAGGGCTACTTACAGAACACAAACACAATAACGATCAGTTCGTACAACAGTAATCTGTAGCTTGTTATGACCAGCCACACCGCACTCGGTCCTCGGGCACATCCACTTGGTATCTCGCGCTGGTAACGCGGAACACGTAAATATTAGCTCACGCGTGGCATTCGTGCGTTGGTACAGTTGCAGGAAAAAGCTTACCCTTTAACGGTTATAGGTCATTTTATTTATTTATTACAACAGTCACTACTTTTAAAATGTGTGCGTTTAACACTATTCCTGCTTCTAATTTCTTAGCAGGCAGAAAGTACTTCCCTCGGAAAAGCTACCCAATCAACTGGCTAACTGTTATTTTTCTAGATGTTATTACAAGGCAAATTAATCAAGGAGTTCTCTCTCAGTTTTCTTGCGTTATCGCATCAGAAATTAAGATATCCGCAGGAATAGTTCTCATCCGGTTACCGACATAGCCCGAAGATTCGCCAGACAATCACTGTGGGCAGGGCAGATTGATCGAAAATTAGATGATCGATGGGGCCGAAAATTCTGGAGTGGCGGCCACGTACTGGAAAACGCAGCGTTGGAAGGCCTTATAGGAGGCCTTCCAACGCGGACCGATGAACTGATGAGGGTCACGGGAATCCGATGAATGCGAGAAGCACAGAGCCTGTCGTTGTAGCGACACTTGACGCGGTCTATATCCAAAAGTGGACCCCTTACAGCTGAAATGATAATTATGATGATGAAATTAATCAAACAGTCTGCTAGTATTTTTAGACATTTTTTTCAGAAAATTTGGCCGAAGATATTTCGTTTTTCAGTAAAATATTAAGTCTCTTTAAAAATAAATTCTTCCTCACACTTTTGTCCATATCTGTACACACGATACGTCGAGAAAGTTTACGAGCCTGACTGAAGTTGGTGTCGGCGGTGTAACCACGTCTAGCCCGGCCGTCCGGCGAGGTCCGGCGCGGTCCGGCCCGCTAACAGGAATGCGTTTGTTTCACAAATCAATGGCCGTGACTGTACGCTCGTCTTTTGTTCCCACAATCATATTTGTTAGGGGAGCTGAGTTTGGAACTTATAATTGGAGGAATTGTGGGAGTGAGACAGTGATTTCTAAGTTAATGATGAATGTTGTGGTTTGGATCGGTTGGAATACGTAATATCTGGCTGTTTGCGTGTGGAAACTGAGGATTAATAACTACTAGGGAAACGTAGCTACATTTGAATGTTAGGGCAACTAAAAGTAAATCTTTAATCAAGATCACGATGGGCCTTATGTATAAAACAAATAACCATATAATTCGTTTAAGGTCATCCATGTGTCACACGTCCAGGGTGACAGCTAGTGAGAGGAGTCGTCACATTTCAATAGTACATTTTGATACAAATGCAGAAAGTTTGTCATTGTGACCGAGGCGGAATTCCCACGAGCCGTAGGCGAGTGTGTTATGGAGCGGAGGGCTGCAGTGATAAATTTCCACGTGTATCAAACGACTTTTTTCAATACACTTACGAAGAAATCAATAAACGGGGGTTGACCGGCGACTAGCGGGGCAACGTGCACCCAGCCTGATACGATAGATGTAATAAAATAGTGGCGGAGGAGAGCATGCGCACGTTTTTGCACTAGCGCGGAAAAGCGTATTTAAAAGCGGTGGAATAAGAGCGGATTTTCAAGTAAGTGTATTGAAAAATCTATATCTAAGTATTGAAACCACGAAACAAATATTTGTATTGCCCACAGATTAGTGTTCCGTGTCTGGGTGTCTTATTTATGTAAGTTTACATGTTTGTGACCACTCCCACGATACAGGAGTCATTCCTAGTGTGGGGCAAGATTTTTATTTTTTAAAGAAATAATACAAGAAATTAAAATTATAGTAAATTATTCCAAAAAACTATTATTAACATTCAATTATCAATTCCTACAGCACTTAATCGTTCGCTACAAACACACAAAACTGCACTGCAATTTCTTATCATTCAGAGAAAGAAGTTTGCAGATGTCGCAGCCGTATGCAAGCCGTATGTTTCAAGACGGGCACGTGCCTCAAGTAAATTAAAGTCGTGTTGTAATAAAACAAGAGCGGCATTCATACGCCGCCCGCCGCTATTGAGGCCCGTGTGCTCCAATATCGGCGTCTATGAGTCAGCCGGCGCATACTTTATTAAGAATCCAATACAAACCTTTTGCTGAGCTATCATCTGAAACAGAGAGGAGGCAATCTAATCGACTGAGAGATGCAATGTTATTCAATTTCATAAGAGAATTTCTTGAGCGATTGACTTCACCAGCTTGTGTGTAGTATGTTTCAGAATCAAAATTATATAGCATAGCATATAGCATAATCAGCTTTTTAATGCTCACACAGCTGGGACTCAGGCCTACTCTCTAGGAGAGGGAATGGGCCGTAATCCACCACGCGGGCCCAGTGCAGGTTGGTGAGTGTCACACGTCTTCGAGCTATTGGTTCTGGGACATGCCGCTTTCCTCACGATGTTTTCCTTCACCGTATTAAAATAGAATAGAATAGAATTTATTTGAGGCAGGCAACAACAGAAAATAATAAAAAAGGAATACAGAAATGCAATACTTGCATTTAGCAATTACTGGGCGTCAGACAACCAGCGCTGGTTTCCAGTCTAAAGTCTTAATTGTAAACTTCTTTTGCTTAGAAAATAATTGAGCTGTGAAGATAGTTGTTTGAACCACATTTGAACCTTTGATATTTATACAATGTGCATTTCAGTATTGTGTCCATCGACATGTCTCTCTTCAATAACGTGTGGATAGTGTTTAATCAAAACGTATAAAGGTTTCAGGCCATTATCAAAAACAAAAAAAAAAATAACTGGACATTTCATCACAAAAACTAAACCCAGCTCACTCAACATAACAAAACCTTAAATATTTTAACTCATTCACTGCGCCGCCGTTACCAGAAACTTTCCCCAAACATGCTGCAAACTAAATCGAACAAAAATGGTACGTATTCAAACCGTACTGGTTGGAACTTTTGTTGAGAAATAAAAACCCTCTAAGGGTTTATAGAGTAAAATTAACAGGATTCAAATTGTGCGAAAAAATACTGTGATTATGGAAAAGTAATAGGTATAGGAATGTAATGACAGATTACATTTTCATGCATGAAGATTCTCTACAACTCCCGAGTACGTAGAAAGCTGGAATATGCTTTCCTGGTTTGTAACCCAACTTAAAATGTTCATACAAACCGTATCGTATGTTCATAAAGTCCAACAAAATTATTCGCGGTACCTGCGTTTCATGAACCACAGCTGTCCCTATAGAGCTGATTACAAGCAGCGTATGCGACACTTCAGGTTGCTCTCCTTACAAAACCGTAGAACATTAGCCGATATTATGATTTTCTTGTACAAAATCACTAGCAACATTACATTTACTCCTGAACTGCTTCATGACGAGGTCTTGTAATCACTCAATCTCAGTGAGAGCATGTAGTACTTTCGCGGGCAGAAGTTCTCGCACTAATCTCGGGCAATCTGCTCCCTTAAATAGGTTGGTGACCACGTACAACCAGATCTGCTGTGACAACGAGAATATAGATAATTATATTCATTGACTAATTGGCTTGGTTTTAAGTCGAGAGTGATCCAAATTGATCCGTAGCTTACCTATCTTGCTTGCTCACGTTTATCTCTCTCTTGTCATCTTATATTTTAATTATAATTATTTTCATTTTTTTTATGTATAAGTTAATATTCTAATTGTAGGTGATTATTCTAATCATAATTTAATTGTTTTATTTGTAGTTGTATTTTTAGTCTGTAATGTGTTGTTTTAGTAATACTTCGATTAATATTTTAATTTTATATATTGTTCTGCACTTTAGATTGTATTTTAATTATAGATTAACTTAAATTAAAATTCATCATCATCTTCCTGCCCTTGTCCCGTGTTATTTGGGGTCGGCGCAACATGTTTTTTTCTTCCATTCTGCCCTGTCATTCGTCAGCTATCACTAACTTCCTTTTCTTTCATATCACTCTTCACACAATCCATCCATCTTTTCTTTGGTTTCCCTCTCCCTCTCCATCCATCCACATGTAAACTCATAACTCTTTTAGTAACATGCGTTTCATCCCTCCTCTTCACATGACCATACCAAGACAAACGATTCCTTTTCAATTTTTCAGTCACTGGTGCCACTTTCAAACTTCCCCTAATATAATCATTTCTCACTTTATCCATTCTTGTCACACCACACATCCATCTAACATTCTCATCTCCGCTACGTGCAATCTTTTTTCATCCGTCTTTTTCACAGCCCTACATTCTGATCCATACAGTATGACAGGTCTTATCACGGACTTGTAGATTTTACCCGAACTTAAATTAAAACTTAACTTCTAACTTAAATTAAAATTATTATTAATTAATAATATGAATGTCCCCAAATTTGTAAGTGATGTGCACGCCTGTAATTGGTTTATTTGCACTGGACCATTTTCTGAATGTTTACACAGAAATCTGTAAACAAATTGTTGGTGTGTAATAAAATAAAATACATGGCTTTTATTTTTGGTAGTGAGAATAAAAAAAGAAAAAACGTTTTTTGGCACCAATGAAGTAAAATACTTTTCGTGGATTGCGGTTTATCCCACTTTTTGTAGACCTTATTTTCGATATTTACAGACTACTTGAAGAAATTTGATTATTTACATTCTTGGATTTTGCTACAAATAGAATGCAATAGAATTATTTTATAAGCCATGTGGATGCTGGCATTCGCTTGGAGTTTAGTGAAATGGCGCGTGTTCACACGCAAACGCGGCGCGTTCGCTTGGTGTTTCACTGTGCATCAACATTGTGTGTCTCACGGCTGCACCAAATAGGTCCAGTTCATCATAATACCAGGCACTAAAAAGCAGTTGCCTGGTTTTCAAATGAACCTTACTATGAGTCTAAATAACTTCTCCCACTCTGGGTGAAGCATTAGGAAGTGTCAGACTTTTACTGACTAAAATCCACCCGAGTTCCTTCAGTTGCCCTTTGCGTTTCAGGGCCGCGGTAACTCTTTCGAACAAGCCCGCAGCCTGACATGAGCCCTAGCGGGCGTCGTCAATAATGCTGACATTACAGATTGATTGCAAAGTTGAACTTACGTTTCAGAAATGCATTCAAATTAAAGTAGGGTTCCCATGAATTCAGGAGGCACTGAGTTAGCGATGCTGGTAGGATACCATGCTGCGCTGAGCGAACGAATCTTAGAGCATAGGCAAGCGTAATGTGGTACTCTTCTCAGCGGTTTTTTTTAACACGCTTTTATTAGTTTCACCTGTATGTATGTATGTATGTTTGTTTGTTTGTAACCGACCCCTTTGAGCTCGATTTTGTCCTACTTTGAACGATCAGATTTAATTCAAACTTTGCACACCTGTCAAAGATCGATGACAATGCAATAATCCGATCAAAATATCCGATTATCCTAATTAGATTCGCCAGGATTAATTAATTTCTTTCCGCATCCTTTGCATGCGAGTAAGAGAGACAGAGTTAGTGCGCGAACTACGCATGCGTGCAGTTCCAGACTTACTCTTTCGGGCACTCAGTTCAGCACAACCTTATAAAGACTAATGTGGTAGTGGTGGTGGTGGTGGTGGTATGGTGGTGGTGGTGGTATGGTGGTGGTGGTAGTATGGTGGTGGTGGTGGTATGGTGGTGGTGGTGGTATGGTGGTGGTGGTGGTATGGTGGTGGTATGGTGGTAGTGGTGGTGGTGGTAGTGGTGGTGGTGGTATGGTGGTGGTGGTGGTATGGTGGTGGTGGTGGTATGGTGGTGGTGGTGGTATGGTGGTGGTGGTGGTATGGTGGTGGTGGTGGTATGGTGGTGGTGGTGGTATGGTGGTAGTGGTGGTGGTGGTATGGTGGTGGTGGTGGTATGGTGGTGGTGGTGGTATGGTGGTGGTGGTGGCATGGTGGTGGTATGGTGGTAGTGGTGGTGGTGGCATGGTGGTGGTATGGTGGTAGTGGTGGTGGTGGTATGGTGGTGGTATGGTGGTAGTGGTGGTGGTGGTATGGTGGTGGTGGTGGTGGTGGTGGTGGTGGTTCACTCATCCTCATTCTCAGTGCCGCCAACAGATTCGCTCCAATGATTATAATATCATGTAGAGTGATTACGGATTGAAAATTCCATACCCAAGCATTAATGTGACTGACTGTATATGTAAATAAGGTTACACCTCTGTGTCTCACTGTTTATATTGGCATCATAGAAATCTTGAATATGTGTTCTTAACCAAGATAAAATCAGAACACATTTGTACATATTAAGGGCGTTTGATAGTTAGCAAATCTAAATAATTGATAGATAATATAATAAAAATAATTTATAACTAAATAATTTATAGTTTAAACAATTTAACTAAAAAATGAAAAATAAATAATAGTTTAAAAAAACTAAATAAACACGCTTTTATAGAAAATCCAACTAAAAAAATAGAAAATAAAATTTAATAAATTTGGATTAAGAATAGTGTACATAAGAAATAAAGGTATATTATTGTAAAAAAGCGTGGGGTGCATATAATGTCAATAATTATGAACATTTTATTGACAGATGAGTAGAAGGATCATCACTTTGATAATATCTTAAAAAACACTTTGAATGCACCCCACGCTTTTTTACAATAATATACATTTATTTCTTATGTACACTATTCTTAATCCAAATTTATTAAATTTTATTTTCTATTTTTTTAGTTGGATTTTCTATAAAAGCGTGTTTATTTAGTTTTTTTAAACTATTATTTTGATATAAACTGACTGATAGTAAGTAGTGATCGTTGATAGTGAAGCGCAGTAGTTTATTAAGAGCCTATTCATTCTATCCTTGAAGACACCTTAATTATAATCGGATGGAAGACCGCAGGCAAATTGTTCCAGTCCTGGTTTGACCGCTAAACGCTAAAAAGGTATCTGGAACTGTCCGGATGCGGAAGGCGTAAGACCGAATGTTGTGATGCTCTCCATCATTGCACTACCATATGCCAATTTGATTGATTGAAGGTTCGTAACGGAATTGAATAACATTTATAATTCTTTAAGATGTTGAAAATCGCAAGGACAGCTTCTCACACAATATTTAAATACATTGAAAAACTGTAAAGGATCTCTCATTCTTGAAATCGTAAACAGTTATTTGAGACGTATTTAAGACTGCAAAAGGACATCTACATAACTACATTTAGGTCTGAAAAAGTACGTAGATAGTAAGACCTTTTTCAATTTTAAATATCAGGTTACATAATTCCTTTATTTCTGAGATCTGAGTACTAAGAAGCGAGCGGATGAGTTTGTTAATAACTCCTAACGAGTGTTGCGAGGAATTCCTTCATTAATATGATCTCTAATGAAGCAGTCAGGCTTACGTGAAATTGTTTCTACACGCCGGTTCTTTACGAGATTGCTTTTAACAATTACTTCGTTTTGAGTTTCAGCTGGAGTTATATGATTGGGAGAGATTATAATTGAGAAGGCTAGAAATCATGGAATAGGCATTTTATTGTTGCAAAAAAATAATAAGTTTATAGAAATTGTAAAAAAAATATAATTAAGTAATTAAAAGATTTAAATTACTGTACGATCATTTACTAAGGTTGACTGCTAGAGAACTCTTTGTTGCTTTATGTCAGTCTAAGCTACTGCAGCAGCGGTCTCATCATCATCATCATCATTTCAGCCGAAAGACGTCCACTGCTGGACATAGGCCTCCCCCAAGCGTCGCCACAATGAACGCAATAGCGGTCTATTGTTCTTAAAATTTATATAAATAAATATACTAATGACAGAGTATAAATGCAAACGTACTTCTTATTTCATGAACGTTTGCCACGCAAGGCTCCCTAGAATTGGCGTTTTATGTGTGCATCAATGAAAAAACTTGCCTCTAGGAGTATATGTACCGGTTTCTTTTCCAGTGTACCTCTATACGTGTTAAAAAATATGCAAAAAAAAGGCGTCGTGCCAGCCAAACGTTTTCGGCATAGCCCTCTTTTTTGCATATTACATATATTCCTAGAGGCGAGTACGTTGCATTGATGCACACCTACAATGCAGATTCTGGAGTGCCTTGCGAGGCAAACGTTCATCATATTTCAATGTCATATATTCATTCATTCTGTAATACTTACTGTGCCCTGAAATGCTACAACTTCACGTTTGCACCATAATTTGAAATGTGATGATGAAGTAAATTGGAGTTTGAAAATAAATAACTTATTTCTAAGCCTACTTTAACAGAGTTTTCTTTGGAACGCGATCATAAAACTGATAAAAATACACATTTAACTTTAGATTACAGGAAAAATTACCGAAGAAGGAAAGGCAATGTTAACAATGATAGCTATTACAAAAATTGGGCAAGTGCGATTCAGACTCGCGCACTGAGGGTTCTGTAACCTATGAAAACAGTTCAATTCCCGAATTAAGTTACAAAGATTTTTCCGAATCGCAAAAATTGTTTTTTTTTGTGACGTAACTACATATTTACAGTTTTCAGATTTTTTTTTCTATACTTGTGCTATGAGACCTTGCTTCAGGCCAAATTTCAGGATTCTAGGTCAACGGGAAGTACCCTATGAATTTTGATTCCCTTGAGAGTGTCGAAATATACATTTTTTGTGAAAAAACAAACAAAAAAAAAAATATGGCCGTTTAGGCCATATTTTTTTTGTGTTTACTCGAAGTTTGATTTTTTCATAGCTTTAAGAGACCACCAACTTGAGTATATGGTTTTAATTTTAACTCGATGCCTCTACGTGTTTCCGAGATAAAACTTCTTGACAGACAGACAGACGGACGGACAACAAAGTGATCCTATAAGGGTTCCGTTTTTTCCTTTTGAGGTACGGAACCCTAAAAAGGGATATAACAACACAACCATTAGGTCACAAAAGAAGAACACAAGGAAAATCCTCCAGTAATATCTGGAACCTCTTCACAACATAAGCAAAAGTAACACTTTTGAAGATTACCTTTAACATTTTTTCTTATAGAAACGTCGAGATAAGCCAAAAATAAAACTTGGCACAACATGGGACAAGTCCTCACAAGTTCCCGAAATGGTGGAGACGTCTCTTTGTCGCATAAAATAAAATTAAAGAATTTCTTCACTGAAAGCTATGCTGTGTGGAATGCTACGAGTATCAGCGGTCTATCTTACAACTGTACAGGTGAACAAAAACATACACACAGCAATTAACTCAGCGTACCTTTGCTTTTTTATTACGATTGAGAAATTAATTTAGTATATATTAATTATCATTTTTAGGGTTCCGTACCACAAAAGTAAAAAACGGATACCTTTTAGGATCACTTTGTTATCCGTCTGTCTGTCTGCCTGTCTGTAGTCCTTTTTGTGGTCAGCGGGAGGGTGTGTCAGACTTTTACTAACTAAAAACCAACTCTTGTTCCTTCGTTGCCTTTCATACCAGGACCGAGTTTTCCTTTCAGAAGCAAACCTTTGGCCCCAGTGGGCTTCGACCCTACTGGCCTCCTACGGTTTGCTGACATCTCTTTGTGGCGCGCGTGGAACAGTACGCGCCGTCGCCTACGGGCTTGGGCTTGGTCCACTGCTCGCCGTCCGCAAGCCCGTGCCTACGGTGGCCGGAAATTGGGATCGGGATCCCGACGATTGGTGCGTGAGGGTCACTCCATCGCGCGTGCACGTGCGGCTTCCTCCTTTGCTAGCATTACTGCTTCGCGGGAGGAGGCGACTGCCTGCCACTCCTCCTCGCTTTGGACCATAGCTTGTACCAAGGCCTGGGGCGAAATATCGTTGACGCTGATTCCCGTTGACCTAGAATTCTGAAAATTGTCATGAAGCAAGATCTCATAGCACAAGTATAGGAAAAAAATCTGAAAACTGTAAATTTGTAGTTACGCCACAAAAAAAAAAAAAATTTTTTGCGATTCGGAGAAATCTTTGTAACTCAATTTGGTAATTGAACTGTTTTCATATGTAAGTTGGTTGGAATCCGCAGTGCGTGAGAATATTTTACAAATAATTGGCATTATTGATGAAAATATTCATGACACCGAAGTGTAACAAGTAAATAATTTTTTTATATAATCGTTTGGTAGGTCTGAGAATATAGGTCGTTGGCTGTTTTTGACCCTCCTACCTGCATTCCCCATTTTATATTTGATTAATTTATCTGGCAGATTAACTTTTATTGAGTCAGTTAGTTACCATATATTTTCTGCAGAATCTTTGGCAAGACCAATAACGTTCGTTTCGGTGAACCATTTTCAACAAAAAATTTAAGTTAGCTAACGGATGATAACAGCTTTCAGTGATAAACAATAACTTATGATATCTTTCAGTGTAGTGGAGCCCTAAACTCGGGTCCAATCTCACTTGGTTGGGCCTTGAAAAATGGCCTTGGGGGATGCGCGAATTACTTTTTTTTGGATTCGCATCCCTTTCTCATCGTCACCTGTGCCCCTACACATATCTGTTTCTGTAAATATATGTTGCTGTATGCCACCTTTGGTTTTACCCAAAACAAATTATTATACTGCGTGTTTTGTTTTGTTTCGAGTATTTTTTCAGGAGTTTTTTGGGTTTTGAATCTCGACTGTCGATTCATCGTCAGTCGAGACATGTCGATTCATGAATTGATCTGGAAAGTGATGGTGTCTAAAACCACTAGAAAAATTTCTAAGAACCATCACGACTCAAATTGTTTATAGGCAGTTGTTATTTGCTTTGTAAACTCCTCAAAATACTTTGTGTTAAACCATAAACAGATGATTGTTAAAAATAATTTAGACATTCACAAACACCCTAACTGCAACTTGTAACATCATAAAAAATTAACCAACACCCAAATTAAGCCGGTCCCTATAGATTATTTATTAACTGTAAAAAACCGCTAGAAATTAGGTCATAATCTTGTTACATAAAAGTTAACATTTATAGTAAAAGTTGGTGCGTGGGCGAGCGACGGGAGAGATAAAACGCATAAATTAGCGCGTTTGACCGAAGTTGGCGCATTAGCGATTGTTGCCTATGGAATTATTAGGAAAAGTTACATTATCATTTTGTCTTGGTACATGGTATGTTGGTAAAGAGGTCGCGGGTTGAACAGCTCTGTTTTTTTTGTCATCATTATTATTTCAGTCTTAACACGTCCACAGCTGCACAAAGGCTTTCCCTAAGTGTCACCGCACAGACCAGTCACATGTGTCTTAAGAAGCGTGTCTTAAGAAGCACACGGTCTACAGTATGGGAGCCGTTCCAACGTTGTGTCAGCAGGAATGGTTTAGGTTTAGGAGTAATTGCGTACTGGAAGATGCAGCATTGGATGACTTTTCACAAGATGAACCACTTGATATTTTATCAATACTTAAAAGTTGAAGTCACCGGTTCATTATTTCAGCCGCAAGACGTCCACTGCTCCACCCAGTGTCGTCACAATGACCGGTCCTGTGCGTCTCGTGTCATCGGTGTCTCAAGACCTTCACCAAGCCGTGGGTCTACCTAGTGGAGGGTCTTCCAACGCTTCGCCTTCCAATACATTGTCAAATCATTGGATAATCATTAACATTGTTATTATATTTTAGTGTCATAGTTTGATCCTTTATAAAAAAGGAATAGGCTCGTTTAATTTTTGTAATATTGATATATAAACAGGACAGGCCATAATAAAATGTACTTGCTTAGGTACAAACACTTAAGTAATATGAAATTAAAAAGAATATGTTAGACAAAACTTCTTTGGAGATAAATAAATATTACCTATTACTAGACTTCTAAATTATAAACCAACCCGCTGCCTCCTCTCACCATGCTCCCACCTTGTTCACGCTACCAGCGCTCCATCACAACGTCTCCCAACATAACCATTGCCTTGACGATAACCAGGTGACGAGTTTGTCAGCCTCTAACTACCAAGCTACCGCCCTCCTCATTGAAGACCGGGGAGGAACGCTTTTTATTCAACGGCAACACTTGGGAGTCCCATTTATTTTGTATGAGATCACTGTTTGTGGTTTGAATTGGATTCTAGATGCGATTTGTATGGTAATCGGGGAGTTATGCTGGTTGAATTTTTATTTTTAGTTAAAAAACATGGTTTTGTTTCTAGTCGAAAAGTGTGATTACAAATAAAAATGGATGTAACCAAAAATAAGTGCAAAAAAAATGCTGAAGCTTCACCAAGTTAATATTTCTATTTAAGTAAGTTTTATAACGAGTGTTGAATCTATAGGGGGACTTTGACGTTCAAAAAGTGCTAAGTTACTAACGCGACATTTTGCGAAAGAGACATTCTGCGAAAGAGACGTTTTCGACTAAGACCATTCGTTAACATAATCACTATAAGTCTTTTAGGCATATTACCAGTCGATAATGCTGCGAAGGAATTTTTCGACACTATATTTTTTTTATTTAAGTTAATCTCTAATTTTAACCGAAACCGACCATAATCTGTTTTATCGGTAAATAAAATGAAGATTTTGTTGTGACGGTTCTGTTAATAAAATGAAGATAATAAACAATTTGACAGTTATTCTATATTACAGAACACAAACACACTTAACCCTCCACAACCGACGCATAAATCCATCCATCTATAAAATTGTGTCACATCAGTTTGCTATCAAAGCTCGCGCCTATCCTCTCATTGGTATGCCGAGGTTGTCCTGTCACGTGATTGCTATTTCATATCTCTTTTACGCAGAATGTGGCCATTCCTATGCGGCGGATTACTCTTCTAAATGTTTATCAGGTCGGCGTTGGAGAGTTAGACTTGTGATATTTGCAAGATGGTTTGATTTGTAAGGGAAGGAGAATAAAAAAAGACTTATTCTCATTTTGTTGCTGTGCATTTTGATCGAGCAAAAATTGTAGCTGTCTGTATAATAAATATACTGTAACTATATTCCTATTAAATCAAGAGCGCGTAGGATGTCACTGCTTCGTCAAACAAAGAAGTGATTAAGTATGTTAAGAACACGGTGAAAAAAGAGCGGAAGAATATAACCCCCTTACATTTAGTTGACTCACTGGGTACTGGAAGGCAAAATATGATATCCAACCGCCATAGGGTATGACCAGCTGTTGATAGACCTGGAGAGTCTGTTGCCTGGACATTGAGAGGTCCAAGACGACAGCACAACAGTGCCTTTGAACTTTACTATCTGCATTTGTTCATTTCGTTTTTAAATGTTTGTGTGTAAACAAATAAATAAATACAATATATTCTGTCCACGACTTCCTACAGAAATTGCAGCCGTATCCAATCGCTGAGGGTGACGGGATCCGCGTTCATGCGAGTACCTAGCCGGGAAGTTGACGAAATCTGCAAACACACCAGCGTACCCGCCAAAGGTACAGCTACAGAACATCGTATGGTTATATTAATCAGAAGAGAGTTTGATAGCCCCTGCGTCCGTCCAGGAAGTTCAGTTATAAGACTCTCCATAGGGTAAAAAAATAGGCATGCGCTTCTTCACCTTGCGTCGGCCCCTACCGTTTTACCGACATCTCTTTGAGGCGCATGTACAACACTACACGTCGTCGATGACTTTGGCGCAGTTCGGACAGTTACCGGACAACCGGACGGCGAGCTACCCATTGCTCTTCGTCCACAAACCCGCGCCTACCGTTGCCAGTAGTCGAGGTCAGAGCAACGGCTGCTAGGATGTGAGGATGTTCGTTCCGTCACGTGTGCGACCGTCTCCTTCGCTAACATTACTGTTTCTGAGATGTACCTATAATGTGTTTATAAACTTACATAATAAATATCCTACTGAAAATAAACTACAACAAAGCTTAACAGTTTATGGGCTGATTATTTTGAAATTACTCGAATTTTATATGACTGTACCAGTACCATAATATTTATCGTGCGATGGCTTCATCGGCAGCCTTTGAGTATAACTGACAAGGCATATATAGATAGTAAGAAATTATCACTTGTGTGTAACACAAAAAGTTTTAGCTATTGAAAAATTGCTATTATATACTATACTTTCTGACTATTGTAGGATAAAAATAACTTTCTAAGTCATAAAAAGGCTATGTCAAGAATGATTTTGACAGAACCAATAACATGGCCGCCAAATTCTTTTTTTGAACAACTGAATAATAACGGCATTTTTGTGTTCTTTTTTTTTCTAAACATTGATTATGGTTGAAAGAAATATAGTTCAAAATCCAGGTGAATTAAAAGAGGTTCTAAATACTGTTTAAACAAAAATAGAGCAATCAGGGCAGGAGGACAGTTACCTGAGGGTAAGTTATCGCACTCTCGGGAGCCATTCTGTGCAAATGACGGAACAGTGTAGTTTACCTAGGAAATTATTCAGGTCTCCTAGTGCCTTAATTTTAGATTTTTTAAAGAATTCTGTAATGTAAGCAAAGTTAACTGGGAAGTCTCTCCTAAAGGAATACCTAATATTTTTAAGGTAGATTTTCCTTCAAGAATAAGAAGAATAAGAAAGTTTTTATAAAAAGTAAAGGAATAAAACCTTAATTGAAGTGGAAAACTGAATCGAAATTATATTCAGGCCAGAATTTTGAGGCAAAATCATCAAATTAATTGGATGTACGAACTAGGTATCTGTAGAAATGATAAATTCTATTTAAAAAAGCATAATTTTTGACAACGTTATTCCACGTTATTATGTATTATAATTTCATTAGCCACTATCTTACTACACAGCAAGACTGCCCTTTTCCATATATTTTTTTAATAGTGTAATGGCTGACACGCCACACTGTTGGGAAATTTTCACATTTAGAAAAAAAAAAACTAAAGTTGGTAATCAATAAAAAGTAATAAAAGACCCAAAAATATATTCCTCATAGTGGCAGCTTGTGATTAAATTCATTTCACCGTTCGGTAAAGTCCGTCACTGCCCGGCCAAGCGTTCCAACACCTATTATAATGAAAATTGATTTCATTCGATATTCCAGCTTCGGAGAAACGTTTATTTTGTGAATTATTTTATTGAACATTGTTATCGAGGCTGACTGAGTTACTTTTTGGGATAAACTACTTTATGGAATGTGTGATCCGGCCACCCAAATATTTATTAATAAATTCAATAAGCATGGGTATCATCGTATCGTCGTTTAAGTGTACCAAAAAGAATATTACTATAGGTTCAGCCATAAGCTTTATATGCGAAAGGTAAAGTTGTTCTGTCTCACGAAGGCCGGTTGATTTTGAATGTGTACGTAGGACCACGTACTGTGTGCGTAAGCCTATTTTCAAGAACATGGACGGGAGCGGTCAATGTTATTGGAAGTAGGTTACTTAAACAGAAATAATGTGCACGTAAGAATACACACGACATTCAAGATCAGTCGGCCTTTGTGAGATAGAACTACTTTAGAAAGAGATAAATAACTCAACTTTGAGTTAAGCTCGCCAATGTGCATGACCTTTGTTTTCCACTTATTTTATAAGTTGTTATGGTGAACAATAAATAATTAACAATTAAGAAAAACAATTATATTTAAAAATGTAAAGTCAACGAGTCCCGTTCTTCCTTGCCAGGCCTTCTTCAATAAAGCCAGAAGTCGGTCCTTTAAAGTACTAAAGCGAAAAACCTCCGCCAAACGTCATATTTCACACAACAATAGATGTATAACGGAATGATTTATTATATCATTCACCCATTCGCTCCATTCAGTCCATTCGTTCTATTCCCATTCAGCGGGCGACTCGACTGCGCACAATAGCTTGGCTATCCCTGTATAACATTGTTATAACGTTATTTTGTTTCTGAAAATTTATTTAAATATTGCAAAGCTTGTGTTGACCGATAAACTGTAAAAATGTTAACGACTTCTGAATAAAAAATACTAAAAAGTTAAATATATCTTTAATTTTGGAACTCGGTATCACTATTGTTGCATTGTTATTTATGAAATAGAATGAAAACAAAATCATCTACGTTCGCGTAAAATAAATATGGTGTCTTGCTAAAAATGAGTGAAAATTCTTTCTCTGCAAGTTAGGCTGTTGGTCCGGTAACTGCCCGATAGTTGATTTCGGGCTGTTGTACATGTTCTAATCGCACGAAAAACTCTAATACCGTTGTGCAGGATTTTGAATTTTAGTTACTATGCTGCATCTTAGATGTTGCTAGTATCGTACAATAAAATTAAACTATTACTATGACCTTTCAAATGACATTACCACGACAGCAATGAGTCTGTCAGAGAATTTAAAATTATAATATAAAATAATATTTCTCAACAATCACCGTCTAGTCCCAAGCTAAGCAGAACTTGTGTTATAAATACTAGACAACTGATAAACATATTTATATATTATAATATGTAGAAATACATATTATAGATAAATTACACCCAGACACAGGACAAATGATCGTGCTCATCACACAAACATTTGGTCTGGGTGGCAATTAAACCCACGGCCTCCGGCATAGCAGTCAGGGTCACTAACCACTAGAACAACAGGCCAGTCAGAATTATTATGCATGTTTTAAATTCTTACCTAATTGAAAAGTCTTTAGAGAAAACTCTGTTTTATTCCGTTAGAGAGAACAGCTTCAAAAATAGGCAACAAATAAACTGTAAGTAGTCCATCAAACCTGTGCAGCTTTGCTGTAGTTGGCCATGGTTTAAGTTATTTATATGGAAGCAGGAACTTGTCAAGCATTGTTCACGGAGGCCGGGATTTTTATTGACGTTCATGCTGTGTATGCAAGTTTCAGTAGTAGGTATAGTGCGAAACTGAGGATAGACTAATATTATACTATACGACCTATGTTCATTGAATAAAGTAAATATATTTATCTATCTATATCTATCTATCATTTTCTAATATTAGCCTCGTTTCTTGTCCTGACAATTTCTATCCATTTCGGAGTGAGCGGAGTGTGATAAGGTCACCCATTGTATGTGTTAGTTTTATGTTTCTTTTTTTACCAACATTAAAAGAGGAGGTTGTCAATTTGTCGGATTCTTTTTGGTGTTTTATGTGTGTTCTCCGATTACCAGATGACGTTTCGATCGATTTGGACAATCCTTTATTTGTTTCTTAGGGTTTATTAGTTTTGACACTACAATAAAGTATATATACCTGGATATTATAATTAAATGAAGAAAAATAATAAGTAGGTAGATTTATTCACTCAGAATCAGAATGTCTTTATTGTGGGCATAGATTATATGCCCATGTTCATCATCATCTTCCTGCCCTTGTCCCGTGTTATTTGGGGTCGGCGCAACATGTTCAACCATGCATGCATATGCATGTGTGTGCATGTATATGCACATGTTAAACCTTAATAATAAATTATAGTTCCATTATAAGCTGCCAAATAGATTAAACTAACATTCTTTCAAATATTTAAAATGAATTATAAATGTCATAAATACATAATAATTATTCAATCATTTATAAAATCCTAGATCGTGTGGAAAGTTTTATCAATTAGAAAGTTACGGAATTTATATTTAAATAGTGAAAGTTCCTTAGTGCTCAGAATGTCAAAAGGTATTTTATTAAAAGCATTAAAAACCAACTTAACATATATAAACATTTTTGATACACCTACCTATTACACCTACTAACATTTGCGCAAAATAATGTTATAATAATGTTGTTAATGTTTATTGTGCACACCTACCACAGCGTTATCTCTTTTAGCCCAAAGGTTGACTGGTAGAGAATGCCTTGTTGCATTCAGCCCACCTATGTACCTCTACTGTGCATGAAGTTTAAATAAATAAATAAATAATTATACTGTAATACAGGAGTAAGCATAAAAGCAATATAACCCCGATGAAAAAGTCACACAGAAAGTAATTACATACAATGAATAATGTTACGTTAACTGCTATGACACGGGGAGTCAGATATCTCATTGCATCCAAATTACCAGTTGTAATAGTACCTTTGTATAAAATGATATTTAATATGTTCTACGTTACATTGTGAACGACCGCCATAGCTTCATACAGGAAATCAATCTTCGCCCTAGCTTCATCAAGGCTTTGTCTACTATAACATCCATATATTTCATCATTTGAATCAATCATATCCATCATTTCAACCTTTTTCACGAATCACGCTATTTATTGGTGAAAACCGCATGATAATCCGTTCAGTATTTTTGAGTTTATCGCGATCAGACAGACAGATAAACACGGTGCGGTATTTTGTTTTGTAATACATAAGGAAGTGAACAAATTGACCATGGCCTGGATAAGAACATATAGGCAATAGTTTTGTCTTGGTAGTACGTTTCTGTTGACTGCCACTCAAGAGAAACCACTGGCTAAAGCTAGGGTTGGAAAATGTTATTCTTTCTGGATCGTGTACAACTGTAAAAAAAAAAAAAGTAAAAAACTAAAACCCGACTACGACAAAAAACACGACGCTGTAAAAGTATGAAACATGATTTTCAGGATGCTGAAATAAACAAGGTAACTGGAAAAACAAGAACAGAACAAAAAGAAAATCCGTAGTCACATCTATAACGTGTGACTGTGGCTTTTCTTTTTGTTTGGCTTTGCCGTAGTCGACTCCTTAAATGTCTCCTGCGTCTTTGAGTACTGCTCCATTCATATCGGTCATAGCGTCATGGTCGATAAATTGGCTATCCAACAATAAAATATTTTTTCAACTCAAACAAGAATTTCCTGAGATTAACGCGTACAACCAAGCAAACAAACGAACTCTTTAGGTTTATAATACTATATATAATATGGTATAGACAGAAACTGTAATCACGTAACATAATTAGTCTTTAGTAATTAGTCAATTTCGATTAGAATGTAGAAAAAACCAAATACCTATACTACAGAGCTTTATTAAATCTTATCAAATCCAAAACTAAATTTTCATTTCAAATGCAATATCTGAACAATAGGTACCAAAAAGCGCAGCACATAAGTTGGAGAGGTCTCATTTGTTTGTGCACACCGCGGCACGGCTCGCCACAATGAAATGTTTTAATTTTCTCATAATTTATGCCGACGCCCAACATGCCATGCTTTATGTATTTCGATTCAATTTCGAGGATTACTCTCGGTTCCAGAGTGATTTAGTGGTCCCGAGTTTGTTGTCGACGGGCCTTTTTAGGTGACATCTTTTTTAGGTTCGAACCCATTCGGGTATCCAATTTTTGAATAAAGTAGACCATATGGATCCTTTTCGATGTTAGACTTTAATTTGGAATAATCACGGAAGATTATGGCTCAAAATACCATTTAATTTAAATCGAAAACTTTAAAACGTTTGCTTCATCATCATTTCAGCCAAAAGACGTCCACTGTTAGGACATAAGCCTCCTAGTGTCGCCATAATAAATGTAAAATATTTGCTAAGCACAAATATACGCAAGAACTTCAGCAGTTACAGTGCCCCAATCCATAAAAAAACATATTTTCAGAAAGCCTATCGTAATCTGCGATCACGACGCCGAAACAAATTCCTTTCAACAAGAGGCCTTAATCCGCATTACAATATGGCAGAAGACGGTGGGACGATGAAAGTCTCTATTGCGTGGGAACATGGAGTACGAAAAAATGGAGAACTTAGTGCGGTTAACAATAAGGGTATATACGACAATAACATTGACTTACCTCTGAATAAACCTATGCCTAGGTATATTTCTGCTCTAGTTGGCGAATCCGTAACTCGATTGGCTCAGATTTCAAACAAAGTAGATATCAAACATATTATGATGAGGTTAATATTGTTTTAAGCATGGGCATATCGTGAATACTTTGTCATTGCGTCCATAATAATTATTACAAAAAATAATAATTATAGAAATATGGGGAATAAATATGAAATAGGCTGACAACAATATAAATAATTTTGTAAATGAAACAATTATATTGTAATGACAGTACGACCAGCAACCACGGTGGCATGCTTTGATTTTACGTCTTACAATGTAGTTCAGGGAAAAATCATCCAAGCTCTCCACTTGTTCATACTCCGTGAACAAGACCCTTCTCAGGACACATTTACATACTTTTGCGAGGTTATCGTCTTCAAAATGTTTGAGAAAGCATTATAGCTTATTTAAGAAGACGGTTTACATGTCTGGGAATGTGGGAGAACATGGTGTGGACGTGTAGAGCGGTGGAAGGTCAGCTCCTGAATAAAACATAGGGCTTATGGGGAACTTTTGAATTCAATGATGTTTTGCCTAACGTTCTGGCCTTCTTCGTGTGACCTGTTGACTTGTAAAGATTAAAATCAGTTTTAGGAATAAAGTTTACAACCTTATCCGCTTTAGCGTGATTGTTTGTCTAACTGGCATTAGAGTTGGCAAGTTTTCAATTCTAAATACTATTTTCAGAGACGGAGTGTTTTATTCCTGCTGACAGATAACTTTACAAGTTCACATTCTAGTTTAAAAAAAAAACGACATTCTCAAGTCTGCGGTCCCTTGAAGCTGTGAAAAAATCAAACTTCTATGTTAACGAAAAAAAAAAGATACGGTCGCAAAAATCTTCGAGACTCAATTCAGGAATTCAACTATTTATACAAGTTAGTTTGTACGTAACCCTCAGTATGTGAGTCCGACTCGCACTTACTCTGTTTTTTTTTGTTACAGTTAAGTCAGTTGTATTTATTTTTTAAGTTTTTTTTTATAACTATGACTACTCAAAATTCAAACGTCACTCTTTACAACCCCATAATCCTACCAAAACCAATTTCTCCATCAACCACATACACAATTCAATCCTATAATGGATTTGTTCCAGAAATAGAGCTGAGATCTTGTGACACTCCATTAGCTGGCCCGTGCAGAGTCAGCGAGCGCGCGGCTAAGCCACTGTCTTATTGACCTCCTCCGCAAACAGTCAATACGGGTTCAACTCGAAGGATATTTTCTTTAGAGGAGTTAGTAGCTTTGGACTGACTGGAAAGTAAACTAGGTTTGAGTTTTTTCGACAAACGATTAGTGACTGTTTCGATCTGTAGCTCCTATAGATGTCGAACGACTGAGATATCAACCTAAGATCTTAGGAAATGTTTATACGATCGGAACTTATTATTACTGCAGCAGACACAGGGTGGACATTTAGGCAAAATTTTTTTAGGTTTCAGATAACTTTTTCCCTAATGTTTGCTGATATTTTTTAACTGAGTTCAAAAAAATGGGAGGGGGTTCCCAATTCGACTGAATATTGTTCAGCTATGCCTCAGAAGGAAAAAACGTAACCCTTATAGGATCACTTTGTTGTCCATCCGTCTTTCTGTTTGTCAAGACTCTATCTAAAACCATATGCTCAGGTCTGCGGACTCTTGAAGATGTGAAAAATCTAATTATTGAGTTAACGGAAAAAAAAAGATACGGTCGCAAAAAACGTGTATTTCGACGCTCTCACGGTACGTCCCGTTTAACTAGAATCCTGAAATTTGGCATGAAGCAAGGTCTCATAGCACATGTACAGAAAAAAAGTCTGAAAACTGTAAATTTGTAGTTACGTCACATAAAAAAAAACTTTTTTTACGATTCGGAAAACATTTTCGTAACTCAATTCGGGAATTGAACTGCTTTCATAGAACACTCAATGCACGAGCCCGACTCGCACTTGCCCAGTTATTTTTTGCAAAGTTTTTTTTTTCGGGTAGTTCCTTCAAATTAGTTCAGAGATAGACCATGCAACTTTTCAGCGTTTCTTGTATTATGTATCCACTAAACGTTGTGCTACCGGTACATGGTGAATATCCTACCCAAACATACAAAGCGTTTCGGGATCATATTTATTATGCGTACAGCTGAGGAGTGGAATTCCCTGCCGGAGACTGTGTTTCCTGATAGCTACAACCTAGAGGTATTTACGAGTGAATAGGTTACTTCTAAGTGTCGCCGCACATGGGCCACATGCCACAGCCACAAACGCCGCCACGAGAAGCTAGAGGTGGCCTTGTGGCCACAAGTCACTTGTGGCCAATAGCTGCTACGTTTTTTAACTCATACGCGCAGTATCATAATGAGTCCATTGTCATTTAAACCTTCTTCGACAGAGTCCTGTCGAAGAAAGTGTAAATGCGCGAATGGCGTGCGATGGCGTTTTGTATCGGCATTTAGTGGCTGGTTCGGGCCACAAGAAGCGAGCAGCGACGATTTGTAGCGTGTGGTGGCCACCAGCGTCAACCGTGTGCGGCGAATCTATATAAAATGTATGAAACCTACAAGAAATATGGTGTTGGAAATACAGTGGTGGCGTTAAGTGGTGCTGGCCGGTGGCCCGTGTACGGTGATCCCAGGCAAGCGTGCTTCATTGTCGGCTACTATCAGGTTTACTATCAGGTTTTACTATGCAGCGTTTACTATCAGGTAAGATAGATAGCATTATTAAAAAAAAATTGGTTTTGTGACAAGTTTGCTTTGCCGTAACATACCTAGGGTCAGGGGCCAGACTAAGAGAGATACAATCCGCAGGGCAGTTTTGTGACGAACTGATGGGCATTAGCGACCCCACGGACCCGATCTCCCGGGAGAAATCTTGTTCCTCATCTCCAGCTTGCCTTTGTTGGTCGGCCGTAGTGAACACTGACGAGGAACTGAGCTCCCACCTCTCTCTTGCCTTTATTGGCTGGCTTGAGTGGAAATTCGCAAGAACAAATGTGCTCAGGAGAAGGATGTATAATCCAGTAAGATGCTGGTAGGGATCTTGACCGTTCTTCCGGGATTGTCCTGATAGCCGTGGTATACCTCTCCGCTTCTCAAGCACCTCAGGATATGTTGCCTTCTTGTTGCTACGTCACTGCGCCACTTCGTGCTGGCGACCGTTTTTGGGGGCCCATTTATTGAGTGTGTAAGTCATCCCCTGTCTTTTTATCGATGGAAATTAATAACATTGTTCAGGCAGGGGCCATAGACTTAACATAGTTCCTGGTAACCAGTCCACTTAAGACTACAAAAACCACGTTCCATTAAAAGCGTATAGGGGGCCTCTGCGAGTTGGTTTCGACTCCTCGTACGCCTTCCAAAGGTCCAGGACCCCAGGGTTTTGAGATATAATAAGTCATAACGAAATAATAATAATATTCCACAACTATCACACAACGTCGTCTAGTCCCAAGCTAAGCAGAGCTTGTGTTATGAGTACTATCCAACTGATAAATATACTTATATATTTCTAAATACATACATATTATAGATAAATTACACCCAGACACAGAACAAATGATCATGCTCATCACACAAACATTTGTCCTGGGTAGAAATCGAATCCACAACCTGCGGCATAGCAGTCAGGGCCACTAACCACTAGACCAACAGACCATAACTCTTTTGGTTGTATGGATGGTGTGTGTGTGGTGTAGGTACTCACTGGGTAATGGTAAATAAATAAAAATCCTTGCTGAATCTCCAGGTATATTCCTCACACACAACACTACAACACTGTTAGTTAGAAGGCGCAAACAAGCTAAGCAAAAGAACGTATCAGGTAACAGCAAGAATACAATTAATTCAGAATAGTCTTTGCAAGTCAGCGATGAGTAAGCGCGGTAGGTGTCGACAACTTTTTACTGACGCGAGCGCACGTATATCTTTCTAGCAGCGTAGGTCGTGACTGGTGAGAAACGAATATGTAACAACGCGACGGTAGAAGAAAACTGTCGATGGCGCGTCATCGACAGTGCGTGTGTCCAATGCGTCACGTCATTTTAGACGTAGTGTATATGTGTGTTGACATCTTGAAAATATATATATATAAACAAATATGTATGTGTAAATATATATAAAAAGATAGATGTAGGTGATGTATTTATTTATTGTTTACGTGTAGTGTGTAAACTGTGTAAATATATGTGAGTCGCCCACACTCTCTTACTCTGCTCACCCCATATTAAAGGAGCTAAAAAAACCCAAAAGCGTTATACAAAACCTTTGGAATCCATTAATGAGTTCGTGCTTAGTCAGCCAACTAAGTCTCTCTGACCTTCAGAGGCGTTCAGTTTGTTTGCTAAATATTTACCAATTCGAGACCTCGAAGTTACCAATACTTATATATCTATATAAACATCACGGCTGTATTTTCAGAAGGATTGGACAGAGATGTCCATTGTCCCGCTCATGTTCTCCTTAAGATTAGGGAAAATTTTAAATTTTAGTAAGTCCTTATTGGTATTACAGCATTGAAGCCGTTACCGAAATATTTTTAACTTTCACAGCATCCAAATTTGTGCCAATTTAACCATCATCTTTTAATTACTATGAATTTTATAGGAGGCAAGCCTTTGGCCATAAATCAAGCGGGACGTCATGTTCAGGACAGCTTTTTTTTTAAATGACTTCTGCATCGTGGGCTGTTCATAAACTTGTAAACTCACATAGCTACACAAGACACCCCTAGATCCGACCGCCGTGTCTCTCGCACTGGGCCTTGTTATAGGCCATGGTCCGGAGCGAGGAGGAGTGGCAGGCGGTCGTCACCTTCGGCGAAGTGGTAATGCTAGCAAAGGAGGCGGCCGCACGCGCAAGGAAACGGCCATCACGACCCAGCCGCTGAGATCCCAATCCCAATTTCCAGCCACCGTAGGCGCGGGCTTGCAGATGGCGAGCAATGGGTAGCTCGCTGTCCGACCATCCGGTAACCGTTCGGACTGAGCCCAAGTCGTCGACGCCGCGTAGTATTCCACGCGTCAGCAAACCGTAGGGGCCCAGCAGGGTCGAAACCTACAGGGACCATGGATTGTGCGAAAGTGAACCCCAGGGCCCTGGAACGAAGGTAAAGAAGGAACAGGAGTAGGTTTTAGTCAGTAAAAGTCTGACACGAAAAGGGCACGAGATGTTATTGGATGATACTATCTGTAGGTCACACAAATATTTATTCCGTGCGGAAATGGACCCAATATACATAGTGCAGCAGCCATTCGCTTAACTACTGCGGTAACCGTGCCGTCAAAACGTGTCGTCCGTTTAGAAATCTTGAGGAAAATTCTGTCTAACCTGAGAAGCGAACCCAGGACCCCTCCCTATATCTTTCAGCAGCCAGCACTTACGACCACTTGCTCTACAAAGCAGTATATGATTGTAGGGAGACTGTCTTAAGTTTTTTAGAGTTTAAAAGTTCTTCAGGGATAAGAGCTTTTCCAGGCTTAATTTTTGTTGTATCCGCTTTGGTGTAAAACTAAAGTTTGGTAGACTCCTGACGAGGCGCTAAGATATACTTAATCTTTGTTGGATCTACTTTCTGAACGAGTTTTTAATATAATTCTGTTATTTCAAGGCTAATTATTTGCAAAGTCGATTACAGTTGGTAATTGAAAATAAGGTAATTTAGTTACAATTGAAAACTCTTTTTGCTTATTAACTGTTTTGTATTTTCGATTCTAGGTAAAGATGGCAGTAGGTGGAAATAATGGGGCTCATAGGTCAATAGTAGCAGCGCATGGCTAGAATTGATCGAAGGAACTACGACGGCGCTGGGACGCAAAAGGCAACTGAAAGCACTCAGGTGGATTATAGTTTTTAATGTCTGACACAAAGATTGCCACTCGCTCTGGGTGGAGATCAGGCGCAGGACAGATGGCTTCATATGCTTGCCCAGGCAAGAGTATCACATCACCAACATCCAAACTTTGGACTGATAAAAAGTAATTCTAGTGGCAAAGCCCATTACCAATTTTTGCCTGATTCGGGAATCGAATTCAGGACCTCACTCACTCAGCAGTCGTTTCAATAGTTTCAATTCAGCTGCATTAGATACATTATGGTGCAGATAGTTTCCTTTATAAAATTGTGCCATTTAGTTTATAGAACGTACGCGAGCTATCACACACAGCGGATTCGATCAGCTGCCTAGCCAGCTGGATGCTTGAGCTAGTAGCTGCTGGGTAGTAGCTAGCGTGTTAGTAAGGTAATTGTATGAAGTTATATGTGGTCTGGCATGGTTTTAAGAATAATTGAGGGAGGGTCACCAAATGGTACTTTTGTAGAACTATCTACTGTCTATTGTCATGAACCGTGGATAGAATTAAATTGTATTAAAATAAATGAAATAAAATTATTTTGATATTTTTATACCCAAAATTATAATTCTAGTGTCTGTTTGTAATATCAAAATATATGTATTTTTTTTACTAAATTTAAATATTAGATACCTTTAGAACAAAGAAAATTTTTTTAATTCTATCTGTCTGTTGATTTGTCTGTCTGTTTGTTCCGGCTAATTTCCGAAATGGGACGAGACTTTCACTGGTAGACCTGATGATATAAAGAGTAACTTGGCTATTTTTATTTTAGAAAAAGAAAATTACGTACAGCAAAAAGAAAATGAAACTGACCAAATAGCATTTGTTGTCTTTTTAGTCTGGCACAGACGAAGTCGCGGGCACCAGCTAGTACATCAAAGAAAGCTATCACAGAAGGCTCTGTATTCTGTAAACTCATACTACAGTCCTGTCCTATACACATATATACAGTAAGGGAGTTTTTCATGTCACGAATAAATAAAATAAAGCATGGAACCTCTCCAGGCGCTGATGTACACCTGGCAATTTTTAACTGCATCGGCGAACGGTGTTTGCGCGCAAAATTTTATCCTAAACTTGATTGAATTTACTCAAATTTTTTGTGTTTTTCATTTATTAATTTATTTTATAATTCATGTACACACAAATACAAGAAAGAAGATAGGTATCTTAATATAAAGTTTGTACAAAGGTACTGCTTATTTCAAAAAGAAATTTCTACCAGCAGACCTGCGAAAGGAGAGATTAGAAGAGATGTAGACTATAGTGTGTAGAAAATAAGCAAAGAAGAGTTTGTGAAATCTTAAATTAAACTAATAAATACTTATATAACTAATTCATTAATTCATTTAAAACAAGGAAGTCTAAAAGACAGCTTTTGATTTCAAACTTTGCGTTTTTAAAGAAATAATACAGTTTTTGACTCAAAGTATCGACTTAAATATTTTTATTGCAGTTAATTTAATATACTTAATATTTTTATTCAAATCAATAAAATCAATCTCCGTATTCAAAATCATACGAAATACTAACACCTGGCCGTACAAAACTCGTCTATCCCGGCTATGCATGTAGTTTGCGAGTTAGCGGGGCACAGATCACCATAAATCTCGACAGATGGCGCTGCTCCTGAATATCTGAGCAGTGAACAGCCTCTAATACATTTTATTTGACTTCGACAAGTTGTTTGGGAACGGTATCGGTTTTTGATACCTGTGATAAAATATGTTGTTTGTAAACATTTTGGGTTGGTCGTGTACAAAGGTTATTTATTTTTATAATTTTTGCCACAATACAAAGAATATTATTAAATAAATATTCACTTTTGTTAGAATTGTTTAATTTACATCCCATATTTCCTATAAATTTAATAAACCTGATTAAAATGACATATTTTTTAAATAAAAAACACGTATAAAAATGTTCGTCAAAAAGTCGAATGGTTAGCTTAACATGGTCAAGTTCAAGTTCGGGAACGTTAGCTATCTAAGGTACAAATTCGTTTTTATGTTTCCGTACCTCAGTTAGAAAAATATCACCCTTATAGGATCATTTTGTTGTCCATCTGTCAAGACCCTTTTCCTCAGGAACTAGGTAAGCTGAAGTGAACCACTTGGAGTAAAGAAAAAATCAAACTATAAAATGTAAGGTTAATTTAAGGCCATGTATTCTCTGTTTAGGTATTTAATTTGTAGTTACATAACAAAATAATTACTTTTTTACGGTTCGAAAAAAATCTAGTCTCGATACAGGAGCTATTTACATAGGTAAGCTTGTACGGAACCCTCAGAGCACAAGTCCGACTTGCACTTACCTTGTATCTTAGACTACAATTAACTCAAAGAAAATGTTCTAAATCTCAAGACCGAGGCGATCAAAACGTGGTAAATTTATTAAAGCTGATATCTACTGTTTGCAAGTACCTAACGTTGACAAAACTACATGAAGCCGCATTCTATCAAAGGTACATAGAAGCCACATAGATGTGTCTTTAATTTAATCACACAGTCATAATGTATAAAGAAATTCCAATAAACATTTAAAATAGCATGAAAAAAAGATGGCATTACATTTATTCGAACTTAAAAAAAATAAAACTCTTTTTGGGTGGCCAAATACTTTTGAGCGGTATTGTATGCTACGGCTATAGTGCTCATCTTTTGACACAGTTCGAACAGTTGACCGATATAAGTCATATAAAAATGGCAAAAAATAGTTTTGATTATACCTACCCGATGTGGATTATAATGAATCAAAAAAACAGAAATGCTAATAGATGATTAATTAGCTTAGAAACCAAGACATAAGGCACGATGTTATTCTACGTGTATACTGTGTAGTACCGTGTCTGTGTTTATAAGAGCAATTTCGCATTGGATCTCCTTCGATATCACAATACTGTGGTCGAAAATTCAAACAATATCACCTGAGGACCCATTAACACACTGTAGGGCAACGTATGTTAGGAAATATGCTACATTTGTGTATCAATTTTAAACTTCAAAATATTCTTAACCCAAGAGGATCGTCGAGGATTGAGTCACCGACCCGTAAGACCTTCATTCAGGACAGCTTTCGACCGGAAAATCACAATAGCACGCTCATTTTGACGCAACACGCTACATACACGGAGTTTATCACGAGGGAATATCGGACGGTGCTCAGAAAGGGTTAGAGGACTTCGAATTTTTGCAATGTGAAGGGAACTAGCTGTAAACTGTACAGCTACAATCTTAAAAACATGATCTATTTGGCCTGAATGCGCCAAATGTCCAACTCAATTCAATTCAATTCATTTATTTATTTTTAAACTGTATTATTGCATACTCCAAATACATCAAAGAAAAATGATCATAAAACATTTGATGTAAAATTTTATAATTTTCCGACCAATAGTACTAACATGCCATGGTTATGTAAAAAACGACATAAATGGATAAATGCAATAAAGAAACATACGTTATTTGAGTTTCAAAAGTATTTAAAAATATCTGGTAATATTTTATTGTTATAATAAGTATATTTTGTAGTTATTTTTCAAAGCAAACAAAGTCTATATATAAACATAATCTTAATCAGTTTACCCCATTTTTGTGCATCGCTAGCTTTCGACTTAGTACTTTTTTTTTTATGTAATAAAGGCACAGACGTGCTTGCATTTACTAGATAGGCCTGCTTTACATTTACAAATTGCACTTGTAATAATTCTATTGCAATCAAGCTTTAAAGAAGGGGACACGAACAGAATTAACAATATAGATTACATGTTATTTACATAAAAAAATAATTTAGGAAATACTTTACCGTTATTTTAATATCATATATATTGGATATTTTTGCCAGTTAAGTGATTGATTTTCTTGATCTGTTTGCTTAACTAACGAGATCTGGCATTGTTGTGTCATACAGCAATGCCAGATCTAGAAAATTTATTTTTAATCCGCACCGAGTCTCTTGAGGCGGCGTTGTGCTGCCACCTATGGTTCCTATACATTTCCTATTACATTCACTTCCATCACCACAACTCCTATCAACAATGTCCAAAGGATAATCCTAAATAATATCCTGAACAATAGCATTTTTGACAATACTGTGTCCCAAAACAATGCAAATTCAAACACATTGAACATAGATTGAACCCTTAATAAAACATGTTCCTGTAATCCGCTAAACACCCATTCGTAACACAAACAAACATACAAGATTAACTTTGAACTGTAAAACGTTCCTATATTGTCCATATATCGAAGTGGAACACTGGACAAAAACCGACAATAGATTTTCCACTCAATTGACCCCGATTTAAGGTCGAGAACCCCATAAAATTGAGTTACTGTGTCAAATACCAGGCTGATAATAATTTGGATTGACGGCAAATGAATTTGAACAGTATTTAGACTAAAATAAAGCAGAGTATCGTGTGGCAGGATCATGTTTCGCATCGTAAGTCATAACTCCTGAATGTGATCCGCTCGGTGACATTTCGAAGCTACTGGTAGATTGAAGTCTGTTCTCAATGCGATAAAAGTATATAAAAATAAAAATATCTTGACTTGGTTAAGATACATAAAGTGGAAACTCGTTTATCTTTGTGCCACATGTTTGAATACGAATTATTATTTGTGTGTTTTTCTAGAATTACTCTAATAGCAGCCCGAAGTTTAGAAGTTGGCGGCGTCATACTGCTGTGCCTTATAAAATACGTATAGTATAATGGTTGCCCATATTTCCCGCGTACTAACTACGTAATGGCTAATCTCTGTTGAGATTCGCTAACCTTTTTTTAAAGAAGTACTAATGGTCCTAAAGTATGTACACCAGTTTTTTCGAACCTTTATTCAATGTCATTTCCACCACTCAACTCGGACAAATTGACAATCAGAGCTTGTTACTTATTAATACCCATCGAGGGATTTTTTTATTGTTATGGCGACTCAGTCGATTAGAGAAAAGGGTTTTTCCTTCTAAAAGAATTAAGAAGAAAAATATAGGCTATAGGCTTAGCCTAACAATAGAGACTGAGCCTCTTATATCTTAGACCATTACTTAGTCTTATAAGCATTGTAACAATAACTTTGCGGAACAAAGTTATTGTTACCAAAATACTTAAAAAAAATGAAAAGGCACTTCCACCTCACACTAACATTAGCCGCCAAGGTCTCGGCAACTCTTTCTTTCTATAATTCGGTTATTGTCCAGCTGGCCATAAAGACCATATGGTGGGTCATTACACAGAAACACACTTACTAGCCGTAAGACGTAGTGACATCGTGGATGTTTTAGAGCGAGCGACACGATTGCGCTACGATTATACGCTATTGCGCTATGATTTTGCATAAAAATACTTTCATGATAGGTAGATAAATATAACTTTTAGGTAAAAAAAAAACCAATTATTTCCAAATTTATTTTCACAATTTTAATATCGGGTCTGTGATTTTCTGTACTAGTCGTTGAGCTCTTTAGTAGTCCCAAGTTAACATACACAAATACTGACAAGATAATGCTTGCACTGACTAGACAGATCCACTCAAATCTGTGTGGTTCTTTTCTCACTAATATTTTTTTTCTACGGCAAATTCAATTATCGCTCTGCATTATTGCCATAAATACCTTAATAGTTAGCTGATAACTGCTGAAGTAACCGTCGTCGTCCATAGCTTTCCACCAGAAAATAAACCTACTTACCTGTAAAAAAAAGAAAATTATTTCAGTCATATTTTTTTAAGCCACTTTTAAAGTCTTATAGATACTAAAGCTTGTGATTGAATTTGAGGCCGAAAGTTTGTGAGTCTGTGTGCATGATTGTTACATCTTCACACTCAAACGGCTGAACGGATTTAAATGAAATTTGGTACACGGGCAGACTATGGCCGGAAATAACACATACTTATTATAGCGGGAGTATTTTCCCTTAGGATGATTTTATATCATCACGCGAACAAAGTCACTAAAAAATTATAAAGCGCCTTGCAACACGAAAACCCTTTCTTTCAAAAGGCTCCCGGACTTTGGGGATGTGTCCGGGGAGTTTGGGATTTTTACCTCACTAAAACTACTCCGGTGATCACCACCAGCACATAAAAGGGCCGCTGTTACTGTCTTAAAAGACCATTCTGAACCCCCTCTGTACAGCGCTGGTTAGGGCACATCCCTGAGGAGACTGTACAACGATCTCATGCACGGCAGCACGTGATCACTGTGCCACCGTCTTCCTTGGAATCACGCGATGGGTGGGCAGAGTCCCTACTCTGAACGCCCGTGGTTCTAAAGTGCCGTCTGCATTGGATGATGCAAGCGAGTACCTATTTAATAGATTATTTATTAAGGTATCTCGTGCGTTGTAAATGTCTTTCAACCCCTTCAAGCATGTGATCAGTCATTCTTATTGGTGGAAGAAGGCTTTGTGCTCAGATTAGCCTCACGATGGCGTAGTTACAGTGTATCATGATGACTTGAAAGTATTATGTGAAAGTCATCCGATCGAGTTGTGACGGAGTGGTTTCATTTCTTCTTGATATGGGTCAAGGAAGATGCTTTAGTGGGCCACTTAATGTAATAATCCAGAAATACATGGTATTTCAGTATCAGGTTTGTGATTACCTTTTGATTTTCTGTCGTTGTTATCTAGTCGTTGAGCCCCTTAGTAATCCTGAGTCGAGCAACACGAATACTGACAAAATAAAATTGCACTGACTAGACAGGTCCACTCCACTCAAATATGTGTAGTTCTTTCCTCAAAATTCTATCTCTGACCAAACTGCATGGTTCTCACGTAATGGTTAAATCATATATGGACTGTAAAAGAAATTTTGACCCCTGAGTTTGTTTCGGTGTTTCTTTAGAGGATAGTTAGCTAGAAAACACTGGTCTCATCTACTTTAAAAATTGACAAAACCATTTTTTTTTTTAAACCGATTTGCAAAATAATTAATATATCATTTAGCTTTGCAGTATAGTATCATTGTCTAGTCAGTAAAATATTAACATTTTACCATTACGTTTTGTAAACTGAAGAAGGTCCGTATGGCTGATCTAATTCACAAAAGGATAGCCCTCAAACATTCAAAAACAACACTGATGCCTACATAAATAACATACACTGACCGAGATCACAGAAAGCAAACACACATCTACTTGAAATTTTCTCACCCGACCCTCTTCCAACATAAATCAATACATAAAATATAATCATACGCAATATCATTTTCAACTTCCATTTATCGATACAGGATCCCTAATCCCAAAAGGTATTCGCGATTTCAGTGCTTTTGCAAAAAGAAAGGCGTATGCAAATCCGTCTGGGGACCAGCAACCCGGCAACCGGCAACTCGGCAACCGGCAACCTTCCGCTGGGTAACAAGGGCGTCCTTATATATCGGTGAGCCGATGAAATATTTATTCGCTATGTTTTTTTGGAAGAGGTTTAGAACAGTGTGTGTTGTGAATGCGATTAAAAAGCAATTTTATGGGAAATGGATTTTGAAGATGAATATTGAAAAGTAATTGCTGTTTTCTTTTTTAATTTATTTGTATGACCATTGTTTAAAGTGCTGTATGTCATGCAATAATGCATAATTACTGGTAGAAATAAGTTCATATTTCCATATTTTAGAAAATGTTGGTAATTTTTAAATCACTAAACATAACGCAAATTAAATCTAAACAAAACACCTAAAGCTTAAGTTTGGCTCACGAAATAAGTCTATATACCTCCGATTTTTGATTTGAGTATTTGTTGTTGGGTATTTCTTAAACTCTACTTTTGCCTGAAAACCTGTCCGCATATGGCATTTAGGGTAAACATTTAGGGTAAACACAACATAAAAAATTTAAATGCAATGACCTATAATCACAGGAGCGTCATTAACGATTGATTTGATAGGTGTTTGTAATCACTTTATGAAATATCATTAATTTATCATTTATTCACTGAGCAAATGGGGTGCGATTTAAATATTATTTTTAGGGATCATGCATTTGACCAATTTATTTGTTAAGTCAAAAGTTCATTAGAGATGCCACAATTAAATTCACATAATGACGCGTTTAATTTTCATTGTTTTAATAAATATTAAATTTTTCTGCAACAATTGAGTTTTCAACGTTAAATATAATTTCCGTGTCTACTTAAATGTTCTACTGAACAGTATAATTATTTCATCGAGTTTTAAAGTGTTTATTTTTCTTCGAGGATATAATATTTTACACTACAAATCACAAAACCGTTTTTATTCTTAATTGATTGTTAAATATAAAAATGTACTAGTGCATAAGTCGTTGGTGTGCCATAAATAAATAAATATTCTTTTCGGGATCATAATTTGGCCACTGGAGCTATTTCAATACAGAAAAAACGAAACAAAACAGATACATTAATTTATCTAATGGACAGAATTGACCAGTTGTCACTTCTATCCGAATGGGACAGACAATCGTTATCACTTAGAAGAGACAATCACTTTGTTCAGACCATTTGCAAATGTTAAAATAACTCACATATCGAAATGATATCTACGTCTAGACGTAACTGGGTGCCAAAAATTATTATTTTTTGAGTTGAGAAATCATTAAGTGAGGTCTCCCGTTTAGGCTGAAGTTCTCACTTCAGCCCTCCTTTCCTCTCGGGTGTGTTAAACTTTTACTGAAAGCCCACCTATGTACTTCCGTTGTCTTTTACGTTCTAAGGCCACGGTATCTCTTTCAAATATTCCCGCAGAACTAAGTACATTACCTACTTAAACAGCGAAAAATTCTGTAGCAGCACAAAAAAGCCTCCAAAAAAAAGACTTTTATTTTTCCACAACCATAGAGCCTGATCCTTTCAAAAAGGCCTCATATGTACTCTTCGACCTTCAACACCACTTACGTTTGAGCTTATTTTCAGCAAAACAACCTTAACTAATGGATTAGAATGAAAAAAAAACTGGAACAAAGGAAGCAAGTATTTCTCGGGTACAGCGGAGGATGGCGCCTGATTAGCGATCCAATCAGCGATACAGTCTGCAAGACGATTGGTTTGTATGTAAGTGTTGGAAATTGCTTTACTTGCGAGTAGTATCTAGTTTAGTAAGAAAAAGAACATTGTATGGCATTATAGTTTAGCGAGCTTTTTAAAATTCAAAATAATAATAATTTTTATTAAATTATTCTGTTTACATAAAAAATTACAAATTAAATAACAAGTGGTAAAGGGATAATGGGTTCTGGAGTGGCGACCGCGTACCGAAAGAGGCAGTGTTGGAAGGCCTCCTACAAGGTGGACCGATGACCTGGTGAAGGTTGCGGGAATCCGATGCATGCGAGACGCACGGTGGACCGTTCATTGTGGCGACATTTGGGGGAGGTCTATGTCTAGAATTGGACATCTATCGGCTGAAATGATGATGATGGTGACGATGATGAAAGGTACAATAATAAAATACGGACAAAAATTTCGGTTTTAAATGTTTAGTTTTAATGTTTTACAGATCCGTCAGATATCCATTGTTAGTGCAGTACCCCTGCTCAGAACATAAGCCTCACGTTGGAGTGCCCCAAGTGCCAATACACCTGCACTTTGGAGGGCTTAGTGAGTGATATACATGATTTTTAGGTGGGAAGTCATCAAATGACTTCTCCCGCTCAAGGGTGGAGCGCAGAGGCCTGTCAGATTTTTACCGCACGCGTTATAAAACCACAGGTATTTTTTTCAGACACTCCCCGGGGCTCTAGCGCCCACTAGAGCCATGGGAATTTTTGTAATCGGCTCTACTGTGCCTCTACGATTCTGCTAGCATCTCTTTGCCGCCCATTTCTGTAACATTCTGTATAAATACCTTGTATAAGGTTTTTATTACTTTTCGAGGTATGCGGAACAGAGAGTAAGTCTCGCATAAGCATAAGCCCTTTTCAACGGAGGTTCCGTTAAAAAGGGAGGTTCCTCCGACCATATCGGTGTTACGTCTGGTAGGCAACTGCCCGTTAAATGATTTCGGGCTGTCGTTTTTATTCAAATCGCACGCAGAACAACAGAGTTTATTTGTGCAATACCTGCTGATATAATAAGCACTAACAGAGATCAAACTTAGATGCATAGTTTGATCCGCGCAAAATAGCTATCGCTCAGCATAATGCTGAGACCCATGCCAGTATCAGTTAATCAGTACACTACAAAATTACGAATGCTACTACCTACTCCTTCTTATAACTGGATTACTCAGTTCATCCTCACAAAATTACAACAAGTAACCTCTCTCCCTAGCGACGCCGTTCACATCTTACACAATATTCTTAAATATTCAGATACTCAAAACCAAGTTATGAAGTAAGCAAGTAAAATATAAAAATACGCGAAAGAGCGTCGCTAGTCGCGACTACGTTTAAGTTGATCAAAATAGCACGTTTTCATTAGCTAATTGAGTTGCCAGCCTCGCTCATCATCCTGTATATAAATGATATTGCAGCCGTAAAAATGGACAGGGCTGGCATTCATAACTTTTCACATGTTTGTTTTTATATGTTTTGTGAACTTTTACAGGTATATTTTTTAAAGACATTACCTGTAAAAATATATTGCATATCATATAGCATAAGCGTAGCATAATCAGCCTTTTAATGTTTCCACTGCTGGGACTCAGGCCTCCTCTCTAGGAGAGGGAATGGGCCGTAATCCACCACGCGGGCCCAGTGCAGGTTGGTGAATGACACATGTCTTCGAATTTTTGGTTCTAGGACATGCCAATTTCCTCACGATATTTTCCTTTACCGTTTTGAGAGCAGTGGTGGCAGAGTGGTAACGGCCCCGACTTACGAGTTTTAGGTCGCGGGTTCAAACCCAGCCAGGTGCATTACTTTGTGTAATTTATTTCAAAATATATTGCACATTTAATTAATTGAATACCTTCGGTTTGTAGCTCAGTAATAGTTTAGGCGCTTTGGTATTGCTTGTATTAAACACATTAATTAATTGCCAGAATGATGACCCCTGGAACGTTATTAGACGTTGTGTGTATCGTAAGTAGGAATAGACGACGACAGTAGAGCAAATATAGTAAAAAATAATAAATATGTCACGAGAATTTGAAACGTCTAAATATGCAATTGCAAAATCTTACTATTCCAACCGCATCGTATCAAATCCGGCCAGAAAAGCCACTCCTGTCATTTCAAGCCCGAACTGATGCACACTACATCAAGCCTCAAACTTTCAGACTGACAGACATTCGATTAAGCGCCCACCAATTTTGTGCATATTCCGGAGAGGCTTGTCCCTTCCTGTAGTTGATGAGACAGTGTAGCGTGGTATGGAGGTGATACATTGTAACGTTGTATTTTGATTTAACTATCATATCCAAATCTCTGATATTGACATCAATACCATTTCTGTGTTGTCCGTTGACACTAAATAAATAGTACACCAACTAAGCCATGTTGTTTAAAACGGATTTGTTATCTGTGGTTGTCATTCCAAAAAAATATATATACGTTGATGAATCAACGTTCTTGTCAAACTAGCACTATGCTAATTTGACTATTTTATTACAGGAGTCCATATACAATTCCATGTTAATAGTTGGCAATATTAAAATCATGGAAGCTCGAAGTGATATTTTTTTTTGTGCTAAAAATATCATCGAATATAATATGACAGCCCTACTTAATATACAGGATGTAGCGAAGTGTACTGTGTACTTTTATCGCCCCCTGGGTTTTATGTTAATTCGGATACGATTCAGATGTGCTTTTAAATGCAAGTAAAAATATACAAAGGGCATTCGGCCGCGATCCACGCATCTTTCAGACGTTTGCTAAGCTGGCTGGCATGTAAAGGTTTCCTTTTGAGTTTTAAAAATGAGACGAGGTTACTTTGTGTGTGAGTAATGTATGGGCCTGCAAGATTTTTAGTTTAGTGGTTAGTGGCCCTGACTATACCGGATGTCGGGGTTCGATTCCCACCCAGGAAAAATGTTTGTGTGATGAGCACGATCATTTGTTTTGTGTCTGGGTGTAATTTATCTATAATATGTTTATATTTAGCAATATATAAGTATGTTTATCAGTTGTCTAGTACTCATATCACAAGCTTGCCTAGTTTGGGACTAGACGAGACTAGTGTTAGTTATGGAATATTATTATTTGACGTACCTACTTTTATTTAAATTTCTGAGAGAAAATATTGTTTTCTTCTATTCTTGCATTAAAATTGTGATTTTGTGTTTGTTATAATGTAAAGAAATTATAATTTAATTAAAAAGTATGTCTTCATTATAATCAATAATTAGCACATTCACACAGATAACAATCAAATAAAGCTTTATTGCTAATTAAACCTAAAATCGAGATTTAAAACATTATCCTGGCAAACGTGATTGCTTGGTCACAATAGACATATATCTCTTCCACGCCAGTTATCGCGACAGTCCCCGGTGTTTTATCGTTATGGCCACCTTAGCAGGTAGCCACGAGCCCCCTCCAACTACGAGACAATCATGGAAATTTTGAAGTCGAATTATCGAATGCAGTCTCAAAGATTGCTTGGTATATTCCCATACATTTTTGATACTTCTAAATCTAGCAAGCAATGGTTAGGGTTTCCAAGATTATTTGTTTTATTGTTCTTTTAAGTATTTTTTGAGTACGTCATAAAGTTTTACGGTCATGTAATGTTTGTTTAAATAACGTTATCAAATAGGTTTAGGGATGACTCCGAGATGGGGTATCGTTAAACGCTTTAGCCGATTTTATGACTTACTTACAGTATGCTTACAGACGATTCTCTTGAATTTAGACGCGTTTGAGATGTACTGTTGAAGATTTAAATCAAATAACATTAAGATTTACTGTGAAGTGATTCTATCTTCCCATACAATTAAATATATATATATATATATATATATGTATATATAATATATATAGTGATTCAAGCAGATTTTTTATTTTTCTTCAAATACGTGTCTGCTCTATATGGCATATCTTCAACGGAACCTGAGGTCAGTATGCAGTTAAGCATAATATCACAGAACACGGGATTCTCGTGAAGAGGTGCACTGTACAGCTACATTACTTCACTTATGAGTTAAGACTATGATTCAACCTCATTGTAAGGGATTCCAAATAAAACCAGCAAATCTTGATCAGTCTTGATTTATTCTTGATCTACAAATAGGAGCGCACCGGACCGAAGACGATGATAGCCCTCACAAACAGATGCTTACTTAAATTCTTCTAAACTTTACCTTAAAGAGAACCACAATTTTTAGGAACACTTTGAACAGTAATATTAACGTTAGTTTCTACAGTTTTGACATCATTTTACTAACTTCAATACAATATTGCAACTAGGTTTTGTTCTAATGTGATTCTACATGGTTATCTTTGAGTATATAAACCCAGTCTCTAAAAGTATTAGATAATAAATTATTCGTAAAATATAACTTGTTTATGTGCAAATTTGCTTCTAAGGGATAATCCCTTTTCAAATGGCTATAGAGGCAAAGCGAATTGAAATATGGTTATAAATCTTGTTGACTAATATTTTTAACAATTTTGCCCAATAACACTTAATTTTTTTTGTCTAATTAAGGTAAGTAACTAATATTTACAATATTAAATTAGGGCTATCGTATTTCATTCGTCACCAACACTTATGTATTCGGGAAAATGTTATCATGATCAAGGGACCTGACTGCAACTGAAAATACCACATAGAAAAAACCCAATAACATTTCGTCCGAACTGAAAATCGAACCGGTAATGCTTTCAATCACCGAGGCAGTAAAGTTGCCGGCACTGTTGGCGTAGTAGTTGACCGATTGACTGCTCCGCTGCGTATTGTGGATTCGAAAATATATGTATAGCCTTCAACCACCTAGTTGTACCGGGTCTGGAACTCTAGACTCTTTGAGGAGGAGGAGGGCTTTGAAAAAAAAAACTGAATCTATTGCTAATGTATTACAATTTCTATCGAATGGTTTGTATTACATCAACCTTTCATAACTTTCCAAATATTTTTGTAAACTCTTAACCTTGATAAATAAAATGTTGAAAAAGTTTTCTAATTCTAATAAAAGCTGGCTTTTAGCTAAGTAGAGCTGTGTAATGGAACTTGAACTTAGCTTAATAGGTGATAAATTCTTGAAATGTCGAAGTATATCTCAACTTGTAACTTTAACAGAACAATTTGTAGATTCCTGGGTGTATTATATTGAGAAGTTTTAGACTAGGAGTAGGTGGATGTGTTTTGTAGTCAGTTAGATTTACTAAATATCAGCAGCTCTAGATTCGATGGAAACGCGTGCGAAGAGGCTAATTGGTGATCCAGATTTGGTTAAGTCCAATCTACAAAGCCTTGAGCAAAGGCGGTAGCCAGCCTTTTGGTCTTTTACAGGATGCATTTTGGAGATTGTGCGCGGAAATTGCAAGACTTGATTCCGCCATCTCACTTCTACCTTCGGACAACCCGAAGTACGGCGACCCTTACGTTGTTGAAACCTCTACGGTCCTGACTAAGCGTTTCGCCTCGTCTGGAACTGAAACATTTTGCCTGTTTCGGTCATCCCGACCGATTGTAATTTGGTTGTCTTCAAGGCTAGAGTGGATAGGCTCTTAATAGATTAGTGCACCTCACCATAAACGATTGCATTACTGCTTACCATCAGGTGGGATAGCAGTCAAGCACTAGTTTATATAAATAAATAAAAAAATTAATATTTGTTTATTAAAGTTAAATCCGCAAATTTTCAAGTTTAAGTTTACCAGTTTTCCTCTCATCGGTGCACAGTACTGAAACTTTAACCAGGAATATTTTATCTTCCTCACTGGTTTATGTTGAGGTATGCTTGTCCGATGCGTTGAACGCTTGGAAAATGGCTTGTCTCAACACGGATTTGCCCGACAACCTGTCCTCGCAGAGACGGTGGGATGTGACGCTCTACAGTAATGTACGGAACGATCTAATGAATCATACGTCGTCATGTACTGCTGAGCATGCGCGTCTGCTGGCTGTAGGGGAATGGGAGTCGGGATTGTGGCTTCAGGCACTCCCGTCATCCACCATAGGCACTATGATGGATGACGCGTCGTTTCGGCTCGCAATCTGTTTACGCTTAGGCGCACCTTGTATTGCTCCACATCGGTGCCACTGTGGCGTAGCCGTTGACAGCCGCGGACACCATGGCCAGTACCGTACCTGCCGTAATAGAACCTAGCGGCTTGGTACGTAACGATGCGAAGGGACCTGTGTCGACACCCTTGCTCCGTCCCATGTTCGTAGTTCGGAAGGCTGTGCCGGCGCTGCCGCTGCGGTTGCTGAGACCCTCAAACAACGCAAATACTGTACCTTATTAGTAATTACAGTTTTGAGCCATTATGGGTCGAAACCCTTTGGACATGGGGTTCAAATGCGCGTCTCTTTTTCAAGAAAAGTTCACGGCGTCTGATCGACACTTTGCGTGACCAAAGAGCTGGCTCGTTCTTCGCCCAAAGAATTAGCATTGCCATTCAACGTGGTAATGCTGCCAGCTTTCTGGGCACATTTCCGGATGACAGCGATGTGGATATGGACTTTGACGCCTGGGTGTATTTTGTGTCTTAGTATTATATGTACATAGTTAGGTTTAGTATAAAAGTATTTATAATTAATATTTAAGTCCTCACTAGGACTATACAAATAAATTATTTAATTTAGCAAATAAAATACTATAACTTTTTTCATTACCAGACGGTTACAGTGAAAAAATGAGCGGCCCCAGTGAGTCAGACCACGAAAGCGAAGTCACGAGGAAAAGCTAGTAAACTATTAAATCCGCTTGCGTTCGGCTACCTTTTATAATGTAATTGTAACACACGTGCCTGAAAATGACAGTTAAGTTTTAGCCTAAACACATTTTCAATTAGCCGAATATACAAAATTCTACTGTTATCATAATAGTGAAACTCCAAACTAAATTCGGTGCACATTACATCACGAAGTTACTGAAACTTTCAGTTCGCGTGTGATCACTGTGAAATGTTCGCACTCACACAAAGCGTTGTTAGAGACTATGAACTGAGCAGACGAAGTGTTGTACAATAAATAAAAGACATATCCAAACTGACAAGCGTATGATTTTGTCAATTAAACAATAAACAAACATTGAAATAACTATTTTGCAAGAAAATATATGTAGTTAATATAAAACAGCCTTTAACTTGTCCGTTCTCGATACCGGTAGACACGTAGAGTGGGGAATGACACGCTTCGACGGCGCGTACTGTTCCACGCGCGCCTCAAGGAGATGTCCGTAAACCGTAGGGGCCCAGCAGGGTCAAAGCCTACTGGGCCCAAGGGTTTGTTTCTAAAAGGAAAACTTGGCCCTGGAACGAAGGCAAAGAAGGAACAAGAGTGGGTTTTAGTCAGAAAAAGTCCCTTTCGCTCCACCCAAGAGCGCAAGATGACGTTAGGTGATTTTCCACCTGAAAAAAATAGATCTTCATTTCATACTAAACATAATCAAGACAATCAGGAACCTTATATCTACCAATGAACGTTTGCAAACCAACATAGTGATCCTAATCACATTAAGTGAAATTGGCCCAACTCTAGACCCAACCTATCATAATAACGACAACCGATCGCATTGAACCAGACCACCGCACTGATGCCCATTGCACCATGCTCAGTTTGTACCCTAATCTCCAGTCAAAGCAAGTTTAATTACGAGTACGTCGGAACACGGAAATAAGATGATGCTGTGAGACATTGGCATTTGTTGCAGTATGAATATAAGAATAGTTGAGAATAATATAAAAGTGCTAGATGATCCCCCGTGGTTTCACCCTCATCTTTGGTTACCACTCTACTCTTATCGGTTATAGCATGATATTATGTAGCCTATTGCCTTCCTTGATAAATGGGTTACCCAACGGTAAAATATTTTTTCGATTCAAACCAGCAATTCCTTACATTAACCCGTTGAGACAAACAAACAAACAAACTTTATAATATAAAGTGTAGATTAAATTTAAACTAAGGTCAGAAAACCTCATTGCTTTTCAAATTCTTTTTTAATCTTGGTTGTGGCTTATAAACCTGAATTTCAAACTACTGTTTGAAATTTATAAAAGTTAGCACTACTTTGAATTTTGCTGAACTTTTTTTTTAATAGTGACTACCATGTAATAGTAATATTTCATTTTTTTCGTACTTATTCTATAGCTTTATTTTATTGCATAGTTACTATATAAAAAAACTATACGGAATAAAATAAAATCAGCGATGTAAATATGCTTCTAAATAAATATGCTTCATAACAAAACACCACAAACGTGAATAACAATAACTCATAACATTCATCACAGTTCGGTTGCACAGTGCAGTTTTGTCTAATCTCCAGTTAGTAGCGAGTTTGACAACGCTTTCGTCCGCCCCGTCGTACGGCGCGCCGCGGAAATTACATGACGCAGCGGGAGTGTCATAGAGATGGGACTGTATCGATAGATTTTGAAACAGGTGATTTTTTTTAAAGGTTCAGCAATAAAAAAAATCTAAGGTTTACTAAAAAAAACTCAAAACCTTTTTTGATTCATCATCATCTTTTGTGTAAACCTATTTTATTTTTCGGTAAATCTATTTGTGTAAGCCCTCGTCCTTGTTTTGCGCTATGTAACTTAATTAAATATTTCTTTGTATAGCCTACTAGAGGGTTAACTTAAAACAACATTTTCTTAATTGACTCAGCGTGAAATTCCCTGCCGGAGTCCTGGTTTCTTGATTGCTACAATCTGGGAATCTTTAAGTCCAGAGTGAAAAATTACTTCTAGGTAAGCATGCTCCAATGTCAATTCCATCATCTCTTTCCATCTGGTGACATAGTAGTCAAGCGCGAGGCCATTAACAGTAAAAAAGCATTAAACTTGCTGTCTTTCACATTAACCACAAGTTAATTTACTACCTTTTAAGGATATGCTAAAGTAATTTATTGTTTAAATGATCTTAAAATATTTAGAAAAATTTGTCGTCAAATGGATTTTCATAACATCAATCCTTAACTAAACAATCAAACTCATAAAAAGAAAATCCAGACTACTTCTAAAACAGGGAAAAAATCTCAAACAACAAAGATCACTTGAACTATCGGTAAACTATCGACTGCGGCCATCCCTACGGCGTATCATTCGAGCACAAGTCAGCAATTTCCCCGACCGAGAGGTGATTTATTCCATAAGTGTAAGTGTAGTGTAGTGTCAAAGTTGCGCGCAGAATCAACAGTTCCGTACACTCGGAATAGACACATAATAATATGTGTCTGATGGAAGAAGTGTCTTATGTAATGAAGGTAGCTTATATGCCAGAATTGAGGCTTGGTTTGTTTTACCCCTTTCTTTTACGTTAGGTACATAAAATATACATGTATTTTTATTTTATCTATAAACATATAAAGGGTGTCCCAAAATTAACGCAAGATTAGAATTAAATAGAAAACATAGTTTTTAATCCTCAGTTTGTGATGTTTTCATTGAATCATAAGCTAAAGGTTGTCCCAAAATTAACGCAAGATTTGAATTTGCCGCCATTTGTGCAGTAGTGTTGGCAACCTAAAAAACAAACTGACTTAATTTTAATTCAAGTCTTGCGTTAATCTTGGGACATACTATATATAATTTTGTACCCTTGTTTCCTTAATATTTTTTTCCCTATTACTTGCCATGTTTTCTCTTCTCCGCTCTTGGTTGACTGGCAGAAAATACCTATGGCATTAAGTTCGCTTTTGTAACTTGGTACTGAAAGCTGACACACTATAGCTAGAAATATGGTGAGCATTGAGACATGACATCTAAAAGAGACGGTATGGAAAAAGAAGGCATGCTGAAACAGCACTACATACATTACTTTCACTAAATTTTCTGAGCACTATAATAACTTCATGCATTAACAGTTAATGTCTGAGTACGATATACCATATATAACCATTTGTCTATGCTTTGGCAGATAGGAGTGTCATGTTCTCTGTTCTCTCCATAACGTCATACTTTTAGTAGCGCATGTGCTGGATCATTCGGTACCCTTCAAAATAGTTGACTGTCGTTGGGACTGGTAATATCTCAGCTGCCATGATTTATTTTTTTTATTATTTGTTCCTCGAATTGTTTGTCTCTAAGGAGGCTTTTAACATGCACATGTTTTTATAAATTGTTCTCTTTATGTATAATTTCGGCATTATGTATTATTGATTTAAAACAATAGCCTTGGAGTTTTTAGGACGCTCTTTTCCATAAAAATCTACGCTTGGAACTTTCTAAAGCGTGCATGTGCAAATAACTTGATCTTTTTTGTTACTGATCGATCTTAACGATTCCAAAGTAAAAATGGTTTAATTGAAATAAATGCATGTTATGATTCTATGTAAGAGAATTTTTATTTGGACTCAGGGTCCTTGCCATGTGCTTTGATTTTTGAAATAAACCGTAAAATAGGAACAACAATACAAGCTTGCCTGTAAAAATGCAACCACTGAACTGCATCGGACAAACTCTTTGGCCTTCACTAACACAATTTTAAAACCGCATCCTAACTTCCCTGTTTATGATATTAGTTCTAGGGTACAACGGCTCGGTTCACACGCAGGTACAACACATGTAACTCGCACAAGTAGTACCGACTACTTGCACCACGTAATTTGTTCGGCCGTCGGAAGTTTCCGCAAGTTTATTGTGTTATTGCAAGTTTACGATGATTTATTTAAGAAATATTATAGTTGTTTGCGTTAAGTTGAACTTGGAAAATGAATAATAATGTGGGGCAAGAATATGTGTTGTATACCACAACTTGCGAGTATGCCGGGAGTGAATTGGAGGAAATGAACGGATCTGCAATCTAGCGAGATTGCGAGTGTTTCAGTTAGTTAGCCTTACACGCAATTTATCTATGTTAGATTTTATTTTAATATTTCAGAGTTATTTCTATCGAGATGTTAAGTAATTGATTTTGTGACTAATCACATTAATATTGTTAAGCGAAAGTTTATACGTAGGTATGTGTGTGTCTTTCCATGCACAAACAACTGAACAGGTTTAGATGAAATATAATTCATGGGCAGACCATTTTTTGGAATAGAACATAGAGTACTTTTATCTTTTACTTTTACTCTTGGGATAAAAGTACTCATTTTTATCCTAATGGAATGAATGTGCAAGAAACTCTATAAAATAATGTTTCCGTTAAGGAGTTTCTTACATATTTTTCTCCATAGAGATCTTTACTTTGCAATGTGCAGTAAGCATAATTTTTGTGACTAACTGACATCGATCACTAATAAAGAACTAACTTCCTGAACATTTAAAACTGCCTTTAATTATTTATTTATTTTTCGAAATAAACGCATTGATACTTGCTCGGCCAAAACTACCAAAAAATCCAAGCAATAATCATCACTTTTCCATCAAAATACCTAGCTTTTTTTCCCAGTTATGTCGGGGTCGACTTAAACCAGCATTTTACATGCTGTGACCGCCTATCTGATCTCTACAACCCAGTAACTGAGTAAACCGATACCTTCTGGCAAGACTGATCTTGCTAACAGTCGCTTTTCAACGCTATTTAAAACAATAACAACACATAGAAATCATTTCCATAATCCTTGCTCCCCATACTTTACATACGAAAGTGCGCTTAGCGCAGCATTCTCGGAATTCATTAAAATGCCTAATTTAATGCGCGGGCCTCAAGTTATAATAATTATGTAAGTTCAGGACTCGGAGCTAAGCTGGTGTGTTACACTTCGAGAGGTGTTTTAGAAGTTTTGATATATGGGTTTGAATTGGAGTACAGGATTTTTGGTACATGTCTCACCTCGTATGCTGGACTGTTGAAACATGTTGGTACAAAACTAAATTAAAATATTTTTATTTCACATAGGCCTACATGCATAGCATATAGCATAGTCGGCCTTATAATGTTCCCACTGTTGGGTCTCAGGCCTCCTCTCTAGTTGAGGGAATGGGCTGTAATCCACCACGCGGGCCCAGCGCGGGCTGGTGGATGTCACATGTGTTTGAATTTTTGGGTCTAGGACATGCCGGTTTCCTCACGATGTTTTCATTCACCGTTTTGAGAGCAGTGGCATATAGCATAGACGGCCTTATAATGTTCCGACTGCTGGGACTCAGGCCTCCTCTCTAGTTGAGGGAATGGGCTGTAATCCACCACACGGGCCCAGCGCGGGCTGGTGGATGTCACATGTGTTCGAATTTTTGGTTCTAGGACATGCCGGTTTCCTCACGATGTTTTCCTTCACCGTTTTGAGAGCAGTGGTGATGAAATAAATTACACAAAGTAATGTGCCTGGGCGGGTTTGAACCCGCAACCTACAACTCGTAAGTCGGGGCCGTTACCACTCGGCCACCACTGCTCACATGGCCTACATGGGCACTTATAAAATGTCAGAAGCTACATCTTTTTTTTAAAGTAACCATGGAGTTTCTTGCCGTTTCTTTTCCATAGGAAACGACGAATTTGGTTCCGTGCACTAGCTTCTGACGCTTTATATTTGCCCATGTCGGCCTATGTAAAATAAAAATATTTGAATTTGATCCATAGCAGACCCTGTCCGTTTGGTGACATCCTTTTAAGGCGCCCGTGGAACACAACGTCGTCGGCCTGTACTTGGTCCTTATTGCAAGGCTGTTCATTCGTTCTAAAATATTATTTTGTTATGCTAAGTGTAAGTGAACTGCTGAGCTAGTTTCAGTTGTTAACTTGGTTTCTACATTAAGTTTGATGTCAGTAAAAAGTTATTGTAAGTATTTCCGTCGACCAGTTTAGTTCAGTTTTGCGATTTGATGTAAACACAAATCAAAAGTGCCAGAAGCTCCAACGCCGCCTTCCGTAACAATACGTCCAAAGAATTCTATAATTTTGCTGCAGAGAAAATTTCATTTCAGTTATCCTGTTCCATTAAGTTTTCGTAACACTACTTCTGTAATAAAAAAAAAAAAATATAATTGATGAAAAATCTAACCTAAAAATTTTAGATATTTCTATTGGAAAAACTTTCCAGCAAGCGATTGGTAGCTCGCTATCAGCAAGCGACTTGGGCCCGGCCAGTAGGGCCGAAGCCTACTGGGGCCATGGTTTGACTTCCGAAAGGGAAATTCGGGGTCCAGGAAGGCAAGGCAAAGAGGGAACATAGGAGTGGTTTTGTCAGTAAAAGTCTGACGCATCCTTCCACTTAACAAGAGAGGGGGAAAAGTCATTGGATGAATTCCTACCTTAAAGGAAGAAAAAAATCGCGAGTGACTTGTGTTTGATTTGAGACGCGTTTTTTTTTCTAAAAATTGGCGCACAGACTGCTGGAAACCAAAGACGATTTTATTTCTTCGACTTCTCTCCGAGAGACAGTTAGACAATTTTATTCCTACCCACATAATTCTAATATTAATATTCACGGAACAAAGAGCCGGAAGCACGCCCACCATATAATTTTCCTCTGGTCACCCTTATTTATAAAGCCGGCCGGCAGAGGGCGCTTAACGTATAGTTCCTACGTGACATGATAATGGCATTTAATAAAAGGAGAAGAGTTTTTAGATGAAAGGAGTAGACATGAGGGTTAGAAGTACCTATTTTCTGTATTAGTTTTATATTTATTATTTATACAAGACACACAAAACATGGCATGCAATACTTTTGTGTGGTGTAAGGCTATGCGGTTATTGGCCAGTACAATTTATCACTTAGTAAGTAATATAGGTTAGAACAATTATAATCAGCGAGAGTTAAATTTATTGTATATCATCAACTTAAGAATATCAGAGTCACTCTTATCCTGGCAGTGTGTGTTCGGATGTTTATTATGAGATTGCCAATGAACTGTCAACCTAACAACCTAACAACCAACCAATAACCAACCAATAAACCAACCAACCAAATACCAATACCAAATCAAACCAATAATACCAATAATAACCAACCAATAATTATAACCTATTTTTTTTTTTAATTCCAGTACGTGCTGGACTTAAAAAACAATATAATCTGTAATGAGAACGTTCCCGTGACATAATTATCGTCTTTCTTTCAACTAGCCTAAACAACACCAATGAGAATTTAGAAATAATTTGATTGAGGTGGTACGTCGTTATCGATCACATTAATATTATTAAGGCAAACATTTGTATGTTTGTGTGTTTGTTAGTCCTTTAAACTCAAACAGCTAAACAGATTGGGACCAAAGAAGATGGGGAATCCCGGACCTACCAGTTGACTAGTTGAAATGTATATAAAAACAGTTACATTTTTCTAAAGAAATCACAAAATACAGTACCATGTTTCTATCTCCATGGGTAGTGTGAAAACGAAACCCGGGGCCCTGGGACAAAGGCAAAGAAGGAACTGAAGTGGGTTTTTAGTCAGTAAAAGTCTGACACTATCTCCCGCTCCGCTCAAGAGCGTGATTTGTCATTAGATGATTTTGACACCTAAAAAAAAAACATGTTTCTATCTAGGCAGCGAGAAAAGTTTAAATAAGTTATGATACTAGATAATCGAATAAACACAAAGTTGAATTCTTAGTAATCAATAATGAACATATATAAACCTCATTTAGCCTGATTCCTCGATAGCCAATTATCATCTGTTTACTGAAGCCATGTTATTAGATCCTCTTAAGAAAAAGGTTGTTTTGATCGAGTTAACACCTGGGCCCAAAAAACTATGGAGTCTTATCACTTTCCTTTGATGCACGGATAGACCATTTCCTGAAAAATCACATATTTATGAGTACTTCTTACTCTGAATACTCTCGGGGTAAAAAGTTCGTTTAATTTTCTTCTTTTACACGAGCAAAGCCGTGGGCAGAAGCTTATAGCTTATAATAACAGAAACATTTCACAATTCATTAAAGGTAAAATTACAATAATTTACAGCCATTATTCCCGTTACCCTAAATTCGATTGTAACCGTAATCGTCGGTGGAGATCAGTGATCACAGCATCAGATATTAGGCCAACGTTCACAATGTGCGCATATTTTCGCCAACACTGGACACGCCGCACGTGATTATCATGCTAATTACTATTTTAACTGTTGTTTAGTATAACAAGAGGTTAAATAAAATGTTTGAACGAATAATGTTTTTGGTAAATAGCCAGAAGTACTTTTTGCTATGTCCCAGAACAGTTTGAAGACATGTGGACACTATATGGTTCCCTATAATATTTGAGGAGTTTTCTTTCCTTCCTCATGGATCCCATCATCAGAACTGGATTTTGACCAATCTGGAAGCATATCCTTTTAATGAAAAAAAAAATATTTTGCAAATTGGTCCATAAAAGACGGAGTTCTGAGGTAACAAACATTAAAAAAATAAGATAAAAAAAAACAACCAAAATGATAACCTCCTTGTTTTTGAAGTCGGTTAAAAAGGACAGTTTTGTAAACTAGCGAGGTAAAGTGATACATGTATTCGGTTGCCAGTGGAACGCTACTATTTAGCGTTGACGTTCCAAGAATAAATACAACTGGACCAATTGGATGAGGAAAAAGAAAAACCGACTGGCAATCCTACGTGCCCACGATGATGACTTTTTACCCCATGTGGATACAATCATAGATCTTTTCTGTTTGTGGAAAGTGGTGGGCTGTTATAAAACTTCAATAACGGTCTTCGATTGTGGTTTTCAGCACATTTTTTGGCACTGGGAACTGTGGTGGAAAGTTTACCCATATCTTTTTTGTGCTTTTTTTAGGTGGGTAATCATCCATCCACTGTCCTCTCTCGCTCTAGGGCAGAGTAAAAGGGCGTGGCAAACTTTTACTGACTGAAACCCACTCCTATATTCCTTCTTTGCCTTGCGAAATATGTAGGTCCTCGGGATATCCTTTCGGACAGCCCATAACCCCAGTACGCTACGTCCCTGCTGGGCACGTACGGAATCGCTGAAATTCCTTTGAGGCGCGCGTGAAACACTACGCGCCGCTGACGACTTGGGCTCGGACCGGACAATTACCAGACGGCTGGACGGCGAGTTACCCATTGCTCGTCGTTCGCAAGCCCACGCCTACGGTGGCTGGAAATCGGGGTCAGGATCCCGGTGGCTGGGGAGTGAGGAAGTCCGTTACCTCACGCATGCGACCGCCTGCTTCGCTAGCAATAGCGCTTCGTAGAAAGACCTGCCATTATTTCTCGTTCCGGACCATTTTTTTTTTTAGGTGGGAATATCATCTAATGACAAATTCCGCTCTTGAGTGGAATAGTGTCAGACTTTTACTGACTAAAAACTCACTCCTGTTTCTTCGTTGCCTTCGTCCCAGGGCCCCGGGTTTCGTTTTCACACTATCCATGGCCCCAGTAGGCTTCGACCCTGCTGGGCCCCTACGATTTGCTGACATCTCCCTGAGGCGCGCGTGGAACTGCGGACCATGGCCTCTACCAGGGCCCGGCGCGAGAGGTCACTGTTGTTTTTAGTGCTGCTTATCTGTATCACAATATCTTACTAAAGCAAGATCACGACAAATAATTACTGTAAGAGCAAAATTACATTTGTGAATCAGTAATCCACGAGAACCAAATATTGCAAGCTTGCACAAATCTTAAAATGCAGACTCCTCAAGTCCGAACAACAAGCTCCATACCGCGTCTCCAATACTTACGTGGTTCGCAGTATTTCACAAATATTTCACAAAATCCTCCCCACACTACACACCAACCGGGTCTTTGTGAGCGACAAATTGGTTTTTCCAGGTTTTGTATGCAGTTAGCGCAGTTTGCGGCCGATAGATAGATTTTCCTAGAAATTGTTAACTTTGCTCGTTTCCGATTGGCACCGAGTGCTGTGCGGTGAAAAGTAATTGTATTTGAATATGGAACGTAACTGTGATAGAACCGCCATATTTGTTTATAACATTGCTTTAATCGGGATAGAAAAACTTAAAAGTTTTGGTTCGTTAGCGAAGCATTTTAAGTAAGCTGAATATTACACATAAAAATAAGCTAAACTAACACTAAACTGTCTATCTATGACGTATCTGTTTTGGTGTCTCTATAAGGCAGCACATAATTACACTACATTTAGAGTTTAATAGTTCTAAATTGTTATATCTAATGGTGTGCATTGAAAATTAGGAATAATATCTATATATCAGTGCAGCAATGTTAAAAAAGAAAAACGATTTAAAACACCTAAGACGGAAAACTTCCCCAGCATATTTGAGAAAAGTTTGGGTAGATAGATCAAATACAGTAAATATCTTAGTGCCATTCTTTGTATATTTTTTTTAATTTCATTCATTCATTGAATTTATCTTCGCTTCAATAAAACTTTTTCACCTGGTAGATACCACCATAATACTATTCATCCCATCTCAATCCCCATAACAGGCTGTCTGTCCAATGAGGCAAGTGGCGTCACGTGGTGAGGCGAGCGAAAAGTGCAGGATTCACATGCAAATGTGTGCGCCATGTATTTGCATGTTCACTGTATTGGCGACCATACGGTGAGATATGACGATGCGCTTTTTAAATTGTGGGGAGTTCGAGCAAGTGATTTGGTAGATTTTTGGACGTGGGCTTTTGCGGTGAAAAGAGTGTAAGATTTAAACAAATATTTTAAGTTTTATCTTATAATCCTTTTTTCGGATACAACAAATGTTAGCCTGCTATGTAGTTACTAGATCTAGCATTTTTTTCAACATATTCCACAATTTATTGTATTAGGTTGACCACGTGACAGCTCCCAACAATGCAATAAAAATCTGGGAATAATTTCTCGCAATAGTTTATTACTAAATATTATGTGAAGTTGTACTTATTATTTTCATGTATGCGCGTTTAAACGTGAGCAATGGTCATTGCGGTTTCACGGCTTCAAAATGACCTCGCTTTCGGCTCAGGCGTGTATTCCGCCTTGACTGCAGTAAAAAATTTTGACCACTTACATTAAAATGTACTTTCCTGGATAAATATCTGTACAAGATGTACCTACCTAGATGTTATTGCATGTTAATAATTATTGTGAAACAATGTATCCTTTTTCCAAAATCTAATTAACTGATCGGTTTAATCTGCAGATTGAAGAATAAAGAGTTTGACGAACCAAAAGCACATATGAATATGTAAGTTTTATTGTAAACTACATTAAAAAATCAACTCTGAGTTCCAATAAAGAAGATTTAATTACCAATTAAACACCTCTTTTACCAAAATTTCAAATATTTTAACAACAACCATCTTGAGTTTAATATCAGATCTTCACGGCTAATAACTCACTGCTACAGACCACTCGAGCCAACGGAAGACATTCTCAAAGACGTACCCCTTCGAGTGTACTACACCCATCCCCATCAAAGCAGACATATCTAAAGGGCATGGAGTGCTTCTTTTGAACTGCACCCCATTCATCCGCCGCCAGTCAGATTAACATAGCGCATCAGCCTATTTGCATAGCCTTTATTCGTTTTCAGAACAGATATTTTGGTAAAAATATATTTTATGTTATGAGCGGCGGGGGAATGTGCTCCTATTTCACGGTGCTTCACTTAAGGAGTAGTTCAAGTGGTTGTATGCATCGTCGCTCAATGTCATGAGAATTATTTAGTTCGCTATAATTTGTGGTTCATTTTATTTATGAGGGATGGGAGGTGCTTGAGAGTTAAGTTAAGAGGCGAGTATAAGTTAAATTTTCGTACAATGTTTAGCGCTACGTTTTAGTTGAAAACTGTAATAAAATAGATTCTTGAAGATCTTGTAATTCTTGCAGTTCCCGTAGTTTTTGTAGTCTGCAGTTCTTGTAGGACATAAAAATTATTTTTTTTAAATATTTTTTTATTGTAATCTTAGTGTACAATGAAGTAGGTATTAAAATAAATAAATAATCCTTAAATAAAAACCTTCACTGATTGAGAAACTTCCATTATAATTAGTTAAATCGTTCGAGACTCGTCGTATTTAAAACATAAATAATTCCCGATCTATGAAATGACAATTTGAAGTTGAGGATTTGTCAAACTCTACTCTAGCCGGAAAACTTGTCAGACTTTGACGGCAAGGTTGGCGTGAGTGAGCGATTGGCTGCTGCGCTCAGTGTCACGGAAAAGATTCCTGCATGAAACGAATGTTTAGTATGGCCTATAGTTAATTGTTTCGAGTCTGTTTGTCTTGTGAATGTGAGTTTACTTGTTTGTGAATGCACCCACGGCACAGGACTATTTCCCAGACTATTTTTTTTGGTGGGAATATCCCCCCTCTCCTTGGGTGGAGAGGGCGGGCATGTCAGACTTTTACTGATTAAAAACCCACTCCTGTTCCTTCTTTACTATTATTCCAGGGCCCGGGGATCTTTTTCGCGTCCCATTCCCCAGTAGTCTTCCACCCTGCTGGGCCTCTACGGTTGCTGACATCTCCTTGAGGCGCGCGTGGAATACTACGCGCCGTCGACGGCTTGGACTTAGTCCGGACCATTGCTCGTCGTCCGCAAGTCCGTGCCTACAGTGGCCGGAAATAGGGATCGTAATCCCGGTGGCTGGGGCACGAGAGCCAATGCCTCACGCTTGCTTCTATCTCCTTTGCTAGAATTACTGCTTTGCAGAAGGAGGCGACCGCCTGCCACTCCTCCTCGCTCCGGACCATAGCCTGTACCAAGGCCCGGCCCGAGAGATCGCTGTCACCGATTTCCCCCACGAGAACATGGTAGTGCTCTGCAATTCGTAGACTATTGTCATCACCATCATTATTTCAACCGCAGAACGTCCACTGCTGGATATAGGCCTACCCCAAGTGTCGCCACAGTGACCGGTCTTGTGCGTCTCGCATACATCGGAGGTCCGCAACCCTCACCAGGCCGCCGGTCTACTTTGTGGAAGGCCTTCTTTTGGTACTAATATATCACCACTCCAGATTCTTTTGGCCCCATCGACGATCTGATCTGCGAGCAAGTGCGAGATGATAATGAGAGGCAAAGTTATTGAAAAAAAAGTGATTCATCAAACTTGCATAGTAATAATGTCCAGCTACGCATACGCTCCGATAGTATCACTATTCGCGGACACTTTCATTACTTATTTTCGTGTTCTTCTTAAAACTACAAGATTTAATGTAGTAGAATGGATGAATGCAAACTCCAAAACAAATATAATAAATTATGCATCTTCCAAACTCGCGTGCTTGTTACAGAAGAACAAGTAAGTGCATTAAAGAAGCGCGCTGTTAACCCAGTATACGGCGCACATTCGAACAATGCACAAGTTTGTGTTGCATGTAGTATCGCTAAGTTTTAAATGTCCTTATTACTGCTACCACTGGCCCATGTGTAACAGGGTAAATAAATTGGCTGTTAGTGTGTTCTTTACGCTTTTTGTTTACTTATTCGAGTAGTTTATTTAAGATTAGACTATTTTTACGAAACTTTTGATAATTGTCTTCTAATTTTTGTTACGGTTCCGTACTTAAGTGTGCAAAAACGGAACCCTTATAGGACCCCTTGATTGTCTGTCTATCCTTATGTCCGTTGGTCCATCTATCCGTCTGTCAGTCTGTCAGCAGTGAACTTCTAAGTCAAGGCATTCTAAAGATAAGGCTGTTTATGCTATGTTTAGGTGCATATTTTTACATTCTCTTGCAAAACCAAACTCTAGTTTTGATTTCCGGGTATTTATGGGTACTTGCCCTTGACCTAGAATCTTCTTCTGCTCTTAGAAGAAGATATTTAAAATTGATCAACCTCGAAAAAAATCTTTTTTATAGAATATGCTATACCTACTACTACTTCATAGGGATTTAAGGTACACACGTTTACCTTAAATCCCTATGAAGCCACACACAAATTTCAAAAGATCACACAAATGTCCCTAAATTGTTTGTAAGCCTCAAAGTTTGCGTCGATAACCCTTCCACACAACAGTCGAGTCCCCAGCGACCTCAACACAAGTACTCTAAACGTCGGCAAAAACTTAACTCTGCGAGAAAATAACCCGTAAAACTATTTGCATTACAATCCTTTTCACTCACTTCAATTGTGTCCTTATTTACAACGTTGATTTGTGTATTTGAGAGTCCATAGGAAGACAATGTTACAAGTTTTGATTTGCCATTAGTAAGCTACGAGGCCAGTGGTTTTAGCTGAATGACTACTTTCTACATGAAGCGACTACGGTCTATATACCTCTACAACACTGGCCGTCTTTCTTTTTGACTTATATACTTCTGACTACCCGCAGGTAGCCAACTGCTTCACTCACATGCCTTTTGAGTGTTTTCAATTTCACGGAAAACTTGGTAGTTATCAAAGTATTTTGACAACTTCGCCCACCTAATTTTGACAACATCGCTTACCTAATTTTGACAACTTCGCCCACCTTATTTTGACAACTTCGCCCACCTAATTTTATCAACATCGCCCACCTAATTTTGACAACTTTTCCCACCTAATTTTGACAACTTCGCTCACCGAATTTTGACAACTTCGCCCACCTAATTTCTTCATTATTACGGAGCGGAACAACGTGTAAAGTTCCGCAAATCTGTGTTGATATGGAAGGATCCTCCTACCACAGTTCAGCTAAGCATATCTTTTTCTTCCGTACCTTCTTTCACTCTATATAATTTACATCTATCTAACCTGATAACCGTTTACATTTACACTCAAATTTTTCGTCGTCATATTCTTTCATCGTCAGGGCATATTCTTCAGTCATCAGCTCTATATGTCCGTTGCCTATACAATGACATCGGATGACCACACAACAAGGGACAAAATCTCATAAAAAAATTATACACATTTCCACAGGTTTCATAAGTTAATCAAACTGCATATTTCTTAGTCAATTCAGTCAGTTTTCAATTAGTAATAAAATTATTAATCTCATAGTAGGTATGACTGTCTCCTCTTTAAAACCGCCTTTCTGTGCGAAGCGGCGCCTGTCACCGGCAAAAAGACGTTCGTTAGCGGAGTTTCAGTTTCAGCAGCCAATTTCTAATAGTGCGGTTAGTTGTTTTCTTACATATGTGTAAGAAGCTATCGGATTACGGCAAATAATTGGAGAAAACAGTTTTGATATAATTTTGTTAATTGTATTTTTTTTTTTGCTACTCAACATCATTACTTAGTTTTGGAACTTTTAGGAATTCGGCCTAGTAAAAGTGGCAGTTACAGTACCTAGGACTTATTTTGTAGATAAAATGTAGCAATAATCAGTAATCATAATAAGAAACTAGCTGACCCTGCCAAAATTGTTGTGCCAACATAGACAACATACAAAAATCAAACAAGCTACAAGATAAACCTACCAAATATATTCACATAAAAATAGCTCAAGCCGTTTCGCAGGAGTTTGAAAACTAATTCAGTTCAATTCTTTATTGCTATATCACATGTGTTTCATAAGATCTTAAACTACTTAAACAAGTACCTGGAACCTGTCGGGTACAGCAATTTGATAAAAGTAGAATTACAAATTAAAGCAAGAAAGTTAAATTTAGAAAAAATAATAATAAATCAGATATACAAATCAAATTCAATAAAAATACGAATGTCAATAAAACAGTAGATAAAAATAGTAAATGTCAAAATAAATTCACTTAATATCAAAATACATTCTTTCAATGTCAAAAATAAATTCATTATAAATTAATTACAACTAACACTGTGACACGAGATGTTTATATATTAGAAAATAACGATCATCGATCATTGTAATCGGACTTTTGGTCACAGCTTTCGCATCCTTAGTGATTCTACCCTCATAACAAGCCAACAAGTTAAATGAAGCATCCGTACTTAAAAATATATTTATAAAGCTCATTGCCACAGACTTTTCACATAGAGAGATAGATATATATATGTGTCATCATACTAACCCAGATTCCCACCATCACCGAAATCTTATTACGCCCTTATTAATCCATAAAAAAATCACAAAAATTTGTCCCAAAGCCCCACTTATCCAGTCTCCAGCCGTTTACACGTCCCTGAACATCGACAACAATATCTCAAGCGTCCTCCTCACATAATTAATGCGAAAAAGAACCTCTTGTCGTATTTGAGAGTAAACTTCGAGCTCTCAAGACTCCGGGCGCTTCCTCCAGTTAGATTTAATGCACCTTTTAAAATATTTCTCGTAGCAATCGATTGGGACAAGTTGAGTTGGTAGCGATTGGGGCAAGCTACAGAGCAAGGAAACGCTGGCCATCTAGAGACCACACCAGACAGACAATACTATTAAAACTATGATAGTTGGCCGAAGGCATTAATTTTTTTCACGACTCGTTAGGTCTTATACGACATTTGCGTGCGAATAAAAGGCGAATAATTGATTTTTAAGGTTTCATTCTCAATTCAAAATTCAATTCAATTCAACAATACTTATTTTACATAAGCCTACATGGACACCTATAAAACATCAGAAGCTAATACACGGTTCCAGTTGTTCGTTTTTTATGAAGAAGAACCGGCAAGAAATTTCAGGGAATCCTCGAAAGGTACCAGTATAGCGGAGGCTTACCGCTAGCTAAGACTCCACTGTCCGTATGACTATCTGTCAAGAGGTTGTATTTCATTATCTGTTTAGATAAACAGTTGAAATTTCCAGTGTGTATTTTTAGTAAAAATACAATTAAAATCAATTAGGGCCAACGTAGTATATTCAGCTTATGCTACGGAACCCTTCGTTTGCGAGTCCAGCTCACACTTGACTGTTTTATGGAACATGTTGTCAATGCCGCCTAGCAGCAGTCCCACAGGCGTTTCCAGTGGCCACCTGGTCGCCTTCTAGCTCTGTGGCACAAGCAATCGAGTTGGTAACGATTGAGAAAGTCGTTTCAGTTCAGAATATGACAAAAACTGTTTTGTGAGAGTCTAGAGTGTTAGCTGAAGTTTTTTCTTGTTTCGTTTGTGAAGATTGCGCTATTGATGGGGAGGGAATTGTGGCAGTAGTTTGTCTTCTTTGAATATTGTTTTATTGAATGCCTCAGATTTGTTTAAAGTTGTGTTGGAACAAATGGTTTTGCAATCTCGTTGGGTAATTTCACGGTTTATGTCGTCCAATATACACAAATCCATTAGGTATTCGTAATTTTAGTCTTAAGTTTTAGTTCTGAAACATATATTTTTTCCAAGTAGAATAAGCGAGGTCACCAAGCACTAAAAGAGTACATTAAGTCGAAACTATTATATATATAAGTATTAAATTAAAGTCCTGAATTACTTTAAGTTAGCTGAGTTTTACAGGAAGCCCATTCAAGCAGCGATTCGGGACTTCATCCTTTTAAACTATAATACTTCAAGTATATTCTTGTTTTCCATCCAAGAGCCAAATAAAACACATTAAGTGTGAACAAAAGCATCAAAATTCCGATGTCGACTTATAAAGTTGACGTCACAGAACTTCTTTATCCAAGCATCCGAAGATGTCCGAAAGTATCCGAGAGTAGCCGAACTAAGATTTAGTGGGCAGACGCTTTCTAGGCGAGGCGAAACTTGGAGGATTTGCGCTTCAACGAATAATGTCAGTTTAATGAGATTTTGTAGACATGTTCGTTGATAGGTTATGAAAGGAATCTTAATTCTGATGATTAGTGAATTAGAATAGTATGCTCTCAGCAAGATATCAGTAGACCTAAGGCGAGGCTGTTATTATTAGACCGCAATATAAGTATTTTGCTTAATACCATAAACCTCTTAGTCAACAACACATCTTTTAGTATTCGATTAGTTAGTCTTGCAGGTTAATTGATGACTATTTCTTAGAAAGTTTTTTGAACATGAACCGTTGGAGTACCCTAATATACCAGCGCTTTGGTAGACTTCATGAACGCCGCCTATGCTGCAGTTACGTGCTACTGGGCCCAGCGGTCGCCTCCTTGTCAGAGTCGTCCGCACGCGTGGGGGAACGGACGTCCTCTCGCCGTGGACGTGGGCTTACGACAAGCAATGAGTAGCTCGCCCACCGGTCGTCCGGTAACCGTCCGGAATGAGTCCAAGTCGTCGATGGCGCGTAGTGTTCCGTGCGAAGAGATCTCAGGAAAACCGTAGGAGCTCAGTAGTCGAAACCTACTGGGGCCATAGGTTGATCTAGTTTTACTCACTAAAAGCCTGACATGCCCTCCCACCCCGCCCTAGAACGGGAGAAGTCATTGGATGAACTACCACCTTAAAAAAAGATCTACTGGGCCCAAAAAATTCTAAGTCTACCATCGACACCAAAAGATGAAGAGAGAGCTGTTAGTACCCGAGGCTAACGACGCTTCAGGAATCGAGACTCGCAGGGCTATCTTAGGCACGAACTTGCGGACGGCGAGCAATGGGTAGCTAACCGTCCAATAAAGACCAAGCCCGAGGAGTTCATTTGATTATGATTTCCAATCTCAAATAAAATAATAATAATAAAAAATATTAATAACGGTAGGTATTAACACATTGTTAACGCTTCAGTCATAAAACCGCTAAGTCTAAAATAACCGCAAAACTTTGGCTCGTGACACAAAAACTAAAAACAAACTAAGCCCACGAATGCTAACCATTATGACATCAAACTCTTGAGTTTGCTTGAAAATACGACTTACGTTAGACGCGTGTGATTGCGTTGCATATGCTAAGTATGTTTCTAAGGCCTACTATCCATAGACGCATAGCTTTATAAACGCGTTTTCATCATTACACGCTTGGTGTACGCCTGCGTGAAGCTTTCATACAATACTATGAACCTTTGTCGACGAAGCGACAATAACATGATGTCATAACACTGCCGAAAGCTAATTCAAGAGTCTAAATGTCACAATGAGCATACGTGGGTTCAGGTAGTCCTTGGCTTTATTTTTTAATTAATTTGACGTACAAATTGAGCAGTGGTGGCCAAGTGGTAACGGCCCCGACTTACGAGTTGTAGGTCGCGGGTTCAAACCCAGCCAGGCGCATTACTTTGTGTCATTTAGTTCATCACCACTGCTCTCAAAACGGTGAAGGAAAACATCGTGAGGAAACCGGCATGTCCTAGAACCAAAAATTCGCAGACATGTGACATCCACCAACCCGCACTGGGCCCGCGTGGTGGATTACGGCTCATTCCCTCTCCTAGAGAGGAGGCCTGAGTCCCAACAGTGGGAACATTAAAAGGCCGACTATGACTATGACTATGACAAATTGAAACATAAGCGGACAATAAATAATATAATAATGTCTCTCTGCACGTGTTGGTTTCAACTGTTAGTGCAGAGAGTACTTGTCATAAAATTACCAAATATGTTATGAGGAATTTTCAACCAAACTTAATGTGCAGTAATTTTTTAGTGTCTATATATGAAGCATAGGTTTTCGGCGTTTTTTCAATAAAATGTAATACTAACAATGTATTATATTAAAACCCTTCATTCCCAAACATTTAACTAACATCAAACATACTAACTTCAAGAACAAGACTCTGAAATAACATCCACCCACACATCCACCCACACACCATACATACGTCATCCTTACATTCTCAGTTACAAGCCGCTGTCTGAACTTTAGACGCTCGTTAGTCTGACCGCGATCTGACTCCGCACTTGCACAACTACGGCTTAAGTGTCGGATAAGTGTCGGATATGCACTTCTACTTCTAATTGGTTGTAGGACGTCGTGCTCATTGATAGTCGAATTGGTTTAATTGGATTTATTGATCTTTGGTTTGAGTTTTACTTGTGTCTTTTGAGAGTTAATGAATGAATGGTGAAATTTCGATTGGGATTTTATGGTGACACATATATTATCTGTGGTTGATATAAGTGGTTTGGGTTGAGGACCGCTTTATATTAATAAGCCGCCGGCAGAAGATAGTTTCAGACAAGTAAGTGACGTTCATTATGGATGGTACTAACCAGAGGCCAAGTAATAAGCCCAATAAAAAGAAACTAAAAGTCAACTCGTCTGCCTAAAATATTCGCAAAATTCCAAGCAGATGGACAAATAAGTTAGGTTAATAGTAATAACTACTAATTGCTGAATACAACACAATAATTTTTATAGTACCTATTCTAAAATAGTAAAATTTTTTTTTTTTTCGCTGACATCTACCAGATAACTTTATATTATATCCTTCCATATATTATACAAAATTTTACATTAAAATATACCATACATCTTCTAATCTATAAATATTTCGTGTCACGGTGTTTAGTATCGAACTCCTCCAAAACAGTTTGACCAATTTTTATGAAATTGTTGTGTGTAGGCCTGAGTCCGTCCTATTAGAGACTATTTTTTACTCTTCTACTTCCACCCCCCCCCCTCATTTTTTCTTTAATAATTTAAACGATAAAACAACGTTTTCCCAGTCAGCTAGTAGATAATAATTACGAATTTGAACTTGCAGTTGTCAAACCTTAACATAAAAGTAGAATTTGGTTTTAAAATTTAAAACGTCTAATCTTCAAATTCTCGACAGTAACCGGCTCTAAATCTTCTATGAAATAAATATTCCAGATATTTCCCCATACGTTTTAAAGTTTCTAAACTGATTAAATTCCAACCTCAGTGCAGCACATGTGAAGCAGTTAAAAAGAACTTAAACGTGTTCGAAAAACTCAAAGCGACAGGACGAAGTGGTGGAAGTTTGTTAATTTTCTTGAAAACACATGAGAACACGCTAGTTAACGTACGTCAATATGGGCATGTCGTGGCCTGGAAACACACGGGAGACGAGTTATAGAGCGGGGACGGTAATGAATGAGAAATACATGGTACCAGAGAAGAAACGGAATGAATCGAAGATATTCAAAAGGCTTAAACTTTTCCCAACCATGCATAAAGGACCCGGGTTTCAGTCTAACTGGATGCAGCTGAATATTGTAAAGTAAAGTAAGGCAGATTGTTTGGAATTTGGGAAAAGAGTGAGAGGGTAAAATAAATTAATACGATACTTGTCAGGTAAAATAACTATATGATTATAAAAGTTAATTTTTTTTTTAAATAAGAGGTTTAAAAAATTCAACAGTCATGCAAACAGTGACGCCATCCCAGCAGCCGTTAGAGGCTGGGAGGAACATAGAATGGAGCGCAGTGAAGAGGTAACACGTGGCCCTCAGAGGCTCGCAGGTATATGGCAAATAGTCGACACGACGTGGCGTACAATAACTAGGCATGAGAATACTTTATCTTTGATAAAGTAATGGAAATAACATGAAACAACACAAATTTAAGTAATAATAACAGTACGATATCAATTTTTTCATGGAATGACTGCTTATCTGACCTCCACCATCTCAACTGATACTAGGTAAAGAATATTAGAGAGTACGTTTTGGCCTTTGTAATCTATCTAATCTAATATTATAAAGAGGTAAAGTTTGTTTTTATACTTTTTTATTATTTATTTATTTTATTATTTAACGATTTATGTACACACAAAATAAAAGATTAGAAGAAGGAAACAGAAAAATAGGTACAGAGGTGATGCTTATTTCTAAAGAAATCTGAAAGTACTGGTCCAATTGCTAAAATTTTTTCACCGATAGAAAGCTGCTTTATTCCTGAGTGACATCGGCTATATTTTATGTTCGTGGGCGAAGCAGCGGGCAGAAGCTAGTTATTACCTATAACTAATCAGCAACAGATGACCCAAGGTAATGAAAAAATGCTTCGTAGCATAAGTAGACTCATCGCATTTTTCGTGTGGTCACGGCATTATGCTGAGCGTTTGGCCGTTTTGCGCGGATGTGGAGCATATTTTTTCACATAATATGCTTATCATTTGTTAGTCCTAAATTTGCACCTTGTTCCACCAAATAAAATGTTTTTCTTTCTTTCTTTCTTGCAGTCACATGATTGGTCTACGAAAATGTTGTTATCTATGTGCCGTTATCTAGGCTGTGTAACATAATGTTTTATCCCGTATTATGAGAATGATTTCAAAATGAGTGATAAAATGGTTACCTCTATGAGTTTATGGTAACTCCTTAGCCAAAATAAAATTATACATTTCATACCAATTCATTTTGCCTGAGAATTTATAAAATTAGCTCGTGCTAGCGATTGTGACCGCGTCAATGCAGAAAATTATCATAAGAGAACATACTTCTGAAGCAAAAAGTAACCTATATTCTATTCCAGGAAATGGTCTAGTCGTGTGCCTAATTTCATGCAAATCCATTCGGACGTTGAAGTTTAAAGGAATATCACTTATAAACACACAATTACAAAATTAAGCCGTTATTAATATATATTAATTAATTTATTGTTTATTATTTATTGTTGTTTGTTTATTTATTGTTATTGTTTATTTTAATTTATTGTTTAATATATATTTATTATTAGTGTATACACAACTGCAACTGTTCACAGAAAAAATTTACATGTATCTGTCGATGTTCCGGTCCCTTTTAAAACTTTGTATGTTTCCCCAAAGCCAAATTGTAAGCTGGGCAATTTCATGTATATAACAACTTATATATATATAGTGGATGCAGTGAGGCTACGGCGGAACTTAGCTCGTTTACGTCGAGCAGTTGTTACGGGAACACACTCAGTAATGCACTCTGCCAGTTGACATCGCTGGTTGTGCTGTTTTCAACACAGATGGGTTAATAGTTTACCTAGCTTTGTGCAGTTTTGGGAATCGGTGTGAAAGAGTTTGCAAAGAATTGATAAACTTTTGAAGAAAGATTTAACTGGTTTGCTATATCAATAGATAAGACATGTAAGCATCATCACTGTGAGGCCGTCAAATGCGAGCATATCCTCTCTTATCCTTCACACATTCGATGTTACGATTATAATTACAATTTTATTGTTTTGTAATATTTTTTTCATTATTAGTTGTAAAAATTGTAATATTACGTATTTTTTCTATGAGCCCTAGTTGCCTGACAATAAAGAAATAAAAAAAAGTAGTAATATCGAACCTTCTTAGAATGAACACCGTGACAGTCTGCAATTCTCACAAGAGGGTTTTTTTTCAACTTCAACTCTTCATTAATGGCATTTGTGGAAAACACACCTCATTTTTGCCAATAACACGTGCAAACTGTTAATAGACCATCAAACGCTGGAAAATAATTAGTGAGAAGGTTTTTTTTTCATTACTAATTAATAAGGGCTCTAAAGTATTTGCACGGGATCTGTCTATTGGGCAAAGCCAGCTCACGAATTTGAAGACCGACGATGGCAGAATCATATCCGCCAAATCGGAGCTTCTGGGAGAGATCGAGGCTTTTTATAGACAGTTATATACGTCTATCACTAAACCCGCTGCAAATCTAGCAAACGACCCAAGAGGACGTCAACCTGTACGAGATTAGGATGGCTCTGAAGCAGCTGAAAAACAACAAGGCGTCGGGTGAGGACGGAATTACGGCCGAACTCCTGAAGGCGGGTGGAAAACCGGTCCTTAAGGCCCTTCAGAAGCTATTTGATTCCGTCATACACGAGGAAAAAACGCCACAGGCGTGGAGCAGAGGCGTGGTGGTACTCTTCTTTAAGAAGGGCGATAATGCCCTGCTTAAGAATTACAGGCCCATCTCGCTTCTGAGCCATGTTTACAAGCTATTTTCCAGAGTCATCACGAATCGTCTCGCGCACAGGTTTGACGACTTCCAGCCTCCCGAACAAGCCTGACTTCAAAAAGGCTTCAGCACCGTGGACCACATACATACGCTGCGGCAAGTTATACAGAAGACTGAGGATTATAATCAGCCTGCTTGGCGTTTGTGGACTACGAGAAAGCCTTTGATTCGATCGAAACTTGGGATGTACTGCAGTCTCTCCAGCGGTGCCAAATTGACTATTGGTATATCAAAGTGCTGAGGTGTTTGTACAAAAACGCCACTATGTCAGTCCGACTACGAAACCAGACCTCGAAACCTATCCATTTGCAGCGAGGCGTGAGGCAGGGAGACGTTATTTCTCCGAAACTGTTCACGGCAGTAATGGAGGATGTCGTCAAGGTTCTGGAATGGAGAGGGCTAGGCATTAACGTCAATGGCGAGTACATCACTCAAGTTTGGTTTACCGACGACATAGTAGTCATGGCTGAGACTACGGAGGAGCTCAGTACAATGCTTGGTGACCTCAGTAGAGAGAGCTTCCGAAAGAGTGGGACTTAAAATATAATAATAAATAATAATAAAAATAATCCTATCAAGATCGGGGACTCTACACTCGAAGTTGTAGGCGACTACGTTTACCTGGGCCAGACGGTCCAGTTAAGAAGGTCTAACTTCAAGAAAGAGATCAATCGTCGAATCCGACTCGGCTAGGCAGCGTTCGGGAAGCTGCGCGGTATCTTCTCGTCCAATATACCACAGTGTCTCAAGACGAAAGTCTATGAGCAGTGCGTGTTGTCAGTGATGACATATGGCTCCGAAACGTGGTCGCTTACAATGGGCCTCATCATAAAACTTAAAGTCACCCAAAGGGCAATGGAAAGGGCTATGCTCGGAGTTTCCTTGCGTGATCGAATCAGGAATGAGGATATCCGCAGGAGAACCAAGGTTACCGGCATAGCACGAAGATTCGCCAAACTTAAGTGGCAATGGGCAGGGTACATTGCTCGCAGAACGGATGGCCGTTGGGGCCGAAAGGTTCTGGAATAGCGACCACGTACCGGAAGACGTAGCGTTGGAAGGCCTCCTACAAGGTGGACCGATGACTAGGTAACGGTTGCGGGAGTCCGATGGATGCGAGACGCACAGGACCGTTCATTGTGGTGACGCTTGGGGGAGGCCTATATGCAGCAGTGGACGTCTTTCGGCTGAAATGATGATGATGAATTAAAAATATAATATAATATGTCAATCGTCGTCGATTATAATATTTGAATGACGCCTATTCAAATACATGCACATACACGATAAAGTTGCGTAGAGTATGCACGGTATGCACCAATATTGGTTTGTACCATATGGACGAAGACTCAGTGTGTGTTGTTGCAGACACTATATTTACTTAGCTGAGAAATGTACAGATTTTGTAAAAAAAAAAGAAGTTATTCTCAGGAAAAAACTATGAGTATTTTGCAGAATACCAATCACAGCATAAGATAAGATTATGATCCAATTAGATATTGAAATCATTGTGATCGCAAGCAAGACTACAAATTATAGTATAGTGTTGCTCGCAACACTATTGATACTCAAGAACTGCGAACCTGCGCCGAGTACGGTCGATGGAACGACGTTGACAGCTCGGCTTCCAGCGACAAGACGATTTTACTTTTTTTCAAAGAATAATGGAACGGTGTGAGCGCTCTCGCACTGGGGCTTTTGGACTAATTAACTAAGAAAATGTCTCTGCAAAAGGAAAAACAACATAATTTTGTAATGATTACAAAACGCGTTGTTAATTTTCCCAGGTCAATCCACGAGCTTAAAAACACTAGTTAAGTACGGGAATCGAATCACACAATCTGAGAAATCAAGCCAATCACTTGATCAGGACACCATTGTTTACTTTTTTTCACCGTGTAATTGAGCGAAGATTACAATGACCTTTTATCTCAAACAGGTTCTCCCCTGACCCAATATTATCAAGTTCCTCCCAGATTACCGTCCTTCGAAGATTAATTAATATTTTATTACAAGGGGCCAGTAAAGATGTCTCACACTGTTATCGTTCGTAATTAAGTTTATTATGAACCAAATTGATGACCCTAAAGATATCGGATCTGTGATGTTACGAGGTAATTAGTTGTGTTTAAATTAAGTTGGATTTTATGAGGTGTTTTGAAGGGAAAGCTGAGTCCCGGAACTGATCACCCAAAAAACAAAAAAAAAATATTTGGGTGATGAGTTCCGGGACTCAGAAGTCTAATGGTGAAGTCAGACTGGCGAGTGAGAGATTATGAGTTGCGTCCCTATTAGTGGAAGTATTGACGTGGCACACTGACCACATATTTGATTTTTTATGTCAATAATGTATCCCATCAAACTACGGAGCGAAATATTATCCTGGGGATTTGAATTACGAACCGTGTAAGGAACACAATACTGCACGCCAAAACTAAGATAACAGATGTTGCCCGAAAAGCTGTTATTCTTAAGTGGGATTGGGCTGAACATGGCTGCCGCATGTCAGATGAACTGTGGGCTAAAAAAGCCCTTTATTGGGTCCTGAAAATAAACGTCTTTCTTCAGCCACAGCGGGCCAGTTCATCCGAGAAGAGTTATGTTCATGCTCGGTTTTCACAGGAGAGGAGGCTATCCCTCAGCAGTGATAAATATTGAGATAATTAGATGAAATAGATTAGTTGTGTTATTATATGGTTTTTCCTTTACTTTTTACATATTTTACTTGAATTTTATACAAAGGTTTGATTTTAAGGACTCATAATTTAGTGCTGTGCCCTTACTCTGCCCAGTAAGGGCACAGCAAAATTGGTAAAAAATAAATAATTAAATCAAATCAAATAATACATCAAAATCAAATAAAATATCAAAAACAAATTAGAATAATCAAAATCAAATATTTATCATACAAAATAATGCCCTTACAGGGCCCATAAATGTACCTCAGCTTTAAACCTATTCTAATCCTTAATCACATTATGGTATGAAAATAAATGAAATATGAAAAATAATTACAGTAATACCATATCCGCTGTCACAGCGGCTGATCCATTGTTATGGAGAAAGTTTTCTTCTCTTCACCTATTTTATGCGTAAAATTAACTTACATAATTATGAAGACAACAAACTTCACAATCATACCTGAAACCAAATAAAACAAACATTAGAATTTAAAAAAAAAAATTGTTAATTTACTTTTAGATTACACGACCATGAAAGTGAATGAGATCGACTGTATTTTTACTAACTTATGATGACATATCTACTCATAAATCAGTCCTATTAATGCTACTTATATCTCTGCCTACTCCCACACAAACCCTTCATCTCCAGTCCCGCCACATCGTGTCCCATTCGTCACAGCCGTCGGCGACAGACTTATAATAAAACGCTACTTGCTCTAATTGATTGATGAGCCTCTCTGCCCACCCTTCCTCTGAATGAGGGCATTTGCATATCTGTTACTTAATCTGTGCATAATTAGGGTACAGAGTAAAGTTTAGCTGAGAGGTAGGTGATGCCATGTGGTATTTAGGTAAATTAAATGTAGGGATGTAACAGAGGCTTTCTAAGCGGAGTCTCAAATGGAAAAATAAAGACTAATTGTGTGAATAAATAAACCTTTTTTAATCCAATTTTTGAAGGTACAATCTATATTTTGCATATAAAATCAGTTTTATTGTTAAAGCCCAATTTTTTACTTAGGGAACGCATAAAATAAACCGACCGCTCCGTTAAATAGTTGCTAACATTATTTTTTAAACAACATTATTTTCATGGGTGAGTACACAAACATGTAAACACAAGACTACCAGACGTGGTACGCCTATCTGTAACCCATACAAACATTTGTTCTGTGCGAGAATCGAACCTGTGACACGCAGCGCAGCAGGTAATCTCAACCACTGCGTCAACCGAGCCGTCTTCAAACTGAACCTGATGATTTTAGTGATATGAGAGATTATGAAACTTCAATTTATAGCTCCATCATTTTGGTAACAAGATTTTTATTATATTTTTGTTGTAAACCAGTGAACGTAGGGCAATTTCTTATATAAATTCTGCACTTGTAGAAAAGAATGTGAGGTCCCTCGATCCAAGTTAAATAGTATCATTTTAAAAGAATTTCAAGGTAATTTAGACCCAGCTTTAACACTTATAGGTACAATATATCGTAGACAGGGGTGTATTTATTTCAGGTATACCAATTAAGTTAGAAATCCACATAATTTGTGGTGAGCCCATTCTCATTTAACGACTATAAACACAGACTCCAATGCTACTCAGCAGGTTTATAAAGGAATCATTACAATATACAGGTTCACCCAACAGGCTCGACGCGACACTGCGACACAATTTGGCAACATAAATCAGAAGAATAGTTTCTATGAAGCCAGGTGAAATATGTCACACTGAAAGAAAGAAAGAAAAACATTTTATTAGGCAGAACAAGGCGCAAATTTAGAACTAACAAATTAAAAGTATATTTTGTGAAAAATATACGTCACATCCGCGCAAAACGGCTGAATGCTCAGCATAATGCCGTGACCACACGCAAAATGCGATGAGTCTACGGCGCTGGTTTTCAGCGTGGGCCGGTAACGGTATCGACATAAAGATAGATAAATAAAAATAAATTTTAGGGAAAAAAAAACAATAACACATTGTTCTTTTCCTACCTGTTGTGCTGCTTTCATTCTCCATGTAAGTCTTACTAGAAACCAGCGACCTGAGGTCCTTCCACGAGCTCTTTACGCGATCCATTTGACGACTAAACTGAACTGTTAAAGGGATAGAGCTATACAGGGTGTATAGCTCCATCCTTCTTTCTCGCTCGTTCACTTGACATTTTAACACGTCACGCCCCTGGTTGGTCCCATGACGTGTTAAGATGTCAACCGTTACGGTGACGGGAATCCGATGGATTGAAGACGCATAAGACCGGTCATAGTGACGACACTCGGGGGAGATCTATGTAGTCCAGTAGTGGACGTCTTTTGACTTAAATAATGATGATGATGATGATATTCATTTATAAAACCACTCTCTTGGTGAATTACTAATTAATCTTTATTTCTTCTTATTTTTTGCAGATGAATTAAAAGTACATGAAGAATTACATCACGAGTGACGTATCAAAATACAGCGGATAACGAAACAAAACCCAGTTCCGTGCTATGAATTACCCAGTGTTAAAGACACTAGGGGATGCTCTTTCACCTCACCTGAAATATTACCTCAGACGTCTTAGTAAAATAATTGTTGAATTTCTGGATTCCCAATTTAAGCTGTTCTTTCTTAAAAAAAAAATGAAGACTATTGAATAACTTTCATTTAGATACGAAATTTCAATTAGTCTTCCTGCGATACAGTAACAGGCACCTTTTCCTACGAACCTAGACGAAGTTAGGGTTACCTCAAAACTTGTACCCGATCGATCACTAGTAAATGGGTTACAGGTGACACAGCTCCTCGCAGGCCGTAAGTGCGATCCCGTGTCGGTAACGTATACGTGGGTGTGTTGTGGCGTGGATACGTACGAACGGTTTGTAGGTTCAAATGAGTTGCTTATAGATGGGATTTCGATATTGAAGGGTCGGGACATTGGGAGAGGGTAATGTTTAGTATTTATTTTGAGGATTAAATCTAGATTTTTGTATAATATTAACTTTACAATTACATATCCATTTGTAAGGATAATGCCAACTGCGGAAAATCAAGATTTGGATTGTTTGCACTGTCAATCAATACTCATACTTTATTGCATTCTATAATATGTACATAGATGGTATAAAATATTCAAGATCAATATGGACCTTGTCGGGCACAGCAAAGTTAGGAGAGAGGAAGAGGGCTAAGTGTAGCATTATTAGGATTGTATAGTTTAGCGTCAATCTTGAGCCTATCTCACGATGATGCGGTCGACGTTGGTGCTCTTTTGCCTAGAAGTAACCTTTAGCCTAAAAGTAAAAACTCCCAACTGTAGCTTAAGGAAACAGACTACAGTATGGAATTACACTCCTTAGCTAAGGGTATTTAATACATTTAACATGTTTTTATCATCATAATATAATTATACAATAATCTTCCTGACTGAATTTTTATCACGGTGGCCAATCTTAACGTGCGCAGTAATAAACCAAGTACGCAGGAGCTATTATAGCGCACAAGTGCGTGCACGAACACAAGTGCACTCTCTGCTCCCTTACTCTCATGGTCCGACGGGACGGCAATACGACTCGACCGGGGAGAGATCTGGCGCAGGACCAACGTGCGTTTACGGTTTTTCAAGGCACGGGGATGTTACACTACCACCTTGAAAACTCCAGGCTGCTTATTGCCCGACTCGGAAATTGAAGCCAGGACACAGTTCAGCACTTGCGACCACAACACCAACGTGTCAGTTTGCTATTATCATCAAGTATCAGCAACAAGGTATGCTTCCATTGTTAACAAAGATAGTAAACACGCATTGGTTATCAGGAACGTAAATAAAACGTGTTACTTTTACGAGCACCTGTAACAGAAATCATCAAACTGAAATCCTTCCTACTAAATAATTCAACGTATAATTTTGTTACAAAAAGACAGTAAAACAAAAAATTGCGGAGCTAACAACAGTCCGCCAGCGATGCGGGAGCGATGGCGATGCGATAGCGAAGCTCACAAAACGCTAACACAATCGTTAGTTTTTTTGTGACCGCCTAAATGTAAGATCTGATATTGAAGGTTAAGGTGTTGGTACACATCGCGTAATTTGTAGAGTAATTGAAACTTCCGGGGATTTCTGACCGGCCTGTGGTCTAGTGGTTAGTGTAGCCCTAACTACTATGCTGGATGCCGTGGGTTCGATCCCCACCCAAGACAAATGTTTGTGCGATGAGCACGATCATTTGTTATGTGTCTGGGTATAATTTATCTAGAATATGTATGTATTTAGAAATATATATATATAAGTATGTTTATTAGTTGTCTAGTACTCGTAGCACAAGCTCTGCTTAGTTTGGGACTAGATGGCGTTGTGTGATGGTTGTGGGAAAAAAACCTCAACTAGAAACTCTGACCGAAAAGTAAACAAAATATATTTGTATGTCACAGACAGAGAGTCACTAGATCCTCACCGTTAGAGTGTGTGGCGCAAAGTGAAATGTAGTTCATGGTAGGAACTCAGGAACACAACGTCAAAAGTGTCAACCCAAAATGGCGCGTACCTATCGTTACATTACACTGCGTTGTTATTGTATCGGTAACCGACATCGTTAACCTAAACTTTATATCCTATAATTAAACCAAAAGCATCGTCCCTCACAGCAACAAATTGTCACGAAGCCACGGATCGTCACGACGACACTGACATCCGGGCATTCGGACACACTTCCCGGACACCCCCGGACACACTTCCCAGTGTACCACTAACCTAAATACAAAACACGCGAGCGTTTCCTGAAGGCTCAAGTCGTATCCGGTTCCGGTTGTAAAAAGCGAGCCCGTGAGGATCTGAGCAGGAAGTCGAGTCCCTGGAAGTGACATCAAGAGGTTGGTCGTTGGGTAATTCTGAGTGGATTTTAAGAGGGTAATTAAAAGAGAGTGCGGATTTTATTGCGTAAGGCTTGTCTGAAGTAGGAGTTCACAAGTAACTCCGATGTTAAGCTGGCCTTGAACAATTACTTTAAAAGTAAAATTTACTACAGCCGTATCTGATCAAGACAACCGACTAAAGCTACCATTGTACCAATAGATTTAATTTATGTAATAATAAGTTGTGTTACTTTTATGGTGTACAATAAAGTTTATTCTATTCTATTATATTAAAGCTAAAACCTAAAACAGAAAAAATAATTATGCATTCCAAGTAAATACGTAATCACCTTCCTAGCCTTTTCTTGACTAGTTTAGGGTCGGTTTTTAGTCTGACCAGATGCGGTTGAATACCCATGACGTGTTTTACATAGAGTACCTATCAGACCTCCCCAACCCAGTTACTGGGCAATAAGATACACTTCTAAGAAAAAACGGCTTGACGTTGGAAAAATTCGTCACTTTTACCCACAGCACTTACTCTAACAAAACTCCACGTAATCTAAACACCATACAGCACAGACTTTAGTACTTAGGTGCAGCTTTACATCTAAGCTGTCGTATCCAGGCACTATATTTCCTTGTTCGGTACGCAGGGCGGGTCGGCTGCCGACAATTTATTTCGCATTAGCGCCTTTTGTAAGAACCATTAGTCTGTTCCGATAAAACCCAATATATGCCGAACTTCTTTCTAGATTTCCATAAAACTTCTGAAGATTGTGCACGATAATGATGGGAGTTTTATGGTTGCTGGGTGGAAGGTATTTTTTAAAGATTGGATTTTAAAGCGAACACACGCTCAGTTTCGTAATATATAAATAATCAGCCTTATAATGTTCCCACTGCTGGGACTCAGGTTTCCTCTCTAGGAGAGGGAATGGGCCGTAATCCACCATGCTGGGCCCGCGTGGTGGATTACGGCCCATTCCCTTAAAACGGTAAAGAAAACCATGAACCACAACTTCAAAGACATGTGACATCCACCAACCCACACTAGGTCCGCGTGGTGGACTACGGCACATTCCCTCTCTTAGAGAGGAAGTCTGAGTCCTAGCAGTAGGAACATTAAAAGGCTGAGCTTATGCTATGCCAATCGCTACGGTTCAACAAGAAATGTTAACATTAGCTCACCAAACATCCATCCATCCATTAATTTATCAGTGTTTACACGAAATTGGAATGATCCGAACAATAACATAGCTAACATTATTACAAGCAGTTGAAGTTCCCAAGTTCCCCAGCTCCAGTTCAAGTTGAAGCACAAATTAAATAACTTGACGTCACTTAGAGCTTACTTAGTACTTGTGGAGTTTGTGTTGATACTGGTCTCGATGTGTGTGTTGATGCCAATTAAGTTATGGTGGAACTAATTTATGATGATCACAGGAGTTTTTGAGGTTACCGACAGCAGACGTTAGCTATATATATCACGCAACTGTGGAAAAGGACTAAATCAGTTCAATTTGTACTTTACTCCAATTCTTTATTGTACACAAAAACATAACATAATATATTGAGATACAGACAGTTCATGTACAAAGGCGAGCTTAACTCAGCAATGAGTTTTCTCCCAGCAAACCTTTGAATTATAGAGAAAGAACATATTTGAAGGTAGGATCCAGAGCACAATTTAAACCTACATACTAAGTCCTAATATATAATTATATTATACATACTAACACATACTATATTATATACTAATATTATGTCAATAATGAAAGGAAGTGCTCTTTAAGTTTCCTTTTGAAGACATCTAGAGAATGGCTATCGCGAAGAGTGTGGCACAGAGTTCCAGAGACGTACTGCAGTTACAGAAAAGGAGCCATCCTAGCGGCTAGAAGTTTGACGTGGAGTACGAAGGAGAAGAGAAAAGGTGGTGTGACGGAGTTTACCCCTAGGGACGAGGTACTCAAAGCGTTCACGAAGGTATTGAGGAGCATTAGGATTGTGAAGGATTGTATAGAGAAGAGATAGAATATGTATATCTCGCCGACGCCGATTTTTTTTTGTTTCATCTTTACGGCTCTAAAAATGGTAAAGCAAAACTTTTTGAGTAAACCGGTGTGTTTTAGAACCGTAATAGACACGTATCGTCAAAGTACCAACTCTAATTACCCAAATGGCGGATTATTGCATTCCTCTCACATAGAACAATATAGGGCAATAACGTTATAGGGCAGTTATTATTCTTATGAAGAGCTTTTTCTTTTCTATCTAGCCTGTATTTTCCTACTGCTGGAGCCTAAAACCTGTTCTATTGTTGGAACAATGGAACAGAGCTTTGTCATTTTTTACCAATTCTTAAAGAAAACATCTAAGTCGTCCCGCTATCTCCTTTGCGATCTATCACGACCATTACCAGCAATTTTAGGGCATATTTTAAAAGATTTATTTTGAGATATATAATATATATAATGATTTGACCATTACATATTTGCAGTTTGGATTAAAAAAAAAATTAACCATTGGATTAGTTTCGGTATTTCTTTTCAGGGTAACCATCTAGGACACTCCGACCTCATCTAATTTAAACTGACGAACAAATTGACGTGTGGACGTGTAAAACAAATCTCATTAGTCATTTATGTAATTAGATTTTTTTTTTAAACTATACAATACATTTAGGATATGTTATCTAATTCCATAAACATACCTTGTAACCTACTTGAAAATTACGTGTAATCATGAAATAACCATCAATTGATCCCCGTAACGTACTATAAACCACAAACCGGGGCAGGCCTGATTGATGCAGTCGACGTTGATTCAAGCTTTATGGCTCATGGCTCGTAAACCTGTGATAGCATTAATACTCGAACGTTATCTGTTAAATAGCGTATTTAAATAGGACAAGGATAATGTGGTTGAAGTCCTTGTACTAAAATGTTTATGAAAGAAAGTGAAAATAATAATTTTAGGGAGTGTGCATTTGAATAGCATAATTTAATGCCACCAAGCCCGTTCTATCATCAGACCACTAGAAGCACCATGGTGAACATTTCATCTATAGGCACAAAACGTTTTGGGAACACGTTTATTGTAAGTACGGCTAAGGAGTGGAATTCCTTGCTGGAGTTTGTGTTTCCTGACAATTAAGTCTGTGAGGTTTTTAAGTGAAGAGTGAATAGGTTATTTCTAAGTAAGCGTGCTCCATCGTCGATCACATCATCACTTATTACTATCAGTTGAGGTAGTGGTAGAACGTGAGCCTTTAATAATCTATATATATAAAAGGAGAAACTGACTGACTGACATATCAACATACAGCCGAAACTACTGGGACTAGGAGTATGAAATTTTGCACGAGGTTTCCTTTTATGACGTAGGAGAGCACTAAGACCGATCCAACCACCGAACTCCTTTTTTTGACTAAAGCCCCAAGATATATGAAAGTATGGACAGCGCATTAATTTTTTTGTTTCCAAAATTGTGCCTAATTTGTAATCAGCAGAAGCGGTCGGCAATATTTGAGAACAGTCATGTACTTTGCCAAAGACTAAGTCAGGCTAAGCCTCGCCTACCGGATGGGCGACGTAACTTTAAAGCGGCGCACGTGGGTCGTATTTATATGATTTTAAAGAGGTCGAACGCCTTAAGGGCATATTACACTATTTGATATTCAGACAATCTTAGTCGATGTCGCGTAGTGTAATAAGGGTTAGACCAGTCTTATTCAGAACAAAAAATAAGACCATATCGTATACTGAATATCGCGTAGTGTAATAGGCCCTTTAGTTCTAAGTGGCGTTTGTGTTTCTATAATGATAAACCGCGTATAAGCAAATGCTCAAACGTCACTATCTTTACTATTGAAATCTATGGCCATATCTTACATTTTATCAAGAAAATATTGCCTGGTTCTTACATGATATGGTTCCTATAGCCGTGGGAGTGAGGCCGCGGGAAAAGGCTAGTTAAAAATACGTTAGATACACAAAGGTAGACGCATACATCACAAGTGTCACTACCAAAAACAAGCGCAGTATAATTAATGCAAACTAGCGTCAAATAGACGAGCTTCCAAATTCCACGCATTGCTAATGTAAATTCCTGTTTAGCATAGCGGCTGTTTTCACAGGCGACGCCGGGCCGTGTGATTAGTGATCATTACCTAATGCGGGAATAAGAGTTATTGTTTTATCGTCTGGAAATTTAAATATTATTCAATTAAGGGAGTTAGAAATAAATGCCTATATGTGGGTGTACAGGAGCAACTGAAGGGACATAGGTGTGTTTTAGTCTGTAAAAGTCAGACATCACACACCACCCTAAAGCGAGAAAAGTCTATGACTTCTCTCGCTTAGAAGTATTTGATAAATAAATGTTCAGAACATACACATACCATTGCGTTGGTATAATACTAATGAATTTGTTGCAAAATTGTTTGATTGTGTGTGTTTCATAGTCACTGCGGCCCTAATGTACAAAGGGCGGCTGAAGGAACATAGGTGTAGTCTTAGTACACACCACCTTAAAACGGGGGAAAAAAAGTGAGTGTACAGTATTGAGGTTTTTTTTCTAGTAGAATATCATCGAATAACTTCTTCTGTTCAAAAGCTGCCTTTACTGACCAAAACTCACCCATGTTCCTTCAGTCGCCTTTATATGTCAGGGCCGCAGGGACTTTTTCGAACAATCCTGTACATCACATAATCCTCAAACATTCACGTGCCGACACAGATACATACGTTGTACTTTTACTTTTATAGTATTAGTGTGATTATTTATGAATTTAAGTGTACATGTATAACATAAGACTCGGCCCTGGTACGAAGGGCAACGGAGGAACAGGAGTGGGTTTTTATGATTTTCCCAACGAAAAAAAAAAACATGTATAAAATTTTTCATTTGCTACGACTATATATCACAATGTGTAAGTATATTATGCTATGCTCAGTTATTTAAAACACTTGGTGCTGACATCAAACTGTTATTTGTTGACCAGAAGTTCACTCAAGTCACTTCGAATGTGTACCTAGCACTTTCTAAACTCCTACATAACCTTGTCTTCCATGCAAGATAGTAGCTGCAGTCATGCCAACTTCGAGTATTAGTCAAAATCAAGTTCTACAGAAACGCATTCCCAAAGGCATATCGCATACTGATGGACAAAGTCTACGTTCACAGATTCACTGACGATGTCAACTGTAAGTGTATTACCTGCCTAAACGGATCTCGTGAAGAGAGGATGATCCCATGTCTCAGTTTTGACTACCGCATGTTAGGACTTTGATTTATAATCTAGTTATTTGTGTTGTTCATAGAATAATCATTTGAATGCTGGCAGAGCTCTAACACTGTTGTTTGAACAACATTTTTTATTGTAAACAGCACCTAACATGCCAAGTTTATTTTTTCAGTTTCAGTCTGTTTATCTTTATTGTTTTACTAACAAATATATCCCATTAAACTGGCTAAATGAACTTGTTTGAGCAAGTCCGATTAAAAATATGTCTTATCGACAGAATTTCAAGGTTAAGAACCCTTTAATGGCTGCCATTGTACAAAAGAGTTACCGTGGCCCTGGAACGCAAAAGGCATTTGAAGAAACATAATTAAGTTAAAGGGCATATTTGGTCAGTAAACGAAAGTAAAGTTTTACACTCTGTCTAGCTCCACCGCTAGCATTTCCAAAAAAAAGACACCGTTTTATGAAACCCGGCCAGCTATTGACAGACTACTTAACATTTTAATGATTTTATTACAATACATAAAACTAATTTCTCACTCATATATTATTTGCTGCTTCAAATCCCAGCAAAGCCTCACTCTTCCCATCATTACCCTAGCGAACTATCTCACAAACACGACAAAGAACTTCCATTTAAACAAGAATAAGTATTCAAAGACACAATCCGCCGACAAAAGTCGCCGCTCTTATGGCAATACGACAGACTTCCATAAAAGAAACTTATGAATTTCTTTGCGAACGACACCGTTCCTAATTCTTCGTCTTTGGAAGTTTTCAAGCTAATGACATAGCAATGCACTTAGCTCGATGCCGATGTCTTAAAGGTGACTGTCACACCGAAGTAGAATTTTGAAGACGTGGAGAAGATTATTGAATGGCAAAATGTTCGCAGTTATGTCTATGACGGTGTAAATGTGGAAAATTACTAAAAGAATACGTTCTGTTTTGTATATATTTTCCGTGATTGAAAGTTATTTTAAGTCTAATCCAGATAATGTAAAAACCATTCTGAAATGTTATGCTAAATTATATTTCTATAAGGTTGTTTATGGGAGGAAATCTTTCAAAGTAAGTACTGAACACCATGTTTTTCCTGATAGAGTGAGTAGCGGTGTGGCTACTTCCAATCCTGGAAAATTATGGCTTCCGAGTGATGGGCCACAGGATGGAGAAATGGCTAGCATTAAACACTTTGCCGTTTATATGTTAGACTTGTTGTAAATACCGCCTTTGTGTAGGTCTTGTTCCCAGTCGTACTCTCCTGGTGGAGTGGCCATATGTCGTAGTCGGGTAGGTTGGTTGCAGCATTTACGAGATTTCTTCGTCTCTCTCTATTTGTACCACTGCGTGTACACTCAACAACGGAACACTTTGTAGATGATTTAATGAGGTTTGTCCATCTGGTGGGTGATTGGCCGAGGTAACGTTGTTCTTCACGCTTCCTTGTATCACTAACTGTTCTAAAGAGCTTTTGCTGTGGGTGATATGTCTAAACATCTTAATGATTTGCACTTGCAAAATCAATAACATTGTTTAATGCGACACTCTTTTAGGATGGAAGAAGTCCATTTCATCATCAGTAATCGTCTCCAGCAACATTTCTCAAAGATCTTTCGATCTTTTCACAATGCTTTTGTTGGATCACCTATGTAGATCGCCTTATGTAGGTACTTGCTTTAATTATAATGGTAAATTATTCTGCCTGTAATATTGTAGTTATTAACCCCAGAGATCAGCGTCAGTTTAATATTCCAGTTACTGCCTTAATTGGTTAATAGGCTACGTGGTGGACACGCTAAAAGGGTGGTAATTTTGTCTGATGATTTTACAATAATTTTAAAGTGGACGGGTAAACAAAGTGGTAACCAAATTTTTTAGGTACCTGGATAGTGCAACGAATGGAAACGAGCAACGTAAAATTATATTGTTTTGACGCAGTGTTTATCAAGTTAGGCTTTGAAAAATTCTTTTTTTCGCACACGTGAATAAGCTTTGTGTTCAATGAACTTTGTTAAAAATTTATAAAGAAAGTCAATGAAAGTGTTTGTTTTATCAGAGCGTTCAAAAATAGTCTAGCATGAAGTAGGTTTTAGTGCCTTAGAGATGAAGTGAGGTACTATGTTATACTAACTAATACAATAAAGTACAGAATCGTCCCAAGGGAACATATTCCCGGGATAAAAAAGTATTCTTATTGCTATTCCAGGACATGGTTTATTCAAGTACCAAGCATAGCATAACCATAATCAGCCTTATAATGTTCCCACTGCTGGGATGCAGGCCTCATCCACCACCTGGGCCCAGTGCGGATTAGTGGATATCACACGTGTTCGAATTTATTCTTTTAGGACATGTGACTTCAACGTTTCGAGGGTTTAGGTTTTGAAATAAATTACACAAAGTAATGTTTTTTTCTCGGTAGGAAAATCAAACCGTGCTCTTGGGCGGGGCGTGAGGGGGTGTCAGACTTTTACTGACTGAAAACCCACTCCTTTTCCTTCGTTGCCTTTTAAACCAGGGCCGAGTCTTCCTTTTAGAAGCACACCCTTGGCCCCAACCCTGCTGGGCCCCTACGACCTGGCTGGGTTGGAACCCGTGACCTGCAACTCTTAAGTTGGGGCAGTTACCACTGCTCCTACCTTATGACGTTTTATAAGTGGCCTATTGTAAAATGAAAATATTTTTGATTTTGATTTGATTATTGATTTTACCCGTTTACCAAGTTTCATCGAAATCTGTCCTGCCGTTCGAACGTGAAGAAGTAATAAACACACAAACTCTCACATACTTTCGCCTTTATAATATTAGTGTAATGAAAGGAACAAACAACGAAAGACATACAAAGAACAATATGTTGAAGTATCTACATGTTTTATTTAATATGTTACACTACGGTGTAACGAAACTCCAGCTTTTAGTCTCAGGACGGTAGGTTTGAGCGCCATTTCGACTCATTTTAGACCACCTGCAGTTTCCCTGAGGAAACGCTTTGAACCACCCGCATAAAAATATCTGCCAAGAAACTGTTTTAAGTTAATTAGTCTGCTGTTTTTATGGCGTTTTCTTGGGAACTCGCCTTTATGGCACTAAGTTATGGGGCATTATGGTGAGGTAATGATTACATTAGGTGATGTTTATCTAGGCTGTAATACGGCTCATTTATAGTACGATTAAAGTTATGAACTGATTATGTTTTCGACTAATGTTTTGGGCGAGTGTCCGGCTGTGATATTCAGTAAGCTAATACGGTAAGTATAACTAAAAGAGCTGAACAGATGTAATAGAGAGACAGACTTTTCATGTTTCTCAACTTTTACTAAGTCTCTTCTTCTTCTTAATTGTGCATTCTAGACAGAGTGATCGTGATCATATCTCGATCGAGTCGTATTTGAACAGACGACGATAATCTCTCTTTGATATACATTTACTAAGTATCACGCTGATATTATAAGGCGAAAGTTTGTGTGTTTATGTTTGTTGCTTCTTCACGCTCGAATGACTAAACGGACTTCGATATAACTTGAAACATTGGTAAAGCATGTACTGAAATAACACATAGAATACTTTTTATCTCGGGAGAATGTTCGTTTAGGATAATTCAGTACTTTCTAATGGACGAAACCGCTAGCACCAGCTAGTACTGAAATATATTAAACTTCCTTAGAAACCTTTTTCGAGATTTAAGTTAAAATGATTAAAATACGAAATTGTTTTTATCATGATGTTATAAGAAAATCATCTAAAAATTAATTAAGTAAATGGTCGAGGGCTTAAGCCGCTATGTAATAAAAATAATGGTAATACGATAAAAACTGAGAAAGAAGGAAAATTTTGAGCTTCTGCGAAGGTCAGATGGCAACCGCTTCATATAATTCTAAATACCTACATATAACAGCTATACTTCAATGGCCCCGACTGCTAAGCCGGAGGTCGTGGATTCGATTCCCACCCAGGACAAATGTTTGTATGAAGAGTGCGATCATTTCTTCTGTGTCTGGGTGTACTTTATCTATATGTAGGTATTTATGTAGGTATGTATTTAGAAATATATAAGTATATTTATCAGTTGTCTAGTACTCATAGCAAAAGCTCTGCTTAGTTTGAGACTAGATGACGTTGTGTGATAGTTGTGGAATATTATATTATTATTACTTCATATTTCCAGTACTCACCCCTCCTACCTAACATTATAAGTATAGAAATACTTTCATACGAAATAGTTCTGTACCAAAATAATTTCGCAATAAAATATCTAAACCGTTCTTTGAGTCTTCTTTATTTCAATTGGTTTAAATATTATGGTTTGGTTCTATTTATTTATTTATTAAGGAAGTAAAACAAAGGACACACAGTAAATGCTTAATAGATTTAAGTTAATTTTAAACTTAGTCGAAATTAGGAGGCCACAGCATGAATAGGAGTTTATACAAAATAAAATAAGAACTAAAGTTTACTATTAAACTAACATAAATATAACTTAAAAACTACTTATAGAAGAAAAAAAAGAAGCATAGTTGTCATTTAACTTATTACTTAAAAAAAAAATATCTTTTAAAAAAAATAACTACAAAACTTTAGTTAAAGCAGAAGCTAATAAAATAAATGAATACGAATATAGAAACTCGTTGGTTTAGTGGTCACAAGGGCAGACAGACCTTGCCGTCTATGGTATGATTCTCCGATTGAGCAAAGTATCGATTTTACGATAAGAACTTGTTAGAAGCAGCTCGGGTCATACGGTTACCTCTGCTATAAGGAATGTAGGAAGATAAAGGTATCCTTATATGTTTATAATGAGTGTGTTCTACAACTGCTAAATCCCAAAAAAAATAAATTGAAAATCTCTTTTTACAAACATTGTTCCAATCATCCGACTTTATGCCGAAAAATCTAAAAACCAAACGTTAGGGTGAGCACCCACTGTTATCGCTCGGATCAAAATAGGGTTAAACATTATAAATCACAATAAATATCGGTTCAGTGTGCATAAAGCGATAATTTACGATTTTAGAACCCTCGCCTAATGCGAATGTGTGAATAAGGGTAGAAAATGGCGAAGATTATGGAAGAAAAATATTTACTTAATTAGTGCTTGTTACGAGATAGCTTTGGTTTATATGCAAAGGATTAACTTTGTTTTGTCGCGTTTGTTGGAAAGATTATGTGAATGCGGTGAAAGCAGAATTTAGTTAGTGAGGTAATCTGACATTAAGTACAAACACAACACTAAGTCTTTCCTTTAAATTGCGTGACATGTTTTTACTGGAAAAACATAAGTAAGATTGTTTTACATGGAAACAATTTAGACACTCTAAAGGCGAGTTTCTATGATTCGGAGTACGCGCGGTCGCCGCGAAGAGGTCTTATAAGTGTTTCGACGAGTCAGCTGATACAGTAAAATAAGCATTAACAGCTACAAGCTAAAATATATTTTGACTTATCAAACGACCGACTAAGACTGACAGAATGCAAAAGAGCGCGAGCGCAGGCGTGGAGTGTAGCATCGAGAATATTCGAGAAAATGAGAGCGGCCGCCGCGCTGCACTTGCGTTTCTGCCATGTGATATGGTATTCGAAAAAAAAATTGAATGTTATAGTATATTCAATAGAGTTGTATTTTGATATAAATGAAAAGTAGACGTGCGGGTAACACGCGGACACCGCACAGAGTCCGCAAGAAAGTTTCCACTTCGTCTAATCGCGCCCTAATTAAATAGCCTTTAGCAAACGTTTTATAGAAAAATATAAGGTTATTAAACCGTATTCTTCTACAAAAATACACGCACTTCTGGGTACTTATACGTCCCATCATTTCCATCTCTATCCCCTTCGCTTTCTAATTTATGCGTCCGTTGTCTGGACATCCCCCTCCGTATGATGTCGCCGTAAATTCGGCACAAATTGAAAGTACTATTGCTAAACAAATATAGGCAGAAGGGTCATATACTGGGAACAAGGTTGCATGTGTGGTGTAAAGTCAAAAATATTAAACAAGAAATTTCCTACGATTGATCTGATTTGTAAAGGACATTGCTCGTCGTCCATACATAGCTCGCCTAAGATCCAACATGGAGGTGTATTTACTTTTTGGGTTTTAGATAATGTATATATTCAATTAAACCTAAATTAAAACAACGGACACATTTGAGAATTCTGAAAAACCAAGTTTCATACCAAGTAATTAACGAAAAGTTTTTTTTTTTTTTAATTTTATGTATCTGCTGGAAACTATTTCTATTCAACTAAAAAGTTGATAGCTACAACCTAGGGGTCTTTAAGTCATGAGTGAATACGTAGCTTCAAGACAAGTGTCTAATCAGCCACATCGTCGCTTACTATCAGGTAAAATAAAAGTCAAGCACAAACTTAACAGTAGTAATAAAAAAAAATTTGGCCTTTTGCCTCTCTCAACTTCATCGCCTACTATTGTTAGTACCCAAACATGGAGTGGCGAGCGGTGATTCTTTATTGCTGGGGTTGATGACGCCCCTTCATTTTATTTATGCTGGTGACACGTGCCACTGTGTGTGGTTGTGGTCGCTGTTGACGCACGATTTGCTTTGAGCTTGTTATTCATAGGATTTAAATACTGATAATGGTGTGGAATTAATTCATTGTGTGGAAGGGGCGATTAGATTTTTTGTCATTAAAATAGACTATCTAATATAATGAGCTATATTTCTAACAAAAGTCAGTTGCAATATTATTATACTTTTTTTACGTAGGAAGTCATGATGACTTCATCATAAGTTATCCCGCTCTGGGTGCAGTGAAAGAGAGCGTCAGACTTTAAAAAACAATGTAAGACGTTCGAAGTGCCCACTTGCAATAATTTTTATGGACAAAGATGTGATAAAAGTTTAGTTCCAACAATATTCAACAGTCTACCCGCAGACATCTGGGCACGCTACAATTATGTGACGCGGCAACACGGCGTCCTCACCTTCCCCATGACGCAGGTTCTCACCGGGCGTGGCAAGTTCGGGAGGTTCCTGCATCGGATTCAGGCGGAAGCAACGCCCGGGTGTCATCATTGTGCGGACCACCTAGAGGACACGGTGGAGCATACGGTGGAGGTGTGCCCCTCTTGGGCGGAGCACCGGTGTCCTCGTGGAGGCAATAGGTAGCAGCGACCTTTCGCGTCGGGCCTTGGTTCAGGCTATGGTCCGGAGCGAGGAGGAAATACAGGCGGTCGCCTGCTTCTGCGAAGCAGTAATGCTATCGAAGGAGGAGGCTGCACGCGTGAGGGAACGAAGGTCCTCACGCCCTAGCCGCTGTAATTCCGACCCCGACTACCAGCCACGGTAGACGCGGGCTTGCGGACATCGAGCTCTGGGTGGCTCGCCGTCTGGCTGTTCGGTAACTAACCGGACTGAGCCCAGTCGTTGACAGGGCGTAGTGATCCTCGCGCTTCTCAAAGAGATGTCAGCAAACCGTAGGGGCCCAGCAAGGCCGATGCCCGCTAGCTAGGAGAATTTCTGAAAGGGAAACCCATAGTCCTAGGCAAGGGGTAATTGAAGGATACAGGTGTGGTTTTAGTCAGTAAAAGTCTGACACGTCCTCACGCTCCACCCAGAGCGTGAGAAGTGATTTTGATGAATTCCCACCTTAAAAAAAAAAAAAAAAAAACCCGTAGACATCGAAAGTGCGTCAATTTCCAAACGGGTGTTTAAATATAAAACGACGAAATATTTCCTAAGTGTACTCAGTGAACGCATGATAGTTTTCTAAAGTAACTAAAAACTAAGGTTTGTGGGTAACTAACCGGTCAAATAACGCTCTCTAAGGTAATGTTAAACTGAGCAGCGGGGTTGATCGAAAGAGTGAGAGGGCAACTCAAGGAACTCATGGGTTTTAGTCAGTAAAAGTCTGACAATAGCTCCGTCTTCACCCGAAGTAATTTGATAATTTCCCACACTATAAAAATACCTAAGTAAGATTGATCGATACGACCGTATATTTTTAACCGAGAGCTCTTTTTGTGAGATTCTTAATTTAGGTACTAGTTTTTGGTTTAGTGATTGCAATGCTTACCGTCTATCCTACATGTAACTAAAATATAACTGGCGAGATGTGCCTTAACTACAGGTAAGTATGCCTCTAGCCTGCCGTCCACCCGACCGGCTGCGATGGAGCGTAGTGTTCCACGCGTGCCTCAAAGAGGTGTCAGCAGAACTGAAGAGTCCAGTAGACTCGATGTCTGCTAGGAATGTGGAAACATTTAAAAAGTTACCCTGGCCCTAGAATGCAAAGGGCAAATAAAAGGACATAGGTGGGTTTGGGTTTAGAGCAGTGATATCCGAGTGGTAACGGCTCCGACTTACGAGTTGTAGGGGGGTTGTAGGGGGGTTGCGGGTTCAAACCCAGCATTAGACGCATTAATTTGTGTAATTATTTCATCATCCCTGCACGATGTTTTCCTTCATCGTTTTGATGAAGGAAAACATCGTGAGAAAACCGGCATGTCCTAGAACCAAAAATTTGAAGACATGTGACATTCACCAATGGTCGATTACGGCCCATTCCTTCTCCATGAGAGGAGGCCTGAGTCCCAACAGTGGGAACATTATAAGGCCGACTATGCTATGCTATGCTATGTAGGTGAATTTAGTCAGTAAAAGTCTGTCACACTTTTTCACTCCATCCTAGGCGCGATAAGTCATTTGGTGATTTACCACCGCAAAAAAAAAAGATAGACGTACACTTCAGAACCCTGCGGGAATACGGGCAGGATATCATGTTATATCCTTTGATATTTCCATACTTGAATTCATAAAATACATAGTCGTCATCAAATCCGTATTAGTACTACCAAGTGACGTCACTTCGGCGGCGGCCATTAGGCAGTAATGTGGGATCAGATGCAAATCGCGCAGGGCTCGGTTTACGTATCCGCGCGTGAATTGCGACGTTTGTCGTAGATCGTGTCCGCCTACGCGCGTCGTATGACAAATGCTGGATGTGTGTCAAAAGATTTATATGAAAAAAGTTGCCCATCTGTTCACCATACAAAATAGAACCCGCAACATGCAGTGCATAAGCCAGTTGTTCAACTACTGCGACAACCGAAATTAAACCGAATATACATTTACTTATTAAGTACACTTTCTGTAAGTATTTTCATTATATACCGTAGTAAATACACTTTTCTTAGAGAATAAAAATAAAACGTTAAGTAAATAGACGGAACAAATAGTCCCAGTGATAACACAATGATTCGCGGCTTCATCTTTTTTTTATTAAGTGATATTTAAGACAGTGCTTGACTGCGATCCCACCTGATGGTAAGCAGTGATGCAATAATTGATGTTGATGCAAACTAGTTTATTAAGAGCATATTCACTCTAGCCTTGAAGACAACTAAATTATAGTTGGACGGGAACACCGCAGAAGGCAAATTGTTCCAGTCCTTCGATGAACGCGGTATAAACGACGAAGCAAAACGCTTAGTCCGGACCATTGAAGTTTAAACAACGTAAGGGTGGATACTCGCCGTACGTCGGGTTGTCCGATGGTAGAAAGGAGATGGCGGAATCAAGTCATGCAATTTTCGCGCACACTCTCCAAAATGCAACCTGTAAAATACCGGTAGGCTGGCTACCCTGCGCCTGTGCTCGAGGCTTTGTAGATTGGACTAAACCAAATCAGGATCCCCAATCAGCCTCTTCGCACGCCTTTCCACTGAGTCCAAAGCTGCTAGACGGCATTTTGCAGCACCAACCCATCTCTGTTTTTGCTTATTGAATAAGATTACTATTTTATTCTAGTTGATATCTAAGTAGTTTTGCCTTTCTAAATGTCTGTACACAGAACGTTTTACTAAAGGCTTATGTATTCAGTAGCTAAGGCATTATAATTCCTATCTTCGCAGGTAGGTAAGACTAATAACATCATCCTAGATTACTAGGTAAATAGAGCTCCACCGTATTGTGTTCGCATATCCGTGTGACTTAGACGAACAATTTGCCGTGCGCCGTACAATTCGAGATCGGATGCAAATCGGATGGAGCCGCGACTAATTTATTCGCTCGTAAAGCGCCGGATGAACGGTAGGTAGCCCTTGCTAGGGATGTACAAGTGCTGGACGATACAATAGCTCTTATTTTGGGAGTGTAGGAATGTGCACGGTTTAGAGAGTAGCATATTAGGTGCCTGGCAAGGCGTGGTGATGATAGATGGAGTAGGACGGTGACCGAATGACGTCCAAGGACCTGAAATGTGATTGGTCTAGCGGCGGCGGCAAGATGAGCAGACGACATTTTATCATTGTAGATAAAGCTTGGATAAAACTGGCACAAAATGGTGAAGATTATCACTAGAAAAGACAGGCCTCTGATTAGCACTGGGCGAAGTCGGGCTGTGTATGATGATGACGATATTAGATCCCAAAAGATGAATGGATGAAAAGCCAGATTTAATTATGTGAATTAAAAAAAAAACATAACATCACGCGTATTAACCACTGGAATTGAACTAGTAGTGTAACAATAGTAAATGCCCGTCCCTATGGGAATACAGTTGGAGCGTCTCTATTGTAACACCCGATATTTGCAGCCAGATTGCATCAGTTTCGTTTAATCAGCAATGATGCACTCGTCGAGTCAAAATTGCAGTCTTGAGCATCGACGCCGAGTTGCTAGCCTGTCGGTTTAGTCTGTCGGACCTCTAGATGTACAGCTTTGCGCCACCGTTACTTGGTGCATATCCAAACCATATATTCAAAACGTTTTGGGAACACATATTTTATTGTGCGTACAGCTGAAGCGAAATTAATAGTTTGAGTGAAAATCTCTGCCGAAGTTTTTAAGTCAAGAGTGAATAGTTTATTTCTAGGCGTGATCCACATCATTGCTCACCATCACGTGAGCTAATGATCAAAGGAAGGCCTATCTATAATAATAAAAAAACCGGGCAAGTGCAAGTCGGACTCGCGCCCTGAGGGTTCCGTGCAAACTTATCTATAAAAACAGTTCAATCCCCAAATTCAGTTACGAAGTTTTTCCGAATCTCAATAAAGTTTATTTTTGTGACGTAACTACAAATTTACAGTTTTCAGATTTTTTTCTATATTTGTACCATAAGACCTTACTTCGTGCCAAATTTCAGGATTCTAGGTCAACGAGAAGTACCTTATTTCCTTGAGAGTATCGAAATACACATTTTTTGCGACATAAACGGCCGAATCTTTTTTTTCGCTAACTTAGAAGTTTAATTTTTTCACAGCTTCAAGAGACCGCAGCTCTGAGTATATGGTTTTAATTTCAACTTGATACCTCCAAACGTTCCTGACATGTTGTCTATCCGTCCGTCCGCGACATACGGACAACAAAGTGATCCTATAAGGGTTCCGTTTTTTCCTTTCGAGGTACGGAACCCTAAAAAAACCCACTTGTATTCTAACAGTTGCCTTTTACATTCCAGGAGCACAGTAACTCTTTCAAACAATCTCTATTATTACATTTACATCCTAACAGTCTCGACAACATCATAAGATGACGTTGTCCACCAGGATGGCATCATTACCGTGACATAGCTACCTGTAATAAGGGGTGCGATGCAAATGTCGAGGGGTTCCCACTAATTCGGCTGCGTGTAAATTTCGTCCCGGATGCAGCTCCCCTATTGAAGCACATGTAGGATCGTTTGCAGTCGTTGTATGGTATGGTATATGTGATGGGAGGTTGGATACTAATGTTTGGTGCTTCGGGATTTTCACAAAATAACTGCATAAATTATATCAAGGGATGTACGCGTCGTGTTACCTGTTAGGGTTGTGGAGACCAGATAGGCATTTGCTCCATAATTCCATATAAAATAGTACTACCTATTTAGTTACTGTTTGATTTAGTTGGGAAAAAAACTAGTAAGATGATGAAAACGATGACCAATTTAGTTATGTCTCGATTCTGTGAAAAAAAAAACTACGGTTATGTCATGCGTATAGTCTCTTGAATATCTGGCTTTTTTTTTCAAACCTATTGACCTAGGCATTACTAAGGAGAATGCTTCAAAAAATCACTGTTTTATGGCACTGCTCGGGAGCTAAGGCCTTAACGGAACATTTTCATTTGCTAACAAATCCTTTAAGAATTACAAAGAATCGAACCACATTTGCAGCGAAACGACAACTAAAAGAATTCCAAAAAAATAATACTTTCACGGTCTTCTCGTCCGAAGCTATAATACTTTTACAAAAGCCTCGAATGCAACGTCGTTAACGAGAGCACGTATATCTTTCGTTCCGTTGAGCGCAGTACACATAGCTAATGAAATTTTCATACGAAATGGACACTAGGTGGCACCTCTGTGCAACTTTCCTGTTAATTCCTTCCATTATTTTTTATCTGTGGAAAATAATGGTTTGTTGTTCACAATATCGGGATTGTTTACGTAATTTTTTCACGAGTTTTGTTAATGAAGACTTATGAATTGATTTCAGGATTAAGCTTATATTTTTCTGTAATCCATTTAGGAGTTGTGCCTCTGTTTTGCATTTGAGCTTATTTTAAAGTTATTATTTTTAAATTGAGGAAACCATTTCCGTTACAGGATAAAAGGGTGTGTAATGTGGCATATAAGTATCCTATTTAAAGGGTTTCAAATGTTTCCTCAATGTTTTAATCATTCAATTAAAAAGGCAATTACGTTTTTATCATTCAAATGAACGGGAAAGATATAACAGTAACGTACCAGATATTATTCCATTAACAAAAAGCATAGATATCCAATCTCCGCCAATCCTATTAGCATAAAAACAAAAAAGAAAGTATCAAAATTAATTAGATCCCATTGAAAACAAGTCTCGCACAGGAAACTATAACGGTCATCGCGTTGTGGGCGACAGTATAAATTAGAAGGGAACGATTAATTCTTCCTACTAACATAGCATTTGCATATTCTCGCAGTTACAGGGGACTTTTGATAAGGCAAGGGAGGAGGGGGGGGGGGGGGGGGTAACTAATTTCATACAATTGTTGCGATGAGATTAAAGGGGTTCTTTTTTCACTGGTACTTTGATACATACCTATACAATTTGGGCGATAAAATGTGCACTTTTTGGTAAGGGTATTGTGAATAAAGTTCAGTAACCTTAAAATGGGTTTTCTATAGTCAAATTTATTTATTTATTAAGATCCACTATGAAGGTAAGATGGTAGCAACAGTCTTGGAGTTGTGAATCAATGTAGACCTGTTAGTGCACATCAATAGACCTTTAAATTAGGAATTAAAATTAATCGTAAACATAATATAAAGAAGAAGGATTCAAATTATACATACAATCTAAATATTTAAATTATTCATAAATTAAACAATTCTAATAAGTATCTAAGTTAGTGGAGATGAATATAGTTACAAAAACTATATTCTTCACATACGATGTTCACAGACGAACTATACAAAAATCATATAACGTATGAGTTAGGTACATTGCAAAACCACAACTTGGTTTAATTTATTTCAATACCATTGCTTTTAAAACGAAAGAAAACATCATGACGAATCCGACATGTCCTTGAAACAAAAATTCAAAGACATCATAATTATGAAATTAGTGATGCTTAACCAGCATTGGGCCAAAATATTTTAGTTTCTATTTAGTAAGTAATACTCTATCCTACTATTGAAACGTTTACTCTACCCGACAAGGTATATAATTAGATTGATGGTCTGAGTCCCAGCAGTTGAAGCGTTATAGGCTGATTATGCTATCTGCATAATAAATAGCTTCTAAACTACAAACAGACGATTGACATTAACTCTATCAGTGGCTATCCCATGCATGGATGCCTGCATTCATACGCTACCCCTCCGTAATAGTATTTGTATGCGGAAGGGGGTCCTACCTACAGAGTTTTTGATTGTTCACGATTTTATGAATATTCTCGTCTAAAACTAAATCTGTAGAAATTGAGTGGAATTCCCTGCTGAAATCTGTGTTTCCTGATAGCTACAACCTTAGGGGTCTCTTAGCCAAGAGCGGATAGGTAACTTCTAAGCAAGTTATGCTCCATCTGGAGGATGGAGCATAACTTGCAGCTATCTCACTTGATGGTAACGATGATGATTATGTCAAGTGAGATAGTGGGGTGCTACGACAGAAAACCTCCACGAGTGCCCGCGGGCTGTAGTTCCCTTGCGGATACGTTCGGAGCGAAGGCCAGTCTGCGGGACGGTGCATCCTGGGAGGCGGCCAACGACTCCCCTTGGGTACTTCTGCCTAAGGGGTCTCGATGCCCGCCTGCGAATATTCTGTCTGAAGGAACACTTCAACGCGTGTCCCTCTGCTATAGCAGAGAGCACAGTGGCGAAGTAAGAGCGGGCTCGGTGTGCACTCACCCTGCCACCGGGCAGGCAGGAGGAAGACTTGGTCCTCCTTCTGCCACCGTTAGTCTCGTAGCCCCAAAGATTGTCCAAGGTCATGTTTCTGACTTTTGATGGGGGTCGAGGGTCTTGGCTTAACCGCCCGGGCCGCGAGGAAGACAACCTCTATAAAAAATTACCCCAAATCTCCAAGCGGCGGCGCACCGTGAGGGAGGTTGTTAGCTTGACTAATGGGTAGCTTAATTAGTCTCTAGTGCGGACCACTGAATTTGAGCAGGTACACAAAGTTTCATACTCGTGGGAACAAAATGGCAAAATTTTTCACAAAACCCAACGACGAGGAGATGGAGAGCGATGCGCAGTCGGAGTCCGATGCGGCATCCAAAAGGAGCTCAGAGGGCTCGGAGGCTGAGGAGGGGCAAGGAGATTCCGGTAGAGACTCGTGTCTGTACCGGAAGCGCCCCATATCGGGGGAGAAATCGTCCTCCGAAGGAGAGAAGGGTTCAGCCCGCAAAATCCCCACCAGAGGGCGGGGCGCAGGTCGTCCGGGAGGAAGAGGGAGGGGGCTAACCTCGCAGGATGCTGCTGAGCGAGCCGAGAAACTCACCGCGGAGGGTCGCCACCCCGCTGCGACCAGCGTTAGGGCTGGCCCCTCGGGGCCGTCTGACGGCAAGCCGGACGCTGGGGAAGACTCCGCCGAGGAGTCGCGCAGGTTGCTCGGGGAGCTGGTCGTGGAAGCTTTGACAGCGGTTTCCAGGAAAAGGGAGAAGGGCTCGAAGAAGAGGGGCATCGCCCACTTCGCGACATCTATCTTGGAGGCTATAGACGCCTCCTTTGAGAAGAGGATCGGAAAGAGGATCGCGATGCTCCGAGCCGAGCTCCTGGGAGCCCAGGAAGTCGACTGCGAGGAGTCAGCTAAAGGGGGACCCAAGCAAAGTCAGGACCAAAGTCGGCCCCAGCCCCAGCCCGAACCGGAAAGTCAGCTGTTGACGCTGGTGCGGCAGGAGCTGGCTGCCCTTCGGCAGCAACAGCAGCAGCAGCAGGAGCAATTCCAGCAACGGATGCAGCAGCAGCTATCTGTGCTGGAAGGCATCGTGCTGCGTCCCCCACTCGCGGCCTCCAGCCAGCGGAAGGCGGCGTCATATGCTGCCACCGCAGCTGCGGCTGCTGCGCCCAAGGTAGGCCCGTCGGGGCAAACCGGGTGCGGGGCCGCGGCATCGGACGCTGCGAGGCCGGCCCTGACGGCCAAACAGCAGCAGCGGCAGGGAGGGCTTGCTCCACCCTTGAAGGGTAAGGCGGCACCTACCGCTAAAGCCACGAGGGCTCCTGCCGTGACGGCGACTAGGCCGCACCTGTCATACCCCGCCCTTGCAGAACCCTCGGCCGAAGCCGACTGGACGGTTGTTGGCGCCAAGAGGAGTGCAGGCAAGGCAACTAGGTCGGCCAAAAAGCGCGCGAGGCGACAGGAGCGCAAGAAGCGGGCCATGGCGGCTAGACTTCGCGCCCCGAACTCCGCAGCTGTAGTTATTACACTACAGCCAGATGCGGAAAAGAAGGGCGTGACGTACAACACCGTCATGGAAAAGGCAAAGCAGGCGGTGGTGGGCCACCTCAGCGAATTCGGAGCTTCTGGGGGCTTCCGAATGAGGCGCACCGCAACCGGGGCCCGAATATTAGAGGTCCCTGGTGCGGACAGTGGCCCTACCGCAGACGCCCTGGCCGCAAGGATCAGGGCGTCCCTGGACGTCGAGGAGGTCCGAGTGTCCAGGCCCACCAAGTGCATGGACATGCGCATCATGGGCCTGGACGACTCCGTCAGGGTGGACGAGGTGGTGGCCGCCATCGTCAGGGCGGGAGGGTGCAACGCCGATCAGCTGCGGGCGGGCACCATCCGCGCTGACAGCACGGGCATGCGAGCCGTAACGGTTAGCTGCCCCGTGTCGGCGGCCAAGGCCATCACTGGTGAAGGCCGAAGGCTCTTGGTGGGCTGGGTCTCCGCGCAGGTAAAACTGCTGGAGCCCAGACCTCTGCGGTGCTACCGCTGCCACGTGGGGCACCACGTGGGTGCCTATTGCGCCGCGGAGGTGGACCGCAGTGACCGCTGCTTCCAGTGCGGTCAGCCCGGTCACAAGGCTGCAGAATGCCGTGCTACACCGCACTGCTACGCATGTGCGGCGGCAGGCAAGCCGGCTGATCACCGGGCTGGGAGCAGGTCCTGCGACCCCCCTGCCAAGGCCAAGGGCAAGGTCCCAAGGCAAGCCCACCCCGACGTCCTCTCCGCCGCAGCCTCCTCTCTGGCTACCGCTGCTGTCGCCGCCGCAACCACCGCGGCAGGGCCTTCACGTGGGGCTCGGGAGGAGACTGTAATGGACTGTTAATACGGGTCCATTACGTCTCCTTCAGGCGAATATCAACCACTGCGCCCCCGCTCAGGATCTGTTGCTCCAAAGCATGGCGCAGTGGTCGATCAATATCGCCGTGGTCTCCGAGCCGTACTATGTCCTGCCCAGAGGAGACTGGGTTCAGGATCTGAACGGCTCGGTGACTCTAATTTCGTCGGCCGCCGCTGGTACCCCAACCCTCGAGGCTGTCACGAGGGGATGGGGTTGCGTGGCAGCACGGTTCGGGGACATTGCAGTGGTAGGCGTATACCTGTCCCCGAACAGATCTCTCGGCGATCTCCACATCTCCCTAATGGAGCTGAAAGCCGTCGTCGCTGGGTTTGGTTCCCTCCCCGTGGTCGTGTGCGGGGACTTCAATGCCAAGAACTTGGCTTGGGGTTCTCGGTTCACGAACCAGCGGGGTCGGATGGTGGAGGACTGGGCTCTGGAAACAGGCCTGGTCGTCCTAAACCGGGGTTCTGTCCCCACGTGTGTGCGGATGCGGGGTGACTCTGTGGTGGATATCTCGTTCGCCAGCCCCGCTCTGTCACCGCGTGTCGTCGACTGGCGCGTCATGGAGGGGGTGGAGACGTACTCAGATCACCGGTACATTCGGTTTGACGTCTCCGCCCAAACCTCGACCGCGCCGGTCCGACGGAACCCTTGTGGTCCGCGATGGGCGCTGAGGCAGATGGACCGGGAGCTCCTCCTGGAAGCCGCGATGGTACAGGCCTGGGTGCAAGCACCGGACAGGCCTGTCGATATCGACGTCGAGGCAGAGTGGTTCCGGGAGGCCATGTCGCAAATCTGCGACGCGGCAATGCCCCGAGTCCGTCCAGGACGTGCTCAGCGCCAGGTATACTGGTGGTCGCCGGAGATTGCGGCACTGCGCAACGCGTGCAATGCCGCGCGACGCCAGTATGCCAGATACCGCAGGCGCCGCATCCGTCCACCGGATGCGGAGGCCAGAGAGGCGGAGCTGTACGAGGGATACAGAGAAGCAAAGCGCACCCTCCGAGCGGAGATAAGACGGGCCAAGCTCGAGGCTCGCAACGTGTGGCTGGGGACTCTGAATGGGGACCCATGGGGACGCCCCTACAAGGTGGTGCGGGACAAACTCCGCCCCTGGGCTCCCCCGCTAACGCAGAGTCTCCGGCCACAGCTTGTGGAGGGTGTGGTGAGCACTCTGTTTCCTGAGCGAGGGGAACACTCTCCCCCACCCATGGCTCCGCCACCAGCGGTGTCTGACGCGGACCACGATGGCGACGACGACGACAATGCTCCAGAGGTGACCGAGGTAGAGATGAGAGTGGCGGTACGAAGGCTGAGTGCTAAAAATACCGCCCCAGGACCCGACGGCTTGCCTGGGAAGGCCTGGGTCCTGGCCATGGAGGCTCTCGGGCTTCGACTAAGAGGGCTCTTCAGCGCATGCATGGAGAGGGGCCAGTTCCCACTTCGCTGGAAGACGGGGAAACTGGTCCTCATCGCGAAGCCGGGGCGCCCTGCGGACTCTCCGTCCGCGTACCGGCCCATTGTGCTGCTTGACGAGGTGGGCAAGCTCTTTGAAAGAGTAATTGCAGACCGCCTCGTCGCGCACCTAACACGGGTGGGGCCGGATCTGGCGGACGGCCAGTTCGGCTTTCGCAGGAGGCGGTCCACGGTGGACGCCATCATGCGCGTGCGAGCTCTCACGACGGGGGATGCAGTGGCCCAGGGCAGGTGTGTCGTGGCGGTGTCTCTGGACATCGCCAATGCCTTCAACTCTCTGCCTTGGAGCAGCATTAGGAGGGCACTCCGGTATCACCGGACGCCCGACTACCTCTGTCGTGTGGTCGAGGCGTACCTATCAGACAGGTACATTATCTACCCTGGTCACCAAGGAGAGTGGGAACGTCGAGAGATGTCGTGCGGTGTTCCGCAGGGATCGGTACTAGGGCCGCCCTTGTGGAACATCGGATACGACTACGTGCTGCGCGGCGACCTACCTGACGGGATCAGCGTGGTCTGCTACGCAGATGACACGCTGGTCCTGGCGCGGGGAGAGTCGTACCAGGCGGCGGTCGAACTAGCGACACGCGGGGTTGCGACAGTCGTGGGCAGGATCCAGGAGTTGGGACTCGAGGTGGCATTGCACAAGTCCGAGGCCATGTGCTTTCACGGACCTCGGAACGCGCCACCACCGGGTTCCCAACTAACGGTAGGAGGAGTCCACATCGGCGTCGGGTCGACGATGAAGTACCTGGGACTCGTTCTCGACAGCCGATGGGATTTCGAGGAGCACTTCCGACGTCTGGCTCCCAAACTAAACCGGGCCGGGGCTGCCCTCGGGCGGCTCCTGCCTAACCTGGGGGGTCCAGACGCCTCCTGCCGAAGGCTCTACGCGGGAATCGTTCGGTCCATGGCCCTTTATGGCGCACCGGTATGGGCGCCGGCGCTGCGGAAGCAGCCGGCGGCCCGGCTGAACGCATGCCAGAGGGTCATGGCCATACGGATGGTGCGAGGATACCGGACGATTTCCCGCGAAGCGGCGAGCCTCCTTGCTTGCCAGCCACCATGGGATCTGGTGGCAACAGACCTTGCTCACATGCACGATCTGCGCATGGAGATGCAACGCCGGGGCGAAACTCCGCTGCCGCGACAAATCGCAGCATGGAGGACAGAGCTCCGGCGGGTTCTCATGGCTAAATGGCGGCAGCGACTGTCGCGACCCAGTGCTGGGCACGCCACAATTATGGCGGTAAGTCCCCTCTTTGAGGCGTGGTTGGAAAGACCTCACGGCGTCCTCACCTACCGTATGACGCAGGTTCTCACCGAACACGGTAAGTTCGGGAAGTTCCTGCACCGGATTCGTGCGGAAGCGACGCCCGGGTGTCGCCACTGTGTGGACCGCCCGGAGGACACGGTGGAGCATACGGTGGAGGTGTGCCCCGCTTGGGCAGAGCAACGCCGTGTCCTCGTGGGGGCGATCGGCGGCGGCGATCTCTCGCGTCGGGCCTTGGTACAGGCCATGGTCCGTAGCGAGGAGGAGTGGCAGGCGGTCGCTTCCTTCTGCGAAGCAGTAATGCTAGCAAAGGAGGCGGCTGATCGCGTGAGGCAACGGTCCTCACGCCCAAATCGCCGCCGGGATTCCGATCCCGATTTCCGGCCAACGTAGGCGCGGGCTTGCGGACGGCGAGCAATGGGTAGCCCGCCGTCCGACCGTCCGGTAACCGTCCGGACCGAGCCCAAGTCGTCGACGGCGCGTATTGTTCCACGCGCGCCTCAGGGAGATGTCAGCAAATCGTAGGGGCCCAGCAGGGTCGAAGCCTACTGGGGCCATGGGTAGTGTGAAAGCGAAACCCGGGGTCCTGGGACGAAGGCAACGAAGGAACAGGAGTGGGTTTTTAGTCAGTAAAAGTCTGACACTATCTCCCGCCCCACCCAAGGGCGGGAGATGTCATAAGATGATTTTCCCACCGAAAAAAAAAAAAAAAAAAAAAAAAAAAAAGTGAGATAGTGGTCAAACATGAGCCTAACTAAATTAAAAAAAGAAATCGTAAGTTTTTTTTAGTGTGAATTCATCAAATATTGTTTTCCTGATCTGGGTGGAAAGCGTGTTCGTTGCTCTGTACATTCCGCGGTTCGTTTTTCAAATCCTACAGCCTACAGCCCAATTCGTTATTTTGATTGACTTAAATAGCTTTATGACTATAGAACCTTCTATGGCAATATTACTAGTGTTAAAAGAATTCTATTTGCCGTTTTCATTGACCTTAATTTTGTTAAATTCGACACCTCTGCTCCAGTGTACTTAAGGTTGCTTTTTGGTCGTTGTTATTCTTGTGAAGCCGTATAAAAACCAGGTTCTGTATTAAATGCATAAACAAAATCGGCGTCATGAACAATACAACGCAAAAAAACTAGTCACCCACTGCAGTCCATAACTGCATTTATTTAAATCATGAAACCCTTTCACACTCGCACTGAGTAAACAGTACGGTTTCCATCAAATACTAGCCCAGACGGGTTGCGTCCGATTCTATTAGTGCCAAAAATCGGCAACACGAACAAAAATGTCCCCTGGCGGTCCCCCACAAAAAGTAAGCTTGAACATACAGGGGGACAAATATCCATTAATGGCTCTGAAATGGATTTGGAAGCTGGGTTTGGTGTGTTGGGCCAATGTTGGCTGGATTTTGTTGACTGATAGATGGTATTAAAAAAAATAACATTAATTTGGAGAATGCATCACTGCTTACCATCAGGTGGGATTGCAGTGAAGCACTAGATTATATTATGAAGTTGGGAGGTTGTTGCACCTGATTCGAGCGGAAGAAATGCGGTGGAGCATACGGTGGAGGTGTGCCCCACTTGGGCAGAGCACCGGCGTGTCCTCGTAGGGGCGATCGGTGGCGGCAACCTCTTGCACCGGGCCTTGGTACAGGCCATGGCCCGGAGCGAGGAGGAATTGTACGCCTCCTTTTGCGAAATAGTAATGCTAGCGGAGGAGACGGCGGCACACGTCAGGGAACGGACGTCCTCATGCCCCAGCCATCGGGACCTCGATTTCCAGTTCCAGTTCCAGCCACCGTAGGCGCGGGCTTGCGGATGACGAGCAATGGGTAGCTCGCCGTTCAGCCACCCGGTGACCGTCCGGACCGAGTCCGAATCATCGACGGTGCGTAGTATTCCACGCGTACCTCAAAGATATGTCAGCAAAACCGTAGGGACCCAACAGGGTCTAAGCCTACTGGGGCCATGGATTGACTTCCAATAAGGAAACCCGGAGTCCTGTAATTCAAGGCAAAGAAGGAACATAGGTGTGGTTTTAGTCCGTAAAAGTCTAACGCGCCCTCTCGCACAACCCTAGAGCGTGAGGAATTATTTGAATATTTCGCACTTAAAAAAAAGAAACTTCCAGTGAATTATGAACGCATAAGCCCGCCAATTACTTACTCAACATTATAGAGCTCCTATTAAATATAAATTGATTTTATTACTTAACAACTTTGTCACATAAAGTTATTCTACTGATTTGTGAACAGATAAACGATAGGATTTCATACGACTAGCTAGCCAGAAAACTGGATATAAAATGGCTATTTTTAATATAAAGAGGTTTTCGATTGAATGATTTGCAGGCTTCATCATTAGGATTGAATGCTGATTCTTCATTTCCCATGGTTAATCATTTTCTTCATGTCTGGTATCCCACTTCAGAATTTAGATCCTATTTTTAGATACAGTGTATTTGTTGTACCAGTATTAAAAACCAATAAAATGCCTTTACATTTCCCACTTCCTCTCAAATCTTGGCGCGATTTCCTAACTACATTGGCTCCAATATTGGCCATTGTAGCTTGGGTATAAAACGCAGATGCATTTGCCGTGTTCTGAGATATATTTTCATAATATACGAGCATTTTATTGTCTCATAAAATTGCAGATGATGTTGTTATTATTTATGAAATGGTGTTTCATGAAAAAATTAAAATTATGATGGTGATAAAAATCAGTATGATTTTCACTGTATTATTAACTCACTGACTGTTTAACTTAAGTAGTTTTATTTCCCCGATCTTGCGAAGTGTTACTTCCTTTAGGTACCACTAAGAATTTTAGATTTTTCGAGTATGTATTAATTTGTGATTTTCCCAATATGTATGTATATTAAAAATAAACTATGAAAACTGTTATTTATGATCCATGTCATACTAAACATTCAGCTCCATAACGTGTGAAAATCCATAAAAATGACAATAAAAAATACCAATAATAAAAACAAAGGCACATCATACCCTCCATTAGTGTGCCACCATCAAACAAATATAAAACGAGCCATAAAATATAATCAAACACACATCGATATTCGGCCATTACCGCAATGGCGGCCAAACTTTTTATTACGACCAGACGCGGTTACAACGGGTTCAGTTAAACAGATTTGTCCCAAAATACGATGAAAAAGTTTATTATTAGCAAAAGTTCTGCTTGTGGGTGATTAACTGGGAAGGAAGAGTCTTCGACGGAAGGTCAGTGGGTTAGAGAGAGTTCGATAAGAGTTAGAAGAGTTTGGTACTTTATCAGTCCTCTCTAGTTCTGTACTTGATGATATATAAAATTAAGTTCCATGTTAGGTCAAGTTGTAACAAGGGTTAGGAGTAACGAGTTTTGTTTGGGATTGTTGTTCTGATTTGCGATTAATTCATTTTCTGTAAATACACAAGCTATTTATAGAATAATGGATAGATGTCATTTTTAAATGACAATGGGTACTTTTGCATACTCAATACTGTGTCAAATTCTGCCATATGCCATTTGAAAGATCATAAGGAAATATCATCTGTTAGATTGAAAATAATAATAATCATCATCATATCAGCCCATAGACGTCCACTGAATGCTGATCTACTGACTGGACATAGACCTCCCCTAAGCGTCGCTATAACAACCAGTTTAGTGCATCTTGCATAAAAAGGATTCCACCTTGGTACACCTTGTGGAAGTCCCACCAACGCCAATTGATGATACCCTTCTAAAATTAAATGAGTAATAATTCTTTCCCTGCTCATGTCTCACTGTTAGTATTAGACAATAAAATGAAGAGATTGCTATATCTTTTTAAATGACACATGCCACAACTTGATAAAGCACTGGGTCCAAAACGCCAATTCTCTTTTATAAAGGATAAATTATCCCATAACACAACACAACATATTATAATGACGGGGCCCGTTAAGACATGCCTGCGAGGGTTGCAAAATCTTCAAAAGAGTCACCGAAGGAACACGGGTGGGTATCAGTATAAGTTACATACTTCTCGCTCCACGTAGAGCAAAGTTAGTTGATAATTTCCCAAACCAAAAAACAAATTCCACAACACTCACGGTTAAAAGTAAAACCTAAAGCAGATTTTATAAAACAGGCGTGGGAGAGACTGGCCTAGCACCAATATACCCAGTATATCTTTGAAAGATCCGTACCTACTATATCTGCAAACAAGCAAGCTCGCTTCCAATTTTCATCAAACTCACATTTTAAGTTTAACTCGTGAAAACGTACGATTCAAAGAGTTTCACTTTCACATTTATACCACGGTTGTATGGCTTAGGAATGAATATAATACATCGCCCTGCGCCCTTTTTAAGAAGATTAATAAAGAGTGAGCCTTATTTTTGTATGCAGAGGATTATGAGCCGCAGACGAAATGTTCATGTTTAAAATGTAAAAGAATTCGTTTCTGGTAAGCTAGAAGGGAGTGAAGCCTTTTTAAGATAATTATGTAATGCCACTTATGAAAGGTGTGGTTAAAGATGACGGAAACTTTTGACAACAACCTTATCGTGAGTTTTTTTTTTGGCTAAGTCATCAGCGAGAGCGAGTGTCAGACTTCTATTAACTAAATCCTAGGTGTTACAGGGCCACAATGCCTCTTTTGAATAATACTGCAGCGTTAGCAGGATCCTTATTGTAAGCTGATATTTGTCTTGATCCAAACCAAATAAAGCCAGACAATCAACAAAATCAAGCCTGTTATTTTCCGCAGAAGTGGTCGAAGGCATTAACAAAATAAAGATGTGTGTAATGTAATGTGTTTAATAAAGGCTCGCATATTTTGTAAATTGTGTCTATTTTTCTAGACTTGTTATATCTATACTATTATAGATCGAGAAATAAATCGAAACTGTAAAGAAAAAAAGACTCGTATACCACAGGAAATAAAGCAAACGATGATTTTCAGAAATTCTCTATGAAAATCTCATATTAATATTTTCAGAACCTTTTTTAATTACCAGGTAAATTACATGTCTTCATTTTCCGTAACAAACATGTCACGACTTAAAAGATTATGAAATATCCAACCAAAAGGGTTACATTATGAAACCACGGCCGTACACAATATTTTCACATTTTCTGCCTACCTACTCCTTAATTACCGCAAACAAAAAGCATGATCAATTAATTAAAATACCTCTTACACACATTAGTCATTCATCATCGTAGACTCGGTATAATTGCGACCCCCGCTCACGAGACCCCTGGGACCGTGGGAAGGGGTCTCTAATTGAACTACCCTTATAATAAAATTTAATCTTTGGTGTGTTGTCTTATCTGCGTTTATTGCTTAGGGTTTAAGATACGGATTCGTATTGAAATGCATATTTTATGACTTAGACATTCATGAATAAAATGATTAAAATATTATAACTTTAAAAATATTTACATAAATATATATATATTTTATTGATAGGCTCGCCTTTGACCACCATGGTCGACGATGGAGCACGCTTGCCTAGAGGTAACCGATTGACTCCTGACTTAAAGACCACCAGGTTTTAACTATCAGGTAACATAGACCCCGACGGGGAACTTCACTCCTTAACCTTACGCGCAATGTATGTGTTTCGATAACATTTTGTACGTATGGATAGAATGTATTGAATATAATTTTGGCTACATTTAGTAAGTACAAATTGTCAATCTGATGCTTGAAGTATTTGTGTACGGCTTATAATTTAGTAAGATTTCATTGATTGAATTATTAAATCACTCCCTAATATTTAATGTTAATGTAATATTATGTATATTTAATGATATGTTAAAAAAATGTAATGAAATAGCAATGGAATTCTATAAAAGGTTTATGTTTCATGGTTTGTGTCATTTTGACAATAGATAGAGCAAGCGCTTCATGTGTGGTTGATGCTTTAGAAAACCAAAAAAAAAATACTACACACTAAGTATTACTCCTGTATCGTAGATGAATTCACAAATAATAAACAGAGGACACCCAGACCCGGAACAACTGACTATCTGTACCTAGGCCATACAAATATTCCTCGCGCTCCTCAAAGAGATGTCAGCAAACCGTAGGGGCCCAGTGGGGCCCGATGCCTGCTAGCTAGGACCGCGGAGAATTTCTGAAAGGGCAACCCGTAGTCCTAGTACGCAAAGGGTAATTGAAGGATACAGGTGTGGTTTTAGTCAGTAAAAGTCTGTCACGCCCTCGCGCTCCACCCAGAGCACGAGAAGTCATTTGGATGATTTCCCAACTTAAAAAAAAGGCTATACAAATATTTGTCACGTGCGGAAATCAAACACTGCACTAATCGTGTCGTCTTTTAAATTTGATTGAAGGAATAGGGAAATTATAATGCTTAACAAATGCATATTTAAAAATAAACTATCAGAAAAAAAACCAGGAAACTATATAAACAACTCTCACATCATTTCATACCATAAAATCAATCCAAAATTCCAACCAAATACCGATAGGCATTGAATATAAACGTTCAGTACAACTTGTGCCGACCACTATGCGAAATCACCGAGTGCTGCCCCTAGCGGACGATTATGAAAAGAGTCTGATGAATAGACCAGCCAGGGTTTTTTTTATTTTTTATTCGAACACGGACAAAAGTTTCGTTAGGTGTGGTTCACATTGGTGTATTTGAACTTGAATTTAGAAAAGGTTTTTGTATAGGTTTTATATGTTTGTTGTGGTTTTCTTAAAAGTTCTTTTTAGGTTGACTAGTTTTTCTTGGAGGTCTTTTTGAAGTGGACTAGTTTGCGTTGAAAAGTTTGCTGAGGGAAATGAAAAGTTTTAAAGCAATTAATTTGATGTTATATATTTGAAAAGTAAGTTAGGAATTATTATTATTGCTCAAGATAATACAGTATGATAAAGGTACATTATCAAACGAAGCTAATTCGGTAATATGATCATAATGACTTGTAGGCTGATAGAAAATGCCTAAGGCATTAAATCCGTCTTTGTACAGTGTTTTTTTTTAACTTATACATATTCATCTACAATTATACGTTTATAAAAATAGCAGTTTTATGTTACGACATATCATCAGGTTCAGTTAAAAACCAGCGTCAGGCACTAGTTGTCTGGCATTCAAGCTGAACTGGACCTATTCATGTTGAATCCGTTTTCTTTCTTCTTGTTTTTGTTTCGTGTTTATCTAACTATTGTTTCCATGCCTTGTGCTGTGTCGAATAAATTAATTTTCTTTCTTTCTTTATGTATAGTACCTTTATCGTATTAAGTATACTGCTGAAAATATTGTAGAGAAGTACAGTATCATTAAAACCTTAAATGAAAAGACGACACTTTAATTCTCTACAGCATGACTACCGGGAATAAAAAAATGTTTCCCGTCACTCAATCTGCTCACACCTTTACAATCAAAACTCCGCTGGAGTATGCATAAATACTCACACAGCGCTCGTAGTTTTTATTGGGTGAACAGTGAACGTGCGGTAACTTCGCCTCTTGTGACTCACTCACGTCTCACAGGGTTCACCTTTTGTCCTACAGAACCCGTAACCATAGTTACAGTAAATCTCAAATGCCCATAGTGTCCGATAAATATAGGATTATAGAAATTACGTAACTGGAAAGATTGCGTTAGTACCTAATTTTTAAAGGTTATTAGAGATGCGTGCCAGAGCGTGGTGGGCACAAAAGGAATATGTCATTTAGGGATCGTAGTAGATTGTATTCTGTGGTTAAGCAGGTTAAAGTTTAATGTATGTATATTTTTGTCATTTGTGTGAAATTACGAAAATTTAAACACAACAACGGTTGAAACTGAGCGTTTTGCCACATCATTTATACCGCATACATCGAAGGACTGGCACAATTTTTCTGCTGCGGTCTTCCCGTTCGATTATAATTTAGGTGTATTCAAGGCTACAGTGAATAGGCTCTTAATAAACTGGTTCGCCTCACCATCAACGATTGCATCACTGCTTTCCATCAATCGCAGTCAAGCACTAAAAATTCATCAAAAAATCATAAAAAAGGTTTTCTTGGGAAATTATTGGTCTGGTCATGTCTTAATTTCATTGCATGGGACGATGCTAAACAGGCCAATGATCGTAGGTGACTTAGAAGTGCATAATTACTTGATATCGATTTTCAGCCAACATAAATCTGTTTTTACTGATTCAATATAAAATCAGTAAGAACAGATTTACATTGGCTGGTGAGCGTACCTAAGTCAAAATAGTCTTCCAATACCTGCTGGAAATACACAGACGCACAATAAATATTTTATGCAACAAAGAGAACTCCAACTTTGATGAGTGGTCGACGTCTTGACCGGTGGTTGTTAGTCGGCTTTTGTCGTTTTAATTATTCATGTTTAGTTTAATTTACCTAGACCATAAATAATCATAATATCTACCCATAAACGTCCAAATAACAGGCTTTTCTGCGTACAATAATAATTCTAGCATAAAATTCCTTCACTTATATTATACGTTCTTTCCCACAAATTCAGCTCTTTATAATCCTGAAATTACATTATGACATTATCGAATTCAAGACAGTAAGCCGTCCTTCAACTTTTTCTTAGAATGAAATATTTCTATTGACCTTCGAAAGTTATTGCCACTTCAAATAAGAGCTTGAGTAGAAAACTTTGCTCGCGTTCCACTAAATATTATTATCGATAAAATAATGAAAAAACTTCTAAAGGCCATCGAGTGTGTCGAAAAATCGCCCTGAACCAGCGATATCCATAAAAATAAATGATCGAAAAATTCTCCAATGGCTATCACCTGATGCTTCAGATACCGACCTTGGATCCCTTCGGAATTTACATTAAAACGAGATACATTGCGCGGTATCTAGGATCCCAGTAACAGTTATTCGTTGTTCAGCGATCAATGGATTGGGAATGAGGCGATAAATTTGTAAATAGCTTAATTTCGTGGTAGGGCAGTCGGGCGAGTAATGCGATCCATTTTTATCGGTACGTCTGAGACAACCCGATCTTTTTATGTTAAAGAATCTTTTTTCTTATATCACAGAAGTATATAATTTCTTTTGTAATTTAGACGATGAATGTATTTTTTGGTTCATTAAATACGAGAAAGGAACAGCTGGGTATTTCTTTATTATACTTTTGATTTGATTGAGGGACGGAATATCAGAGAATTTTTTTATCTGTGTGGATTGTATGAGTGAATTATTTGAAATGGGTCGATGAAATTGACGTTAAAAATGTTTAGGTAATTTATTTGACAAGATAGAGTCGCCTTAATAATTGCTTTAAGGTTTCTAATAACAATTATTCACACTAAATTGAAACACCTAACCATTTGTAACATAGGTATATCTAAAATATGAAGAGTAAGCGATGTTCAACTTAAGCAATTATGTGGTCAACTAAACCTTTTTGTTGCTTAGAGGCTGTAGGTGTACTATGAGGCGCAATGGTCGAGTGATTGACTGCTGTGCTGCGTGGTTCCATTCCCGCTCGGTACAAATATTAGTACGGCCTACAGATTGTTGCTCCGGGTATGGCTGACACAAGACACCATGTGCGTTTACATGTTTGTGAACGCGCATATAATAGAAGACTAAATAACAATAAAAAATGTACATAAACGTTGCTCACATTGAAACTTCAGATACATTAGGTGACCGTGTCCCTCAAAATGACGCGCAACGCTCCAATCTCCATGACGCTGCACGTTACCCAGTGTCCAGCAACTTGTCCTCCAACATTTTACAACGCATTCACGTGACGTGGGACATGTTGGAAAATTTGACAGCAGTGTGCATTATGTTCGGGAACATTTTGTCCCTTATTGTATCTGTAGCTTAATTCTCAAATGCAATGCTGTTTAAATTCCAACATGTCCCGCGTCACGAGATATGCGTCGTAAAATATTAGAGGGCAAGTTGGGGGATACTGGGCAACGTTGCCGCGTCAAGTAGATTAAGTTGAGGGCCAGTTTGCCCCCGAACATATCTGAGGCTTTGTTTTGCGCATCGTTTATGTAAATTTTTATTTTTGTCTCTGAGCGAGTTTCACAAACCGTGCGAACGAAGTTACGACCCACACTTGTGTTAATTAAACCTCAAAAACATCACAATTACATGTCATAATAAACTCACACCTTTCAAATCTAAAACTAAAATTAATTACTGGCAGCCACATGATCAAACAAAACAAAGGTGAAACTTACTAATGTAATTATAATAATTGTTGGCGTCATTAAATTGGTGGTATTCGTTAGTTTAATACATGTTAATGATGCCTGGCAAATTGAATGGGATATGTTTGTTGTTCATTGTGTACGTGGATGTTAGTTCTATTGTCTTTGGGTAATGGGGTAGGTAGGGATCTTAGGCGTATCAGTAATCGGAGTCATTAGGTGAATCAACTTTCGAATCTGCATGCGAATTATATTACTGTTTTGCACTGAGCTTGTTTAAGTTCATGTTTATTACTTTATATAGGCGTTAAGACTTTTTTAAATAATAGCGCTTGACTGCGATCACACTTGACAGTCAGTGTAGTCAACATCACAAATTAATACAAAAAAATACTGGTTAAAAGTAGCACGACGTGTTGTGGGACACGTTTGGATTCGGTATATTTATATTAGGTGTACATTCAATCACAAGCACGAAAATGTCAATTAACATTTTTGTTTAATGATAAAAACTAGTACATAACTGCAATCCCACCTGATGGTAAGCAGTGATGCAATCGTTGCTGGTGAAGCACACTGGGGTTATTCACTTTAGGCTTGAAGACACCAAAATTGTAACCGAATGGGACGACCGTAACAGGCAAATTGTCCTAGTTCTTCGTTGTACGCGGTACAATATTTGAGAGCGATTCAATAAAATAAATAAATGTAATTATAGTAAAATTGTCGTGATGTGGTTGGCTACTTTTTAGCCTAATAACAATGAAATTTCATTAAACTTTAAGCACAATGTTCCATTTATTAAGCAAAATTAATTACCAGCTTACGAAATGACAAATAAAAAATAAATCTTATTTGAGGTCCGTTTATGTTTATAATCTTGTGTAATATTTAACACTACCCCTAACGCAGTTCCCTTCAAGAAATAAAAGCCTATGTATACTGAAAATTTTACTGACATATAGTCTTGCAACTTTTCGAGATAGCGAGCAATCAGCCGGTCCGATCTTGTGGCATCTGACTTATCGAGACGAAGTTGGGACGCGCCTTGTATCCGATACCCGTTATCTAATAAATCGCCGCTCAGATGAGTGCGTATTCGAAAAGTATTTCAAAATACGAATACAAATTTTTAAATTCAAAATTCAAGTTTTATTTCACATAGGCCTACATGGGCACTTATAAAACGTCAGAAGCTAGTGCACGGTTCCAAATTGATCGATTCCTATGGAGAAGAACCGGCAAGAAACTCCACTCTTTGAGAAAGGTCTGGACTGATACTCGTATATAGGGTGACTGGCAATTAGTGTACGATACTTAAACACGTGATTGTGCTCATGATAACAAACAATTTTTATTATGGGAGCAAAGCCGAAATCGCGAAAAAAATATCAGCTGTTCAGTACATTAGGCAAACATAAATGTACTGAACAGTAGATTTTTTTTAAGTATCGTACACTAATTGCCAGTCACCCTATATAACGTATAATCATAACTAATTTAATAATATTATAATTACTACGTATTTTTAAGCGTTCGTTATAAACATCGCCTTGGACGCGTCTGTAAGGGTGTTATAATATAATTTAATAAAAAAAAAAAAACGTTATTTTTAAAGTCACCGTATGCATTTTAGTAATTAAACACATTGTTTGTTTTTTTTTCTCTTCGCTAGAAATTACTCCTGTACCGTGAGTGCGTTCACAAAAATATTAAAAACTCGTATACACAAGACACCTAGAGTCAAAACACCTGACCATAAAAATATTTGTTGCATGCGGGAATCGAACCCGCAACACGCAGCGTAGCAGTTAATCACTCGACCACTGCGCCAACCATGCCGTCAATGTACGTAGTACATTAATATCGATGCCGTCAATCGATATCGTCGTCGACATTGAAAGTCCACGCTACAGCTATTAGTCTGACCAGGCCTTTATTTGTAGGTCTATGATAGTCATTATGGATAGTCAGAAACTCAAAAAATTATCACCAGTATTGCCAAGAGATACCGTGTTACCCAGCTACTGGAATGTGTATTGTGGAAGTCAAGTAGACAGTCTCCTCATATAAAATACTGGTATCAAACTGCATCTTAACATGGCTGGTTGGTAAATGGATGAACTGAATGATTTGTTGTCTATTTTTTTAAAAGAAAAATTAAAGAACAAAAATTTCAAAAACTTAGACACACAGAAGAGACACAGCATAAAAATACCATGTGGTTAGGTGCTCTCAACTACATGATACGGTTTTGATATTTTTAAGTAGAAATTCCGCAAAGTTTTTATTTTCAACGCTTGTTTGCGACGCGCGTAGCAACCGTAGCAGTTCGTAGCATGAAAAAAACTGCGAACAAAATCCCTTGGTACCGTCGGCGACGGCGTAGGCGGCGTAGCACGGCGTAGTACTGTGTCGCGGGTACTATAAAAGTTGTGTGCGGAGTTAAAAATACTGAATGAAGTTTCTTTAGAAGCGAACTTTGTGTGCAATTTGGTGCTGGGGTTCTGTATAAGGGTAGTTAATTTTTATAAGTAGTGGCATGAAGCTTCAAGTTTTTATGGAACTCACCGTTTCTTGCTCGTTTAGAAATAAAAATAATGTACTGCTATTCAAATAATTTGAATGACATCCAAATCTATATTATTTTGCTTTTATATTTTTATTTCTTATCTTCGAGTGAGGAATTATTATTTATTTGAATATAAAATATTTTTATAAAATAATTTCGTCATGAATCATGAAAATTATTAACTGCGTCTTCGTTTAAGAAAGTGTATTTTTTTTTAAATGATATAAACTGGTGCTGGACTGCGATCCCACCTGATGGTAAACAGTGATGCAATCGTTGATGGTGAAGCGCACTAGTTTATTAAAAGCCTATTCACTCTAGCCTTGAAGACACCTGAGTTATAATCGGACGGGAAGACCGCAGCAGGCAAATGGCACTTTATAACTGACACATAATCAACGATTTTATGTATTTTTTTAATTTTTTTATTCGGTATTTACCAGTGCTTGACCGCGATCCCACCTGATGGTAAGCAGTAATGCAATCATTGATGGTGAGGCGCACTAGTTTATTAAGAGCCTATTCACTCTAGCCTTGAAGGCACCTAAATTATAGTTGGACGGGAAGACCGCAGCAGGCAAATTGTTCCAGTCCCTCGATGTACGTGGTATAAACGACGAAGCAAATCGCTTAGTTCGGACCGTTGGTGTTTCAACAACGTAAGGGTGAATACTCGCCGTACGTCGGGTTGTCCGATGGTAGAAAGGAGATGGCGGAATCAAGTCATGCAATTCCTGCGCACACTCTCCAAAATGCAACCTGTAAAATATCGATAGGCTGGCTACCCTGCGCCTGTGCTCGAGGCTTTGTAGATTGGACTTAACCAAATCTGGATCCCCAATTAGCCTCTTCGCACGCGTTTCTACTGAGTCCAAAGCTGCCAGATGGCATTTTGCAGCACCAGCCCATATGTGACTGCAGTACTCCACACACGATCGGACCTGTGCTTTGTATAACATTAGAAGCTGACCCGGTGTGAAGTACCGCCGGACCTTTGCAAGAACGCCTAGTTTTCTAGCAGCTTCCTTGACTTTGGACTCAATGAACTGCCCGAAATTGAGGTCAGAAGAAATTTCGACACCCAAGAGCTGAAGGCGGTCGGTGCACTCCAGGGATACATTCCGAAAAGCAGGAGCCAAGGTGAACGGACTCCTTTTGGCGGTAAACAGACATGCTTGTGTTTTGGCGGCGTTGAATTCTATCAGATTGGTTTCACCCCACTTGGAGACCGCCTGAAGAGAGACATTCGTACGCTCCACCATAGCCTCTCGTTCGGACCGGATTAGTTCCTTACTAGCCCGAGCACCCGGAAGGTATCTCTCTACAACTGTGCTATCATCTATGTACCAACTTACAGTTTCTAAAGCGTGTGAAAACGTACATACGTTGAATTTTATACTCATAACGCTACAAAAATAAACAGCACCCATCATTAAACTCACTCTATAAACCTCTGTTTTACTAGGGAACCCCATAAAACGCACACACACTGGGGCTGCACACAACTTGGGTGCACACACTGGGGGTGCACAGACACACGTCGTCCCCAACGTCTCGACACTCCATAGTTGTCGCGAAGTTTCTCCGCAAGAAATGTTTTATTGAGCCAGTATGAGTTTCTGCTCAAAATACTATCAAACTGTGGAGTGAAATAAACTGTCTGGTTGTGTCTGAGAACGGATTGCAATCGAAGTGTACTTACTTGCAGTTTAGATAGTCGGGTAACTCTTATTAAAATTATTATTATTAATAAATCGATAGAAGGGATGAGTTTTTATCCAGCAGAGGCTTGAAAAAATAGAAGCCAACATACACATAATTATAAGAAACTAGTTTAAGACTAGTTTCTTGTAATTGTTAAGTAAAACGGTATTAATACCTGTGGTAATGACGCAGTGGTTAAGGCATCCGTCTCTCATGCGTGAGGTAGTGGGTTCGAAACTGGGCAAGTACTAATGTGAATTGAATTTATATTTATCTATTTATCTAGGACATGACTCACTTTATCCCAGTTGTCATTTATAGATCTTTGACAGTCGTTACAGACAGTCGGATGCCAGATAGTTTGAACATCAGTCTATCCACCGATTGTATTGCCCAATAACTGGATTGTGGAGATCTGATACTCCATACAAACTCTCTGTTGCTCCATATAAACACGGGTATTTAGCCGCATTTAGTTAAACTGGAAGCCGTCCCCAAGCTAGTTGAAAAAAGGCTAAGAAAATGATGATGGAAGAATGAGTCTTGCATGATGTGGTCTTAAATTAAATTTTACAATGAAAAAAATAACATGAAAATAAATCAATTAAAAATACATTACTGGACACATTAATGTCCCATTTTATTAGACTAATAAACTCAAATTAAAAATAAACATCAATTTATGTTTACAAGAGATACTATTATTATTTTTGTAAATTTAATAACAGAGTTCCATCGAGTGGAGGCTCAAGAGGTTTGTGTTTAATAACGCTCCTTAATGAGGCTCTTGACAGTTCAGTACACTCATCGTTGTAAATGTCAGAGAAATTATTAAAAAAAAATAAACTTAGCTTTATAATATTAATGTGCAGAGTGAGCTTAATAAAATTTTAAGATGAATCACTTAAAATTAATCAATTATTTATTTGCCTTTTAAATCGTAAATAATGTTAAAAGAAAATTGTTACCCTTTTGTGAATTTTAATGATTTCAGTTTAAACTCAAATTACTTTTGAATTGTCAAGAAGTCGGTCGGTCTAAAAGTATTGTGTGTCGAAATATGTAGTTAGTTGGTAAAATTTATTGAATACTTTTTCCATATAAAAGTACAGAGGTGGCCTTAATGCCTTTGGCATTTTCTACCAGTCAACCTTAGGGTGATGCAAAGAAAAAAGTGACAGGAGCAATAAAAGAGAGAAAATAAAAAGTGTCCATGAAGAATATATACAAATGCATATCGATGCGTTTATATAATTAATATAATTTACTAGCTTCTGCCAGCGGATTCGTCCACGTAGAAATATGAAATATATGTCTACGTTACTCAGTGAATATGTGACTTTCAAATGGTGAAAGTTTTTTTTAAGTCGGTCCAGTAGTTTTTGAGTTAAATCGTAACATACAAGCAAACAAAAAATCAAGTCTTTTCTCTTTATAATACTAATTTAGATACACAACTTAACAAATAAAAAAAACAATACGGTCAACATAAAATTAACATATAATTTCGGTCATAATGTGAGATAAAAAAAATCGGTAGTATACCAGACCCTATATGCACCAGAGTGAACATATATATAAATATAGTCCTCCACATTTCAATTGCCCATATCATCAAACTTTTAAATTAAAAAAAAACAAACTAACAATATCAACTGATTGAGCAGTTCCACACAATCCATTGTTCGTTACACACTAATAAAGACCCCCATTCATTGACAAAACATCTATTACCTGTATAGGAGACCCCCGACCCCCGCTATTAAACAACCATCCACCAAGCAAATCGCAGCACCGGCGTAATTGGCAAATATTTAAATAAAATAATTAGTCACCAACAGAAGAGAATTACAACCTTATCACTAAAATATAAAGTTGAAATTCAAGTGTGCCATCTCCCAACTCGTTAACGCTGTACCAATATTGAGACAGTGCTTGGTACAGGAATTATTGACGAATCGTGTTTGAACGAAAATCGTCGAATCAGGCGCTGTCGGGAGTAGTTGTCATATTTCCGGGCTGTGTGTAGTGTTCGTTATTTGTAATCGTATTTCTATAATTTTTGACGTGTTTTGGATATCTATGATGCAATTTAACACACCTGTGTGGACGTATAACTTTTCATTCGTAGGACTTTCACATAATATACTTATAATTTGTTAGTTCTAAATTTGCGCCTTGTTCCGCCAAATAAAATGTTTTTCTTTCTTTCTTTTCTTTTTTCTTTCTGTATAAATTGCATTCTATTTGTTAATTCAATACATAAAGGTACAGGTTTTTTTTCAACAGCGAGAATATTTTCTATAGACTCCGTGGATTCATAGATTATTATTTTTACTATGCTTTATCGATAAGTTTATCAGACACCAATAGGTATTTAAGCTTGGTGCCGAACGTGGAATAAATATTTTTTATTAAATTTCATTCCTCATACAGCACCTATGTGTGTGCGGTAGTTTCTAGTGATTTTTATTTAATTTAATATATTTTTTTATTAGTATTATAAATATAATAAATTTAATAAAAACTAATTTATTCCACATTCGGCACCAAGCTAAAATACCTATTGGTGCCTAAAGAGGAACAGCTTTGGTGCGGAAACGATTGCTGCTGAAAGAGGAATACTTTACAATATTGACCAGTCTACACATTTTTTCCGGATGGAGGTTCTTCTCCGTAAGAAACGACGAATTGCATCCGTGCGCTAGCTTCTTTTTATTTTATAAGTGCCCATGTAGGTCACAATATTGACCGGTCTACACATTTTTCCGGATGGAAGTTCTTCTCCGTAAGAAACGACGAATTGCTTCCTAGTGCTAGCTTCTTTTTATTTTATAAGTGCCCATGTAAGTTTAGGTGAAATAAAATAAATTGAATTGATCATTTTCAGACTGGGCTGTTGGTCTAGTAGTTAAGTAAACCGTGACTGCTATGCCAGAGGTCGTGGGTTCGATTCCCACCCAGGACAAATGTTTGTGTGATGAGCACGATCATTTGTTATGTGTCTGGGTGTAATTTATCTATAATATGTATGTATTTAGAAATATATAAGTATGTTTATCAGTTGTCAAGTACTCATAACACAAGCTCTGCTTGGCTTGGGACTAGACGGCGTTGTGTGATAGTTGTGGAATATAATATATTATTATATATATTATTTTAACTGCTTCTTTTCTGTAATAAAAAAACAGTTTTTTTTATTCAGTTTCTAAGCTCTCAATCTTGCGCTTAAGTGTCTCTAACAGCTGTCATCTTTATAATTTTCAGTGTTCGTTGATTATAACTAGTTTTCATTAGATACTATTTTCAAATTGACCTAACCCCGACTCTTCACTTTCCTAAAATATAAATCCCCCAAATCTGCATAGAGCAGTAAATATCTCAGAACTAGTTTATCCATTGGCAAGTAAAGCCGGTGTTGACTGCTACAGCGGCGCTGTGGTTCGGATTAAATAAACAATTAGCCACGAGCCACATAAATGTCAAACGACCCTTGTAATCGCCTTCCGAGCGATAGTGTGACCGCTGGCTTATGTTGCTTTGTGGCCGGACTTACAGCGGGCTTACATAACTAATAGTTGGGCACAGAAAACTAACTAATAGAACTTACAAAATATTGGAAAGATATTTTAATAACGTTAAAATTAGTAATCCTTCTGGCCAAAAATATCTACTATAAAACCTTTTATGTTCTGCGACCTCTAAAAGCGTGCAGTTTAGTGTTTTAAGTTAAATAAGTAAGTAAAAATACTATCTTTAGTGACATGGTTTACACGATGAATGGTTTTTAAGGTTCTGTACCTCAAAAGGAAAAAAACGGAACCCATCTAGGATCACTTTGTTGTCCGTCTGTCTGTCTGTCTGACAAGACCCTTTATCTCAGGAACACGTGAAGGTATTGAGCTGACATTAAAACCGTATACTCAGGTATGCGGTTTCTTGAAGCTGTGAAAAAACTAAATTTCAGAGTTAACGAAAAATAAAGATACCGTCGTTTATGTCACAGAAAACGTGTATTTCGACACTCTCAAGGGAATCAAAATTCATAGTTTACTTCCTGTTGATTCAGATCCTGAAAGTTGGCATAGAGCATGGTCTTAAAACACAGTATAGGAATAAATCTGAAAACAGTAAATTTGTTGTTACGTTACAAAAAAAAAAAAAAAAACTGCGATTCGGAAAAAATCTTCGAAACTATACGCGAGCCCGACTCGCACTTGCTCAGTTTTTTTATATTTATATGGAGTTTCTATATAATATATAACGTAACGTAAAATGTTTATATATAATATAACGGTTAATGATTCAGTGACCGCTTGCTATAGGTATGGGGAACCGAAAAAGTCCGATATAATTAAAAATGGTTCTCACTTTTCCTTAGCCTTTTCCCAACTAACTTGGGGTCGGTTTTCAGTCTAACCGGATGAGGCTGAATACCCGTGTTTTATAATAAGTTACTGCCCATCAGACCTTCTTGAATCCAATTAGTGGGCAATACGATACTCCCTAAATAGACTGATAGTCAGATTTTCTGGCATCTGATATGACTGCAACGACTATCAAAAATCTACTAATAACAACCGGGACCAACGGCTTTACATGCTATCCGAGGCACAACGTATCAGTAATGTTCTAAATAGACTAAGAAAAGTACATATCAAAAATGTTTCTAAAATCTCTAATTTTTTCTTCTGTGGTGATGGACGCTGATTTCTAATATCCTGAAAATGATCGTGTAGATTCGGTGATTTTTTTTCTATTGCCATTCACTACGGTTTTTTTTAATATTTAAATACTAATGTCCGTAGCACCCGTACACCCCCACGCGCCGCCATTACTGGCACCGCGCCCCAAAAAACCGCACTGTTATCAATACACACATTGTAATACAACCCCTATTAGGAGATACTATTGATAAATGGATAATACGGTAGATAGCGATGTTGTTATTAAATTTCTAGCGTTTCCACCGCTATGCGACCGGCTTTAACATTGTTTTGAATAATTGCCGCCTGACTTGGTGAGAAATTATATTATTGTACGGTGATTAATGTGGAGACCCATGCCTATGTAATTTGTTAGTCCAGTTTTCTTGGGAACCAATCAGACAAACAGGTGAAAATTTTAACAGCAACTCGTACTACAAGTGAAATGTAAGTTCGATCAAATTTACTAAAAATCTGCGAGCTTTGATACTGCGAGCCTGGAACTACCGATAGAACATGGATGGGCTTTAGTCAGTAAAAGAACATGGATGGGTTTTAGTCAGTAAAAGAACATGGATGGGCTTGAGTCAGTAAAAGAACATGAATGGGCTTGAGTCAGTAAAAGAACATGGATGGGCTTTAGTCAGTAATAGAACATGGATGGGCTTTAGTCAGTAAAAGAACTTGAATGGGCTTGAGTCAGTAAAAGAACATGAATGGGCTTCAGTCGGTAAAAGAACATGAATGGGCTTCAGTCGGTAAAAGAACATGAATGGGCTTCAGTCGGTAAAAGAACATGGATGGGCTTTAGTCAGTAAAAGAACATGGAAGGGCTTTAGTCAGTAAAAGAACATGAGTGGGCTTGAGTCAGTAAAAGAACATAGACGGGCTTTAGTCAGTAAAAGAACATGAGTGGGCTTGAGTCAGTAAAAGAACATGAATGGGCTTGCGTCAGTAAAAGAACATGGATGGGCTTTAGTCAGTAAGAGAACATGAGTGGGCTTGAGTCATTAAAAGAACATGAATGGGGTTGAGTCACTAAAAGAACACGGATGGGCTTTAGTCAGTAATAGAACATGGATGGGCTTTAGTTAGTAAAAGAACATGGATGGGCTTGAGTCAGTAAAAGTCTGACATTCCTCGCTCCACTCAGAGCGGGAGAAGTTATTTGATTATTTCTCATGCTCAATCTGTCCTCAAATAAATTTCTTTTTTTTAATTATATTAATTTTTTTTTTTTAATTTTTTTTTTTAATTTAATTATATAAACTAGTACTTGACTGCGATGCAGGTAAGCAGTGATGTAATCGTTAATGATAAATCGTACCACAAGCTATTGCGATTTATCATTAAGAGCCTATTCTTGTCATGATAATGGTTTCAGTATTAAATCAGAAATAAATAAAAAATAACCTTCATAACAACCATTAAAATCCCACAAATCTAAGTATTCGTTGTTTCTTAAAAGAATCAAACCTTCGAAGCGTTTACTTACCTACTGTGTTAATCAAGTTGACAGTTACTTTCCGACAAACTGTTTGTACTCGAGTAACCTAAACCCGTTCTATAATATTGTCAATCAACAGCAAAGTTATAGTTTGCACAGAACGATTGTGGTTGTATTCATGTAGAAGCGTAATTAACCGAATGCTTTGCTTTGCAATGGTCCAAGAGTTAGAGCGTTAGATTAGTTGACGTATGTTTGTGTGATCGATTCCTGGACGATGCGCTAAAAAAATCATAGGGGAGAATAGATGAAATTTTTCTAGTTATCTAGTATCTTAGGCCCAAGTGTAAGAATGGATATTTTAATTGTTTTTTTGATGCTCCGTAAGGGTGATTAGTTGGCTTGGAAACCTGTGGCCCTGGCATACAAGGGCAAATAAGGAATAAAGGTACAGTTTTAGTCAGTAAAAGTCTGTCACGCCCTTTCGCTCTGCTCTAAAGCGCGAAATGTCATTGGATAATTTTGCACTTTAAAAAAAAAAACCGTTAGTCCTTACCAAATTTCTTTTCAGGAATAGAATTTCCAGACATTTCCATAACTCTAAAAGAATAAAACATCAAAACATTTACGAATACAAATTATTCTAAACCACAAAGTCTCAAGTATAAAATCAAGCTGAACCAACTTTTAAACCCAAATAAAATCATGAATAATAAATGTATTCTCCTAATAAATTGTGGCGGAAACTCAATAAAACCGCTTGTGACCCATCCGATGGGTTATAGACCGGTTATATGGGTTTATTGACTATAGGAAGCAATGGCCACTGTCCTGACCGTGCGAGTTTAGTAGGCAGTAAACTGGTGTCCCGCATTTTGGTCATAAAGTCTTTGAGAAGTCTTGAATGGTCTGAAAGTATTTCGCAGGAAAAACGGAGCCTTATAAGTTGTCTTTCTATTTGGTAAAGATCGAGTTGGTAGTGCCTAATACCTACCTGCAAAAATTAAAATTGGAAACTCCAAGCAATTGAACACGTGTGAAACTAACTAACAATCTAGACAAGGCATTGTTTAAAATATTCCATTTTAGAAATTATTTTGGATTTCTAACAAATCTCAAGTGTAGATACTCATCGACCGCTTCATCCTTGTTAATTTATTTTTTGTTATATGTAGGTACTCATAATCCGAGCTTTTGTGGTCCAGTGGTAACATCCCCGATCCTTTATGAATAGTAGGATAAGGCTCTACGCCAGCTAGGCGTGTTACTTTGTGTAATTCATTTCATTCATTTTAGATCAAAAAAAAATAAAGTTTAAATATTAGCACACGCCACGCAATGACTCACTGTACCGTGTCGTCAAATCATCGTTCGTGATAATCTGCAGTTTCCAACTCATTTTACAGTCAATTTTACATAAATATATCATCATAAAATAAATAATCGTCCTATATACATAATCCTACGGTATACTGCCGCGATGTAACCGTTTAACGACACAATAATGTACTGCGCCCGACCGCGGCTATCAAAACTGACTGAACTCTCATTATAATGCATCGTATTTATCTATATTTACCAGATTTACTGTTTTGGAATGAACCAAACCGAGATAATTATGATATTAGTGTTTTATAAACAATTGAGAGCAGTGGTGGCCGAGTGGTAACGGCCCCGACTTACGAGTTGTAGGTAGCGGGTTCGAACCCAGCCAGGCGCATTACTTTGTGTAATTTATTTCATCACCACTGCTCTCAAAATGGTGAAGGAAAACATCGTGAGGAAACCGGCATGTCCTAGAACCAAAAATTCGAAGACATGTGACATTCACCAACCCGCACTGGGCCCGCGTGGTGGATTACGGCCCATTCCCTCTCCTGAAGAGAGGAGGCCTGAGTCCCAGCAGTGGGAACATTAAAAGGCTGATTATGCTAAACAATTTCCATTTAACCGCCATATTATTATAAGACTCATTACGTATCGATATTTGTGTAAGTTTGCCCGCGTGATAGTAGAACATTATCCTAAGGGAACATGCTCCTGAGAAAAAAAGTATCCAGTGTACTTTTCTAGAACATGAACTACCCGTGTACCATGTTTCATTGAATTCTGTTCTGCTGTTCGAGCGTGAAGAACATACACACACAACCCGTCGCCTTCATAATATTAGTGTCGATATAATATATCCATTACGAGTATACTATAATATAATAATATTCCACAACTATCACACAACGCCGCCTAGTCCCAAGCTAAGCAGAGCTTGTGTTATGAGTACTAGACAACTAATAAACATACTTAAATATTTCTATATATTATTATATTATAGATAAATTACACCCAGACACAGAACAAATGATCGTACTCATAACACAAACATTTGTCATGGGTGGGAATCGAACCCACGACCTCCGGCATAGCAGTCAGGACCACTAACCACTAGACCAACAGGCCAGTCAAATTTTTATAAATTTGGTTATAAAGCGACACCTATTTAACACGTCCTATAACCAAATTACCTAAAATCAATCCGTTAACCAACCTTCAGCCAGTTATTCGTATTGCTAACTGCAACTTAGTTCCCCGCTAACAAGAGCCCGCGCACTCAATCACAGCTGTCCGGTACACTGTCTTCACGCCACAACGTTTGTCTTGCAACGTTAGAGCGATGCTAGACGGAAAGAGACGTGCAGTTCAGGACGTACTTTTCTTGTGTTTCTACATTATATGCAATAAGGCAAGTAATTAACGCTGCGGAATCGTTCGAAGAGGTAACCGCGGCTTTGGATTGTAAAAGGTAACTAAAAGAACAGAGGGGTTTAAGTCAGCAAAAGCCATTCATATTCTCTCTCGCTCCACCGAGAGCGGGAAAAGTTATTTGATGTTTTCCTACCACAAAAAGAGCAAGTGATTAACTATTTTGCAATCCAAAAAAGATTTAAAAAACCTTAATAACTAACATTATTAATACAATAAATTGTGGGACGAGTCTAATATTTATTTATTTAGAATAGTCAGCTAGAATTTGGCTTAGAATAGGTACTACGATCTGTATATACAATTGAATTGAGTTTTATCTGTGTGCTAAATAAATGTCTTTTGTTTCTTTCTTTCTTTATCAAATGGGACTTCATATTCGTTTTATGTTACTTTGTATAACACCACTCCAGTTTATAATTGAGGCATTGTCTTAATTTAATTTTATCATAATAATAAAGATTAACCGTCGAACACTCTCATAAAACTGTTAATTTCCATGGAGTTCCCTCCCACCGACCGCCGCAAGCGATCGCTCCTTCCTACAATGTTAACACGAGTTGTAGCGCCGCTTGCAATCAGTTGCGGTGAGAGCTCCGACACTCTCGATACCGCCGACACCGCCGACCTGCTAGAGCTCTTTCACAGTTAACTCGCGAGTTGGTGCAGATAATGCTAAGTGAGTTTGATGGGCAGTTTTCTGTTGAAGTTAAAAGCTCAATACGAACTAATTCATATACCATGCCCAGTAGGTGTGTCGTTTCGATTCTCTTTTCATTAATCGCCTCGAGTCGGCCACGCCTCCTATTCCTTTGTGCTGGTCACGTGACTGAGCGTTGAGATGACGTCAGAATAAAGGAATCGAAAGCCGTGGCCTACTCGAGGCGATCGACGAAAAGAGAATCGAAACGAAACGGTTGTAACTTGGCTAGGGGGGCTGGTAGCTGATAAATTTCTAGTGACATCTGTGGCGCCACATAGAAACTAAATTCGAAATCCTGCATCGCGGTATTAGAGTTCTCCGCGTGACAACGCTTACAACAGTCCGAAACCAACTATCGGGTAGTTGCCCAGACCAGACATAAAACCCTTTTCAACGGACGTTTACACCCTGTTCTGCATAGCTCTAAAACCTTTAAAGATTTGGGTAAAAATATTTTGGACTTTGTATTGGTATCTACACCAATATTATAAAGAGGTAAAGTTCGTTTCTTTGTTTTTGTTTGTAAGAGGTAATCTTTGAAAGTACTAGTCCGATTGCTAAAATTCTTTCACTGATAGAAAGCTGCTTTATTCCTGAGTGATATAGGCATACATTTAATGTACGCGGCCAAAGCAAAAGCTAGTAAGAAATAAGTCAGGAATAATCTATTTAAACTATTTATATATGTATTTACTTTCTGCCCGTTCCGGCTTCGCTCGGGTGCAATTGGTTTTAAAATTTGCTGTTTTCAAACAACCTGTTCAGACAATTACAAACACCATAATTATACATATGTAGATTTGCTTCCTTGGTTTCGTAGTCACAGATGCGTCTTCTGAGCGTGGGCTCTACTACTGATTCCCGGTCTCTTCGGCTCATCGGGAAAATGATATTGGGTTTTCCCATCCGGTACAACTCTGTTGTTACCAGGAGTTTGGAGGTTGGTGGTGAGTTAGCTCCGTGCTTCGGAAAGCACATACCTAATAGCTGTTGGTCCTGCGCCTAATTTCTCACCGTTAATGTCAGATTGCCGTCCCATCGGGCTATGAGAGTAAAAGAACAGAAAGTGCATACACATTTGTGCACTATAATATCTTATATAATAATAATAATAAATTATTTATTTTCAGGCATCTTGGCCCATAGATACATACCTTACAGACTAACATATATATAGAGTAAATACAAGTAATCGTTAGTAAATTAGGACTTAGGACTACGTTACTAACACTTCACATTGCAGTGAGTTCACTTCGTGCTGTTCTGTGGCACCAGCTCCCCTAGCCAAGTTACAATCGTATCGTTCGCGCCAAACGCCTTCAGTAGGCCACGCCTCCGATTCCTTTGTTCTGACCACGTGACTGAACGTTGAGATGACGTCATAACAAAGGAATCGGAGGCATGGCCTACTAGAGGCGTTCGGCGCGAACGATACGATTGTAACTTGGCTAGGGGGCTGTTCGCGGAAGCGACGGAACACCACACCCTGCGGCCAAAAGTCTTCCTTCAACATGATGGTCAGAAAAGTGTTCAACACTCGCCCCACGAACGCCCTGAGCCTGTCTAGGTGCTATGTAGCACCTAGTTAATCTGCGTTTTGAATGGCCACCATGATTGGAATTCTGTCTGGAGAATGTAGATCTACAAAACTGGTACGATATTCAATTGAACATAACTTCAAACTAAGTATCTGTAGAAGTATTTCAGGAATATTTACAGAACAATTCACAAGGAGCGCTAACTTTATCTGAAACATCTTTAATTCTTTGTCTTATTAATAACAAACAAAATACAATCTTATTACAACTGAACAAAGTTCCCTTCACTTTAAAATAACTCCGGTGGTATAGTGATGTGAAAATGTAAAACTATTCAAGGTAAATAGTTATCCATTTGTACGGAGAAGGTTCGGCGATACATTCACTTTGTTTATAAACAAACCCGAGGGGCGACGCTTGTTAAATTGTCTGTCTGTTATCCTAACCTCGGTCCCGTGGTTGCTACCTTGAACAATGAATTACTTCCGTCTGTTTTCTAAGCTGATTTGAATACGACTAGGAAGTCCGTAGATAATTACAATCACTTATTTGTGTTTATTTGTAACTAGCTTTTGCCCGCAGCTTCGCAAGCGCGCATAAAATAATATTTTATAAAAAAAAAAGCAGCAGGAATAAAACAGCTTTCTACCGGTGAAAAAGTACTAGTACTTTCAGAGATTACCTACTACAAACAAAAAAAATAAACGTTACCTCTTTATAATATTAAGTGTAGATTTATTTCTTGTCATGATCATTTCATTAATAACTCTTCGTAAAATTTTTTGATGTTACAGTTTTTAATTCACAAACCAAAGTTTAACTTTGTGAAAGACTGGTACATAAAATAAATTTCTATAAGAACTTGTCCAATCCCTTGGTTGAAGCCGGGATCATGTAGGTACATTATTAGTAAAATAGTTCCTACCAGCGGCTTCGCCCGCGCGAAAGTAGAATATTATCCCAATAGAAGATAATCTCCGAATAAAAAGTATCCTATATGCTATTCCAAGACATGGTCTACTGGTATGCCAAATTTCCTCTAGATTTGTTCAACTATTGGAGGATGAAGAAGTACTTAACAAACATACACACACACAAACTTTTGCTTTTATAATACTAGCTGTTGCCGCGACTTCACCCGCATTATAGTACACAATTATCGTAAGAGAACATACTCCGGGGATAAAGAGTATCCTAATGTACTAATCCAAGACATAGTCTATCTCTATGCCAAATATCTTCCAAATTAGTTTAGCCATTCAAACACACACACACTTTCAAAATTTCTCCTTTATAATAATTATGATTAATGTAATGTGGTAGTGTGATTACTCAATCTGCTTAGCCTTTTCCCAAATACATTGGGTACAGCCTCCAGTCTTACGGGATGCAACTGAATAATAGTATTTTACATAAAGCGACTGTGTGCCTGACTGTGGAGGCCTTTTTTTTTAATTGGGAACAAGATACCCCTTGGTAAGACTGGTTATCAGATTTTCGTGCTTCTGACTTGTAACAAGTGTTAAAGATCTTCATTGTACACGGATATTTAAATCATGTAGATTTCTGACTATCAAAGGCAGATTGCGTGCAATTTCCTGATTAAAAATCCGACATTGAAACAACAACAACATCTCCATAATCTGTAAAACAAATGGAAATCGCTTTAAAATGTAAAACGCACGTAAAAGTATTGTCAGATTCCGCCGCATATTGGCGAAGTTCGCGCTCCGAGCCGGATACGTATCTACATAAGTTGCGGATATTGAAAATATTTTGCGGATAATCCGTGGATAGTGCGGCGCGCGGATACCGCCGCCTCGTCTTCAAGAAAAATGTTTTGTAACGCTTCCAAGTGTCCAGCACGAATTTTTTTAAAGTTTTCTTCGCGTGTCTGTGGGATTCTAGTTTTAAAATTCTGGAATTTAGCTTGTATTGGCTGGTAAGAGGGGAAATATTTTCTTTGTTGATTTTTGTAATAAGCTGAAAGTGGGTAAACAGTATTTGAGAAGCTAGATATTTTAAGAGACTTCTGAGCGTTCTCTCAAAATTAAATGTGAAATTAAATTCAGTAGCAAAACTTAATAAGTCCTACGTTAATATCATAATGACTAAAAATACGAGATGGAATTTTGAGATGAGGTAGTAAAAGGAGTTACCTACCACAAAGACTGTCTTTAACTTTATTCAATAATTGCTTACTGCGTTTCAAAAGCCACTAGTAGTGCCTCGTAGTAGATTAAAACACTGTGACAAAAATTGCTACGCCATGGCGGTTAAAATTTACAACAAACTACCCGAAAAAATGAGAAAACTCAATGACTTAGAATTTAACAGAACATTTTATAATTGGCTATGTGACAGATGTTTTTATTCAATTGACGACTTTTTGAATTTCAAACATGTATGACATTAAATTTTATTTTATTTTATTTGATATCCAACTATTAATATTTACTGGGGCCACGGGTAGTGTGAAAGCGAAGCCCGGGGCCCCGGGATGAAGGCAAAGAGGGAACAGGAGTGGGTTTTTAGTCAGTAAAAGTCTGACACTATCTCTCGCTCCACCCAAGCGGGCGGGGATTTGTCATTAGATGACTTTCCCACCTTAAAAAAAAAAAAACTATTAATATTAATATTTTGACATCTTATTTTATTGACATTTTAATCTTGTGATAAATATTGACATTATCTTGATGCTAAACTGTACCGACCATGCATGTACCTAACATAAATATTTGCACGACTTAAAAGTCGAATGCAGTGAATCCATTTGAAATTGTTACCACCAAAATGTACCTGTATTCTAGCAAATAAATCTTTCATTCATTCATTCATACATTTTTTTGAAAAAAGTACAGTCAACAAAAAAATGGTCAGTTTACACAAAAACTTTAAATAGTAACTTCTTACAAGTACAACTTATGTAGGTTTGAGCAATAGAAAAACATTAAATCCCAAAAAAATCGCATGCATTTTGTTGCATCTTCGATATGTTTCACCGTAACCTGCGTTAAAAATATTACTTGTTTATAAAAAGACCATCTAACTGGCCAACTGTTTCGAATTTTATTATGAGATCAATGCTTTTTTTTCGTTTTTTTAAACACATTTTTGGAGATGGTACTTTTCTGTAATTAAAGTTAAGTCAACCTTCAATCTTTTGAAATTTTCAATTTGAATGATTTTTTAAATTTAATTTATTGCTTCATTGATTAATTTCGCGTAGAATACTGAAGCCATGATTAAATATTATCTATTTTTTAATGAATAAATATAGTTTTTGTTATAGGACAAGATTATAAAACACTGGGTTACCAAAATTTATTAATGCATACAGCGTAACTCAAAAAGATAAGGACGGTTTCCTAAAACACATTTACTTTACTTGTATTTACAACTGTTCAGATAGGGTCCATCCTGTATAAAATACTTAATTTTAAAAGGTTTTAAAACTGGCATCCTTCTTTGCTTAAAAGAACGTTAATCTATCATATTTTTATTCAAAACGATGAATAATATTAATAAAAACAACAGCTGTAACTTTTAACCTTCTCAAGGCAAAGCAAAGGTGAAGTTTTACCATTTATCTTTAACTTTACCTTTAGCATGATATTAAAAAAAAAATGTTTAAAAATTAAACCCCTACAAATCACTAACAAACCAACTGGCCTCACTAATCACAATTACTATTTGAAGTCGAACGCATTGAGTAGATAGGGCAATATGGATCACACGAGCTATCATCGCGGCAATACCGCCGCGCCATCTGACGGCGCCTGCTGCTAATTGTCACTCGATAATCAAGTTCGGGGTTAGGGTTATTAGAAGCGGTAAACTTGTGTGACTTGCTGAATAATCTAGAAATAAGAGAATTTGACCGATAAAATGTATGGAGTAGGTTATTTGTTAAAGAAACGCTTCATCTGAAACTCGAATTGGCAATACGCTAACATTATCATGTTAGCGTATTGCCAATTCGAGTTTCAGATGAAGCAGTACAATAGTTGCAGTTGCAATAGTTGCAGTAGTTGCAGTACAATACAAGTATTTATTATCATAAATACTTGTATTGTACTGCTTTGACAGTCGTTAAAGATTTTAGAAGTTGGCCGAAGTCGCCCCATGTATTAATGTATTATAAAATATTGAAATCCATCAGCGTTTGCATTAATGCTAGTACACCGGATACCGGTACAGTGGATGCATACCAAACATTCTTATTTCTTTCTTTCTTTTTTCTTGCTTTCTTCCTTTCTTGCTTCCTCTTAAGAAATAAATTATAAATGAACACCACTATTTTTTAATTAGTATATATTATATATATATATTTGTGTCAAAAGTAAAAAAAACGAAATCCCAAAATTATGCACGAAAATTTGTCACAATTGGTAAATTCATAATTGAATCAATCATTCATAACATTTACTACTAGAAAAGACTACGCACAGTTGTTTTTCCATTTTGATCGCCATTTATTCATTCCTAATCACAACAATATTTCGATAAATTAAGTGACATTTTAGGATACAAACAAACGCTAATAGCTTTTCTGTTTATAAACATTATTTATTGAGACTTTACTTAAATAACAACAAGACCTTTTATAATAAGCCCTTTAAATATGTGTACTAATTAAAAATTATTGGTGTATAATAACACAACAATAAAACGAGAGATTTCATAAGAAAAAAAAAACCAGTTACACTCAACGCCAACCATAACATGCATGAGGCTTGACAGATAATAATAATAATGATACTGTTTTACACTTAAACAGTAGAACATATTTTTTCAAATCACAGAAGTTTCGATACAAAACAATAAAAAGCACAGTTAGTTTTTTTTTTACTTTTAGTTGTTGCCGATACCAACCACCATATAAAATATATCCATGCTTTCATACAGCAACAATTATAAAACATGGTCGAACGCCTAGCTACGCGATAAAAAAATGAAATGTTCCTAACAGAAAGTGGTAGTGTTGCATTTTATTTATATTCTCACTGTGAAAATAAACACTTTTCAGGTTAGCATTAGCTTTTTTTAAATTCTTCGTTTAGTGGCAATCTTTTTCCTAAATAATACTAAATGTTTTGTTTATTTCATCACTTCCTGCCCATTTTTTGGGGGGAATAACTTCTTACGCTCCAGGTGGAGATCTGAATTTGATTGATTAACTTGTTCTTTTATACCTACCAATCGACAATTATATACTAATGTTTTTGTGGTCAAGATGTTTCTATCCATATCATCTTTAACAGTGTCAATCCAGTGTTCCCTCCACTTATATAGCTCTGTATCATCGCTTCTTAAACTTAACACATGAAATTGTTCCCATTTCTCTTCATCATCATTGTTTTAGCCGAAAGACGTCCACTGTTGAACGTAGGACTTCCCCATATGTCGCCATAACAATCAGTTCTGTTCATCTTGCATCTATTGGATTCCCGCGACCCTCACCAGGTCATCGGTCATATCAATTTCCATTTTACATATTACACTATAATCTTTTTCGAAATTGGCAACCCTGATCATGTGGTGTGTGCACTGTTGGTCAGTTACGTTAGTTGTTTCATCATCGGCTTATTGAGTTTAGCTTCATTACTCTGTGATTTATGATTGGCTGTTAGCGGCACGTTGCATCTCGTAAGTAACAGGGACTGTCAAAACAGTTATAGGTAGTACTTCGCCTGGTTATGTCGTTTTGATTCTATAGATAGATAGATAGATATATTCTTTATTGTACACCAAAAATACAAATTAAATTAGGAACTTAATATTAATATAGTGTCACAATGGGAGGTCTTATCGCTAAAAGCGATTTTTTACAGACAACCTTAGGATGGATTTGACAGAGAAGGAGAAAAAAGATACGCAGGTAGTTCGTGGGGTACTATTTACAAATATACAATACACAAACTAATAAATTTCATGTAATACAAACAATATATAATATACATATATATATATATATATATATATATATATATATAATTATAAAAAGCAAAGAAATGATGTACGTAATGACGACATTCAAGAGGAAAGGTAGTGATCCATAAAGATATTACTACTTTGATTTTTTTATTTAGATTTTTGGATTTTTATCAAAATTAAATCTATACAGATATGATCGATTACGAGTTACCATCGTTGATTGATCCATTGTAGATGATGCAATCGTTTTCTAGCAATCTTGATAACCACTATTAAAATAATCCCAATCTAAAACAAAAAAATAAAAATACTACAGCCTAACTTTAACACGTTCAGTGAGGAACGGAGTCCTCGTGTGTCTTTCTTGCGATGCAACTAAGATAAACTCTTAGAATATAATTCCTCATATATAGTCTTCTTAACGTCCAGAGGCCGTAACTTAAATTTGGTTAAATATAGGAAAGAGATGGATATATAAATCTAAGATGCCTTATTAAAACAGAATGCAACGGTGTATGTACTTTAATACGGGGTCACTTTGATCTTGTACAATGCGTTCCAAATAAGAATAGGATCGATTGCCATGTTGTGACGTCACGTCATACTGTCAAATCGAAGAATTAATAAGGTGAGCAAAACAAGAATTTTTTTAAATTTAATTTATTTACGGACTATGAACGAAAAGAGAATCCAGTTCTTCAATTATTCCAGCAGTAAGACGTGACGTCACAACATGTTAATCGATCCTATTCTTATTTAGAACGCATTGTACTGCACTGAAAAAAAAAAACATTTTATTTTTATTTAGCCAAAAATCTTTTAAATTTCTTAAACGTTGCGGTGTCTTATAAGCCTCTTATCACCATAATGATAATTTTCAAAGGAGCACTTAAACGCTCCGTACCAAAGGAATGGAAACATTATAAAAATAAGTGCCCCTGTCAACGTGTTAAACTATTTCAAACCGTTTGAATCCCCTAAACTGTTACCAAAAAGGCCTAAAACATTCGCACACAGATCTCTGTTATCAAAACAAACGTATCACTACCATCAGGTCACATGGCGGACATTAATAGGTGCTAACAATACAATATTGTGCAGATAACAGGCTGCATGGTTGGCGTGCCGCAGTCAATCGATGCACCTTATTGCGCCGCGGTATGTTGCATATATGCAGCGGTTAAAAGTGCTATGTGCACATACAACGATTTGTTAACCAATACCTAGAATGATAAATCTGCAGATAGAAAATGAGTTTTTCCACGTCTTTTAATATACAAATAGGATATAACTAAAATATACAACTAAACATTATCTTTCACAAAAACTTAAATGACTGAACTGTGTAAAAATTCCTAAGTAAATATCTTAAATAATCATTATCTCCGTATTTCCCAAAACTTGAGTTTGCCTTCTATTCTAACTGGATAAAGCTGAGTATATAAAGCCGTGTTTTACATGGAACAACTGCCTATCAGTTCTCTGATAGGCAGTCTGACCATCAGTCTATCCAAGAAGCATCTTATTGCCCAGGACTTAAGGCCACCATATGTACAACATTATTTTTAGTTTATTAACCTGAATATAGTTGGTTCAGAATCAGTAACTGAATGGATTCCAATAGTTTTTATACCATGTTATATTTTTTCCCAAAAATATTTAAAAAAGGTCACAAGTTGGATACCACCGACACTAAGTACAACACAGGTCACGAAAGGTCATAGCGGACATTAGGCGCTAGCGCATAGCTGGGTGCAGGAGCAAAACAACCCCGAATGGCCCGGAGACCATGTACTTGTGCGGACCACCAGGTAACATAACAAGCTTGTAACTTTGTGATGTTTCATGGTACAGTTATGAAATTTTGTACATAATCTACGTTTAAAATTTTCTTTACATAAAAATACTAGAACGTGTTTCGGGTTACGCATATACTAAAACTAATGTTGTATATAGATATACTATCTTCTGCTAGTGACTTCGTCCATGTGAATGTTATTGCGGAAGCGAAGTTAAAGTTGAAGAAGGATAAAAAGTAGCCTATGTTCATCCGTAGAGAGTGCAAGCTTCCTTCGTACCAAATTTCATCACAATTCATTCAGGAGTTTAACCGTGAAAGTGTAACAGACAGACAGATAAATACACAGATAGAGTTACTTTCAAATTTGTCCAAACCTTCTAATGTTATAAATGTGAAAGTGTGTGTATGTCCTTTATATATTTGGAAAAAGGCTAGCAGAGCACGAAAATCGAAGTAAACTTTTTAGACAATCCAATGGCCAGAAACTGTAATAGTAGTAGTAGTAACTACAAACTTACCACGGCTCAATCTCAATTGGATGACGAATTACAAACCTTTAAACAATATATTACCACAACGCTCACAGCATACGATGATATGTGGTTCTTTTCCCGCCATATTGTACTGTAATTGCCTATTATTGTCTCAACGCCTCCCGTACGGCTGCCATTCGTAAATCGACCACTTTCACAAATGAATACGTTTAATTTCATGTTATTTACACTGATTTGTTATTTGTGTTTCATTTGTTCTATAAATTGTTACGTTCCGAATGGTAATTAAAATAATTGTTTTGGTAAATGTGTTGTTTATGTTTGCTTGTTTATCATTTCTCAATTTTCATTTCACGGTTTTGTAAAAACGAGCTTATGTGACTGTAAGGGTTAAAATAAACCGGTCTGCAAAAAATCCGGGTAGTCACTTGTCCACCCAGTCCTCCAACTAAAAATAATTCTAAAAGCGGATGTGTATGTTCCAAGTATATTTATTTATTTATTTAATCATCATCTCTAAAAATGTACTATGGCGGGCAGGCATTCTTTACCAGTCAACCTAAGGTGGTGAATTTCTTTTGGAATTTAAACAGGTCCCACACCTATGAAACACTGCCCATACTAAACTAAAATTAGAATTGACTACTGTTTAAAATGTATTTAACAGTTCAAAACCACGACGATATTCCATTTTGTGCAAAGTAAACGTCTCTTTCACATAGACTTGTACTTACCAACTTGCTTATTTTTACCAGTAACAACCTCGGCTAGAATGATAAATGGTCTGTATTGCCTAAAAAAGGCTCCATTTTTCATGACTTTGTCGAAAATACGAGAATTCAGCTTCATGAAAACAGTTGCTACAATCTCCTTGTGCACCAACTTCAATATCACAAAAGCTATATTTTACTTTGGTAATAAAGTATTTGTTCTACCTCAGCAATAAGAAAAGGTGTAAACCCTCCCATAAACAGTCAGTTATAACCGTGGCAGTTAAAACCCCATTAAACTGCGTATTGTTATGGATATTTAAAGAAAAGCCATGAAAATAATCGCTTCCCTTCTGTTTATAAAAAAACTTGTTATTTTTTATCGTATGATCGTCATTACCGGCACTCTCGTTATTAACTGTTGTTTAAGGCGAGAATAATATACCACTTCTTTATTTTTCTAAATAAAAGAAGATTTTACAATGATGAGATTCTGACAAAAGCAAAAAAAAATAACACGAAAACTGATAACAAAAGTGCTGGACGACATCGCTTAGGTATGTACCTACTAAAATATAATTATAAAAATATCTCTGTATATAAATAAATTATGAACTAATTAGTTTTTATTCAAACGCCTAAAAGACAGTTCGCGTGCCCCAAGGGCTGGCTTTTACCTCGGCCAGAGATTGAGCATTGCCATACAACGTGGCAATGCTGCCAGTGTTTCTGGCACACTTTCAGTTGCCAAGGAATTTTAGTAAGGAGGTTTATAGTTGTTGTGTAAGTTGGTTAGGTTTTTTTTAATAATGTTTATAAGTATATTTAATATTCTGTTGAACATAAATAATTTGACATTAAAAGGTTTTATTAATAAAATTCGTAAGTTCGACAGATCACTAAAACTTTGTTATTCATACGGAAGTTTTTTCATCAGATATGTTTAATTGGAATTATTATATACATTAAAAATATTTTGAAATGAACAAGTATTATTTATAATATTCGTAAGTTGATTTTTTATAAGAAAATCTCACTAATTCATTTTTGGTCACTAATGCGAAATCATCATATCTTTGTGAATGGAATCCGAGCGAATTCTGCCTACAATTCTGCCTACAATGCTGCCTACATTTCTCCACTTTCTCATCAGTACGACGTGACTTTAAGCTACTACAAACAAAAGCTTAAAAACTAAAACTAAATCGCAGACTTCTTATGAACTTGTAACTGTACGTTTCGCGCAGTGGCTGAGCAATTGACTGCTACGTTGCGTGTTGTAGATTCGGTTCTCGCACGGAGCAAATATTTGTATGGCCTATAGATAAATTGTTGAGGATCTGGGGGTCTTATCTGAGTTCACAGCTTGTACATGATACAGAAGTCATTCCTATTATGGGGCAAAGAAGAACGATAATAGTTTGTACGCTTCTAAAACCAAACCATTCCACCACCCCTCACAAATCAAAACCTACACCACTTTAAAGTAAAACACAAGTACTACAAGCTTAATAATTATTTTTCTAATATTTACGGTTTCATTTCCCCTCGGGGTACGTTTCGCTGGTGACCGTCGGCCGGAGGGCACCAGGCCTGCATAAATTAACGCTACGCAACGATTTATTTTGTATTCGTTCTCAAATGAAAATTAAATGTCTTGCGTTAGTTTGAATTACGGTACGGACTATTATGGTTTGGTAAATGTTTTTTTTTTTTCTATTATTAGAGGAAAGTGCTAGTTAGTTTTGGAACGAAATAAATATAAATCTAAGATAACTGCATTTTGTATATTAAAATAAAATATAGTGGTGTATCTTTCAGTGGATAGCTCTAAATACTGTTATTTTCTTGTCTAATTGATTAAACACGAATAACAAAACCTCTGTTTGCTGTGCTACTAAGTCATCTATGAAAACAATTCCGTCAGCATGAGTAAGCGTCATATCTGAGGATAAACACACGTCGAGAGAAGTCGGGTGATAATGGCAGTCGTGATCATAATAATAATGTTTATTCATAATTTATGTGCTCCATGGCTGTGACTCATGGTGCCATGAGATGAGAGGTTTTATCACCGTTTTAGAAAATCTTTAAGAATTATTACGACAGATTTTGCCAGTGGCGCGAGCACTTTAAATAATGGAAGATGTTTGCGTTCTTTCTTATTTTTTAGGGTTCCGTATCTCAAAAGGAAAAAACGGAACCCTTATAGGATCAATTTGTTGTCCGTCTGTCTGTCTGTCAAGACCCTTTATCTTGGGAACGCGTAGAGGTATCGAGTTGAAGTTAAAACCATATAATCAGGTCTCCAGTCCCTTGAAACTGCGAAGAAACAAACTTCTAAGTTAACGGATAAAAAAGAAACGGTCATTTATGTCGCAAAAAAAAATATTTTGACACTTTCAAAGGAATCACAATTCATAGCGTAGGAATCAAAATTCATAGGGTCACACCAAGGCCTTATAGCACAGGTATAAGAATAAACAGTAAATTTGTTGTTACCTACGTCACAAAAAAAAATACTTTTTTCAATTCGGTTAAATCTTCGTGACTCCATAATTGTATAGGTAAGTTTGTACGGAACCCTCAGTGCGCGAGCCCAACTCTCACTTGCCCAGTTTTTATGAAAACAGTCGGTAGCACTGTGTAATTATTGTGTTTTTTTTTTACTGTTGAGATAGCGGTCAAGCGTGAGCTTATCTTTTCAACTCTCTCTCTTTCTCTCTTTCCTTGTCCCGTGGTATTTAGGGTCAGCGCAACATGTTTTTTCTTCCATTCCGTTATGTAACCCGTTATGCCGTCACTAACTCCCTTTTCTTTCATATCATCATATCTTTAATATTACACAATCCATCCATTTTTTCTTTAGCCTCCCTCTACCTCTTCATCCAACGACACGTATACTAATAACTCTTTTAGTAAAATGCGTTTCATTTCTACTTTTTACATGACCGTACCAAGATAAACGATTCCCCTTTAACTTTTCCGTCACTGGCGCCACTTTCGAACTTAAAAATCTATGACATGAAAAAAATACTCTACCATGCCTATCAGTTCCTTACACAGCACGACTTTACAAAAATAATAACAGTCACTATTATCCATCAGTTCTCGTGGCCACACCACTAGTGGGGCAGCGCGGCGCCACTCGACGGCTCTCCAGTTCCAGTCACTTGCCAGTGACTCAGTACTAACCGTCTACTATCTTACGGATAGTGTTTGTCTGTACCACTTAGTCATGCTCCAAGAGGCTGTAGGTTAAAGGAAAGATGTTTCGTGAAAGTATCCTGCTGGGTAAGATGTTGAGTTTTAGGAATTATGGGGTAAAATTGTATTTTTAGAGGAAAAAGTAAGATTGTGAAATAGTGGGGTGTCTCAATTGACTTGAGAGTTGAAATATAATTGGTGGTTGAGTACTCACGAGTATAGTTAGGTATAAGACTAAAAATCAGAATCTTTATTTTAAATATACCATTTACAGGCACTTTTGAATTGTTAAAATATCGGTCAGTCAAAAAAAAGTAGTTAAGTTGTTCCAAAGCGTAGATCTCTATGAAGAAGAACGTGCAAAAACTCCATGGACACTCTTTTAAATTATGTTATGAGTTACAAAAATCTTGGTTACATATAATGACATAACATAACTTTACTCCGCATTACAACATGTAACAATAAACGCATATCCTGAAACTAGTTTTTAGAATCGGCTACTGAATCGATTTGGCTGTTTTTATTTTGATAAATCTTGATTTTGTCACTAGCGTGTTAATTTGTGCGTGCTTAGATACCAATACCGATGCCAATGTGCTTCAATAATAATAATAATAATATTCCACAACTATCACACAACGCCGTCTAGTCCCAAGCTAAGCAGAGCTTGTGTTATGGGTACTAAACAACTGATAAACATACTTATATATTTCTAAATACATACATATATAGATAAATTACACCCAGACACAGAACAAAGGTTCGTGCTCATCACACAAACATTTGTCCTGGGTGGGAATCGAACCCACGACCTCCGGCATAGCAGTCAGGGTCACTAACCACTAGACCAACAGGCCAGTCAATACCCTACTATTTTTTATTTTGTTTTCGACTAGCCTGTTGATCTAGTGGTTAGTGGCCCTGACTGCTATGCCGGAGATTGTGGGTTCGACCCCCAACCTGGACAAATCTATCTGGAAAGAAGTAAAATATTCAGGCGACTTTTGACATTATATCAGTAACTAGATTCTACCAGTGGCTTCACCCGTATGAAAGCAGATATTTCTCTCAAGGGAACATAGTCCTTAGAAAAGTATTTCAGGACATGGTCTACCTGCGTGCTCAATTTTATTTAAATCCGTTTCACCAATTGCGCAACCTAACAACCTTTGTAAAACTATCTGAAGTTTTCAATGTATGTACCTCAACGTAGACCAGATAGACATGAGTCTGTTGATAGAAAAACATTAATTCGCATTGCCCTAACTGGGTTTATGTAACGTACAATGACAAACAACCATGATTATTGTAAGATAATAACTAATTTAAATCAAACAAAATTACAGAGTTTTGTCTCTGTAACTCAGATCATATATAGCAAAGAGAATTTATTCTGGCCCTATTTAAAAATAAAAACATTTCCCCGAAAAACACGTCAACAGTGAACTTGTGGACAAAACCGCAACACACTCACCCCGCACTTGCCTCCACTTGAACCGCTGCTTACCCCTCAAAACGAGCGTGAAGCACATGATAATCTAAAACAATCAGTCCCTGCGCCCTGACTCCACTCGTGAGTTCATTGCGTTGTGTGTGCAACATGTGTAGTGACGTCACTGTACATGCTTAGCCTGTGAGTGTGGTGAAATTTCATGTTACTTTTATGCTTGGAAATTATGAAGTGTAAGTTTTCGACGTTTTAATTTTATCCATTTTGAATTATCTGTAGTTTCAGGCTGGATTTTACCTGGGACAGAGGACCAGTATTTTAGGCACATTACCAAGCCGATACTTTTCATTTAATATAAAAAAAATTAGGTTTTTTATTCTTTTTCGTTTTAGGGTATAATTACATAACAGGAAGTTAAGTGTATTTTAAATAAGTGTATATAAATAGTTTTCAACAATTGTTAAATAAATGAAACTTGTAATTTAAAAAAAAAACTTCTCATTTCATTGCTTACAACTTTACTAAAATAAACAAATACTCTAAATTCTTTCGAAAAAAAAAGACATTGAAACAAACCCCAGTCCAAGTCTCTATAAAATTAAAAGTTGTTGAAACTTCACCTTCATCTTCCAGATCGGCAGCATATTGACAAACTAGTATTGTATGTTCCTCTCATTACCTTTCCCCGTTACCCCGTTAACCAACCAGCAGTATAAAATTCCAGTAAGCAAAAATATTCTGGGATGATAATGTAAAACAATCAGTACCCACCATCCATCCCTCATTTGCCTGGCTGTTGACTCGCCTCGCGAGTGATGACGCGATGACGACGCGACATGTCGATTGTTTGCACGAGCAGTGTGTGCGCTGTGTTTGTGTGCTGATTTTAGTGAGTGGGGCTGGGGAAAATGGGATTTATGTTGATTATTGAGAGTTTTTTAGGTGGGAAATCATCCAATGACATCTCCCGCTCCTGGGCGCGTGTCAGACTTTTACTGACTAAAACCCACTCGTTTGTTCCTTCTTTGCCTTGGTTCCAGAGCTCCGGGGTTCTCTTTTGCACAACCTATGGCCCCAGTAGGCCTCGGCACTGCTGAGCCCCTAGCGTTTTGCTGACATCTTGAGGCGCGCGAGGAACATTTGGTGGGTTTCTAAATTAAGTACTTTTTAGAACGCCTGAAACCTTAATTGACCGGTTTTTAGGCTAAAGTAGAGATTGAGAAATGCTCAACTTAAAATACTTAAATCAATCATCAGGGTTGAGTCCCTATTTAGTAGATTTTGGTTTGGAAATTGTAAAACAAGTAGATATTTTTTAATCAACAACCAATAGGATTTTGGGAGATCGTTTCCAAGGACAAAGTAGAAATTGCAAGTGAAGCAAATGTTCGTGTGAGAAATTCTTCTGTTCGCGGCTCATCAAGCATTTTGTCATAATTATGTCATTGCGCAGTCAAAGAAACTTTCACTCATTTATTTTCCAGTATATTAAAAACACATCAACTCTCTCTCATTACCAGCCCGAAATATTTCAAAATTCCCGGTTAATTTCCTATGTACCGTGACCACGAAATGCAACAAGGACGATTTAAATCACCCACGGCCCAGTGGTCGCGTTGTCCGTTCATAAATATCCGAGAGTATCCGCACTAACTGCACGCAGCGGATACGCGGATACGGCAGGCGCAGTGCGGCGACGCATTGCCAACATTCCCGGCGATTTTGCGCCACACCAAAGCGATGCGCGATAAAGGAACGCGCTGGGAAAAATCCAAAGATGTGTCGACGATCAGGATTTAAATCTTTTTGTGGCGTTACGTTTTTTGTCTGGGTTGTACTTTTTTTCTAGAAACTGTGATTGGTTATTTTGTGTTAATATTAACAAGACAGAACAGGACATATCTAGTATTCAAATATTATCTTCTTCAGAAATATTAAGTACTGTTTGCATGTTAATTCATAAATTAAACTAGTTGTTTTGATTTTAATGTCACACCATAGTATAGAAACAACTTTCACTTGTTTGTAAACATATTAAATTTAAGCGTCAACTTACAACTAAAATATATGTCATTTTCTCTGAGAATAAAATTGTATTTAACACAGAATCTGACAGTTTGCGGATATTGTCACTTCATACGTCATCGCGTCGGATTAACATTATAAATACCGTGAAATGTTTTATTGTTCGAATATTTTTTGGGCGTTGTTTAAATTTTAATTTAAGAGTTATTTCACATGTTTCCAACTGTGGGCAATGTTTTTGTGACGGATAGTGTTTTAAATAAATGTTTTTCGATTTCACAACCAATTCACTGACGAACAGTAGTGTTTTCATTTCTATGATTGGAATCCATTGTGATATGTTCAGATTATGCAAACATTAGCATAACATTTTAAAGACGACAGAAAATAACATATTTACGTACATGAAATAATATCTACACTTTATTTTATTTTTTAATGTGGGAAATCATCCAATGACTTCTGGAGCGGAGCGGGAGCTCCTATCTTCCTTTTTCGCTTTGCGTTCCAGGACCCCGGGTTTCCCTTTCGGAAGCCAACCCATGGTTCCAGTAGGCTTCGGCCCTGCTGGACCCCTACAGTTTTGCTGTGGGCATCTACAATTGTAGGAAGATATTCAATTTCTGACTACATGAATTAAAAACAGTTACTCACCATTTTATGACTTTGTATCAAAGCAAATCAAAAAATTACGAAACGTTCCTCAAAATCTCTTTCAACCAAACTGTTACAGATTCATAAAACAGCTAACAAAACGTGAAATAGTTTCAGAACGTTCTATCGTCGGATATTTTTATTTGTCCCGGATCCGCACGACAAGCTTCTAAACGTTTGCGGTTATTTCTACGTCCCTACTCGGACACGTACTTGATACAGTAATTGAGTTTTCCTATTCAATTTTTACCGCTATTATATTTCTGTTGTAAAATAGAGAAGGAATTTATTTTTTATATAAGAAGCTTTATATTAATCTAATATAAAACATATGTAATCTACGTGTGTTTTACTACGTGTATTTTTTGCTCTCTAGGTGATCAATAACTCGATATTCAGACAACCTTTCAAAGTTTTACTGTGGAATATCGAGTTAACCAATAACTGAGCTTTGGGTGTCAGATAAGAAATTTTACAGATTTTAAAATACTTATATTCAGCTATATCTGCTTAGATAGGATTATCTCGATATTTTTTGGAAAAGGTTAGTCAGCTGATAGTTTAGTAGATTTACTTTTTAACTTTTTTTATTTAAGGTAATCTTCTAATGTCTTCTCTCGCTTCAGGGTGAAGCGACAGGGCTTGTCAGACTTTTACTGACTAAAACCACATCTATGTTCTTTCTTAACCTTGCGATGGAAGACAGCAGTTTCCCTTTTACTTTTTACAATGGAAAACTAACTGCATATAAGTAAATATTTTTTAACATTCTTACTCAGCAAATCGACTCAAACACTTAATTTCGTTTATCTTATCAGAAAACCAAATAAAATCTATCTTGTTACACTAAAACATAGTTGTAAGATCCGTTATAAAACTGCAACTGCACATAACGCCGGTGGCATTGTCTTTGAGATAGTCTTGAGACCTGAAACTATCCTTTACATTCACATAGACAGCGATACCGCCCGCTTTATGGTTTCGACATTGTCACAACTATAAACATGAATGTAAACATGTTTAAAAGGAAGAGGTTAGAGATAATATACGTTATTAATTTCAGTCTTCATGCAATTGGGAGTATTGGCGAGTGGAACAGCTAAATTAATAAATGGTCATCGTAAATTAGCTGCAATATTAAGAAAAGCTTAAAGAGCTTAAACCGTGAAGAGGCGAAACGCATGTTACTACAAGATATATAAGTATACATGTGAATGGACAAAGAAAAGATAAAAAGATTGTGTGAGAAATGAAATGAAAGAAAAGGGAGTTGTGATAACATGACGAGTGATAGGACAAAATGGAAGAAAAAACGTGTTGTGCTGACACCAAATTACACGGGACAAGGGCAGGATGACGATGTTGATGATTAAGAAAAGTTTCTTGTCAGTAAAATAGGGTTGACAATTAAATGCCCCTCAAGTTGAAGGGTAAAATCTACAAGTCCGTGATAAGGCCTGTCATACTGTATGGATCAGAATGTTGGGCTGTGAAAAAGACGGATGAAAAAAGATTGCACGTAGCGGAGATGAGAATGTTAAGATGGATGTGTGGTGTGACGAGAAGGAGAGAGGAGGGATGAAACGCATGTTAATAAAAGAGTTATGAGTTTACATGTGGATGGATGGAGAGGAAGAGTGAGACCAAAAAAAAGATGAATGGATTGTGTGAAGAGTAATATGAAAGAAAAGGAAGTTAGTGATAGTATGACGAGTGACAGGGCAGAATAGAAGAAGAAAACGTGTTGCGCCGACCCCAAATAACACGGGACAAGGGCAGGAAGATGATGAATTAAAATAGTACAAACATTTGAGATTGTTATCAATCAAAGACAAAATAAACAATGGCAACCTTTTGCGTAGGTCTTTTTTTAGCTGTTTACCTGCGTGAGAGGTGAAAATTCTTCAATTCTATTAAAAGTAAATATAGAACCTTATATTCTAATCCACATCATGTTTCCCCACTGTTCCAAATATAATTCAGCTATTGAGGCGCGATTGTTTGACACACATCCAAACTAACTAATATTCAAGTTACATATGTAGCAATAATATTTATTCACCGAAATATTCATCCAGGAAAAGCAAGCTTTCATCACTAAAGTTGAGGAAGATACTAGCAGAAAATCATCGAATCAAACTTAACCATTTCTTAGAACGCAATAGTTAGGGAGTTGACCGTGTCGGATATTTTATTTGTCCCGTTATCCGCACGACAAGTTACTAAACGATATCGGGATACCCGGTGACATCCCGGAACCGAACAACTAGCTGGTGATTTATCCTCTTCAGAAGTTATTGTTATCCTATTGTGTGGTTATGAGAAGATTTATTTAAGCTTTTTAAAGACATTATTCTTGTAAATCATCCAGTGTACCTTAAAATAGCAACGTAGCTTTATCACTGTTTGAATTGGAGTTATATATGGTAGCTGAAGTTGTTTATGTCCAGTGATCTGTAGAACATTGGAAATAAGCAGTTTTTTTCCACTACGAATCCTTAATTGAACGAATCGACTTATACTTAAACAGTAATATTGTCTGCAAATTACTTATAAAAAACATTCCCAAAGTAATACCACAAGGTCGAGAAGGTAATAGTCAATCGCGGTAGAAAAGATCTATCAATTTACAAATACAAAATTTTCACGAAGGTGCTAACTTCAACCACAATAATATAACATAATAAATGCTGATCCTAAAATTAGTATGTTCTACTTTTTTATCGGCTTCTTCAACTTTTTTTAAAATCATCATCATAATTTCAACCGAATGACGTCCAGTGTTCATTCTTATTTCCAGTGTGGGTAAGAGATGGCGCTAGACAACCTATATAGCTCTGTCTCTTACCCACACTGAAATAAGAATGAAATAATCGTACTTTGAACGTCATGGTAACCTAGCTGATCATCGGTCCATCTTGTTTTTAAAATAGGCATTAGATACCTGAAATAATTCTTGATTTGAATGATTGATTTGATTTTCTTCAAGAATTATTTTAGGAAAAAATATGACCTATTTTGATAAATCTTGATTGTGTCACTAGCGCCTTTATGTGTGCGTGCGTATAAAGGTACTAATACCAATGCGCAACAAACGTAGTTTTTCGTGTATTTGTCTACCATTACGAAAGGTAAAAAAAAACACTACCTAAGAGCATATAAGTTACATTTCAGTGCTTGAATTATTATGATTGTAACTTGATTTTCTATTTGGAGTGTACAAAGATGTGTATTATGCTAGTTACATATTATAGACCTAGAAGGGCCTTTTCATTCTTCAACTATATTAAAACAAAACTACCGTTTACTTACACATAAAGTATCTGATGCCTCGAGACCACTCACTTGCGATAAACTTTAATTTAATTCCAATCAAATGAAGAGAATGCAATTGTAAGTCTTCGTTCGCGATTGGATTCTTACTATCTGAACTGAGTACTTTAAGTTTCTAGTGGACCAGCATACTAGACCCTGTCTATTTTTGTAGAATTAAATGCGCTTTTTATTTGATTGAATGATTTTTTTAAGCATCACCCACTCTAGGTAAACTTATATATATATATAGGTCACCCAGACCCAGAACAACTATCTGTAGACCATATATATACTTGTACCGAGCGGGAATATAACCTGGGATATGCAGCGCAGCAGCTAATCGATCAACCACTGCGCCAATCATGCCATCAAGTGTGTGGAAACAGTTATATTATTTCTTTATTTCTATATAATCAGCCTTTTAATGTTCCCACTGCTGGGACTCAGGCCTCCTTTCTCTAGGAGGATTTATTTATTTATTTTTATTTGGTTTTTGTATTCTTCAATAAGAGAATATAAAAGTCTATCTATTAGTTCACAGCAGGTTAAAACCTCGGCCTCCGTTAAAGCCACGCAAAATCTCTGACATTTCATTAGACATGCAGGTTTATCTCCTTTACAGAGTACAAACAAAGTAGTTTCGCGCGTCTTCCGCTTTTCATTTAGCTTCACTTTTTTTTTGACTGACCGACGCTTTGACAATTCAAAAGTGCCTGTAATTGTTCTATTTGAAATAAACGTTTCTGATTTATGATTTCCACTAACTCTTTCTAAACCACTTTATGGATTTTGATGCGGTTTTGACAAGAGAAAGAGCAATAAACGAGGTTCGTTTATTCGTTCGTTCGTGTAATATATCCTAAATAGGTTTTTCATTACAGTTACAACATTACGTAGACAATGGTCTACTTACTGAGCTAATCACAGACTAGATTTCCACATAATAATATGACCCAATTAGCCATTTAACTGTTTTACTGTTATGGAAAGTTTTTTTTTTTGATAATAATATCACAACTATCACACTACGCCGTCTAGCAGATCTTGTGTTATAAATACCTACTAGACAACTGATAAACATACTTATATATTTCTAAATACATACATATTATAGATAAATTACACCCAGACACAGAAAAAATTATCGTGCTCATCACACAAACATTTTTCCTGGGTGGGAATCGAACCCACGACCTCCGGCAGAGCAGTCAGGGCCACTAACCAATAAACCAACCGGTCAATCAAAGTCAAGTTCGTATTAGTCGGTAGTGTAGTGACAACTGAACTTTTTGTGTACAACTGACTCTAGGTTAGCACTAATCAAGCTAATATCGCATCACGATAATAATGAAAAGTCACGAAACATTTACGTGAGGCAAAAATCTACAGAAAAACTGTTCTGCTTATGAAACTGTTTGAGCGTCGGAGTATGTCTTGTACATTCAAACTGAGATATTGGGTACAAAATTTCTAATATTATTATTTACCTCCCTAAAAGAGCGGAAACGGAACCATCATTCACATAAAATATATACGGAATTAAACAGAACTCGTCTCCGAGTACACTGAAACTTTCCGGTTGTGTACTGTATAATTGTGTACAACTGTGTATAATTTGTGTACAATTTGTGTACCGTGGGAAACACAAGGTGCACGGAGGTGTTCGATTCAGGACACGTTTAATTACTTTTTGTTGAAATTCCCTTTCCTCGAATATAATTTAAGGCGGTGACAACACGGAAGGAAAGATCAAAGACAAATGGATGTTTTCTGTAGTTGTATTTTATTTGTGGTTTTTTTTATTTATTTTATCTTTTTTTTACACACACATTATATTGGAAGAAGAAAAAAAAAACTTGTCTTCTTTCTTTTTTTTTCTTTTTATAGTAGTAGCAGTAGTGTAGTAGTGGTAGTAGTAGTGTAGTAGCAGTGGTAGTTTTTTGTCGTATATTAAAGATACTTTATCTTTAAAGTAAAGTAAGTAAGATAAAGTATCTTTAATATACGACAAAAATACCACTGCTACTACACTACTACTACCACTACTACTAACTACTGTTAATAGCTTCGCCCGAGTGATAAGCGTTTTACTATTATCCCAGGATATGTGCTATTCAGGTCATGTCTTACCCGTGTGCCAAATTTCATCCAAATTCCTTGAGTTTCAGCGTGAATAAGTTACTAATATACACATTTATCATAGACCAACAAACTTTCGTCAATATAAGTGTGAAGGATAAGTCCTATCCAGGATAGAGGGAAGTGATACAGGACATGTAGCGATGTGGGGGAACAGATCTTAGATAAAATGACATACCATCTCACTAATGTTTAATTTTGTACGTATGTATGTTTGTTACTGTCACGCTCAAACAGCTGAGCAGATTTTAAGGAAACTTTAGTGTAATATAGCTTATTGGCATATGTCAAAGAGAACACCGGGGCCCGGGAACGAAGGCAGATTCGCCCAAGAGCGAGAGAAATCATTGATTTCCCAATTAAAAAAAAAGTGACAATATCAAAAGAAGAAAATTATTATTTATGTGCTATTCCAGATAATGTTCTACCCATGTCAATCAACAACCCGAACTAATACGAAACCGATTTTAAATTCAATTACCATTAACACTAACTCAAATATTCTAGTCTTTGTATTATGAATTACTACTAGTAATTACATAGCTAATAACACGGCAGGGTTCGCCTAGGGGGCACAGATTTCTTGTACGATGCGCGGTTAGTTCATAAATAATTCCGAGGAAAGTAATGGACGACAATTTGTATCGAAACCTATTATTTTGAGCCCGCCGTCCGACCGTAACCGTCCGGACCGAGCCCAAGTCGTCGACGGCGCGTATTGTTCCACGCGCGCCTCAGGGACATGTCAGCAAATCGTAGTGGCCCAGCAGGGTCGAAGCCTACTAACTGGGGCCATGGGTAGTGTGAAAACGAAACCCAGGGCCCTGGGACGAAGGCAACGAAGGAACAGGAGTGGGTTTTTAGTTAGTAAAAGTCTGACACTATCTCCCGCTCTGCCCAAAAGCGAAATTTGTCATTTGATGATTTTCCTACCTAAAAAACAAAACGGTTTTTTTTGTAATTGTAGGATTACAGTTGCATCGCAACGATTGCATCACTGTTTACCAACAGGTAAGATTACAACAGGTAAACAGTGATGCAATCGTTGATGGCGAATCGCACTGGTTCATTAAGTTAGAGTTCTATATTTTTTGCTTTAATAAGTCGTGTAGTCTACCCCTTTTTATTTATGTAAGAAATTGAATAATAAAAACAGTTAGAACTACTAATAAGGCGAATAATGGCAGTACATAGTAAACAACTATTTCGTTTTAGCACAAACTTAATCGGAAATGATCGGACCCGTCAGCACGAGCATTCTAAAATAAGCAAACGTCTTTGAAGCAAGATTAGAAGATACATTATATTGTTATTTCAGTTATAAGAAGTTAATTGTGTCCGTCATCATCGTTCATAGCTACACTGAGGAAACGATTGCCCTCTACGAATAGATACGGACTAATTCAGTTTTTTTATGTGTGGCCACGCAAATCAACTTCTGAGGTTGGGGTCTTAATGAGAGAATTAAAGCCTCCAGCCAGGGCTTACTTAACTAACTTTAAAACTAAGCGACTACACGCTAGCACCACTGTGGGGTATGGACCTCGTTTTAGGGTGTCGCTGGGGGAGGGCAGCAAAAGACGGGCTGAATCGAACAGACTAATTTAGTTGTAGCCTAAACTGCATTTATTGCTCTAGACATACATACAACTGAACTTTGCACAAGTCTAAACTCCAACACATCAATAAAATAATCCCTAACTAACGGCTTTCAACCAAACACAACGTATATTGTATAACTTCGCCGAACAAACACACACAAACAGGCGGACATACAAACAAACAAACGACGAGCGCGTACGTCCGCAGATTATATCCGCAGTAATGTTGGCACACCATCTGCTTTATCTGTTGGCTGTTGGCGGCTGGCTAGTGGACTCGCCTGTGACTGTGTTTTGGGTAGTGTATTCTTGATTGTGGTTGGCGAAATGTTATGGATATTTTAATATGGTGTCCAAAAATCTACAGACCTGATGCTTTGAATCTTGAAAAATGTTATTGTTAAACAGGAAAACTAAGTTCAAATGTAACTTATTTATTTATTTATTTTATTTTAAAGAAGGCTCACAGACAAATAGAAGAAAATATGATATCAATATTGTAACATTATTAAATAGCTAATTACGAGCCTCCACACATAGATAAGAAAAAATATATATCGATAATAAGGAACTAAAATTTTAACTGGTTTAAGAGATCGGAAAAAACTAAGTTCAAATGTAACGTATAAAGTTCTAATATAGTTGACTTTGAAACTGACAACAACGATCTCAGTTTTATTACTCGTATTACCTACCATCTGTAAAACCTTTTTATTAAAAAAAGGAATTTTATTATTATTGTTATTTATTATTAAAAAACCTAATACCTAATTTTTCGCCCGGCTTGTTCAACCCTCGTCGCCTTTACCTTAGAACTGCAAATTGTTCCGTTTTAAATCTAACTTGTGTTACATATTATACATATGTATATGCTCTCTGTATTAGTGAAACAATTTTATTAATCTAACGTGTACATCCACAGATAGCCTCGTGCAAACAAACAATTATTCCTCTTTACAATATAAGATTAGATGTGCATTTGAATGCCGTATATCATATTTACACAACTTTAACCTCACACAACTATCACACAACGCCGTCTAGTCCCAAGCTAAGCAGAGCTTGTGTTATGAGTACTAGAAAACTGATAAGCATTCTTAAATATTTCTAAATACAAACACATTATAGATAAATCACACCCAGACACAGAACAAATGGTCATGCTCATCACACAAACATTTGTCCTGGGTGGGAATCGAACCCACGACCTCTGGCATAGCAGTCAGGGCCACTAACCACTAGACCAACAGGCCAGTCATGAAACTGAAACTGAATACCACAGTTCACCCAGTGAGTAAGAGATTGGTTGCTGCGCTATGTATTGTGAATTCGATTCCAGCACGGAGCCCGGAAGAACTATCTGTAGGCTATAAAATTGTTTGTAAGGTGTGCCGGTAATTGTTTTGGGTCATTAACGTGGGTTGTTGTAGGTCGTGAGTTCTAACCCAGCCATGTGCATTAATACTTTTTGTAATTCAATTTGTCGCCACTGCTCACAAAACGGTGAAGAAACATCGTGACGAAACCGGTATTCGAAGACATGTGACATCCATCAATTCACACTGAGGTCGCGTGGTGAATAATGGTCCGATACCTCGCCTAGAGAGGAGTCCTGACTCCTAGTCTTAGGAATATTATAAGGCTGATTATGTACGTATGTATGCTATGTATAGAGAAGTTTTAGACCTCACTCTAAGTCATTTTACAACGCCCACAATTCCGTCAGAATCTAAAACTAAGCTTAGTTAGAAGGGTAACTAAGCTCAGACTTCGATTGTTCAAAACAAAATTGAGCATAAACATATTGAATATAGCAAAACAAGTAAACCCAGCACGATCGTTGCTAACCCAATATAAGCTAGGCCCCGGCTTAGGTTGAATTATGACAGTGATTAAGCCAAGTTTGAACCTCTCATGTCATCTTGTGAACATGTTCCCAACTATACTTGTACGCTAGTTTCAAGTCGCGGATTTAGTAAGTTTTGCTTGTATTGATTTTGAAAGTGATTGGCTTAGGATTAGAGTTATATTAGGTGGAGCTAGGGATTGCCGGAGGGGCAACATTACTTAGTTTCTGTGTATTCCACGCTAGTTGCTATGCTAATTATTATAAATGTAGGTGCTGAGTCGACTTGACTGATGCAAGGAAGGAAAGGACAACACAATTTTGGTCCAAAAACCTGTACCCTGATATTTTGAATCTAGGTTGTATCACGTTCTTTTTAGGTAAACTTTAGCTACTTTCACCAAAAGAAACTATAAGTAATCCACGCTAATATTACTATTAATGCTAAGGTATCTCCGTCTGTCTCTTGTGCTTTCACTGTTAAAGAAAGCAGGCCGGGGCCCTAACTGGCGCCGTCAATTTTGATGACATTTCTTCGTGGTATAAAACACGCCATCGATCCAGGCTCAATCCCAATCCGTCGGCCGGACGGTGGACTCCCGACTCCCAGGGCGTCTCCGGCAGGGAAATATTCCGGGATGGGATTTCAACCACTTCCTTCACATCACTGCTTTACAGAAGAAGGTGGCCGCCTCTCATTCCTTCTCCCCCTAACTGTCCCATTCCCTCTCTCTGATAGTTTAAATGTTTATTAGACCATTGGCTATTCTCATTAGGCCACTTCTATACACGAGACGTACCCTTATCACTCACACATAATGCCTTGTCCACAGGAACTAATGCGAATGTTCGATCTCCTTCCTCCTAAACACCAAACAACCAATGATGACATCTAAACAGCTTAACCACCTCAACCAAATACAATCAATCCGGCCTACAAACCCGTAACTCAGGTTAGCAACGTATACGTTTTGGTATTAGTGACGTCATAACTGGCAGCCAGTGGTAAGTCCAGTGTTACTGGCGTGGTTTACTGGTGCGTAGTCTGATTAATGGTGCATGGGCCCTTTGATATGATACTCAGTGATGAAGATGTAGTAGTTGGAGCGTCTTAATTATGTTGATGTAGTTGTGGAATGAAATTGGGTGAGAATGCTAGTTTTATGTTGAACCTTTTGCACATAAATACAGTGTTATGGTATCATCATCGTTTAGATTCAATGAGAGTGGCAATCTTAGTTGTGTGATGTAGTTAAAATACATAACACCAATTTAATATTGATTAACGGCCTCATTGATTCTGTGGTCGCAAGCGCGACTGCAGAGCATAGGGTCATGGGTTCGATTCTCGGGTCTAAAGAATTACTCTGTAGCAGTCCGGAGTTTGAAACCTGGTGGAGTGATACCCTCATGCCTCGGAAAGCATGTAAAGCCGTTAGTCCTGCGCCAGAACTCTCTCCGGTCGTATCGTATTGCCGTCCCATCGGACCCTGAGAGTAAGGGAGCAGAGAGTATACCGTACGGAATGGTGCACCAAAATATCTCTTGCTTACTTAGTTAACCTTTGTTCTCCATAAATTGTCACCATGAGCGAAATAAGGTCGGGAAGAATATAATATTGATAAATAAATCTGTCGCAGGCTTTTAATTTTTTTTGTTTTTTATAGCCCATTTATGTCCTTAGCGGTAGGACAAGGGCTCTCTTTCCCTTTTCCACACAAGGTTGTCTTCGGCCACTGCGGGCCGGTCCCTCTGCTATTTATCCAGCTCATCTCTCCACCTACACCTTGGTCTGCCACGGTGTCGCCTTGCGTTTACTGGGACCCAATAAGTGGCTCTTTTGCATTCGGCAGACATGTCTGGCCCAATCCCACGTCAGAGTGGCAGCTTTTATTAGCCATTAAATTTTAGCGTGCTGGACAAAGTAATCTACGATCTTCGTTTCCTCGTTTCTACATCTTTAGCTATTACTCTCTTTCTCCCTACTAAATATACTACGTGACATGAGTCCGCACCTAACATGATTTTAATGGGTTTTACAGTCAGACTGACACCAATCCTCCTTGTAATTGCTAAAGCCGGTGGTTTACCCACCACTACGCGGTGACCTAAGGTGCAGTAGTATGCACGGTCTTAGTCTTAAAACGCGACGCTGTAAGTCAACAAACTGCAGTATACGCTTTGCATTATCTCTTCTATTTATAGATATATATACAACTGTCATATGCTGTAACATTTTACTACACAATCATTTATTTTACAACACACCAACATTTACATACAAACATGACGAAATAATACGTAAAAAAGCACATTTGCACCCGCAGCATACTAATAAAATCGTGCACAATACGCCACGGTATCCATGCCCGTACAAATGTAACTGCGTATACCGCCGTGACAAAAAATGAGCGAAGACGTAACAACGTAGGCATCTTTGTGATGTAGTATATGCAAAATTTGTAGAAAACAGTTTTGTTTTATTTTTTTGCACTAATGATGGCTGCCATGGCCTTGGCTGTTAAGAAATGGAGGTAGACTGGTGGACTCGCAAGAGTTTAGTCTTCTAAACGACGATACCTCACCATCCTGCTTACTATCGGGTGGGATCGCAGTCAAGCAGACTAGTGCTTGACTGCGATCCCACCTGATGGTAAGAATACCTATTAATTAAAAAAATAAAGTTTCATGGTTCAAAGGCCCACATGTTCGATATATGTGATTGGATACTAAATGGTGTTCAATAAGTTATGAGGCATCTGATCCATTACATTTACTATGACATAAAGTAATCACAGCCTCACAAGATGAGTTGCGAGTCGTAATTCCTGTTACGATTATTACTACGAGTATGATGGCAGCTGTGAACGCGTCTTGTTTACCTAACTATGTGTGAATCATTTGTGTCTGCTTACGCACTTGTGCTCGCTAATTAGAGTTGTATTAATACATGTGTATTAATACAATGATGAATAAAAATATAATGGCTAAGTTGGAGACGGGACAAAGTAACTCGACATTGTTTTACACTCATTTTGATGTTGCTAAAAAATGCGCAGTACGGATTTACTGATGATTTAATCAGGCTCCTGATAATACGTGTTTTTTTAAATTATTTTAGTTGTCTAATATCAAGCATATTAGACAAATTAAATAATTTAGTAATTTCTTAGGTGATACCAAAGATTTTATCAAAATTTTGTATAAACTTACTCCACAAAAAGCTGATGAAACTGTCAAAATGTCTTCAAAAACTTGATGCACATACCTGTAACATTAAAAAAAAAAAATTCAATATGAATTTAAATCATAAATCAGTAAATGTATCAGTATATTTACTTTCCAATAAACCATTATCTACCTACCTAGATCTTAGAAATGATCAAAAAAATCAAAATACGGGACCATTCATGAAATTCAAAAGACTAAATTTGCCTCACTACATATCTCGTGAAACAAAATACTAAAAGGTTCTCCAAAACAACAATTTAAACAAATAAAATTATAAAAGAAACGTCTCAAGTATCAGAACAAAAGGCATTATCAGCTAATAAAATAAAATTTATCACGTTCAGTACCTAGTTTTCTGTCTTGATACTGCATGCGAGCGATGCAGTTTATACGCGAGCAGCGACACGCGGGACATGGTGCGTGAAACTAGATGAGAACTTTACTACACACCGGGAAAGAAGAAATGGGCCATTTTTATTTGACATTTTTATTGTATCAAAACTATTATGTTAAATTTATATTAAGACCTGTTTTGATTACCGAAAGGGAAACCTGAATTCCTGAGACGCATGGCAAAAAAGGAACATAGGTGTGGTTTTAATCAGTAAAAGCCTAACACGTACTCCATATCCGCTCAAAAGCGGGAGAAGACATTGGATGATTTCTCAGTTGAAAAAATAAAAATATGACTGGATATGGTTTTCGTTTGTAATTAAAAGAAGGCTTTTTTCACCTTTATGAGTCACAGGTTTTACAGTTAATTTCGTAAAAATACCCAAATAATAATATTATTTTGCCTTTTAATAAGTTTATAGAAGAATTATTGACTGACGAAATGCTGAGCTTCAATATATTTTCGTCTAACGCTTAAAAATGCAGTTACATCAAAACTGGACGGCCAATAAAATTTAAGCAATCCTACGTCAAAACATACGTCGAAAGAGCGCTGAAGTTTAAAGTGAAGTTGTCTGACTGCCATAATTTGGAATACCGATTTCTTTAAACCATTATAGCTTTCACGGGACGATAAACCGTCAATAAAGGTAAGCTAAGCATAAAATTTTATATTCTTGAAATGTTTAAAACGATCTCTTTGAATTCTGAACCGGATAACAGTTACGGGTGGTCTGCGTTGAAGTTGTTTTAAATGCAATTGAAGATGAATATTATGCATATGTCTGCTACTGCAAACCGAATTGATAAACAGTTAACGAAAAAGACATTTTAATTTGAAACTGTGAAAATGCTTTAGATTTTGTGAGTTACTTAAATACATGAGTGAAAAGTTATAAGAGTAAGCAGCTTTATTCATTAATACATTTTTGTGACTTATGATTTAATACATTTCTATTTTTTGGTGGTAATCTACTTCTTTGTTTTCAAACATCGAGACTAAAATACTATTAAAATAAAATTAAAGTACTTTTGCATAAAACAAATAAATGCAATGAATCATGCGAACGTACAACATTCTGTCCGCCAGTGTACGTCTGTGGCTCGCTCCGACTGATATATTGTTATTGTTGTAAGAAAACAATGGACTCGAGTGAAAAATGCGCTTTTTACTGGCACGGCTTATAAATTAAATGGAATACTATTAAATTTTGTATGTTTTACTGAAAATAATTACCTACAACATTTTCTTCTAATAAGTTAAAACTTAGTAAAAACACAGATTTTTTTCAAACTCATTACAAAGATAAACTAAAAAAAAATTACCGTTGAAAACTTATACTCACTAGCAGTGGGTATTTCATTAGCGATAGTGACTGATAAGGAAATTACCGAATTTGGCTCTAAGGACGTGGGAGTTTAGTCTTTAATAGCTTTAGCTATTATTGACAACCTTTATAGCTACCATATATGCTGTGGCATATATTCCTTATATAATGTAAGGAGGTGACGGCATGCTATTTCTTCTTGCTCCAGGTAATAACCTGAACTAGGGCCGGGCACGACAGGTCGCTGCCGCCGATCACCTTCACGAGATCACACCTCCACCATAAGCTCTACCGTGTCCTCCGAGCGGTTGTTGATTATATGTAAAGGCTATTGTCCTTACAGACAGAATGCTGGGCCGGACAAACCCGGGGTCTTACGCCAGGATTCGATGCAAGAACCTCCAGAACTTGCCATATCTGATGAGGACCTGCGTCAGGCGTACCCAGTATACTCGTATCTATATAAAAGCAAAATACCACTCACTGATTAATCAGAACCTCTCAGAAACTATAACACCTTCATACAAACTTAAAATTAGGCAGGCAGGTTCCTTAGAGGGTGTAGACATCCGCTAAGAGCGGACTTTCCTAAATTTACCACCTAAGGGGATGAAACGGGGTTCCAATTTTTGTATGGAGAAACCGACTTTCACGCCAGCGAAGCCGCTAGTAGAAGCTAGTCTAATATATTTGAGTTTACAATTATGCTTGTAGACGTACCCACGATATAATAGGTAAACAAAAAAAAAAACATCATGTTCATTAAAAACTCTTACATTCATATCCTTATCACGTTCATAGTGAAACATTGGAGCACCTACCCTCCCACATGCTGAGCTACACATGTATGTACCTACTTGCCTAGATGCAGCCATCTTGTGTTAAATTTTTAATTTCCAAGGAAAAGCTAACGGCCACCTAACGCGCGTACGATACCCTTATGTTTAGAAACGATGTAATATTTTTGCTTTTACTGTTATTGTTTGTATGGTGTTAATAGAGTTTTTATGTAACTGGGGAAGGGTAAGATTGTATTGTCTTGAATCTAGGTATCTTGTACACATCTGGTAATAAGAACAGAAATCCCACCCATAAGCACAAAGCGTTTTGCGAACTCATTTATTGTGCGTACAGCCAAGGAGTGGAATTCCTTGCCGGAGTCTGTGTTTCCTGATAGCTACAACTTAGGGGTCTTTAAGTCAAGAGTGAATAGGCTACTTTTAGGAAAGCGTGCTCCATCGTCGACCACATCATCGCTTACCATCAGGTGAGATGGAGGTGGAGGTCAATCGCAAGCGTATCAATTGTAAAAAAAGTTAATTAATTCATCATTAGTAGTTAAGAAACCCGCCTTTCATGCAAGAAGTCACGGGTTCCAAACCGGGTAGGTAGGTAACAAAATCGGACAAATGAATTTCTCAATTCATATGTTCTTTTCTAACTTAATCTAGAACATTACTGACACCTCGTGCATGGGAAAATACATACAGCCTTTGGTCTTGGTTGTCATTTGTAGATTTTTGACAGTCGTTACAGGTAGTCGAGATAACAGAAAGTCTGACCATCAGTCTATCCAAGGAGTATCGTGAAGCCGACTCCAAGCTGTTTGAGAAAAAGCTAGTGAGATGATGAACCATTTATAAAGCAAACAATGTCTTATCGCACAGGTGATTTCTCAAGTATATTTTTTACATTTCTGTAAAATTCCGTCTTCTGAAGAGGCGTATTTCTTTTATACTAACTCAAACCTCATTCGACATTTTTTTTTTCTGTGGGAAAATCTACCAATGGCATCCCCCGCGCTTGAGAGGAGCAGGAGAGTGTGTCAGACTTTTACTGACTAAAAACCCACTTCTGTTCCTTCGTTGCCTTTCGTGCCAGGGTCGAGTCATCCTTTCAGAAGCAGAACCTTGGCTCGAGTTCGAGAGAGAAGCTTCGACTCTGCTGAGCTCCTACGGTCTGCTGAAGTCTCCTTCAGGCGCGCGTGGAGTCGACGACTTGGGCTCAGTCCGGACGGTTACCGGACGGTCGGACGACGAGCTACCCATTAGTTTACGCATTCGACAATTAATTTAAGATCAGATATTATAATAAATTAAATATACTTATATTACAAAATTTTTTAATGTTAAAATAACAAAGAAGTGACGTCTTTTTTCACATCACACTACATGTTCCCATTTCACTTCGCAGCTATGAAACGAGCAATAGAATCTGAGTGGGAACACGTCAGCTGCACGCGAGTGCACGCAATGCTATAAGTATGCAAATTTTGATAGTCTTAACATATCAAGAGGGACTCAGACGAGATGAGGAGGGGATGTTGCTGCATTTTTGATTATTGGGTCCTAAGGAGGGTTGAGTGGTATAATTTTATTTTGTGGGACAGGAGCAATGCATGTTGACTGTCCAAAGAGGGTCTTTTTTTGGTGGGAAAATCATCATATGACATAGGTGCCCCGCTCTTGGGCGGAGCGAGAGATAGTGTCAGACTAGAGATTGATCCGATAATGTTTAACTTGCATAACCAGAGTGGTATAATATAATATATAATAATATAATATTCCACAACTATCACACAACGCCGTCTAGTCTCAAGCTAAACAGAGCTTGTGTTATGAGTACCAGACAACTAATAAACCTACTTATATATTTCTAAATACATACATATTGTAAATAAATTACACCCAGACACAGAACAAATGATCGTGCTCATCACACAAACATTTGTCCTGGGTGGGAATCGAACTCACGACCTCCGGCATAGCAGTCAGGGCCACTAACCACTAGACCAACAGGTAAGTCAAATATAGGTATTGAACCGGCTTAGTGAAAATTTATTAAAAAAAAGCTTAAGAATATCTACCGTGTTAAAATAATAGGAAATATTCCCACATTTATTTTTTCTCAGTTTAAAAAAACCTGTAAGGAACTTACCCACATTTCTGCCATGTTTTTTAATACTAACTATCGCTGAAAGTTGATTTCAAGCAGGATCTGAACGTTTCAAAAGTACTTACTAAAATTGGCCTTAAGATCAGTTTTAGGTACCTGTGGCATTCGCGTACAGCATGCTACCATGCATATTTAACAAGTCGTCAAATTCAATGACCGGACGCCAACAAAATTATTAATAGAATCACTAAACCAAATACATAACGACAAGCATATGGTGCACAACAACGTCGGTTGATTGCACCTAATCCAACACTCGCTAAACAGAGGTTAAATAATGGACAGATTAATCGGAAATTAGCCGAGCGGCTGCCTCGCGGACAATACGGCACCAGATAACCATCCACAGAGACCGGGAGCTGACATTTTCTGGTCAGTTCATATATTTTGTTTGGAAATTATTTGTAAGAGAAAATTTTTAGTTAGGGGTATATTTTTTGTTATGTTGCGTGATAATAGTAAATTTATAAACTTTTTTCGTTTAAAAACATGCAAACAGGTTATTGATGAGGAGTCAACACTATCATCATCATTTCAGCTAACAAACGTTCACTGTTTGATATAGGCCTCCCCCTAGTGTCGCCACAACAAATGGTCTTGTGCGTCTCGCATCCATTGGATTCCTGCAACCCTCACCAGGTCATCGGTCCATTTTGTGGGAGCCAACGTTGCGTTTTCCGGTACGTAGTCGCCACTCAGAACCTTTCGGCCCCATTGAACTTCTGTTCTGCGAGCAAGGTGCCCTGCCACTAGTGACTGATGAGAAGTACAATAATTAATTAGGTAAACAAAATATTTATAACAATTGCAAAAGTGTGTATTGTCGCAGAACTATCCACAGTAAGGTTCATCATAATTCGCAGTCCAACTAACCGTCCATATCTTGCCGATGTCATTAACTTGACACATCACATAATTGCAGGCTCCTGTACAACAGTCGCGGTCGCGGCGCGCGGCGTCAGGCCCAACGGGCTGCGATAACGCGGACGCCTCGTTAATTAATACGCGTCAAAACTGCTTTGAATTTTGATATTTAGATTTTCAAATAATGTATTCATATTTGGTATTATCATCTAATTTGAATGCGGTTTGGGTGGAGCCGCGGTTTGCATTAGATATTTAGGTTATTGAATAATATTTGCAAGCGCCGTGGTTGTGCGGATTATTGCACATGCATTGAACAGAATTGCGGCAAACAGTGTCTAATATTCATTAGATCTCCTGTTTTGTTATGCATCTATAATTATACTACACAATAGAATCATAGATAGGAAATCTAGGTCAAACAAATACAAACAAAAGGCCTTCATTATTCTCCTAAATAAGGATTCCACAAAGCCACGGTAATACTCGTATATCTAAGAGAAGAATCTAGTTAAAACATAATAATACAAACCTCGTTTGACACAGAACTCCTTTTCTAGCCACTTACTTTACTTCAAAATCTATAGGTATTATAATATAAGGATACCGACGAGAAAACTACATTATATTGAGTTTCCATTATAGAGAACAGATAGAACAGAATACAATGCAAAATATAAAAGCACATGCATTGCGTCTGTGCATTTGTGTCCATTTATTGTTTGTATTATTTTATGACTCTCCAGAGTTGGTCTCTGTTCCTTACCGTTTACGGTTGATAATCACATAAAAAACACACACACCCACACAAGTTATACAGGTCATCCAATGCTATATGGATACCATTTTTTTTATTAGAACTCAACTTTCAGGTTGCGCAAGTTATTAAGCTGTTTTAACTTTAATGCACATAAGTATTTTGTCAATATCTATAAAAATGCAAATAAACAGGCGTTTTACTCAAAGAAAATACTATTTTCTTCCCCTTATTTAAAAGGCCACTTCTCGAGCTGTCAGTAAGACGGTTCTACGGTTATTCCAAGTTTACAGACCGTAAGAAAATATTCATAAAACATAAATGTGTATGATAAAGTATTCATTCGGCCCCTAACTCGATATGCGACTTACCATCTTGTTGCTTGCACACCGCGATGTTGCAAATATGAGTGGATACAAAAATTGATGCTACCCCTTTTTAATATTTATTATTTTTCAAGTTTTGAGAAAAATCTAAAGTTGTAGCTTAAACTCGATAAGGGAGAGAGGAATGGCTTTAAACTGACAAATTGTGTGTTTCTTGTCGGTTCTTTCTATGAAAAACGACCGTGCCAGCTTCTAGCATTTTGTAAGCGGTTGAATTGAAAATTAATGACACAAAATTCAATGAGATATATCGCCTTGCAGTTATTATGCTAACCTAAAGTTGAATGAGCCCTCCATATACCGTGAACGCCTAGGGCTATATTATGACGTGAACGCTTAATTTTGATCCAAAAGATCAACATGATATTTTCATCTTTTTATATTATTATAACATTTTTGCCGCAGAACGGATGGCCGTTGGGTCCTAAAGGTTCGGGAGTGGCGACCGCGTACTGGAAGACGCAGTGTTCGAAGGCCCCCTACAAGGTGGACCGATGACCTGTTTCACCAAATCATCGGTCCACCTTGTGGTTGCGGGAATCCGATGGAGGCGAGACGCACAGGACCGTTCATTGTGGCGACATTTGGGGGAGGCCTATGTCCAACAGTGGACGTCTATCGGCTGAAATGATGATGATGAACATTTTTGCCAATAAACGTTCTGCCTTTTCCTCTATCTACCGATCTGTTCTGAGAAATCAGTACATTCATAAGTTTAGTACATCGCCCTACGTTTAACTTTGACATTCTATTTAACATGTCTTTCTTACTGAAAAGTATCCCATACTTCTGTGCCGTGGTGCAATATTTTGACTGAATACTTCTCATGTTTGACAAGCGGAGGGGATGTCTTTAGCCAGCCTCGTCACGTGTTTGATGGCTGGTCCCTCTTTATGTGCGACCAGTTAGAGGGCAAGCCTTGGATAACGCAGTTGTTAATGAAATATACTTTGGACGCAACTCATGGTAAGATAGTTTCAAGTTCATTACGAATTTTGGGTTTTCCGAGATATTCTCCGCGGTGTCCAATGGTGGCAATTAATTAGTTACTTACTGCGCCAACCACCATAAATTCGTTAGTAATTTTCTTTTGTCGACATGTCATTTATTGATAATTGTAATTATTTATTTTTCTTGTTTTTAATTTTTTATATAGCCTCTTTTTTTTAATCTGAATGTGAGAACACCATGGACTTCGCAGGTTACTTCCTATTACGAATCATTTTTTTTTATTGTGCTTTTGGGTACAATATCGACTGGTCTACACTGTTCTTACATAATGTCTATTAATACTGTAATATGAAAATATTGTAAACAATCACTTTTTAAAAGAGTAACCATGGAGTTTCTTGCCGGTTCTTATCCATAAGAAACGACCAATTTGGAACCTTGCACTAGCTTCTGACGTTTAATAAGTGCCCATGTAGGCCTTTGTGAAATAAAAACTTTTGACTTTGACTGGACTCAAACAATCTAAGGAGTGTGTTTACCATCGATTCGAAAAAAGATGAAGGATAAATGTTTTATTTGATTAAGATTAATAAAAACTGTGATTTACACATTTATTATTATTTAGTTAAAGTTCAAACAAAAATCTGGTAACATGGGGAAATCACATATACTTTGGAATAGTTCCCGAAAATTGGGCTTCTACTTTGTGGTTAATTCTAATAAGCAGCAGTTGTAGTGTAATAACATTTTCATTTTAAGAAAGCTACTGTTGGTACAAACAATACCGACTGGACTGGCCCGTTGGTTTAGTGGTTAGTGGCCCTGACTGCTATACCGGAGGGTCGTGGGTTCGATTCCCACCCAGGACAAATGTTTGTGTGATGAGTACAATCATTTGCTCTGTTCCTGGGTGTAATATATAGAAATATTTAAGTATGTTTATTAGTTGTTTAGTACTCATAACACAAGCTCTGCTTAGCTTGAGACTAGACGGCGTCGTGTGATAGTTGTGTGCATATTACATTATTATTATATTAATAACAGCGCACCCTAATCTACCGCACAGCAGCTCTAAAACATTTGCATTGCATTACAAATAGTCGTGTCCACCCCCAGAGGGAAATGTCGTGATGCGTTTAAAATATTTGCCTTCGACTTCAAGCATCACTCCACGAAGCCTCTACTTATTCACTTGTTTATCTATAACTTCAAAGGAGGACAACTTAAGTGGTACGTAAGTTTTGTATTCCGACGGAACATTTCATGTTTTTTAAATATACCTTCGAGCTATTGTCGTTAAACGTAAACTATTTTCTTATTCATCATTAGACGGAGCTTGTTGAAATGAAAATGAAATGTTATTTTGTCATTTTTAAGAGTAAATGAAGGGGTTAGGTTAGCCATCTGTTGACTTTCTCATATGTATTTATGTTACAAATAATTAATGTAATAACAGGCTGGCATTTACAAAAGAGAATTTCGATCACTTAGATATAATACGTACCACAATGCTTTTTTGACTCATTCCTGATATTTGAGATTTTTACAACAGGTAAGTGACATCTATACAACAGCAAAAAGGTCAACAAAGTAAATAAGCAAGACTTGAAAGCCAAGCACTTTATTTACACAAAACACTAGTGGCCGGATTTACAGATTTATTACAATCATTACGCTCCTAATTATACTACTAATCACATCCATTACATAACATCTAATCCCACGGGCGATCATTCGCCCCCAGACCGCAACAATGAGCCGAAAATACATCATTGAGCTCCCAGACCCGAATAAAATGCTTACAAACAACAGGTGGTCGGGAAATTAAATAATAACATTAAAGACTAAAAATTAAACACTTTACCAAAGTTTTAATGTGTCCGCCGTCGGATAAATCACTGTTTTAACGTGAAATTTTCCAGTTTAAATTGATCGCCATTAAGTAAAGTTCTGGGGCGATTGCTTAATTACGGGCTTGTCACTCAGAATTACTTTTTGATGGAAGAGGTTCGGGAAGTTAGAGGTGTGCCGTAGGGAGGTGCACTAGGATCGGTTTAAGATCGATTTTTCAGGGATTGGAATTTTTGTTAAGCAATAATGTTTTAGTTTTAGATTAGATAAGAAAACCTTTTCAGGTCTATCCTGAAAGCTCGAGCCGTCGAAGGTGCGTAATGTTCCATGCGCCTCAAAGAGATTTCAGCAAACCGTAGGGGCCTAGCAGGATCGAAGCCTAAAGCCTACTGGGGCCATGGGTTATGTGAAAGAGAACCCCGGGGACCTTGAACGAAGGCACATAAGTAACAGGATTGGATTTTATTCAGTAAAACTCGACAACGGGAGAACTCATTGGATCATTTTATATATAAAAAAAAATAAAACAAAAAAATACCACTTCTACAATAGATACTAGACTTTGATAGTGAAAGATCTCAGTCTGTAGTGCTACTACACAAATTAAACTATTTCAATATTAACACGCACCTAATATAAACGTATAGACAGCCGCTCTGTACATATACATATTTATCTCAGCGTCGCTAATTACATTGTTAGTAGAATTACCGGCGTCCCATCTGTCTTCATTTGTGGATCTGCGGGGATGCTGCCCGGCGCACGCCTGATGTCTGAGTGCTACCAATGATTGGGTAGCGAGTCTTCTTGAAGATATTTTCAGTGTTTGAAATTTTTATTACTTTATATGTGCAAGATAAAAATCATGGAGTCTTAGGTTATATGCCGTTTATTTATTTATGAACTAGCTGTTACCCGCGACTTCGTCTGCGTGAAATTTAAGAACATTAATTTTTTTTTTTGGGGCATGTAAAAATGTTATCCATTTCAGAGATGTCCCTCACCCCTGGGAATTATCATTCGCGCGGGAATATAAAAAGGAGCTTAAGTTACTCATTACAACATTAGCTATATTCCAATGAAAGTCCCGTAAAATTTTGTTCAACCGTTTCGAAGACGTATCCCGTATTTTAAAATCCCGTTCCTTCAGAAAAATAAAATATAGCCTTAGTTGATTCTTATAGTATCATCTGTCCATCAGAGAAAGTATCATCAAAATCACTCCAGCTGTTTCGGAGATTAACCGAAACAAATAGATAGAACAAGCACACCGTCAGATAGGCGAAAAAAAATTAAAACTAAATGTATCGAATATGTTGTCATACGCATTTACTAAAAATATTTTATTTTGATATTGCAAACAGACATTTCAGTTTTATAGATATATCAGATGTTTAGCAATATAACTTGGAGAAGAAATTCAGTTTACCTCGGTTATGTTTTCTGGGTTTGTATTTGCTTTGACTCGGTTTTGAAAACTGATATTGCTGGAATATTAATAAGTTAGATCAACATTTTCAAGAACCGGAGAATTAACATTGAAAACGACCATATTTATTTAAACTTCAGATTAAAGTTATTCGACAACTGAAAAAATAATAATTAGTGACAACATAGTCGTGCTTAATGATAGTATTAGACGTATTGTGTGGATACAATAATAATTAAAAATAATTATTTAGTTCGTAAATAAGATTAACAATCTCACATAAACCCCATTATTTCGAATAACAATATACTTGACAATTTACCTTTTCCTTGATTAAAATATACCCCTATAGTATGACAGCAACTGATACAAATAAAGATTTCATTTTCTTTTCATCTCAAAATCGGAAAGAAGATAAAATGACAATGATTTTTTCTTATACAGTTACATATTGATAACGGTTTGTTAAAATTAAAAATTGTTTGAAGCTTCTTTTTTCCTTTATTTGTTCAATTCAGTAAAAAACTGGGCCCTTCTATGTGCTCTAGAGGGAGGGGAAGGCAATTCAATCAAATAATTAGCAAATATTTGTACTATGTAATTGGCTTACACAAGTGGGGTAGGCACAGAGGGCGGTCATGAAAAATTTGTGTAGTTTATTTTTGAGGTTTGTTGTGATTGTTAAATTATTTAGTGTGTTCTTATTATTTAGATGATTATTTCATAGTTGATACGGCTTTGCTACGATTATGTGAATGGCCAACAAACAGCGTTTTCTGTCTGCAAAGTCTGACAGCACGGTTGGCGCAGTGGTGGAGTGATTGACTGTTGTGCGGCGTGTTGCCGCTTCGATCCACGCACGGGAAAAATATTTGTACGGCCTACAGATTAGTGTTCCGGGTCTGGGTGTCTTGTGTATGTGAGGTTACATGTTTGTGAGCGCGCCCACAATACAGGTGTTATTACTAGTGCGGGACAAAGTTTAAAAAAAATAAGTTGGTTTACTGATTTTTTAGATCGATTCTAACCCTGATCAAATGTTTCCGAGATATCCTTTGTACCCATCTCTTGCAATATTCACAAAAGTCAATATCCAAAACATCAATACAAAATAACACGTCCGAAAAAATGCGAACATCCTCTTTGAATTTCAAATCACTTTCTGAAGAGCCGTTCGGGAGATTACAACCGATTCTCATAAACATGTACCACTTAATATGTAAGTCGGTACGCTAGTAATAAAATCGAGGCCGAACTCATTATACTATGGCGTTATGTACGGAACCCAGTTCTTGATACGCAAGCTACGCACCTGACCGGAATTGAAATCTTCAAAGCCATCGAAGTGTAATGCTATTGCAATTTTGATAATGTATACCGAACGAGAACCTCGAGATTTTTTCAAAGGAGTCAATGTGCGTAAAAGGTCCTATTACGGTTGGTGAAGGCATTCAAAACCATGTTTAGAAACTGTTCTTGCCTCGGGATGCTATTTTCTGAAAGTAATCGGGTTGCGGTAGTGCGTTGCTGATAGCGTTTGGTGCTTGTTAAATACTAATCAGCAGTAGCTGCGGGTTTTCTGTGGAAACTTATTTCTGTATTTTTCAAGACTTTTAGTTTTTCGACTCGATATTATTTGCTTCAAATGGATACGCAACACTGATAGTGATTTCTGAATAGCTAAAATTATTCAATGACTTCTCCCGCTTAAAGGTGAAATGAGAGAGTTTATCAGACTTTTAGTGACTAAAACCCACCTGGTCTTCACTCATCTTTTGCGATCTAGGGCAAGGTTATTCTTTAAAACATTCCCAGAGCCTACTAAATTACTGCTCATGATCTGTTTTAAAAACTCCAAATCATAATTTGAAGTCTGTTCAATATTATCTTATAGTCTTGTTATTAAGTCATAAACTGTAAATCTTGACTTTCATAATGTACTTTTAGTGGTGTTATTGAAATAAATTATTGGACTTTGCATAAAGGAATATGCATGCAATTTTTATGAAAGATGATATATATATTTTTTTTCTAATGCTTTGTTATGCGATTAATATTGATTTTGTTTTCACGGTTAGTAATACTATTTTACATATTTAATGATAAACTGGTTAGTTAGGTATCAAAAATTTTGTTCATGCATATTCCTTAATGGCGCGATGACGTCACGCGCGAACGCCGGCGTTCGCTTGGGTTTATGAAGGTTAAAAGAAAGAAAAGTTGACAATACCATAACGCAGCAAGCGATATCATCACAATTTTCAATTGCCTACATCCACCTTAAATGTCACTTTTAATAGTCCTCTTACACGTACGGCAAGACTTTATAATGAAAGGTCCAACTTGATGGATTCATTTTGTCAATGTCATGCATACTTATTATTTGCATGGTTACCGAAATGCCAATTTTAGATGTAAGTTTATTTGAATTGTAAGTGACTGTGCTGTCGGTATGCTTATTAAAAATAAATAAAGATGTAGGTAGTAACTTTTTACTATTGATCAGTTTGCAAGAAATGCACTCAAAGTATCGATGCCCTAAACGAGAAAAGAAGTCAGACACATCACATAATAAGAAAAGCTGCTTTGAAAAATTATTCATAACAGTCTTTGAGAGCTAACCGAGGGGTATGTTGAGGAAGCGTGGAGCCACGACATCAGTCTTGTATAGTTCATGAACGAACTAGATCGTTAGACCGCTTCTGTGGGTGAACTACGTGAACTAGATACTAGATCTGTCACTCTTCATCTAGTTTATTCGATATGACCTACTAATTGGGCACTTGCTAGACTCTTTTTTATTATTTACATCTAAAAACGTAAATAGGAAGAATGGTTTCAAATTGGATCTCAATTAAGTAATTTAGGTAAGAAACCTTTCAAATCTGAAAAATGCACAAACTACAATGTGACGTCATCGCGTTTACATTAGTTTACGTGCGTGAAAAAGACATAGCGAGATGTTCACACCCACTCTTCGTCATATAAATGTTTGAGACATAATAACTGCTTCATTTTGTGACCAATTTCGATGCGATCTTACTTAACTAATATCCGTTGAGATTAGCTAACGTAAGTCGTAACCGAAATTCAGTCGGGAGGATTTTTGCTCATCATTTCTACTACCTTTCAGACCTCCACAAAACAATTACTGAGCAACACGATACTCCTTGGATAGAGAGATGGTCAGACTTTCTGGCGCTTGACTATCTATAACGACTGTCAAAAAATTCCGTATGCCAACTGGGATTATTACTATTATTGCTTTTTTCTAATCCAAAAACGTTTAGCTGCTGCGCAAAGGCGTTACTCCATTCCTTCTATAATTCCCAGCTCTGAGCCACTTCTTGACAATTACTAAAGAAGACATCTAAGTGGTTCCGCCATCTACTTCTCGGTCTTCGGCGTCCCTGTCGTGCGATTTCAGGGCACTAACTTTGTTTTTTACCGGCCTACCGTACAGACATGTCCAGCTCAGTTCCACTTAAGCCTTCAATGACCTGTGTTTTCGGAGGACAGTTTAGGGTTTCGGACGCAAAATAAACACCAAATATACGATACATATAGAAAACGTACTCCATATAAAAAAATTAAGTTTAACTGATCTAGATCGCTTCCTCGCATAGCCCCGCTGGCTTCGTGCCCCTTCCGGAAGTCTTAACACTGTTTTCTCAGGCACTCGGCGACGCCTTATTGGCTCCGATACAAATTTTGTTTAGCTTAGCCGCTGCAGATCGGAACCCAGCCTCGACTGTTATCATACCGCACAGCTGATTTATTTAAACGTTGATTAAAGAAAAATAGGACTGGTAAGGAAAACGAAACTTTGAATAAATAATGATTTAAAAGTCAACTCGTTACTTAAATTCAATTTAAAGTTGGGAATTGAAAGAAAGGTAATCAAAGAGCTATTAAGGAGTAGAATGATGCTGAGAATACTCAGATGGGTCTAACTTTGCACCTTGTTGTATTTATTAAACCGAAAAACATTTATTTTGATCAGGTTATACTATTACGTTAGGCATGCAATTGATACAAATAGCTAAACATGTGGACTATAGATTAATACCTGACTGTTACAACTTTATACCATGTTTAAGGCAAATAAAGACTTATCTTATCTTATCTTATCTAGTTTCTGCTGATAGCTTCGTTCACGTGAATGTCGTTTAAGTGAAAGCCAGAAAAAAAAGTAGCTCTTGTCCTTTCTTGGGGTTCAAGCTTAATCTGCACCGAATTTCACCAAAGTCGGTTCAATAGTTTAACCGTAAGAGCGTTACAGACAGAGTCACTTTCATATTTAGATAATAAAAATTTGTATAGATTGCTGTATCCAACAGGGTCTTATTAACACACAAAAAAAAAATACCACCCATCCTTCAGCACTTGCTACTATTTCAAATAATACTTTCTTAGTATTCCTAATATCTCTATATTTTTATTAAACTGGTTAACTTACATGTTCGCAAGCTCACACTATTCTTTCCCAACTTTAAACTGATCCAACCACACACGTGTAGAACATATTACACGTACAATCCAACTTTATCCACCGCGGAACACATTCTCCATTCCTTATTACAGTTTAACAACCCACTATAAAATATATTAGAGGAAAAATGACACGAAATTAGGCACGTAAAAGTCCAGAGCGACTTTACGGGACCAAAACTTACCGGACATAAAAATCCTTCGGAATTACTCAAGTTCCGTACAATTTTGACATCTTTTTAAGCACGAGCGTTTAAGTAAATCGCTCGCGGCTACGGAGCGTCGTAGACATCTGTTACGTAGCACGGCTACGCGTTTTCGTAGACGTTTCGTAGCTTTGTGTTCAAATTATCACGGCATTGTTAACTTTTTTTTGGGTCAAATTAATATATTTCTTTTTTTCAGGTTCGTGCGTTTTTGTCTTTCTACTAATTATCATTATGTTCCATTCTTCTTTTGTGTTTTAACAGAAAACTCGATAAAATGTTACTTTGGATTTTTATACGAGTATTTAAACTTCTTATTGTTTTATGAAGGGATAGGTGAGGTGACATCACATTAAGAAAAGGAATAAAATTAACAGATTTCTCACCAGCAAATCGATCTTCTTCATGAAGTTTAAACACTACGTTTTGGAGCCCCATAGGCCTCCTCCATCCTTCCAGCATAATTGCTTTAAAATTTGCATTACCCTGGTTGCCCTGCAGATCTTTTCAATTCTGATTCGATGGTTATTAGAAGCACAACACCTGTGGTAGTAAACCGAGGACATGCCGGCGACAATACGACCGAAGCCTACCGGGCCATGGGTTGAGACTTCCGAGAGGGCAAAGAAGGAACATAGGTGTGGTTTTAGTCAGTAAACATTCTGCACGCGTTCCACCCTTGAGAGGGAGAAGTCATTGGATGATTTTCCACCTTAAAATAATAACCATATCATATCTATCCTTTTGCAAGAATTCCGTGTATACTACATGTGCTGTATCTGTCCCGAATAAAGGTATTTCTATTCTATTCTATTCTTTCTAATCGTAAAGTACGTATAATGAATCGACTTCCACCGCCATGTTTCTGTCACTGTCAACTTACCGACAGGCGATAACTTAGACTAGAACTTTTAAATCATGCTTAAACAATTCACGGAGCATTCTCTTTACCCACCACATCCCACTACTGACATCCCAGCTCCCGGTACCATTTTAAAACATGTCAAATATTTAATCTCACGTATGGTCACGTTTATCACAAATTTACGAGCAAAGCCAATGGACAAGCAGTAGGGGAGATAAACCTTATGTACATAAGAAAATTGCATTCACTGTAACGTCTTGAATGGCAGCGTTGCTATGAATTTATTTTGGTGTTCAATGGGGGACTTTGTGGTTAGTGGTAAAATAAAAGCAATATTTGCAGAAAATTTATGAGTATGACAGTGACATTGCAGGACCCCCTGTAATGTCACTGTCAAACTCATAAATTTATTTAAGTTTGTCCACCATAAACTAACCATGTGATTCCACCAATATTGATGGCTGATTTTTCACGATTATGTTTTCACTTAATTCGTTATGTTTCTGAAACTAATAATATGTTAAAACCATTTTTTTAAATACATAGATATTAGAAGGACAATTCTAGAAAATTCTTTTTTATTATGCATAGGTTGTCGTTTGACCATTATATCACCTAATGGTAAGCGATGATATGTCGTATGAGAGATGTCGTAAGTCAGATGTCACTTACATCCACCAATCTGCACTGGATTCGATGAGGTGATTTATGGCCCATTCCGTCTCCTAGAGAAGAGGCCAGAGTCCCAGCAGTGGGAACATTATACAACTGATTATACTATGCTTATGCAAATGGAAAATAATACGAACAACATGTTGCCTTGAGATATTACAAAAGATTTTTTTAATAGAATCTTTTGAAGGAGTCTTTAGTGAATTTTAAAATATTTATAAAACAATAACACTTTGCACACAGGACTTGTCCAGAGTCTGTACTTGTATGTCTGCATGTGTGGCTCCCTCGTATAATAGAAGTGTTAGTGCTATCACGCCTATTATGCGCTCCGGATTGTCTCCATCTTCTTAATTATTAAGTACAGTATTAGCAGTTTCACTACCATTCTCGAAAAGTAAACAAACGTACAAACCAGATTGCTTTCTTATTCATCTTGAAACTTCCTTACAAAGCACTTCACTTTTGGTCTCATCTACTAAAAAATTTCAAGCAAAAAATTTCCACCAAATTATCAGCCAATAAAAAGAATGTACCACCAATTTGGCGCTACATTCACCCACTTACGCCACAATGAACAGCTTTCATTCTTCCCTCATGGAACCGGCCCAGAGTCCCAGTCTACCTGCACTACTCCGTTATTAATGAGATTTCTTGTTTCCACACCGATTTAAATATTTTATAAAGCCACGTGCAGCCGGGGGAAGACATATGTATGTTTTATACAGCAATAACCCGAAGTTAGGGGTGAATTTGTTCGAATACATGTGTAGTTTTTCAAAGATGGTCTGGTGCGATGAAATATTTTTTTCTATTGTTTCGCTGTTTTCCTGTGTTATTTTTATCTTGAGTTATTATACTTCAGTTCTACTCACAATTTCCTTATGCCGTATAGTTTTTGGGACACATTAGGTATAGCTATCATAAGACACTTATATTTACAGAATAGTAAAAAGATTATAAAAGCCGAATACAAGAATAAGGAAATAACTGTATTAACATGATAATTATTCTACCGATCCTAGCAAAAAGGTATGTCCGGGATAAAAGGTTTCATCATATTCCCCAATCAACTGCATACAACAGGTAATATAATAAATGCACATTCCAAAAGTAGTGTGTTCATGAATCGGCGGCGACTGAATCGATTTCAGTTATTTTTAAAACAGGTGTTTTTTTTATTATATATTTTGAAAATTCTCAATAAATCTTCATTGCATCACTAGAGATTATGGTGTGCGTGTGTAGTTACCAATACTGATACGCTACCAATGTGATGCGTCGATTCCCATATTATTTTTCTACTATTAAAATAACAAATTGTACTTCAATTTGTAGTTATTATTGTAGTTACATGTTGTCTAAGTACAAATAACTAATGCAACTCATTATGCTCCACTCAACTGTGCTTCGTCAACTAAATCAAATCAATCCAACTACGCTCCAATAACCTAAAACAGCGCTATCTTTAACTGAAACTCGGCAACTCGTCCCCATAACTTGTGTACGCAAGTAGGATTAGACAATACTTGCAAGTGCGGCTAAGATAAGATGTAGCGAGTCTAAGATATCTGCCTGTGGGTGGCTAATATAAGACGTAGCTGGTCTAAGATATCTCGACGGAGTGCGATAAAGGATTTGTGTACGTGCATGCTTGACGTCAACCGCGAGTTGACGCAAGTTAGAGGAGAATAGGACATTTGTATGGTATCGCGTTGTAGTTTTAGTTGTGAAGATCTATAGTGAGTGGTACGTGGTATAAGGTGAGAGAGAGTAAGGTGAATTATGAAGAGGTCGTGAATTACATATTTCAACTTCTTGCGTGCCAGCACTTCTTATCCATACAGGTCTCCCTCTATGGGAAAGAATGTTCAATAAAATGGAAACTCATTTAATTTAAATGATCTTGTGCACACTAATAAATTCAAATACAACTGCACAGTACGACGTTGTTGAAGAGAAACGCGGCACGGCAACGGCGCGGGACCGGGAACGACAGCATTGGCATTAATAATAATATAATAACCATAATTTCAGATAAACAGTACCCATATCATAAATACCTTATATGTATGTTAACATAATTATATAAAATTATTTTGTTAGTAATTAGCAGTGGTGGCCGAGTGGTAACGGCCCCGACTTACGAATTGTAGGTCGCGGGTTCTAACCCAACCAGTGTGTAATTTATTTCATCACCACTGCTCTCAAAACGGTCAAGGAAAACATCGTGAGGAAACCGGCATGTCCTAGAACCAAAAAATCGAAGTCATGTGACATTCACTAGCTGATTATGCTATTATGTTATGGTTAGTAATTATGATTTAAAACTATGTTAGTAACACTTTACTTCGCACTATATCGTCTTGGTGCTGCCCTGTGGTATTTGTCCGCAGAAGCGACGGAACACCACGCCGTGGCCAAAAGTCTTCTTTCGTATCAAGGTGCAGAAAACAGTTCGGTGTTCGCACCACAAGCGCCTTAAAATTGGCTTTGCATTGTCCGACACGACCGCGCTTAGACGTACCTTTAGACTGTACTACTTGATTGCTATTATTGTAAACCACCTTTAATCAAACTTTTAATACATGCTTGTTTTACTATCGCCTAGCCCTACACACATCTATACCAATATTATAATATACAACCAAAGTTTATTTGTCTGTTTTTGTTGTAATCTTTTATTTCAAAGTTTTATCATAAAATGATTTTCAATCATTTTTATGATAATTTAAATAAGTATAAACTTTTTACCTGTTTTGTTATCATATTTTCTTTTTCTATTTTGTATGTACATTAATAGTTAAACATACTTAAATAAATAAATCAAAATAAACTGGATAAGTAGCTTGTTTTTTGATGACCTACCACACCGTAAGTCCAGTATCTCGTGTTGGTATTATCTAGATAACTTCAGCATTCATACCCTTGAATACAGAGCAAAGAAATAAATTTAAAAAACTCCTAAATATCGCTCATCACTTATAACTGGGGTAGTTGGCAGCGAGTTCCTGAGAAGCAGGACTAGAGTACACCTTGAGAGGTGTTACAGACTTCGCTCTTTGAACCTCTCACTTTGATGGTACAGTCACTGGGGAACTATCGTGTTTTACTAGGCCTGAACTTCAGCACAAATCAAAGTACCAGAATTTTATGTAACACTAGTTTTTCCTACGGTTTACTCTCGTGACCCTATCCTAAAGGAACTGTCATTTTTGTATCACTCTAATATGATAAAGACGAAAGTTTTTCAGTGTGTATGTGTGTGTATATGTTTGTTACTTTTTCACACTCGAACGGTTGTTCGGATTTCAATGAAGCTTGATACATGGATAGACCACGTCCTGAAAAGTACATTGGATACTTTTGTCCTGGAAGTATGTTCCCTATGGATAATTGTCAACTACCACGAGAGCAAAGCCGCTGGCAGCAGCTAGTGTGTTAAAAATAGCCTAACTTAGTCAAAAATGTTCTCTCAATCATTAAATACATTGTCATTACCCGATCACTAAGTACTTCCTTTTGTTATGTAGGAAACTATCAAATATCTAACTTCTTCACTCGCTCTGGATTTATCGAGAGGGACAGCCGTGTAACTTAAGTTGCCCTTTGCGATCTACACCCACGGTAACTGTTTCGAATAATCCCACAGCTCTTTGTAAATACTTCCTGAGATTCTTTCTCTAACAAACAAACAATTTTACATCTTCAGAATAGTTATTAACTAGGTTATATATTTGAGCAACTGATAAAATAGAAAAATGGTATATCTGATGAGGTTTTGCAAAATTTCTTTTCCTGATGTCCCCTGGGTACATACAGTTCTATTCCAATATACTTATGTAGCTAGTTTCTTACACAACACAGGTGTTTGTTCTGCCCACCCCCATAATCCCTTTGTCGTTCCATACAACGCTCTTGAGAAAAGCACGGTGTGAGCTATTGACAACCATGGGGTTATAATTTACATATTCCTCGCTGGCACTAAATTATAGATAGTGGAGATAGTTTTGCACTGAACACTCGCCTGTAAATAATTCTAGCGCTACTGGGGGAAGAGCTTTTCTAATACAATACTAAACTTCTGCTAAAACAGGTCTCACAAAGTATGGACTCTCGTTTTGTCCCTTAGGGGATGATTTTAAGAAATCGTCTCTTAGTGCTTACCTACGTCACAAAAGGAAATCTTGTGCAAAATTTCACGCTCCTAGTCCCAGTAGCTACAGCCAAAACTACTGGGGCTAGGAGCGTAAAATTGTTTGCTTTGATATTTCAGTCAGTTTCTTCTTTTATGTATATAGATGTTGTAGTGGTGAAGATCTACTTATTGAGTATTGTTATGTGAGTATTAGACCCACGAATCTTAGGACCGAATTTGAAAAGGCGTCATAACAACTCGGTTTTTCAAAATTCGGTAGTCAAAATACCTATCCGCCCCATCTATGAAACACTAAGTCTACCGCAACTGGTAAGACTAGGAGTCACATATCACCACCACAGTAATAGCTGAGTCAAGGAAAGACTATGAACTAGTAGACTAAAATATGGCCGTATTAAATTGTCCCACAATCCCTTCTACACACAATAAACAAGCTAGAGTATACTAGTGTACGCGGTTCCGCAGTCTTAGAGAATATTGCGCCATAACTCGGCCGGTTGGAACTGGATTTATCCGGTTTACTATGCGCTGCTACTTCATAAAGGCAGTTACGGTATAATCCGTAGTATAAACGCGTTTTCTGACTATGTTTGTGTTTTGAATGCTAATATTTGGTAGCGCGAAATTGCCGGTGTTTTTAAATCGAAAGGAGTAATACTGGTAGTTTTCGCTTTAATTTTGGCATCCTTTTTAGCCGGTTCGAGTAAGCACTTTGCTTGAATAAACTTTGGAATTATTTTGCCTTTGGTTAGTTATAGTAAACTACAATGGTTTTGTACTACACCAGGATGCTTTTTGGATTCTATCTTCTTTTCCAAAATAGTTATTTAGTGCTACTATCACACATATATCGTTTATTTATTTTAAGGAAAGCACCAATTTAAAATAATAGTAAGTAGTCTATTAATTTCATATACTTCAATTTATTATTATTGTTTTTATGTGAAAAACTCAACAAAATGTTAAGAACCTATCCAGAAAAGGTGGTAATAATTTACGTACATCAATCGAACAAGTCTACAACAATCGTTACGAATTCCCATACAGTACAATACAACACAACACACAAATTTGATTATAAAATACTCAGCATTATTCGTCTCAATAATTCGCTGGGAAAAAATAAATTACCCCAAAATTGGAATAACAAGATAGGCACGAGAATAATTCCCATTGTCAGGGGACTTGAACTTATTGAGGGAAACCAATTTACCCCAGAAAAATCCAGTTTTTTCCGGTTCGAACCGGATAGGAGTCGATCTATCTGGTCGGTACCGGTAAAAACAAAGATTTAGATGCGACTGTGTTGACGTTGTTTCGTGTTTATTGTAAAATGTAAATGGATTATCGTAACGATGTTTCGGAAAATTATTATTTTGTGTTTGTGAGGGGTGGGAAGACGTGGCAAAAATATGATTGCCTTTTTTGTTTTTCTATAAATTTGTTTTCATTTTAGTTCTGAAAAAGAAATTTTGGTAAACGTAGAGTACGTAGAAAATCCTTGATCGTAAAGTTTCAGAGCCAACGCATTTTACATTGGGCATACCATGATCATAGTGGTAAGTATGGTATGGTACCCTCTTTGAGGAATGGCTGGACAGATATCCTCACTTTCCGCATGATGTATATCCTCACCGGACATGGTAAGTTCGAGAGGTACCTGCATCGGATTCAAGCAGAAGAAACGCCCGGGTGCCATTGTGCGGACAGTACGGAGGTCAAGGTGGAGCATGCGGTGGAGGTGTGCCACGCTTGGACGGAGCACCGACGTGTTCCCTTGGAAGTTGTCGGCGGCGTCAACCCCTCGTATTGGGTCCATGCTATGGTCCTGGAAGCTCTTTCTACGAAGCAGTAATGCTAGCAAAAGAGAACCGCACGCGTGATCTCCAGCCGCCGCAACCCTAACCCTGAATTCGAATCACGGTAGGCGCAGGGATTTTTTCTTTTTTTTCCGACGGGAAAATCCTCTTATGACATCCCCAACTCTTGGGCGGGGCGACAGATAGTGTCAAACTTTTACTGACTAAAACCCACTCCTGTTCCTTCGTTGCCTTTCGTACCAGGACCTAGTCTTCCTTGCAGAATCAGACCATTGGCCCCAGTAGGCTTCGACCCTGCTGGACCCCTACAGTTGCTGACATCTCCTTGAGGCACGCGTGGAGGAACAGCACGCGCCGTTAACGACTTGGCTTCGGTCCGGACGGTTACCGTACGGTCGGACGGCGAGCCACCCATTGCTCGCCGTCCGCAAGCCCGCGCCTACGGTGGCCGGAAATTGGGATTGGAATCCCGGCGGTGGTTGGGGTGTGAGGACCGCTGCCTCACGCCGCCTCCTTTGTAAGCATTACTGCTTCGCAGAAGGAGGCGACCGCCTGCCACTCCTCCTCGCTCCGGATCATGGCCTGTACCAAGGCCCGGCGCGAAAGATCGCCGCCGCCGATCGCCCCCACGAGGACAAGGCGTTGCTCTGCCCAAGCGGGGCACTACTTCAACGTATGCTCCACCGTGTCCTCCGGGCGGTCCACACAGTGGTGACACCCGGGCGTTTCTTCCGCACGAATCCGATGCAGGAACTTCCCGAGCTTTCCGTGTCCGGTGAGGACCTGCGTCATGCGGAAGGTAATGACGCCGTGTTGCCTTTCCAGCCACTCCTCAAAGAGGGGACTTACCGCCATAATTACGGCGTGCCTATTGCAGGGGTGGGATGATTTTTCACTTAAAAAAAAAACCATTTTGCATAAACGTATTCAAATAAAACTCTCAATTCCAAAAGACCAGACTAATCAAAAATTTTTGAACACATCAAAGACTTTCGAAACTTCTCACACAAAAACCATATTTCAAAACTTATTCGTACGTGTCCAGATCGCAGACGTACTCTCAAAGGGACGATATCAATATATTAACATACGATGGTTTTCTTTCGCCTATTCCACCCCACCGCCCTCACGCGGCCGTATCGCGAACTATCGGCGCCAACTTTGCTCTATGCAAATTTAAACGCCTGCATTTTATGGCTGAGATTCGTTGTAAGTTATGAGCTGTTATTATAGTTTTTAGGGGTTGGATGTTTCTCTTATTATGATTATGGGGTGGAAGGGGGACGTTAATATGTATGGAAATTAAATTTGTATGAAGTATCCCTTCGTAAGAATACACAATGTGGTATCAAACGTCGTCTTAGGCTGTATTTTAAGTGTCCATTTTGGACAAAACTATTTTTTTTACATATGTTTTAGCACCCAATGATGATGCTTAATATAAAGAAATAACGTTTGTAGACTTAATATTCTGCAGGGCATTCCTTTCCTAATTTAACACGAATATCCAAAGATGATTTTTTTAATACCCAATGAGTCCTTTTATATATGTACAAACGGGTAGACCGTTTGTACATATTATTACTATTTTCAGATTGTATACATACCTACCTATTAAGCTATAATATTTATTAGTTAAGATGTTGAAAAGTAGTTCATATTTATTTTGTTTATAGCTATAGTTGAATAAAAAATATCCAAAGTAGGTAAGATACATGCAAAAATAATATTACTGCAACTAATAAAACCAGAATAAAAGGGGAGAGTAGGTAAGGGTGAATCATCCACTCTACCACGTTCAAAGATCGGTAAAGAAATAACAGGTTAACATTTTAAATATTCAGAACGTGCAGATATAAAGTCATCTGGGTAAACGAGAAACCGGGTGCACAGAATAAAATCATAAAGTCCAATTTTACGCCACAGTGTAGCAGAGTAAGTGAGATAATGCTAAATAAAATGCCAGTGCGATTGTAACTAACTGCTTTCTTAGCTGGATACTCGATGAGATTCGATTATGCTGTGGAACTAAGATATGAGATTGCGAGGCAGTGTATAAAGGATTTCAGTTATATGTAAGTTTATTTGCTTGATACTTTGTAGGATTATTGTTTGTTTTGGAAATAACGTTTAAATTGGAGAAAATAAAATATCAATCAATTTCTCATTTTAATGACTAATGCCGACAGCGGTAGACTCTTGAGCCATTTAATTTCATTGAACGCCGTGACGTTGCTGTTACTATACCAGACCAAGTACAACGAGATAAATGAGATAATAGTAATATTCACGCAACGCCATTCCACAACTTTCACACAATGCCATCTAGTCTCAAACTAAGCAGAGCTTGCGGTATGAGTACTAGACAACTGATAAACACACTTACATCTTTTTAAATACATACATATTATAGATAAATTACACCAAGACAGAACAAATGATCGCACTCATCACACAAACATTTGTCCTGGGTGAGAATCGTACCCACGATCTCCGGCTTAGCAGTCAGGGCCACTAACCACTAAACCAACAGGCTAGTCAAATATACTAAAAAGCTCAAACACATAATTTTCACTGCATAGCATAAAAAACTGAACGACTCTCCAAATTTTTCACTTTCCAACACTTTATGAAACATTAAAAATTTCACAAATGAAGTAACAAAATTAACTTAACGACTTAAAACTACCAACAAAAAATGCACAAAAAAAAACTACAACAATATTTACTCCATGAATATTCTATTAGCGTACGGATCTTTTTACTCTGTGGCAGTTTTAAGATGGTGTTCCATACACTGCAGTTTGGGTAAAATTTTAATTAGCCTTACATTTTAGTCGTTTTTGTTGGCATTTTTAATAGGAAAGCTAAATGAAAGTTATTATTGTGCTGTGCTTAGCTTCAGCGGGGATGCACCTGCTCTGGGGTTATAAAAGTCTAGGAAAAATATAAGATGGTATGTTAGAATGGGAAAATGTCGTGTGTAAATTAAAATACAAAGGTGGTTTTACCTACTTCACACGGCCTTTAGATGGAAAATCATCAAATAACCTGTCTCGCTCTGTGTGGAGCGAGAGGGAGTTTCAGACTTTTACTGACTAAAACCTATCCTTTTTCTTTCAGTTGCCCTTTACTTTCCAAGCCCGCGGTGATTCTTTCAACCCATCCCCCAGCTTTGGAATACATTTTAAAATTGCAACCATAGTAGGCGCAATAAAAAAAAAACGAATGTAAACAAAAATCGGGAGTTTTGTGTTGCAGCTACTTAATTTAATTACAATACTGGATTAGTAAAGAATCAAAGAATTCGGTGCGTTAAGTGAATATTGTGATGCATCGTTTACAGTAAGGAGGAAGCGCTGCCATTTTGATGTCATTTTACAGCAAGATTCGAGATTTTTTTATTTTATTTGAAACCGATTTCTTATTCGAATTTTTTACCAGGCAAACAAGTTTCAACTAAGTTAGGAATGGAATAGATCAAGAGAATCTTGATAGAGAGTCTCATGCTGCTGCACCTTATTTACATTCAGGTTGGGTCTGTATTTCACCGTATATTTATAATCCTGTTCAAAACCCAACTTACTCTAAACGCTGCAAACAGCAACAGTTTCAAACCTCACGAGAGAGAGAACACACGTACTTTTTTAATCACACCGTTTTCTGCTATGCAAGTTAGAATTGGCATAGAGAAGGCACCTCAGTACAGAAGGTACACTTAATATAAAAAGTGGGAAGGCTGAACTGCAACATTACACGACATCAGGCTTGCGAATGACGTTTCTGTTTGCATTCCCGCCACCAAACACTGCGGAGAAGTCACATGACAAGTAACAAGACAGGTAATCTCGTTGCCATACCACATGTACTTAGTGTTTGGTGGGAACACTAATAGAAAACTCATTTGTCTATCGCCTAGGTCCTTTAATTATCATAATTATTTAGACTCAATGTCTCTACACACAATGTAAACTATTGTTATCTTTTTTATAGCTATTGGTTCTCCTATAATTAAACAAATAAACAATTTAAATTATCTTAGAGCATTTGCTTTGATATATTATAATTTAGCAAACGCCATGCAGGCTCGAGGAAAGTGGTGGAGAGAAGCCTAAAAATAGGCCAGAACAGGCTTGAAAGAAATCTGTAGAAGTTTTAAGAAAATACAATAACTTCACCTTGACTTTCGCAGGAACTGAAAATGGCATATATATAGCGTTACATTGTTTGACCCTATCTGACTAGATAAGTGACTACTCATTATGTCACATATTATCTTAGTTTTGTCAAATTACATCATGCTGCCAGCACCTTCACCCGATAATAATAATAGAAAATTATCCTAAGGTAACATAATCATGTGATAAAAAATATTATTTATTTATTTATTTCTTTATTACACAACTTAACTTATTAACAAGAAATAATCAATTTCCTATTTCAGGACATGGTCTACCCATGTACCAAGTTACATCAAAATTCGTTCAGCCGTTCGAGCGTGAAGAAGTAAACATACACATCAACACTCACAAACTTTCGCCTTTATAAGTAAAAGTTTATTTACCTGATACTTCTGTTCTTTTTTATAGTATCTGTCTTAAAGTTCAGCATCTGTTTTTATGCAGCGTGCAACACTGGCTGATTTATTGCCCATGAAACGAGATGATAGCGCCGTCTCTTTCACACGCTAGGATGCACAGGTTTTTGTTAGAAACACTGTAAGTGATGGAATGAGAAGAAATATTGAATTGAAGTTGTTCCAGTTCTTTGCAGGTAACGTATTACTGGAATGGAAAACTACGTTGGCATATAAAATGTATATGTCGGTGAAGTCAATAGTACGGAAGCTTGAAAACGAATGAACGAGCTAACCGCGGGTTCTGTCAAAGTGACAGATGTCACTTTGACAGAACCCGCGGTGACGTTTGCACGAACCGAGCAGATAAAAGTACCGACCGCAGAGGTCCGTGGCTCTTTTCCTCTGTCGGCAGCCGTGCGTACAACGCCTAGTCTCGGGGACTGTCTCACTGCTCGTTGCGTGAAGTTAATACCTAAAGCTTGCATCATAATAAATCAGTTATGTGATCTGGAATAGTTTGTTTATTGCTCGCTATCCAGCCGTCGCCCACAAAACAGAGTATCTGGACAGAGCTTCAATGATGATCGGCATCCTGCGCCGACATATATATATTATTCTCCAACAGCTACAACTTAGAGGTCTTTTCACATCGCCGCTTACCATCAGGTGAGATAATGATCAAACCAAAAGTGAGCCTATCAGTAATAAGAAAACTAAATCTCGCCACAAGCTTTTATATCATATAAATCGTGTAATGACGTTATAAGTTGATAGTAAAAGTTTTGAAGTAAAAATATTTCTTTAGCACATTGAAATAAAAGCTTGTTTTTAAAAAAAAAAAAATATAAAGATACGATGATACATTTGATACCCATAATATAAGAAAGCATAAAAAACTTAATCCAACTTCTTTACAAGTACGCCATTTTGGACTTAGAGTGACGTCACTTTATTTTTTCAATTATTTTAAAGAAGCTCTTTCTTTTAATACCCATAATGTAGGAATGCATTAAAAATAACTAGTCCGCCATCTTGGATGCTCCAACATGTTGGATTTAGAATGACGTCACATAGCTAATCCTGTATTATCATCCAAACTAAACGTTAAAACAAAATTTCAGCTCACTCGATTGACGATATCTGGTTCAAAATGGAGTTGCAAGATTCCACCCGAACAGATAAAGTTACATATATGCATACATTGCAAGTTAAATAAAAGCTTGTAAACAAATGTACATAGGAAACGGACCTCATAAAAGTCAAAAACAATTTAAGGTTTTATCATCATCATCTTCCTGCCCTTGTCCCGTTTTATTTGGGGCCGGCGCAACACCTTTCAACTTTTCAGTAACAATTTACGGTTTTATATTATTAGAAAAAAAAACTAAACAATAATGCCCTACAGTAAAAAAAATGTTTTTTTTACAAACGTTTCGGGGAACACATTTCATTTCGTGACTGCTGGATAGTGTTTGAGATTGTTGTATAGATGAATAACTTCCCCTGCCTACTCTCCTGTATGCTAATCTGTCTGGATAGCTCATAAAGACGCTCTGTCTTGAATTTTGAAGTCTCTACCTTTAACACGAAGTTTTAAGCCATGGCTAAGTAATTTCAAACTCTGAATTTTGGTCTAAAAGCAATTATTTAGAAAGCCAGATCTTGATTGCCTTTGTATCTGAAAATAGTAAAAGAGGTGTACGATAACATGGAGAAGAAAGAAAATTAGTATAAAGATCAAAGAAGTCCTATTCATAACATTGTTTTTTTTTTTATTATAATCTTTATAATAATAAAAAAAAAATATGGTGAATAGGACTTATAAAATTGATGGACACACATATAATTGAAATAAGTATAGTTACCACTATGATTATTTTATTTGAGTGTAAACAAAGTTTATATACTCAAAACTGAATCAAATTCTTTATTACCATACTTTACGAACACACCATAACATTAAACAAACAAATTACTCTCATACATTACCTTAAATGCCGTATTTAAAGTTCTCGTCCAAAAACTGCAACAATCCTGGCAACACTAGCCATACGGCGAAGTTTGCACATCTCATTTAGTTAATTTATTCGTCGTGGCAACACCGCGACCTGGGGGAATTTGCTGCAGCTATGGGCTCTGAAGTGGCATCTCTTTGCCGTTTTCTTGTTGAACAAGCACTTTTATTGAATTGTGAGAGAATATTGCAGTGGTCTTGGGTAAAATGGGTATTTTAAAAAGCAGGTAAGCTTTCTCTCTTCGTGTACATACATGTATATAGCTGCCATGATTGGTTGGTTGGTTACATTTAAAACAACAGGCAATAGAAATAACAAACAAACTAGTGAAGAAGAGTTTAATAAAAAAAAACATGGTTCAAAACTAATAGATTTCAATCAAAGAAATGGTCTATCAACAATAAAAATGACTAGCACGATGTTCATAAAGAAAGTACTTAGTAAAATATCAATTTATTTGCCAATATAAAAGTTATAAAATTGACTCTTTCGTATTAGATCAAGATCATAAATTACTGCGGACCTCCTTTTATTAAAACTTACGACGAAAATAAAACTCAATACCACTTTGATCCCTTGAAATAAAAATATCCATATTCTTAGAATAGTTTGTAGTCTCAATTCACCCCCGACGCTGGAAAGGACATTAAACAGATTTTGCGCTCATAAAATCCGTAATTTGAATTCCTTGAGACCTTGCAGGGGTTCGCCCGGATCTTCTAATAAGAAGGGTTTGGGTGTGGGTATGTGCGCATGTTTGTTGCTAATATATTCAGGATTGGATTAATTTGAGAAATTATTTTTGGCTTTGTACAAGATTATGACATCTAGGTCGACTTAGACGTATTCCTTAGGAATGTAGCAAGAAGTAGCTCAGAGCCAGAAACAATGAAAGGAAAAGATGGAGATCTTTGCCCAGCAGTGGAATATTATAGGCTAAATATAATAATCATAGTTCCATACTAATATTGTAAATGTGATAGTATTTCTGTCTGTTACGCTTTGAAGGTTATACTACTGAGCCCATTTTCATGAAGGTACGGAGCAAGTTTGAACTCCAAGACGACAGACAAGAGGCGTATGGACATAGGCTACTTTTTATCTGTCTTCGACTTCGCGTCTGCAAAAACAAACATTTGCGCAGCCGAAGCCGCTGATAGAAGCTAGTAATATAATAATAACAAGAATATGTAAGCAATCGGTCTTCTTAAAATGAAGAAGCAAGTCTGCACATAAAGACTATAGGAGTTTTAGTTCCAAATAACAATGAACACAAATAATTTTATGATTACCAACAACAATAAATCACAATGTATCAGATTTCTAATTGAAAAAGTTAGTTTTTAAGCCATTTCATTTGATTCACTTACTCTAAAAGTTTATAGAAAATTTAAAAAGAATATTCCGAGCAAAGCCGGAAGGCATACTGACTATAAAGTCTGAGAGGACCGATAGCCAGAATAAGAAGGGAGGGAGAATTTTATTTATGGCGTCATCAATGGCAACGTCAGGTTACATACTTATAATATACGTTTAAAAGTTTTATTTTGCCGTCGCATAATTATTATAGGTGAAATTCGAAACTTCGTTAAGTAACTTCTGAAATAGGGTTCATAACTTTAATATTTAGTGGTCTAATATTCTATGAATATTTCAAGTTAGTTGAGAATTTAGTGGGAGGCTTCCATTGTTGTGTGGGACTTATGTTAACAGGTTGATTATTTTAGCATCATTATTTGGAATATTTCCATTAAGTGGGTTAGTTATTTTAAGACTTTAAGATTTTCGTAATAATACCTTTAAGATAAGTAACGCTTTATTTTAGCTAGTAGTTTTTGCTTTTACTGTATATAATATAGTTTTAATAAATTATTGAATTACAGATAAGTAATTACCTAACTTATAAGAGATTTTTGTCAAATTCTAGCAAAATATTCATGTACAGACTTGTAGCAGGACTAAAATCTGCCTTTTTTTTTTAAAGAAAACTTTCTGGCTGAACCAAGTACCTACAGGAAAATTATTAGGAAAAGTTTATCAACACAAACTAACTAACACTCTAACACTAGGGTATTTAATGTTTTTTAAATTTTCGATTTTTTATTTTACTCGAATTCTTGATACCACTCATGCACAGTATTCCTAGACCAAAAATCTCGATAATCGGTTAATGGTCGCACAACGCCAATAAAGTTTTCTCTTACAACTTAAGAATCGAACTAATACTCAGTTTTTTTTATTGGTATAAACTAGTGCTTGACTGCGATCCCACCTGATGGTGAGCAGTGAAGCAATCGTTGATGGTGAGACACTCTAGTTTAGTAAGAGCCAATTCAGTCTAGCCTTGAAGACACCTACATTATAATCCGACGTGAAGACCGCAGCAAGCAAATTATCCCAGTCCTTCAATGTACACGGTTTAAACGACGAGGCGAAACGCTTAGTCCGTAAAATAGCTATATATTCAGTATTTGGAAAAATAGCTATAGATTAAAAACTCAGTTACAACCCCAAGATTAAAACCTCCAGTAACAAATGATCCACATACCGATGTATCAGTGGTAATGAAACTCCCGAGTCCCGTGCAGTGACACCCTGCCGTGATGCGGCGTGCGGCGTGCAATAACAGCCGCTCAGACTTTTTAATTTGTTTCCGTTATTTATGTGCGCACACTCGAAGGAGCGTCTTGGATTAAATAGATGCAGTTGCTTTGTTGTGGGGGTGTATTGTGTGGTTGTTCTGTCATGGCTGCAGTTTGTTACTGACTATGGATACTTTCATTACACATTGCGATATTTTTTTTAAGTTTTATAAAAATGATTTTGTATTCAAAACTGTTATAAAGATTTGTATTTATTTGTGGAGTAATACCAATATATATAAGGAGTCCAGTTTTAACAGCTATAATTTGGTTCTTAAAGTCAAGATTGAATGCAAGTGGACTCCATCTTTAACAAAATCATCGCTTACCTTCAAATGAGTTAGTAGTGAAACGAGAGATTTTAGCAAAAAATGTTTTACGGGAATCGTATCCACAAGTTAAAAGGCAAATTGTGTGATCTCTGGGCTGGGCTCATACATCTTTTTCCATACAAAACTACTTTTCGAACAAACAAATTGAATTATTTTTCTTGTTTATACATTCAGAACTGCCTTAAATCTTATAATTTGAAAAGAACAAACTATTTAAAATTGTTTAACATCATCTTCAATATACAATTGATTTGTAGCAAAAAGTTATGTATACTTCGACGTTTAATTTTAGGTTATTTTCAAAACACAAACGAATATAATACACGATAATTAAGAAAGTATATATAATAACAGTAATTAAAAAAACCTAGGTATTTGCCGAATAAGGTTGCCAAAGTTGGTGCTGCGCTAGTGTGCTTGTACATGAATTTTGAATTTTGTGAATATATAAATCGAGATCTTAGGTCCTCTAGGACCTAAGAACAGTTCCAACGGCTAAAGGGCCTGTACAGTATGATTATAATTAAAATAAAACCCTACAAATACTAAATACTAACACTAAACTTATCTTTTATCATCAAAGTATCCGAAAACCGTTAGTTATGGAGATTTACTTGAAAACTTGATTGGCATCGCGGATGTAGCTGTGGGCCAGCTTTTAGGTTTTACTGGTGATCCGTCACACTTTCAGGCTATATCATCCGTCATGGATAAATCAGTATAAGGAAGGGATATAGTAAGATGTAGTATCTTAGTCATTTTATATTTCATTTAGGTTAATAGTATGTTATGCAAGTTTTAAGTTAATATATTTGTATAAAGTGGTTAGTATCACAATTTCTGTAATTGATCGACGTTGAATGTCATAAAAGTTACTGTTTATTAGGACTCAGGCCTCCTCTCTAGCAGAGAATAGGCCATAATCTACCACGCGGGCCTCATCTACCATGCGGGTTGATGAATGTCACATGTCTTCGAATTTATAGGTCTAGGACATGCCGGTTTCCTCACGATATTTTCCTTCACTGTTTTGAGAGCAGTGGTGATTAAATAAATAACACAAAATAATGCGCCTGATTGGGTTTGAACTCCCGACCTATCGCTCTCTCAAAAAAAGTTACTGTAGTGACATCTATATCGCTATATAAGAACTAAAAATCCAAAATCCTGCATTGCGGTATCAGAGTTCTTCACGTGATTAGAACATAATCAATACTACAGTTTGAAATTAACTATCAGGTAGTTGCCCAGACCAGATACACCACCCATCTGGTCGGAAAATCCCCGCTTTTCAATGGAGGTTTGCGGGACTTTGCACCCGGTAGACTCTTTCTGCGAAGCAGTAATGTTAGCAAAGGAGGCGGCCGATCGCGTGAGGCAACAGCAACGGTCCTCACGCCACAATCGCCGCCGGGATTCCGATCCCGATTTCCAGCCATCGTAGGCGGCTTGCGGACGGCGAGCGATGGGTGGCTCGCCATCCGACCGTCCGGTAACCGTCCGGACCGAGCCCAAGTCGTGAGTCGCGAGCCCGAGTACGCAAGCCCCAAGGAGATGTCAGCAAACCCAGCAGGGTCGAAACCTACTGGAGCCAAGGGTCTGCTTCTGATAGGAAGACTCGGCCTTGGTATGAAAAGCAACGAAGGAACAGTAGTGGGTTTTTAGTCAGTAAAAGTCTGACACACCCTTCCACTTCGCCCAAGAGTGGGGGATGCTAATGGATGATTTTCCCATTGAAAAAAAAAAACAGTCTGTAAACTACAGTAAAGTCAGCACAGGAAATTCAAACGCTAAACATTTATTTGAAGTAAACCGTTTATAAAGCCATGTTATCAACATACATTATACTCATATTGAACATACAATCCCACGCCATGACAAATGCTACAACTGCACCGCCGAACAGCCACAACAGTTAGTAAACACATTAAACAAAGCTGTTTATAACTGATCCAATCTATCAGCTGACTAACAAATGACAATTAGCACGAATGTTTTCACCCTTCCTGAATGTAAGCCTGAAAACTGGAATATTTCGGGAAAAAATTTTACTTTAACGGTAAGGGCTCCAAATAACTTTGGGACAAGTTATAAACCTATGGCGTTTATTTTTATTATGTCGCTATGCTCGCGTTTAATACTATCCATCGAATGGTAAGCGATGATGTGGCCGACGATGGAGCACGCTTGCCTAGAAGTAACCTATTCACTCTTGACTTAAAGACCCTTAGGTTATACCTATCAGGAAAAGACTCCAGCAGTGAATGCTGTACGCATAAATAATGTGATTTGTTTGACATTATATTGTTTTGACGATATTAAATTTTTCTTATCTAGACTGACATATCAACGCACAGCCAAAACAACTGCAACTTGGAGCGTGAAATTTTGCACAAGTCTTCCTTTTATGACGTAGGCGAGCACTAAGAAAGGATTTTCCGAAATTCAGACCCTAACGGGATGAAACGGGGTTCTAAAGTTTATATGGCATTCACGCGGGCGAAGCCGCTGGCAGAAGCTAGTCGAACATAAAATAATAAACGTAATATTAATTGTAGTTAGGTATCAAATTTTATAGCATACTGCAAACCAATGTAAGATACTGGCACCAACTTTAGTAAAAAGTAAACTAATAAATAGATCATATTCCCGGGATACTAAGATATATTGATTTGATGATGGACGTTAGTGATAGCGTGACGGGTGACAAATAATCAGGACAGGGGCAGGAAGATGATGATATGGTGACGTATTAATGATGAACATTTCGCTTTGTATAATCAAAGAAAAAAGAACAAGATTACGACGGGTCGAATAGAATGCCCAATATTGTGGCATTGTATTCAATTATATGTCGTTAGGAATGCTTAATTAATCATAATCTTGTTCTTTTTTCTTTGATTATTTGTATAAGAACTAAAAAAAACATCAACAAAGTACATGTTTTATATAATTATGTTTTGCCCTTTTTTTAAGGTGGAAAATCATCCTTGGGCAGAGCGCAAGGGCATGTTAGACTTTTATTGACTAACCTATGTTTCTTCCTTGCCTTGCGTTCCAGGACCTCTAGTTTCCCTTTTGTAAACCAACCCATGTTCCCAGTAGGCTTCGGCCTTGCTGGGCCCTTGCTGACATCTCTTTGAGGCGCGCGTGGAACACTACGGCTACACTACTACGTCGACGACTCGAGTTTGGTCCAGACAGTTACCGGACCGCCGGACGGCGAGGTACACATTGCTCGTCGTCCGCAAGCCCACGCCTACTGTATGGTCTACCCGTGTGCCAATGTGTTGCAATTCATGTGTATTTTGCTCAGAGCAGTAGTGACTCAGTGGTTACAGCTCCGACTTACTTCTCTTCTTACTTCTTCTTCGTAGGTCTTGGAATCCAACCCAAGCAGATGCATTACTTTGTCTAATTTATTTCATAACAACTATTTAAAAACGTTGAAGGACAACATCATAAGGAAACCGGCATATCCTAAAACCCCAAATTTTAAGACATATGACATCCAAACAACCCACACTGTTTTTTTTAAAGCGGAAGAAATCATCTATTGATTTCTTCCGCTTTAGAGCGGCGCAGGAGGGCGCGTCAGACTTTTACTGACTAAAACCACACCTCAACCCACACTGGTAGCCTTTTGTTCATAGAGATACAAAGCATTCAATGATCAACTATTGTGTACTATATTATTAACATAAGTCGAAACTAAGAGCATTAGGCTCCCGTAATTATCTATCAATTAAGGCTTAGCAGATATTCAGTCAATGGATATTGAAACTATCAGCTTAGGAATTTGAATGGACTTAATCGAAAATTGTTGTTGAAAGATACGAAAATCGACGTGCCTTTTTTACACTTCAAGACTTTTTTCTACCATCAGTTCACGAACGGGATGGCTTAGATGTATTCCTTAGAAATAAGCATAAAGTAGTTCAGAGCCAGGAGCCATTACTCCCAGCTCTGAACTACTTTATTAAAGGTATGGAAGGTACTTTACAAAAGGTATGGAGGAGTGCTTTTCCCAGCCGTAGGACAGTATAGGCTAGATCTATCTATACAAACATATAATAAAATTTAAGTGTCTGTTTCTAATATCAAAACAACATGTTTTCACATATACCTGATATTATAACGAGTAACTGACATAATCATCACACAGCCGATACTATTGAGTCTAGGCATGTGAAATTTTGCACAAGGCTTCACGAGTAACTTAGGCTACTTTTTTTGCTATTTAACGAGTCACGGGCACCAACCAAATGAGAGCAGTGGTGGCCGAGTGGTAACGGCCCCGACTTACCGGTCGTGGGTTCAAACTTAGCCAGGCGCATTACTTTGTGTAATTTATTTCATCACCACTGCTCTCAAAACGGTGAAGGAAAACATCGTGAGGAAACCGGCATGTCCTAGAACCAAAAATACGAAGACATGTGACATCCACCAACCCGCACTGGGCCCTCGTGGTGGATTACGGCCCATCCCCTCTCCTAGAGAGGAGGCCTGAGTCCCAGCAGTGGGAACATTATAAGGCCGACTATGCGGGCACCAACTAGCTTAAGAATAATAAGTTTTTTTATCCGTTAACAAATGTCTAAATATCCGTCCTATTTTGTATCAAATTTTATAACTTCTTCCGCTCTGAGTAGAGCAAAAGGGAGTGTTAGACTTTCATTGACTAAACCCGGGTTTTTCCAATTGCGTTTACGTTCCAGGGCCACAGTAACTCTTTCGAATAATCCTGCAACCCTAAGTAACAGCCCCAGTGTCTAGTTAAGTGTCCGGATAATGAAATAGGCTCCTAATTTCATATCATCATCATAATTTCAACTGAAAGACGTCCACTGCTGGACATAGACCTCCCTTAAGTCTTGCCATAATAACCAGTATTGTGCGCCACGCATTCATCGGATTCCCGTGATCCTTACCAGGTCGTTGGACCTTATGGGACGCCTTCTAACGCCTTCTGGTGTGTCCCTCCAGAAACTTTTCAGCCACATCAACCATTTTTTCTGCGATCAATGTGCCTTACCCACTGCCGCTTAAGTTTGGCGATTATTCAGGCTATGTCCGTAACCTTGCTTCTAATTACATGGGACATAATTATGAATAGGTAGACATAATTGGCGAAATGGGGTATTTACACAGTGCTAAGTACACTTTCGTACCCCTTTGGGAAATATGCGCGTAATATTATGTTAATATCACCCCGAAAGCCTTCATCTCATAACTTGCAACAAAACTCTTTATCTGCCCTCAATCTCGGCCGTCTGCTTAACACGAAGACTTAATGTTACTTAAATACGGAACTTAAATTAAGCAGGAATTTTAGGGTTCCGTACAGTCGCGGTCACAAGCTAATGATTAATATCTTAGTTGAGGGGACAAGTAAGCACTGTTCTTTGGTAATTAGTTATTTTTTTGACGTTAATTTTATAAAAGGTGAGTGGAACGGTTTGTAGTTCCTTTGTTTTAGAGGGGAGTTCAGAAAACCGTATAACTTTTTTGTAGTAAAGATTTGTATTTTATGGTATTTTAATGGATGATAAAATAAAACATATGAAAGTACCGTAACAAGTTGTGTATCGTAGACTTTACCTTTTTTACCCGACTGCACGAAGCAAGGGAAGGTTATGTTTTCATCAATCTGTTCCTATTTGGTGCTCTGAGGATCAAACGCGTAGGCCGATATTTACGTCAATCGATTCGTCTTAGTTGTGCAACTGTCATCAATGACATAACAGTTATCACAATTGAATACGGCGACAACCAGACGCCACATTAAATGGGGTATCGATGAATGGGTATTTAAAAATCATTAGTTACCTAGTTTTTGAGAACTACTACACTAGGTTTTGAAAAGTAGAACTTATTATCTTATTACATGAACGATATGAATATTGCAATTTCGGAATTACAATAATAGGATAAATGATAAATCGTATTTTTATATTAGGAATTCTAAACCATTCGGAATTGTGAAAATCGTTGTTTTGAAATTCGTATTTGTGACTGTCGAAATAAAGTCACATACGTAAAAAAAGTTTTGGGAATACGTTCATTGTGCGTACAGCTAAGGAGTGAAATTCTCTGCCGGAGGCTGTTTCCTCATATCTACAACCTGGTATTTAAGTCAAGAGTAAATAGGTTCTGTCAAACAAGAGGTTACATGCAAGCGTGCTCCATCGCCGACCACATCCTCGCTTACCATATTTATTTATTTATTGAGTACTACCACATTACAATACATTTAACATTAAAAAACAAACCATAGGTGAGTTAGTGGTCAAACGTGAACCTATAAATACTAAAAAAATATTGAATAGCTTAGATTGGGTGGACCAGGCCTTTGCTAGGCCTGGTCCACCATAGGTTTGACTCAATTTGATTTAATGTACGTATATATTTTCGTCATTGGTAATGACGAAAATATTGGGAAAAGAACCGAGTGTTCTATAAATAGAGTAAATACTAGTTTAATAGATAGAATTTCATCACAAGCGGATAGGAAGGAAGTCCTTGAAATAGAAACTCTTTGATACATTTCCGAGAAAACCATAGAAAAATTATAATGCTATCAGAAAAAAATATTTCTAGACGATTCTAAGCCTATCTCGAAAAAGATACTTGAATAGTGTATTCTTGTTTATTTTCACTTAAAGAAAATGATGTACCTATATAGTTGGTGAAGAAATATTTGCGCTAAACCTACATCTGCGTAGAGGATAAGCTTGTTTTGATCTAAAAGGTTTTTATTTTGTTTGCTTCACTTTCAAGGTTATCTTTCCACTACGATGTAGGTATATATATATTTTCTTTAGTATAGTGCTAGTGGTTTCGCCCGCGTGAATATCGAAACTCCTAGGAATCAAAAGGATCATATATTCTTCTCAAAGATCCATTCTATTCATCATCATCATCATCATTTCAGCCGAAAGACGTCCACTGTTGGACATAGGCCTCCCCAAAGCGTCGCCACATCGACCGATCCTGTGCTTCTCGCATCCACCGCACTCCCGCGAAGACGCAGCGTTGGAAGACCTCCCGCAAGGTGGACCGACGACCTGATGAGGGTCCATTCTATTACTATACACAAATTCAACGCAATAAGTTCATTTAAATGTGAAAATGTATTTAGTGAACATGCAGAGCGAGTTGTTTTTACATTTATAATATTAATTCATATGGATTTTTCTTCTTTCTTCAACCCGCACTGGGCCACCAACCCGTACTGGGCCCGCGTGGTGGACTACGGCCCATTCCCTCTCCAAGAGAGGAGGCCTGATTCACAACAGTGGGAACATTATAAGGCCGACTATATGCTATATGGATTCTTGACAAGAATAAGCTTAAATAACTCACCTGCAGCTGGAGACAGTTTCGTGACCACACCCCAACGCGATTTCCACTGAAACAAACAGACAAAATTATTTATTTCAATTCATATATGACGATAATTAAAAAATATTTTAATTCCTCAAAGTACACAAAAAAGTTGTAGGTAATAAGTGTTATAGGATATAAACGTTTATAGGCAGGTTTATTTAACTGTGTGTGGTCGATAAATGAAATTCTAAATCTAGTAGGCTTCAACATCAGCAATAGCATCATCAGGTGGGATCGCAGTCAAGTACTAGTTTACATTAATAAAAAAAACACATTTCACCAATAGGTCACCCAGTCAATCAGTTCTAAAATACCCATTAAAATAAAAAGCACTAAAACTTTAATTAACTAAGTGACTCGACAACGAGCCCGTATCGCCACACTCGACATATCGCACAAGTGGCTACTGAAAAGGCGCGCAGTGATCAAACTAAATATTTTTAGATCAATCAAAATCAACGTATGTGCTCTCTGATTCCGAAAAATACGAACATTTCCACGTTCAAGCCCTGTAAATATTCAGGGTACATTTAGCTCTGGACAGCGAGTTGTGGGCCAAGTTATAAGCAGAAAGACTGAAGTTAAAACTACCTAACTATGAACTGAAACTCAAAGACAATAAATGTACCATTAAAAGGACACGTTGGAAAGGGCCACCAGGAAAAAGAAATGTCGGCAGACCATCAAAACGTTGGACTGGTGATATTGTTAAAAAAGCAGGGCCAGACTGGATGACTCTCGCTAGAGAGAGATATCTGGAAGGAGAAAGAGAAGGCCTGTACCCATACGGGATCCACATCCCAGGGGCAAAACTAACCTTACTAACACTAGAATCCAACTAACAAACATTTGAAATGTAATTAATAAAATGTGGAAATAAAAGGCTTAATTAATTAATTAAAATTATTAACTGAATATAACATAATATATTAATGCCCTTAAACAAACTGAACTGAATATAACAAATAAAGATGTAAACACTAGTTAGGGTGTAAAGTATATAATTATAAGTCACCGTGTTTCTAGATTATTTGTTCTTCAATGAAACCTAAAAATTAATGTCCCACTTCGAATATGGACACTTACTACAACGATCGTAATAAGAACCATCTATGAAAGTTTGGACTTGACCACTTCTTGCAATTCTAGTCCTCCAAAAAGCTGCATTGTCATCAGCGAGAAAGTTAGTATAAAAGATAGGAAGTATCAGGTATAAATAGATGTAGTTATATTTCACGCTTGTTTCTTAACCTATATATAAGACACGAGAACTACTGACTACTGCTAGTAATTAAAGAGCAAGTCAACAAATACGCACAGTAAAAGCCTGCCGGGATGATTGTCAGCGGTAACTTCTAGCGTCAGGCCAAGTTGTTTCAAACCATGGTACACAGTGAGAAGAATTGTTAAGCAGTCAACTCCTTTGGCGAAACAGTAATGCGAGTAAAGGAGGTTTGAAACTATTAAAAACAGCATATCCTCACGTCTTAGCCGCCGCTGTAGGGTGCCGGGAGTCGCTGAGCAATTTTTAAGCACTGCTAATGCGGGCTTTCGAACAGTGAGCAATGGGTACCTTGCTCCGGCCGTCTGGTAAGGACCAAGCCAAGGGCCTGGTAATATCTTCCATTGCGTTAGTTCTTGTTAGCTCTTGCGCCTGTCCCTTGCCCCAGCGGTTGCGAGAACCGATGCAATAGACAAATAGCCGTCAGCGAGCAAGCCGGCAATAAAATCCACTATTTTACCGCGCCCCGACACGCTCGCGCCTCTTTACCGCTTTTTACTGGTTAAAGTTTAGGTCTAGCACTATTTCAAGACTAATAGTAGCATCCGTAGATCAGGGAAATATTATAGTCTGGGGGAACGTTGCACGAATATGTTGGCTAAACTCTTTAAAATATTTTCTAGCCGTATTTTTGAAAAATACCAATCAAAAACCAGCCGAAGAACAGCCTAATTTGTTCAAAATGAAGAAATCGGAAACGTAAACGACACAATAAATCATTTACAGGCACTTTTGAATTGTCAAAATGTAGGTGAGTCAAAAATGTGAAGCTAAATTGCGTACGTACCAAAGCGTAGATCTCTATAGAGAAGAACGTGCAAGTAGAGTATGAGATGATAGAGTTTCATCTGTAATATTTTGCTACCAGAACATATTGTGCCACATAATTATATGAGGCTTGTTTGTTTTGGATAGTTTTTAAGGCCAACTTCAGTAATAGACTAAAGTGCTGACGTGATTCGAAATATGACCTTAACAAAATAATATATTATGAAAAAAAATCAGGTAATTTTCTTTTGAATATTCTTTTTATCGTAATTTAAAGTAGTGTATGATATGTTACTGCACATGCGAGTTAGCAATGATATATTTTGAACTTTTGACTTTTTATTACCACTTAAAGAATGAAGGCCGCTTTAACTTAACTTTAACAACCATTTGGTCACGGAACCCAAAACTGAATGGAGCCGTTAGGTGGAATGGTGTACCATTAAAACGTGAACCTTTTTTTCTAAATCCTAACAAAACGTTTGAAATAAATTGATAAACTTAATTGAACGACTAAAAAACAATTGATAAAGCGTGTGAAAAAAGCCACTTGCTCCATACCTTATTATCACATTCTTATTTCCCGATTTAGTAACATTCATTTCACTTATTACTAAATACGGGTACCAAGTTACAGATACTTAAACATAGGATCATATAAACCTTACTTAAGAAATAAGTAATCACGTAACTCCAGCCTATAATTAATAATTTTCTCCAAATTACATTTTGTAACAATTTCTTCATAAAGTTAGGGAAATAATTCCACGTCTGAAATAATATATTATGTGAAATTATTGAGCAGGTTATAAAGGTGGTACTAAACTGGTTTACGACTGAAAAATAAAATGGCCAAGTCCCGTATATTTTACGCCCCAAGTTTAATACTTACAGAAACAAGGATATAGTATTTTTCAGTTTAATATGGCTTTACAGCGGATCTATAATAATATTATTGATTTAAAGTACACCCTTAAAAAAATTTGTTAACGTTTTGAAACAAAATAAGCACAAATCGATACAAAAGTTTTCATTTCTGTGATAATATTTTGTTAAAAAAATCTACTCTAAGCTTTCAATATGTTTTTACAAAAAAGGTGTTAACAGTAAACAAATATGCGATTGCAACAATTTTGATACATTTGCATTAATGTCGTAATTCATGATCTATTTCTGAAGATCTTAATAAAATTTTCACCAAATTTAAATGTACTTTCTGGGGACAAATCCTTCCAAGCAAAAAAACATCATTAAAATTGGTTGACGTTTGACGAAGGTAAAGCTAAACAAGATACAATAAATACTCTTTTTAGATTTATTTCTATATCTGTGCTATATGACCTTGCTTTATGCCAAATTTTAGGATTCTAGATCAACGGGAAGTACCTTATGAATTTTGATTCCTTTGAAAGTAAAAAAAGTAGGTATGTTTTACGCGAAATATACGTTTTTTGCTACTTAAACGGCCGTATCTTTTTTATTCGTTAACTTAGAAGTTTGATTTTTTCACAGCTTCAAGAAACCGCAGACTTGAGTACATGGTTTTACGAGTACGCGTTCCTGAGATAGAGGGTCTTGATTGACACACAGACAGATAGACAGACGGACGGACAACAAAGTGATCCTATAAGGGTTCCGTTTTTCCTTTTTAGGTACTGAACTCTAAAAAACATTCTGACTATGTGTGAACCTCTTAATTTTTTGGAAGTTGGTTAAAAATAAAGAGAAAACCTGTTCCAAAAATATCCATGTACTTTGTAAATACGTAAAATAACAGTACAAAGTAAAATTTTGGTTGATCTGACGGCGAGTTTTTAACCAAATTTTTCCGAGTAAAGTGGTTGTTTTAGGTATTTACAAAGTTTTTTCTAGTGTTGATTTGTAATGTAAAATTTATTAAGTTCTGTATCTCAATTAACTGCACAACTGGACAATGTGTGGAATACTTGAAACTTGCGTGGTGTCGGTAAAATGAAGCTAAGAATTTTATTGTAGTATTGACTATCTTAGCGAAGCTGACAAATCCTGTAAAAGCAATAGAATGAGTTACATCCGTATCTTTTTAGAAAACAAAGTGACTGTATTCTGTATCAAAACTCAATACTTTCTTTTGATACTGTTTGATTGATTAAATGCTTGTGAGGTCACAATACTGCAACACTAAAATAAGACTTTTTTAAATTGAATTTTGCCTATTTTATATGTTGGCTCAGGATGCCGATCACCATCGAAGTTCTGTCCAGGTCTGTTTTGTGGGCGATCACTGGGTAACGAACAATAAACAAACTATTCCAGATCACACAACTGATTTATTATGATGCAAACTTTAGGTACTCACTTCACACAAAGATCGGTGAGACAGTACCCGAGACTAGACGTTGTTCGCACGGCTGCCGGCAGAGTAAAAAGCACCGCACTTCTGCGGTCCGCACCATTATCTGCTCGGTTCGTGCAAACGTCAGCCCGAATTCTGTCAAAATGACATGAGTCACTTTTCACTTAGCTCGTTCATTCGTTCTCAGGCTTCCGTACTATTGACTTCACCGACATATACTAATAAGATACCAATCCTACTTACAGGTCCAAAAGTACGAATGCTAGGTTCCTATAGTACTTGCGACCCGTAGTACAATTCGTAACTAGCTAAACAAATGACAACCACAGCGCCGTCGCGTCCTCTGTTTGCATTTCATTGCCAACAGTTTGTAGTTGAATTTAGACAACATTTTCATTGCACTAATTGATAGCTTTCACTTCGTATTACTCACCTTGAATGTTTTATGAGAATTTAGACGGCTATTCATTATGTTTTGTTTTCCATTCAAACTAAAATCATTTATTTTAAATTAACTATTTACAGGCACTTTTGAATAGTCGAGAAGTCAATCAATCAGAAAAAATAAACTAATTACTCTCTATGAAGGAGAACGCGCCAGGAACTCCATGGACTCTTTAAAATCATCATCCTAGTTACTAATCTTATCGCTTCTTTGTAAACAAATAACTCAAAAAGTACTTCAAAATAAAGCATTATAAACATAATCAGCCATTTAATTTTCCCACTATTGGGACTCAGGCCTCCTCTAGGAGAGGGAGAGGGAATGGGTCATAATTTACCACGAGGGCCCAAAGTGGTTTGGAGGATGTCAAACATCTTCGAATATTTATATATAATCAAAATAAGCCAATGGCAGTTAATTGAACATAATATTGTTGCAATAACCTCAAAATATTCATTGTCTACAAGCACAAACCGGCAAGGTGAATAGGCAGTTTCATATGCATCTTTGATCTTCCCCACTATCCATTATCTGAATTTACGTAATGATCCAGAACTCTTTAAATTCCCTTGCCCTTTCGCATGACCTCCACGGCGAATGGTGCAGCGGAAAATTAGAATAAATTTATGTAAATTTTACACACAAGATGCTGTGCCCTTCCTGTCTGATCCCTTTTGATCCCTATTACTTAAATATACACCATAACTTACGTTACCACAACTCAAAAGAAATTCATAAACCTGCCAATGACTTTCAAAATCTGAAACTATAACTAGTTGTGAAGAATGACGTCACTGTTTCTATCCTGCATGATTGATCATTCACTACAAAGTTACTATGGCGTCAGTTCCCGATTCATTCTTACTTCACACTCAATTGGAAGGGGTTCGTTCAATTACTTATCCATTCAAAAAAGAACCTTGCCTTTCAAAAGTTAAGGTACCTTGTACTTTGACAGGTTTCCCGGTATTTTGCATCATGATGGTGCAATAAATTCAACTATGCTTCATCAGACTCTGTAAGGAGAAGTCGTGAAAGTGATTTTTAAAGTAATATTTTAAAGATGCTGCAATGTGTTGGAAACTTATTGGCCATAAAAAAACGTTTTGTTTTTAAACGCTCAATTCCGAAACCAATATGTTTGTGATGACATTGTTATTTGAAGGGATTTGAATAAAGAATACGTATAGTATATCCAAACGGAATACTTTTCTTCTGTTTTGCTTTGGCAAAGTTATAACGCTATAATTTTACGTTAATTTTGTAAAAAAGAAGAAACACAAACATCATTTGAAAATAAGTACTAAATTGGAGTTAAAATTGTTCCAAGACAAAAACTACGACAATAATACAAAACTTACGAATGACACTATTAGAATAGAATAAACTTTATTGTGCACCAAAATAGTACCTAAAAATATCGAGTACCTATTATTGTACCCGAGTGTTTAAAACACAGAGCTTATTAAAGCAACTGATTCTATCCAATATCAACTGGATTAACGAATTGTTAATGAACACATTACAAAAGGTAAAACAGGAAAAGTAAAGTCGTCAAAATTACTAAGACTTAAATTTTCGTAACCCCATGTAACCTCACATCTAATCTGGTCACATACAAACAAACAGACAAAAATAATCCGGAATGTTGTTTGTCCAACAATGGTGGTATCTGTGTGCGGGCGCCATTGTCTCATTGTATATTCACGCCGCACTCGGCACTCCGGGGTAAGCACGCCTATCTCTGAAGATGTCAGCGACAGAAGTTTTCAACCTTTATTTTTTGACGGTTGAAAAGATTTAGAATTTTGTTTTTATTTTTCTTTGTTTGTGGCTAATGATTTAGTTTGGAGTGGCGCGATGGCGGCAACTGGGAGTAACGAAGGGGTGGTTGGTGGTGACAGGTTTAATGATACATTTAGAAAATGTTTAATTAGTTATCTTCTTTTTGACTTGATACGTAATTGTGTTTATCTTATAAAATTATTTACCTCAGTGTGTTATTGCTACATCTTCACGCCCCAGCCACCAAAAGCGTGGGCTTGCGGATGACGAGCAATGGGTAGCTCGCCATCCGGTTGTCCAGTAACCATCCGGACGGAACCTGAGTCGTCGACGGCACGTAGTATTCCGCGTGCTTCAAAGAGACATCAGCAAAACCGTAAGGGCCTAGTAGAGCCGAAACCTACGGGGGCCATGGGTTGACTTCTGAAGGGTAACTGAAGAACACTGATGAGTTTTAGTTACCGCGGGGATTTTCTGAAAAGGAAACCCGTAGTCATAGAACGCAAAGGGCAATTAAAGCAAACAGGTGTAGCTTTAGTCAGTAAAAGTGTGACATGCTCTCCCACTCCACCCAGACAAGGAGCGGAGGGATCTCATGGTGGAATGGTGACAGCGACTGTGCAACCCAGTGCTGGGAACGCCATAATTATGGCGATAAGTCTCCTCTTTGAGGAATGGGTGGAAAGACCTCACGGAGTCCTTACCTACCGCATGACGCAGGTCCTCACCGGACACGGTAAGTTCGGGAGGTTCCTGCACTGGATTCGTGCAGAAGAGACGCCCGGGTGCCACCATTGTGTAGACCGCCTAGAGGAGACGGTGGAGCACACGGTAGAGGTGTACCCCGCTTGGGCAGAGCAACGCCGTGTCCTCGTGGGGGCGATCGGCGGCAGCAATCTCTCGCGCCGGGCCTTGGTACAGGCCATGGTCTGGAGCGAGGAGGAGTGGCAGGCGGTTGCCTCCTTCTGCGAAGCAGTAATGCTAGCAAAAGAGGCGGCCGATCGCGTGAGACAACGGTCCTCACGCCCCAACCGCCGCCGGGATTCCGATCCCGATTTACGGCCACCGTAGGCGCGGACTTGCGGACGGCGAGCCACCCATTGCTCTCTCGATCGTCTGGTAACCGTCCGGACCGAGCCCAAGTCGTCGACGGCGCGTAGTGTTCCACGCGCGCCTCAAGGAAATGTTAGCAACCGTAGGGGCCCAGCAGAGTTGAAGCCTACTGGGGCCATAGGTAATGCGAAAGAAATCCCCGGGGCCCTGGAAAAAAAAAATGGCAAAGAAGGAACAGGAGTGGGTTTTTAGTCAGTAAAAGTCTGACACTATCTCGCGCTCCACCCAAGTGCGGGGGATGTCATGAGATGATTTTCCCACCCAAAAAAAAATAACCAGACAAGGAGAAGTCATTGGATGATTTCCCACTTCAATAAAAAGGTGGGTTTTAGCTAGTAAAAATCAGAGACGGCCCTTTCGCTCCACCCTAAAGCAGGAGAAGTCATTGTATGATTTAGCACCTAAAAAAATCCATTTAAGCTATGTTTGGACCATGGGTCCATTGAAGGCAGATGGTTCTACAGACGCTCATTCTCAAGGCGCCTCATACGTACACTTACAATTTATTAGGTATTAGGAAGGGTGAAAACATCCCGTGCTTTCCCCGATGGTTTTAAAGTGATAATAAATTGAAACCCCTGTACTTACGTATAGGTACGTATATGGTTAGTTTATGTGTGAGTGTGGGCGATTCGACGCCTCTTAGAGTTTACAAAAGAGGCAATACCACCTCACAAAATAAATAATAAGTATCACTTTTTTGTTAAACGGGCTACCGTAATATTTTTGAATAAGTAAATTGCAGTTAGATAAAACTGCAGAATTCTAAACTAACAAAAATCTGTCAGTTGATTCGCCCACGTGAAAATACAATATTATCCTAAAGAAATTTATTGCAGAGCATGGCCTACTCGTATGTCAAATTTCACCTAAACCCGTTCAGCTGTTTGAGCGTAAACGAGTATTAGTGCAATTTTATTTAGCTTCACTTTTTTTGACTGACCGACATTTTGACAATTCAAAAGTGCCTGTAAATGGTCTATTTGAAATAAACGATTCTGATATCTGATTTCTGATTAGACATTATTTATTTATTTTTACATGAGACATAAATATTAGACATTATTTATTTGACATATACAGCCGGCCATTACCACAGACTATAGCCTACATCTGCGCCCGCGCGTTCCATTCGTTTGTCTGATAAAGATAATGTATAACGGAGCATCGGGCTTAAGAATGGTTAAAAAGTGCTTTTATTTTTGACTTTTTTGTAGTTTAATTGATTTGTTTATATGTTTAGTATATTTTATTTTATTCTTTTATGATCTATATATTATCTTATTTGTCTCTGTGTTCCGTGAGTGTGTCCGTGGCATCACCAGGCCCTATCAGAATACCAGCGCTGCGTTATTCTTACTTTTTAGTTAAATATCGCTTTATGCTGAGATAGGAGCCTTTTTGCCTCGCACAGGTCTTTATTTTTATCTTTTAATATTCTTTTATTTTCTATTATTTTTAAGTTAAGTATTTATAGATTAAGTAGTTACTTTTTATTTTATTGTTGTTTGTCCTGTGCGAGTCTCAAATAAATGTTTTCATTCTTTTTTTTCTTTTTTTCTTTACACACACATTATAATTACACTTCCGCCTTTATAATATGTATAAGTGTGATTCAAATCTTGCACATTTACCTTCAAATCAATATGAATCTCAAGAAATAAAAACTATACGAGTGCATCATAGATCAAATAATTATTTTAATGATTATTAATTATAATTTAGGTGACTTCAAGGCTAGAGTGAATATGCTCTTAATATACTAGTGCACCTCACCATCAATGATTGCATCGCTGCCTACCGCAGTTACGCACTAGTTTATTTTAATAAAAAAAAACTGGGCAAGTGCGAGTCGGACTCGCACACTAAGGGTTCCGTACAAACTAACTTATGTAAATAGTTCAATTCCCGAATTGAGCCTCGAAGATTTTTCCGAATAGAAAAAAAGTTTTTTTTTGTAACGTAACTATAAATTTTCAGTTTTCAGATTTATTTCTATACTTGTGCTATAAGACCTTGCAATATGCCAAATTTCAGGGTTCTAGGTCAACGGGAACCTATAAATTTCGTTTTCCTTGAGAGTGTCAAATTTACGTTATTTGCGACATAAATGGCCGTATCTTTTTATTTCGTTAACTTAAAAGTTTATTTTTTTCACAGCTTCTAGGGACCGCAGACCAGAGTATATGGTTTTAATTTCAACTCGATACCTCCACGAGTTCTTGAGATAAGGGGTATTGACAGACAGACAGACAGACGGACGGACAACAAAGTAATCCTATAAGGGTTCCGTTTTTTCCTTTTGAGGTACGGTACCCTAAAAACAAATAAAGATTTCTACAAACGAGGAAAATTAATCCCAAAATGGCGGCGCTTCAAATATAACCGCACAACAGAACAACATGAAAATCTCAATGTATTTGAAGAGTGAAAACAAACAATTGTTTAAATTAAGTCTCGTCTCCGTGTTAAGCCGTCGCCTCGGCTCGGAATGCGGGGATAAACGTCGGTTAATCCCTCCCGAGCCCTCTCTGTCCCTCCGAGGGCAAGTTAATATTTTATTGAAAAACCTTCTTAGCAACCGTTCGGATATGTCGGAGACAATAGCGGGATGTGGCTCTCAAAGTTATGTGTTCGTGAGTCATCTGCGTGTCTTTATCGAGCTAGGTTTAGAACTCGTTGTGAGTCAGAAGTTTACGAAAACGTTTTTCATAGTTTGTTGGTTTCGTACTTTGGCACTGTCTAAGAAAGTGCTATGGAATGCCAAAAGTGTAAAAGGGGCGCTATGCTTACTGTTGGAAAACTTGTTTATTTTTTGACTAATAGATGGTGCTGTTAGGTGAGCGCCGATTTCTAGATCGCGATGTTAAGATTTTCCGCGCTGTGACTAGGTTCGGAACGAGTATTATTTGAGATTAGTTCTGAATATACAGTTATACAACATGTAAAGTGGTTTTACTTGTGTTACCTCCGTCCTTGCTACGGTCTAGCACTAGACTACAGAAACAATGCGGGTGCGGGATACTGAACGGAGTGTTTTTAACATAATCTACTACTAGAATAAACAAAAGGTTAGATTGTATTCAATTATTAAGAAATTCTCGTTCTTAATATTAAAGTACAAAATATATAGTTTGGTCATGTTGAGAGACGACTGTAAACGACATACACCTTATTGGTGATGTTTTTCTAATAGGCAGGCGACGCCGCCGACGCGTAAGTGCTTGTGTTTAAGCAATAAAGATCGAAGCAAGTGGTTCTGTAGTGCTTGCCTCCTTGGTTAAAGTTTGAGTTTATGTATGAATAGCTGCTACTAGCAGCTTTGCATGTATGATAGTAGAAAATTATCCTAGGGAGCATACTCCTAGGATGAAATTGTGTCCGCGGACAGGTGCCACAGAACAGCACGAAGTGAACATAGTGCAATGTGAAGTGTTATTAACATAGTCCTAAGTCTTATTTACTTAAATAAAATATGTATCTATGAGCCAAGATGCCTGATAATAAATGATTTATTATTATTATTCCATTTATTTATATTTAAATACATATTTTATACATTTTTAAATATTTCCGAAAAAAAAACATTAAAAAATATATTGTTATTAGAAGGACTTCGACTTCTAATATATAAAAATCTTTCTATTTGACATCGAACTACTCCGAAACGGCTTGACCGATATTAATGTGATTCAAAAGATTTATTTGTGAATATTTCGTAGGTCGTAAAGAATTTTTCACCTTCCTTCCCCCACACATTTTTGTTTACAGGTCAGATAGTAAAAAAATAAGTGTGCTATATTTTAAAAGAAAACTATTTCATAAATGAGCGGAGCCTTACAACTGAGACATGGTCTAGTTAAGGCAGTAGATGAGTCCATAGAATCTCTACATTTTCAATTCGGCAAAAACATGTGATGCTGAAAATTGCACTCGTGTCATCCAAAATTTTGAAACCATGTACCCGTACGTACGCGTAGTAATTTATTTGACGCTTTCAAATATATAGAATGATAAAATAGTGAAAAATATTGTGTTTTTGTGCAGTATTTGGATACTTTTTACATTATTTTGCGACATTCAAAAACCGAAATCTGTTTTATTTATTGCTGGTGTTATCAAAAATGATAACAATCACTTCTTATTCATTTTATTTAACGAACTTTTTTTTTAAAGCTTTATAAAAAATAAATAAATTCGTTTTGTTACTCGTGAGTGTCATAATAAACTAGAGCACCTCGTCACCATCAATGATTACATCACTACTTACCATCTGGTGGGATTGCAGTCAAGCACTAGTTTTATAACAATAAAAAAAATGTCTTTTAAAATCAACTCAAAAACTTGAGATCCACTGCCTTTGGCTTAAGCAGTGTTAGGTTTAATTGTATGTATGGCTTTCCTATAAGAAGATTAAGGTTCGAGAGAATGGCCGGGTACATCTGTGCGAATTGTGGGGACTAGAGTATCGCGCTTTTCGGCTGAGGGTGGGCAGAGACGACAGTTGTGTCAATAGTCTAGATCAACATGAGTTTCGCGGATGAGTACAGACTAGCTAAAAAGTTCTGTTGTACAGTTAGAGTGGTATATTAAACATTAATCTTATCAGAAAACACATGTATTATCTGAGATCAGAATAATATAAAAAAAATCACGCAGCCAGTGTTGAGTGATTTTTTTTCAGCGTTATGAATTTCTTAAAAAATATATAATAGTAATCGTTTCTAATTTTTTTGGCAAATAAACATTATTATTAATAATATTATATCGACCTAATCTGGGTCTATATGTCTTATAAGATTTTTCTTTATAGTCTGCTCATGACATAAATCATGAATGATATAAACCTACTAAACTATCAAAAACTTCATAACACACAACTAAAGTCACCAATGTATTTCCCCCATGACCTCTCCCATCAATCCATGTCCCTTATTCCTCCAAATCAAAGTCTCCTAAAACCATAGGGCACTTTACAACGCCTTCGATTCAAACCCATGGACTCATAAAAGGGAACTTCAATACTTTGGTCTGGCTATAAATCCCTTGATACTTACCACTATAGGTATATGCAGAGAGACCAATCTGATTCTACGTAGTACAGATTTGAACAGAGGTTGCAATGATTTAAATACCTATAGTATAATCTCGATTTAATGTAGGTTATGTTTCAATCATTCCTTGACGAAATAAATAATAATAATATGCCACAACTATCACACAACGCCGTCTAGTCCAAAGCTAAGCAGAGCTTGTGTTATGAGTACTAGACAACTGATAAACGTACTAATATATTTCTAAATATATACTTTAGATCAATTACACCCAGACACAGAACAAATGGTCGTGCTCTGCACACACAAACATTTGTCCTGGATGGGAATCGAACCCCCGACCTCCGGCATAGCAGTCAGGGCCACTAACCACTAGACCAACTGGCCAGTCAAAAAACTTGTGTATTATTAGCTAATGTATTATTATTTTTTGTTTTAGTGTTTATTATAATCATAGTTTTCTACACTAATATTGTAAAGAGGAAAAGTTTGTTTTTTTGTTTGTGGAAAGTAATCTCTGCTGCTTTATTGAGTTGAGTGGCATGGGGTATATTTTATGTACGCGAACGAAGCCACGGGCAAAAGCCAGTTCTTTATATAAATATTAACTGGCTTGGCAAACGTTGTTCTGTCATATAAATAATCAAAGAATAAAAGGAAAAGGGGGATAGGAAGGTAAAAATAGCCCTATTTTCTGACATACCAAATATACACAAAAAAAAAATCGGTCAAACCATTTCGGAGGACATCGATAACAAACACTGTGACACGAGATTTTTACATATTTGATTGTTAGTTCAGTATTTCAACATGTTAAAAGTATGAAGTAATCTATATTATATATAAAAGCGAAATATCACTCACTGATTATTCACGAAATCTCAGAAACTATAACACCTGAAAACTTAAAATTTGGCACGAAGGTTCCTTATAGGGTGTAAACATCTGCTGAGAACGGGTTTTACGAAACACCACCCATAGGGGGGTAAAACGGGGGTTGTAAGTTTGTATGGAGAAACCTAATTTCACGCGGGTAAAGCCACTGGTAGAAGAGCTAGTTGTTAAATATAAATACAATTTTGTTCAAAAGAAATAAGAAATAAAAAATTGTTCTTACTTGTGGTTGTAATTAATTAATCTCAGATTTTTTTTTTATTATTGTTAAGCTCGCGTTTGACCACTATCTCACCTGATGGTAAGCGATGATGTGGCCGACGATGGAGCACGCTTAGCTAGAAGTAACCTATTCACTCTTGACTTAAAGACCCCTAGATTGTAGCAGATACACAAATATTTTAATTAAAATTCAGTAGTTAATAAACTTACTTTACTTTACTTTTTTATTAATCAGTCATCTACAACATATTATAGTTTCACAAATTTCACACTTTTTATTGCGGCCCAGTGTATTAATTATAGCTGCTGTTAGCTAATATATTACTAATTACTAATGGAAATTGTTCTTTTACAGATCTGTCAGGATCTAATTTTACCGTATAAACCTATCCTATTCTAAGAAATAATGTCTTAGAGATGGCAATAAGGATAAACAGAGCATCCATACATAAATAATACAACTTTGATGTATATTTTCATTATCTCGGAGTGTGTAAGTTCTGGTTGAAGTAAAAGAAATTCTGTGTTGCTTATCTTGTAAGTTGTGAGTAACAAGCGGGGAGAGTGATTTAGTTATGTCGACGAGATTTGTGTGTGTGCAGTTTAGTTGAGTTGAAATGCAATCTTGGATTTGATAATATTTTTATGATGGTGTTTCCTTTTTTGTTCTACCTTTCCGCAACTCGAATGATGCAAGAAATTTGTGTATGAATAACATCACCTTTTTACCTATGTTTGGATTATGAAAATGATTTCTTATTATAAAACTCCACACACGCCAGCGGATTCGCCCGCGTAAAAGTAAAAAAATATATAACCATGTCATTCAGTAATAAAGTAGCATTCTACTGGTGAAAGAGTTTTTGAAATCAGTCCAGTAGTTTTTGATTTTATTCGTGACAATAAAAAATACAAATTATTCTTCTTTATAATATTATTATTTATTTATTTATTTTATTACACTATTATGGTTTCTTCAAAGTTTTTTCTACTCGGGTTTTGCTGATTTTTCGTGCTATGTCGGTAACCTTGGATCTCCTGCGAATATTCATAATTTAAGTAAAGTAAAGCAAAGTAGAGTAGAGTAGAGTAGACTAAAGTAAAGTAGAGTAGAGTAGAGTAAAGTAAAGTAAAGTAAAGTAAAGTAAAGTAAAGTAAAGTAAAGTAAAGTAAAGTAAAGTAAAGTAAAGTAAAGTAAAGTAAAGTAAAGTAAAGTAAAGTAAAGTAAAGTAAAGTAAAGTAAAGTAAAGTAAAGTAAAGTAAAGTAAAGTAAAGTAAAGTAAAGTAAAGTAAAGTAAAGTAAAGTAAAGTAAAGTAAAGTAAAGTAAAGTAAAGTAAAGTAAAGTAAAGTAAAGTAAAGTAAAGTAAAGTAAAGTAAAGTAAAGTAAAGTAAAGTAAAGTAAAGTAAAGTAAAGTAAAGTAAAGTAAAGTAAAGTAAAGTAAAGTAAAGTAAAGTAAAGTAAAGTAAAGTAAAGTAAAGTAAAGTAAAGTAAAGTAAAGTAAAGTAAAGTAAAAATTTATTTGTAGAAGACACAAGAGACCGTTTATGTACACGTGAAAATTTCGCGGCCTAGAATGCTACCCTACAGCACGCCGTGAGTTACTGGAAGATTAGTATGCACTAATGTACAGACCCACCGTAAAAACTATATTCATAAATCCTATATTTACTTATATCTCATAGCAGATATTTACAAAGCAAATGACATATTTTTATTACTACTTGAAATTGACGAAATGACAGTAGTCAAATGATTAAGAGGCTAACTAGCAAGCTAGACGTTGTAACTTCGAAAACTATCCATAAGTATGTGGTTCTGTATGTTATTTTTAGATTACTGTTAGCGTTCACATTTCTATATTAAAAACCAATAAACAAAATTTTGATTATGTTTATTATTTCATCATGATTATTATTTGATTATATTCATAATTTGTAACTTTGCAATTTAATCATTTAATTAAAATTTATGATTTATGATTATTTTTGTTCATGTATTATTGATTAATTAATTTATTAAGCTGTGAAAAAAATATATTAACTATAATTCTGCTATTTTTAAATTTATGTTTTAAAAGTATTTTAACTATGTATTAGACTTGTTTCTATTTGTGTTATTATTCTTTGTTCTGTAAAGCTGGGAAACCTTACCCAGGTTTATTTACTACAGCTAATTGTTACCTGTACCTGAGAGACGCTGCAGACAGAAGCCGTTGATTTACCCTTAACAAATAAAATAGGTACAAGAACCAAGGAATATGAGTAGCAGTCGTACATAAAGCTCATTATTCTCTGCACAAAGAAGACACGCAATCTTCCCACCACTTGCCGCGTCAGAAGCACTGTCACTCCATTCTTAGAGATAATTTACTCCCTAATAGCTATTGTGCTGGCCAATTATTTTGTTTGCGCTGAATCTGAGAGGTTTTCAGTCAATATTTAGGGCATAATATGAATGAAAGTTATTATTCAAATAATAGGTATCTATCTATCTATGTATATATTTTGGATGTGTAAGTATGTTTGGATGTGGAATCACTCCGCGGTTGAACTTATTTGGAAAAATAAAATATATTTCTTCTTTCTTCTTTTCTTTCTTTCACACTAGGGATTACTGCTGTATCGTGGGTGCGTTTACAAACATGTAAATTCAGATACACAAGACACCCAGACCTGAAACACCTATCTGTAGGCCATACAAATATTAGTTCCGTGCGAGCATCGAACCCGCAACACGCAGCGTAGCAGTCAATCGGTTAACCAATGCGCCGGTCGACATATTGGCTAGGTACGACATATTTTAAGACATTTATAAGTAGTCCAGAATCTCTAGCAGAAGCTTGTTGTGAGTCATTGTAGTAAAAAATCAAGACGAAGACATAATAGTTTTCAGTTTGCCGAGGAAAAACTACAAGTAACAGTACCAAAAATAAAAATACTGCCGCCGATTTAAGAAAGACATAAAAAAAAGTTTTCATGTAAAATTAAGTCCGTAGCAACTGCCTAGAAGACCTGTAACAAATTGTATCAAATCGTAACAAAGGCGTAGCAATCGTCTTCTAAAAAAACACCTTCATTTAAATTGTAGGGCACCCAAACGTCCAAATTTTTTGGGCCCTCCAACTACGTCACAAAAAAAGCGTATTTTCTCGAAATGACGCAAACAAAACGCGTATCTTCGTGGGAGTGGCAGACATGTCATGGGTCTTGAGTAATGTATGCTGCCTCCCTACCTAGCGGAGATAGCGTGAATATACGGCCGAGGTTAGGCTTAATGTAGATGTGTGGTGAATTGCGGGACCTGGCGGTAGGTATAGCGGTTGTGAGCTGTGATATAGTATGGTATGTAGGTAAGTAGGTACAAGATTAGCTAGTAGGTGAGGAGGAAATGGTATCCATATAATCTCTCATATAAATATGATAATAGGAGACTGATGTCTCCTTAGATGTAGGTCTAAACATTTTTTCTCTTATTTATCCGTACCGTGCACTATCCACACTAATATTAATTAGTATAAATGCGAAAATATATCTGTTGTCCTTAACGACAGATCGGGATCATAATTATAAACTTTGGCACATAGGAGAACATGTATGTCCTGGATAAGAACATAGGATAGTTTTTATTAAAAAACATCGGAAGGAAAACATCGTGAGGAAACCGGCATGTCCTAGAACCAAAAAATTTGAAGACATGTGACATCCACCAACCCGCACTGCCGCGTGGTGGATTACGGCCCTTTCCCTCTCCTAGAGAGGAGGCCTGAGTCCCAACAGTGGGAACATTATAAGGCCGACTATGCTATGCTATGCTATAGTTTTAATTCCGGTAGTCGGTAAGTTCTCTTATGAATCGAAAACATACACACAAGCTAGTAAGTATACTTCTTTATTTTATTTTTTTTGTTGTTCGAGAACTCATTGAACTGGTATCAGTTCCATTTTTCGTCCATTGCCAAATTGCGTTTGAAATGTGACCACAATCAATAAACCTGGTAACCGATAGGTATAATTAATTTATGTTTTAAAAATATCAACAAATTAAAAAATTCTTGTCAAATGAAAACAATCAAATTTTCATCAGTAAATAATATGATTTCTGGGTGTGACCAAGGAATTTAGATGAAGCATAGATATCACAAAATTCCTTCTAAAAAAAGAGCCTACCTATGTAACAATAAAATTTTATCTGCACGCATCTTCAGTTTCCGGTCTTTTCCGGATTTTTCTGGCTCCCTTGTAAATCTCGTAAAATTAGCCGGCCGATGGCGGAATTCCTGCGATCTCGATGTGGCTCAATAATGGCGTCGTGTAGCAATAAACAGGGCTGATAAGTGAGAGGAAGAAGAGCGGGCTTAATACCAACGGTGATAGTGTGTGATTGAGGGCGAGTGGCCGGGAAGTGTATAGAGCTGTGGCTGAGATTGGCCATTTGTTAGGTTTCCAAGAGGCAAGTTGTCAGAAAAGAAATGGGATTAATGAAAAAAACTTGTAGCTCTTACAGCGACATAGCTCCTAGTGCAGTATTTATATTTATCGTTGAATTTCTATAAACAATTATTGTGTTTATATCAATTTCCTGTAAATTGACTAGCCTATTAGTCTAGTGGTTAGTAGCCTTGACTGCTATGCCGGAGGTCGTGGGTTCGATTCCCACTCAAGACAAACGTTTGTGTGATGAACACGGTCATTTGTTCTGTGTCTGGGTGTAATTTGTCTATTTATGTATGTAACCAAGATTTTTGTAACTCATAACATGATTTATAAGAGTATCCATGGAGTTTTCAGCACGTTCTTCTCCATAGAAATGTAGATCTCAAAATTTCGGTCAGTCAAAAAAATTGAAGCCAAATAGCACGTATTAAAACTTCTGAAACGTGCAATTTAGCTTATTTAGCTGACCGAAATTTTGATAGTTCAATCGTGTCTGTAAATGGTTTATTTGAAATGAATGTTTTTTATTTCTGGTAAGTTTATCAGTCGTCTAGTACTCATAGCACAAGCTCTGCTTAGTTTGGGACTAGATGGCGCCGCTGTGTGAAAGTTGTAGAATAGTATCGTTATCTTTATATTATCGTTAAATAAGCAGGTGTATATAATACTCAAATCTTGCGATGAAATGTGAAAAATATCAAATACTTTGTGTTGATAAAACTTTTTTTCAATTCAGTTTCAGTTCAGAAGCAAATTCGTCAAACATTTGTGATTGTTGATAAATGCTGTTATAAAATAAAGATAGCATTAGCCGAACCATCCTTTAAATTGTCTTTTCAGCTGAAAAACCCAGTAAGCCTTATATTTAGCAGCTCTATAATCTTCCCATTGTCTGTGAGGCAGAGAGCCTCCACGATCTTTAAGACCCTTTTCTTGAGACGGACACGTTCAATAAATCGGAGGGCGACTGCGATGCAGCCGTTAAATTGCTATATGTCGTGGATGGGGTGCATAAAGTATGTGAGTGGTATATTTCTGGTTATATTGCTATGTGGTAAGGGGTTATGAGGTGTGGTAGTAAGTGCTGTCGTGTAGAAAGAATGGCGGTTAATGTTACGGGTGATAATAATGAAAATATAGATGGAAGCTTCGCCATTACCAGTAAAAGCCCTTATTACGTCATTAATATATACACTGTTTAATAGTATTTTTCATTATACGCGATTCATTGATACAATGAATCAGAAATCAACGTCACTTTTATTTAACTTTTGGCTTTAGAAAAATATACCAAAACTCATCCATCTCACAAACGCCGTAGAAAGATTTAAAAGATATTGTCGTATTAACCTATGTATCTCATGAATTCAGGACTGAACTCAGATTGTGCACTCAGCGTTGTAACAACGCGTGAACGGAGGCTGTTACCAGAGCACCTTTGATAATAACTCTATTAAATAGATAAAAACAAAAAGGAAAAACAAAATGGTAAGCTAAGGGTTTACTTAGCCTATTGAACGATTATCGAACCGAAAGGACCCAATGTATTAATAGAAATCAGTCACTGATTGATGAAATAAAATAAGACCCTCGTGATACTAACTAAAGGGACAAGCAAATGTTTCACAAAATAACACCAGTACCTACTTTAGACTTTTTTCAGACTCGTAAAACAGCACAATGCAATTTGGTAACAATTTCAAAAGTTTTTGGTTTACGCTATACCTTAATTCTTTTCTTAAAATAAAAGTAAGCGTAAGTTAATTTTTATAACATCATTAATCTACTAGGAAAGACCCATTAAAATCGGTCCAGGACGGGCAGTATTTTTTTTACAAAATTGCATTTTGGTTACAGGTATCGAATACACTTTTACATGCATTTTATAAAAATAAAAAAATTTAAAGAGGAAACAAGAGCTTTTTCAACAGCTTCGATTTATATGTAGAGTGTTGAGAAATGTACAGATAAATAATATTTACCGTAATTACTTTCAACACAACCAACTCCCAACAAACACCCAACACTGTAAGTGTACTGTGTTGGGTGGAAGCTGAAAGTGTCCAGCTTCCACTCCCTCAGCATAAAGGATTGCTCTCTATAAATCAAGTTACTTTGAACAATCAGGCACAGACTACAGGAGTCTTAAGCACAGCTTTGTCGATGCTAGACTATTGCCTCTCTGAGCCAATGATTGTTTCAATTTCCTCTTCGATTGTGCTTCCTTAATAGTCTAGACGCGAGCTTTATGAGTTTTCATTTAATATCCTTAGAAGGCATGGTATTGCAAATATGCAGGTTTATCTGTAAATGCATAGGTATGTTTTGAATGTTGGTTAATAGAGGAAAAAAGATAAAAAAAATAATTAATGCTCTCTCTCTCAACCTGAATACGAGACACTGAAATGAAATTTAATTAAATGCTAATCATTTAAATAAATTTCATTTCAGTGTATAGTTACCAACATTCAAAACATTCACAACTATTTATGGGTTGACACATAAAAAAAATTAAACACGCTCAATGGTGTGCCAACTCAAGTTGCAGATGAAGATGACGAATCAATGCTAAAGGATGAAACAAAAAATCACGACTGGTCATGAGAGAGAGAGAATAAAACGTCGTGAACCAATTTCGACGTTTTCTTCTAACTCTGTTGTAGCCAAGAAAATAGCTTAAAATGGAAAGCTAAAGGTAAATATTTTGTTAAAATACTATTTATTTTTTTTGAGAAAAACGTTTAATAACTTAAAAAAGATACATAATCTATACTTTATAACCCTATTTATTGAAACATTTCACATTGGCGGATGTATGGGACAGTATGAATAGAATTCCAAGAAACTTAAATCCGAAACAGAATAACCTTTTATATATCTGGCAAGGTTATTTAACCACACAAGAGTATTTTTCGATTAAAAACACTCAGAACTTTCAACTACAATTTATTTATTAAAAGAAAAAAATCTGGGCAGAATTTATACATTCAAATAACAAAAAACAGACATCTAAATAATGACCTATCCCATACCTAGCACACACGGCTAATCATTACTCTTCTTTTTGCCGCAGTCGGACAAAACAAACAAGAATGGCGAACGGTAGGGTGTCCACGCTGCGGGCGTAATCCGTACATACCGGCACTTGGTCCCGATTGATAAACATAGGGGAGCAGGGCTTATGAGCTAAGTTATGTGTTTGGTTTTAAAGAAAACTTAGTTAAGATACTTCATGAAAAACAAACTGAAGAAACTTTTTTTCTTGAGCACTGATTCAATTAATAATGTTTTTTATTGTATCGGTATTGTATTAAATCCTCGTCCTCCTTCTCATTGCGTCGTTTATCCTCAATGTTGAGGGTCGAGACCTCGACGAATAAGTTTTTTGTGGACTATATTTGACCATGTTTTCCTATCTTCGGTGATGTGGATGTGGACGCAGAATATGGTCTCCAGAGTAGCACGGATTTGGACAAACGTATTGGACTCCTGCCCCTGGGTATTTTCCCATCTACTTTTCCTGTAAGTAGCAATTTTCCAGGTCACCATCACCTCTCTGGCAATGTGGCCAAAAAATCTTCTTTGGCATATGTTTTTTTTTTATTATTGATAGGCTCGCGTTTGACCACTATCTCACCTGATGGTAAACGATGATGGTGAGTCTCATGGGTAACTTGAGTTAAGCTATTATGGAGTCATTGGTCCGATGCTCTGTCCAGTGGATTCCGAGCATTTTCCTCCAACACCACATCTCAAAAGCATCAATCCGACAAGGGTCAACTTTTTTAAGAGTCCAGTTCTCTACACCATACAGGAAGATGGAGAATATGAGGGTGGTGACGAGCTTTCTCATGGTCTTACGCGAGATGTTCCTGTTGGCCCAGACGCAATTCAGCTGTGACATCTCGCTCTTTGCCATCCAATACGTCTTTGTCCTGCTCACACGACCCATTGTTAGTTATGGTAGAGCCCAGGTAGACAAACTTTTCTCGACAAATCCTCCTATATTATTCAATTTTAAAGGACCCTATCATTAATGTCAAAATTTGGATTCATTGTCATCTAATATTATAAAGAGGTGTAAGTTTTTTTGTTTGTTTGTAGGGGGTAATCACTGAAAGTACTGGTCCGAATGCAATTTTTTTTTACCAATAGACAGCTGCTTTATTCTTGAATAATATAGGCATATTTTATGTGGGTACATTGGCGAAGCTGCGGGCAATTTAATTTAATAAATAAAGTTTTGCAGCAAAAAAAAAATGTTTATTGCAATTGTGTTGTTGGGCATGGCATTTTACTGGCAACATTGCATGCCTACAAATTTTCTTAACATTTACAATAACTGAAAATCGTGTAGCTTCAAAAATGTAGATAGTAATGTCATTGATTTATATTATTTATTTCCACTGAAATACTGAAATAGTACATAAGGTTTTTTATCCCAAGAGGATGTTTCCTAGGGGATAATTTTCTATTATCACGTGGGCGAAACCCCTGGCCGCAGCTAGTTTTACATAATATGAGATATTAAACATATGATATTTGAATTTAAAAAAAGCTGAAAATTACAAAAAAAAAATTATCAACACCCGATTCAAAAAAGGTTGAACAAATTGCACCGTATTTGTGTAAAAACAAACGATAGGGTAACCACAGAGTACGAACGTAATCCGGACGGACTGCCAGTCGGGTGTTCTCGATTGATAACATTTTTATTTGCCACTTAAATAGTGGGGAAACAAGGGTTTCGGATGAAGGGGATAATATCGGATCTTAGGACGAGAGTTAAAAGGCGAGCGTGTGGAAAAAACAACGAAAATTCTGTTTGTTTTTTCTCGTATTTGGCCGAGTTTTTAGTAAGTTGTTTTATTAAAAGACCCTCGGAGCTTGGAATGTGGGGATTGACATCTAGTGCTGTCTTGAGTGTGTTGTTGGCGATATCATTGGGGCTTAAGTCGCCTATCCTTGTTTGTTTACACAAAAGCTTTTTTTTTTTGTTTTTAATTCAACGATAAGAGCTCTCAATATATTAGTACTAGCTAGAATTTGCGACTTCGACTGCATAAGATTCGTAAAACAGCGCAATGTCAATCGGTTGCAATTTCATATCTCTAATTTTTTCTTTTAAATAAAAGTAGCTTAAGTAGTAACTTAGGCTACTTTATATAGGAAGTACCTTATACCATCAAATATCAAACAGTAAAAGTCCCTTCAAAATCGATCTAGCGGTTTCGTAGATTAGCCGGAACAAACAGATAGACGATCATTGTAACAATTGTGTTTTTGTTATTGGTATTGAATAATACTTCCATGCATTTAGTAAAAAAATACTATTTAGATATTACAGACTCTTCAATATTATTTATATTTATAGATAAGAATACATAAATTGTTTAATAGGACGCGAAAAATCGTAAAAAATTCACAACCAGAAGCAAAGTAAATAATGAGGCAGTTTTTGTCAAAATGTTTTCAACAATAAAATAACATAGTTGATATGCATAATTTATCATATTACAATATATAGGTTTTCCGCACTCACATCGCACATCTAACTCTCATTCACCCCAAGCAAAAAAAAAACCTCGATTAACAAACAACGGAGGAAGAAAAAAATATAAAACAAAAAATCACAGTTTTCCTGCAATCATTACATTTAATTACCTCACATGTCTGACGGTGCGTGAGCACATAATCAATCTCCCTCCCTTCTCCCCCCCCCCCCTCCTAATTTACCCTCCTTCCACTGTTAGCCGAAAACAACGCGACCCAGCCAACGGTGAAAATTCCTTATTGAGATTTATCCATGGAAACAAGTTAATTATGGTGTTTCTACTTTTTTGTTAAGATTTTCATGAGGCAGACTTTAAGTAAAGTAAAGAAAAAGAATTTTTAATCTTGATCTGAGAATTTGGAAAAGTCTTGTCAGCCGATGGATGAGGAATTGGAAGTCTATGGATGATTGGATGTCGTGGTGCTTGTAGAATGGATTATTTTTGTTTAGTTCAATTTCTAATATTTAGAATAGCGATTTGAAGACTATTAATTAACGTCTGTCAGACTATTTTTATCGTCTGGTTTTGATTAAGAGCTAAACACGCTCCCTTATAACCACGAACCTTTATTTGCCTTTGATTTTACGTGGAATGTTTGTACGAATCATTCAGTAAATAGACCGCACATTGTGACACCCTATTAATTTTAATTTCCTATTGTAATGTTTGGTGTACAATCAAGAATATATGTATCTATCTATCTAAATACTATAAAATTATATTACATACACCTTACAATTTTTCTAAAAATAGATTTTTCAATTTCTAAAACACTTTAATTAAATAAAAGCTATCTTCTAAAAGGCAATGGACACCAAATTCATGTTTTATAAAGGATCCAGCGATCGTTCTACCACGTATACGGGAACCTACCATTTACCTAACACTAACCAATTAGTGAAAGCTAACATTAGCACTATATACATTGCGGCTTATGTTTCATCCTTGTGAAGTTCTATGCTAACAAGAACGGAAATGGATGTTGATTTAAAAGAAAATGTTTGAGATCGTTTGGTTTATAAGTAAAGTATTGTGTATAGTTTTCGAAACGGCAAAACATTTATTTCTGTGCTCAGACAAGCCGATAGTTTATGATAAATCGATGTGTTATTTAAAATTAAAAGGCCATGTTTATTTTGTAGGATTCTCCAGTTTATCCCGTCCGCTTCCCAGGGGAATGGAATCTATGTGTCTGGATTCTTCTTTCAAGTTATTTTGTTGGATGTTTCTAAATGCTTTCGGTTTGTGTTTCAGTTTACATTCAAATGCGGGTAAACTGAGATCTGGGAATACATGTTTATCTGAGAAATGTTTTCTTTAAATTATTTTGAAATAAGTATTCACATTTCAGTTGTTAAGGTCTCATGAATGAGATTGTGGATTCAAAACCAGGCCAGTCCTAATGTAAATTTTTCAACTCCTATGTACTTTTCTAAGTTGATCTAGGACATTACTGACACCCCATGTCTCAGAAAGCACGTAAACCCGTTGGTGCTGGTTGTCATTCATAGGTCTTTGACAGCCGCTACCGATACTCAGGTGCCAGAAGGTCTGATCATCTGTCTATCCAAGGAGTATCGTGTTGCCCAGTATACTAAGTTGTGAAAGTCTGATAGGCAGTCGTTCAATGCAGAACACGGGTATTCAGCCGCATCCGATTAGACTAGAAGCCGAACCCAAGCTAGTTGGGACAAGGCTACGGAGATGTTGATTCACGCGTGTAACCATTATTCGTAGTTCTTTTTGGTCAGTCTTTATAAACATCATGAGGATTAAGACTTACATTATATGAGGCCCACTTCACATTATGCGTACCTACCTAGATGATACTTTAGATGAACGCCGCTGCGTCTCCCTTTGTCTTATAACTTCGGTATAATTTCAAACGCTGACACACCTGAAATACTATAACGTTCAGGTTTCTGTTGAGCCAGGACGTCTACATGTTTCAACAGCACATGACGTCACGCGAGCTTCAAAGCATAGCGCACATGAGCTTGGATGAATATCGATACACACTACTGTTATTGTCTTTTATAGGGTGTCCCAAAATTAACACAAGATTTGAATTAAATAGATAACATAGCTTCAGATTGTGATTTATTTATTGAATCATAAACTAAAGGAAGTCCCAAAATTAACGCAAGATTTGAATTTGCCCCCATTTGTGCAGTAAAGTGATGGCAATACCAAAAAAATAAATAAAAAAAATAAGCTGTGTTTTCTATTAAATTCAAATCTTGCTTTAATTTTGGGACACCTATATAATCGAAACTAGCTTCTGCATACGGTTTTGTCCACGTGCATGTCGGTCATTATGGACGCGATGACGCTATGTCCTTCCTCGGGGTTCAGACTTCCGCACCTAATTTTATCTAAATTGGTTCAACAGTTTAACTGTGAAAGCATAACTGACCGAATTACTTCCACATTTATAATACTAGCTTTAGCCCACGGCTTCGTTCGCGTGAGTGTCTGTTACTGCGGACGCTAAGTTGAAGGCAGATAATAAGTAGTCAATGTCCTTCCTCGGGACTCGTATTCTGTACCTGAAATTAGGTACAGAATAAGAGTAGAAAACCCGTGAAAGTGATCAATGAAACAGATCGACAGTGTTAATTTGAATGTTAGAATGGATTGAAAACAAATTAACCAAAGAAGAACGTGTCAGTACATAGAAAACATACTATAAATTAAGGGCGTGTTTCTAAATTGAGTATTTTGAATTAAGAACATGTCAAACCCAACTTAAATGGCAAAATGTTGACAGTTTTCAGACTAAAGTAGAATTTGAGAAATACTCGGTTAGTCTGTCTGCCTGCCTTGTAACAAATATGTTGAAGACGGCTTTCAATCTAACTGAATGCAGCTGAGAGATACTCCCTATTTGACCTTCACAACCCAGTAACTTGGTAATACGCTATCCCTTAGCAATACTTGCAACTGTGATTCCGGTACAAGTAGGAATTCTTATCTTCATCATCATCATCATGATTTCAGCCGAAAGACATCCACAGTTGAACATAGGCCTCCCCCAAGTGTCGCCACAATGAACAGTCCTGTGCGTCTCGCATCCATCGGATTCCCGCAACTCTTACCAGGTAATCGGTCCACCTTGTAGGAGGCCTTCCAACGCTACGTCTTCCGGTTCGTGGCCGCATTTCCAGGACCGTTCGGCCCCAACGGCCATCCGTTCTGCGAGCAATGTGCCCTGTCCATTGCCACTTAAGTTTGGCGATTTTTCATGCTATGTCAGTAACCTTGGTTCTCCGTGATTCTTGTCTTAGTCTGTTAAAAATTAACCACACACACATTCTTGAAAAGATTTTGAAATAAATGGCCAATAAAATGATTTTGCGACTAGATTTTGAACATGGTGGACATCCCACGTCCCATCTGTATGCGCAAAAAGTTTCGGGAACACATTCATTGCGCATACTGCTAAGGAGTGGAATTTTGTACCGAAATCTGTGTTTACTGAACCTAGGAGTTTTCAAATAAAAATTGTATAAGTAACTTCTAGGCAAGTGTGCTCCATCGTCGACCATATCTTCGCTTACCATCAGGTGAAATAGTGGTCTAACGCGAGCCTACTAATAAATAAAAGGAATATGCACTGTAAACATCATTTATTTTCTTTTTTTTGTGGGGCAAAGTAAAAAAAAAGAAAAAGTAAAGTAGAATCAACTCCTGCATCGTGGATGCGTTCACAAACATGTAGATTCACATCTACAAAATACGTCTGTTTTTCCTCCAACACTGTTGACAATCAGCCTTAAATTCTAATCTTAAAACATCTCCATCCAACCACCGATCTATCCGCCCTGTCCTCCACACATGTGCCTGCCATCCCCCTAACCTACCATCTTAGATCAATTCACCTCACTACGATCGCAGCATTTAATCTGACGCGACATACTAAAGGACGTACCCGCGTACATTTGTCAGCCATGCTTGTTAAGCAATTTAGAAATGAATTAAACAATCTTGATCCTAATAGATATGCATTTTAAGGTTGGTTTTCGTGTAGGTCTCCCGTGTGAAGTTATAATTTCGATTGCTAACTGTTCGCATAGAACATCTGTTGTATGGAAACGTTATGTGAGGTAGGATGATTGTATTTATGCTGCAGTAAAGTGTGTGTAATGGTTTTATGTGAGCATTTTGTGAACAAAAATGCTATTTTTATTTTTTGCAGTATAATTTTCTCACATGAACTCCAAAATTATACAAGAGTAGGATCCACAAGGAAATATATATTATTCTTTCTGATGTTCTTCCTTATCTTACAAAGAACTCGATTCTTGCACGTCAATATTTATACTTTAACTTTGAAAATTACTCAAATATCACACTATTTTTTTGTTTGTAGGAGGTAATATCGGAAAGTACAAGTCCGATTGTTAAATTTTTTTCCCTGGTATAAAACTACTTTATTATATATAGAAAATTAAACAAATGGGTTCTACTGTGCTCTTCTGAAATAAAAAAGTCAAATAACTTTTTAAACAAAAATGTAAGCAGCCGGAAAGATGTTTAATAATGGAAAATGGACAATTTAGAACAATAATTATCCAAAATTACATATTTTTTTCGGTCAACAGGACCTTTATTAAATACATACTATGTGGCTTGAATACTACGATTATTCTTGCTCCTAATACAGATAGTCTTACACAATATTTCGAACACATATAGTTGGGGCGGTTTAAAACAGCCCTGCCCCAGACCACTGTTTTACTGTGAAGACACAGACTCCCCAATCATTATTATTAAAATTAAATAGATCGAACTTAAAAATATAATAAACACATCCTGAAAGTAAGATGTTCAGAATCGGACGTTAAATTGATTTCAGGTGTTTTTAAAACAGGTTACTTTTTATTCAAATAATCTAAAATTATTTTAAGTTTAAAAAATTACCTATTTTATAAAATAATGTAATGATAAATCTTGATTTTTTTATTGTGGATAGGCTCTCGTTTGACGTCCACCTCACCTGATGGAAAGCGACGATGTGGTTGATGATGGAACACACTTGTCTAGACCTTGCCTAACCTATTCATTCTTGACTTAAAGATCGCCAGTCTGTAGTGATTGCTTCACTAAAAAAAAACCGTAAACGTATTTATATGTGCCTAGATATCAATATCGATGTGATAAGTACATACATTATAATTACTAAGTACTTAATTTTCTAATTGGTATGTACAAGGGTGTAGTATGCATTATTCTATTTATACTCGTATGTTGTATAATAATATTGCACGGCAGTTGGCGCAGTAGTTGAGCGATCGGCTGCTGCGCAACGTGTCGCGGCTTCGATTCCCGCACAGAACAAATATTCGTATGGTGTGCAGATTGGTGTTACAGGTCTGGGTGACTTTTTTATGTGAGTTTACATTACATCACGATACAGGAGTCATTGCCAATGTGGGGCAACCTCACAAAAATAGTAAACATGATACAAAAATAAAGGCTCATCCTTTTACAACTTTATGTTACTCTATATACAGCAGTTCTTCACAAAGTCCGCGCTTATCCTCATGTAGCCACATTTCGTAGCTTGCGCAAATGCAGGTTACATCTCCCCATTCAGATCTAGCCAGGCATTCCTTTTAGAATGTATGCCAATATGTAACATGACCTGCGATTTTATCCTTTTCTCTTTGATGTTGTACTCTGAAGCTGGTAATAAAGTGTGCTTGCATAATTGAGGATAGCAGTCCTGGTGGCTCAGTGGTTTACGGCCCCGACTTACGAGTCGTGGGTTTAAACCCAAGCAGGTGCTTTACTTTGAGTTACTTTGTGTTTCGTCACCACAGGTCACATAACGGTGAAAGAGGACATCGTAAAGATACATATGTCCTAGAACGAAAGAAAAAACTGGGCAAGTGCAAGCCGGGCTTGCGCACTGAGGGTTCCGTATAGTACTTGCTATGAAAACAGTTCAATTGCCGAATTGAGTTATGAAGATTTTTCCGAAGCGCAAAAGCAGTTTTTTTTTGTGACCTATCTACATATTTACAGTTTTTAGATTTTTTCCTATACTTGTGCTATGAGACCTTGCTTCATGCCAAATTTCATGAATCTAGGTCAACAGGATTCAGGATACAGGTCATTTTGATTCCCTTGAGAATGTCGAAATACACGTTTTTTGCGACATAAATGGCCGTATCTTTTGTTCGTTAACTCAGAAGTTTATTTTTTCACAGCTTCAAGGGTCCACAGACTTGAGTATATGGTTTTAATTTCAACACAATACCTCCACGCGTTCCCGAGATAAAGGGTCTTGACAGAGAGATAGACAACAAAGTGATCCTATAAGGGTTCCGCTTTTTCCTATTGAGGTACGGAATCCTAAAAATCAGCGAAGACATTTGACATCCACCAATGCGCACTTGGCCTGCGTAGAGGATTATAGCTAAATCCCTCCGATAGAGAGGCTGAGATCCAGTAGTGAGAACAATTTAGGGCTGATTATGCTATTATGCACAAGACAAAACTATATACCTATACTGTGTCCCAGCCAGTCCACTTTCCATCAACCGCAGCAGAAGGCCTGTTTGAGGAAAGTTAAACTACGCACCCTTGAAGACGACTAAGAATTTTGTTCGTGAATTAGGGCGTAGGCTGAACGAAGTGAGTGGCGACTCTCGCACATGGTCGTTTCTGGTGCAGAGGCTAGCTATAACCATTCAACTTGAGGACGCAACAAGCGTTACATACACTTTAGTGCCGGGAGCAGTAACTAGGGGTGAATTATTTGTGTATTATCATAATACCTGCTAGCATAAAAACCGTAAAAAAAATAAAAAAAAATTAAATAGCTATCAGAAATCAGAAACGTTTATTTCAAGACGACCAATTAGAGGCACTTTTGAATTGTCAAAATGCTGGTCAGTCAAAAAAGTGAAGCTAAATTACACGATCCAAATGACATGGACATTCTTTAAAAAAATATTATGTGTTACATCATATCATCTTTATCATTAATAATAATTGTTTATAATTTTTATTTTTTGCAGGTTTTCCAGCATACCTGCGAAAGGAGAGTTGAAAAAAAAAGAGTTATAGACATCTTGTGTAATAGAAAAATAAGTAGGTACACACAAAACAGTTATCTTTAAAATAGCACTGTTAAGATACCTTCCCTTCTCAAACTGATTTATACCATTTAATGCTCTTATTATCACATTGTAGGCACACAAAGACAATAGGCTCCACGGGTTTATAACCTCCGTAAATATTTTCCCCAAACAATCCTTTTTAGAATGACTTAAAATTGCCTACATTTAACAGTGATCTAATAACCTTACAAAGTGAAACAATTCTTGTAGAACAATAACATTGAAAGTAAATCGCGGAACAATGGGCGAAGCTATAAGCAGGACGATATAGAACTAAAATAGAATATTCATTACGATTGTACCTTTAAAATGGTGTCTGAAGGGAAATCATTAGCATTTCCCTACAGAAGGATGGGCCTCTCCTAAAGTCTTTAGGGATGGGACGTGCTCGATAGTTCATTGTGATTGTTTCACTATTTCTTATTATATGGTTTTACCCAATGATATCACAGTGTTTGTGTAACAACAGATCTATAGGCAAGCTTCATAAAAAAGCAACACTGTTATAATGTTACAATTTGCCTGCAGCGGTCTTCCCGTTCAATTTTATAATTTAGGAGTCTTCGAGGCCAGAGTCAATATAAAGCTCTTGACAAACTAGTGCCATTCACCATTAACGATTGCATCACTGCTTACCATTAGGTGGCATCAAAATTAACTACTAGTTTAAATCATTAAAAAACATATTACAATTTTAGACTACAATTTATAATTTAAGAGAATCTTCTATCCATTTTACCTATTATCAATAAAACGTAACGCCACTTTATTTTAAAATTACAATTCAAGTCATAAAGCAATTAATTTCCTTTCTAAAATTGTTGTAAGCCTATCTATCGACATAGACGCGCCTCCCTGCTTTACCCCATAGCGCCTGTAATTGCGCGGCCACATTTTGGGGGTAGAAACACATAAATTACACCTTTTATTCATTCCCGATTGCTAGTGTTATTGCTATCATTAACCACCCTACATTGGCTATATTACTACGTATTGAAATATTACCTTTATTAATGAAATGTGTTATATCATGGCCGCGTGGAGATCTACAGTTACGTTGTAACGTTGTCTGTGGGATCCGTTTATCTTTGTTTCTTTTTTTGGGTAACAGAGATGCTCATCGTGATTCCTGTTTACTTTTCATCGACTATTTTGACAAGCAATAATAGAAATAAATGTCTATATTAGGAAGCAATCTATCTTGACCTCTAGGTCAAAATACCAATCATTTGGTGAGGTTAATGTTTATTTATTATTTATTTATTGCAATTACTTCTATTTTTGGAGCAAAAATAGAAGTAATTGCCTAGTGAAATAGGTTATTATTATGTTATGATTCCATTACACACTGTAGGCGTGGGTATCTCGCCGGCCGCCCGACCGAGGCCAAGTCGTCGACGGCGCGTAGAGTTCCACGCGCTCCTCAAAGAGATGTCAGCAAAACCGTACCGGAGCCCAGCAGGGCCGAAACCTACTGGTGCCATGGGTTTACTTCTGAAAGGGAAACCCATGGTCCTGGAACGTAAAGAGCAAATAAGAAACATAGGTATGATTTTCCCTAGTCCTAGAGCGGGAAAATTTATTGGATAATTTTCCAAGTTAAAAAAATATATTTTATTTTTAGTGGTCTACCAATCATCAACAATAATTCAAAGGTCAAAAAAAAAACGAAAAGTGTTTTCCTAAAATAGATTAAACTTCACCTTTCAATAGAACGCTGTAGATATGTTATTGTAACACCTATTACGTCAGCTTCCTCTTGGCACTTCGCGAGATGACAAGCAAATAACAGGCAATGTTTTTCTTCCATTATCCGTAAGGAAATTAATTCCTCTGTGTGCATGAAAGTACTACGAAAATAAACTGGAGGTATTAGTGGTGGGACTGATGTTATAAATAATGTCGTATCGAAAATTCAACATGTTTATGTGATCATTCTAAAACCCCAAAAGTAGGTTGGATGAATCGAAATGGTTCAGTAGTTAAGGCACCCGTCTCTCATGCATAAAGTTGTGGGTGAGTAACCGCGCGATTTTGAATGTAAATTTTTCAATTCATATGTACTTTTCTCAGTTTACCTAGGAAATTACTGACACCCCGTGCCCCGGTAAGCACGTAAAGCTGTTGGTCCCAGTTGTCATTCGTCGTCAGATCTTTGGTAGCCGTTACAGGTATCTGACGCCAGAAAGTCTGACTATCAATCTATCCAAGAAGTATCGTGTTGCCCAGTTACTGGGTTGTGGCGGTCTGATAGGCAGTCGCTCCATGTAAAAAACTGGCAAAATTAGACTGGAAGACGACACCCATGTTAGTTGGAAAAAGGCCATGGAGATGATAGAAGGTTCCTTACGTCGTGACGTCTAACGGCTGAAATGATGATGATGACCCTATTTTAAATATCATCTATTTAAAATAGGGTCATCATCATCATTTCAGCCGTTAGAAGTCCACTGCTGGACATAGGCCTCTCCCAAATGTCGCCAATGAACGGTCCTGTGCGTCTCGCATCCATCGGATTCCCACAACCTTCACCAGGTCATCGGTCCACCTTATAAGGGACCTTCCAACACTGCGTCTTCCGGTACGTGGTCGACACTCCAGAATTTTTCGGCCCTAACCGCCATCTGTTCTGCGAGCAATATCCATTGCCACTTAAGTTTGGCGATTCTTCGTGCTATGTCGGTAAACAGGGTATTATATTAAAAAACAATCACGTGAACATGTCGCACGTAAATCTTTTACATTACTGTAGTTGCCTGCCACACACCAAAAACAATTTTATAGCAAGTCAGCTCGATGCCAAACTGTCAATCACAGCTGACAGACGCTATCCTCGCTTGCAAACACTACAGCCAGCAAATACTCCTTTATTTGTCAGATTGGCGTCGAAGCCAATATACAATATTGTTCCTTCACTCCAGAATATAAATGGCGGTGAAAACTCTCGCTGCCTCGTCTAAAATAGGGGTGTCTAAATAACCGTGAAGCGTGGGTAAAGGGTGCAGGCTGGCCGGCAATGCGGTTTTTGAAGGACTCGACGATTAAAATAAACGTAGTTTACGCAATTTATATGGTTTATTAGATTTGTTTAGGTTTTTGTACTTTTAATCTTTTTCTCTGCAACAAATGTGTACAGTATAACAATGAATATAAATATTATATAGAAATCTAATTTAATTACAACAATAAAATAACTAATTTACACCAATATCGATAGAAACAATAAAATAGTGTAGCACAACCCTAATCAAAAGTCGATTCTGCGTACCACTCAACCATACATCATTCATTATCTCTACCACAACCAAATTACATACGCGTGTTTCTTTAAGTCTTGGTTGCTTTTATATTACAATTATTTTTGAGAAACCACAACTTTATGCGATAGTAATATTATTCTAATTTTAACTCCTAGTATCAAAGTACCTAAGTAAAAAAAGTCAAGAAATATATAGAAGATAAACATAGTGTAAAACATATAATTCTGTGCTGACAAATTGACTACCTCGTTTTTTTTTTAATTGAAATACAATTTAAAAAATACTATTTACTACACGAGCGAGTTTTAACTACCCTTACATGATTGAAGTTATAGAATGCAACATACAAAATAAATCAATGACTTTAAACATCGACATGACCGTAGATCACCTACACCCCTCTCTAGTGATATAAAGCTGTAGTACACCGCATGCTTCGTTACTCCACAATCACGTTACGTCGACTGCGAGCGATTCACTAATTCTTGCGTGCGCTTACCTTGGCCTGTACTTGTGGGTCCTAGCTTTATATTTGGTAGATGAAGCAAGCAATTTTACACTGTTTATGTCTTGTTTTTTGAGACGACAATGAAGTTTAAGAACAAAGGAGTTTATAAAAAGGAGAGTAAATAAAATGGCAAATCATATTCCAGTGCCAACTTGATAAGTGCAATGTTTGAGCAGAACTATTTCTGCATGTTATGAGTTTACTCAATCTTGTAACTTAAGCAGTGATTTCGACTCTCGGAATCAACGCACATGAGAGCAATCATGGGGACAAATGGTGACGTTTCGGACTCTCTGACGACCACTGCGCCAACTGCTGGTTGCTATGCTGCGCGTTGCAGGGTCAATTCGCACACGAAATAAATATTTATATGGGCTACAACTAACTTTCTGTTCCGGGTATTGACATCTAATGACATTCTACGCTCTTGGACGGAGCTCGAGCGCGTCTCAGACTTTTACTGACTGAAAACCCTCTCCTGTTCCTTATTTGCCATTGTTCCAGGGCCCCGGGGATCTCTTGCGCATCACCCATGGCCCCTCGACCCTGCTGGGCCCCTACAGTTGCTGACATCTCCTTGAGGCGCGCGTGACACACTTCGTGCCGTCGACAGCTTGGGCTCGGTCCGGACGGTTACCAGACAGGTCGGACGGCGAACTACCCATTGCTCACCGTCCTCAAGCCCGCGCCTACTGTGGCCGGAAATCGGGATCGGCATCGCGGCTGGGGCGCATGCGGCCGCCTCCTTTGCTAGCATTACTGCTTCGCAGAAGGAGGCGAGCGCCTGCCACTCGTCCTCGCTCCAAACCATGGCCTGTACCAAGGCATTGAGTTTACATGTTTGTGAACGCGTCCACAATGCAAGAGTTAGTTCCTTGTGGGGCATCATTTAAATGAAGAATAATAATGCATGACGCATTGCAATTGCAGTTACGATGCATTGTAATGTGTGCGCTGAGCAATTCCTGCACCAACTCCTTATTTACGTCACAATAAAATTGTAACTGTTATAACTCCCAGTTAATTGATTTTCCTATTACTCTGAGCATTAAAACTATGCTCCAAAGTTTCCTTTTAGCGACTATAACAATTCCGCTTGATACAGGAATTCTTTCAGTAAAAGTTAACAGCGTTTTACATCGTCAAAGTTATGATAACCGCACGCTTCGTTAGCTCACAATCCCAGCTCGTGGAAGAGCTTGTTTTTATGCTACACGCAAACTAGCTTGAATACTGTGAAACGATGCTTTTTACCTTGCAGAGGCAAAATGGGAGACGATTTTTTTCCATATTAGACTGTGATTAAGTTGATTGATATATATTAACTTTTTGAAGTAGTAAAATCACTGTCGGACACACACAAAGACGGCCTTTTCAACCAGCACCATTATGAAAAAAAAACAATTAGATCATTCGTGACAAATATATAATACTAGTTTCTGTTAGCGGCTTTACCGACGTAATCGTTGAAAATTATCCCAATGAAACGTATTCCCGGGATATTTTTGTTTTTAGGTGGGAAAATCATCTTATGACAAATCTCGCTCTTGGGCGGAGCGGGAGATAGTGTCAGACTTTTACTGACTAAAAACCCACTCCTGTTCCTTCGTTGTCTTCGTCCCAGGGTGCGGGTTTCGTTTTCACACTACTCTTGGCCCCAGTAGGCTTCGGCCCTGCTGGGCCCCTACGATTTGCTGACATCTCCCAGAGGCGCGCGTGGAACAATACGCGCCGTCGGCGACTTGGGCTTGGTTCGGACGGTCGGACGGCGGGCCACCCATTGGCCCGCCGTATACTCTCGGAATAAAAATCCTATGTGTTATTCTAGGACATGGTCTACCGGTGTGCGTAATTTTGTCAAAATCCCTTAAGCAGTTTCAGCGTGAATAAATAACAAAAATATTATAATATTAGTGTAATATACTACAGCATAGCTATAGTTCACTAAAGCAGTAATAAAGCAAACGACTGCCTCTTCTCTTTACACAGATCTCGATTTTTATGGATATACTTACAGCATAGGTTTTGATGAAAAATGATGGTGATTTTTCAATCAACAGACAATTTTAATTTAAAAATGAAATATTTCATACAAAAGCAACCAAACGGATTTACTGAGACGATTGAATACCTACCTCAAATTATGTGACTGTTAAAAAATCAGCTCTAAAATAAAGGTTCCCTACTAGTCTTAGAACACAATAAAACTAAAGGCCACAGCACAACCAAACCAGTAGACAATTTAATCTGTACTCAAATTATGTGCCATATATACATAAATCTAATTCATAATTCAATAAAGCGTCATTATTGCATAAACCTGTCCAAATGACTGGCTGCGTATCAAATAACGGCGTCCCTGCGGTCACAGTATGAGACTTGCAGTAATGCAATCAGAGGGCAGCCTGCCGGCGTACCGGGTTCCCCTCGCCCGTCATGCGCATAGAAAATTGGTAGACTGCCTACTTTGTTATTCTGTATTATGCTAGATGATTTTATATAGTAACAAGGAGATGAAGTGTTGACTTTTTTTTCTTAGGAGACAACTAATTAAACAGTTTTTTCAACCACAAGGGCAATGGAAAGGGCTAAGCTGATTGCATCAGGAATTAAAGTATCCGCAAGAGAGCCAAAGTTACCGACATAGCCCGAAGAATTGCCAAACTTAAGTAGCAGGGCAAGGCACATAGACGTCGGGGCCGAAAGGTTTTGGAGTGGCAGCCGCGTACCGGTAGATGCAGCGTTGGATGGCCACCCACATAGTAAACTGATGGCCTGGTGATGATCGCGGGAATCTGATGGAGTGGTAGATGGAGTGGTAGACGCACTGGACCGTTCATTGTGGCGACGTGAGAGGGGAGACCAATGTCTAACAGTGGAAATCTTTCGGCTGGAATGGTGACGATGATGATGAACAACCGCTGGAAAAATATTCGAATAGACAGGTGGAAGAATAGAAAAGAGTTTTTTTGTTTGTCCCAAGTATGATACGTACAAAAATCTTGTACAATACATATCATGCGTCTATACCTATTGGTAAAACATTATCAAACTTGGCAAGTCGATAGTTTTCGATTATTAGGAGACTACTCCTACCACCAGTCTTCCTGCCATCAGTTGATTCCTTCTAAATCACCATTACAACTATGTAATGGTGATTTAGAAAGAATCAACTGATTTCAAATTTAAATTCATTTATTTCGTCAGAATATGGTACATAATTATGGTCTTGAAATAAATTAATGGTCTCATCACATTCTGCCACGTGTGGCATTCAAATATTTGGTAGGAAAATAAATCATTTTTAAAAAACAAAAAATGTAATGTTAGTATTGAGTTAGTACAAACAAAATTTACAAATAAAATTTATTCAAAGTAATATTCAATGTCAAATTACTAGAGAAAGATATCAAAATTTATAAAAATATTAGCGAGAGATGTCAAAAATTATAAAATTATTATTTAATTAGAATGTCAAAGTATCATTCAAATACTCGTTTAAATTATATAAAAAAAATTACACAACAATTCTTTAAGTTCCTTTTTAAACCCATTTTAATTTAAGTCTAATATTTATTGTGATCATAAATTCCGCTAAATTTACGAATCTTATCGCATAAAAAAGATCTGTACAGAATCTTATATTGTTGTTTCGTAGGTACGCAGCCACCTTGAATATGCATCAAAGGTTTTGAACCCACAATACGGGATTTACAAGTCTCGTATTGAGGACATCAAGAGAAAATTTCTTAAGTACCTTGATTATAGAGCACAACAAGTTACAGTCATCGATGCAGAGGTTACCATTTTCTGCCGCTTGACCAAAGACATAATATTAATTATAATAATAACTTTATTTTGGATGGCATAGACCCATACAAATCTTGACAAAGTCCTTTTTTTTCTTTTTAATTACCATGACTATAAAAGGAACAACCGAAGCCAACAACTATTGAGTTCAGAATGTTGCTGTTGCCACTCCATACCCCTTGAGGGCCGATTGTGCATAGGTACGTCTGTACAACTTGTGTGTCCTTGAAAAATTCTTAATACTTGCTTGCTTGTTGCTTGCTTGCTAGATGCTTGCTAGATGCTTGCTTGCTTGCTTGCTTGCTTGCTTGCTTGCTTGTTGCTTGCTTGCTTCTTGCTTGCTTGCATGCTTTTCTTGTTTTTTGGTGTACGAAATTTATTCGGCCTCTAATTTTGATCCTAGAAAAATCCAGATTTTTTAAATTCCTTTTTATTATTTTTTCGGTGATTTTACGTAAAAACGCGCAATTACGTAATAATAATACCCCTACTTAGGTGATGTGTGCTAGGAAAGTTTGAACGATCGGATAACCGCAGCATTTTTTGTTTACTCAATTCCGATGTTAGTGGGTGTTTCAAATGGCCACTCTAGTTGCACAACATAGCAGATTCCGCCAGTCTACATCGTAAATTGAAAGACTATCACACAGTCTAAACCGAGCAATATCCAGCGGAGTCAGGCCACGGGTAGATTGCAGTAATCCAATCAGGGCAGCAGCCCACAATTTGCGGGTAACTGATGCCCACTATCCAATGTGTTGCTCGCTAGTATTGAATGTGCGTCGTTTTGATATTCTGCGCTTTTAACTGTAGATACGTTGACCTACCTTTTTGGACTTCTAGTCGCAAGTTTGACTGTTCAGCGGACTGATAGGACTTAAATCCAAGGTCCGATTCACGTGTCGTACAGAAAGTGCTATTGAGTTTTTACTAAGAATTACTTTATGACAGCCCGGAGTTTGGAAATTGGTAATAAAACATCCCAGTTTCTTGAAAACCCCGAAGTCATTGATTCTATCTGATCTCTATATAGTCGTGCGGCTTGCTGTCCCATCAGACTATGAGAGTGAAGGATTTGCACTTATTTTTTTTAATTTGAAGTTTCTTATACATTTCGTCGTTAAATGAAATGCCGCAATGTTTTACAAGTTACCCTTTCAGTCCCGTACCTTATCTTCTTCCGACAGCGAAAACAACGCATTAAACTAAAGATTTGTCTTTAGTTTATTGCGTTACACAATAAATGTACACTCAATAAATCAAGTAAACAAAACCATCGGTAAAACTTATAGGTTCAGCAACAATACAACGACAAGCGCACACGATCGACGGCAATTTGCGACGCACTCACACGACTAGGGATTAACATCCTCGAAACTCCGTAACCGAAACCGAAACCATCGAATATCCGAAATAAACTAGTGCGATTCACCATAACAACTATTGCAGCACTGCTTACCATCAGGTGGGATCGCAGTCAAGCACTATTTTATATCAATTTAAAAAAATATCCGTCACAGTAACCAAAACCGATACAAAAGTTTCGGATAGTTTTGGATAAAGGCGAAGTCCAAATGACAGGTTATGACCGGTTTTTGTTTGTATGACTCGGTCAAATAAATAATAATATTATTCTTGAAATAATGAAAAACACCTTATGTAGAGAAAATCATTCATTTTCTCTACACAAGTTACTACATTGAAGCATGAACATGGAATTAACTTGGTGAGAGACTGGTTGCTTTTGATTTCTCTATAAAACATGTATCACAAATCACCGAGGCCCTTATGCAGCTATTAGCTTGCTATGTCCTACTTTTTAGGATAACAAAATACGAATAATAAGAAGAACTTACACAGTTTGCATAACATAGTTGTGTTGATGAGTGATTAATGATAATCTAAACTAGATTTAAAAGTCTAATCTTGCTACTTGTATTTTACTTTTAAAATTCTGATATCCGTAACTGAAACTATCGTATAATCCGAAATAATTTGAAATCTGTAACCGTATCCGAAGCCGGTATAATTTAAATTATACCTATATCCTGGTGAGGGAGACTTGGGGGAGGCCTATGTCTGTCGATGGACGTCTTTCGGCTGAAATTATGATATCCGTATTTGTATCCAGATCCGAAATTTTGTATCCATATCATCCCTGGCCACGTCGCAATACAGACGCGACGCAACACAGTCGCGCGACCAATAGATCGCAATCTAGACGAACAACGCAGATTAATCGTTTTTGTACACCGAGCTTTATTGGATTGGAGGAGAATTGAGCTTTTTATTTTGTTACTTAGGTACTAGTTTCTTTTTTTTTATGTAAGACAGCGAACTAACGATATACACATTGGATAAATGTCCGTGTTCTATTCCAGTAGCTGTTTTATTTATTAGCAGCTTCTGCCAGCGGCTTAATTACTCCTGGGATAAATAATATATTTTGCAAATGCCCATGTGTATCAAACGACGTTCTTCAATGCACTTTCTTGAAGAAAATAGATAAAATTTCATAATCATAGCTAGTGAATTTTATCCGGGCAATGAGATCGATTTTCGTGGGGACTATCTGTAGGGACTTACTAGTGACTAACCTGATATTATAATATAATAAATTAAAGACTAAACATTTTTCCGCACGAGTGCAAAATATTCTTTACTATATAACATGCCTAAAAGCGGTCAGTTAGGAGCCAGTTTTCGAATAAGTGTGTTGAAAAAATATTATTGTCCTTTTATAGGACATGGTCAACTTGGGTGCAAAATATCTTTTGTTCTTTTGTCTTTATAATATTCGTGAGTGACGGTGTGATTTTAGTTCCATTAACACGTGGTTGACGGATAAAGAATTTCCTACCCTAATGTTTTATTTTCGTTTAATAAGAAGTTTTCATCGATCGCGTGAGGCAACGGTCCTCACGCCCCAACCGCCGCGCCGGGATTCCGATCCCGATTTCCGGCCACCGTAGGCGCGGGCTTGCGGACGGCGAGCAATGGGTAGCCCGCCGGCCGACCATCCGGTAACCGTCCGGACCGAGCCCAAGTCGTCGACGGCGTGTATTGTTCCACGCGCCTCAGGGAGATGTCAGCAAATCGTAGGGGCCCAGCAGGGTCGAAGCCTACTGGGGCCATGGGTAGTGTGAAAACGAAACCCGAGGCCCTAGGACGGAGGCAACGAAGGAACCGGAGTGGGTTTTTTGTCAGTAAAAGTCTGACACTATCTCCCGTCCCGCCCAAGGGCGGGGGATGTCATAAAATGATTTTCCCAAAATGTCTATATAAGATTCGGAAGAGTAACATTAACAGTTAACTAACATTTACTGCTATAAACTCTAAATACCTTTGCTATAAAGAGCTTGAACTTATTTCCATTCCTTTTATTTTCAAGGGTATACTAAAATCGGTTCAGAAAGAAGCAAACCCTTCTAGTAATTTTTCAAGGAAAGGATAGGAAGTTTCATCATCACGCTATTCACAATAACATTTTTTATATTACGTATACTCTATCAAATAACTGCCGCATCCAACCCTACTCTATTCCGAGCCGCACCGCAACACAGTAGCCGTTACACATGCTGCAGTAATTAGGACCTTACTCGAGCTCGTGTCAATTCACTAAGTACATAACCTCGTGATATTTCATGATAAAAACACACAAAGTCGTAATGGTTGACGAAAAGTACAGTCTAACAAGATATTCGGTACACAGGTACCTAATTATGAAGTATTTTTATGAATGGTGGTTTACTTTTACATCTCTATGATATCTTACTTTCTACTTATAATCTATATATATATATAAATGAATCCCTATTTCCCTTTTTCACGTCATCACGCGTGGCTGAATGGCTGGAGACGACTATATAATCTTTGCGCGTTTGACAGTACAATGTTTAGTGGGTCAGCTAAAGAATAATAATAATAATTTAGTTTATTAAGAAACCACTTTTTGGTCTATAGAGACTTCTAGTTTTTAATTAGTTCAAAAAATAGGGCTCTATCCTTTATATCAGTAACGGTTGCCGTTACTGATCATATTTGTGTACTTACTCAAAAGTAAAAAAAAATATGAAATCCCAAAATTGTCCATGAAAATTTGTCATAATTGGTAAATTCATAATATTGTATCAATCTTTTATAACAATTGCTCCCAGAAAATATTACGCGCAGTGTTTTTCCACTTTTATCGCCATTTATTCATTCATAATCAATAGCATGTACCATATTCCCATAAATGGAGAAACGTTTTGGGATATAAACAAATGCTCATAACTTTGCTGTTTATTAATATTTTTTATTTATTGAGACTTTCTTAAATAATAACAAGACCTTTTCTGATAAGTCATTTAAGTGTTAGTACAAATTAAAAAATAGTGGTATAATAAAAGTAAACTTAAATTATAATTGTGAAAGTTTTTGTGTTGCGAGGTTTAGATATTTATGAATACGGAGTAAATCACGGTAGAACGGCTTAGGTTGCAATTTTGAACGTAAGTAGATGAAAGCTTGGATTAGAACGTAACTTTCTTGCAATTCCAATAATATTATAATACATTTCAGTGGAATAAATTTCGACTACCACGCGCGTAAAATAAACCTTCTGCAAAAGTAACAAAAATAAACCATGACAATAACTCGTACTATAATAACAAAAATTTTAGGGTGAACAATAAATAGCTTGTTTGTCAGTACTCAAATTCATAATATTTGACGAATATCCCAACTTTGTCTCTTCGCTAAGTTGCTGAAAGTAGTCTTAAGTTGAAGGCGATTAAGTGTTTCCCGCTGATAAGTTTGTTCAGTGAATTCAGAGCTTTGAGTCGCAAATGTTTGGTTTGTTAATATTATTTGGTCTTTGGATACAAATGGTTTATGTTATTTGTAGGTAACTTCAAAGGTTGTGACCATTTTGTTGAATTTTTCAGTGCATAATACGCATACTTTTCGGTGTCTAGTGAATAATTGATTGATTGAAAAAAATATTAATTTAATGTTTTGAATAACTGTATAATTGAAAAGTATAACAATTTGACTGGCCTGTTGGTCTAGTGGTTAGTGGCCCTGACTGCTATGCCGGAGGTCGTGAGTTCGATTCCCACCCAGGACAAATGTTTGAGTGATGAGCACGATCATTTGTTCTGTGTCTGGGTGTAATTTATCTATATATGTATGTATTTAGAAATATATAAGTATGTTTATCAGTTGTCTAGTACCCATAACACAAGCTCTGCTGAGCTTGGGACTAGATGGCGTTGTGTGATAGTTGTGGAATATTATTATTATTATTATTAATTGATTACTTGTACTTATCTCTTTGGATATATTGGAAATGTATTGTATAAAGTGATCCCTAGCATACATAACACAAATCTTATCTTAACTTCCGTACTTGAGGTCGATAATTTGTGATTATTAATATGTATTATTTATTTTTGCCCATTATCATCAAAATAATGGGCAGTATTATTCTGTCTGTAAACAAGAATAACAAATAAATTCTTTATTTCACTACAGAAGCAGAATATATTTGGTAAACAAATAGGAAGCTGCATTGTTCAGTAGAAAACGTTTATAGGCTAACATAGTAAAGGTATCAATAACTTAATACATATTATAAAGCAAATGATTGACCCAAATACCACAATAATAAAACACTGAAATAATGCCATTTCTAATATTGACTTAATAATAACTGACATATCACACGCAGACATTCTGAACATAATCTCGTCATTATGAGTGGCACAACGCTTGGCGCGATTGTGAATATACCCGTCACAAAGTCTGCCATGCTCCCTTCATACCACGACAATAACATCACAACTCGAAAAACCCATCACTTAATTATCAACCCTCCTCGTTGCAAATACAGCTGAAAATTAATTGATCAACCCTTCAGATATGTTTGAATTACATAATCGAATTCTATCGTGTCTGCGTTTAACGGCTTTTTAAGAACAAATGAAATCAAACCCTACTTTGTTGTGGTTAGGGTCGGATTTGAATTGGTTGGGTTAGTGGATGAGTTGATTCATTATTGAACTAAATCTGTAAGACAATGAAGCGTGTGCACAATGAGCGACAATATTGTGTGGAAGCTGCGAGCTATACTATCAGCTGTTTAAGTGCTTTGTAAGCGATGCGAAGCGATGAAAGCGCGTGACAATCGATAATCCTGTTGCTGTCATAATCGGATCGACTTTCTGAACAGCATTTTCCTTTTAATTAGCTCGACTGAGTTTTTATCGGTGCTTAGTACGTCTAACGAGCTACGGTGATTTTTTTTGTGATCACTTCTTTTCATCTTTTACGTAGACGTTAGTTTGACTTATTGTATTTATTAGTCATGTCTTTAAAAAGTAAAGGGTGCACACACATAGTACCTATGTAAGTAGGTACGGCGGGCGCAGCTTTCTGTTTCGCACAAATACGAAGATTGTGAAACCATCACCTTACCAGGAGTTTTGTACGATCCATTTGACGACCTAAACTGAACTGTTAAAGGGATCAAGCTTAATAAGGTGTATCTCGTTCTCTCGCTTGATATTCTAACACGTCGTGGTAAGGCCCCAGACGTATGAACGTAAACGAAGTAAAACCAAACCTAATTCAAACCACCCAAGCTCGCCGTCCGACCGTCCGGTAACCGTCCGGATTGAGCCCAAGTCGTTGACGGCGCGTACTGTTCCACGCGCGTGTCATGGAAATGTCACCAAACCGTAGGGGCCCAGCAGGGTTAAAGCCTACTGGAGTAATGGGGCCAAGGGTTGGCTTCTGATAGGAAAATTCGGCCCTGTTTTGAAAGGTAACGAAGGAACAGGAGTGGATGTTTAGTCAGTAAAAGTCTGACACACGCTCTTGCTACGCCCTAGAGCGTGAGATGTCATTGGATGATTTACCCAACTAAAAAAATACCACCCAAGTGTCTGCCAGAGAAGCAGCCTGGTTGCATTGAGTCTGCATTATGTACTACGACTGTACATAAAGATTAAATAAATAATAATAATAAAAAGATATAAGGATCGTTCACGTCACTTAGCTTTTTACATCGTGAATATTATTTCTATCTCAGCCTTTTCTCTAAAAAAAAAATCATAAGCACAAAAGATCAAAAAAATCTCGTTATTCACTCCTTTGGCCCCAAAAAATACAATACGTGCAGTATAAAAGTATCATTTTAACAAAAAAGAGACCCGCACGGAGAGCGCGGCACGCGGGAGGGTTCCGCTTACTTTTCTCTTTGGTCCTGCGGTCCGGTTACGAGACCTTTTTATTATATTTGGACCGTGACGTAAATGCGAGGACGAGTTGTCACGACTCATGAGTTTTTCAACTTAATTCAGTGACTGCGATGATTAATTAGTTTTTACAAAGTTTTTAATGTTATGTTTGGGATTTGTGGGTGACGCTGACGTCATTATGTTACTATATTTTTTTCTATTTTGTTGTGTTTTAAAAATTGTCAACATAACTCGAAGAATCGCCAAATTTAAGTGGCAGTGGGCAGGGTACATTGCTCGTAGGACAGATGGTCAATGGGGATGAAAGATTCTGGAGTCGTCACCTATCGGAAGACGCAGCGTTCGAAAGCCTCTCACAAGGTGGACCAATGACCTAGTGAGGGTTGCGGAAATCTGATGGATGAGAGACGCACAGAACTCGTCGTTATGGTGATACTTGGGGGAGGCCTATGCAGCAGTCAGACGTCCAGCAGTGGACGTCTTTCGGCTGAAATGATGATGATGATTCCCAAATTATGTAAGTTTGTAAAACTCCGAGTACGTGTTGGGAAATAAAGTAAAAAAAAAACTAACATTGAAGCCAATAAATCTGCGGAGTTTTGCTAGCTAACTCCAAATCAATGAAAATCTATATATATAAAAGAAAGTCGTGTTAGTTACACTGTTTATAACTCAAGAACGGCTGAACCGATTTGGCTGAAAATTGGTGGGGAGGTAGCTTAGAACCAGGAGACGGACATAGGGACTTTTTAACGAGTAGGGTAGAGTAGGGTAGAGTAGGGTAGAGTAGGGTAGAGTAGGGTAGAGTAGGGTAGAGTAGGGTAGAGTAGGGTAATTTTTTTTTTTTTACTAAATCCCGCTTTTGAGCAGAACAACGTCTGCCGGGACCGCTAGTATCAAATAAGACTAAACATCCAGTAAGTACATCAAATTTCATCTCACCGCTAACTCTCTAACTTATTGACACACGCACGCACCTGACCACAAACAATTGAATTGTGGTCACAAATCGGTCACTAACCACGAATTACCTGTATTACAATACAATACTACAATTGCCTTTACAATGGTCTATGGTCATTCAGGTAAAAGCAGTGGAAATTGTACCTGTTTCTGTAAATTACCTATATTTATTTAACTAAATTAATTTTCATCCGATAAGTCAACGTAAGGTTAAGTTGAAAACCAGCATCAGGCAAGTTCTAGATGGGATTGTTCGAAAGATTTACCACCGGCTCTAGAACGCAAAGGGCAACTGAAGATACACGATTGAGTTTAGCTAATAAAAGTCTTGCACTCTCTCTCACTTCACCCAAAGCGGACATAGCGGGCGAAAAACGGGTTTCAAACCTTAAAAAAGGCAACTTCTAGTGGCCTGGCATTTTGCTGAACTGGACCTATTTGGAAAAATAGTGAGGCACACAATATCATTAACTTACGACTTAGCTGGTATCAACGCAGCATTCAATGCTTATCATGGTTATGAATTCTACGCTACGGTGTTATAATATGGGGCAATTCTGTTGAAATTATTAAGGCATTCCGAGCCCAAAAAAAATGTGCTCGGTCAATAGCCAAAGCCCAACCATTAGATAGCTGTGTCCCGCTCTTTAAAAGTTTAAGAATATTACCACTTTGTACATAAAAATATAGCTTTATTTAAAGTACCTATTGATGTTGTTATAAGAAAAAGTCGAGATATTCACAAATTATGTGTACCCCAACAAATAATTAAATTATTTTCCAATAATGTTCACTGTATGGCAATTCGTGTTTATAATAAATTACCTAATGTTTTTAAAGATCTTAACTTCATGACATTTAAAAAGATATTATTTGACTTCCTATTGTTTAAGTGCTACTACTCAACAAATGAGTTTTTAAATGAAAATTTGATTCTAAATTTAAATTGGATGACGACTTGCCCTTACATTCCTAATAATTGAATTGAATCAAATACCTATGACATTGTATTCAATCATTCTTAACATTGTATCTATTAATACCTGATATTATATTTAGTATTCCTTGACATTTCAACTGGTAACTTTTGACATTATATTTAGCATACCTTGACATTCTATTTAATAATTCCTGACATATTTAGTATTCCGTTAAATTGTATTTGATAACTCTTGGCATTCTAATTAGTATGCTTTGACATTGTATGTAATAATTCTTGACATTATATGTAGGATCCCTTGAAATTGTATTTGATAACGGTTAAAGTTTTCCTTATCCTTGACATTGTATGATTTTTATCAATTGATTTTAATTTAATTTCTTGAAAATATTTGTAAAATTGTATGTAACACCTTGTAACAACAATATTCTAACAAATAAACTTATTATTATCATTATATTATTATTGTACGGTTAAGTAATACAGGTAAACCAGAGCGTGTATGTTGCACAACTACTGTTGCGTGTGTGCAGGTTTCCACACAAGCTTACCTGGCAAGTATAACTGTGCATGTAAACCTGTCAGGAACATCCTAGGGTGTATGGCTACCTTTACGATACGTACGTGACAAGATCAAAAACAAGTAGACGCTTAACTTTGTGTAAATTATCTCAAAACGGTGAAAGAAAGGAAGACATCGTGAGAAAAGCAGCATAATCTTAAACTAAAAATTTGAAGAGATGTAACAAGTATCCACCCGCAGTGGCCTCTCACGTGGATTACGGCCTATTTTCTCTAACAGAGTTGAAGCCTGCTTCTTAACAGTGTATGTACATTACAAGGCTAATTATGCCATTAGTACTACTTGAAACCACTCCAATATAGTCGGCAAAGGCTAAGCAGATCGCTTATTAAACATGGGTGAAACTTTTAATTAAAGTTATGACTTTAATTAAAAGTGCCACTTTTTCAAAGTGCAACTGACGATTTGTTATGACAAGTCGTCGTTGCAGTAAATCAACAAAACGGTACATACTGTTCAGGATCTTCATATCCTATAGGCATAAAAGGAACGCAGGCAAGAATAAATTACTGAGGAGAAGTTATTAAGGTGAGATTATCTAAGTTAAATAACTGCAAAGTTATAGCTACAATGATAGAAAAGTACCTTTTTAGTGTGTCCGTCTATCATAAAAATGTGGATTAAAAGTGAGTTGAGCTTGAGATTTGAGTTATAAAATTGAACAATGTTGTTTCGGAATTTCTCCAGTCTATTCTACGGCTCAAGTTTTTTTGAGAATACCAAAAACTTATTCAAAAGTAATATTACCGATGTATCTTGAAGCTTGTATTTCGAAATGTATTTTTGTAAAACTTTATTACGGCATAAGCGAACACATCTGAGACCGCTAAATTACGGAACGGCCAAATTCTCTACGTGATATATCTGGCCCTGTGGCGCAATGGATAACGCGTCTGACTACGGATCAGAAGATTCCAGGTTCGAATCCTGGCAGGGTCGCATTGTTCTTTTTGTGGTTTGTATGAACAGTGAACAGTTTTGGAAACTCAAATTAATGTGTAGAAGCTTCGTGGTCAAATTCTTTTGTTTTATTTCTAACATGAAATAATTTTATTAACACTTGCCTAATGTAATATCTTGACAGAAACTTTGATTACTTAGCACTGCAACATAACCCCAATTTTAATTCAATTATTTGATCTCTGGGCCCCACAAAAACACCCAGATTGAGACCATACATTCGCTTAAAACATCCCAGTGAATTAATTTACAAAACCACATACATAATCCATTTACAGCGCCCCCTAGCGCAGGAATCAAACACTAATTGTCTTTCTGACGTCACAAAGGAAATCGAATCACGCGATTATCGAATTATAATATTTTTTTGTGGTTTTTATTGAATTATTTCCTTTGTAGTCGTGGTCTGCATAAATGGGGTGTCACCCTTATTTGACGTGTGTGTCTTTTTGTTATGTTAGATGTGACAATTATTTTTGAAGGGTTTTGAAGTCACAATGTAAGGGTTTAAAATTGACAATAGAGCTAAATTAAGATTATTATAATATACCAAGTTTCTCTTAGGACTTTGTGTGTGTTATTAATATTGTATACTAGTGACTGCGCGATGATGCAGGGTACCAGGTTAACATTTGCAATTGTTATTTTATTTTATTTAGAAATTGCCATACATTTGCTCATTTCCAATTGTTTTACTTTATTAGTGTAGATATATGTGTAGATAGTTTATTAATTTGTGTATGTATTGTATAATTGTATGATATTTATGTTTTATTAGTATATCTTTTCTTGTACCTATTCGCCTTTTTTCTCTCTTTTATTGCACCTACCACTATTTATCTCGGCATCACCCAAGGTTGACTGGTAGAAAATGCCTAAGGCATTAAGTCCGCCACTGTACGTTTGTGCATAAAGTATTAAATAAATGAATAAATAAATAAATTTGTAAGGTAACAATATTCAAACAACGCATGACCTTATAATGAAGAACCTTCTTCTCTTTGAAGTCGATAAAAAATACCCTGTAATCATCACTTCAAAGCAATTGAGGACTTTCTTATTTTTATAACTCCTTCTGCTCTGGGTAGAGGGAGAGGGACCACCCATTTTCCTTCAGTTACCTTTTGCATACCAGGGCCACGTTTTCTCTTTCGTACAATCCTGCAACCAGAGGACGTATACTTGCAGATGCTATCAATTGTATGGCACAAAAGCTGAAATATTTATATCACATTTTACACCATCACACATCACACACACACACGCTCACGAACACATCCACACTCACACAATCCCTTTTCCTTAACTTATTATTTATCATTTTTCTTTTTTTTTAATATTTAATTTCCAAGTTTTGTCACTATACTGCTCATAAAAATAAAACTTGTTGGTGAACATACAAAGTTATTGTTGAGTACCTACCTAATCTGAACATATAACTGACTCCCAAGTCACAGGCCATAAACCTAGTTTGGGAGTCAGTAGTTTTTCACTATGTCCTCATTTATGTACCAAGAATTATGTACTTACTTGTTTTTGTCACCATTTTATTTTTGGAAATAAATATTATTATTATTATTTTTTTTTTTTTTTTTTTTCACCTATATTTCATATTACAGTTATTATCAATTTTTTTATTAGTTACATACACTATAATTATTTTAGGGGAACATATGTGGAACAGAGAATAAAGTCCAGCAAACCTACGTTGAAAAGGGAGGATCCTCCGACGATATGGAAGTTATGTCTGGTGGGCAACTGCCCGATTTCGGGCTATCGCATATGCTCAAATCGTGCGGAGAACTTTAATTGCGCGATGCGGGATTTCATATTTCTTGTAGTTATTATGTTGCGCCATATATGTCGCTACATTATTGTCTATTTTAACAACATTAAAATGTATTTTTTGCACTGACAACTAAAATTTAACTGCGACTGGTCACAGCGCGGTAACACTGACGATTACCGACGCTTTTATAATAAGGCACGCCGCTCTCTCCCAGCACTCCATTAAAGATAGTGTCCGAGAAAAGCAAAATCTCATAGAATAAGCGCTATGTTTATTCATTTCAACTGGTTTTGATTGACGATATCGTAATTCTGTGCTATCAAAGTAGGTATACAGAGTGTGTACCCGTTTTGGCCATATTATTTACATCACCTTTCCCGCTAGGACAACAATATAAGTTTTTTTATTTGATCAATCTCCAAAGATCACACAATAGTACCTAGCCTAAGTTTTTTTTTTTTTTTTTAAGGTGGGAAAATCATCTTATGACAAATCCCGCTCTTGGGCGGAGCGGGAGATAGTGACAGACTTTTACTGACTAAAAACCCACTCCTGTTCCTTCGTTGCCTTCGTCCCAGGACCCCGGGTTTCGTTTTCACACTACCCATGGCCCCAGTAGGCTTCGACCCTGCTGGGCCCCTACGATTTGCTGACATCACCCTGAGGCGATCTAGCCTACGTATGTATTACGATACATGTCACTACTAGATACCTACCTAGTCATCTCTTCCAACACTTTTATTTTCAACCCAATCTCAAACCATTTTAGAACTATCTAGTTCTTCAAAAGAACTATCCAGAGACAAACACTATCCAAGACAAGTGCTGAAAGCCACCCCGATACAATACAGCAATCAAGGACTGGACACGGAGGCCAATTTGTGGCTAAAATTGCCCAGCGGTCCGATCGGAGGCTAGTTGTAATTGCTATGTTTGTTTGTTTTGATAAGGGAGACCGTAACGGCCTAAGATGGGCCTTGAATTGAAACCACATGTCTGGGTGAGTAGTTGTAGAATATAACTATCGTTTATGAGATGTGTGTTATGGCTTTATGATGTACTGAATGAGTATTGTTAATTGATGATTTTAATTCTGACTTTCTTTACTCACTATTGTGATAATGATGGGTCCTTCCTATGAAAATGATTTGATGGTTAACCCGAAAAATTAAATAAGTGTGAAAATATATATTTGTTTTTAATATGTTTAAATCTAAATAAAAAAAAAATTCTATAACCTATGACGTCATCAACACACCAAATGCAAATATTACAATACTTATAAGCTATTTGTATATCCTTTTAAGTGAATTCTAATTGTTGTTATGACAATAAAATTCTTTAAACCTAAATTGTCGTTCTATGAAATTCCTCACTTTGAACTATCAGATAACTTGAAATAAACTTTATATTAATGGAATGTTAGTCCTGATTTTTTTTTTTTTTAATTTCATTCTTCAAAGTGTTCAGGTATATAAGTACGCCATTAAAATTGCATATCGCTTGAAACCCACAGTTTCCACTTAAATTTAAATTCAAACATTTTTATTTCACATAGGCCTACATGGGCACTTATAAAACGTCAGAAGCCCGGTTCCAAATTGGTTGTTTCCTATGGAGAAGAACCGGCAAGAAACTCCATGGTCTTTTAAAAAAATTGGTTGATGTTTCAATATTTCCATATTACAGTATCAATAGATATAATGTAAGAATAGTGTAGACCAGTCAATATTGTACCCAAAAAGGCACAAGTATTCTTATATCGTATCGATTTTATTCCTTAATGTTACAAATTACCTCAATTAATAAATGTGCTACACTGTGGAACAGATTTTTTTATATAAAGATTAAACACCGTGTGTAATACACTTTTTAAAACTAATGGCATTAAAATGTATATAATTAAAGACAGTCAACTAACCAAAAACACTTCAGATAAAAATCGAGACGAAAATTTATAATACCTTGCGCTTGTATACAAAGCTGTTTGCAGCGTCTCGAAGTAAGCGAGACTGAATGCCTCTAACTCAGTTAAAACTTGGCTCGAGTACTGACAATGTTGCTTTGTCTGTCCGTCCCTCCTTTCTTCTAGTATAATTGGGACCGGTACATTACAATTTAATTCAAGAATTTGACTGCGAATTGAAGTTTTTATACTGTTGAGAATGGGCTTTTTCGCAATAGGCTCCAAGAAGAACTTGAAAGCTATTCATGAGTGTCTTAGTGTAAGTCACAGCTTTGTCTGATTGCATTGTTTGCGACACGGGCCAGAAACAGCCACGACACTAAGTTAAAGTGGTACTGGGCTGCGCAATTGTTCGAAAGAGTTATCTTAGCCCTGGATCTCAAAACACAACTAAAGGAACACAGTTAGCTCGACGTCTGGCCGTCCGTTAACCGTCCACACCGAGCTCGAGTCGTCGACGTGACGGCGCGAATTGTTCCACGCAATGTAAGGGCCCAGCAGGCTACGGCTGCAGGAAACTTGTGGTTCTAGAACGCAAAGAGCAACTGAAGGATACAGGGGTGGTTTCAGTCAGTAACAGCCTGACACACCTCCCGCTGCACACTAGAGTTGGAGAAGTCAATGGATGATTACCCATAAAAAAAGCTACAGTAATTTGGACGGGTGAAAAATTAATGGTTTAAATAAAATTAAAAGCCACGTTTCATTATTTCATTGTCAAACAGTAACACTGTGGGTAGGAAGTTTAATCGCCTAGACAAAATATATCGTATATTTACCGACCAAACTCGACGTGAGCAACTTTTTTGCTACCATCTCGATTTAAGGCTAGTTATTTGAAATCCGTTTTTAGTTGCATTTTAGTTTTAAATGGTTTTTGAGACCATGAACAGTGTATTGGCTTCAGTAATTGTAATTGAAAAATTACCCAATATTATTCAGGAAATTTTAATTTCGTACAACCTATGGCCCCAGTAGGCTTCGCCCCTTCTGGGCCCCTACGGTTTTGCTGACATCTTTTTGAGGCGCGTGTGGAAAGCTACGCGCCGTCGATGACTAGGGCTCGGTTTGGACTGTGAGCTACCCATTGGTCGTCGTCCGCAAACCCACGCCTGCGGTGGTGGTAAATCGACGGCTGGGGCGTGAGGAAGTCCGGTCGCCACCTCCGCTAGCATTACTGCTTCGCAGAAAGAGGCGACCGCCTGCCACTCCTGGTACCTGTACCAGGGCATGGCTGGAGTGGTCGCTGCTACCGACTGTCCCTCAAGGACACGGTGGTGCACCGCCCAAGGGGGCACACCTCCACCGTATGCTCTACCGTGTCCTCCGGGTGGACGACACAATGGTTACACCCAGGCGTTTCCTACGTTCACAATTTTTTTGGGTCTTTTTTTATTATTATTGATAGGCTCACGTTGAACCACTATCTCACCTGATGGTAAGCGATGATGTGGCCGATGGGTGTCAAATCAATCTACCTTCAAACTTCGGAGTCGACAAATTCAGTTTTTTTGGGTTATCTAGAAGGACATGATTGGTCAATCTTTAATAGTAAAAGTATTTTTACTTCCATAGTCGGATACCTAATAAAATAAGCGAAAACTTTTTAAGTATGATAACATTTTTTAGCCAGCAAACAGGTTTTGGTCAATGTTGTTTTAAATACTAAATTGCGAAGGCTGAACAACAAAATAAATATTCATTTTAATAAAATAAACATCTTAATGTATATATCCGAATTACCATCCTGTGTTTAACGTTTCATATCGAAACAATAACTTAACGAGCAGTCCTGAAAGTAACCCTTTCCCAAAAAGATCATAATATCATTAAACAGATTTCCCCGTCCACATTAATACAAAAGCCCAGTGGTCCAACAGTTTTTGTAGACAAAATATCGCACTAAATCACACCGGGCCGTTAAACGTAACAAAAGGTCACGCCGTAATTAGTTTTTTTGTCCCCACAGTGCAATATTTCAACCTTCCCCGACCACATCCGTAATAATTTTTCAATTAAAATTCATTTTTGTCATAAAATATTCTGCACTCGTGTTGAAAATTAAAATGTATGTGTTTTCGTATGGGTGATTACTTTAAATAACATTGTTATTCCATTTTTTCTGATTTTTTATTGTATTTTAAAACATATGCGTTTTTATTGTAATGTGTAATATTTTTTATGAATAAACTGTTTTTGATACATTATTTATCTTACCAACATTTTGTATGGGTATCAATAAATAGCAATTGGTGCATGTTGATTCTGCAACTTACCTGAAAACAATATAAAACAATATTTATTTAACTTGCTAAACATGCTAATTTAATTTAATTTAAATTAATAAAACAATAAATCACATTAAATTACTATATCATGTAAACACACGATCATAAAACTAATTTAAAGTGCAGTGTTAACACAATCATCCGGTAATGCAACAGTAATTAAAATGTAAACTGTACTGGTAGACTTATTAGCTACAACAATAAATTGAATTTTTATTTCCTACACTACTTTTGCCTTTACAAACGAGCTATTTAGTCATTCCTACATTAATTACTTTCATAATTGACATAACACAAGCATGAGGTAATATTGCGCACTGTTTTCTTTTCATTGTTCACGAGCTTTAAACAATTACTTATGTAAATTCTAAATTACACAATTAAATTATGTTAAAACCTTGTTAAAAATACTTTGTATCGTAGCTTTAGTTAACGAGGTGTGCTCTGAAATAGCGTGGTTACGTGAAATGGAACACGAACTGTTGCAATGTCGTGAGTTCAAGTTTGTGTATACAAAATTACCATTTACTTCATCCAACAAACGTGTAAAGGTACTCATAGAATTAGCAATAGTATAAAAAAGCATTTTTGCTTTAGAGCAAGTTTTTAATCTTAGAGTGAAAACTATGTAACTACTAATATTTTCGCTATGAGCATTTTGCCGCCCTCAGAAAACACATGGAGCTATTTCGAAAACTGTGCAACATTCACTGTCAATCGTTGCGCAAAGTAGCAGCTAATCCTCATTTTTTTACCTATTACTAGTGTAACTACAATCATTTCACAGACGACTGCGATTAGGAAAGATTTCTACCTCCAAGTACAGTGTGATGGCAAATTGCTCCCCGCGCCCACACTCTAGGGTTATACATACTCGACAGCGTTAAAATATATTTTCACCTGGTACTAAAACTGAATAAGAACCATCTGATGACAATAATTCGGAAAACCTGTTTTTAGGGTCCTGTACCCAAAGGGAAAAACGGGACCCTATTACTAAGACTCGACTGTCTGTCTATCTATCTGTAACCAGGCCATAACTCACGAAACATGATGGCTTGACAGTTGATCATACAAAAAACGTGATTTTTCAATAAACAAACCTTCAAATAACAAAAAAAAAGAAGAGGAAAGGAAAAAAAAGTAATAAAACACTGATGTAAAATTATATAACCCAATTAATTTAATAAACAAGCATAAATTAATAAAACATAAATAAAAAAGTTAGATACAACAAAAATATGTAATTGCTATCGACTTGCCTTTAAGAAACAATACGTAATGAGTTCCTAATACAACAAATATATACTTTTTTTCTTGTTACCCTCATGACATTGTAGAATTTTGTGTTTAGATAATTTAATACTTACTAGTTTATTTGAGTACGTACATTTCTCATGTCAACGTGTTTAGTACTTAAGAATAACTTGTATTTCTTATATTAAGTGAATTGTATTCTTTTTTGAGAAATAAATGTCTTAAACCGTAAACATTGGGTGACACTAAAAAAAAAGTATTTTTTTTCAAATATTGTATAGATAATGGTACGAAACCCTTTGAGCGCGAATCCTTCTCGCACTTGGCCGTTTTCCTGTTTGTAGTTTGTTGCATTTCATTTTAGTCATGCATTAGAATTGACTCTTATAAGTAGCTGGAATGTGATGTACTACCCAGAAAGTAAATGAAAATCCACAATGTACTACTTGCAAAAGGTTAGAAAATTTTAATTCAGTTAAGTAGGACTTAACAAATCTACACTTATTATATTATAAAGAGCTAAGTTTGTTTTTTTTTTGTTTGTAGGAGGTAATCTCCGAAAGTACTGGTCCGGTTGCTAAAAACCTTTTCACCGATAGAAAGTAACTTTATTCCTGAATTACATAAGTGCAGCTAAATACAATATAAGTGTACCTATCATTACACTTGTACTTAATCCTTCGAAAAACACAAACATTAAATTATGTTCCAAAATATAGAACATTAGAAGAGTTAAATTTTTTCCATATTTTCTGTGTGGTGTGCGCCACTGGGCACAGCGGGCAAACAACCTGATTAATTTATAAATTTTCATAAAATATTTAAACACAATTATAATAATATTGCGGTAATTTTTCAGCTAAACAGACGCGCCATTACGCCATTAATTTGGCGCAGTGTCACCGGCAGAGGCGCCGCTAACCGCAGCCACGTGCGACGTGCGTCCTCTCTAAACTATTCGCGTTTTACTGTTCCTTTTAAATTTTGGGAATTTATTGTTTTGTTAAACTAGTTTTGAATAAAACTGGAGTTGTTTTTCACGTGAATTGTAATAAATTTAATACAAATTAATTATTTATGAGATATGGAGAATTATTTTGCTTTAAGAAGTGATATTTTCACGTTTAAAACCTGGTCAAGTGCGGGTCGGATTCAAGCACAAAGGCTACCTTACGATTAAGAATTAATTTTCACCAAAAAAAATCATACAAACTTTACCACCCCTTTTCAACCTCTTAGGCGCGGCACCAATGCCCACAGACAGTGGGCGCTGTGCCTTAGTACTCATCATTCTTATCTATGACAGAACGCAGAACAAAAACCTCTGTGGCAAAATTTCAGCTTACAAGCAAGCAAGCAAGGGTTTAGTGATCCATTCAAGTATCTCTTTAACATTTGCACATGAATCTTTCTGATTCTCTAACAAGCAGCACCCATTCACACTCTTGTATTTCATTCCTAACTTGCGTTTTTTGTCTTATCGTCATTGACATATTCTCGTAAAACAAGGTGCGGCCGAGCCAGCCAGCGACCCTATTTGTCAAGCATCACCTCGCTCTCTGTGCTAGACTAATGCTACCCTCACTCAGACAGATGGTACAGGGCAAATTACTTAATTGCTTTTTGCAAAGAGTTTCTTATATTCTTACATTCAAGTAGGTGTAGTTAAAAAAAAAAAAACACTTGTTCGTAAATATGGCTTCAATGTTGTTTTTAAGAAAACTTTTTTTTTTCAGGATATGTAGTTATGTACCTACTTAATAATAATTCTATGTATATGGGTAATAATTTTATTATGTTGGATAACAATAATATCTATTTCACAATTTCTTTTGAAAAAAGCTATTAGTAATACATAATCTATTATTTCTGTTTTTCTAAACTTTGTTTCAGATTCGCATAAATAAATATTTTCCCTAAAACTGCGGGTTGTACCCACTGTGGGTGCAGTAGGCAATGTAATGATTAAACCATTACAATGTCTGCTGCACATTATTTCCGATCGATTTTATCGGTTAAATAATGGAGTCATCTGTTCGCTACCGTAGGGGCCCAGTAGGGCCGAAGCCTACTGGAGCCAAAGGAATCCGAAAGGGAAATTCAGGGTCCTGAAACAACAATGGAGTAGGTTTTGATCAGTAAAAGTCTGACACGCACTCCCGCTCTGCCCTAGAACGGTAGAAGTCATTGGATGATTTCACACCTAAAAAAAACGATTTTTAATAGTTAGCCTCAGACACTTTCACACAAAGTTGAACTGTTTTCACCAAAAACTCGTAAAAATAGAAGCACGTGCTACCGACTTTAAGCTACAAATGCAAATCTGAGTTCATTTGACTAATAGCACGCAGTAATGACACTGCACACTGTTAAAAATTTGCATTTAACAAGCCATAAAATAGATTAAAGTAGTAACGTTAAATTATTTTGTGGATGGCGTGCCTCTCGTTGCAGACGTATTAAAGTTTTATCCGGCCTGTGTGGTGAATCGAGTTAGAAGTTGCTCGACATTATGTCCACGGCGCGCAGTGGCGTGCGCAGTGGCGTGTGCGCTCCTGATTCAATTTATTGTTGCAAAGAATTACTGTAATTGCTTTAAAATTTTCTATCGGACGCACTGTGTGTCGTGTTCTGTAGTTCAAAAGTTTGAAGCGCTGAAACATTAAATGAGATTTTAAAGTTGTGGTTTTATTAGTTGGCTCATTGGCTGTGAAACTTCGTTTGGAATTTAAGTTGAAAATGGTTCACGATCTCAACTTGAGATAAGTGTTCATAGTCGTGTGAGAATAATACTTCATGCGCTACGGATGATTGTTTGGAACATTCACTGTGAAAGCAATCATTTAAAAACAGAAATTAACTCAGTACCTTATAAATTATATTCGTTCCACAGAAAATATTCTAATCTAATTTTTGTCTACACAAAGTCCGTTTCTCTCCCTAGGCTTGCAAACAACTGCCTCGCCTCATTACATTTAAAAACTTTGTAGGTATGGACAATGATTTAATTGGAGCGATTTCAGTAATTCCACAATTTTGCCTATAAATTCCAGGCAGCGTTCATAAGTACGGATTTCCGTAAAACTTTGTAGAATAAATATTCCAAGGTATTTCGTCTTTTGTTGTAACCATAATTAGCTCCCTTGTAGGTGGGGAGAATTGTTGCAGATATTAGTGGTGTACTATGTTTTTTTTTCCTGGTGAGAGTCGCAGGAATGCGGTGGATGCCAGACGCACAGGACCAGTCGTTGTGGAGACGCTTGGGGGAGGCCTATGTCCAACAGTTGGCGTCTTTCGGCTGAAATGATGATGATGATGACTATGTTATAATGTTAAAAATATGAAAATAGAATTAAATCTGATTTAAATGTGAGAATTTCTGGAAGATTAGCGTTATGGGACACAAGTATTGCCCGCGACTTTGTCCGTGTGAATATCAGTCATTATAAACAAGAAGTCGAAATTGAAGCCAGATAAAAAGTAGTCTGTCTTCCATTATCCTTTGAACCTTCTCCAGGATACTCTGTCCAAAATTTTATCAAAATTTAACCGTTAAAGCGTAACAAAGTTGCTTTCACATTTTTTTATTTCAAATCTCACTGATTTAAAATGAATAAATATCTCCACATCAAATCTTAGCAGGCATCTCAAAAATGTTTACAAAAACTTCCAGGTATATGGTATGAGATGAAGTTACAAGCAAACTAGATATGTCGTGATGACTAGGGCTTGTTTTGCGCTGACAAGTAGAGATGGGTTAAAAACACCCGGGGTTAAAACCTACGAATGGGTAAAAACCCAGTTACAACTCATATTAAACCACCCACAGAGTATTTTGGCCAGGGGAAAATTAACTTCACCCTGTCTTCCGATACCGGTTCCCGGATTTCCTAGGGAGAATTTTCTACTTTCACGTAAGCAAAGCTGTAAATTACCACATGTCTGACGGAGTATCACTTTAGAACGACTCGACTGATTTCAGATTAATTTTTAAGTTGTGTTCATATTTTTCTGGAGAGCAGTGGTCGCCGAGTGGTAACGGCCCTGACTTACGATTTGTAGGTCGCGGGTTCAAACCCAGCCAGGCGCATTACTTTGTGTAATTTATTTCATCACCACTGCTCTCAAAACGGTGAAGGAAAACATCGTGAGGAAACCGGCATGTCCTAGAACCAAAAATTCAAAGACATGTGACATCCACCAACCCGCACTGGGCTCGCGTGGTGGATTACGGCCCATTCCCTCTCCTAGAGAGGAGGCCTGAGTCCCAACAATGGGAACATTAAAAGGCCGACTATGCTATGCTATGCATATTTTTCTGGACTAAAAATCATATCATACAAAAGATTTTTATGGAAAATTCATAGAAATAGTCGGATGTTGTAGTAACTTTCAAACGGAAATGCTTGCGAATAAAACGGATAAATATAATTTTCATATAGAAAGCTTCACCTATATTTTAATAGTCCACAATTTCAACATTCGGATCATCCCGTCAATTCCGTTAATAAATCCCTGTCTCCCACTCTGTTAATACCGCGGACAGATGGGGGATACGAATTAAAACTTGCCGTAATAAATATTGCGAGCTATCCCATTGCTTTATATTTGTGTAATTTTAACAATCAAGTTACTAACTTTGATTGCGGGTGAGACTCGCTTCTGTGTAACGGTAATTCATTTTCATTCAGAAAATTAGGGGGAGTGTAAGCATTTTGTTCTCCTATCTGAAATACTGAAAATGGTTAGAGTAGTCTTTTGGGCCAGTTCGATATTTTCCATCTCATCATATAGTAGATTATATTGAGCCACTGTTTATTTAGATAAGCAGTGGGTGAATATAAACTCTCACTGACTCAATACAAACCACTTATCGAGATGGATACCTAGGAGTCTGCCTGACGGCTGACGGCTGAGACGAGAAATGGATAGCTCGCCATCTGGCCGTCCGGCAACCGTCCGGACCGAGTCCGAGTCGTCGACAGTGCGTCGACCTCGCGCGCCTCAAAGAGATATCAGCAAAACCGTAAGGGCCCAGCAGGGCCGAAGCCTACTGGCGTCCAATAGGAGTAGGTTTTAGTCAGTAAAAGCCTGACACGCTTTCCCAATCCGCTCTAGGTCTACAGTTCAGTTACAAAGTAGCAAAATACCTACCTGCCTGGGCTGCAGAATAGTGCGAGGAAACCGTACGGTCGCGGTCTCCTACAATGCGGCGACTACTTGTACACATGCATGACTTGTGCATGGTGGTGCAACGCTGGGGCAAAACCCATACACGAGTAATTCGTAATGTGGAGCCACAAGCTTAAAAAAAAGCAACTTAATCGCCATTATAATTACCCTATCTCTACTATTCAAATAATAATTTCCCAATACTATCGGCAACTACTTTGTTCGCTGCCGTTTCTCCACAAACTAAGGATAACTTAGGGTAATATTGTAACGAGGCGCACTTGAGACTCTAAACTTAACAACAATCTACGCTAACATCAAACTTCAAAAGCGTTGTACGAAGTTGGCTCGCAATCTTTATTTATTTATTTCCATCAACTTCACTTGCCAACTTTCTGTGGCAATTTTATTAGAATGAAACTATAGCTGTACTTAGTTCTCATGTGAGCCTCTCCCTAAGTATGTTGTGGTTGGCTCAACTATTTAAAGGGTACGTAATGCTCCATCGACCTTTGTAAAGGATTGATGAAGAATTTAGTGAAGTACCGACGTGATGAAAGGATAAAATATATCCAGTAAATGATAAATGATAATTATTTTGCAAAGGGCTTTTTAAAAAACACTTTACACATAATTTTTTTCATCAATTAAAACTAGATGAAGCCGGTGTTTCCTAGCTGACTACCCTGAGAAGAAACATCAAAACAAACTCAGAGGTCAAAGTTTCTTAAAAAGTCCATACAGTAAACATGTAATGGTCAAATAATATGAGAACCACACAGATTTGAGTGGACCTATCGAATCAGTGCAAGCATTTGTCAGTATTCGTGTAGCTCAACTCAGGACTACTATGGAGTTCAATGACTTGACGAACAATACCAAATAAATGTCGTTTGGATAGGCCGCATTATGCGCTCAAAACTGCCAGAAATTACGTTAAAATTACAGAAAAGGAAAAAGTTAATTCACATAGTCCCCATATTCCAACGTGCAACCCGTGCCCAAAAAGGGCAGTCGTGCCGATCCCGCCAACTATCGGCCGATTTCAATAACCTCCATACTCTGCAAGATTATGGAGCGTGTATTGAACTCGCGCCTCATGGCATACCTGGAAGGTAACGATCTCCTCAGTGACCGACAATACGGGTTCCGCCACAATCGGTCTACTGGGGACCTACTAGTGTATACAACTCACATATGGGGCGAGGCCCTCGAGAAGAATGGAGAAGCAATTGCTGTCTCCTTAGACGTTTCGAAGGCCTTCGACAGGGTATGGCACGCCAGTCTTTTGAGTAAGCTTCCAGCGTACGGCATTTCCCCTGGTCTGATTAACTGGGTAAAAGACTTCCTGAGTGAACGGTCTCTCCGAGTTGTTGTCGATGGATGCTCATCAGAGCCCATGACCACTAATGCCGGAGTTCCTCAGGGGTCAGTTCTCTCTGCAACTCTTTTCCTGCTGCATATTAATGATCTGCTGATGCCCGGTATCTATGGGTATGCAGATGATAGCACAGTTGTAGAGAGATACCTTCCGGGTGCTCGGGCTAGTAAGGAACTAATCCGGTCCGAACGAGAGGCTATGATGGAGCGTACGAATGTCTCTCTTCAGACAGTCTCCAAGTGGGGTGAAACCAACCTGGTAGAATTCAACGCCGCCAAAACACAAGCATGTCTGTTCACCGCCAAAAGGAGTCCGTTCACCTTGGCTCCTGCTTTTCGGAATGTATCCCTGGAGTGCACCGACCGCCTTCAGCTCTTGGGTGTCGAAATTTCTTCTGACCTCAATTTCGGGCGGTTCATTGAGTCCAAAGCCAAGGTAGCTGCTAGAAAACTAGGCGTTCTTGCAAACGTCCGGCGGTACTTCACACCGGGTCAGCTTCTAATGTTATACAAAGCACAGGTCCGATCTTGTGTGGAGTACTGCAGTCATATATGGGCTGGTGCTGCAAAATGCCATCTGGCAGCTTTGGACTCAGTAGAAAGGCGTGCGAAGAGGCTAATTGGGGATCCAGATTTGGTTAAGTCCAATCTACAAAGCCTCGAGCACAGGCGCAGGGTAGCCAGCCTATCGGTGTTTTACAGGTTGCATTCTATTACCCTAGCCTTTTTCGCAACTAGCTCTAACCGATTGGGACTGAATAACCGTCTTCTTACATGGATCAATCGCCCACCAAACCACCACATCTCAGTTACTGGGCAACACAATTCTCCTAGAATTTTCTGGCGTCTGATTACTTGTAACGACTGTCAAAGATCTAGGTACGAATAGCCACCGAGACCAATGGTTTTACGTGGCATAGGGAGTCAGTAATATCCTAGATAAACTTAAAAAAATCAAATTGGTATTTGCCCGGTTTTGAACCCGCAACCTCATGCATAAGAGGCGGGTTTTTAACCACCAATGTGACCCATTTAATGTTTTTTTTTTTAATTGATATAAACCAGTGCTTGACTGCGATCCCACCTGATGGAAAGCAGTGATGCAATCATTGATGGTGGTTTTTAAAGTAAATGGAGGAAAACCCCCTTAAGACAGGAAACCTAAGCCAGTCATCAGTCAGTATTTACTCAACAATACAATTCTGTTCGCCAACGACAGTAGTTTCTTGTTGAAAACACAAAAGAAGCTCCATCGTTTGCGCAGATAATTAAAATGCAAGCGTTTATCTTCTTGCTAGCGACTTGAGAGTTTTTGTAGGTTTTAACTGTGTCTTTTATTGGTTTTTCAATGAGTGGTTTTAGGACGACAATTGAGAAATCGATAATGTAGCTAGTATAGAGATATTAAAAGCAATTCACGATTTAAGTATGATGCAACTTTAGTAAAAAAGTTCACACTAGGAATAAGTCCTGTATAGTGGGCCGCAGTCTATCGATCAACCACTTCATTTACCGTGTCGATAATTTTAAGTGTCGTTCATATCCAGTTTTTTTTTTTTTACTTTACTTCTTTTTTTAAATTGCTTGAACGGAAGAAAGTTACAAAGGGAACAGAAAATAGTACTAATCGGTTAAGGTTAAATGTTTCAGCCATACAAAAACAAATTCCAAGACTTTCGGTTTGTGTCTCATGAAAAGTTTTACAAACCAACATTCACACTAATATTATAAAAGCGAATGTTTGTATATAGGTATTTTTTTTTTCGGTGGGAAAATCATCTTATGACATCCCCCGCTCTTGGGCGGAACGGGAGATAGTGTCAGACTTTTACTGATTAAAAACCCACTCCTATTCCTTCGTTGCCGTTCTTACCAGGGCCGAGTCTTCCTTTCAGAATCAGACCCTTGGCCCCAGTAGGCTTCGACCCTGATGGCCCCTACAATTGCTGACATCTCCTTGAGGCGCGCGTGAAACAGTACGCGCCATCGACGACTTGGGCTCGGTCCGGACGGTTACCGGACGGTCGGACGGCGAGCCACCCATTGCTCGCCGTCCGCAAGCCCGCGTTGTATATAGGTATATCTGTGTGTTTGTTGCTTCTTCACGTTCAAACGAAGCTGCTCTTCCTCCGTTCGGCTAAACGGCATTAGCACACGAGTAGAACAGAAGACACTTTTTATCCTGGAAGTAGGTAATGGTCCCTTGTCCTCTCAATAAGGTTCAGTTGAAAACCAGCGTCAGGCAATTTTGGGATAATTTTCAAATTTCACGCGGGCGGACCCGTTGAGAGAAAATAGTAGCAGTAAATAAATTACACTAATAAACTAACTACACCGTGCTAATGTTAGAAACAAACCACGTATCTTACTGTTCATTCCATACTTGGTTTACACTGTTCATCACAGTTTTATTACCCAAGTAGAATTTATTACAGTCGTCTGAAATTAGACAACGTCAGGATTTATTACTCTATTAATATCAAGAAGGTTACAGAAAACATCCGAGTTTCTGATAATATTAGGAATGTAAATAAATATAAGTTAACGAAACATGACATTATTTGCTTAGATGTTATGTTTGGGTACATATTTTTTAATATAACTTTGCTCCATACTAGAAATTACTTCTGTATTGTAGTTGTAATCACAAAAATATAAACTCCCATAAACAAGATACTTAGACCTCGAATAACTATCTACTCCATTCGGGAATGGAGTCTCGAAGATTTTTACGAATAACAAAAAAGTTTTTTTTTTGTGACGTAGATAACGAATTTATTACTTTCAGATTTATTCCTATACCTGTGCTTTAAGACCTTGCTTTATGCCAAATTTGAGGATTCAGAATCAACGAGAAGTACCCTGTGAATTTTGTTTCCTTTGAGAATATCAAAATATACGTTTTTTGCGATATAAACGGCCGTATCTTTTTTATTCCTTAAAGTTTAACTTTTTCACAGCTTTAAGGTACTGCAGACTTCAGTATATAGTTTTAATTTCAACTCGATACCTTGACGCGTTTTTGTGATAAAGGGTCTTGACAGTCAGACAGACAGACGGACAACAAAGTAATTCTATAAGGGTAAAAACGGAACCCTTTCCTTCCTTTTGAGATACGGAACCCTAAAAATGGTCTCGCTGATGTGCCTTCGCACACGTCTAAATTAGTCCACGCTACGCCTCTGCTTGAGTATTGCCCAAAAATAAACTATAAATATACAATTCGTATTTTCCCGTTACAAACATACTACATCTACAAAGTCTTCAACTCAAACCCTCCCACATTTAACAAAATTAAGTCGAATGCTTGCTAAGCATACTTAAGACGCAAAGGCTATCGTCCACCGTCCGCCCGCTATCAATCGGCTATAAACCGGGCGGATTAAGTTCTAGTAATCCTTCAGACATTACTTCCTATTCTATTTGGGGTTCCTTGCAGATTTGAGGGTCTTTATAAAAGATATTTGTAGAAATGATATAATTGCACCCCTAGACGAAGACTCCGGTGAGACAAAACAACAAAGAAAAGTTGATTACTCTCGCTGAAAGACTAGAAAAAAATAAAAATTAAAATGCTATTTTTCAGGGTTTTGATAGTCAATAAAGAAATAAAGTAATCCAACAATATTGGAAAATAATATCTTCGTAAACGTATCGCAACAGTTTTGATATCTTTCTTAAATATTAAAAATCAGATATTTATGTATTTATTTAAACTTCATGTACAGTAGTGGCACATAGATGGACTTAATGCAACAAGGCATTCTCTACCAGTCAACCTTTGGGTTAAAAAGACAATAATGTGGTAGGTTTGCACAATAAATAAATAACAAACAGAACAAAAATAGGAAAAAAAATAGTCAAAAAAAGGGAAAAAAACAGTAGTATATATAGTGTAAATAGTAGTAGTCGTTTCTGAAAAAAAATAGGATTTATGAAAAAACATAGGATTTTTTAATTGGGTACCAAAGTCTTCTGCTACGGGTGCGTAGAAGTTGAAATGTTTCTGGTGTGAAAATCTGTCAGTGATGTTGTTGTTTTGGACTTAAATGATGCATGACTTTGAATGGTATTTCATATAAATTGGTTCTGCAATATTTTTTTTTCTTCCACTTGGTCTTTGGTGGATCAAGCTTCACTTTCACTGACTACATTTTCTTATAAATCGGGGTGATATGAAACAAAAGATATTACACAATCTATTTATTTTATCTTTGGCCTCTCTTTCCCTCTCCATCCATTCACATGTGAATACATAACACTTTTAGTAACAGGTGTCTCATCCTTCCTTTTCACGTGACCTTACCACGGCAAAAAACTTCAAGTTTTCAATCACTTTCTAACGTCACTCACACATCCATCTCCTCAACAAGCAATCTTAACAAATAAGAATGTTATTGATTGAATTATTACAAACCTTGCAATCAAAGGGATAGTATCTTTAGAATACATTCAAAATACTGTTTAACTAAAAACTCTTGTAGAAAGCCATCTTCATTTCCTGTATTTCAGCTGAAATAAAATTGGCAAAAATCTTCCTTATTTACCAGAAACATCCCAAAAACTTCGTATTCCTTTCCCTCGCAAATTAGCTTTTAAACCAACACGTGCATCATCAAAAAACTCGCAAAAGTCTACGGAACCAAACCATCAATATAGAAGAGAAACAAACGAACAGACGAACGGGATCTCTTTTGAATTCCAACCCCCCAAAAGAGGGTTTTAATCGTTTTTAAATGTCTACTCCTAAAGGCGCAAATCCATGCAAATATCGTTTCTCAACCACACAAGCAATTTTCAACTTAGATACTTCGTTGTAAATGTTAATATGAACGCAGGTGTAATTTTGTGTTGTTTTCAACTTTATATGGATTCATTAAAGAGTGAACAAAAATTGGGTTCTTTCTTGAATGTTGAGCAAAGTCTTTCAAAGATTTCTGAAGTTTGCGAGATGGGATGACACGTCAGTCTGTCAGTCATTGTGGAGACACTGTGCTATGAAGACATGGTTTTTATTTTAGCAAGTTGGTTTTGATGAAAAGTTTAACGGAAGTTTTTAATGAAGATTTTTATGTCAAATTAGTACATCACACTAATATTATAAAGGCGAAGTTTATTTTTTTTATGTTTGTTACTTCTTCACACTCGAACGGCTACACAAAAGTCGGCACACGGATATACCATGTCCACGGGACAATTTTCTACTTTCATGTGGGTGAAGCCGCTGCTAGGCTATAGTGTAGCGTTTGCGGGTTATATCTCTAATACAAGACAAATAATACGCAGCACTATCTACATTAATATTTATTAAAATATGGTCATAGGTTCAAAATGCCTTTTTTTATTTTTATTTCGACGACTATGGAGGTAGGCGCGCAAAGTACTATCCTGGCCGCTATGAAGCTGGAGATCGAGGACTAGGCGCCAGCAGGAAGACGTCCCGCAGGTAGACGACCCGCTGGTAGACGAAGAGCCAGAGGGTTGCCGAACGGTTGGATGGATCTCAGGCCAGGTGCCTGAACCGGAACTTTGGACCCCAATTCGGGGTTAACACTGAAGCTAGGAAACTTTATGATCAATGCCGTGAATATTTAAAACGTAAGATGACACACGCTAAGTATATTAAATGATCGTAAGGAGCGTGTGAACGTGTATATCAGCTGAGATGTCCGATCGACAATAGATATAGCTATATATAATAAATAGTTTTTATTAGGGTTCCGTGCCTCAAAAGTAAAAAACGGAACCCTGATGGGATCACTTTGTTGTCCGTCTGTCTGTCTCTCTGTCTGTCTGTCTGTAAAGACCCCTTATCTCGGGAACACGTGGAGGTATCGAGTTCATTTTTAAAACATATACTCAGGTTTGCAGTCCCTTGAAGCTGCGAAAAAAATCAAAGTTTTGAGTTAACGAGAAAAAAAGATACGGCCGTTTATGTCGCAAAAAACTTGTATTTGGACTCTCTCAAGTGAATCAAAATTCATAGGGTACTTCGCGTTGACCTAGAATCCTGAAATTTGGTATGAAGCAAGGTCTCATCCCGCCAAAAAATAACAAGTTCATTACAACATCAATGAACAGCCAACATAACACACGGACAACTATTACATTTGAATGTTGGTAGCATTGCGAGAGCGTTCTACTGTTCCCTGAATATTTTAGTAAGCCTTTAAGATTACAGAAAAACCCACTCTATAGAGTCCCCCGGGGAGGCTTCGATACGTATCGATAAAGGTAAATAATTTAATTCTCTTGCTTCTAGTAAATGGGGTAACATTTCTGGAGTTTCAGAATAGAAATGTGTTTTTTGATAGTGGAATGTCGGAGTAGTATTTAAGTAAGGATGACTTTAACCCGATTGGAAATAAAATGTCTTTCATAATCCTCCATTCAGATACTGATCCTCTAACTTAGGTACTTATTGTAGGATAAAACAAAAGACTAGTTCATTAGACACTGGGTTTTATTGTTTCCAATATTAATAACAAGTTTTTAAATAGCAAATAACATTTAATAAGCAATACGTTACACATTTATTAATAATTATAGTTAATATTCTAGTAGTTTTACTCACAATTATTAACATAAAAGCAACATATTATCAAACATCAAATACCCTCAATTTATTATTTAACTTACTTGTAAATCACAGGTTGTTGACTTCACAAACGTCGGACAGCAACTGAGAGCGCAATAATGGCGACATGCCCTTTTGTAGGTGTAGGGAGGGGATGTTGCCATCATTGCGATCTCGGCCGTTACAAACATTTTCTTTAAATTCAAATTATTTTAGTATTGTTTTGCAGCTAAACTATGTATTATTTAATGGTAACTAATACCCAAATTATTAATCGATAACCAATGTAGTACGACATAATATAACATAAAAGAGGTATAGAATAACATGTGCTTACAATATGCTGCCATATATTAAGTAACCCAGCATTAAAACGAACGAATTTTAACTCTCTAACTGTAATAATACGAGTTATTCGATTTTTTTGTTCTGAGTGTATGTCTACCGCCACTACACAATGAACAACAGATACAAACTAATATACGGAAGGTTTAAATTTGTCTAACTTTTAGGATGTCTTATATGATTCTCTGCTTTTAGTGGTCACTCAGGTTCGAAACTGTAACTATTGAAGTCATCATCGTCATATTATTTTAGCCGAAAGAGGTCCACCGATGGACACATGCCTCCCCAAAGCGTCGCCACAATGACAGGTTATGTGCTTCTTGCTTTCGTCGGATTCCCGTGACCCTCACCTTCGTAGGCCTCTTACGATATTGACTGATGACCTAGTCAACCTCACAAGAGGCCTACGAACGCTAAATCTTCTGTGAGGAATGCTCTTACCCACTGCTCTCTGCGTTTGGCGATTCTTCGGGCTATGTTGGTAACCTCGGTTCTCCCGCGAACTTCTTCATTTCTGATTCGATCACACAAAGAAACATAGCGCATAGCTCACTTCATAACCCTTTAGATGAATTCGCGCTTTTTGATGAGGCTCAAGGCCAAATTTTAGTACCTGACGGTAACATTAACCTTTTTTTTGAAGTGGAAAATCACCAAATGATTTCTCCAGCTCTAGTTTTTTTTTTAAGTGTGGAAATCTTCAAATGACTTCTCGCGCTTTGAGCGGAGTGGTAGGGCGTGTATGACTTTTACTGACTAAAACCACACCGGTGTCCTTCAGTTACACTTTGCGTTCTAGAACTACGGGTTTCCCTTTCAAATTTTCCGCAGTCCTAGCTAGCGGGCATCGGCCCTGCTGGCCCCTACGGTTTGCTGACATCTCCTTGAGGAGCGCGTGGATCACTACGTGCTGTTCACGACTAGGCTCGGTCCGATCAATTACCTGACGGCCGGACGGCAAGATACCCATTACTCGACGTCTGCAAGCCGCGCCTACGGTGGCCGCTCCAGCTCTAAGGTGGAGCGAGAAAGCGTGTCAGATTTTTATTGAGTAAAAACCACCTATGTTTTTCAGTTGCCTTTTGAGTTCTGAAGCAACGGTAACTCTGTCAGACATTCTTACAGCCCTATAACGTCACCTTAAGAACACATCACTAGCAAGGGGTATTTTACAGACTACTGATGGCAAGCGATGATGTGGTCGACGATGGAGCACGCTTGCCTAGAAGTAACATATTGACTTAAATACCCCCAGGTTACTATCAGGATTTTAGACTAATATCAATATGATTTGTTTTCTACTGACTTAGCGAAGCAATAAATAAAAACTTTTATTTGCAATGACAGACCTATTAGTTTTTGTACGGAAAATAAACCGTGTGTGTTGTAGTACTAATAAAGAGTATTTATCATTTTCTCTAATTAAATAGACTTCACGCGTGTCAGAAATAACACGGTACAGACTCCATTGTTGTACTTAATTAGTTGGAATATAACAAAGCCACAATTACCGGTATTCCCAATACTAAGCTAGAAATAATAAAATTATACTCTCTTACAAATTCTAAATGTTACACGAAAGATAAATTACGTGCCATGAATCCAATCGGGGGTGAGGCATGGTGAAGGTGAGCAGGGAGGGCGGGAGGGGGGATAATTTCGGTTTTTAGGTGAGCAAAGATTTATTATGGGGGCGTGCCCATCGCGAACAAAATATTCGTTCGGTATGAAAACACGGAGTATTGAGGTTACGACTTGTTAACTTGTACCTATTGTTATCATTATCATAATCTGTTTTGATAGGAAATATGCTGTAAAAATGCTTGTTTGGAAAATGGGAATTTGTGTTGGAGTGGCCGTCGATTGACGGCAGTCACGGGTAATTTTAGAGGTTCATTTTAATCGTCTTTTACGATGTCCCACACATCGCTCTGGGTTTATCCAGTTCTCCTTTTTTGTCCAGGCGATCTCACTTTGGAATGCGCTCTCGTTTGCGCAGGATGGCGTCCAATCGGTTCACTTTTAAGCTGAAGGCATGTAACACATTCGCAGGAAGTTGGTGTAATCATCACAGCTTTGAGTTGTTGGATTCGTTTCTCATAATTACATTGTTAATTTGTAACTATGTATGTATCTAAGTATATATTTATTTACCAATCAGCGGCTTCGCCTGTGTGAAAGTAGGTTTCTATATATAAACTTTGGACTCCCGTTTCATCCCTTTAAGGTGTGAATTTTGAAAAATCCTCCCTTAGTGTTAGTTTACATTATAAAAGGAAGATTTGGGAAAAAATTCACGTTCCTAGTCCCAGTAGTTTTGACTCTGCGTTGATATGTCAGTCAGTCAGTCTCTCCTTTTAAACTCTCTCGTCTTTACAATGCTAAAATACTTGTGCTGAGCAAAACATCTTTCAATTATTATAATAGAGTTGAATACCTACCGAATTCCTTTTTGAAACACTCATATTATGTTACCGACCCCATTTGGAATGTGGGTACTATACTATGAATCTCAGCCTTTTTTTCGCATATCTACCATAGCATCATTTGCCTACAGCGGTCTACCCGTCCGATTACAATTTAGGGGTTTTCAAGGCTAGAGTGAATAGGCTTTTAATAAACTAGCGCGATTCCCCATCATCGATTGCATTACCGCTTACCATCAGTAGGAATCGCAGTCAAGATTTATATCATTATAAAAAAAAGCTTTCTTTAATTCAGATAGAAATATATGTATTGAATAATTCTAATTCGTACGTAATTTATTTTTGTAAGTAGCTTCACAAATAAACGATTTATTAATATGGAAATCGCCTAAGCGACAACAAGACATTGAGTGGTTTTTAATTTCAATGGAATGCTATCATCATCGAGTGGACATCAGACATCCATTTAACCAGTTAATAAAAATGTAAATACAATAAATTTAACCCTTCAGTGCCGAGTGCCTTTATTACAGTCATTCGTATTACTGTCGTTTAATGTAAAACATTAACAAGTAGGCTCAATAATAATGAATTTATTAATGTGCTTAATAATGATAAACAAACTAATTATTGAACAACTAAATGGGTCAGTGCTGAGTTTGTACTATTGGGTTTGACAGGTAAGTACCAACAACGTGTATGGTTTTAGGTGGAACGTTAAAATAATAGTCCCAAGCTAAGCAGAGCTTGTGTTATGAGTACTGATATACATATATATATATATATATATATATTTCTAAATACATACATATAAAAGATAAATTACATCCAGACACAACAAATGATCGTGCTCAACACACAAACCTTTTTTTTTCTTGATAGGTTTGCACTTGACCGCTACCTCACCTGATGGAAAGCGATACATTTGTCTTGTTGTGAGTGGGAATCGAACCCACGACCTACGGTATAGCAGTCAGGGCCACTGACCACAAGACCAACAGGCCAGTCGTAAGAATACAAGTCGTTAAGTTAATTTTTCTAACACTATACTAGATTGATATATTTATGCTTAGTAGAAATGCTTTTCGACGTAAAGTTATTAGTGCGCTGAACAACTTCTATATTTTATTTTTATTTTTTTTCCTTATATCCGACTAATTTGTAACTGCGTATATAAAGTGTTTTCAAGAATAATACCTAACTTGACTGTTAGTCCTCATCATAGCGTACCTCTATGTTAATATGTGGAAAATGTTGTGGTTATTACATTGATTTTGTTTTGTATACGTACTAATAAGTGTAATATATATTGTAATATCGTTTTTTTCCCCAATAAAATAAAATAAAATAAAATAAAATACACATCTAGTTTCTTTGCAACGATAGATATACAAACAAATCAGTAAACCATCTGCACTCTTATTTCTCTTCCCCGCTTGGTTGTTTGATAGTGAATGCCTAAAGCATTAAGTTCGAAATATTTGCCTTCATATTAAAAATCTGGTTAAGTGTGAGTTAGACTTGCATACCAAAAGTTACACAGGCACTAAGTTGCTTACGTAGGTAGTTTGATTTACGTATCGAATATCAAAAATGTTTCCGAATATTATATAATCTTTATTGTCGCATGGTTACAGTTCACAAGGTGACTTATAATAAAGACGCAAGTAAATGTAATATGCTATAAGTACCGGTACTGTCTCTCAAACTTAGCGAATGCTTGTGTTTTGTGTGGCAGTGTTTGTCGTTTAAAGTAATTATTTTGTGACGTAACAACTTTACGTTTTCAGACTTTTTCCTTTACTTTTGCTATAAGACTTTACTTCGTACCAAATTTCAGGATTCTAGGCCAATGCGAAATTAGTTTTCTATGTCCTTTCGAGTGTAAAAATATGCGAAGAATAAACGGCCATAACTCCACGCGTTCATGAGAAAAAGATTCTTGACAGACGGACAGACGGCTGACAATGTGATTCTATAATGGTTCCGTTTCTGACAACTGAAATGCGGAACCCTGAAAAATAAGAAAATATAGGATCATCAATGGATATACGTAGGTTAGTAAAAGTTCAGCCTAATTTTATCCAACAGATGGCAGCACTTCGTTTATTATTGTATTTGAGTCATAGAGGTTCCACCATCACCAAATTCACTTTGCCGAAGCAGGAAAATCCATTACATACAATTTCCTAGCCTTACATTTTACAAGAGTATTTATTTTCAATTCTTCGGATCAACACGAAAAACAAAAGAGCAGAGAACCTTTCAACGGAAAAACAATAGAGTAACGTGTATTCCGGATAGTTTGAGTACAAATGATACCGCAGAATAGATTGTACGAAGTAATTTAGTGAGAGCTGGCCAATGTTCGCGCTCCGTTTTTGAAGTATTAGTTCAGTAATGTTACTGTAAAATTGTGGAAGGAAGCGCATGTGAAGGGTTAACTGTTGTTTTTTCCGGTAATTTGGAACGGCAGGTAATATTGCTGTGTGGTGAAAAATGGAATGTATTTTGAGGTAGAAAGTTTATTTGATACTTTGTGCAAAAGGTTTATGTTTAAACTAAAATTTTATACTTCTGACTGTTTATAACGTTAATGTTTGAATTAACTATGCAGCTGATTTGAAACTTCAATTAATGTAGTATTTATTTCGATATAGTCAACCGACTGCGAATAACAAAGCCCAAGTAATATATTAAGTTACACACAATGTATAAAAGTTATCTACATCGATTTCGTATATTTTAGGCGATGCGCGCACAACTAAAAACTTTTACAGATTTATTACATGTAATAGAATAGATAAATATAAGATGATTAGATCTTATTTTCTGCAGTACCTTAATAATGATGGAGCAAAACATAAAAGAACAAAACTGAAGATGAAGTTTCATCTGAAAAATTTACGTCTGTGTATAATTATTTCCATTACAGAGATTGGTTTGGCTTCTCAACCCACGCACAGTTCAACGAATCAATCAAGAAGAAACCAGTTTTTCAAGGAACTGGATTGTATGATCCGATATTGCGGTAATTTTGATATTTCACATCCAATTTACATAATTAAATTACATGAAGACTCAAAATAAATTAATTGTACTACCTACACATTTTTTATTGGTAAAAATTACATTTACAAGTCACAATATATTTAAATTAAATTAATTACTAGTTGTCTTGAGTTGTGTAAACTATTGCTACAGTTAATTCATTAAATAAATAAAATAATTTATCAGTAACATAAAATTACAACAATTGTTTTTTGAAATTTCGTCATTTCATTGAAATTAATTAAATCACAGTAAATCATAAGATGATGATAAATTGATATTTAAAAAATAAATAAATTGATTTTCATTAAAATTAATTGAATGTTGACTGAATATGCTATTTTTTTAAAAAACTTCATGCAACACGTAGGTAGTGCAAACAGGATTTTAATGCCTTAAGTATTATCTACCATATATTTTTCTATCTCTGTCAATGTTGTCCATTGTTACACCTTAAGTCAACAAATAGGGACTCTTTTCTAGTATGTTATACTATGCCAAAACAATAATATTTTATATATCCCACAAAATTGATTAATTACCTCGCAATTCTTATTTATTTCCTACAACCGCCATTAGCAGGAGTTAAGAAAACGAACCATTGAACTGCTGCAAAAGGTCTAAAAGACCGGCGACGCTTCAAAGATCCGTATTTTGAGTAAAAAGGGAACTTTTCAGACATCCCTTGAGACTGATCGGCTGTAACGTCCGGCTCTCGTTATTTCTTAGACGTACGCTCTTTGAGAACATCTAAATGAGGTCGAAGGAACCTGAAAGATGTCGAAATAAGTCGGAAAAACTCGGAAAGTTGCATTGTTTTGACTTGACAGAATCTGATAGGAAACAATTTGTGGCCCAATTAGAGACGTCACGATTAAGGCTCTTTAAATATTTCCTTTTGGTTTACTGTCTTTTTTATGTTGGTGAGTTTTTTTTTTAACAACATTCACACAACGTCGTCTAATCCCAAACTAAGCAGAGCTTGTGTTATGAGTACTAGACAACTGCTACACATACTTATAAATTTTGAAATTGATTCAGGTCGGCTAGTGAAAACTTAAAATCGTAGGGGCCCAGTAGGGTCGAAGCCTACTGGGGCCATGGGTAGTGTGAAAACGTAACCTGGGGCCCTGGGACGAAGGCAATGAAGAAACAGGAGTGGGTTTTTAGTCAGTAAAAGTCTGACACTATCTCCCGCCCCGCCCAAGGGCGGGGGATGTCATAAGATGATTTTCCCACTAAAAAAAAAAGTGTTTTTCTAATTCTTTTCCTTACACAAAATCAATAAGCAATATTCATGTTAGCGGCTGTCCTCGTATAATTTAACACTGGTGTGTGAAGATAATTGTAATTATTGTGTATATCTAATTTCGTGATTGATTGTGTGTAATGTGTTATTTTATTTTACGTATATTATGACGACATCATTCTGATGTTATTTAGTTTTGATTATTTTAATGTTTTATATAATTTTAATTTTGTATGTAATGTATGGGGAGTTAGTGATATCGTGACGAGTGACAGGACAGAATGGAAGAAACGAATGTGTTCTGCCAACCCCAAATAAATCGGGACAAAGGCAGGAAGATGATGATGATGATGTAATGTGTGAACGATGTCTGAATTAAATGAATTATTTAATTTTGCCCATAAATACATTTACTAATAAGCCAGCACAATATTTGTTCCAATTTTCACCTTGTTTTATCTATTTCAATATGACCGTTGATAGTCTCGTTTATATCATAAAACATAACGATGCTGCCAATATTAACAAATAATAACATTCTATGCAAACTAAACCAGTACCTATGCTAGTATTCCTCTATATTGACCAACCTTTGATATCGCCAATAAAAATGCAATTTACGGGTTTATTCCGAAAAATTCGACAATACCGCGTATGGTGGAACTAAACACAATTTTAGAAGCATAGCGGTATGTACCTACTAGCACAAAATAGATTATTCAATTGGTGGTGCATTTCCCCGTACCACCCACAGCCCGGTCCATCGTATATTCGAGCGGGTCTATGAATGCAGCGTTTTTCGCCAGAGTTTATTTTACGTGAAGTGTGAAAAATAAAATTGGGTAAAAAAATAACCCCTCGCGTATCGCAGGGTTAACTTTATTCCGTCTAGATTGGATTTTTTTGATACGATTTTTGCATTGAATAGAGTAAAAGGTTATAACAAATGCATTGTTAAGTAGCTTGAAGAGTGATCTGTTGTGTATTATAACATTCTTCATCAATGTTGTTTTGTCCCGGAGTGTTCTGTTTTCTTTAAAATTTTCTTTAGATTTAAAATGCATCAGGATCAGGGTGCCATAACACATATTTCTTGCATTTAGTATTTGTACGAGAAGCAAATAATCCGACGAAGCAACCCGACGAACGGCGAGTATCAACCCTTACGTTGTTGAAACCTCTACGGTCTGGACTAAGCGTTTCGCCTCGTCGTTTATACCGCGAACATCGAGGGACTATAACAACTTGCCTGCTGCGGTCTAGGATAGAAGGAAGGATAGAGTGAATGGGCACTTAATAAACTAGTGCGCTTCAGCATTAACGATTGCATCACTACTTACCATCAGGTGGGATCGCAGTCAAGCACTAGTTTATAAGATTTAAAAAAAAATCGTACGCTCAAATCCAGGCAGGCAGACTTTGTGTAATTCATTTCAAAGCCACGATAAAGGAAATTATCGTGAGGAAATCGGCATGTCCTAGAACCAAATATTCGAAGACACCTGAGACCCGCGTGGTGAATTACGGCACACTCCCTCTCCTACAGAGGAGGTCTGAGTCTCAACATTATAAGGCTGATTATATTATTTTCTGCTTATTTGCATGGTAACTGTTATTAACCGCGTAAGATCATGTGTTGGCTTTGCACTTTTCAATATTATTCCATGATCTAATGGTAGTTTATTCTTGCCTCAGAATAGGTACAGTAAATACCGACGCTAATTCAATCATCATCAAGCACCACTAATCAGTTAGGCATAATTATGTTTGTATTTGGCTTTCAAACCATCATTATTAAACACCATTCATTGTATGTACAACTAAGAGTGGAATTCCCTGCTGGAGTCTGTGTTTCCCTAAAGCAAGGGGTATTTTGGTCAAGAGTGAATAGGTAACTTCTAAGCAAGTGTGAGATAATAGTCGAGCGCGAGCCGATCAATAATAACAAAAAATTAAGACTAACTTCTGCTATCCATTTTGCCCGTGTTTAAATAATAAATTATTTATTTAAACTTCATGTACAGTGGTGGTACATAGGCGGACTTAATGCCACAAGGCATTCTCTACCAGTCAACCATTGGGTTAAAAAAGACAACACTGTGGTACGAATTATCCTACAGGATGTAGGATGAAGGTCAATGTACTATTTCCAGACATCGTCCATTTGTGTACCAATTATCATCCCAATCTATTCAGCCGTTTGAGCGTGAAGTAGTAACAAACATACAGAAACAGTTGTAACTACTAACAGTCCTACACCCTTTACTAGTGTGATTAGGTATCACAGTCCAGTCACAATAACCACAAAAAAATAATAATGCTTTCACTCAAATTTAATCAAGATTATAAATAACAAAAATTTTTTTGATAAACTTTTTACGGTTTAAAAAAAACACGTATTTCCTGGAACAAGTTTTTTGTATAATATTCGAGTAAATCACGGAATTACCGAATTCTACTAGAGTTTTCAGGCGTTATCTCTCTTTTTTCGCTTTGCCTTTTCGTCAAACATCGCGTTGGATTGCATTAGATGAAGTAACAAGCTTTTAAATCATGCTCGATGTTGATGATAGGCGAGCGAAAAAGGACCCTCTTAAGATGAAGTATATGGAACTCCAAAATATGGAGAATGATTTTATTGTAGAGTTGAGAGCCAGTGCTATTTTGATGGATTATACTACTTTTGCCAATGTTTTTTTTTTTTACCATTGGCACCCAGAGTTACGGTGACTCCAAAAGAAGTAGTTTATATTTTTTCTGTCAGTATTATAACGCCTGGCGCCCTAAAAGTCTGGATGAATTTCGGCAGGCGGTTAAACCATGATTTAGGTTGGACGACACTATTTTTTTCTGAAATTATTTCGGTATCAACTTCCACGCGGGTGAAGCCACGGTCAAAATTATATACATTTCTATGTTATATATATATACTCCATCCTTTTTTTAAATTATCAATTTTTCTATTTTAGTCTACTTTTTATTTATATTTTGTAATTGTGAGTGTGTTTTCTTTTCCATGTTTAATTTTTGTGGAATCTGTTATACCTCACACTATAATAATATTATTAATGTCATACCTAAAAAATAGTGTAAGCTGTACATACCTATAACAAGCATGCACACCAATGTTATTTTTACAATAATCCTGTATGTAATGCTGTTGATGTGCCAATAATATATAAAGCTAGTGTATGCACAAGACGGCAATCAGCAACAATATTGCTACAAGTACATACATACTCATCAGGTGTGTTAATACTGTATGTTAGTTAAGTAACACAGGCTTGACAGGGAATTACTGACGTAGTGGTCTAGCCGATAATGCTGTTACGGTAAGCACCATGTAAGAAATTGTAGTATACTTTTGGTTTATTACAATAAATTCATATTTATACTAATACCTGTAAAGGTAATTTTTTTGGACTGAATAAATTAAAAATTCGAAAGTCCGGAGCAAGAAAAACCAGGATGCGGTCGTCTCCTTCTGCGAAATAGTAAAGCTGATGAAGGAGAAGGCCGCAAACGTAAAGGAACGGGCATCCTGACGCTCCGGCAAGCAAGGTAGCTTGCCGTCCACCCGTCAAGTTTTTTTTTTTCGGGTGGGAAAATCAGTTAATGACAACCCACGCTCTTGGGTGGAGCGTGAGATAGTGTCAGACTTTTACTGACTAAAAACCCACACCTGTTCCTTCTTTGCCATTTTTTTTTCCAAGGCCCCGGGGATCACTTTCGCATCACCCATGGCCCCAGTACCCGTCAAATAACGACCGATTCTAAAAGAGACGTCAGCAAATAGTAGAGACCCAACAGGGCAGATAGGACTGCGGGGAATTTCTGAAAAAGAAACCCGTAGTCCTAGAACACAAAAGACAATTGAAGGACTCGCTCTACACTAGAGTGGGAGAAGTCATTGGATGATTTCCCATCTCCAGGATCAATATGTGGTTTACGAGTGAGGATCGACCACTGAAAACTTGAAGTAAAACTCAATATTAAAATCGAGTATACTATTGTAATGAAAATGTTCAATTAAAATCTGCAAAAATCCAAAACAAAATAATGAAACCTGAAAAATAACAATCATGAAATCCGTCCAATAACAGACGGGTATTAAAATAATCGCAAGATAATCATCTACCCAAATTAACTAGAACAGCTGCCCATTCAGAAATAAAGCCAACCCAACAAAATATTAAGCAAGGAAAGATCATTCCGAATATCAGGATAAAAAGTCCTTCGCAATGAAAAAAAAGGGAATTTCGTTTCGTTCAATAAGCGTATATCAAGAATCAGCACTTTTTTCGCACAAACAAGCATGTCCAATTAACAGGGAACCTTTTTTCAGTCTGAAAAGGCTGAAACAGCAGACCTGCTGAAAGTCAGGCCGAAGTTCTAGCTCTTTGATAAATTCTGTAAAGGGCTGCTTTGCTATGTGTCCCAATTGAAAAGGAAATAGCGATGAGAAAATGGGTGTAATTATGTACGTGGAGTTTATATCTAGATGAAAAGTGTTGAGATGGAGAAAACTCAAAATGTTAAAATTGTAAAAAAAATATCGAGTTCAAGTTCACACTATGCTATGTATAATGAGTCGGATCGTGGGGTCTAAGTGTTCAAAAATTGTATAAAGCCCTTTCCGACCTAAACGCCTTGTTGACATTTCACGTCAGCCCTACAACGGGGCAATGCCGCCAGTCGGTTTTGGGCACATTAACATTCGACGACGACATGGAAAAATTTTGCGATGTTTTACAATTATTTAAGGATTTTTACTTCATTATTTAACCGACTTCAAAAAAGCGAGGAGGTTATCAATTCAGTAGTATTTTTTAAGGTTCCGTACCTCAAAAGGAAAAACGGAACCCTTATAAGATCACTTTGTTGTCCGTCTGTCTGTCAAGACCCTTTGTCTCGGGAACGTGCAGAGGTATCGAGTTGAAATATTCGCCATCGCATATTTCGCCATTCTCACAAGTATAGGAAAAATCTGAAAGCTGAAAATTTGTGGTTACGTCACAAAAAAAAACTTTTAATGATTCGGATAAAACTTCGTAACTCAATTCGGTAATTGAACTGTTTTTATAGGTAAATTTGTACGGAACCCTCAGTGTGCGGATACGACTCGCACTTGCTCGGTTTTTTTTATGTATGTTACCTCAGAACTCCGTTGTTAGTAGACCGATTAGCAATTTTTTTTCCCCCTTTAAAGGATATGCTTATTGATTGAATTGAACTCATTTTTTTCAAAATCCAGTTCAAAATAACTTTCATTTCGGAAGTCGGTGTTACAAACAAAAGAACGGAATGGTGTTGAAACGAAGTTAAAATAAAACGAAAATAACTTTAAACGAAATGAAAGTTATTTTGATCCTTTTAGTGTTTTTTTTTTTTTTGTGAAAAGTTTTTTTAGTATAGGTACAAATTATTATTACATCATCATCATATTCTGGTTTTGTTATCATTATTATTTTTATAATTTTGTTTTCTTTTTGTTTAGTTATTTAAAAGTTTTCTGATTTCTAATCCAATCTGATTTAGTTAACCCCTGAACTACAATTACATTTTCATTTCAATAATATACATTCGTAGCTTTTTTTTGAGGTGGTTAATCATCCAATGATTTTCCTAATTCTAGAGCGGAGCTAAAGAGCGTGTCAGACGTTTACTTACTAAAACCCTCTTATATCTTTCAGCTTCCAAAATTCCCCACACGGTTTTGCTGACCTTTCTTTCGAATCACTACCGTCGTCGACGATTCAGGCTCGGCCTTTACCAGATGGCCGGAAGGCGAGCTATCAATTGCTCGTCGCCTGCAGACTCGCAATAGATTGGTAGCTGGGATACGAAAAGTTGCTGTCTATTCACACTTGAGACTACCAAGATCTACGATTTGTGCAGGAATGAACTACTTATATTCGCAATTATAATTTATTAATCTCCCAAAGCACATTCCACTCAATCCGTTAGTATTTATCAGGCTGCTGAATTCAAGATCATCTGCCCGTGAGACCCAATCTCTTATTCATATCCCAATTCCTAACTCAAACGCAATGCAAACAGAATCTCAATACAAAATGAATTACTTACTACTATAACACAGATACACAATTTTGACATAACCTACAGGGTTTAAGATTATTAAAAATGAAAAAATCACGTGAATGAAAACTAAAAAAACGCAGTTGAATTCAGGCAAAGACGTTGTCATCATTTGTTCAGAATGCGTTATATTTTGAGACAATTAATAGAGTCATCTAGGCCCATAAATGGTCCCGACTTGACCCGAAAAAGGGATTCAAATTAAAAGGACCAGCACTGTGAGGATCATAATAATTTCCTCTCGCCACTTGTTCCACGCCCGACCCGTTAATTCTCCTTCATTTTTTTCAAAACGTACCGTGAGCCTTTAGAATTAAGTATAATTAAATTAATATTTAAAAAATTCTCTCTTCAGCTTTGCCTACCATTGCGCTTGTTATTTGAAGAGGCCGGCCAAGCAGTAGCTATTGCTCAGCAATTTTACGAATTTGGTATTTGAAAATTTCCGGAGGATTTTCTATGGAAAATAATTTATTCATTGTATTTGAGGCCTCTCGATTCGTAAACCGATGGCCGAATAATTTGATGAAACAATTCTTCGTGAGTTTGAGACACACCAAGTATTGCACGGGTTATTTCTCTTTGTTTGTTGTATTACGGGATCTTTGTAAAATATAATGAAAAATCCTACATAATAATTTACAAACTCTCATCTAAGGTTTTTTTTTGCAATGCTCAAATTTTAATGAAGGAATAGTTAACGAAGAACTTAAAGTATAAAATCATTTTTTCTCTTTTTTTGTTATCTTTCTTTAACCTTTAGTTTCTTTTTACCACCTACAAAGGTTCGAAACGCCATCCTGACTGCCTTAAAGAGTCATAGGTACCTCTCAAGACCCAGTTCAGGCAAATAATCAACCGTGCACTTTTCAATTTATAAGATGTTTCATTAGGAGTATTATCATACCTATTAGTATGTGCCAGATTATATAAAATTATACTAAAACCAATCTTTAAGTTTATCCGAGTGTACCTCAATCTTTTCATCGAAATCTCCTTACGAAGGGTATTTAGCATCGTCGCGGGGAACAAGGGGCGCGAGAGGGGCCCGAAGAGATGGGGTCATTCAAATCTGTTATTAAATTTGGAGACAATCATTACGAGTTTTTCCTACAAACCTCGGAAGGGGCGCAAGTGTATCCCAGATTAGAATAACGAGGTATGTGTCTGCCGGCTCCTAAATGCGTTATAGGCTATTGTTGAGTAAATTGGAAAATGCAGTTTCTGTTATTTGGTGACAGGAGTAAGAATTTACGTACAGTTTGAAAGCAATCAAGGGTGTACTATTGGTGATGGTATTTATATTGGCACACTAACGACTTATTTACAAAACATTGACTACAGTACATTTACGAGGGCATCCTGTGTAAAAAAAACTTACTGATAGGTATGCATAGTATTTACAGTAGGTCTTATTTGTTAATTAATTATTATAATTAGGTTAAAAACTGAAAATTTACTTTACAATATTAAAAATAAAATAAAATTCTAATATACTAACTAAGAATAAATTAAAATAACATTATTAATACATAAACCCAATTTATATTATTAAATATTATTATTATTCAAATAGACTTTGGTAAGCCTCCTATGTATTGCAGAAGCTCTTATTTGACAACAAATTGATACCTGTAAGTACATCCTACAAGCAACAATATTGCCAATTTGTTTTTCAATTCAACTTTAACGTGTTAGTATACTCTGAAATTACTGAATAAACAAGTAGTTTAAATTAAAATCTATGTTTAGTTCTGTTAGAACTTGTATACTGTACCCGCGATTTCATCCAAGTTAGACTTTTTTTTCTACATTTTTAACCGACTTCAAAAAAAAGGAGAAGGTTATCAACTGGGTTGTATTTTTTATGTGTGTTACCTCAGAACTCCGTAGTTTATGGGCCGAATTGCCACTTTTTTTTCCTCTTAGAGGTTATGCTTTTCGATTGGTGCCATTTTTATTTCAGAATTCAGTTCTAATGATTGGATCCATGAGGAATCGAGGGAACTCTTCAAATATTATAGGCAACCATATATTATACCATATAGTGATTTTGGTATTTTCATCGAGAACTAAGCACTTACAGTCAAAAAGTAACATTTGATAAAGTGGAACTAATGAAGAAGACCAGAATTTGCCAACGGAACTTCATACTCACATATATATCACAATGAAGATAGTTAAACGACTATGACAATACAAATAAATAAATGGTTCTGAATAGTTATGTTGAAAATGGTATCATCGAAGTGACCTGATGATGATGATGGAGCCAGAAGATAGGCACTGGAACTCTGTAATTATTCAATGTATCCTGGTTGGGCTTATTAGAATTGACAAAATAGGCTATAAGGTACTATCGAACTGGTCTGATGATGGAGCTGGAAGGTGGTAGACAAAACACAGCTGGAAGGTGGAACTTCATAATAAAACAATGTAACTTAGCAGTGTTTGGGTTAATTAGAATTGTCATGAGAAATATGCACTCTGGTTATATATAAGTGTATCGAAACTAAAAAGTGTGAAAAAAAAATAACCGACTGCACTAAAAAAAACACCAAAAGGATCAAAATAACTTGCCGCCGGTGTTAAGTAAGAAACAAACAATACCGAGAAACACCGACTTCTGAAATTAAAGTTATTTTGATCGTTTTTGTGCTTTTTTTAGTGAAGTTGGTTATTTTTTTTTTAAGTTTTATTTGGGGGCTTTTGTACAAATATATGTCAGCCACATTGTACCTTACCTAGTATGTAATATTCATCGTTAATATTTTTGCCAATAGAATATCACTGATAAGAGACCGCTATTAAACGACATAATTTTAACAGAATGCTTTAGATCAGACAAACATCGAATTTAATTTCAGTTCGCTCAGCAGTCGCATTAGACTCGTAAAACAGTATAAGCCATTTAGTCTATTTTTTTTAACGTGATACTTAATGCTTTTCCTCACACGCCAAACTACAAAGCACACATTTTCTAGACACCCACATATCCTACGAATTACCTTACTTCGCCAAACGTCTGCAAGTCAAGCATTACCGCTAGGTGGCACTGTGCTGAGCCAATGATGGATCGTCGGCAAGACGGATGGCACCCATGAGTGCTGTTCGCGCTTGACAGTTGGGTCTGGAGTTTATTTTAAAATAGATGCAGGAATCTGGACGGTACTCGATCATGGTTGGAAGATGGAGGTGAACGGTCTAGGAGTGTTAAAGTTCAGAAAGCTGGCCTAATTTGGCATTAGGGTCCATAATCCATCTAATGCTTTTACGCATTAGACCATTAGGTTGTGGACCAAATGTGGATTCAGATATAGTTAGAGAAAATTGAGCAATTAATTTTTCAAGATCTTATAGATCTATATAAATCTACTTTATAGAGCAAAAATTTAGACTTTTGGATTTTTTTGTTTGCACTAAAACTTCAGCATTTTTTTTAAATTCTGGCACCAGTAGAATGTATTTTTTATGAATGAGTGACATATGCATATGTATTTTTTACTTACACGTAGGCAAAGCCGCGGGCAGACGCTACTATAGATATAAGTATGATGGTATTAACAATTTCATTATGTAAAAATGACCTGTTATAATATTTTTTAGCCTCTGTTTGTTCCGCTCATAGAATAATTATATAATCCTAGCGGAGATTCCACTGTGCCGACTCAATTTTGGTTAATCATACAGTCCATTGAGCTTTTTCATTAAAGGTAACACAAAGCTGTTGACATAGACAAAGTATACCATAAGAAGCAAAAACTGTAAGTGACTCAAAAAATTGTGGAGACGCAATCTACCTGTCTAGTTTTTTCCCAACTGTATTGGAATTAACTGACAGGCCAACAAAATGGAACTGAATATATTTTACATAGGGTGATCGCACAATATCTGACGTTTAGATCCCAGTCACTGAGTAACAACACCTTGGCAAGACATAGCTGTCGACTTTCGGGTCTTCCGAATACTCCGAAAGACTGTCATAAATGGTGAAGGAAATGATCAAGATGATAACGTAGTTCTGTCTGCTGGAGTTTGGTTTTTATTATGTTAAGTTTAACCCTTATCTCACCTGATGGTAAGCGATGATATGGTCGACGATAGAGCACGCTTGTCTAAAAGTAACCTATTCACTCTTGACCTTAAAATCCTTAAGTTATGGCTATCAAGTAAAACACAGACTCTGGTAGGGAGTTCCGCTCCATAAGTGAACACACAATAAATGTGTTGTCAAAACGTTTTGTACGTATGGGTGGGATGTCCACTATGAAATGGTGGCGCATCACCTTAAATCTGTTTTTCGATGATGAAACGGGCATTTAAAATCACTAAACAAATGGATCGACAGGAAGAGGGAGGGAAATAAAAAGACGTATGGATTATATGGATGGTACTAATAAAGTCTGATGCACCGATACCGACACCAAGGAACATGGGACGAAGACTAGATGATGAAGATCTCAATAACTCTCCTAATTTAAACATTACCCATTCGCTATTTACCATAAAATACAATCGCCGTAACAATATGTAAACGGTGGTTTACTTGCACATGATTGGCTATAGACGGACATCGGGCAATCTGTGCGGCGTGCATATTCATGAGCAGTGGCGTCACTTAGTCGAGGCTTATCATGATACATGGACGAATTGTCATGCGGCTTATTGCGAGGATAGAGATGAGGCTCAGATGTGTGGGTTAGCAGCTTTAGCTGGGAATGGCAGGCTCATTATCATATTACAGATGTGCAGACAGGACAGCACAGTAATATGATGTGATGATTCAGTCTAGAGGCTTCAATGAGTTTCTTATGTTACAAGAATGTGCTTTCGTTTAAATGTTAAACGTGCTAAATATGAGCATACTTCGTTTAAAATTTGAAAATACATGACTTAGAACATCGTAATTGCCCTGAACTTCCCTCATAAGACCCTTTCATCAATTAATTATTAATTTTGTTAAGACTCAATACAATCGAGTTTTAGCAACTGCAGAATCAGCTCTACATTCGAACATGTATTACAGGTGTAGGGTAGCCAGCTTTTTGGTATTCTATTGGATGCATTTTGAAGAGTATGCGCGGGAATTACATGACTTAATTCCATCATCGCTTTTCTACTGCTTACTGCGTACATCGAAGGACTGGAACAATTTGGCTACCGCGGTCTTCTCGTCCGATTATTCGAGGCTTCAACGCTAGAGTGAATAGACTAGTGCGTTTCAACCTCAATGATTGCGTCACTGCTTACCATCAAGTTGGATCACAGTCAAGCAATAGTTTCTGTCATTAAAAAAAAAAGGCAACGGCAAGTACGAGTCGGACTCGTGCAATGAGGGTTCCGTACAAACTTATCTTTGGAAACAGTTCAATTCCCGAATTGATATGCGAAGATTTTTCCGAATCGCAAAATTTTTTTTTTTGTGATGTATCGACAATTTTACAGTTTTCAGATTTTCTCCTATATTTGTGCTATGAGACCTTGCTACATGCGAAATTTCAGGATTCTAGGTCAACGGGAAGTACCTATTAATTTTGATTCCCTTCAAAGTGTCGAAATATACGTTTTTGCGACATAAACGGCCGCATCGTTTTTTTAGGGACTGACTTGAGTATATGGTTTAAATTTCTTCTTGATATCTTTGCACGTTCCCGAGATAAAGGGTTTAGACAGACAGACAGATAGACGGACAACAAAGTGATCCTTTTTTTCCTTTTGAGGTACGGAACCCAAAAAAAAATGTAATATGACTTATGAAACTTGTGTAAGAGTAATACAATAACTTACACAGTGGCCAACTATAGGAGATAAACGGACAGAGACAGCATGGTAACCCCGTCACCAAAAATTTCCTTAAGACACAATATTACACATTACACGAAAGTAAGTACTGATAAACATAATAAACATCAAAAAATATTTACTTCCAAAGATCTATAAAAGTATACAAACACAAAATTGTTTTTGAGTTAGAATTTCAATCTGTAAACAACTTGTACATAAACGGAATAGGTTAACCTTTAACAACAAACAGAAAATAATCTCAACAAAATCGAAACTCCGAGTTATAGACTCGAAGTTTCCGAGTTTTCGAGTTACGTTGAACATACACGAGTCTTAATCCCCAACTTAGTTATTTGGTGGGAAAGGCTAATTAAAATTAATATATTGCGAACTCGCTTTTGTGGTATTCACTTATAAGTTTATTTTATAATACGGGGCGTTGGGCTGGTGCCAAATTTCGGCTTTGTGAGCAGTGACGGGTTGTGATTTATGGTACTGCTAATGCAGGGTTGACTTTTTCATTTTGAGCAATTTTGAATTAGGTAATTGCAGTGGCTGGGTGCCTTTTAATAAGTACTATCATTCATAATATTAGGTACATGTATGATTTTATATGCAATAATACCTGCATACTACTGTATACTGTATCCCACCTATACGCACGAAACGTTTTGGGAACACATTCATTGTGCGTACAGCTAAGGAGTGGAATTCCTTGCCGGAATCTGAGTATCCTGATGGCTACAACCTGGGAATCTTTAAGTCAAGAGTGAATAGATTACTTCTAGGTAAGCGCGCTCCATCGTCGACCGCATCGTCGCTTTCCATCAGGTGAGATAGTGGGCAAGCGCGAACCTATTATGAAAATAAAAAATATACTCGTACATGTCATCTAAACTTTATTGATATTAAAATTCGAATGTGAGTTGGTGAGTTTATTACGCTTTCACACCTTAACAATATAAAAGACTTGGATGAAACTTGGCACATGAGAAGACCTTGTTTTGGAATAGGACATAGAATATTTTTTGCTCTGGGTGTATGTTTCTTTGCTATAATTTTAGGATTTCACGTGAGCGATACCGCTAGCATAATACAGATTTAAATTTTGCTGGTGATGTAAAAGTGAACCTAGAAACTGAGATAGCATTTGAAGGAAACTCAAGTTTGCTAAAATTTTCAATTTCCAACCACTATCTATAATAGCTTATATTGGGTTGTCTCGTACTCAACAGTGGACAAAATAATAATAATATAATAATAAGTTCCACACACAATACTCCTACCAAACATTTATCGTTTCTCTCACAAACACACACACATACAAACTAAGACACAGAGCACACGAGACAGGCGAGTGCACACGACTGCTCTCCAAATTAATACGTCTTAAGATCAAGTTACCGTCACTAATGCACGCCTATTTATTTTTATGTTAAGGGAATTATACACTAGATCTGTGCCTTGATATGAGGCCAGATTTATTTTCTAATCAGTCGAATAAATACTACGTGCTTTGTGGAACGCATAACCATAATTACATATAAATATTTTTTGCTAAATGAATTATGACAAAAAAAAAGCAATTCCACAAATAATCACGAATCAATAAATTATGGTAGTTCTTTTTTACCAAGGTGTGAGTGTGTGTACGTTTACGTACAACTTTTTTCTATGTACTTAAGCTCGAAGTACTTGGTGTCAAATATACTAGTTTACTCACACAGAAACAATGTGTATATGAAACTACTCACGCAACCAAGACCAACCCTACTTCGTGAAATACCTCTTCATACAAGTATTTTCTATCGTCGACTACATTACCGCTAATTATTATCATAAGATACCATAGTGAACATAGTGGTCAATTTTAATAATAATAAAAACTTACTTTTACGAATGTATTATAATATATATATCAAATAAAATCAAAATGAATATGTCCATCTAAATCAGCTCCTACAAAATACCATTACCACCTTTGAACACCGAGCGTCTAGATTTAAAAATCACAGCAACAAACATTGAAACGCCTCGCCAGTTCCATTCCACGTAGACTAGACATCTAAAAGGCATTTCCATTCGCCTCGCCTCGCCCGAGTCGCCAGTGACAAGTGAGTAAGCTCCGCTACTCAGACCGGCCCTTACATTAAGATAGATGACCTCAGCCACTAAATAAATACCTTTATCTATTAAATCAATGAGATGTATGCGGTGTCCCGTGTTAGGAAACCGAGTTAGATTGTTTATTTTGTTTACGGGTAATAATATATTCACGGAAATAGTAAAAAGATGTTTATTTCAGCTGAGAGTAAAATATCATCAACGTAATGTTTTTACAGTTTCGAATCAGTGTTTTGTTAACATAAATTAATACAAATATGACAGATTAAATAACATGTGAGTAATTTATATTAGATAAAAGACTAATTTAAAACGATAGAAATTTAATTTTTCCATATTTTTTTTTAAGTCTGATTTAAATTGGCATCTGATTGAAAGTCTTACGGCATTCCAATATGAGTAGGCATCATCATTTGTTTCTCATACTTTGCAATTTGGTATCTTATTGTTAAGCAAATAAGAATCAAAATTGTGATAGAAACGACCTAAGCAGACCCACACGGCCTAGTTGTCACCCTATTGCCAACATTTCCTTAAAATACTTTTAATCCTTTTCCTTTAAAGGAATTCATTATCTTCCGAATGAAGAATTTCTTAAGCTCCCAGAAATAGATTAAATAAATAAAGAAGACCATTTTCATTAATTGAGAAAAGATTTACTTTGATTAAAGTAGCTTAACTCATTTTGGCGACTATTGAGGCCGTCTCAAGACAAGTTTCTATGAAGACGGCTGTATTCAGGTCAAATTAGTCAGTTTGGTCGTCTTAAATCTAGACTTGAAAAAGTTTTGCACCCTTTACTAGCGTTTTATAAGTAACAGACGCTGCTGCTGACTATGTATCGTTTTATGGCATTTTATGTGACTCAAACAGATGGAAATGCTGGTAGATAAATCATCCAGATAAACGCATCAGAACAGCTAGTTATGTGAAAAAAATCGTTTTCCGACCTTTGATAAATAGCGTGACCGATTAATTGACTTTCCAACTAAACCACAACCATATTTGTCACGGCTGCACTGTCAAATCATGCCAAAACACCGCTCCATCAGGGTCGCACAATAATTATCGCGGGCAAACATCAATACTTCGACCTTAATAGATCGCCAAGCGGCATTAACACATGCCTATAACTCAATTAGTAAACGTTGCGCGAATTAATTCAGTCGGTAACAAAGACAAATAGAGTCTGTAGGTACACAGGGCCACGCAAGTTCGCTCATTAATATCACGGCTGATGCGTGCGATTGATTTGCTGGCTGTGTGGTCGATTGTATTTGTTGGTGTATTGTTTTCTCATTATTTTGGTAAGCCTAAAGAGAACAAGTTTTGTTGATGTGAATTTAATGGATGATCAAAATGAAGTAAGAATCTTTAATCCCAATACGTCTTACATACATTACATAGTATAAATCCCCCACCGCGTCTGCCTGTACGTACGCGATAAAACTATAAAATTACTGAACAGATTTTCATATGGTTTTAACTTATAAACAGATTTATGAGGAAGGTTTAGGTGTATAATACATGCGTAATATAGAAGAGAAAAGATCAAGAATTTCAGCGATTTTTAACACCCATGCGAAGCTGAAGCGGGTCATTAGTGATGAATAAAGGTAAGGTGGTAGCTTTAAGTTTTAGGAAATTGTTTGGCAGACATTTTCTTATTACTACTGTTAAAGATAAACTCATCATCATCATCATTCCAGCCGAAAGACGTCCACTGTTGAACATAGGCCTCTCCCAGGTGTCGCCACAATGAATGGTCCCGTGCGTCTCGCTTCCATCGGATTAACAAAACCCAAAGAATAGAACAAAATAAAAATTATGAACTATTCCGATAATATAATGTCCTACAGAAGTGGGAACTGCTATTTCAAAAATCCCAAAAATGACTTCTGCGTCTAAGACCTGGGGCTTCCTTTTCTAAAATTTGTCGTGGCCCTAGCGGGTATTGGCCCTGCTGGACCTTTCATAATCAGTGTAAGCTTCCATTTTGTACAGTAAACAACTAACACTCATAGTTCCCGGAACTTTCAAATGCCAAGCCGATTCTCTCCTTCAAAGTGCCACTACAACCTACTTCACTCGAACAACCTGTCAAAACACGAATCACTCTTGAAACTACAATTTCCCTACCAAATATCTTAGTGTTTATAGAGAAAATATCTGTGAGGCTGATGCCAATTGGCGCTCTGTCGCAGAGAGCACTGTCAATATTGAAGCTCGCTCTTCTTTTATACGGTGGTGAAAAGGGTGAGATGGTAGCGTTTAGGAAAGCGGTGTGCTTTTGTAGTTTTGAAAGATGAAAGTGACATTTTCTGAGAGGTTAATGACCTAGTGCCTTTACTAGGTCATAGACTCACTAGGTTGTTGTCTGGGTAGGTAGTTAGGTTTCTTCAAATAAATTGCCGTGGAACAATCGTGATGACGATGCCTAAGAGAAACTTGTTTCTAATGGTTAGTACATCGTTAAGATGATTGATGAAGAGTAATGATTACATAACAATGTAACAATCACTACTATTATACAAATTGTTGCAACAAGAAACAAATTAATAATAATAATAATAAGATTTATTTCTCACCACAATATAAGGTACTTTTACATAGTATAAAGAAAGCAATACATAACTGTAGCTTTACAATTACAATGTTATATTGTGGGAGACTGGTGCCTAAGCTAGACATAAGGCCTGTATTTCAGGACACCATGACTCCCTCTCATTCGGAGATAGTAACATTTACATACATTATGTACTCTCACATTATTAAATGCGGTACTTATAACAAATCATGTTTACAATAAGATTGTTTATATCAGTGTTAGTATTTAATTAATATAAGTTGTGATTTGGCGTATGTGTGTGATGGTATGTGAGGGTGTGTGTGTGTGTGTGTGTGAGAGGGTGAGGGTGTGTGTATGTGTGTTTATGAGGGAATATGACTGAGAAGAGAATAGCAATGGTAGTTTCGTAACCGGAAAATGGAACCCATAGTGTTTTGTTAGGTAGTTACATCTGGGTAGCAAGAAGTTTTTCTGTGTCGTCATAGTTTAACTCCTGGAGCCAATTCCTTACTTTAATTTTGCACTTTTTGCTGGTGAGACTATAGACAGACAGCTTCCTGTTTATGCTATTGTATAGAAAGCGACCTAGGTAGCAAAAGAAGCGTTTAGAAAAAACAGTAGTGAGCCTATCATAATGGCGGTCTATGGGATCAAATCTTCTTTTACCATGTGACAGTAAGGGATTGAAAGAAGTGAGTCCATGTTGTTTTAGGACCGTTTGCAATATAAACAGCTGACGTACAGTTAAAACTTTAGTCTCTTTGTATAAGAGTGCTGTAGGATATTGGAATGGCAAGAAGGAAGACACCTTCAAAACAGCTCTCTGCGTTCTTTCCAGTACTAGGATTGAGTATTTAGGCGCACCACCCCAAGATGTTATGCAGTAGGTCAAAAGCGATTGGGCGAGGGCGAAATATATTGATTTCCGCAGCTTTTCGTCTGCTACATGCCTCAGAGTCTTGAAGACATAAATTAATTTACGCAATCTATTGCTAAGGGTGTTGATGTGTTCCTGAAATCTTAAGTTACAATCTATAATAATACCTAAGTACTTTACGCTGTTTACGTTTTGTAAGTGTGTGCAGATACATGTGTTGTCATTTCGGTTAGTTAAACAGGAGTGGGCTATAATGGAGTGCGTTGCTGTGGTTGAACGCGTGTAGTTTTTTAAGGAAAAGGTAATGTACTTCGTTTTATCAGCGTTCAGTGAGAGAACGTTTCGGTGCAGCCACTCCGACACAACGTTAAAGCCTGTCTGAGCGTGTGCATATACTTCATGCCATGTGCTAGCGCTAAAGAGAAGGGCAGTGTCATCGGCAAAAGTTATGATTTTACCTTTATGGAGAGTGAGCGAACCCAGCTCGTTGATGTATATCAGAAAGAGGGTCGGCCCAAGTACGCTACCCTGTGGCACGCCATAGGACACAGTGCGTTCCTCACTAACGACGTCATCGATCTTAACACACTGGGTACGCTCACTCAGATAATCCTCATACAGTTTAAGTTGTACCCCCCTTATTCCTAACTTTTCCATCTTCTGAATTAGGATGGGGACAGAAACCGTGTCAAAAGCTTTGGCGAGGTCTAAAAATATGCCTAATACCTTTTGCCCACTATCCAAGTTTTTGACTACATAGTTTGTCAGATCATGAACCGCCTCGGACGTGGACTTTCCAGCCCGAAAACCATATTGCGAGGGTGATAGTATTTTTGATTTTTCTAGGTAGCCCACGAGCCTGCTGTTCATGATCCGTTCCAGTATTTTAGATAGGGCAGTAAGAACTGCAATGGGTCTATAGTTATTGACACGGCTTCTGTCTCCACTCTTAAAGATAGGATGTATAATAGCTTTTTTAAAGGCTTTCGGAAATTTACCAGTAGTAAGTGCGAGGTTGCAAATGTATGTAAGAGGAGGTACCACTATATCCAGGTGTTTTTTCAGGATGACACTAGATATTCGGTCCCATCCCACCGCACAGTCGTTTCTTAGGGACATTATTAGCTTAGTCACTTCATTTTCGTCTGTCGGTAGCAGTGCCATGGATTGTGATAGTCCATTGCTGACTGAGTGGAATGGATCTGTTGTCGGACCACTAGCAATTTTCTCTGCAAGATTTTTGCCTACTTCCGCAAAGAATTTGTTAACTAGGTTTACAGATTGTAGCGGAGTATCTGTCATATGTATAAGATGTGATGTGTCGTCCTTTTTTCTAGTTCGATTTGTTATAGCGTTTATAGCTGTCCAGATTTGTTTGGTATTATTACCAGCATCGTTTAACTCTTTTCTTTCAAATCCTAATTTGGTCTTTCTCAGTAGCTTATTGCAGAAATTTCTGTATCTATTAAAGGATGTTCTAAGAATTTCGTTTTCGGGTGACTTTTTAAGTTTTTTGTGTAGATTGTCTCTATGTCGGATACATCGAAGAAGTCCCGGCGTAAGCCAGGGCTTCATGATTTTTTTCCGATTAGGTACTTTAACTGGCTTTGAATTGGATTCAATCGCCTGTGTTATAAGGCTGATAATTTTCTCTGCTGCTATGTTAGGGTCTTGGGTGCAGTACACTTGTTCGAAGTCAAGCTGTTTCAGATCAGCTTCTAGGTGATCGTAGTTGATGCGGACAACATTTTTCTTTGCAATTGTTTTTGGATTTTTTTTTCCTAGGAACAATAAAACCGTTTCATGGTCAGTTAGTGACGGGTGGGCTACCAAAGTTGACGCAGGTAGAATGGTTTTTAGAATGAAGTGATCAAGGCAGGTTTGTTGTCGCGTGGGCAACGTATGTGCGGGGAGTAGACCATGTGTGGCTAAAAGATTTAAGTAGCTATGTTTTGTCGAGTCAAGACATTGGCCATGGATGTTTATATTTATATCACCGGTGATAATTATATTTTTATAGTGTGCAATGCTCATTAAGATTGTGTTTAGTGAGTTGAGAAAATTTGTAATATCTCTGTAACCTGGTGGGCGATATATGGCTAATAGGATGGTGTTCACGTCAATTTTGATTATTAGGCAGTTTGCGTCCACAATAGACGGTTCTTCCACGACTACCCTAAGATTTTTATTAATGTATACCACAATACCCTCATTTTGCGTGAAATTGTTATCAGTTTTGAAATAATTATATCCTTGAAGGTCTGGAATAAAGTGAGTATTTGGTAGCCAACATTCAGTCAACGCTATTAGATCCCACTCAACCCTCGTTCTTGCTAGTATGGTATGTAACCCTGGCATATTTTTTGATATGCTTCTAATATTTTGGTTAAGGATTTTGAGACATTGATTAGGATCCAAGTTAGGTGGTATGCAGTTATCCAGGTTACAAGTGGATGCATGCGACACAGAGACAGAATCTATGTTGATTATATTATTTTGTGTGGCATCGAATTATATTTAATAGCTATCATTATGTGCTTTTTTTATTTTTGTACTACTGAGATTTGTGCGAGTGATGTTAGCGTTCTGCCGAATCAAGCCATTAGTGCTGCAATTATGAATTAATATAGAGAGAAGAAACAGAGATACTGGGTCAAATAAATTACGCATTCCCATTATGTATTTGTATTGTGTAATAGTGTTAATTGTAAATAAAAATTGTGGTGTGTAGTCAATTGCATAAATTTTCGAGACGTGCGTGTATACAGTTTGTAATATAAATAGTGTGCAAAAAGTATGTGTGCGCCTTGTTATTTGTGTTGTGAATATAGTGTGTTTAGGACAGATAACTAAGTGTAAGTAAACAAGTAGGTTAGTATTAGGTTTCAACATACAAAAAACAATATTTTCAATTAATTTGGTTTGCCACCGTGAGAAGAATAATAGTCATTTATTTTTTTCCTTACGTAGCTTAGCTAGATCTTCTTCGGATTTTATAAGCCGACTGGGCATCCCTTCTCTTTCGCGTACGTAAACTTTCCCGTTCGCGATCCAACACTGTTGATACTCCGCGGTTTTTATGAACTCTCTGGTGAGATAGTGGAGACGTTTTGAAGCCGAAGTTAGCGCTTCCGATACGAATATTGGCTTCAGAGGTCCAGCAGCTTGCAGGTGAGTAGTGTTAAGACGATTTCCTGTATTTTCCTTGTTGTAGTTTCTAGTACATTGCAAAAATTGTTCTTTTATTGATGTCGACGTAAATTCTACAATGACAGTGCCTACTGTCTCTTTTTTACCTCTCAGACGGAAAATATTTTTGATATTTGACGGTGGAATAGGTTGATTAACAATACTACCAAGTTTTTGAACTAGAGCCATAAGTGTTGTTTTTGTCTCTGGATTTGAAGCTGGGATATTTCTTATTTCAATTGTTGCAGCTTTTAGATTCCTCTCCAAATAGTCCACCTTAAGCTCAAGCGTTTTTATAATTTTTTGGTTGTCACGACACTCGGCCTGTAAGTTATTTATCTCAATCATGGCATCATCATACTTATCCGATAAAAATTGAACCGAGTTTTGGATTTGTACATTTTGGGTTCGGATCTCATCATACTGTGTTTGAATTTCTATTTTTTGACTACGTATCATGCTGTTTAAATCCTCAAGGGCAGAGTGTAAAGAGTCTATTTTGTTGTTATGTTGTTTTTGGTCAGAAACAAAATCAGTGAACATGCCTTTCAGATCCACCATCATAGTTTCTAGGCGTTGCAACTCGACATCATCACCTCGCTTTCTTTTCCTCTGCGTAATATGCACCTTTGATTCATTATTGGAACTTGTGCTCAAATCAGGTTCAGAGTTGTGTAAGGGCGACGATGTAGTTTTAGGAGGCGAACGTATCATTTTTGTTATTAGTTATAAACCCAATTATTAGCAATAGATCGGATAATATCATGCAGTGTACACTGTTTACTAAACAAATGGAACGCCGTACTCACACGTTCGGGTTATCTTATTTAGTTGCGCACGAGTATCGGGCTCGCAGTCCCGTCCGTCTTCGTGTATCTTCGGTTCCTGAGCAACAGTCGAGCGGCAGCTGATCGTCACAGCTGAGCGTAGTCGTCCTTGAGGCGTCGATGTGTGAGCGCGACCGACGGACTTTGACCTCGGCCCACCGCACGTTATGTTCGTTGACGCGTTGATTACAAGTAAAATTTCGCAGCCCGAGTTGTTTGAAACTGTGTTTACTCAGTGATCACCTCACATAATCAAAACCCGACTTGTGAACTAGGAAGACCATAGACCTGTACTCACAATTAAGTTAAGTTTGCAGTTAAATAAGTGCTTTATTACGAACCGCGAATTAATATGTGCGAGCACTATAAGTTTAAGTGTTCACGCGCTCTTGCCCGCGGAGGGTAGTGTAATTAACTGTTAACAGTTATTTTGTATATTATTGTATACGATATATATATATTATTGTTAATTTTATTATTGTATATGACTGTAGTCATAGTAGGACGATTTCCGGTCTCGTAGTCGTGGCCGTCCGGTGTGGATCTAGGCCCGGTCGATGGCACGTTGTATTCCACACACGCCTTAAAGAGATCAGGCCTAGCAGGCCGAAACACCTGCAAGAGCTGCAGATTATTTGAAGGAGTTACCATAGCCCTCACAAAAAAGTGCAATTGAAAGAAAACTAAAGGTTTTAGTCAGTATAAATCTCACACAAGAAAGTGGGAAAAGTCATTTGATGACTTCGCATATAAAAAAGGGTATTACAGTTTTAAAAATCTAGATAAAGTACTTTCCTCCGCTTATAATTCACGACTCCAATTGAAAAAAAAAAAAACAGATAAACTAACAATACAGAAAACCGCTGCCGCAGTTCAAGTCCGCTCAAGTCTATCCCTTGTCACAAACTTACAACTGGAATTGGAATTCTGCAGTATCTTCGTTAAAGTTCGAATGCTGGCTAGTTTTTATGCCGCTTGAAAGTCTAAAACTGCTGCAAGTAGCAACACTGTCTGAATCGAGAACTGCGGAGTGCTGCAACATAAACAATTTGGTGTTGCCAAGTGAAATACGGAACAAGTCGATGTCTTTAACGATGTATCGACGGAGACGGTTATAAAAGTGCACTGTGCGGACAAACCTAGTTAAAGTTTAGTAGATAGTAAATTGGAATAGTTTCTTTTATTGCACTCTGTGAGTAGTTTGCAGTGACGGAATGAAAATGTCAATTTATGGTACAAATAAGTTTTGCTAACGATGCGCGACTTACAATGAGATGAAATTATCTGTACCCCAAGTTTAATAATGTACTGTTAAGGGTGGTTTTCGGTGGGATTTCTTCTAGTGAAGTTCAGTGGCTGTTTTAATTATTCGCGAATTGATTCCTAATGAATATTGTGATAAAAAATTGGTGTAGTTGTGTATCTTAAATATCTGCGTAACTGGATAATATGTGGAATAATTAAAAGACGCGGGATCTGGGTAAAAATTGAGAGTTTTAGCCGAAAAATTTATTGTAGTGTCATCTATCTCCACGTAGTTTGCCGAGAAGGTTGACGTGATATATTTGCTGCCAAATACCATATAAAATATGACATTTATCCATATCCTAATGGTAAACAAACTAATTATTCATACGAAGACATGGCTTAAAGGACTGAGTATCCAAGCCAAAAACATTAACAAAAAAGAATACTGTTAAATCTATCCATTTCTTAATAAAATTCATACAAATAAGGATAAAATACCCAATTAAGTTTATATTTACAACAAAACAAAACCTCAACACATACTTATAGACATCCACATCCAACTAAATTAGGCAATTTTATAGTCAAGGGACAGAATCCAAAACCGTCCTGCGGTAACAGTTGGGGCTACTTCCACTACAGAACACCCAACTATTAGGGGTCTCAAGAAAACAACCCTTTTTACCCTCTGACGATTTATTTTGTCCCGTAATAGTGACGTCACATCGATGTACGGAACACCTGACGTAATCAGCCCCCGTCAACTTGACGGGGGTTTGAAAAAAGAAAAGTGGAATAGTTTAATTATTTTCGGCCAGTAGTGTGTCTCGAGAAGGGTGAAGAACTTCGTATAATCCCGACCAAATTTCGATCACCGTGGTCAATCGCAACAGAGCTAGCTGAAGCAGAGCAAGAGCAAAAAAAAAAATTATTTCAGACTAATTTCAATGTCCATATCATGTTAGTAACTGTAACTTAAAACTACGTTAGTATAATATTCAAATGCATTAAATTAATCAATTAGTTCACAAGAAATTAAATTAAAATAAATCATTTTAAAAACACAATAATCATAATATTTGCTAAACATAATACACAAAAAATAAATAGTTTATAAAACATGCAGTTTTATAAACCTATCCCGCACTGATGACTCTGGGCTTTCAGCGATCATCTTTAGGATTCTGTTACCACTGCCCTTAGTTCGACGCATGAGTGAGGCTGACTTTTTACGCATTATTGCAGATGGCGTCATTACGTGTAATTTTTTTTTTAAATATATATACCAGTGCTTGACTGCGATCCTACCTGATGGTAAGCAGTGATGCAATCATTGATGGTGAGGCGCACTAGTTTATTAAGAGCCTATTCACTCTAGCCTTGAAGGCACCTAAATTATAGTTGGACGGGAAGACCGTCCAAAGTGTTTTTCTTTCTTTCTTATTCAAATATTAACCAAGTACGCAAGAGATATTAAAGTGCACAAAAACAAGTGCACTTTCTGTTCCTTTGGTCTCAGACCGATGGGACGGCAATCCAACACGACCAGAGAGTATTGAGGCGCAGGACCAACTGCTTCACGTGCATTCCCGGCAACTTCCAAACTTCGAGCAGCTACAGAGTAATTCTTAATGGAAAAACCTAATAGTGATTTTTGCCCGACCTGATAATTGAATCCTGGACACCACGCTCAGAAGTCACGCTTGCGGCTACGAAGCCAACGAGGCAGTTAAACGACTACTGTACTACTTCGTATAGTTATTAGTTGGAGGTGATAGCACCAAGGAGGTTGTGGTCAGGTAATCAGTGAAGGGAAACTTTTTTGTTTAGTATCAAAGGACCACTAATTGGATTGAGGGTTGACCTTATTTTACCAAGTATTAATCTAGGTAAGCTAGTGTTAGGATTGCTTTTTCCCGTCTTAATAACTTCTTGTATTTTGGGGAAAGTGTACTAACATGTTAAGTCGATTTGTGCTAATGTATATTATGTATTATCTTTTTCTGTTTTTTTGTATGTACATAAATAGTATTAAAATAGTAAGTATATAATAAACTAGCTTTTGCCCATGGCTTTGCCCGTGTACATAAAATATAGCCTATGTTACTCAGAAATAAAGTAGCTTTCTCTCGGTTTAAAAAATTAGCAATCGGACCGGACCGGACGAACATAAAAACAAAAAGAACAAACTTTACCTCTTTATAATATTAGTGTAGAAAATCGCTCATGTTTTTTTTTTAAGGTTGGAAAATCGTCTAATGACAAATCTCGCTCTTGGGTGGAGCGAGAGATAGTATCAGACTTGCACTGACTAAAAACCCACTCCTGTTCCCTCTTTGCCTTCATCCCGGGGCCCCGGGCTACGCTTTCACAGCGAGTCTAGGCTCTTAATAAACTAGTGCGCCTCACCATCGATAATTGCATCACTGCTTACCATCAGGTGCGATCCCAGTCAAGCACTGGTTTATACCAATTATAAAAAAGTACAATACAAACATGTGTAGGGTCATTAAATAAACAAAAAAAATTACCCCGCATATTTTCAATGCACTTAAGTGTTATTTGAGTGAACCTCAGCAGGCTGCAGTTAAACATACAAAGCAAAAAAAAACAGTAGTAGTGTAGTGTGTAGTGTGTGTGTGTGTGAGTGGTAGTGTAGTAGTAGTGTAGTAGTTGTTGTTTGTTTAATGTTGTTGTTGTTGTGTGTTAATGTTGTTGTTGTTGTGTTGTTGTTGTTGTTGTTGTGTTGTTATAAATAATGTTCAGTATACGAGTATCCCTTACAAACTTGTTATATTGACGACTGCCAATTTTTCAATTAGAAACAAAGCGGGTATTCGTGACATTAACATAAACAAAACCCTCCAACTTCACGGACAACACTCACTTAAGTTCTCCAAAAAAAATCGAAATAAGAATTTCTCTTCGCCACGCAAATCAAAGACCGTACACGAAAAATTACAATATAGCTACAACCTGCCACTATACCAATAAAACGATTAATACACTAGAAACCCCATAATAATCTTATATTAACTCAGTGAGCATTACGAGCATATTGTGAGCACGATCGCGTGCTCGCGAGCATTATGAAGGAACGGCACTTGTGCTTGCATGGGCATTATGCGCAAGTGACAAGCAGTTTTTTGCCCGATTAAAGGAAGTGGACACGGGTGTAGAAACAAATGCATGCTGATTACGATTTTCGAATACTAATTTTAAAACAAAATGTTATATTAATTTGTATTTCCTTTCAATATACGTAGATAAACGGTGGTTTCTTTACAGTAGTACTTTTTTTAAGCTGGGAAATCATCTGATGTCTTCTCTCGCGCTAGAATGGTGCAAGAGGGCGTGTCAGAATTTTACTGACCAAAACAACACCTATGTTCCTTCAGTTGTCTACGCGCCGTTGACGACTTGAGCTCGGTCTAGACGGGACCCAGCGAGTCAAAGCCTACTGGGGTCATAAGTTCGCGTCTGCACGAAAAACCCGACCCTGGAAAGCATGGCAACGAAGGAACATAGAAGTGGGTTTTAGTCAGTAAGTCTGACACGCCCTCGCGCTCCGCCCTAGGGCAGGAGATGTCATTGGATGATTTCCCACCTAAAAAAAACAGTAAAAGTCTGACACCTACCCTAGTCTCACTCTACCCTTAAGCGAGAAAAAGCATTGGATGATTTCCCAACTCAAAAAAAAACCATGCGTAGTTTGCGAAGGTCAAGCAAGATGGTCACTGCAAGTGATATAATCTTATGTAGCTGCTTTCTATTGGACTGTAAGACGATTCCAACATGGTAAGGAAAAGGTTTAGACAGATGAAAATAATAATAATTCAATAAGATTGGAAGATACAAAAACAGTAAACCGACGAATACAAATTCCATTTCCCGAAAAGAAAACACAATATTGTCTGTATTTCTGTAATATCACAGCTTCGCTTTTCCGATCAAGTTGTTCGAAAATCGCTCACGAAAACTCAGACAAAATCAACCTTATACCCAAAATACATTAGCGAACCTCTTATAAGCAAGACTAGCAAAGTATTTGGCTGGGACATTATCTTTCGACCTGAGTGCGCCTATTATTAAGGCATTTACACATGAGACGCAGTCGCGCGTAAACCCCGATACACACTGACTCAGTGAATGATGTTCTCTGAATAGATTTTTTTTAGTTGGTAACACAAAACAAAGATAAAAATGTTTGAAAGGAAAATGGAGACTAGCTCTATTTGTTTAGGTAGTCTGATTTTGTTAGTATCGTGTTAGTAAAGTGGTTAAAGCACTCGCCTCTCACGCATGAGTTTGCAGGTTTGAAACCGGGCAAGTACCAATGTGAATATTAAATTTCATATGTACTTTTCTAAGTTTATCCAGGACTGATATTGACACCTCGTGCCTCGGAAAGCACGTAAAGCCGTTGGTCCCGGTGGTCATTCGTAGATCTTCTACAGTCGTTATATATAGTCAGACACCAGAAAGTCTGACCATCAGTCTATCCAAGAGTATTGTATCGCCCAGTAACTGGGTTGTGGAGGTCGGTTAGGCAGTTTTCATGGAACAACTGCCTATCCGACCGGATGCGGCTGAATACCCGTGTTTTACATGGGTAAAACACGGGTATTCATAGGTTAGACTGAAGCCGACCCTAAGCTAATTGGGTAATAGCTAGGGGGATGATGATTTATTTTATTTATTTTTCACATTTTAGGAAAGCTTACGGACTAATAACAACATAATAACAATGTTAAATAACTAAATTGCTAATTACAATCTCCCACATATATAATGACAAAGAAAAAAAAAATTGTTATTCCCACAATACCTTGCTGTCAGTAAACTAACTTATACAAACAATAATAATGTAAATCAGGTGCAAATAGGTGCTAGTTGCTCAAAAAATAGCTTTGTTAAGAGCTTCCTAACTGTGCTCGCGTTGGTGCAAAATAGGTCAACGTCAGGTTCACATGAAATCCTGTTAAAACTGCGACTGGCTCTCAGAAAAAATGCATTACGCCTATAATCACTAGCACTAGGTACATGCAGAAGTGGCCGCTGTCTTAGCCCCATCTGATTAGTGCGTAGTGATAATTTTGAGGCAAGTTCAGGACAGTCAATTGAACCATTTGCGATATTAATCAGGTAGCACACATCATTAATATCACGCCTCTGATCAAGATGATATAGAAAACAAAATGAAGAAATAGATATCTTACTAAGAATATCTTACTAGCTTCATCTACCTGCTTGTGTATTTAGTATTTACTTGTGTGGTTCATAAATTTTGACTGGCCTGTTGGTTTAGTGGTCAGTGGCCCTGACTGCTATGCCCGAGGTCGTGGGTTCGATTCCCACCCAGGACAAATGTTTGTGTAATGAGCACGATAATTTGTTCTGTGTCTGGGTGTAATTTATTTATTATGTATGTATGTATTTGTGTATGTATATCAGTTGTCTATTACTCATACCACAAGCTCTGCTTAGCTTGGGACTAGACGGCGTTGTGTGATAGTTGTGGAATGTTATATAGTGTTATATAGTTATAATTGTGATTTTGAACACAATCAATATCTAATCAACCGAGAGCAAATCTCTCAAGCATAAACACCGCGACTATTTTTCTTTACACACAGTATTTTTAACTGTAACTTTTTATATTCGAGCGCATAAAACAAAATAAGTAAACCCTCATCCGAAGCAACAAAACACTTATTTGCGTACCCCAATTGGATCCATGCCATTGCCATTTTGATTTTAGTCATAACGCGAGCAGATTGTCGCGTCCCCTTCATAAGACAATGTCCCCTTCGAGGGGCACGCAAATCTGCGCTCTTAACTGACAGCCAAGTCATGTCTAAGTATCTTTAACTTAAGATTATTTCACTAAGACCCTGCTAAAGATGTTTAATGTTGGCACTCGCTGTTTGCAAGACTAACGATTTGTTTAACTATTTCAGGAGAGTGAAAAATGAAACGGAGTTTGGCAGTGATTTTTTGAATATTTTTTGGAGAAGCTGGAAGTGGATTAGCTGGGTTTTGGGAACTCCATATCGCATTATTACTTCAGTTGGTTTCTAAAAACAAAATCACCAATATACTTAAAAGAACTCTTTTCTTTTATGCATATTGATGAATTTTAACAGCATTTAAGGCTCAAAAGCTTAAGGCTTAAGGCTTATTTTATTTGTATCGTATACAGCATAATGGATTTAAAAAAACCGTATAAAAAGTTTACCTCAATTAATCACCAAAATTGAGTCAGATTAATTCAGACGTCATCAAAATATACAATACATAAGTTCTTATCTTAATATTTTGATGACGTTTGAAATAATCTAATTACAGTAGGTGAATCAATCGGCCTTGTCTTTGTACTAACTATGAACTCTGTTTCCAGATAAGTACCAGTGTTGTTTTTTCAATAGGCTATCTGCCTGACCTCTAAAACACAACAGTTGGAAAACACGATACCCCTTGGCAAGACAGGTGTCGGATTTTCCGAGTTCTGACTGCTGTAACGCCTGTCAAAGATCATTATATGTCAGCCAGGACCACGGAGGAGTCTCACCCATCCATGGCCTCGGCAAGCCTTACGCAACCTTGAAGACCGACACATTTGGCTATTTTATTATAGAATAATATCTAACATCTAAAATTCAAGGCGACATCACAACGCGCCACCAACAAGGAACTCATCAATTAACATTCACCACGGACACAGGGTGAAAAATCCCATTCAACTTCCCTAATAAGACTCGGGGCATCAGCAGTGAGGTCACGTCGACCAATTTCCTTGGTTTTAAATGTTCGAGACAATAATCAACGCCATTAAAACGATTAATATTCATAGCTGGGGAGAAGTATGAAGGATTACAGTTTATTTATGAGGACAGCTTCTGAATTCTATTTCTTAGGCTTAGGAGTAAAGAATAGTAACAGCTTATAGTTTGGATAAAAATAATTAGAAATTTTTGTTTAGTGCATTGATCATCCGGATCGAAGGACCATTATACGTATATTGCAAAACGAATAGACTTTACTTATAAATAACACGTAGAAATCTTTGCTTACCAAGTAGAGTTCCCAAATTGAGGTGTGTAGTAAACAAAAGCTTATTTCCAAAAAGTCAGACGGTAGATAATAAAGGTACAGTCCCACACCCTCACTGTGCCGATGAGCGCATACGCCCATGTGATAGGGAGCGACCCTATTGCCATTAATCGGAAACAATTTCATTAGAATCCCAGGCTTTTCCACCTTCTTTTCCTCCCGAATAAAAAGCCCCAAAATCTGCTATTGATTTTTCTGCGCGAATTAAGCTTAAATTTTCAGCTAGTTTTTATCTATGACCAGCAAATCAGCCTTTAATACTCATTTCATTTTAAATGTTTTGTGATATGTTGGGTGACAAAAATGAACTTATAAAAAACACGAGTAACAAAAGATATTTTATCAATAGACTCAATTGGTTTTCGGTAACATATTAATCAAATTATGTCACTTATACATAACTAATCAAACTTTTTTAAATGATATACACTAATGCTTGACTGTGATCCCACCTGATGGTGAGTCCCAGCAGTGATGCAATCGTTGATGGTGAAATACACTAATTTATTAAGAGCCAATTCACTCTAGCCTGGACTTTCCTGAGATAACGTGTTAGTTTGACAATTTACAACCCAACAACAGAACCTAAGGACAAAAATCTCCTCTTACAAACCATTGAAAAAAGGAAAATTACTGCCGAAATAAAATATCCAATACTTCAGCATGAAATGATCGGCGTATAGGGCCGAAACTGCATCCGTCAGCTTTGGGCATTAGCGTTAACGAACCGCGCGGCGGGACCCGGTCCGGCCCAGCGAACTGCAATAAGAGGATTCTGCACCCTTCTTTGAGATTGGTGTGAGGTATGGGAGGTAGCGGGAGCGGGTGAGAGAAATCGAAAGTGATTGAGATTATTATTTTTAGGTACATAAGTTGTGTACTTTGTGATTTATAAGACTTAAAGTAAGTTCTTAAATTACTTATTAAATTGCTTATTGTACTGAATAAGTTCTAAGAACACTATAGATCTTCAGCTTTTAGTTAATTTTGCTCTACGTTAGTAATGTATGAAGTTTTTATTGCCTTTAACTTTACACAATCATTTAATGGCCAAGTCTGATTACTTTGGCCAGTATAAAAGTAGAAAATTATCCTAAAAAAACATAATTCTGAGATTTAAAATAGTATGTGCTATTTCAAAACATTGTCTACGTGTGTACTAAATTTCGTATAAATCTGTTCAGCCGTTTAAGCATAAAGGAGTAAAAAACATACACACAAACTTTCATCTTTATAATATTAATGAGAAGTATGTGATATACATATAATTATAATAAATCTGTAGAAGTTTTTAGTTTTGCGCGCATCACGTAAAATGTATGAAATCGATATATTACTTAGGCTTCGTTTCATCGCAATCGGTTGACTATATTGAAAGATATACTATATTCATTGACTGTTAGGCGGTATGAAGTTCACTGGGTCAGCTAGTTTAAGAGTAAACCTATACCACTCCGCCTACGATCACACACACATCGTGCCCAACTTGCGCCCGCTCTCTCCTCTCCTTCACACCACACAAGAAAAGAGGAAATTGCATTAAATTATAAGTCGGCAAGCAATCACGTTTTGTTTCCCGTCTCACGGATTTAACGGTTTGAATAAATCCCGGCGCTTAATTAAAGAAATTCAAAAGCTTAAACAGCATGCCATTTGGAGTTCATAATGCTTCATGAGGGCTAATTGAGCAACGATTGACGTTTATGTCGACTTCTTTATAGTTATTGTATTTTATGATCTATTTTAAACTGATATAATTTGGTTAAAAGGATATATAAATACGCTGAAATCAGCATAAACACGCATTTTTGGGTTTTAGAAAATCATTAAGATATTCTAAAATATTGATAATTGTAACAGCGCTGCCTAACCTTTTGGATAAACCAACCGTTATGGTATACGATACCGTACGACCCCAGCAGGATCGAAGTCTACTGGGGCCAAGGGTTTGTTTCTGAAAAGAAAACTCTAAACTAATATGAAAAGCAACGAAGGCTTTGAGTATCTTGTTCCGAGAGGAAAACCTTGTCGCTCATCATCCTCTCTTCTCTTTCGTTTTCCTCCACACCCTTCAAGCCGCTACAGTGGTACTTTTACCGTTCGTGCTATGCGCCTCTGGAATTCTCTTCCACATACATTGAGGGCTAGCCATTCGTTGGAAGTTTTCAGGCGAAGAATTAAGGAACATTATCTATAAACAGGACCCGTAAATATGTATGTATATAGGTATTTATTTATTGTATATATTATGTTTATGTATAGTGTGCTGTACACACAGTAGTTAGTTTTTTTTTAGTTTTAAGTTAGATTTAATTTAATTGTTTAATTTTATGTTGTACATTTAAAGTTTCTCAAATGTAAAATGTCTTTCTCATTCATATGGTTTGCTGTAAAAAACCAGTTGTAGCCTTGCCTATGCACATCAACTGTACTATTTTATTGTCTGTTTAAAATTGTGTGTAGGTACATTAAAGGATAAGAAATAAGGAACAGGAGTGGATTTTTAGTCAGTAAATGTCTGACACACCCTCACGCACGGCTTAAGAATGGGGGACGTTATTGGATGATTTTCCCACCGAAAAAAAAATGGTTTGACTTCCGAAAGGGAAACCCGGAGTCCTGGAACGCAAAGCAAAGAAGGAGCATAAGAGGGTTTCAGTCAGTATATTCTGACACGCCCTCTTGCTCCGCCCTAAGTCATTGCATGATTTACCACCTAAAAAAATGTTATACTTACAACAATTTGAATCTTTGGCTTAGATGAAAATTAGGTCGTTATTTCCGTCAAATCTTTCAAAAAACAACTTTATACAAAAATTCATTCAAACGTTACAAACCATTCAATTTTATCTTGATTGTAACTGTAATTATATACCTTGTACGAATAGGTACAGAAAACTAAAGAATATAATAAAGTGAAATCGAAAATAGTAATTTCTAACTAAACGGCCAAAGTATTAAAAAAAACTCATCAATTTGATCTCAAACAGTTCCCAATCACATGTGCTCCACTACTCATCAATATTATAAAGCTAGACTCACACGAAACAGACGTAGACCTCGCACTATCGCGTATCAGAAGTTTTTCATCAAACTTTGCCAAGCCCTCTATATAGGCAAAGTTGTGCCGTGATTAAATGTACTTGCGATCTTTTACCTGAGACGTATGGTATACGGTTACATATAAATGTATATACGAAGATACTTCCGGCACCCGCCATCTTTGCTAACGTAGATTAATGTGGTATCTTTTTCAGATAATTATTATGTTTTGGAGAAAATGTGGGAGATTGCCCGTTTTGTTTGGGTCTTATTTTTTGGTTTGGCGAAAAACGTAAATATATGTTATTTCAGTAGCATATAATAATAGAATAATCAGCATTATAGTGTTTCCATTGCTAGGACTCAAGCCTTCTCTCAACGAGAGACATGGGTCGTAATCTACAGCATAGACCCAGTACGGTTTGACGGATGTCACATGTCTTCAAATTTTTAATATTAGGACTTTCCCATCCCCTCATGATGTTTTCCATCATCGTTTTGAGAGTATTGGTGATGAAATAAATTAGGTATATGAAGTCCTTACCTGGGTTAGAACTCTGAACATACGACTTGTATGTCGGGGTTCACTGGGCTATTTATACTCAACATGAGGGTGTTTTTAATATCGTGTGGATTTCATTACGCATGCGGGATTGCTCCGCACGCATAGCCCTCGTAAATTTCATACAAGTATTTATTGTATTGCGTGTAATACGCACACGGGATGCGGGGTGTGATATCGGGGAGCAGCCCCGCTTGCTGAGCAATTCCGCATGAGTGATGAAATCCGCACGATGTTAAAAACACCTTAATGTAGGTATTTATTTGTAGTCATCAACAATCTACACTAATATTATGAATAGGTAAAGTTTGTTTTTTTTGTTTTTTTATTTGTAGGAGGTAATCTCTGAAAGTACTGGTCCGATTGCAAAATTTTTTTTTCACCGTTAAAAAGCTACTTTATTTCTGAGTGACATAGGCTGTATTTTATGTAAGCAGGCGAAGCTGCGGGCAAAAGCTAGTCAACAATATTTGCATGACCTACCCGTAGTGGTCCGGGTGTCTTGTGTACACTTATTCATCTTATTTCAGCAAAATTATAGTGGCCAAGTAAGGTCGATGGCTGCCAGGGCTGCGGGAATATTTGAAAGAGTTCTTGGCCCTAGAAAGCAAAGAGAAAACGAAGGAACATAAACCTGTAGATCAGGTGGGTTGAAGGCAGTAAAATTCTGACAATAAAGGGTTTGTTCCATCTTGAAGCAGGGCAATTTTAGGGTTCCCTACCTCAAAAAGAAAAAATGTAACCCTTACAGGATCACTTTGTTGTCCGTCTGTCTGTCAAGACACTTTATCTCGGGAACGCGTGGAGGTATCGAGTTGAAATTAAAACCGTCTGCGGTCCCTTAAAGCTGTGAAAAATCAAACTTCTGAGTTAACGAAAAAAAAGATACGGCCGTTTATATCGCATAAAACGTATATTTCGACGCTCACCCTCAGTCTTAAGGGAATCAAAATTCATAGGGTACTTCCCGTTGACCTAGAATCCTGAAATTTAACATTAAGAAAGGTCTCAGAGCACAAGTATAAAAAAAAATCTGAAAAATGTTTTATAGTTACGTCACGAAAAAAAAAAATGTTTTTTTGTGACGTAACTATAATCTTCTTATCTCAATTCGGAATGTCTTCATAGGGAAGTATGTTATTAACCCTCAGTACGCGAGTCCGACTCGCACTTACCCGGTTTTTATTTATTTGAAATTCACAAAGTTTTCATTTAAATCAAAGTATTTGACACAATTTATCACAACAAGTTAAAATGTAACCGTTAACTCAGTACACGCTCGTTTATAACTACATTATTAAACTAATACTAGATTTCATCAAATAAGCTGTATCTCAGCAACTTTGTCTGAACGGTTCAGAGAAACGTCAGCTCGTTGTTTAACTTGTTCATTAACGTAGTGCTCACAATAAGTAGAAGCAGAGAATATATTTATCAAATTATTACGGAAGAAATCTTTCATTTTCCTGAGATACAAAGCACCCAAGCAAGTATTTGCATAGCTTTACGTTTGTGAAAATTTTTCGTAATTTGATCAGAACTTCCGCTTTCTAGATATCTATACACACACACACACACTCACACTTTTTACTCTTTTGTAACATGTAGATGAATTTAAGTGACTACAAAACAGCATGGTTTTGATACAGCATTTATTTATTTATTTATTGCACACCTTATCTTATTACAGGACAAACTTTAAAAAAAAAATAAGTGTACAATAGGCGGTCTTATTGCACAGGGCAATTTCTACCGGACAACCTTTGGATGGGCTGAAAGAAAGGAAACGATTTGGGGCTGTCAGTGTACAATAAAATAATGTACAAAAAAAATGTGCATTTAAGCATAATAAAGCTTATAATGTTCCCACTCAGTCTCACTACTACGACTCAGGCCTTCTCTCTAGAAGAAGGAATGGACTATAATCCACCACACGGGCCCAATATGGGTTGGTGGATGTCACATGTCTTCGATTTTTTGATTCTAGGACATACCGATTTCTTCACGATGTTCTCCTTCACCGTTTTGAGAGCTGTGGTAATGAAATAAATTATACAAAATGTCTGCTTAGGTTTAAACCTTCTATTTTCTGTCTAAAATTAAACAGTTGATGCAGTGAGGGTGCGTCTACTGCTGTACCCCATAGCCTTGCTCTTTAAAGGCTTGAAATTACATTATGGGTTGCAAAAACCATGGCAAAACTCACACAGAAACTAAAATTAAGCAATAAACTCATTATAAAAATGTTATCTTGACTGGATGATTCTTCAATCCGTTTTCCTTCGGCATCTTTGGCTTGCAGCTGTTTTCCATCTCCAAAAAGCCCCAAAATTTTCAAACACAAAGCCTATCACAATTAATTACTTCTGCACATCCTAACTCCAAAGCTCTGACATCCATTGTTACTCATATTCGGCCAAAAAGCAACATCAAGTCAAAATCAGTTTCCAAAAAGATAGGCACCAGGCCGAGGTGAGCGGAGGCAGTCTGGCAGTGTGGCGGTAATCAGCCGCGCCCGCCGAACAATGGCCCGTCGACGCCGGATTAAAAGTTTAACACCGGTGTGGACAAGTACTGAGAGGACCGCGGATGGAAAACGGCTTGAGGTATCAAGGTATTTTGTACCTTGGCTTTGTAACGTGGTATTATTTATTGAGGTCTCAATTTTAGGTCCTAGCACATTGGAAAGCTAGTCAGTTAGAAAGGTTGTTTTTTAGTACGAGTTGATAAATAGTTGCGATCTTCTTTTTCTTTATTTCCATATTTATGTGAAATTATAATAGCTTCGCCACAACGTGTTACACTTTCCATTAAAATAGTTATCTTATATTTTTAATATGAAACCATCAGACGTACGATAGTATGTGACAGACTAAATGACCTTGCTGGTAGCCCTTTTTGGCACCTTCACCAGAACTTGATGGCCTTTATTCACTTAGGTAGTTACTAAAGTCACCATACACTCTCCCGCTACCACTCGTCGCTTGCGCCTAACCCGCCCGACGCCTCTACTGATCTCGACTTTAGAATTTCGCCACTTGTCCGCGAAGGATTTATTGTGTAACAGTATAATATGAAAGTTTGTTTGTTTGTCCTTCAATGTGATTAAAGGATGTACCCACGGAGTTTTGTTTTTGTCACATTTTTGTCAAGTTTTAACAAAAGTTTTATAAAAGGGGCTAATGGGATATTAGAAGAAAAGTTTTGAGAACTTTGCGTGGCTGTTATTTTAAAAAATTGTAAGTGTAATTGGTGGAAGTAATGTCTAGGGAGCTTGTCAAACGATTTCAAATCTTACTTTGTGGAAACAGAAGTTTTTATTGATTAACATTTTTGATTCCGACTAAGTTTTAAAGAGGTTTAAAAACTGAAGTTTTGCGTGGTTTTCAAATATCGATATAAATGTACAGTGACAGTCAATCGCAGCATCGATTTCAGCTGTTTAAAATTGTTAATTTAATATCCTAAAATATTAAAGAATTATTTTAGGTTGAAAAGTCAACTATTTTGATAAATTCTTGATAAATCTTGATTGCGTCACTAGCGTATTTGTGTGTGCGTGACGTATATACCAATACCCATGCGTTACCAACATAGTGGGTCGATTCCTATATTATTTGCCTACATTTAGGACGACTATTTTTTTAGACTACCTCTAAATGCATTTAGTACGTTCGAATCAGTATTGACCTATAGCGTCAAATTTGTATAATTTGTTGTTAACACAACGTCTGATCATGTCTAATAAAAATATTTTATTATTTGGATTACGTCTCATAAAACCAAGCAGCTATAATATATTTCATCAATTAAACTTTTGCGTCGCAACACTTAATGTCATTTAAAGCCAGAACTTATTGGTCTTCGTCTACCACACTCGCAAGCGTGTACGAGTTATCATCATCATCATCATCTTCCTGCCCTTGTCCCGTGTTATTTGGGGTCGGCGCAACAAGTTTTTTACAAGTATAAAACAATATTGTGTCATAATGTGTGCACCTCACGAGAGCGACGCTGGGCCGGACGTCTTAAGTACAATTTCAGGGCTTGAATTATGATTGTAACTTAATTTTATAATTGGAGTGTATGCATTATTCCCATTACATGTTGTAGATGCCAAAAAAATGAACTGGAAATGTTTAAAAAATAGAAGATAGAGTTATGCTATTATCGCTAAAAAAGCAATATACCACTATTTTTTAAATAGTGCAAAAAATGTAGCTCTATCCGTACCCGTTACTGATCATATTTGTGTAAAAGTGTGTCAAAAGTAAAAAAAAAATGAAATCCTAAAATTGTCCATCATCAATCAATATATATATATTGATATTGTCATTATCAATTGGTAAATTCATAATTGAATCAATCATTCATAACAATCGCTACTAGAAAATACTACGCGCAGTGTTTTTTTCCATTTTGATCCCCATTCAATCATAAATCAATAGCCTGTACCAATATTCCCACAAATTGAGTGACGTTTTGGGATACAAACAAACGCTAAAAACTTTGCTGTTAATGAATATTATTTATTGAAATTTTACTAAAATAATAACAAGACCTAATAAGCCCTTTAAGTATATGTACTAATTAAAAATTAGTGGTGTATAAAATAATTAAACAACCAACGTGTTCATTATAATAATTGCGAAGAACATGCAAAACTTTGATTAACCGACTCTCCGGTTGAAAGGCAGTAATGTTTATATCAATTAGCAAATTGTCGCTAATGTACCTCTCTCGAGGATTGAGACAGTCCCAACACTGGATAACAATAAAATCCCAACATTTTTTAATTAAAAAATACAACGTAAAGTTTCTTTTGTGTTGACGACACGACAGCGATGCGATTGGGAGTTTGATGTACCTTCGAAAATGTACAGTGCGTACAAATAAGAATAGGAAAGTCAATGACCTCGATTTGTCAAATATTAATTGAAAAGTATGGTTAGCAAATAAAACTTATGTGCGTATGAATAACGTTTATTCCAAATCGGTTGAGAACGTTCACAAACACATTTTTTCTGTGTGGGTTATTGTCATACAAAATGGCTTATGCTCAAACAAACAATATATACGTGCGAGCCACCACCAGAACGGATGGCTATTGGGGCCGAAAGGTCCTGGAATGGCGACCACGTACCGGAAGACGTAGCGTTGGAAGGCCTCCTACAAGGTGGGCCGATGACCTGGTAAGGGTTACGGGAATTCGATGGATGCGAGACACACAGGACCGTTCATTTTGGCGACACTTGGGGGAGGCCTATGTCTAACAGTGGACGTCTTTCGGCTGAAATGATGATGATGATGAATCGACCATCCAAAAGAAGTAGCATAACGTTACCTTTACCTACTCGTATGTTACCTACTTACAATAAATTACCCATTTACTGAGAATAAATTCAACCTTAATTTTCTTGGTTGTAGAGTTTTTTCGCCAGTTCAAACTAAACCGTGCACCATATCGTAACTGCTACAAGAAACTATGTTTCTCGTAGTGACTGTTATAGCAAATAACGATAGCCTCCCTAACCAGCTCTTTTATGTGAAGTAAAATTTAGGTTCTCTAATAAATTGGAAACGCTAAATTCCACTTTGCTTACACACACGATAGGAATATTTAAGCGTGGATATTGAGTCCCAAACATTTTTTTTTTTGGGGAAAAACGTTGCCCCACACTTGGAATAACTCCTGTATCGTTCGCATAATCTAAACTCACGTAAACAAGACGCCCAGACCTGGAACACCTATATGTAGGTCATACAAATATTTATTACGTACGGGATTCGAAACCACTACACGCAGCGCAGCAGCCAATTGATCAACCATTGCGCCAACCGTACCGTGGTAATCACGATTATTTTATTTTATTATGATTTGATTACGATGTAGAAAAGACGTATATACGTACGTATACTATAATCAATATTTGTCAGAGTTTTATTTAAAAGACGCGACAATAAATCATTATTACTAAATCCCCCAATCGCGAACCCTAAAGATCCCCCCACTTATCACTTTCCCCCATCCATTGTCCCAATAGTGAGACGTTTTTAATTAAGAAAATCGGCAGCTATTCGTCGCCGACAACGATTGCTTGATGCGCCATTGTTTCAGTCCTTCAGTCTCTATTGACGTCAGTTTTGTTTGAAAGCATTAGGAGATGAGACTGCTCAAAGACAAACAGACAAAGATTGAACGGACGTTTTTGTTGAGAATGGCGTTTTTTTTTAATGGGAAGTGTATTGTTTGATGTTTTTTGGTTGATAATGTAGAAAATTTTCAATTATGAAAGTGTGATGCCAGAATAAATTTCATTTTTACCTTTGTTACGGAAATATAATATACGATTATTTATAAAAAGATAACGCCAACACGTCGAAAGCTAGCGCGATGAATAGGGACATTGCTATTATTGCAGGGGAATTCATCAAATAACTCATTTTCCAGCTCTGGGTAGAGCAAGAAGATGGGTCAAACTGTTGCTGACTAAATCCTACCCATCATTCTTCAGTTGCTCTTTACATTCCAGGGCTGCGGTCACTCTTTCGACATCCCACCTATACGCACAAACATTTTGGGAACTAATTCATCTGTCGGAGTCTGTGTTTCCTGGTAGCTGAGAGTCTTTAAGTTAAGAGTGAATAGGGAACTTCTAAGCAAGCGAGCTCCATCGTCGCCCACATCATTGCTGTCCATCAGGTAAAATAGGCACAAGTTTATCAGCAATAAATAAAAAATAACCCTGCAGCTTTGCCAATAGCCTTAGCGGGCCCCGTCACTCGTGCTAAGATCAAAGTTCATACTTTGTTTTCTAAGCAAAGAAAGCTTTTTTGTTTTCAAGGGAAAGAAATATTGTCTATCCAGTTTTCCTAAATGAGAAATAGTCAAGGCTGATCCAGGCGTTAATTTCAGAAACACATCATTTCAGCCGAAAGACGTCTACAGTTAGTTATAGTCCTCCCCCAAGTGTCACCATAACGACCGGTCCCATGCGTCTCGCATTCTTCTGATTCCCGTGACCTTCACCAGGTCATCTGTCCACCTCGTGGGAGGCCGCGCCAACGCTGCGTCTTCTGGAACGTGGGCGCCACTCCTTTCGGCCCCATCGATCATCTGTTCTGCGAGCAATGTGCCCAGAAACGTACTCAGATCCTCACCTCTTACTTAACTCAGAAGGCTGTTTACGATTTTGAATTCACACTCAGTTTTGTCTCACGGTAAAGCAATCTGCTAACTCCTTACTAAAATATACAATAAATCAGCTTGCCACTTCCATTCACGTTCCCCTGACTCAAAAGCCACATTTAATCACAAAGTTACTCAAACAAAACGCAAACAGACAATCGCGATATAAATCACCAAACATTAGGAAATAAAACCGTGTCGCAGCGAGAGCGGCAAATTGGAAAATTCCCGAAGTGTCCGGATCCCATTGATTCAGCTACGACAATAGCAGTTCAGAGCACTAATCTTTTCATTAAAAACCGATTATTCGCTGCATGGCCCGCTGCACTAATAGGAGTAAAGAAACCCTTAACTATATTTTGCTAGCGACCACAACTTTACGGCCTCACCATAAGAACTGTAATCGTTTGAAGGAAATGCAATTATAATTTAGTTTTTCTCAAGCCCCTGCAATATGCCACGCAGCCATTGCTGACGGGACGCGATGACATTTCAATTTGAATTCTTGTTGCGAAAAACGGAGATGTTATTAAAAAAAGTTTTTTTGTTCGAAAATATTTGACGGTTGATTAGAATGCCGGGGAAAGAAGGAAGTTTTTTTTTGTAACAAATTAGTTTTTGGAAGTTTTAGCTCTTACGAGTTCGTGATGTTTCGTTCGAGAGGTTAGCTGCTTTTGGGCTCATTCTCTGAGATGAGGTATATCGAGTTCGGGAACTCAATTGAGGAGAGTAGGTTAGTATACTCGCAGGCGAAAATACAGCTGTTTACTTTATATAAGTATTTTGATTAATACACTGTTTGAGGAAATTGGACAGGATTGGAAGTGCTACGATAACGCCAAATAAGGTGAATACAGGTCGACGATGCATTTCAACTTAACTTAGTTTTAGACGCTTTTAGTCTAAATGTAGGGTACCTTAGCAGTTAGATAATTTTATTAATGTACTAGCTGTCCACCGCAGCTTCACCCGTGTTTACTTACTGCACCGCATGCATGGTTTGCAGTGTGATATTATATTGCCTATACTATTCATCAGGAACCTGGCTATCCATACAGAAAAATTATAACAAACAAAAAACTCTTCCTTTTTATTATATTACTATAGAAATCTCTAGCAGTGACATGTATGACGCCACATAGAAACAACAAGTTCAAAAACTTTTTACAAAAAAAAATACAACTGACTTCAATGCAAAAAAAAAGCGCTAAAAAGTCCAAAATAACTTTAATTTCCGAAGTAGGTGTTTTTATAATAGTTTTGTCTCTTCGCTCAGACTTTTTAGTTATGACACCACCACTGAAAAGTACTCCTCAGCCAAATTTAAATACCTTGTAGCCAGAGTGCATCTCATGACAATTCTAATATTCCCACGGTTAAGTTATATTAGCTTATTAGAGAGTTCCGGTAACTACCTTCCGGCTTCATCATCAGATCAGTTCGATATATCCCCTCCACCTTTTCTTTCAGTCAGTCATAGACTACACGTATAAACAAAGCAATTTTACTTGTTACAACAGTTCTGCTGTGATCCTATGAGGAGTTCCGTTCCATATCTTCGAAGTTCATGATCAGATCATAAAAATATTTCTATGGGACCAATTTGGTACCATACCCTTTCAATCAAAAAAATAATTTTTAAATCGGTCCACAATTAACTGAAAAATCGGTGAACATAAATAAAAATAAAAAATACATTCAACCGAACATAGAATTCTTCTTTTTGAAGTTGGTTCAAAATTTGGCATCACGGGTACCGGAGTACTCCGAGCAACGGGCAGTAGTCCACACCAGACACAGCACCCTGTGGGACTTTAAACCTTGTTGTTCCGTATACCTGTAAACTCTGATCATAAAAACTACTTCTACGTAGATACATTAGCATCATTATCCTAAAACATACAGTGCAATGAAAATGCAGGTCCGTAAACTTTATCTCTCTTATCAATCATTGCGTTAAACAAGAAAAACTTTGAACAACAAAATCAAGTTCAAAATGTATGAGTAGAATCCGAGCCCTACTTCATAACTCCTGCCAGACATCCATACAGGTACAAACACTGCAAATCAGAGATTCTTACACAATGTATGTCATAGCGCTAGTGTTTACACCGGACCTCCGGCGCAAGTTTAGACCGGAAATCCGGTCGAACTATCCGGCCTAATTTATTCAGGCTATGCAAACAGTATGTTGTGGGACTGGCTACAAATAGGACTCGCTTTTGTCTAGTTTAGATCCTATTTGCTATCCAACAAACGAAGTGATATTGTACGAGTATGTAGGATGTCGAAGAGCTAGTTCGTCAGTTGTGCTATGAATGCTATGATTTTGTATATTATAAGTAACTAATGAGTTTGTCCTAAACTAAGCAGAATTAGTGCTATAAGTACTCGACAATTGATAAACATACTTATATATTTCTAAATAGAAACATATTATTAAAATTACACCCAGATACAATACAAATTATCGTGCTCATCACACAAACATTATTTTGTCTTGGTTGAGAATCGAAGTCGCGATCTAAGGCATAGCAGTCAGGGCCACTTACCGCTGGGTTAGTCTAAACGGGGTGAAACTATACGGGTATGTATATAGGGTGACTGGTAATTAGTGTACGATACTTAAACACGTGATTGTGCTCATGATAACCAACAACTTTTACTATGGGAACAAACCTGAAATCGCGAAAAAAAAATCAGTTGTTCCGTACATTTATGTTTGCCTAATGTACTGAACAGCTGATAATTTTTTCTAAACTAGTTAGAACTAGTTACTGAACTAGTTCGTATGTCGTGTAAAGTATGATTTGGCATAGTGTTACTAATTAATAAGTGGATGATTCGCTTAAGTATATGTATAGCGTCGGACATAGAGAACACCATGTCATCTCTTCCCGTAGGTGTCGTGAGAGGCGACTAAGGGAAGGAAACGAATGGGGCGCAAAATTCTCTGTGCATTATAACTACTGCGAACCAACCCTTCCTTTCGGGAGAGGCCCATAGACTTCCACTGCTGGATATGTCCAGCAGTGGAAGTCTTTTCGCTAAGATGATCATGATGGTATGCGTAACGAAGAGCAGTGGTGGCATAGTGGTAATGGTCTCGACTTACGAGCCATACATCGCGGGTTCAAACCTAGCCAGGTACATTACTTTGTGTAATTAATTTCATCACCATCGCTGCTCTTACAACGGTGAAAGAACACATTGTGAGAAAACCAACACAACATTGTCAAAAATCTAATAAATATGACATCTACCAATCCGCACTAGGTCCTGTACTTTTTTGGGGTCGGGAAATCGTCAAACAATTTCACCCGCTCTAGGTAAAGCGAGAGGGAGTAACAGTCTGTTACTGACGAAAACCAACCAGTATTCCTTCGTTGCTTTAAAGGGGCTGCAGTGACTTTCTCGAATAATTCTACAGCCCTTGCAGTATCGACACTAACGAACCTCATCAGAATAAAGTTTAAGGGCTCGTGCGTAAGGCTAAAAGTTTTAAAATAAAAATTGTATACAATAAAGTAAAATCTATATTTTTGTTTTTTTTTTTCAATTTTTTTTTTATTGTACAGTTAATGAAACAGAAAAGTCGTTATAACATCTTAAGTTGAGACCAAGTTTTTAAGATTGTATGACGACAATAAAATACACCTACACCAATGTTTCCCTATCTTTTCAAAGATTATCTCTTAAAAACCCTACAAGAAGACAAAAATAAAATCAGAACACTCATATCCCGAAAAATATTGCCACAAAAACATACACACAATAAAAACCATTTTCCCAGAAGCCATAATAATCCATATCAGCAACAGAACTTATAAAACGCTAAGTAAATCCATTCCTCGCACAATCTGGAGGAAAATATCTCATTAACAAAAAGCCCACTTAGGAAAGTTCGGCACTTACAGAATAAACCACACATGGCGTGAATACCCCTGTATAAATCATAGCCAATATATATTGAAATATTACTCTTTAATAGACATATATATCATACGTGTCTTATTACACTGGACACCTATTACCATTATCCACATTTCTTGGTCCATCGTGTCTTTATAAAAAAAAAGGAATAAGGCTCTTCTAACGCTGGTCATAACCGTGCCATGGAGTTATTATTTCAAGGGTTATCGTCTGCTCAATCTCTTATTTGTTCATACTTCAGATATGTTCTGGTTTAGTGAAAGACGGCGTGAAAGTACAAATAAATCTGCTGGTATCGATAATTTGTTGATGTTTGCGTTTCCAATAACATTCCTTAACCAATTTTGCTATGTTATCATAAGAGACCGTAACTTTGAATCGGTCTTTTAACTATGTATATTTAAATTTAATATATTGAACAGCGAGTTGGCCCGGCTGAAAGTAGAAAATTATCCCAAGAGAACACCCCCGGAATGACAGGTACCCTTGCTTGCTTGGAAGACGTGAACCAGAAACCTCATCCAACGAAGCAGTAATACAAGTAAAAGGTAGCGGCGGAAAGTGTGAGAAGGAGACAATTCTCACTTCCCAGCCTCAGCTAGAGATGCCCCGGTAGTCGGAAGCTACAAGGACTTGCGGACGACAACTCAAATAAAATATATCTTTTATCATTAATCTGTGTATCCTTTCCAATTAGCCGTGCTGATCGGTAGGTAATCTACTTTAACTACCTACAGAAAAGTGAGCCTTCCAACCTCTTAAAAGCCCACATTGGCAACCAATTCCAAAATCCCGCTTGCTCTCCCCTCCAGCTAAACTACCGCGAATCGCCAATTATTTGTCAATTTTCGGCAACAATGACGCTTGATTGTCATCACACCACTCAGGGCACTGTGGGGAAGCGTAATTATGTGGCTACGTAACCTATTACGAACAATCACGTATTGAACAATTTATTAGATGTGTAGTGTGAATATAAAATCACTAACGGCTTAACACACTTGACCCGTTTACCAGGAGCCATATGTTTTTACAGACATACCGGTACAGGATGTCGATCAGAGTTAGAATCTACTCCAAAGAACATATATATGTGATCAGTAGATAACGAGCAATTAACAAACTATTCCAGATCACACAACTAATTTATTATGATGTGGCTTTAGGTATTCAATTCACAACGAGCAGAAAGACAGTTTCTAGAGAGTGTCTGCACGAAATCCGAAGATCTAGAGGAGAGTTTTTTATTTGTGATAATATTAGATTAGATTGTCATCTACTTGACCGGACTAGAGAGCTCTCGGAGTCTTGATCACTTTTCTTCTTTTATTGCCGGACTCACTGTGAACGTCACTTCAGACTCTGTCAAAGTGATGTGACGTCATCACCACTTAGACTTGTTCTCAAGCTTCCGTTCTATTTATCTTAGCCAACATATATAAGTAGCATAAGGTATGTTTCCGTCGTGCTCAGATGACAGCCATATCTGCATTGCTGACTTCTATTACGAAATACTGTGAAAAAAAAATACAGTTTTCAGATTTTTTCCTATACTCGTGATATGAGACCTTGCTTCATGCCAAATTTCAGGATTCTAGGTCAATGAGAAGTAGTACCCTATGAATTTTGATTTCCTTGAGAGTATCGAAATATACGTTTTTTGCGACATAAATGGCAGTATTTTTACTCGATACCTCCACGCTTTCCCGAGATAAAGACAGACAGACTGATAGAGAGACAGACGGACGGACAACAAAGTGATCCTATAAGGATTCTGTTTTTTTCTTTTGAGGTCTGGAACCCTGTGTGGTGTGTGTGGAAAGAGTGACATGCCGTAATTTTTATGTGCTGTGGTAACAACTTGCGTTGACTTTGATGTTGATCTACATTTTTAAATATTACTTACCAGATTACTACTTTTAATTTCTTTTAAGTAAAATAGAAAACTAAAAGGTGAGTTTCATGTACTCGCAAGTTGCGTCAAGTCAACAAGAAAAGTGAGAAGTGGGTTAATATGTAGAGGTCGGCGCGGCGCGCGGCGTGCCCATCGGCCGCGGGCTATCAAGCCCCTTCGTTGACTTAATGGGAACATGTGTTCCTGTCATTTGCGGAGTATTTACATTGCTCTATCTGTTGTACGTATAACCGAGTAAGCACAAATTAAATGCTTTAAAGGTATACACATGAGTTAACAGCATAATATACGACGACAGGACTCAGTAGTGTAGCCGCGGGGAAACTTACATATGCTGTATAGCATAAGCATAATCAGCCTTATAATTTTCCCACTGCTGGGACCCGGGTCGCTTCTCTAGGAGAGAGCCACAGGCCGTAATCCACCACGTTGGTCCAGTGCGGGTTGGTAACTATCACATGTCTTCGAATTTTTATTTTTTATAAATTACACAAATTTATTCGCCCGACTGGATTTGAACCTACGACCTACTCATAAGTTGGAGCTGTTACCGCTGAACTAGAAATTATTTTGCACTTTTTAGTGTTTAATAAAACAAACCTTAATAGTGTGTAAGTTTTTCTTCAGTCAGATCGGTTTTCAGTCGGTCAGTCATCGACTACTAGTATAAATAAATCAATTTTACTTGTTACTACAGTTTTGCTATGATCCTATGAAGTGTTCAATTACATATCTTCGCAGTTCTTCATCAGATCATAACAATATTTCTATGGGACCAAAATTTCAGGAGTATATTATATATATATATATATAATATCTTTCGAGAAATCGGTAAACATACATAAAAAAATACATACAGCCAAAAATATAACCTCCTACTTTTTGAAGTCGTATAAAAAGAGCGATGAGTGAGGAAAGTTGGTCTGTATAATTTGCAGTCATGTCGGTTCGCTAGTAATACATAATATAATAAGGCAAGCGTAATTCATGGGTTACCAGACGATGCTAAATCTTACTGATGGATGTCATTTGTTGCAGTCATAGTAAGACAATCCAATTGGGACTCAATATTGGCTCTTACCAGAACTTAGACAACCAGTAACTTAGTGTAACGAGTTAAGCAATGCTTAAAACTATAGTAAAGTTACCAAGAACCAGCTTATGTAGATGGAATGTTTTTTTGAGGTGGGAAATCATCAAATGACTTTTTCTCGCTCTGGGGCGGACCAAAAACCACCTCTATGTTCCTTCATGTACCTTTTGCGTCCCAGGACCACGGGTACCCCTTTCAGAAGTTGATCCTTGGCCCTCGCAGGCTTCGGCCCTGCTGGCCTTTACAGTTTTACTGACATCTCTTTGAGGCGCGTGAAACACTACGCCCTGTCGTCGTCACGGGCTTGGTCCGGACAGTCACCGGACAGCCGGACGGCGGGCTACCCATTATTTGTCATCCGCAAGACAACGCCTACGGTGGCTGGTAGTCAGGGTCGTGATCTGGAGACTAAAACCCACGTGTGCTCCCTCAGTAAGACGTCGAGTTTCAGGCCCGAGGCTTACATAACGCATTTTGTCAAAAAATTACTTACGGCTTGTTAGAACTTACGCGACGATTATGTGGATTATGAAACCAAACAGTACAAGATTCCACACAATATTCTGATTGACCGTAATAATAAGTCAATCAATCCTTTTATTTCACATAATTATAAAGTCCTTCAATCTTCAATCAAAATGTATTGTTAAAACTCGGCACTTCACGGGAAGCCGTCGATGGCCTTCCATTATTTGTTCCAAGTTATAATTTACTGAATATTAATTGTTGATTCAGTATTTCCGCCCATCCTGAACAAACAACTTTTTGAGGAGATTTCGACGGTACCTGTTTGGCCTATTTAGCTTCAACGAGCATTGTTTATATTTGAATAAAAAAAAGGAAAACAATTTTAAAAGCTTCATGACATTTCGACGCTGATGTCTGAATTAAAGGGCCAAATTTGCCCTCGTTCTCATTCAGAGATTCAGAAAAAGTAAATGATTTCGACAAGTTAGACTAATTTAATAATGGACAAAAATTATTGCCTATTATTTATTGTTCACAACGGTCTTGTTTTTGCATTTTTTTACCTGCATGTTATTTAATAAAGCCAAAATTCCGAAGCATTTTTCCCATAAAATGGGTGATGGCACTTTTTTCACCTCATGGATTTGAACTACTTACGGTACTGAGCAAACGAAATGAAATATACGCAACAATATCTCATAGAAGGTCGAAAAAGAACCAGCAAGAAACTCCATGGCAAGGAAAAAACCGGGCAAGTGCGAGTCGGACTCGCGCAATGAGGGTTCCGTACAAACTTACCTGTGAAAACGGTTCAATTTCCGAATTGAGTTACGAAGATTTTTCTGATTAGCAAAAAAGATTTTTTGTTACGTAACAACAACATATTTAGAGTTTTCAGACTTTTTTCTATACTTCTGTTATGAGAACTTGTTTCATGCCAAATCTCAAGATTCTAGGTTAACGGGAAGTACCCTATGAATTTTTATTTCCTTGAGAGTGTCGAAATGCACGTTTTTTGCAACATAAACGGCCCTATCTTTTTTTTCGTTAACTCAGAGTTTTGATTTTTTACACAGCTTCAAGGGACTGCAGACTTGAGCGTATGGTTTTAATTTAAATTCGATACCTGTACACAATCCTGAGATAAAGGGTCTTGACAGACAGACAGACGGACAACAAAGTGATCGTATAAGGTTTCCGTTTTTTCCTTTTGAGGTACGGAACCCTAAAAATGATTGATTGTACAATACTATGATACTCAAAATGAACTGTAAAAGATAATGGATACTTTTCTATGGATTCCGGACACATTACTGTATCAAATAGTGCATAATACTCCTAAATGGAAAGAATTATGACTTATTTTAGTACGACACAATATAGCAGATGATATTTCCATGATTTCATCATATACACTTTTTATTTGAGGTTCATCATCATCATTTTTCTACCCTTGTCCCGTTATTTGGGGTCGGCGCAACACGTTTTCTTCTTCCATTCTGCCCTGTCACTCGTCATGTCACTAACTTCCTTTTCTTTCATATCACTCTTCACACAATCCATCCATCTTTTCTTTAGTCATTTGAGGTTCATATTATCAAATAATTTTTCCCGCTTTGGTTAAAAGGGGAGCGAAAGGGCGTGTAACCCACTTATATTCCTTCAGTAGCCCTTTGCGTTCTCCACCGCTCTCCATTCTATACACACACCACATCACAAGCTATCTTAAATTTTAATCGAACTAACAGATAATCACGATGATCCATTGCTTTTTTCTGAACACTGAAAATTAAACAAACAATCACCTACACATCTATATCATAATTAATATATAATAGATAATTGGCGATCCAGATCTGGTTAAGTCCAATCTACAAAGCGTTGAGCACAGGCGCAGGGTAGCCAGCCTTTCGGTATTTTACAGGATGCATTTTGAAGAGTGTGCGCGGGAATTGCAAGACTTGATTCCACCATCTCATTTCTACCATCGGACAACCCGACGAACGGCGAGTATTCACCCTTACGTTGATGAAACCTCTACGGTTCGGACTAAGCGTTTCGCCTCGTCGTTTATACCGCGAACATCTCGACGTTGTGACAGACCCTCGGGTCTGGAACAACTTGCCTGCTGCGGTCCGGATATAATTTAGTTGTCTTCAAGGCTAGCGTGAATAGGCTCTTAATAAATTAGTGCGCCTCACCATCAACGATTGCATCACTACTGACCATCAGGTGGGATCGCAGTCAAGCACTAGTTTATAACATTAAAAAAAAAATCTCATCACATACTTTTGCGCATTATAAAACTCACGATTAGCTCCTGTAGTCCTCTTAGGGCCACAGCAGCCAAGGTTCTGACAGCAACCAATAACCAAAAACAACCCTTTATAATTGTCATAACCCTACCTCGCTGCAGCTATCACCCCACTCAATTAATCCAATAGCAAGCCAGCAGAGCACCAGGCTAACTACGTAATTGTTTAATCTGCATGCTGGACGTACTTTGTATTGTTGTAACAGACAGTTTTCGATAGCTCTCGCCTCACTAAATTTAGTGGGTTTTGTTATGTATGGTCTAAGTTGGAAGAGAGTCGAATTTAACAGAGAGTTAACAAGGGGAAAGAGGTAGCGGGTTTTAAGAACTTGGGTACGTGATAATCGTCGCGTACTCCTCAAGCGTCGATTGTACAACCCGTGTGTATAACATTGACTGGCTGACATTTGGTTTCTATATCTTCATTTTTACGATAAGTCCAATCTACAAAATCTCAAGCACAGGCGCAGGGTAGCCAGCCTATCGGTATTTTACAGTTTGCATTTTGGAGAGTGTGCGCGGGAATTGCATGACTTGATTCCGCCGTCTCCTTTTTACCATCGGACAACCCGACGTACGGCGAGTATCCACCCTTACGTTGTTGAAACTTCAACGGTCCGAACTAAGCGATTTGCGTCGTCGTTTATACCGCGTACATCGAGAGACTGGAACAATTTGCCTGCTGCGTTCTTCCCGTCCAAGTATAATTTAGGTGCCTTCAAGGCTAGAGTGAATAGGCTCTTAATAAACTAGTGCGCCTCACCATCAATGATTGCATCACTGCTTACCATCAGGTGGGATCGTAGTCAAGCACTGGTTTATATCTAAATAAAAAATAAAAAAAGATAAACTACCCAAAACGAAAAATTTCTTATAAAACGTCGTCCTTTGGGGGATTTCGTGAAAAACGCATGTCTGAAGACGTAATCACCGAAGATCGTCTTCGTTCAGTCATTCATGACTGTAGTAATTTCCGCTCCTTTGCGAAACTTAGACCAATCCGCAACTATTAAATTACACTACCGAAGCCAAGTTGAGCTTAAGTCACAGCTCCGTTAAGTTAGTTATAGGGTGCCGTTAACTTGAGCGCTAACTTACCTTTGGTCAGTGATCTAACTTGGCACACAAATTACATTGTTAAGTCATAACTTGCGTCGTGTGTCAAACTGTATGATAATATGTTCAGTTTAAGCAATAGTTCGGTTTTGAACTAAGTTCAATACATTTGGGAGGTTACAGAATAGTTTAACTGTTCACTTGGAAGGTATGTGCTGCCTTCGGAAGCGAAAAAGCGGTAACTCAATCGTAGCAAGTTTCGAGAAAACAGATTATTTTTAGAAATATATTTCGTTCTACAAAATGCCTTTTTTATTTAAAAGTTTCTTAAGTCTTTTCCAGGTCCAAGACTATGACTATGATAAATTACATTTAAATCAGTTTTGTGGCTAATGCGTACTTTCGAAACAAATTAAAATATAGTATAAATAGTGTTTTTTTTATTATTATTCTGCGGGTTTTGCGACGAGTCTGCCTGATGCGAAAAGTTACAAGCTTTCAGATGCAAAAATAAAACAAAACTTACGAAAATTTTGAGATACTGCTTTTTGGCTTCCGAATGTAGTGTGTCTGTTCTAGGACGGAGTTTTGATCACGTAGCTTATTCTAAGTCTAGATATTCAAATCAAAGAAGAAAGACTGTCTACTTGGATCCGTACATCTCTATTGCCCCTAATCGCAATAATAACTTATAATTCACTTGTTACATCTTTTACAAAACACATTCATTGTTTCTTTAGTCTTACTACATTCCGATAAAGCTCAGCACAGCGGTTATTTACATACATATTTATCAGAATATCGAAATGTAGAAAATTCTAATTGATTTATTTATTTAGGGAACAAAAATTATTGGCAAAAAAATGTAAAAAGCAACAGTTCCTAAACAAAATACCCCGATATCTCGCCCAGGACACCGACCCGATACAACAATAAAAATTAAACCAACACAATCCGCTTATCACGGCAGCAATTATAACAGAAATCAAAATAACGAACACAAAGAGAAACCCAATTGGTAAACAATTAGTTGGCGACCTACAGTTGACGAGAATCGTTAAATTTTAATTGTCCGGCTATTGTCCGGAACGCGGGCAAAACGTGGGCAAAACGCGGTGAATACGCGGGCAAACCGTGCCACGTTACGCATACACGAGGATTAAGTATGTATATACCTATGTGTCCTTGTGTGGGTGTGTATCTTGTTGCATTGTGAAGTGTTGGCGGCGTAGACGGGCGGTATTGTAGCGGTTTTTCCAACGGTCTAAAAAAATCACGATCCTGTAGGAAAAAGTGATAAGCAGCTTCCAAAATGCAGCAAACAGGTGGAGAGGTAACCACTATGCTTTGAAAAACTTCACCTTGTTTAATTTGAATTCTCGATTTTGATGCTTACCTAAAACAAAAAAGAAAAACATAATTAGAACTTTGCTCATAATATTATAATCGTCGAAGGTCGCCGACATAACCCGAAGAATCGCCAAACTAAAGTGGCAGTGGGCAGGGCACATTGCTCGTAGAACGGATGGTCGATGGGGCCGAAAGGTTCTAGAGTGGCGATCGCGCACCGGAAGACGCAGCGTTGGAAGGCCTTCCACAAGGTGGACCGACGACCTGGTGAGGGTCGCGGAAGTACGGTGGATACGAGAAGCACAGGATCGGTCGTCGTGGCGACGCTTAGGGGAGGCCTATGTCCAACAGTGGACGTCTTTCGGCTGAAATGATGAATATTATAATATAATGTGGTGAAAGTATTTACACTGCAAAAATAAAAAGGTATCATAAAAAATCAACTTAATCTTTCATAAAGACTAGCTTATAACTAGAAAACATTTTATACCCGCGCGTCTGCTCGCCCCAGCTCACAAAACTCATGCTATTTACCGCCACACTCGCGGCATCCTTTGCTTGTTTTACTACTTGCAATTAAATTTATGTTCTTTAAGAACTTCCTCAAACTTAGCGCAACAGACAGTAACTCATTCCCATACAACTTGACTAACTTTCACAATTTATATGATAATACACAAAAACGTGGATTTTATTAGTAGCATGCGTGATTTTGTGGAAAACGCACCACAAACCGAGTTCGTTTTGCTACTCGATATAAGTACTCTTGATGTCCTACTCCGCAAACAGAGTTTTTTATTAGTTTGGCTTCTTCTTCGTCTTCTTCTTGGATTTATTCTGACAAGGTTTATAATAAAAACAGTTATTTTGACTTTTTTGTGTATATTTTTATATTTATTTCAATAGATGGACGTGATGGAATAGGACATTCTCCACAGTCAACCTTTGGGTTAAAAAAGATTACACTGTGGTAGGTGTGCGACAATGAATAAATAATATTTTTTAACACTAAAATGATCTAATTATTGTTTATTCTCCTTGATACACACGTGGTATAGTTTTAAGCTGTCGTGTTACCTGCGAGCAAACACGCGTCTGCTCGCCTGGCCGACTTGCAGAACAGCATACGGCATACCGCAAGTTTGTCACTTAATTGACTATTCTATTTTACCCAAACACTCTTCAGTTCACAACACTTACAGAGGATTTCAATGCTACCTACTGTCGATATTACGTACGCTTCATGTGGATTTGGGCAAGAGTTGAGATAATTCCTGTTTTGTTTTTGCCACGTGTTTGTTTGAAGTCTTCGAAGCTTTACTTTTCGCCCGCGTGAAAGAAGAAAAAAAGAAAAACAATTTATCTGGTACAGCACAAGGCACAAACACAACATTAGGTAACACGAAACAAAAGAAAAAATATTAAAAAAAAAAAACAGAAGCAAAAACAATATAGTTGTGTGCCTCACGGCTGCACCAAAATAGGTCCTCTGCGTGCTCAGCGTGGCTACTCGCCCCGATACTTCTCTAACGCGATTCAGTGATACTCACAGCTTTCTTCGTTTATATCACTACTCTATACCGCAGTGTACCTACACGATGCTACGTTTCGCTCGCGCGTCTGCTCGTCCTGACACTCCACACGCGCGATTCAGCGACACTCGCGGCATCCCTCGTTTGTTTTACTACTCGCAATTAAACCGACTGAGTGACGTGGATTGTCGCCTCCCGGGAACTCAACGGAAAAAAGGGTTTTTCACCACAAAAAGTACTTTTTCGTTCCGCATTAGGTGTATGACGCTTTGAGGTGGGGGGGAGTGAAGAACTTTATTGGACTGTGCTTCTGTTTTGTTATTGTAGGCTGCGGTTTTTAATTAATAAGCGACAAATGGTTGAGTGTGTGCGTGTTTGATTAAGTACGTAAACATAGTGGTGAAAATGCTTGTATGTAAACACAAACATTCGTGTAAAAATGAACTGTATTTCTGAGTTGATATTACAGTTCGAAGCGTATATAATTAAGAATGTTTAATGATACAGAGTTCGAAAGTAGATAAACAGCAATTTCTGATGAGCATGAAATTCAGACGACTCACAAATCCCATCGAATCTTAGGTAGACTCATTGTCATAATCATCCTGCCCTTGTCTAATGTTAGTTGGGGTCGGCGTAATACATTGTTTTTCTTTCATTCTATGTTGTTACATACGAAATGATAACCTCTATCAGCTCATCGACCAAGTCATAAAAAAAAAAACTACAGAAGCTTACGAAAAGCGACTTAATCAGCATGTGAACATCGAGACAATCCAGCTTCTCGACCACACGCATATAGTGAGAAGACTAAAAGATTCAAAGATTCAAAGCATTTTATTTCAAATAAACCATTTACAGGCACTTTTGAAATGTCAAGAAGTCAGTCAGAAAAAATGATGCTAATTGCACATTCCAAAGCGTAAATCTCTATGGAGAAGATTGTGCAAGAAAATCCATGGACACTCTTTTTAATAATGTTTTGTATTACAAAAGCGTTCGAGTTTGTGTTTAGTGATATTAATACTGTAATGTAACATAATTGCCACCTAATAGATACAAGAACAAAGTGTCTATAAGAAGAGTGCGATTGGACACATTCTTAGTAAAGACAATTTCTTAGTTTATGTTATAATTAAATTACTTATTAGTCTTACAAGATTAGATTGTAGTTTAAAAAATTGGGTTTATCCTTTGGATAAACTCGTTAGTAATTTTCTTTTTGTTGCCATGTCATTTATTGATAATTGTAATTACTTATTGTTCTTGTTTTTTTTTTATATAGCTTCTCTTTTTTTTAATGTGAATGTGAGAACACCGTGGACTTCGCGAATTCTTAGGTTACTTCCTATTACGACTCACTTATTTTTATTGTGCTTTTGGGTTCACTACACTGTTCTTACATAATGTCTATTAATACTGTAATATGAAAATATTGTAAACAATCATTTTTTTTAAAAGAGTAACCATGGAGTTTCTTGCCGGTTCTTCTCCATAGGACACGACCAATTTGGAACCGTGCACTAGCTTCTGACGTTTTATAAGTGCCCATATAGGCGTATGTGAAATAATTTTTTTTTTACTTTTACTTTGACTTTTGGATGTACTCTAAGATAAGGAAAACGAAAAAAAAAACATTCTTGTCAACTGTCAATCTTCGGTAGATTCAATCACAATTATTTTACAATCAAATCTAGAGCAACAAGAGCATGACTGACGTAAAACTTGTCCCAAATGCAACCAGTGTTAATACTATTCTAACAAAAACCCCGTAACTTCCTCTATTGAACATTACACTCAGTCCAAATGCATACCACGGTTTGACCCGCAAAGCATACACTGCTGACCCCAGTCTTCTAGCACAAGGATTAGGATTCCGCAGCAAAGCTAGGCGAACTATCAGACAAATAACCCTCAAGCGTCTCGCGGGAAATCTCCCCGGGTCCCGTACACCGCAGCGAATTTAATCTGTTACGTTTAGACGAAACTTTTGACTTTAGAACATTCTTGTTGAGAATAGTGCTGTAATAGAATTGAAGCAGGGTAGGTCTTCCTTAGGGTTCTGGTTAGAACTTAGATGATGTATCGGTATGCCAGCGTTAAACTCGTTAGAAAATAAAAGGCACATTTTGACATTTGAGATATTTCCTAGAATTTAACTTGGAACGAAACTGAAAGAAACTAATAAGAATGAATTACATAAAGTATTTTTTTTTAAACACATACAATTTTTTTGGCGCGTTAAATAATATGGTGGATTGAAAGTATTCTTTTTGCGTATTTAAGTATTCATTTTGACAGATGTCAAAACGGGCCTTTTATTGTTCGACAACTTTAGTTATGTTGATTGATTCACCAACTGTTGAATTACTCCAGAACCGTCCACAAACAGTAAACTCACTTACACAAAACACCCAGACCCAGAAAAATCTGTAGTGCCATACAAATATTTGTTCTATTAGTCCAGTGGTAAAGGCTTTTCATGCATGAGGTTGCGGGTTCCAAACCGGGCAAGTACCAATGACAATTTTTCAATTCATATGTAGTTTTTTAAGTCTATCTAGGACATTACTGATTCAGTGTGCCTCGGAAAGCACGTAGGGTCGTTGGCCCTAGTTGTTATTCATATATCTTTGACAATCGGCGGAGGCGTAACGTGTAGCCCAGTATCTGCGTTGTGGAGGTCTGATAGGCAGTTGCTCTGCATATAAGACACGTGTATTCAGCCGTATCTAACTAGACCGGAAGCCGACCCCAAGCTAGTTGGGAAAAAGGCTAGGGAAATGATGACGGGAATCGAACACCCGACAGGCAGCACAGGAGCCAATCGCTCACCTACTGCGTTAACCGTGCCATCAAATATAATCTTGTTAAATATCATCTTTATTTCAAGTCTCTACTCAACATAATAACACAGTATATACCAATAACAACCGTTATAAGATATACTCGTTTAAAATCCGAATACAACCCTTTCAAACTCTCATAAATCCAGTCTTCTCCATCCTTACGTCACGTACTTCCTTAGCAACAAAATAAAATGATACACGCCTCCGTTACCAGTATCAATACATACCTATAGTATGTGATATATTAGCGAGCGCTCGAAGTATCACGTAAAATATGAAGCCTGCATTAACAATTTAAAATATCCTTTTATGTCAACCGTATTGCGGGCTGTCAGCGTTGCCAGATACCTCGTTATGTTTCTCAGTAAACGATGCCGGTTTGAGATTTATTGGGACTAAGACGTGTGGTTTGAATTTTTAATTCAGCAGTATGATAATGGTTGAATTAATGTTATTGTGAAATGGTGTTTTTAGATACCGCTTTGCTTATATTAGAATTTACTTAAGACTCATTTTCTTTCAAATAAACCGTTTACGAGCACTTTTGAATTACCATGAACAGTCAATCAAAAATAAAGCTATTTGCACGTTCCAAGGCGTAGCTGAATGGAGAAGAACATGCAAGAACATCTCAACAACACAATCTCGTCTGAATGTTTTGTATATATCAGTTTACATGTTTATGAACGCAATCATTATATCAGGTTTTTAGTCAGTAAAAGTCTGACACTATCTCCCGCTCGGCTCAAGAACGGAATTTGTCATTAAATTATTTTCCCACCTAAAAAAATCATTATATCATGCTTTTAATTTCCAATGGGTTAAGCAGTGGTGTACTTGCAAGAAACAGTATTTCGTCAGTTATTTTTAAGTCCCATGTAATAGGGTGCAAACTTACAAGTACCAACTGGACTCAGATCCCGACTCCGGGCTGCTACGGAGAAATTCTTGATGAAGAAACCCATAATGCTTCAACTCAGGAATCGAACCCAGGGCCGCGCTCCATCTCTATCTCACCTGATGGTTAGCGATGATGTGATCCACGATGGAGCGCATTTACCTAGAAGTAACCTATTCAATCTCGATTTAAAGATTGGAATTGGAATTAATGTTATTTATTTATTGATTTTGGTCAACTAACATTAGTTTAAACAATATTTACAATAAGTACGACATTTACATTTCTTAGTATAAAAAGTTATATTGTAATGGTGTTTTTAGGGTTCCGTACCTCAAAAGGAAAAAACGGAACCCTTATAAGATCACTTTGTTGTTCGTCCGTCTGTCTGTTTGTCAAGACCCTTTATCTCGGGAACGCGTCAAGGTATCGAGTTGAAATTAAAACCGTATACTCAAGTTTGCGGTTTCTTAAAAATGTGTAAAAATCAAACATCTAGGTTAACGGAAAAAAAAGATATGGCCGTTTATGTCGCAAAAAAACGTTTATTTCGACACTCTCAAGGGAATCAAAATCCATCCCGTTGACCTAGAATCCTGAAATTTGGCATGAAGCTAGGTCTCATAGCACAAGAATAAGAAAAAAACTAAAAACTGTAATTTTGGAATTACGTCACAAAAAAAGAGACCCATTTCGTGAATTGAACTGTTTTCATAGGTAAGTTTGTACGGAACCCTCAATGCGTGAGTCTGACACGCACTTGCCTGGTTTTTATTTGTAAACTTGGTGTACTTGATTATTGACCTGACTACGAGTTAGATTTAATTTTTTTACATAGCTCACCATCACGTCTTCTTTTTGCTAATTTTTTATGTGTGTATGTTTGTTACTCCTTCACACGCATAAGGCGGAACAGATTTGGACGAAATTTGACTCACAAAATTGACCATTTTCTTTTTTTTAATGTTATATATATATAGGGGAAATCATCAAATGACTTATCTTGCTCAAGGGTGGAGCGAGATGATGTCAAACTTTACTGACTAAATCCCACCTATTTCCTTAACACTTTAAACTTTGCGTTCTAAGGTCTACTGTAAACTCTTTTAAACATTCCCGGAGCTCTAACAGAGGCTTTTACAGCACGTCTTAAATTTGAATAGTTATTAATAAAAAGGTATTTCTTTAATTAGGTCACCCAGCCTTCATTCACGCTCTATAAAACTTTCACCTAAGCTATTTCAAAAGGTCTTGAACTAAAGAAAACTCTGTAATTAATGTAGGCACTTGAAAGCTGCAGAAAGAAAATATGCTAAAGATGGCAGAAAATAAATTAATAAAAAACATCTCAACGAGAGCCGCGGTCGCCGCAGTGGTTAAGCGATTTTCTGCTGCGCTTCGTGTCGCTGGTTCGATTCCTGCACGGAGCAAATATTTGTATGGTCTACAGACAGTTGTTCTGGGTTTGGGTGTCTTGTGTATGTAAGGTCACATATTTGTAAGCTCTCCCATGATTCAGGAGCACCATAGTGAGGGTCAACGATTTTTTTTTACAAAATCAAAAAAAAAAACATTGTAAACGAACTATATATATACACTTTTGCCAACAATCTCGGGATCGGTTTCCAGTCCCACTGAATTCAGCTGAATACTAGTATATTAATAGGAAATTCTGCCTATCCGACTTCGACAACTCATTCACTGAGTAACACGATACTCCTTTGTGTGAGTGAGTCTGTAGGGTTCCACTACCACCTGTTACCAGACCCACTACCAGAGATCTACCAATAACCAAATGCTTAACGCACTTTCCAACACTTGGAAGGCTCTCGAGGTAGTTAATGGATCATGATCAATCCACAGACCGCGACCGCAACCACCGACCACCAACCGAGCGACCGTATCTTTGAACAAAGATCTCCAATAATACCTCACAAGCAATGGATAGCTCGCTGTTTGACCGCCCGGTAAGGACAGAGCCTAAATCATCGACGGCACGTAGTGTTCCACGCGCACTTCAAAGCAAAGCCGTAGGGGCCCAGCAGGGCCGATACGCGCTAGGGTTACAGGTAATTTCTGAAGGGGAAACCATAGTCCTAAAACGCAAAGGAAACAGGTGGGTTTTAGTCAATAAAAGTCTAATACGCCCTCTTGCACCACCCTAGACCGAGAGGGCACGACATAATTATGGCGTTAAGGCCCCTCTTTGTGGAGTGGCTGGAAAGGCAACACGGCGTCCTTACCTTCCGCACGACGCAGGTCCTCACCAGACATGGTAAGTTAAGGAGGTTCCTGCACAGGATTCGTGCGAAAGATACGCCCGTGTGTCGCCACTGTCTGGACCGCCCGGAGGATATCATCATCGCAGTGCAATGCGCGGTCAAGTACGGACGTGTTTGCGCTGCTCGATACGAATTTTTTATTCACGTCAAGCGCGGCAGTAGCCGCTGGCCGTCTTTGCTATGAGTCAACCACTCATAGTTAACGAGCTGTTGGCATTCATAAAACATGCTATTGACTACATGGACGAGGTCAGCATCCTGCAGATCTGCAAATCCAGTTACAACGAGGAGGAGATTTGCAGTGCCAAGCTGCTGTTTTTCCAAGCGATGGGTAAACTTGACCAGATGCAATCCCGACGGAGGGATGGAGGCCAGAGAAGTGTGCTGGACATCATCACAATGATGAAGAGCACCGACCCGGACGACGTACCCGCATTCGTGGCGAAGGAGTTGCATAAGCTGCCCCCCGTCACGTTCGACCACGTCGATGTCACCAGGTTGCTGAAGGACATAACATCCCTGAAAGCTAGCCTGGCCGAGGTACAATCTAAGCTGGACGTCTCTAATAACACCGTAGGTGAATTACGTGCTGAAGTAGAGTTGTTGCGCAACGCTGTTTCGGAAAGTAGGGCGCCTAACACCACCAGTGTGAATATTTGTCGCGGAGCGCAAAATGCATCCATCGGCAGTTTGGAATCGGCAAGTTGCAGTGCGTCACCCGCTGCTGAAAATGCTTGCGTTGCATCTTGCTCCGCTGTTGCCGTCGCTGTTTCGTCACCGGTCGAAGTGGTGACGCATGTAGGTACGTCGACCTCTAAACGTGCCTACTCCGCTATAGTTGCCGCAAACATACCTGCTGTGCCGCAAACAACGCGGCAAGCAGGTAAAACGAAAGGGGGCAAGCAGAGCAGCTTAGAGTCTCAAAATGTGGACTTGAAACAACGAGGTCCAGTTAAGAACTGGTGCGATGAGGATTGTTTCACAAAGGTGGAGAAGAAGAAGAAAAAGAAACCTCCTTGTCAGAACCAGTGCGGTACCGCGCTGGCAGGACCCAACATGCTGCTGCGTCCAGCTATACCCACGACGCAGCTGTATGTGTCGAGACTACATCACACCACGAAGGTTGAGGAGATCGTGGAGTATGTACGAGTAAAAACAAACTGGACTTTGAGAGTCGTGCAGTTGGAATCGCGCCATAACACTAATTTCAAGTCGTTTGTGGTGCGGGTGCCGACTCAACACTTGGAGACCTTCCTCAAAGGAGAGTTTTGGCCGAAGGGTGTCGTGTATCGACGATTTCGTGGAAGAATACCGACCTCACAGCGAAACACGACGCCGTCACTTCGTGTACAATAGTGCAAAGAGGAAAAATAGATTAGTTATTGTCTGTTGTTAATATGTATTAGTTTATTATATTTGAGATTATTCTATGTATTCTGTCTATGGGCCTTAGTTGCCTGAAAATAAAGAACTATTATTATTATTATTATTATTATGATACGGTGGAGCATACGGTAGAGGTGTGCCCTGGGCAAAGTACCGCCGTGTCCTCGTTGGGGCGATCGGTGGCATCGATTTCTCGCTCCGGGCCTTGGTACAGGCCATGATTCGGAGCGAGGAGGAGTGGCAGGTCGCCTCTTTCTGCGAAGCAGTAATGCTAGCAAAGGAGGCGGCCGATCGCGTGAGGCAACGGCCCTCACGCCCTAACCACCCCCGGGAATCCAATCTCGATTTCCGGCCACCGTAGTCGCGGCCTTGCAGACGGTGAGTAGTGAGTAGCTTGCCGTCCGACCGTCCGGTAACCGTCTGGACCGTGCCCAAGTCGTCGACGGCGTGTATATTGTTCCACGCGCGCCTCAAGATGTCAGCAACTGTAGGGGCCCGGCAGGTTCGAAGCCTACTGAGCCACAGGGTCTGATTCTGAAAGAAAGACTCGGCCCTGGCACAAAAAGCCACGAAGGAACAGAGTGGCTTTTCAGTCAGTAAAAGTCTGACACTATCTCCCGCTCCGCCCACGAGCGAAGGATGTCATAAGATACTTTTCCCACCGAAAAAAACCCTAGATCGGGAGAAGTCATTGGATGACTTCCCAGCTCAAAAAAAAAGATGTACTCGTACTTCAGAAACAAGCAACTTGACTGATTTGTTTGTGAAGACACTGTGAGATAAAATATTTTACAAGACAAAGACACAACAGCATGAACAAAAATTACATCGATATACGAAACGAAGGTAATACTTCAAATAATACCACTATTTGTCACTGCCGCCTCATAAATGTTTCATCACAGCCCAGCCTCCTCTCCAGGGGACGTTTTGTCTCCTCCCACCTTTTTGCTCTCTCATCCAATCTTATTATCGACGTGACAAAGCCCATTTTTGATTGCACTTATTGAATTGGTGGTAGAGTGCTATGTTGGATACGGAGTCAAAGGATTTTGAGATCTGGACAAGCTGGCTTGTTTTTATAAATTGAATAAAAATTATATATTGTGTGTGGGTAGGCTGATCAATAAAATTCATCGGTAGATAAACAATCACATTTATTTTCAAGGAACAGAGACTCATTTTAGTAACAAATCTTTAACATACAGACAACAGAAATCATAAATTACATTAAATTAAATTATATTACATCAGATTATAATTATAGTAGTAGCCAATCAGACATTAAAAGAATTACATTATTCCTGATAGCTACAACTTAGGGGTCTTTAAGTCAAAAGTGAAAAGGTTACTTCTAGGCAAGCGTGCTCCATCGTCGACCACATCATCACTTACCATCAGGTGAGATGGTGGTCAAACGCGAGCCTATCATTAATAAAAAAAGATAAAAAAAGATATTAAAATAAATTGCATAAAAATTTAAATTTAACTAAATGTCATTATTGTTAACAAAGCGGATCCTGCAAGACCGAATATGACTTTTCTATACCAAAGTAAATTAAATACCTTTAGCTCATTCAGTATTTACTTGTCCGATTCAGTAAGTCATATATCCTTAGGCTGACAAAAAATACCGACAGTCTATATGTTGTCCATTTCCATTTCATCGCAGGCATAAATACAATGTATATTTCTACTATTTTTCAAAAAACGTATAGGCAGCTTTTGTACTTAGTCACTGTGTGTCGATGATTCTTAAAGAAAGTCTAATGCCACTTCATAAACTACGGTCTAAATATACTTTTAATGACATACTGTCCCCCCTCCATTGCAATGACAGGCGACACGTTTCCAGCTAGTCGTCCCTGTGAGTTAACGTGACCGTACACCGCAAAGAAAATCTAGGTTTTAGTCAGTAATAGTCTGACACTCTCTCTCGCTCTACCTTGAGCTTGAGGATACATTTGATGATATCCTACTGAAAAATAAATCTACATGATTAAAATATTTTATTTCAATATTTTCCTCCACATTTTGCTACAATAAAAATCTTATGAATACAAAAAACAGTTTCACTCACAATAATGCTCTGAACTTTAATATTCTTCTGACACGCTTTTATTGAGTACTTTTTGCGTCAGAACGTATTACGGTTAGGGTAGTTGGAGAGAACTAGTGAATACTTCCCCAGTTCCCAGCTGAATGGACGGACTGAACTGAACTATTCCTTGGAAATGCAAAGTGAGGAGTTGCTTTATAGAATATTTTCTTGTTTCTTATGAACATACTAGCTGCTGCCATCGGCTTTACTCGCGTGTAACTAGAAAATTGCCTCAAGAGAACATACTCCTTTTTTTAGGTGGGAAAATCATCTAATGACAAATGTCGCTCTTGGGCGGAGCGAGACATAGTGTCAGACTTTTACTGACTAAAAACCCACTCCTGTTCTATCTTTGCCTTCATCCATCATTCAAGCATCACATGTGCTTCACATACTCCTTGGGTTAAAAATCCTATGACGTCACGGCCCACCCGTGTGCAAAATTTTATGCAAATTTGTTCAGTTGTTCAAGCGTGAAGAAACAACAAACATATTTAACTCACTTACAAACTTTTGCCTTTTGGAATTTTATTAATGTTGCGTTTCTTGTCGGGCTTTTAATATATATATATATATTTTAACTATTACCATGCCTGCCAGTTTTATCGGTTTTCAGAACTATTTGTTCATCATTATATAGTATAGCATCAACATCATTTCTGCCGAAAGACGTCCACTGTTGGACATAGGCCGCTCCCAAGTGTCGCCACAATGAATGGTCGTATGCGTCTCGCATCCATCGGATTCCCGCAACCCTTACCAGGTCATCAGTCTACCACAGCACAGCATAAACAGCCATATAATGTTACCACTGCTGGGACTGAGGCCTCTTCTCTAGGAGAGGGAATGGGCCGTAATCCACCACACGGGCCCAGTGCGGTTTGATGGATGACACATGTTTTCGAATTTTTGGTTCTAGGATATGGCGGTTTCCTCTCGATTAAAACCTTCACCGTTTTGTATACTTGCATAAAGAAAATATACTCCTTCGACCGCCGCCCCTATCCTCCTAGCTCCATGGCTCAAACAGTAAATACCCACTAGCACCAAATTAAACATACTCTAGGTACTTACTTGTACATATACCTAATATTAATACAGTCGTCAGCATTTCAACGTCTCGGCCGTTGATTGATTCCGTAGCTCGTCAGCCGGTGAGTCGGCGCCCACGTCATTGAGCGCTGTGAATGCTAATACAACTGATCCATTGTGGTTGACTGGTACCTTGTACGACGCGGATACATATTTAAATACGTATTCACTTAGTTGAAAGGTTTGATAGGTGGTAATCAGCTAGATGCCTCCTTCAGTAGGTTCTCTTATCCAACAAATATTTAGATTTTCCTCATGCAACTTCCCTTTATACCGGTCCTCAATAACTGTTAAGCACATATGCAGATTACCAAACCGACTCGCGTAGAACAGGAGAAATTATTTGATTTTTCAGCTACAAAAAACCTGTGTTTCTTCAGTTGCCCTTTGCTTTCCGTCAGGAAAACCACCTTATTATAGCGTCGTTTATACCGCGTATATCGAAGGACTGGAACAATTTGCCTGCTGCGGTCTTTCCGTCCGATTATAATTTAGGTGTCTTCAAGGCTAGAATGAATAGGCTCTTAATAAACTAGTGCGCCTCACCATCAACGATTGCATCACTGCTTACCATCAGGTGAGATCGCAGTTAAGCACTAGTTTATATAAATTAAAAAAAAAATCCTTTAAAGTACATTTGTACGAATGAAACTACGGCTTTCATTAACACTGTATATTAGACTTTAGCTATATAGGTATACAAGTTTAGACTAGTATTTCTATATGTTTCCATTTTCTCACTATATTGAATTTAGTAATTTAGGTACGATATAAAATTATTATTAAACTGACGGACGTAACCGGTGTCATTTAAAAAGGTCAGTTTTGCGTACGACGTAGTACTAACTACTGTATACTAAATATGGTCCCCTTCGGATAGTCATAATGACGAAGTCTGGATTATGAATGAAATTTTGAAAAAGAAACACGCTGAATACCTAATTGACTGAACTCTAAACATGCGAAGGTTTTGAAAGAAATATGCGACAAAACAAAAAACAAAATACCAAAAAAAAACCTGTGTGTCCCACATATTTCCGCGTCAGCCTACAAATCCGTCAGCAATAAAGCTTGACTTCCACAAAAATAACTTGGCTCATTTTTTAGCAGGAGCGATCGGGCTCTTTAGCGCGTATCCGAACAGAAAGCTCGTCGCGTCCCATCGCGTTCTGTCACTGTCGCTTCCGGACGTTCGTCAATATGTCCGCCGTCGCCATCTTGGCAAGGTGGAGCTTCCGGCAGATTTGGCGCGTATTTCACTTTTCACTGCGTCGGTCCCATTGACCGGCAGAGGACGGCGGGCTGATCGTTGTGTATTAATTGTGTTTGTTACGGTCTAATTGTCACCTTTTTGGTTCGTATCTTTGAAATCTTCCTTTTAGAGTTGGTGGAGTGGATACACCCTTTTTACGAGACTTAAAGGATAGAATAGGAAGAGGTTTTTTTTAAATTATTTTGTGGTACAACGATGAAGAAAGAAGTGTTTTCTTTAACTGGTTCAAAGAGAACTTTCTATACATTGCTATTATTATAAAACCGAGAGTCTAAGTACAAATATTTGTTTATTTATTAAAACTTTATTGCATTAGTAATAAACACTCTACAAAGGCGGACTTAATGGCCTTAAACCTTAGGCATTTTCTACCAGTCGACCTTATGGTGGTGCAGAAACATAACATGGTAGGTGCAGCTTAATGGTAAAGAAATAGAAAAGAAATACAATAATAAATATGTAGTTTAATACATACTGGAGCCCCATGCCTCCCGTAGGCTTTGGTAGGTTTGCTACCGAGAGAAAAACCCGGGGTCCTGCCACGCCAGGCAAAGAAGAAACATAGGAGTGGGTTTAGTCAGTAAAAGTCTGACACACCCTCCCAATCCGCCCTAGAGCGGTAGAAGCCATTGGGTGATTTCGCACCGAAAAAAAGACCTGAATGTCTGCAAAACCAGAACAGCTTTCATTTGTACCTTAATTCATTACTTCACCATAAATATGAAAATTCACAATCCCCGTTGATACCTTGCGTCAAATCAACGGCAAACAAAATATAAATCTTAGTTACAAACTCATTTGGTAGCAAGCTGCAAATTGAGCTCTAAATTGTGCGCAATAAGAGTTAATGTCGTTATCAACATGCGGTATAATTCGCAACAATGCTGAGTGATACGCCTTAACAAATGAATTATTTATTCAGTGAAGAAATTAACATATCATGAGAATGGGGAACGTTAATGTACGAAGTATGCTTCGACTAGTGGAGATACAGAGACTGCTAAGATCATTTTAATACTTTCGATATCCTTAATTTTCAGTTTTTCTAAGATATCACATTTTTATCACACTTAGGTACTCAAAAACTCGCTCCTTCCCGTACCGCTTTTATGCTTGCATTGTATTATATTCGCACTAGTTTAGAAAAGTTCGGTAGCCAGGCATCGTCAGCGCCAGCCCACATCAAGACGAATAACAAATTCCGCTAGCTATTTCTCACAACAATTTATAACTAAATATTATGTTTATGAAGTTTTACTTATTATTTACCGCACCGCAAAGAAAACACATACGAGGCGTATTAGACCTCGTTCCACACGGGACATTTTAGACTTCTGACATTCGTTCTGCTCGTCTCTCTGTCGAAAGCTCCAAGATACTTAGGCATACTAAAATCGCAGTGAGTGCTCACAAATTGTATAAAGAACGCCACGAATTGTGTCAACGCCTTGTTGACACTCCGCGTGACCAATGAGCAAGCTTGTATCTGGAATAGAGGATAAGCATCGCCATTTGTTAGTCAACAGCAATGTAGAGCAGTTTTTTGACGACATATTTTTGATAGTTTTTAGTCAGTTTTAATTTTTGTTTTTTATTATTATTTGTTTGCGTTGTTTATATATTATTAAACGTTTTATAAATATTTAAACATTATATAGCTATTGATAAATAAAAAAACTAAATTATAACATTTCTTCTTTCTAGCGGGGAGCGGAATTCCCTGCCAGAGTCTGTGTCGTGATAGCTACAACTTGGGCATCTTTAAGTTAAGAGTGAATAGTTTATTTCTAGGCAAGCGTGCTCCATCTTTGACCACATCGTCGCTTCATCAGGTGAGATAGTGGTCAAGCGTGAGCCTATCAAAAACAAAAGAAGTTCTTTTCTTTCTGAGGGTTCCGTATAAACTTACCTGTGAAAATAGTTCAATTTCCGAATTGAGTTATGAAGATTTTTCCGAATCCAAAAAAGTCTAAACGGCCGTAACTTTTTTTTGTTAACTCAGAAGTTTGATTTTTACACAGATTCAAGGGACTGCAGACCTGAGTATATGGTTTTAAATTCAACTTGATACCTCCACGCGTTCTTGAAATAAAGGATCTTGACAGACAGACAGACGGACAACAAAGTGATCCTATAAGGGTTCCATCTTTTCCTTTCGAGATACGGAACCCTAAAAAAAACACCTGACTTCCGCAAAAAGGTCATCATTTATTTACAAAACATGATATTTATAATATCGTAGAAATTCTAAAAGGACTAAACTGACCTTATAAATGCTGGCCTCCATGAAGTTCAAGAATACAATGCTACGTCATACTACGAATCTGACCTTTATCGTGTGTGGAGACGCATAAGCATGGAAGAAGTCACTGGAGCAAGTCATTTGTGTGACGTTATTTGTGGAGTATTGTCGTCAGCATCAGACCTTGACCTTCTTCTGACAAAAGCTATTTACCTGTTTAATCGCTAGTTTTTGATTTTGAGAAGATATAAGAATGTAGTGCCTTATAATATTATATCTCCGATTGTTTAGTAAATACCGGGGTATTTGAAGAGTGGACTCTCCCTGCCAGAGTCTTTATTTCCCGATAGCTACAATCTAAAAAAAAAAAAGAAGGCCAATAAAGTTTTATTCTATCCTATTCTATTCTATTCTATTCTATTCTATTCTATTCTATTCTATTCTATTCTATTCTATTCTATTCTATTCTATTCTATTCTATTCTATTCTATTCTATTCTATTCTATTCTATTCTATTCTATTCTATTCTATTTTATTCTATTCTATTCTATTCTATTCTATTCTATTCTATTCTATTCTATTCTATTCTATTCTATTCTATTCTATTCTATTCTATTCTATTCTATTCTATTCTATTCTATTCTATTCTATTCTATTCTATTCTATTCTATTCTATTCTATCTAGGGGTCTTTAATGCAAGATTTAATGGGTTATGTTTAGGCAAGTGTGCTCCATCAAGTGTGCTCCATCGTCGTCTACATCATCGCTTACCATTAGGTGAGATATTGGTCAAACTTGAGCCTATCAAATAATAAATAACCCACACTTACTGAGTCCATGGAAATTGAACTTTCTAATCTGCTGATTAAGTAGACAGTACGCTGCTGCACTACGTGTCGACCGTTCGATTACTGCACGAAATAAATATTCAAATAGACTACAGAGAGGTGTTCTGGATCTTACATGTTCGTGAACGCATCCATGATACAGGAGTTATTTCCAGCGTAGGGCAAAGTTGTACCTAAAAAAAATGGTGGTAATCAAAGCACTTCATCCTAGAACCTTCTAGGACCGGCCAATTTAGGTAATTTATTTTACGGTTTCTTTTCAGCCCTTGCCAGCTGATCATAATGCAATTTAGACAGAGTAACACCATAACTTTGAGCTCGTGTCTCACTAATAAATCTTATCTTATCTTTGTGAACTGGTTTCCGCACTTAGTTCTCGTTGGACTATTATTCGTGGGCCTTGCTGGTCTTCATTCCAATCACCTCTCTCCAGAAGTAGATGAGTCTTACTAATAAGTATAATAGTCGCACTCGTTAAGCAATGCTTGCTGAGGTCGTTCTGTAGATGAGTGTAGATGGCTCCTTGCCTTGGAAAGCATATAAAGCCGTTGGTCACGGCTGTCATCTGAAGATCTTTAACAGATGTCACGGATAGTCGGAAGCCATAAAATCTGACCCTAAATAGAGACGTAAACTTGTATTTTAGAGGTATGTAAAGGTGTGTAAGGACTCGCAAACCTCCGTTGAAAAAGGAGAACTCTCCTACCAGACCACAGGTGTTTTGTCTGGTCTAGGCAATTACCCGACAGTTATTTTTGAACTGCTGTTTATGTTTTAATCAGGTGAAAAATTTTGTATATCTTCACAGTCGTACCTAGTTACTGAGTTTTGGAGATCAGTTATGTTTTGTAGTTCCTCGTAAAATATAGGTATTTAGCTGAATTCGGATAAAACTGGAAGCTGACCCTAACATATTTGAGAAATAGGCATATTTTAACATCATAACTTTAAACCATCCAATTTTATCTGAAACAATTCCACGAAGGTACAAGATATACCACATCCACACATTCCCTCTCCTTGCCCCAGACATGGGCGTCGCTAATCCAGCGTGCACCGCCGAGGCGCGGTTTTACTAAATTCAAATTTGCTGTTGTCGGTACACTCGTACCGTTTAGTATTTATATCATCCGGTTTGTTTCACTGCCGTATTTGCTCACGTTACTTCCTGGTTTGAAGGTACAGGTTTGTCCAAGTAAATGGTGATGGGATTAAACAATGGAATGATCTATTCCACAAAGTTGTGAGAAGGGTCAATTGTCTGTGCGGCGTTGTAGCTGTATAATCTTCATTAATCTGACATTATAATGACGAATCGTAATTTTGTTGCTTTGTCCTTGAGGCAACTTTTAATACGCTTTAGGAATCAGGGGTCCAAAATTAAAAAAGCTGATGAGCAGTTTTAAGATTATGTGTACCATTTTCAGGTGTTGTTCCGACAAATTTTGACTCGTTCCAACTCAATATAAAATCGTGACCCTTCTCCCGACGTTCACAACCTATCATTAACACATTTGTCATCGCATAATAATTATCTCAATAGTCTTCCATACAATTACACATCACACACTACTCCCTAACGAGAGACATGGGAAGAATGCGCCAAGTTCTGTACGATCGCCTCACAAAAGTTTAATCAACTGTCATCAAAGTAATTACAACAAAGACATTTTTCCTCTCCCCATCCCCAAAGGGATATAGTCCGAAAATATATAACAAAATCAATGATTTATGTATTAAAAAGTAGTAATTTTCAATCAAGAGACCGATTACTTCCACTATCCGTCACTAGGGGTGGGATAGGGGCCGGGAAATTATTCTCATCCCCCTTAGGGGTCCATAATGACTCGGATAGTGTGGGGTCCTTTATTATTAGTTTTTGTGTAAATCATTACTCGGTATGTGTTGATTTTCTTCGGGAAATGTGACGGAAATTTGATTTGTTTTTGTGGACTGGAATTTGATAAATCCATTAGTTCCTTTAATCAAAAACACTACTTCACAATGCTGCTGGTATAATACAGTCGTTTTTATCCCGATTACCTAAGTCGTACCAGGACGATTTCAGTCAAGTAATAAAGACTTTTTTTTCTACACAGCAAAAAATAATCGGAAATAACAAATAAATAATTTAGACGGCACGGTTGTGTTGTGGTCACAGGTCTTTTATTTTTATCTTTTAATATTGTTTTCTTTTATTTTTTATTTTAAGTTAAGTATTTATAGATTAAGTAGTTACTTTTTATTTTATTGTTGCTTGTCCTGTGCGAGTTTCAAATAAATGTTTTCTTTCTTTCTTTAGTTGTCGAGCAATTGACTACTTCGCTGTATATCATGGGTTTGATTACATTATATTATAATTATGATTATAAGTTTGATATTAAACAAATAGAAGTATGGCCTACAGATAGTTGTTTGGATTATGGGTGTCTTGTATATGGGAGTTTACATGTTTGTGAATGCTCTCATGATAAAGGAGTAATTCCTAGTATAGGTTAATAACTTTTTTTAAAGCCAGAAAAAATAATAGCCTTACTTTATGCCGTTAGTAACAGAAATCAATCTGTTCAACTCAGAATCCACAAGAGTGATGACTCCTCATTCGTTTTCAGTTCCAAACCTTGATCCAAATCCCCATCTAAAACTATTCCACTTCCATTAAAGCGGCCATTTTTCATAGTTAATACATTCACCCTAACTTCATTCAAACACATATTGCTTTACGATAAGGCACAATCAATGTTGAAACCTCACCCTTTGTTGGAAATCTTATTTGAATTACATTAGGGCTGAAAATTGACAAAGTATCAAGAACTTGGCGGGTGTGCTCCCGTGCATCGAAAATTAAAAGTTAAATCTGGACGTGAGGTGGTTTCGAAATTTTATAAGTACTTTGAATAACATTACTGGGTACTTATGTAAGTACTTCGTGGGTTCGTATTGTTTGTTAGAAGGCACGTTCTGCTGTGATTTATAAAGGGAAGGGTTAAACTGTCATTGCTGATACTCAACAATAATTTAACTACATTTTACCCTAAAATTTTTCTTACTGGGAGTAGGATTGTGTATTTGTTTTCTGACTTTATGGTCAATTATGGAAAAAATAAAGACCCTTCCAACAGCCATTTTAATTTGCTACGATACCAAAACGATTTCGCATCTGTTTAACAAACAAAGGAAATCTCACATATCTGGCTTGACGCATCGGCCAAGTAAATCGAATCAAAAAACCAGAGCAATACAATCGAGTCCAGTAATAGAGTTCCAGACACCCCATCACTCCAACTACCGTGATGATACAGGAAAGCGAAAATACCCTTAATACCAAGCCACTTATCCCAGAGACCACTACACCACACCAGTAGACACATGAGAGAGACAACAACACATTTCGCGAGAAGAAAGAGTGAAACAAAAAACAAATGACGCAAACCCAATTGACTTGGGTTCCAAAAAAGTCGTATAAAAGCGATGGCCGCGGCTTGGCTAGAAATCAAACCCCATTGTGATCCAGTGAGAAATTTTACACCCCATACATTTACATTTATATGAAGACGCTTTGAAAGCAGTTTCAAATTGTTTTTAGAATTTTCTCGTGCTTTTTTGGTGGCTCAGGTTTGAAGAAGGCAATTTGAATTTTTGGGTCAGTTTTTGCATCATGTAGTCGTGTAATTGAAAACCGACTACAATAAGCATCTTGAGTGCGCAATGCAGACAGCATGCAAAAGTAGCAAATGTTTGGTATCAGATTGTCCGAATAATTAGTCATTGTATTTGAGAGCAGTGGTGGCCGAGTAGTAACGGCCCCGACTTACGAGTTGTAGGTTGCGGGTTCAAACCCAGCCAGGCGCATTACTTTGTGTAATTTATTTCTACACCACTGCTCTCAAACGGTGAAGGAAAACATCGTGAGGAAACCGGCATGTCCTAGAACCAAAAATTCGAAGACGTGACATCCACCAACCTGCACTGGGCCCGCGTGGTGGATTGCGGCCCATTCCCTCTCCTAGAGAGGAGGCCTGAGTCCCAACAGTGGGAACATTATAAGGCCGACTATGCTATGCTATGCTAATGTTTTAGCTAATTTATTTAGTTTTACATTAGCTCTTAAGCATTTTGGTGATACTAAAAACATTTATGAAGAAATCTGGGATAAATTATTATTATGTGTTCGTATATATCTGGACGCTGGGGTCCTGTACCTGTAGAAGGCGTACGAGGGACAGCAGCAAATTCACAAAGACCCCTTAGAAACTTTGAATGGATCATGGTACCAATTGAAAAGAAAAGAAAGAAAATAAAGCATTTTATTTGGCACACATGGATACACAAAGTGTAAAAACAAAATTTAAGACAACTAAGAAAAAAAAAACACTGACACTGTGTGTCTCACGGCTGCGCCAAATAGGTCCAGTTCAGCAAAAATGCCAGACAACTACATGGTAGTCAGTGGTAGTTGCCTGTGCGTGCAGAAGTACCCAAGGACAACTCCTGGTTACTATTACTTGACAATAGTCAAGATTTAGATGGACAGAGTCTACTGCTAATGAATAAATACCTTTAGCGTCGGTAATAAGTGTTAAAATATTTTCTGAGGTCCCGTTAATTTAGGTATGTAATAACTTAGGCCAAGGGCACGGCTACAGTTAGTTTAGGAAACCATACGTCCTGGAAACTGCTGAGCAGTAAAACTCACATTTCCCACCAATCAGATTAAGATCACGTCGAAACAAACACCACAGATTGACCAAATCGTTGCGTGTCACAAAATATAACGCAACCAATCCAAAGCTTTTGCATAAATAATGTAATACGAACAATTTTCGGCGAATTTCCGAATCGGTCGTCTTTCATTTAATTTATTCAAATTACCCGCGGTAGGGCCAACATTATAATTTAGTTGGATTATACGTTTTTTATTACATAATGTATGGAGTTATTTTAATGATAGGCGACACGATTTCTTCTGGTTGTGTTTTGCGTTTGGCTTACTGGCTGGTCAAGAAGTTGCTTGATCATCGGGAACTTTGTACTTTAGTATTCATTTGAAACCACTGAAAAAAGTACTGGTTCTACTCACATAAAGAGCAACAGTCATTGTTGCTTCTCTGCTAGTTGAGGAAGTTAGAGTTCTAGTTTCCCTAACCGTTTACCTAAGGTTCCCTGAATTGACTTGAAACTTTTACCAGTGGTTTCATTCGTGTGAAAGTAGAAAATTATCTCATACTCACGGGATAAACCGTTCTGCCGTTTTAGGTTAAGAAACCGTCGCGGTAGAGGAAACAGCTATTTTATTTCAAAAATCACGAGACCGCAGATTTACGTGGTTACGCAGCCGCCGCGGTTGCAAGACGGGCGGTTGCAAGACATGCGGTTGCAAGACGGGCGGTGAAATGATCGGTGCCCGGTCGCCCACCAACTGACCGCAGAGCGTGTGGGCGCAAACCGCCGAGGCTGCGGGCGACCGGGGCCCGCAAGGTTCTACTAGTCGCTGGCCGGTACAGCGGGAGCCGCGAACAACCGCGCACACTGCGGGCGTAATACACGTCGTGAAATGTGCTTTAATTTTTTACATATATCTGCAGTCTGCAGAAGCTACGGGCCTGCAACCGTGGTGGCCGCGGGTGAAAATCGCTTCGTGAGTTCTTAGCCTTAGGGTGAAGGAGTAACAAACATTACTCACACAAATAAATACAAACTTTCGCCTTTATAGTAGATTAATTGATAAATTATAAAGAAAGAAGTTGACCTACTCTAATGTAGTTTCATAAGCTAAAGCATCATACTCGTAACATTCCTAAGAATCTTAGAGTTGAATTGCGTTTTTAGATTGGCTACAATATTTACTGTTCTCTCTTCCTCAATGCTAAATTAGTTTTTTTCTATGTTGAATAAACTTGGCTTGAGCAAGATAAGTTTATGAACATTTTTCTCACAGCAGTATCTACTGCGCAATTGCACGGTTATTTTAATATGAACTATCTGAGCAAGACATTTTTATTCAGCAAATAGAAAAATGAAATACAGTAGTAGGAGCTTGACAACCACCGTGCGGTGTGGTGGTTAAAATCTGGAAAGATTAACGTAACGCTGTACGAGATCGAAAGGGGTATCGAACTACCCAGTCACTGTGTCGTCAAAATATAAAGTAGAAAGAAAGAAAAATATTTTAGTAAAAATAGTTAGTAGATATATAGAAAAGGAATTCTGCTCCCCATTCGTTCCCTTCCCTTAGTCGCCTCTCACCACACCTACGGGAAAAGATCATTATCATCATTTCAGCCGAAAGACGTCCACTGTTGGACGTAGGCCTCCCCCAAATGTCACCATAATGACCTGTCCTGTGCGTCTCGCATCCATCGGATTCCCGCAACCCTCACCAGGTCATCGGTCCACCTTGTAGGAGGCCTTCCAACGCTGCGTCTTCCGGTACGTGGTCGCCATTCCAGAACCTTTCGGCCCAGACGGCCATCCGTTCTGCGAGCAATGTGCCCTGCCCATTGCCACTTTAGTTTGGCGATTCTTCGTGTTATATCGGTAACCTTGGTTCTCCTGCGGATATTCTCATTCCTGATTCGATCACGCAAGGAAACTCCGAGCATAGCCCTTTCCATTGCCCTTTGACTGACTTTAAGCCTTCTGATGAGGTCCATTGTAAGCGACCTCACTGTGAGTGTCATCACTGGTAATACGCACTGGTCACAGACTTTCGTCTTGAGACACTGTGGTATATTGGACGAGAAGACACCGCGCAGCTTCCCGAACGCTGCCCAGCCGAGTCAGATTCGACGATTGACCTCTTTCTCGAAGTTAGACCTACCCAACTGGACCGTCTGTCCCAGGTAAACGTAGTCGTAAACAATTTCGAGTATAGAGTCTCCGATCTTGACAGGAGTGGGTGCTATATGGATGTTTACCATGACTTTGGTTTTGTTAAGTTTAAGTTCCACTCTTTCGGAAACCTTACTACTATTATGAAATACTGGTGTTTATTTGCATTCAGTTAGATTTAAAGCAGACACCAACAAAGATTCACCTGCATTTATTTTCGAAAGAGGTGTCGCGGCCCTATAAAGCAAAGACCATTGAAGGAACACGGGTAGTTTTTAGACAGTAAAAGTCTGTTCATTAGATGTTCCATCTAAAAAAGGCAGTTTAAAAACTACCGACCCTTTATAGACAAGAGGTGTTTATCAAACCACGTTTAACAGTTCCAAAAGCTTCCCTTCTTCATTAATAAATCCCCATTAACACATAATCTGCTGATTCCGAGACACGAGCTCTCCTTAGCCTGGTTGATAAATGTGACGTTTCTTAGAGAGACAGCACCCTTAGCGTAATATCTAAAATATTGCCGCCAGTTGCCGCCATGTTGTCGAGATGTCGACGTCATTATTTACGGATCTGTGACGTCACCGCGTAATTAGCTATCAAATATAAATGTTATTGGATGTTTTTAGATGGGAATAATGGTTGCTGTATTGGTTTAGCAAACTGACAATGGATAGCTACATTTTATCCAAGTTTCGGGAAATTACATTAGGACCTTACATATGACTGACTTGGAATCACAAGTTGAAATGAATGTTTCATAATTAGTTGATTATTGATTTATTTTTGTATTCTATTTTCTGCAATATTGCTGTAAGATTATGTATGTAGGGACTTATATGTATAGATATATATATATATTGAATATATATACCCAATTCTCTCTTTTCTATCATATACTAGCTTCTGCCCGCGGCTTCACTCGCGTAAACGTGGGTTTCTCCATACAAACTTTCGACCCCCACTTCATCCCCTTAGGGAGTGAATTTTGTAAAATTCTTTCGTAGTGCTCGCCTACGTCATAAAAGAAAACCTTGTGCAAAATTTCACGCTCCTAATCCCAGTAGTTTCGGCTGTGCGTTAATATGTCAGTCAGTCAGTTTCCCCTTTTATATCTATAGATGAACAAATCAATGTTATTGCGAAATAGGGGCCTCCGAGAGAAGAAATACAAGAATCATCATACTGATAGTAGATTCTTAATAATATATTGATACCACCATGAAGGATGAACTAGCAAGTTCAAGTGATTAAGTAGCAACTTATGTTTTCAAATTTTATCCATTCCATTCTCCATTTCACAATTCACAAGCTTGTCACCAACGATACAAACAAAGCCCGGTAACCAACGTAACTTTTACCATCCTTTCCAATTCTAGTCAGAAAACCGCGCAGCTAACCCACAGGTTTGCAAACAAAGAGCCCATTACGAGGCACCTAACGCCCGACCTGGTCCAATCTGACGCTGAACAAAAACAGATATTAAAATAACACGCAGATGCTCAGACTCGTAATTTTTGCAAACAAAAATGTCATCGGGCCGTGAGTTTGGTACCACAGGTCACCCGGTTAGGGAAGGGATCTAACGACTGTTGGATATTGTGAATCAATTTTTGGACTTCATATTGGACAGAGAGAATCATTAGAAACATAACTTTTATTGAGAATGTTTCTATCGTTTTTAAAAATAAGATTGAACAACAAAGGTTATAGTCGTAATGTAATACGATTTGGATAAAAGAAACGCCCCTGAGTAAAACTGACATCCTAATTCACAAAAATGTGGTGAATACTTTAAAACTACAAGTAGAAGTTTAACTGCTATGTGTACAACAGGTAGATAGGTACTAAAGATTCTACTTAAAAGATCTAAAAAAATTGAATGAAATGGGTTTGAAAATAGATCAAGGATTGAGAATTATCGTCTCTTACAATTCTAGCTGCGTCTCTATCGCTAACATCTCTAGCTGCAGTCACATCTCTCACAACTGTAGCTGCAGCCACATCGCAAACAACTGTGGCTGCAGTAACATCGCTTACAACGGTAGCTGCAATCACATTGCTCACAACGTTAACTGTAATCACATCACTCACAATTCTAGGTGCAGTCACATTGGTCACAACTCTAGCTGCAATCATTTCACCTTTCCCAACACTAGTTTCTATTGTTACGTTTGTCGCTCGGACCTCTAGCGCCTTTGTCATACAACGCTCACTCATTGTTCAACCCACAATCTTACATTTGCGGACAATATGACTCTTATGACAATGGACGAACGGTGAATTTCAAATGGTTAAGTTACGTCAGTCAGAAGATTCGAATGAAAATGAAGCGATTCGGACCGTTTGATGCATTCTGAAAGATTCGCGCTATTGTTGTGTTATATTAATTCTATGTTTTGATGTGGGTTGAGGTTTTGCGTTTCAAAGGAGGCATCTATTCATGTCACTTTGTTGAATGGAGTCGGACGATTTTGCTGAAAAAGCGATGTTAAGGCACCATTTTTGGCGGCGTTTGTGGTACGGAAGTTAAATTGTTGGCTTTTGGGCTTTCAAAGATTTAATTCAGTTGGTATGAGTATAAAGACAGTCTCTTGTTTTCCGTTTGGATAGGGTAAATGTCAACTTGCAGCAATCATTGTACTTATATAAATTGTTATATTTATTTGTAGTTTCAAATAAAGATTTTTATTATTTTATTTATTAGTAGCTGACCAGGCGAACTTCGTACCGCCTAATAAGTAAGTATAACGCCATCAACTGGCATTAGCAGTACAGCATAATTCATTTAATAATGACATTTTAACTATAGATGGCGATGTATTCGGATTTTTTATTTCGTGATTTTTCCATTTTTTCTCACCGTTTAAACCTTGTCTGGATTATCTCGAATATTTCAAGACTAAAATTAGCCAAATCGGTCCAGCCGTTTTTGAGTTTTAGCGAGACTAACGAACAGCTATTTATTTTTAAATATGTGGATTTTATTATTTATTTATTATATATATTCTTTCCTGACACATATAAAATAATGTGTAAATGTTCAAGTTTTATTAACACTAACACTCTCTCTATAAAACTTTGCAGAACTCTTTCATCCTAAAAAGTGTGTATTTATATTTTAAAACTGTTTTCACGAGATTAATGGTTTACTTTCTTAATTTCAATGGTTGCACTATGAGGGCGTGTGACAGAAATTTATGAAATTTCATTACTAGACATACATGGACTGTTAAATGTGAGACAGCAGATGCTGAGATGCTATAGGTGCTATATTGTTGGGCGGGCTCGAACAATAAGAAAGAAAGAAAAAGAAAGAAAGAAAAAGAATTTATTTGGTACAGCACAAGGCACAAACACAATATAGGGTAAACACGAAACAAAAAATAAAAATAAAAAAAAGAAGTAACAAAAAATAATAATGTAACCGCTAACCATCACAATATATAAAGGCGATAGTTTCTTTGTATGTTTGTTACTCATCATCATCATCATCATCTTTTCAGCCGAAAGATGTCCACTGCTGGACATAGGCCTCCCCCAAGTGTCGCCACAATGAACGGTCCTGTGCGTCTCGCATCCATCGGACTCCCGCAACCGTTACCAAGTCATCGGTCCACCTTGTAGGAGGCCTTCCAACGCTACGTCTACTGGTGTGTGATCGCCATTCCAGAACCTTCTGCGAGCAATGTTCCCTGCCCATTGCCACTTAAGTTTGGCGATTCTTCGTGCTATGTCAGTAACCTTGGTTCTCCTGCAGATATCCACATTTCTGATTCGATCACGCAAGAAAACTCCGAGCGTAGCCCTTTCCATTGCTTTTTGGGTGACTTTAAGTCTTCTGATGAGGCCCATTGTAAGCGACCACGTTTCGGAGCCATATGTCATCACTGGCAACACGCACTGGGTCATAGGCTTTTGTCTTGAGACACTGTGGTATATTGGACGAGAAGATACCATTACTCATTGAAGTGCAAAATCCTGAACGGATTTAGATAATATTTGGTACCAGAATTGCTCATATCGTGAATTACCGCATAGGCTATAATTTATATCGAAGGGAATACTAATTCCGCGCGGACGAAGCCGATGCCTTAAGACAGTATAACAAATAATTTAACATTGGATAAATTATCTATACTTCTTTACTAATATTATTGAACAAAAATTACTGAACCGATTTTAAAGATTCATTCACCAATAAAATACAAATTTATTACTGAGTGACATAACATAGGCATATATTTTTACACGGGTGAAACCACTGGCAAAAGCTAGTGTTATTATAATTTGGAAGCTGTCAACGGCTTTATCTTACAGTGTTGATTAATTTCTAATTAAGATAATTCGTTGTCGGACACTGAACCCATTTCTAATTTTCACTTGCCAAACACCGTTCAATCAAGGGGAAATCGTACTACAAATGTGCTATTTCATCCGCAAAAAAAGCTGCAAAGCATTAAAGAACCGTAATATGGGACAAACTCAAACAGCGTTCAGGTCGTCCTTGTTCCGTTCAATGAGAAATTCCTGCGATACCTCGCGCTCGACATTTACGAAGGTGAGGTAAAAATACGTCCGCGCGATTAACGGTACAAGAGATAGAAGTTCAGCGGGTAGTCTGTGACTGTTTCTGAAAAGATTGGGGCCATGGTTGCTTTTGCATCAGGTGAGATCATAAGTGAACCTATCTAGTAAAAATACTAGACAAAATCTATAATTTACAATTTTACAGTCACGGGGGGCATCGTAAATAAATAACCTCGCCTCCCCCCCTTTTTGAAGGTGGGAAATCTGACTTCTTTCACTCTAGGGTGAGCGAGAGGGCGTGTCAGGCTTTTATTGACAAAAACTACCTGTGACCTTCACTTGCACTTTGAGGTCCAGGGCCACAGTATCCTTTCAGAAATTCCCCGTTTCCGTTGAATAGTTTTTATCCCAGGAGATTTTTCTTTAGGACAATTCTCTTCTTTCACGCGAGTGAAATTGTTTGCAGCAGCTCGTTTGCCATAATGTCACTTGGTCTATGCCCTCTTGAACCCTGTTATATCACGAAAAGACATCTACACAATCCCTATCTCTTATGACACGCACCCCACAAGTTAAATTATCTGGTTTTCGCCGTTGAATTATTGAAATAATCCGTCTGTATGAAGCCGCGTAATGACGGCTCATAAATATCGCTAATAAGAAACATTTTGTACTGGAACCGAACAATTTCATTTTATTTAATTTAATACGCTTATGTTTCGGTGCGATTTTGGTGAGCCGCAGAATGTATTGTATCGTTTTATGTGTCAGCCAAGTGCCGTATTAAAATGTCAACCTTACTTTATATGGCGACCGTATTATCATACTTGTTCATTGCATATGAAACATGTCAGATAATACCTATATTGTCCTATATACGTAATTTATAAGAGTAAATCAAAGGCAAAGTCCTGAGTCACTCACTGACTCAGTAACGGCCAGACCAAACTCTTGGGCCTAGAACCCTGAAATCTTGCACAGAAGCTCTTTTTATGATGTATAGAAAAAAATTAAAAAAGAACTTTTCAGGCGGCGGCCCCTTAGAGGATGAAACGGGGATCCAAAATTTGTATGGAGAAACCTACTTTCATGTGAGAGAAGCCACTTACAGCGTCTAGTATGGTATAAAACAAAGTTGCTTTCCACGTCTGTCTTTCTGTCGTCGACAGCGCGTACTGTTCCACGCGTACCTCAAGGAGATGTCAGCAACTGTAGGGGCCCAGCAGGATCGAAACCTACTGGGGCCAAGGGTCCGATTTTGAAAGGAAGACTCGGCCCTGGTACGAAAGACAAAGAAGGAACAGGGGTGGGTTTTTAGTCAGTAAAAGTCTGTCACTATCTCCTGCACTGCTCAAGAGCGGGGAATGTCATATAATGATTTTCCCACCGAAATAAAAAAAGACGTCTTTCTAATTTTGTCCTCTAATTCCTCCTGAACCACGCAATGGATGTTGATACGGTTCTCATTAATAGAAAGAGGACGGAAACAAGAAAGGTATATAATTTACCCCCATGTGAAGCCGGGCCGGATCGCTAGTTAAGAGTAACTCTAGTAAAGATGGCACGGTTGGTTCAGTGGTTAAGCGATTGGCATCTGCGCTGTCTGTCGCACGTTCGAAAAAATGGAACGAATATTGATATGCCCTACAGGTGGTTGTTCCGTGTCAGGATGTCTTGTGCATGAGAATGTACATATTTATGCACGCACTCACAATACAGGAGTTATTCGTTTTTTACCGTCACATATATAAAAAAACTTTTTAATTCTTTTTTTTACAATACAGGAGTAATTTTTCCCGTCTCATAATAAAAAAAAAACAAATAAAAAGTCCTTTTAATTCATGGTACTTAATTTTTTATTATTATTATTATTGATGGGCTCGCGTTTGACCACTATCTCACCTGATGGTAAGAGATGATGTGACAGACGAAGGAGCACGCTTGCCTAAAGTAACCAATTCACTCTTAACTTATTTTTGAAGTGAAACTTCTTTACGCACGCTTGACTTGGGGAGTAAGCTGGCGAACGCGTGACGTAAGCGTTACGAAAAGTGTGATCGGGCAAGGCGAACGGAAGTTAAGTGGGGGATATAAGCAAGAGACAGCAGTGCGCGCGCACATTTTCTTTCTCTCTTCCTCTCATAGCCAAATACGAGATGGAGCGAAAGAAGTTTCACTTCAGTCGTGTGGTCATAAGCACACTCGTTTTTTTTTTTTTTTAATAATTATTACATGTTATCAAAAACAGATTCAATTACAGTGATTATGATTACGAGTGATTATGAGGTTGTCTGTAAAAAATCGCTTTTAGTGATAAGACCGCCCATAGTTACATCTTATTATTATTATTAATTTTAAGTTCCTACTGTAATTTTTATGGTGTAATAAATAGTACCAATGGTTTGGCAACATAAAAACTCATATCTACTATCATAATTTTTGTAAAAGTCAGGTATTTAAATTATCACATATTAATTACATAGTTAATTCACAATACTAACCGTCACATTTACCATGAGATAAAAGTCGGATGGCTTAAAAAACCCAAACTGTTTTCTGAGCTAGCATGCTCACATACATCAATAGCCAACTAAAGTATTTCACGAGTAAAGCTAAGCGTGAAAAGACGTGAGCGATTCGATTCTAAAACTATGGCCGAAGCGGTTCACTGTGGACGAAGTTTTAATAGAATCTCTATCAAGCCATTTCCTTACAAGTTCCTACACACAAATCAATCTTAACGGTACTCATCGTTTTTCCTTAGAAATATTTGAAAAAAAATCTACGCTGTTTTTAAAGACAGACTTTATGAACCATGGGGCTATCAGTTATAGTATAATTCTTCTGTACGTGTGTTTGTCACCTATCGCCTCCCAAACGGCTTGACCGATTCGGATGAAACTTTGTGTGTATATTTGAGTGGGTCTTTGGATGGTTTGAAATTACAATAGGACCCGGTAGGTAGCGCTGCAACCGAGTTCTAATTTTTATTTCAGACAAATTGCCAGCTTTCGGTCAGGACTACGTCTAGCGACTTTTTAACCTAAAACGCTGAAATTTCACATCTTTTATAATGCATATAAAAGATAAGATAGAATTTTCCTAAAATTCACCTCCTATGGGGATGTAAAAGGGTTCCAAAGTCTGTATGGAAAAACCTAATTATGCACAAGTAGAGCCGCTAGCAGACGCTAGTTTCTTGATAAATTGTTTTTTTACATGGTCCATAGTAATACTTCCAATATGTTTTAGTAATAAACAGGTTTTAAAAGTAGATATTTCCCCACATGTGATCTATTGATAAATAAAATTCAACAAATAAAATACACGCCTTATATTACGTCCCTAAAAGCAATCAATATAGTTCATACCACTATTCTTCCGCGAGAAAAAAATATCTTCATACATAAGACGATTAGGGTTCCGCAATCGAGCGAACAATTCGTTTGCGAGCGATTGTTAAGCCCTTTTGTGAGTGATTGGTTACTGATGTGTACCTACTGAGCTGATCGTTACACGAGAAGTAAACCGCAGTTGAAAGTTTATTTTATTATTGAGCTAGAATAATGCTTGATTATGAACGAAAATATCTTTAGGAAACTTTTTGACAGCATGGTTTGCGCAGTGCAATTCACGCTTTTTAACAATGTTATGTATTTTTTATTTTTTCAATTTAATTTTGTTTTATCAATGTTTGTGTTCATTGTTTTGTTTCGATACCTATATAGTTTTATTTAACCTCAATGAGTGTGACCGTGGCGTCACCGCGGGCCCTAACAAAATCCCAGCGCTGCGTTATCGCAGCATATGCTGAGTTAGGCGCCTTTTTGATCTTGCACAGATCATACAGTTATTTTTTTATAAGCACTTAATTCTACTATATTTTAATTCCAAAGTATTCTACTGTTTTTTTTTTTAAATTTTACTGTATGTGTAAGGTACGAATAAACGTTTTTTCTTTCTTTCTTTCAGTGGTAGACCGATTGGCTGCTGTGTTGCGTGTCGCGGGTTCGATCCCCGCACGGATCAAACATTTGTATGACCTAAAGATCAGGGTTCAGGGTCTGGGTATATTTTGTGTGTGAGTTGACATGTTTGTGAGCGCACCCACGAAACAGAAGTAATTCCAAGAATTCGTTCGTTATAAAAAAAATCACATATTCCTTACAGACAAATAAATCAGTCCCAGCTAATCGCCACATTCTCTCAAACCAAATCAAACAAAAAGTTACTCCACTAACCTCAGACGTTTATTTGTCTTGTCTCTTTTTCCTTCAAACAGCAGACATCCTTTCATTACAGAAATTCAATCACGCTAACAACAAAACATCGCGCTCAATGATCATCGGCCCAATAGCATTGTTTATTGGGGTGGCCATGATTTATGCTCTTCCGCAGGACATGTCCTTGCCAACGATGGCGCAAATTGTCCCGGCATTTGTCCTGGCCTTAGTAAATGTGTGGTGATAATTCACACGGACCACTCAGTGTGTTAATGTCGGTAAAAGTCCCGGACAAAACGGGACAAATTCATGTAGTGAGTAAATAAGGATGATATTATTTTGTCTGTTGGATATGTCCGTTAAGTTGGAGCTATATTTCTTCATAATACTTAAATGTCAGAGGAAATAACCTGACATGTGTTTGACCGGTCTTGATATATATTGAGAAAGGTCAGGCATTTATTAAAATAATTTATACAAGGAGTAGATATTCCTACTTTTCAGGTTTCTATGGTCTATTTTGTGTTCCACTGCTGAGAAAAGGCTTGCTTTTTCTCCTTCCAAACCTCACTGTTTTGAGCGATCTCTGGCCAATTTAGCCCCGCGAATACACAATACACAACATTTCACCTCGTTGTTTATACCGCGTACTTCGAAAGATTAGAACAATTTGCCTGCTGCGGTCTTCCCGTCCATAATATAGGTGTCTTCGAGGCTTGAGTGAATAAGCTCCTAATAAAAAAGCGCGATTCACCATCAACGATTGCATCACTGCTTACTATCTGGAGGGATCAGAACATGACCAGATCGTCACTCCACTTTCGCCGCAGTTGACATCGATGGCGTCAACCTTCCTTAATCATTCCTTCAACTAACATAATTTCTTTCAATTCCAAAAAGCCCTAAAAGTACCTACATAGCTTCACCAACCCCTTTTCAACACCTTTTACTTACTATTAAAAAACGGTGTTCCACTGCACATTATGGCCGGTAAGTATAAAAATACACCTTCCTCGCTCGTGCTAAACGAGCTATGGTAGGGTATGTGGGCTATAGTGCATAGGTATCAACGCAAGGACTCCACGAGAGCCCCTTGGCAACTGGGGTAAGGGCTTTCCACCTTACGGCAATAGAGATGGGCCTTGTAGGTGGGAAGCCATGGTGCAATGTGCCGTAAGAAATGACATACAAAATAAGTATTTGATGGAAATTCAATTATAAAACTATTTCTTTTTTTAATTTTAATATTATAAACTTGAAGAGTTTGTTTATCAAAAATAAACTTAATCATAACCATTTCAGTCAGATATTTTTTAACCGGACAATGATCATTCCATAACATATTGTACTTTTGTTTATGCCTGATTAATAATTATATATCTTTAATTAAGAAAAAAAATGGCATTGATTTTTATCATAATTATATTTTTCTGACAAAGTCCGAGTTTAAATTAATGGTTATTTTATGATAAACTTTACAAAGTTAGTAGCACTTTAATTTATCTTAATCACTGTCATAACTTTACAAGCATGACAAAAAAATATTATTACCTAAACTTGTAACTAAAAACACAACTTTATCGACATTTCCACCTGACTAGCTCCAACACTAGAACACATCAAAGTAATAGGTACAAGCATTTTGTGCTCGAAGCCGAGCGCAGTACTACGCCACTAAATTACCCTCTCGCCATAATATACCTAGCTAGCTGTACCTGGCACCGACCAGTAATATCTAATACGTGTTGTTACAAGTACCTGGAACTAGTATCTAAAAAATATTTGCAATAAGTACAACACGAAACACTGTGTTTGTTACTTAAAAGATTTACATCTAACTTTGAACTTCTTTTTTTAATTGATATGAACTATAGTGCTTGACTGCGATACTACCTGATGGTAAGCAGTGATGTTATCGTTGATAGTTAGGCAAACTAGTTTATTAAGAACCTATTCACTCAAGCCACACAACACATATACTAGAAACCGTCTTGGGAACTAAAGATCCTTATGCACATGACCATTACGGTATATCGAAAATTCATCACAATCAATAGGTACAGCTCAGCTTCATAAAATGTAGTACGTCATTAAAAATCAAAATTATTCTTGTCTCTAGGTTTCGTCTAGTTCCATTTACGACAAAAACAAGACAACCTTCAACCTAATCAAAGTCTCGGTATATTACAGAATCTTAGATACGAGTATATAATGGTATTCTTACCACTTCTTTTTTTGGGGTGCGAAATCATCCAATGTCTTCTCCCGGTCTAGGGTAGAGCGAGAGGGCGTGTCAAGTTTTACTGACTAAAAACACCCCTGTATCCTTGAGAATAGATGCATTCTAGGAACACGAAATTTCTTTTCAGAAATTTCCCCATAACCCGAGCGGGCATCGCCTATGGTTTTACTGATATCTCTTTGAGGAGCGCGTGGAACACTACACACCGTCGACGACTTGAGCTCGGTCCGAATGGTTGCCGGATGGCGAGTCACCCATTGCTCGTCGTCCAAAAGCCCGCGCCTATCGTGGCAGGTAATTTCAGGGTCAAGGCCACTGGTGCGTGAGGATGAAGTTTTATTCCGGGTTGGCGCAAAATATTTACCTTTTTCACTTCCCCCTCTCAACCCCCTAGCTATCGGTGGCTCCCTTTTGCGTCATATCACACAAAACAATTATTTTATATGCGCTAAATTATCTTAAAAACCTTAAATTGTGCTCACTATAGCTATACTAAGTACTCGATATGTTCCGAAATAAATGAGTGTTCTAGCTACTTCGCTACCGACGCTACGGCGCCACGTCGTAGCAAACAACGGGCTCGTAGCACGCTCGTAGACCCTCTACGAAAACGCTACGAGCGTAGCCACGGAAATATGAATACGTCTTGAGTTTTTGTAGCGCAGCTTTTAATGAGGGGCACATAACACGTAAAATTACTACATATAAATATTATTTCTTAATTTCAACCTCTCATACACCAAAAAAAAAGACGAAAATTACTTGAAAAAAAATAAAAGGACCCACAAGAACGACCTTTCTAAAAATTCTGATACGGAGACCGTAATTTTTAAATGTTTCATAAAACGTGACCCCTGTAATGAGAAACTTAATTTGTTCCCATAATAAATATGAAAAGTGGGATTAAGCATTTTTATGTCAAAGGATACTCGTTTGTGGAGAGATGACCTTGGCCTGAGATTACTTTAGTACTTTTGCGCTTTACACGTTTCAGAATTGGTCCTCTGACCTCTTCGCATCCTAGCGCTGTCGTGAAAATTTACCAAGTTATCATTAATAATAATAATTATTGTTAATTTTTTAACTAAGAATTTGAAGTTGAGTATTTGTTAAACTCTACTCAGGCTGGAAAATCTTGACACATTCTATAAACTGTAAATATTCAATTCAGAAACTGGCCTTAAACCTCCCAATGGTTTATTAACCATATTAGCACAGTAATGAAGCTGTATTCAAACGATACAAAGACAAAAATAATCAAATTTTTCAATCAATAAAAATATGATCATGCCACTCACCCTCTTGTTGTCTCGAAACTTCAACCAGCCACTGATGACACTATTATCTACATCCGTACAATCTTCCTCCTCCACCTCTGACCTCCTGGATAGCAGAGGAGACCCTCCAGGACTATCCAGGACCTCGCGTCTCCTCATCACAGGAGTGCATTGTTGGGACAACCTGCCCTCGTTGACTAGATCGCTCCTCCTGCCCAAGACTGGGGTAGCGTGAGCTGAGACTCCACCTAAAAGACCTCGCCGTGCTGTGAAGGGGCTGCCTTCCCAGGGTCTCTTCGAAGTGGTCTTGCATTCTGTATGGAGACATAAAGCATCGAAGTTGGCCAGTTCTACTGACACCCTGGTCTGAAGACCGCTGGGGTGCGTGGTCAGGATGGTCTGCTTGGCGATACTGCAGCCATGGCGGTGGACCTCTTCGCGTCTCTCCATTTTTTTGAAGTTCTTAGAGCACCAGGGCAGGGTCTCGTTGTATGAAATCCATTTGTGAGTGTTTTTGTCCCATCTAGAAAGAAATAAGAAGAAACAATTAAGTTTGTTACTAAATTCATTTAATACGTCAAAATATTGAATTTAATAGTTTGCAAAATGATCCTAACTCAGTATTTTATTTCAAAAATATTTGAATAAGTACCAACGTACGACGCGCAGCGGTGCGCCACCGGTACATGCTGGACATCCCTCCCATTCGCACAAAACGTTTTAAGAACACATTCATTGTGCATACAACTAAGGCCGCTATCCCACTGGCGTTTTACGAGTTGTACGTTGGCGTTTCTCCAACGTCTGCGCAGTGCCAACATTGCGCAGACGCGGCGTTAACTTCGTGAGCTTCTTGCGACAACGCTCGTAGAACGCCAGTGGGATAGCGGCCTAAGGAGTGAAATTATTTGCCAGAGTGTTTTTCCTGATAGCTGAAACCTACGGGTCTTTACGTCAAGTGCAAATAGGTTACTTCTAGACAAACGTGTTCCATCATCGACCACATCGTCGCTTACCATCAATTGAGATAGAGGTCATGTGTAAGCTTACATAAAGTTTAAAAAAAAAAACAATTTGATGTAATTTTATTTTTATTGTACCAAATAGATAAAACGGTTTGTATATCCTACATTTTCTCTCTACTAAACACTAAACTAATATTATCAAAATAAAGTTTAAAGCTCAAACTATCCAATAACATTTTGAATATTATTATAATAATATGGCCGAAGTGTGAGTTTTATTCTAGTATATTATGCCAATCACTAACCATCAGTTAATATTATGCGCAAACATATAGGATGTGGTAATAAACGTCAATTAAATTGCATTGCTCCAGAGTGGGTATTATATATGTAGTACATAATGGTTGCCACTGTATTGTCTGTTTATTTACCAGTTGTAGGCTATCATTAGAAATAATGTACCTTGTTAAATAACTAGACGACTACACTTGAAAGCTTTCTAAGCAGTTTGAAATTATCTTCAATTATTGGGCAGCTCTACTACTGTTCTGGCAATGATTGCCGGCAGATTTGATTGCCTTTATATCGGACATTGCTGTGGCAGACATGTTGCTGGCTATGTCCGATAGTGTAATTATGTATTTCTTTATTTGTGCGTGTTCTATTTTGTGATTTCTGTATGGATACTATTGGTTGCCTGAAAAAAGTGATTTTTTATTAGTATAGTTAGGGACTCGTTACGTAATATCTAGTACTTTGCTAGCAACTTCGTTCACGAGAATGTTTTCGTAAAACTTTAAGACTTCTTAAACTGTATTTTGAGGGAGATCTTGAAAAACTAATATCTTTATTATTTATTTTGACATAATATTACGTTACATTTTAGAATATGTGCCAAGTTACAAGTTTATTAACCCAAGGAATAAGATTCTCTCATAAAACCTATAACACCCCCTAAATCATTTATAAGGGTAAATTTGCAAAACTAATAATTTAAATCTTTTTTAGTCACTTGGGTTACTAGAAATAAAATGCTTCCCTACGTCTAAAAGGAAACCGTGTGCAAAATTTCACGCTCCTAGTCTCAATAGTTTGGTCTGTGAGTTGATATGTCAGTCAGTCAGTTTCTCCTTTTATATTTATAGTTAGATTATTGTGAACGGAGCCCAAACATTTGATATTGACAAAGTTAAATGTTACGAAATAGGCGGCTTAAACGTTACTAGTTAATATTATGTAACTAAAATAAATTATTGTGTACAGTCCGTACTGTAACATTTGGGCAACCTTTAACTTATGAAGGCCAAACTGAAAGTGGTTTCATAACCAATCCTGATGATTTGGTTCAAAAATTCATCATGGTAGTACTTTAATAAACCACGGCTACAGTTATTTTTTTTTCAATCTTCTTTTTTACGTTAAAATTACCCTCAACTTATAAACTCTCGCAAATTCCTTCACATTAATTTGATCCGTAATATTAAATATGGCGATGACAGAAACTTCAGTTTTGTGAATAAATTGGGCCACTGTAAACTTAAGTGGACCAAGACGAATAATTTCATTAAACAAAATTGACATTTTAATTGTACAATTAAGGACACTTAGAAGGTTCAATTAAAAGTAATTAAAACGAAGTTATTTCGGAACTCTAGACTCTTGATCCTACATACCCCATTACTTATAGGTAATTATTTCATTAATTAAAACAACTCGAACTTATAATCGAATCTTCCATATTTTGTGACATTTATACGAACTGGAATCAAGTACAGAATAAAAAAGAAGGAGGTATCATCATGAGTCACAGTAGATGCAGCATTACTGGCTGATTATATATTATGCGTCACAGCAGTTGCAGCATTACTGGCTGATTATGTATTATGCGTCACAGCCGTTGCAGCATTACTGGCTGATTATATTTTATGCATCACAGGAGTTGCAGCATTACTTGCTGATTATATGCGTCACAGCAATTGCAGCATTACTGACTGATTGTGTGTCACACCAGCTGCAAAATTACTAACTAATTGTGTGTGCCAGCAATTGCAACATTACTGGTTTATTTTTATTTTATTGTTGTTTTTCCTGTGCGAGTCACAAATAAATGTTTTCTTTTTTATTTCCTCTTTTGTTTCTATGTTACAATATTTAGGTTAAGGTACAACAGGTACCTTGATCATTTTACAAACTAAAAGCTACCACATACAGATAAAGTTTTTGATGTCAATTAAAACAAATTAATACCTATAAAATATTGCTTTTGCAAAAACCTAGTCTTGAAACATTTTCGAGCGTATAAACTGTGACATTGCCTTCATTACTTTGTAATAAACCAGACATTATTTCAGACAGCCTGTCTTTCTACCAAACCGTCCTCAAATTGCCTTCAAAACGGCTTTTATTGTAATAATTTGAAAGGTCATAGATCTCGTCCCATTTGTAGGGGGTCTTAATCTATGGTACATTTGAATGGGTTTCCCGAAAACTCTCTTTAATGAACTTAGAGTCTTCATAATTCTTCGAGGGGTTGAATTTAGATGTCGTGATCATTTATTACTTGTTTTTAATAGGATTAAAGAATGCAAAGCTCTCGTTTATATGTTTGGCGATGGGTCATTATTTTTGAGCGGAGTGTTATTAAAATTGGTAATATTTTAATAGCACATTAACTCGAGTACTAGACAACGGTAGGCATCATTAACTTTACGTTAATAAATTAATATCTGTCAATCTATTGCCGCATTTTATTTTGTCTAATATTAAAAAACATTATAATATTTAAAAAAATAAAAACATTTTTACTTTGAGCAGAAGTTATAGAACACAAATTTTTAGTATGTGTTGTTGTGATGTTTATTTTATATGATTTTTATACAATTATGATATATTTATATTGTTTTTTATGTGTATTTTTCTTTCAAAGTTATTGTTTTTTTCGGAAACAAGTATCATGTTTGTAGTTATTTTTGGTGTCATTTTTTTGGCTGTTTATTATTATGTGTGAACATAATAATAAACAGCCAATTGTTAAATAAATAAACACATCCAGCTACGGTCCGGTTCTAATCGTCTTTCTCTTGTTTCTCAGCGTGAAAAACCATCTAAGGCATTATTTATTTTTTTAAGATGGGAAATCATTCAATGACTTATCATTTCTGGTCCGGAGCGAGGAGGAGTGGCAGGCGGTCGCCTCCTTCCGCAAAACAGTAATGATGAAGGCGGCCGATCGCAAGAGGAAACGGTCCTCACGCCCCAACCACCTCCAGGATTCTAATCCCGATTTCCAGCCACCGAAGGCGCGGGTTTGCGGACGACGAGTAATGAGTGGCTCGCTCGCTCGTTCGTAAGGGCCCAGCAGGGTCGAAGCCTACTGGTGCCATGGGTAGTGTGAAAGCGAAACCCGGGGCCCCGGGATGAAGGCAAAGAAGGAACAGGAGTGAGTTTTTAGTCAGTAAAAGTCTGACGCTATCTCGTGCTCCGCCCAAGAGCGGAATTTGTCATATATGATTTACCCACGTAAAAAAAAGAATATCTTTGTATTTTTTATCCCACTGCTGAAAACAGAGTGTAGTGTTTTACAAATCTATTTGTATATCTATCTCTTGTTGACTGAAAACAACATTCCAAAAAAGTATTCAAAAGTCACGTTACCAATACTTACTTCAAGCACATGTAAGCCGTCGGGTTCTCAAACAAACAAGCACAATTCCTTTACCTAGCCTATCCTTCTGCGAACCACAATAAATACGTCTTTGTAATTCTTCAGAACTTCAACAGAACAAACAGTTGGAAGGTTGTAACAATAAATAATGTATGAAAAGCCGTTTAAAAGCCGGTTACCGGCGGACGGTAAACGATGGTCATTACCATCATTAGAGTTAATACTGTCGGTAATGATATGCTTACTGTCAATGAATAATGAACGGTTTGCAGTCATTTTGTAGATGGTTCTAAGTGCCTTTGTGCTGCGGTAAGCAGACAGGGATTTAAAATTGGTTAGTAAGACAACTCATTATAAATTAAACAAAATATGTGGTGTAATTTGTGGCAACCAGAATTTTTAGGGAACTTGATAGGTACAAATACAAAATGTTTTATTTCTATAACAAGTAGTTTAGTCTATGACTGAAGTTTCCTTTTAAGCATGATGATGCCTGTATTAGGAGACTCCTTTGCGTTGACTGTTTAAAAATTTAAATATAATCTATGTACTTAACAAAGTTTTTTTTATTATATGTTTCACTAATACTACACTAATACTAATACACTTTTTTCGAGACTAATAATATTATTAGAAATTTATCGCTCGCTCGCTTGTGATTTGTGTGAGGTATGCGAGATGTGATAGGTGTGTGGGTGATGTGAATGTGTGTAGGTGGGTGATGTGAATGTATGTGTATGACGGAAGATATATGTGAGGGTGTGATGGTGCATGTATAACTAATTTCCACTTATTGTAATAATAATAGGTAATAATTTAAAACTAAATCAGCAATCTGATCGAGTTTCATGATTTAAATTAAATTACAACTAGAACGATATTGGTAGATAGCGGCACTGAGAAAGGAAAAATCACCTTTCTGCTATTAGACAATCTGACGTACAGCGAGTGTCCACCCTTACGTTAATGACAACTCTACGGTCCGGACTAAGCGTTTCGCCTCGTCGTTTATACCATGTACACCGAAGGACTGGAACCATTTGCCTGCTGAGGTCTTCCCGTCCGATTATAATTTAGGTTTCTTCAAGGCTAGAGTGAATAGGTTCTTAATAATTAAAACTAGTGCGCTTCACCATCAACGATTGCATCACTGCTTACCATCAGATGGGATCGCAGTCAAACACTAGCTTAAATCGTATGAAAAAAGACAAAATAAATCGGTCACCCATCAAGTCACTGACCTCGACCAACACAGCTTAACCTCACAAATATATCGATCCATGCTTATTCAGCCATGAGTCCTCCGCATAGCTATTACTCTGCTTGCCACAATACTGCACCCACCCTCAGCCGTTCAGAGCCATGAATTATGTATGGCATAATGTAGTCCAGTTGTGTACGTCTGTTTGTCACTACATTACTGTACAGCGCATTGTATTTGAGTGACGTGACATAACTTGACAGGTAAGAGAGAATGGGGGAGGGGGTTTTGAAACCATGATTGTTAAGGTATTAGTTAAGTAAATGATGGAATCGTAGAGGAAGGCAGAAGTAATTGAGGGGGAGAACTTTTCGTTTTTAAGTAATTTTGTAGGGTAAATAACAAGTGCAGTCCCGTTCCATATCTCTATAACGATATAATGTCAAATTGACAGCTGTCACTTTATATGTCTTTACGACACATAGTAATTCTATAAATTAATATTGCAGTTCGATCAAAATGTGACAATTTTACGATTAAATTTTAGGAGTCCTTAACCACAGTTACTTTATGAGCTCCTATATCAATCAAGTCAAATATAACAATTTTATTTGCAAATCTAGGTACACCCAGGTTTCAACGATGCGCGGACCGCTTGGAAGACACGGTGGAGCATGCGGTGGAGGTATGCCCCACTTGGACGAAGCACCGCTGGGTCCTCGTGGAAGCGATCGGCTTACACGTCACGCGCCGAGCCCTGGTTCAAGAGGGAATGGGATGCTGTAACATTCTTCTGAAAAGCAGTAATTTTAGCAAAGGTGCCTACATGAGTGAGGGTAGGTACACTAAAGATGCAAAAGTCCATAGTAAATACAGAACAAAAATCGTGTGAAGCGAGAAATGACGCCATCTAGCATAAACCAGATTGAAATGTTGCTATTGATAACATTACATTATACTGTTAATAGATGGCGTCGCTGTGCTTAATTAATGCTTATTTTTGTAGTACTTTCTTTTTGTTTCTTTAAATATTGAAATAATTTATAATTTAAGTTAAAGAGATGAAGATATTAAAATTGAATATCAATTTATAAATATTTGATTATCTATGTGTTAGTTTTCAAACTTGAGAGGGTAGGTTGAATAAGGATTTATAAATAATAACTAGTAGGTAGTATGGAGTATAAATGATACTTAGACCAAAAAATTATGACTAAGCTCAATTGTTTGTTTGCCAAGTTAATTTCGATTATCTCGTCCCAGCGCCTTTCGTTAATTGTTTTTTTTTTAACCAGGTGTATTGTCTACTTATTTTACCAAAATGAGTAAATATGCATTGTTATATAGATTTAGTAAAAAGAGCTCCAATAATTGCTAAGCATAATCAAGGTAAAAACTAGTCAGAAGACGCCAGAGAGACCAGTGTAAATGTAAGTAGTTTTTTTAACTCTTTTATATAACAAAAAACTCCTATATAATAATCATTATTGGGTATTATATATTTATGTTTTATTGTTGCAGAGAAAAAAAGTTGTTCTATGGATATGACGATTTGAAGAAGAGGGTTCTTTAAAACACCATCTGGCAGACTAAAACTAATAAACATATTGCAGTGTCAAACCATGATAAGGGAGTATACGAAGAAAACGGACATCTGTCGACGAACCACTATGCTAGTTTATTTGACACAAGCGTTGGCACTGTCCGTCGGAGGCTTGCTTACAGAAAACTATAAAAGGGCAAGATTGCAGTTTGCTTTGGATCACATAAACTTTGATTAGAGTAATATCATGTTTACTCATGAAAAAACTTTTAAGTCCAGTGAACACGGACGGTTTTGTATGTGGCTACTAGGTAATAAATAATTATAATACTGATTTAATATTATTCACTCAGTGCTTATTCTCTGTATTAACTGGAGACCTTGTTATGTGTGTTTAACTTAATATCCGTAATTAATACATTAAAAAAGTTATGAACACTTGATATGTTGTTGTGCAATTTTATAGTTTTTAGCCTACATTTAATCTTTTTGATCTTTGTGATAAAATTATCTGGTCTTTTGTTTGTTTTTGTTAAGGTTACATAAGCTTCAATCCTCTTTCCAATATTGGAAACGAATACTTAAGCTATGGCCTCAATAAGAAATTATATGTAATATTATAATCTTATTCGGTGATTAATAAACGGTGATTGTTAAATTTGAATAAGAAATTGTAAGAAATAAACATATTATTTTTTTAATAGTGCTTTTTTGTTTGATGAGCCTGTTTACCAGCATTTTTTTCGTCTTGCTGAGTAACTACCCACTTGAATATACACCCACTTGAATTACAAATAAATATCCACTTGTTAACTTTGATATAATATTCCTACCGATTTCTTTAGTTTGCCATTCATAACTTACAAAAAGTGTGAGTACTACGTGAGATTTGAACTCACGGCTCATTGATTTACGCATCTATCTGCACATGCTAAACCACTAGGTCAACATGACTATAGTTTGAATGATGAAATTATGAACTACAATCAGTTGTTGACGACAATGATGACGCAAGTGTCTATTATTTGTTGAACTAAAAGTCAAGTTTATACTTTGTGAGATTGCCTTTGGTCGCTACTTAGCTGTGAAGAAACCAACGCCATCTAGTTTAATTTTGTAAAACTTGAACTTTAACGTGCAAGGGAAAATAGGCGTTAAGGTACCCAAGCACTTCTAAAGGTTCACTGTACACATCCTCACGCGCCAGCCGCTACTATAAGAGACATCCCGGGTATCAGGTATCGCAGAGCGATTTCCGGCCAACGTAGGGGCGAGCATATGGCCGACGAGCAACGGGTAGTTCGTCGTCCGCTCGTCCTATAAAGACTGAGCCCGTGTCGTTGACGGCGCGTATTATTCCACGCGTGTCTTTAAAAAATGTCAGTGAAACCGTCCAAGAGCCCAGCAAGGCCAATACCAGCTTGGGCCATGGGAAGGCTCCTAAAAAGGATACTAACGGTCCTAGAACGTGAAGGAACATAGGTATGATAAATGTTTCTATAAATTTTTTTAGTTCATAGATTGTTGGTTTGTTGGCTTGCTATACGCTTTGGTGCATACTGTAAGTATAGCAAGCAATGGATAAATAAATAAATAATAATAATAGGTGCGAGGCATGTACTTAAACAAAAATTTTTACAAAAACATCTAACATCCACCAATCCACACAGTGCCAGCAAAGTGGATTACGGCCCATTCCCTCTCCTAGAGAAGAGGTCTGAATCCCAGCAGTGGGATCGTTTACAATTAGAAGTCTGAATATGCTTATAATGCCTACGCATTAATCGCAATAAAAACAAACCTGTTCATTTCACTTTATTTGAAACTACAGCAAGCCTTTTGTCTTAATTAATAAGCCCACAATACCATGAAAACACTTTAAATACCGCTTTAATTGCGAAACAGCACAGATGTTAATCAGCTTCCCCTTAATTCCCATATCCGCATTAACCAATAAGAATTCACATGGTGAACATCTACTGCAGCTCCCACAACATCCGCACCATTCTTACATTATTTCATTAACGTAAATAAATATATACAAAATTCTGAATCGGCTCCCATCGGATTACACAGCAATCCACTTTGCAATGGCGAGAATTTCGCTTTAATTCACACTTGTGCAGTTTATTTGCACTGCACTGTACATCTGTACGTTTAATCGTCTGTTTTGATACGCGCTTTATTGTAAATGAGTAATTTGATTTAGTTATACAAAACGCAAAATGTATGGACCAAAATGGACGATAAATTTATCAAATCAAGTATACAATTCAAGCTCCCCGAGGCGTAGACTTGAATATAAATAATGTATTGGTAGGACCCAAAATAACAAAAGGTTATACTCAAAATCTTAGCCTTGACCGTGGCGGTATTGGAGCTGCCAGCTAAAGATACTAAAAGGAACCTTTCTCAAAATGTCACCAAAACTCTCCAATATTAAATCTTTTGAGACCAAATATCGTAGCAGAAACTTTCTTCGTTCCCACAATTGCGATAGTTCAACATCTACCAACTACAAAGAAACCAGTTCCATACACATTACCTAACTTCGCTCGTGGTCGGGTAAATAATGTGGACAGAGCTACATCACGTGACTATTAAGCTGGTACTAAGTACCCCATTTATTTGCTCGCCAGTGTAATATCGGTGATCTTCGCGGAGGAAGATAAAAGAAAGATAATTCTTTGGTTATCTTTTCAATTATCTCCTTACGTTTGATTAGCCGAATTTATTTGGTATTGGTCGGCTTTGTCGGCGCCAATAGTTTCAGAAATTCTAGCGGAAAATTTAGGAATTGGTTTTGCTAGTGATAGTATTGAAGATGAGAAATTTTTAAAATTCATAAGGAGGTATGTAGGTATTATTAACATAATATACGTAATCTCATCAACTTTAAACTGGAATATCTTTATAATAATAATAATAATATTTATTTGTTTAAAATGTTAGTACAAGATACACAAAAAATTAGGTACATCAGTTTAACACGAATATTCTATTATTCTAAAATGGTTGGAAATTTAATCTATATGCTTTTGTATACTTTTTATCACTATACGCCTATCTAGATATCTAACAATTTCAATAAAAATAAATTATCTTACTGACCCACATAAAAAATACTGACGAATTCTATTTCCGCATTTTTGCAAACAAAGCGAACGTTGGGTCCATCAACAAATTCTATACACAGCCAAAAGAATGAGACGCATCGTTTTTTCTCTAATACCAGACCCTTTGAACTGTCATCAAAATAATCGTTACGGGTCGCCTCTCCTGGATTCAATTTTTATACCAATTCGTTTAGAAAAGTCTTTCTTCAAACCAGTTCAAAATGCTTGAAACCCTTTTTAATTGGAAAGCTCGAATGGTATAATTTTAATTTGAAATATTCATTCGTGGCTGACGTCGCGTCGGTGGTAAGGCTATAAAACGTTCTTTTAAGTGCAATAAAGAGATCGTGTTTCGTTTGCGGGCAAAAGGTTTTGAAAGATGTTGTGCCACATTTTTTTCTTCCAAGTTGACCTCGTAAAAATGTGGAATTTAAAATGTAGGGGAGTTATATTTGCATAAACACGCTGTGTGCCTACGGTAGTAAATATTTTATTTACGCCTTTTATTTCTACCTTTAAGATGAAGTAACCGTAACAGCTCTCTCATTAACATGTTGAAATATACATTTTTAAATTGGTTACAAATAAACGGTTGTAGCACTCTTAGGTTTCTATACATTAGTGTACGTTTTTGCATTGTTTTTTTTAGTAACTTTTCATAGACGCCTGAATAAATAAGCATATTAGTGGCTTCGCCCGTGTGATGGAAGAAAATTATCCCAATGGGAACACACTCCTGGGATAAAAAGTATCCAATTTGATATTCCAGGATATATATATGGTCTACCCGTGTACCGAGTTTCATCAAAATCCGTTCAGCCTTTCAAATGTGAAGAAGTAACAAACATACACACATACTCGCAAACATTCGCGTTTACAATAATAGTGTTATTCGATACCTTATCTAGCTTCAGTTTCTACAATATGACGTTCACGAGGGTATCCTCGTGAACAACTACATAATTTATAAATAAATGATTGTTTTAACATGACCCATTATGTACTAGTTAACCTGTGATCTCCAAAAAACAATCATCATACTCTTCAATAACAATATCCATTCAAGCACACAAAATCCCGGTAAAACCATCTTCCACGAACATATTTCCTTCACTCAAAATTCAGCTCCAGCGCACAACAGCGATAATCTTACAACTGTTTGGCGTCGTCAAATGAAGCGAACGCAATCACGTATTGGTTTAGGACGAGCGTGCGGGCTGCGGGCACAACCCGCCCGACTAGAAGATAAGTTTCTTGTTCAATAGAGCGTGCCCACAGACGACTTGCCATTTAGCCGGGTTATTGTCTGATTGTGATGTATACGGTAGCGTTCTAATGTTGTTTTAGGCAATTTATTGAATTTGTGATAATGTTTTGTTGGTTCTGTTATTGCTTCTTTTGGTTAGGTTATTGAATTTAATTATAAAGTCCATATAAACTTTTATGTTATCGCTAAACACGTTAATACTCTTTTTTTTTTTTTTTTAAGGTGGGAAATCATCCAAATGACTTCTCGCGCTCTGGGTGGAGCGCGAGGGCGTGTCAGACTTTTACTGACTAAAACCACACCTGTATCCTTCAATTACCCTTTGCGTACTAGGACTACGGGTTGCCCTTTCGGAAATTCTCCGCGGTCCTAGCTAGCGACTACTCTAACACTGCAATTTAACTCTTGTAGTCCATTAACAACCTCTCTAACAACGGAATTCCTATCATTACGAAAGGTAACAACCAAAACGTTTATAAATCTAAAGTTATTGCTTTCATTATAGTGCACGTAAAACAAAGGAAACCAATCTAGACCAACAACGATCTCCATAAAGTTTCCTCGTATCGCACACACCCATAATTCAATGCATGCACACGGTTTTATCCAACTTAAATTACCTATTTTTCATTTCTACATCCAGAATGAAAGGCAATATGCGATAGGATTGGATACAATAGCTTTGATCCAATAGACTGGAGATCCCAGTAAGTTGCTCAAGCAAGTTAAATAGCTGTGTATAGGTAAAGAGCAGTTTAAATTAACTTTGCCGACTGCTACAGCCCGGCTCGCTCTTAATGTACCAACTTAATAATATGAAGAAGTTGAAGTCTAAAATTTTAAACGACATGTATATTTAAAGTAACCACCTGAAGAGACGTTCTTAATGATTTAACTGCATTGATCCAGTCTTAGAGTTTGATGGAATTCATTATGTAATGAAACATGTTCCATTTTATTGTAAGACTAGTTTTTACCCGCGGTTTCGCCCGCGTACATAAAATATAGCCAATGTCAATCAGGAGTAAAGCAGCTTTCTATCGGTGAAAAAATGTTAGCAATCGAACCAGTATTTTCAGAGATTACCTCTTTTTAATATTAGTGTAGATGGTCGTTTAATCAGTTGAGTTGCGTCTGGCGTTCAAGCAGATAGAGTTAAAATTACTATTTAGTACTACACTATAGAACAGTAGTGTGTAGAGTATATGTATTTACACTAAAGTTAAAAAAACTTATTTTTTAATTAACTTATAATTGTTGGGAAGTTTATATACGAGTATTTTTAATCCATCTCTGACCCAAAATACGGCTATATAGATGATATCATACTCTAAACAAAACGTCCAAAGTAACTTTTAAAGCATAATGCATTTCGCAAAGTTAATTAAGTGTAAATAGCAAAGCGGATTCATTCTCCAAAACATCCTTTGAGCATCCAGTCCAAGGCTTCTAAGCGAAGCTTCAGGTTACAAAATCAACGACCGCTGACCATTCACAATGTTTCAATCAGGGAGTATCGATCGATTGTAGGTTCGCATCCCGTATGCAGCCTGTTACACATTTATAGTTCGCCTGCGGACTAGCGTGCGGTAAATATAACTGCATGGCTGGATGATCCAGTGAATTAGGATAAGTAATTTTTAATTGGATCAATGACGTTTGTTTTTGGAGTATTGTGGTTGTGGGAATGCTTTTGAATTATTTTAACATTTATAGGGAAATTAATGTCTCATTTTTTGTAAAGAATACAGAAGTCCACGAATATCTATCTATCGTTATGTACGATAGGACTTGTATATCTGTATGAACAGGTTCTGTAAAGTCAACCAAAGACTAAAACGCGACAAAAACCAATTGGTGAAAGCTCGTCGTTGTGAATACTGATAATTACGTATTCCAATTAAAAATGACAAGACTAGCATCAATCTGAAGATACTTTCCGAATGAAGATGAGAGATGACACATCATTCAATGTGCTAAATCTCAAATATTAAGTATGACATCTGACCAACTTAATTATATCAGGACGGTTAATTGTAAATAAACAAAAATAAAACTATAGGGAACTATGAGATGTTATAAGAACTATTTTTTTATAAGTGCCAGCTGTAAAATTAAAATAATAGGCAACGAAAATGTTTTGTGGTATAAAACTAATATGTTACTACGGTTAACGTCAAAATAATTTGTTGTGATAAATCGTTTCGGTTCTACATAATTTATAGCAGTGAAGCCACGATTTATTGTTTAGTAAGCTACATTTTCTGAGAATTGTCTAAAATTATTATAGAACCTAAGTTTCTTCTAATGAAAATAAGTTAATTCAATCTCCTGGAAATATTAGCATTTCCAGGAGATTGACTTAACTAATTTTATTGGAAATTTTTTGTTAAAGTTATAAAATTTATTTATCGTAATCTAATTTTAATTACCTTTTCAATTTTAATCATTTTATTTTTGTTGGTTTTTTTTATTTGTTACTTTTATTTTTAACTTCTAATTATTTTTTATAATACATTCATATTTTATGATTTTTAATTTCATTCATATTTTGTATTAAAACTTTTCATGGAGTGACACTGGTTTCTAAGATATAGGCTCCGTTTTTTAGGCGCCCATACAGGCTTTTTTTAAATTAACATATATGTCTAGTTATAGGCTAGTTTAGTTTTTGTCAGGGTTTCACTGTTTTTAATCTCAACCTTAAACCATTTCGCCTCGTTGTTTATACCGTACACCGAAGGATTGGAGCAATTTGCCTGCATCGGTCTTCCCATTCGATTATAATTTATTTAGGTGTCTTCAAGGCTAGAGTGGTGGATTATGGCCCTTACCCTCTCCTAGAGAGGAGGCCTGAGTCCCAACAGTGGGAATATTATAAGGCCGACTATGCTATGCTATGCTAAGGCTAGAGTAAATAGGCTCTTAATAAACCAGTACGCTTCACCATCAACGATTGCATCACTGCTTACCGTCAGGTGGGATCGCAGTCAAAGTGTTTGACTGCGATCCCACCTGACGGTAAGCATGTTTATATGAAAAAAAAAACTTTTTACATCCAACCGCTTAAAACTGTCTTTAGAGCTTTGATGAATAAAAATATTATTATTAGTAAACTATAAAGCTATCTGATAACACTATTAGACTAATAAATACATCTATGAATTTTAATTAGCAGTACGACGATATACATAGATGTGATTCCATCTAATTCCACCAGACCACGCGATTGCTATATCTGGCTTGTCTCAGAAACCGTCATAATCAAAAGCCGACATCAAATAGTTGTCACATTATCATCTCAATTTCTAATGTGATTAGTATTCATAACTCGTGTACTTGTCGCTGATATGATCTGTTTGGCGTTAAGTTATGGGATATTTGAGGGATATTGTGGTCATCCAGATATTAAAAAAAATGAGAAATCAATCATCATCAATCATCAATTCAAACGATTGAACCAAGGATGGATTGATTGATCAATCAATACATATTCGGTTCAATATTTCTGTATGAATGGCTTCAGTATTTCTGCATAAGTCATCATCATCAATCATCAATTCAAACGATTGAACCAAGGATGGATTGATTGATCAATCAATACATATTTGGTTCAATATTTCTGTATGTATTTCTGCATAAGTGCGAACGAGTGACATTCGTATCTTGTATGAAGACTCTTTTAATTTTATTTTAACTATATTATTTGTTATTATAGCGGAAATAGGTATACTGTTTTCAGGCACATTGTGAAATTACAATAAAGTTACGAGTAAAAAAATATGAACTCTTTGCCTACTGTTTATGAGATACAGCCCACTGAGACACGGGCAGACAGACAGACGGACAAACAGACGGACGAACAGTGGAGCCTAGTAATAGGTTTTAACACCCTTTAGGTACAAAACCTTAAAAAAACGCTCTGATTGATCACACAATAGCGGTAAAAATTGCTATCAGAATTTTAGAATCTTTACTGTCTATTTTAGCTTAAAATAAAGTATGTATTTATGTAGTATATTTTTTGGTTTTGTGTTTTGTACATATTTTATTAAAATTCTCTTTATTGTGTAATTGTTCCTAAAGACTAAAAACGCCCATTGTTTTTGTGTCAATAAACTAATCACAAGAACCAACATCAGACTTCACAATAGCCTCACAGAGTCACAACTCAAAGACACGGCTCCTTCACAAACTGAAGACTGACATACAGTCCTAGTCGAAGGCTGATATACAAGTTAGCATACTAAATACAGAGACTAAATTAACTAAACCTCTTCCTCCTGTATCTTGCTCCACACTAACCGTACAAGCAAAACTGTGCAGTTAATATAACGTAGTTAACTAGTATGTCAAAGGGCGACACCGTCGTGAATACGCAATCACTAAGTAATCGCGTATCGGTAAATATATTGCTTATTTAAGAGCGGCATGGCGGTGGTTGTGTTAGCGTTTGATGAGGTTTATGTAACTATTTTGAGGTAACAATGTTAATTAGTAGTTATTGAGGTCTTTTTAGAGCAGTGTATTTTTGAGCAGTGGTGGCCGAGGGAGCAGTGGTGGCCGAGTGGTAACGGCCCGACTTACGAGTTGTAGGTCGAGGGTTCAAACCCAGCCAGGCGCATTACTTTATGTAATTTATATCATCACCACTGCTCTCAAAACGGTGGGAACATCATAAGGCCGACTATGCTAAACTATGCTAAGGTTTTTTTTCGAAGGTGAGAAAACGGTGCGGACCGACTGCCCTCAAGTTACTTCTGCCTATCCTAGCGGGTTCAGCCGCCTCCTGCCAGAGGCTCTACATGGGGAACGTTGGGTCCATGATCCTATACGGAGCGCCGGTATGGGCGCCGTCTCTGCAAAAGCGACCGGCGGCCAAGAAGAACGTGTCTTAGAAGGTAATGGTCGTCCGGAAGGTGCGGGGATAACACACGGTTTCTCGCGAAGCGGCGAGCCTCCTTGCCGGCCTTGGTCTTGGCCCGAAGCAACAGTCCTTGCAATCATGCACGATTTGCACATGAAGAAGCAACGCCGGGGCGAAACTCCGCGGCATGACGAATAAAGTTCCAGCGGGGTCTCAAGGCGATATGGCGACCGCTACTATCGCAACCTAGTATTGGGCACGTTGTCGTCAAGCTACTTTTTATGTAAATGTCGTACAACTGATTACTCACCTGAGTCACCAGTCATGAAATACATGTGCCATGTCCTGAAAAGCACAATGGATCATTTGTTTCGTACTTTTAGGACTAGGGCTCCAGGGTAACCAGCGGATCGATCTTTAGGAAATCGATATTTTAGAACTCGATTTATTACTGAATCGATTCAATAATCTATCATCTTTAGAAAGAAACGCCATCCCTAACAGCCACCTGTATCTTAGCGATTTTTCTTGTCAGTGTAAACCAATGCAATATGCCCCTTCATGCACAATACAAAATAAACTTGCCACAGTTAAGCGAACGTTCACAAAACTATTGTATATTCTAACGAAGCGTTGTCCTGTTTGTTTAATTGTCCGTCTGTTAGTTTTCAGTTAACCGCCGAAATGTTTCAACGCGCAACGAAATACGGGAAATGAACTAAATAAACGGAAATGTCGTTTTCACCTATATTTGAGTGTCGTTTTTTGTGTGTTGCATACCTACTTGCCAAAGTGACATTTGCAGATGGGTAGTAGCAGATGTCAGGATTTGCTCAATATGTTCTTTCTTGTCTCACTTCGAGATTAAGGTTTCTGCAATATGTAAGAGATTGGCTTAAGCGCTAGGAGTTCAAGGGCAGATTGTCATCATTTCACCAGCATTTTTAAGTTTAACCGGATACGGCTGAGAACCCGCATCTTACATAAAGCGTCTACCTATCAAATCTTCACAACCCAGTTACCAGGCAACACGGTATTCCTTGGATATACTGATGGTCATACTTTCTGGCGTCTGACAACCTATAACGACTGTCAAAGAATTATTAATGACAACCGGGACCAACGGCTTTACATGCTTTCCGAGACATGTGACTTTAAAAATTCACATTAATAGCTACTTGCTCGGATTCTTTTTTTTTTAATTAGATGAAAGTAATTTTTAGAAGCATCTTCGTGATTTTTTTTTTCTATCGTACTAAACTAGCTTATTATGTTATGAACACACTATCTGAATTCATTAAACCCCGTTCGCTCGGTCATTGTCTTTCTATTGTGTCTCTAATTACGCTACTCAATAGGTTTATCCTAAAGAATTACACATAGGTATTTTTCTGATTCTATTTACTGCAGTGTGGATCATATAGTTTGGCGCATTGTAATACTCGAGATTAGCTTCTGTAGGCCTCTTAAAAAAAATATTGCGTTGGAGAGTAGATACTTTAAGTACAAAGAAAACAATCACTGCTAGCTCCATTAACTTGACCATAACTCCTAGAATCAGAACCCCATAACCATATTTCACGTAAACGAACCAGAAAACGCAAAGAAATATGCTATCAATTAATTGATCTCACACCAATCTTTGATTCAATTAACGAACCAATTGATTGGGAAATACTTTCAATTAACTGTTAGCCAATGGATTACCGTCATCTGGAAGGTCGTTGTCCGGCCGGAAGTGACGCAATAGGGTCGTGCGCCGGACCGGAAACTATTACAAGTGACCCTCGCGACGTACTGTGGACTATGGGGTTTTTGTCCCTATAATATTGACTATATCTAGCAATATGATGGGTTTTGTGAGGGTTATGGCCCATATGGTATGGATCCGGGTTTAAAAAGGATACAAAGATAAGTCAGTGATACATAAAATCGGCTTATATTATTCTGTACACTGCAAAACGTTGGTTTCGCAGTGTACGGGTCACGGGAAAATTGCTATAATGATGTACATTGATTGGTAATTGTGCATTGTTGTTGTTTGCAGACAGAGAAGCTCCAGGTATCATTTTCTGCATTTTCAATAGTTCCAATTTTATTCGAGTTTAAATTTTTACAACCATCCAACAATTTTTAAATTATTGCCTCCAATACTTATGGGCCAAGCGCATTCTCTTGTTATTTGTGGTTCGTTCATTATTTAAAATTAGAAACCAGAATCCTGAAGGCAAGATTGCACTAATTTTAAATAATAAAAGAGAACGCCATGAAAAATAATTTTCAGTAATAAAATCACTGTTACAGGGCCAAGAAGTTGACATACAGGCCAGTACCTACAAAATCTATGTGACTGAAACAAGTTCTTGATGTAGTCACCCTATTTTTCAATCAGTAAAAATTTAAAGACTTTAAGACCTAGACTAGTCAAATACGATCACTTTCTGTTTCCACATGACCAGTCACCCACAATAAAAGTCACCTTCCCACACAGCCTCCCCCTACACTACCCACCACTATCACACAATCTATTCACACACAACCCTCTCTCCGCCACGTCGGATAAACCGGAGATGGGCGCGTGCCGGATGCTACCTCTATCACTTTACCGAAGTGATATTTTTGGATACGGTAAGGTCGCATTCCGACTCTAATATCTATTTTTGTTAGGTTTTATTGAATATTTTTGAAGTATGCAAAAGGATTTGTGTATGAATTTAGATGTTTGACCTTGACATTTTAACCTGGCTTTTGGTAATTTTGATGACTTTGACTGTCGTATCGGGTCGTCAGAAGTGTGAAAATCAAAAAATCAGTCTATGCAATGAATAATGTATCACCCACTGGGTTTTTTTGAGCTAAAGCCGCAATCTACTCATAATTGGGAGAAGACGAGACAGGTGATGATTTAGTAATGTACCACAATCGCAACTAATATCCATTGAGCTCAAAAAGATTTCACAAGTACCTACCTACTTTCAAAACTTTCAACGTTACACGCTACAGGGTATTTGTAACTAAAATTTGTGGCCATAATATATTTTGAATACTACTAATGTTCAACAACTTTCTTAAAGAAAGTCACAGTCAATTCCGAATAATAAATTTGTACTGTATTTGTCCCTATAGTCTTGTCAAGATTGGAGGTGTGGTGGCACAGACTGTAGAGTGTTGGCCTGAAATTGAGTAGAACCAAAACGGAATACTTGTTCTGCGATTTCGGCGGTCTCTCCAATCCAGTGCCTTTAGCTCTTGCTGGAACGCCCATACCGATCTGCTTCGACTTTCGGTACCTCGGGTCACTCATCCAAGGGGATGGTGAGGTAGACCGGGACGTAACATATCGGATCAACGCAGGATGGATGAAATGGCGACAGGTCACGGGAACAACTTGTGACCCACGGATGCCCCTCAAGTTGAAGGGTAAAATCTACAAGTCCGTGATAAGACCTGTCATACTGTATGGATCAGAATGTTGGGCTGTAATAAAAGACGGATGAAAAAAGATTGCACGTAGCGGAGATGAGAATGTTAAGATGGATGTGTGGTGTGACGAGAATGGATAAAGTGAGAAATGAGTATATTAGGGGAAGTTTGAAAGTAACGCCAGTGACTGAAAAGTTGAAAGGGTATCGTTTGTCTTGGTATGGTCATGTGAAGAGGAGGGATGAAACGCATGTTACTAAAAGAGTTATGAGTTTACATGTGGATGGATGGAGAGGGAGAGGGAGACCAAAGAAAAGATGGATGGATTGTGTGAAGAGTGGTATGAAAGAAAAGGAAGTTAGTGATAGTATGACGAGTGACAGGGCAGAATGGAAGAAGAAAACTTGTTGCGCCGACCCCAAATAACACGGGACAAGGGCAGGAAGATGATGATGATTTGTTCTCATAGATATCAATTCCAATCAGTTTTTTTTTTTCACGAAATAAACCAGTACTTGACTGCGACCCCACCTGATGGTAAACAGTCATGTTGTCGTTGATTATAAGCTGCTTTTTATTTTGGGACTTTACTACTACTTTATCTTAGAGCTAATATTACAATCCTACTACAAAATCCTAGAACAACACATTTATATCGCATCAAAAATAATTTTCCAACTCGTATGAAAGTTCCACCGTGAAAGAGCATGTCCCTAACAAGGCACCATTCTTGGAAAACAAACGAAACCAGAGACAAATGCTGATGCGCTAATTTCACCAAATCAGAACGAGCGTGTGACAAGTACGTTTTGTGTTTTTTACGATGGCAACCCTGTGTGTAGTGTTACCATATTGTATTCTCATACTTTTCGGGATTTCACAATTCACACGAAAAAACATAACTGTTATGATTTTAAAGTCCACCACCACACGATGCAAGAACTATCTACGTTGGTTTTAACCCTGACTTATACGCCGATTCATAAGACTCCATGTCTATCAGATTTCTATAAATTGAAGTCGCAATATTGACGAAATATACGGGTGTTTTATCGGTACACCTATTGACCACACAGTTGATAAGTCACAAATCAAATCAATCAAAATCAAAAACATTAATTCCAAATAAACTATTTACAGAAACTTTTGACTTGTCAAAATGTAGGTCAGTCAAAAAAGTGAAGCTAAATTGAAACGTGTAATTTAGCATAGATCTCTATAGAGGAGAACGTGCAAGAAACAGTTTGAAGTATTTTTTTTAATTGATATGAACTAGTGCTTGACTGCGATCCCACGTGATAGTAGCAGTGATGCAATCGTTGATGGTGAAGCGCACTAGTTTATTAAGAACCTCATCAATATCATCATCATTTCAACCGAAAGACGTCCACTGTTGGACATAAGCATAACCACACACTCTAAACACACACACACAAAGCACTCTAAATTATTATCGGACGGGAAGACCGCAGCAGACAAATTGTCCCAGTCCTTCTATGTACGCGGTATAAACTACAAAGCGAAACGCTTAGTCCGGTCCGTAGAATTTTTAACAACGTAAGGGTGGATACTCGCCGTACGTCGGGAAGAAGCACACTAGTTTATTAAGAGCCTCTTCACTCTTGCCTTAAGGACACTTAAATTTAAAGTATTCATCTCTTAAAATTTATACTAAAAGCCATTTTGTAAAATAATGGATAAATATTAAACCATAGATTAGTTAAACGCCAGTCCCAAAAAACTTTCAAATAATTCTTGGCAACACTACAGACGACGCTGGCAACCCTTTGGAAGACCGTCATTTTTCATGTTGAACCGGCCAATTTATGCGCCGCTTAATTAGGTGTTTCGTTTATGTTTTATTTATGGCTCGCTTACAATTATATGCAATGCGAAGAACTGTTATGATATGACGTCGGGGAATTCACTTTTTGTTTTAGTTATTTTATGCTTTTGTTGGATTCTTTGTGGAGATGAGAAGTGAAGGTAAAATTGTATGATTGCGGTGTGTTAGCTTAGAAATTTGTCCTAGTATTATTTATTTTATTTTATTAATTTGTTCAATAATTTATACACACGTCACACTAATATTACGAAGGCGAAATTTTGTGAGTGTGTTTGTTACTTTTTCTCGTTTGAACGGCTGAACGGATTACAATAAAACTTGGTACATGGGTAAACTGTGTCCTGGAATGCACAAAGGATACTCTTTATCCCTGGGATAATTTTCTATTATCACGCAGGTGAAGCCAGTGCCAGCAGCTAGTTAAATTATAAAATGAAATTTTCTCAAACTACAATAAATCTTTATTTAACAATTGGTTTAATTATACAAAACGCATTGAGAAGAATATCAATACCTTTACTGGGAGACGGCCATAAAATACACCTGCCTTTGAATAGTACAGGAGACCCACATTCTCAAATAACACACAACTTCAGTAAGTCCATCATCCATTGACAAATGCGTTTATAGTATTCCCGAGCGTGGGAAAGAGACAAAAACCTAATCCTACCGATGGAGTTATCCTAATCGATATTATTAATATCTCAGGCGAAATATTCGGAGAGGTTTCTAAGGAATGATGGGTGCGCATTCCTACCCCTATCTCGTACATGTACTCCTTGGGCTCGTGTGTGCGTGGTACAGGATTATACAGGCTATGTACGATTATGGTTTCCTAAATGTGGTTTGACTCCTTGACTACTGAAATCAATAATAACATTGGTAACTAAATTATATTTTATTTTGTTGATAACAACTTTAAGCATTTTAAATTAACTTAGTATATATTGGGTGATATTAACGAGTATATCATCGGAAATCTTTAAGGGGGAAAAAACATTCAAGAGTACGAACGATTTTTTTTACTACATATAGGGTGACTGGTAATTAGTGTACGTTACTTAAACACGTGATTGTGTTCATGATAACCAACAACTTTTACTATGAGAACAAACCTGAAATCGCGAAAAAAAATCAGCTGTTCAGTACATTTACGCTGGCCTAATGTATATAGCACAGCTGGATATAGAGCTCCACCAGAATGTCCGATCCTGCGCTTCTCACATCCACCGGATTCAATAGTAAAAGTTAATTGCTTAAAATATTATTCCTGAGTTCCTCCACACCCTAACCTTGTAACTGAATTAAAACTCGCCCTACATAAAACTCAACTAAGTAAATTATTCTGTTATATTCCTTTGAAATTTTATTTCAATATCAAAGGACCAATCTTGTCCGAGCCATCAAACCGTGGTCCTTTCAACCTTAACCGTTTCTTATTCAAAATCCGTCCTTGTACCATAGACGGCCGCTCTTGAATCGTTCACTCAATTATTAAGAGCGTCGACCACACTGACTGACACGCGATTAATTATTAGTAGTTACTCCAAATAGAAGACAATGTGAAGGGAAAACTATCCATCACCGTATACTGTACAGTATTGATAGGCAGTTTAACCTTAGGGTATTTTAATAGGACGCTCTGGGGAGGTAATTTGGGTGAAGACATTGTTATTAGAAAATAAACTAGAATCTAGAAGACATTTCGTCGCTAGACACCAATTATGACGTAGGATCTGGGTCAAAATGAGCGTCTTGGGACCATCATTTGACATTTGATTAAGACGACATTTGACTTCAATGTTATTCAAAAAATCTTTTCCTTTTTTTATAAAAAGGCGAGGAAAGACCAAAAACATGATGGATAAACTATAGAAAAAATGAAATGTGTGGAAAGGGAGTCACTAGGGGAGTCACTACTTTTTTTTTGAGTCTGTGAGATAACTAAATCATTTCTTCCGCTCTAGATGGCGCAGAAGGGAGTGACAGACTTTTATTAACTAAAACCCAGCCGTGTTTTTTCAGTTGTCTTTTGCAATCCAGGATCACAGCGACTCTTTCGAACAACCCCGCAGCCCTGAATGACAAAGGTGAATGACTGAATGACTTAAAAAAACCCTGAATGACTAAGTACTGTGACGATGCACACATTATAAAAAAACTGGGCAAGTGCGAGTCGGACTCGCGCCCTGAGGGTTCCTTACAAACTTACCTATGTAAATAGTTCAATTCCGGAATGGAGTCTCGAAAGTTTTTTCCGAATCGCAAAAAAAAATGTGACGTAACAACAAATTTACAGTTTTCAGATTTATTCCTATACTTGTGCTGTAAGACCTTGCTTTATGCCAAATTTTAGGATTCTGGGTCAACGGCAAGTAGGTACCCTATGAATTTTAATATCCTCGAGAGTGTCGAACTGTATGTTTTTGACCTATAAACCGAAGTATCTTTTATTTTCGTTAACTTACTAGTTTGATTTTTTTATAGCTTCAAGATTCCGCAAACTTGAATATATGGTTCTAATTTCAACTCGATACTTTCACGCATTCCCGAGATAAAGGGTCTTGACAGATAGATAGACAGAGACATATATTATTGATGGTAACTTTGAAAAATTGTATTTATTTATTTATTTAACAATTTATATACACACAATAATAAAAGAAAAGACAATCACCATATCCATATAAATTATAGGTAAAAAAATAGCCTACAACCTATTCTCAGACCTACCAAATATATATACAGAATATTTCGCAATCGGTCAAGCTGTTTCGGAGGAGTCGTTTCGAAAACCAATTTCCTTTACTTGATAGAAATATACTAAAATGAAGGTATTACATTAATGTATGTTTATTTTAAGTTATATACTTATTTTTTCTTGCATATTTATTTATTTAGTCATAGGAGAACCAACAGCTATAACAAAAGAATAACAATACTATAAAAGACATTGAGGCAATTACAGGTTCTCACGGGTAGAAACAGGTAAAGTAATAGAAAACTTACGATCACTAATAAGCACGAAAAAAAGAACATAATTAAACATCTCATACGTAAAATTAGCACTATGCACTTTTGAAAAAGACCGCATTCAGCTGAGTGCGTGCCGAATAGGCTTTAATAGTAAACGGGTAATTAATTAATTATTAATATAAAAACAAATTTCATATTAATACTTTTCTTTTTTTATACCATCTTTGTACTTTTGTAATGCTTATAGCATTTTAATAAATTCTCACACGATTCACCTAAACACCGAACCCCACCTCACACGTTCTCGTGACCACATTTCCCGCCATCGCTCACCTATTCTCAACACAATCGATATTTAGCACGCGTGCGACACTATAATCGATACGAAGCGATCGAGTGGAAGACGAACGCAGTCGACTACGTGTGGTTGACTGATTGCACCCCTGGTCCGCTAGGGGCTTTAGTACTAAGGGTAGTGTCTTCTTTATCTTGTTTATATTCCTGATCTTGGTTAAAGGGTTGCTTCTATATTATAGCGAGTTGATGTGTTTAGTAATTCTTTCTATTTTAGAGGTATAGAGTCCCATATACCTCCGTTGAAATGAAGATGTCCGAAGGAGAACCAAGGTTACTGATATAGGCCGATGAATCGCCAAACTTAAGTGGCAATAGGTTGTGCGAGCAATGTGCCCTTGCTCGCACAACAGCTGGTCGTTACAGCCGAAAGTATCTGGAGTGGCGACCGCGTACCGGAAGACACATCATTAGAAGCCTCCTACACCGTGGACTGATGACCTGGTAAGGGTTGCGGGAATCCGATGGATACATGACGTACAGGGCCGTTCATTGTGACAACACTTGGGGGAAGCCTATGTCCAATAGTGGACGTCTTTCGGCAGAAATGATGATGATGATGTTGAAGTTTCAACAAAGTAAGGGTGGATACTCGCCGTACGTCGGGTTGCCCGATGGTAGAAAGGAGATAGTCCGATAGTAGATAGATTTTCTTAGACTTTCAGGTTCCTGACTACCCGTAACCACTGTCACTCGGGAATTATGTCAGAAGTAAATAGGAATGCCGCTGCCATATGGTTAAATTAGCCAGCTAATTAAACACCTAGGCCGCTTATTAAACATGGATATACAGTAGCTCTGTTAAGCAAAGACAAACTGAAATCATTCAACTCCAAAAAAGAAGGTGATTATAAAGATGTTCTATTTGACAGTTTTGGGAGAAAGGTGTTCTCCCATCTCTATTATTTATCTGTTTTTGTATTCAAAGAGTAAGCATTTGAATCATTTCGATCATTGCTTTAAGTTAAATACAAACTGAGCCCACGCACGCCACGTATGCTACGCATACAAACGATTTACGCGGGATGCGTTCATCAGCCTTGCGTTTGCCTAATATGTTCAAGATAATAATATGTAAATTCCAGAGTCTAGATGACATAATGCGTAGCATACGTGGCGTACGTGGACTTTGTTCATCTTTAGCTTTAAATATGTTATTTTTAAATAGCTCAATGTTTTTGATCTACTGCAAGCTGTGATTTTCTGCCCAAATTTAATGGTATGGAATGTTTAAGAGTTAATGGATTATTCCTAAATCACACACACACACATCAACCACGAAAATTACTAGGAACGTCTCTTAAAACCACACGTCACGCTATCCCAAAAATAATCGATACTTAATGCGTGCAGCTAATCGATACAAAGTAATCGAGTGGAAGACGTGCGTGCGATGCGCCCCTCTAGCCGTAGGGTTGTAGGTAATAAGCTTTATTGTTTTATTAAAACAAGTCAATAAGTTCGGTGTTAACATGACTTTACAATGACTTGTGGGGCTTCTTCAGGTACTTATTGTGCTTGATACTGTTATTATTGTGTGGTCTGATAGTGGTTTGTTCCAGTATTATGGGTAGTCAGAACTGAGTAAGTTTAATGACTGACTTATTGGTCTGGTACATATGGATGGATGATATGGATGGATGGAAATCAAACCCACGACCTCCGGCATAGTATTCAGGGCCACTAACCACTAGACCAACAGGACAGTCAATTAAACTCGGACCACCAGTCGTATGGTGATTCGCTACCGGTAAATGATGGACATCCCAGCCATACGTACACAACGTTTTTGGAACACATTCATTGTCCGTACAGCCAAGAAGAAAAATTCTCTACCAGATTCCATATTTTCTGATACCTACAACCTAGAGGTTTTTATGTCAAGAGTGAAACATTTGAGATAGTGATCAAGCGCCAGCATATAATAATTAAAAAAAATTGACAAGAGATTAAACTTTTAACTTTTTAGTGAATCAAAAAAAATATGCAACTCACCCAAATTTAACCCAGGGCCCTGGAACGAAGGCAAAGAATGAACAGAAGTGGGTTTTTAGTCAGTAAAAGTCTGACACTATCTCCTGCCCAAGAGCGGGATTTGTCATTATAGGTGATTTTCGCACCTAAAAAAAACCCAAATTTGAAAAAATATTTCACAAATCAACGACGTTTTTGTTAAAAAAAAAATGGTCTCTTGACACAATTCAATACAAAATTCTCTAGCGATACTTAACAATATCTTACTGATCAAAGTATAATGTTAAATAATCTTGCCAGATCAGTTAGATAAGGAAGTTTAAGAAGTTACTTATTGCGGTACTCGGGTCACAGTTTGGAGAATTTAGTGATTTCTTTGACCGACTTTGACGACTGGTTAATATAATACAGGAGTGCAGGACAAATACGTGAAGTACATGCTACAAAACTTTTTATTCTTATTATTGACAACATTGCGACTGACTGCTATCTCACCTCACCATGGTGAACAACCTGGAGTACAGGTTTTTTTTACGGTAGGACGTCATCAAATTACTTCTGAGGACGTATCAGACTTTAACTGTCTAAAATCCATGCGTGTTCCTGTTTTTGTCCGTTGCTCTCCAGGGCTGCAGTGACTCTTTAGCACTATTTCGAAGACGACTAAACTAGAAATAGCCTAAACGTAGCCTAGAAGTAGCCTAGAAGTAGCCTATAAGAAGCCTAGAAGTAGCCTAGAAGTAGCCTAGAAGTAGCCTAGAAGTAGCCTAGAAGTAGCCTAGAAGTAGCCTAGAAGTAGCCTAGAAGTAGCCTAGAAGTAGCCTAGAAGTAGCCTAGAAGTAGCCTAGAAGTAGCCTAGAAGTAGCCTAGAAGTAGCCTAGAAGTAGCCTAGAAGTAGCCTAGAAGTAGCCTAGAAGTAGCCTAGAAGTAGCCTAGAAGTAGCCTAGAAGTAGCCTAGAAGTAGCCTAGAAGTAGCCTAGAAGTAGCCTAGAAGTAGCCTAGAAGTAGCCTAGAAGTAGCCTAGAAGTAGCCTAGAAGTAGCCTAGAAGTAGCCTAGAAGTAGCCTAGAAGTAGCCTAGAAGTAACCTAGAAGTAGCCTAGAAGTAGCCTAGAAGTAGCCTAGAAGTAGCCTAGAACAGCCTATAAGTAGCTTAGAAGTAGCCTAGAAGTAGCCTAGAAGTAGCCTAGAAGTAGCCTAGAAGTAGCCTAGAAGTAGCCTAGAAGTAGCCTAGAAGTAGCCTAGAAGTAGCCTAGAAGTAGCCTAGAAGTAGCCTAGAAGTAGCTTAGAAGTAGCCTAGAAGTAGCCTAGAAGTAGCCTAGAAGTAGCCTAGAAGTAGCCTCGAAGTAGCCTCGAAGTAGCCTTGAAGTAGCCTAGAAGTAGCCTAGAAGTAGCCTAGAAGTAGCCTAGAAGTAGCCTAGAAGTAGCCTAGAAGTAGCCTAGAAGTAGCCTAGAAGTAGCCTAGAAGTAGCCTAGAAGTAGCCTAGAAGTAGCCTAGAAGTAGCCTAGAAGTAGCCTAGAACTAGCCTAGAAGTAGAAGTTGTCCAGAAGTAGCTTAAAAGTAGCCTAGAAGCAGCCCAGAAGTAATTTAGAAGTTGTCTAGAAGTAGCTTAAAAGTAGCCTAGAAGTAGCCAAGCCAGGTTATAGCTATCAAAATTTATACTCCGGCAGGAAATTCTATTCTTTGGCTTCTTCAACTTGCTTCCAAAGGGACATAACACCACCATCAATATTTTCCAAAAAGTAATAGATTACCTCAAAAACAGTCTTAGTTCAGCTTGTACACAGCCTAAGTAACACAAGCTGCCAATAACACGCGTATTGGCACCAAAATAATGACGTCATAACACGATATGACTGTGCCAACATACCCCTACATACTACCGACCCCCTTTGCCAAAAATACCGTTACATACTTTAAAAAGGTGACGTGCAGATAAGTGCATACAAATTATTATAATTACTAGAGGGTGTAGAGTTGGCAGTCGCCGGGAAATAATACAGTCTGGCGATATGGCTTCTGTATCAAATAACGGGTACCGAAGTACCGTCGAGTTGGAAGCTATTTTGTATTCATCGAGCATATGTTACTATCTGCGTGCTGTTCTCTGAGGGTTGCTGCAGAATTATGATTAAAGCATTTCCTTAACTGACGTAGGACTACCAAATCAACAAAGGACTTGACTGCATCAATTAATAGTAAAAGAACCCTGTCACAATCATCATGCTTGGTATATGTATATGTGATGGCATACAATTATGCCTTCTTCGGTTAGGGTAGATAGAAACTACCAAACGCAGTTAAGGAGTGGAATTCCCTGCCGGAGCCTATATTTCCTGATGTATACAACCTAGGAATCTTTAAGTCAAGATTGAGTAGATTACTTCTAGACAAGCGTGCTCCATCGTCAGCTACATCATTGTTTACTATAAGGTGAGATTGTGGTCACACGTGAGCTTATGCATAATAAAAAAACGCTATCGTACTACGATCCTTTCAAACTCCAACTGCTTCGATTAAGTTTATTGGTGACCACAGAGTTTTTAATTAGCGGGATGGTTAGCGCAGTGATTGTGCGATTGGCTGCTGCGCTGCGCGTCACGGGTTCGATCAATATTTATATGGCCTACAGATTTGTGAACGCACCCACGGTACGGACTAATTCCTGACGTGGAATTACTAGAAATACAAGGACGCTGGTATACAGACGTACCTGCTCTTCGATTCTATTCTCCATTGTCTAATTGTATGAAGAAATGTAAACAAAAAGAGATTCAGTATTTTATACTCAAAAGTATGCAAATTAAGTATATGATCATTACAACTTATACATTCGTTTTGGTTACATGAATTTTTTTTTAAGTTTCATTGACATTTATTTTTATTATTTTATTGTTTCTGTTAACCATTTTAAGTTTGACTGACATTTTAATTTTTTGACATTTTACTGTTTCTATTAACGTTTTAAGTTTCACTGACATTTTTAATTTATTGACCATTTTAGAATACTTTATTGTTTTAATAGCGTTTTCTAGTTTCATTGACAGTTGTATGTGCTGGTTTTAATTTCCATTATTAGAATACGGAAAGGTTTTATCCTAGTATTATTACTATTTAAATTTGTTTACTTATGAAATAATATAAAAATAAATATATAAAAATAAGAGCTACCAAAAGTTATCTTATTATTATTTTATAACATGAAAAATGTATGAAAACATAATTCCAAATTCAAGTCATGAGCGATAAATGACGAAGACATGTCACCATAGAGATTTGTGGCAATGTCAATGTCAATCGTTAAAAGGAAGACGTGGGTTACGAGCTCAAAACACACTATAACTCTGACAGACCCTGTGGGAATTAGTTGCGAGACGGCTTGAAACGGTATGACTGAAAACTTAACTCACAACTCACCTCACGTGGCTTAGTAAGTTAAGTAAGAATCTTCAGTTAGATCAGACCTAGCCAGAATTGAATATATTGATCATACAAAATGGCTATATTTACTACTAGCCAGTTCACTGTTGACATAACTCGAAGGGGTGTATACGGGGTCCCAATCAACACCTATCGGGACCCAAGCCAACCTCACCTGCACGTGGTGCACCCTCTGGTAAACGAACGAGGCTATGGCGACCCGCCAACACGCACTGGATCAGCGTGGCGGGTTATGGTCCAAACCCCCTCAAATGCATAATGCAACAAAAAACAGATGACCTGGTGAAGGTTGCGGGAATCCGATGGATGCGAGACGCACAGGATTGTTCGTTGTGGCGACATTTGGGGGAGGCCTATGTCCAGCAGTGGACGTCTATTGGCTGAAATAATGATAACTCGAAGAATGGCCAAACTTAACTGGCAGTAAGTCAGGGCACATTGCTCGTAGAACGGATGGTCGATGGGGCCGAAAGGTTTTAGAGTGACGACAACACACTAGAAGACGCAGCGTTAGAAGGTCTCCCACAAGGTGCGATGGATGCGAGACGCACAGGACCGTTCGGTTGTGGCAACGTTTAGAGGACATAGGCCTTCCAACAGTGGACGTCCTTCGACTGAAATGATGATGATAATTTCATTGTTACATTATAACAGAATTCTAGGAACATTCTTATATTTTTTAGGGTACTCTTTATAGGATCAGTTTGTTGTCCTTGGCGGACTGTGCTTTTTATCAAACACGCGTGGAGATATTAAGCTGTAATTAATATCAATAATTAAGTTGGAGTACTGAAAAAATCAAACTTTTAATTTAACGCAATCTAAGGGCGTTTATGCTCCGATTGTGTTGCATATTTTTATACTCGCAAGAAAATGAAAACCGATAGAATAGGTACTTTCCCCTCGACCTAGAATTCTGAAATTTGGTAAGAAGCAAAGTGTCATAGCACAAGTAAAGAAAAGAGTTTGAAAACTATGTAATGTCACCACAAATCAATTACTTTTTGAGATTCAGAAAAATCGCCATAAGGTATAAATATTTTTTTAAACTAGCTACTAGTGGGAAATTATCAAATATCCCACCCGCAAATTATTAAATAAGTCCTCCCGCTCAGGGTAGAGCGAGAGAAAGTGTCAGACTTTTACTGAGTTAAACACATCAATCTTCCTTCTGTTACTCTTTGCCTTACAGAGCCGCGTCGACTTCTTCGAATAGCCTTGGCGAGTAACCTTTAGGGTCGCCGCACACGGACCACCAGCCATAACCACAAAATGCCGCCACCACCATATTTTCTGTAGGTTTCATACATTTTATATGGATTCGCCGCACACGGTTGACGCCGGTGACTGCCACATGCTACAATTCGCCGCTGCTCGGTTCTTGTGGCCCGAACTAGCCATTATAGCGATACAAAACGTTGTCACACGCCATTCGCGCATTTAAACCTTCTTCGCGAGTCCATTAAGATACTTCGCGTATGGGTTAAGAAAAAAAGTAGCCACCACCGGCCACAAGTAGCTGTCGCGCGCTTCAGTTTCCTTTGTGGCCGCTTCTAGCTTCTCGTGGCAGCATTTGTAGCTGTGGCATGTGGCCTTGATGCGGTCACACTAAGAATTTCAAAATTACTAAAACAATTGAATTCATTTCTAAAATCCAATTTCTTTCAAAATTACTTTCTAGGTAGCTAGCATAACTAGAATGAATGAAATATAAACATTCATCTTAATAAATAGGTAAGGAATTAAAACAACAAGTTAATAAAACCTTCGTTTGAGCTAGAACTATGTGCACTATTCATAAATTTCTGAACGAAATTTATCACCATCGCCGCGGCGCGAAGGAAAATGTCTGCGGAACTTAGGCTTTAATAATAAATTGTTAAAAGTATACGCTTCTACAATAACTAATGTTTATTTATGTATTAGATAGTTGCTGTATAGGTATGTAACGTACACCAGAGAATTGTGAACATAAATAATATTATATTATTTAGATTATAGTGCCCTATTAAGTACACCATTGCTTGGAGGCCGAGACAGCAGCTCATTTTCTTCTAAGCTGCCCACTGGTCGCTGGGTACAGGGCAAAGTACTTCGAGAACCCTGGTACTCTCCACGAAATGGTCAATAACACCAAGGCGCTGTTGGCCTGCCTTGAGGAGCTGGGGTGGCTCGAATGACACATTTGTCCCACCCGTACTCACTTTAAACGTGGAGTTGCAGATACCAGCTCGAAATACAAATACAAGTACACAACGATACGGGGCTGCAGCAGACCACGAAGAAGATGATAAATGCTAAATGATAAATTATATTTATTTTCCAAATAGGTTTTTTAAAAACTCTTTTACTGGTAAATTTTTTTGTCAATTTGAACCACCACCCTGAAAAGAAACACCGAAACAAACTCAGGGGACAAAATCTCTTTTAAAGTCCATACAACAAACATGTAATGGTCATATCATATGAGAACCATGCAGGTTGGAGTCTGAGATGGTCTTTTGAAGAAAGAACCACACAGTTCTGAGCGAACCTGTCCAGTCAGTGCAAGCATTTGTCAGACTTCGTGTAGCTCAACTCAGAACTACTAAGGAGCTCAACGACTTGACGAACAATATCAAATAAAATACATTTGGGTAGGCCGCAAAAAATACTCAAAACTGGCAGACATTATGTTATAATTAAATAGAAAAAAAAGAGTAATCCACATAGTCTCCACATTCACAATAATAAAACTTACAAAAAATGTAAAAAATATATAATGATGATGGCAGGAAGACTTGGATGTCTTCCTTAAGAATAAAGAAACGAAAAATCATGACTGTTTGAAGGAATGGAGGTAGACTTTTGCCCTGCAGTTAGGCAATATAGGTTTCTTTTTAATGTAAAACAAATCATCAAACTATTTCTCCCGCTCTGGGTAGAGCGGAAAGAAGGGTCAGATTTTTACTCTTTATCACAGTTGCTTTTTTGCGAGGGTTACGGGAACTCTTTCGAACAATCCGCCACCCTGGCAGACATCGGCCCTAACTTATAATTACTTATAACTTCATCGCTTACCATCAGGTGAGATAGTGTTCAAACATGAGCCTATCCATAATAATAAAAAATTAAAATTAAAACTGGCCCCGTAAATTTTTCTGACATCTCTTCGAGGCGTGCGTGAAACAACGCGCCGTCAACCCGAGCCCGTCCTTACCGGACGGCTGGAAGGCCTACAGTGAACAATATGGGCTAGTAATAAATAAAATGAAATTAGGCAGATACCTGCCAAGAATTGGCTAAGTTAGTACCAGTATAAAGGATGATGAAGGGATAGCTGGGTTTTTCAAGGTCAGATAAGCTCAACCGTGGACTTGATCTATACCGGGTTAGATTAGAAGCAAACTCCCACATATACGCACAGGCCCAGTCGTGTGGCGACACTTGCTGGAGGTCTATGTCCAACAGTGGAGGAATTTTGCCTGAAGTGATGATGATGATGATCATTCCCATTGAATCCTCAGTATTTTAGTTCAAAATTGAAGTTGAAAAGTGTAACTGTACTGGACTTCTGTACATAATACAAAAGAAAATCGTTTTACGTGTGTGTGTGTTTAATCATATTTTGATGCGATTTTTGTAAGGAAGATTTTTGTATACCTATAATTTGCACCCATGCAAGTCCGGGTCGGGTACCAGTATCGTGGGTTTTTATTGTAAGTATAAATAAACGATGATTCTAGATTATTTATGAATGCAAGGCAGCATTATCTACCTATCCCTTTAAAAATGATAGGCACAACCACGCCACATGTCGTCTGTTCCTCAACAAAGAAGAATGTAATGTCAAGGACACGATTAGTACGTCCAGCACGTATTACTTAATACTTTAAGGAATTGTGTGAGAAATACCACGGATCATTAGCACACATGCTCTTGTGACCGTATTTTATGTAAAGCCGACATCGGCCTGGTTTTTCAGTCTTAGGTTGGTCTAACACAAGACTAGAATATCATATGGCAAAATTCATAACTGTAGAAACAGTTTTTTTATATACAACATTATTTTTAGTATATGCGAAACCAGAATATACTTTGTTCAGAATCAGTAACTGAATCGTTTCAATAATTTTTACACCATGTTATATTTTTCCCCAAAAATTTTTAAAAAAGGTCACAAGTTGGGCATCTCCAGCACTAAGTACAACACAGGTCACGGCAGGTCATAGCGGGTATTAAGCGACAGCGCACACCCAGGTGTGGAAGCAAAACTACCCCTCAGTCACTCAGATGACCCGGTGACCATGTGTTTGTGCGGACAACCAAGTAACATATTACTTGGTGTAACTTTGTGCTTATAACTTTGTGATTTTTCATGATACAGTTATGAAATTTTATACATAGATTCCATTCATAAAAATAGTAGACACGTGTTTCGGTTTCCGCATATACTAAAAATAATGTTATATACTCTACGTTGGATGGAACACTTTCTTTGTTTTTTTTTTTTTTGTTATGTTTATGTTAATATGTATCGACTTCAAACTTTAAATTATTCAATCCAAATTTCCCAATGGTATGATCAGGAGCCTACGTGTTAAAATGTCAAGCCTGCGAGCGACAAAAAGGGATGGAGCTGTACCCCTATATAGCTACATCCCTTTAACAATTCAGTTTAAGTCGTCGTGTTAATAGATATGTTTTTTTTTAATCTTGGTGTATCTTTAGTAGTTCTTACAGTCCATCCTAAGGTTGTCTGGTAGATATCGCTGTTAGCGATGTACAATAAAGTTTTATTCTATTCTATTCCAGTACAAATCATTCCTAAAAAGAATTTTATTTGAAAAATATTCAGATAAACCTTTGATTCCATAAATAATTATCTATATTTTTCATCAGTAGTTTCCACTACGCCAGCTCAGCCACCTAAATGTCACACACTCTGTAATCAATAAACTTGAAAGATAAATTGGTGAGAGCAATTAGTTTTCAAGGACAAGCAAACAGGTGGAGGCTCTCTATCCTAAAGTTATCTTCCATTTGCTCAAATTTCCTAATTTGAGCAAATGGACACTCAAACAAAAAAATGACGTCGGCTAATAATATTGATTGATGGACTAATTAGTTAATCTATATAAATAAAAGGAGAAACTGACTGACTGATATATCAACGCACAGCCAAAACTACTGGGACTAGGAGTGTGATTTTTTCTTTTTATAACGTATGAGAATACCAAGAAAGGATATTCCAAAATTTAGCCCCTAAGGGAATGAAACGGGTGTCTTATGTTTGTATGGAGAAAACTATATTCACACAGGCGAAGCCGCTGGCAGAAGCTAGTGTGATAATAAAATGAAGGACCAGTTTTGACGGATCAAAGAAAATACCGATAACCTGAGGACCAAAAGTATTATATATTTAACAAGGGAAATACGACGACAAAGACCAAGAAAGATGTTTGAATATGAGGACCTTGTTTCACGGTCTAAGACGCAGTGGGTCATCTCAAATTCGTCCAATTTAACAATTTTTATATATGGAAATCCTTGTGTTTATTTACTACGTTTTCAGATGTATTGGGTTTACAATGTGTTTTAGTATGGTACATGAGTTCTACCGTGGAAACAGTATGTCTCAAATGGTACATAATATTATTGATGTGTCTATTTTTGTTTAAATTGCTTTAATTTTTCCTCCTAAGTAACTCTTTTTCTCTGGGAAGTTACCGGATTAAATACCAAAATGAAAGCTATCTAACCAATAATGCATAGTTCTTTCGTTAGAAAGAAGTGGTAGATATACATCATTGATAATGCGTACCTTTTAAAACGCTTTGTTTTATGTGGGAACTTATAATATGAAAAAAGACATTTATTTTTAGTATATTCGTTATAAATATGGCGATGAAAAAGTAAAACACAAAGTAAAAAATGGATAACTAATTTTGAAAAAAAGAATTACACGCCATAAATATAAAGTTCATTTAAACTAAAAGATCCTAGTCAATCCAAAGTACTAAAGGTGTAATTTCATAAATCACTGACTTCTTAGGTGCACCTATATCTAATACAGGCGTTATACAAATAAGTGCACTGGTAACAGGAACTTAAATATTACAAAAAAGGAGAAAAAGAAGTCTAATGTGAAAAAATATTCAAAAATGTTGATACTTACTAAAACAATACACTAACAACTAAACTGAGTCACTTCACATCACTTATTACAAAAACACAATAATAATGAATAATTCAACATCTATAAACAACACCACTACACAGTCGTTGCAACTAAAACAATTTTCCAATTAAATAAAAATACTAAGTTTCAAATATCTCCACAGTTTCCAAACTTACGCACTTCACTATGCAAATACTTCGCGAGAGCAACACGAAGGAATGAAATCGCCACCCCTCACACGACCGCTCATCGCAACAACGCGACGTAAACTGAAGCATCGGAATCAGCCCTTACAGTTTTCCGCGACCGAGAGGGACGCAGACAATAAGGAAGCGGGAAATTGTGTATGTGGGACAGAGATGGGGTTAGGAAGTTCCGTTTCGCACGTGGTGCGATGCGGTCAATTGCAATGCTACGGTCATTGCCATAGTGTGATCATTTTTAATCTTTTAACAGTAACCCTGTATTTATGAGGTTTTTTTCCTTATTTTTCTCGGGTGAGCCACTTAAGGAAAGAAAAACAGAGGTAAAACAGGACGGAACAGAACATTTACCCCATTTCCCTGTGTTGACTTTTACAATTCGCGCGGGATGATAACTGGTTGATGTACTCTATTTTTTCCTGCACTCCCGGATGGCTCATAATGAACCCATTCACTGTGAGACAAGATAAGAGGATATCTTCACGCTTGAATTTTTTGTCGTGATGAAGATGGATAATCTTGTCATTAGTGGTTGATGTGTTAATGATGCGTCAATAGTTCGTGCTCGAGGTGACAGATGATGTTCTCACTGTTTTCGGTTCATTACACACAAGTTCTCGTTTTCTTCCTTAATGGGAAGGTTTTTCTAGGGGCCCATTGGGTCGGAAATGTCAATTATACGTTGTTAATACAAAATGTCACAGGACTTTTATTGATGTTGCTTTTTGGGTTATTTTGCTAGTGTATTTATGTTCTGTGTGTTTTATTAAAATTTTAATTAATCTATTAATCTTCTTCTGCGATAAGCAGTAACGAAAATAGGTTAGAATAGAATAGAAAATAATAGAGTAATTTTTATTGTACACCAAAAAAGTAAAAGAACTTATACTTAAACTTAAATCTATGGGTACAATGGCGGTCTTATTGGTGGTTTGGTTGATATATTTATAGCCGGAAACTACGTAATGTTTTATTGGAAAAATAACACATCTCAGTTTCCAGGAAAAAACATTTCAAATAATCATTTAAAGTCTTATCACCGTAGGCCTCCTACAAGTGTCGCCACAACGACTAGTTGTGTGCGTCTCACATGCATCGGATTCCTGCGATACTCACCAGATCGTCGGTTCACTTTTGGGACGCTTAACAAAGCAGCGTCTTTCGATACGTGGTCGCCACTCCAGAACCTTTCAATCCCCATCGACCATCTATTCAGCATTTAAAGTCTATAAAAATAAAACTAGTAACTTTTTTTTTTAAATGTTATAAACCAGTGCTTGACTGCGATCCCACCTGATAGTAAGCAGTGATGCAAGCATCGATGGTGAGGCGCACTAGTTTATTAAGAGCCAATTCACTCTAGTCTTGAAGACACCTAAATTATGGTTGAACGGGAAGACCGCAGCAGGCAAATTGTTCCAGTTCTTCGATATCTGCGGTATAAACGACGAAGCGAAATGCTTAGTCCGGACCGTTGAAGTTTCAACAACGTAAGGGCACGCTCGCCGTACGTCGGGTTGTTAAGACCAATTCCCGCTCTTTGCAGGTATAAAATTCTTAAATATTTGCATACCTCTACGATGGTAACAAAGATTAACTGTGCCATAACAACGGGCACGATCAACTGACAATTTAATATCATAAAATTTTAAACAGTTTATTTCGCCTCAAAATTGAAATTAGGGACCACTCGGCAACCATGCAACCACTTAAGCAACACCACCTTCAAACAACAATGTTTCAAGAAGCATGCTGATGACGCTCAACCACCAAACTTTACATAACAAACTGCACCAATAAACTATAGTAAATAATAGTTTTATGTGGTCAAACTACCAGTAGCCCAGTAATCTGACCACTACCAGTACAAGGGTTTACAGTAAATTATGTAAAACACCCGTTACTTTTATGGGGGTGCCATATGTTGAAAGTTGAAGTGAAATCGTAAAAAGTTTTGTAATACCAACTAGTTGGTAGTGTTGGAGCGTATCGATGGGTTTTGTTTGGTCCTTCGGGGAGGAATATGTTGGGTTCGGATGTAAGGACCAGTTTGAATCGGGTGAACAAAGACGTGATTTAAAGGCCTATTGAAAATGAGTTGAGGCAATCGATGTTGATAATAAGTTTATTTTCGCACTCATAGACGTCATTGGTTTATCGTGCAGGTTTATAATAGGTCCTATGAAATAGGTGCTACATCTTTGAATTGACTTGGAATTATAAGTTCAAATGAACTTTATATTAAAGGTTTTTTTTTATTCGGTGGGAAAATCATCTATGACATCCCCCGCTCTTGGGCGGGGTGGGAGATAGTGTCAAACTTTTAATGACTAGAAACCGACTCCTGTTCCTTCGTTGCCTTTCGTACCAGGGCCGAGTCTTCCTTTCAGAATCAGACCCCAGTAAGCTTCGACCCTGCTGGGCCCTTACAGTTACTGACATATCTTTGAGGCGCGCGTGGAACAGCACGTGACGACGACGACTTGGGCTCGGTCCAGACGGTTACCGGACGGTCGGACGGTGAGCCCATTCCATTCCATCCCAACCCATTGCTCGCCGTCCGCAAGCACGAGAGATCGCCGCCGCCGATCGCCCCCACGAGGACACGGCGTTGCTCTGCCCAAGCGGGGCACACCTCCACCGTATGCTCCACCGTGTCCTCCGTTCGTATTAAAGGTACGTTATTATTTTTTCGTAATTTGATATTTATTGGTTTCTTTGTGTTTTGTATTGTCTGTAATATCGCTTTACTTATAACCATTTTAGTATGAAATCTAAGAAAACTCGCATTATTTTGTAATATGAGTTTTACCGTGGAAACAATCTTATATTTATGGGATCTGAATACACTCCTAAATTACACTCTTCCATTAATTAAACCACCCATCTTTATTCAAAGCCCAACTATTGACGCATTAAACATCAAAGTCACCAAACTATACACGAAACCTCGTAGCTCGTCGTAGGCCTTGCTACGAGCTACGCGTTACAGAGGTGCTACGGTGCTAGTCTAATTTCACTCAGGCTTACGTGCACGCACTTATTGTCCAATCAAAACGTGCCAGGCTATTGTAGGCAATCGTAGGCTATTGAGGGCCATAGTAGGCTATTGTTGGCTAAGGTTCCCAAAGTAATAACTGCCCGAAACAATGAAGGAGCGGATCGATGGACAGTGAAGTCACACCTTCTATCTTTGAAAGCCAGGCGTTTCAATTACTGGAGACACTTCGTGTGATCATGTTTTGCATGGGGCTATGGGCATGTGACGGAGAATTGGTGCTTGGTTCATGGGATTATCTTTAGTAACGTTGTAAATGGGAAGTGGATACTGTGTATGGGGTTAAACTCAGATTTCTTACTCTTTTCGACTGTTTAGGGCACTTCTGAATAGATAGAATACTCTTTATCAAAACATATCTTTTAGTTACATAAAAATAATTGAAGATGAACTTCAAAGTTTACTAAACCATTTCAGAAGTTGTTGTATGAATAATAGACAAAAAAACGCAATTTTCAATAAAAAAATATATTTAGGCAAAATATTTGAAATTTTAAAGATTTTTCTTAAAGAAAATCTCTCTCTGGTTCAGCTATGAAACCTAAGCAGTCGCATAACTGTATAAAAAATTGAAATATTATTAATATTTTTTTTCTGAGTCTTCATTATCTTTTTTTTTTAATTGATATAAACCAGTGCTTGACTGCGATCCCACCTGATGGTACGCAGTGATGCAGTCATTGATGGTGAGGCGCACTAGTTTATTAAGAGCCTTGAAGATACCTAAATTATAGTTGGACGGGAAGACCGCAGACTGTTCCAGTCCTTCGATGCACGCGGTATAAATGACGAAGCGAAACGATTAAAAAGTACTAAATATCTTCTCCAGCTTTGGATTGAGCGAGAGGGAGTGTCAAATTTTTACTGGCTAAAACCCATCTGTGTTCGCGTTCCAAGACCACAGTGACACTTTCGAAACATTCACTAGCCCCGGGACCTATAGAATAAAATAAACTTTATTGTACACCAAAATAGTAACAAAACTTTTACACGAAATCTATGGTTATAATGGCGGTCTTATCGCTGACAGCGACAACATGTAAGAGATACTCAAACACACCATAAGCACACAAAACTATCATCATTATATTCTTCCACCACACCCATACATTTTCATAACCTCGATCTCCTTTAAAATATTGACCCCACACGCAATAGTAGAAACAAATCATTGGACGATAAACTTGACCGAAGGATTTAAAAGGACCAGATAACTCGATGAGAAGATTCTTTTGATCGGTGAAGCGTTATACTCGCATATCCTACGGGTTTGCCTGGAGAGCGTCGGCGGTTTTTGAGAGGTTTTGTCTGTATGTGAGTGAGGTCACGTGTAGAGGAATTATTGGGTTTATGATGTGTTTGTAGGGAAGGTAATGGCGTTATGGTAATTATAAAGTGTGCTGTTAAGTTTAGTGGATGTTTCGGTAAGTGTTTTTGAATGGTGTATAAACAGGTTTTGGCGTATTATCTATATTTATAAAAGAAGAAACCAACTGACTCACATATCAACGCACAGCCGAAGCTATTGGATCTAGAAACGTGAAATTTTGCACAAGGCTGCCTATTGTTATATAGGTGAGCACTGCGAAGGGTTTTTTGAAAAATTCAACTGTTAAGGGGGTGAAAATGGAGAAATTCGTTTGTATGCAAAATTTTTTTCCTTGAGCCGATATTGCTGAAACTTAGCATAAATAGTAACCCAAGTAAATGAAAAATTGCATTATTCGTTTTTCAAAACTACTTCTATAAAACAATTTAGGTAGTGTTAAAGGTGGTACGGGAGAATCTTATTCCTTGGGTTAGTAAACTTGAAACTTGGCACATATTCCAATAACGACTGTCACTATTAGTTTTTTAAAACCGACCTCAAAATGTGGCTTAAGGGGTATTAAATTTTTTATGAAAACATTCTTACGAACGAAGTCGCTAGTAAAGTGCAAGTATGATATCGACGGTTGAAAGGCTAATTGATATAAGCGACATTTTTTCAAAAAAAATTGAAACCTGACTCAAACGACGGAGAAAAATTGGCTGATTCCGAATATGTATATAACTCAATATTGAAAAAAAATGTCGTTTAGATCAATTAGCCTTTCAACCGTCGATATTATAAAATGGATGCAATGGATGCGAGACGCACGGGATCGTTCATTGTGGCGACACTTGAGGGAGCCCTATGTCCAGCAGTGGACGTTTTTCGGCTGAAATGATGATGATGATGATATTATACTAAATTAAAATGATTCTCACAGGTCAATTTGTGAGGTTAAACGATTAGACTTTAAGGGCACCTCCTGTGGGGTACAGACATCGGCTTCACAGGGAAAAATATCACTGGAAGACAGGAAGCAGTGCTTGATCTAACATAATTTTAATCGGTCAGAATTATTCAAGAATTAAATTATAGAAAGCTGTCAGTTTTTCATCTGACCAATAGACTTACTGGTAACTTCCATCCTGAAAAACATACACAAGGTAATTGTTACAAAAAAAGCTTGCCCTAACGGAGCAGGCGGGTCGTGCTTAACGGAAGACATCAAACACTTAAAAACGCAGTACTTCAAGGTACCTTCGCTACGCTTTTGAGCTCAATAATCAACTTTGGAAGGCGTAACCCTATTAGTCAGCGTTGTCCACTATTACCCCAGCTTTAGACATACGTAGCGGACATGAAGCCGTTCATACTATGCCCGTGACTCAAAGACCCTTTTACAACACTTTCATCACATTATACAGTGTAATGTCATAACAAGTTTTGTAGAACGTTGACAAGATACTGGGTATTGATAGATAGATGGGAGAAAAATTTGAATTGTTCCAATGAAATTCGAATGCAGTGAGCATTAATGAACTTGGAAACTTGAATGTTTTATGTTCTTTTCATGGATACTTACTTATTTTCTTATTCTAATCTATATCGGACCACTAGACATACGGCGTTGCGCTATCGGTTCATGATGGATATCTCACCCATACGTACAAAGCGTTTTTGGAACACCTTCATTATGCGTACAACTAAGGTAGGTAGGGAATTCCACTTTCCCTGCCGGAGTCTATATTTCCTGATAGCTACAACCTAGGGGTCTTTAAGTCAAGAGTGAATAGGTTACTTCTAGGCAAGCGTGTTCCAACGTCGGTCACATCATTGCTTAACATACTGCCTACAACGAGCCTATGCATAATAAAAAAATCATACAAATATTGTAGTGATTTTTGTTTGTAATGAAAAAAAAAACAAATCTTACTACCAGTACTACTTTACTGAGTGACACAGGCTATATTTTCTACGTGATAAAATAAGAGTTTAGAATGGTACAAGCAGACAGAGCCCTATGCTCTGTAGTAGGCGAAGTCAGGTGGAAGAGCATGTTGAAAAAAATAAATTGGAACATTCCTTTTATGACCATCCTCCAACTGTTCAAGTTTGAAGTTTGTTTTCTCAAAAACAAACCCCAATTTGACATTATTTTTCTAATGTTCTAATACTAAGTAATTCTATATTCGTTACTAGCTTCTTCCAGAGGCTTCGCTTGCACGAATGTAGAAAATATATAGCCTATATAACTTAGAGATAAAGTAGCATTCTTCGGGTGTAAGAACTTTTAAAATCAGGCCAGTAGCTTTTGAACCTATTCATTACACACAAAAATACAACTTTTTCTCTTTATAATATTAGCATAGTAAGAATAAGCAACACGAGTAAAAATATGTCAGAATTAAAAAAACTGGGCATATGCACTGAGGGTTCCGTACAAACTTAAAAGGTAAATTGCGGTTTACGATTTATGACGTATTAAAAAAAAAAACTATTTACTAGATCTCGTTCAAACCAATTTTCGGTGAAAGTTTATAAGGTAATGTACATAATATATTTTTTTTAGTTTTATCTTTCTATTATTTTAGAAGTTACGGGGGGGGGGGGGACACATTTTACCACTTTGGAAGTGTCTCTCGCGCAAACTATTCAGTATATAAAAAAATTATATTAGAAACTGCACTATCATTTTTGTTGTTGTCCGTGTGCACAGTTGTTCCGTATGGTGTCTGGACGTAAAGAATAACACCATCCCATCTCTTCCCGAGGGTGTCGTAAGAGGCGACTAAGGGACATACCAGAGAATGGGCAGCAGCATCCTCTGTGCATTACAACAACCAAACTGCGATCGCCAACCCATCTGCCAAGCGTGGCGATTATGGCAAACCCCCCCAAAATGAAGAGCAGAAAGAAAAAATGGCCCCTAGTGCCCGGCAGCCCGTCTACCCTTGACTCCGGTAGCGGTCAAGGCCACGACGAGGCAAGGGGTGCGAAGAATCTCCGGATGAGATCTGGCTACCCATCTATAAAACGACTAGACCTGGCAACTTTTAACACGCGTGCACTGAGGACTGACGAGAAGATCACCGAACTTGAGCTGGAATTGAACAGGTTGCGATGGAGTATTGTGGGAGTGTCTGAAGTCCGAAGACAGGGGGAGGATACGATAATTCTCAAATCCGGTAACCTGCTCTATTTCCGGGAGGGTGACCAGCAGTCCCAGGGTGGTGTCGGGTTTATCGTCCACAAGTCCCTTGTGAACAATGTGGTGAAGATCGAGAGTGTGTCGACCAGGGTGGCGTACCTTATACTCAGAATATCATCAAGATATTCGCTGAAGGTCATACAGGTCTACGCCCCGACCTCGACACATCCCGACGACGAAGTAGAATCCATGTATGAGGATATATCAAGAGCCATGCATGGTTCTAAGACTCACTACACCGTTGTCATGGGGGACTTTAATGCGAAACTGGGCAAACGAGACGGTGACGAGCTGCGAGTGGGGCAATTTGGATTTGGACGTCGGAATCACCGGGGACACCTACTGGCTAGCTTTATGGAGAAGGAGGGCCTCTATATGATGAATTCCTTCTTCAAAAAGCGTGAGCATAGAAGGTGGACCTGGCAAAGTCCTGACGGTGCAACTAGAAATGAGATTGACTTCATCCTGTCGACGAAAAAGCAAATATTCAATAATGTCTCTGTGATCAACGCGGTAAAAACTGGAAGTGATCACCGCGTGGTAAGAGGCACATTGAATATTAACATTAAGCTTGAAAGGTCTCGACTGATGAAGTCTACGCTGCGTCCAGCACAGATCCAGATCCAAAACCCCGAGAGCTTTCAGCTCGAACTCCACAATCGTTTCGAGTGCCTAGGAAGCTCCGTGGACGAATATAACGATGGGTTCGTGGAAACTGTCCATACGGTTGGGTCTAAGTTTTTCAAGACTCACCGTACAAATAAGAACAAGAAGCTCTCTGATCCGACCCTCGAGCTAATGAAGAAGAGGCGTGAGATGATTCTGCAGTCTTCAGACGATGCGTGCATATACCGGCAGCTCAATAGACAAATCTCGAAGTCCCTGAAACGCGACCTTCGCCGCTTTAATACCGCAAGGATTAAGGATGCGATTGAGCGGAATAAGGGCTCTAAAGTATTTGCACGAGATCTGTCTATTGGCCAAAGCCAGCTCACGAAACTGAAGACCGACGATGGTAGAGTCATATCCGCCAAATCGGAGCTTCTGGGAGAGATCGAGGCTTTTTATGGACAGTTATACACGTCTATCGCTAAACCCGCTGCAAATCTAGTAAACGACCCAAGAGCTAGATTAACCCGACACTATACCGAAGATATCCCGGACGTCAGCCTGTACGAGATTAGGATGGCTCTGAAGCAGCTGAAAAACAACAAGGCGTCGGGTGAGGACGGAATTACGGCCGAACTCCTGAAGGCGGGTGGAAAACCGGTCCTTAAGGCCCTTCAGAAGCTATTTGATTCCGTCATACTCGAGGGAAAAACGCCACAGGCGTGGAGCAGAGGCGTGGTGGTACTCTTCTTTAAGAAGGGTGATAATGCCCTGCTTAAGAATTACAGGCCCATCTCGCTTCTGAGCCATGTCTACAAGCTGTTTTCCAGAGTCATTACGAATCGTCTCGCACGCAGGTTCGACGACTTCCAGCCTCCCGAGCAAGCCGGATTTCGAAAAGGCTTCAGCACCGTGGACCACATACATACGCTGCGGCAGGTTATACAGAAGACTGAGGAGTATAATCAGCCTCTCTGCTTAGCGTTTGTGGACTACGAGAAAGCCTTTGATTCGATTGAAACTTGGGCTGTACTGCAGTCTCTCCAACGGTGCCAAATTGACTATCGGTATATCGAAGTGCTGAAATGTTTGTACAAAAACGCCACTATGTCAGTCCGACTACAAGACCAGACCTCGAAACCTATCCTCTTGCAGCGGGGCGTGAGGCAGGGAGACGTTATTTCTCCGAAACTGTTCACGGCAGCAATGGAGGATGTCTTTAAGGTTTTGGAATGGAAAGGGCTAGGCATTAATGTCAATGGCGAGTACATCACTCACCTTCGATTTGCCGACGACATAGTAGTCATGGCTGAGACTACGGAGGAGCTCAGTACAATGCTTGGTGACCTCAGTAGAGCTTCCGAAAGAGTGGGACTTAAAATGAACATGGACAAAACCAAAGTCATGGTAAACAGCCATGTAGCACCCACTCCTATCAAGATCGGGGACTCTACACTCGAAGTTGTAGACGACTACGTTTACCTGGGACAGACGATCCAGTTAGGAAGGTCTAACTTCGAGAAAGAGATCAATCGTCGAATCCGACTCGGCTGGGCAGCGTTCGGGAGGCTACGCGGTATCTTCTCGTCCAATATACCACAGTGTCTCAAGACGAAAGTCTATGACCAGTGCGTGTTGCCAGTGATGACATATGGCTCCGAAACGTGGTCGCTTACAATGGGCCTCATCAGAAGACTTAAAGTCACCCAAAGGGCAATGGAAAGGGCTATACTCGGAGTTTCCTTGCGTGATCGAATCAGGAATGAGGATATCCGTAAGAGAACCAAGGTTACCGACATAGCACGAAGAATCGCCAAACTAAAGTTGCAATGGGCAGGGCACATTGCTCGCAGAACAGATAGCCGTTGGGGCCGAAAGGTTCTGGAATGGCGGCCACGTACCGGAAGACGTAGCGTTGGAAGGCCTCCTACAAGGTGGACCGATAACTTGGTAACGGTTGCGGGAGTCCGATGGATGCGAGATGCACAGGACCGTTCATTGTGGCGACACTTGGGGGAGGCCTATGTCCAGCAGTGGACGTCTTTCGGCTGAAATGATGATGATGATGATGACTATCATTTTTGAAGACCTATCCATAGATAACCCACACGTACGGGTTTGATGAAAAAAAAAATTGAGTTTCAGTTCTAAGTATGGGGAACCCTCAAAATTTATTGTTTTTTTTTTTTTTTTGTAAAAATCTTAATGCGGTTCACAGAATACATCTATTTACCAAGTTCCAACAGTATAGCTATTATAGTTTCGAAAAAAAGTGGCTATGACATACAGACGGACAGACAGACACATGACGAATCTATAAGGGTTTCGTTTTTTGCCATTTGGCTACGGAACCCTAAAAAACAAATGATCTCTAGAAGAAAAGCAGCTGTTTTGAACATAAAGTATTATTTCACCTCTTCTTTACAGCAATGTAAGCGAAAATTAAATCATATTCTTCACATAACTTACAGTTTCTTTAACCATAAGTGACGTCTTGCAAGACACAGCGTTCTTGGCAAGAACATGAGCAATAAATCTTGCGCAGCCATCTTGTTTTTACACAACTTTTGTTAAGAACGAGCGGACAACGCCAGAATACTTAATGGCTATATTTAAATAAATTATAATTTTTCTAGACGTGTCCTTGGGACGCATGACCTCATGCTGTCGATCTGGTAACTTGGTATTCTTGAAGTATTTTTGTTAGGGCAGTTATTAGCTTCATTATCATTATCATCCTTGTTGCGCCGATATCGCTTTGTAATTGCCGCGTAATAATTAGTACCGAAATTTGCCGCAAATAATTAATAATAATAATAATATTCCACAACTATCACACAACGCCTTCTAGCCCCAAGCTAAGCAGAGCTTTTTATTTTCTATTTCTAAATACATGCATATCATAGATAAATTACACCCAAACACAGAACAAATGATCGTGCTCATCACACAAACATTTGTCCTGAGTGGGAATCGAACCCACGACCTCCGGCATAGCAGACAGGGCCTCTAACCACTAGACCAACAGGCCAGCCAAAAAAAAAATTAATGTGTACCGGGTTGTTTTGTTTGACATCTTGTTCATCCCGTCTTGCATCCCGTTCCCGCATAACCTCGAGAGAAAGAGAAAGCAGATACATTTTGACATGAAGAATTCGTTTTTGAATCGCATCGCTAACAGACGGCGACCCACACATCTTACAAAAAAAATTGATTATTTTTGAATTTAACCGCTAAAGAGACTAGAAACGCTAACAATTTGTTTAGTGAATACCATATCTCCTCGCCACTGGATCAGGAGTTGCAGAAAACCAGAGAAGGCCGCCCTGCTGACACGTGGAGCCGGTTCGAGTTCAAAAGGTTGGTGCAAAATATCACTTTAGAGCTGTTTTCTCTGTGTTCCTAAACGACTCTATAAAATCCATAATATACCGCAAGGTGTCACTCACTTAACAACCTTGCAAAATACAGTTCACATACAATCCACAGTAGTACGTTGCGCATCCACATTGCTTTATCTTAAAGAACAAACGTTCCAAATTCCTTCAGGACACATATACTAATATCTAAGGTCATCAAAATACTTGAGGCTAGATATATGTCAAGCCATTTCAATATTTATAAGCAGTTCGAGCAGTTCCGATACGGAATACTTTGCCCGTGTCAGTAAGAAAAACACTGCCTTCTTTTGAAAAAAAAATGGTCAAAAGCTATCGCCTTAAATTAGTCATTAGTGTGTGTATACTATATGTAAAATAATGAACGTATATCTGAAAGTATTAGGCGACTGAATCGATGTCAACTAGTTTAAAAGTAGGTAATGTTTTATCCTAAAATAATTATTGTTTTTTTTAGGATTGAAGCTTCTACTGTATTTTTTTATGGTGTATGTGTTGTGGAGTATAATAATAGTATCTATCTATGATCCCCAATTTCTTTAAGCTCGACGGAACAAGTGTTTTCTGCGTCTTTTCTATGCGTTTGTCACGTCAGTAGGTACCTAATTTCAAGTCATATCACCTTTCACACAGTCTACAGTTCGACCGTTTCTTTTGCCCATACGCTTATCTACAGTCAAACTTTCCTTACGAAATGTTTTTGATTCTTTCGCTGTAGCTTTAACAAATATAGCGATTTCATGTGGCCACTGTTTTGGGTCACATTTTGTTACATAAAGTCTATTCTCACTATAATTGAACGGGTACTGCATCTGCACTAGCTTCTGTCGTTTTATAAGTCCTCATGTTGGCCTATATGAAATAAAAACATGAATTTTTGAATTTTGGTACCCAAATACCGAGATGAATATATCCAAGTATCCATGTCCTTATCTGGGTCAATTTCATCTTAGTCCGTCCAACCAATGAAAGATCCACACTTTCACATTTATAAACTTGTAGAAGAGGATCTCGGCCATCAAATCGCAATACTTAATTCAATTGTGATACCCACACATATAGTATAGAACCGGATTCGAACTAGCATCCGTCTCAGCGACCGTTACCCTTAGGCCACGCCGCCATTCCGCTTTACATTTCAAATTGAACTCCAACCATGCATTGTAAATTGCATCCATTTTGTCTACGACTACATCGGCCCTTCTAGGATCTAATTGTTTATAAATACAGTTGCTTTCAGATTATTTTATACTTAAGTAAATATTATTCTTACAATCAACCACTCTTAAAACACATTTAATTCCATTGATATAAATAGTATATTTTAATGAAAGGCCAAATTTATCATTGCAGCCGAGGCAGAATTGAGTCAAGTGCAATGTAAATTGCCCACGTATTAAACGATTTTCTCAACACACAGACTAGAACCAAGTATTTGTTGTTATGCATAGTTATAACACTTTTTATAAAAAAAAAAAAAACTTGGTCTCATACAAAACCAATTAAATTCCCCACAACATAAACAATGTTTTCTACCAATTTACATCATAACACGCAATTTCTAAACTAATAATTAAAATACGCAAAAGCGTTCACTTTCTCCTTCAAAATTTTTTGTCTCTTTCTGCCGTGGGATGCGGGTGGCCCAGGGCGGCCCACGGACGGCCAAATGAAGCGATCGCGTGTCCCGCCATCATTCCTCAATATCACCCTGTACTCGCCCTTTGTATACGGGGTGCGTGTGTATGTCCGAGCCGAGGGTACTCCGAGTTGCATCTTGCGACTTGCAAGCTTATTTGGGAGTTATTTCACGAGATTCTGATCCCTGGAGGGGTGGAGATGTCTTTCCGGGTAAATGCACAGAAATGAAGGTATTAAAGATGGATTTTATTTGGTAGTGAGGGAGAGCCAATGACACATTTTTAAACAGTAAAATATTTTTTTAGAGCTATAACAACAGTCTTGCAACATTTTTATCGACATACAAATAGTTTGCACAATATTGCACAAGTTAATTTACTTTTATTACTAGCTGCTGCTGATTCGCTAGCGTAAACAATAATCCCAAGGGAACATATTCCCGGGATAACAAGTGTCCTATGTACTATTCCAGGACATAGTCTACCTATGTCCCAAGGCGCGGGACTGGAGCTATTGCTCGCCGTTCGATCGTCCAGTTACCGTCCGGACCGAGCCCAAGTCGTCGACGGCGCGTACTGTTCCACTCGCGCCTCAAGGAGATGTCAACAAACCATAGGTAGGGGTCAAAGCCTGCTGAGACCAAGGGTCTGCTTCTAAAAGGAAGACTCGGCCCTGGTATGAAAGGCAACGAAGAAACAGAAGTGGGTTTTTAGTCAGTAAAAGTCTTACACACCCTCCCGTCAGCGCAAGAGCGTGGGATGTCATTGGATGATTTTCCGATCGAAGAAAAAAACCTTTTTACCAAAATTCATTGAAATCCGTCGAGCCGTTTGAGAGTCTAGAAGTAACAAACATAAATACACACACGCATACTTTCACCTTTATAATATTAGTGTGATTTATTTTTTATGTTTACAATGTATGTATGTATGTATGTGTATGTAATATTTAAACTTTACATGCATAACATTGCATGTTCGAAATTTAATAACAATACTTATGTATAAGCAGGTGTAAAAACAGATGAAAAACTAATGGGGACTCTGAAATCTGTCAGCTTGGTAACTTTAAATGTCAATGATAATTCTTGACAGAAAAAAGTAAGCAGTATCACACACAGGTTAACCATAACATGGATTTAAATCAAATCCTGCTCGTATAACAGCCTGTATATAAATTGCGGCAGGTACACGAGCCGCTGACGTGCGACGGTTAAAAACGAATTATAACGGAGCACCCTGAAGCCGGCCATTTGTCATGAGAGCCAGTGACGTGCCTGAGAATGGCGAGTGAGTCTAATCGAATCGATGGTCTAGAATCGATTTTAAAATCTCAACTTAATACAATCATTTTATTTCACATAGGCCTACATACGAGTAGGTATCTACTTATAAAACATGTAATGTATGGTTCTAATTGGTTGTTTGTTATGGAGAAGAACCGGAGAGAAACTCTAAGGTTACTCTTTAAAAAGCTGAGCAAGTGCAAGTCGAACTCGCGCCCTGAGGGTTCCGTACAAACTACAATTCTCAAATAGAGTCTCGAAGATTTTTCTCGAATTGCAAAAAAAGTATTTTTTCTGCGGTGTGCTAGCAAATATAAGTATTTTTTTTTAATTCGATTTATAGTCAAAAATTTACCTACACAAAAGATAATATCGACGGTTAAAAGGCTAATTGATCTAAACGAATTTTTTTTCAATATTGATTTATATACATATTCGGAATCAGCAAATGTTTCTCTTTCGTTTGAGTCAGGTTTCAATTTTTTTTTTTAAATATCGCTTAGATCAATTAGCCTTTCAACCGGCGATATGTAAGATGTACCTCATCAACAAACGAGTGCACTTGCTCGATTACAAACTATCCGATTGTCATCCTCGATGTGTCCCATCCCTCGGCCATGGGCCGCAGTACCGCATAGACCAAGAGACAGGCAACTATTAATTTACGAAATAGCGAAACAAAGAGCGGATCTGACGGCGTCATTAATTGTGCCAACGATTGATGATTGCTCAATGATAGACCTGTGAATGATATGCGCGCCTAACAACATTAATTTTGATTCGTTTTGATTGATTGATTGAATTAATCAGCCGGAGTTTGTAATTAGAGACTATAGGTCTATGTTGAAGAATTGGGTTTGAATTGTTTTTTTCTAGGCTGATAATAAAAATACTGAAACCAGAAATCTTTTATTTACAATAAGAATTGAATTTAATATAATTCGAAGAAGTATTTTGTTCTGCCACAAATTATTTCAGTAAATTACCGCAATATAAGTGTAGTATATAAGAACCAAGTCGGAAAGCTTTGAAACTCGTAATATAATAGTTAAAACACGACGGAACTTTTTCAGTACTTAGTTGAACAGTTGCTTGTCAAGTTGTATGTATTTTATTATTTCTTATTATAGACTGTCAGCTCGATCTGGCTTATAGAAGGTATATCTCTGAAAATTGTAAACTCTCTAAAAGTATCTCTGTTCTCTACCACCTGCCACCCACCACACCCCATCACCATTCACCATTTCATCACCCCGTCAGAGCATCTCCCCCCTGGACGCAAATTGCAGTGACCAATCTGGAAATCTCTTAACCGACTACGCACTTAGGTTGGCCGCTGTAAAAATAATTTGGCCAAATGGGGCTTCCTCGACCCATCTCTAGCACAGTGCCAGTGTGGAGCCACTGCACAGGACATGCGTCATTTGCTATGCTGTCCATCCTGCACAACTACCTGCAGTTTTCAGGATCTATACGAGGCCAATAACAGAGCCGTAGAGGTTGTCAAATACTGGTCAGATAGAATTTAGTTAGAGTACATCGACACGAAAAGAAGAAGACCACCTGCAACCAATCTCAAAGCAAGAGTGAAAAAACAAATCCTACTTTCGCTCGATCCGTCGTAGACTTCAATGACTTCAAAGACCCCCAAGTTGTAGCTATCAGAGCACACAGATTCCGGCAAGGAATTTCACTCCTTAGATGTACGCACAATGAATATCTTCCCAAAATTTTTTGTGCGTATGGATGGGATGTCCACCATATATTGGTGATGCGCCGCCCTACTCCCGATGATGGAACGGGCTTGACAAAGTTAAGTTATGCAGTGCACATTCTCCGAAATGCAACCGGTAGAAAATGGATAGGCTAGCAACTATATATATAGTTGATAGATAGCATTTCAAGCTTTGACTGTACAAGTGCATCATTGCTGATGATCTTCTTGGCTCGCTTCTCAAGTACATCAAGCTGATATCTGGCAGATCCGTTCCAAAGATGAGAACAGTACTCCATACTCGAACGAACTTGCGCCTAATAAAGTTTGAGCAGCTGTTCCGGAGTGAAGCAGTTTCACCTTTGCTAGGATTCCCAACTTTTATTATAGATAAGCTTGCGTTTCAATGCTGTCTCTCATGACCAAGCAGGCTAGCCTAGAAGTAACACATTCAATCTCGACATTTAGTGTGTTGCTTGGGCTACCACGATTCTGCAGTGCCTCGATCATATTCGCAGAAGCTCACACTAACAGCTTTCATGCCCTTATTAGGAAGCAATATGCGTCACTGATAAGTCATGTTAGGACCAGTAGCAAAAATATTGTGGACGTGTTTGCGGATAGGTGGAACTCTTCACTGCTGCACCACTCAAAGTCAAAAGTTTTTATTTCACATAGGCCTACATAGGCACTTATAAAACGTCAGAAGCTAGTGCACGGTTCCAAATTGGTCGTTTCCTATGGAGAAGAACCGGCAAGAAACTCCACGGTTACTCTTTTAAAAAAGTGATTGTTTACAATATTTTCATATTACAGTATTAATAGACATTATGTAAGAACAGTGTAGACCAGTCGATATTGTACCAAAAGCACAATAAAAATAATCATATTAGCACAATAAAAAAGTGAGTCGTAATAAGAAGTAACCTAAGAATTCGCGAAGTCCACGGTGTTCTCACATTAACATTAAAAAAAAAAGAAGCTATATATAAAGAAACATGCACATGATAGCACGCTGTAGGGTGAGCACTGGACAGTTCCCCCTCATCGCACTAAATGTCTGTAGTTTTTTGTTTTATTGTGTATTGTAAACTGATTTTTGTTGTGTGTTATATTAATATTGTGTGTTTTGTATTTGTTACTCCTAGACAGAAAAGTTCGAAATAAGCGCTTATTATTATTATTATAAATACCTCTCCAGTTATAGCTAAAATTTAAAAAGCTCGTCTGATTTTTTTTAGCGATTCCCTACCCTAGCTGGTGAATATCAAGCTCCAGGTGTGCTGCTGGTGGTCTTGACTACGCAATAAAACTGCTTGATTCGATAATTTTATAGGACTGTATTTACGTAGGTATGCGTAATAACAAATTTTGAGACAACCGATATGATATGTGCGTACGCGCAAGATGTAGGCGAGCAAGTGAGCGGAGAGGGGACGTCCGCAGCTGCGATGTGGTGTGTGGCCCGATGTGACGTCAGGAACATATTCCCCGCGTTGAAGATTTCTTCAAGATAATGCTGAAGAGACAGGAAGCGGGCATATGTTGTTGTATGCACGTGTTATAACGCCCTTCTTCGTCAGAATGTCGGCGACTCGAGAATGCCCGTCGGAGCCAGTCTTCACTGCAACCACTCTGCCCAGCAACCACAGAAGAGGAGGAAGATTGGTGTTTTTGACTAAGACCATGGTGCCTGTATTAAGCTGTTGCCCAGCCGTCTGCCATTTGGTTTTCTGCTGCAGGAGAGACACATACTCATTAGAAAAGCGCTGCCAAAAATGTTGCCGTAGTTTTTCGATACGGTCGAAACGCTGTAGCCGCTGGATGTTGACGTCGGTGATCTGAGGACGAGGGATTGACGTGAGTGATCGTCCGATGAGGAAGTGCGAAGGAGAAAGATAAGAAAGATCTGATGGATCAGTGGATAGAGGTGTTAAAGGTCTGGAATTTAAAATAGCCTCTATCTGAACCAGACATGTTGAGAGCTCTTCATATGTTAAATGAGTTAGGCTCATAACTCTACGCAATAAGTGTTTGGTGGACTTTACTGCACTTTCCCAAATTCCACCAAAGTGTGGGCTGTAGGGAGGTATAAATTTAAATTCAATGTCTTTGCCTGCAAGATCTGACTCTATGTTACTAGATGAAACCTTTAAGAAGCGTGAAAGCTCATTGAAAGCTCCCACAAACGTAGTGCCATTGTCGGAGTACACGCGTTGAGGCTTGCCCCGACGACTGATAAATCGGCTGAAGGCCGCAAGAAAAGCTTCCTTGGTAAGGTCGGAAACTAGCTCCAGATGAACGGCTCTGACTGCAAAGCACACAAAAACACAAATGTAAGATTTTATCAGTTTACATCCTCTACCTCTACTGTCGGCTATCAGCACTGGCCCGGCATAATCAAGCCCTGTGTTCAAAAAGGGGTACTCTAAGTTGGTCCTATCGCTTGGTAGGTTGCCCATGATGACCTGAATAGGCTGAGCTTTGAAGCGAGTGCAGCGAACGCAGTTACGCACTACATGCTTAGCTAGGTTTCTGCCTGCTAAAGGCCAGTAGGTGAGTCTAATGTGCGCTAAAAGTAATTGTGGCCCAGCGTGAAAGAGTGTTTTGTGCTCTCTTTCGAAGATAATTTTTGTTAAGTGATGTTTGCTACATAAAAGAATAGGGTGCTTAACATTGTAACTATAGTTGGAGTTATTGAGACGTCCACCTACGCGTATTAAGTTGTCTGAATCAATGAAAGGAGAAAGACTTATTAACCGATTTTTTTTATGTAAGGCCTTATTAGTTTTAAGACATGAATATTCCTCAGGAAACATTTCCTGTTGAGAAATCTGTAATATGAGATTCTGTGATGATTGTAATTCTGAAACTGTTAAGTAAGATGATTTTTTATTATTCTGTTTTTGACAATTGTTGATAAATCTTTGTATATAGGCAACGATTCTTATCAGTGATGTAAATGATGATTTTTTATGAATTAAATTCGAAAATATGTTGTTATAATTTTGTTTATGTGTGTCAGTAGTTGTATGTAAAGATGTTTCTGGTAAAGACTGATTTTGCGTATTAGGTGATTTAGGAAATTTGATTTCTTTGTGATTTAAAAAATCAGGACCCGACCACCAAAGAGTAGACGAGCTGATGCAATCAGCCTTCACCCCCCGAGATGTGAGATCAGCGGGGTTACTCTTTGAAGGCACATAGCTCCACGTCTGTCCAGTCGTAGCTTCTTGGATTTCACTTACTCTATTGCGGACGAATTGTTCGAGCTGACTTGGCATTGTAGACAGCCATCCAAGCACAATCGTCGAGTCACACCAAAAGAAACAGTGATTAAACTCTAGAGTAAATGATTTACGTACCTTCAGAAAAAGTCTTGTGCCCAGTAAGGCACCACACAACTCCAGCCTTGGTATAGTTGTGGCCTTTATAGGGGCGACCTTATTTTTGGAAGCTAAAAGGCGAGTGCAAACTGTTCCGTCGACTGCTACGGTTCTGACATATATACACGCACCGTAGGCGCGTTCAGAAGCGTCTGTGAAAGTATGTAGCTCCACCAAACAAGCATTACTACAAGATACCCAACGAGGAATGTGAACTGAGTTAAGAGCTGGAAGTGACTGTGTGAACTCAAGGAATTGTGATTTTATTTCTGTTGGTACTTCATCATCCCAGTTACATTTAAGTATCCACAGCTGCTGCAGCATAAGTTTAGCCTGAACTATACATGGCCCAACGAGGCCGATTGGATCAAATACCTGACTTATTAGGGATAAAATATTACGCTTTGCAATTTTGGTAATAGGTTTTAAATCTATAGAAAAGAATAATGTGTCTGTTTTACAATCCCAGTGTAGCCCAAGTGTTTTGCTAGGTGTGTCATTTAGATTTAATTTTTTATCTTGATGTTCTGGTTTTATACTAGTGACGGCCTCTAATATCTTTGGACTATTTGATTGCCACTTTCTAAGGTGAAACTTGGCTGACTCAAGAGTATTTACTACCCCATGACATAAATTTATGACTGACACAATCGAGTCGCCACCACTCAAATAGTCATCTACGTAAAAATCACGTCTGATTGACTGACTAACCTCTGGGTCTGAACATTGATCTGCAAGTGAAATTAGGCATTTTGTGGCCAAATACGGGGCTGAAGCTGTACCGTATGTCACTGTATTCAGTGCATAGGTCTTTAAAGGGTCTGAGGAGTTGAATCTGAAAACAATTTGTTGTAACGGGCGCTGAGACGGTTCAACTAAAATAGCTCTGTACATTTTTTCAATGTCACCTGTTACAACGAATTTGTGTTGCCTGTATCTCAAGAGAATGGAAAGCAGATCCTCCTGTACGGTTGGACCTACCATCTGAATATCATTGAAGGACTTGCCCGAGGTGCTGGAGGCCGAAGCATCGTAAACTACGCGAAGTTTTGTGGTAGAACTTGACTCGCGCACAACACCATGATGAGGCATGAAATAATTAATTTCTGAATTATTGGTTTTTGAATATTCGGTCATGTGATGAAGATCAATATATTCTTGCATGAATTGCATGTATCTGGTTTTGAATGTGGAGTCTCGCTCAAATCTTCGCTCTAGGGAGAGAAAACGACGCTTGGCCATTGCGTAAGAATCACCTAAGCACTCAAGCGATTCCTTCAATGGTATGGTGACAATGAATTTACCATGGGTATCACGACGTGTGGTCTCCTGAAATAGTTTCTCACATGCCTGTTCTTCTGAAGAGTAACAGTTGGCAGACGACACCGTATCAAGTTCCCAAAAGCGAGTCAGCTGATCTGACTCCTCATGTGATAGAAAGTGACAAACAGAAGGTTTCGTGCGAAGACGAGACCGACTGACGCGACCCGAAATAAGCCAACCTAATTTGGATGATTGTAATCTAGGCTGATTATTGCCTAAATTAATAGTCTCGGAACCTAAGACGTCCCAGAACACCTCAGCACCGACTAGAATGTCGATAGCAGTAGGCACATTGAATGTTGGGTCTGCTAATTGAATACCTGGCGGGACGGTAATATACCTTTTGTCTACATAAGAGCCAGGCAGTGATTGTGTGATTTTCGGTATAACAAAACAGCTTACCCTCGCCTGATAACTACCATCATAAGACCGCAAATGAAGACTGCAGCTTTCTGAGGTACTAGAAGCTTGACCATTTATACCTGAGACGATGGAGCTAGTGTTGCGTTTTACCAGGCCGAGCTTCCCACATAACTCTTCGGTGATGAAGTTGGAGGTGCTGCCGTTGTCCAACAGTAGTCTGGCAGTATGAAGCTCTCCATTGACGTCTGCCACCTTTGCCAAGGCTGTGGAAAGCAAAATGTGACTTCGATCACTTTCTGTGGGTAATGTGACGTTTGTAGATAAAACTATGTTTTCCCTTGTCTGTTTTTCTATTGATTCCCTATGCAAGAGGGTGTTGTGTCTGGTCTTGCAATATTTGCAATGCGAGAGACTGCAACGCTTCTCGGTATGACCAGGTCGAAGGCAGTTCATACAAACATTGCTTTCTGATGCTTTTTTAATGCGTGCTTCTATGTCAAGTTTTCTGAAAGGCTGACAACTGAATAAAAAGTGATTCTCAGAACACATGGGGCACTTAACATTGTCTGCATTGTTTTTGTTTTTTGTTTTTGTTGTTGTAAGGAAGTTTTTAGTTTTGTTGTGTTCGTTAGTGTTTTTCGTTGTTGTGTTTTTATTATAATTTAAGGATTCAAGTAAATCTGCTCTGTTTGTTAAAAATTTTATGTAATCTTTTAAATTTGGAAAGGAATCTAAATTATTTTTATATTCTTCCCACTCCCTTCGTGTGACCTTGTCAAGTTTTTCTGACATCATGTATATTATGAGGGTCTCCCCTAGACCCCCATGCTCAGAAGGCTGTCCTAATGTGGATAAGGCACGAAGATTTTTATTTGTGACGTCGATCATGTTCCGTAAAGATTTACAAGATTCATGTTGAATTTGGTCAAAATTAAATAAGGCCTGCACGTGATTATTAATAAGTAGTCTTTCATTGTCGTACCTTTCGGATAATAACTGCCAAGCTGTACCATAGTTGTCCGCTTTGAAATCTATGCTTTTTATCACCAATGACGCGCTGCTGGTTAAAGCAGCACGCAAGTAATGAAATTTGTTAATATCTTGTATGCTGTCATTATTATGAATAAGGGAAAGATACGTATCTCGGAATTCAAGCCAGTGCTGATAGTCCCCGTCGAAGTGAGGCAAGTCTATCTTAGGCAGCCGAACAAAGTCGTGCCTGCAGCCAGAGCCGTGGCGCGGGAGATCATCGACGGAGGTGGCAGACACAAGCGCGGGCGACGAGGCGCGCGCGGTAGCGAAGATCGCCCCCGCGCGGGCCACCAGCGCGTGGTACTGCGACTCGAACTGCTCCCTCTCTTGGTACATTTCATCCGCATCCTCCGACAACAGCTCCAACTCTGTCTGTAACACGTCGAATTCCTTGTATAGGGTTTCCATTGAGCTAAGACGGTTTTTTAATTCCGTTCTTTGAAAATTATCTAAATCAATTCCCGTGCTAGGTAGTATTCTTAAAAAGTTGCTAAAATGCGTAAGCTTTGCTTTGTAGCTACCTCGCCTCTTTATGAGTTCCCTTAACTTTGCATCAGACATAATGAGAAAGTGTAGGTAGGCAGTATAGGCAAAGCAAAAAAAAATGGCAAAGTCAGTAGTACAAGCAAAGACAAATAAATCAATATAATTTAGTTTCGATTATAATATCAAATGCGTAAATAGCTGGCCAAGCCTAAGGTAAAATCAGCTGATATACTAATGAGCCCGGTGAGTCACCGGTGCAATAAGTACAATATCGAAAGAAGTAAAAAAATACACTAATGATGTTGTTTACGCGTTAAGCAAACACTTGCGGTTAGCGAGCGAAGGAATGTTTTTACAATATAAGTGAAGTTATGCAAAATGAAGATGATTTGACTATGGAAATTTCCACTGAATAAGTAAGCTATAAATAAAGAGATCAACATGAGCCTGATCCGTATAGTACTATTTCAAATTTCCTGGATTAAAAAGGCAAAAAGAAAAGAAAGTAGAAAGGGATTATGGAACGGACTCACTCAGTACACTATCCCACTGGGTAGACTGTCCTTCAAGTGTCCTCTACGGCATAGGCGAGTACGCTGTATGGACGGCCAGTCCAAAGTCCACGGGAGGTGCGAGCGTAGCACAAAAACGGCGATCTTCCCTAGCTCGAAGGACCATATGGTGAATATCAAGCTCCAGGTGTGCTGCTGGTGGTCTTGACTACGCAATAAAACTGCTTGATTCGATAATTTTATAGGACTGTATTTACGTAGGTATGCGTAATAACAAATTTTGAGACAACCGATATGATATGTGCGTACGCGCAAGATGTAGGCGAGCAAGTGAGCCGGAGAGGGGACGTCCGCAGCTGCGATGTGGTGTGTGGCCCGATGTGACGTCAGGAACACTAGCTCTGCACCTACAATGTAAACCAGATGAAAACACATTTTTTCCAGTTACCGCGGACTTAAACAAATAAAGTTAAAGTGTGGTTATCTGGCCTAACCATCAGCTAAGTCATTTTTAATTACCTTGGTAATTGGTTTGCGTTAGTCGTTAGTTACCGCGGCGGAAATCTGAAAGGGCTTTGTGTTAGCTATTGATGTCGGCATTCATTGACGATATCCGACGTTTTGTCTTTTTTCAGTTTTATAGTTTTTTGATGAGCTTAGCGATGAAGTTTGAAATGGTGAAATTGCGTTAAATCAATCCAAAATTACTTTTGTTATACGATTAAATAAACGTTTGGGTTAAACTTTGGTTTGGGATAGTGTATGTAAGAATTTGATGGCACGGTTGGCACTGTGGTTGAGGGATTGACTGCTGCGCTGCGTGTCGCAGTTTCGATTCCCACACGCAACATATATTTATATGGCCTACAGGTAGTTGTTTCGGGTCTGGGTATCTTGTACGCATGAGACAAAAAGAAAAAAAAAATATTTCATAATTATATTTGTCAAAATGCAAAAGTTCTTTACGTTCTACTACCATAGCATATGGTGAACAAGTATCACTGAAGTGTTAATTACATCGATTTCTTATTAATGTCAAGATATAATTACTAGATATTTAATATATAGATCATGTCAATTAATCTATAAATAACAATACTTTACAACATTATTTACCCATAGATAAAACCAATGGAAATCGATAGAGTAATTAACCCTTAGTTGGATATTGAAGTGAAAAAAAAACGAGGACGTCAAATTTTACAAATATTTACATTTTTAATTTCGACATTTTTTACATAATTGGCACAAATTACTTTTTCTTTTATACTGATTAGTGTTAATTTCTTTTTAGGTACTCCAGTAGTAATCAGCTAACATATTATATGCCTGAAACCTTAAGATCCTGATGAAAACTTTCATTACGTTCATCACTCACGCTTTCCAGGTTTTCAGAAAAAATATTCAAGTGTGAATGTAAAAATAAATTTTCATTGACATGGTTACTCCCATTTTGAGATATTTAATTAAAAAATTGGATATAATTTCTTCATAATCCTCAGTTTTATTTTTGCGCAAGAAATTCTCAACTACTCGTTTGAAACATCTCTTTCAACGTCGGATAAGTGGTGATCAAAATTATCCATATATTCCAATATTGCTCACACTACATTCTGATAATTCAAATTCATACATCACATTTCTAGATTATTTGGAGAGATTAACACGAAGAAAACTATTCCGAAAAATTATGTTTCAAAAAAGAAACCCACTTATTTCCCTGGCACCAGTTTCTCCTAGTCAGCGTAAGTCAATTGACCCGCAGAACTATATCCAGCACCTAGAACAGACTCAAAAGAGACCGAAACTAATTAGCTCTCAACAAAAAAAGAAAAAGGCAAGCAATTCGGTTCGATTCGGGAACTCTTCGCTACAGAACTAGGAACCATTCAGATAGTAAATCTCAATACCTACAGCCAAACGCGTTTAGACTTCTGGCGGGACGCCAACGCTTGGATTATGTTAATACTGGATACGGTAATAATAGGCTTAGACGAAGAATTAAGGCGTTTTTTTTATCTGAGAATTGCGGAGGTTTGTCCTTGATTACTACGTCCTGGATTTTTTAGGCTTTTTGCCAGGATATGGAGCTCCGTAATTGTGTGCTCATTAGGAAGTTCAAAAAGAGTTTCTTCTTGAATTGTTGAGTTGTTGGATTTTACTTCAAACGTCGCCATATTAATTAAATCAGAACTTCAACTGGCGTTATCCACGCCACGCCACGCTATCCTTCTGAAAAGACACGATTGATGCTAATAATCCGCTGAAGACCCCACTGGTCTAACCTACTTTTAAATGTGCTTCAGTTTACTAAATATTTGGACAAGCATCGTACGTCACCGCGGCCCTGAAATGCAAAGAGTAACTAAAGAAAAGCGAGAGGGTTTCAGTCAGTATAAGTCTGACACTCTCTCTTGCTCCACCTAAAGCGGGAAAAGTTATTTGATGATTTCCCACGTTTTCTCACATCAACAACTTAATTTAACGCTTCCTAAACCAAGAAATCTAAGACTAAACCCAAGTTAGCGCTCAACCAACGTTGAAATCCTTACAACACCGCGGACGGCCAATAGAGAGCAATTCTTCAAACACACAATTCATTTTCAACCTAACCTAAACAAGATAAAGTACAAATTAGCACAACAATACAGAGATAGCCTGTAGAATCAGATAGAGTTAATGAAATAAATGGATTATATGCCCATTGTGGACAGTTACAATGCAGTTTTTATGATTTCGAATTCGCAATCAACTGTTTATAATGGAGTTTTCTTTTGAAATCGAATTCAAAATTTCATTGGTGATGTAGGTAAAAGGTGTTGGATAAAGGACGATTATCTGTACATATAAATGAAGAAGTCGTGACTGTCTGGCTCAAAAATACCAGGCCTAAATTATACCAACGAAATGGAATCTATTTATTTAATATTTTTATTCTGGTCAATTCTAAAACCTTCTAATTTGAATTCCTTCTCCTAGAGAGGAGGCCTGAGTCCCAGCAGTGGGAATATTAAAAGGCTGATTATGCTATGTTTATATGCAATTCTAAAATAAACCAATTAGTGCCTCTATCACTCAATCATGGCCCGATCCCATCGCAAAATTAAATTAATTTGAAACATCCACCAACATTTCCATACCGCATTTCAAAGAATTTAATATAGCAGAACGCGTGTCACCCTGGGGTGGGGGGACCGAGGTTACCTCATAACCCGCGCGCTGTCACACGTCAGTCATCATTCGTCACGCGTGCGGAACACACGTCAAAGATATTGCGCTCAGATTGCGTTTAATTTCACTGGGGTGCAGTTACATGCGGCGTATCGAATTTGAGATGTTTGTTTTGTAAATCTGAGCTGGGATTAAGGTTGGTCCTTGATTTGGTAAACGTAGGTAATTGAAATGTTTATTTTTCTGACTAAGTTGTTCACTGTACTTGGAATAGCTTATTGATTACCAGATGTACATCTTTATAAAGACATAGAAAAATGGCAAAACAAACTTTATCACTTAAAATATTAAACTGAGCATTTAGTCTACTACCTAAATTAAGAAGTACTACTTTCAAAACAAAAACGCCTACAACAAATTAATTAAAGACTTAGCTATCAACAAATCAATTGGCGTAGTGAAACAAAAAGGTGCTTTCAGAGCGTCTTACTCATTTGAGCCTCTCCGAACCATTTGCTAATTGGAAATCTAACAAAACCTTATTCCTTTTCGCTATTTATAAAAAATATTTTAACTCGGAAAAGAAAATTGTAGTTTTGAATCTTTCTTTGATTTTCTTTCGCGGAAATATTTAAGCTGTTAAGATGAATAAGCTGCGGTTCTCTTATTGCGATGAAATAAATATTTTCACGGAGCTTTAGCGGCTAGTTATTTTTATTCTTCAGCTTAGCGCTTTTTCTGGTTTGTTGCCAGGCTTTGTTTTATTAAAATATACTACTTTCTGATTTTGCATATTACTCGAATGTAACTGATTATGCTAAAAATAAGGTATCATGGAATTGAATTATAGATCATTATTCAGATATAAACAATTGTATTGACTCACGATTTTGAAGTGGATTTTCGAGGTGAAAACTAGAGCTTTCAGGTAATTCTACTGTAAGCTTAATGTCACTGTGAAGGACCGATTTTTGGCAAAAGGCACGTCAGGAAATTTAACTTCTTTTCCAGATAAAGTAAACAAACACATTGTCCTTTTTATGATATTATAGTAATTACGCCGCAAATGTAACAAAACACGTCTGGATCAATATTATTGTTTAAACATTGATTAGAATCTATTAATTCAGTAAACATAAAACATAGTTAATAGTTACTTTACTGAAAACAAAACACCCAGAATTAAACAACAATGTAAATTATAGTCGTATACAAAATTAGTACCTAAGCACATTCCTTGTTACAAAATTTTGTTAACCAGTGTTGTTTAATATACTTTGCATTTCGATACGAATGAATATTTAGTTACACATTATAATCCATATTTTTATTGTAATGCTCGGTTTTGATAATGGTTATTTCCCAAACTAGGATTATTAGAAATAATTTTTGTATGTTCAAAATTAGAATGAAACGTCACGCTATTTTTTCCTAGAATTATTAGAATATAAACCCGGAATAGCATCCCAACTTCAAGTACTAGCCCGTGTCAATATGCACGTGAGGGAGAGGCAATCCTCACACTCCGACCACTGACGTAGGGCAATTCCGGCCACCGTAGATGCGGGTTTGCAGATAGCGAGCAATGGGTAGCTCGCCGTAGAGAATGTCCAGGCCCGTGTCAAAGGTGCTGTTGACACTTCCTCTCAATTAATCCAGCGCGGGACGAGTTATTCGATGATATTCCAACATAAAAAGGGGTCATCATTTAAGCCGAAAGACGTCCACTGTTGGACATAGGCCTCCCCAAAAGTGTCGCCATAATGACTTGTGCGTCTCGCATCCATCGGATTGTTCTTGCAGTGCTTGTTTCCTAGCAGTGGGAACTTTACAGGCTGATGAATGCTTATACTATAGCACAGTTAAATTTACGTAGGGAAGTCGATTATGAAACCTCTTTGAACACAAGAAACCACTGGGAAAATTTTGTACACTACTTCATTCAAAAGACATCTAAAAGTTCCATATTTCAGCTGTTCTGCCCCCTACAATAAGCACTTGCCTGTACTCTTCGACGCTGGCTAAGTATTTACTATCAGTGGGGATCAGTGACAGATGAGCGATTGTTGCAATTTATCACAAGCCACGTCGCACCGCGTGCCCTATTTAGTATGTGGCCACGGAATCTGCTGTCACGCAGAGAGATCTTTACATCTTTGGAATCCTCATGAAAAAAAGGACAGCCTCATGTTGGAAAAGATCCGAAACAAATTTACGAGAGTTCTGTACTTTAAAAAATGTGGGGTGGGGTGTGTGGGTGACAAGCCAGAACAGAACGCTCTGGTGCAAACGTACAAGGAGACCCGACGCCAGCTAAACTGGGAAGAGGGTTGGACAAAGAAGAAGAAGAAGAAGAAGAAAAAAAATGTGGGGTTTACCACTTTTATCCGCTTTGTACGTGAACTTGTTCATCTTGGGTATGGTCGGGTATACCATGCTGAACGTAAGAAGAGATGTCACACTGGTTAAATTTGTTGCTAGCGCACTGCTAGGATAGTTGCACCACCCAGATGTGCTAGAAGCACTGCGGCTACGCAAGCCGCCGCCGCATTCAGCCAGAACTAACCCTCTAAAGATTGCCCCTTTATTACGAGCCGGGCGAGGAGGATAAATTTGATAAAAATATACCGAATTTTGTTAAAGTATTTCAATTCATTATTGGAAAAGGTCTGGACTTATAAAATATTCACAATTAATTTAGTAATATCATAATTATGTATTTTAAGTGTTAGTTATAATATCGCCTTGAACGCATCTATGAGGATGTTATGATATTATAATTTAATTAATAAATAAATCTTAAAATCTTGGTTGCTACAAGATTGCTTGAATTGGAGTAATTTTAGGGTATGATTTCTTAACATGTAATTTTCTTTGTAAAACCGTGGTACTTGAGTAGTTTTCACCAGCGGAAGTTTCAAAGTTGCTATGGCAACAAGGTTACTTTGAGATATCAAATAATTGAACAATAAAAACATACGGATCACGCCTAGAGAATAGACTCGGCCTTGTCCTCATTTAATTTTATTTTGAGCATTCTTTAAACTGCTTGCCCTGTAAAATAATGAATTTGCAATATGCTATAGAATGTTAGTAGTTCTTATAGAGCGATTTTTTTTCATAAATAAACCCTATTTTATGGCTCCACTGCAACCGTATGTATGTCGCTTATGACAAGTGGCTTGAATCGCATCGCACCTCCTTCGTGTAAAAATATATCGCCCTCATATGTTTCCATATGCTTTCAAGATAAAATCATATAAAAATCGCTTTCTTCCGATTTTACATATGTTTTCAAAGATTCTTTGTATTTGCATCATTTTACAACTATCTATAGATAAAATCTAACTACTACAGTTGACAAAAAATAAAACACCCGTTTTGACATTTGTATTTTGACTACCTAACGGCGGCTTGTCCGATGTAGTGTAGCTACTACTGCACCGGACCCCTAATTATTGATTTATTGTTTCTTTCAGTTTCGTTCCAAGTTACATCCTAGGGTTTTTCTCAAATGTCACAACGGGCCTTTTATTTTTTAACGAGTGTAAATACACTAAGTCACGTTATATACAAGCAAAACCGAACACCGGCAACATGGTGAAAAATATTATAATAAAGACAAAAAACTTAAGAAATAATATAATTTAACAAAAATCCTTCCTAATTATGTACTTCAAAAATATGAAGCAAATTTTTAATTTTTTTTTCCCACTCTTTAATGGGCCTGACCCAGTTGCGACTTTAACAATTTTTGCATTTAAAAGTCCACATCTTTAATTTTTTCGGGAAAGTTCATAAAACTCTGTAAAGAATGACTCCATGAATGATTGATAATGAGAAACTCGTGCCTCGAACTCACTCTCGTTAACTTTCACGTCGAGCTTGTTCTTATTACTTCGTGCTTTCTTTTCTTGAACATGGGGAAAAAGAATTGTTTTTTTTTGTTGAATCAATCACTTAAAATCACATACGCAGGGCATACAGCGCTCTGCGTGTTCAATACAATCATGCTTTCAGGGTGTTGATGGGGTTGCCGCGGTACTGCAGTGCGTCGCATGCATGTTTGCAGAGGCGAAATTTAATGTTTTTCACGCCATCATGCGCAAGCGATGCGCCACCGTCATGCTCAGGGTTAGTCAGTTGTTGGGCATCATAAAAACTATAGCAAAAAGGTGAGAGAGGCCTTCCTAGATCAGGTAAAGCAAGTTTGAAATCCATGTGGTATAGCTACGCAATAAATTTATCATGTGATTAAAATCTTTTACGATTGGTCAGTCTGCTGCAGAAGTAAACCCAACCCCTGTTTTTTGAGGGTAAGAAGTAACTAAATAATTTCTCCCGCTTTGGCCGGAACGTGACGGAGTGACAGACTTTTATTAACCAAAATACCAGGCGTAGGGTAGCCAGCCGTTCGGTGTTTTACAGGATGCATTTTGGAAAGTGTGCGCGGGAATTGCATGATTTGATTCCACCATCTCATTTCTACCATGGGACCACCCGACGAACGGCGAATATCCACCCTTACTTTGTTGAAACCACTACTGTCCGGACCAAGGGTTTCGCCTCGTCGTTTATACCGCGTCCATCGAAAGAATGGAACAACTTGTTTGCTGCGGTCTTCCCGTCCGATTATAATTTAGGATTCTTTAGGATATAATGAATAGGCTCTTAATCTCGATTGCATCACTGCTTACCATCAGGTGGGATCGCAGTCAAGAACTAGTTTATAATAATTTAAAAAATACACCAACATGTATTCTTTCAGTTGTCCTTGGCATTCCAGAACCACGGTGTCCAACCCAAGCCTGTACTCTCTGTTACGAAGTTTTTGATGCTGGTACCTACTTATAAAAAAAAATGGAAACAATAATTCTCAGACGAATCTTAATTATTTAGTCATGACTTCGACCCTTACAGTTAAGTGACCCCTTTCCACCTCGTTAAAATTGCGAAGACTTATTAAGTGTCAGTTTAGGGGGTGCCCTAACTTCGGCTTTACGAATAAATGAGTCAACGGCGCACATTATCATAAACGGTGGCTGATTCATACATTTTTCATGATTAAATAATAATTTACTTGTAACCCTTTCGTACATTGCAGATATTATAACAGTCGCTTTGAAAATATTTATAACAAGAATTTCTTGGGTCTTCCTAATTATTTTTTTATTTATCCTATATTGGTTGGGAAGCTGCGCGGTATCTTCTCGTCCGACATACCACAGTGTCTCAAGACCTCTAGTATGATCAAGATCCACATAAGTCTATGACCAGTGCGTGTTGCCAGTGATGACATATGGTTTTGAAACATGGTCGCTTACAATGGGCCTCATCAGAAGGCTTACTGTCACCCAATGGGCAATGGAAAGGGCTCTGCTCGAAATATGCAGGAGAACAAACTAAAGTAGCAGTGGGCAGGGCACATTGCTCGTAGAACGGATGGTCGATGGGGCCGAAAGGTTCTAGAGTGGCGACCGTGCAAAGGAAGACGCAGCGTTGGAATGCCTCAACAAGGTGGACCGACGACCTGGTGAGGGTCGCAGGAGTGCGGTGGATGCGAGAAGCACAGGATCGGTCGTTGTGGCGACGCTTGGGGGAGGCCTATGTCCAACAGTGGACGTCTTTTGGCTGAAATGATGATGATGATGATGATCATATTGGTTCCCACTGCTGGGCAGAGGGCTATCCCGTCTCTTTAAAAATCTCCCTGTCTTGATTGATCACAAGCCAAGTTCGCCCCGCAAACAAGATGAGATCGTCATACCACCGTCGCCATGATCGAGCTCGATGACGGCGACTTCCTGGTGTCCCGTGAGTGACGATCATAGCCCACCTCTTCGGGTGCATACGCACAACGTGACCAGCCCACTTTAACTTCAGGCTGGCTATTTTTTGCCCGACATCTGCTATTTGAGTTATGGAGCGGAGGTCTTCCTAATAAAGTCTGTAAAAACCTCTACGAAACGCATTACAGGAAATCGTCCTTTCTAGTGAGAGGAGGCTTCAGGCATGACAATATTCAATCTCAAAGCATTTATTTCAAACCAACTAATTTGCTTTTGAATTGTGAAGAAGTCGGTCAGTCAGATATATTGCTATTTGAGCATTCTAAAGCGTTAATCTCTTTGAAAAAGAACGTCCTAAGAACTCCATGAACAGTGTTTTATCACGTTGTGTAATACAAAATGCTATCAACAATAAAAAAATATTCACTACGGCTAATAAAATGCCGTTCTCTCTAAACATTTGGGCTCCTACTCAAACATCTTTGCTGACTTGTTTATTTCGAAACTATAAGTTTTGGTTATGCTAATACCTGTGCAAGTCATTGATTACGCATTGATTAACTAAACGAAAAATCCATTACGGAGCCAACATTGAGTCCACTCGCATAAAACTTTAACTTAATAAATTAACACATTCACAATCCAACGTAAAAAAAAACCCTATGCCCTAAAAAGCCATGAAATTCAACGTGAAACTATTCGCTTCACTATAATTCTATTACAACTCCCATCCTCTCAAGCTCAAAATAAAATCCAAAAGCCATACGCGCCTAAAAGTCACAATGCCATAATCTAGTTAATGCCAGTCTATGGAAGAATAATTGGCTGAAGCTGCACTACGCGCTAGTACTAGCAGACCAGTAGCTGTCTACTATATACTGCTCTTGATAGGACCCCGGCAAGTTGGCAGCGAAATAAGACAATCCTTTTGCGTCACATCAAAGTGAATATTCGTGTGAGGAAGATATCCCATAATTCAATAAATAATCGGCTGGGTGAGATGTGTGGTGCAAGTTACACTTTTCTGTGTAATACTTTTATAAAGACAATGAATTAATTCTGACATTGAATTGATTTATGTACACTAAACACTGAGCAAGTGCGAGTTGCACTCACGCACTGAGGGTTCCGTACAAAATTCAAATTCAAATTCAAAGCATTTATTTCAAATAAACCATTTACAGGCACTTTTGAAATGTCAAGAAGTCAGTCAGTCAGAAAAAATGATGCTAATTGCACATTCCAAAACGTAGATCTCTATGGAGAAGAGTGTGCAAGAAACTCCATGGACACTCTTTTCAATCGTGTTTTGCAATTACAAATATCTCTGTTACATGTTTCTTGTCGCTATCATGTGAGAACAATGTCAATAAAGTAAAAATAAAAACTAAATATAGATATTAAAATAGCAACTGGCAGCTAAGAGATGACCAGTCTCAACTGACAGCGCCCGTTCACGGACCTGACGCGAATATTAGCACCACTCAGCTCAACCATTTTAAAGGGAACCGAATGATCCAACACACGCGCCACCATCAGTGAGACATTTGAGTGAGCATGACAAACTCTCAACTGCCATGCTCATTTATGTCAAACAGGACCAATAATAACCTAAAAACCATAAAATAGCTCCATGGTACTCACATTTACAAACTTTGAAAAAAAATGCTTCTACATTATACAATACTAAATACAATAATAATTAACAACAATAATATTTTACAGATTAAAAAAAAAAACATTAAAGAATAATAATAATAGTTTCAAAACTAATCAATTTGTACACCCCGGTGGTAGTTTTTTTTTTTTTTTTTTCGGTGGTAAAATCATCTTATGACATCCCCCGCTCTTGGGCGGGGCGGGAGATAGTGTCAGACTTTTACTGACTAAAAACCCACTCCTGTTCCTTCGTTGCCTTTCGTACCAGGGCCGAGTCTTCCTTTCAGAATCAGACCCTTGGCCCCAGTAGGCTTCGACCCTGCTAGGCCCCTACAGTTGCTGACATCTCCTTGAGGCGCGCGTGGAACAGCACGCGCCGTTGACTTTGGCTTGGTCCGGACGGTTACCGGACGGTCGGACGGCAAGCCACCCATTGCTCGCCGTCCGCAAGCCCGCGCCTACGGTGGCCGGAAATCGGGATCGGAATCCCGGCGGCGGTTGGGGCGTGAGGACCGCTGCCTCACGTGATCGGCCGCCTCCTTTGCAAGCATTACTGCTTCGCAGAAGGAGGCGACCGCTTGCCACTCCTCCTCGCTTCGGACCATGGCCTGTATCAAGGCCCGGCGCGAGAGATCGCCGCCGCCGATTACCCCTACGAGGTCACGGCGTTGCTCTGCCCAAGCGGGCACACCTCCACCGTATGCTCCACCGTGTCCTCCGGGCGGTCCACACAGTGGCGACACCCGGGCGTCGCTTCCGCACGAATCCGGTGCAGGAACTTCCCGAACTTACCGTGTCCGGTGAGGACCTGCGTCATGCGGTAGGTAATGATGCCGTGTTGCCTTTCCAGCCACTCCTCAAAGAGGGGACTTACCGACCCCGGTGGTAGTGGAGCTGGACCAGCATTGAGCCAAGCATTTTTATCTTGAATATAATCCTCCAACTTATAATATGCTTGCCTGCATAGTGTGCGTTTAATACAAGATATAAATTTCGTTTCATTGAGTTCTAATATTTGTGGAGGTATTTTGTTATAACATTTCAAACAGTACCCCATGAAAGAAGAGGCCACTTTAGCCAGTCAAAAACCTGGTTGAACTAATTGGTCCCTATTTCTTGTAAGATAATTATGTCTATCGCCTCTTTTGCTAAAAAGATGAAGATTTTTTCTAACGTACATGATGTTTTCATAGATATATTGACAAGGCACCGTCAATATGTTAATATCCTTAAACAGTTCCCTTAGAGAATCGCACCGGCGGAGATTGTAAATAGCTCTGATAGCTCTTTTCTGTAGAATAAAAATTGAGTCGATGTCTGCAGCCCGTCCCCATAGTAGGATACCGTATGACATGATACTATGAAAATAACTAAAATATACTAGTCTAGCGGTATCAACATCCGTAAATTGGTGGATTTTTCTAACAGCATATGCAGCTGAGCTAAGCCGTCCCGCAAAAGATGTTAAATGAGGACCCCATTGTAGCCTTGAGTCAAGCGTAATCCCTAAGAAAACCGTTTTATCGACAAATTCTAGTTTCTCATTGTTCAATATTATGTCACAATTACTACTCTTAACATTCGGTAAGGAAAATCTTATGCATTTCGTTTTTTTCCCATTTAAAACTAGATTATTAGCAGTGAACCACTTTTGGACCTGCAGTAGGGTGTTATTCAAACTTAAAGGTAAATTGCTGTTTACGATTTATGAAGTATTAAAAAAAACTACTAACTAGATCTCGTTCAAACCAATTTTCGGTGGAAGTTTGCATGGTAATATACATCATACGAGTATTTTTTTTTTTCTCACTCACATTTTACCACTTTGGAAGTCTCTCGCGCAAACTATTCAATTTAGAAAGAAATTATATTAGAGACCTCAATATCATTTTTGAAGACCTATCCATAAAAACCCCACACATATGGGTTTGATGAAAAAAAATTTGTGTTTCAGTTCTAAGTACGGGGAAACCCCAAATTTTATTGTTTTTTTTTTCTATTGTCGTGTGAAAATCTTAATGCGGTTCACAGAATACATCTACTTACCAACGTTTCAACAGTATAATTCTTACAGTTTCGGAAAAAAGTGGCTGTGACATACGGACAAACAGACAGACAGACATGACGAATCTATAAGGGTTCCGTTTTTTGCCATTTGGCTACGGAACCCTAAAAATTAAAAAACAAAAGCAAGTAGAAGAGCAAAAGGGTACTGCTTATTTAAAATGTAATTTCTTCCAGCAGACCTGCGACAGGAGAGTTGGATGAGAGATGTAGACACATTGTATACAAATAAGTTAGAAAATTAAAAACATACTATATTATCTAAATTAAATAAATTGATAATAATTAAATTGATTTGATATTTTTGGTTATAATATGGATCAAGGTTATCTGAATTAAATGTTATTTATTTAGAAAGGGAAGTAAAGGGAGTATCAAAATTTTACTGTGGTTTACCGTGGCTCTAGATCGCAAACGGCAACTGATAGAACACGGGTGGGTTTTCATACGGAGGAGGTGTGCCCTGCTTGGGTGCAACACCAACGTGTCCTCGTAGAGACGATCGGTGGCAACGACCTCTCGCACCGAGCCCTAGCCAGGTACGGAGCGAAAAGAAATGACACGTGGTCGACTGCTTTTGCAAAGTAGTATGCTAGCGGCCACACGCGTGCAAAAACGGACTTCTTCACGCCACAGCCCCAGCCATTCTGAAGCTGATTTCCAGCCACCATAGACGTAAACTTGCGGACGGCGAGCAATGGGTAGCTCGCCGTCCAGCCGTCCGGTAACCGTCCGGTAACCGTCCGGACCGAGCCTGAGTCATCGACGGCGCGTAGTATTCCACGCGCGCCTCAAAGAGATGTCATCAAAAGCGAAGGGGCCCAGCAGAGCCGAAGCCATAGGGCCATGAGTTCGCTTCCGAAAGTTAAGCCCGGGGTCCTGGGAGGCAAGTCAAGGAAGGAACATAGGTGTGGGTTTTATTCTGACTTGACTTGACTAGCCTGTTGGTCTAGTGGTTAGTGGCCCTGACTGCTATGCCGGAGGTCGTGAGTTCGATTCCCACCCAGGACAAATGTTTGTGTGATGAGCACGATCATTTGTTCTGTGTCTGGGTGTAATTTATCTATATATGTATGTATTTAGAAATATATAAGTATGTTTATCAGTTTTCTAGTACCCATTACACAAGCTCTGCTTAGCTTGGGACTAGACGGCGTTGTGTGATAGTTGTGGAATAATTAAAAAAAAACAGCAAAATCTGACATGCTCACTCGCTCCGCCCTAGAGCGCGAGAAGTCATTGGATGATTTCCCACCAACGAAAAACGTTTCAAGACACATATTTGTTTTTAACTCGTATTTTCAGTGTCGCAATCGCTATCTCCTCTGCCTCGCACAAACATTTTTATATAAAAATCCGTGTGTATGTCGGACCTGCATCCAATATCCGAGTGTCCACCGAGTTTAGGAGCGAGTGTGGCTGACGGCCGCGATTATTTTGTACCGCCGCTGTTTGAGGAAGGCACGCTAACACGCCAGTGTTTTATGGTGTAGGCAGAACGGTAAAGAGAACTTTATTTTTATAATAATAATATAATAAATTCTTTATTTGCGTAAAACATGGTATAAAATGGTGTTACATACATAAAATGGTGGTACAAACATGTTTAGCTATTTTATGGTATAGCATGCAAAATTTTAAAGTTTTATGAAGGTGTCTAGGTACATAGTTACAAGCAAAATGTTGGGAGGTAATGAATCAACATTTCTTATCCATAAATTCTTTTAAATTGTAAAAACTACATTCATTTAACCACTTGTGCAATTTGATTTTCAACGATCTTGGACTCAATGTTTTGAAATGGCTTGGAATATGGTTATAAATACGTACACACATTACTAGGCAGCTTTTGTTATATTTGGTAAGTCTTGGGACATCATTCAGAGCCAGTTTATAGGGGTCTCTTCTGTGCCGAGGGCAAATTTCGTTTGCTGTCTTAAACAGTCCCCTATTCTTAACTACAAACACACAAGTTTCATAAATGTAAAGAGATGGTAGCGGCAGCAAACCAAGTTTTTTAAATATTGGTCGACATCACACGGTCACATTTTGTGACTATTATAGAATTATGTTTAAGTAAATTAGTAAATCTATAGAATGACAAAGTTCACATATATAGGTAGGTACGTGCTAAAAGGTATAATAAAAAACAGACTTAGCTTTCGCCTTGTCGTTTATACCGCGTACATTGAAAGACTGGAACAATTTGCCTGCTGCGGTCTTCCCGTCCGATTTTAAGAATCTTCAAGGATATAGTGAATAGGCTCCTCGATTGCATCACTGCTTACCATCAGGTGGGATCGCAGTCAAACACAAATTTATGTCATTAAAAAAATAAGTTTGTTTTCAAAACAGATACAAAAATTAGCTTGATCTGAAACTACCGACAGCATAATTAAAACAGGACTCTTGCGCTCTAACCGAGGACCACAGTTAATTCTAGCTATCAACTTCGGACTAGCAGCTTCTTCCACTTTTCAACTTCATCTCCTCGTTGTAAAGAGCCAGCTACACAAAATATCTTAATAAAAACTTTGCAATATTTAATGAACGTGGAATTACTAAGTAGCGCACCTTCATCAAGAGGAAAGTTTTTTGCATAATTTTAACATAATATTTTACATATTTAAACAGTGCACTTGAGCCGATGGCAACTAGTAACCCTACTGGTGGCCGCAACCTCGTATATTTGGGTCTTTGACATAAAACACAGCAATCTACTAATATATTCACCACCTATGGGCTTTTTCACCTAAAAAGGATAAACCACAGGCAGCTGGGTCAGACCGCAATTTTGTTATTTTTAGAAAATATTAGTGACAGTATGTTAGCGTAATTTAACTAGAAGTTTGCGCGGCTTTGCCTGCGATGAATTAATATATAATGCACGTTATGTATGAGCACGGTTAACGCAGTAGTTCAGCAATTGGCTGCGTCACTGCGTGTCATGGTGTTGATTCCCACATTAAAAAAAATATGTATTGTGGATAATTTTTCCGGGTTTGGGTGTATGTGAGTTTACACGTTTGTGAACGCACCCACGATTCAGGCATAATCTATGTGTAGGGCAACGTTATTTACAAAAAAAGAAATTATATCTGGAGAAAACCGGCACCTCAAGACATACTACGTAAGTGTGATTGATCACTTCTGCTCATATCGGCTAAATTCTGTAACTGTTTATTTAGTATACCATTGCGACAATGTTTTACACTAGTACCCAAGTGCACAAGTACAAGTATGGTCAGAAAACCGGAATGTTGTCGTTCTACTCAATTTACTGACAGTTTAGCTTAACCGTCAGTTTAACCCATCGCTATGTTGACGAGCGACGTCTATTAGCCGGATCTCTCCTGAAATCTGCAGCGTGATCTATCGCCTGACGTCACTCGAGAAAATCGGCCTGTATTCACACTGACGTCGATCAATCGAACAGATGGTCGAAGTCGATTGATTTTAACGATAAGCGTAGAGTTGACAACGTATTTTTAGGGTTCCGTACCTCAAAAGGAAAAAACGGAACCTTTCATACAGATCGGAACATTTCTGCGATGACAAAATCTTCTTTGTTTCTTTTTCTTGTATCTTCTTAGCAATAACAGAAGTGAGCACTTCTTTTTGCGATCTATGTCACGATCTAGTTTACTATTAATACTTTCAGTAGGTACAGTTGACGGTCACCGAAGGAATGGTCACACGAATCGTGGAAGGGAGATGCCTTGCCGCACGAAATCGCATCGCAGCAACTCGTGCCGCAGTTTTCTGCGTTGTAAATTCGCTTCGCGCCGATTCGCAGTTTTGTGTACAAGCCCTTATAGGATCACTTTGTTGTCCGTCCGTCTGTCTGTCTGTCTGTCTATCAAGACCCTTTATCTCAGGAACGCGTGGAGGTGTTGAGTTGAAATTTAAACCATTTACTCAAGTTTGCAGTTTCTTGAAGCTGTGAAAAAGTCAAATTTCTAAGTATACGAAAAAGAAAGATACGGCCGTAATATTTAATGCTTTTTATTTCGGGAGTACTCCTTTGGAACAATTTTATAATTTTTATTTTTATGGAGCGCGTTTACCTAGAACCAACCTATTGACTCTTGACTTAAAGATTCCCGGATTGTAGCCATCAGGAAACACAGAATCCGGCAAGGAATTCTACTCCTTAGCTGTACGCTCAATGAGTAATTTTATACTTTTATTTCGGGAGTATATTCCCTTGGAACAATTTTATACTTTTTATTTCGGGAATATGTTCCCTTATAACAATTTTGTGCTTTTTGTTCGGGAGTATATTCCCTTAGAACAGTTTTATACTTTCATACGGGTGAAGCTGCTAACAGCAGCTAGTATTATATAGGTGAAAGTTTGTACCTATACATGTGTGTTTATATGTCGATAACTAATTGATTTCGATGAAATTCAGCACGCGGGTAAACCATGTCCTGGAATAGAACATAGAGAGATATATCCTATATGTTATTTTAGGGCATGGTCTACTTGTACGCTAAATTACTTCTAGATCCGTTCAGCCTTTCGAGAGTGAAGCAGTAACAAACATACACACTCACAAATTTTCGCCTTTATAATATTAGTGTGGTTTTAGTACTGTGATAAATAATAATAAGTGAAGGTAACAATATAAAGTTTCCATAATATCCAAAAATTACAGTGAAGATTACGTAAACTCAAATATTTTATATTGTAATTTTCAGACATAATCTGTTTAGGTTCTCAATTTAGAGTTTTCAGCAAATAAAAACCTTTTTATTTTTGTGACCTTGTATGAATGTTTAATTTTTTAAATTAAACTGTTTATTTTTGCTTATTTTTATGTCTGAAAAAGCGATTAACGGGATAATCAGGATGGGACCGAGACCTTAGTACCATAATTAACTTTTAGGAGCCCACTCGTATATTAAAATTATTGCTTCAATAAAAATGAATTTGAATTTTTAAGCATTTAATACTGAAACGAGTGCTTTTCCACATAGTAAATTAATGTAATATCTAGTCTTTAAAGATCTTTCTGAAATAACTAGTCCGGAATAAATAATTGAGGTTTGAAAATATGGAAGCCTGTAAAATCAGCTCAATATCAATGTGAGCTCTTGCGAAGGTTTAGCCCTTTCTCAGGTTGCCCACTTAACAACATAACATACTCGTACATCACACCGCATACCGCTGGGTCTTCGCGGAGGCGATCGGAGGCGGTTACCTCTCGCGCTGGGCCCTGGTACAGGCGATTGTACGAATCGAGGGGGAATTGGCGGCGGACACCTCCTTCTGCAAAGCAGTAATGCTAGTGAAGGAGATGGCCGCATGCGTGAGTAAACGGATATCCTCATGTCCAGCCGCCGCGACAAGAAACGCCCGGGCGTCGGGAGTCACCAGACGACTACCGGCCATTGGAGGCGCGGGCTTGCGGACAGCGAGCAAAGGTTAACTTGGCGTACGGCCATCCGGTAAAGACCGAACCCCAGTCATCGATGGCCTTGAGCACGCCACAATTAAGGCGGTAAGTCCCCTCTTTGAGTAGTGGCTGGAAAGACCACATGGCGTCCTTACCTACCGCATGACACAGGTCCTCACCGGACATGGTAAGTTCGGGAGGTACCTACACCGAATTCGTGCGGAAGACACGCCTGAGTGTCGCCACTGTGTGAACCGCCCGGAGGACACTGTGGAGCACACGGTGGAGGTGTGCCCCGCTTTGGCAGAGCAACGCCGTGTCCTCGTGGGGGCAATCCGCGGCACTGATCTCTCGCGCCGGGCATTGGTACAGGCTATGGTCCGGAGTGAGGAGGAGTGGCAGGCGGTCTGTGAAGCAGTAATGCTAGCAAAGGAGGCGGCCGATCGCGTGAGGCAACGGTCCTCACGCCCTAAGCGCCGCCGGGATTCCGATCCTGATTTCCGGCCACCGTAGGCGCGGGCTTGCGGACTGTCCGATCGTCCGGTAACCGTCCGGACCAAGCTCAAGTTGTCGACGGCGCGTAGTGTTCCACTCGCGCCTCAAGGAGATGTCAGCGAAACCGTAGGGGCCACGGGTAGTGTGAAAGCGAAGCCCGAGGCCCCGGGATGAAGGCAAAGAGGGAACAGGAGTGGGTTTTTAGTCAGTAAAAGTCTGACACGATCTCAAGCTCCGCCCAAGAGCGTGATTTGTCATTACATGATTTTCCCACCCAAAAAAAAAAAAATCGCCGATGGCCTGTAGTAGACCCATGCCGATGTCCGCTGGGGCCACGAGGAATTTCTGAAAAGGAAACCCGTGATCCTAGAACACAAAAGGTAACTGAAGGACACAGGTATGGTTATGGTCAGTAAAAGTCAGATACGTCCTTTCGCTCTACCCTAGATCGACTAGAACCTAGAATGACTTCTCATTGGATGATTAAAATCATCTCTTTCAAAACACCAACATCACCTACCCACCACAGTACCACAAACTGCTCTAAAAATATCTCGTACCTACATATATCCAAGTACGGAGCAGCAAGTGAAAATGCTCGTCGATCTAACTAGCGAGTAATCAGGCCGCTTTGATCCAGCATCAAAGGAATAGCTCCAATCAGCGGGCCTCTACTAGGTATGTGCTGATTAAAAATATCTTGGATTTTAGGTTGAAAGTCCCTGTGTTAGGAATGTATTGTGTCATGTGTGTATATGAAATTGGGTGGACTTTCTTTTGTTTTTCATTTCGTTAATGACGAATAAGAATAAGAATAAGAAATTTTATTTGCTCAAACACGTGTATGCATACAGAATTAAAATAAAATAATACATGCATGCAAGATCTTAAATAAAAGTGGCTCACGACATGTCTGCCATTTCTCATGGCGTGCAAATATCTCAGGTTCTACGAGTATTACATTATTATTATGTTTTTTTTTTTATATTTAATGAATATTTTAATGATTTTAATGTTTTGAAGTTGCTGTTTTTAAGAGTGCCCAACCAGTGAGATACATTTTCATTATTTTCCATACAACCGCTTACGACGTTACTACACATTTAGATATTTTGGTCACAGATATTTTGTGGATATCATCTAGGTTTCTATAGAAATCAAATCATATTTTTTGTAAAACTAATCCAGTAAAGACTTCTGAAAATCTACTATTCTGCATGAACTTTTGCCCTTCATAAAATAATCATAAATTTAAAAAAAAAATATACTATTTTTTATATTTTAAATGACGAAATTTTTTTCCAAAATCTTTTAAGGTTTTTTTTTCTACGTATTTGAAACAACTTTTGTGAAATATTCGAGTAAAAGACGCAATTTCTCTTTTTGGAGTTACCTCTTAATTAAACATTGCAATGGATTGCTTTTTATGAACCAACACGCTTTTAAACTTAATACACAACATCTATGAACAAAATATTTTTTTTATATTAGTAGACGCCAACCACCATAAATTCGTTAGTAATTTTCTTTTTGTTGACATGTCATTTATTGATAATTGTAATTACTTATTGTTCTTGTTTTTTTTATATAGCTTCTTTTTTTTTAATGTGAATGTGAGAACACCGTGGACTTCGCGAATTCTTAGGTTACTTCCTATTACGACGCACTTTTTTTTAATATGATTATTTTTATTGTGCTTTTGGGTACAATATCGACTGGTCTACACTGTTCTTGCATAATGTCTATAAATACTGTAATATGAAAATATTGTAAACAATCATTTTTTTAAAAGAGTAACCATGGAGTTTCTTGCCGGTTCTTCTCCATAGGAAACGACCAATTTGGAAGCGTGCACTAGCTTCTGACGTTTTATAAATGCCCATGTAGGCCTATGTGAAATAAAAATTTTTGACTTGACTTTTTAAAAGTATAAACTAATTTTACACCAATGTACGCAACGTACGGTGTTGAAACTTTAATACATGACAAAGACTAACCTTGCAATCAAAGCAATGACACTCTAATTTCCAATACCAAAAATGAACAGAAAAAAAGGCCGTCCCTGCCGCCCAGCGCCGCGTGTTGTTTATAACGAGCCGACGTCAAAATGACGGCGTGACGTCAGGTGCGCCGGGACGCCTATGCTCAAATATTCATTGAATTTATGACGCGAGGCTATGAGGCACGCGGATTTTGTAGCCCTAGCATGTGAATTTTTGAAAAGGTGATATTGGCGATGTAGACGAGAAAGGCTTGTTTAGAGGTATGAGGAACAGAGAGTAAAGTCCCGCAAACCTCGGTTGAAAAGGGAGGATCCTCCGACCAGACGGGTGTTATGTCTGGTGGGCTACTACTGCCCGATAGATGATTTCGGGCTGTTCTATATGTTCTAAACGCGCGGAGAACTTTGATTGCGCGATGCAGGATTAGTTCTTACGTGACCCCATAGATGTCGCTACACTTGTATCTTTTTTAATTCAAATCATTTTATTCATAAAACGTCAGAAGCGTGCATCAAAGAGTGCATGGTTCCAATTGGTCGTTTTCTATAGAGAAGAACCGGCAAGAAACTCTACAGTTTAGCCGTTTAACTACAAGCTAAGTAACATACTATGTAGTAGGTACCTACAAAATCAACCCCGTCGTAGATGGTACTTTTTTTTTGTTTTATTGTGAATTATTAGATTCTCATCACGTCTACGGTAACTTGCTGACAAATTCAATATGATCCCGACGAATAACTAGCCTAATTTCATTTACAGATATTTCTATTAGAACGAAAATATCTGTTAGAAATTTGCATATATTCATAGATCGTTTTTAACTTGTATTTTGTGATACAATGTAGATATCAAATACCTAATATTTTAAAATCCCCGCTGTTCTCGTGGCCACACACAACTGTCACACATCTTTGCCACTCGAGGGAGCAGAATAAAATATTGAGTTATATTTAATAATCCCTCTGTATCGAGAGTGCTTCGACTGTACTTTCTACAAATGAGCTACTTAATAACATAAAACAATTTGTTTTTCTTCACATGCATTTACATTGTTACGTAAAAGATTTTTTTTTAAATGGAAAGCATTTCCCAAAGAAGATTTGTCTTTGAATCTAAAACATTTTAATGTATTTAGGTTATTATTACTAGTCTAAATAAATCGAGGATGAATTAGCAGTGTGAATGAACTTATTTCGGTTCTCAACAAAAAGAAATTGGAAAAAAAAAATATTATTATATTATTAACTTTTCTTAAAATTTTGTATAGTAGTCTCACTGTTTTAGTTTTGTCAAATATAAAGCTAGTACAAAGACGCAAAACTTAAATAAAGTGGTTTACACTCGTCATTACTCTCCTAACAATCGAAAAACCACCACTAAAATCAACGTATAATAATATTAGTCTACTTTCGTAAATTCCTCCAGAAACCGAACCATGTCAGGCATAGAAGGGTGTCAAGCTAAGCAAATAAAGCCGGTAGCACACGATCGAGCTGCCTCGGCATCGCGTCGACGTCGTCGTCGCGCCCGCTCGTGTGTGACACTGCTATTGCCTGCAGTGGCACAGAGCTAAGAAGATTCTTGAGCACAGTTGGTTTAAGGAAAAAGTCTTATTTTTATTTACTAGCTGCTGCTAACAGCTTCACCAGCGCGTTAGTTGAAAATTATCCCAAGGGAACATGCTTCTCGGATTAAAAGCTATTCCAGGATTTGGTCTACCTATATACCAAGTTTCATCGAAATCCGTTCAGGCGTTCCAGCGTGAAGATGTAACAAACACAAATTTTTGACTTTATTATGTTACCCTCACAAACTTTCGGCTTTATGTAACAGTGTGATTGACAGATATTAAACAGCTACAACATATAACCTATGCATAAAATTAATACGTTTTAAAAAGTAAGGTTATATTCCACTGCATTATCCGGTATCAGTATTTTCATATGACAAATTCCCACCCGTGTCCTAATTTGGAATACCCTTCAAGATAATACCGCAGCCAACGAAAATGAGTTACTTATCTAGATACTAATGTATATCAACAATGCTTGATAACAGGACTATAATGTAAAAATTGTAACCTATAAATAAACAATTTAATTAACTGTGCCTTTCTTTCTCCATCTTACTTTGATTTCAATTGGTGATAAAACAAATGTTTTTTTTCCCTGAGACAAACTAATTCGCAAGAAAAATTGAAATATTAAAATAGAGATAGCGCGCTCGAGCAACTTTAGTCTCCGCAACTAATTTATTGAGTAGCGACGTGTCAGCTGGGAGACTTTTCATTTCTGCGGGTGTGACAACAGGCTGGTGACGCAATTTTCTCCCTGTCTATTGGTAGCAAATCAATACGCAGGCACACTGGAGCGGCAGCGAGCCTCTCCAAAGAGAGGAGATAAAGACAAAAAAGTTACAGGGTGACTAGCTAAGTGGCTCACTAGCGCCCTCCCATAAAGTGATTGACTGAGTAGAAAGCTCAATTGCCGCCATAGTCACCTGAGCATGGACGAAAACAACTGTTTAATATTTTATAGTTGATGTTTAAGTAGACGTCTACTTAGCAACCGCGCAATTGATTTGTTCGCAATTGACCATCATCTCACCTGTTGGTAAGCGATGATGTGATCGAGGGTAGGATACGTTTGTCTAGAAGTAACCTATTTAGTCTTGGCGACTATTTATTAAATGCTTTTTTAAATGCACAGAAAAGTACAGAGGCGGACTTAATGCCTTAGGCATTGTCTACCAGTCAACCTTTGGGTAACGCAGAGAAAAATAGTGGTAGGTGCAATAAAAGAAAGAGAAAAACGCGAATACAAGAATAGATATACTAATAAACCATAGATATAATATAATTATACAATATATACTCAAATTAATAACCTACATACCATCACTAAAATAGTCAAACAATTGGTACAAATTGACAACTGGAAAACATTAAAGTTGTGATGATACTACTGGCAATTCCTTACAAATTAGCTTGAAAACTTTAGTTTTGAATATTAATCGGTTTGTGGCTTGAAAGTCCTCCAGTTTATACACCTAAGTCCAAAATACCGCATCCACCATTACTTCCCGTTCACTTACTGTACACTGCAGTGAGCTACTGTGACGTGGAGCGGCGCATATCACGGTCGGTTCCGCACGTCCGAGTAACAACTTCGACTCGTTACCACTCAAATACTAAACTTACCGCTTTTTTATATTGAGGTCATACTTTGCTAAAACCATCCATTTTATTCTTCATTCTATGCTTCATTTTGTTGACACTCGTATTTATTAAGCTGTATCGTTTTAAGAACTTTTGTATTTATTTTTTCTCTCAATGGATATTAAAAAGATATTACTAATATGATAAGCGTAAGTTTCCAGTGACTGTTCGATGCTCTTGATAACGATCAAATGACTTGATTCAAGCCTGATGAAAAATAATGCATAAGCTCTACGATTCAACGAGTATGCTCAAAAGTTGCATGGTCACTAAAAGTAGATAGAAAGTTAAAAAAAAGGTAGATAACGAAAATTTAAGCACCACAAATTGTTTTTTTAGCAATGTAAAGGGCTGCGTGATTGTTACAAATTATCATCGTGGTCCTGTAACGCAAAAGACAGCTGAAAGAAACCGGTTGGAACAAAAAAGACAAATGACAAACCAAAGAAAAAAGGGCAGTATGCTATTCTGAGTCAAAAATAACTTTTATGTAAGATAGTTGATTTTTGATTGGTACTCGTACTATACACGGAACCCCAAAAAAAAACTGTCATCTGTCAAAACCACATGACGTTATGGGCATCAATCTGTGATGGATTGGTCGCGTCTGCGTTTTGAACGCACACAGATTCATTCTATGTTTATATATCTACAGTTACGCTTACATTTTAGTGTGTGATTGGTTTTATTTTCACGGGAAACTAGCTGCAGTATAGAACTTTTAGTTCGTAATAAATAAGGATTAGTGACGGTACAGTTTACAACCATAGTGTACGGTATTGAAAGATATTACTGGTCTATAATTATGCCACTGCAGGGAAATATTCTTACTTCGATTTCCTTCACCGTATAAGCAAGCCTTTAGTAGTTACATCCACCTTAGACATCATCATCGTTTCAGCCCAAGTGTCATCATAACGAACGGTCGGATTCCTGCACCCATCACCAGGTCATCGGTCCATCTTGTGAGAGGTCTTCCAACGCTGCGTGGTCCGGTACGCGGTCACCACTCCAGAATCTTCCAATCCCAAACATCAATATTTTGAAAACTTTATGCGACAAATGTTTAAATGAGAAAACTCAAAAAAATAACCTTTTCTTACACCAAACAATTGACTTATTTGAATAACCTGATACAGGAAAATCGTAAGCAACATCCATTCTATAAAAACAAAACAACTTTAAGAAACATCTTAAAATTAAACCCTCCTCAAGAGCACCCACCAAAAATGAAAATTAAAACAGGCTCTCTTGTAAATAGGTCAGCGTCGCAACATTTCATTTGGCGGGTTAATAACCGCGAGATCACATTATAAAGCAGTAGATTCAGCGGCGATTACACGTAATAACACCGCAATAAATATCGCGAAGCCACTTCAGGTAACCCTCGAGTGGGACGGCGGGGGTGTGGTGCAAGAGATAGGAGATAGCGGATAGGAACTAAATTTTTTTTTTTATTTATTTATCCGCATACATTTAGAGGCCGTAACGAAATGCGACTGTGCAGTGCAGATACAAAACTATACCAATTTTACGCCACAATATCCACTAAGAATCAATTTGTGAAAAATCAAAACAACCACTGAACTTCACTCAATAAAGTCCCACCAAAAACTATTCTTTTTTTTTACGTTGAATGGCTCGCGCTTGATATCTCACCACGTAATGGAAATCGACGATGTTGGCGACGATGTAGCTCGCTTAGCTAAAAGTAACCTATTCACTCTTGACCTAAAGAAACCCAGATTATAGCTACCAGGAAACACAGACTCCGGCAGGTAATTCCACACCTTAGCTGTACGAACAATAAATGTGTGCCCAAAACGTTTTGTGCATATGGGCGGGATGTCCACCATGTACCAGTTCCGGTCTTATTTCATGTCTTTTCTTTCCCTTCCTCCCCGCTGCCGCTCCCACTATACCCCAAACACTATCATACCAGGGTACCGTCCGCTCAACACGATAATTCACCCGGTAATTAGCACTCGTCGTATTCCAACAAAAATGTCCGCCATATTCCAACTGTTTTGTAAAATTATTTTATATTTATGATCAGCCCGCGTTTTTATCTTAACAAGGATCTTACTTGACCGAGGTCCTTGTGGAAAACTCACTGGAAAATTATTTTAATTAGTTTAAACCTTTTTTTTTTATATGCGGTATTTAAATACAGCTGTAATTTTGCCTACGAGGATAACTTTACCCACTAGTGGAAGAAAATGGGTTAAAACAAGAAGGCTCTGCTTATTCGGTTCTGTTGGTTTTGTATCTACCTACGATATTGCACAATAAAATCGATGACGCGACAATGTTAGCTCGCTGTTCGCTCCGGACCATCGTGTTACGCGTCTGTGCCTCGCTGCCCGATATGCCCCTATGGCCTAGGTACTCAATCTATTGAACTCCCTGATTGCTCAGGAACTGAAAGTCAACATATTTATGTTTAGAAGTAGTAGTAAAATTGTACTCAATGTACCTAATAAGTTTTTTAGTGTAGGTATATGTTGCTAACTATGTCAAGAACTTGTTTAACAAATAAATAAATAAAACTACCAAACAGCAATACGATCTCAGATCTTCACTTATGCCGAAATAAGATGTGCTCAAACACTCAATTTTCAGATTTCACAAAGTTGGTATCAGAATATAAATCAGTCGGGTCTTGGTACAGGCCATGGTCCGGAGCGATGAGGAGTGGCAGGCGGTTGCCTCCTTCTGCGAAGCAGTAATGCTAACAAAGGTTGAGGCGGCTGAACGCGCGAGGCCATGGCTCTCACTCCCCAGTCGCCGGTATTCCGATCTCGGTTTCCGGCCACCGTAGGCGCGGGCTTGCGGACGGTGAGCAATGGGTAGCTCACCGTCCGACCGTCCAGTAACTGTCTGGACCGAGCCCAAGTCGTCGACAGCGCATAGTATGCCAAGCGCGCCTTAAGGAGATGTCAGCAACCGTCGGGGCCCAGCAGGGTCGAAGCCTAAGCCTGGGGCCGTGGGTGATGCGAAAGAGAACCCCGGGGCCCTGGAACGAGGGCAAAGAAGAAACAGGAGTAAGTTTTAGTCAGTAAAAGTCTGACATGCCCTCCCGCCCTACCCAAGGGCAGGAGATGTCATTGTATGATTTCCTACCTTATAAAAAAATGAATATGAATCAAAACGTGTTATTAAACTTATTACAATAACAACAGCTTTGTCTTATAATTAGATGTGGTTAGTATTTTGATAAACCTTTCACTAAAATTTAGGTAAACTTCAAATATAATGTTAGAAAGTCTTATAAAACACGGACGTGTTATGAAATGTAACGTGGCTGTATATAAATCACCTTGTTGTTAGTCAAAAACGCAACAGCTGCTAAGCAAATTGTTCTGGGTTCTGTCCCCGGGTCGGACAAACTGTTATTAGGGTTTTCCATTACGAAATTCTAAGTGACATACCCAGAGTCTGCCTTTTTGTGAGGTTAACATCAATAGGTTCAACCCTTATTAACACACGGATCTTTTAACATATTATATCTACGATAGGTGTACAGGAATCTGCCCGTACCCTTAGGAAATATTGTCGTGATTGTAAATGTTATCTTAATCACCTTATCAACCTGTGATTAATAATGATAACTATAGATTAAAAACAAAATTAGAGATTGACGCACATTGCATGTTGATATCTATCAATTTGCAGAATTACTGATTATGATTAAACATAAATAAATGATTGCATCACCTGCTTGGAGACAGGCCATGAAAACAATTTAAAAATCCGCACTTGAAGTCTAATTCTCCAGTTCTGCCACCAAACTCCAAACTAAATTTCTTAAAATATGTTGTCAAAAAACTCTTTCACTTCACTGCCGCCTCGAAGCATTCCCAAACTGCCCACTGTCATATTATTATGGCAATGCTTAATAATCTCTGGCCGAGGCAAGCCTGGAAGCTGGTCACCATCATCCTGCTAGACATAGGCCTCCCCAAGTGTCGCCACAATGATCCGTCCTATACGTTTCGTTTTCATCGGATTCCTGCAACCTTCACCAGGTCGTCTTTCCATCTTGTGAGAGGCTTTTCTTACGGGAAGCAGGTCAGACGAAGGTTAACCAGGCGTTTGAAAAAAAATTCAAGATGGTCAGTGAGCATTGAGTTTGATCAGGTTAGGACAGTTCTTTGCAACTTTGGCGAAGTCGTCAATCGGCAAAGCTGTAGGAAGCAACTGAATAATAGGTGCACGAAACCTGGAGTAACTGTAGGGAAGGAGGCCTGAATTACAGAGGAGTAATTCCAGACTGAAATAATAATGATGATACAAAATATTACCATCTTTATTGGAAAATATCCTAACTAGTTCCTATTTCATATGTACGTCTTGTGTGTGTAATATTGTAAATGTGAGTTTAAATGGTGAGACTATTTACCAAAAACGTATAGCAAATAAAACGTACCAAGTAAATTAAATAATTTATTTTATTCGCTACTTACATAATAAATGCATAATTTAATCATTAGATCACTTATCAAAAAAACATAAGCCCAAAAGAACGCAAGTTTCTATCAAAACCTATAAATAGATTACTTAGTAGCTAGTCTTGCCGAAGATGTAGTTTCCAGGAGCGGTGACATCTTCAGATGAGAAGTATTCCTTCCACAGTTCTTGGAATTCGGCCCACGTAACCTCGGCCTTGCCTTTAGACATTTTTTGGAAGGCCTGGACTGCCTCGTCCTTGTCCAGACCAAAAGAAGCGTAGACTGTGGAGAACTCCTCAGCGTCAATAGATCCATCATCGCTGGCGTCTTCAAGGGTGAAGGCGAACTTGCAGTACAGGTTCTGCCATTCGAAGACCTCGTTGTTGGAGAACTTGTCCCACATGGCGATCCATTCGTCCTGGCTGACTTGCCCGTCCTTGTTGACATCAGCAACTTCTTGGATACCGCTCCAGATCTTCAGTAGAGTCTCTTCAATGAATTTGTATTTTTCATCACCTGCTTTCCAGCCTCGGGTCTTAGTGATCCTCTCAATAGCTGCTGTGAAGTCATCCTTCTCGATGTTGCCACTGCCGTCAGTGTCGAAGAATGACTTGAAGACGTGGAGGAGCTTCTTTTTTCTGAAGTCGGACACCATGGTTGCTGATTGTCGTGTGTTTTACTGGTAAATAGTCTCAGTATCTCGTGTGGTGCTTATATACTCATGTAGTGAACATAGTGCGAGTGATACGTGGCCATGTTTGTGTATGAATCATGAGATAATAGTGATTAGTCAAGTTAAAGTGAAAGTATTATCGTTGAAAAGTTTGTGTGTCTGTATATCAAACAATTTCTTTTTTAGTCTTGGTAACTGAATCATAACGTGGGTCGACCTTAAAGTATCTGGATGTGTAACCATTAATTACAAACCGACCCCTTCAGGCCTGTGAAGCTCTTGGTTCAGGCTGTCGTCTTTAGGTTTTCGACAGCCTTTACGGGTAAGAAGCCCAAAAGTCTCACTACCAGTTTTTCCAAGGCCCACTCAGTAACTAGGTTCTGGCTATCGGATAGGCAGTCTTTATAAAGTGCTATTATTCAACTGCAATCGATTAAACTGGACCAGAATACAGTTTGCTATAATGCTATGCAGATAATGAGACCCTTCCACAAACAAGAGAAGATTGTTCAAATACTGACCTAATTATTCAAAAATTTAAATCATGTTACGTCCAATAATTGCGACAATCGTTCCAATAGTCACGGGGGAATTATAAAATGGTTAGTAACAGTAATTGTCGCGGCCACATACAGTTGTGGAACAGTTATTGCAATGAGCTCCCCAACGGGGCCATCGTAGTATTGTTTGGGGTCATTAAAGTGCCGTTGTACGAGCCGGAATCTGTCCCGACTTTATTTTACGGTCTAAATGTTCTGATAGTTTTATTTTTGTTGCAATTTCTCTTTACGATGCTCGCAACTTGTGCAGAAAATTGTAACTTGTTTCTGGTAAGTTGTTCTTTATTTTTCGTTGTAAATTTTAAGAATTGATTGTGACCGTATCAATAACACATCTGCAGTTTTTGAATTTTGGCAGGTTGACGTTAAGTACTTATCAGACATTTCTTTAACATGAGATTTTTTCATTTAAAATCTCTAAATCAATTTAGTATTATATAGTTATATATTTCCATAAGAAACTTTAATATTAACTAAACTAAGTATTCATATTAAACATAACTATGTACATATAATACAAAAACACCTATTACACTCAGGCGTCAAAGTACTCCTCCACATCGCTGTCATCCGTAAATGTGCCCAGAAGGCTGGCGGCATTGTCACGTTGAATGGCAATGCCAATTCTTTAGGCGAAGAACACGCCAGTCCTCTGTTCACGCAGTGTCGATCAGTTGGTGAGAAATTCCCTTATAAAGGAGACGCGCACTCGGACCCCATGACCCAAGCGTTTCGACCCCAAAAGGCTCTAAACTATAATTACATACCAATAAGATAATTTAGAAGGTGGGTGTAATGTCAAGCATAAGGTAAACTCAATGTGTAGACTGTATTTAAAAACTCGTATAAGTTTGGTTCATTGACAAGGTATTTGGGCATTCTTGAGAACCATAGAGCCTGAATATGAGACGCCATCGGAGCTAACTAGCCGCCACAAGACGGAGATAGATGGCGTATTAATGGTGAAATATCTATTATACATTACCCCATGTCCGACAGGCATATGGATCACGAGCACCCTCTAATGGGGCTGCGCGGTGCAATATGTCTGGGGAAACCAAATTATAACGCGTCTGGTTTTTGGATGAAGAAAATATTTTTTGTTTTAATCTTTCCGCATATTTTTCTTTTGTGTTGAAACTTGGGAAGTCTAATTCAGTTCATAAAATTAACTCCTCAGTTGATAATGAGGTTGCTTCGACTGAAAAAAGAACTCCTACACAAGTTAAATAAAAAAAAGAATAATTGATCAATGTTCATGACCATTGTTGCAGTGGGTGGCGTATGACTACTGCGCGACGTGACACGGGTTCGATTTCCACACGGAACAAATATTTGTACAGCCTACAAATGTTGCGGGTCTGGGTGTCTTGTTTATGTAAGTTTACATGATTGTGAGCACACCTACGATATAGGAGTTATTCCTAGAGCGGGGCAATGATTTTCATATTTGACAGTCGTTACAAGTAGTCAGATGCAAAAAAATCTGACCATCAGTCTATCCAAAGAGTACCGTGTTACCCAGTAACTGGGTTTTCGAGGTCTAAGGTATATACTTCACCGGGACACCGTGGCGGTGCGACCAGTTGCGCCACTATGGTGCCACTCAGACACCAGACTCTCTACACCACACTGAGACAGTATAAAAATGGACCTTAAGTGCACGCATCCGAGCTGGTCGCGCCGCCAAATTGGTTGCGCAATCAAACGGACACCAGGTGAGTAACTCTCTATAGAGCTGTATGCATTTTGTTGTGGCGGCGGCTGGTCGCGCCGCCACGGTGTCCCGGTGAAATACAGCCCTAATAAGTAGTCGCTTCAAGTAAAACACGGGTAATCAGCCGCATCCGGGTGGACTGGAAGCCGACCTCAAGCTAGTGGAGAAAAGACCATTCATAAGGAGTCAAGATTAAATACGATCAAATTCCTTTTGAATTCCACCCATGTACTGTATTGTAATGTAATATTCCACAAAAAAAAACCTCCATCAAATAATTTTATTTAAAACCCACAGACGAACTCGAAAATCAAGCCTAGTGCGATAATTAAAGTAATTAATACTGATTCTTTAGATAACACTGACGTCCGCCGCTATCTCGTCGACTGCAATGCAGGGCACCACTCGGTGTTTGTTCTCTTATCAATCTTATATAAACACCTACTCCTATAAAAATATTATCTAATTACGTGCACTTTGATAAAGATTGGGCTGATTATTTTTACAAGCGTCGCCCGTCAGTAAGTTTGATTTTTAACCGACTTCAAAAAAGGAGGAAGTACTCACTTTCTTTTTCATATGTTGTTCACCGATATCTTTGTCAAATATTAACCGACCGCGATTTCCACGCACGCCTCAGGGACATGTCAGCAAATCGTAGGAGCCCAGCAGGGTCGAAGCCTACTGGGGCCACGGGTAGTGTGAAAGTGATACCCGGAGCCCTAGGACGAAGGCACAGAAGGAACAGGAGTGGGTTTTTAGTCAGTAAGACACTATCTCCCGCTCCGCTCACGAGCGGGATTTGTCATAAGATGATTTTCCCAACCAATAAAATAAACCGAACGCGATATTTTTTTTTTTGTTTAAAATGATTAACCTTTCACGTAATCTTATTTCAATTTGGTAAAGATCTGATGAAAAACTTCGGAGATAGACCATGGAACTCTTCAATAAATGATCGCAAATCTTCCGGGATTGCTGCAGTCGCATGTCTGTTTATTGTTAACAATATTTCATGACATTTCACTCTGATATGACCTGAAGAGGTACACAGATGTATAAATTTCACCCTGGTATAAGCTCTTTCCTCCAGATATAGTATTAATTAGAGCAATATTTATTTAAAATCCGATCTTGATCATTCTCTTTGTGTTAGGTTAAGGTATAATTCCGTGGTAGTCCGATTACTTACATTTCATTTGCAAAAAGCAATGTGAAGATTGAAACATAACAGTTTTTACTAGTGAACTAACTCACGAGAGAGTGAAAAATAAAAAGCATTTTTACAAACTAATAACATCGGACTTCTAGAAAAAGAAAACTAAAAAACAACAAAAAAAGTGAATTCCCGTGATCTTCAACAAATCGTCAGCCAATTTGGTGGACAGCTTTCTAAACTTTTCGGAACCATTAGCAATCTGTTCTCCAAGTGTAGTTTTTTTTTATTTTTAATATTATAGATATGTTGTATGTATGTGTGTGTTGTTGACCACTATCTCACCTTATGGTAAGCGACGATGTGGTCGACGATCGTGCACGATTGCCTAGAATCTAGTTTAGTAAAGTCTAGTAACCTTGACTTAAAGATTCCTAGGTTACAGCTACCAAGAAACACAAACTCCGTCAGGGAATTTCACTCCTTAGCCTTAGGCTTAGATGGGAAATGATGAAATTAGGCTTTATGTGAGAGTTTTAAGTAAAATGTTTTTTTATTGCCGTGACATCATCACCATCATCATCATTTCAGCCGAAAGACGTCCACTGTTGGACATAGACCTCCCCCAAGAGTCGCCAATATGAACGGTCCTGTGCGTCTCGCATCTATTGGATTCCCGCAACCCTTACCAGGTCATCGGTCCACCTTGTAGGAGGCCTTCCAACGCTACTTCTTCCGGTACGTGGTCGCCATTCCAGAACCTTTCGGCCCCAACGGCCATCTGTTCTTCGAATAATGTGCCCTGCCCATTGCCACTTAAGTTTGGCGATTCTTCGTGCTATGTCGGTAACCTTGTTTCTCCTACGGATATCCTCATTCCTGATTCGATCACGCAAGGAAACTCCGAGCATAGCACTTTCCCAATGGAAACCCAAAGGGCAATCCCTTTGGTTGGGTTACTTTAAGTCTTCTGATGAAGCTCATTGTAAGCGACCACTTTTCAGAGCCATATGTCATCGCTGGTCAACACGCATTGGTTAATTGAGGGAACACTCATAGACTTCCGTCTTGAGACACTGTTGTATATTGTACAAGAAGATACCGAGCAGCTTCCCGAACATAATTACTATATTTTCTTGTAAAAGAGCACAATTCGAGGTATAGAAGCACGCGAGGCTCTTAAACATAATTTTGAAGTGCACAAATTTATTTGTGATGCAACCACTACCCATCAAATCTGTCGGCGCGGGCAGTCTGTTTTCCTACTAATGAAATATATCATCAAAATTGTACGTACTGCCATTCTCTGAAAGTAAATAGTTACCTATACCCTATTCATCTAGGCTTGAGACAAAAAGTAAACAAAGAAAATAACTTAGGTACCTTCGACCAAGTTCCTTTGACGTGTTTGAATAAATCAATAGCAGTCTCCTTTTTTGTTAAATGCATTGGCGTTTTCTTTGCACGCTTTTTCTTCGGCGAATAACAAGAATTCAACAAAAATATCTCGTATCAACAAGTTGATCGATACTGAAAAAGATGGCGGATTATAACCCACCCAATGACAAAACGTCACATTTTTTTGAATTTGGCACACATGTATACACACACTGTAAAAACATAATTTAAGACAACTAAGAAGAAGAAAAAACAATGTGTGTCTCACGGCTGCGCCAAATAGGTCCAGTTCAGCAAAAATGCCAGACAACTACATGATAGTCAGTGGTAGTTGCCTGACGCTGGTTTTCAACTGAACCTTATTGAGAGTGAACGGCAGTTATTCACTTATTAGTGTTATGTGTAATGTATAAATATTATGTGTAAGGTAATTAAATATATATAAATGTTAATGTGTGATAAATGATAAATAGTAAACAGGTGTTTAGCGTCAGATGTGTTTTTATAAAATGTTTGCAGTATCTGTGGTCTATAATTTAGTAGTATGATTGGTTGTTTACCTTTTATCTCACGGCTCCCTGAATAGGTTAGGCCCAGAAAACCTCGATATTATCACTGGAAATGACAACGAGGGTAAAATGAACAGTTGATGTTCCTTGTGACAGATATTACACATCAATCAACGCTCGCCCCCATGGCATATTATGACGCCATCACATAAGTACACTTGGTTGGAAAAACTATTGATGAGGGAAAAAATCTTGGCGACAAGCATTCTTTTAATGCGTGCTTATTATATTATTATCAGTTATAGTCTTGGGAAAGAACCTTACAAACAGTGTTGCCAAAGGATGTCGTGATAACCAGTTACTGGGTAGCAGAGGTCAGATAAGCATGCGGTTAGCTGCGTCCGATTAGACTGGAAGCTAAATCCAATAAAGTTGGGAAAAGGCACGTTGAGAGAAAATGTTGAAATTGTAGGAAATGTGAAACCGAAATAGTTATTTGTGCAACAAGAGAGCAAAGTTGTTTTTTGCTGCGAGTGCTAATTTTGAGTTCCGAGCAAGCGAAGGATACTTTGATTGAATCACGAGCGTTAGTGAGTGATTCTAAAGTAGAATCCTGAGCGAGGGGAGGGATTCAAAGGCACGAGATGCAAAAAGTTTTGCTCTCGTGTTACACACATAATTTTTCACTTCAGCAGCGAGAACACATATTACTTGGGAAATAAAATAATTAACAGTAATAGATTTAATAATGATTTCAATTAAAATAAATACTATCTCTGTCGCTAGTTTTGCTCATATTTTACAATTATTTTAACATTCTTAATCTTATATGCCACTTTTTTATTTCCGCTGTTTTTTTAAAGCACGTTCTAAAACAGTCAATGTTGAAACTAGAAATAATTATTTAAAAGTTAAATGCCAGTTCTATCTGCTGCTATAAGTACTCAGGTACTCTTATTTTTGTTCAAATACAATAATAAATTTAAAATTCAATAATTTAATTATAAAAAAAAAGCAATTTATATTTTACGAATATTTTCTATACGCATTTCCGAACGTGTTTTTCTTTGTGGTGGAATTTCAAAATCGGAATGAACTTCGAAATGGCATGTTTCTCACTCGCTTTTTTATAAGGGCGAGAAAGAGACAGAGTACAGTGCAGTTCGAATGTTTCGAAATGTATGGATAAAAAAAAAGTTACTTTGTCTCACGCAGTGAGCAAAATCGAGTTTTGCCTAAAAACCTACTTGTTTGAGCTGCTGTGGTGAAAAACAAAATGGCAGAGCATAGATTATAAAATATTATGCGTTCAAGTTGTAGGAAATTTATCCAAGAACGTAAATAAATAATACTTTTTCATAAAAATAAGGTCTACGATGAAGTGGGGGAAATGCTTGGGGATCAAAAGCTTAAAGATCTAACCAAAATCTGAAGATGAAGAATACGAGGAAGAGTACAACAAGATTCTGAATAAATATGTGGTCAAATCTTTCCTTCAAAATGTATTTCGATACCTACAGATCTACGACCGTAGTTACCAAAATACGTACTACCTAAGATCATAAACTATGGACGTTATTATGGTCATATTTGAAAGATTCGACTGCAGAATTCACTGAGAGACTTTACTCGCTTCGCATTGGAAACTAGTCTCACAAGTTTTAGAGAAATCGATTGGGACATAATTTTAAAAACGAGTTCCCCAATCACTCGAATCCTGCCTCTGTTCTAAAGTGTCCTTGTCTTGTAACATTAGATAACATACTGGATAAACTTGAGCGACTTCAAAACTTTTGTATAAGGTTCATATTCGGTTTGCGTAAATATGACCATGTTTCTGAATTCCGCGTTAAACTCAAGTGGTTGCCAATTCGCCTTCGCCGTAATGCTCATATTCTTTCCCTCTTGTATAATGTGCTCTTTTCCCCTTCTACCCCTCGTTACCTCAAAGAACGGTTCCAATTTCTTTGCGACTCTCACATGAAAGTTCTTAGGTCCTCAGACAACTTAAAACTTAAAATGCCAATGCATTCGACTACTTTCCTGGATAAATCTTTTACTGTCCAGGCCGCTCGTCTTTGGAATGCATTGCCTGTGGCAATAAAGCGTGCGCAAACACTGCCTGTATTCAAAAAGCTTGTGAAGGATCATTACTTGACACTGTGATCATGCCTACGTTTCATAACTTATTCCCTTGCTTAAATATTTATATTTTGTATGTATGTATATGTGTATCTATTTTAGTATTAAGTATCTATTAAGTTTTTGTTTACTTTTATATTTGCACCAAGTGCAACCCCATTTTGTGTCCAGGCAATTTCTGTCCATTCTGGGTTGCCTGGAAGAAATCGCCGAGTGCGATAAGGCCGCCAATTGTATGTTTTTTTTTGTATTATAATATCAGTTAAATGTGTAATCTTGGTATGCAATAAAGTATATATAAATAAATAAATAAATAAATAACATATGCATATAGCGGCTAACAGCTGGGTGGCTGATGTGCCGCGTGACAGATACCATGCATCGCTCAAAACACGCCCCTCTGACATCTATACAACGTTGTGGAAGTAGGAGGGAAATATTGATGCGGTATCTTAGAGATTAAAAACTAAACATCTGTTCCAACTTTCAAGTACCGTACTTGGTATGTTTTATTTAGTATTTGCTTGTATTTATTTGCCAGCCAGGCACATTACTTTGAATACTTTATATCATCACCACTGCTCTCAAAACGGAAGGAAAATATTTTGAGAAAACCAACATGTCCTAAAACCTAAAATTCGAAGACACGTGACATCCACCAATCCACACTGGGCCCGCGTGATATATTACGGCCCATTCCCTCTCCTAGAGAGGAGGCCTGAGTCCCAGCAGAGGCGACATTATAAGGCTGATTGCTGCTATCAGTGCACAAGTAAATAGCATACTATTTACTTGTGCACCAACTTAAAGCGTAAAGCATAAGTGATCATTATAGTCTGACTATACCTTGTGCTCTGTAGGAGTATCAAACCCGATGTCATTTATATTTTACCCTATTCGTCTCCAACCCCACCTTCTTACATCCGACCAGCTAATGCGATAAAAGAGAGTTGTAACGACGCGGGGCTGGTCGGGGGTACGCCACTCATTTGCCAAATTGTCCAAACTCATAGAATTCTTTATGGCCACTTCTATCTAGAAGCCTAGAGTAATGACCGCCATTACATTGTTGCATGTCTAATGGGACTTTTTATGGAAGCCTGCAGATGGTGATCGTTATGTTCTTGAGTTTATAATGTTTTGAGTTGAGTGGTCATAGATCAGATCGGTTTTTAAGATAATATGAATCATAGTTTTGTTGTGTTTATCGATAGTACCTTTTGGCATATTATTATAGGCATTTTGTGTTCACACATGTCGCAAGATAATTTTTTGTTATTGAGTTAACGATTCCTGTAGTAATGTTCACAAATACACCCTTTGCCCTTTGCGTTCTAGGACCACCCTGGCTTCCCTATCAGAAATTCCCCGTAACTCCAGCGGGCTTTAGCCCTGCTGAGCTCCAACGGTTTACTACCATCTCTTTAAGATATCTCTCGCCGACGACTCGGGCGATCTACACAAAAATGCTCATCGTCCGCAAACCCCCTGCTCACGTAGCCTGCAAATCTAAGATACTTTCACTAGTTTCCTGTGAAACCTCTTCATCAGCTCCTGTTTAGAGGATTTAGAACCGCCATATCTATACAATATAAAAGAAAGTCGTGTTATTTACACTAGTTATAACTCAAGAACAGCTGAACTGATTTGGCTAAAAATTGGTGGGGAGGTAGCTTAGAACCAGGAGACGGACATAGGACGTTTATCGAGTAAGGTAGAGTGAGGTAGAGTAGGGTATAGTAGGGTAGAGTAGGGAATAGTAGGATAGAGTAGGGTAGAGTAGGGTCGAGTAGGGCAGAGTAGAATATAATAGTCAGTTGATGGGAGCTAAGCCGCTGTCAAAAGCTAGTTATAAATAAAGGAAATAAGACTAAGTAGAGCCTTAAAAGAAAGAATATCGTCAGAATAAATTAAGACAGCTGTGAGGGACATAGGGCTAGTACTTTGATATGTAACTAGCTTCTGCCAGTGCCTTTGTCCGCGTGAAAGTAGGTTTCTCCATACAAACTTTGGACCCCGGTTTCATCCCTTTCGGGGTTGAATTTAAAAACACCCTTTTAATTCTTAAGGAACCTCTGTGCGAAATTTCAGAGGTCTAGATCTAAGGGTTTGGGCTGGACATTTATGAGTCAGTGAGTGATACAGAACTTTCCCTTTTATATATATATATATATATATATATACAGAAGATACACGAATGTAAAAGAGTAATTTGATAGGAATAAATCCTGCAGTTAGCGCGCATTAATCTTTCTTTTAGATCGCCTAATCTCACAGCCCATAATAATTTTACTGTGCATGGATAAAAACACGCCAGAATCTATATTTTCAATATTATCATGTGCTTACTTATTCATATAAAAAAGTACTCGTTGATTTAGTTTTCGACCACTTATATAATAATATAAGTGGTGAGCATAACTGCAAAATAACAACAACAGAAGTCTTAAAATTATATTATTAAATCACTGTGAAATAAATGATTCCGCTTACATTAACTAAATTAACACTAAATAAATGATTCATAAACTAATGCGAGTGAGAATGTGAATGCTTCGACAGACTGCAGATGTAGCATCCGAAGATAAAGTTTCCTGGAGCGTCCTGATCTTCAGTCACGAAGTATTCCTTCCACAGTTGCTGGAACTCTTCAAATGAAACGGTTTTCTTACCCTTGGCCATCTTCTGGAAAGCTTCTACAGACTCCTGCTTATCCAAACCAAAAGATGCGTAGACAGAAGAGAACTCTTCGACGTCGATAGCTCCATCGTTACCTGCATCTTCTAACTCAAAGATGAACTTGCAGTACAGGTTCTGCCAATCAGCAGCAGCAGATGGGTTCTTTGCAAACTGGTCCCACATCTCGATCCACTCATCTTTCGATATTTCACCATCATTGTTGGAGTCAGCTCGGCTCTGCAGACCATCCCAGATCTTCAGAAGAGTGTCTTCTACGTTCTTGTATTTAGCATCACCAGGTTTGTACCCTCTGAACTCTGAAATCTTCTGTACAGCTAGTTCGAAGTCTTTCTTATCGATACTACCACTTTTGTTAGTGTCAAAGAAAGCGTTGAACACATGAAGTAACTTTTTCTTTCTAAAATCGGACACCATTTTGGCAGATTTTGTTAGACTAATGTAATTCTTAGAGAAAAGTCTTTATATATTCATTCCAGAGATTAAATTGCTCGATATGCAAGCATTAATCAGTAAAAACATTTGATATTAAATGTTATAAATGCTATCTGGACGATATCAGAGGAATTAGAAACGGCGGGAATGTATCTAAGTGTTATCGCGCGAGTGATCTCGTTATTAACGATTAGCTCGTTACTTTCATCACGTTGTCGTTAATCTTTTATAGCTAACTTTTACATCAGTGCGTTATCTTAAGAAATATAATTAAGATTGGGATTTTCGTTACTATGCAATATGTGGTCGCTACCAAACGATATCTTGACTTAGTTTTTGATATGAGATAGTAGGTAAATACATTATTCAGTCAATTCTATTTATATCTGAATGGAATAGTAGTGCGATTGCTTTAAATACTTGCCTCTATAATCATACTCATAAGGCCTAATATTTCAGGCGAAAGAAAGGCCCGGATGTAAACACTATGCGTACCGCCCAGAGGATACGGTGGGGCATACAGTGTAAGTGTGCCCTGCTTGGGTGGAGCACCGCTGTGTCTCGTGGATGTGATCGGCGGCGGGGCACTGCCTCAAGCCATGGTCCGGAGCGAGAGGGGGAAGGAGGCGGTCGCCTCCTTCGCCATCACAGGAGATGCCACAGGAGATGTAGGGTGATCCCCGGCCACCGTAGGCACCGTCCACAACAGGACGACGAGAAATCGGTAGTTCGTCGTCCGGCCGTCCGGGAATGGGCCGAGCTCGAGTCGTTAATGGCACGTAGTGTTCCACGCGCGCCTCAAAGAGATGACACACAAATTGTTAAATAAATTTAAAAAAAATATCACGAACTAAGAAAAATCCTAAATACGTTGCTAGGGTAACTAACAGGAAAAAATCATAAAAAATAGTCTACGCACATTCCACATTCTATGATCATACCAAAGCCGCGACGTCGGCGATCTCCTGCTCGCAATACATCAGCTTACAGCCGGCAGCCCAGTAAAAACAAAGAAACACACGTCTTTTGTCTCTTCCGCCCCGGGGCCGGCGAGGAATTGTTTCGTGTAGGAAAGTGACTGTGTGCGGATTACTGCGTTCGTTTGTTTAAGCCTTGTAAAGGGTATGTTGGAGGAATGGTTAAAAATATTAAAACAAAAATTTTGCATAATAGAGGTAAAACCCACGCTGCGCTCAAAACAGTGGATCATAGACGTCGCCAAAAAGGCTGCTAAGCTAAAATGTATTTTTTATTATATAAAGTAGTGCTAATAGTGAAGTGCACTAGTTTATTAAGCTATTCACTACAGCCTTGAAGACACCTAAATTATAATCGGTTAGGAAGACCGCAGCAGGCATTGAGCGGGTCAGCCACAAGCATATTGACCGCTAGGGAGAAGAAGAGAAGAGCCTCCACAAAGAGGGTGCCTGAAGATGACCGGTGCCACCGAAGCCGACATGAGAAGAGGTGACGAGACGACCTAGAGGCTTACCGGAAGAGCTAGTTCAAGGTGGCTCGTCAAAAGAAAACCTGGAAGGATTTGGGGCTGGGCAAACCCAGTAGTGGACCAGTGGACCTATTTGGCACAGCACGAGACGAGACGCACAATATTAGTTTTCTGTTTTTTAATCTTAAGTCACAACATGTTGTTTCTACATAGGTATATCTATGTGTGCCAAACAAAATATTTTTCTTTCTAACTTACTTTTTGTACTAACGAACAGACATACTATGTTGTTTTAATATTAGTACATATAAACACTCTCTTACATAAAATACATAAATATTAACTAAACTATACTAAAACCCAACTATGTACATAAATATAATACAAGAACACAAAATACACTTGACATACGATTGAAGTAATAAATTACAGATCTAATAAGCGATCGCTGTAGGGTTTTTCACAACAGCCCAAGCCAAGTTGCAACCGTTTCGTTTCGATTTTCTTTTCGTTGATCGCCTCGAGTCGGCCACGCCTCCTATACCTTTGTTCTGATCACGTGGCTGAGCGTTGAGATGACGTCAGAACAAAGAAATTGAGATGTGGCCGACTTGAGACGATCGACGAAAAGAGAATCGAAACAAAACGGTTGTAACTTCGCTAGGGAGGCTGGGTTTTTTGCACTAACGTTACATCACACTAATAAAACTTCGATGGAATAAAACATCGTACAACAGAATTGTCGCCACACTGTGTTCGATATAATAAAAATCGAATTATCAAGTTTATCAAATATAACCCTCAGACCTACGACGTATACCATTTCAAACGGTACCGTAATAAATAATTTTGTATCAAATAACAGTAAGTAGGTCCATAAGCTAGCTTGAAACAAAATTGCCCCTTCATTTATACCCGTAGCTACCTATTAAAGACTAAATTCAAACATTGTTTCCACCCCCGGAAATCTTTGTTCGCCATTGAACAATAGGTACATTTCATAATTATTTCAACTACATTTGAAACGCGTTACGAAGTTAACGCAAACGTAATGCATTAGCACGAGTTAATGGCTCAAAATGTTTACGTACTTAACGCAGTTATAAATTATTTACAGTTAAAACGTAAACGTGTAAGTTAAGTGATTTATATCACGTTTACGTTATCTATGGGGCAGCGGGGAATATGCATGCAATTCTACACTAATATTATAAAGAGGCAAAGTTTGTTTTATTTTGGTTTGTAGGAGGTAATCTCTGAAAGTACTGATCCGATTGCGTTTTTTTTTTACTGACTGCTTTATTCCTGAGTGACATAGGCTATATTTTATGTATACGGGCGAAGCCGCGGGCAAAAGCTGTTAACAATATGACAGAATTTTTAAAATATCTGCATCAACAACGAAGTTATAAAGCTGCAATAAAAAAGCCACCTTAGAAGACGGCGTTTGACGAAAAAGACAGATATACTTATATAAAATTCGTACACCTCGGTTGCTTTTCTCCCACTTTGATATTTTTTTCATTGTTATTATTCAGTTTTAGTATATTTATTAATTAAATGGGTAGTTAACCAATATTTTGTTCCTCTACCTACTCATATATACTCCCTGTTCTAGTATTTTAAAAAAGAACGTTCGCATTCGTGTCTCAATCGCAAATTGTCAAAAAAGTTACATTCTGTCAATTTTTTGACAGAAATCAGAAACGTTTATTTCAAATTGACCAATTACAGGCACTTTTGTATTGTCAAAGTGTCGGTCAGTCAATAAAAATACAAGTGAAGCTAAATTGCATGTTCCAAAGCGTAGATCTCTATGGAGAAGAAAGTGCAAGAAACTCCATGGACACTCTTTCAAATCATATTATGAGTTACATAAATCTTGGTTACATATTTATTGTCGCTTCTAATATGTGAGCACAATGTAGATAAGTAATAATAATTACATAAATTAAAAATTTAAAAAAAAACTAATTTAAAAAAAATTAAATTGAATTAAGTCACTGGCAGCTAAGAGATGACCAGTCTCAACTGACGGCACTTGTTCACGAGCATGACGCGTGTATCAGCCCCACTCAGCTCAACCATTTTGAAGGAAACTGAATGACCCAATAACACGTACCACTATCAGCGAGGCATTTGAGCGGGCATGACAAACTCTCAACTGCCATGCTCGTAATGTCAAACAAGTTATAACCTAATAAAAATGCTCCATGGTACTTACTTCACATTCACAAAACTTGAAAAACAAAGTGCTTCTACATTATACAATGCTATTGTTTCCAAATACAAAAGGTTATAAATTATCATAAACTCTATTGAAATAAACAAATAAAATAAATAAAAAACATTTCGAAAACAACAATACAAAAAGGGGAATAGTATCTCTTCCAATATTTATATACATATAAAAACTACTTTGAAGGTAAAAGTGGCTGTGGCTGCGGAGCAGGACCGGATTTAGCCAAGCGTTTTTATCAAGGACATAATATAATTCTAAAACATAGGATCTAATATGTTTATTCATCTAAACAATACAGATGGTCAAAGCCACAAATAGTAGGTTGAAGAGTTATACCGTTATTCTAAGGCATGTTGTAAATCTGGAAGGCCTCCCACAAGGTGGACCGATAACCGATGCAAGGCGGTGGAAATCAGATCGCGGGAATCCGATGGATGCAAGACACACAGGATCGGTCGTTGGAGGCTTATGTCCAACAGTGGACGTCTTTCGGCTGAAATAGGATGTAAATCGTAGAGGCTAGCAGGGTCGAAGCCTACTGGGGCAATGGGTAGACTTTTGAAAAGAAAAAACCGGGGCCGTAGGCGAGTTTTTAGTTGATAAAATTCTGACACGCCCTTTCGCTCCGCCCCAGAGTCGTCAGATGACTAAACCTTATAAATCATATAATTTTATAAGACACTAGCAGCGATGCGGAGGAATTTTATGACGCCATATTTTAGCTAGTAGTTTTTGTCTTTAGTGTATATATATAGTTTTAATTAGTTAAGTGTTTTTTATCAATTAATCATAATCAAAATAAATAAACAACCCTAATACATATAAAAAATATTAAAAAAAATAGCAGGAAAGCGTTTACAACAGGTCAAGAAAGACACTAGTAATCTGTAGAAATGTGTAATTTTTGTAATATCGCTTGTCTTAAGATTGACAGCAAATTCTCTGTTGATGAAAAGGTCTGTAATTGAAAGAATTATAGGCTTATCGTCGTGTCGGTCAAACATTCGGTAGCTGAAAAGGCCTGTCGTCGTAAGTGTCACAGATGAAAGTTCATGTTGGCGAAATGTCCATATGTGAAAGATTCTTCTGAGGAATAATAAATGAATCGTCCTGTCGACGAATAGTCCAATGATAAATCGATCGTAGAACGGTTGCTGAATCTCTTAAACATCGATGGTCGCTGAGATGAAATTGCGATTTTATTGTGAACGTTTTTAAGAAAGTACGAGAACGATTGGCCTTCTGATTGTGAATATTGATGACAGACCTTGACTGTGTTATCGGTCGGTTGATAAATGATTACGAATTGTATTCCGTGCACTTACCTATATTTAGTCAATTAAAAAAAACAGGTACGAGGATGTGGGTTTAAATCCGGGCTCGTAGGTACTAATATAACTTTCTGTGCGTATTACCTACATTCGGTTCAGAAAACGTATAAATGGATTAAAAAACTGGGTAATTCAAAAATCGTGATCAATTAAATGAAATCTTCTCATACGGAGAAGGGCTTCTCTATATGAGAAGAGGCCGTTGCCCTCTAATGAAACAGCAACGAGTTGATAATACCTACTAACTTTTTTTTTTATAAATTATGTGACATATTTCTGTTTATAAATTTTTATAGTAGAGGTACCTACTAACTTCCTCATTACGTGTCAACGATACATCATGTATAGGTACTTATTGGATCCAGTACGTGGCCACATTTACTGCGGCGTCTTCCACTTTTTATCTTTGTGGACTAGTTTCCGAACTTAGTCGTGGACCGACTCGAGGAGCAATGCGCGACAGTTTCCTCTGCACAAAGGACTATCCGTGATACCTATTGTGAAGAAGTATTTCTTCAGTGAACAGTGTCCGGAGATGGTCTACGCCATCAGGCACAGGCTGCCTCTGTCCAATCGCAGAAGGTTGCTAGTTAGACTTCTATTTAAGTGTGGCATGGCTTCTTTGGCCTGCCTGCAGCCCGATCCACCACGTCCCCGATTGTGTATTGGAGTAACTAAATTTCACAAAAAAAAAATTGGCGGAAATTCCCGAACTCGGACACTATTTCTACTAGTCGTATAGCAAAATTCGCTCCTAGAGCTGTTGTCGTGTTTATCAATAAAACAAACGAGTATCTAGTTAAGAACAGACCGATATTCAAGCTCCGAAAATCACGGTCCCTCGTCGACAAAGCCGGCCGATACCTATTGATAACTACGGTTATAGTCTTGTTTGTGCTGCAGGCTCAAAAGTGCGCCACATGCGGGTAGTATCAACTTGATTGACGTCACTCCGGGGACACAGCAAACAGTCTGTGACATCATCAATATTCTGCGGAGGGGGTTTTAAGTTTCGTCGTGTTTGGTTACAGTAAGTAAGTTATGTTTCTAGAGACTGTGAAGATCACATTATGTCACTTTACTTAAAAAAATAACGCTTCTAGAAATAAGATGTAATTTTCTGATTTCCTTTCTTCTGGTTTTACTATCTGTGTAATTATGACTAGTGTAAACCTACGGTCGAATAAATATTAAATAAAAATTAAGACAAATTGTTTATTTTTCCAGCATAGCATAGCATAGCACAGTCGGCCTTATAATGTTCCCACTGTTGGGACTCAGGCCTCCTCTCTAGGAGAGGGAATGGGCCGTAATCCACCACGCGGGCCCAGTCCGGGTTGGTGGATGTCACATATCTTCGAATTTTTGATTCTAGGACATGCCGGTTTCCTCACGATGTTTTCCTTCACCGTTTTTAGAGCAGTGATGATGAAATAAATTACACAAAGTAATGCGCCTGGCTGGGTTTCAACCCGCGACCTACAACTCCGTAAGTCGGGGCCATTACCACTCGGCCACCACTGCTCTATTTTTCCAGACTTGCATCCAAATAAATATCTATAGGTACAAAACACAATAAGTGACAATAATAATTCATAAAGGTTACAATTACAAGACAAAACTTTAGGTATACACGGCAAACTTTGATGTAGCGAATTAGGTAATCGGCGTAGATAAGTGTAGTATATTATAGCCACCTTTAGGGCCTAAACACCAAACTGCGAAGTGAGATCGCGTCGAAAAAATCTGCAAACACACTTGACGCTTTGCAAAAACTTGTGAATTACTTTGCATCGCACTTTGTATGGTCATCTGAACCGATGCTTTGCCGCACGAATCATCGAAGCAATTCGCACCGCAGCTCTCTGCGATGCGTCATAGTATCGCCGTTTTGTGTGGGAACTCAGTGTAGACTCGGTGTAGTTTGCAACTCCACTTTGTAGACGCTTGTGCATCAAAGCTGCACTTTCAAGGCGTCACGTCGCTACTGCTGATAAACCACCTCGTTACCTTGCAATGAGATGGCTCGCCTATGCCTATTTATCAACGTGCGTGATTGTCTGTTATAAATTGCGGTCCAAATATTTGGCTTATGTCAACTTTTACAACCGCAGTACTGTAAAGTTGAAGTGGTGACAGATCCGACAAGCTGATTCGTCTGGATTGTACTTCAAGTTTTACTTTTCGCACAACTATATAAAGTATTATGATATTTATAGCAGATGTGATGAAACCAAAGGTTTTTTTTTTGTGTTTTTCAGAAAAATTGTACCTTCTCCACTCTTCACGTCATCTATAGATGTTATTAGTGGACTGTGCAGTATGCAAACTTTACAACAGCGGGTAGTTCACTACAATGCCGACCTCCCCCCTCCCTTCGGCCCCCGCGACCCGCGCGCGATCTACTCAACAAAAGGCCTTCACCATGCACGCCATCTTTCATTTGATATTTGTGTTTCAGATAAGTTATATTTTATACTGGATGTGGCTCAGTTCTAAGGTTTTCTTAGACACACTTTTTCAAAACTACATAACGGACACACTTTTTCCAAATGTGTACATAGTACACAGGACGTTCCTTAAAAAAAGAAAGGGTTTCAGAGTACTTAGGCTTTTTCAGGTCTGTTTAAAACGAAATCTGAAATATGTTGAGTTCGGTCACTATCATCCTAAATGGGCTATGGGAATGTTCGAAAGAGTTACCATAGCCATAGAACGCAAATGGCAACTAAAGGAAGACAGGCAGGTTTTAGTCAGTTAGCTCTAATGTCTGTAGCGTAAGTACAGCCCAATTGATTACAAGAAAATTATACTGTTTTGTTATGATAGTAATCGAAAGTGAATGGTATCAGGGTAAAGCTGGTTGATAACGTGTATTATGTAATTAATAATAATTACACACATTGCGACAAGTATTATCACTAATTAGACCTATATTTCGCACCCTTTTATTGAGGTGAGAGATTGCCAAATTACTTTTACCGCTCTAGGTAGAGCGAGAAGGAGTGTCGGTATTTTATTATATAAAACCCGTTCGTGTTTTTTGCAGTAGCATCACTAGTTCCAAAGCAAGCGAGCAAAGCTGGTTAAAAAATAATTGAGGGTGTATTTTGTTTTTACAAAATAGGCCCCTACTAGCACAGAGACAGTGCTATAGAGTCGCGACAGGACAGAACGAACATGGCCAGTGGATAAAATGTGCTAGTTTTTACACACGACGCGCCGGGGCCCTTGTAGACTGGGGGCCCCGTATCATTGATTTGGCTGTAGAACTATGCCCCTGCCATTGCTTCTTTAGAAAAGCTAACTAAAGCATGTCAAATCAAAGAATTACCGTTTGACAGTTCTGATATATTGAAGAAAAGGGATGGGGTCAAAGAAATCGATTAGGTACCTACTAAAATATCAGATTCTTAAGAGATATAGATTTAATTTCGTTATATTTACTAATCGATTACAGTTTTAAAGATTTATATGTTACCGTAATAGCCCGTTATTGGTATATCTTAGATTTTACTAGTAAATGTTAGGATATAGCAATGTGTGTAGGTAAATGTCAGAATGTTATACGAGAGAAAAATTTTCGGGTTTTTCAGTGACATCCTAACCTAACCGACTCATGTAACCGACAGAAATTGTAAATTATTGATATTGAGTTTCATAATTTGAACAGAGGCCACACGAGCAACTTTACCTACAAAGATTTATTTAAAATAACAATAACTTACATAATTATGTTATTGTGTGACAGTTGTGGAATGTGGAATTGTTTAATTTTAATAATGCGTTTTCGTTGACAGTTGAAAATTAATTTTGATTAATTTTGACGGCCTTTACATATTTTGCTCACTGTAGCATTAGCAACAACAGTTACCAGTGTGCCGACTAGCAATCTGTTAAAATTAATTACTACTTATTATTCTGTGTTATCTTATCAATGTGAGTTTGTTCATCTGTTTGCGAGTGTTTTTGCATGAAAAATAAATAAAATGATATTACGATTTATGTTGTACTCACGTATATTTCACGAAGACCGGTTGACGTCAGTTGTGTGTGTACACTTGCACCTTTTTACTATGTGTACCAGCTCGGGAGCGCTCAGTACCGACCGACCTATCGGCCAAGATTCTAGTACTTACTACTTCGAGCCAAAATTTTGCATATAATCTGTCAACATGCAAATTAAAGAATAAACCGTATAAAACAATATAATGAAAATAGATATTCCTAGCACATCGTCTTTAAAACTTCAGAAATCGTAAAAAAAGACAACAGAGTAGAGGTTGACGGATTTACGGCTGATGCTGTTGTAGATTTACAAGATGATATAATATAATTATAATAATATTCCACAACTATCACACAACGTCGTCCAGTCCCAAGCTAAGCAGAGCTTGTGATAAGAGTACTAGACAACTAATAAATTACACCTAGACATAGAACAAATGATCATGCTCATCACACAAACATTTGTCCTGCTTGAAAATCGAACCCAAGACCTCCTGCATAGCAGTCAGGGCCACTAACCACTAGTCCATCAGGCCAGTGATGGTGACGATAAAACTAACTTGTCTTCGTATAATTTTTATTTTACACGAATTATCTAATTTCTAAAATATTGATGTACAATTCTACTTGTATGTAAAGATAACTATTGAACACATAAAAATAAAATATTATTTCGTCTACCTACTTTTATTATTTTGTTTAAAATCGATTAAGCTAACACTTCCTGCAGTTGTGCGCACAATAGCGCGTATCTATGTCGTTTATGTCATCATCATCTTCCTGCCCTTGTCCCGTTTTATTTGGGGTCGGCGCAACACGTTTTATTATTCCATTCTGTCCTGTCACTCGTCACGCTATCACTAACTCCTTTTTCTTTCATATGACTTCTCACACAATCCATCCATCTTTTCTTTGGTCTCCCTCTCCATCCATCCACATGTAAACTCATAACTCTTTTAGTAACATGCATTTCATCCCTCCTCTTCACATGACCATACCAAGATAAACGATTCCCTTTCAACTTTTTAGTCACTGGCGCCACTTTCAAACTTCCCCTAATATACTCATTTCTCACTTTATCCATTCTCGTCACACCACACATTCATCTTAACATTCTCATCTCCGCTACGTGCAATCTTTTTTCATCCGTCTTTTTTACAGCCCAACATTCTGATCCATACAGTATGACAGGCCTTATCACGGACTTGTAGATTTTACCCTTTAACTTGAGGGGCATCCGTGGGTCACAAGTTGTTCCCGTGACCTGTCGCCATTTCATCTACCTCACCATCCCTTTGGTCGAGCGACCCGAGGTACCGAAAGTCGGAGCAGATCGGTATAGGCGTTCCAGCGAGAGTTAAAGCACTGGATTGGAGGGACCGCCGAAATCGCAGAACAAGTACTCCGTTTTGGTGCTACTCAATTTCAGGCCAACACTCTCCAGTCTGTGCCACCACACCTCCAATCTGTTCTGGTTTATGTAACCAGTTTATGTAAATCACGTTTTGTTTTCTTTTATTTATATTAAAAATTTGAATTTGATACAAAAAAGGACTGACAAGGGTGCTAGTCGCCAGCCATTTTCTACCCCTTCATAACTGAAAATCTATTTCATTTATGTGTCGTGAGCCTGACTGCCTCAGCCGGGCACATGAACAGTCAAGAGACTGTATTGTCATTGACACAGGCGCTACAGTAACCCTATCGAACAATCCTGCAAGAGTCAAAGCTAGTTCAGGGATAGTCCCGATTACTTGCTTAACTTTTAGGGGTCGTCATTTGATGGTAGAGGGTCCGCATCGAGATTTTTGAAAAAGCTGGGTGGCTGACAAGCGCGTGCGATACGTAGGTATTTTGGCACGTTGTCGCTAGAATTGGTTTTCACCTTTTATTTATTTATTAAAACTTCATGAAACACAAAGGCACAAACGGGGACTTAATGCCTTAGGCATTCTCTACCAGTCAACCTAGAGTAGTGAAGAGAAAACATGGTAGACGCATAAAAAAAATGGAAAACATTAATAAGAAAACAAGGGAACAAATGTATATATAAAATAAATAAACATAAATATTTAATAAAATATAAACCTACATATAAATAAATATATATTTTATACTTAAGTAAATAAAAATCTTTACATTCTATCAGATTCAGCTACATTAATAAGCTACAAAATATTAGGGATACGTGGGGCTATAACTTTGAGCCCATCTCTAGGTTGGCTGACTTTGGGCTGAGATACCGTGTTCACTTTTCAGTACTTAACTCTGAACCCCCAAAAAAAAAGGCAATCCGCCGCAATTTCCCAATGCGCCACATAAGAGTCTCAATGCCCAAGAGACACATCACAAGACGTTATGAACCCGCAAGTGTGTCGCGAGCGCAGGCCGTCTCATCTCGCCCTACCTCCGTGTCATGTATTATTTTTAATCCAGCACACAATGCATCGCGACCTCAGCGCACACGGCACGGCTAATCCGGACCAAGGAGCTGTGCCCATTGTTCTACGATGCGGAATTATGGGGATAGGTCAAGATTCGTGGGTGTTATCTACTAGGTACTTTGAGTTCTTCGAAAGTATGTATAAGTAGGCACATTGTTCACAAAACAAAAGGTGAGAGTCATGGGAATCCGAAGTATGCGAGATGCACAGCACCGTTCGTTGCAGCGGCACACGTCCAATTACAGTGCACGTCTTTCCGCTAAAATGATGACGATGATGATGTATAAGTACCTATTTGAGATTGTTGGAAAGAGTTATCGCGGCCCTGAAACGGCGGCAACTGAAGGAACACTGGTGGATTTTAGTCAGCACAAATCTAACACTCGCGCGAAAAAAGCTCATGAAACGGTGTGTTCACCAACGTACACGAAAGGTAAAAAACTTCTAACTTATTTGTCAGCTAGAACATTGGTTTTGACAAAAGCTTATGTGAAAACTCACGGTTTGACTGAGTAACTAGGTTTGTGCTTATGCGAATTTCTTTATTCGAAGATATACGTTTTGCAAACACATTGATTGTACGTACTACAGCTAAGGAGTGGAATTCCTTGCCGGAATCTGTGTTTCCTGATGGCTACAATAAAAATTTAAATAAACTTTTTGTATTTGTATTTGTACAACCTGGGAATCTTTAAGTCAAGAGTGAATAGGTTGCTTCTAGGTAAGCGCGGTCCATCGTCGACTGCATCGTCGCTTGCCATCAGGTGAGATAGCGGTCAAGCGCAAACCTGTCAAGAATAAAAAATAAAAAAGATATGAAACCTGAAAAGAGTCGAACTCGCATACAAAAGGTTCCGTCCTTGGGATGCTTTACTCAATCTGTATAATATATAGAAGGAGAAACTGACTGACTGACATATCAACGCATAACCGAAACTACTGGGACTAGGAGTGTTAAATTATGCATAAGGTTTCCTTTTATGACGTTGGCAAGCACTAAGAAAGGATTTTGCAAAATTCACTCCCTAACGGGATGATGAGGTCCAAAGTTTGTATAGAGAAACCTACTTTTACGCGGGCGAAGCCGCTGGCAGAAGCTAGTTTTATAATATTATGCTCTTATTGTTTTTTTTTTTTTTGTAGCATGTAACCCAAGTTCGATTTATTCCATACGACAAAGATGACTTGTGAAACATTGGACCCGCTCTCTCGTGTATTGGCGCTCACCTCAGCACTGCATGATCGTACAGATAACAACGTCCCATCTTATTCACTGCTTGCCTCCAACTTATCGCGCTATACTCACTTTTCATACTTCATATCGTTACAATACCGCACATCTGCTTGTATGTGTACGTACCCTCATTGTTGATGTATGAATACGATGTTGGAACAGTCACTGACTTGTTAAAAATGCTTTCTAGTTAATGTTACATTCGTTCCTGTAAAGAACTGAGGGTAGATGGATTGAGATAACTTTTTTTCAGGCATGATTTATGTTTTTTTTTTTTATCTTCTTTGGGAACTGAGCCGGTGTCGACTATTCTGCCAGCGTCATGTGGTGACGGCAGCGCCGTAAGGTGAGCCGTCGAACTTTGCACTTTGTGGTAGATCACTAAAACTTACACTGTCCAACAATTTTATTAATTTAACCTTAAAAAAATCCAAGCTATCATGATTTATGTTATTGAGATCGGTGACCCTTTCATAGATAGGTGACACATATCACGACTAAACAAATCTACTTAATAATAATATAAAATGTAAGTGTCAGTTTGGAATATCAAAATAACACTTTTTAAACAAAATGCATATGTAAATATTCGATACCTATAATCAATTGCATTTTTTGTTTATCTGTCTGGCTGTCTGTTCCAGCTCATATCCGAAAGGGCTGGAACGATTTTGACGGGATTTGCACTGACTGCTAGCTGGTATTACAGGCGGTAACTTAGGCTGGTTGATTGATTGTTAGTAGTACACTCGTATTGCCGAACTTCACTCAAGACTTAGGCATGGATTTCACAAAAAAAACTAATTTCAAGCAATCAAATGGTGTTGAACAAAGGTTTAGAGAGATTACTTTTCCGAGTCCGGGTTTTAGATAAAAGTATCGAATACGAACTATTACTCATCAATTAATCATCATAATATTCCTGCCGTTGTCCCATGTTGTGTTACGGTGTACTAACCCCCTTTTCTTTCATATCACTCCTATCCATCTTTTCTTTGGCCTCCCTCTTCATCCATTAAAGCGTTAGCTTTACATACTCTTTGTTCATCCATCTACATGTACACTCAAAACTCTTTTAGTAAATTGCTTTTCATCCCTTCTCTTCACATGATCCATACCAAGACAAACGACTCCCTTTCAACTTTTCAGTCACTGACTGGCACTTTCAAACTTCCTCTAATGTACTCATAAGTAGTGTAGAATGTATAAAGTGACACTTCATCCATTCTAAACCACACATCCATCTCAACATTCTCATCTCCGCTACATGCAATCCATTTTCATCCATACGACCTATCACTATGAACCCTAGTCTATCTAGGTAGGTACTTAAAAATGCTATCACCACACTCACGTCTATAGTCGTAGAGTCCTACATGCACTACTGTGCAACTAAACATGTGGGACTGATTTAATAAAAAGTTACCAAGTGTAGGCTGTATATTGAATAAAACCACTGAATCTTCTTTGCGTGAAAACGCATTCATTTATCTAACGCATTGTATTTCATGGCTTTATATAGAATGTGATTAACAGACTTAATCCATTATTTATATGACTACACTAATCTAAGCTAAGACGTAAATAGGTCTTACATGTATTTAGATTACCGACGAACAGACAAGTGCACTTAATGTAACTCATGTTAAACACACAAATCGATCGCTTGATAACAAAATTAAAGGGTTATTCGCACTTCGTCCCATTCGCACTTAGTCCCGTGTAAGTAGTTTGTAAGGGATGAGGTAGGTTTCAAGGAAAAAAAACCTGTGATAAACTATTTGCATACTTACAAATTTGTACGGGCCCCCGGTGCGCGAGTCCGACTCGCACTTTTTCGGTTTTTCATAAATTCAACCCACTTTGGTCCACAAACCTACCTCTTCCCTTACAAACTCCTTGCATGGGACTTAGTGCGAATGGGACGAAGTGCGAATAACCCCAAAGAAATAAAAGAATTCACGTTTATTTACCTACAATTTAGGTAGATAGGTATTGTAATCAGTTTCCACAGTATTATGTCTTATGGCATTTTACTGTGGGGATTTGCAGCTGATGTAGACTCAATTTTCATATTGCAAAAGAGAGCAATCCGGGCTATTTATAAAATGGGTCCTTGCGAGTCCCTCAGAAATAACTTCAATGAAATCGATATACTTACTCTGCCTTCTCTTTATATTTTAGAAAATATTTTGTACGTTCGTAAAAACCTAGGACTTTTCAAAATTAGAAGCGATTTTACTTTACACTTAATACGCGTAGTAAACACGAAATTGTATTACCCAAATGGAGATTAGCTAAGACCAGCAAGTCATTTTTAGTAAACAGCATACGCTTTTATAACAAAGCTACCAAAGGCGGTGACTGAACTTAGCGAGGGCAAGTTCAAAACCCATATTAAGCGTGTCCTAACTAAAAAAGCGTATTACAAGGTTAAAGACTAAGTCGAAGACACGCTTGTTTGGCAATGACTGCTTCTGCACATGTGGCCCCCTGGTAACTCATAATATTGTGTACATCTATCTATTAACTGCTCCAGATTTGTTGTAATATATACATTTTCTTTTTCTTTTCTTCTTACACATTGCTTTTGCAATATTTTTTATATTATTTGACGCCAACCACCATGTTAGTAATTTTCTTTTGTTGACATATCATTTATTGATAATTGTAATTATTTATTTTTGTTTTTTTTTTTTATATAGCCTCCTTTTAAAAAAAAAAATGTGTATGTGAGAACACTGTAGACTTCGCGAATTCTTTGATTACTTCCTATTACGACTCACTTCTTTTTTAATATGATTATTCTTATTGTGCTTTTGGGTACAATATCGACTGGTCTACACTGTTCTTACATATTGTCTCATAGTCGTCATAGTCGGCCTTTTAATGTTCCCACTGTTGGGACTCAGGCCTCCTCTCTAGGAGAGGGAATGGGCCGTAATCCACCACGCGGGCCCAGTGCGGGTTGGTGGATGTCACATGTCTTCGAATTTTTGGTTCTAGGACATGCCGGTTTCCTCACGATGTTTTCCTTCACCGTTTTGAGAGCAGTGGTGATGAACAAAATTACACAAAGTAATGCGCCTGGCTGGGTTTGAACCCGCGACCTACAACTCGTAAGCCGGGGCCGTTACCACTCGGCCACCACTGCTCAACTACTACTACTACAACTACTAACAACATATTGTCTATTAATACTGTAATATGAAAATATTGTAAATAAACACTTTTTTAAAAAGAGTAACCATGGAGTTTCTTGCCGGTTATTCTCCATAGGAAACGACCAATTTGGAACCGTGCACTAGCTTCTGGCGTTTTATAAGTGCCCATGTAGGCCTATGTGAAATAAAAACTTTTGACTTTGACTTTGAATCTATTATGTTTTTCTTGAGTACCATTGTAATACACAAAAATTGCCGTGTTAAAGTACCCTGAAATCGAACGAGGTTGCAGCAGGACAGGACAGTCCTTGTACCCCATTTTGTTTTTGAGGTGGAAAATCCTCCAATGGCTTCTCACTCTATGGTGGAGCAGGAGAGCGCGTCAGACTTTTCTGAATAAAACGACACCTGTGTCCTTCAGCTACCCTTTACATTTTAGGACCACGGGTTTCCTTTTTAAAAAAATCCCCGATACAACCATTTGCGTAGGTAACTACTGAATGTACCCTATTACTGTGTTCCTTTAAAGGCAGTCTCGAATAGAAAAACTTTAGTATAAATCCTTGCAACTCTATTTTAAACGCAGCAATAGTAATTATCGAAATAGGCCCCAGATTGCTCTGAACGAACGCGACGCTCGCAGTCGCAGAATGCACTCAGAACGCTCCCGGGTTTGCCCGCAGTACCTAAGTGCACAGAAAGTGCTTAAAAGTATTTAAACGCGCAATATCGTCCTTGAGTCGCAAATTATTTGTCTAGCGGGGCTTGGAAGATGGGGATATTTATTTGTTGTAGTGTTTACAAGAACGCTGGTACAGGCAGACATGCTGGTTTATGTTGTGTCGAATTAAATTCACTGGTGAAACTTCACAAGCGTTATGGAGCGACGTATAATGTTTATAAAAATTAACTCCCTCCTCTCCTCTTCTTCTTGTATGTAGCCCTTTTCCTAACTGTGTAGGGGTCGATATCAAGTATATCTAGATGATAAAGTCATTAATATCTTCTATTTGGGGTATGGTTACCGCACATAATCCTATCTGGACCATTGTACGTGGGCCATGGCGGCCATAACCTTAGGTGTGCTTATTCCAACCAGCCCACCTCTCTCCAAAAACAGATTAGGCCTCTTAGGTTTTTCAATAAGGGAGTTCGGGGATCCTAAGGTTCGTGTACGTATTTCAGTGACACCTATGCAGTCTAGAAGCACATGTGCAATTGTCTCCTCTCCCTCCAAACATGCTTTGCATAGAGGACTGTCTGTGATACCTATTGTGTGGAGGTGCTTATTCAGTGTGCAGTGTCCGGTGATGGTCCCCGTCACCAGGTGCAGGCCGCCTCTATCCAGTCTTATGAGTTTTTTTGTGAGGGCTTTATTGAGATGTGGCAGGGCCTCCTTGGCCTGCCTGCATGCTGGTGTCGACGACCCACCACTCTCTACTTGTATATGTGTGTGTTCACGTAGCCAACTTCGCAGCTGACCAAAGGGGACCGGCACAATTGGTTCGGGCCCGAAGACCAGCGCTCCAGATCCTCTCCTGGCCAATTCATCCACCGCGTCGTTGCCCAGTGAGCCGCTATGTCCTTTGATCCACTGTAGTGTCATGTTTCGTCCCGGCACTGTGACTCTTTCCAGTGCAGAGTGGCATTCTTGTATAATTCTCGAGGTGATAGTCTTTGCCTAGGAATTGTAGGACTGAGGCACTATCGGAGAGTATCCGAATGTTTGTGTCCGTTACATTCCTAGTTTCTATGGCGTGGGCCGCTAGGATTATATCAACACATTCCGCCTGGTAGACAGACGGTGTTGTATTTTCCCAGCGTTTTGGATATTCTGATATTGAGGTCATTGGAGAAGACTCCGGTCCCCATCTGTCCTTGATCCATCCGTACTTCGCTCTTCCTCTGTAAATTGAATATTGAAATGCTTTTGAAAATGATACGCCTTTGGAGCTTTGTCGCTAGGCGCTGCCATCATGGGCTGTCGTTTAATAGCGTCTTCCATTATGCGTACGTGCCTGATACGATGAGCCTGAAGGCCGCTGAGGCCTCCTCCTCCTGCACTATTAGATGCAAAGAAGGTAGTCCCAGCATCGCTTACAGGGCAGCCGTGGGTGTGGTTCTCATGCTGCTAGTGTTCGCTACGCAGGCGAGTCGTTGCAGTTTTTCAAGGTCTTTTTGGGCTTTGCTCAGTTCGGTCCTGGGCCACCAAACTAAAGAGCCTTATGTGATTGTTGGTCTGATAACAGTGGTATATATGTAGCCAGTAGGTGATTTTTGGGGTTATACCCCAACTACGGCCATTAATATCTTTCTTAGTTATACTTTCTCACTGCTAGGCACTCTTCTACATATTTTTAATTGAAAAATACTAGTGCTTGACTGCGATCCCACCTGATGGTAAGCAGCGATGCAATCGTTGATTGTGAAGCGCACTTATAGTTTAGAACCTATTAACTCTAGCCTTGATTATAATCCGACGGAAAGACCACAGCAGACAAATTTTTCCAGTACTTCGATGTACGCGGTGTAAACGACGAGGAGAAACGCTTAGTCCGGTCCGTAGTCAACAATGTAAGGGTGAAAACTCACCGTAATCACCGTTTGTCCCATGGTAGAAAGCCGATGGCGGAATCAAGTCATGTAATTCCCGCGCACACTCTCGAACAACACCGAAAGGCTACTACAGGAACTCTTCTCCCGCGTCTTCTCGAACCAGCTTCACGGTACGCGTCCAGGTAATCTCACCATATCTCCCTGAGCCAGTCTTGGCGGCATCACCTATTTTCAGTCACCCGTTGTGTAAAGACGTTTGTCAAACCATCATCATGCATGCGGCTGGCGTAACCCTAAAAGGCTGCCAGGCCCAAATAGTATAGGGCGATACCATTGAGCCTGGCAGCCATTTAGCAGCTACGTGTTTTATGCCTAACTAGCTGGCCCGGCGAACTTCGTACCGCCTAACATTTTTGATTGTATGGATGGTGTGTGTGTGGTGTAGGTACTCACTGGGTAGGTGGACGAACAAATAAAAGTCCTTGCTGAATCTCCAGGTATATTCCTCACACACAACACTACAACACTGTTAGTTAGAAGGCGCAAGCAAGCTAAGCACAAGCAGGATAATATATAACAGTTAGAACACAGTCTTTGCAAGTCAGCAATGATTTAGCGCGGGTATGTGACGACAACTTTTTATCGGCGCGAGCGCACGTATGTTTAGCAGGCAGCCTAGATCGTGACTAGTGAGAAACGAATATATCAACACCGTGGCGGTAGAAGGAAAACCGTCGCCGGCGCGTCATCGACAATGCGTGTGTCCAATGCGTCACGTCATTTCATACGTAGTGTTTAGTGTTAGTGTATATGTGTGTTGATGGCTTGGAAATATATATATATATATAAATAGATAGATGTAGGTGATTTATATATTTATTATTTACGTGTAGTGTGTAAATCGTGTAAATATATGTGAGTCGCCCACACATTCAGTGAATGTAGTATACCTTTCGGAATAGTCAACAGATTGTGATGAAACAAAGCTTAAGTAATATAATATAGTTATCTACGTTGATTTCGTACATTTTACATGATGCGCACAACTAAAAACTTCTACAGATTTAATATAAGTATGTATAGATTTGGAATACAGCGTGATAATCCGAATTGTCTCGTCTTTTTACCATGATAAAAATAACACTCATAATTTCCAGAAAATACAGCTAATTTCGAAAATATCAGTTTACAATGATACGGAAAAAGAACTTACAAAATATCTGAAATCGTGGCGCAAACTTAACATTATGTGTGTATGGTTAAGTTGTTCAGTTCCTGGATAGACCTTTACCTAGCGATAGAGTTATATTAAAGCGAACTTTTTATTACATAGTATTTTGAAATATAATTATTATGTAAATATTTAATTATTTATAATTTAATCATAATTGTGAGAATTTTCAATTTTATTTTTACAAACAAGTGAGGTATTCATTTTTAGAATTTAGAAAATTGGCAAAAAAACATTTCTGTATTTTTTGAAGAGCTTACTTCAACTGGATATCAATGTGGTTAAAAAAAATCCAGAAATAGGAGCTGATATGACAAAAACAACAAAAATAATTTACTAAAAAATATATTTTTCATCAAATAATATAATTCTATTATACATTATTATAAGTTATATATTAGTAACAGAGCTCGTACAGTACTCACACATTACAATAAACAACGTTAATCAGTTAGATCATACAATTTGTGTGTCTTTGGACATTCGTAGGACAACATAGCGATTATAATTTAAAAGATACACGTCGAATTTTTGCAGTCGAGACTTGTTGCAAAGTATTATTTAATTTTCTATAAATAATTAATATCGATAGCTATACTTGCCGCATTTGGAGATCCTAGTTTGGAAGTCAGTGTTTACGCGGAGTAATCATTGACTCTGTGACAATAAATTAATAATAATAATAATAACCTACGCGACTGCGACCTAGTATTTAAGCAACGTTAAAGAATTCTGTATAAATAAATATTTTTGCATAATAATAAATACAATAGTTATTTTTTTTTAAATATGGTTTTATTTTATAAATAAGACGAATTTTGTACACAAAACTGGGAAATAGTCCATCACTCTACTTTCAAGTTCAAATTAGTAATACATTACAAGGTCAAGGTCAATCTACACAAAACCCAACATAATCAGATAGCTTATTTCATAACAATTTCAAGAACGTAAGGTTCGTAGAGCTAGGATGCATATTTTCTGAGATGTCGTCGTTTTAGTGAACGCGGAGAAGTCGCGTCGCGACTTAGGATGTCGGATGGATGGATGAGCGTTTTAATCGGCGCGGGGGTCGACCTTATAGCGGTTATCAAAGTGTATAAACCCATTTAGCAGTGTCTTAAATGTTATAAGAAAGTTAAAGCGATCCATTTTACGACCTAAACTGAACTGTTGAAGGGATGGGGCTCCCTCTTTCTCACTTGCACGCCTGACATATTAATACGTCATAGTAAGTCGGCAGATCAGTTATCAGTTATCGTCATATCGGTTACCAGCCCTTACTTAACGTTTGTGCTCGATAACTAGTGCTAATAACAATTATAGTGTAGTTACTATTATTTGCTTGCCAAGCAGTGGGAAGCAATATGCCATTTCGTTTTAGGCCTGCCGTCCACGGACACGTAGCTTCAGAGACGCGTATTCGTCATTATACGCTTGATGTACGCCTGCTCATAGCTTACATACAAAACATATGGAACTGTGTGGACGGAGCGGCAGCGTCGTGCTGACGTGTCGTTGCCGCTTCGTCGACTGAGTTTCATAGTTTTAAGCAATGAGCAGGCGTACAGCAAACGTATAATGACGAATACGCGTCTCTGAAGCTACGCGTCCGGAGATAGTAGGCCTTAATCTCACAAGTTTTTACAGAAAATGGTTACGTTGGTTAGAAAATTAAACAATACTGTGCTAAATAAATTATTTATCTGTAGCGCACACAAACTATCAATTTTTTAATACAGTTATGTTATAAATAAAAAAATATGTTTGATATGAAAAGTTAAATACATTTCTGAGCAATCTTTTTACAAAACATTCTTCTGTGTATATTATTTGATTACTTTTCTAATGAATATATTAAATTAAAATCATTAATTTATGTTAACAATGAGGCCACGTATCGAGTGGAGTCTTAGAATCAATAACAGTCATATTATGATTATTATTTCAAACGTCGTTTTGCGGCTACTGTGATCATTATTCGTTATTAACGTCATTAAATTAACTAGCGAGATTTCGCAGAATCTTTTGACGATTTTAATGTAAACTTATTATGGTAGCAGCCAGATATTTTAGCCATAGCGCTCATTTACCTTCTTACATTTGTTTAATTTTTTAAGCTGTCTTAAATCGACACCTATCTGGATCCTTTAAAATTTCTAGTAATGAAAAACAGTTAATTATTTGTTTTCGGGTACCCACGCAGATTAGGAAAAAGGTCAATGTACTTTTTTGCAAATTTATCTGGTGCCAACCATAGTTCAAGTAACTACAGTACCATTGAACCGCAGTCGGCTGTAGTTACTTATTTTTAATATTTATTTTATCGCCAATCAGGACTGCGAGATTTCGTTAGGTAAATTAATAGGAAGATGCGTGGAGAGATCTTTATTTTTATATATTGACAGTAACTTACATTCAGTGCCTCAAAAGTAGGCACATCTAGTATCATGTTCAACTAGGTATCCGTGAAAATTAAACCCATCAATAGACGTTGCACGTACATAGCTGGGCATACACTGATCAAATAAGTTTTGTACCACTTTGAATTTTACTGGCAGGAAAGAGGCAATGTTATTACAATTGAATGTGACTTGATATCATAACTCTCCTGCCCGTGAAAACACGTAGTAATTTCATTTTAAGCAAGCCGTGATTATACATACAAAGCACATAATACAACATGTAACTAGAATAATACATACCCAATTAGAAAATGAAGTTTCAATCATAATTCAAGCGCTGAAAGTTTGCCATAATGCACTTGACAGTTTTTTTTTTAAGAAATCAGTTGTCCTTATTGTACGCAAATAATACGGGCATCGACGCACTACATTGGTAGCGCATTTGTATTGATATCTGCGCACACACACACACAAATACGCTAGTGACGTAATGAAGACTTAACAAAACAGGTATCTAATTTAAAGGCCAACGCTACGTCTGCGCGGGCGCCGCGCGCCCACTCGTCGCGTGAGTATGCGCGTGTCGTGTGCGGCGCTCCTCGTAGCGGAAACCTGATTATTACCTGCGCAGTGTCGCTAGTTCAACTTTAACGGTGTGCATGTTGTCGTGTCGATGGAGAATTTTAATATATTATTACGTAGCAAAAAAGGGCGCGGCGAGTCGCCACAGTGAAAAAAAATAGCTAGAATCAGTTCAGTTGCCGATTCTGAACATACTACTTTCAGGTGTGTGTTATTATGCTACATGTTGTATACTATGTATTTTCATAGAAAAGAACAACATGCTGCGACGATGCTAAACATATAAAAGTGTAGTGTAGAAGGATGACCATAATCTTTCTATACGTAGATACAAGGTCTTAGGTAAGTATCCTGTCAAAAATCAAATGATGTAGTTGACTCATTACAATTTTACTTGAAAAAACCTCACCTATATCTTTCATTTCCTCGTATCTGTTCGTTTGTGTACATAAACTATTCGATAAACAAATAAAGCCAAGTTTTAGATTAGGAGAAGGGTACATACTGTAAGATCTTACAAGTGGTACAAAGCTTGACAATCAGCATGGTAGTCACATAAGCACAAGACGTGTAACCCTTTCACCGCACGTAGACCTGCAGCTGCTGCGCGAGCTGGCACAGCATCTTGAGGCCGGGCAGGAACGACGCCACGGCGGCAAAGTCGGGCCCCGTGGCCAGCGACGTGGCCAGCGTCAGCGCCGCGCCGTGGTTGCCGCTCTGCAAGTACTGGCAGCACGAGTGCAGCGACGCGCACGCGCTCTCGGACAGCTACGGGGACAAATGATTAGAGTACATCATGTAACTAGAGGATGCTGTATGATTAAGTCGCGAGCGGCAGGTTGAATTCCGAACGAAGCGTAGATTGCGAAGTTTTAATCCCGAGCGAAGTGATAGATTTATTTAATCAACTCCCGAGCACCGCGATGGAGTTAATATAGAAACCTGAGTGCAGTGAGGAATTTAAGCCGCCCAAGACAAAGACAGACTTACAGACTTACACACACTACTTAATAAAAGATACTATACTAAAACAAATTATATAAAGTATTATTTAAAATGTTTTAAGATTTGAAACCTACAAAATACAGATCGGCCGTTATATCTTGGCGACCCTGAACTTCGCGCAGAAGGCTGCGCACGAACGTTTTTTAGGAACAAAATGGTGGCATGAGGCGACGTGCGCGGGGCGGAGGTCTAGGCTAGAGATTGACTCTATGTAAACACAATCGACCCTTTATTCAATCAAATATCGTAATCGATTTTTATCGATTTGGAATTTATTAATTTTTGTCTCTATGAGATATTGAACGGAATAGATTTACAAACATAGTGAATGTTGTCGTTAGTAAACGAGATTTCGACTTTAATGAAAAAAAAAAAACGAATAAAATTTTATTTTCTTGGTTGAAAGACATGATTTAGTTAAATATCAGTTATTTATAAACGACTACTATAATAACGACTGTTTGAGAATATTTTAAACCACCTTATAAAATTTAATCAAATATATTTTTATAATTGGATTTCAATCGAAACATAATCGAATAAACAACACCCTCAGATGCATATCTCATCATCATATCATTTGAACATCCCTATTTGTTTACTCCGTAAAACTTCGTGCATATTCGGTAATGCTCGGGACGCGGTATTGTGTCTCAGTCACACGTTAGCATCGGTGTCGTGTTCGTGTCGCTATCTTTATCTTGAGTACGGGCGGTTACAAAAGTTTTCGTTGATCGTTGTTAGTTGTTATTATTTTCTTGTTAAGTTTTTTGTTTGTGTTTATTCGATCATATTATTGATGAAATGACGGAACAATTTGTCATTAATACAGAATCAGACTCAGAAAATGAATCTGAAAGTGAGAGCGACGACAATTATGATGACGATGACGAACCTATACCGAGTACCTCACAAAGTACGCAAGGGGCAGATGACTTTATGTTAGGGATTTCCCCCCTCAGCGAAAGTGATTAAATAATAAAAAGTTTATCGAACTGTAAATAATATTGTGCGTGATTGTGACAAAAATTTGCTACTATCGAAAGGTGAGTGATTTTTTAATTCATTAGGTACATTATTTTTTTAGCTTTCTGTCTTATAGCGTTTTGATATTTATTTTATTTGTACTTGGTCTCTGTATCAAGAAATTTATATTCGAAAAATTTATATTAAAAAAGAAATAATTCCAATAACACTTTTTTTACCAGTGTACATGCGCGAAAGTTCGCAGAGCCTATGTTCAGAACCGTCAAGTTACATGCCGATCTGTACACTACTAAATCGAACTATAATTTTAATTTTCTATAACGCTCCTGCTCTTTAATTTTTTTTTTTTAAGCAACAATTACAACATATTATATTTATTTATTTTTTATTAATGGCCAGTTTGATTTTTGAATAAACTCATTTGATGCACGTACATTTTAATTCACTTAATAACTTTTTTTTTTCAAATGCTTTGGACGTTCCAAAATCAAATTTCATTATTCCCTAGAGAAAACCCTTACTACGGCAGATCCCTAGGGACAGAGACTTGCTTTAGGTTAGGATTGTATGACGCATAATACAGCATCATTCAGCAGGTGGTGTAAAAAATCATTTATGTTCATCTACCAAATTGGAGTATAATGTCATTACTGAATCCACCTGAATGTGTTGTTGAATATCTGCTGATCACAAGACTACTACATTTATGGCCCTAAAACGTACCTTGTATTCACGTAGCATATCATAAAGCGTTTCTAGTCTTCTCTGGACGTCCTCTAACTTTCTCTTCATTTGCTGCAATCAAAGAAGACGAATTGATAACAAGTGTTTTATTTAACTTGAAATATTTGTATGTCTGATTTTGGGGTAAAATCTCAGAATTAATTTTTACAAGTTGATAAGTTCTGATGGCAATGCATTTTAATGGTAATCATGACCTGAATCGGCGTCTAGGCTCCAGATAAAGGTGCTCTGGTTTTTAAAATGGTTTTAGGTAATGATATGTAAAGGTTTTTTTAAATAATACTTCAGAACCCATCTGGGGTTTTGTGTACTTGGTGGATGGTAATGACTAGGCCCCTTAGAGTAATGGACTAGCTGGTAAAATGCGAGATTCTACTGGCATCCCTCTTGCTAGTTCTGCAGAGTATACACATATGTAGCTTACCGGGTTAGTAGCCCTGTTGGAGCACTCGGTCCTGACGGCGTCGAACACAGACTGCAGTATGACGTGTTGGTCCGGCAGCGGCGCCTTTTGTACGGGCGCGGCTGGCTCGGGCGGCGTGGGGCTCTCCGTCTGACAAAGGTGTTCTAGATTATAATGCTGATATAGGAAAGACATGAGTCTGGTATCGTGTTGTGTCCAGGTTACACCGCCATGTTGGTTACAGGCCCATCCGCGAACAACAAACAAAAAGAAAAAAGTCAACCTCACTTCTAACAATTTGACTTTTGCCGCGTCTTTATCTTTATGTAACAGTAGGTTTTTTTTTTTGTCTGAGTGCTGTGGTGGCCGAGTGGTAACGGCCCCAACTTACGAGTTGTAGGTTGCGGTTTCAAACCCAGCCAGACGCATTACTTTGTGTAATTTATTTCATTACCACTGCTATCAAAAACGGTGAAGGAAAACATCATGAGAAAACCGGCATAATCTAGAACCAAAAATTCGAAGACGTGACATTCAATAACCAGCACTGGGCCTGCGTGGTGAATTACGGCCCATTCCCTCTCCTAGAGAGGAGGCCTGAGTCCCAGCAGTGGGGACATTGAAAGGCTGATTATGCTACGCTATGCTATAAGCTTCTCTCAGTTCATTACTGTCCACAAGCCGAACAGAATAGAAGTCGTTTCGAGCGAGTATATGGAAAGAGATTTACCAAAACATTGAAAATCTATAATTAGTATCTGTGGGGTTCTTTGCTTAGACTACGAGATTGTTCATAATAGTTACCATGGTCCTGAAACGCAAAAGGTAACTAAAGGAACACAGATGGGTTTTAATCAGTAAAAGTCTGACATGCCTTTTTGCTTCATCCGGAGCGGAAAAAGATATTAAATGATTTCCTATCTCAAAAAAACTGGGCAAGTACGAGTCGGCCTCGTGCTCTGAGGGTTACGTACTTACCTATGTAAATAGTTCAATTCCCGAATGGAGTTTCGAAGATATTTCCGAATCGTGACGTAGCAACAATTTTACTGTTTTCAGATTTATTTCCTTTAACTGTGCTCTATGACCTTAGACTTAAACGGTCGTATCTTTTTTTTCGTTAATTAAATTGAAGTTTGATTTTTTCACAGCTTCAAAGGACCGCAGATCTGGGTATATGATTTTAATTGCAACTCGATAACTCCGTGCGTTTCCGAGATAAACGGTCTTGACAGACAGACGGACAACAAAGTGATCCTGTAAGGATTCCGTTTTTTTTTCCTTTTGAGAGACGGTACCCTAAAAAGGGGTTTTTTGATCAATATAATTAAACAAGTGACGTCTTTTTCTCTATATTAAGACTGCAAACTCCAATCAAGCTTTTTGATCGATTCAGCTTTGCTTAGCTGTAAATTCTTCACGACTATAACTATGATGAAAAAATAGTGCCCAACAACTTACCTTTTGTGGATAAGCCGGAGACATAGCAGCAGCCTGATAATCCGGATACTGATTAGGATACTGCTGGCCATACTGCGGCGGCGCCTGGCCGTACTGCTGCGGGAAGCTGTGCCCGCCGTAGTGCGCGGCGGGGGCGCCCGCCAGCGCCACGTGCTGCGGCGGCTCCACGCCGAACAGCGGGTGCGTGATCGGCGCCTGCGCTGACACTTCCTGCTTGGGCTACAACACACGCTATTTGTTAAAGCTTGGCTTTAGAAGGCGGTTGGTGTTGAGACCGCCGAGCTCAACAACGTAGCGCGCTGGCGGCAGTGAACGAAGGCTGCGGGGTAAGCGGATAATCAGCTGCCACGCCGACCGTCAGTCAGCTGTTACACACCTTGTCGAACGTCTGCGCGAGCGCATCCTAAATATTACTTGTTTCATTCTGTAGACGCGACTACCAATTCTTTGTACAACCTCGATACTTTTGTACAAATATAAAATCAGTTTATACAGTCTACTGAAGTTTGAATATCCTTCTTCGCTGAACCAGCCACGGCACGCCCCAACAGTCGGTATAAAATAATGAAAAAAGAACCTAAGTTAAGGAGAAGAAAACTGACAGTTGTGGTTGTCCATGATTTTTTATAATGACTTGAAAAATTACGCACACAAAATCGCATCATAAACTTAAACAATTAGTTATCACGACACTCTGGATTTAACTAGCTCTACTTTTCAAAGACAACAATAAAAAGAAAAACTCAATTTAGTAATGGATGCATTCATTTTACAAAAAGTCTTTACGCGATACTATGCTTTAATAGCACTAGGAGCTTGGTCTACATAAAACGATGTTCCAGCATCCGAATTGATGAAAATGTCAGTACGACGGCAGCAGGGGGAGGGATGCAATTTATTAAACCACTTAAAAGCACACGTTAGAAGATAAACAAGTTCAGGATGAACACACGAACACTGTGGAGCTTGGATACCTCGTTTAAATGCCGCCTATGTTCAATAATGTCGTTCCAGCGCCGCGTGCCCGCGTGCATGGCCGACATGTCGCCCGTGTCTAAATGCTGATAACGTTACTCCATCAAATACTATTGTGTACTGACAATATATAAATAAATAAACCATAATAGTAAATAGTGTTGTTTGTCCAAACTTAATGTAATAAATATTATTTTTTTAGCTGAAAACATGGTATTTATTCTGGGAGGCCGACAAAACATGTTAAGAGCATTCCATTCATCTTGTTTTGTAATAAGACAAAAGAGCCTGTTTGTAGTCAAATCTAATATCAAATTGGCTCTATTTCCGGCAAATCTATCAACACAGTATTTCCAGATTAAAGATTTGAACTTGCTTGCAGCTAAAGAATTTTTTAATTTTTTTTTAATTGATATAAACCAGAGCTTGACTGCGATCCCACCTGATGGTAAGCAGTGATGCAATTCAGCTATTTGATTGTAAATAACACCTAACTAACGCGATGTCCTACGTTAGGCGGTTCGACGCGAACGCGATTGCGAAGCGAAGGGGCGCGAATGGAAAAAACAAGTGATACAAACTACTGCGATGGCCTACGTGACACGTAGGTGCGGTAAGACGACGAGCGAAGCCAAGCGGACGTATACAATTTATTTGATATTTTCGCGCAATTACTAGCGGTGCGGTGGCATGTTTTAAATAAATTGTGGCTGAAGAGACTATACCGCGCGCGCGCACGTAGGACATTTCTGCCTCATAGCGTTAAATCCGCGTGAAGCACATCGAATCACTTCGCAATCACGTAGGACGCCATGTTATTTGAACAAATATTTTTTATATATTTAATGCATTTATCTCTTCTATGAAATTATATAAATGTCAAAACAATAAATGGTTATCTCTCACATACCTTAGGTTTAGAAGTCATCATAGGCGGATCATTCCAGCCCGGAGGCACGGGTTTGGCCGGCAGAGCAGGCGCGGCCGGCTCGGCAGCTTGCGTGGGGTTGTAGTAGGCGCCGTTGACGGCCGGGCTCACGCCGGGCTGGTTCAACTGCGCCGGATTCACGGACATCTGTCCCGGGGGGCCGTGGATCTGGTTCATTTGAGCCTGGTTCATTGCGCCTGGGTTCATGGGACCCTGGTTGTAAGCCGGCACGCTAGCACCGCCGTACTGGTCGGGTAAAGGACTGTTGAATCCTCCATAGGGTTGTGAGGTGACAGGGTTGTTGAAACTGTACTGATTGTATAAGGGTGCAGATTGGACAGAAGGATCCACTTTGTATTTGGAGCGAGATCCTATGCCTGAAAGAAAGGAGTGTTTTTGTTAAGTTGTTGCTTCGAACTGATGGAAAATTTCTAATCTAAACAAAGTTGATATTTTAACGTTTACCAAACCATATAGATACATACGAATGAAAGCTTCGGCTGCTAGTTTTATAAATAGGTTATTTACAAAACTAGATTTATGTTTGATAAGGATGGAGGTGAAAGCTAAAGGGCCCAACTGTGGTCATATTCTGATGGCGTTATGGCGCTGAACTGTACTATAGTGAAGTATAGCCAAGGATTAAGGCTATAATTCATTAGTAAGTATAGCGCTATACTTAAGCTATAGTGGACTATTTGGCAATAATTTAACAAAGTTCAATAAAGTGGATTGTCCGATTATATATATATAAAAGGTAAAACTGACTGACTGACTGACATATCAACGCACAGCCGAAACTACTGGGATTAGGAGCGTGAAATTTTGCACAAGGTTTCCTTTTATGACGTAGGCAAACACTAAGAAAAGATTTTCCAAAATTCACTCCCTAAGGGGATAAAGGGCTCAAAGTCACCCAAAGGGCAATGGAAAGGACTATGCTCAAAGTTTCCTTGCGTGATCGAATCAGAAATGAAGATATCCGCAGGAGAACCAAGGTTGCCGACATAGCACGAAGAATCGCCAAACTTAAGTGGCAATGGGCAGGGCACATTGCTCGCAGAACGGATGGCCGTTGGGGCAAAGGTTCTGGAGTGGCGACCGCGTACCGGAAGACGCAGTGTTGGAAGGCCCCTACAAGGTGGACCGATGACCTGGTGAAGGTTGCGGGAATCCGATGGATACGAGACGCACTAGACCGTTCGTTGTGGCGACATTGGGGGGAGGCCTATGTCCAGCAGTGGACGTCTATCGGCTGAAATAATGAAGGGGATGAAGTGGGGGTCGAAAGTTTGTATGGAGAAACCTACGTTTACGCGAGGGAAGCCGCGGGCAGAAGCTAGTGCTAATATATGCTCATATACACTAAAAACAAAATAAACTTAAAATGTTGAGGTCAACGCCATCTAGCAAGAGTATGGCTTTCACCTTAAGAGCACATTATTTCAAATCAGTAACCAACCGAGGTAGTAGTTCAAGGTAGGCACCTCTGATTTTGACTGTATTATTCTGGTAAACTTTCTTCAGAAATTGGCACGAAGTAGGGCAAAGCCAGGACTAATATAACATTTGCCTAATAATTACAACAACTCACCGGTAGGCCCCACACTGCCCGGCCTGGGAGGCTGCGTAGTCTGCGGCGGCAACACTGCAGGCTGCATGAGCTGCGGCGGCTGCGGCGCCTGTAGCGGCTGCAGCGGCTGCAGCGGCTGCGGCTGCGAGTAGCCCGGCCGCTGCTGCTGCGGCTGCGAGCTGGGCGCCGGCACTGACGACTGCGGCCACGGCTGCTCGTAGCCGGGGACTGGGGAGATGGGTATTTGTTTATAGGGCTAAAAGAATTTTTTATTGTGTAGTTTTAAGAATTAGAAACTTAGGATGATTTTAAGCTTTTAACAATATAATAAGCATTTATTATGCTTGTTATTTACGGGGTGCAAATATTTAAAGGAAAATATAGGGGTATTTTCCTTTAAATAAGACCACACTGGATAGTAAAACGACGACGATCTAGTGACTTACTAGATGGTGCGTAGCTGGGCTCTGTGTGCGACAAGTGTGTACGACGGTGTGGCTGGACGTGGCCCACGGAGTGACGAGGCTGCTGCGGTTGCTGCTCCAAAAAAAAAAAATTACTTTCCGTTGTCAATTAATGAAAATACGACATAAACAGACGACACTGTCGCCATAACAGGTAAAATCTAGATGAGATTGATGCAACAGCGCAGGAATTGAAAATGCAAACTAAAAGTTATTTGAGTTCTTAATCGTTTCCATTTTTAAATAAAATTTTCGTGAAGCAGACCACTTACATGGCTAGCCCTCCTCTGCTGCAGCATGCCCAGTGCGTGCATGAGCCTGTCCCGCAGCTCGGTGTGCTGTATCCCCTCTAAGGTGTTGAGCGCGCTCTGCAGACAGCCCTGCGAGGCCAAGCGCGACGCGTACTCGTTCAGAACTGTTTCTAGTTTGCCGCCGGCCTGTAACAAGGGTAAGATTTCATAAAAACCTATACAATCAAAGTGAATATTAAGTTTACACATTTGATAATAAATAGGAAAACAGTATCGACACTCTAAGAACATTAAAAAGCGTAAGAGCTTTGACTACTTCTGTCATAAACTATAGCAGACATCATGAAAACACATAGTTGATTTCTAATTTCAATCTCTAATTATAGACCTGTGCTCAGTAATAATTAAAATCTATGGAAAAATCATACTCGACCAGATGTTCTCACGTTTCAATTCACATAAAATAGGTAGGTCTACGACGGATGCAGGAATAAAACTCATCAGGCAATAATTTGGAACCCTAAGATCCTATTGGCATATTCTGTAACCTCTTAAAAGCATTTGAATACTCTAATCTATAAATTACACCACTACGGAATTCCTGGAAAAGCTGCTTGTTTTGTTTATTCCTGTTTACCATAAACTGGCAGCAAAAAGTAACCATTAATATGGTGACGTCGTCGGGTTCTTCGCTTAAGATAATCGTGTTTCAAGGCAATTCTTGACCCTTTCTTTTTTCTAGTGTATAGTAATAGATAGATCTCTGATCAAACTGAACGAACACTTTTCTAATTTTTAAATTAGATAGAAAAGGTAGGGATGTCTTGTATGTCATTGAAAGTCTGGCTATTCTTTCCAAATGGTTGGCAGATAATAACCTCTTACTTAACGCGACAAAACCAAACGCCTCAAGTTTTCACTACGGAACATTCTTCAAGTTGACCCCAATTTAATTCTTGACGGCAAAAAACTTGAATTTTATTGCGGAAACTGTATTTTTGGGTATACTATCGATTCGATTTGCAGTAGAGCTGTTACATTAGAACTGTCTTAGGTAGACTAAGCTTAGCTGCATAAGCAGTAAGAAAAATGACTGAAGTTGCCACAGCCAGGTTACTGTACTTTGCCTATTTCCACAGTATTATGTCTTATATCGTTTTGCTGTGGGAAGCTGCGGCTGAGTTAAACTTAAATTTTATATTGCAAAAGACTATTTATAAAATATCCAGGCTATTTATAAAATGGAGTCTCAAACATATAACATATATACATAGCAGCGGACACATCTCCTCGCCTGCTGCGACTCCAGCGCGCCACCAGCACTTGTCACAACTCACCGGCACTTGTCTCCCTCTCGCCAGCGCCGCTCGCCGCGCCAGCAGCGCCAGCTCCGTGAGGGCGGCCAGCGCGGACACGTCTCCTCGCCTGCTGCGACTCCAGCGCGCCACCAGCACTTGTCACAACTCACCGGCACTTGTCTCCCTCTCGCCAGCGCCGCTCGCCGCGCCAGCAGCGCCAGCTCCGTGAGGGCGGCCAGCGCGGACACGTCTCCTCGCCTGCTGCGACTCCAGCGCGCCACCAGCACTTGTCACAACTCACCGGCACTTGTCTCCCTCTCGCCAGCGCCGCTCGCCGCGCCAGCAGCGCCAGCTCCGTGAGGGCGGCCAGCGCGGACACGTCTCCTCGCCTGCTGCGACTCCAGCGCGCCACCAGCACTTGTCACAACTCACCGGCACTTGTCTCCCTCTCGCCAGCGCCGCTCGCCGCGCCAGCAGCGCCAGCTCCGTGAGGGCGGCCAGCGCGGACACGTCTCCTCGCCTGCTGCGACTCCAGCGCGCCACCAGCACTTGTCACAACTCACCGGCACTTGTCTCCCTCTCGCCAGCGCCGCTCGCCGCGCCAGCAGCGCCAGCTCCGTGAGGGCGGCCAGCGCGGACACGTCTCCTCGCCTGCTGCGACTCCAGCGCGCCACCAGCACTTGTCACAACTCACCGGCACTTGTCTCCCTCTCGCCAGCGCCGCTCGCCGCGCCAGCAGCGCCAGCTCCGTGAGGGCGGCCAGCGCGGACACGTCTCCTCGCCTGCTGCGACTCCAGCGCGCCACCAGCACTTGTCACAACTCACCGGCACTTGTCTCCCTCTCGCCAGCGCCGCTCGCCGCGCCAGCAGCGCCAGCTCCGTGAGGGCGGCCAGCGCGGACACGTCTCCTCGCCTGCTGCGACTCCAGCGCGCCACCAGCACTTGTCACAACTCACCGGCACTTGTCTCCCTCTCGCCAGCGCCGCTCGCCGCGCCAGCAGCGCCAGCTCCGTGAGGGCGGCCAGCGCGGACACGTCTCCTCGCCTGCTGCGACTCCAGCGCGCCACCAGCACTTGTCACAACTCACCGGCACTTGTCTCCCTCTCGCCAGCGCCGCTCGCCGCGCCAGCAGCGCCAGCTCCGTGAGGGCGGCCAGCGCGGACACGTCTCCTCGCCTGCTGCGACTCCAGCGCGCCACCAGCACTTGTCACAACTCACCGGCACTTGTCTCCCTCTCGCCAGCGCCGCTCGCCGCGCCAGCAGCGCCAGCTCCGTGAGGGCGGCCAGCGCGGACACGTCTCCTCGCCTGCTGCGACTCCAGCGCGCCACCAGCACTTGTCACAACTCACCGGCACTTGTCTCCCTCTCGCCAGCGCCGCTCGCCGCGCCAGCAGCGCCAGCTCCGTGAGGGCGGCCAGCGCGGACACGTCTCCTCGCCTGCTGCGACTCCAGCGCGCCACCAGCACTTGTCACAACTCACCGGCACTTGTCTCCCTCTCGCCAGCGCCGCTCGCCGCGCCAGCAGCGCCAGCTCCGTGAGGGCGGCCAGCGCGGACACGTCTCCTCGCCTGCTGCGACTCCAGCGCGCCACCAGCACTTGTCACAACTCACCGGCACTTGTCTCCCTCTCGCCAGCGCCGCTCGCCGCGCCAGCAGCGCCAGCTCCGTGAGGGCGGCCAGCGCGGACACGTCTCCTCGCCTGCTGCGACTCCAGCGCGCCACCAGCTCCTCAGGACTCATTGCGCAAAGGTAGCAAATGGTCGCGGCTTCCGATAGAGCTGGGTCGGATTCCTTTGAAAGTTTGTCGCCTAGCATTTCTACGGGAGAAATAAAAGTATTGTAATGAGGAAAGATGTTAATTCTTATAATACCACGTCTGGTTACATGTTTTTCCATTCTTATTAAGGCCCCTCGCCCACGGCGACTTTTTGTAGTAATGCCGTCGCGCGCTTACGAAACGCGCGACAGCATTACACACGTTGTTATATCCTAACATTTACTAGTAAAATCTTAGATAGACCAATAATGGACTATTACGGTAACATACAAATCTTTAGAATTGTAATCGATTTCTTCGACCCCGTCTCTTTACTTCAATCTGTCAGAACTGTCAAACAGTACTTCTTAGATTTGACATGCTTTAGTAATGAGTGTATGTTTAAAGACGACGCTGAGAATTTGTGCAATTCATTTTCTTCTTCGCAAGCACTTACCACAGTAATGACTAGCCGTGTCCCCCTCGCAATGTGTGAGTAACGCAGCCAGTGTGTCTCTCCAGCTGCTCGGAGCTGCTGACGTCACCAGCGTGTCCCAGCGCGCCAGCAGCAAGCTGCCACACACTAGCGACACTGGCTCGCCGACCGTCGAGTTGATGTGGTACTTCTGCACTTTGTAGAGGAGCTCGGGACTGCCTGCGGAGAGAAAAATTAAAAAGTTAGCTGCTGAAGAGTTATCATTTTCATTTCAGCCGAAAGACCTCCGCTGTTGGAGACTATAACCAAACTACAGTACATTTTGATACAAGTGGGGAAAATTTGTCATCGCGACCGAGGCGGAATATGTTATGGAGCCGAAGGTTTCAATGACAAATTTCCATGTGTATCAAACGACGGTTTTCAATACATTTACGACTCGTAGGGGTCGACGCGGGCTCAGCCTAATACGATAAAATGTAATAAAAGTATAGCGGGGCGAGAACGCGCACTTTTCTGTACTAGTGCGCTAATTACACTAATTCAATTGCGTGCCTAAAAGCGATGGGATAAGAGCTTTTCCAGTAAGTGTATTAAAAAAGAATGAAATGTAAGTAGCAATGGCTACATTCACAAGCCGTGCAGAGTAGGAAAAAAATAAGGCGAATTAAAAGTCATTCCATTTCTGTCTATTGATTATAGTTGACAGAGACGGAATGATGTCATTATTTCTAATTAGAGCAACTGGCCTTTGTTAAGTTTTTTTTTTTAAATTTTGTTTATAGTATTCTTAGTTGACAATAAAAATAACAAAGACAGAATTCGGGATCAAATTAGCAGGCATACCGCCCGCCGGTCAGTCTGTAGCGTACGAGTATGTTAGTAATAATTCATTACTATCAAAACTACCAATAAAAAGTAGGTTTTGCTATTTCTTTTATATATATTTCTTCTACAAGTAGAGGGAGGTGCAAGTGACTCAAGTAGAAACAAATTAGATTTATAAGACAGAGTATGAAACTTACCAAGCGAGGCGATGATGAGTGCGTCGGCAACCCTCTTGGCGTCTAAGCACAGCTCCACCGCCTCCTCCAAGTGGCCGCACACCAACGCGCGGCAGATCAGGCTCGTAGAGTCTGTCATCATAACGGGTTATTAACACAAATACTGCTAAAACGACATAGGTGGAGGCAAAGGTCTAGAGCACACCCACATTTCTAAATCAGAGCTGTTACTGAGAAAAAAACGCTAGCACAACTTGGGAATTGGGACGAGGGCCCTTTTAAGGGGATTACTTCAAAGGTAGCCCGCGAAATTTATTTTTCTTAAGTTTTTTACATTTTGAATTTCGCGGGCTACCCTGGCACTTTCACTCTAGAACTACCACATAACAACATATAATATACAATACAATAGTTGTAAAAATAAAGCACGATCAAAAGTTTGTACTTTATTTGTTGTGGAAAATCATCAAATACGAGAGGGAGTTTCAGACTTTGACTAAAATATGGTGCGCCTAAAGGCTATACTTAATGTGTTTTCTTTACAAGAGCAGAATATAAAAAAAAAAACATCATTTACCCTTCAGTTTCAAGGCCTATGATAAAATCTTTCTTCTAATGGACATGAGTAAAACGCTGAATATAAATTACCTTCTCCGTTCGGGATGACCACGTTGGAGACGTTGGGTGTCAAATCGAGGTTGGCCAGCTTTCTCTCAATCTGTGTGTGAGCGTCCTGTAACCAAATAATAACTTTACATACTGTTCAGGTACCCATATAATATCAAATAAAACATTGAAATGGTGTCATCAAGGCTAGAGTGGATAGGTTAATAAACTAATGTGATTCACCATCAACGATTGCTTTACTGCTTACCATCAAATGGGATCGCAGTCAAGCACTGGTTTATATAATTAAAAAACAAAAAACAATTACTCTCAGTAAATTAAAGTTTTGTAATGTGAAGCGTTCAAATGCACATTAATAGCAGCGCAAAATAAATAACGTCAAGACGTCGAAGACACTTGTTGGCTCCTTGACTACCAAACATGCAACCTGTTTAAGAAGTTTCATCAGCTATTTAGAAGATTTTCTTACTTCTGCACGCTTAGGGTGATAGCACATCTGACGAAAAAAGCGTCATGCTTATTAACATTAATATTTGATTGTTCGACCCACTAACGTATCATAAGTTGAGTGTCCAAAGTTAAATATTTTATTATATACTAGCTTTTACCAAGAACCAGACAAAAAGTAGCCTATGTCCTGTCTTGGGGTTCAAGCTTACTCCGTAAAAATTTGAACAAACTCGGTTCATTATCGTGAATCAATCAATCGTGAAACCATAACAGACAACAGATAGAGACAACAACAGGATAACAGATAGAGTTACTTTCACATTTAATATTAGTATGAATTGGTCTGTTCTAATATGCGACGCATCTTATATTAGATGTGCTAACACCCTTAGTATAACGAAAATACAGTGTTATAGCCATATGGGAGTAAAGTATGTCAATTAAAGTTCTCCTAACTGTACATAGCTTCAGAAACGACTGTTTTACTATAGTCTATTCGCGTTAAGAAAATAGTGACACATCAGATAGATAGATTTAAGATATTCTTTATTTTACACCAATAAAGAATCTGTTCTATTGCAAAGTAAAGTCATATTCATGGTGGGGTAAAATTAAACCATTCATATTGAAACAAAGTTTTTACTACAGTGTTTTCAAATACAATTAATAAATAATTATTTTGAATATAATCATCAGAATTTTCACTTTTGTACATACGAATGGGTAGATTCAATTTTTAAATTGACAACAGACACGTCTGTACTTTCTGAAGGCTTACTTCAACTGGTCAATGTTTTTTTTAAGATGGTAATTATCGAATGAATTCTTCCGCAATGCGAGGAGCAAGAGGGCGTGACAGACTTTTACTGACTAAAACCACACCTGTGTCCTTCAGTTGTTCTAAGACCACGGAATTCCTTTTCAGAAAATCCTAGCGGGCATAGGCCCTGCTGCGCATGGAACACTACGCGCTGCGAGGTATTCATTTTTTAAATAGACAAAAGACGCGTCTGGTCAATATGAACACCGCTTTCTAATTTACTATGATATTTTTGGTCAAGGGACGTGGCAAAGCTGAGTGACAACGATGAGTCACTATTTTCTCAACGCAAATACACTACAGTAACATGACCGATTACCATCAATAGCCTTACTTACCGACAGGTCAGTGCTGGTGTCAGTAGATAACTCGGCCTCGGTCTCCGTGGACTCGCCCTAGCCGCGCCAGCAGACAGACAGTGGCAGATTATATATAGTTATGTGAGCAGTTGAGCACAGATTATATTAATAGACGTTATTTACATAAGTTTTGTTTAACTTTTCACTGTCCGACTTCAAACTCAAATCGTTCCCTCAAGGAAAATTGATCTTACAAAGCGCAGCACAGTGCAATTGTCAGTGTATATATTGACTAGGAAAGTTCTTACTTAACTTTTTACCAAGGCTTCTTGACTTAAATTATTTAAGGATTCACACCTATGTAAGTAAGGTTAAATCTACAATTTCTCTTTTTTCTGTTTTAATATAAGCCGCTACGACAAGTGTGATTTCTTCAGCCATTGTAGCCGATTTGTGAAACCGTTAAGTCTACATCATAGTCCATACTATTGCAGACATATTTCAGCACACTGCCCAGCCATAGATTACTCGGCCATCAGTTACATATAATATTCTTGTGATAGCCGGGAATTAGTTGCCAATAGAGCAGGAAAAACTATTGCCCGTTTAGAAACCCCCTAACAAACATGAATATTGGAGCTCATATTCATTTTGAACTTTATTTATTTGTCGATATTTGTTTTTTTGAGTAGCACAAAAGCGCATGAAAGCAGTTGCAAGGGCTCGTCTTCAGTTATTTAATTGCGACCTTATTTTAAACGTCACAATGTTGATATTCGTTTGGCAGTGACAACCGCACTACGCTGCGCTTTCTTAGGACTATATTCTACTGTATCATTTATCTTTTGACAAGTCAGTCTGAGGACGTGAAAAGCTCAAAACAACTATAAATAAAGAACAGTTAGCTATGAAACACGTCGTGCTATAGAAAACATCAGTTAATATATTAGCATGACAATTTAGCTGAATGAAACATAGAATATTACAATGTTATAAGCACATAGAACAGCACTGGCAGGAAAGAAACTATGTTAATACAAAACACATTATAACTGTGTAAAATATAAGGGAGGTGACTCACTCTACTCAATGCGGCTACGTCTGGTTGTGTTGTATCTCCTGCCGGTATGTTGGAGCTCTTAAACTTAGACGACATCTCGTCTTGTTTGAAACCTACACAATGCGAAGAAATGGTGTAAAATATAAACATACATCACAAAAATATGATTTCCGGGACCCCTAAGTGGTTAGACCCCCATGACCATTCTCCTTGGTATAGCAATTTTAGTTAAATGGGTGGTATAATTTATGTACGTACCCCCTCTGTTTCGTAGTTTTATCAAAGAGAAAAAGATAGCAGTAACGTAGTATAGTTGATTCATAATTAGATTAGCACCAGAATATTACACTCTCTGCAGGTGAGAGAAGCGCAGCGCCATTATCGCTCTAAACTATATTTATTTTACATGTCAATTTAAACAAGATAAAATCGATATTTCCTTGCTGACAACCCTAAGAAGAAACACCGAAACAAACTCAGCTTTGTTTTTTGTTTTGCTGTTTTTTTTTTTATGGTAAAGGATATTAAATGACCGATTTTTTGGTACGGCGTCTAGAGCCTCGAACCTCTGGCCTGTGGAGATGGCACTATAACATAACATCATAAAACTTACCCAATAAGTTAAGCACTTCACTGCGGAAAGTCGGCAAGAAGTTAGCGCGAAGGAAGAACCACGTGTAACGTTCATTCTGGTCGGTTGTAGCGTCGCCCTTTTGCCGGCAGTACCTGTGTAAGCGAATATTTTTTTAGAGCAATCGTATTACGCTTTAAACTCATGGATAAATAGATCGATAGATATACTCTTTATAAAAACTACAGTAGGAGCTTAAAATTGCTCATCAAAGGTCAAAAAGAGCAATTTTTGAGCATCAAACTCATTCTTTTTCCTTAATTTTTTTACTAATATTGTCATTCAATGAAGTATGCCTTCTGCATAAGTAAAAACTAACATTAACTTAAAGGGGTCCATTACACGGTCATGCCAGCGTCAATCAAAACCATCAATCAAGAATGAAGCTTGACTGACGGAATTTTATCGCCATACATTTTTCGCCATGCAAACTTCAATCATCGCATTACACGGTAGATTTTTCGTCAGTCAAGATATTTGACTGTGGCAAAATTGACAGCAAAACGTATCGTGTAATGGACCCCAAAGAATTAATATTTACATTTCTTGCCTGTATTTATGCAGTTATAATAAATAGAAACGGTTGTTTAAATTGCTTCAAAAGTAAGATAGAACATTGAATGATGAGTAATTTCCAATTCGGAACCGCAATAAGCAACTCTGTAGAAACAGTTATAAAAGCTTATTTTATTTGTACTTACTCAGCAAGCCTCTCAGTGGCAGCAGGGTCGTGGCTGAGACTGGTCTCTAGCACAGCATCCAATTCTGTGGCTCTTTCAACTATCTCTGGTTCACTTATAACCTGTTTAAAAAGTAACACACTAAACAAGCTATCACGATGAAATACTGAAACCTCGCCAATAATTTAATTTAATGTTGTGAAAACAATTGGGTAGTTAAGTAATTTTAGTTTTATTATTTTTATCAAAAAGTCACTATATCCCAAACCACAAATATAAAAAAAATCAAATCCCTTCAAAATTAAGTTAGTTAGAAACCTTTCAAATCTGGTGGAAGGGGAAGCTGTCAAATAACAGAAAAAGGACGTATAAACTATAGAGTGACCTCACCGCCATTAGGTTACAGGCGTAGAAAAGAGATAGTGAGATGTTCCCACTCCACCCCCCCAGTCTTTTTCTACTAATTGCTACTATATTTTATAACCCAATTTGATGAGGTTTTCAGAAATAGATTTATTTTTGTGTTATAATATGTTTTTGTTCAGTACAAAATATTTTACCCAGTTATAACATGTTTAGAAGTATGCGGATCTGACTGCATAGTCCCACATGCCTCCGTTGAAAAAGGAGGATCTTCCGATCAGTCGGATGTTGTGTCTGGTCCGGGGAACTGCTCGATAGTTGATTTCGGACTGTTGTATATTGTGAATGTTCTATTTGCGTGGAGAACTCTGATATCGCAATGCAGGATTTTGTAGTTTAGTTCTAATGTGACGATATAGATGTCGTTATTCATGATTATAGAAAGTTACTAGGTCGTCCAAGTATACATGTTTTCAACATTATATCTTAAGTAGCTTATAAAAGAATACGAATGACTGTTAGTCTTACCTGACTTATGTGTACTAGCTTCTGTGGGCCTGCCTCTTGCGGACATTTTTCGAAAGTAACCAATTTGCCGCCAAACTAAAATGCAAATAACATATCATTATTACAAACATTCTTCATCTTCGGTATTTATTATTATTATTACTGATAGAGCGATTTTTAACCACAAATTTTCCCGTAAGCGAGTAAATGGATACTGCATTAAAGGTGTCAGGCTCCAATGTAAGTATTTGTTTTAAGAATTTATTTTCAGTCGGGATAAAGTCCGCCTTTGTACAATGTTTAGTGAATAAAGTTTAAAAAAAAAAATAACTTCAAAATACAGCGGCGGCGCGCGCCTCGGCGGGCAGTGCGCTGAACGAGTCCGCGCCGCCGAATGACACCAATATGTTGTGTGTGCAGTCACATGACAGTAGTACTCACACAGAACTTAGAGCCGACGGGCCTCTTGAGCCAGGCGGGCGCGCGCGGCAGCAGCGGGGCGGGCGCGGGCGGCGGCGGGCAGCGCGTTGTGTGTGCAGTCACATGACAGTAGTACTCACACAGAACTTAGAGCCGACGGGCCTCTTGAGCCAGGCGGGCGCGCGCGGCAGCAGCGGGGCGGGCGCGGGCGGCGGCGGGCAGCGCGTTGTGTGTGCAGTCACATGACAGTAGTACTCACACAGAACTTAGAGCCGACGGGCCTCTTGAGCCAGGCGGGCGCGCGCGGCAGCAGCGGGGCGGGCGCGGGCGGCGGCGGGCAGCGCGTTGTGTGTGCAGTCACATGACAGTAGTACTCACACAGAACTTAGAGCCGACGGGCCTCTTGAGCCAGGCGGGCGCGCGCGGCAGCAGCGGGGCGGGCGCGGGCGGCGGCGGGCAGCGCGTTGTGTGTGCAGTCACATGACAGTAGTACTCACACAGAACTTAGAGCCGACGGGCCTCTTGAGCCAGGCGGGCGCGCGCGGCAGCAGCGGGGCGGGCGCGGGCGGCGGCGGGCAGCGCGTTGTGTGTGCAGTCACATGACAGTAGTACTCACACAGAACTTAGAGCCGACGGGCCTCTTGAGCCAGGCGGGCGCGCGCGGCAGCAGCGGGGCGGGCGCGGGCGGCGGCGGGCAGCGCGTTGTGTGTGCAGTCACATGACAGTAGTACTCACACAGAACTTAGAGCCGACGGGCCTCTTGAGCCAGGCGGGCGCGCGCGGCAGCAGCGGGGCGGGCGCGGGCGGCGGCGGGCAGCGCGTTGTGTGTGCAGTCACATGACAGTAGTACTCACACAGAACTTAGAGCCGACGGGCCTCTTGAGCCAGGCGGGCGCGCGCGGCAGCAGCGGGGCGGGCGCGGGCGGCGGCGGGCAGCGCGTTGTGTGTGCAGTCACATGACAGTAGTACTCACACAGAACTTAGAGCCGACGGGCCTCTTGAGCCAGGCGGGCGCGCGCGGCAGCAGCGGGGCGGGCGCGGGCGGCGGCGGGCAGCGCGTTGTGTGTGCAGTCACATGACAGTAGTACTCACACAGAACTTAGAGCCGACGGGCCTCTTGAGCCAGGCGGGCGCGCGCGGCAGCAGCGGGGCGGGCGCGGGCGGCGGCGGGCAGCGCGTTGTGTGTGCAGTCACATGACAGTAGTACTCACACAGAACTTAGAGCCGACGGGCCTCTTGAGCCAGGCGGGCGCGCGCGGCAGCAGCGGGGCGGGCGCGGGCGGCGGCGGGCAGCGCGTTGTGTGTGCAGTCACATGACAGTAGTACTCACACAGAACTTAGAGCCGACGGGCCTCTTGAGCCAGGCGGGCGCGCGCGGCAGCAGCGGGGCGGGCGCGGGCGGCGGCGGGCAGCGCGTTGTGTGTGCAGTCACATGACAGTAGTACTCACACAGAACTTAGAGCCGACGGGCCTCTTGAGCCAGGCGGGCGCGCGCGGCAGCAGCGGGGCGGGCGCGGGCGGCGGCGGGCAGCGCGTTGTGTGTGCAGTCACATGACAGTAGTACTCACACAGAACTTAGAGCCGACGGGCCTCTTGAGCCAGGCGGGCGCGCGCGGCAGCAGCGGGGCGGGCGCGGGCGGCGGCGGGCAGCGCGTTGTGTGTGCAGTCACATGACAGTAGTACTCACACAGAACTTAGAGCCGACGGGCCTCTTGAGCCAGGCGGGCGCGCGCGGCAGCAGCGGGGCGGGCGCGGGCGGCGGCGGGCAGCGCGTTGTGTGTGCAGTCACATGACAGTAGTACTCACACAGAACTTAGAGCCGACGGGCCTCTTGAGCCAGGCGGGCGCGCGCGGCAGCAGCGGGGCGGGCGCGGGCGGCGGCGGGCAGCGCGTTGTGTGTGCAGTCACATGACAGTAGTACTCACACAGAACTTAGAGCCGACGGGCCTCTTGAGCCAGGCGGGCGCGCGCGGCAGCAGCGGGGCGGGCGCGGGCGGCGGCGGGCAGCGCGTTGTGTGTGCAGTCACATGACAGTAGTACTCACACAGAACTTAGAGCCGACGGGCCTCTTGAGCCAGGCGGGCGCGCGCGGCAGCAGCGGGGCGGGCGCGGGCGGCGGCGGGCAGCGCGTTGTGTGTGCAGTCACATGACAGTAGTACTCACACAGAACTTAGAGCCGACGGGCCTCTTGAGCCAGGCGGGCGCGCGCGGCAGCAGCGGGGCGGGCGCGGGCGGCGGCGGGCAGCGCGTTGTGTGTGCAGTCACATGACAGTAGTACTCACACAGAACTTAGAGCCGACGGGCCTCTTGAGCCAGGCGGGCGCGCGCGGCAGCAGCGGGGCGGGCGCGGGCGGCGGCGGGCAGCGCGTTGTGTGTGCAGTCACATGACAGTAGTACTCACACAGAACTTAGAGCCGACGGGCCTCTTGAGCCAGGCGGGCGCGCGCGGCAGCAGCGGGGCGGGCGCGGGCGGCGGCGGGCAGCGCGTTGTGTGTGCAGTCACATGACAGTAGTACTCACACAGAACTTAGAGCCGACGGGCCTCTTGAGCCAGGCGGGCGCGCGCGGCAGCAGCGGGGCGGGCGCGGGCGGCGGCGGGCAGCGCGTTGTGTGTGCAGTCACATGACAGTAGTACTCACACAGAACTTAGAGCCGACGGGCCTCTTGAGCCAGGCGGGCGCGCGCGGCAGCAGCGGGGCGGGCGCGGGCGGCGGCGGGCAGCGCGTTGTGTGTGCAGTCACATGACAGTAGTACTCACACAGAACTTAGAGCCGACGGGCCTCTTGAGCCAGGCGGGCGCGCGCGGCAGCAGCGGGGCGGGCGCGGGCGGCGGCGGGCAGCGCGTTGTGTGTGCAGTCACATGACAGTAGTACTCACACAGAACTTAGAGCCGACGGGCCTCTTGAGCCAGGCGGGCGCGCGCGGCAGCAGCGGGGCGGGCGCGGGCGGCGGCGGGCAGCGCGTTGTGTGTGCAGTCACATGACAGTAGTACTCACACAGAACTTAGAGCCGACGGGCCTCTTGAGCCAGGCGGGCGCGCGCGGCAGCAGCGGGGCGGGCGCGGGCGGCGGCGGGCAGCGCGTTGTGTGTGCAGTCACATGACAGTAGTACTCACACAGAACTTAGAGCCGACGGGCCTCTTGAGCCAGGCGGGCGCGCGCGGCAGCAGCGGGGCGGGCGCGGGCGGCGGCGGGCAGCGCGTTGTGTGTGCAGTCACATGACAGTAGTACTCACACAGAACTTAGAGCCGACGGGCCTCTTGAGCCAGGCGGGCGCGCGCGGCAGCAGCGGGGCGGGCGCGGGCGGCGGCGGGCAGCGCGTTGTGTGTGCAGTCACATGACAGTAGTACTCACACAGAACTTAGAGCCGACGGGCCTCTTGAGCCAGGCGGGCGCGCGCGGCAGCAGCGGGGCGGGCGCGGGCGGCGGCGGGCAGCGCGTTGTGTGTGCAGTCACATGACAGTAGTACTCACACAGAACTTAGAGCCGACGGGCCTCTTGAGCCAGGCGGGCGCGCGCGGCAGCAGCGGGGCGGGCGCGGGCGGCGGCGGGCAGCGCGTTGTGTGTGCAGTCACATGACAGTAGTACTCACACAGAACTTAGAGCCGACGGGCCTCTTGAGCCAGGCGGGCGCGCGCGGCAGCAGCGGGGCGGGCGCGGGCGGCGGCGGGCAGCGCGTTGTGTGTGCAGTCACATGACAGTAGTACTCACACAGAACTTAGAGCCGACGGGCCTCTTGAGCCAGGCGGGCGCGCGCGGCAGCAGCGGGGCGGGCGCGGGCGGCGGCGGGCAGCGCGTTGTGTGTGCAGTCACATGACAGTAGTACTCACACAGAACTTAGAGCCGACGGGCCTCTTGAGCCAGGCGGGCGCGCGCGGCAGCAGCGGGGCGGGCGCGGGCGGCGGCGGGCAGCGCGTTGTGTGTGCAGTCACATGACAGTAGTACTCACACAGAACTTAGAGCCGACGGGCCTCTTGAGCCAGGCGGGCGCGCGCGGCAGCAGCGGGGCGGGCGCGGGCGGCGGCGGGCAGCGCGTTGTGTGTGCAGTCACATGACAGTAGTACTCACACAGAACTTAGAGCCGACGGGCCTCTTGAGCCAGGCGGGCGCGCGCGGCAGCAGCGGGGCGGGCGCGGGCGGCGGCGGGCAGCGCGTTGTGTGTGCAGTCACATGACAGTAGTACTCACACAGAACTTAGAGCCGACGGGCCTCTTGAGCCAGGCGGGCGCGCGCGGCAGCAGCGGGGCGGGCGCGGGCGGCGGCGGGCAGCGCGTTGTGTGTGCAGTCACATGACAGTAGTACTCACACAGAACTTAGAGCCGACGGGCCTCTTGAGCCAGGCGGGCGCGCGCGGCAGCAGCGGGGCGGGCGCGGGCGGCGGCGCGGCGGCGCGCGCCACAGCGGGCAGCGCACTGAACGAGTCTGCGCCGCCGAACGACTCCATTATGTTGCTCTGGTTGTGTGTGCTCTGAGGAAGTAATCATACATAGGAATGAACCAAAAAAATAATAGTAGATTATGTGACTAAGGAATAAAACAGTTTCTTTATGTTGAATTCTGAACAAAACGAAAGTTTCTAAGTTTTAATCCCGAGCACCAGTGAGGGATGTATACAATTAACTCCCGAGCTCAGCGAGGGTTTCTATATCCACACCCATACCACAGCCAAATTTCAAATATTTCGCATAAACCGCGCAAATACATTGTTTACTTGGAAAAATACTCCTTTACAGTACACAACTCCAGTAATATCATTGTAAAATCGCGGGTTAAAATATTTAATAATAAGGTTTTTGGACACATCACACACTAATTAGGATTTGAAAAAGACTGTTTAGAGCGTTTTCTTCTGACTTTTCTTATATACAAATAAATATACAACTACTCAGGAGACAGCGCCTGGCTAATATACTCACAATCTCAGGCCTGGACCCGCCCAGCAGAGAATGTACGGCCACCTGCTGGTCAAACGACGCGGTCACCATGAGACTGGGGTCTCTGGGACACCACGACACGTCGAACACCCACTGCTGTTGGTGGCTGATTTCTGATAGGAGTTCGCCTCCCTGAGGACAAGAGATTGTGATAAAAAAAAACAATATATCAGTTCCAAGTACATTAGTTAGAGAAAGTTTGAATGTAGCGCCAGTGACTGAAAAGATGAAGGGATTCCCCTTCATCTCATCTCATCTCATCGTTTGTCTTGGTATCGTCATGTAAAGAGGAGGGATGAAACGCATGTTACTAAAGTATACTCGTACATGTGGATGGATGGAGAGGGAGGCAAAGAAAAGATGGATGGATTGTGTGAGGGGTGATATGAAAGAAAAGGGAGTTAGTGAAAGCATGACGGATGACAGGTCAGAATGGAAGAAAAAAACGTGTTGCGCCCGAATAATACGACCCAAAATAATACGGGACAAGGGTAGATGTGATGTGCTTCCATGTATTTTCCGAAAAATTAATAGGAACCGTTTCCGGTTATTTTTTTTTTAGTTTTCAGGTCAAGGCAAACAGTAAAAAACACTTTACTCAAAGTTCTAGTTCTCTCTCTTTCCCTTCGCTCACATACAAAACTACCTGTAATATCTCTATAATATACTCTCGGTTCCGACGTTGAATCACCTTAGTACTGTAGAAAACCCTACATCAGAGTCCAGATAATATTTGAAGTGGCTGATAAAAAAAACTTTAAGCTAAACTATTTTCACCTCAGGTTAAACTTAGCCGCTAACATCGAATATATCCGACAATCACTCTCGTGTTGATACCGCCAGGATCGCACATCCACGACCAAATACTCGATCTCGTCAGCTCTTCTGTCATCTATGGGGATTAAAGAGATAAACGAGATTTTTTTTTTCGTTGTTTAAATCATCTAATGATATCCACCGCTCTTGGGCGGAGCGAGAGATAGTGTCAGACTTTTACTGACTAAAAACCCACTCTTGTTCCTTCGTTGCCTTTTATACCAGGACCGAGTCTTCATTTTAGAAGCAGACCGTTGGCTCCAGTAGGCTTCGACCCTACTGGACCCCTACCTGGTACCCTACTCTTGCTAACATCTCCTTGAGGCGCGCGTGAAACACTATGCGCCATCGACAACTTGGTCTCGGTCCGGACGGTTACCGGACGGTCGGACAGCTAGCTCCCATTGCTCGCCGTTCGCAAGCCAGCGCCTACGGTGGACCCTGGCGAATAGGACACGAAAACACTCGTCGTAACAATCCGAAGCAAGCGGTAAAAAGGTTAAACCTGCCTTAAACCTTAAGTACTGAATAAAGTAACATTCTATCTGCAACAACGATTGACCAAAAGTTGAAAAAAGGATTGACAATCTCGTTTTCTGCCAAACCTCCTGCATCTTCCAGGGTCTAAACTCATAACTTCCAGCGTTACTAGCAGATGAAGTGCTGATGACTTACGGGCTGGGTGTTGTTGGGGTTCCAGCACAGCACCTTGCCGTCCTTGCCGGCGGACAGCAGCAGGTCGGGGTCCTGGCGGCTCCACGACACCGACATCACGCCCTTGTTGTGAGCTTCCAGTGTCACTAGCGGAGAAGCAGCCAATCTGCAAACAAATTATCAGTTCAGGGGTATTGTAATAGTTTTCTTATGATTTTAAATAATATTTACCCAAAAATTTGCATGATAAAATCTGTCAACATAATCAGCAAAATGTTTATTACATAAGTCTAGGAATAAAAAACAGATTACTAATAAGCAGGTTCAATTATATCTGCCATTCATCTAACAGTATAGCTAAATAATCATAGTTTTCAGTATTATATGTTTAAAGTTGAGTTTTCTAACCGTGTATAATAATTTCTGGAAGAGGAAATAATACACGGTTAGGTTAGGTGTCTTCAAGGCTTTTAAGAAACTAGTACGCTTCACCATCAACAATTGCATCATTGCTTACTATCAGGTGGGATCGCAGTCAAACACTAGTCTATATCATATTAAAAACTAAGTCTCGGGACTTCGATATCATGGGTTCAAGTGCGGAGAATTTCCAAACCCTAGTGAAAGCTTGTCTAGTTTGTGTATCAGGAGTAACGAATAACGTAAAGCAGGCAATGCAGTGTTACCTCAAATCCCACAGCTGGACGACGGGCACCTGGTCGTCTTCGGATGCGATGCACACCTGCGTGGCCACGTTCGGGTGCCAGGCTAGTGAGCGCCATCGCGTGCGGGACTGGGAGTCACTGAAATCGAAATCATTTTTTAGTATTTTCGTACAAAAGTGAAAGAAAGTACTCAACTTTGAGTTAAGCTCGCCTATGTACATGAACGTTGTTATCTACCTATTTTATAAGTTGTTTTAGTGTACAATAAAGAATTAAAGAATTAAAGAAAGTATAAAACTTACCACCATATTTCTTGACTGAGCAATTGTAAACTGAGCTAAGTTCACAGCCACTTGGCATGGTTGCTAGACGGACTACATTTAAAATTGGACATTCCTTTCCATTTCTTTTATTTTTATTCTTCTTCCTCTTAGTCCCTAGGTGAACAGTACATGTGATGCAAGACGGAAAGTTGGACATGGTCTGCGGAGAGACGCCGCACACACTGAACAAGCGTCCAAGAATTTTTATTTCTCACCTTAGTTTCATGATCGGCTCATTCTTCCTCAAGTCCCACACGACGCATCTTGTCGCAAATGTGGACCCAAGAATGTGTTGCACCTAGCAAGCAAAACAATCCGTGTTTAATTAGAGCAGCATGGGATATAGAGCAATTAAAACAGAAGACTAACATGGCATGCACGATTGAGATTTTTTATTTTTATTGATATACACTAGTGCTTGACTGCGATCCCACCTGAAGGTATGTAGTGATGCAATCGTTGATGGTGAAGCACACTAGTTTGAGACTATTCACTCTAGGCTTGAAGACATCTAAATTATAATCGGACGGGAAAACCGCAGCAGGCAAATTGTTTATAATGTTGACAAAGTGTAGCAAAGGCCTCTAAGTTACCAGCTTACTGTACCTAATCTAAGTACATTATAGTGACCATTTGAATTAACTGCCCGAGTCTGTATAATAGCTACAACCTCAAAGTCTTTAACTTAATGAGTGAATAGATTACTTCTATTACATTACTACATGATTATCATATGGTGAGGTAGTGGTCAAATGCGGGTCTATCAATAATAATAATAAAAAAACTGATAAAATGCTTTTCATTCATAAATTTAAAAAAGATAGAGACCTTTCTCGAAATGTACTGATAAACAATAATGCGATCTTATCTTACTTGTGATCAATTTCTTACAGGCCGTATACGATGCAATTCGAATCTGTTAAGAATCAATTGAGCTCAAAAAGTTGAGTTAATTTTTCGATGTGTCCACAGACGTTTCATATACGAATCTTGAGTGTCCATTAGTAATTCGAGTGAATGCTACAGTACTCTGATTATTTTTTTACTAATTCACAAAAAAAATCTGTTGTTAACACGATGGAACTCATGTATTTCAGTTTATGGAACCTTTAAGTCTCAGTATGGTCATCGGGTTTTGTGGGATAACTCAAATAACTGAACATGAGGTTGAATATATGTACATAGTTAAAAACGCAAATTCCACATAATATGTGGGTGACCGTGAAAGTTTTTAGAATAAGCCAGTAAGAAAATCAGCAGATAAAAAAATGCACAATTTAAATTTCGAATCTTAAACTCTGGGAATCTATAGATAATAATAGTTCATTAGATACGTAACGAATTCGTAGGTCATTTGTTTTTGGTGGCAATTTAAAGTGTCTGTTTTGCGACGAAAGGAATTTGACTAGAGAATATTTTCACTCAATGATTCATGACGAGTTTCGTTGCGGTCTTACTCAACAACAGCGTAAAAAAAAAGAAACATGCTTTCAGACATCAACTAGCCGATAATCAACATTTCAACAAACTCGACATCAAAAGAAACGAAAGATTTATACAAATAAAAAAAATAGTTTGTCTATTTACCTGCTGGTTCCAAGCCAGTGCCTGCACATGGTCGTAAGGCTGGTTCCTGTTACCGGGCGCCATGGGCTGGCCGGTGTTGTTGAGGTCCCATATGAAGATCTCGCTGTCTGAGGCCCCGGACGCGAGCAGGTTCTTCTGGTACGGGTTGATGTCCAATGCTGATACGTTGCCTGTTGAGAAAAGTCTTGAGAAACTCGTGTTGTAGTTAAGGCTCGTGCCTTAGTTAGGAAATCTTGAGTATCGACGCCGAGTGGCTAGCCTTTCGTTTTTCTACGTTTTTACATTTAGGGGAGTGTGTATCAGAATTGCACAATTTAATTCAGTAAAGCCCATTCCATCATCGGATCACCAGACGTAGGGCGTTACTAAGCCGCTTTGACGAACGCAAAGTGCGCGTTCAATGCGGCGTAGTTAAGTGAGGTAGCCGCATTACATTACAGAAACTTTTTTTAATCCGGCGCGCCAACTTGTAATACAGCGTTTTATACGATACGGCTGCGACATATGCATGCCAAACCCGTACGAGTTATAACCACGTATGATGACCAGGCAAATTGCGCAGTTATTACGTTCCAGGGAGCATGGTTGTCCGTTTCGTGTTTCTGTTCGTACTTCATACATTCCTAGCTCTGTCGATCCAAGCTGCCATTCGTAGATCGTTAACAGTCGTTACAGGTACGGAAGCCGTAATGCCAGTCACTGAGGGGTGATATTTTAAGCTGGGTACAGACTGTAGTAACGTGACATGCAAGGTTACATAAAAGGAGCATTTCAGAAGTGTTCACACTTATGAAATACTCCACCTACTCGCATGGTTGAAAACTTGAAATGCTCTGTTCGCGCGCAAAGTGTACACGGTTCGCACGCGCAAGACATCCACACTATGGGAATTCTGTTTGGTATATTGCATGTTACGTTACAGCAGTCTATACCCGGCTTTACGTAAAACTTTTTGAATACCAGTGACTGCATTCGATTAGACTATAACTCGACCACCGCCGCGTATACTCGGAGTTGCGAAAGAGTTAAGCAGATGATCTATTTGTCAAAAATGCAGACGCAAGATAAATATTGCCCGAATGCCGTTAAAATATTTGTTTAGTGCATGAATTGAAAGTTAAGAAATTTTATTGCCCACTCAACACGCAAATTGAGTGATAAATGAATCACGATTTTTTATTTACACAACAATACTAGAGCTCCGAAGGAGACTCAAAGAATATAATTCTCCAAAGCATTTGCGTCTTGTTTTTAACTTTCAACTTTCCAATTTTGTTATTTTTGAACAAATTCTGGTATTTTCAGATAATCGTATTCTTACTTTTAAATAAGATTCGTGATATCCAATGATCTACCAAAATATAAAAATACCGGTGAGATAGATGACCTCCACAAAATGGAAAGCATGTGTAAGGATGAGGTCATACAATAGGTGTCGTCATAAACTAAACAATGACCAGTAGAACGGTGACCACAGATAGGGCGTTATCACGAGACAGAAGCTGCCAGATAGCGCATAGTGTACAAGTAGGGTTGCCAACTTTTTTTTACAAGAAATCATGTATTTATAGAGAAGAATATGAAACAGTATTTTAGAAAAAAGAACAGTATTTTAGAAAAATGAACAGTATTTTATTTGTTCTTTCGAATACCGTAATTAGAGACACAATAGAAAGACAATTAGAGAGCGAACACCGGCGTTCGCTTGGGATTTAATGAATGTTTAAAATACATGTTTTTAAAGGTTCTACGACCACTTATTAATTTACAGTCTTTTTTAAAAACTTCATACGCCTTACCACAGTTATAATTAAAAGAAATGAGGAGATCATTCGATTATTTCTGAAACTCGATTAAAAAAAATTGCGCGAGTGCCTAAGTCTAACACTTACGAGTATAAAGTTAAGAATTTTGAAGCTAAAAAAATACATTCAGCCGAAAATAGAACCTCCTCCTTTTTGAAGTCTGTTAAAAACAGTATTTTCCATACATTATTTTTGTTCAACAGTAAAAAGTATAATGTAGTGAAAAAACAGTATAATACTGTTTTTAACAGTATAGTTGGCAACCCTATGTACAAGAGCAAAGAACTATTTAAATACATTTTAGGCAACATTTTTATTTATTTCAGTAAGTTGTTTTGAAGAGGATCATAATTTATGCAAAAGCTCATAGCGGTCCATTACACGATAGGTTTTGCTGTCAGTTTTGCCACATTCAAATATCTTGACTGACGAAAAACCTACCGTGTAATGCGATGACTGACGTTTGCATGACGAAAAATGTATGGCGATACAATTCTGTCAGTCAAGCTTCATTCATGATTGATGGTTTTGATTGACGCTTGCATGACCGTGTAATGGACCCCACACACACAGCATGTTGCCACCGTCGACGGCTGCCCTCGCCCTGTGTTGACGGCTGCTGTTACCTCACCCGTTCGCAACATGTCACTCGTGTATGAGCTCTTATTTATATGCTACAATTTGAATATTTTGAATCTAGACTAACTAATTAACTACAATGTCTCAAATAAATTGGCCTGTTGATTGATCTAAATTTTTATCAACTAAATGCATTAAAACACGGCTAAAAGTACACTAGATATCTTCTGTTGTTGCTTCACTAAAAGCTCTTCTTCATCACGTATCTTTAAAATAAATTGTATTTTTTCTATAGTTTAAAAATTCTGCTATCAATTATATTAATTGCTTCATTACCAATTTAAAACAACAAATGATAAAATGAATTGTGTATAAAAATTGTTGCTATGTACATTAAAATATGAAGCATTGTTACATGATGACCCATTTCTCTCCCCACCAAACTGAATGATAACAAGCACAAATAAGATTACTTGTTTCATGCCCTGATTGTGTCATTGAGATGAGAGAGATGTTGAAGTTTTATTTTGTGAATAAGGATGAAAACAAGAGTGGTTTTGAAGCTTAAGCTTATGAAAATACATAATGTGAATACCCAGGGCATTGTAGAAGGATAATATTTACTAAGTACAGAATGAAAAAAGTATCATCATATCATTAATTAATTTATATATTATGTAAAAATTGAATCCGGCTGGACCAATTTCGCTAATTCTTTTTTGAGGTGGTTGTTGTTGTCAGAAGGAAGTTCTTATGAAAGAAAAAATTAAGAAAGTTGCATAGGACAGTAAAAAAAAAACCAAAAACTTAATGATTATTTAAAAATCACGCATTTGACAGTTCGCATTTTTGACAGTTCATAGCTTACGACAGGATATTGTCTGTATATAATGCAATGGAGTCAAAATATAGAACTAAACTATTTTGAAAGTGAGCAAAATTTATATATTACACTAAATGACTAAAACATTAATTGTTTAAATATTTTAATACACAATTGCAGTCTCTTACTTGAGTGTTGAATGATGTTAAACTTTGGAAAGTTCATCATAATTCTGGATGTTACTGGAGTAACATCCAGAATTATAATGAGCAAACTTTTTAAGCTAAAAAAAATGCAGAATCCGGTGCCCATATTTTGCATATTCTATCTAGTGCATTAAACAAATCATTTAAAGAAAAAACTTCTCCATTGCTACTGGACAAGATGGCATTAAGAAACGGAAGCATTAAGAAAAGGTACGTTCTAATTTAAGTCTTATGCAATATAATCACAAAGTTCATGATGCAATTTCATGAAATTCCTCAACAATAATAGTTGTCATGCACTTACCATTATGTTTGGTACTACTTCCGAGCAGTGCATCGGTGGAATTGTTCAGCAGCTTGTCAGCACTGTAGAACTGAAGGAGCCCTCCATCGCAGCCTCCTACTATCACACCAGCACCAGACCATACTATCTTTTGAAATCTAGAATAGGACAAAAAGCATACACACAACTGAAATACTTTTGTTGTATATTAATATATTTGTAGCGAAATCTATAGCGTCACAAAAGTACTAATCCTGCCTCGCGCAATCAAAGTTCTCCACGCGATTGGAACATATAGGACAGCCCGAAATCATCTATCGGGCAGCTGCCCACCAGACATAACAATGCACCCGTGTTGTCGGAGGACCCCTTTTCAACGGAGGTTTGTGGGACTTTACTCCCTGTTCCAGCTTTTGCCCGCGGCTTCGCTCCCGTCAACTATTCAGTTAACTCTACCCAACTCTATCCTGCCCTAGGCCTTACTCTACCCTACCTAGTTACCTACCCTTCCTACATTATGTGATAAATGAAGAACAGCTCGACCGATTTTATGCAAATTTCACATAAACCATCTACTAAATAATCCGAACAAAGCCTAAACATTTGGTTTGGATAGGTGAGCCCGTTCTTGAGTGACAAAATTACAACGAAGTGGCATTGATTTGTATATATACATATAGATTTATGAAGCAAGATCATCATCATTTCAGCCGACAGACGTCCCCTGCTGGACATAGGCCTCCCCCAAATGTCGCCCCAATGAACGGTCCTGTGCGTCTCGAATCCATCGGATTTTCGCAACCTTCACCAGGTCATCGGTCCACCTTGTAGGGGGCCTTCCAACATTGCGTCTTCCGTACTTGGTCGCCACTCCAGAACCTTTCGGCTTTCTATCTTGATTCTCCTACGGATATCTTCATTTCTGATTCGATCACGCAAGGAAACTCCGAGCATAGCCCTTTCCATTGCCCTTTGGGTGACTTTAAGTCTTCTGATGAGGCCCATTGTGAGCGACCACGTTTCGGAACCATATGTCATCATTGGCAACACGCACTGGTCTGGTGGAATACTTTCGTCTTGAGACACTGTGGTATATTGGACGAGAAGATACCGCGCAGCTTTCAGAACGCTGCCCAGCAGAGTCGGATTCGACGGTTGACATCTTTCTCGAAATTAGATTTACCCATCTGGACTGTCTGTCCAAGGTAGACGTAATCGTCCACAACTTCGAGTATAGAGTCTCCAATCTTGATAGGACTAAAGTAGTAGACTAAAGGACTAAAGTCATGATAAACAACCATGTAGCACCCACTGTGCTACATGGTTGTTTATCATGACTTTAGTTTTGTCCATGTTCATTTTAAGACCCACTCTTTCGGAAGCTCTACTGAGGTCATTAAGCATTGTACTGGGCTCTTCGGTACTAGTCTCTGCCATGACTACTGTGTCGTCGGCAAACCGAAGATGAGTGATGAATCGCCATAGACATTAATGCCTAGTCCACTCCAGTCCAGAACTTTGAAGACATCCTCCATGGCGGCCGTGAACAGTTTCGGAGAAATGACGTCTCCCTGCCTCACACTCCGCTGCAGGAGGACAGGTTTCGAAGTCTGGTCCTGCAGTCTGACTGACATAGTGGCGTTTTCGTACAAACACTTCAGCACTTCGATGTACCGATAGTCAATCTGGCACCGTTGGAGAGACTGCAGCACAGCCCAAGCCTCAATCAATCAAAGGCTTTCTCGTAGTCCACAAACGCTAGGCAGAAAGGCAGATTGTACTCCTCGTTCTTCTATATAACCTGCCGTAGCGTATGTATGTGGTCTATGGTGCTGAAGCTGGAAGTCGTCGAACCTGCGAGCGAGACGGTTCGTGATGACTCTGGAAAAAAGCTTGTAGACATGGCTCAGAAGTGGGAGATGGGCTTAAAATTCTTAAGCAGAGCCTTGTCGCCCTTCTTAAAGAAGAGTACCCCCACACCTCCGCTACATGCCTGTGGTGTTTTTCCCTCAAATATGACGGAATCAAACCGCTTCTGAAGGGCCTTACGGATCGGTTTTCCACCAGCCTTCAGGAGTTCGGCCGTAATTCCGTCATCACCCGCTGCCTTGTTGTTATTAAGTTGCTTCAATCAGAGCCATACTAATCTCGTACAGGCTGACGTCCGGGATATCTTCGGTATAGTGTCGGGTCAATCTAGCTCTTGGGTCTTTTGCTAGATTAACAGTGGGTTTTGTGATTGACGAGTACAACTGTCCATGAAAAGCCTCGATCGCTCCCAGAAGCTCCGATTTGGCGGATATGACTCTACCATCTTCGGTCGTCAGTTTCGTGAGCTGGCTCTACCCAATAGACAGATAGAAGCCAGATCAACGTGCAATATATTATATATATAGGTAATGAAACTATTTCATTGACTATTCTAGATAAATTATATATATTGCGAATTTAACAATTATTATTATTATTATGTTGGAAATGTCATTATCAACGTATCATGTTAACAGACCTGAAAGCAGGCCTAAAGATGCACACTGTATGACACTCTGCCATTTAAGTATGAAAATCAGAACTAATTTAAATCTTGAAGCTAGAACTACGCTGCGCACACGTGTGCCACACACGCCGATCTGGGCGCGTCAGTCTCCATACATTTTATATGCCTATATTTCACCGGTGTCTGTAAGCTACCAAACTAGACACCATACAGAGACCAGAGTCACTACACCACACTGAGACAGTATCAAAATCGACCTTAAGTGCACGCGTCCGAGTTGGTCGCGCCGCCAAATCAGTTGCGCAACCAAACAGACACCAGGTGAGTAACTCTCTATAGAACTGTATACATTTTGTTCGACGCCGACCCAGCGGTCTCAGAAATTTAGCGGAAGATGGTGGGGGCCATTCACGCGTCTCAGTGCGTAGTGTAGTTCTACGTCGGACGTCCGTCGCCCGTCGCGTCATTCCTTAAACGACGATGGCCCGGGTAACATCTGCAGTTAAATTATAATGACGAAGATGACTGATGAACAGTTTATTGAAAAGGTTAGCTTAGTATCCTGTCACATAATACTGTAAAACTAAAACAATAAAGATATACCAACATGAAAAAATACCGGCAAAGTGCGTGTCGGGAGCCCCACTTAAATATTTATTTTATTCTGTTTGTATTTGTTGCTATATGAGATACAGCCCGGTGACAGACAGACAGACAGCAGTGGAGTGGAGAGAGTTTATTATGTCATGAATTCCTTTAATTAGTGCTTTTGACATGCCAAAGTAAATGAAGAAACAAGGTTCAATCTACTTCTAAATCTTTGACAAAAGTATGATATTTGCTAACTTCTATTCTTACTCGTAAGTTTATGTGAACCCAGTATTTTCTTTTCTTATTTTTTTCTTGATTTTCTAAAGCCATAAAATTAAAACAGCTTCATAATCGCTGTGTGATTCGTACCTTTCGAACAAACTATACAGACAACATCCACCGTTGAAATCAAAGGTTGTAATGTGCAACACACATGTTACACGTTGTGTCTGTGTAGTGTGCACACCCACCTCACACGTCTGAGGCGTATCACACGTGTACATCGGTGTAGTGTAGTTTCAACTTCTCCAATTTTATGCAAATATTATTTTTATAGCTATTAATAATAAGTTTGATTTGGGATACAAACGTACATTGTAAATATTTAAACAGCACATATATTTAAAATGTAAATACATAATTTATGTGGCTAGCTGTTTCAGGAGCAGTTATTATACACAACACCTTTCTCATAGATGTGTCACTATTTACACAAACTCAGCTGTATGGATGAGATTGTAAAACAGTAACATTAAAAAAAAAAAAAAATCAAACCAAGTTGATGAAGAAGATTTCATTAGAGTAGAAAAGAAGATGAGGAAGCCCTTTTCCCGTTACCAATGCGTACCACACCAAGTGGAACAAACATGCTGCTGCGTCCTACTGTGCCTAAGACACAGCTGTATATTTCGCATCTGCATCACCCTACGAAGGATTAGGAAGTCGTAAAGTATATGAGAGTAAAGACCAACTGGACTCTGAGGGTTGAAAGGCTGGATTCGCCCCACATCAACTTCAAGTCCTTCGTGATCCGATTTCCAACCCACCATCTGCAGACCTTTTTGAGAGGGATTTGGCTGAAAGGTGTCATGTATCAACATTTCTGGGGACGGCTATGCGACACCACGCAGCGGAACACAATGCAGATGTTCAAAATTCAAAAATTCAAAATTCATTTATTGGTGTGATATGTTACGTGTATAATTTTTTTTTTTTTTTGTGATATCTATAATATATGTATTAGTTTATTATATCTTTTGTAAGATTTTAATACTATGTATTTTATCTACAGGCCTTAGTTCCCTGACAATAAAGAAATAATAATACTATTACCAAGTTTAAATTTTTAGTTCAAAATTTATATGGACTTTTCTATAAATATTTTACAATAGAGGTTCAATGTAAGGCTACCCTTTCATCTTACACAATTGTTATAAACATCGTCAATATGAGACTAGGTTCACAGGTGTTGGTCTTGTACAAACTGAATTATGTATTTTGAATAATGTTACTGTTTTGTTAATTAGACATCATGGGCAGAAGACGTGTGTATTACTAATCCCATAATCCTACTACTTAACATAATTTGGCTATGCTTACTTGTGCTCTGTCTGCAAACTAGATTTAAGCTCTAAATCGAGTCCAGGGTCTTCCAAATTCAAAGCATAGAGCTCGAGGTGGGAACTAGAGCTGAACGAAGAGTCCACCTGCTGCGCCGCGGAGCCGGCCGCGATCGTCACCGGGTAGTGGTCCGCGGGCGACCAGCACACGTTCACCGTCCTCTTCAGCTCCTTCACTTTCATCTTCACAACACTGGCTCACTATAACAAACACAAACCAACACTAAAAATCACCGAAAAACTGTTTTATTTACCAAATTATGTCACAGACTTGGAACGCTTCCCACTGGCGATTAACAATCAGAACAAGTCTCTATAAGGTAGCATAAGGTCTAATAGGAATTACAATGTTATTTTCTAGCCGATTTTTAAAGGTTTCAATTAAAAAATACTATATTTACCATAAAAACACCAACTTGGCACTTCCAACGTGGCTGACGTAAATATTCTCTATTTTATTTGACAGATGATCAAGTGACATGACAGTACGTTCGGAAACTAAATATAGGCGACACGTCATTTGAATAAATACAGATTAAAAATTAATTCATTATTCTTTTTACTTCGAAAAGGATTAATTTAATTAAAGAATTTAATATTGCAAAATCAGCACAAAATTATTTTTGGATATCAATAGCTCTTTAAAATACCATTTTACAATTAAACAAATCAATATAGATTTAACAATACCTACGTTACCATAGAAATCAAAATAATATTTTGCTGTTCTTCATTTTATTTTTTATAGCTTTACTTTAGCCTAAATTAAATGTTTGAATCACTTGATTTTTTTTAAATCCTCCTTCTGCTCAATAGCTTTTCAAAAAAATCCTGGCCAGACCAACTTCTAGCAAACACTCGAGAAGAAAGAAACTTCACTGAAAGAAAAAAATGATAAGTAAAAAATACTATCGTCATAAAATTTTATTTACTAACTTATACATAAATAACAATTAGAAAGATAGTGCGTAAAGAACTGTTTATTTTATTTTCATTGACTGTTCACATTATTCTTCGTACATTAGAATTGAAAATCATCACGCTTGTTTCATTCTAAACGATAACTGAGTTGTGTTACTGTTATCAACAAACGGTTTATTATTGTAGGAGCTCGTTAAAACAAGCAACAATGCCGATAGTAATCAGAAAGGATGAATGGGATCGAATCCACAATTGGTCAAAGTTCGATGCCGAGGACCCGGAGGTGGTGCGCCGGCGGGAATACATCAAGTACTTGAATGAAACTAGCCAAGTGATGACTAAGGCTTGGCCCAACTCTTTGGAAGTAAGTAAATAGGGTCTATAAATGTAAAATATTTATTAATAGACAACGCCGTCTTTACCCGATGGCCGAAGGTGCAAGGGGTGCAAAAAAACTAGGCCGCACAGTCCTGGAGGCACAAATTGATCGCCATTAATCTAAATAGTGACTGCTTCCTCATCTAACATAATAATCTACGTGAGCAGAGCTGCGAGCACAGTTTATATGAAAATAGAAAAGGTTTCTCTGCCCTTGATGGGTTCTATCTTCATCTCTTAGTCTGGCTACACAGCCTAGCCCTGTTCATCATCATCATCTTCCTGCCCTTGTCTCGTGTTATTTGGGGTCGGCGCAACATGTTTTTTTCTTCCATTCTGCCCTGTCACTCGTCATGCTATCACTAACTTCCTTTTCTTTCATATCACATCTGTTGTGTCTGAAAATTTTACTTTCCCGAAAAAGGGCCATTATCAAATTATAATCTGAATTACTGTAGCGGTTTGAAGTAGCCAGTAGTAATAAAAAGTGAGAAATTCATTCAACCTTTTGATATAGGTACTTAGGACCTACAAATTTTTCCTCTGATCTCATATACCTACTAATTCAACTTTCGTGTATCCACTTACGTCCAGACATTTAAAAAAATTCAATTATATAAATTAATTTTACCTACTTTATTAAGAGAATTAGAATAAAGAAAGAAAAAACATTTCGGTAATTAGACGTTCCGCTACATAGACATAGCTACTTGGATATTTTGTTACATAGGTCATTTACCTACTCTAATTTAGCAAATGATCTACCTAGGTACTCTAAAGGCGTTTCGGGTAGTTTGACATTTTCTACTTAGGACATTATAATCGTGAGGCATTCTGATTCTGATGTCCACGCTGACGAAGCCGCGGGCAGAAGCGCGTTATACAGTAGGCGTGGATATGGCCAAATCCGAAACTATGAGAAATAGCGAAAAATATTCAAAGGACAATTTTTTAATATTGCTTGCTAGAAATTGAATCCGTTGATTTTTTTTAATAGCCTATTGTATGTCCCATAGCTGGGCAGAGGCCTTCCCTTTCCCCTTCTAAACCTCTCTGTCTAGGGCGATCTCAGATCGTCACACAACCTTCGCCGCGGTCGACCTCGAGAGCGCGGCGCGTCGACCTCCCTTAGGCGTCCATGAGAGTGACAATCCTCGTCCGCCTGTCCGCGTTTATTTAAGAGTGGTAAATCAACTACATGAATGAGTTCATCATCTTCCTGCCCTTGTCCCGTGTTATTTGGGGTCGGCGCCACACGTTTTCTTCTTCCATTCTGCCCTGTCATTCGTCATACTATCATTAACTTCCTTTTCTTTCATATTACTCTTCACCCAATCCATCCATCTTTTCTTTGGTCTCCCTCTCCCTCTCCATCCATCCACATGTAAACTCATAACTCTTTTCATCCCTCCTCTTCACATGACCATACCAAGACAAACGATTCCCTTTCAACTTTTCAGTCACTGGCGCCACTTTCAAACTTCCAAGAAAAAAGAAAGAAAGGAAAAAAGTTTGTGAGTGTGTGTGTATGTTTGTTACTTCGTCACGCTCGAACGAATGAATGGATTTGGATGTTGGCGCGCGAGTAGGTCGTGTCCTGGAACATAGGACTTTTTATCTCAGGGGTAAGTACCCTTGGGAAAAATCTATTATCACGCGAGCGGACCCGCTTAGCAGCTAGTATACTGTAACCTATAATAATAAACCCTAAGCAGAATCCTGATGCACTCTGGTGTAGTTCATGGACGAATGGTCAAAAAAGTTATGGAACTTAGGTACATTTAGCACTTACTACTTATAATATACCTGTGTCCATCTGTAGAACGTAAACAAACGCAACGAGGAACTCCGCATGGCACGAAATCTGCAGGCCGAGCAAACTAACACCAAGTTCTATGCGCGCTACCTGAGGAAGAAGAAGGAGCGACAGGAGCGGCTCATGTACTCAGCCAGAGACATGGTCTTCAAGAATAAAGATGCGCCCAAGTTACTGCTCAGGTGAGGATAATGCAACATAACGCAAAGATAAATCAAGGCCCTAACTCCCGAGCAGTGCTATAAATCTTTTAGTTTCTGAAGCCTACTCCTCGGTAACGGCTAGGTCTAAATAGGTTTGAAAAAAATATAGGTTTTTTGGTTCCGTAGCCAAATGGCAAAGAACGGAAACAAAAAACGGTCTGTCTGTCTGTCTGTCTGTCCGTATGTCACGGCCACTTTTTTTCCGAAACTTTAGGAACTATACTGTTGAAACTTGGTAAGCAGATGTATTCTGTGAACCGCATTAAGATTTTAACACAAAAATAGAAAAAAAAAAAACAATAAATTTTGGGGGTAGCTTAGTACTGAAACTCAATATTTTTTTTTCATCAAACCCTTAGCGTGTATGGTATCTATGGATAGGTCACCAAAAATGATATTGAGGTTTCTAATATATATTTTTTTCTAAACTAAATAGTTTGCGCGAGAGACACTTCCAAAGTGGTTAAATGTGTCCAAAGTGGTAAAATAAGAGAATGATAAAACTAAAAAAAAAATATATGATTTACCATGCAAACTTCCATCGAAAATTGGTTTGAACGAGATCTAGTAAGTAGTTTTTTTTTTGAATACGTTATAAATCGTAAACCGCAATTTACCTTTCAAAGTTTGTACGGAACCCTCAGTGCGCAATTCCGACTCGCACTTGTCCAGTTTTTTTATCTTGTTTTCCCTACTCCTTTCAAACGGCTTTGATCTTTAAAAATATATTTACTTACACAAAAAAATGCTGGTTAGGTGTTCCTCAGAATGTAGGTAAATAGCATATTTAAATCAATCAATATTTCGCAAATAAAATGGATGTAAAGGTCAGCGGTGCTCTATCCGGGCGCAGCTTGCCGGAATTCAATACACAGATATTCGAACTGCCGCCGCGGCAGTACGAGTATATGCATTTTCAAACACTAACAACAACAGTTGTTCGTAAATGCATTCGGTTCGACAAGACCAACAAAAAAATGGGAAAAAGAGTCTGTAAAAAATGGTGGACAATAACCCTTCGATTTTTTCCTACGCCTTGTAGTGCGGTAATCGAAACTGCAGTACAAAAGGAACGAGAAGAACAGGTCAAGTTCGCTATCGAGCGGCGTAAGGAAGAAGCAGAGAGGAAGAGGGAAGAAGATGACGATATTATAAGGAAGGCCAAGGAGTGGCATGAGCTGATGGCGCTGCGCAAGAAGAGACGGTGGGATGCCAATAAACAACATCAGAAGGATATTCTTGATCAGTAAGTGGCGTTTTTAGGGTTCCGTACCTCAAAAGGAAAAAACGGACCCTTATAGGATCACTTTGTTGTCCGTCTGTCTGTCAGAAACCTGAAATTTGGCATAAAGCTTGGTCTTATAGCACAGAATAAATCTGAAAACAGTTTTGTTGCTACGTCAAAAAAAACTTTTTTTGCGATTCGGAAAAATCTTTGAGACTCCATTCGGGAATTGAACTATATTCACGTAAGTAAGTTTTTACGGAACCCTCAGTGCGCGAGTCCGACTCGCCCCGTTTTTTTGTTACCATGTCACATTCCAAGTTTGGGTATCCAAACTTCCAAGCTTAGGTAGAAATTGCTTGAAGTTAGAACTGCCAACAAACAACAACAACAACAATTCCAAGCGTTGAGTATTACTTGAGCATTTTCTCAAGAAGTAACGTGTGTTACTACTCCACTATAGAATGATATTTTGTAATTAAGAATTCTTAAGTAACTACTTAACTTCTTTATAAATACGGGTGTAAGACTGATCCTGACTCAGTTCGGTAGGAGCATTATTATTACTTACTAGCTGACCCGGCGAACTTCGTACCGCCTAATAGTAAAGATAACGCCATCTACTGGCATTACCCGAACAGCTTAATTCATTTTATAATGACATTTTAATTAGCGATGGCGTCGTATTCGGATTTTTTTCCTGATTTTTTCCATATTTTATCACCGTTTAAACCTTTCCTGGACTTTCACGAATATTTCAAGACCATAATTAGCCAAAATGGGCCAGCCGTTCTCGAGTTTTAGCGAGACTAACGAACAGCTATTCATTTTTATATATATAGATGTCATGAATGAAAAACTTGGCGCAAGATGGTTCTGAATCCTATCTACTTCCTTGGAATAAAAGCGTAAAGTAATGTTATTAATGTGTTAAACTAATTCCTCAGGGCCCAGGAGGTGGCAGAGCGTAACCGCAAGGAGTATGAGACCGAGCTGAACCTACAGAAGATTGATAACATCTTGGCTGATGAGCAGATGAATGCTCTGAAAAAGTTTGATAAAGAGTTTGTAAGTTTACTTGAAGCCGCCACCTTTCTACTTATAGACAAACTGCTTAAACTATTGGTTTTGGTTTTCTTTGCTATTACGATTTACGGGTTTAATAAACATACCGAGAAGCACAGGACCGTTCATTATGGCGACGCTTGAGGGAGGCCTATGTCCAACAGTGGACGTCTTTCGGCTGAAATGATGATAATGAAACATACCGTGCCGGTGTGGTTCAAATAATCAAACAGAATTTATGATGAATTTTGCCTCGAACTAACCACTAAACTTAAACTGTACTATACTCCATTCACGATAGCATTAGATTTATGAGATTCATAGTAGCAGGTGTGCAAAATAATTATTTTTCGAGATAAATTCAATTAATTTTAAAAACATTACCTACTTAGATAAATTTGATTATTGTAAGGTAAGTAGGTACGCACTAAACACTGTAGGTAAGTAAATGAAATGGATTTTTTAAAATACTTAAACATAATTTTATTTCAATTTTTTTTTAACTGTCGTATCAACAAGTTTCCTCCTTACAAAACATGACCTTACAAGAATTGTGCACAATTCAAGGCAAAAAGATATTTATTTAACATTCATACAAATAGGAATAACTAATATTATATAGTATAATGAAAAACGTTCCAAGTACTGACAACCCCTGCTTTTTTTAGGCTTTTAACATGGACAGTAGTACCTAGTAGGCATAAGTAAGTTCTTAATAATTTATTTAATTACTAGCGTCTGCCCGCGGCGTCGCTCGCGTGAAAGTAGGTTTCACCATACAAACTTTGGACCCCCATTTCACCCCCATAGGGAGTGAATTTTGGAAAATCCTCTCTTAGTGCTCGCCTATGTCATAAAAGGAAACCTTGTGCAAAATTTTACACTCCTAGTCTTAGTAGTTTCGGCTGTGCGTTGATATGTCAGTCAGTCAGTTTCTCCTTTTATATTTAAAGAAAAGCCTTTTAAATTTAGAAGATGTATAGTTCAAATGAATTCATTTTAACTGGCCTGTTGGTCTAGAGGTAGTGGCCCTGACTGCTATGCCGGAGGTCGTGGGTTCGATTCCCACCCAGGACAAATGTGTATGTGATGAGCACGATCATTTTTTCTGTGTCTGGGTGTAATTTATCTATAATATGTATGTATTTAGAAATATATAAGTATGTTTATCAGTTGTCTAGTACTCATAACACAAGCTCTGCTTAGCTTGGAGCTAGACGGCGTTGTGTGATAGTTGTGGAATATTATTATTATTATTTAAGTATAACAGTTGGTATATAAGTTGATTATAATAAATTTACCATCAATCTTAACCGTAATGTAAAAATGCACAATTTAAAACTAACTAAAACAACCTTTTTTAACTTCTGTATAATGCTATCGCGAATAGAGTAGGTATATCTGTGGATATGCATAGGTAAGTACCTACAATTACCTATCAATGAAACCTATGCTCAGCATTATAAAACCTAATTAGTTAAGTGCAAATTATTCGTACCTATGTGCTAAGTATGGGATCACATGAGCAAAACACACAATTCAAATTCTTAAATATTTCGTTTAGAAAGCAGAAGAGAGGGCTCGCATCTTCCGCGCTATAGAGCAAGATCGGAAGGAGACGAGGGATAGGAAGCGCGAGCAGGAGGCGCGCGACAAGATGGACGACAAGCTTATTGAAGTTCTGCAGAGGTCACGCTGTAGAATCGAGCAGAGGAGGAAGAAGACCGAGGCTGATGTAAGTATTATACGCACTGTTAGAGAATAAACGCCAGCAGGATGCTAGGGGGCAAAATGGTATGGACGACAAGCTCACCGAGGTACGCAAGATTGAGTAGAGGAGCAAGACTAATGCCGATATAAGTATTGGGTATAGGTGCTGAAGGCCGCCCGGAGAACACGGTAGAGGTGTGCCCCGCTTGGGCAGAGCACCGCCGTGTCCTCGTGGGGGAAATCGGCGGCAACGATCTCTCGCGCCGGGCCTTGGTACAAGCCATGGTCCGAAGCAGGAGAAGTGACAAGCGGTCGCCTCCTTCTACGAAGCAGTTATGCTAGCAATGTAGGAAGCCGCACGTGCACGCGCGATCCCGATCACGATTTCCGGCCACCGTAGGCGCGGACTTGCGGACGGCGAGCAATGGGTATAAGCTCCGGTAACCGGTAACCGTCCTGACCGAGCCCAAGTCGCAGACGGCGCGTACTGTTCCACGCGCGCCTCAAAGAGATGTCAGCAAACCGTAGGGGCCCAGCAGGGTCAAAGCCTACTAGGGTGAAGGGTCTGCTTCTGAAAGGAAAACTCGGCCCTGGTATGAAAGGCAACGAAGGAACAGGAGTGGGTTTTTAGTCAAGTCTGACACACCATCTCGCTCCGCCCAAGAGCGGGGGTTGTCATTGGATGATTCTCCCACCTAAAAAAAAATAGGTGCTGAAGAGCTTTAAACGCTAGCCGGATGCCCAAAAAGATATACGAGTTTATAGAGGTACAACAGTAGTCACGCAGCAGGATTTAGCTAAGGAGGAAAGAAACTGAAGCCGACCTATTCCACTTGTTAGGGTGCGATTCCACCGGCGGAGCTGGACGGAGTGAAGAGGAGTGGTCTGTGAATTAGACAATCACAGTGCTCAAAATCTCTATTCCGCATCGCTTCTGTTGAAACAGTCTAAGTGAAGAGGAGTGGAGCTGAGCGGACTTTCAAATAAAACAAGTAGGTACGTCGAACGAAGAGTACGAAGCGGTGGGCAGCTCGACTCCACTCTGTCCAGCTCCGCTTCAGTGGAAACGCACCCTTAGGCCCCTTGATAAATTATATGGTAATACATGGTCTTACTGACTACTGCTCTGGGTCCAACTGCCCGCGATTTAGTTTTAAAACCTGTAGTTCCGACTCATTGTCGCACAACATATCGCTTGGTTCATCGTGTCTAAATCTCATCTGTCGCCATCAGGCGGGATTGATGACAAAATCGGGTTCATCAGGAATAAAAAAATACCTAATAAAAAGATCCAGATCAGAAGCAACTATCGGTACCTACCTTTTTAGGTATGTGTTCCACATACGTATTTATGCAACTTTTCCATGCCGCCGCATTGAAATCAGTGACTGTACCTACTTATTTCACCAGTTCTGCATTTAAGGGAACAGCTGTTTTATTATTGCGATTTCTATGTTAATCCCTTTATGGTAATTAAAATTTGTTAATAATGTTTCGCCGTCCCCGCTAAAATCAAAAGTAGCATCAAATTATTAAAACGCATTACTGAGCTGAGAACTTACAGAATGGAAGTATGTACCAAGCTCTAGCGAATTCTAGAAAGAGCCAACTACTTATGGCGGTAGTACTTACTTCTATTATTTGTCGGTAAGGTTGAATTGGGTTCCTTCTGTTTTAACAATAGAGTCGAAATTCGCATGAAGTCGCAGAACATAAATGATCTTAAATTTGCATTCATGGTTGTCATTTTTCTTCAGCTAAAAAATGAGAAGCTTCGCGTGTTGGAGAAAATCAGCCAAAGACTGGAGAGTGGCGATGCCGCACGCAACGCCAAGGAAGAAGCTATATTGGAGAAAGCCGTCAAAGAGAAGAATGAATTGTGAGTTTAATAAATTCTTTAATAGTTCTAGTTGTACTTAGATGTTTTACATACAAGGAGCTCATGCTAATGTTATATACTAATTAAAAGGAGAAGCTAACTGACTGACATATCAACGCACCGCCGAAACTACTGGGACTAGGAGCGTGGAATTTTGCACAAGGTTTCCTTTTGTGACGTAGGTGAGCACTAAGAGAGGGTTTTCCGAAATTCACTTCCTAAAGGGATAAAACGGGGGTTCAAAATTTGTATGGAGAAACCTACTTTCACGCGGGCGGAGCCGGTGGCAGAAGCTAGTGTTATATAATAACTGATAACCGCCAAGGTAATGGATCTTGGCACATCTACATTAAATACCAATCTACTGGCTCAGCTGCATCCGGTTAGGTATATTGGAAGCCGGTCTGAAGACTTTTTTTATTATTATTGTGTGCCTGTCGTATCCCACTGCAGAGAAAAAACCTTCCTTCAATTCTTCCACTCTTCTCTGTCCTTAGTTACTTCCGGCCAATCGTTTAGGAGGGATAGGATTCCAACTCGTCTGGTGCCTTCTCCTTCTGGGCCTATCGCATCGCTGGTTCTTGATGTTCAGGTTCCAAAGATGGCCTTCACTTTGGTTTTAAATAGGTCATACCTAATCAAACAGTTTTGCGCTTCGTTAACCGCCTTCAAGTTTAAATAGAAAAATAGCCAATAGTCATAGTTTTGACTATGCTAGAAGTAAAATAGTCAGAATATGAGAAAACTGAAGTAAAAATTTTCACTCCAGTCTTCTTCTTCATAAGAAATCTAATATTTTTAACAATCTAACCCATTATGATAACTTTATAGGAGCGAGGCCCGTCAACAGGCCTTGCTGAAGAAGCAGGAGCAGTTCCGACAGGATAGGAAGGCGAGCCGCGAGAAGTTCCTCAAAGACGAGGAGCAGCGCTTGCACGAATTCAACAATAAGAGGCAGTGGGACATCATGAACAGGTAAGTTCTACCACCTTTTTTTTTACGTGCGAAATCATCAAATTAATAACTTCACCCGTTCTGGGTGGAGCGAGAGGGAGTGTCAAACTTTTGCTGGCTTTTAGTCAGTCCCACAGTGTTCCTTCAGTTGTCATTTTTTACGAAGGCTACGGTAACTCATTTGAACAATACGCAACCTTGGCAGATAAGTCCTACCACCTATGGTTTTTTTTTACAGACACGATTCATTACTATAATTTTATAAACATTAAGGCTTGTGGCTAATATAAATAATAATAGACGTACCAAGGGTCGAGTATTTGAGGTTAAGCAACGGTTGCCAAGGTCGGCTCGTGGATAGGTTGTCATACTAAGACTTCTCTGTGCTCCAGAAAGTAAACTCAGCCAATGGACCCGGCTGTCATTTGTCCATCTGGAGAGTACTTAGTTACAGGAAAGAGAAAGCCTGAAATCTGACACCAGTCTTGCCAAGGTATTATGTTATCCAGTTAGGTACTTTGTTGTGGGAGTCAGGCAGGTGATCACTTCATGTATGTGTGACTCAGCTGAATCCGGTTAGACTGGAACTGCAAAAATAGTGTGGCATATATAACTAGTTTGCCCCTTAAATCAATGGTCACACGCACACATATGACAATTTTCATTTTTTTTTTTCGCCTTTAGATTCAAGAACATTGAAATATACGAAGAATTCCAGGAGAATCTCCGTAAACAAAAAGAACGCAAGATTGCAGAGTACAGAGCAGAAATACTACGACTGTGGGTGAGTTTTACAAAAAGCTGGGTTAGACGGGTTTAGGAGAATTCTAGATGAGAGCCTAAAGTCACGTTGGATGAACATTACTCCAGCAATGTTAACCCCTTAACCGCTTTCGTTGGATTCATCCGACGAATGTTTTCGTGTCCTATTCGCCAAGGTCGTGTGTTTGTGACTGAGTATTCTATCTCGTTTATCTCTTCAATCCCCGTCGAGTGTTTATCGGATAATCCAACGTAGGCGGTTGAAGCGGATCGTGAGCGGTGGTTCCTAACTTGCAAGTTTATATCCTGCAAACTTGCGAGTTTGTAAATTGTGGGACATGAACGTCATGAACACTTGAACAAATTGTAAACATTGTGATGATCATAAAATCGTGAGATTGTATTCGGTAGTGCAACAATTTAACATGGAAATTAGCTCAGTGCTAACAAAGACTTTCACGACATCATATTCTTCTTTAAACTAATTTAAGTTCAATGAAATTTTCAGAAAGAGCGCGAGGACCGCGAGGCCAAGGAGCGTGCTGACACACGTTACTTCTACGGAGAGTTAGCAGAACAGAAGCTGCGCGCTGCCGATAACAAGCTGCTGACGCACGCAGCTGGGCTGTTGCAGGAGGCCAAGGAAAATGGCCGTCCAGACTACGCGCTGCACAGAGCTATCGATGTAAGTACAGACAGAATAGAAGCTGCGCGCTGTTGACGCGGTCAGGCTGCTACAAGAGGCTAAGGAGCATGACCGCCCAGACTATGCGCTTCGGAGACATCGAAGTAAATACAGTCAGTCAGAACAGAAGCTACGTGCTGCTGACACACGCGGCCGGGCTCCTGCCACAGGCCAAGAAGCATTCTGAAGCATGGACGCCTAGACCAAGCGCTGCACACGGCCATCGATGGAAGTATAGTCTGTCTATACTTCTATGGATGGCCATGTTCTGTACAGAAGGTGAGCGCTGCTGACACGCGTGGTCGGGCTGCTGCAATAAGCCAAGGAGCATGATCACCCAGACTATGCGCTGATCATGGCCATGGTACTGTCAAAACATAAGCTTCGCTCTGCTAATGCACGCGCTTATAGCATGGCTGCTATAGGAGCATGCGGCCGCCTATTTATTAATTTCTTACAGTAGCTAGTAATTAGTACGGGGCCATGCTTCCGACTAAGAATTAGTGGGTAGATTTAAGTCACAGTGGAGATGCCAATTTATTGTTTGGAAAGGTAACGTGTTGACAGAATAACTGATTTGCCAGTCATCCATCACAGATCATCAATCAAACTCTAAGTGGGGACTGGGGTGTATTTTTTTCTGCAAAACAGTTATTGCTTATTCTACAATAACTTATCTTCCTGCCCTTGTCCCGTGTTATTTGTGGTCGGCGCAACACGTTTTTTTCTTTAAATAACTTTAAATTATGTTGTTTAGAAAAAAATCTTAGAACATGTAAGAAATCACAAAAGACTCTACCTAAACTAATTCAAATTTTTTTTATTCCAGGCTTACTGTAAGTTATACCGACTGTACCCGATGCCGGACCTTCCCAAATCGGTGCAAGAGCACTTCAAGCGGTACGCGCCGTGGGACGGCTCCAAGCCCGACGAGGACTACGTGGAGCCGCCGCCGCCGTACCCGAGGAAGCAGGCCGCGCCGCCGCCCGCGCCCTACGCACAGGACACGGCCAGGACGGACGGACTGCAGGCTGTCGACAAGGTCAGGCGGCCACACTATTCTAAACTACTGTTGAACAACAGACCAACACTAGGAAAACGGCAAGGAAAGAGTATCAACAGATTCTTAATCATTGAAGCTCGGCGAGCCCCGAAGAAACTATTCAAAATGGTCACACCCCAACTAGCAAAATGTCTCTTATAACACACTTCTAAACGTCTGTAAGTATGGAATCGGGCGCACCTTGTAAGATTATTTGCCCTTATAGTAGTTGTATGATGGTTTCATTAAGTGTTTTTTTCATCTTACATTAGTCTTGATAATGTCTTTTGTAAGAACAAATACACTTACAAGAGTCTTTTAGCACAATACGTCTTGTAAGGTGCCTTTATAAGTTACACAATCTTTGCCAAGAGAGATATAAACCTTTTATAAGGTCTAAGCTCTTAATACGGATTATTCTTATGGCTATTTTGCTAGTTGGGACGTCTTGGATTGTGAGATTTCCTCCATATAGACATGTGAGGACTTGTAATTGGCTTTCTAATAATTGTAGTTTCTTTTTTGTCCGATTTTATTAGCCGTACGTCCTCCATGTACTAAATAAACAAATATCAAGCAAAAGAAAGACAAGGCTATCCTCGCATTTCAGGGAAACGTTTAAGAACTTTCTTGTAAGGTATACAGAGTCATCATCCTATGCCAAGCCGTTTTCCTAGTGTCGGTTTTCAATCAAATCCGATACAACTGAATACCAGAATTTGATCGACTACCCATCAGACCTTAAAATATTTCAGGCATAGGGTAGGCATCGTGAGGTTTACTGTCAGTATGACTTATAGTGAAGCCTACTATGGTAGCTACGTATGACTCGATTCGAACTTCTTTAGTGCAAAATTGCAAATGTATTTTGCCAGTGTACCAAACACGCAATCTGAGTTTTGCTGCAGAACTTTAAATAAAATGTTGCCCCACATTGGAATATTCTCCTGTATTGTGGGAGCGTTCACAAACATGTAAACTCATACACAAGACAGCCAGACCCCGAACACCAATCTGAAGCCTCTACAAATATTTGTTCCTTCGCTCAACCAATGCGCCAGATATTTTAATGTAAGATTATCACATAATTTATGACGATTCCTTTGTAGCCTGGGCCGTCTAAGCCCAAGGAAGAGAAAAAAGAAGAGAATGTACAAGACTACAAGAGATCTGCCCCAGCTAATGGACTTCAGAGAAGGAACTTGGAGGTGAATAAAGCTATCATACTATGTACTCAGTTACTGCCGACATTAGAGGTATCAATCACACTTATATTATAAAGACGTTGTGTGTGTAAGTAGGTTTATTACTTCATCACGCTCAAACGGCTAAACGGATTTCGATGAAATTTAGTATACGGGTAGTCCATGTCCTGGCACATGATACTTTTTATCCCTGGAATGTCACCTGGGACTCCCCGCCCCCGTTTTCTACTATAACGCGGGCGAAGCCGCTGGTAGCCACTAGTGTGTTATAAATTCGATGGTGTTATACTATACCACAAAACGCAGACTTTTCAAAAGTGAACTTTATGTTAGCTGCATTTCTCAGTAACCAATCGGCTTGTAACTACGACAGTTACACCAGCTTTTTTTTTCTTTTTACTTGAAATCAATTTGTCTTGTTTTCAGCAAGCGTGTACGCTGCCACCGATCACGGTGGTCCCCTGCACCAATGAGAGCTGCCGATGTGAACAGAAGTCAGGAGCCAAATAAAACGACGCTTTTAGAAAATATTTACTTTTATTTTCATAATTATTATCAATTACTTTAGAATGTGTTTTGTCTATTTTAGAACTCTCACACAATTGCAATTTAAACGCGCGATTGAAGGATAAAAATATCAAGTTAAATAATATTAAAATAGTTGAATATTGAAATTAAAATATTTGTGCGTTAGTTGGGTATCCTTGTCGCGCGCGAGAGTCGCAAGTGTGCGTGAGGTCTGTTTAGAGAGCTTGTATGGCACGAGTGTGATGTTATTTATTCGAGAGTGACTAGAATCTTGGTGGTCTCAAATTGTAAGTGAAATGTGTGTAGTAAAGCTTATCTCGGTCTTAAACAGTGGTTTTACTTAAAATATAAACAATTTTGAAACTAATTCTAGAGCTTAATTTAAATCTTTGGTCGTAATGAGTGTAGACACGTATTTCTATAATTTTCAAAAATATTAGCTTTATTTTATGATTTATTAAGGTGTTGAAGTTAGGTGACCAGTGTGCAATATTTGTGATTGGACTGTTACATTTGGCGGTTAAATGGATGAGAAGCACGTTCAACTTTACCAGATCTCTCATAACTTTGAGAGAACATTAGAGAGAGATGGAGTTATCCAGAGAGATAACAGTGTCTCTTTCAACACAACTCTAGAACCAACAAAATAACTTGGTACCTACGCGTTTACTTTACTCGATCAACAGTTCCATAAAAGGTAACTAAAATGCTGCTTAGTTTTGATAAAAATGTTTTCCTGTTATTAGCGGCCAAACGTAACAGTGGTATACTCTAACAGTGCATTATAAACAAGTCGAACTAACAATATTATGCACTTTGCTCTCGTACATGGAATCGTATATAAACACAGCTTTCGTAATACTCTCGTTGGCTTTGGCTTACACAATATTGTCTAGCGTTAACAACAAATGCTATTGTTTCATGTTAAAATATGGCAAAAGTTTTTGGTAAAATATAAAAGTCAAGACCCTACATCAATCGAATGCAGAAACTAGCTGGAAATAAAATATCATATCATGTGGAAATCCATCAGTATATAATTCCTGTAAATATAAATAATACGTGATTTACATTTTTGAATTTGTAAATGTCGTGAAATCTCAACAATAGCATTTATTTTTACAATCAAATACATTCTAGGCAACTTCCCTTCTCTTGTTCGCACGAGATTCTACAAACTTCAGAAAATAACAGGAATGTTTTCACACGAACAAAGTTTGTTCAATATTCGCTAAATTAAAAATGCGTTGATATGTTATTAGAGGGAAACGTTCCCAAAACTACACGAGAATAATTTATATCAAATTTTTTAAATAACTTTCGACGAGGCATCAAATTACTTTCACCGAGGCGTCAAGATCTCGTGCGAACTAATGAGCTATCGAAACAATTAGACGGAACGTTCGTATCGGTCGTGACTTCGTGTCGCGTTATACTAACTTAAACTAGCTTGTACTGTGCGTTCGTAAACTATCTACTAAGGATTTACGTCAAACGTTAAACTAAATATTATGCTAAACATTATTGATAGAGATGGCATGAATTTGTGCTGGCTGGCATAGCTTGTGGTAGGATTATGTTGCTATTTTCGAGGCTGCCTCGTCATAAAGTGTGCCTCGAAGTGAAGTGAACCAAATGAGTAAGGCACTATAATTTTAGGAACATGCTCAAAACAAGACAGCTTCGAAAATAACAACGGTTATAAGCTAGCATCACATTTATCACACAACTCATTTGTACTTAAAACAAATTTTAAAAACATAATTCACATCTAAGTAACTTGCCATGTGATAAAATTGAGTCCAGTTTCAGTAACTTTACAGGTAATATTTAGGTATCAGATTTAACAACATACATTCACAAAGATATCGTACAGAATATTCGTGGAAGTTCAATAATAATAATACTTAATTTATATTAAAGGGCCGTTTCCGTTAATGTAACTAAAAGGCTGGTAATTGCACAATATAATCATCCTTTTAATTCTATCTATTTATATAAAAATAACCCTAGTAATACGTCAATTTATCTAATAATTTAATCGTGTCAAAAATACATACATCTAAAGGTTTATTTACAAGTCTGAGGGGTACTACGGTTATTACTTTATGTAAGGCAAGGATTTCACTCGAGGCATACACTCCTCTCGCTCACACATTCCAAACGTGAGGAAAACATAGGCGGAGTGGCAACAATCGAAACACATGGAATTAGGTCCTTCAAAATAAACTCCATCCATTGTAATATGGCTTACGGAACATAAATATGTTTTTAAGTTAGTAATTGTTTTATGCTATAATAATCTTATACGAATTTACGAAATATTAAAAATTTTGGTTTAGTTTATAGCCACATCGCAATGAATGAAGTCAAAATACATTTAAAATCTAAACAATAAATTAAGTAACACAATAAACTTATGAATTTGGCACTAATCTAATACTTAATACTAACCTGGCCACGAAATGCATTGTGAAACATCGAAATGCTTTACAAAAATCCAATTTAAATAACATTTTACAAGTCATAATTTAACCTTTACACAGAATTTATTTTCATGACATATCTTGAATGGATTTCATCCTTTAACAGATCTATTTATTGACATAGTCGGTATAAGTTGTAAGCAAACACGAACTTGATCAAGTTCATTGCAATATATCTGGTGTTGTATTGAATTGATATTAAAAGTCACAACACAGTAAAATACATTCACACAAAACTTTTTTGCTTAAAATTCATCAAAAACCCGCATTATTCAAATTTAACATGTCGGTATAAAATTCTTCGTCCTATCTGGGTGGCACGTTACATTGCAATACATTGCTTTTCTAAGAAAATGACGCAGCGTGAGGTGAAAGAACGAGCATTACGCGTGATGTAACGCACTACTCAGCAGACATGGCCTATGACACTATGTCAGTCTGCAACGCGGCGCAGCGGTCACGTCACGTCACGTCGCGCACGTGGCGCACGTCACGTCACGTCACGTCACGTGGCGCACGTCATGTCAAGGCACGTCGCGCGACGCATCCATAGCGTGGTTAAGGCAGCGACTCACTAGCTCCAACTTGTTAAGGTAAGCGGCTGCTACTTCGCCGCGAGGTGAACTGTCAATGGATTTTAAACTTTGAAATCACAGTGTTAAGAGTAATGTCAGGTTGAGTGATAAATAATTACCTTAGGATAAATGGGTCGTCGTGCGGTGAATTTGCAGAGTACGGTGATCTTCTGACGAAGTCACCCACTGTGAAATTAGTAGGAAGTTATTGTTAAGGCCCAGTTATTGTAGCGCGCTTAGGAAATGCGCGACAGCATCGCTACAAAAAGTCACCGTGGGCGAGGGGCCTTAGATCATTTCATAAGACTAGCTAGAAAGTTAGACGTCAGCGTCTGACTATTGTTTCAGATATAGGCGACTGTCGTTTTAAATTAAATAAACTGCTGTCTTTAGAAATGATATTGACCCTTTTATTCTCTTGTATTAGCAACGTGTACGAGACACACTGCTCTCAAAATGTCTAAATTTTTTAATTTAAAATATCATTAATCTACCATAACAGAGAAGTTAAAACTAGTGAAATAGCAGAGTACTAGACTTACGTCCAGGCGAGGCAGGCAAGTTGAGCCTCATGTCGTGCTTGAGCACCCTCCGCGCTAGCGAGTCGCCGGCGGGACGCGCGGCGGCGGGGCTGGCGGCCGCCGCGGGCCGTGCGGCCGCGCCACGGGCGGCCGGGGAGCTGCCGCACGCTGGCGCAGTGCTGCAAGCGTAACATGTTACTTATTACTGCTATGATAAAACGAACGCCTGTTTTTCCTCCAGGAGGTTAAGATAACTACGATTGCAATTGACTTGAAAGTAATCAGATGTATGCAAAGGGCCGGTTTCTGAATTGAGAATTTTACGATGGGCGAAAGCCATAAAGTTTTTATCAAACTCTAACCTCAAAACCTAGGGAAATCCGTGGTCCTGAAACGCAAGGGCAAAAAAAACATAGGTGTGCTTTTAGCCAGTAAAAGTCTGACACTCCCTCTCGCTCCGCCCTAGAGCGAGAAATGTCATTGAATGGAGCTATATAAAGTGTATCGCACGCCTGACATTTTGACAAGTCATGGTAAGGCCCCAGGTATTACAGAACACTATCATATGACTAATTACAAGAGTTAGTTTTGAGTCCTGAGAAAAATCCTATAAAGTAGGCATAGTATACTCACGGCGTGGTCCTAGTGAGGTTGTCGTCAGTGCGTGAAGTGCGCAGGATGCAGTTAGCGGACAGAGCGCGCACGTGTTGCCGGCGCCGCACTAGGAAGTATAGTATACTCACGGCGTGGTCCTAGTGAGGTTGTTGTCAGTGCGTGAAGTGCGCAGGATGCAGTTAGCGGACAGAGCGCGCACGTGTTGCCGGCGCCGCACTAGGAAGTATAGTATACTCACGGCGTGGTCCTAGTGAGGTTGTTGTCAGTGCGTGAAGTGCGCAGGATGCAGTTAGCGGACAGAGCGCGCACGTGTTGCCGGCGCCGCACTAGGAAGTATAGTATACTCACGGCGTGGTCCTAGTGAGGTTGTTGTCAGTGCGTGAAGTGCGCAGGATGCAGTTAGCGGACAGAGCGCGCACGTGTTGCCGGCGCCGCACTAGGAAGTATAGTATACTCACGGCGTGGTCCTAGTGAGGTTGTTGTCAGTGCGTGAAGTGCGCAGGATGCAGTTAGCGGACAGAGCGCGCACGTGTTGCCGGCGCCGCACTAGGAAGTATAGTATACTCACGGCGTGGTCCTAGTGAGGTTGTTGTCAGTGCGTGAAGTGCGCAGGATGCAGTTAGCGGACAGAGCGCGCACGTGTTGCCGGCGCCGCACTAGGAAGTATAGTATACTCACGGCGTGGTCCTAGTGAGGTTGTTGTCAGTGCGTGAAGTGCGCAGGATGCAGTTAGCGGACAGAGCGCGCACGTGTTGCCGGCGCCGCACTAGGAAGTATAGTATACTCACGGCGTGGTCCTAGTGAGGTTGTTGTCAGTGCGTGAAGTGCGCAGGATGCAGTTAGCGGACAGAGCGCGCACGTGTTGCCGGCGCCGCACTAGGAAGTATAGTATACTCACGGCGTGGTCCTAGTGAGGTTGTTGTCAGTGCGTGAAGTGCGCAGGATGCAGTTAGCGGACAGAGCGCGCACGTGTTGCCGGCGCCGCACTAGGAAGTATAGTATACTCACGGCGTGGTCCTAGTGAGGTTGTTGTCAGTGCGTGAAGTGCGCAGGATGCAGTTAGCGGACAGAGCGCGCACGTGTTGCCGGCGCCGCACTAGGAAGTATAGTATACTCACGGCGTGGTCCTAGTGAGGTTGTTGTCAGTGCGTGAAGTGCGCAGGATGCAGTTAGCGGACAGAGCGCGCACGTGTTGCCGGCGCCGCACTAGGAAGTATAGTATACTCACGGCGTGGTCCTAGTGAGGTTGTTGTCAGTGCGTGAAGTGCGCAGGATGCAGTTAGCGGACAGAGCGCGCACGTGTTGCCGGCGCCGCACTAGGAAGTATAGTATACTCACGGCGTGGTCCTAGTGAGGTTGTTGTCAGTGCGTGAAGTGCGCAGGATGCAGTTAGCGGACAGAGCGCGCACGTGTTGCCGGCGCCGCACTAGGAAGTATAGTATACTCACGGCGTGGTCCTAGTGAGGTTGTTGTCAGTGCGTGAAGTGCGCAGGATGCAGTTAGCGGACAGAGCGCGCACGTGTTGCCGGCGCCGCACTAGGAAGTATAGTATACTCACGGCGTGGTCCTAGTGAGGTTGTTGTCAGTGCGTGAAGTGCGCAGGATGCAGTTAGCGGACAGAGCGCGCACGTGTTGCCGGCGCCGCACTAGGAAGTATAGTATACTCACGGCGTGGTCCTAGTGAGGTTGTTGTCAGTGCGTGAAGTGCGCAGGATGCAGTTAGCGGACAGAGCGCGCACGTGTTGCCGGCGCCGCACTAGGAAGTATAGTATACTCACGGCGTGGTCCTAGTGAGGTTGTTGTCAGTGCGTGAAGTGCGCAGGATGCAGTTAGCGGACAGAGCGCGCACGTGTTGCCGGCGCCGCACTAGGAAGTATAGTATACTCACGGCGTGGTCCTAGTGAGGTTGTTGTCAGTGCGTGAAGTGCGCAGGATGCAGTTAGCGGACAGAGCGCGCACGTGTTGCCGGCGCCGCACTAGGAAGTATAGTATACTCACGGCGTGGTCCTAGTGAGGTTGTTGTCAGTGCGTGAAGTGCGCAGGATGCAGTTAGCGGACAGAGCGCGCACGTGTTGCCGGCGCCGCACTAGGAAGTATAGTATACTCACGGCGTGGTCCTAGTGAGGTTGTTGTCAGTGCGTGAAGTGCGCAGGATGCAGTTAGCGGACAGAGCGCGCACGTGTTGCCGGCGCCGCACTAGGAAGTATAGTATACTCACGGCGTGGTCCTAGTGAGGTTGTTGTCAGTGCGTGAAGTGCGCAGGATGCAGTTAGCGGACAGAGCGCGCACGTGTTGCCGGCGCCGCACTAGGAAGTATAGTATACTCACGGCGTGGTCCTAGTGAGGTTGTTGTCAGTGCGTGAAGTGCGCAGGATGCAGTTAGCGGACAGAGCGCGCACGTGTTGCCGGCGCCGCACTAGGAAGTATAGTATACTCACGGCGTGGTCCTAGTGAGGTTGTTGTCAGTGCGTGAAGTGCGCAGGATGCAGTTAGCGGACAGAGCGCGCACGTGTTGCCGGCGCCGCACTAGGAAGTATAGTATACTCACGGCGTGGTCCTAGTGAGGTTGTTGTCAGTGCGTGAAGTGCGCAGGATGCAGTTAGCGGACAGAGCGCGCACGTGTTGCCGGCGCCGCACTAGGAAGTATAGTATACTCACGGCGTGGTCCTAGTGAGGTTGTTGTCAGTGCGTGAAGTGCGCAGGATGCAGTTAGCGGACAGAGCGCGCACGTGTTGCCGGCGCCGCACTAGGAAGTATAGTATACTCACGGCGTGGTCCTAGTGAGGTTGTTGTCAGTGCGTGAAGTGCGCAGGATGCAGTTAGCGGACAGAGCGCGCACGTGTTGCCGGCGCCGCACTAGGAAGCCCATGCGCAGCACTATCACCACCACTGTCGCTATGCACCTGTAGGGAGACACGATAAGCAAGTATGAATTATGGTTTGTATTGAATTGGGATTAAAGCTAAAACGGAAAATGGGAGATAATCTCACTAATATTGTAAAAGTGAAAGTTTATGAGTGTGTATGTTTGCTAATTTTAGGGTTCCGTACCTCAAAAAGAAAATCGGAACCCGTTATAGGATCACTTTATTGTCCGTCCGTCTGTCTGTCAAAACCCTTTATCTCGGGAACGCGTAGACTTATCGAGTTGAAATTAAAACCATATATATAAAAATCAAACTTGTAAGTTAACGAAAAAAAGATATGGCCGTTTATGTCGCAAAAAACATATATTTCGACACTAAAGGGAACCAAACTTCTAAAGTACTTCCCTTTGATCCAGAATCCTGAAATTTTGCATAAAGCAAAGTCTTATAACACAAGTATGGAATAGGAATAGGAATAAATCTGAAAACAGAAAATTTGTTGCTAAATACCAAAAAAAAATATATAAAAAACTTCGAGACTCCAATCAGGAATTGAACTCTTTACATAGGCAAATTTGTACGTAACCCTCAGGGCGCACACATAGGATATTTTGGGAGTATGTTCCCTTGAGTCAATTTTCTACTTTCACGCGGGCGAAGCCGGTGGCAGCAGCTATGTGCTGTTCCAGAACATGGTCTACCTGCGCGCCAAATTTCATGCAAATCCATGCAGCCGACGGTACGTGTCGAAGTAACAAACATAGACACAACCTTTGGCCTTTATTATATTAGTGTGATTTCATTTACTCTGCTGCTGCATAAAAAAGGAATAACCTTCGAAAAATAACCTTGGAAAATTATAAGAACTATCATAGCAAGTCAAAAATAAACATTTCCACTCACTTGAACCGTTTCTTTCCCTTGCTGACCTCTGGCACCCTGGATGAAGGTAGTCTCAGATTCTTCTCCAGCTCGGTGTACCCCGCTAAGACCCGCTGCAGGTACCTCTTCTGCCAGACGAGCGCTTTACGACAGCTCTCCAGACGGAGGCAGCGGCCGTGCAGGTAGCGTATCTGAGAATTAAAGCAAGAGATCGTTATTAATTCTTCGTAGAAACAAATTGGAAGAGGATCATAATTAAAATTAATCATTTTGGAGAGTGTGCGCGGGAATTGCATGACCTGATTCCGCCATCTCCTTTCTACCATCGGACAACCCGACGTACGGCGAGTATCCACCCTTACGTTGTTGAAACACCAACGGTTCGAACTAAGCGATTTGCTTCGTCGTTTATACCGCGTACATCGAGGGACTGGAACAATTTGCCTGCTGCTGTCTTCCCGTCCAACTATAATTTAGGTGCCTTCAAGGCTAGAGTGAATAGGCTCTTAATAAACTAGTGCGCCTCACCATCAATGATTGCATCACTGCTTACCATCAGGTGGGATCGCAGTCAAGCACTGGTTTATAGCGAATAAAAAAAAAAAATCGAATTTTACGGCACATGAACGGTAACAAAAAGTAAAGAACTTAAGTTATCCTAAACGGTAAGAATAAATCAATGTTTTCGATTTCAACATGTATCATGTGTACGAAAACTCAAAAAGTTTTCAATGCGTCGCAAAAAATACATACTCAAACTTTTTATCGACTAAAAAACAATACCGCAGATGCCACGAAATTTAAAATAGAACATCACAGTGACAATGTCTGTCGCTATGATGTGACATCAAGGTCTCACGTATATAGTTTATTTTATATTTAATTTATCTTTAGGAAAATCCTTTGATTTATGATGAAGAATCAATGAGGTGAATACCTGAATATCCTACGTCAATATGGAGGCACCAAAAACCGATGCGCCGAAATTGCCCGATATGGTGTAAGTATAGTCCGATATTAAATACTCATTAACCATCTCAGATATGACTAAAAGGCAAGAACCAAAGAAACGAACTTTTCGTTTAATTCCATCACCACTGCTCACAAAACGGCGACGGAAATCATCGTGAGAAAACCAGCATGACCGAAACTAAAAATTCGAAGACTGTGACATTAACAAGCACTCACCCCGCAACCCACTCCACCTCACTGAGAGCTCTGGGTTTCCGTAGAGAGGACAATATAAATTGATTAAGGTATGTTTACCGAAAGACAATCAAATCTTCAAGACTATTGATGTTTGTTGAAAGAGCTGCCCTAAAGCTATTCTAAAGAAAATTTTATTGCAGTATGTGCGGCGACCACCCATCTTTCACAAAAACGGAGCTGAACGCGAAAACAGATTCAAAGATGGATGAGAAAGACAAGGACAAGTTGAAAGAAAAAGTGTTGTCCTACGCCAAGCTGACGCCATCGGTATGTGGACAGAGCTCAAGTAATATCGGCAGTGTTTTTAATTAATAAGATTGGTCTTAGATCTATTTATTTTTGTGAAGTGATAGACCTCTCTAGGTAGAACGAACAGGTTAAGAATGCATTCAAGTTTGCTATACGATTGCCGTAACATAATAAGAAGAATAAGAATAAAACGAAAACGACGAGCATTAAAAAACGAAGCGACAGCAATAAATAATTTGTTATGAATATGTCGCTACTCGTGCTTATGACACCACGCTCGTGGAGGGAGACCAACTCTGATTGGATTTGTTCGCTAGTGAATGGAAGACGATATAGCAGGTTTTTTTTGTATGATGATAGAATGAAAGGATAATTAACTCGAATTAGTATTAATGGTTAATTTGCGGTACTAAATAATAATGAATGAATACGGTCAGGGATCTCGGCCGGAGCGGCCTGAGCGAGTGGAGCGCGTGGAGCGCATGGAGCGGAGCGAGACGGAGGCGAAGGCGCGCGCGGCGTCGGAGCACGCGCTTCGCTTGAGCGAGGCGCGGCGCCGCGTGCGCTCGCTTGAGGTCGTGCAGCGCCCCGAGATCGACGTGCAGGCCACCGGCAACCGCGCGCTCGTTCAAGGTAAATCCTGAGGTTGTTCGGGCCCAGTAGAGAGCAGTCATTATCCTTCATAGTGCAAGTGAATGGGCACTTCGAGCTCTCTAACATGTGGCTCATGTCCTGAACAGAGGTACCATACTCGTATATTGAGATCCGACGGGTGTACAGAAAGATTGTGAATAATTAGTCTCCGATTGTGAATAGTTAGCGATTCCCTATTCGGTTCGATTCCGAGGTCGGGTTATTCATTTTTACTTTTAGGAGATTCTCAGTAGCAGTCCGAATCGTGAGTAGTATACTAGACCCTAAACGTGAGAAATAAATACGCTGTTGGCTGGACCAACACCTCATTTCTCACCTCATTCACGTTTTTTTTTTCTGCTCTGGTAATAGCTATCTATATTTTCGCTTTTTCGAAAATAAATACTTTCTGTCTCGATCACCTGTCGCTGCTTAACTATGAGTTCTTCAAACCGCGTTCATTTATTTCCACTTCACACACAAATGTACAAAGGCGGGCTGAACACGTATGGTAATCTCTCTCGCTCAACCAGACACAAAGATACCATACAATTTGATTCCAAATTATCGCCAAATTATTTTAGTTTACGATACCTTTAGATCTGCTATTTCACAACAGATGTTAAATCTAAAAGTAAAACTTTTTCATTGACTTTTCTCTAGAATTTAAGAGTTTGCTTCGGCTTCTCTTTGACCAAGGGTGAGGAGGTATCATTGCAAGTGAACTGTTAAATGGTGGCATGGATAGCGCTGGTTAATGAGCAAAACAGCCTTATACAGTTATATATTGGGACATGGCACGGAGCGACTGCTTATCAACTGTCAAAGGTCTCGCTGCGTGTGAAGTTAGTATGCGTGTAATTGAAGGCTCGTGTTGTCGGCAGCGGCGCTGGGCAGCTTCCGCTGGCCGCCGTACCTGCTGTGCGTGTGGGTGCTGGTGCTGGTGCTCACGCACGTGCTGCACTGCCTCGTCAGCTTGCTGGAGCGCGCGCTGCCCACGCTCAGGTCAGTTACAGTAACTAGCATATAACTTGGGCCTTCTAGTAACATATGGGCGCTGCTTTCATTTTTAATCTAATAGTGTTTTGCTATATCAGACTGGACAATTACCTAAATGTTACCTGTTTCGAAATTCAATTTAATAAAAATCTATTTCCTTGGTTTGGTCTAGTACGTATGTAATTAGACTTGGGCCTCTTCTAAATGGTAGTGGGGTTACCAAGTCGGCCAAGCGTTATTTGTGAAAATAAATCACCCTACCACCCGGAACTCGTTGATAATTCGTTGTTTAGCAGTTCATTTAGAAAAACCGTTGAACATAGATCTGCAGCCGCAGTATTGTAACAAGAGTCCGTACTTTCAGCGTAACACCAGTTCATCGATTGAGCTCAAACGTACGGGTTCCGTTTGGCTCATTACTAGAAGGGTTTGAAGTACGATTTGTAGTCAATAATTAAAATATTTCAAGATGCTAATAATAAGAAACTAGATTCTGTCAGAGGCTTCACCCGCGTCAAAATCGGTTTCACCATATGGAGCCCCGTTTCGTTGTCTCCGTTTATTTTGGAAAATCCTCACTTACCGAACGCGTGTTAAAAAATATGCAAAAGTTCATGCTTCTAGGCCTTGTAGTTTTAGCTGTGCGTTGATGTGAGTCAGTCGTCAAGTTTGTCGTTTAATGTTTCCAGAAAATGCACACAATTCTTCCGCGCATGGACGGAGGAGACGTGGCGCGGCGAGATGGACATGAACCAGCGCGTGTACCCGCTGGCGCTGGCGGCCGTCACGGCGCTGCTGTACGCGCTGTACTACGCGCTGTACGCCGCGCACGCCGTCGTGCTGTGGGCCATCGAGCCGCTGTGCAGCGAGCCCGACGACAAGCCGCGCTGCTGTCTCGACATGGAGACCAAGATCACCAACTACGACGACGACGACTTCAAAATCAATTCCTCTTACAAGTCGTGATGCCATCTATTAGCTGTTTTCGTTCAATGTTCGTGTTTTACAAAACCAAAATTAAAACGGAATTAACATCAAAATTGTTTGTTGTTATTTTGTGTAAATATCATAGTTTGTGATAGCATATTGTGAGCTTATAAGTTTTTTCTTTTAGTATTATAACATCCATTGTTATAAATTATGCCTAGGTATATTCAGTGTTGAAGTTACAAGCTGACGAGACTAAAGTCGGACACCGAATTTATTCAGTCATTGAAAGAGTGTCTCATAAGAATTCACTAACCACGTGTGAATAGAAGGCTATTGAGGAGTCTCTCGCTCTCTCTTGCTACGAGCACCATACCACACCAGCCACTGAATATCAGCTACGTCGCATATGTAATGTTTGATACACGATAGTTAGATCTCGCTTGTGAAATGAACTGCTTAGAGCTATAAAGGTTGGGCTGCATCTGGCTGCAACGAATCGCACTTTCCTAGGCTTTTATCATTTCCTGTTACTAAAGACTCATTTTTAGTGGTTGATAACTCAGTTGTTATTTAGCATGATGGGAGTCCTCGTTCTATCTCTAGTCTCGTATCTGTATCGATATACGGCTTGCGAAATTCCCGCGGCCGCGGGCTAACAACCAATGAATTTCATCAGTTAGTGTAAAGCGATTTTATGGAAGCGTGATGCGGGCAGGCAGGGTATACGATGTTATTAGACGCTCTTTCTCTCTAGCAGAATCTCCAGTTGATAAATAATTTGACCTCAAGTACCTAGCGGGTAACGTCTTTATTTGATCTTCTAATAAGTCATTAGGTGTTCTGAAAACGACCAATGAAAATGAGCCTTTAAAACCGTTATTTAAGGCTCATTTTCATTGGTCGTTAGAGTTCGTATTCGGGGTTCCAGAAACTACTGTTCACGCATGTCATAAAGACCGCATGCTGTAATCGTTTTCGTTGTGTACGTTACCCCAACAGAAAAGTTGCACGTAGAGCGATACGAGTGGAACGTATAATTAGTACCTACGTAATCTGTAAAATGACAACACGCACTAATTTTATATACGGTGCTCTTTTACAGCAGATTACGCACTAATTATATGTTCCGCTCATATCGCTCTACGTGCAACTTGGGGGTAACGTACAGGTTTTCGTTAGTAGATTTCTGTTTAAGCATGAGATAGGGACAGCATGCGATAGCCGTTTTCATTATGGTTCACTTTCATTGGTCATTTGATTTTAGCATATAATTCCGAAAACACCTACTTCTTCGACTTTAAAAACCTAAAAAAAAAACACATAGATACTTAACTCTTGATATAATGTAAGCACAAAAAAACGCCACAGAACGAGAGACCCATTTAATAAGAGCATGACTCACAGCCTGGTCGCGCTCGTCCGGCTGCGCCTGCGCGCTGCGGGCGCGCGCGTCGCTCTGCAGGCTCGCCAGCTGCGCCGTGAGCTGCAGCTTGTCGGCGCGCAGCGCCAGCAGCTCGGGGCTGTGCGTGTCCACGAGGCACTTCTTCAGCGTGGCCAGCTCTCGAGCTAACTCCGTCTTTGTGCTTTCAATTTCAGTCTGTGGAAGAAGAGTGGTAGAAGTCAACAAGTTTATTTCAAACGAATTTAACTAGCAAACATTTTTTATAGTTTCCTATAGTGTGAGGCAACTGCCTAACGACAACATTTTTAAGCGTATCCAATGGATTATCTTCTGGGTTCTACTGATTTTAGTGACTTCAATGAACATGTAAATAATTATGGAAATCTTTCAACCAGCTTCTGAGCTAGATAATGAGTTGCGGGATTGTTCGAAAGAGTCCACGGCCCAAGAACGCTAAAGGCAACTGAAGTAACACCAGTGGGTTTTAGTCAGTACAAATTTGACACTCCCTCGAGTTGTTTGATTATATTTCATTTCGATCTCAAAAACCCCCATTTATTTATTAAAACTTCATGCAACACAAAGGCGAACTTAATACCTTAGATATTCTCTACCAGTCAACCTAGGGTAGTGAAGAGAAAACATGGCAGGTGCATAAAAAAAAGAAAAGGTTAATTTGAAAACCAGGTTACAAATGTATATAAATAAGATAAACATAGATATATATTTAATATAATATAAACCTACATATTTATATAAAGTAAATGAAAGGGGTTTTTGAGACGACTCAGCTATTTATGTAGAACGCAACGTCCGCTTAAATGCATACTGACTGGTGGCCGTCCTAATGTCGAGGGGCGCATTCCACAGAAGTATCGACGGTTGAAAGGCTAATTGATCTAAACGATTTTTTTCCAATATTAAGTTATACCTATACATATTCGGAATCAGCAAATTTTTCTCCGTCGTATGAGTCAGGTTTTAATATTTTTTTTTTTATGTCGCTTATGTCAATTAGCCTTTCAACCGTCGAAATGAAAGTACCTTTGGTTTATTATATTCTAGCCAACAGACCTAAATACTATTAATCTTACTGTATTCAATCTCACATAGTTAACAGTATTAATTAAAATTTGTCATTTATATAGGTTTCTTCTCCCTGTCTTTTTTCCGATAGTCTTTAAAACAATTATCATAATATAACGTAAACATACCAGTGCATCAGTCACAGGCTTGTGGTTGACGCTCGAGGACAGTTTCTTCTCCAGTTCAGAGATGGTGTAGCTCTGAGTGCTGATAAGCTCCTTAGCGCGTAGTAACTGTACACCTGCGTCGTGTTTTAACCTGCAACAAGTAACACCATTTATGCGTTTGAACCAACTTTTGGTACAATACACTTCCAAGTTCAAAGTCAGGTGATAAGTTAGTTAGGTTACTTCTTGGTAAGCTTACTAAACGATGGTGTGGTCGATGATGGAGCATCGACCACACCTTCGTTTAGTATTAGGTGAGATAGTGGAGCGAGAATATCGCGAACTAGCTTTTTTGCCCGTAGCTTCGTCCGCGTACCCTGTCAGTCAGGAATAAAGCAGTTTTCTATCAGAAAAAATAATAATTAGCAATCAGACCAGTATTTTCAGATATTACCTTCTAAGAATACCTCCTACAAACAAAAAATCAAACTTTACCTCTTTATAATATTAGTGTAGATAATAAAAAACAAGGTTTTAAAAAAAGATGAATCGTTTTCCCGTGTTAATTACTGGGTACGGCAATCATCAAATTGTCCTGCCAAGAATCCTTAAAAAATACTATTTTGGTCTTGGGACCGGTCGAATTATGGTAGTAGTATCTCAATTTGAGCAACATCAAAACGGAGGAAATCTTATAGGTGATAGCTGCAGCAGAAAATGGAAGAGTGCATTTAAAATTCTGATTAATCTAATAAATAAAATCTAATTCTCTATTGAGTGAAAATCTGGTGCTGCAACTTGGCGCTGCCCAGTGACTGCACCACTCTGACGTCACATAACTTAGAATAATCTATAACAAGCAGTATATCAAAATAATCAACGTTGTTGTTACCTCTTCAGTTCAGCGAGTTCATTCTTCAAGGCGTTGCACTGCTCATTCTTGGCGTTCATCTCTCGTTCCGCCTGCAGCCGGCTGTGATCCAACATCGCTTGTAAGTCTTGGTACCTGGTGCGTTCCACTTCTAGCTTTGATTTCAGTAAGGAGACTTCGCCTTTTAAACGCTCGCTGTTTTCCATCTGTTGACATATTTAATTTAGTTAAAAAATATATTTAGGATTAGAACACAATATACTTCGTTATCAAAAGATTTACATTTACAATACAAGATAATAGCGTTTTTAAATATTCTAGTAACACAAAATCATGTATTTTTAATGTTACCTCAGAACTCCGTCGTTTATGGACTTATTTGCAATTTTTTTTTCCCTTATTGAAAAATGATTCCAGATTGGTCCCATATTTTTTCAAAATCTAGTTCTGATGATGGGATCCATGAGGAATCGAGGGAACACCTCAAATATTATAGGCAACCATATAATGATTTTGGTATTTTATTTTAATCGAGAACTTAAACACTTTTCTTGTAAGAAAAGCAACATTTAACATGTAACATTTGATGAAGTGGAACTGATGAAGAAGGCCAGAAATGGCCAATGGAACGTCATGTTCACTTCATGTTACACTCTCAAGGGAATCAAAATTCATAGGGTAAGTACTTTCCGTTGACCTAGAATCCTGAAATTTGGCATGAAGCAAGGACTGATAGCACAAGTATATGCAAGATATGAAAACTGTAAATTTGTAGTTATGTCACAAAAAAACATTTTTTTTGCGATTCGGATAAATCTTCGTAACTCAATTCGGGAATTAAACAGTTTTTAAGTTTGTACGGAACCCTCGTTCTGGGCAGAGTCCAGTAGCTGTCTCTCAAGCTGCGCGAGGCGCGCCCTCGCCTGCTGCTCGCGTTTTTGCAGCTCCAGTTCGTATAGTGAGCATCCTTACCTCGTGATGCAGCTGCGACTTGACAGGATTTTTGTGCTGGGCAGAATCCAGTAGCTGTCTCTCGAGCTGCGCGAGGCGCGCCCTCGCCTGCTGCTCGCGTTTTTGCAGCTCCAGTTCGTATAGTGAGCATCCTTAACTCGTGATGCAGCTGCGACTTGACAGGATTTTTGTGCTGGGCAGAATCCAGTAGCTGTCTCTCGAGCTGCGCGAGGCGCGCCCTCGCCTGCTGCTCGCGTTTTTGCAGCTCCAGTTCGTATAGTGAGCATCCTTAACTCGTGATGCAGCTGCGACTTGACAGGATTTTTGTGCTGGGCAGAGTCCAGTAGCTGTCTCTCGAGCTGCGCGAGGCGCGCCCTCGCCTGCTGCTCGCGTTTTTGCAGCTCCAGTTCGTATAGTGAGCATCCTTACCTCGTGATGCAGCTGCGACTTGACAGGAATTTTGTGCTGGGCAGAGTCCAGTAGCTGCCTCTCGAGATGCGCGAGGCGCGCCCTCGCCTGCTGCTCGCGTTTTTGCAGCTCCAGTTCGTATAGTGAGCATTCTTACCTCGTGATGCAGCTGCGACTTGACAGGATCGTTGTGCTGCGCAGAGTCCAGTAGCTGCCTTTCGAGCTGCGCGAGGCGCGCCCTCGCCTGCTGCTCGCGTTTTTGCAGCTCCATTTCGTATAGAGTACATTCTTACCTCGTGATGCAGCTGCGACTTGACAGGATCGTTGTGCTGCGCAGAGTCCAGTAGCTGCCTTTCGAGCTGCGCGAGGCGCGCCCTCGCCTGCTGCTCGCGTTTTTGCAGCTCCATTTCGTATAGAGTACATTCTTACCTCGTGATGCAGCTGCGACTTGACAGGATCGTTGTGCTGCGCAGAGTCCAGTAGCTGCCTTTCGAGCTGCGCGAGGCGCGCCCTCGCCTGCTGCTCGCGTTTTTGCAGCTCCATTTCGTATAGAGTACATTCTTACCTCGTGATGCAGCTGCGACTTGACAGGATCGTTGTGCTGCGCAGAGTCCAGTAGCTGCCTTTCGAGCTGCGCGAGGCGCGCCCTCGCCTGCTGCTCGCGTTGTTGCAGCTCCAGTTCGGACTGCATGGCCGCTTCCAGTCGCTTCTTTAAGATTTGGATCATGTTTGAGTCTTGGTTCTGGTAGAAAAAAACTTTTTGTTAGTACTGATAGTTGGCTGCATGGTTGTAGATCTTATCTAATGTGGTTAAGCGGTTTCTATGCGCGATTGTTTCGTTTTTTGTTTTATTACAATTCCAATATCCATTCCTTTCCTGCACATACCAATCGAGTGAAAGGGACGGATTCGAATACGGAATGACGTTTCGTCGACACCCGCAATGTAATGCCAAGCTTAATAACATTGGCTTTTCACCAAAACTTCCGCAAGTTATATGCGGGACCGCCTACAATATGTTAGGCATGGTTGCTTCATTTCAGAGCCATATCACACTCGGTCTGGTGTTAGTCAAGATTTTGGGACCATTGTTTTTTGGAATAATGGTTAATGATCTCGATAAGGTTCCCAAACACGCCAGGTGCTTACTTTACGCTGTTGATCTCAAGTTGATATATGGAGTTGAGGAAATGGCCGATACAATAACTCTTCAGGAGGACATTAAATTTATTCGGTCTTCCAATGGAGCATTGCAAACAAGCTCTTATTCAATACGGCTAAATGTAGAGTTATGTCCTTTAGTCGAGCTCATAACCCTCTGCATGTACAATATTTTTTGGTGCGGAATCGATTACTCGAGTTTTCTCTGTTAAAGATCTAGGTATTTTATTCGACCACAGACTAACCTTCCATGAATATATGCGGAATCTTGTCCCTGATTCTTGCCGCAGACTAGGATATACGATTCGAAACATGCGTGAATTTAATAACCCTTTGGCAATTAAACTGGTCTATATGGCTTTAGTCAGGAGCAAATTAGAGTCAGCTTCCATTATTTGGAACCCTTATGAGACTTCTTACGTCTTGCTTCTACATTATTGTTTAAGTTTAGTAACCCTGCGTTAATTGACGTGACGGTGTAACTTTGTATCTGAGTGTGTTTATTTCAACGTCAATCAAACGCCAAGTTGACAAAACGTCAATCTGACTGAAAGGTGACTCTACACTCTATCTAGAGTAGCGACCGCTTACCGGAATACGCAGCGATGGTGCGGCGACCACAAGGGGGAACGATGACCTGGTGAGAGTCGCGGGAATGCAGTTCATGCGAGACGCATAAGACTGTTCGTTGTGGCAACACTTGGGGGAGGCCGATGTCCAACAGTGAACGCCCTTTGGCTGAAATGGTGATGACGTTGATTTACCTGTAAGCTCTCCGCGGTCTGCTTGTGCGTGTCCAGCAGTAGCGACAGTCGGCCGCAGTTGTCGCGCTCGGCCTCATAGCGGAGCTTGCTCGTCTGCCAGTCTTGCACCAGCTTGTCTCGGACCCTGACGTAATATATAACATGTTGAAACACGGCACTTGTTGTACTGGAGTTCTTGAATATGTGAGTTGCGACTAGAATGACTCGATGTTTGCTACGTTTACGTAACATGGTCAAAAGTTAGGTAATAATTATTTTAATATCCTTACAAAAGTAACCGATTTGTTTTAGTTAAGGTACAAAAGTAGGCTATCGTATTTCTGCTTTGTAAATGACAGAGCTCCGCCACGAATTTAAATCTATACTAATATTATAAAGCTAAAGAGTTTGTTTGTTTAAACGCGCTAATCTCAATCTGCATTTTCGAGAGTGTGCGCGGGAATTGCATGACTTGATTCCGGCATCTCCTTTCTACCATCGGACAACCCGACGTCTTCCCGTCCAACTATAATTTAGGTGTCTTCAAGGCTAGAGTGAATACGCTCTTAATAAACTAGTGCGCCTCACAATCAATGATTGCATCATTGCTTACCATCAGGTGGGATCGCAGTAAAGCGCTGGTTTATATCAATAATAAAAAAAAAATCTACTGGTTCGAATTGAAAAATTCTTTTAGTGTGTGGGCTATGGCTATAATGGGTTATCAAAGCCTATTTATCGAGAAAAGCTAAACGCTTTATAACATCACTCTACGACCAATAGGAACAGTGCAGAAACAAAAAAACACGAGTGAAACCGCGGGGACAGCAAGTAAGCCTATATCGTTTTATTATTTCGCGTGCCAAACGGTCGCTTATTAGACAAGATCGAAGTTAAGTAGATTCGCTAAGTTATGTGTCGTCTAGGAGTCGAAAACAAGAATTGATTTTACTCATTATTAGTAAAAAAAACGAACAGCTGACGTGGCCGAATATTGCACTAGATAAAATGGTTTGGGATTTCAGAGGTCTTGTTCATCATAGGGACCTAAATATATGGTCATAATGGAGTTGAAAGAATATCTTACCTGTTAAGTTCAGTAATAAGTGCGTCCTTATCTCTTAGTCTGGCTTCGAGGTTGTTGACCTGCATCAGTAGCTTGTCGTTTTCAGATCTGAGCCTGTTGATACGGTCCGATGATGACGAATGGATTGAGCTTGATGACCTAAAGAATGCGATAAAGGTATAAATTAGACATTTTACAATAATAAAACATAGTTATAATTTTCGGAATTTTAAAAGGAATATTATACTAACTTGGAAGTATTTAAAGCTAGGCGAGGTATGTCTTCTCTTTCGTCGCTGCTTGCCGACAGTATCTGTAAAAAAACGTACGCATCATAAATATTTTTACGTCAATCAAACGATAACGTTATTAATTGAATGTTTTGAATGAAAATAAAAATGGGTGTGGCTGTGTTATGGATACGGCCGTGAGTATACGTGAATACGCGCACGTGACGCTGGTCCCGTGACCGTCCGGAGCGAGCCCGAGTTCTGAACGTCACGTATTGTTCCACGTCGGCTGTAAGGGGAGCTGTCAGCTAAACCGTAGGGGCTCAGCAGGGTCCAAGCCTACTGGAACCATGGCTCGACTTCTGAAAGGGTTTCTCTTGGTCCTAGGTCACAAAAGGCAACTGAAGATGTGGTTTTAGTCAGTAAAAGTCTGACACGTCCTCCCGCTTTGGCCCGCGGAAAAAGTCATTAGATGATTTCCAACTTATTACAGTGCTTCATTGGTATCCTTCGATTGATCTTGAGAAGCTCTTTTCAAACGTATACGATCTTTGTATTTGGATTTTTACGCGTAAAAGCCGACATTATACACGGTTAAATTTTGATCGTTTTAATCCCGTGGAGAGTCGAACCGGTGCATGAAAAACTATCGATTTGTAAAGATAAAATTAAAAAATAAAGTATTTTTTTAATAACTCGAACTAATTTACGCATGAGTGAATAAATAAAGCGAACCGTTAGTAGGCACCATTCGATAATAATAACAATGACGCGCTCGCCTAGTCAACGTGGACTCACAAAAAATAGCCAATCCTAGACCAATCCCCGCCCCCAAACTGCATTTGATTGGCATGCGCAAGGCGAGCGGCCCGCGCCCCCCGCGCGCTAAGGGCAGCGCAAGGGTGACACGTCATTGAATAATTCAATTTCTCTAAGACGTCATCGTGCATCGTGCAGTTATGTCAATTTAAAGTATCACGGCGAACATTTGTTAAGGTATTCTATCAGAGTACGTTCAGGCGTCGTGCCTGCGCTTCGTGGCTATATAAAGCGCGCCGAGAGCGCTATTCCATTTTCCCCGTCCCTTGCTCGAGCCAGCCCGCGTCGCTGAGCCGTAGTTTTAAAATTCCCCGTTAATAATAATAAAATCTTTGTTCGATCCAGCCCGTCCCTTGCTGCCCCCCCCCCCCCCCCCCACAGCGACGTGTAGCAAGGGCTGATGAAGTTAGAGCCTGCCTAAAGAGTTCTCGACTAATTATATTATCCCTTTGCATTCGACTTTAAATATGCGTGCGCAAATTGGAGGCAACGAAAATGCTCAAGAATTTTCAGATGTTTTCTCCATTCATCACATACAGTAGTCGCTCCGTTATGATGAATACACACCTGTTCCATGATATCCTCGTCGAGAGTATGCGAGTAATCCAGCTGGTCCCGCAATGCTCGCTCCAGTTCTGCCGTGGGCGAGCGCACGGCCAGCGCGCGCTGCGTGTCGCTCCGTTATGATGAATACACACCTGTTCCATGATATCCTCGTCGAGAGTATGCGAGTAATCCAGCTGGTCCCGCAATGCTCGCTCCAGTTCTGCCGTGGGCGAGCGCACGGCCAGCGCGCGCTGCGTGTCGCTCCGTTATGATGAATACACACCTGTTCCATGATATCCTCGTCGAGAGTATGCGAGTAATCCAGCTGGTCCCGCAATGCTCGCTCCAGTTCTGCCGTGGGCGAGCGCACGGCCAGCGCGCGCTGCGTGTCGCTCCGTTATGATGAATACACACCTGTTCCATGATATCCTCGTCGAGAGTATGCGAGTAATCCAGCTGGTCCCGCAATGCTCGCTCCAGTTCTGCCGTGGGCGAGCGCACGGCCAGCGCGCGCTGCGTGTCGCTCCGTTATGATGAATACACACCTGTTCCATGATATCCTCGTCGAGAGTATGCGAGTAATCCAGCTGGTCCCGCAATGCTCGCTCCAGTTCTGCCGTGGGCGAGCGCACGGCCAGCGCGCGCTGCGTGTCGCTCCGTTATGATGAATACACACCTGTTCCATGATATCCTCGTCGAGAGTATGCGAGTAATCCAGCTGGTCCCGCAATGCTCGCTCCAGTTCTGCCGTGGGCGAGCGCACGGCCAGCGCGCGCTGCGTGTCGCTCCGTTATGATGAATACACACCTGTTCCATGATATCCTCGTCGAGAGTATGCGAGTAATCCAGCTGGTCCCGCAATGCTCGCTCCAGTTCTGCCGTGGGCGAGCGCACGGCCAGCGCGCGCTGCGTGTCGCTCCGTTATGATGAATACACACCTGTTCCATGATATCCTCGTCGAGAGTATGCGAGTAATCCAGCTGGTCCCGCAATGCTCGCTCCAGTTCTGCCGTGGGCGAGCGCACGGCCAGCGCGCGCTGCGTGTCGCTCCGTTATGATGAATACACACCTGTTCCATGATATCCTCGTCGAGAGTATGCGAGTAATCCAGCTGGTCCCGCAATGCTCGCTCCAGTTCTGCCGTGGGCGAGCGCACGGCCAGCGCGCGCTGCGTGTCGCTCCGTTATGATGAATACACACCTGTTCCATGATATCCTCGTCGAGAGTATGCGAGTAATCCAGCTGGTCCCGCAATGCTCGCTCCAGTTCTGCCGTGGGCGAGCGCACGGCCAGCGCGCGCTGCGTGTCGCTCCGTTATGATGAATACACACCTGTTCCATGATATCCTCGTCGAGAGTATGCGAGTAATCCAGCTGGTCCCGCAATGCTCGCTCCAGTTCTGCCGTGGGCGAGCGCACGGCCAGCGCGCGCTGCGTGTCGCTCCGTTATGATGAATACACACCTGTTCCATGATATCCTCGTCGAGAGTATGCGAGTAATCCAGCTGGTCCCGCAATGCTCGCTCCAGTTCTGCCGTGGGCGAGCGCACGGCCAGCGCGCGCTGCGTGTCGCTCCGTTATGATGAATACACACCTGTTCCATGATATCCTCGTCGAGAGTATGCGAGTAATCCAGCTGGTCCCGCAATGCTCGCTCCAGTTCTGCCGTGGGCGAGCGCACGGCCAGCGCGCGCTGCGTGTCGCTCCGTTATGATGAATACACACCTGTTCCATGATATCCTCGTCGAGAGTATGCGAGTAATCCAGCTGGTCCCGCAATGCTCGCTCCAGTTCTGCCGTGGGCGAGCGCACGGCCAGCGCGCGCTGCGTGTCGCTCCGTTATGATGAATACACACCTGTTCCATGATATCCTCGTCGAGAGTATGCGAGTAATCCAGCTGGTCCCGCAATGCTCGCTCCAGTTCTGCCGTGGGCGAGCGCACGGCCAGCGCGCGCTGCGTGTCGCTCCGTTATGATGAATACACACCTGTTCCATGATATCCTCGTCGAGAGTATGCGAGTAATCCAGCTGGTCCCGCAATGCTCGCTCCAGTTCTGCCGTGGGCGAGCGCACGGCCAGCGCGCGCTGCGTGTCGCTCCGTTATGATGAATACACACCTGTTCCATGATATCCTCGTCGAGAGTATGCGAGTAATCCAGCTGGTCCCGCAATGCTCGCTCCAGTTCTGCCGTGGGCGAGCGCACGGCCAGCGCGCGCTGCGTGTCGCTCCGTTATGATGAATACACACCTGTTCCATGATATCCTCGTCGAGAGTATGCGAGTAATCCAGCTGGTCCCGCAATGCTCGCTCCAGTTCTGCCGTGGGCGAGCGCACGGCCAGCGCGCGCTGCGTGTCGCTCCGTTATGATGAATACACACCTGTTCCATGATATCCTCGTCGAGAGTATGCGAGTAATCCAGCTGGTCCCGCAATGCTCGCTCCAGTTCTGCCGTGGGCGAGCGCACGGCCAGCGCGCGCTGCGTGTCGCTCCGTTATGATGAATACACACCTGTTCCATGATATCCTCGTCGAGAGTATGCGAGTAATCCAGCTGGTCCCGCAATGCTCGCTCCAGTTCTGCCGTGGGCGAGCGCACGGCCAGCGCGCGCTGCGTGTCGCTCCGTTATGATGAATACACACCTGTTCCATGATATCCTCGTCGAGAGTATGCGAGTAATCCAGCTGGTCCCGCAATGCTCGCTCCAGTTCTGCCGTGGGCGAGCGCACGGCCAGCGCGCGCTGCGTGTCGCTCCGTTATGATGAATACACACCTGTTCCATGATATCCTCGTCGAGAGTATGCGAGTAATCCAGCTGGTCCCGCAATGCTCGCTCCAGTTCTGCCGTGGGCGAGCGCACGGCCAGCGCGCGCTGCGTGTCGCTCCGTTATGATGAATACACACCTGTTCCATGATATCCTCGTCGAGAGTATGCGAGTAATCCAGCTGGTCCCGCAATGCTCGCTCCAGTTCTGCCGTGGGCGAGCGCACGGCCAGCGCGCGCTGCGTGTCGCTCCGTTATGATGAATACACACCTGTTCCATGATATCCTCGTCGAGAGTATGCGAGTAATCCAGCTGGTCCCGCAATGCTCGCTCCAGTTCTGCCGTGGGCGAGCGCACGGCCAGCGCGCGCTGCGTGTCGCTCCGTTATGATGAATACACACCTGTTCCATGATATCCTCGTCGAGAGTATGCGAGTAATCCAGCTGGTCCCGCAATGCTCGCTCCAGTTCTGCCGTGGGCGAGCGCACGGCCAGCGCGCGCTGCGTGTCGCTCCGTTATGATGAATACACACCTGTTCCATGATATCCTCGTCGAGAGTATGCGAGTAATCCAGCTGGTCCCGCAATGCTCGCTCCAGTTCTGCCGTGGGCGAGCGCACGGCCAGCGCGCGCTGCGTGTCGCTCCGTTATGATGAATACACACCTGTTCCATGATATCCTCGTCGAGAGTATGCGAGTAATCCAGCTGGTCCCGCAATGCTAGCTCCAGTTCTGCCGTGGGCGAGCGCACGGCCAGCGCGCGCTGCGTGTCGCTCCGTTATGATGAATACACACCTGTTCCATGATATCCTCGTCGAGAGTATGCGAGTAATCCAGCTGGTCCCGCAATGCTCGCTCCAGTTCTGCCGTGGGCGAGCGCACGGCCAGCGCGCGCTGCGTGTCGCTCCGTTATGATGAATACACACCTGTTCCATGATATCCTCGTCGAGAGTATGCGAGTAATCCAGCTGGTCCCGCAATGCTCGCTCCAGTTCTGCCGTGGGCGAGCGCACGGCCAGCGCGCGCTGCGTGTCGCTCCGTTATGATGAATACACACCTGTTCCATGATATCCTCGTCGAGAGTATGCGAGTAATCCAGCTGGTCCCGCAATGCTCGCTCCAGTTCTGCCGTGGGCGAGCGCACGGCCAGCGCGCGCTGCGTGTCGCTCCGTTATGATGAATACACACCTGTTCCATGATATCCTCGTCGAGAGTATGCGAGTAATCCAGCTGGTCCCGCAATGCTCGCTCCAGTTCTGCCGTGGGCGAGCGCACGGCCAGCGCGCGCTGCGTGTCGCTCCGTTATGATGAATACACACCTGTTCCATGATATCCTCGTCGAGAGTATGCGAGTAATCCAGCTGGTCCCGCAATGCTCGCTCCAGTTCTGCCGTGGGCGAGCGCACGGCCAGCGCGCGCTGCGTGTCGCTCCGTTATGATGAATACACACCTGTTCCATGATATCCTCGTCGAGAGTATGCGAGTAATCCAGCTGGTCCCGCAATGCTCGCTCCAGTTCTGCCGTGGGCGAGCGCACGGCCAGCGCGCGCTGCGTGTCGCTCCGTTATGATGAATACACACCTGTTCCATGATATCCTCGTCGAGAGTATGCGAGTAATCCAGCTGGTCCCGCAATGCTCGCTCCAGTTCTGCCGTGGGCGAGCGCACGGCCAGCGCGCGCTGCGTGTCGCTCCGTTATGATGAATACACACCTGTTCCATGATATCCTCGTCGAGAGTATGCGAGTAATCCAGCTGGTCCCGCAATGCTCGCTCCAGTTCTGCCGTGGGCGAGCGCACGGCCAGCGCGCGCTGCGTGTCGCTCCGTTATGATGAATACACACCTGTTCCATGATATCCTCGTCGAGAGTATGCGAGTAATCCAGCTGGTCCCGCAATGCTCGCTCCAGTTCTGCCGTGGGCGAGCGCACGGCCAGCGCGCGCTGCGTGTCGCTCCGTTATGATGAATACACACCTGTTCCATGATATCCTCGTCGAGAGTATGCGAGTAATCCAGCTGGTCCCGCAATGCTCGCTCCAGTTCTGCCGTGGGCGAGCGCACGGCCAGCGCGCGCTGCGTGTCGCTCCGTTATGATGAATACACACCTGTTCCATGATATCCTCGTCGAGAGTATGCGAGTAATCCAGCTGGTCCCGCAATGCTCGCTCCAGTTCTGCCGTGGGCGAGCGCACGGCCAGCGCGCGCTGCGTGTCGCTCCGTTATGATGAATACACACCTGTTCCATGATATCCTCGTCGAGAGTATGCGAGTAATCCAGCTGGTCCCGCAATGCTCGCTCCAGTTCTGCCGTGGGCGAGCGCACGGCCAGCGCGCGCTGCGTGTCGCTCCGTTATGATGAATACACACCTGTTCCATGATATCCTCGTCGAGAGTATGCGAGTAATCCAGCTGGTCCCGCAATGCTCGCTCCAGTTCTGCCGTGGGCGAGCGCACGGCCAGCGCGCGCTGCGTGTCGCTCCGTTATGATGAATACACACCTGTTCCATGATATCCTCGTCGAGAGTATGCGAGTAATCCAGCTGGTCCCGCAATGCTCGCTCCAGTTCTGCCGTGGGCGAGCGCACGGCCAGCGCGCGCTGCGTGTCGCTCCGTTATGATGAATACACACCTGTTCCATGATATCCTCGTCGAGAGTATGCGAGTAATCCAGCTGGTCCCGCAATGCTCGCTCCAGTTCTGCCGTGGGCGAGCGCACGGCCAGCGCGCGCTGCGTGTCGCCCCGCGGCGCCTCCCGTCCTGGGGATAGGCGGACTCTGCGGACAGGAGAATGCTTCCGATTAAAAATCCCGTTGTTGCGTTGTGGCGAAAACATTTGCCCAATAGTGGGCCCGCAGCCAGATAAAACCAAAAAAAGTTTGTGTATAAGTTACACAATGTTAACTTCAACTAATGAAAGACAGAGAAGAGTAAGAATCGAGCAACTTTTTAATTTTTGCGTTCCTCCAAATTTCAGAACCGACTGCGGCCTCAGGTTGGCCGCTGCAGAGATATCAACCAACCATGGTTGACCCATCGCAAGTACAGTGCCAGTCTGGAGCCCTTCCCAGGATACGCGTCACTCACCTCCTTTTCTGCCCAGCATGCACAACTACCTGCACCTTCCACGACTTATGCGAGGCCAAAAACAAAGCGAACCAGGTGGCTAAATATTGGTCGGACCAGATCTGAGTCAAATGTACACGAACGAAGAAGAAAGAATTTGTAGACACTGTTAATAACTGCTTAGTTTAAAAATGTATATAAAAATTGATCTCGTAATCACCTGTCCATAAGTTCCCTTAAGTTTTCTAGTTCCACTTCTAACTCTTGACACCTCTCTACTTTCTGCCGCAGTTTATTTTTCAGCTCACCCACATTCGACTCTTCTCGCAATCTGTAAAAATGTAATAAAAATCTTACTTAGTCTATGCAGGGTTGTTGCTAATATCAGCATCAGCATCCGCATTGAATGTTGCTGATGTTCAAAGTTCGTGTCGCGACATGACCAACGGAGGGCGGAGTTAATGGCACGTGCCGTTGTCGCTTCCGAGTTTTGGCCAATCAAAATACGTACATTTCAAAACAATTCGTCTCTGCACAGCCGTCCGGAAGCAGAGCATTCTGGTCTCTTGCCAAGTCGGTCGAAGCGAACTTCTGTAGGCCCACATTGCCTCCGCTGGTTAAACCAGATGGCACACTGGCTCACTCGGCGAGAGAGAAAGCAGGTCTCTTTGCATCTCTCTTCGCCCATAATTCTCGTCTTGATACTAGCAGTGCTACTCCACCGACTCTACCTCACTGCAAAACCTCGATGCCTGAGGTTCGCATAAGAAATAAAGAAGTTTTGAGTGCACTGTGTCGTCTAGACGTGAATAAAGCTAGTGGGCCAGATGGTATACCAGCAATAGTTCTCAAGGCATGTGCGCCCGAGTTGTCTCCTGTATTGACGCGCTTGTACCGCCTCTCATTTAGGACTGGTATAGTGCCCAAGTCCTGGAAGCTTGCCAACGTGCAACCCGTGCCCAAAAAGGGCAGTCGTGCCGATCCTGCCAACTATCGGCCGATTTCAATAACCTCCATACTCTGCAAGATTATGGAGTGTGTATTGTACTCGCGCCTCATGGCATACCTGGAAGGTAACGATCTCCTCAGTGACCAACAGTACGGGTTTCGCCACAATCGGTCTACTGGGGACGTACTCGCTACCACTCACATGTGGGGCGAGGCCCTCGAGAAGAATGGAGAAGCGATTGCTATCTCCTTAGACGTTTCGAAGGCCTTCGACAGGGTATGGCACGCCAGTCTTTTGAGTAAGCTTCCAGCGTACGGCATTTCCTCTGGTCTGATTAACTGGGTAAAAGACTTCCTGAGTGAACGGTCTCTCCGAGTTGTTGTCGATGGATGCTCATCAGAGCCCATGACTACTAATGCCGGAGTTCCTCAGGGGTCAGTTCTCTCTGCAACTCTTTTCCTGCTGCATATTAACGATCTGCTGATGTCCGGTATCTATGGGTATGCAGATGATAGCACAGTTGTAGAAAGATACCTTCCAGGTGCTCGGGCTAGTAAGGAACTAATCCGATCCGAACGAGAGGCTATGGTGGAGCGTACGAATGTCTCACTTCAGGCAGTCTCCAAGTGGGGCGAAACCAATCTAGTAGAATTCAACGCCGCCAAAACACAAGCGTGTCTGTTCACAGCCAAAAGGAGCCCGATCACCTTGGCTCCTGCTTTTCGGAATGTATCCCTGGAGTGCACCAACCGCCTTCAGCTCTTGGGAATTAAAATTTCTTCAGACCTCAATTTTGGGCGGTTCATTGAGTCCAAAGCCAAGGTAGCTGCTAGAAAACTAGGCGTTCTTGCAAAAGTCCGACGGTACTCCACACCGGGACAGCTTCTAATGTTATACAAAGCACAGGTCCGATCGTGTGTGGAGTACTGCAGTCACATATGGGCTGGTGCTGCAAAATGCCATCTAGCAGCTTTGGACTCAGTGGAAAGGCGTGCGGAAAGGCTAATTGGGGATCTAGATTTGGTCAAGTCCAATCTACAAAGCCTCGAGCACAGGCGCAGGGTAGCCAGCCTATCGGTATTTTACAGGATGCATTTTGGAGCGTGTGCGCGGGAATTGCATGACCTGATTCCGCCATCTCCTTTCTACCATCGGACAACCCGACGTACGGCGAGTATCCACCCTTACGTTGTTGAAACTTCAACCGTCCGGACTAAGCGTTTCGCTTCGTCGTTTATACCGCGTACATCGAAGGACTGGAACAATTTGCCCGCTGCGGTCTTCCCGTCCAAGTATAATTTAAGTGTCTTCAAGGCTAGAGTGAATAGGCTCTTAATAAACTAGTGCGCCTCACTATCAATGATTGCATCACTGCTTACCATCTGGTGGGATCGCAGTCAAGCTCTGGTTTATATCATTAAAAAAAAATATATATATTTTCTGTGATTTAGTCAAAGTCAATATTGCAAGCAAAGTGTACGCAGAGCGCATTGTTTTGTTTTAGTAAATTTACTTATCATAGTGTAGTTTTTTAGGGTTCGATATACGTATTTGTTTGTGTCTCCGTCTCCCGTCTATCAGTCTGTTTTTCACAGTAATTCTTCTCGTTGGCTATTGAACTTAATTTAATGGCGCAAAATCTGTAAGCGGTTTACGTACCTACCTACCTGCATAACTCAAAAACAGATATATCAAGAAAATATTTTACAGACAGAATCAATAAAATATATCTTTTATTATAATATTTACCTAAAAACTATGAAATTCAGTATTTAAAAAAAAAAACTTAAAATCAGCATCAGCATCAGCATCAGCTGATGTTAATTTCAAAAAATCAGCATCAGCATCCGCTGATGTGACAAAATCCTGTATCAGCAACAACCCTGGTCTATAGCACGGTTTCTTTACGTTTTTTTCTCACTTAGTTTATTCACGGTTTTTTGGATTGTTATACTACAAATAGAATTTAGTTATAACACTGCTCAATAATGCCGAATGTGTGACTACTTGTAATTTTACATAGAACTATAGCTCGTGGCTACGTAACAGCAGCACGAGTAAACCTCCAAGGTTAAGCAAAGTTGACAAGGTATGGATGGGTAACCAATAATAGTATACAGCAACTTTTTTGTGCCTCGAAGAGCACGTCAAAACGCTGAATGTGTCATAAATAGATCATATACAATCGTTACAGTAGTAGTCAGAAGCACCAGTATTGCTAAGAGGTATTGCGTTACACTGGGTTATACTACTGGACTAGAAGATGCCCGCAAATACTTAAGAAAATGCTAAACAGACCATGGACTCACCTAGCTACAACAGTTTCAAGCTGCTGCGCCAACTGATCCTTCTCTGCCATGAGCTGTTGTATCTCATGTTGCAAGCTGTCTGCATGCTGTTTGAGCTCAGCATTTTCAGCGTCTTTGTCTGCGCTCTGCTTGTTAGCCTGACTGATGTTGTTGCGTAATTCCGTTACATCTAGTTTAGCTTTTGCTAGCTCGAATGCCTAAAAAGGGAAAGGGTGATACAGTGATATATACTAAGGCATTAAATTATATTATTGAACAATACATTAAAAGAAAAACATTCGAAAAATAGCATTAGACACGTAATATTTTTGGTTAATTTGCATGATTTCATTTGACTGTCGTTGACCAGCAATGGCCTTAATTTATTCATTAGAAAGGTAGGCGAAACCCATTTTATTGTTTATCAAATTACCCTACTTTTCAAACCCACACGAATAAGCTATCATCGAATAAAAAGTCAGCTTACCTTATCATTCAATTCCTTCTTGTTAAAGTCTAGCTCATGCTGCAGTAACGAGATTTGTTTCCTTATCTTCACCAGCTGCTTCTTATCACTGCTCGCTTGTCTGTCTAAAGACTTCCTCTCATCTCCACTCTTACTTCTAGGAGAAGGACTTCGCGATACCATCTTCAACTGTTCTTTAAGGGAAGCTATCTCTTCATGGAAAGCGTTTATGTCTTCGTGTAAGATTTCAATTTCTGTTTCCTTGTCTTTTAGTTTGTCTGTCAATAGTTTTAATTCATCTATCTTTGCAGTCAATTCAGTGTTGAGTGAGTTAACTCTTACGAGTTCAGACTCGTTGCTTTGTAGTTTGAGGGATGCATTCTCTTGTTCCTTTTCAAGTTTAGTCAATTTCAACTTTAGGTCTTTGTGGTGGGTATTCAATTTGTCGTTTTCTTCATTCAGTTTTGCAACGTCACGGTTTAAAGCTTCTACAGTATCTTGTAGATGGAATAGTTCATTGGATTTCTCTTCGAATGCCTCTTTAAGATTATCTAGTTCTTCTGTTTTGTCATTGAGGCATCGTTGCAAGTCATCCAACCTATCCAAATGTTGGTTCAAACTGTCAATTTGCTGGTTTTTCTCAGACACAAGTTGCTGTAACTTTTGTAGCTCATTGACTTTCTCTCTCATCTGATGGTTCTCAGTTTCATACTTCTCCAAAGCATTGTTCCTGCTTTGCAGCTCATCAATCTTAACTTCTAGTTCAGTCATTTTGTTTGTCAAATTACGTTTCTCTTTGGCGAGCTCAAGAATCATATTTTCACGCCTCAGAATATCTTCTTTGAGCAAATGTAGGTCTTTTGACTTATCGTTGACCTCTTGTGTTAGTTCAGTGAGTCTTTGTTCAAGCAACTTCTTGTTCGATGAGAAATTATCTAATTGATTCTCATAGAACTTCTTGTCATGTTCCATTGTTGCCATCGTATTTTCTAGAAGGCCTTTGAGTTCTTCCACCTCTTCTTTTAAAGCGGGGAATTCACAGAGCTGTTCCTCTGCGTTTTTCAGTGCAGACTTGCAATTTTCTAACTCGGATCTAGATTTTTTAATCTCATGTTTCAACTGTGTTAGTATATCCGGGAAGTTTTCTTGTTTTACGTCCACGGTTATCCCTAGTTCTCCTAATGAGGTGTAGTCGTTGTGTGTTTTATTGTCCGTAGCTTCGAGAGAGAAGTTAATTTTCTTCGGTTCGACGGTGAGATCTTTACTGTCATTCACGTCTCTGTTGGGGTACATTGAGCAATTGTCTTGAATGACTTGAGCATGTTTCATTTCACCACCGAACATTGTTGTTTCGTTGACGTTTCTCTTGTATTGCTTGAGTAGTTCTTTGTTTTGTGTGGACGTTAAATGAGCTGGTAATGAGTCAGCTCGTGGGGTGTAGCCAGGTAAGTCGAAATGATCAATATATTCTATGTGTAGAGAACTCATGTTAGCTTTCTCGAGTTCGGGTGGTAATGTTCTGTTCAAAGTTTTTTCTTTCGTCGTATCTGCGTAGGGCGCGCCAGTTAGACTGACGTTTTGCCCTTTAAGTTCAGCCCTACGCATTTGCAGATCTTGTTCGTCGAACTCTGATATAGAGACGATGTCACTGAGCGTCCTCGCGGAAGCTTTACCTTCCAAGACGTCGCCATTCTCCTCCTTTTGGTTCTCTTCGTCCAGTTTTAGCTCTGCAAGCAATGAATCATATTTAACTGCACAAGTTAGCTAGACGGATCTTTCACCGTCAACCTAAATAATTGCGAGGAAGTTGGAATAAATCCAAATCTTCGTATAATTAGTCTAGACTGATGTAAAACCTAAAACAAAACTAAAAAACACTATATGAATCACTGGAGTAAAATGGAACTGTTTTGCGAGCTGAAAGCATGTACGTAATCCAACGCTTATAGTTTTCGAAGTCTAGTTTTTGGCTGGCTTCAAAGATAAAATAAATAACAGATATTGTATGTGTCGTATCAATCCGTCAAGATTTAACAAAAAAAATAGGCATCTTTTATTTCGACAGGCAGAAAAGCTAGTATAGATTGATGAGGAGTGGCAGGCGGTCGCTTCCTTCTGCGAAGCAGTAATGCTAGCAAAGGAGGCGGCCGATCGCGTGAGGCAACGGTCCTCACGCCCAAATCGCCGCCGGGATTCCGATCCCGATTTCCGGCCACCGTAGGCGCGGGCTTGCGGACGGCGAGCAATGGGTAGCCCGCCGTCCGACCGTCTGGTAACCGTCCGGACCGAGTCCAAGTCGTCGACGGCGCGTATTGTTCCACGCGCGCCTCAGGGAGATGTCAGCAAATCGTAGGGGCCCAGCAGGGTCGAAGCCTACTGGGGCCATGGGTAGTGTGAAAACGAAACCCGGGGTCCTGGGACGAAGGCAACGAAGGAACAGGAGTGGGTTTTTAGTCAGTAAAAGTCTGACACTATCTCCCGCCCCACCCAAGGGCGGGGGATGTCATAAGATGATTTTCCCACCGAAAAAAAAAAAAAAAAAAAAAGTATAGTTGATAGGTATATTGTTTCCTTCACTTATTTATTTGCCTCTTGTTAGTCTCAATTCTAACAATCTTTATCACTATTTAGGCAAGGCCGTCTCGTGCGAAACTAAGCGGACATAAAGTGAGAGATGGCCATAACTATTAAAACATTACAGCAACAGTGACGTATGTAGTAATACGATACCGTATATTAACTATAAATATAAGTTTCAAAATGCAATTTTTTTTCGGTACAGCTGTTAGTACAAATCATTGACACTGTCTTTACTTGTTTTTGGTTGTGAGAATTAACAGAATCAGTTGGCTGAAACCTATCTTTTAAGATACAGACTAGTCCTAATTTAGAAGATTGAGTCTACTATTGCACCATAATGTCAATATTATTTTCAAACAATTTAATATAGATAGTGAAAAGTGCTGTTTTTGTCAAATAAATACTTTATTATTAATAAAAATACTATTACCTAGAAAGTTTATAAGCAACCACTTACCAAGTAACTCTTGTAGCTGGTTCTCCTTCTCCGCGAGCGTCCTCTGGTGGTCCCTGATAGTGATCTGAAGTTCCTCCTTATCCTTCTCCAAGCTCCTCGCTAAGCTCTCCAACTGGGCGATACGTGACTGAGCGGAGGACAGCTCTCGCTCTAATATTATTACTTTGTCTTTGGGATTACCTGGTGGAAGAAACGTTATGGTGAGCTTACCTTGCTATACTCGTCTTTTCAATTGTCAAGGTTCTCAATACGGATGTATTTTTTCTTTGTCAAAACTGTACCATTTATAATTGGATTTTATATATTTTATATTTATATTATAACGATTTTGGTATCTTCATCAACAAGTCAAGTATTTGCATCCAGAAAATATCATTAATTTGGTGAAGTTCACCATAGATTGCCAACGGAACTGCTCAATGATAAGTATTTTACGGGTAGCAATAAGATATTTCTATTAAGATAGTAAAGCGACTATGACGAAGCAAATTTAAATAAATGGTTCTGATCAAAATGGTACCATCAAATTGATTTGATGAATTTAATGGTTATATCATATAGATACTCATACGATAGAACTCGCAAACAAGATTTTAGCTATGCGATACCAGAACTAATATAATAACTGTTTCGGCTTCTAAATAAAAAACTATTTTACAAAAAAAATACATGTAAATAAAAATAAAAAGCACCAAAATTGCAAAATAACTTTTAAAACGACTAACGAAGGGATAATTTGTGAACAAAATTATCCCAATTAAAATGCGTCCATTCAAGTTTTTACTTGAATAACACCTTATTCAAGTAAGCATTTGAATGAAAACAAGTAAATAATGTTAAAACAAAGGGCACGAAAATTTAATGCCAGCCATCTTTATCACAAAAACCTGTAACGTTCTATTATAAACATCACAATTAAAACACTCTAGAGGAAAATTGACACCTATAGTTATTTGACGCATTTCATTATCTAGGTGTGGTGATATAAGAGTAGGTTTTCCAAACTTCTAATAATAAACTAGTCTACACGTAGAATCATGCGCAAACTAGTTGGATCATCAATAAAAGTACACATTTATTGACGTGAGTCACAAGTGAATTGGATATATATGTACGAGTATGTGTGTGTGCAACTTTTTATTCAAATGGTAAACAACTGTTACAGCTATACTATCAGATAGAGAAGCTAATGCCTGTTTCAGTAACTCCAGGCGACATCTAGTTATAGCAGTGGGGCTGGGCCGCACCCTTTTATCCGCGCGTTCGTGTAACTCTCGCCCAACCTAGTGCTAGTGCAAGCGAAAAATCTACTGCCTTGTACAATAGGTTTTAATCGACGGTAGCTCAATCAATCTATAGGTGGGTCTACGCTACAGGAGCCAAGCACGAGCTGAGCACGCCGAGCCGCTCTACTTGTGGTGTCAAGAACGCGATGCTAATCCCTTTGTGTTCGTTAAAAAGCCGCCAATAAGCGTAGCACAATCGAGCATGAACCAAATGCTCTATGTACACTCTTTCGAGTCTTGTAAATCGGTCCACACTACACGAATATGTGCTCGGCTCGTGGTCCGCCCCTCTAGCGTAGACCCCCCTCATACAAGATCGCACAAACAAGTGATTAATACGATTTTCCGCAGACAGTGTGCGTGTATTTACCTGCAGTGTTTATGAACAAAAAAATAATAATGTTATTTTATTTTGGTGGCTTACAGCTAACAATACAAAATATATAACGATAAAGTAGATCATGATGAGCCATTTACAAGCCCCAAAGTAGATCACATATAATATGAGAGTATTGTTGAAAGTTAAAATAATATAGAAGACAATAATGTAATGCAACTACAAAACAATTGCTTTTAGACATAACAATGATTAGACATAACATTTTTTATGGATGCTAAACTACTTGTAAATTGTTATTGTAAAGAGATCAACTGAGGTCAGTTGATCTCTTTACAATAACAATTTATATTAATATTTAATAAATTGGTAAATAATTTTGCTGCGCGAATCAAGTAAGAGTTACTACGGTAGACTGTGCGTGAAGAAGATTTCTAATTCGACAGTGCCGGGGGAGGGGGGGGGGGGGACACGTTCAGAGATGGTTTTGACAATAATTTAGGGCAACAAGTGGAATCGAGTGCATCTTTCATTGTAACTCATGTATGAGATTTTAAACTTGTACCCCAAGTACCTCGTGAATTCGTTCCAACCTATCGGATTGAACTGTATAATTTGGGTTCCAAATTTGACTACTGTATTCAAGTTGACTGCGGACTTAAGTACAATACAGAAATTTTTGGGGTTTTCATATTTTTAAACCAACTAGAATTACGGATAATGAATCCCAGGGCTTTGGCCGCTTTTTTGACATTACTTTCATAGGAGAGCTTACTGTCAATAAGAAAACCGAGTACTCTGGTAACATTAGTTCGCGATAACGGCTGATTTTCGATCGATGTTGAAAGCAACATAACTTACATGAGTTCCCGTACAAGGAGTGATGTTCGTCGTGTAGTTTTTCTCTCTCCTCGAGGTTCTGCTTGACTCGGGCTAACTGCTTGTCCTTTGAATCCAACTCTTCTTTCAACCGTTGCACCTGTTGATAGGCAAAGCATTACATTACTACGTACAGTAAATTGTTTTAATATTAAGATTTGATGAAGTCTTCGTGTAGCGAAAAGATTTTCTCGATCGTTGAAAGACTATAATGCGATGCGAGATATCAGGCGTTTACTTCTGCCCTTCTAGTCTGGTAAGGATCTATTCTCGTCTACGAGGTAAGCATCGATATTTTCACCTCTCAACGGTTGAGTAACTCTCGTCCGACTTACATAACCTTCATAATACTGATTTATTATCGATTTAAAGGTTCAGGTGCGTACCTCAGCAAGTGCATCATGCAGCTGCACACTGAGCTGGCTGGTGGCCTGGTGCGACAAGGCCTCGGCGTCGTTCCTCTGCTGCTGCAGGCGCGCCGACAGCGACGATATCTTGAGCGCCTGCTCCGACATGCGCGCTTGGAGGACATCGCGTTCGGCGCGGACCTCCTGCGGACAAACGACCAGGTAAATGGTTAGTGGGTTGTTAGTGTGGAAGTGGTTAGAATTTGTAAATAATGTAGTTTTAATATGAATGGTTTGATGTTTGAAAAATTACAGATTAAATTAATGATTGATGAGAGGTCTTTGAACATTAAATACAGTTTATTCCACCGCTTTAACTCCGCAAACTTAGTAAAGTTAAGATAGAACACTAAGTTTAACGTCAAAATTGCAACAATATTCGCAACACTAATATTGAAATGAAATCACATACTCTTCAATCCAACATCTTGGCCGTCGAACTAGCACCTAGTACAAAATACTAACTCTAGATAATGTATCTCAACTGGCAAGTTACAAATACATTGTCAAACCCATTACTCCCACAACCCAACGCGTCATATTACATTGTCATTTCGCACTTTAAAGCCATCTGGTCTCACCACCTGGTACATACACACAGCCTAGAATGATTTTACTCAAAATTTAAACTCGACATAAGCTAAGAATTTTTTCATTTTAAACAGGTCTCCATGGGCAAGGTGGCCATTATGGCAACACTTGGGGGAGGCCAATGTCCAACCATGGACGTCTTTTGGCTGAAATGATGATGAAGATATGGGCACTTATAAAATGTCAGAAGCTAGTGCAAATTGTAATAACAAGCACTTCTTTCTTGTCAGTACAACACATTTACTGTTGAGCCGAGACTGTACCGGTAATTCAGATGATGTATCTTTAAATAAACAGACAAACTAATAAACATTGTCACCTATTTGTTTTGCATCATTACAATTGACATTTAGCATTAGGAAGCCAGCTGGTGCCTCCACCTGGTAGAACGAAACCGTTCGTTTAGCTCCGGACGTCTGTCACGAACGGAACACAAAGTTCAGCTCTATTACTCATCAAAAGCTATATTTACCTCGCGACACAGTTCCCGACACTATGAAAACAGACTGCAAAGATCATTAGGTCGGATGCTGTAGTTTAATCAATGGATGGCCCAGATTGACTTGGATAATATACGCTTTTATTAGTGTGCTGATTTCGTAATGCGTAGAGCGTATATGATAAAGGTGTCGTTATTATCGGCTATTACAGCTTGTAATAAAGTTAAAAACTAAAATTCTACTATAAAAAGATATCAAGTAAATGTTTTTATTCATATAATTAAACTCAGAATTTTCTCTGCTTTAATTTGACATCTCAATCGATGCCCCTTACTTTTTTGGATGTCATTATTTTTATTTTTTTTATTGATATAACCCAGTGCTTGACCGCGATCCCACCTGATGGTAAGCAGTGATGGAATCATTGATGGTGAGGCGCACTAGTTTATTAAGAGCCTATTCACTCTAGCCTTGATATTCGCCATAATTGATTTTATTTTTATAACAGCCTATTAGATGTAATCTGGACTCTAATAACGAATCCATTAACACCACATACGAACATAAACGTACTACAAAAAATCATAACCCTTCCTTTTACTTCTGCCGCAGTCGGGTAACAATCTGGAAGTAAAATAGGTATACTTGTGTGACCGCAGATAGAGAGGAATACGTTTTGTTTTAGACGCTTTGACCAAATTATACTTTTTTAGATCGAAATGTACATTTGTTAATTATCCTCGTTATTGATAGTTGTTTGATGATCTACGTTTGATTTTCAGTAACTAAAAGGAATCAATAATGACTCTTAAATACTCCATTAATTGCTAAGCGACTAAGACGAAGGTGGCAAGATCCAGTAAGTCTACTCTTATTGGAGGGATTGACCTGCAATGATGGAAGATAGACTTGTATGGAAAAGGGCCAGCGAGGCCTTTGGCCAGCAGTGAGCCATAATGGGCTAATTAGATAAGACAAAAATCAAGTTAATCATCAGTCAATTTAAAGCTTTATGATAGCTTTAGTAGAACGCTATCGCGATAACAACACCATTTCTAATATTAGACGAGTTTAATATAGCTTATGGTGTGACCACAGAAACCTTACAAACATATAAACAACAACAACAGTAATAGCGGAACATCTGGGAGTACCCTCTGATTCAATGAGGGTTTTTTATGAAAATTCGCACCACCTGTTGGCGCCATTATTTGAGAGGTCTTCTAATTTTGAAAACGTACATGACGTCGACGTCAATCTAACTAATGTCATTAACCTATGCTTTTAACAGGTGCCTGGACTTGACGACTCAGTGGTGCTACCTGGTGGACGTCATTTTAGAAAACCTTCATTACAAAAATTCGTTTACTGATAACGCTACCCTATTACCGAGGACATGAAACACATGGAAGAAATCACAGCAAAAGTAACTTATTAGGTTTATTCTGGATTCATAATAAATCAAAGGTAATCCTAATTCATTAATTATTTCGGAGGAATTCCTAACTACAACCGCAAAATAACCTATTTGCTTTTGACTTAATTACCCCCAGTATTTAAGCCAAAAGGAGAGGTTAGTTTTCTTTTAGGCAAGCGTGCTCCAATGTCGACCACATAATCGCTTACCATCAGGTGTGATAGTCGTCAAATGTGAGCCTATCAATAATCATTAAAAAAAAAAGTCGTAACATCAACCCGTGCCGTAACGAGGCCAGCGGTGCCCAGGCACAGGGCGCAATAATTTTATATCTAAGTAGTCGAAACCCGGGGCCCTAGGACGAAGGCAACGAAGAAACAGGAGTGGGTTTTTTAGTCAGTAAAAGTCTGACACTATCTCCCGCCCCGCCCAAGAGCGCGATTTGTCATAAAATGATATTCCCACCCAATACAAAAAAAAAATCTAAGTAGTCCTTTTTGTTTGTATATTACTTTTTTCTAGAGGCGCAGATATAGAAATTCGCACCGGGCGTATAAAAGGATAGTTACGGCACTATCATCAACACCCTTTCAAAGACAACACACGTTGTTTGACAACCAACAACTGTTTTCATTATCCTTTAACAGAATGCCGGAAGTTACGTCTCTATCGATTATCGACCGTCGTACACTAATGTGAATAAGCCATTAACAACTAAGGAATTAAGAAGGGCTTTCAGACTGGCGGGTTTATACAAAGCGTTGGTAACGCTTTTGTTATCGAGTTTAAACTCTTTAAACCCACGGGTTAAGTTCGTTGACCCGCTGATTTGTTTTTAAATGTAAGCTGTTTTCACTTCCCACTTTGAGATTTTTATGTTAAAATATGTGACTTTTATCGAGTATGCTCAGTAATATTCTTTTTGCATGAATGCAACAATATTTGCTTTGGCACTGCATCATGTAATATGTCTGTGTTATTTTAAACAGACTTGTACCCTGTTTCACTACCTCTTGATAAGTCCCGGTTCATTTTTTGTGGCAGATAATTTTATACAGTACTGGTGACATTTTTAAATTATCCGGTATAGCTGCATATTCGATAACACTCAACGTCTCTCTAGCCTTTTCCCAACTAGCTTGGCTTCCAGGCTAACGGAATGGGGCTGAATATACCCGTGTTTTACAAGAAGCAGTTGCCCTATCAGAACTCCACAACCCAGTTACTGGGCAACACAGTACTCCTTGGAAAGACTGATTTGTTCTGAATATGTAGATAACTGATACGAATTGGACTGGACTGTGGATTTCCCGGCAAAACGGAAAATAAAAAATATCAAGGACACTAAGTCTATGTAACCAGACATCCTAAATGAACATGGAGACATGACAATACATTGCCAATGTCAATTGATGCAATAAAACTTACAAACGATGCTACGACATGACAGCAGATTGAACAATTTAACGTATTGAGAATATTCAATACATGTCGCCTGTATGCTTATTAATAACTGCGCACAACAAAACGTACGGAGTTCTTGTTATTGCGAGCACATGTTTTAGTTAAACTTCCAAATCGTAGATTTCCAAACGCAAATACCACAACGTGCCAAAGCTAACCGAGTCTATTTGCTATGAGGTTAACATGACAGCGTTTATAGGCTCTGTACTATTATTATTGTGTACCAAAGTACTAAATAAATATTTGCACAAAATCAGTATCACAGACAATCCTCTGTGAGCACGATATTCGCTTATATGCCCTGAGTGTTTTGAGAGGCCTCATCGGCTTTTGGAGAGGTGTGCTGGTTGGAATGCAGCCGCCATGGCCTACGTAAAGCGGTCCTTTAAGATCTGAGTGCGGAAACCAGACAACAACGATAAGAAAGATAAGTGTACCTATAAACCCTGGAACCCATTATAATATAGGTTTACGTAGATGCTTTTAAGTTTTTGGAATTAAGAGCAAGGTAAGAACCTAACAACAACGCTACACTATAATATTGTTCTTGAAGAATTCTTCATTATAGTTCAAATTCGTTAGGTATCCCAATTATTTACACACGAAAGCATTAAACAAATAGTAAACATGTTAGTAGAATTTTAAAAACTAAACTGAGATAAAGCCACCGAAGACAGCGAATTTATCATTGATCACACTCATGTATTACAGAAGGGCTGCGGGAACGTTTGAAACCGTTACCATGGCCCTAGAATGCAAAGGGCAAATGAAGGAATATAGGTGGGTTTTTGTCAGTAAAAGTCGCGCACACAAACAGAATTGATTACAGAAACTTTTTCAAAACCAAATTAAACCATCATACATTTCAAGAAACCAACGATGGTATAGCGTACTTGTTTAGTAATCCTTGAGTATCAATCCCAGCCTTGCAGGAAACCACGGGTAGTGTGAAAGCGAAACCCGGGGCCCCGGGATGGAGGCAAAGAAGGAACAGGAGTGGGTTTTTAGTCAGAAAAAGTCTGACACTATCTCCCGCTCCGCCCAAGAGCGCGATTTGTCATCAGATGATTTTCCCACCTAAAAAAAGCCTTGCAGGAAAAATACTCTGCAAAAGCTCTCGAGGTCCTTATGGAAACGGCCGACCATGGAAGACTAACACACTCATAACATTCTCATATTTCCGCAACAGTTTCCCAAGCGCTTTCCCGACGACATTGCGACGCATGTAAGAATATATAAATGTCCATGATGCGCAGTTGGCAGCGTCTGACGCACAATCATATTGTATTTACAAGATATTCGGATAAATAACGATTGTTTATGTTATTTAACAATGAGATGATTTTATATTCTTATATTATAAAAATCAGTTGCCATGCGTTTAGTCTCGCTCAAACTTAAAAACTGTTTAACCAATTTTAATATATTTTTATTTTATTTTGTTCCTTTTAATATAAGGGTAGTTTAAGAGAAAGAAAAATAGGTTCGAAACAGTCATTTCAAGGGAACGCAGCCGCGGTAGGCAGTTAGTTTATAATGTAAGTCAGTCATCTGCTAAACTTTTTAAGAACAATCAAGTGTCGCCTTAGGAGTTTGCAACGTGTTGCTTACCTAGATCTGAAACTGAGCCCTTAGTAAAAAGTAATTTAAAATCCAAGACCAGTTTTAATTATTTGAATAATTCGAGAAAAACAGAATCAGTAGAAACAGGGCTAACGTGACGCTATCGAAACAATATCTTCTTCGTCTCTTTTAAAATGACTAAAAGAAATGCGTTTTCTGATAATTATCTTTCTACTCCACACCTCTGGCTAATAAATTCAGACTCAATAAAATATTTCCAACCGAATACAAACAAAGAATTCAACAACAATGCTTTAACTCCCAAAATAGTCCGCAATAAAAGAAACATCCACAGAACTCACCGTAAGATCCGGCAACCCCATCCTAACGTATTTGGAGAAGTAACTCCAAACGAACATCACACAACACTACATGGACGGGGCACTAAACTATCACTGTCGGTACATGACGGGTCGGCTGCATGGTACGCATCACATGTTGATGGAAGGTGCGATGGATGGCGTGCGTTGATGACTGGTGGCTGGGTGAGGGAGAGACCTTACGGCAGCAGAACACGCTCTGAAGCATCGGGAGAGACTGAGCGCCAGACGTTTGTGTTAGCGCCGAGGGAGACATGGATGCGCGAAATGTTGGATATGGCGACACGTTTTCGTGTTAAAGATACATTATGTTCTTGTTTAAATGAGCAGATATATTGAGTAGAAATCGTATAAAATGCATTGATCTTAAGTAGAAACAAACCCTGTGCGAGATAGATAACCAACCTATCGCAAGAATTTCAGTACACGTCGATTATTCTGAACCAACTGCACCATTTATACTGATGCACTTACTATATTTTATCTCAGTATCAAAAGTAAATAAGTAAGGTGGACTGATTATATTATATTATTAAAAATTATCCAACATGGAGCGCACATAAATGCGCTGTAAAATGTTGGGGGGCAAGTTGCGGGATATTAGGCAACATTTAAATAATAAAGCAAATGCATTACCACCGTGCGATACCACATCCACTCATTTTCCTCAATCCCTCTATCACTATATTTAACCCACACTACCGCGACGGGTGTGTGTGCATGTACGACGATCGTGTAGGGTTGCCAGCTATTCCCGACCACTGTTTACCTTCCTGCTTGGGTAACAAAGGCGCGAGGGTTAATCGCGAACCAGTAAATGGGTTACAAACTTACGAGAATGTATTGTTAAACAATCTTGTTTTATCATTACTGTGAAAATGTTGAATTTCTAATAGGTTTATTTTGGACTTGCAGTTTAGTTAGTTCAGTGTTGGGTTACTGACGGCTGCAGCTTTTAAGTTATGGGAAATGAACCGTTAAGAAGTAACTGCAGTTATGGCGAGCTGCCAAATACTTTCTTTTGGTAGGTATTAAATGTCAAATGAACACCGCTAATGGTCGGCAACTGTGCAACGAAAAGTTAATTTTACGTGCATTTTCAGTTCAGAAATCTAGCAATGGCCCTTTGTAAAAAACCTCAGATATTTGATTTGTTTATTTACATATACATAAGTAAGTGTTTATTAGACTGGCAACCCTGCCCTTATAGTCAATAAAACGTGACAATATAAATTGAGAGGGCGGAGAGAGTTCATCCCGCATATTAGGGTCGGGCGAATTACCGCGAATGACGCGCGTCTATGTCCACAAGTGTAGGACTGGGATGACTAATAGAGTAGTAGGTATGGAGTGTGCGGGAACACCGTGGGTTGTGTAAGGTCAATAGATGGGGAGAGCTGCAGAATTGACTCCCACGTAGCGAAATTACACAATAAAAAAATAAGGAAAACTAATTTCAAAACACGTACTCTTATCCCTACAGCTTTAAGGCATACAATTTACTGTTTTCTGCACTAGTGCAGAAAAGTGTGCTAGCTTACTTCCGCCATAATTTATTATATTTATCGTATTAGGCTGGACGCTAAGCGACTCCCATGAATCGCCGATCAAACCCCATTTACACATTTCTCCGTAAGTGTATTGAAAATTGGTCACAATGACAGATTTTCTCCACTTGTATCAAAATGTACTATAACTATAGTATTTCACATGTTAAGATGTTCCTGTCTTTTGAGGAAACTGATATGATTGTGCCTATTCTTTCATACGAAACTTTTAGAAGATTTAACTGTAATGAATGAGTGATTGATTCCGATTCATTTAGCCAGTAGTTCTTAGTGGAAAAACGCAAAGAAATGCCACATCTTTCCGACTATCCAATGCACTTCCGCTCAAACGAGGTCAACCCATCAGCAGTTGAAGTTATTGTGAAAATACGCGGTTAATCCATTAAACCGTAGTGCCCACAAACTGTGCGGAACTAGGCTAACTGTTGTAACTTTGATGTATCGACCGCAAATCTGCGCTGGAGCCGAAACAAACGGATCTGCATGTAAACAGTAGACGTGTAAGCCAGGATTAATATTTGTCTAAAAGGAAAATATACGAATTCTCTCCGTGTATACTGGTGTTATATGTTTTGCTAACGAGAATAACTGAAACGCGATCGGTTAGATTAGTTATTTTGAGACGATGGATATAGATTCGCAGAACTGTCAGAAATTATAAAAATATTTTCTTATTTGTATAATTTACACAGCCATTTAACAGACTGACTGAACGAACCATACTAATCAAATATTATAAATGTGAAAGTGACTCTGTCTGTCTGTTACGCTTACATGATTAAACTGATGAATCTATTTTGATGGAATTTCGAACGGAGTAAGCATGAACCACAAGGAAGGACATGGCGACTGGCCTGTTGGTCTAGTGGCTAGTGGCCCTGACTGCTATGCCGGAGGTCGTGGGTTCGATTCCCACCCAGGACAAATGTTTGTGTGATGAGCACGATCATTTGTTCTGTGTCTGGGTGTAATTTATCTATAATATGTATGTATTTAGAAATATATAAGTATGTTTATCAGTTGTCTAGTACTCATAACACAAGCTCTGCTTAGCTTGGGACTAGACGGCGTTGTGTGATAGTTGTGGAATATTATTATTATTATTACTTTCTATCTGGCCTTTGCCTCCGTAATAACTGACATTCAAGCGGACGAACTTTGGAGGACCTTAAAAATGTCATTTATGCCGCTATAAACGTGGCCACCAACTGGGCGAAGTCGAAGCCAGATAAAAGCGTCCTCGCGCCCTTACTAACCGACATTCAAGTAGACCAAGTCGCGGAAAGAAGCTTATAGCATATTGAGAGAGATCGATGAATAAACTTCCAGTGTATAGACCTAAAAAAAAATCTATGCCAATTTCAATGACTAACTAAGCAGCATCTTAAAAAACAGTGACTCATTTACAAATGCTTACGAAAAACAAAAAAATAACTTTTATTCTTTTCTATAGGTTTGCGATTGACTACTATCTCACCTAATGGTAAGCGATGATGTGGTCGACGATGGAGGACGCTTGCTTAAAAATAACCCTATTCACTTTTAACTTTTAGACCCCCAGGACCTATCACGAGCTCTTAACTGAACTGAATTATTAAAGGGATGGAGCTATATAGGCTGTATAGCTCCATCAATCTTTCTGGCTCGCACTCCTGATATTTTAACACGTCATGGTAAAGCCCCAGGTTGTAACACACACTCCCGCAAATCTTAACCCAATCTAATTCCTGCACAAAACATCCGCATTAAAAATAAATCTACAATTATTTACTTATCCCAAACATCCGCTTTGAAACATCTCAATAACCTCATACATCGGCTATTCTAAAACAAACTAAAAGAAAACACTTATCATTGAACTTGAGCGTTATTTTTAAAGAATCTCTGCGGAACATCATTCATCCATTGGCTCTTATTCTCGACTTATTCATTGTTTATTTGTGGCGAGTTGGCGGATTGTCGTGGAGCGAAAGTTGAGTGAAAATAGAGGTGATCGTTTTGATAATGTGCACTATGCTTTTAGGTATGACTAGTACGTTGCCCGCGAATGTTTTAATTTTTTTAACACCCCTTAAACCGTATTTTGATGTCAGTTTAAAAAAAAGTAATAATGACAATGTTAATTATTCATTTGGATTAGAATTCGTGCATAGTTTAAAGTTTATTACCCCAAGAAATAAAAATCCTCCATACAATCTTCAAAACCCCCTAAATTGTTCTATTGGGGGTAGTTGCAAAAACATACATTCAGCCGAACATAGAACCTCCTTTTTAAAGTCGTCGATTAACTCTAACTTTCAAGTATATTGGTACACGGAATGAGATTTTACATACGGCCTTTTTGGCCTCGCACTGGTCTTTTATTTAATATTGTTTTCTGTTATTATTTTTAAGTTAAGTATTACTTTTTTATTTTATCGTTGTTTGTCCTGTGCGAGTCCCAAATAAATGTTTTCTTTTACAAACGAAATTCCCCCTTTTCACCCATCAATAGGATGATCTTCTAAAAGCTCCTTAGTGCTCGAACATTCCTAGTCCCAGTATTTTCGGCTGTACGTTGATATGTCAGTCAGTCAGTTTCTCCTTTTATATCATCATCATCATTTCAGCTAAACGACGTCCACTGTTGGACATAGGCCTCCCCCAAATATCCTTTTATATAAATAGATGTATTCCTGTATGTTCATATACAAACTACAAACAAATGGTAACACTATCTAATATTATTTCTGCCCATCCCTTAGACGTTATGGCTCGGGCGTATTTATAGATTCAATAAGTTACGCTAGCTTCATCTACTCCGACTAGATGGATGCTACTAATAAATTCTGTATGCCGGTTGTTACAACTTGTAGCTTCCATCCATTATTTAGAACTACTCTAAACTTTTATGACAATACAGTCAATTCAAAATAATACATTTTATTTCGCTTAGGCCTACATGGACACTTAAAAACGTCACAAGCTAGAGCACGGTTCACATTGGTGGTTTCCTATGGAGAAGAACCGAAGAAAAGTTCTTTTATTGGTTTTATGAAGTAATTTTGCCTACAGTCGCCACGCAAATTCTCTAGTCTATAGTCAAAGTCAAAAGTTTTTATTTCATATAGGCCTATACATGGACACTTATAAAACGTCAGAAGCTAGTGCTCGGTTCCAAATTGGTACTTTCCTATGGAGCAGAACCGAAGAAAAGTTTTTTTATTGGTTTTATGAACTAATTTTGCCTACAGTCACCACGCAAATTCTCTAGTCTATAGTCAAAGTCAAAAGTTTTTATTTCATATAGGCCTACATGGACACTTATAAAACGTCAGAAGCTAGTGCTCGGTTCCAAATTGGTCGTTTCCAATGGAGAAGAACCGGCAAGAAATTCCATGGTTACTCTTTTTAAAAAAGTGATTGTTTACAATATTATCATATATTATCATATTACAGTATTAATAGACATTATGTAAGAACAGTGTAGACCAGTCGATATTGTACCCAAAAGCACAATAAAAATAATCATATTAAAAAAAAGTGAGTCGTAATAGGAAGTAACCTAAGAATTCGCGAAGTCCACTGTGTTCTCACATTCACATTTAAAAAAAAAGAGGCTATATAAAAAAAAAACAAGAAAAATAAATACAGTGAAACTTGGTTAAGTGGGACTTGGATAAGTGAGAAACCTCCTTAGCTGGAACTCAAGCTGGGGTCCTGACACTTTAGCACTGAATTACTTCTGTTAATGAGACAAAGCAACCTATGTATCTGGGATTCGTTCTTTCGATTTTATCGTCATAGTTACCTCTATAATTGAGATAGTGAGTGTATTTTACCTCTTTTACTGAGACTTTATTTTAAAGAAGATTTTTTCTAAATTGTTTTCTTTGAATTTTATAGGCATCGTTTTCTGTAACTGAGATAACATCAATTTGTCGCCTCTTCAACTTGTACTATTTGTTTATAACTCATGTATAATGTGTACATAAATACGTTATTTTATTTAATAATCGCATTTCTATAACTGAAATAACCTGTATTCTCACCTTTATTAATGAAACCCTCTATAAATGAGACAGATATTTATTTATATCTGGATATCTCAGACACTGGGTAAGTGGAATACCCCTTTAAGTGAGACAAAATTGCAGGTCCTTTGAAGTCCCTTGTATCCAGGTTTTACTGTAATTACAATTATCAATAAATGACATGTCAACAAAAGAAAATTACTAACGAAAAGTAGTAAGTAAGCGTACCTTGTTTAGTATTAGCAGCATATTTTTTTATGTTGCAAAACGTCAGAAATTACCTCCTTCTCTTATCCTTTTCAAAAAAGCATAATAATATTCTTGTTATTCTTAACCCAATTTCTGGCATTTAAGTCAACTGCGTTTTAAAATTGCAATGAAATAAACGATCACAATTATTACGATCAAACTTTTTTCAGCTTGGTTCCGTTCGAGGTCAAAGTTGTCACCTTCCTCGATAGATGGCGTTGGCGTCGAGTTAGATCGCGCTATGGTTTCGTTACCGTGCGAAGCATATAGCGGTCCGGGTGCTACGAATCAATTTAGGTTGTACTCTAGCAAGTGAGTACAACTGATCCCACTTCTGATGTAAATATTTTTGGAAAGATCGGACTTTTGAGTAAGTTCGATCTTGGATTCTTTAATAAGTTAAGGCCGATGTCTAATCTAGAAAATATTTCCTATTTGACATCTGCTGATTATACCCAATACCTTACCTATTACAGGACATACTAATTATTCGTTCAGCCAGTATTAATATTATGATTTTCATATTAAATGTGTTCTCGTAAATATAAACGTTACGGACTTGAGCTTTGACTCCCAAGCTAACACCGTATCGTTTACATTCTAAAAAAAACTATCATTTAAAGCCTTGGAGAGTGATAGTTTTTAATTAGAATTTTAATTCTTTTAAGATTTTAACTGTATCATCATCATCATTTCAACCGAAAGACGTCCACTGTTGGACATAGGCCTCCCCCAAGCGTCGCCACAATGACCGATCCTGTGCTTCTCGCATCCACCGCACTCCCGCGACCCTCACCAGGTCGTCGGTCCACCTTGTGGGAGGCCTTCCAACGCTGCGTCTTCCGGTGCGCGGTCGCCACTCTAGAACCTTTCGGCCCCATTGGCCATCCGTTCTACGAGCAATGTGCCCTGCCCACTGCCACTTAAGTTTGGCGATTCTTCGGGCTATGTCGGCGACCTTGGTTCTCCTGCGGATATCTTCATTCTTTATGCGATCACGCAAGGAAACTCCGAGCATAGCCCTTTCCATTGCTCTTTGGGTGACTGTAAGCCTTCTGATGAGGCCCATTGTAAGCGACCATGTTTCAGAGCCATATGTCATCACTGGCAACACGCACTTGTCATAGACTTTCGTCTTGAGACACTGTGGTATGTTGGACGAGAAGATACCGCGCAGCTTCCCGAACGCTGCCCAGCCGAGTCGGATTCGACGATTGACCTCTTTCTCAAAGTTAGACCTACCCAACTGGATTGTCTGTCCCAGGTAAACGTAATCGTCTACAACTTCGAGTACAGAGTCTCCGATCTTGATCGGAGTGGGTGCTACATGGTTATTTACCATGACTTTGGTTTTATCCATGTTCATTTTAAGACCCACTCTTTCGGAAGCTCTACTAAGGTCATCGAGCATTGTACTGAGCTCCTCCGTAGTTTCAGCCATGACTACTATATCATCGGCAAACCGAAGGTGAGTGATGTACTCGCCATTGACATTAATGCCTAGTCCACTCCAGTCCAGAACCTTGAAGACATCCTCCATTGCAGCCGTGAAGAGTTTCGGAGAGATGACATCTCCCTGCCTCACGCCCCGCTGCAGAAGGATAGGTTTCGAGGCCTGGTCCTGAAGTCGGACTGACATTGTGGCGTTTTCGTACAAACACTTCAGCACTTCGATGTACCGATAGTCAATCTGGCACCGTTGGAGAGACTGCAGTACAGCCCAAGTCTCGATCGAATCAAAAGCTTTTTCGTAGTCCACGAACGCTAAGCATAGAGGCAAGTTATACTCCTCTGTCTTCTGTCTATATTTTTTTTTCTTCTCCGGCAGGGAATTAAACTCTTTAGCTGTACGCACAATGAAAGCGTTCCCAAAACGTTTTCGAAGAATACTGATACAATTTTAATGCCTGACGGTTTAATCAGACCTGCCTTTGCCAAAGGACTACTCAGAACTAGGGTTAGCATGCTAATCGGTTTAAGAGTTCGCCAGCTATTCTCCGAATATTGACTCTACCGCAGGTGCGTATAGATCAACTAGAGGAGGAGATTTCAATCAGTGAACAAGTTATACATAACTAACTATACTGTTCTATGTTTTAACAATCAAAAGAATCGGAGTCGTTAAAATAAACCATCGAGTCAACTTGCCGTTCTACAAAATAATTTAGATGTTTTTCGATTGTTTCGAGTCAATGGAATCGATCGCGTTTTCAATTGTTCGAATCAGTCACTCTCACTCACCGAGTCTCGCTCGGTCGGGGTGAGAGGTCAATCGATTGTATGTATCGTGCCGAGGTGCATGAACGCACCATGCGCCACTCGCAATAACAAACCGAGCCGGGCTCGAGTCAAAGTCGAAACAATCGAAAACCATCGAGATGTTCGAACAATCGAATAAAACCTCTTGCCATCGCGCATCGCTAGATTAAACCCAAATGCCATCATTTGAGTTAGTAGTCCAGGTATTTTTTCCTGCGTCACAAAGAACTCAAATATCGTGTTTTGGCGCAAATAAACGCTTTTTTAACGTTATTCCTTAACACTAGAAGGGCCAGCACCGGTTGTCAGCGTTTTCCTGAATGGTTTTAAAATTTTAGTACTTAATGAAATTCATTACTAAAATTTTTAAAACCATTCAATTTCATAATGGTCTTAATTTCATTTCATTACTAATATTATTGAAACCCTGTGACGGCGCTGGCCTATCTAGTTTTAATCAATTCTGATATTCAATTTTATTTATAAGTTCATCTATGTGGAAATTTGTAATTGCCCTTTTTCTTAAAATTAATATAATAAATATAATATTTGCGATCAACTGCTTTTGATTGCTCGTAAATTTGTTTTAACTTTGCAAATAGTTTTATTATCTTTTTCCAATTCTCTCAGATCTTTAAATTTTTATTAAGAACTAATGAATAGCACCTAGATACTATTTTTACTCCATGAACATAACATAGCCTTCCAAGATTAACAACTGAAGACACCCACTTACAACCCAGCAGCACAGAAAGAAAAAGAGTACAAAAAAATCTGTAATCCAAAGACGACTTTGAACCGCGAAGTTGACATTTCGGTAGCGTCCACGCTGGCGCGTCATTGTGAAAGAGTGCGTTATCAAAATAAATCGTTGGCGCGCCGCCAGCCATCAATGGAGCAGTACCAAGGTCCCGCGTGTACGAGATGCGATATCCAGGAAATAATACAATGCTGACTATGACCACTATGGTTGCGTAACGTACATCTCACGACTTCGATTTTCTGAGATAAAACATGCTCAAAAATGATTTATTGGGTACTTGACTAACCCTATTTTATTATTAGTACCAAAAAGTAAGCAAAATCCAAAATAGAAATAATGTTTCAAATCTGTTCAAAATTAAGTTGAAGGGTAAAATCTACAAGTCCGTGATAAGACCTGTCATACTGTATGGATCAGAATGTTGGGCTGTGAAAAAGACGGATGAAAAAAGATTGCACGTAGCGGAGATGAGAATGTTAAGATGGATGTGTGGTGTGACGAGAATGGATAAAGTGAGAAATGAGTATATTAGGGGAAGTTTGAAAGTGGCGCCAGTGACTGAAAAATTGAAAGGGAATCGTTCGTCTTGGTATGGTTATGTGAAGAGGAGGGATGAAGCGCATGTTACTAAAAGAGTTATGAGTTTACATGTGGATGGATGGAGAGGGAGAGGGAGACCAAAGAAAAGATGGATGGATTGTGTGAAGAGTGATATGAAAGAAAAGGAAGTTAATGATAGCATGACGAGTGACAGGGCAGAATGGAAGAAAAAAAACATGTTGCGCCGACCCCAAATAACACGGGACAAGGGCAGGAAGATGATGATGATGATGATCTATTCAAAATTAAGTTAGTAAGAGACCTTTCAAATCTGGTGGGAGCGAATCTGTCAAGTATCAGAATAAGGATGCACATTGTCTCTTCACCACCCTAGGTTGACTGGTAGAGAATGCCTCAGGCATTAAGTCCGCCTTTGTAATTTATGTTGCATGAAGACTAAACAAATAAATAAATAAATACTAAAATGTGACGTTACTGCAATTAAAATACAATTGCTATAGGATGGTGCGGATGAGTTGTCGGATTCATACAATGTCCTTTTCTCTCATTTTAAAAAATGCATTTTTTCGTCCTGCTGTCATCCTACTCATGTCATGTAAAAAAGACCTTAAGTTACGCGCGTACAAAAGAGATAGTGAGATGTCTCCACCACGCCTTCACCTTTCCTCATATTAATATTTAAAATGCTCATTGCTACTTCATTTTATAACCAACTAGCGGTCCCGGCAGACGTTGTTCTGCCCAAAAGCGGGATTTAGTAAAAAAAAAAAAAAATTACCCTACTCTACCCTACTCTACCCTAAAAAAAAAAAAAAATATTAAAAAAAAAGTACCCTATGTCCGTTTCCTGGTTCTAAGCTACCTCCCCACCAATTTTCAGCCAAATCGGTTCAGCCGTTCTTGAGTTATAAGTGGTGTAACTAACACGACTTTCTTTTATATATATAGTTTTAGATGCGGTTTTCAGAGAAAGATTTATTTTAAGTGCTATTTATTGTTGATTACAAAATAATATACAATTACAGGCATGTAAATTACATTTGAGCAACCATTTCAGGGTTACCATTACAACCATCAATTAAAACTTATGTGGAATAACAGCTTCGACCCGCTTTCAGGTTACACAAAACCTTTAATTACTCCTTTGTATACATTTTTAAACGAAATCTGATTTCATATAGTAACACCAATGTAACTGTGTAGTACTGTCATAATGTTGGTATATTTGTCATGGAATGTGTTAGAGGCTGTAATAAATTAGATTTTACGAAGCGTAAACTATCGCTATTCGCATAATATTGCTCATTGACATTTCGTGGTGTGTCCGAGTTGTCTATTGCTAATAATTATCTACCCACGTACTTTCTACGTAAAGATATATAAGCTATATTTATGTGTCGTTGACTCACTTCGCCGTTTGGAAGGAATACTTTTTGGTACATTTTATGTGCACAAATATAAACTTTATCACGTTTTAAAAAACAAACTTTGAAATCCTTTGAGATGTTTAAATATGCGCAAACACATCAGTAAGTGTTCTTGAAGACATTCTAATAAATACTTTACCAGCTGGCTTACCACTTTGGATCAAAATGTGACGTCACGACTTTCTTGATGAGAAGCTATTTAGTTGTATTAAAAATCTCAATGTACACACTCTTGCGACAAAATGCTGACTAGGTAGAACTATTGGTAACTGGTAAAGATTATAAAACCCGATATTTTAACTTTTTGAGTGATCTATAACATTTTTATGGCCGAATCCCAATCGTGGACGGCCGTTTAGATTCCTTGTCCTAACTAGAACTATGTATATTCAAGTCAGCATTCAGTCCAACCGGGTGCAGCTGAATACTATAGTGTATTCGCGTTGAGGAATTTGTGGCTGACACTCAGCTTAGCCATGCCCATTACCCGAATTAGATCATAGTAAATTAGAAAACCGACCTGTTGAAGTAAGCCCTTCAAATAGTACAGACGCGACAGTATTTAGTGCGTAAAAATTAAAAGTGAAAATTCTCACGATAACAGTTTTAAAATAATTACATAACATATTTGAAAATACTGAGATTAAAAAGTTTTAAGTCGTAAATTTGAACCCAGCAAGAATACGCCTTTACTTTGCAATTGCACTGATGAGTCACTATTTTCTTAACGCACATAGACTATAGTATTTTAAATGAACCGATTGTCTATCCGACCTCTACAAAACTAACTGGTGTCAGACTCGTACCCGAAACAGCTGTCAGAGGAGTCTGGTTATGTTGGTCACATGCATGTTCGGCAAGCGATGTTAAACCTTGAAGATCGACCCGTGTAGTTGTTATTATTTAGCCAAGAGCTTCTCCGCCGTTTAAAATCAGCAATTCAAAAAAGTCTTACAATAAAATATTTGATTTTATACATGTATGCCCTTTATATTCATCTGATGTGACCACATTCAAGGAGGCAAAAGGCATTAAATAAAATAATTAAAATAACTGCTTCGTGTCCCCGCACGCTCGCGCCGTCTTTGTTAACAAGAATACGGATTTTTATTCCGCTGTGTCGAAACACAGCAGAAAAAAAGTCCATATCTACATAGCATAAGATAACACGCACACAGCACAGATAACATTTTTTTTTGCGAAGTTAAGTTGAGATAATGTTATGAGGTGACATAATATTCTGTATCATAGCAGTAACTAACCTGCGCAATATCCTTGAGCTGTGCCCTCTGCATCTCCAGGTCGGCCACCCTCTTGAGCACGGCGTCTTCGGCGCGCGCGTGCGTCTCGAAGCAGTCCCACACGCCCACCAGCTCACACATGCGCTCGCTGCGCGGAGTGGTATCCGTGTCGGGAGATTTTACCTGTACGAGAAAAGATTATTAGTAATATGAAAGCGGAACCCTAGCTTCAATTTATTACTTGGGAGCGAATCCAGTCATATTTGCCTTTATAACTCGATAAGTAACACTTACCTCTAGATTTCTATGTCGCTGATCTCTAATTGACACATCCTCGCTGGGTTCACTGCAGCTAGTCGAACACACTTCATGGATACGCTCCATCTTGCGCGTGCGCCGATGGATCATCTCTTCTAGATAGTGGCACTGTGGGACAACATGACATAATTAGAGATGAATTTGGCGAAGATTTCTTATAAGTGTATACACAATTTTATTGTAAGTTACACTGGCTGAAGGCCCAAAAAAGAAATAGTTCAGAAGAATAAAAATAAGGTGTGCCATAGAAAAATTTTGGGATATACAAAAAGGAAAATTATTTACACTAGTTAACATAATGATGATATTTACAATGCATACATTACAAAACAATACACACATTACAATACCTTTATTACACAAAAATATCAAACAACAAACCTGCTCTTTAACCCTCTCCAGTAACTCCGTATGCTTCTCTTCCTCCTGCCCACATTTAACGCAAACGACGTCACTCTGTTCGACTCTCTCACTCCTCAACGATTCCAGTTCCCCCACCAACGTCCTCATCTTGCTATCTCTCTCTTCGATCGTATTCTTCATTTGTTCAAGCTCTTCTAGTATTTCTGTTTCGTGGACAGTTTTCTGTTCTAGTTGTATTTCTAGGTTAGCTATTATGTCTCGAAGAAGGGTTATTTTTTCTTCAGCAGCTTTTAATTCGTCGTCTGTTGATGCTTTTCGGGTTTCTAGTTCGGTTATAATTTGGTTCATCTCACGGGTTTGGGCTTCCAGTTGTTCGACCTGGTGTGCGGATTGAAAGGGTGATAAGACGAAAAGGTGGTAGTTATAATTCTAATTGGAACTGAGTTAGACAATAACAAGATTTTATTATGGAAGAATATAGATTTATTTAACAAGGTTTAAAATCTGGGCGATCTGATTTGTTAGAATGGTAAAAGAAATAGATACAAAGGAAAGTTAAGTTATTAGCTATAGACAGGAGTACGAAATAAATCCCCATCTATCAAATAAAGTGCTCGACATGCTGTTAGGTGCGAACCAAACCTATACTACACATTAATACGATTACATCAATGAGGGCTAAAACATTATTTTCAACATTTATCACTATCTATGCCAGATGAAGCTTTTGAATATAGCAGCTAAATGTGAACAGGCTGTGGCCATGTTTTCAGCACAATCTTTTTATCAAGCCTCAGTCTAAACTAACGATAAATTGTTCTCAGATAACACCTATGAAGACTATCATCTGTCAACTGTATTAAGGTTCCATCACTTGAAGTACTGTTGCAAAATTAACTTGTTTCATTATATATTTCTTCCTTTGAGTTTTTTTCGGTCTCTCTTCTCAGGAGTATTTAAAATATAGTGTATTTCTGTTAAGAAAATAGTGACTTATCGTTATCACTTAGCTTAACTACGCCCCTTGACCGATTAGGTCATTGCAAATTAGAAAACCCCGTACACATTGACCAGTTGATGTAAGCCCTTCAGACAAACGAACGAGTTTCTGTCAATTTTAAAAATGAATACATAGCAATTCGTAAAAAAAAAGACAATTATGATTAAATTAAAAAAATAATTAATATTAATATTTGAAGACACTGTGTAATAAAACTTTGCTTTAACATTAATTATTTTAATTTTTATCCTAGTATCATTACGTCTTTACTTTGCAATTGCACTGACGAGTCACTATTATCTCAACGTAAATATAGTAGAGGAAACACTGGCTTCATATAGTTGCAATTATTAAAAAAGATTTACATTTAAGTGCCGCTTTTAACTAATTTATTACATGAAATAGTAATTTCACTTTATCTAGCATATACAGTTTAGCAGAACAAGACAGGGACAAACTTACGTGCGCGTCGTGTTCACGACAGTTGCAATATGTGAGTCGGAGGCAGTGCATCTGTACAGAGACGGGTGCGAGGGGCAGGGGTTAGTACAGACGAACCAATGCGACAACACTACGCCAGAGGGAAGGCGCGACGGAAAAGTACTTTGTTTAGTTCTTTCGACAGTCTTTATCGTCGAACTGGACTGAACTTTGCTTTTATTAGATGTAATACACACAATCAGTGCGATCCCATTTACGACAAGAGGAGTCAGTGTGGAATATCCCAACATTAATGTTTAAGTCTCAGCTACATTAGGCTACAAAATGACCTCAACATGACGCGCAATGCTGTCAAATTGTCCAACATGTCCTTCGTCATGTGAATGCGTCGTATGATGTTGGGGGGTCAGTTGCTGCGTCGTTGCAGCGTCACCTAGACCGAGCGTTGCTTGTCATGTTGGGGGACATTTTGTCCCATTTTGTGTATCTTGGGCTTTACACTAAGGTTGTGGTATAATTTATTTTGTTGTGTTGCATTGGTAAGTCAAATTATTAGTTGAAAATGTGCAGAAACTTAAAAATAAAAGAATAACATACAAGTAAGAAAGACAAGACTGGTTATGGAAAGTTATCAAGTCAAAGTTATCCATCACCAAGTATGATATTTGAAAATAAAAAGTGACAGTGTTCTTGTGAAGCTAGTAAAAAAAAAATATAACGCTAAACCATGTATATAAACACACTTGTCAACAAACAACTATAAGTCACAAAAAAAACACTTGTATAACGTTTCATGCTAAGTCTTTAGCTTTCCAAAACGAGGTAGCTAAGTTTATGAAACGGTAGACAAGTGAATACATAGCTTTCTACCCAACAATCACAGTACTACACACAATCACCTTCACTACAGCATAGAAAAAGAATTATATTCTATACTTCATGAACAAGCGAAAAAATGTTTACGAGAATTGTGACACCGAAGTTAGTTTTTCAATTACGCAATTATAATCGCGCTTAGAGCGTCTATGTATGCACAGAACAAATAGAGACCTGTTCAATTTTGACTGATTAAATATTGTATGCCATGGCAGGGCAAAGTTCAGATTTCCTAAAACAGTGGCAGCCTCCTTACATTGTTATATGGCGAACATGATAACGATGTTCGCCATATAACAATGTAAGGAGGCTTTCGCCTTCAGAAAGCATATTTTTTCTGCTGTTAATATCCGATACTGTCATTGTGGTTATTATTTTAAAATAAGACTTTCTTTAGATACCCAAGCTGAGAGCAATGGGTAGCTTGCCGTCCGGTTAGGACCTTAACATGACGTGCTAAAATGTCAGGCATGCAAACGAGAAAGATGCATACACGCTATATACTTAGCTCTATCCCTTCAACAGTTCAGTTTAGGTCGTCAACTCGTTTGCGATAAGAATTCGTAATAGAGCCCTCTGTTCAATTCTGACTGAAATGTCTATGCTCTGGTAGGGCAAGACTTGGCTTTCCTAAGACAATGGTATCCTCCTAACATTATTATATGGAGGACATTGTCGTCTTCTTTCGAACTCAGAAGGCATATTTTTTTTACTGTAAAGTCAATTATCGACACCATTATTTTATGGCAACACTTTCTTAAGATACTATTTTAAACGTGCTAGTTTCACTTGTTCATGAAATATGATTCCTTTACCTAGCAGCAAAGTTTCCCCACATACCTCATTCAATATCCTAGCGTTGTTCTGCAGACGCGTGGCGAGCCTGGTGTTCTCGTCGCGCAGCTCGGCCAGGCGGCGCGCGAACTCGTCGCGCTCAGCTTCGCGCTCACTGGCCTGCTCCTCCACGAACTGGCGCGTCGAGCGCAGCTGGCGGTTGGCGGCTTCCAACTGTAGCATACTTTATGTATTATACGGTGTCTTTCGTAGCCAACGTCAAGTGATGCAGCGAATTGTTACACTATTGCAGTGGTCCAGATGATCAACTGCACGTGGGTGCGGTGCGGCAACGAGCGAACCGGATGCGCTCTGGTTGGTTTCATATTTTCGCGTGAATTCTTGCGGTTCAGAGATTTGAGGCCCTACCGTGAACTCTTAACGCGATCTATTTTACGACCTAAACTGAACTGTGAAAGGAATAGAGCTATATAGGGCGTATAGCTTCATCTCTCTTTCTCGCTCGCATTTTAACGTCATGGTAAGGCCCTGTTTCCTATAAAAGGCGGCTAAAGCAGCGACTTTACGCGCACATAGGACAGAGCCACCACGTTACGTTGAATTACGTGTACCGCATCGGATCGCTTCGCAACCGCATCCACGTTTACTTGTATTTGAGTGATGGAAGTCAATAGACACCACTACACATTCTATAAAATAATGATTTAAGAAAAAGGCCTCAAACGGGTCTTATACAAAAAACTAATAAAATTGATGATCACACAGACTTCGTGCAATTGGCGAATTTCAGACTAATTATAGACTTGGATAGAAATAAAAACAGCATGCGAAACATAATGGACTAAATAGAACAAGTAAATTGATTGTTAAAGGTCGCGTATTATCGCTTCACTTTAAATATATTAAACATCTAAAGCATTCGGAACGTTAAATATTTGAAAAGAAACAATTTATACTTTTCATAATAATTACTAAAGAAGTTAGCTAAGTTGGTTACGATCGCAATTCGTTCTCCGTATCTAACAAGCTGCAATACATACATACATAAAGACATATACATAAGCTCGTTTCGTGCGTTACCTTCTCGCAACATATCTTATGTACGGGTGAGTCTGTCATCCTTTTGACCTGCGCGTGCGTCGGTGCAAAATAATTACATGTTATTGTTTAATAAAGTATATTTACATAATATATAGATGTGTTATGATAGATAATAATACGTTATGAGAGTTGAGTACATTCCGTGCAGATTTCAGTGTTTCATATCGAGGAATATATATAGCCTATTCGTGATAAGAAAATAGTGCCGTCATCGTTGTCACTCAACTAGTGAAGGAAAACTAACATGTGGGACGTGGACAATGTTATGTATGGAACTCGCGAAACAGATTTTTTTTATTACTAATGTTAATTAAAATTTTGACGATTATGTTTTAAATTTTAAAATAATATATATAAATACCAGAGGTTGGAATTAGATAGAATTAAACATGTACAAAGTATAAATTTGTTAATCTTATCTCCGTTGACGTAGAGATTTTTTTCAATGAAAAATACTAATAAAAATTGTAAGTAATTCCGAGGTTTATATTATTATTTATTTGTAATATTGTTGGCTACACGGGATTTTTCATTAGAAATCCCGAAGAGGAAGGGAAAATCCATATTAATATCAACATTTTGATGCGGGTATATGAATAACTGTATCCCGACCGCTGATAATTACTTAATATTTGAAAATACTTTGTTATAATAAGTTTGATTTTATTAATTTTTACTCTACGGTTAATACGCAAAAGTACTGATGACTCACTATGTTCTTAGCGTGAATAGACCTAGAGTGCATTCATTTATCGAACTTAATACAGTCATATTTGAGCTCAAACTGTGGTAAAATTACCAGCTAGTAAGGAGTTGCTAGCAGAGTTGATTAATCAGAGTTCGCAAGAACTCTTTAGTATTGTTAGTCATATTCAGCAATATGATGAGAGCTCGTGGGAGATAGGACTGTATGGATTGAAGACCTTTATCGTGGTCAGTATTAACGTGACGTCGTCACCCACCTGTTGATGCAGATCATCCCTCTCCTTCTGCAGACTATCAATGTCGTGCGCCAGGCGCAGCACGCGCGGCGAGCAGCTGCCGTCCAGCGAGTGCGCGCTGCCGGGCGCCGCCCGCGCGCGCGCCCCCAGCGAGCCCAGCTGCGGGCCCGTGCCGTAGCTATATAACGTGACGTCGTCACCCACCTGTTGATGCAGATCATCCCTCTCCTTCTGCAGACTATCAATGTCGTGCGCCAGGCGCAGCACGCGCGGCGAGCAGCTGCCGTCCAGCGAGTGCGCGCTGCCGGGCGCCGCCCGCGCGCGCGCCCCCAGCGAGCCCAGCTGCGGGCCCGTGCCGTAGCTATATAACGTGACGTCGTCACCCACCTGTTGATGCAGATCATCCCTCTCCTTCTGCAGACTATCAATGTCGTGCGCCAGGCGCAGCACGCGCGGCGAGCAGCTGCCGTCCAGCGAGTGCGCGCTGCCGGGCGCCGCCCGCGCGCGCGCCCCCAGCGAGCCCAGCTGCGGGCCCGTGCCGTAGCTATATAACGTGACGTCGTCACCCACCTGTTGATGCAGATCATCCCTCTCCTTCTGCAGACTATCAATGTCGTGCGCCAGGCGCAGCACGCGCGGCGAGCAGCTGCCGTCCAGCGAGTGCGCGCTGCCGGGCGCCGCCCGCGCGCGCGCCCCCAGCGAGCCCAGCTGCGGGCCCGTGCCGTAGCTATATAACGTGACGTCGTCACCCACCTGTTGATGCAGATCATCCCTCTCCTTCTGCAGACTATCAATGTCGTGCGCCAGGCGCAGCACGCGCGGCGAGCAGCTGCCGTCCAGCGAGTGCGCGCTGCCGGGCGCCGCCCGCGCGCGCGCCCCCAGCGAGCCCAGCTGCGGGCCCGTGCCGTAGCTATATAACGTGACGTCGTCACCCACCTGTTGATGCAGATCATCCCTCTCCTTCTGCAGACTATCAATGTCGTGCGCCAGGCGCAGCACGCGCGGCGAGCAGCTGCCGTCCAGCGAGTGCGCGCTGCCGGGCGCCGCCCGCGCGCGCGCCCCCAGCGAGCCCAGCTGCGGGCCCGTGCCGTAGCTATACGTCAAAAACATTGATGATTAAGTCTATTGCTTTAGTAAAACATTTGGACGGTCCCTAAGCTTTATACATCGTTTGAAATAAAATTACACTTAAAGCAAAACTTTTTTTACTGTCCATTCAACCTAAAATGTACACAATTACCAGAAGTAAGCTCAGTGAGCCTTATTCGGGCAAACTAAAATTAATGTCAAATTGATTTTATGCCTCTGGCTTTATCCACTATCAATACTTTAAATTTTTAACAAAAACCAGTGAAAAAGCTACGCCTCATTATTACAAACGTGCTGAGAGGTTAAGCCTGATCCAAGCCTAACATGAGATGCGAATTTCATAAATAGCACTGTCTTTTCTTCGCATAAGTTAAAACTGGACTGCCGACGTGTAACGCAGTGCTTGTTCTACGTAACATTAAATACCTCTGTACCTGGGCTGACTGGTCATTGCCTGGTCCTATTTTAAGGCGAATATACTTAATAATTCTCCAAGCAAGGAGTCCTTAAATCTTATGTAGTTATCACCATAAACCGGAAACTACATTAGACCGAAGCATACGTGGGTGACACCTGAGTGGTACGTAGCGTCGCCTCGGCTGGCGTCGCGTGGCATGGGCCTGATGTAGCTCTACAAGTCTGGTTACCATATAAAAGTATCCAAAGTTTTTTACAAATCGTTAGTGCTAAGACTTTCTTAGCAGCTGGCAGATGGATTCTCAAACGGGCGTAAAGCCTTAAAGGGTGTATCTACTTTACTCCTTTGGGGATGGTTGCAATGCCGTATCTCGCAGGAGTTTGCCTCCAAACAAAACTTTGAAATATCTGTATTGACATTTTGACTTTCTTAGTAGCTGACAGTTGGACCCTCGAACAGGCGCAACGCCTCGAAGGGTATATTTACTTTGTGATCTTCATCACCCCTTGGGGAAGGTAGCATTGTCGTAGCTTCCATTTAGTTCCTGGAAATTGACGTTATACAGCTCCAAGAATTTTGCTCCAGACAAAACTTTATATTATCTGTCAATACCTATTGACTTTCTTAGTAGCTGGCAGTCGGACCCTCAAGTAGGCGTAACACCTCAAAGGGTATCTTTATTTTGTGACCTTCATCACCCCTTGGGGAAGGTTGCATTGTCGTAGCTTGCTTTTAGTTCCTGGAAATTGACGTTATCCAGCTCCAAGAATTTGCCTCCAGACAAATCTTTATATTATCTGTCAATACCTTTTGACTTTCTTAGTAGCTGGCAGTCGGACCCTCCAGCAGGCGCAACGCCTCAAAGGGTGTATTTACTTTGTAACCTTCATCACCCCTTGGGGAAGGTTGCATTGTCGTAGCTTGCATTTAGTTCCTGGAAATTGACTTTTTCCTGCTCTAAGAGTTATATATACCTATTGACTTTCTTAGAAGCTGGCAGTCAGACCCTCGAGCAGGCACAACGCCTTTAGAGTAACTTTACTTTGAGACCTTCATCACCCCTTGGGGAACGTTGCATTGTCTTAGATTGTATTTAGTTCCTGTAAATTGAGGCTATTTAGCTTCAAGAGTTTGTCTCCAGACTTAGCTTTACATGATCCGTCAGTGCCAATTAACTTGCTTAGCAGCTGGCAGTTGATCCTTCAAGCAGGCCAAGCCTCTTAGGGTATCTCAACTTTGCGACCTTCATCACCCACCGGGGAAGGTTGCTTGCCGTACGTAGCTACAGTAATCGTCTTGAGAGAGATTCAAGTCATCCGACACAGTTTGCAGACGAGTTACGCGGACTACTACATTGGCGAGAAAGAAATCGTGAGGACAATTGTAAGTAACACCGACGGGCCGTCTGATATCTGTCCCCATGTATTGGGACTATACAATACAGAACGAGATCTGCTGAGCGACGTGACTACACTGCACTAACTCTTTTTCCACTTGTGTTACGTCACCACCGCACAGTGTTTTATGAATGATTTTCGGACATCCCATTTTTATTGCGAAACTTGACAGAAATGATCATTTAAAAGCAAGATCTCGTATCCCCATTTAGCTACCAAGTCTAGTTTCTGAGTGATAATTTTTTGAAAATCGTAATTTTGCCATCCGTATATTAAGAAAAAAATTAATTACGCCTAAACTAAGCGTGATACGAAATAATGATGTTAGGTACATTGATGGCGCATCTTATGCCGAGTATTTTAGTCAGTAAATGAACCTCGCACCATTGTTAGATCGAGATTTATACGGGATTTTCGGTTATTAGTTTTTCTAAATTTTGTCGAAAATTTCACCGTTTCGGGAAAAGTTATCCATATATCCATATTATAAATACCAAGCTGGTATCCTGGCTTCTTCACGTCAGATAATCCAAACCACCGATTTTACTACAAGGTAGATATATTTTTTGGCAAAATTATATAAAATCCGGATATAAATAAAAATCTGAGATTTTGACAGCCCTAACGACATAAAATCCGGATAAAACTTAAAATCGTTGTGGTTTCCAAGTTCCATGGAATTGGGATGTGAAATTTATGTGGTGTATTGGAGAAGTTATTGTAATAATTTCAGTATAAACAACTTTTACCGAAATTACGGAATTTTCAAGAAAAAACCTAAAAACCGAAAAATACGTATATATCTGGATCAAGCAAAGTTACGAGGTTCATTTATGCACTAAAATACTCAGCATAAGATGCGCCATTAATGTACCTAACATCGTTATTTCTATGTCGCTTAGATTAAATGTAATTTCTTTTTTCTGAATATCCAAATAAAATTTGGTCGATTTTCAAAAAATTATAACTCAGAAACTAGACGTAGTAGCTAAATGGGGATACGAAATCATGCATTTAAGTGATCATTTCTGTCAGGATTTTCAATAAAAATGGGATGTCCGAAAATCGGGGTTCACAAAACACTGTGCACCGTGCATCTAGGTGAAGTTCATGGCCTACAGCTGGAAACCTGACCAATTCGGTTACGACTCCCTAGCAGGAAACTGATAAAGTGAGGTTTAGGAAGTTTTGGTTGGTGTAAGAGAAAGTTTCAACATTTATACATCCATATAAAACTGCAGATGAGTGCTGGGACCACCACCCACTCCGTCTGATATAGTCCAGTATTTATCAATTCATTATTTTAGCTTAGTGTACTGTTCTCACTGACAAACAAGCTACAGCATCAGTTTCTGATTAACTCAGCAAAAAAATTTCTTTGATTTGCAAATCAAAGAAAATGCTACGTGCATACGTGTTACGTGGCGTACTGCTACTATATGTATTATTGCTAGCTTTGAGTCAGATTTCATACTTCGAATCTCTTTGATTGTAAATCAAAATTATTTTGTGGACAATAAAGTTCCAACAGCCTTGCATCCGGAATTTGGCTTTAAATATTTGATTAGACGTTATTATTTTTCCAGACCGAAATGCTATATTTTTGTAAAGAACATTAATACATGGTAAACAAAATATCAAAGGTTCCCTGAAAAAATATTTTTTACCTACAACAGAGTCTCGTCAAACAACTAGTACTACTAGTAGATAAAATATTATTTCCGGAATGTACACTGTTTCCGGTACTTACCAATGTGGGTCAGCAATTTCATCACGTAACTGTTACGTAGCCCGTTAATATATATATATTCAAACTAAAGTCTACTTTATAACTTGTGCAGAAAAAAACTTTTACGAAATATCAATACAATCCTGTTAAACGCCGATTTCATTAATAGAACGAAATCAGTTTTATTATAGATAACTAAGCAATGCTGATTTCCTTTGTGTCCTATATTCTTTTTTATTCAATTATAGGAATATTGTTCACATTGTTGCGTTTTACTAAGCAAGCTACCAGGAGATAACAAACAGATCTCTCATAATGGACTTCGGACGTCAAACGGAACACATAATATAAAAATTTTACCTTAAAATAAAATTTGTATTATGTTTCCTAAGACGTCCGAAGTCCAAATAATTTCTTCCTGGTGTATATCAATTATTATCATTATGAGCCGAACAATGATAAAGGAATGGTGGCTTGCTCTGCGCTGTTAGTTAGTTCCAGGTGCGGCCACGGGTGGCGCTGAGGTCGATTTACGTAGCGGAAGTAGGACTATCTAGCGAATAAACGTGGAAAAAAGACGATGTACTCTCATAATGGACTTCGGACGTCAAACGGAACACATAATACAAATTTTATTTTAAGGGTAAATTTTTATATATATATTTTTTTTCTTTTGTTTTTTTTTTGTTTTTATTTCTTTTTTTTAAGATTTGTATTTTTGGTGTACAAAAAGAATATATCTATCTAATCTTACTTCGAATGGAGTATAATTTAACAAAATTAAATAAATACAATAGTACTTACCCCTCAGCTATAACTTCCCCGCTAGTCATAAGTTGCGCAATCTTGATCATCGCGGCCTCCAGATCTGATCGAAGTAAGTTCTCCCGCTGCAGACACTCCGCCATCGCTTCCTCCATATTCTGAAACAAGGATCATAATAACTTTAATATTGACCATCAAAACATGTACATAAGAAGTCTGAGGTACTTTCCACCGGAGATTACGACCCGTTTTAATTTTAGAATGAATGTTATATAGGAAATCAACATACCTCTAAGCATTACTAAGAGGCAAAAATACATGACGGCACTGTTGGCGCAATATTTGTGCAATTGGCTACTGCGCTGCGTGTCGCGAGTTCAATTCGTCCCGCACAGAACAAATATTTGTATGGCCTACAGATGGTGGTTCCGGTTTAGATATCTTGTGTATGTGAGTTTATATGATTGTGAACAGTTATTCCTAGTGTAGAACAACGATTTTTCAATCGAAAAAAAAAACTTTCAAGGTATTCGTACAAAACAAGATACAGTGAATCAAATGAATTATTATTCATCACCAGGTCTTTCTTTATCCAAAGTATACAGTTAGAAGTTTAAAAAAAGTAATGTTTACCTTCCGGTGCAGTTCACAGTTGTCGCAGTTCTGTTCGGCATCCAGGTCATGGACTAGCTCCGTGATCTGTATACTGGACTCCAACATATTACTTGTGTCTGCACGGATTCCTTAAAAACAAGAAAATAATGGGTTATAGACTTCGGATAGTAAGTTACGTGAAACCTTCAAGCTGCATTGCTTTGTTCGGGTATTACAGGCACGTGACATATTCCAGTTTTTTCTACAAGATGGCTTACAACTATGATTATACTCCTCTGGTTGCAGATGTCTATAGTTTGTGGTCATTTGTCATCAAATAAAATTAATCAAAAGTTATGCTACATTCGCAGCTTGGAGATCTGGCAGTGGACGTTTTTGGACCTAACATTGACGATGATTGTGATGTTAATTTCTCAAAGTCACTAAAGGTATACTTACTTGGAGCAAGCTTAGCAGATAAATCGAGCAGAGAATGAGCCTCATGTCTCAGTCGCCGCAGAGAATTTTCCAGTTCCTTCTTGATATCTGCGCTGAGGTCACGCTGATGTTGCAAGAAGTTTACTATACCCTCCTGTGAAACACGCAAATTTATTATTTAACATTCAGAAAACATACTTATGCATACACGTTAGAACATAGCAAGTTACTAGGGGCAGTTGGGGTTGTGGTGTGTGGATCGCCTTTAGGCTAGGTGGAGCGTCGATTTAAGCAGGGTATCAAGCTGTATGAGAGTAACCACGAATCGAACGACCGGCTGAGATTGGAGATGCCTATCTGAAGTAACGGACTAAAGTTGGCTGTTGATAGCTTCATTTCAGTTTAAATCAATTAATAGTGATTTCTTTGCTGCCACATAGGACAAGAACTAAAATATAAAATCCTACATCGCGGTATGAGAGTTTCCGCACGGCTAGAACATTTATAACAGTCCGAAAACAACTAACAGGCAGTTTTCCGGACAAGACACACCACCCGAATGGTAGAAGTATCCTCCCTTTTCAATGAAGGCTTGCAGGACTTTTCACCCTGTTCTTTACACATCTATAAATCATCTATAACCCCTCCAACTAAACCTTCGTATGTGCTGCAAACTAGTTTCGGAGTAACAAGTAGCTCGCCAGTCTATGCTCGACCCTTTGGGATATTGCAGCTTCATTCTAATTTTATTATTACAAGTAATTATTTTAATTCTCACCTCATCTAAATCCGTCAGTATAGCATTGAGATCAGGTGCGAAATGCACGTGTTTCCCGCTGCGAGACACCAGGCTCTGGTTCAACTCGCCCGACAGATTTGGCGTCGACGGTCGAGAGTCTTCTTCTATGATCGTACTGGAATAAGAAATAAATAATTCGATAGTCACATCTAAATACGTGAAAATATGTATGTGTTTATACAGAGACGGAACATAGCTAACACAGTAAATGCCTAGCTAAAAATAATTGAAAGATAATGTTGCTGAACTGTGTATTGTATACATGTACTACCTGCGTATCTTTTTTTCTGTCAAATGCATCCAAAGGTTATCAGGGAGGTTTTAAGCTCCTACTCTATTTTTTATGCTGTACAATAAAGAGTATGTATATCTATCTATCTAAACAGCCACACTACTTATGACACATAATAAATCATTAGAATTGTAGAGCGATGTTTGATTCTGTTCGAATTTTGCATAAATAAATCCTTATAGATCTGGTCAACATTTAGGCTATAAATTATCACGCTATTAGCTATGAGAGGTGAGCAATTATATAATAAATGTCGCGCTCGAACTACATATACATATTTCCAAGTTGATTTCAATGGTTGTTTTACAATTCTATGTCGAGTTCATCGTTTTAACGCCAGCAATTTCCAAGAAAACCGCTACAATATATTTTTTTAATCATTTTCTCCTGCAACTGAACATGACAAGCCATATCTTTTGCATGTAGCCCCGTCACCTTTATGCGCCACCCACGGGAGAGTGCAGTGCGAACACGGAAAGAGCATCTGCGCTGGCGCATCGCCAGGTATATTGCAAGATTATGTGAGTTCGGAAATTTAGGAAAAAGTTGTGAGAAAAAATCGTATCACGCTTTTTATGTTATCCTGATACGGGCAATAACAAAGATTATATCTTAAAAAAAATATTAAATATAAATCAAATAGAGAGAAAAATCCGAGGTATAAATGTGGCTTTTTATATTGTATCATATTCAAAGAAGAATATTATCTATTCTTAGCTATTCTAATAGGACAAGTTGTTTCAGTTTAATATATTTCGTATTATGACAATATAGACTTATATCGTCCAAAAGTTTGGAAGCGCATCTGTTTTTAGACAAAACTAAACAACGCCGAAAATATGCGCTATAAATCAACAATAAATTAACTTTTATGAGTTTTATCTTTAGATTTCGTTGACCTAAGAAGTTTGATTTTTCACAGCTGCTTGAGCCAACTTGAGTTATTGGTATTAATTTCAGCTTCGTACCTCAACAGGTACGAAGCTGAAAAGTAATGCATTCCTGAGAAAAAGGGTCTTGGCAGACAATCAAGTCATCCTATAATGGCTCCGTTTTTGCCGAGTTAGTTACGGAACCCTAAAAATAAAAGCTTGGTTTTCTTATATTTCATTTTACCTGGCTGCTTCATATATTTTGGGGGGCAGTGTACCTGCTATAAACGTTCTGCTAATTATAGGAAAATCATGCGTGTCCCATTAAGTTCAAGCATAACGTTGGCTATTCTATTTAAAATTGGACCAAATCACGTGTGCCCTATTCACTTAAGCCATAAAGTTGACAATTTATTACCCACGGAAACCGTTTTTGACGACCAACAAATATAATATTCAAGGGTTTTAGCATTGAAGACGGCTATACTTCCTAGTTCTTAACATAAACATGTGTTATTACCTACGTAACGCAATGATAAAATCTGTGTCGTACAAATCTTGTTCGCATCGAGACTAGTGTAGTTACGGACATAAGGGATACTTGGCTAGAAGCCAACTTATCTAGCGGTATTAAGTACTAATTTTGTGTGTAAATAACTGTATAGTCAACAGTTGGACAGCTTGCAACAGGGAATTGAACATGTGCGAACATTATGGAGCTAGTTAGAACTGATATTATAGGGATATTATATAGGAATTGCCCTACGCTTGAAAGCTAATGATAATACTATCCCCTCACAAAATATGATAATACCTGAGGTTGATTGGTTCACTGGGCTGTTTCAATTACTTTCTATTTTCATAAAAACTGATATTGAATTCATATCAATGAAAAGAGTCAATGACTGATAAGTTTTTCTGCAGTTTATCATAAGAAAATATTTTTTTGAAAAATCATATGAATTACGAACGTATTGGCAGAACGGTTTCTATAAAGTTATCAATAAATATGTTTCTGCCTGATCATATAACACAAGATGTAGCATCAGAACGTTAAAAACTAAAAAGAATTCGGAACTACGGAATAAATTATATTTAAACTCAGTTTTTTTTTTCTTTCATTTGACACGACACGAAACCAAAAAAGAACATGTTTGAGACCCCCAATGTTTTGTACACCACATTTTGATTTATTCGTAAATAATATAGCTTCTGTCACCCCTAAAAATTGTCCAGTTAAACAGCTGTGGTGGATCATTACCTAGCTAAAATTACCTTTGCCGTAATCAGGTAAAAATATGATCCCTTAGTCATAGTTACACCTACCTACAACTAAAATATGAGCATGTAAAGATCGACAGCAAAACATGATAAATGCCGCCCAAGAAATGCGTCACTCATTTAGTCGAAATCCCACCCGCCAACAAATCGAAGTAACCTATCAATATAAGTGTGGCGTAAAGTTTGGCGCGTTGCCAGAGCGACAGCGCCTCCCGGGGATATTAATTTTGCGCGAATCTTAACACCTAGTAATTATAAACACGCGCGGTTTCATTAGGGTTTGCTCCTTGTAAAATTTGAACGAGAATAGCTCTAAACCGTTACTAGTGTAGTGCAATTGACCGCAGTTTTTTTTTCCAAAGCTATCTGACATAACTTAACAAATGGATGGACTTTTTAAGAATTATTTATTCATCGAACTGACACGCATACCTATAAATTATGAACTAAAACTAAGAATCCAAACTATACTATGTACTAGCTGCTGCCAATGGCTTCGCCTGCGTGTCAGTAGAAAAATAAGCCAAGGAAACATACCCCTGGGATAAAAAAATCCTATGTGCTATTCCAGAACATGGTCTACCCGTATACCCAATTCCAACAAAATCCATTGAGTAGTTTTTGCATGGAAGAGTAACAAACATCCATACATACAAACTTTCGCATTTATAATATTAGTAGGATTAGTAGTACACATCGAGATGCACATTGTGGAATTAACGCCACCATTTTTTGTCTTCAATAATGACATAATACAAAATAAACATGACATATTACATAAACAAAAATGGTGGCGTTAATTCGCCCAATATGGACCCCACAATAAATCACGACAAAACGCGTAAAAGCAGAGAAAAACAGGCTGCGAGATTATTCGAACCCTGCGATACCCGAATGCAAACGGCAACATAGGTACTAGAGAGAGTTTTACTCAGTCAAGTCTGACCCTCTCGCTCCACCCAGAACGGCAGAATTTATTTGATAATTTCACCACCCTCAAAAAAGAGGAGTTAATAGAAGTGAAATAAATAAATAAAAAGTATCGGTTACCAAAGAGTCAACCCTACCATTATGTACTCGTACCGTGGGAGAGCATCACCATCGCTTACTTTAGCGCGAGCGCAGCATTAAATCGCAGCTTCCGCCAGTACACCGCGTCACTATTTTCTCTTAATTACCGCATTACTCTTTGTTGCTCGCAATTAGATCTGCTATTATAATCTTTATGTATTTTGGACTCTATACGGTGGGAATAAGGAGTACAGAGATGTGTTCCGGGTTGACTAAGAGGACCACCTTATCGTTTGGTATTGACGTCAAGGCGCTTAGAGATTACCAATTTGGCTGCAGTAGTGACATATTGGTTTAGATGTTTGTGGGAGCTTTACCTAGTATTTACGACGTAGTACGTATAATATCGTCTGTCTGAATACTGCATATGATATTTAAACGAACAAATAACTGGGCAAGTGCGAGTCGGACTCGCGCACTGAGGGTTCCGTACAAACTTACCTATGAATTGAGTTACAAAAATGTTTCCGAATCGCAGTTTTTTTTTTTTTAATTAACATAAACCAGTGCTTGACTACGATGCCACTTGATGGTAATCTTTTTTTGTGACGTTACTACAAATATACAGTTTTCAGATTTTTTCCTATACTTATGTTATGAGTAATAAAGAATTTTTTTTTCGTTAACTCGAGATTTTTTATTTTTTCACAAGACAGACGGACGGACAACAAAGTGATCATATTTATAAGGGTTCCTTTTTTTTCCTTTTGAGATACGGAACCCTAAAAACATGGTTTTTGAGGCGATGGGTATATTTGAGATATTGGTCCTAGCAATTTATATAGATCTTGCTATATCGTCAAAACTATGGAATACTAGCTGACCCGATAGACGTTGTCTGAGTGCCTAGTGCTAGTTTGATTTACGTTAACGTTCGGCGCTCCGATTGGTCAGCTCCAAGCTCTTAACCAACCAGAGAGCCAAGCGCAGTAAGTTTCGATCGCGTTATCGTAAAAACAACTCGCACTCTGCACACTGGACTAAGCAATGAACTGTCAAACGCTAAAAGGTTAAATGGTCGTAGTTTTTAGTAATTTTCTGCATGTTTTCTTCGACCTGGTAATAATAAACACAACTAATAAAGCTTTAGCGAAATTGGTCAAATCGTTCACGCGTGATGGCGTGATCAAGGAAAATAGTGATTATTTTTTATGTACGAGTAAAGAAAAGAAAGAAAATTAGCATGGGCCTGTACTGTTGCTTTAGTAAAACTGTGTAAGCACCGAATCGTCATAATAACCATAAAAAACTGACGTCAATTTCAAAGCCAACATTTCCACATAAACCCTACACCGAACGGATTTAATTTCTTTTTTTTTCTTTTTCCCACCGTATGAGTAATATTCCTAGTAATCCGAGCAGCTGAACTAAATTCATCACATACAATGCTGATAGATCAAAGGCCTGTGGCTCACAGCGACAAAACGAAGTCCATGCGCAAGCGCAGCCGAACTGTTTTGTTGTGTCAAAGGCACACCTCGTTGTAAGACGCCGACTTAGTTGCGATCGTCTTGTTTATTCGTAAATAGATATGGTAGAATAGTGGGGGTTGATTTTGGTGTTTAAATGGCTTAAAATTTTAGGTCATTATTGAAGTAGAGGTACTAAAAAGATTCAACAAACAGACATCGACATCGTTTGTTTGTAAATCTACGAAATCTTATGAAAATGAACTCTTATATCACTATATAACTTGTTTTGTTACACAATAAAGAATTAAATTTCTTCAAAATAGAACCAAGTTGAACTTCGAGGAAAAAGTTAATCACACAAGCTACTGCAGATCTCACAGGATTAGTTCTGAAAAGCATATACTCATGGTTCTGGAATGCATAAGTCAACTCAGATGATTTTCCTACCGAAAAAAAAAAGGAACATAGATGTGGTTTTAGTCAGTAAAAAACTGACACGCCCTCTCGCTCCACCTTAGAGGAGGAAAAGGCATGAGATGATTTTCCACCTCAAAAAAAAAAGGGGTAATTTACTATTTGACGACCAAGAACCACTAATTCGTATCTAAACCTAGGTGATACTGAGATCTTAGTAGTTAATGTTTAATCCGTAATCAAATAATAATAGTATACTCACTCATTTTCTGGTATGAGCCTGGCCAGTAGCTGCGCTAGCACAGTACGGTTCAGCTCGTCCTCTGCGCTTGCGCAGTACGCCACCAGCTGACCTACGACACGATGAAGGCTAACTGCCACACGTTTTAGGTCATCCCTGGAAATGTAAAAAAAAAGTTTAAAGTTGAGTGAGAAATAACTAACATTTTCAAAAGTACACTATTTACCTCGATTAAGGCACAAGATATTATATTTTCAGTTTTCAATAACGAAACCATTGGTTATATTGTTTGCATAGAAATACCATCATCCTCACCCACAAAGCTTTTTTTTTCGGGTGGGAAAATCATCTAATGACATCTCCCGCACTTGAGGGGAGCGTGACATAGTGTCAGACTTTTAATGACTAAAAACCCACTCCTGTTCTTTCTTTCCCTCATTTTTTTTTCAGGGCCTCGGGGATCTCTTTCGCATCACCCATGGCCCCAGTAGGCTTCGGCCCTGCTGGGCCCCTATGGTTGCTGACATCTCCTTGAGGCGCGTGTGAAACACTACGTGCCGTCGACGACTTGGGCTCGGTCCGGACGGTTACCGGACGATCGGACGGCGAGCCACCCATTTCTCGCTGTCCGCAAGCCCGAGCTTACCCATGGGGTAAATTTTGTCAGTATTATGGTAAGCCTTCATGTATTGATTGATTGATTCTTGAAATCAGTATCCGTTTTTCCTATACTTATTTGATTAATCCGTGGACAACAGTGTGGGTTATATGTTTACCTATTTATGCTAATTTCCTAAACGTGTAACTGTTTTTTTGTCCCTAATAAATAAAATAAAATAAAGTATAAGTGAGGAGTTGTGTAATGGACGATATATGGAGACTTACCACATTAGTAACGATATTCTAGGGTACTATTACTATGCATAGAAGGCATGATGTTGTGTGTATTAAATCATTATCAACTTTGAAGTATTCCTTAACAGATATTTTTAAAAGCCACACATAAAAGGCGTTCATCACAAACATTGTGGGTAATAAATTAATCACGTGTCAGTTTGTCTGTTTGTTTGTACTGAGCGGCTTGATATTTTGACGAGCGAACGTGACGCAACCCGGAACAACACATGTTACACTTTAACCCAGAATCGAATCCTGTTCCCAGGCGTAATGAGATCTCTCTTAATACCTTCAAACAGTTGCCGATGTGTTGGGAGCAGACGTGTATTGAAAACAATTTGTACTAAACTTATTGATTGGAGATCCTGGACCATTTTGATGCAAATGTCATGGTGAATTTTACCAAAAATTCTGACCACGATCAACACGTCTGAACAGCACTGAAGTGCTGTATATAATTGACAACTTTGGAACGAGTTTAGTTAGACTTAAGAAAACCGACTTTAGCCCCAAAAAACTCTAAGTGCATTCCAAACAGGAAAAATTATAGGAAATTTGTGGATTTAAATTTAATAACAGCTGTGCATGCACATTTTAAACTATGTATATAGGCTGTGTGTCATAATTATGCATAATCCATTGAAACACATACTTCCACACGTTCATTGTCAATCTAATGTCGATAGCAGGAGGAATCAACTTCGAGGTGGGTTTAGAACAAACCCACCCACCACTGTTTTCATGCATAGAAACGAATTCCTAACTGTCTGTCTTCTAGGGCTGTCTAAAGGTCAGCCAGTTAAAAAACTGTGAAAGTAATTTGAATGTATGCCTGATAGAGGAAGTAGCTCTGGCCCCTGACCTATTGTCGAATTATTCAATCTAATAAATGACTATTCTATTCCCACATACATAATCATGTTCGAGTCCCTTATATCGGCCTTGGCGAATTAAATAAATCACTTAGTCATGTCATGGTTCGGAGCGAGGAGGAGTGGCAGGCGAGCAATGGGTTGCTCGCCGTCCGACCGTCCGGTAAACGTCCGGACTGAGCCCAAGTCGTCGACGGCGCGTAGTGTTCCACGCGCGCCTAAATGAGATGTCAGCAACCGTAGGGGCCCAGCAGGGTCAAAGCATACTGGAGCCAAGTGTCTGATTTTGAAAGGAAGACTCGACCCTGGGACGAAGGCAACGAAGGAACAGGAGTGAGTCAGTAAAAGTCTGACACTATCTCTCGCTCCATCCAAGAGCGAGATTAGTCATTAGATGATTTTCCCACCTAAAAAAAAAGTCATGTCTAGTTCACGTTGCTGCCATGCTCACCAGCCTAAAGCGAATTAGTTCACTCTATATTTAGATTAAAATATATTACAACCTTTCATAATTTTATAAGGATTATAGCTTTATAAAATGATTAAAAGTTGTGAGCTTTGGAAACATTAAACTGTATTTGTGGTTTTTTTTTCTTTTAAACTAGGCTCTCACTAGCAATTACTTCTGTAACGTGGGTGGGTCCACAAATCTAGTTACCTTGTGTATGTGAAATTACATGTTAACTCACATTCACAAGATTTGGGAGTACTATCTGTAGGCCTTACAAATATTTTTCCGTGACGGCATCGAGCCGGTGACACGCAGCGCCAACTGAACCGTAGAGTGTAGGTTCCGTGCCTCACCTTCAATGATCCAGGCTGTTATTTGTAGTACTTTTGACAGTCGTTACGGGCAACTAAGGGCTACCTATCATGTTATTCTAAACTAGGTTGAGGAGGTCTGTATAGTACTGGCAGTAGCTTTATGTAAAAAACTGTTTTTTGCATCCCATTACACAAGAAACTGTTCCTAGCAAAGTTTTAGTTTTGTTTTTTTATTTTTCATTATGGATAGGCTCGTGTAGTTGGCGAAAGTCTCGGCAAATAATATTCTGAGTAGGTATCAGAAACTCGCGAGTATAGTAGTAACTTGTAGCACGTTAGGAACTCTCGTAAATCCTTACCTTTCTCTGGTGACCTCCTCCAGCTGTCTGTTCTGGTCGAAGCTGATGTTTCTTCTCGTCTTCCACTTGTCCTCGCTGACGGATAACTCGTCGCGAAGACTAGAACACTGTTGACAAAATTATTTGTATTTAATTTTATACAGAACGATGCTTTAAAAAACTATAAGGAAGTTGGAGCAACAATGCAATACAATGTTGGACTGCAATTTGCCATATTTAAATAGTCATCGTGATCAGGAGTTTTGAAGTTTAATGGACAATATTAATTATTGAATTCGTTCTTCATCCATGTCCCCTGAAAAATAAATAATTCGTTTGATTCAGTTCAGTCAGAGTGTTAAAAGTAAGAAGTTCAAAACTTGTATGTAATCTCATTAATCGTATGTCATCCTCATTATACGATTGATACACGATTCACGAGAGATACCATTAATTTCTATAAAACCCATGTGATTAAACTATGCCCTGTAAACTTATACTGATAAAACATACCATAAACTTTCTCAATATCACCATGATGAAGTCACATTGTCAACTGCACAAACACTATGTCTTTAGTTCATTGAATAACAACTTTATTTGTAACACTTTTATCATACAACTTGTTAACTCGCACATTATGCACTGTTCTCGTCTGCTAATTGTTTATAGTCAGTATAAATTAAACTGTAAATTGTTCAACTTACGTCTGAAAATCGTGGAACACAATAAAAATAATTGGAAGGATATCAAATGCGGAGGTGCAGTTCTAAGGAAGTAGGTTCCGAAGTAGCTTCATTAACATGAAAAACCGCTGATATGAGTTTCTTTTAATTGTAACAGGTTTCATTGAACATCCTTTCATTAATGCCTAATGTCACCTTTTGTAGATTATTTTTTATGCTACCGTCATTGCTTTTTTTTGCAATGTATGACAAAGAGCAGGTTGAGTGTAAAGCATTCAGCTGATCCACGTCATTGAAAACATACGTATAAGAAGTTTTTAGTTTCAAAATGATCGTGCTACGTAAAACATTGAAGAAAGGCGATAAATAATACCGTAATGTATTCTCTATTTATCAGATGAAATGAATCTTCAAACAGAATCGATATTCAAAATCCCCCGCGTCAATATCAAACATAAACTGTGAATCTTTACGTCGATACCTCTGAGTTAAGTAAATAACAAAATAAACTCAACATTATTTCCTCTCAAATATTGTTACAGTACAGACTTTGTGTAAAATCACTTAAAACGACTGAATTAGATCACCAAGGCTGGAATTGGGTGTCGACCTCAATAGAAATAAAATTTATTACATCTTTACGTCATACACTCATTTAAAACTAAGAAAAAATAGAAGCACTTACATCAGCAGGACTAGATTAAACAGTCACACAAAAATATAATGCTACCCTCACAAATGTGAATCCAGCTGCGTACAAAAATAGCGAGAAGAAAAAAGATAGCCATGTGTGGGCAAACGGATGCACGTGTTCAATACAACACGTCAACACCTCTATTGTAAGGACAATAAGGGTTATTTCTGTATGTTATTGTTATAAAGCAGAACAAGTGATGATGCTAAGTTGCAGTGTTTGCTTGTTGTTACCGATTGATAATGAAGGGAGGGAGAATAAATGAGGGAATTTGTTTAACTTGCTCGTCGTGATCGTTAAATGTTTAAATATATGGTAATTGAATCGTCTGAGGTGTTAACAGCTGCGAACAATGAGAGAATGTATGTCAGTTGAGAAGCTGATTACTAATTCAAACACATGTTTTACAATTCCAACGGACAATGCCAAAGCGTAAAGCTAAGTTGGTAAGACAATCATCTTGTTAGAAGCCTGTTTAAGTTTATGACTGTGTATGGATTTCGCATATATGGCGAGTCCATAAATAAACATGGCAACTTCAATACAATGTTAACCACAATTAGTTCTTATATTAGTAGCTGACTGAAAGACAACGCGCGGTTAAAAGATTATCCTTTTGTGCATTATAGAGTGTTCGGTTTTACATAATTAGCGAAGGAGATGGCGGGACGAATTAGACAAATTTCGTCAGAACTGAAGAAAGAAGAGCAGGCCCGCGAAAAAAGGAGTGAAGCGAGGCCTTTGCCCAAGAGTAGAACAGAAAAAGCTAACAAAAAAAAAAGCATAAGCGTAAACATTGTTTCGATAAACCTATGTGATCTATGGACGCACTGAGCCGATTACGGAAATTCTCACTGATAAAACCATAACCATCGCAGAGTCATCATCGCAGGCATCGGATTTTTATCCTCGAAAAAAAATATTTTTCTTTTGGAATAGGCCAGGAGAGCAAAGTTACGGGAACAAGCTTGTATTCAATACCACGTGCGTACTATCAACAAATGAGAAATAGCATACATTACATTATCTACTAACATCTGGTACCCTAACCATTACATCTATCGTCTAATTGAAGTACGGCACATTAAAACGCCACCATCTGGCGTCACAAGGGGGTACATTTAAATGTCAAGTTCAATGCTCCTAATTAATAACTACTTTTTTCCCGCAGCTTCGAGCCCACAATCTTTCAATCCCGAACTGTGAATATTTCGGGGATAAAGAATAGCCTGTAAAACTTGAAGCTTTCTATCAGTAGTGAACGAATTTTCGGAATCGGGTCAGCAACCTAATTATGTAATTTTGACTTAAATATTATTTATAACCTAACTTGCTAATAACATAAAAGTGACAATTTGTATGTGTTTGTTACTCCTTCACGCTCAAACGGCAAAATGGATTTGGACGAAATTCGACACACGAGTAGACCTTATCCTGAAGAAGAACATAGGGTGTTTTTAATCCCGGGAGTATGATGATTTATATTCCCTTGAGATAATTGGAACTACATTAACGCTGGCAAAGCCGCTATTAAAAGTTGGTATGTGTAATAAAATACGTATTATAAAAAGTGAAATCACTTTGGAGTCGAAATTTTCCTCCACGTAGTTCTCTTCTGGGCACGACAGAAACGTTCCTAGAAGACTGATAGCATTGCCACGATGAACGGCAACGACAATGTTTTGGACAATGAACAAGCCACCTAATTGATTTGCACCACTTTTATAACAAACGTCTGATTTTGAAGGAAATACCTAATTCGTCTGCTCGAAAACCAAAATGAGTCAAGTCAGTCAATCAAGAACGTATGAGTATGAAGTTTATTGTAAAAATAAATGTATGCTCTTCTATAATCTTCCTGCCCTTGTCCCATGTTACTAGGGGTCGACGCAGACCGTTTTTTTTCTTCTATTCTGTCCTGTCTACTATCACCCTACCACTAACTGCTTCCCTTTTTTACATCTTTTCTTTGGTTTCCTCTCTACCCATCCACAATTTTAAAACAAATTTAGCTCTTTAGTATTACTTTCCACAGTATTAATTCATTTATAATTTAAATTTCTACAATAAAGCATTACTATGCCGATGTAAACATTGAGCTTCAAGTGGCAGTCAATGGCCCATCGAAAGCGAGGGATCGATTGTATTAATATGTTTATGATGTGTTTAATGGGGCGGGAGAAAGAATCTTTTGTGTTTAGCATAGGGGAGATTGAATTTTCGTGGCCTATGATGTTGAAATTGAAATGAAGTGGCGGTTTTTTTAGTCGTGCGATATAGGAAGTAAAAACATTAGTGTTGAACACCAAGTAAGGATGCGGTGTAAACAAAGCTCGTAAAGGAAGCTTAGCTTTTAGCTTTTGATAAACTTTGAATGTTGCAAGTAGAAGCAGAAGTCTTCCTAAACGTTACAGGAGCGTATTGGAATATTTCTCTACGGGAAATTTTAACTTAGAATCATTATTTAAAATATCAATATGGTTATGGAGTTTGAAAAATAAGATGTTTTGACTGAACTCGTCAAAAAATAAAAGGCCCGTTTTGACATTTGAGAAATACCCTAGAATGTAACTTGGAACGAAACTGAAAGAAACAATAAAATAATAATTACATAGTGTTTAAAAAAATACATACATGTCTCTTGGCGCATTAAATAATATGATGGAATATATTGCGAGTATTCTTTTTGCGTGTTTAAGTATTCGTTTTGACAGATGTCAAAACCGCTCTTTTATTTTTTGACAACTTTACTATGTCAAACTACGGACATTTTAGGACTAACCGTAACCTCAACAGAAAATAGAGAAAGAAGTCGCAGAGTGGATAAGCTAATCCTATTTAGATGAGTGAGTGACACATTGATGGCTTTCTGGATTAAAATTTAATACTGAGCCGCTGACATTTACGACTTTCGTGTGATGAAAAGCAGCTCACAAAGTCTTTCCCAAATTATAAAGGAATGTAATGTCTATCACCTTCACAGATCTTCAAGAATATACATTGAATTAGCAAGTCATTCATCTCAGTGAATACATAGTTCTATTATTACGCTCAAAAAACAAAGGTGAATGTTCATGCATCCAAAATAACGTCCTATCCTACATAAAAGTTGCGTGTACAGCGACGTTGACGGCCTAAACTGAACTGTTAAAAGAAATGGAGCTTAGAGTGTATAGCTTCATCGTCATGGCAAGTCCCTAGTACTTAAATTTGAAAGCTAAATAGCTGCAAACAATCGATAAAACGTGTCGATATAGCAGATGCTTAGTATTCACATTTGGTACGAATAAAATGTTCAGACCTAAACGAAAATAGGACGACAACTCAAGGGGAATACGTATTTTAAAATAACTAAGTGTAGACAGCTTAAAATGGGACACAGATTCTAGGATAAACAAATGTTTAGCATACTTGAACAGGGATGCGGAACAGTTGGAATAGTTTGAAAGAAAAAAAATGAATGTAACATTTTTTCAATGGCCTATTTTCACGTAGAGCTAAACTTTCATAGCGTAAAAGCTATTTTTGTTTGTATTAAGCCTGTGGCTCTGTTTATAAATGTTCTTGTTTGGAAAAATCTATAGAATATGATGAATTTACATCGTCTGAAATTGAAAATGTGCTGTAAAAACTTGTGTTCAATGTTGTAGCTTTAAAATATATAATTGTTTATTACAAGTTTTAGCCTATAATTTCCTTATTTACATAAGCAAAACAAAAACAATTCCACGCGTAAAACCACGAGCCGATAATAGCTTTGCACATAAATTCTATTTACGGCAGTTGCGCCCGTATCCTCCAACAGATTCTACGAAAACTGACTGCACCCCAAATAAATCACATTTGCTCTAATCATTCGATGCACAAATTAAAAACGGTCCCAGTGTAACGGCCAATTACATCTCACATGTCTAAAAACTGAATTCATGCTGAAATCAACCTTATTATATCACCGTAGGGTTTATATTTCCATGTGCGTAATTTTCCCGCGTAAATGACGTCATATGCGTCGCGTCGCGTACACATTACACGTCCGTCGCGGAGAGCGTTCGGCGCTGCACTGCACTTGTTTGACTGTTTGTTTATATGCTTGTGTTTGTTTAATGGCCACAAGATTTAGAATTCGCGGTTGATTGAGCTGTAAAACTGTCAATATTTATCTATTAGGACGATGTGTGAGGTATTACAGTAATCCGGGAGTTATCTTACTTCTAAATATAGGGATGGAGTTAAACGATATAAAACTATATGTAGTAACAATCAGTAGAAACAAATCTGTCTGCTTGTACTAGAACGGATGTTAACTTTAAACTTTGAGGGTGCGCTGAAAGGAGTAGCTAACGAAAGCTCTTACCACTTTAGATCTTTTAGGAGCCTTTTAGAAAACAGGCGAAAAGTGCGGAAAATTTAAAGGAAAGCAATCCTTTAAAGATATCCCATGGATAAATTTATTCACAAAACAGGTCAAGATTCTAGAGACACAAGGGTTTTATGTAAACCCCAAGGCTATCGAGCGACCTGCTAAATCGATGTAACCACATGTTATGAAGGTTTACCACGCGTACCAGAACTTGATATGCTTGGGATCGATTCGTGTCAAACGTCGGATTTACAGAGGCTTGAAACCATAAACGGATTCAGCTGCCAATCTTGATTTATTTAATAGGACATAACACTTGGATTACCAAGCGTTACGTCGTTTTACTGAACAAGATGCTTTGATCAAAAGGATGAAGAAAAATCAACACTTTAAAACTTTGTGTAGAGCCTAAAAACATTGTGAAGAAAAATATTACGAAAAAATAATTTATAAGCAATAAAATCAGAACAAAAACAAACTAGCAAAAATTTACTATTATGAATAGAAGGAAAAACTCGTCACAGTATTCGCAACCAAGGACTTTGTAAGAAAAGAAAACTAATCCGAGCAGAAGGACTAAATTAAACTCATTTGAAGAAACTGCAATCCTACAGACATTAAACAGTCTGTCTCTGCCATTACTGTTAATATGATTACCACAACAATTGTAGGACATTGTCCTATACTCTAATTCAAATCCATCTGCTCTAACGGTCATCTCAGAAATAATAAACCTGTCGTCAATTCAAATCTCAACGGTCACCACGACTTGTGTCATCTCACGTAACTTTTAGAAGTCAACCTATGCTACGCTCAGACTTTATTAGTACCAATTATGTCTAAAATTAAGAAAAAAGCCCGTATGAAGAGGCCGGATGTCACCAATTTATTTTTAGATTCTCTGCCGTTTTACTGCGGCAGGATAAGGGCGGGTGTTTGCCGTTATAAGCGTGCGGTGTGGTCTCAATCTTTTGTTTTTCGCTAATCTTGGAAAAAAGTGGTGATTTCATTGGGTTGGTTGGTATGTGCTTTAGATATTTGAGACGTTTAGGTTTCAGACATATTGAATGTTGATGGTAGATTTAAGTTCATTTTCTTGCCTATAAACAAACATTGTTTTGGTCTGTGGAATATATCGAGAAAACATTTTGGTTAAGGTTTTAAACAGAGGTGAAAAACAATGCCTTTACGTAGTCTAAATTGACAAAAAAATAGACATGTAAAAGTATTCTTATAAACTTAGGTATTTGCAAAATAAATATCATTAATCACAATATATCGCTCAAATTATGATCCTGAAGGAATTTCAGGTAGTGGTGTTCCATCAGGTGGGATCGCAGTCAAGCACTAGTCTATGTCATTAAAAAAAAATTTGAACAGTAGATATTTTTTTGCCACAGACGAGTCCAAAGATTACGCTTTTAGAGTGGAGCGTTATCATCGGCGCTACAGGCTTCTATAAAATCTGTTTTAACGTTTAACTCTGGTATCTATGCCGTAAGACTATGCATATTAGAGCACATCAAGTAAACAGCAGTTTCCATGAACGATACGAATTTTATGATACACAAACAAAATATTAAATGTGGAAGTTTATCAAAGGCAGGCAGCTGGTAGAGGGTTGAGTTTCTTCCGTGTTACCGGGAGGCACGTATGCCATGTATTACAGTTTGTTTATATTTTGTAACTTGTGATGTTTGGTATTCGGAGACTTGTGAAGTTTTTATGAGGAGTTTCCTTTACCTTTTAAGTTGATGTCCGTACATATATTCTTTATGTAGTAGATCTCATAAAAACACAGGACAAACATTTATAAAAACTAGTGTACAATGGCCGGTTTCATCGCACAGGGCAATCTCTTACAGACAACCAACGGATGGTCTGAACGTTGTCCGTGTTGTAACAGAAATAATACTAATATGACATAATAATATAAAATACATACAATACGAAATAATATACCAATAAATATTAAATATAATTGAGAAAGACATATAGAAGAAACAATTAGAATGAAAGGTAAGGCTCTTCTACCATATTTTTAAATGTTGGTATTGTATTTGCATTTGGGGGAGGTATATAGTAGTAGTATAGGGTATGTCCAGCAGTGGACGTCCATCGGCTCAAATGATGATGATGATGATGATGATTGTATGATCACGTCTTACTTCTATAGTTAATGCATTTTATTTACTAACGGAGAGCTTGAAATAAAAAATACTTGTCAAAGAAGAAAGTGTAATACATGTATGCGAATACTTAATTTTAAATCATGTTACTACAGTTAAGAAAATTGGCAAGAATTTTATGAGAACTAAGTTGTTTGGATAGGCAGGGGTCCTGTAAAGTGAGTCATACATGCTATCGACTTTGATATACTTGTAGCTACATCTGTCGACTCTCATTATTCACTACGATGACTCATAATGAACCTATACATTTTTTATATCACTTTTGTAAGTAATGATGATTCACATTATTACTAAGACTTTTTATTAAACCTGGAAAACCACAATTTTCACACCCACAGTCATATTGTGGACTAGTGGATCTGGTTTCCACAATATAAAACATTTATAGTATGACAGTCCTTATCTATATATATAAAAGGAGAAACTGACTGACTGACATATCAACGCACAGCCGAAACTACTGGGACTAAGAGCGTAAAATTTTGCATAAGGTTTCCTTTTGTGACGTAGGTGAGCACTAAGAGAGGGTTTTCCAAAATTCACCCTCTAAAGGGATGAAACGGGGGTCCAAAGTTTGAACGGAGAGACCTACTTTCACGCGGGCGAAGCCGCTGGCAGAAGCTAGTGTATACACAAAAAGAGAAACTGACTGACTGACATATCAACCCACAGCCGAAACTAAAAGGCTTAGGAGCGTGAAACATTGCACGAGTTTTCCTTTTATGACGTAGGAAAACACTAAATTCACCCCCTAAGTTGATGAAACGGGGGTCCAAAGTTAGTATGGAGAAACCTACTATCATGCAGGCATAGCTACTGGCAGAAGCAAGTCCTTACATATTTTAAAAACAATGTCCTCTATCGCGTCTGTCTGTCTGTTCGCGATAAACTCAAAAACTTTTGAACGGATTTTCATGCGGTTTTCACCAATATACAGAGTGATTCATGAGAAAGGGTTAAATACATACTAGGTACATGCACTAGAGACAAACCGAGAATTTCAAAGATTTCTAACACGTGTGGGAAGCTAGGGTGGGTCGCTAGCGCTAGTTAAACAATATAAAACAATCAACTGAGTATTGGAAATACGAAACTTTTTCAAATGGATAATTGTTTCTGGTCGTAAATTCTCCTACAGGTTCCCGCCCAAGTAACTATAGGAAAAGACTTTATTTGTTTATGGTTAACATAAGAAATTGACGTACAATGAACTGATAAACATCAAAGTGCTCGCGAAGTAAAAAAGGACTTGTGTGAGTGTCCAATTGTTGAAGTTTGTGTATCTCTTGAGGTATTATTCTATTGCACACTTTTTCCTTTTCTTTTCCTGTCGATGGATTTATCTTTTTCTGACTAATATTTGGCAACCCGTACAGCTCTATTATTGGCCTCGTATAAATCCTGGAAAGTGCAGGTGGTGTGCATGATGGGCAGCATAACAGGTGACGCATGTCCTGTGCAGCAACTCCACACTGGCATTGTGTTTGAGATGGGTCGAAGAAACCCCATTTGGCCAGATCGTTTTTGAAGCGATCAGCCTGGTTCCGCAGTCGGTTAATTGATTTTTAGATTGGCTGCTGCAGTTCGTATCCAGGGAGGAGATATTCTGATGGGGTGATGAAGTGTGGCGCATCACTCATCCTCTGCATTGTCTTGAGGTCGTAAATCGCATAAAACTTTTAAGGCCCTTTATAAGTGCAGGTTTTAGTTGTTGTTTGCATTCTATAACAGTCCATTATGCTGCAGATTCACTGTATAAATATACATGTAGAATAAGTGAGCGAGTAGCTTACATACGAAATAACTTTTCTAAATATACAGAAAACGTTTTACTAACAACGACAGAGCCATCCAGGTGGCTACATATTGACCGGACAAAATTTGAGTCAAATCGACACGAAAGAAGAAGAAGAAAAGACATGGAATTAACATGTATTCTTGTCAGTATTATGATTTGACATTTGTCCTATTAAACTAGCACGTTTAATTAAAATAACGTGATAGGAAGATTGAATTCTATTCTAAGCTTTGTTGTACTTTCATATTTAAGATTCCATGTACACTTTCGATAACATAAAAGAACAGATTTAATTTCGTCATGGACATACGAACATCTGTTATGTATTTTGATAAAATCTATTTAGAATTTAGCACACGTTACGTTTAAAACATTTTTACTTTTACTAGAACAGTGATAACGTGAAAGAGATTCACAGAGATTAATAGGTCAGTTAATGGTTCGAGAGCACTCTAGGTTGCGAGCGTGTTCGTATTAGCTTCTTTATCTCGAGTGCAGGCCTGGAGATTTCTCGGCGGTCGAGAGTCGTGCTAGACGTGGCATTGTCAACTCTTGTCCGTGGTGGTCACCATTTACTCCACTTTTTACCCGACTGCAAGAAGGGTCATGTTTCTTTGAGTGTAGGTATAGCGAGAGGGCGTGTCAGACTTTTACTGACTAAAACCCACCTGTGTTCCTTCAGTTGTCCTTTGCATTCCAGGGCCGCTGTAACTCTTCCGAATAATCTCGCAGCCCCTTTCTCACACACGTCTTTCTATACACACAGTCCATCTACAGTCTCTTTGTTCTTTTCCTACACTTTATAGACCACCAAATTCAAGGTCGCGACTTTTTTTACAGCTTAGACACTCTATCCAGTTCCCTCCAGTTTCGCTCCCGCTCTAGGTGGAACGAGAGGGAGTGTCAGACTTTTACTGACGAAACCCCACCTGTTCATTAATTGCGTTTCAGGGCCATGGTAACTCTTTCGAACAACACCGTAGCCCACTAACCAGTTTACTCCCATCATGACACCAATATTTATTGATTTGCTTTGACTCAACACTCTGGGTGTGCCCCACAAATTATATTAGTACTGCCATCTTTAGATGTTGCCAGTGCGGCGTTTCTATGCTCTGTGGGCTGTAACTATCGAGTATGGCGCGTACATTATGGACTTCTGAAGGGCATGATGAGGTAGTAGGGTGTTGCAAAGGAATGGTAGGTATGGGGAAATGGTTTAACGCAAGTGTTACGTAATTGAAGTTCCATTAGAATAGTTTTGATAGAATATCTGCCGGTACTTGACGCGAATCTCTGGTTAATTTAAGGCGCTTTTCATCCCTGGTTCATTTAAGTCACTTTTCAGCGTCGTTCCTGTTACATTATCTGCATCACGAATAAGTCGCAGTAATATGGACTCGTCATCGTCTTACTGAGCTTGTTCCGTGTTACTTTAGGTCGGCGTCCAAACAACGCAGCGTTGGAAGTCCTGGACACAAGGTAGATCGCTGACCTGGTGAGGGGCCGAGACGCAATGGGCCAGTCGTTATGATGACGATTAAGGGAGGTCTATGTCCAGCAGAGCACGGCTAACACGCACTTTTCTTCTGTTTTGTCACCCGTCACGCTATTACTAACCAGTGCCGTAACTAGCCTTTTATATGCCCGGTGTAAACTTCTATAACTGTGCGCCTTAGAAAAAGCTTTAATCTTACTTTAGCTTTAGCCTTTTATAAACAACGTAGTTAGCACTCCTAGAAGGGCGCGTCTTATTAGGTACACGATAAATATCGTATGCAACTACCAAGCAAACAAAACTCGATCATTTCTGTGCCCTTCCAGGGTCTGCGCTCTGTGCCTAGGCACCGCTGGCACCGCCCTAGTTACGGCACTGTTACTAACTCCCTTTTATTCCATATCACTTCTCGCACAAACCATCCATCTTTTCTTTAGCCTCCCTGTCCTTGACTGTTTCAGTAACATGCGTTTCACACTTTCCCTTCACAGTAATAAGGACTAGGCACATTAAACCCTCTATTTGCATTCAAAGTCAAGTCAGGTTTAAACAATGCTGAAAGTGCCTTAAGGTTGAATGAGCCCCGACAATTTTGAATTCATTACGGTCAAGCATTCAATACACAAAAAAAAAAATGACCAAAAAAAACAACATGACGAACCTAGACGATTATTGATTCTAGAAGCGTTAAATGAATAGCAATAGAAAACGTGATGTTATGTGTATGAGAAACTCATCATTAAGTTATAACAGCCGCACGGGTTGATTCCCAAGATTAAGCAATGTTTGACGAGGTCGGTAATGGATGGGTGAGCTTCTTAACATACCGAGATTCTTCCGTGCCTCGGAAAGCACGTTAAGCTGCATCCAGTTTGACTGGAAATGGAAGCTGTAACCAACTTAATTGGGCAAAGATAACGTACACATAGCATCAATAGGGCCTTAAGGAAAGTATGAAAATTATACACGCAGTCCTAGAAAGCAAAGGGCAACTGAAGAAGGTGTGGTATGGTCCACCTTAGAGCAAGAGAGAACATTAGATGGTTTCCCAACTTAAAAAATCACAGCATTAATCAATCTGTCTAGAGATTCATTGATGCCATGTGTACGTTAGTTTTAGTACAGTACGGTCAAAATATGTTGGCCACTCGGATACTCGAAAAACGCATTTGCCTTGGTTCTTAAAAATAATTATTGTACAGCCAATTGTTCGAAGCTCGGAGCGGCCAAGATATTTCCGCCGTACTGCACTTACCTGAAGAAAAAGTTTTGTCAAAACACTCATATTATCAGTTTTTTTTAATGTGGATTATCATCCAATGACTTCTCCCTGTCTGGGTGGAGCGGGAGGGCGTATCAGACTTACTGACTAAAACCACACCTGTGCCCTTCAGTTGCCCTTTGCATTCGTGGACTACGGTTTCCCTTTTCAGAAATTCCCCGCGGTCCTAGCGGGCATCGGCCCTGCTGGACCCCTACGGTTTACTGACATCTCTTTGAGGAGCGCGTGGATCACACACATATCAGTTGTAGTTACTGTTATACTGCCATTACGTAAAAGATACCCCTTATTCGGTTACTTGCAAATAAATCAATATTAGTTTATCACAAATGTGTGTCATGTGAAAAGCAAATAAACACTTACTATCTGTCCCCAGTTCAACTAGTTGGTGTCATCGACCGATGACCCACAGATAAGATAAGAATTGTACAATAATTGCAAAAAAATATAATACTACTATGTTCTGTACAACTGGGCTAGGATATTTAAGTTAGAAATATTTTCAAGCTTGTAGTTCTTTAGGTTATAATATGATAACATTTAGTATACTGTTCCTCAAGCGGTCTGTTATTTTGACTCCGAGAATACTTCGTTCCGTCGCTCGCTGGCAGACCCCGAGTGCCGACTATTAAGTATTGATAATGACCACGTTTGCACTTCGTCCGTAGGTGAAGTGGAAAGGACGCATACATCCACGAATTTTCTTTTGAGGTAAAGTGAAAGTGATCTTTTCATTAGGTGTTACATCGACAAATAAGCTTTTCCAGGAGTCTTCGGTGCGTCAAGAAACGATAGAACTTTAACGGTATGATTCCTACTTAAAGGATTGAACAGACGTAGCCTAGAACAGAGGAAAAGATAAAGAAAAGAAAGGAGGCTTTTACCCTGGAGTGTACTGTATTTTTTTCAGTGTACAATAAAGAGCATATGTATCTAACTATTGTTTAGTCACGGAGACACATATTTTTTGTACAATCTATATTTTACCTGTGCTCAAATAAACAGACAAATAAATCTAGGTACTTATTATGTAGCGACTTAATTTCATAATAACCGCAAGGCTAACAGAAACAGCACCAAATATTTATCCTAAACTTACAAACTGAAACAACATATCTTGCGATCATTGAGGGTATGCATAGTTCCTCCCGTTCCATCATCATTAATGGCAAAGGGAAGCCGCCCCGGATGCGCATGTTATGCTTGCATTGACCATAGCATCCGGCAATATAACACCGATAAATAATTAATAACAGCTAATTATGTGGGTCAACGGACGATTTCAGACCAACTATGGCTTATTAGGCAATGTGTTTCATAAACCATGGCTAATTTGGGGAATATGTTTTTGAATAACACCAGGATTTACTCCGTTATTGCTCGGTATTAAGCTGTGCTGTACCAATATTAGACTAAGTGCTATGGACTTATAAACGGCTTCTGCCCATCATAGTGAAGAACTTTCTTCAAGGAAATCATAGACAATATCAGTATTGATACGAGAATAAAATTTTATTAGAGTTTATCGACACGAAAAAAGAAGATTACCCAGTTTTGATCAGCTGATTGATTTACAGAAAGTTATTTTTTTTTTGAGAGTTGACAATATCTTCCCTAATGAAAGTTGTTTCTTAGCGTGGGCAGAAACATTTCTGACACACACCCCTTCAGGCAATACAAGGGTGGCCGTCAATCTGACAATAACTAGAAAAATATATTTTTTTAACAAACAAAAAAATATAGCTTGTAGAAAAAAGTTTGCGAAGTCAACAACTTAATGAGAACTAATTGCATAATAGCAATAAATTAGCCAGACAAATACGCCAAACGGAAACAATCCAAACTTGCATGAAACAACACTAGCAAGACGACCATAGTAAAAAACTAATTTCCGCCTTACGACTCAAAGAATTAGGTAGATTTTTCCTTGATATTGCGGTATCCTAGATGCAGTAGTTACGCATTGTAAAAGGGTTATGACGCGCGTTTAGTGCACTGTTTATGTGAGACGAGTAATGCCGCATTCTTAACGGTTTTGTTCTACTAAAATAAAAGGAAACGAAGATTTTTCCTCGGAAAGCGCCTGGACAAAGATTTAACGATGTGTGTTATGGGTAGCGCCACCTGCTTTTGGTTAGGGGCAGTAAAAAATATGCTTAAACTTAGACATGCTTGTTGCGATAATTGGTAAAAAATCTTTATTTGATACCTAACACAGAATTTGAAGTTTTATAAGAGAAACTGGGATATGTCCCCGCAAACGCAAATTAAAATCCTTCTTTCCTCTATAATTTTCACAATCAGAGTGTGACATTGAAAATCGCGAACGCCAACTTCAATTTAATTTCAATGCCTTCACAACTATTGGAACAGAAAAGTGGATGATCACTTCTTGCAGCCATCATAAACGCTGACGTCAATATAATGTTATCTCACGTGACATTTGATTGCGGCGCGGGCGCATAGTAAATAAATGTTAAACTTAAAATTAGAATGCGGTTCAGTCAACTCAGTGCATCGCTCCCAATTCATCAGCGAATGCACAATACAAGTAGGGCTACGTTTTTGACAAGCAATTAGGAACAAATGGGACCGGGCAGGTGTCAGTTTGTGTTCAGCGAAATTTGTTATGATGCGTACTAAAACTGCAACATGTACACGTCTACAGTTTGGGCCTTTTAATTCTATGTAAGACGATTTGGGCGATATTTTAACCAGCTTGTTTCCTGAAGGATGGATAGGTGTTAGAGATAATAAATACTATAATGTTTAACATTCAGTTGAGCAGATTTTTATTATGGATACGCTCGGGCTAGACCATTATCTCACCTGATGGTAAACGATGGAACACGCTTGACTACTTCGAGAACTGGAATAACCAACTTCCTGAAGACTGGACGGGTAGGTTTTACAGACTACTATACCGTTTATGATATGTGACAAGCGATGAGTTTTTGTAATCTTTTTGTGAGTCTAATCTTTTGAAGAAAACAGAGTTTTTGCGGGATTTGGCTAGTTTTCTTTTTACTAAATGTATAAGTCGGGTCCTAATATAGAAAATGGGTAATACAATTTTCAGTTGGCGTTTCTTTTTGATATATCCAAATTCATTTAGGTATGCATGGATGATTCAGGTCATCTATACATACCTTAATCAATTTATACACAAATAATGACGGAATTTTAGCACAAACTATTATAGTTCTAGCAGAACACATAACAGATACAGGGAATGTTAATAAGTCTGAACACTGAACAGTCTAGTAATATGGGTTATTGTGTCGCTGCACACGAGGCTAGTAATCTCTCACTATTTCTGCACTGTGCACTACCGCAATCTTTAGCCTACGCAACGTTTAAATGTAACACATGATTTGGTACAATAGATGCTAATAAAAATAAAATACAGACGGAAAACGAAAACAAAAACTTTTTCTTTCTAGACACAGATCTTTTATCTCCGAGTTACTGGACATAAATATAGGGATATAGGGAGTAAAATCGTATATGGATCATTGTTATTATTTTCTTGCCCGCATCTCAATTTGGCATCAGTGCAACATGATATTTTCATACTTTTTTTTAGTCGAGTTCTACTAAAATGAAAATTGTATGAGTACCAAGTCACTCCCTGCACTGCTGTGTGTGTGGAATGATAAGAATGGATAAAGTGAGAAGTTAGTATAATAGAGGAAGTTTGAAAGTGGCTCCAGTGACTGAAAATTGAAAGGGAAGCGTTTGTCTTGGTATGGTCAAGTGAAGAGGGGTAAAACACTTGTTACTAAAAGAGTTATGAGTATACATGTAAATGGATAGAGAGAGAGAGGCCAAACAAAAGATGGATGGATTGTGTGAAAATTATATATGAAAGAAAAGAGAGTCGGTGATAGCGTCCCTGTTGCAGGATAGATTGAAAGAAAAAAAAACGTGTGACGCTAACCCTAAGCAACACGGGACAAGGGCAGCAATATGATGATAAGCTGCTGCAATGTTGAAGACCATATTAAATCTGTGGTCTGTCCACCAGACACACATATCTTACTAACGTTTTAAAGCAACACTGTAGTCGACTATTCTTAGCCAAGCACACGTTCTAACACACCGTATTCTCACAATCAAACAAACTCAAACGCGAACGTTTACGTTACTTTAATTAACCGTTACCAGGAACACGACCAAAAAGTGAGTATTGTAGACCAGAACGTTGGCTCAGATTTACGAGTGACCAGTCATGGGAGGGGAATCCGAGGGTGGCTCGTATTTATAGAGCAAGTTGTCTAAGTGCATGGGAATTTATTGGTCGTGCAAGGGATTTAGTGGCACGACGAATGAAGGTAAAAAGATGAGTGAGACGCTTCATTGTAGATGCAGACTACTGATATTTATAAGTTGTTTGTTATTAGTTCAAGTTTAATTGGGGTTAGTCATACACGTCTCCTTTGATGAAGAAATAGTTTCTTTGATGCTGCTGGGATGAAAAATGACAGCCAGTCCTGTCAGTATACAACACATTATGTATGTAAGTTATGTCAATATTTGATAAGAATTATTGTTGAGTTATAAATGTGTCGGTCGAGCCTTATTGACACACGTGACTTCGGGTCAAGCCGACGCACCTTATCTGGGTGCACTATAAATCAATAATACTCCCAGACAAACCCAGAAGATCGGTTTTGTGTTAAGGTAGAGCATAATAGAAATTGAACAGACCACTACTACTCCACAAATAACAGACACAGACAGACTATTACTGTCATTTATTATGAAAATATATTACATTTTGATACAAGTGGAGAAAGTTTGCGACAATCTTTTTCAATAAGTACACTTACGAAGAAATAAATAAACGGGAGTTAAGGCGCGACTCGTGGGGGTCGCTTAGCTCGCTTAGCCTCATACGATAAATACAATAAATTGTGGCGGGAGCGAGCTCACGCACTTTTACGCACTAGTGCTGAAAACAGTTAAGTACGTGCCTAAAAGCGGTAGGGATAAGAGCGGGTGAATATATGATAATATAGCCCTTAGAGTATTGGAAAGCCCACTTTAAAAACCAAACTTATTATATCGGTGCATTTATTCCATAATTATGTTTTATTTGCAATGTAGTACGTATTGCCAAGCATTTCATACCTACTTATCCAATATATTTAACTTTATTAATTGTCTACCAACCAACTTAGTTTCGTTCAACCATGTCTAACACAGAGGTGCAACAATACAATTCATATCACGGTATCAACAAAAGGCTGTCTAAGTGGGTCACAGGATAGTGCCCTACGTCTGTTTATAGACGCTTAGACGGGACAGGACAAGCGTACGGGGCGCTGTCAATACAGCATGTACCGTCCGTCTTTACAAGCTGGAAATACGACTCAATAATGTGGGAATTCTGACTTGTCGAATGTTCTCGTGTTTGATTTAACAGAGTACATTAATACCCCGCTTTACGCGAGGGATACGTTTTGCAAAATTCGCGTTAATTGACATTCGTATACCTACATAGGGGACTACACTTGCATTGATTGTCTTCCTTCCCCGTTAGTTTCATAAATCAGTTGGCTAAAAGTGCGGCGATGGTAATAAGCTTTGAAGTTTTGTCTCTAGTCCTTAGGTTGTAATACGGACAGAGGTAGTGTTTGAAGGAAGAAACATAACATACATTTTTAAATCTTTGGACTTATTAAAAGCGATTGGATGTCCTGGGACGTGGTCTAGTTAGTAATGTATATGTATAAAGTTACACTTAGACCTTAGTTAATACTTGTACATAACTTTATGTGTACATTTAACGAATCTGCGTAAAAAGAGGTATTTTAACGCGAAATTTGAAATTCACGTATAACCGAAACCGCGTCTAACGGGATTGCGTAAAGCGAGGTATTACTATACTGAGACGAGACGAAGAAACATCAACATATTCATGTTGTTCGTACTATAAACACATTTATGCCTTAAAAAGTAGTTCCTTTTTTAAAATCATTTGATTCACTTGATTTTGGTAGTCAAATCAAAAAGATAACAAAATGCCTGAATATTAAATATTGATGGTGATACAAATTTCTGATGAATGACTAAGTCTCATAATGTGATTGCTTTCGAAGCTAGAGATTTAAACTTCTAAATCTTATAGTAAAGACAACTCGAATAAAGCTAACATGTTTCAATAGATCTCATTACCTACTTTATTATCACATATTTTGACTACTATCTGCAATGCAGACGGATTTGGAAGCATTCAGCGGTTGTTGATAAACGTAATAATAAAATTTGCTTGTTTAAATTATGTTTTATTGCCATTGGCTTATAGAAATCTTTTTACCTCACTAACAAATCTACATTTCCTCGCTAATCTCGAACACTTGATTCCACCACCAATAACTAAACAAAACGCACAACATCTGCTTACCTCCTTTTCTCCCTGCGACTTGACAGCGTCTCCATGTATCTTGTCTCTCAAGGCGACCAGCTCTAGCGGCCAGCTCGACACCTCGGCATCAGGGTCCGACAGAAGCACCTGGTAACAGACGGATTTGGTAAATATGGTACATCGGCATTGTTTCTTTAGGCAATACTATCATCATTCATCATCATCATCATCATCATCATTTCAGCCGAAAGACGTCCACTGTTGGACATAGGCCTCCCCCAAGCGTCGCCACAACGACCGATCCTGTGCTTCTCGCATCCACCGCACTCCCGCGACCCTCACCAGGTCGTCGGTCTACCTTGTCACCGGTCTGTCAATTGACTAGCCTGTTAGTTTAGTGGTTAGTGACCCTGACTGCTATGCCGGAGGTCGTGGGTTCGATTCCCACCGAGGACAAATGTTTGTGTGATGAGCACGATCATTTGTTCTGTGTCTGGGTGTAATTTATCTATATATGTATGTATTTAAAAATATATAAGTATTTTTATCAGTTGTCTAGTACCCATAACACAAGCTCTGCTTAGCTTGGGACTAGACGGCGTTGTGTGATAGTTGTGGAATATTATTTTTATATTATTATTATTATAGCCCTTTCCATTGCCCTTTGGGTGACTGTAAGCCTTCTGATGAGGTCCATTGTAAGCGACCATGTTTCAGAGCCATATGTCATCACTGGCAATACGCACTGGTCATAGACTTTCGTCTTGAGACACTGTGGTATGTTGGACGAGAAGATACCGCGCAGCTTCCCGAACGCTGCCCAGCCGAGTCGGATTCGACGGTTGACCTCTTTCTCAAAGTTAGACCTACCCAACTGGATTGTCTGTCCCAGGTAAACGTAATCGTCTACAACTTCGAGTGCAGAGTTTCCGATCTTGATCGGAGTGGGTGCTACTTGATGGTTATTTACTATGACTTTGGTTTTGTCCATGTTCATTTTAAGACCCACTCTTTCGGAAGCTCTACTAAGGTCATCGAGCATTGTACTGAGCTCCTCCGTAGTTTCAGCCATGACTACTATATCATCGGCAAACCGAAGATGTGTGATGTACTCGCCATTGACATTAATGCCTAGTCCACTCCAGTCCAGAACCTTGAAGACATCCTCCATTGCAGCCGTGAACAGTTTCGGAGAGATGACATCTCCCTGCCTCACGCCCCGCTGCAGAAGGATAGGTTTCGAGGTCCGGTCCTGAAGTCGGACTGACATTGTGGCGTTTTCGTACAAACATTTCAGCACTTCGATGTAGCGATAGTCAATCTGGCACCGTTGGAGAGACTGCAGTACAGCCCAAGTCTCGATGGAATCAAAAGTTTTCTCGTAGTCCACGAACGCTAAGCATAGAGGCAAGTTATACTCCTCGGTCTTCTGTATAACCTGCCGAAGCGTATGTATGTGGTCTACGGTGCTGAAACCTTTTCGGAAACCGGCTTGTTCGGGAGGCTGGAAGTCGTCGAACCTGCACGCGAGACGATTCGTGATGACTCTGGAAAACAGCTTGTAGACATGGCTCAGAAGTGAGATGGGCCTGTAATTCTTAAGCTGGGCATTGTCGCCCTTCCTAAAGAAAAGTACCACCACACCTCTGCTCCATGCCTGTGGCGTCTTTCCCTCAAGTATGACGGAATCGAACAACCTCTGAAGGGCCTTTAGGACCGGTTTTCCACCCGCCTTCAAGAGTTCGGCTGTAATTCCGTCGTCACCCGACGCCTTGTTGTTTTTAAGCTGCTTCAGAGCCACCCCAATCTCGTACAGGCTGACGTCCGGGATATCTTCGGTATAGTGTCGAGTTAATCTAGCTCTTGGGTCGTTTGCTAGATTCGTTGTGGGGTTTGTGATAGATGTGTACAGCTAGCCATAGAATGCCTCGATCTCTCCCAGAAGCTCCGATTTGGCGGATATGACTCTGCCATCGTCGGTCTTCAGTTTCGTGAGCTGGCTCTGCCCTATAGACAGATCCCTTGCGAAAACCTTGGAACCCTTATTCCGCTCAATCGCATCCTTAATCCTTTCGGTATTAAAGAGGCGGAGATCGCGTTTTAAGGACTTTGAGATCCGTCTATTGAGCTGCCGGTAAATGCACGCATCGTCTGAAGACTGCAGAATCATCTCACGCCTCTCTTTCAAGAGTTCGAGAGTTTGATCAGATAGCCTTTTCTTCCTTGTACGACGAGTCTTAAAAACCTTAGACCCGACCGTATGGACAGTTTCCACGAATCCATCATTGTATTCGTCCACAGAGCCACCTAGGCACTCGAAACGATTGTGAAGTTCGAGCTGAAAGCTCTCGGAGTTTTGAATTTGGATCTGTGCTGGACGGAGCGTAGACTTCATCAGTCGAGATCTCTCATCATTATTTCAGCCGAAAGACATCCACTGTTGGACATAGGCCTCCCCCAAGCGTCGCCATAATGACCGGTCCCGTGCGTGGCACATCCATCGGATTCCCGCGATCCTCATCAGGTAATTGATCCACTTTGTGGGAGGCCTTCCAATGCTGCGTGCTTTAGGCAATAATGATTTGAATACTGCATTTTCTGGAGGTAATATCATATCGTATACATATACCGATAAAAGCTCCACAGGGATAGCTTGAGCATTTTTAAAAAGGTTAGCTCCTCAGAATAGTGGGAGCGGTCATCATTTACTTAAACTGTGCTCTCTTGAAATTAATACACTAAGACACGTAAAACACCCAGGAGTCTCGCAATAACATGATAACAAATTTTATTTGTCACGTTTGCAATCTTGACTAGTCGACGTTGCGCGTTGTGGGTTCGTTTCCCGCACAGAACAAATATTTGCATGGCTTGCAGATAGTTATCCCGGGTCCGGATGATGTAAGTTTTCATATTTATCAATGCATCCACGATTATATCGAAAAACGTTTAGTTCTTTACTACGATCATTAGCCTTATAAGAATCCACATAGCACATTGTTGCAATAATTAGAACCTGGTGAAAGCGAAAACTTGCAAACTACAAGAATAGTTGACACTTAATATGATATACTAATATATACTGCCACTTGGTTCAAACGCATAAAATTCAGACACAACGGAACGTACGACAATAAGACATTAAAAACCTAAACTTACGATCAAATCACCCATGTTTCACTTTAAAAAGTTATTAATGAAATCACTTTTATAACATAACACAATCACAACAAATCACGTAGGTAGAATATATCCCGTCAATCACGAGAGATGTGACTGCACTCGCTTAAGGAAAATAAATGACTGGTTCTGTGCCACTTTTGACCCCTTATCAAGCAAATTGATAGCCCAAACAGTAGGCGTCTAAACAAAGGGAATAAATGATGTTTGTGAGTGATTAGTTAATTATATAATACCGTTCTTAAACTTGCTTAATGACCATTGTTTTCTATAGGAAAGGATGCTAAAGATGCTTTCCTTAATGCTGTTGTTTACGCTAATGGAAAACATAAATCACAGCATTGATGATTGTATTTGTTTTTTCATAATAACATCGCTTATTCATATGCATGTATCTAAAGTATGATTGTACTTATTTCTTTTCTGTTCTATCTTCCTCTTAAGGTGCACCACCACCCTAAGGTCGACTGGTAGATAATGTCTAAGGCATTAAGTCTGTACCTACAGTGTTTTTTACTAGTGCATAAAGTTTTAATAAATCTATTGTATTAGTATCCCATTGGTTCTTAACGTTATAATGAAGTTGTATTTATGGCTGCATTTACTAATGACAGAGCCCAAATAAATGGGTAAAGATCAACCCGCGGCGAAGGTGGTGTGATGATTCTGATCACTTTGCAGGTCAAGCTTGGCCAAAGATGGCGCAAGACAGATGTTTGGACGGAGAAAGGTGACACTTTAGCCCAGAAATGGGATACTTGACACTTAAGGATACTTATATAGGCTAAGGTAAAACAGATGTTTCGATCGTCACGTTTACGTGTTTAGTGTACTTATTACTTGTTTATCTTCGTTTATTAAATTTGATTAATTCTGGAGAGGTAAAGAAAATAACAACAATTATAATCTCTTATCCATATTATAATTTAGCAGAATTATGTCACATTTATATTATACTTGAATTTTCTAATCTAAACTGACTAATGAGCATGTCAGTTATCTGATTATATAAAATTAAAACTTTAAAATTAGAGGATTTACAACTGAAAACAAACTTTTTCCGCCAGATCATTGACCTAAATAGGAAAAAAACTTCGTCCCCGAGACAGCGTGGAGCTTAAAAATGAGGTCAGAAGCGCGAAAAATGTCGTCTATAGTCTGGAAACATGCCAGGGACGGATTGACAATATTTGTAAATGGCGATGAACTGCAGACGATGACTGTACATGCGCGAATATATTTAGATGCCGTGAGTAACTTTTTTGTTTCTTGTATTTTTGCTTTAGATTTAGGTTTAAAATTTGTGTTGCTGTGCAGTTTTAACGTAACAAAAACATTAAAAATACTAACTTTATTTCACATAGACCTACATGGGCACTTGATAAAACGTCAGAAGCTAGTGCACGGAAGCTAGCCAGCGGAAACATCAAACTTGATATATGTATATCTTCAAAATACTTGATGATCTACAGCTAGTTTGTTGAGATCAGTTGTGAACAGGATCTACTGGCCGACCATAAAGTTTTATAAAATAATCTTATTGCAAGAGAGTTTTGCTTCCATCTTAAAGTAATATTACTTCATTTTGTACCATGAGCGATTAACTCAGTTTTTTTTTTTATTTAATTGATATATACTAGTGCTTGACTGCGATCCCACCTGATGGTAAGTAGTAATGCAATCGTAGATGGTGAGGCGCACTAATTTATTGAGAGCCTATTCACTCTATTCACTAGTATGATTGTATTCCTGCTAAGGGCTGAGAAAGAATGAACGATTTTAAAGATTTTGTCTAACCTGCTAAAACAAAAAAGACACGTGTATATGTTTATAGTCCGAATCGCTATACTGAAGTTCACCGTAAACCAATAAAATACATTTAACTCAAAAGATGCCTTGCTAAAATATATTTTCAAAAGGATCTAAGTAACTTTCATAAAAAGGACGTAATAACTTTCAAGATTTTACATTCATAAAGTAAAAAAACAATTTTAAAAAAGCTGCGAGCGACTACGTAGACATTTAATTGCACGTTAGTGTGAATCGAAACATGCATTCGGAATTCGGAACGTTTGTTTACATTAATAAAATTCTTATCAGTGTTGATTTGTGGAGTGTGATTTTGAAATATTAAAATTATTTCAAGTGCTTAAATTTAGAGTAATCTGTCTTCAAGTGGTCGGTGTTCGAAGCTGACAATTGAACCCACGAAGTAAAATGCTTATTTTAAGTTTGAAACTTATTGTACATGGACATCAAGGAATCAAGGTAAAGTTAAACAGAGTATTCCAGTGAAATAACTTGTTGATCGTGTTGTTGTTCGGATTCAGTGTTATCTGCTTTCAGAAACTCAAAAATATCATATACGTTCGCCATCTAGAATACAATACTAAATTAATAACCCACGCATGTACTAAAATCACTAGATTAAACAATTTTATTTCGATTAAAATATTTTTTATTAATATTATTTATTTGGAAAACAATAATAAATTCGCTGCGTCCGAGCAACTTTTTTAAGCCTGCTAATTTGACGTAAAAACAATACTGCTAGCGGTCAAAACTCCCGATAGGGTAGGAAAAGAACGAACTTTTTAACACTGACGTCATAAAAACGCTAAAAAAACATTTTAAGTTAATTTTAAAACATTTTCAAAACGTTTTAAGATGGTAATAAGATTGTTTTGAAGGCGTCATGGTACAAAAAGCACAAGTAAGATTAAAACAGAACTGCTATAAGAGCTTGTGGTCGCCCCCTTAGACTACTGCTAAGCCACCACAAAAGCTTGAACTAAACCCCCATGTCAACAATAACAAGAAGTAATCAACGATCTTCCAGTTTTCTCCATTCAATATTTTTTCAAAAAGGAAAACACAAGCTCTATAAATTTATAAGAAACTCCATAACATAAATCAGTGTGAATTAGGTCAAGACGTCAGTAGAGTATTCAGTGGCCGTCGCTCATCCCATAAACACCTTTCAGCTTCATGAGAACCGATAATGCTTTATGTAGACGATTATATTTATAACAAATAATATTGACTTTGGTAATAAAAAAATAAATGTATTTAGTTCTATCGTTTTCCAGCGTACTGTTTTTTTTTAAATGTAGTCTATGGTTCTCGTTGAAAGTGTTGTTTTTTTTTTTTCACTGAAAGAGTAGGTACCATAATCGGATGGGTACTTCCAAATGTTACTTTTTACAAACAAGTTTACCTCTTCAACATGCAGTGACGCCTGGACAATTTTAAAGTCAAGGGCCCAAGGATTTTTTATCACTTAAAGAGGCTTTGCGAGACGTTGCCTCATTTACAGAGGGCCCCGCGGAGAACGTGCCGCAATCTGTCTGCAATATTCGTAATACTGAATAGATAGATAGATAGATATATTCTTTATTGTACACCAAAAATGCAAATTACATTAGGAACTTAATATTAATATAGTGTCACAATGGGCGGTCTGAATAATTAATTGTCTCACTTGCCTCAGCAAGTATTGAGCTAAATAATCCCAAGTATAGAGATAAACATAAAAAATATCTAACAAATATATCTCGGTTATTTATTATGTATAACATCATTTATTATTTTAAGTAACGTCACTCAACTCAATCTAATATCAGTAACAAGATTTCTCGCATGTCCAGGATCCATTAACTAGGTTTATTCAGTCTTTCTACGAACTCGTAGACTCAATATCCTTTTATTTACATTTTTTTTTCACCCACGGCATTCCTATTCCTTTTATTTCAATCCTGCCCTTGAGTGAGTTCACGAAATAGAGCAACGAATCGGATTTGAACTGACAACCTCTGAAATACCACTTAGGCGCCATAGCCGGCGGACAAGATAATTTTGGAATGGAAGCTGAGAATTGCCAAAGAAAAATATATAACGTCTAATCAACAGAACAAAGACTATGTTACAGATTTTTTTATGGAACAAGATCGATATGTCTATAGATAAAGACGCTAATACATTGGTCTCCGAGTAGCCAATTTGATGGCAGAATCATAAGTGGGTACGATTAATAGAATAATCAAATACTCTTTGAATGTCTGATGATTTGTGAGAAAACTGATTGAATGGCTTAATTATATATTTGTGTTAATTGGTCACAAAATTTGTGTCTAATCTGTGTAATTGACCTTTTGTCTCGTTAAAAATAAATAAATTAACAAAGTACCTATGTATGTACTATATATAACCTAAACCGGCAGAAAATACAGGTAAATGAATATGATGAGATGAGGCACATGTACTCAAATAATGTAGTTTTCTGAAAGTTTACAAACGGGTGGGTCTACAATAGAGGAGTCGAGCACGAGCGGAGCATGAGCCGAGCTCAAAATTTGTGTAGTGTGGAGCGATTCTACAGGAGCCGAGCACGAGCGACTGAGCTCCTAGCGTAAACCCACATTTATAATGCTCAAAGCTTATATTATTAGGCGTATTTAAATGAGCCCATGGCAAAATACGTTTGAATTTAAAATGTCTTTCAAAACTAACTAGTTATTACCATTACAAATAAGAATTAGGATATCAAAAACAATATGTAAAATAACTTACACGTCTCTTGTAAAATGGTAAATGATTTCGATCAGGCATTTCACATTTTAAACAGTCCAACACACACAAAAAGATACTATTCTAGAGTTCTACAAATATTTATAACTTCAATGTCTCAGTCACAGTCCCTTCAAAAATATCACCAATAGATTTCATTGTCCGTCACAATTGTACACTCTAACAAAAAAAAACAGTCACATTTATTTACAAAAAAATCGCTTAAATTAAATCTGTCACTTAAAAAAAGGAGGGAAAAGTCCTTGTTTATGATTTTCTTTTTTTTTCGCGATTGTAGTAGTGAATGAAGCGTGTTCCCGCCAACTGTGGGAAGAGCCTTGCTCTATTTGAGAGCATAGACCACGCTGGTACGACGGCGGAGTTTTATTAATGGTGTACCGAGATGGCACCAGGCCAATGCTTGGCCTGATGGCAGCTACTGTACTCACTACGGATTACTGCGGAAGATGTTTTATTTAATTTATTTTTTATCGATATTTGAGTTGATGGGAAACAGACTACAGTGTTCATCTAAACTTCTAAGCAAATATCATAAAGAGGTAAAGTTGTTTGTTTGTTTACGCTGCGAAAATAAGATCCGAATATGATGTGATAAACATCGCTAAATACCATAGATTCATTTATTAACTTCGAAATCCTTACTAATATTATAAATGCGAAATTAACTCGTGTCCGTCTGTTTCCACTTCACATCTTATCGGTTAATCGGATTTAGATTAAACTTGGTACATAGGTAGATCATGTCCTGGATTAACAGCATTATACTTTTTCTCCCGGGATTATCTTCCCTTGGAACAATTTTCTACTATCACGCGTGCGATGCCGCTTACAGCAGCTGGTATTTTTTTTTAAATCCAATGTTGTGACGTAATTGTTGTAGATTTCCGACTTAATTATTGTATGATCCTTTATCTGAAATTATTCAGTTTAGGCGCCGTTTAGAGTTTTAATATTAGCAACCTGAAACTTTGGGACACCCAATAACAATCAGAAAGCTTCAAAACTGTAACCCAAATAAATCAGTGCGAAAAATCTCCGAGAAGAGAACATAAAAATATCACCCGAATTACTTCTTAGAAGTCGTTAGTCATTACCGTTATATATGTGGGTTAAGTGAATCAACGCGAACTACTTATTCTAGTTAGTTAAGACTGTGGTTTGGACCACATAAAATGTTTTATGGGTATTTTAGCTGGTCTATTTACAAAAGCGAGTGTATGTACATGTTATACGAAATTGCGTTGGTGTTTTGTGGGTAATATTATGTTAGTTGAAAGCGTTATTTACTATATATAATTAGGTATATTTACAGTAATAAAGTTTAAATATATATTTTCCTCAAGTCATCCCCACATAGATGCGTAGAAAGCCATATTTTGTTCTACAAAATGAAGCTTTTAGTGTCAAAGTGGCGCTAAGTAGTAAGTACTACCACTGCTATTTCAGCAACTAATGAAGCAATTAGTTTGTCTACATGGCTAGAGTGGCCATTACAAGCACTTTGAACAGACTACTGAAACTTTAAATATTATAAACGAAGCGTACTAATGCGTTGAAGTGACGCCCGGTTTGAGCTGTTGCTGTCAAATATCCAGAATTAAAATACCGGCGGCCAACTGTCTGCTAGTAGTGCCAGCATAAACATCGGAATGATAATACATATCAACATTATACCGTCTGTCGTACCATTCCTTGAGCATTCATCAGAAGTTTCAAGCTGATCAACTACATATTAGTTAGGCTCTATGCTGGCCAAGAAGAACAATAAACTTTAATATTACTGACATAAAGTGCGAACGAAACACAAAAGTTCTATCTAGGAAGTCTGGCTAACCTTTTATTTTCTGCTCGTTCAATTTTGCACTCTATGTTTCTAAATACAAAGTTCATTATCCTATATTATCTAATTTGAGTTCCTTTATGACTTTTCTAAGCTTAAGAATCCATCAAAGAAAAAATCTACTACTACTTTGGAAAGTAAAGCCAAAGACATAATCTCTCAACATACCTGCAACTGCTCCTGCAGATGGTTCACAACTTCCTGCCTGACCTCATCCCTCACCTCCTCCAGCCTCTGTTCCAGCTGCGCCTCCATCTTCTACGTATGATGACGTCGCAGCGGTGACGTCACGCCGTTTAGTCACACACGAGCGTGTTAGTGGCATTCCAAGCATGCAGGAGAGAGACAGAATGAGCTTTAATAAGTGGTTGAATAACGAAAGTGGATTGGTGGGGGTGGTTGAATAACAATTAAAGTGAATAGAGTGGTAGAGGCGTTGAAAAGGGGGCATTTTTTTAGGTGAATTGTAGTTTATGTACTGAGGATGGTGTTGTCATGGGAGTAACAATATGTGAGAGAATTTGAGTGAAATGAGTTGAGAAAAGATTGAATCACCTTATACAACAAGACAAAGGTTAAATATGTTTAATTGTAGTTACAACCAAATATTTACTTGTATTTGTAGTCTATTCAAAATTTTTGAAACTAGGTTTTTTTTATTTGCACAAATATAATTATAACTTTCGAAATAAATTTTAGTTATAAAAATATAAGTCACACTCTTTAAATACTTGTTAGTGGCAAAGTTAACAAACGGGAACATAATATTCTTTCTTCCAACAATTGCTATTCAACCCCAGAAATTACAAAAAGTGCAAAAGAAAATTAGACCTTTTCTCTGTACACTTAGAAGTGATTTTAAATTGTGATATTTACAAGTTTCCAGAGTGCAATAGACCATATTTTATGGTGGTTGTCTCATTCTTTCTGTGACCATTAATTCATTCTAGGCTGGGACCATAATTCTGCTACTAAGATTTATCAAAAATCATTTAGGAGAACAACTAGCTTAAATGAAAAATGATAGATGAGCTTCTGGGGACTGACTTCAGTAACTTTTAGAAGTTAAAATGGTCCTGATTTGCAGCCTGATATTGTATATAGTCCCAGTCTTAAGATATGTGCTGACATAGCCAGAAGGAAGATTTTACAGCCGAAAGCCAAAGGACAGATTACCTCAGGCTACCGTAAGCTTGCTTGTCTTTCCCCTGCATGCGATTATGTACACAAATATTAGATATTTATTAGTTAATAAACAATATAATATATTGGTGGCCTCAAGCAATATCCACCAAAGATTTCTGTACATAGCGTTCCCACAATTGGGGGAATACGAGATAAGAACTTTGGAACTATACTAAACTTTTTGACCAATGAAGGTCAATCCTCGCTGTTTGTACCCAAATGCCTTAATTTGACTTTATAGTTATTGAAATAATATGGCAAATAATTTTTATTGTGACATACTAACTTCAGGTTAATCAATAGATCTAAATTGACGGCACAGTTGCCGCAGTGATTGTGAAAATAGTCGTACATATAATATGGGCTGCAGATAAATTGTTCCGGATTTGACATATTTTTGAACGCATCCACGATAAAAGAGTAATTTCTAGTGAGTTAAAGTTTAGAAAAAAAAAAACGAAATCTAAACTAACATTTTAGAACACTGGCTAGAAACGTATTTTTTGTTTCTTTTTCCAACAAAGGCATCTGCTTTGGAGTTATTAAAGCAACAGCAACAAGTTAGATTCACAACATCAATAAGGGGAACACTGCACGACATTCAGCAACACTAACATAAAATACAAAGCTATATACAACAGATTAGTCTAACCTTCTCAAGTTCGAGATCAATGTCTTGCTGGTAGAGCGACACATTCGTTTCGGTGTTCTCTGCTGTTTGGATGTGCGCTTTTAGTTGAGTTATCTGAAAAGAAGGTGGCAGTTTAGTATCTTCTCCCAGTTCTTAAGTAGCTCATAAACTTACGATGCGGTCAATTAGCGCGACAGCAGCGTGTAAAATGGCAGTAGGTACTGTTGGTGTTACTTAAGCAAACTTACGATGAGGTCCTAGCACAGAGACGGAATTACTGCGACAGCAGCGGCTAAAACGGCTGTAGGTACTTTAGGTAGGTTTGTGGCGCCGAAAGTGTGCCAAAAGAGTGGGAGCAAAAAGTGACTCGCTGGGCTTGTAAACCGAGTGTTTTTCATTTCTTTTGAGAGTGAGTAATCATCAAATAACTTCTCCCGCTTCGGGTGGAGCAAGAAGGAGTTTTACTGACTAAAACCCACCCATGTTTCTTCAGTTGCTCGTTGCAATCCCGCAGTCCTAGCAGACGTCGGCTAGACCGAGTCATAGCAGGGGCCTATGCTCTGTGGTCATGTCCTTTATTAGGTCAAAGACTACGATTCAGAATTTTTAATCGGCACTTGAATTTCCGACTGCATTTATATATTATCAGCTGACTAACCTCGACTAACACTCCTTTCGCTCAGTCCTTCCTAAGCTTGTCTGTAAGACATTGTCCTGTGTAATAAGACCACCCTTTGTACACTTTGTTTTTGTATATGTTTATTCTGACCACATTATGACGTGAACAATAAAGTAAATAAATAATTTGTCATGCAGACTGCCTACCCAGTTGTTGACAAAATTATCGAAGCCATAAATACAAGCTTAACATAATCTGCCTTAAAATGTTCCCACTGCTGGTACACAGTTCTTTTCTCTAGGAGAAGGAATGAGCCGTAATCCATCAACCAGCATCGCGCAATTAAAGTTCTCCGCGCGATTTGAACATATACCAACAACCCGAAATCATCTAACGGGCAGTTGCCCGAACCAGACACAACACCCGTCTGGTCGGAGAATCCTCCCTTTTCAACGATGATTTGCGGGACTTTCACCGTTTTGAGAACAGTGGTGATGAAATAAAATACACAAAGTAGCCTTGCCTAGCTGGGTTTGAATCCACGACCTACTCGTAAATCGGAACCGTTACCACTGGGTCACCACTGCTCAAATACAAGCAGGCTGATTATAAGTTGTCTAAGTATGCAACGCATTCACAGCAACGCCTTTTTTCTCGAGACAAAATATAATTATCGGCTTTAATACCTGTTCATCCAGTGACGCGATCGCCTCTCGATGCGTGGCTTGTAGTTCGTTCACATACGCCACGTGCTCGGCTTTCAGTTCATCTATTTGCTGTTCATACTTCTTGCATACTTGTCTTAGAGATTGTTCTAGTTGTGTTGACTGCAAAAGAGCATATTTATTTGAAAATAATACTTTCTGTGTTAGAAAACTGAGCCAAGTATGAGGTGGATATCTAATGTTCTAATGTGATTTTGCTGTCTGTCTTTTCGTTATTATTGATCGATGAAAATGGGTCAATCGAACGACGTGAATAACCGTAACAAAGACGTAGATAACCACAAAATCGATCGACACCGACCAATGTCATCGATCGATTGATCGCTTGGTGTGATAACACCTTTTAAACATAGTTTCAAGCACTTGACCGTTGAAAGACCTGAGAAGATTTTATCCGGCCGACGCGCACGCCTTGTCGCGCCACACCTCCTCAGAATATATTGTTACCTCTACACTAAGCGAGGCTAGTTGAACACTGCGCGTGCGGCGGCGCGCGCAGTCGCCGGCGGCGTCCGTGGGCGCGTCCAGCGACGCGGCCGAGCCGCACGGCGACGCGCACGCCTTGTCGCGCCACACCTCCTCAGAATATATTGTTACCTCTACACTAAGCGAGGCTAGTTGAACACTGCGCGTGCGGCGGCGCGCGCAGTCGCCGGCGGCGTCCGTGGGCGCGTCCAGCGACGCGGCCGAGCCGCACGGCGACGCGCACGCCTTGTCGCGCCACACCTCCTCAGAATATATTGTTACCTCTACACTAAGCGAGGCTAGTTGAACACTGCGCGTGCGGCGGCGCGCGCAGTCGCCGGCGGCGTCCGTGGGCGCGTCCAGCGACGCGGCCGAGCCGCACGGCGACGCGCACGCCTTGTCGCGCCACACCTCCTCAGAATATATTGTTACCTCTACACTAAGCGAGGCTAGTTGAACACTGCGCGTGCGGCGGCGCGCGCAGTCGCCGGCGGCGTCCGTGGGCGCGTCCAGCGACGCGGCCGAGCCGCACGGCGACGCGCACGCCTTGTCGCGCCACACCTCCTCAGAATATATTGTTACCTCTACACTAAGCGAGGCTAGTTGAACACTGCGCGTGCGGCGGCGCGCGCAGTCGCCGGCGGCGTCCGTGGGCGCGTCCAGCGACGCGGCCGAGCCGCACGGCGACGCGCACGCCTTGTCGCGCCACACCTCCTCAGAATATATTGTTACCTCTACACTAAGCGAGGCTAGTTGAACACTGCGCGTGCGGCGGCGCGCGCAGTCGCCGGCGGCGTCCGTGGGCGCGTCCAGCGACGCGGCCGAGCCGCACGGCGACGCGCACGCCTTGTCGCGCCACACCTCCTCAGAATATATTGTTACCTCTACACTAAGCGAGGCTAGTTGAACACTGCGCGTGCGGCGGCGCGCGCAGTCGCCGGCGGCGTCCGTGGGCGCGTCCAGCGACGCGGCCGAGCCGCACGGCGACGCGCACGCCTTGTCGCGCCACACCTCCTCAGAATATATTGTTACCTCTACACTAAGCGAGGCTAGTTGAACACTGCGCGTGCGGCGGCGCGCGCAGTCGCCGGCGGCGTCCGTGGGCGCGTCCAGCGACGCGGCCGAGCCGCACGGCGACGCGCACGCCTTGTCGCGCCACACCTCCTCAGAATATATTGTTACCTCTACACTAAGCGAGGCTAGTTGAACACTGCGCGTGCGGCGGCGCGCGCAGTCGCCGGCGGCGTCCGTGGGCGCGTCCAGCGACGCGGCCGAGCCGCACGGCGACGCGCACGCCTTGTCGCGCCACACCTCCTCAGAATATATTGTTACCTCTACACTAAGCGAGGCTAGTTGAACACTGCGCGTGCGGCGGCGCGCGCAGTCGCCGGCGGCGTCCGTGGGCGCGTCCAGCGACGCGGCCGAGCCGCACGGCGACGCGCACGCCTTGTCGCGCCACACCTCCTCAGAATATATTGTTACCTCTACACTAAGCGAGGCTAGTTGAACACTGCGCGTGCGGCGGCGCGCGCAGTCGCCGGCGGCGTCCGTGGGCGCGTCCAGCGACGCGGCCGAGCCGCACGGCGACGCGCACGCCTTGTCGCGCCACACCTCCTCAGAATATATTGTTACCTCTACACTAAGCGAGGCTAGTTGAACACTGCGCGTGCGGCGGCGCGCGCAGTCGCCGGCGGCGTCCGTGGGCGCGTCCAGCGACGCGGCCGAGCCGCACGGCGACGCGCACGCCTTGTCGCGCCACACCTCCTCAGAATATATTGTTACCTCTACACTAAGCGAGGCTAGTTGAACACTGCGCGTGCGGCGGCGCGCGCAGTCGCCGGCGGCGTCCGTGGGCGCGTCCAGCGACGCGGCCGAGCCGCACGGCGACGCGCACGCCTTGTCGCGCCACACCTCCTCAGAATATATTGTTACCTCTACACTAAGCGAGGCTAGTTGAACACTGCGCGTGCGGCGGCGCGCGCAGTCGCCGGCGGCGTCCGTGGGCGCGTCCAGCGACGCGGCCGAGCCGCACGGCGACGCGCACGCCTTGTCGCGCCACACCTCCTCAGAATATATTGTTACCTCTACACTAAGCGAGGCTAGTTGAACACTGCGCGTGCGGCGGCGCGCGCAGTCGCCGGCGGCGTCCGTGGGCGCGTCCAGCGACGCGGCCGAGCCGCACGGCGACGCGCACGCCTTGTCGCGCCACACCTCCTCAGAATATATTGTTACCTCTACACTAAGCGAGGCTAGTTGAACACTGCGCGTGCGGCGGCGCGCGCAGTCGCCGGCGGCGTCCGTGGGCGCGTCCAGCGACGCGGCCGAGCCGCACGGCGACGCGCACGCCTTGTCGCGCCACACCTCCTCAGAATATATTGTTACCTCTACACTAAGCGAGGCTAGTTGAACACTGCGCGTGCGGCGGCGCGCGCAGTCGCCGGCGGCGTCCGTGGGCGCGTCCAGCGACGCGGCCGAGCCGCACGGCGACGCGCACGCCTTGTCGCGCCACACCTCCTCAGAATATATTGTTACCTCTACACTAAGCGAGGCTAGTTGAACACTGCGCGTGCGGCGGCGCGCGCAGTCGCCGGCGGCGTCCGTGGGCGCGTCCAGCGACGCGGCCGAGCCGCACGGCGACGCGCACGCCTTGTCGCGCCACACCTCCTCAGAATATATTGTTACCTCTACACTAAGCGAGGCTAGTTGAACACTGCGCGTGCGGCGGCGCGCGCAGTCGCCGGCGGCGTCCGTGGGCGCGTCCAGCGACGCGGCCGAGCCGCACGGCGACGCGCACGCCTTGTCGCGCCACACCTCCTCAGAATATATTGTTACCTCTACACTAAGCGAGGCTAGTTGAACACTGCGCGTGCGGCGGCGCGCGCAGTCGCCGGCGGCGTCCGTGGGCGCGTCCAGCGACGCGGCCGAGCCGCACGGCGACGCGCACGCCTTGTCGCGCCACACCTCCTCAGAATATATTGTTACCTCTACACTAAGCGAGGCTAGTTGAACACTGCGCGTGCGGCGGCGCGCGCAGTCGCCGGCGGCGTCCGTGGGCGCGTCCAGCGACGCGGCCGAGCCGCACGGCGACGCGCACGCCTTGTCGCGCCACACCTCCTCAGAATATATTGTTACCTCTACACTAAGCGAGGCTAGTTGAACACTGCGCGTGCGGCGGCGCGCGCAGTCGCCGGCGGCGTCCGTGGGCGCGTCCAGCGACGCGGCCGAGCCGCACGGCGACGCGCACGCCTTGTCGCGCCACACCTCCTCAGAATATATTGTTACCTCTACACTAAGCGAGGCTAGTTGAACACTGCGCGTGCGGCGGCGCGCGCAGTCGCCGGCGGCGTCCGTGGGCGCGTCCAGCGACGCGGCCGAGCCGCACGGCGACGCGCACGCCTTGTCGCGCCACACCTCCTCAGAATATATTGTTACCTCTACACTAAGCGAGGCTAGTTGAACACTGCGCGTGCGGCGGCGCGCGCAGTCGCCGGCGGCGTCCGTGGGCGCGTCCAGCGACGCGGCCGAGCCGCACGGCGACGCGCACGCCTTGTCGCGCCACACCTCCTCAGAATATATTGTTACCTCTACACTAAGCGAGGCTAGTTGAACACTGCGCGTGCGGCGGCGCGCGCAGTCGCCGGCGGCGTCCGTGGGCGCGTCCAGCGACGCGGCCGAGCCGCACGGCGACGCGCACGCCTTGTCGCGCCACACCTCCTCAGAATATATTGTTACCTCTACACTAAGCGAGGCTAGTTGAACACTGCGCGTGCGGCGGCGCGCGCAGTCGCCGGCGGCGTCCGTGGGCGCGTCCAGCGACGCGGCCGAGCCGCACGGCGACGCGCACGCCTTGTCGCGCCACACCTCCTCAGAATATATTGTTACCTCTACACTAAGCGAGGCTAGTTGAACACTGCGCGTGCGGCGGCGCGCGCAGTCGCCGGCGGCGTCCGTGGGCGCGTCCAGCGACGCGGCCGAGCCGCACGGCGACGCGCACGCCTTGTCGCGCCACACCTCCTCAGAATATATTGTTACCTCTACACTAAGCGAGGCTAGTTGAACACTGCGCGTGCGGCGGCGCGCGCAGTCGCCGGCGGCGTCCGTGGGCGCGTCCAGCGACGCGGCCGAGCCGCACGGCGACGCGCACGCCTTGTCGCGCCACACCTCCTCAGAATATATTGTTACCTCTACACTAAGCGAGGCTAGTTGAACACTGCGCGTGCGGCGGCGCGCGCAGTCGCCGGCGGCGTCCGTGGGCGCGTCCAGCGACGCGGCCGAGCCGCACGGCGACGCGCACGCCTTGTCGCGCCACACCTCCTCAGAATATATTGTTACCTCTACACTAAGCGAGGCTAGTTGAACACTGCGCGTGCGGCGGCGCGCGCAGTCGCCGGCGGCGTCCGTGGGCGCGTCCAGCGACGCGGCCGAGCCGCACGGCGACGCGCACGCCTTGTCGCGCCACACCTCCTCAGAATAGCTGCAAAGTAAATAAACGTTATTTGAATAAACACGACTGCATATGAACAAACGTATTCATTCGTAGACGAGTGACTCACTGAGGTCGGCCTGTGGACGGTTTTAGGCATCCGTGTATTTCTCTTTTCTATTTGCCATATTTTCAATTTTATATTAGGTTAATCACCCATTTAATGTTCCCACTACTGGGACTCAGACCTCCTCCCTAGGAGAGGGAATGGACCGTAATCCACCACGAGGGCCCATTGCGGGTTGGTGAATGTCACACGTCTTCGAATTTTTTGGTTCTAGGACATGCCGGTTTCATCACGATGTTTTTCTTCACTGTTTTGAGAGCAGTGATGATGAAATAAAATACACCAAATAATGCGCCTGGTTGGGTTTGAGCCCGCGACCTACAACTATGAAGTCGGGGCTGTTACCACTCGGCCACCACTGCTCTCCATCCTCCTTTTCAATTTTATTTGTTCCTTTTTAGTAAGGGAATATATTTCAGATATGCTGTATGCTCTTTTCGAAAGTATGACGTTACAAGAGGAATAGGTACAGTCAATATCTACTAAAGGAAACCCATGTAACAACACTGTTTTTCAGTCATAAAAGGTCTCTTTATTCTGCATTATATTGAAAAAGCTTAGTTTGTAAGCTTTCTTTATTCATTATTTTATCTACAGTTCAGTCTCGAAATGCTTCTACAATTATAGCCTAGCTACTTTAAATATTGTTTGTTAGGTAGTAAACATAAATTCAAGTGAATGCATAATTAGTAAAGATATGTAGTAGTACTCACCTTGGCCCTGGCCTTGGTTGCAAACAAAGATAACAAATAATTAGTATTTCATAGTAACCTTCAGGAACTTAGCTAGACATTAGCTGAGCTATGAATACTTGATTACGGTTTGGGTAGTAAATAGTTCTTTGAATGCCAAGGACAAGTTCAAGTACCTCCTTGGCATTTAGACTACATAATTAGAGATTTAAAACTAGAGTATTTATTTAAAACTTACCTCCTTTCCATATCAGAACATTTCTTCTCAAAATAAGTCCTCAAGTTTTCCATCTCTTTCTCATGTTTTATGTCTAACTCCTGTCTTAGGGCGTCAATGTCTGCATTTCCCGCCTTCACAGACGCCAGCAGTTCCCTTAACCGTCTCATCTCTATGGTGTACGCTTGCTTGTCTTGCTGCAGCTGAGATTCCAACTCCTTGATCTCAGTATCATTGTCAATCCTCATCTTACCTATTTCGTCACACAAAACTTGTATCAGACTCTCCCTGAGTTTGTTTCTCAGATTCTCCTCAATATAGCTGTCGAACTTTTGTATTATTGTCGTCAATTTATTCTCGAAACCAGTCTGGAATTCATCTGATACATCTGATGATTGTAAGTCTGACTTAGAGAAGTTTACAACAATTTCTTCTCTATCCATGTCCTTTTCGCCATTAGAGCTTTGGATTGAGGACCCTCCGCTCATGATGGCTGAGTAAAACTTTGTGCTATCATCTTTAATCATACTTTGATACTTCATGAAGTCTGAAAGCTGAGCTTTAACTGTATCATGTTCAGACTGAGATCTTTCTCCAATAACGTGTTGCAGGTTCTGAACTTCATTTGTAAGGTGGTCATTCTCATGTCTAAGGTCATCTCGTTCGCGGACCGATCGCTGTAATGAGATGGTCAGTTCTTCAATTAGTTCATCACGCTGCGTTATAGCATCTTCCAAGTGCACAAGCTGAAAGGACAGAAAGCGTTCAATACATAAGACATCCACATGAAAGCACAGTAAGCGGACATAAAAAGAGTTCATTAAACCCTGCAGTAAGAGGCATTTTGTAGTTTCTTCCTACTGCCAAGGAAAAAAGGAGGTAGTTATGTGTATACGAAAATATAACACATAGCTTGTTTAAACAAGATTTCCTTGTAATACTTTTGAATAAAATCAACAAACAAGTGTGCAAAATTGAAGGCATTCAAATAGTTAACCAGACATTTCACATTTTATATTAATGTAAGTAATGCTTACAGAAAACATGGTTAACATAAAAAAAAAAATAACAATATCTGTAAAAGCTTTATATCAAACAGTCAGGAATGTCAATTATAAATACAGACAATAAATTAAAATCATTTTGCATGCATAAAAACTATTTGGATTAAACTACGCTGTCAAGCATTGATTTTTCATTGACATAAATCCTTTTTACAAGCTTTATCTAACTTTCAATATTTTTCAACTCACAAAAGAAATAAAATTTCAATTGCAGTAAAATTGCACATAAACTCACAAGTTTAGTGCAGATTTATAATGTTGTCACAACAACAATAATATTTATCTTTCAAAGTTCTACATTTAAAAGCAGTTACCCAAATGAACCGTTTATTCAAACAAATAAAAAAAAAACTTGATTTATGCTCTCAATCATTACTAAACTAAGTAAGAACATAGTATTTTGATATATTTTCATAAAACAAAAAGTGTATGTTGTAAAATGCAAATACATAGCATGCCATTGGAGTGAGAAGCAGGATCAGGAAGCACAGTAATGTGAAACAAACACACACGCAAAAGCAAAACCCATGAACTACGACAAGTACCTTCACATGATACTCTTCACATATTGTCTTATAGTCTGTCAATGTACTAAATGACATTGTCTCTTCTGGTGCCATGGACTTTGGCATAGAAGTCTCTTCTGGTTTGTCATACACCTTCTCCTTCAACTCATCTTCAACAGTAATTTCTTCAACCAACAAGTCTGCCTCAACTTTATCACTTGACAGACTCTGTTTATCTGGCGACATCTGTAGTGAATTGTCCGTGGACAGACTCTGTCCCTCAGGGGACAATTCTATTGATTTATCACTAGATAAACTTTCCTTTTCTGGTGACAGTTGTTGTGATTTGTCAGGTGATGGCCCTTTACACTCTTCTTGGTCATCAAACACCTCTTCAACTTTAATATTGTCTCCAGCCCCAACAAGGAATGGTGATAACAAGTTTGGAAAAACTGGAATAGGTTCTACATTTGAGTCAATAACAGTCCCACCCTCAGGAGGTGGCCCAAATATTATTTTTGCAGATGGAAAGGGAAATTTTGGAGCAGCCTGACCCCTTATATCAAGTTTGATAATCTCTTCAGAGCCAGAACTCACTTTGCCTGGAGAATCTATTTTATCTGAATTATCAGCCGAGTCTTGAAGTGATAAATCTGATTTGTGGCTTGATTCATCATTTAGTGAATCCAGGTAGTTGTCACCTCTAGGTGTAAGGTTTGGTGTGTCATGCTCACTTGATGGTGCCCTTTCTTCTGATATGTGTGATTTCTCATGAGTTTCTTTCGATAGGTCTGACAATGGCACTAAATTAACAGGGCTTTCTTCACTCAAAAGATGAATATCAGAAACAGCATTAACATCAAGGGGCAAGGATAGGCTAACTTTACTAGGATCTTGTGTACTTAGGTTTTCACTGGAAGGAGAGTGTGGAAATGGAATGTTTAGGGAACTGTGTTTGGATGCCTTTTCTTGCTCAGGATCCACTTTGAGGAGTCCCTGTGTTCTGCTCGCATGTTCGGAATCCGTTGAATATTCAATTTTGGAAGGAATATGTTCCGAAATAGACTCAGTCTTGCTATCTTCGACATCTTGTGAAATTAGATTTTCTTCCGTATTTTCACTGGCTTCTATACCTGTTTCAGTTTCGTTTGTTACACTTCCTATAGTGGGTATCTGTTGAGAATGTACGACATCCGGAAGAATGTTCTAAAAATAAATAAAAAAATATAAATAAACGATGGGAAACTAGGGTCTTTGGTAGATCGAAGGTAGAAAGTTTATTACATTTCTTGAATTAAATTTTTGGATTAATGACTATCATACATTGCTAGATAGCAGGTAATTGTAATGAAGACAGGTAAGGTGCTGCAGCTATGCATCTCTAAACTATTTTTAACGTATTATAAATATCTCGACGAGAGATTGATTTCGATTAACTATAATCAGTTTTTTGTTAAATTACGTACCTTAATTTCAGACGTATGTGGAGAAGACTGGTGGGGATCATCCATAATTTAATAAATTCATATTAAAGTCAATCGAACAATTCGTAAAAAAGCCACCAAATTCGTTGTCAAGACGACGTTTCAGACATTCAAACAAAATACAAACGCCATTTAAAAAGTTACGTTTCGTTAGTTGCAAAGAAAAGTAATGTGACGAGAATGTCCAAAATATTCTATGTGATGTTAACCATTTTATAGTTCTACATATGTATTAGGTAAATTGTCTAACAAACTATTTATTTCATCAATATTTACAATTTTAATAACAAATTAAGTTTAATTTTCCAAAACAGTTCGTAAAATGAAACGTTTATCTCTTACCTACTGTATTTTTTTTCCTTTTTGTATGGGCTACGGCAAAACCCTATTAGATATTCCAAGATTATTCTTATTCCTGAAATTCACAGTGAAATGTTGACTACAAAAAGTAAATATTTGTTTAGTTTAAGAAACTCTTGTTTCTTGAAGGAAATAGTAGGTATATATGACCTGAACAAATCGAAACCTTCACGCTTTAGATTAAGGGTTAGCAGAAATAAGCAGCAAACCGTAATTCAAATTCCTCCTCTAAGCGTTACCATAATTATGCAACCTCTGGAACGTAGGTATTTGACCATTTAGTTGTTCTAGGACCAATTCAACATACCGACTTCTTTTTTTTGTTAATGTAGGTGTATATGTCCTGTCTATTGGTAAAAAAAAAAAAAATGCAGAAAAATGGAAATGGAATGCAGGGCACGTAGACACGACTTAAGTGCCTACATAATGTTTTTATTTAGCCGATGTTTGCAAAACACCACATTTTTTTTTTTTGTATTTTGAATTCGTAAGTATTGCAACCAGAAAAACTAAATTCACATTGTACCTACCTACTATGAATGTAAATATCCTTGACGACGACCATGCACATGTGCACATGTGCATGTGGCATTGGCCACAATGCGTTTGTGGAGCTACATAAGTTCCAAACACAATTGAGACAAAATACCCTATGTCGTGATCTCGGGCTTGATTTTTTCATTTGGAATTATCAATATGACGAAGAGTTTTAGGTGAGCTTTTCTAAATGCTACTTGGATTACGAAATAAACACACGCCATAAAGTTTCATATTTTATTTACTATTTACACATACATTTTAGGTAAAGCCGCTTCTGTACAATCTCTATAATTATAAAATGCAACAACTTAATTTCGAATAAGGCCAATGTATGGTATGCATGAACGAATAACACAATATTTTATATTGCTTTGTATATTATTGTTATAGAGTCATACAGGTATACAAAAATATTCGATAGACATACACACGAAACACTAGTCACAAAGCGAAATATAAATTTGGCCCGCAGACGACATTGCATGATTGACCACAAGAAAAAAGCCACATCGATGAAACACGAGACAACGTAAAGGTAAAATGTTAAATGCACATTACAAACATGAAGCCATGAAGACGGCGATAAAAATTGAAAACATTACCTACCAAAAGAAAGACGTCTAGACGATTGAAAATGAATAAAGTATGATTTGAAAAATCAGCTACATAATGATTTTATGAAGACTACATTAATTTGATGAGCATTCATAAACTTTCGCCAGATTTCACTTAATTCAGACAAAATATGCAAAATTATGTACCCAGCACTATATGAATACCTTCAACCACACTGCTGAAGCTAAAAATGTCTAACGATATTTCTTCGTTGCTGGCATGAGTTGGTCTATGAGCTGACTGAATAGAATAGATTTCAGTGGATTGATACAGAATATAGTTACTTCGTTTTCCATTGGAGTGCAGATGGAACATATTCTAATGTTTTTTGTAGTATTTGGCAGCAGCTGTAGGTACCGAGTCAGCCTTCTCGGCAGACTTCGCTGAGGTAATTATTGTCAGCTGTATTTTAGCGAGTTCGCGCCTGTTTCAATGATTCCACATATTGTCCAATTATGTAAACAACCACTGAATTGCAATCGAAAAAAATCCCTCGAAACTACAATTTCTGTGCTATAGGAGATGCTCAAAGGTAGTTCACGAAAATTTAAGTTTTCTTAAGTTTTGCAAATCAATTTGTATGTTCTTGGCGGGCGTAATACGTATTTACGGTATTATAATCATTAAAATCATCAATACAAACCTCTTAGTTCGTCTCACCACATTGAATGACTATTTCATGAAAAAGTGCATACATGCTAAAAACTTAAGAAAATTTTAATTTAGCGAGCTACCCTGGCACTTTCACCTTAACATTCAGTGTGAATTAAATATTCATGAAATTGGCAACACTACTACTTTTTGTCTCACTCTATCTTACTAATTTACCGAAAATATTCAATTCATACATTCATAAATACATTCTAAAACCGTATTTAATTTTCTACAAGCCCTGTAATTTATAATTTAAGAAAGCGTCTATTTTTTTCATTTTACTTTAGTTACATTGGTATAGAATTGAGCTACAAGTCACAAGTCAGAAAAAAAACTACCAAACATTTCACTGCGTTACCTTTCTGCTTATATAATTATTATTTCTGGCAACACTTCTATGACGTCATAATGGAAAAATACCCTCATCAAACGCAGACAACAAGCCTATACCAGCGCAACTCTATATTAAAACCATACATCTAATTTATTATTTCGTTCTCATATCTATCTAATAATAGTGTTATAATTAATGTGCAAGGATCGACGCTGCGTTAAGCGGGCGCCCGCGCTATACCATACAAGAGCTCAGTCGCGGCTCGCCACGCGGGCACCCGCGCCCCGCACTATTTTTGCACGTAATAATACATTAAAGTTCTCCATCGACACGACTCCATCACACCGTTAAAGTTGAACTAGCTACACTGCGCAGGTAATAATCCGTGGACGCCCGCGCGGGCGCCCGCATAACGCAGCGTTAGTCCTTAAAAATAATTATGTCCAGACTTAGGTACTCACATCTAAATTACGTCACAGAGACAGCAGTCTAACAGACTAGTCGTATTTTATTTAATAAATATTTAGAAATTATTGCTTGACAGTTTGTTAGAACTTGCGGTGTGAACTGGATACTTGCAAATAGAAACGTGTGTGCACTTAACACGGTCGTAAATCTCTTAATTTTTTTTTTCTAATTATAATTTACTGAATTCTAGACATTTGATTGCTGTCTAAAGATAAACAGAAAATAGCATTTTCATCTTCATTTCAATCAGTTTTTCGAGACAGAAGCAGATTCATAAATTCACATATTTCATGCGCAAAATATAAATTCTTGGCACATAGCTTTATAGTGATAAGTACATTATATATAAAAAAAATACATCAAAATGTATCCGCGCTTCAAATCCGCCGAAATGTACAAAACGACAGTAACTTATACAAGTTTAGTATTACTTTGTTTTCTACAATATGATGTAAAGATATATTTTCAATATAAATATATATTTTTCTATGTCATATACTCTGTAAAATGACTTTAAATACTTAATTATAAGTCTTCATGCCGTGAACGAAGACGATATTTCTATTAAAACTAAGTGGTCACGTCATACAGCCAGACTTGAAAACAAAACAACTTTTTTATACCTGTAGTGGATTTTGAAAACAATATGGTGATAGTTTAATTGATTCATTATCATATTATCACCAAATAACATCACAAGATCTCTTCAGAAAAACAATATTGACTTATTAGGTATTTATTCAGTAAATTAAAAGTAGGTACAATTATTATTTATTTTCAAATCAAGCTGTCTAAACTTATAAAATGGAAACAAAATGTAGTCATGTTCAACCACTGAGGGAGTATGCGAGGACTTAAATGGCTTTCTTATCATATACAAAGAAATTAAAAACACTTTCCAGACTTATAAAACATAAATATTTGTAAAAATATATATATATTGCAAAATCATCAAAACTCAAGCATTGGTAAATACAAAGGCCTGGCTTCTCACCATATTGTTTGAAATAAAAACAAAACTTGTATTCTGGCAACTTTCTTCAATGAGAATTTTGTAACCAGAACAAAGAAGTAATCACGATACAATAAAAGATTATACATTAATTGAATTGTGTCTATAAATTGACCCACTGTCTATGGGCCTTTGTAAATATGGCAATAGAGGATTGTCACGGAAAACTTACGGCCGGTAAGTTTCCGTAAAGTCATGATTTCGAACAATTGGTTAGGCAGACGGGCCTCATGAAACATTTTTAGTACATCGTTAATAATTCGCTTTGGTAACAACCTTGATTTGAATTAGCATATCAAAACTTCATTTGAATCGAATGAAAGGAACGTGCGATGCCCATGGCATATTTTTAGAACACATCGTGCATTAGTGAACTATAATAATAATTCTTTTACTTATTACGTATTAATATTTACTCTTTTACGAAAATATGCAACCAATATTTATCATTCTAACATGCCATAACAACTGTTAACTTAACCCTTACATGACCTTGTCGGGGGGCGTTTTTATTTTAACATATGGCCTTTCTGCGTGCTCGGTAAGCAAGTTCAATGCGTGTTCTACGGTTACTTAGATTACTACAGAATAATTAATATCCTTCGAGTGGATAGGAGGGTGAAGGTCATGTGAGGGTATGGTTTACAGTTATTCTGATATAGTTGGCGTCTTGGCGATATTCAGGGATAATTTGGCTCAATAAATTTTCTTGCTCTAGAATTTTATACCTTATGGAAGCAAAATACGTGAGCAAGAAATTAACTACCCACCTGAAAATTACTAAAATTTGGTAAACATAATTTGTAAAGTGGGTAGTGGTCTTTCCCAAAATAGTATTTCAATTCTTTTTAGGGTATAAATGCCTTTTAGTGTTAATCCATCCAGTACTTCTTAGCAACATTACTATTTTTACTGTTTATAGACAAAGAAGATACTGACTATTTTATTAAGTAGGAAGAACAAAGTGTTTTGAGCTCATCACAACAGCGTCGTGCGTTCAGTTCAGCCTAATCTAGTACCAAAAAATCAGATACAGACCTACAATGGATGTGAATCTGATTATATCGGAAATTGAATGCTAATGCTAATTGTAAACTTTACTAATATAGTATCAGTTTTAGTCTGGCTGACACTCAAACTTCTAAGGTCAAATGTAGCAACAGTTAAATTCTCCTTGGTAACTAATACACTTTCAATTTTGAACAACCGTATTAGTAACTGGTATTGCAAAAGTCTCTAAAGTTTTTAATACCTTGCAATGCCACAATATGTTGTTACGAACACATTACTACAGATATGACTACTCGTATTTGCATTAAAATTATTTGAAGCCACCTAAATTCTTCTGATATTATGAAAATTTAAACTCTCTGTGCAAATGTTACAACATTAAAAAATATACACTTAAAGGATCACTTGATTGATCACAATCTAAAGGCAAAATATTGTAAGACACTACACGACTCACAGAAACCTTTATTAACCCTGAATAAAGAATATCTAATACTTGTTAATGACGCCAGTAAGGCAGGGTCACATTAACGGGTCGCCACGCCACCGCATACGTGATGACCGGTCACTTGTAACAAATGATGAGGTGTGGAGTGCCGTTATTGTGTCCCTGGTTTAACTCGAGTTGGTACTTCTTGGTCTAGGCAGTGGTTGATGCTGGCTCGAAGCCTTGGTGCATGTTATGTACAAGTGCTCGCGTCTGCTGCAGTCAGGTCTTCTGACACTGTTTTTCTTCCTCCTCCTCTTCTTCTTCTTGTGCCATCAGTTGTCTTGCTAGTTGTAGAGCCTGGAAAGGGAGTTTTTATTGCATTAATACATTTTTAAGTGCTGTGGTCTGGTCAAACTGACTAACTTTCATTTCCTGATGTTGACATAAATATCTTTCAAAAATTGTAGTAGTAATTAGTAACAAAATCTAAAACATCCAACACTTATGACGAGGAAGTAGTAATCTAAAAATAAAAACAGTTTTAGAGAGCAAATTTTCCTTGTGTTTTTTTTCCTACTGAACTCGTATCAATTCTGTAATTAATTGTGCTTTGTTCATTTTAAAAAAGCACAAACATATTTTTTTGTAAGTTATAGAACTTTCGAATAAAGTTATATTATTGTATTCCCCCGTCATATCGGGATTGGAAATGCCACAATCATGGCGGTAAGTCCGATCTTCGAGGAATGGCTGGAGAGGTACCACGGCGTCCTTAACTTACGCATGACACTGGTCCTCACCGGACATGGTAAGTTCGGTGCACCTGGGTGTCACTATTGTGCGGACCGCCCGAAGGACACGTCCGGTGTACCCCGGTTTGGCGGAGCACCGCCGTGTCCTCGTGGAGGCCATCAGCGGCGGCGACCACTCGCACCGGGCCTTCGTTCAGGATATGGTCTGGAGCGAGAGGAAATGGGATGCCATCACCTCCTTCTATGAAGCAGTAATGCTAACGAAGGAGACGGCCGTAAAAGTGAGGGAATGTATATCCTCGTACCCCAGCCACCCCGACAGAAGAAGTCGGGAGTCGCAGAGCAATCTCCGGTCCCTGTAGGCATGGGCTTGCGGACGACGGGCAATGGGCCGCAATGCCATCCGGCCTTCTGGTAAGGGCCGAGCCCAGTCATCGACGGCGCGTAGTGTTTGAAACGCGTCTCAAAGAAATGTCAACAAAAAAACAACAAGCAGGGCCGATGCCCGCTAGCGTCATGGGGAATTTCTAAAAGGGTAACTGTGGTCCTAGAACGCTAAGGTTTTTAGTCAGTAAAAGTTTGACACGCCCTCTCGCTCCACCCTAGAGCGTTAGAAATCATTCCATAATTTCCCACCACCTAAAAATAAAACGTTATGATGGGATCGTTTATTAGAGTCATATTTCAGCAATTAACTTTTGAATCCCTGCCACATGATATCTTACGTAAGCATCATGTGCATCATTACCAGGGTCATAGGATCAACCTCTAGTTGTAATAAGATCTTAATGTGATGTGTACTATTAATTATCATCCAAGTTGTCGTCTGGCACTGTGTGAATTATTATCTTAAGCAATAGCAACATAATCCAATAAAGCTTGAACTACATTAGACCGACGCACACGTGTAACACGCCTGGTTTGTACGTAGAACGACGTCACGTGGCGTGGATCAAGTGTAGCTCTACAAGTATAGTTTCCACATAAAATGTACGGAGACCGACGCGCTCAGATCGGCGTAAGTAGTACGCGTAAGTAGTACGCGCAGTGTAGTACCTTAATCCATATAAGGATTCTCATGAATAAAAAAAAAAAATAAAAAAAAAACCCCAACGCAAGAAATAAAAGTAAAAAATAAGTTAATAAATTACACGTACAGTCGTTTTATCTTCATTAAAAGAACCTGCCTATATATATTTTAAATACGAGTGTCGCTGAGTTGGGGGAATGCAGTTTATTTAATGAAAGAAAATACCAACTTGTTTTAAATAGTTTACAAAAAATAGCCCCTGACCCTTACCCTGCTGGGCCCTTACGGTTTGCTGATATCTCCTTGAGGCGCGCGTGGAACATTACGCGCCGCCGACGACTCCAGTGGATGGCCGGACGGCGAGCTACCCATTGCTCGCATGCATTCCTTTTTTATAAGAACCATTTAGGTATATTGGTATTATTATACCAACAAACGCTACTCTGGCTTATTAGCCACAAGTGGTCTCATCAAGTTGTTATAATATAATAATTTATTAATAAAACAACATTTGGTCTACAATATCTGTTATAATATTTGCTTGAACATTATCACTGTTAGTATGATCTTGAGAATACTAGTAATCTAAGAAATCTATTAATAGCCTCTTAAAAACGGTAGCAGGATGTTAAGGGGACAAATCCTATTTTTAGTCAGTGACTGCACGGATGTGTAACAAGAGGATAGGAAACATTTATCATTCTGAAAATGTTATTGTTCCGACAATGCATATCTCCTCTGTGTACTCTCAGCAATTACAATAACTTATATGGCCACAGGATTTACATAAGCTATAATATCAACAAAAAATAAATTAAAATCTAGTTTTAATGGGCATTCTTAGCACTGTCCTTGATAACATTTTCAATAAAAAAAATATTGAAGCAATATCTATTAGATAATTAAAAATAAATTATGTGTAATTAAACAAAATTGTGATAACCTGAAATGCTTCCAGATAAAAATGTAAACAAAAAAATTGTTATAAGAATAACAAACGGAAATCTTACTAGAAATATCACTTGTCTAACTAGCAAGTTACTTAAACTGTAACCTTATTAAAATAACTTCTGTATTGATTTGCTTATGCTTATCATTGAACCACGCAATAGACTCATGATACACTAATCTATTCTGTTTGAAGATTATCTACTAAGTTAACACTTGTATTTTGCAACAATGTCTGCATAAATTGAGTTTGGGTTTTTTATACTTTAACAACCACCATCAATTTCATATGATATTAAATTCTATTAAGATTTGTGTGCATTACTTTAAAATAACTTGTGAAAAATACATAATCCAGAACTAAAGGTCCTATTGCCTCAACTCTTTCTACCAGATATAATATCATAATTGCAATTTTATGCTGAAACTAGCTTCTGTCAACTGTTTTGCCTGCATAAAAGTAGGTCTCCATACAAACTTTGGACTGTTCCATCCTCAATGGGATCAGCTGTGTGTTGATGAGTCAGTGACTTTGCCTTTTATATCTACAGATATACTATTTAACAATTATACAGATTTAATGTTAAGTAACAAGACTCGTTAGTATCAATTTCCTAGAAACTAAATAAAAACATTCAATGACACCACTACTGCAGGGTCACAGGGCCAGCAGATAGTTATCAGTTACGTAAAGGGTTACACATGTTTAGAGTAGATAGCTGGGTTGCTTATATACTACATTAATGCTCCCCGTGCCAATGTTAAAATAACAGTATGAATTATATTAGTAAAGATTTGGAAGACTCATTGGGAGGCTTTCGTTTTTATATAGAATACTGTTTGCTGTTTGTTTTATACAGTATTCACAATGTTATATAATTAACATCATTGTATTTCTGTCACAATAGGAACTAGAACTTATATGAAAAGGTGACAGACTAGTAAATGCACAATACACTCAGATGAGAGTGCAATAATGGGAGCAGTAATAACTATGCACGCAGGTCATGACTAGCATAGTAATAACTTACTTCCAATGCCATGCACCTATTTATGGTATCATATATTAACTCATTAGTTATTCATATATTAAGTCATATATACTGTAATAATTAGTAATTAGTTAATATATGATACCATAAATATGTACACAGCTTATTTACCTTTATATTTAATTTATTAATTATAATAGAGGGGCTTTAGAAAAACTTCAGAATAATAAATGAGATAAGATAAATACCTAGCTAAAGACATAAATTTACTGCCATAAAGATGTCAGTGATGATTTGATTGCCACACCTCATCCTGCATACGAATTTCGGAAGTATAGTTATATCTCAAACGGTGACCTAATCGTCAGTTCACACCCACAACATGCATTTGAGAGACAACTCACCTGAAACTCATTGTAGTGCATTTTCCGCTTCTTCTCGAACTCAATTCGCTTCCGGCGTTCCTCCTCGGGTTCCTCCATGTCCTCGTCACTCGCACACGCGTCTGACTCCGGCTCCACACACTTCGGCGGCTTGTTCATACTGGCTGCTAATTTCGCCGCCAGTATGTTCGCGTCCAGTTCATCGGTCGGCACCAAATCACCGTCCACGGATTCCGAATAAGGGGTCTTGGGTTCATCTACCTTCATATGTCCATAATCTTTATTCGGTGGATGAAACGTTTCCATAATATTCATCTCGTCAAACCTTTGCTCTTTCGATCGCTTGCTTGTGGATGGCGTTCCTGAGGCCGCTGTGTCCTGCCCGTCAACACTCCGCGACGTTTTCAAAATGCCCTTGGAGGGCTTCTTCTGCAAATTTTGTGCCATTGTGTTAATTCTACACTGACATTTTATGATCCTGGGCTTGAAATTGTAGACTGAATCTTTTATTTTTTCCGCATTGACAAGTGAACATATTCTACATAACTGACAGATGACAGCAGTGACTGGTGTTGCAACATCTACCTGCCTGAAATCTCTGAATCGTTATCTGACTTAGGTTGGCCGCTACAGAAATATTCTTGATCACCCATCGCAAACATAATGCCAGTGTGGAGCCACTTCAAAGGGCTCCTACTTTCCTACTCAACATGCACAGCCACCTAGACATTCCACAACTTAAACGAAGCTGACGACAGATCCAATTTGAGTTCGATAGATATGAAAGAAGTAAAGAGAATATATTTTTTTTAAAAAAGCAAATGTTTGTAAAATCTAAAACCACGTAATGCACATAGAATAACTTAAGTTATAGTGTAATCTTTACTTACACTATAACTTAGAACAATTTATTTTAATCAATAAAAAGCTGAATTTTCCATAATGTGTACATTCAAAAAAATATGATCATCATCATCATCTTCCTGCCCTTGTCCCGTGTCATTTGGGGTCGGCGCAACAAGTTTTTTTCTTACATTCTGCCCTGTCACTCGTCATGCTATCACTAACTTCCTTTTCTTTCATATCACTCTTCACACAATCCATCCATCTTTTCTTTGGTCTCCCTCTCCCTCTCCATCCATCCACATGTAAACTCATAACTCTTTTAGTAACATGCGCTTCATCCCTCCTCTTCACATGACCATACCAAGACAAACGATTCCCTTTCAATTTTGCAGTCACTGATCTTTGTTTTATTAATTATTATATAGCATTGTGTAGTGCTTCAAAATATTAAATAATATTTGACAACAAAATGTTAGAGTACGCAAAGCTAACGCTTGATGTAACCAAACGTAAGTATCGTCAAAAGTCCGAATTTGAGTTTGGGGAAATTCGGTCGAGGCAAAGACTACAATAGTATACTGGCTAGGTCGAGGAAATGTCACTGTCAAAAGTCAAAACCGGATTGTGAGAGTGTAGTAATAATTTGTTGTTTAATTATAATAACACGGCTATTTGGTAAACTTTGCTCATCTTAGGCTAATTTGTTTACTAATGTTAATATAAATTATAATCCATTGTATTATTATAGATATAAGTGTCGAAAATGGTGGAGGACTCGAACCTGAATTCCAACAAATCAAAGGTAAACATAACAGAAAACTATAGAAAGAACTAATAATTTGTGTTACGTGCTTTTTGTTTCACACTTAACATGATTAAGTTTCTTGTAAATTTTCTGATGAACTATTGTTACTTTAAAGTTGAACCATCATTGTTTTTTCAGACAAAAACAACACGCCCAAAGGCGGTATACCTGTGGACGGAGGCCGACGTGCAGAAATGGCTGCAACGGCATTGCAGTGACTATTATAATCTATACTGGGAGAGGTTTCATGAGGTAACTAACTACCTTTGTTACTTAATAGGAAATTTAATCAAAAGTAGGTCAGATAGCTATACACACCCATAGTACCTACAAATAAGGACTAAGTAAACCAGTTACTACAGTTTGAAGTTCAACATAGGTGTAACAAACTGCTTTTTGTAATATGAGTGGGAATCAGCATTCTCTTGCCCTTATTCCTATTCAGATGTACAGTGAATCATGTTTAGCTGAAACTAAAACATAATCAATGATAAGAAAATACTTGAAACTGACATTAGTCAATGATTTCAACAGTCAATGTATTTGAAAATGTATTAAATTCATGAACTAATTTCTAAACTTGAAACAGTTACCCAATTTGGTAGTGTAGTGTATTGAAGACAAGACAATTTTATCTCATTACATGTTACTAAATTAATTAAAAATCACAAAGTAGAGTGCTTTATTTGCAAATGATTTTTTTACTATATAATAACCAGTCTTGCATGAGCAGGTCCTTCATTAATTCTAATTTGGTGTAAAGTTGGCATTATTTAGATACTAATTGAATATTCTTAATTTCAGCATGACATAACAGGCAGAGCTTTAGTCCGAATCAATGACAACACACTGTTGCGCATGGGCATCACAAACAAAGAGCACCGTGAGGCAATATGGAGGGAGATACTTAAACTTAGATTGAAGGCTGATATTGTGGAGATCCGAGACTTGGAGAGGAGGCACAACTACTTTAACTATGATTTGTGACACAAAGATACTCATGATAGTATGGAAAGACAGATACCCATCATTAAAAATATACTGCATAGACGGTAACATATACTTACAATAAACGCAGTGCTGTAGCTCATCTCTACCGTGCCTTACTTATAATAATACAAGTTGGTAAGAATATAGATGATTTAAATGTTGCTATTTAAAAAATTCCTACTATATTAGTAGATTTATTGATCAGTTGCTCATCTAAATATTGATGATTTCCAGAAGTTTATTTTGTAAATAGTAATAAACACTTGTTATAATGAACACGTGAGGACGAATTTAGTGGTATGATGTAAAATAATGTTGAAATTTTAAAATGTGTAAATATAAATAGGCTGCTTCACACTTGCCCGTTGTATTGTTTGTGTTGACTCTACTGGTATTATAGGTCAGTTGTGGATGCATTATGCAGAAACCATAGAACATTATTTCTATTGTGGTTTTCTTGTAAAAACCCTGCTGTCATGTGGCATAGTGCAAAGGAGTCTTGAGGTTATCATTATCATGGCTACTTAGAAGTTGCAGGGGTCAAACTCCATAATGCCTTGTATATCCGTCGCTACTGTATTATAAGATACTGAATGTGAATGAGAATCCTCTTTTTAATGTACACCTGTTATGGCAAACAAGCTGTCAACATAATTGTGTTGAAACTATATTGATGGCAACACAGAGATTGCGAATCTCTGTGTTGCCATCAAAATAGTTCCAATTTGGAAATGTAGAATGATTTTATCATTCAACTTTAAATACTTGAAAACATGCCTCGCCAAACCCTAAATAAATTGGGACAAGGTCTGGAAAATTATTTGCTTCTGTCATAAATACAGACCTGTTGGGACAGTGGATGGCATAGGATAAAACATGCATTTAAACCTCTCAGAGATTTTAGTCTAAATTGAGGTGTTTGTAATCAAAATAAAAACATATTATTATAAACTAAGATATATTTAATCAAAAATAGAAAAACTGTTGTTTTTAGAAGTGTCTCTTTATGTAATACTGAATTTCAAATTAAAACAGGTAGGCGAGAATATTAAATAATTCCATAGCTGCTACTTTGACGCTTATTCAAAAAACCGCTAAATAATAGTAATACAATACAATAATTGGTACAATGAATACAGTTTTGTAGTCAAATTACTTGTAACATTATTGTAAACTTAAAATAAAACAGTTTTATAGTTTCCTAATCTTTGCTTTATTTAAATACCAATTTTTTCCATGCCATGCTTCCCTAAGAAAAATAAAGATATCTGACACTAAGAGTTCTAATTGTATGGAAGAGGCAGTCTTTGTAAGTAGGTATGGGAGTGCCACTTTTCTAACAGTGTTCACAGGCCCCAACTTGGTACTGATGGTTTTGGTCCGTCGTACCAAGGTCGTAGTCTATCCGTGCCAAGGTCGAGCGTGACTCAGCGTAATTAGTATTAACACATCGAACTTGGTACGAGGGACCAGATCTACACTAAGTCACGCTCGACCTTGGTACGGAATGTACCAATCCGTCGTACCAAATTGGAACATGTGTTAGGTAACACTATTTGGTATTTTAATGTGAGATGGGTATCAATTGATGCAGCTATCTGCACCTACTGCAAAAATGACACTCGGGTATAGCTGCTAAGTGCTAGTTACTGCTGTGTAGGTTATTTATTATCCTGGAAAATTCACTAACCGCAAGAAAAAGGAATATACAAAAACCCTCTTTTTGCCCAAACAAGTTATCATTGAAAAGTAACATAAGAAAACTTCTGTTTTGTTTTACGAAACACCTCTGACCATAAACATACAAAGTGTTTCTGGCATTTATTAGGTTGTCGACCCAATGGCTTGTGGTGCACTTACATAACGCTTAAGTATTCTCAAATATAAATACATCACATGCATTGATCTCATTGTCGTGCCAGAAATTGTTTGGTGCAAGTTAGGAGAAACTATCTCATTGGCAAGTGACGCTTTTTTCTTTTTTGGGTTAGTAAATCAATAAATAACTTCTCCCGTTCTGGGTGGAGCGAGCGGGAGTGTTAGAGTTTTACTAACTATAACCAACCTGCGTTCAAAGGCTGCTGTGACTCAATCCTGCAGCCCTGCCAGTTATCGACAGTAAAACTCGGTTAAGTGGGACCTGGATATGTGAGAAAACTCTATAGCTGGAACTCATGCTGAGGTCACGAAACTTTAGCACTGAATTATCTCTGTTAGTGAGACAAAGCAAACCTCTATATCTGGGATTCGTTCTTTCGATTTTATCGTCATAGTTACCTCTATAATTGAGACAGCGAGTGTATTTTACCCATTTTTTACCTGTTTTACTGAGACTTTATTTTAAAGAATACTTTTTCTAAATTATTTTCTTTGAATTTTATAGGCATTGACCTCTGTAACTGAGATAACATAAATTTTTCATCTTCCAACTGGCACTGACACAACCTCTATTCTCACCTGTATTAATGGAACCCTCTGTAAATGAGACAGATATTTATTTATACCTGCCCTTCTAGCCAAGTTACAACCGTTTCGTTTCGATTCTCTTTTCGTTGGTCGCCTCGAATCGGCCACGCCTCTTATTCCTTTGTTCTGACCACGTGGGTGACCACTGAGCGTTGAGATGACGTCAGAATAAAAGAATTGGAGGCGTGGCCTACTCGAGGCGATCGACGAAAAGAGAATCGAAACGAAACGGTTGTACCTTGGCTTGGGGGGCTAGATATCTGAGACACTGGGTAAGTGAAATACCTCTAAAATGAGACTTTGCAGGTCCCTTGAAGTCCCAGTTATCCAGGTTTCACTATATATGCTATATCTGGTGGGTGGATCCTTATCGGACAGTGAACTACCCATTGCTCGACGTCGAAAGGCTCAGGCGAGTTATTCTCAGCCTGAAGGACTTCAAACAGAAAGTGGTTTTGAATACGGTAGTGGAAAATCAGATGACTATGTTACAATGTAAGTAAGAGAGACCTGTATTCAGCTGTAGACTACGATAGACCGAAATAATGATAAAATACTTGTGACTGAGTAAAGGTCTTCGCAGAGTTCGACGGCAGGCATGGCAAAGTTTTTAATTTTTTACCAATGTATAGGTATTCAAACATAGCCATCGAAATAGAAATGCGGGATAAATTCCTACCACCAACCCGCTCTAGTCCCGCGTGGTGGATTACGGCCCATTCCCTTTCCTAGAGAGTGGAGGCCTGAGTCCCAGCAGTGGGAACATTAAAAGGCTGATTATGCTATATAAATTCCTATGATTTAAAATGATCCCGTGGAAATCGGCGCCCACCAACACTATCGACCACTACTTATGACTGAAATGTGTATCGGCAGCAAAAACTGCCATGGCATACTTCGACGTGATGCGGCATGCTGGGGCAAGGCGCTGGAATGCCGCGGTATCTAAATGGTTAGTGTGTAGTGACTGTCGCATGGTGGGACAATACTTTGTCACGACATACGTCATAAAGTAGGTCTTCAATAGATACATGTAAACGACTGAATAACCGATCCGCAAATAGTTGATAGTACCTACAGGTAGGTGCCGCAAATAGTAATAATAATTGTTAAAAAAAAAAACCGGCCAAGTGCGAGTCAGACTCGCGCACCGAGGGTTCCGTACAAACCTGTAGGTATATAAGTAAAAGTTATGGTATTTTTATTGCTAAATGAAATCCATAACATAACAATGTGGAAAGCTGACGGTACCTTGTCAATACATATATGAAAACATTATGTATGTTCGGAAAAATCTTCATCTCTTTAAGAAGAGAAGTGATAGACATAATTTTAATACTAGAAATAAGCACAATTTGGATCATGGGTCAGCTAGTAAGTTTATGATTATTAAAAAAAATATACTATGTGATGTAACTAAAAATTTAAGATTTTCGGAATTTTTCCTATATGTGTACTTTATAACGTTGCTTCATGCCAAATTTCAAGATTCCAGGTCGTCTGGAAGTATCCTTTAGGTTTTGATTCCCTTGCGAGTAGTTGCGAGTTTCAAAATATGCGGCTTTAATTGCTGTATCTTTTGATTGCGTTGACGTAGAAGTTTGATTTTGTTACAGCTTAAAGATATTATAGACTTGAGAATTTGTTAAGAATTTCAATATAATACCACTACGCGTTCATGAGTAAAGGGGTAATAAGTTTAAAATTATTAAAAATATTTTTATTATATGATGTAACTAAAAATTTATGCTTTTCGCAATTTTTCCTTTATCTGTGTTATAAAACGTTGCTTCGTACCAAATTTCAAGATTCTGAGTTCACGGGAAGTACCCTGTAGGTTTTGATTCCCTTGCGAGTAGTGGCGAGTTTCAAAATATGCGGTTTTAATTCCTGTTTCTTTTGATTGCGTTGACATAGAAGTTTGATTTTGTTACAGCTTAAAGGTATTATAGATTTGAGTATTTGATATGAATTTCAATATAATACCACTACGCGTTCATGAGGAAAGGGGTAGTAAGTTTAAAATTATTAAAAATATTTTTATTATATGATATAACTAAAATTGTATACTTTTCGCAATTTTTCCTATATCTCTGCTATAAGACGTTGCTTCATACCAAATTTCAAGATTCTGAGTTCACGGGAAGTACCCTGTAGGTTTTGATTCCCTTGCGAGTGTCGAAAATTTGTGGCATAAACGGGAGTATCTTTTGATCGCGTTGACTTAGAAGTTTGATTTTTTCACAGCTCCAAGAGACCATAGACTTGAGTATTTGATATGAATTTCAGCTTGATACCTCCACGCGTTCCTGAGAAAAAAGGTCTTGACAGACAGACAGACAGACAGACAGACAGACAGACGGACAACAAAGTGATCCCATAAGGGTTCCGTTTTTACCTTTTGAGGTACGGAACCCTAAAAAGACTTCAATTCGGTAGTGCAAAAATAAAAACTATAAACTCGAAATATTACCTAAAGAACCATTTATTATGAAGATAAATCGCTCATCACCGTTGCTTTACGCCACGCCCGCTATAGCACCGGTTGCCTCCGCCTGGTCGCGTCGCGCATCAGGCGTGTAGACGCTCCGAAATAGCCGTTTTAATGACCCTCCTTTGTTTATAATTCTTCCTGTACCCTCGTAGAGACAGGTCTATTATGAGAGCGGCCAGATTGGCCTATAATAAATATGATGGCGGTATGCGCGACGCTGGTCATCGCTGCTGGCGGCAAAACGTCCTAATTTGACGATTTTACTTACGTATTATCTCGCTGTAACTTTTTCTTTTGTCTCAATTCCAATTTACCATGATCATGCCTGATTCAATGTTTCCACATTTGTTTCAATTGTCTAAAAACTTAAGATACACTAGGTAATACACCAATTTTTTAGTGTGTTGTAAGAGTAACCCTTGATCGAGGGGTGAAGGTCGTTCATCCTGGTTCGATCCCCTAGAAAGCCAACAATATTTTTTAAATAGACAATTCTTACTATGGCTTTCCGGAGATTTTTGAACTTATACCCGTAGTAGCTAAGTATGTAAGTATAACTTTTATCTATCTGGCGATATATGCAGTTTACTGGGGGCTTATCATGACGTGTTTTAAAGTCAAGCGTGCAAGCGAGAAAGAAGGGAGCTACACACCCTTTGTAGCTCCATCCCTTTAACAGTTCAGCCCCCCTAGCCAAGTTACAATCGTATCGTTCGCGCTGAACGCCTCGAGTAGGCGACGCCTCCAATTCCTTTGTTCTGACGTCATCTCAACGCTCAGTCACGTGGTCCGAACAAAGGAATTGGAGGCGTGGCCTACTCGAGGCGTTCGGCGCGAACGATACGATTGTAACTTGGCTAGGGGGTCGGTTTAGGTCGACAAATGGACCGTGATAAGAGTTCGTGGAAGGCTCTGTAGTATTAAAAAAATAGGTTTAGGATACTTTTGCTTTATCAGAAGCCAGTTTCGAATCTATTTCGATTTTATCCGTAAGAGGAAAGCAGATGAACAAAAACAAGCCAATTGTTTCACACCTCTTCCCTGAAAGAGATAAGTACCTACCCACTAGTTTCCTGTAATCTAAATATTATTCTTATAAAATACCGTGAACTTGAACACCCTTTGAATTTATAATTATTGTTTCTCATGTCTTTAGAGAAGATTTACCGGAATTGAAGTTTTAAACTATGTGTGTACCTAGGCAGTAGCGTAACTATATCATTTGACATCCGTGACAAATTCATTTATTGAGGCCCCAGAAAAATCGTCACGTTTTCATTTAATTTTAATTTGTAATATAGGTTGAGTTCCTTCTTCTGAGCTCGCGGCCTCTCAGACCAGGGACCCCGCCGGACTGGGAGCCCGTGGCATTTTGCATTGATACCCTATAGTTCTACCACCTAGGTACAGTCTGTCAACAAAGAAGATAAGTAAACAGGGTCATCAGATATAGTTGAAGTTGATTGAAACCGATAGATGAATTTTTTTTTTTTTCATGTACACACCAACGGCTTATTCACTAATTGTTTACAATAGATGTTATGACATTCTTGTATTGTGCGGTGAATTCGTCACTTATAGGCGTACACAGCACTTAACGGTAATCAATAATCAGAAGTTAAAAAAAATATATGAATAATGTTTCTAATTTATTTACTAGTTGTAAGTATTAGTTGTTTATAATTTACTTGTAATGAAAAAGAAAAGTTACTATGTATTTAATGAAACATAATTAAAAAAAATATATCTTAATTAAAATATATTAATATCCATCCATCCGGTTTCCATTAAAACTTCAACTATATTTGACGACCCTACTTATTTCCTTTGTTGACTGTATATACTAGAGTTGTTACGGAGGTTTGATTCCGAATCCGAAAGTTCGGAACTTCCTATTGACTTTGCAACTTCGATTCCAATAAATTTTAATCGGAACTTATACCTACGGTATCTACACCTCTTTCTGTTCCGTGGGAGGTACAAACAAGTTTATATATCTAGTGGTTGCAACTCCATCCCCCCGTACTTTCTGTAGAGTACACTTTTACTTGTTGATTTGTCTGGTATTCGGAATGTTGTGAACAGAGGCGTAGCGTAGACTAATTTATACGTGGGCGAAGGCGCATCAGTAAGGCTTTTTTCTTTTATAAATTCAACCCAGTGTTCGAACACATCGTCGTTTACCGTCAGGTGAAATAGTGGTCAAATGCAAGCCTATAAATTATAAAACAAAACCCTCGTTGTAAAAGAGCCCTCGCACACGCGAGGCCCCTTTGGGTGCGTGGCCGTGGGCCGTGAGTTCGCTCTTCATTCAAACTGAGTTTGTGATTACTTTTAGTAGTGTTTCATTTGATGCTTCTAACTCCACCTCCACCTCCGATTTCAATTCCGCTAGATTTAGAACGATTCGTCATTCTATGATGATCAGAGGCCCAACATCCTGAGGTTAGTACTAGAACATATTGGGCTGAGCACGACCCATATGGCCCCTCCCCACCTTTATGCGACTATGGCTAGCAATTCGGCGTCGATGCTTAAGACTTTGAAGCTTCATATTACGTTAAAATATTTACCTAGAACTATCATTCTATCATTAAATGATGACCAGGCGCTGTTCTTGTTTTTATAGCGTGGCTAACTGGTGCGTAGTCAACGCACGGGGCACCGGAAGGATACTGTACTTTATTCCAAACATTTCACGGAAATGTTCAGTTACTCATATTTTTAAAAGCGATTCCATTTGTTCCGGAAATTCCATCACCATCCACTCAAATGGTTTACAAATCCATCCAAGAGCGTTTGAAGTTTTCATGAAAAGCGGCAAAACAATGAGATTCTAAAAATAACAGCACTTGGAAGAAGACTGACGAACATTTCTGGGAATTTCCTGTTCCCTGATGCTCATAAATACAAGTGTGGTGGCAATCACATACTTTCTGATGGTTCAAGTCAGTATGGCAGATAGCTACACATCTATTGATTTAAAATAAACATGAGGCACTGAAAAGGACATCGTTTATCTGATAAAAAACTAAGCTTGCAAAACATACGTATGCAACAAACGCAGCTACCACGTATGTTTTATACCCACTGGCAAATATAGCATCCACATTAGGTACTCTTCTACGAGTAATTAATCAAAATAGAAACGAATGTCTCGCTATTACACATATTTGGATTTTATTTATTTGTGAAACAATACAAAATGGAAAGAAAAAATATATAGTTTTTTTCTATTTTTTTTTTTTATTTATTTTTGTTTGTCATTTAGAGGTAGGTATCCGAAACAGTATTCCACATGCCTCCATTGAAAAGGGAGGATCCTCCAACTAGACGGATGTTTTGTGTGGTCCGGGCAAGTACTCGATATTTCATTTCGGGTTGTTGTTTATGTACCTATATGTTCCAATCACGTGGGCGGGCGCGGAGAACTCTACTAGCGCTATGCAAAATTTTGAATTTTAGTTCCTATGTGGCATCTTAGATGTCGCTACAATCAGCAATATGTATCATTCATATAACTAAACCGATTACAAACTCATAGACAAAAACCAGGATTAAGAGGACCACAAGCTTTTAACGCAATCCAATTAAATTGTATAGGGTCTAAAGTTGTCAAAAAATAAAAGGCCCGTTTTGACATTTGAGAAAGACCCTAGAATGTAACTTGGAACGAAACTGAAACAAACAATAAAATAATTATTAATTACATAAATTGTTTTAAAAAAAATACTTGCATACATTTTTTGGCGCGTTAAATAAACTGATGGAATATATTGCGAGTATTATTTTTTGACAAGTAGGGTCTATAGCTTCCTTCTCTCTTTATCACTCGCGCGCTTGACACATCATGGTGAGGCCCCTGTGCTATGAGGTCAAATTCCCTCCTGGTAGCACTTTGCAGTTAAAGACGTACATTATGTGGTTGCGCCCAACGAAAAATTAGTTGAATCCTGTGAATACACTTTCGTATATGATCATGTCTTTTCCGTTTCGTTCCTTAGTCAGTATCTGTTTAAATACTGACTACGATGGATGGATAGAGACACGCTGCTGCAACGTGTCTCCCATACAGGTACTGTTTCATATTTATACACCTTTCATTCTTCCTACATACCTAATTCTTAAGTAGGTGCGAGGATTGTTATTAATCAATCAAAAATCTCCCAAAACTTCTCTTTCACTAACTGCATTCACACACTAGCATAAAATATGATGATGGAACTTCCGGAACAAATGGAATTGCATTTAAAAATAATTATGAGTAACTGAAATAATTTCTTCGAAATGTTTGGAACTCTAATATCCTTCCGGAGCGTTGACTACGCAACAGTCAGCACCGCAATATAAAACAAAAAACTACAAACGCCTGGTCATAATTACCTATTAAATGATAGAATTAGCTAACCGTGCTCATTAAACACGATCGTCCGATCTTAAACACTTCCATAGGTAAATATTATCACGCCTTTCTACAAGCTTTCAAGTATCTACATAACAATGCAAGTTTTACAACGCAGGTTAAATAACTTGCGTTGTTTGTATAGGTATCAGTTAGCATAGGGGAAATCTTGTAAATGAATTTTAACAGTTAGGAACCGCTAACCGATTGAGTTGAAATATTGCAGATATGTTCAGTTTGGATGACAATGCAAAGGACCAGCCCCCCTAGCCAAGTTACAACCGTTTCGTTTCGATTTTCTTTTCGTCGATCGTCTCGAGTAGGCCACGCCTCCGATTTCTTTATTTTCAATGCTTTTTCTTTTTTTTTTCCTCAACGTTCAGTCACGTGGTCAGAACAAAGGAATAGGAGGCGTGGCCAACTCGAGGTGATCAACGAAAAGAGAATCGAAACGAAACGGTTGTAACTTGGCTAGTATGGCAGTAAAGACTGGAGTTTTTTTCTCTAAAATTAAGCATAACCTAAGCTTAACAAGCATTTTGTGCGGTGATTTCGGTGAGTTTAATGCCCTTAGCTCTAGCCGGAACGCCCATGCTGATCTGCTCCACCTTCGCTTGTTCAAGGTTATGACGAAGTAGACCGAGACATTCAACTCGGAATGGATGTAATATCGACAGGTCACTGGGACAACTAGTAACACACGGATGTCTCACAAGTTAAAGGGGGAAATCGTCTAGTTAGTGATAAGACTTGTATGGCCTATGTGGATCAGAATGTTGGGCTGTGAAAAAGATTGATAGAAAAAGATCGCATGACAATTTTGAGACGATCGTGTGGTAATTGTTACGAACGTGAACGATATCCCAATATGGAATACAGCCATTTCTAGTAAAGTATTTTTTCTAGTGTATGATGATTTTGTTTTTAAGAAAAAATATTTTACATAACATAAATATAACAAGACTAATATAACTCTAATAGTGACTGGTAGTAGTATGAGTAGTCTATAGGCAGATTGTTATTACTTACAAATAAATGATTTGTTTAATATAAATCATATATGTTATTATATCACAAAAATAAAAAGGTATTACATATTTATTTACTTTCCCCTGCTATTCCACTTTCAATAATAAAAAAAAAACACAATTAAATTAAAAATTAGGGCATGAATAACTAGTAGGGAATCAAAAACTTAAATCTTTTAAGAATGGAAATAGCGCCTGGTTTACGATAAACGGCGAGCAGTGGAGCTGCAGCAGGTCAGCCTCTATATGTACCTGAGGCTATAAAGTTACTTTTATGGTATGTAAAGAGGTTCATTGTTAACACTTCAACAATAATTCACAGTAAAAATCTTCACTAGGCTGAAATTACCTAACAGTCACATAAAGACAGAGGCCGTGCATTTAATGACGTGCTAGGTGTTACTGACATTCAACCTTTAGGTGATAAACAATTTATTGTCTTGACCAAGCTGTGGCCAGGCATAGTAAGTACAATTGGGTACAGCCAATGTTGGAAAAATCTGTAGATCTAGATCATATTTTACTTAGGCAGCTTTCGGACAATTTTACTTTTTTGACACCTCTTTGCGGGTTTTTTTAGGTTTCCGTACCTCAAAAGGAAAAAACGGAACCCTTATAGAATCACTTTGTTGTCCGTCTGTCTGTCTAGACCCTTTATCTCGAGTGTGGAGGTATCGAGTTTGAAATTAAAACCGTATACTCAAGTCTGCGGTGCGTTGAAGCTATGAAAAAATCAAACTTTTAAGTTTACGAAAAAAAGATACCGCCGTCTATGTCGCAAAAAACGTATATTTCGATACTCTCGAGGGAATAAAAAGTCATAGGGTACTTCCTGTTGACCCAGAATCCTGAAATTTGGCATAAAGCAAGGTTTTATAGCACAGTTATAGGCATAAATCTGAAAACTGTAAATTTGTTGATACGTCACAACAAAAAAAATTGCGATTTGGAAAAATCTTCGAGCCTCCATTCAGGAATTGAAATATTTACATACTTAGGTACTATAGTTTGTGCACGCGTCCGACTAGCACTTGCCCAGTTTTTTAAAGTGGGAATCATCCAATGACTTCTTCAGCTTTGGGTAAAGTGGGTTCACGCTTTTACTGACTAAAACCATATCTGTGTTCTTCAGTTGCCCTTTGCGTTTTAAGACCACGGGTTTCCTTTTCAGAAAACACCCGCGGCTCTAGCAGACAACGCACTGTGGTGGAAATAGTTTCTCGTTCTTTTAAAAATTTACATCTCATGAATGTTTCTGTAAATATTTTATAATAACGGCTTAAATGTAAAGAGCGAGATATCCATAAATCAAACCTTAAAACTGACTCATTAACTACAAAAAGACGCCCTCAAAATAATTAAAGCGACGTAAAATGATCATAATTTTATTACCTTAACTATCAATTGTAACATCAAAGAAAATCATAATTTGTAGACTGACTTATTCTCCAGAGCAGCTGCATATGTAGGTGCTTCTTTGTCACTATTAGCCTCAAGCCCTGGGGCATCGTAAGCGCGCGTCATTAAAATCATTTGGCATACCACTGTTGCCAAATTAACTCTCAATAAATGGCCGCACATTGCAATCTGGTATGGTTATTACGAAAACGTCCCGTGGACTGGTTCACAGTGTTAATGCTTAATTTTATTGTGTCAGTCCTCAGTCCGGTAACATAACAGTCGGTTGTGCCAGGGTAAACGGTCGCGCGCTCTAACCCTAAACTTTTTCCCGCCATATTATTGGCGCCAGTTTTTTTTTTTGTGATGTGAGTGACATATAAAGGAAGAATATTTTAGTTTTCACTGTTTAAGTGGCCAGTGTTATTTTTCCGTATTGGATAGATAAGGTTTGTTTACGTTTTAATCATGATAATTCAAATTATTTTTATAGAATTGTTGAACAAGAGTTCCATCAATCGATACATATTTATTTACAAATATAAATTAATTCGCAAATGCATATTTAATCAAAAGGTATGTAGTTTTCACAATATCAATAAAAATAGTAAAGGAGCGTAAATTACGAAACGCATGAAACAATACACGGAATAATCCTGAAATCCCGTTTAAACTAGAATTTATTTTCGAAATTCGCTCGCAGCTATGCGAATAGATAAATAAACGATAATCCTACCTAGCCTACTAAAGATTCCGACGTCTAAAACTAAACACAATTTATTGACCAAATATTACTGTAACTTTAATCTGCAAAAGTCATCGTGATCCCAATAAGTATCCAAGAGATTTGCGGAGTAACGTCAGCGGAAACATAAACAAAAATCTAATATCAATGCAACTTTATGTACGGTATGAAAATAGTACATTTTGATGCAAGTACGCAAAGTTTGTCATTGCAGCCTAGGCGGAATACACGCCTGAGCCGAAAGCGACGACGTCTTTTTTCAACAAACTTATCAGCATTAAGACGATTGGCCGTCACGTATCGATATACGTTATCGTTTTGTAGTTGAAAAAATGTTTGTGATTTTTTTTTCAATACAACTTATACCCTTCAATCGTTCTTATTTGGACATTCATGGTGTTCGTTAGACAGCTTGGTACTTCTGCACTGTCTTGTGAAAGCTAGATATCTATAGATATCTCCTTCGTCACATGACCCTCACTCAATCACCCAGCTGAAGTCATCTTTAAACATAAAGGGAGAAACTAATTGACATACTATTATTATTATTTCTTTATTGTCAGGCAACTAAAGCCCATAGATAAAATACATTAAATTACAATCTTATAAACAAAATTAACTAAAACATATTAAAAATATCACAAACAATAAACTATAATTATACATGTAACATCGGCATTGTATCAACGGACAACCGAAACTGCTGGAGCTGAAATTTTGCACAATGTTTCCTTTTATGACGTAGCCGAGCACTAAGAGACGATTTTCCAAAATTCATGGACATTCACATTAAATGATAAATGATATTTATTTTGTAAATAGGTTTAAAAAACACTTTTACACGTCAATTTTTTTTTTCGTCATTTTTAAACTAGATGAGGCCGGTGTTTCCTAGCTGACTACCCTGAGAAGAAACACCGAAACAAACTCAGGGGTCATTCTTTTAAAGTCCATACAATTTGAGTGGACCTGTCCAGTCAGTGCAAGCATTTGTCAGTATCGACTTGACGAACAATACCAAAGAAAGGACATTCGCATCCTCCATTCATGAACGAGGGTCCAAAGTTTGTATGGAAAAACCTACTTTCTTGCGGGCGAAACCGCTGTCAGAAGCTAGTCAGGCTATAAGATATTATCGCTGAACGTGCAAAGCCAGGGCGGAACTCTAGTATTGCATAAAATTAATCAGCCTAACAATGCGGATATAGTAGACGGGACAGCTTGTTTATTTTCACGCGATATATTGCGCTAATTCTTAGATCGCGATTTTAAAAAGCGTTTACAAAACAATTTACAAAATGATTTTTTAAGTTGTTGTTTTTAATTAACGATGAATGAAAAAAAATTACGAATTTTTACATACCTAGTTTTATAGGGTTTTGTACCCGAACGTCAACGGAACCTATTACTAAACCTCTAATCTATGCAGTAAACCTTTAGATTGAAAAAAACAACACTGTGGTAGATTTGCACAATAAATAAATAATAGATATTGCAAAAAGAAAGAAGCATCATTAAATTTGGTCCTTACAACAAAAATATGTAATTTATTATTATAAGGAACATAATTTTATAAAGGCTAAAATTATAAACGAATAAATACTATGAACATTAAAAAAATAACAGAATTCGTAACTGTTTTTAAATAATATTTACGCTACAACAACAAATAATTAAATTAAATTAAAGTTATAAAGTAAAAAGGGTTATCATATAAAGAAATATTATTTTGTCGACGTTTTCTGCTCGATTTCAATGTTGTAGTACGAAAACCTGCGCGTGTGAGTCGGACTCACACTTGGCCATTTTTGTTCAGTTCATTTACATACGTTTAAAATCAGACAATGATGTCATGCTCTTGTAAAAAATTATGAAAATGACAGCACTTTTGGCTACGCGTTACGCTTGCTACGAGCTTGAGGGCCAAGAGTGCTACGAGCTACGCACAAGGTCAACTCCGTAGCGCGTAGCACTTCATAATTTTTATTGACTATAAAAATCACATCCAATATTTTACTTAAATAATGTTTTATTTTTATTTTAATGAAATACTATAATTGTGTTGTGATTGTTATGAACTTGAGACAGAAACAAATGGAGGGATATCATAAAAATGTGCTTGTGGTAGTCCAGTAATTTCTTGAATTGAAAGCAGATGCTCAATAAAAAGCATGGATGCAAAAGTCTTTATTAATTACAGGCATAATGTAAAGCTGCAGTATTGTTCCGACTTATATGTGTAGAAATGTTGATCATCTGAAAATCTTTCAATCATTTCAATTAGCTTAGGTAGGTAACAGTGTGAAACTTCATGAAAGTTCATGAACACATTGTTATCAGTACCCATACTTTTTTTAAGGTGTGAAATCATCCAATGACATTGACTTTTACTGACTAAACCCCACTCCTGTTCCTTCTTTGCCGTCTTTCCATGGCCCCGAGATTCTCTTTCGCATTACCCATGGTCCCAGTCGGCTTCGACCCTGTTGGGCCCCATCAGTATCCATACTAGCACGTGGATTACTAATCTACGTTTTCATGTATAGGTTTCCTTTCCATAAACATCAGCAAACATCTCCATGAAAACTAATCACTCGATCAATAAATACGGTCCGCACATGCCAATCCGAATCTGCCGCCGCTGCGCACGCGACGGTCTATTGAGCCAAGAGCGCTGCACTATGATTTATTTTGACGGCACTTCAATAGTGGATAGATAGCCACTTCATGTGCAGCGAGTTTAAATTGAAGAGGGTATTTAAACGGTGGCAATCAGAGTTGCTTCCGTGCGTTGGAAAGTAGAAGCCGTTGTTAACGGCTGACATTTAGATCAGTCGTCGAAAGGCTAAAAAATCTGAGAGGGTCTAGTGAGGGTCAGATAGGCAGTCTCTTTCAGTAAAATTCTGGTGCGTGATTGGGAGAGGACACATTGCGAAAGACTAGCCTGATGATAATAGTGGTAGACTATCGTCAAATCCCGAGTGCTAACGGCCCCGACTGGGAGCAGTGGTGGCCGAATGATACCGGCCCCGACTTAAGAGTCAAACCCAGCCAGGCACATTACTTTGTGTAATTTATTTCATCACCACTGCTCTCAAAACGGTAAAGAAAAACATCGTGAGGAAACCAGCATGTCCTAGAACCAAAAATTCGAAGACATATGACATCCACCAAACCGCACTGGGCCCGCGTGGTGGATTACGCCCCAATCTCTCTCCTTGAGAGATGCTCTGAGTCCCAGCAGTGGGAACATTAAAAGGCTGATTATGCTTATGCTATCGTCACATCACTGTACTTGGTTTATACCGCAGCTAGATCAAAGGCGTTTAAAGAGATTCAATAAAGTACTTGTACTTAGGTACAGCTACAGTATCCCTTTTTTTAAAGTGGAAAATTCAGCTAAGTTTTCTTAATTACAATGATGTGGTATTATTATACACATATGTGTTCAGTATGGTGGCCGGACGTAAAGAATAACACCATCCCATTTCTTCCCGTGGTTGTCGTAAGAGGCGACTAAGGGACATACCAGAGAATGGGCAGCAGCATTCTTTGTGAATTGCAACAACCAAACTGCGATCGCCAACCCGCATGTCAAGCGTGGCGATTATGGCAAAACCCCCAATGATAAGCACAACCAAAAAATGGCCCCTAGTGCCCGGCAGCCCGTCTACCCTTGACTCCGGTAGCGGTCAAGGTTACGGCGAGGCAAGGGGTGCGAAGAATCTTCGGATGGGATACGGCTACCCGTTTAGAGGTGGACCGACGACCTGGTGAGGGTCGCAGGACTGCCGTAAATGCGAGAAGCACAGGATCGGTCGTTGTGGCGACGCTTGGGGGAGGCCTATGTCCAACAGTGGACGTCTTTCGGCTGAAATGATGATGATGATGATATTATTATTGATATTACAATAGTAACTAGCTTTTGCCCGCGGCTTTACTCGCGTACATAAAACATAGCCTATGTCAATCAGGAATAAAGCAGCTTTGTATCGGTAAAAAAAAATTCGTATTCGGACCAGTACTTTCAGAGATTACCTCCTACAAACAAAAAAACTAACTTTACCTTTTTATAATGTAGATATTACTTCATGACAAGATGATGGCGTTGTGCGTTGTCTGTAACTGTGTTTACATTGTGTACACTATAAATAAATAAGTTATCATATAACTCCTCGCTCTCTGGGTGGAGAAAGAGAGAGTGTTAGACTTTGACTGACAAAAACGAAAAGGTGTTCCTTCCGTTACCCTTTGTAAGCGCTCCAAAGCCGGGGTAACTCTTTCGCACAATCCCGCAAGGTACAGTACCTAATGAGCCTATCCCTAGAAAGTTCTAAAACTACATTCTTTAGATAACTCAATGAACTACATAGGTAGTTGATTGCATTTCGCATTATTGATTTGCAGATTGTTGATTGTTGATCGCGTCTCTCAATTGAAACCGCATCATCCGGTCCAAATCCAAACCAATCTTACAAAATTATCCTCTCCAAAAATCTGGTCCACTAAACAACAGATAAAATCTCTCTTTGATCCTAGACACGAGATAGAAGCGCCTACGTCATAAATACAGCTCAGAACACGTTTTATCATCTCTCCTCGTCGCGGGTACACCTCGAGACGTCGGCGGTCGCGGATGACAGATTGGCCGCCGGCTTTGAACCAACAGATAGCTCTTCATCATAATTTGCCGCTGGCTGAAGGAACACTGACATTAGTTAGGTTTGGAGATGATCTTATTTGATCTTTTACAACAAAATAAGTATGTTTGGGTTCTAAAATAGTAAGAGATGAATTAGGTATCTGCCTACAGTTTCTAGGTAAATCTGGGTGAATTTAGGTACCAGAAATAAAGATATAATATATCTACTAATGAAATGGCAATAAAATAATGGGAAATCCAAGAACCTAATTATGTCTTTTAGGCACGTCGACAGTTTTCTATTAATTCGAGATCAAAATTGTTTTTTTTTTTTAGGATTTGTTTCATAAGTTAATATTGTAATTTTTTTATGCATATAAAGTGTTATTTATTTTATTAAAAGGGAGGGCAAAGAAAAGATGGATGGATTGTGTGAGGAGTGATATCAAAGAAAAGGGAGTTAGTGACATCGTGACGGGACAGAATGGAAGGTAAAAACAAGTTGTACTTGCACTGAATCCAAATAAAACGGGGCAAGGGCAGGAAGATGATGATTAAAATAACTTTTTTGCCGTATGGTAACACATAAGTACTAAAATTGATTTGAGTAGATGAGTTCGATAGATTCAACTCATCAACACGAATCTGTGGATATCAAAACTAGCTCTCGTATTGTGTAAGGCTTGAGACTCATCCCACTTTTCCATGAAAGTTGACTTTGTTTGACAGTTCCTGGCTGTGAATATTTACAACAGCTGTAACGTAAAATATTTCTACTCATAATTTGACAGAGGAAGACGTAAATTAATCATTTCTCTTCACACAGAGCTATCAGCGTAAATTATTATAAACGTAAAGAAAATAAATATGAGAATTTCTACGGCATGTTTACTAGTGTGACCTCATCTGAGATTAAAGTCTTGACGAAAGTAGAAGAAGCACTTTCGTAGCTCGACAAATTTGGATACATACACAAATTGTTGTAAGTATTTATGCTTCTTATGTAAGTCATCATCATCATCGTAATTTTTACGAGACTTAAGGTAACTTAACTGTATTTTATGAAAAGTATAACAACAGAAGTACAGAAGACACTTAAATATTAACTATTTAAATACTTACTAAACTTAATTTATTTATTAAAACTTTATGCAACACAAAGCTACAAAGTTTACAAAAGCAAAATACACTCAGGCGTCGAAGTAACTACTCCTCCGCGTCGCTGTTGTCCGAAAATGTGCCCAAGACTGGCCTTAAATTGTAAGGCTAATTCTTTGGGCAAAGAACGAACTAATCCCAGAGGCAGATTAAGCCCGCGCGGAACCTGTGGCAAATTCAGCCAAGGGGGGGGGGGCTATGTGGTTAGTTTATTTTATCTAGATAGATATAGTAAACTATTTTGTACAAAATGATTTAGCGAAGTCGTTTTTTTACATTAACACGCAACTTTTAATTACTATATTTAGATGATAATATGTAATTAATATTGGAAAAACCTAAATGATGATGGTTTTTTGCATACCCGGTGCGAACATAGATTTAAAGGTAAAATTCGTGATCTCGTGAGTCGTACATTTTCTGGATGAAATTGCGACTTTCAGGCAGGCGAAGCCACTGGTTGAAGCTAGTTAATTTTAATAATGATGTGTACTAAACTAGTAAAGCCTTGATCTAGCTTATTCTTAATAGGGTTTCTCAGAGTACTAAATATTTTGTATGTATGTGAAAAATACAATGAATAGCAATAACCCCGTGTATTTTAACGTTGATTTTGTGAAAAGTACGATAATGGAGGAATTCTAAGACATCTTTTATTCTGTCGACTTTTACTAGGAGGAAAGTCTCAAGTAAATTGACTTCCACATTCAAAGTAATCAGCTGTACTTGGATTTCTTGTGGTGTAGGTATATACTTTGACTATTTTTTTCTGTTCAAGTGGGAGATCCCCGAACGCGCAGGGCCCCCAAATGCGCGGGGCCTGTAGCATGTGCTAACCTTGCTACATGGCTAATCCACCTCTGGCCAGTCCTCTGGTCACGCGAAGTGTTAGTGTTATATATAGTATTTGAGCCGTTTGGAGGTTTTAGTAGTCACAGCAGCAGCGCCGGCACAGCATGCCGTACTTAAACATGAGATGGCGCAAGAGTGTCGACAAGGTTGCTTTAAACTCACACACCATACTTTTTCTCTTTTTTTCCACACCAGAGAACCACCCTTCTACGGCATCAACGTCATGCCATCTGGTCTCTTCCCATCGTCACGTAACAAGCCGCCTGATTCTTAACCATATTATTTAATATCTCATCAAAAAGTGGGTTACACTACATTAGCTCCAAAATGTAGTGTAACCCACTTTGCACAAGACGAGTAGATGATGGTTCCGTGGTAGCTTCTAAAAGCCCACTGCTAGAAACACACAACAGCCCAGTAACTGCACTCCGTACGTTAATGCTGTGATTAATCCTGTTTGTTTGACACTTCAAAACGTTCCCGAAAACGCTACCTATTTGTGTTTATACTTTCGAAAGGGAAACATCGATTAAATGGGAACTTTGCTTGCGTTGTGAAGCCGGCCAAATGGCCCTGGCCGGACAATATACCCAATGGCCAGTTTATTTAAACGCATTGGCAAACATTCAACGCCAAAATTTGATTTACATTACCGCTAAGGTTATGATAATATGGGAGATTGGATTTCTTCAATGTACGCACGTTGGACGGTCATAAAATGGTACATTTGTTTTTATTTGATTGTTGTTTCAATTTCTGTATTGAGATCGTGATGAATGCTGGATAAAACTGTTTGTAATAAAAGTCGAAAGTTATGTGTGTGTTTTGAGCAAGAATATATAAAATCTGTACAAATATTGGTGGGCAGTTAAGCCAGTTTTTTATTCATTTCAAAAAATTTCAAATATATTTACAGGCTAGACCCAATGCGATATTGTAGTTTTCTTATTTTAAATTTATACCATAGCTAATTGCCTAATTCTATATGTAGCTATCCTAGTGAATCTACTCAAAGCACAAGAGAATATGTCGTTGTCATCTGCGATGAGGTTGAGAGTGCGGAGCGCGCTCGTCAGCGGCGCTTCGCGCAGCAGGTTAGCTCGCGCGCGCGGCACCGCCAGCAGTTGCGGTTGTCGACGACGACCCACATACCCGTCCGGCTACTATCTACTACCCTTCGCAATATGTCTGCATTGTGTATCTTTCCTCTAATTATCTGAAAGATATAAGGTTACGAGTGTGAGTGGCTTCCTGACCCTCAAATGTTGCTTAAATGTTGGTTAGGCTCGCGCTTGACTTGAAAAGCGACGATGTGGTCGATGATGGAGCACACTTGCCTAGACGTAATCATGTCTGATAGACATCAGATTTAGAGCATCAAAGTTAAGAAACTCCTTAAGAATTTAATCTCTTCGCCATTTCACTCAATGATTTAACACAGTCGTAACATTTTAAACCGAAAAACACATTTTAGTATTATTTACAACGCTGCAAAAGTCAACATTTTAAACAGAGCCATGATGCACGATCATCCAGCCTCTTTGTAGATGACTTTACGGCCGTAAACAGAATCTATTGGTGTTCAACTGTTTGAGATATTAAGAACAAACATGTCCGCGACATGATTCAATACAAAGTTATGAAGCTTTTAATTTTAGTATGATCGTATTTGGCATTTTGTTTTGACTGAAATATATTTTTCTTCGTTCATTGTTGCATTACATTCTTAGTTTAATGTTTTGACACGGGGATGAAAGGTCAACATAACACATCCTTGAACTGCCTAACGAAGCGCACACGTGGAAGATCACCCTCCACTTGGCTGACGACGACGGTTCGAAAAGACCTTACACTCATCTCGACACCGACATGGCATAAAATCGTGCTCAAAGGCAAAAAGAGTTGAATAAATGGAATAAGGTCCAACCAAAAGATGAAGATGAAAGGTCAACATCGAAGAGGTTCTTCACACAAGTTGCCAAACAAATTGCAGGAATGCATCGGAACTTAAAGAGACTGACATTGCCATCCATTCAATAAGAAAATTGACGAGATGCTTCGCTGCTATGAAGCAATCTAAAGAGCTACATGTGGTTTCTAAACATAGCTGATGTTACTAGAAATCTAAACAATGACAATGTTTGAAGTTCTGCTTGTTGCTTATTATTACAACCTAGATTCTCAGCTGCGTACGTTTCTAAAAAGCACTCATTAGAATAGCGGAAAGCTCTTACACTAAAAGAAAAGCAAACAACACTATCCTTCCTTTTCATTCCTCATCTGGGTTCTCGTATTTAATTATTAACGGTTGGTAAATATAACGTTTCGTAACTGGCCGATTTCTCCGCGTCAAATGCACGACACATTAAATTAAATTAAGACGAGAGGAATTCAGAAGCGTGCCTTTTAACAAAAGCTTGAAGCAGTTAATTTTAAAACGATTTTATGTGTAGCGCGAGTTTGATTTCGTCGCGTTTGGGTAGAAGTTGTAGCATTTTCGTGTGGGAAGTGTTTTCGTGATTAAGTTGTCTGTGGTTTTTGATTCACTTATTATTTTATATTATTCAGTTAAATACGATCCATATTTTGCTAGTACAGTAGGTGCTTAAAATTTTGATACTTAATCACAAATATACGCAAACACATTACGCATCGCGAAGTTAACATTATAATTACAATTAAGTTACGAAGTAAAATTCTACATTAAAAATTATGTAAAGTCAGTAATGTCAGGGCTTGTTCGAAAGAGTCACTGCATTCCTGGAATGCAAAGGGCAACTAAAGGAACACAGGTTTTGCTCAGCGAGTGAGTTGAGGCCGATGTCTGCCAAGGCTGCGGCACTGTTTGAAAAAGTTACTGCGGCCCCGGAACAGAAAGGGCGACTAAAGGAACCATATGGATTTGAGTCCGTAAAAGTCTGATATTGCCTCTCGCTCCACGTAGATCGGGAGAAGTTAATTTAAGATCTTAAAAAAAGATGGCATTTGATAAATTGAATCCTCTTGATTATGTTGTTTTTATGAGGAAAGTTGCTGTAGCAAATATTTTATTTACGCTGACGTTTTCTATCCGACAAGACAGTTAAAAAAATTGTAACGAATCCATCATTTTCCAATTCCCTCCCATGTTGTAAGTTTTTTACTCCTTTTTGATAATCCCCTGTAGACTCTCAATGTCGGCTCTTACATAGAGTCAAAGGTTCAACTGGCTGCAAAAAAATTGGGGATCTCTTAGCAAAGGTACTTCACGCCGGAAAAGCTGCTCAATCTTTATCAATGGCAAGTTCGATCGTGTATGGATCGTGTGTTCTCATCTTTGGGATGGGTTTGCCAAATACCAGCTTGATGCACTAGAGTCGATTGAGAGGCGAGTCAAGAGGACCATCGGCAATGATGCACTTGTCGAGTCGAAGTTTTCAAGCCTTGGGTATCGGCGCCAAGTTGCTAGCCTATCGGAGACATGTGACGTCCACCAATCCGCACTGTGCCCTCGTGGTGGATTACGGCCCATTCCCTCTCCTGGAGAGGAGACCAGAGTCTCAGCAGTGGGAATATTATAAGGTTGATTATGCTCTATTATGATAATGCCCTATGAGCTGTTAATCCGTTACGACTTTAGACTTTATTGTGATCACAAAGTATTAGGGAATTATACTATTGAGTTGAGCAGCTGCATCCATCTGTCTGCTATGTTAATAGATATCATTTAACAGCGATCTTCAAACCGCATGCCAAGTATAATATCTAGTCATAGGTACAGTGATTGTTGTTGTCGATGTGTTTAAGTTTAGACCTAGACAATGTGTAGACGTTAATTGTCATAGTTTAGACCTAGACAATGTATAGACGCTAATTGTCATAGTTTAGACCTAGATAATGTATAGACGCTAGTTGTCACAGTTTAGACATAGACAATGTATAGACGTTAATTGTCATAGTTTAGACCTAGATAATGTATAGACGCTAGTTGTCACAGTTTAGACTTAGATCATGTATAGATTTTAGTTGTCACACTTTAGACCTAGACAATGTATAGACGCTAGTTGTCACAGTTTAGACCTAGATCATGTATAGACGCTAGTTGTCACAGTTTCTAGACAAAATTATGAGAAAAACGTCGTATGACACACGTGAGTAATTAATGATTACTGTTCTTGGCACTCCTAAGACCCTCGCCACGGCTCGGGTCTAAATACCGCCTCGACGGTAATCACTAACATTACACACTTATATCATAATGTACTATTATGGAATGGTAAATTAAAGGAATAAAAACATGTCTGCTATAGCAAATAAATTTTGATGCAATGACAGATATCCTCATCTAACGATGTTTTTCAACACACTCGAAAAAAAGTGAATAATATTTCACTAACTTAATATTTTTCCATCAAAATATTTCACACACATATTGTATGGTCTGAGTGTCTTGTATTATGTGAGGATATATACTTGTGAAAGCACCTAGGATACAGGAATTGATCGTAGCGTGAGGCACAGTATTAAAAAAAAAAGACGACTTGGTCGTAGAATTTTCTCTAAATGTGCTTCTTTCTGGTAGGCACGAACTTAACTATGCCTATCCGCAAAAAACATAATTTCCTTTCTATCCTTTTTTTTTAATAGCCTGTACTGTCCCACTGCTGGGCAAAGGCCTCCCCCAACTTCTTCCAGGTATTCTTTTCTTGAGCCACCTCGAACCAGTCCTTGCGGTAGTCATCTAGGTCGTTTCCATCCTTATTCAAAATTATTTCCAAATCCATGTTTGGACATTAATTTAAAAAAATTATGATTTTGGATGAATCTTGTATCTGTTCCTTGTGTGTGTTCCATTTCCACCAGCCGAGTTTAAATATTATCGTTTAAGTTTGCGACACCGAATATTTCCGAGTAGCTCCCGACTCGAGTGACACAGCTGTAACCCATTATAATACGAAGTTTGTGTATCTAAACATAAATGTTTCTGTTCTGTTGCAGGAGGCAGGAAGGTCAGCATGAACAAGAAGTCGCATAAGAAAAAGGTTAGTTTTATGGAGATGGAAAATGCTGTAAAGAAAAATGGTAAAGTAATTAAATTAGGTCATATTGAAAACGAATGTTATCGAAATATTTTCAGGCTACTAATGTAGATTCTATATCATTTTGAGCTCAACTTCTGTCGTGCAAATCGTTTGACGAAGAAGAAAAAATATTTTTTAACCGTGTTTCTTCTCAGGGTAGTTAGCTAAGAAGCACATTATTTAAATTGAAAAAAAAAAACATTTTTTTTCATACCTATTTGTAAAATAAAACAATGTCATTTATATATCATATAGTGTTAATCCATACAGGCTAAGTTTCTCAAAGATCGGCAGGTTTTCAGTGCTTGATTGATGTTACAATGCTGGGTTTGTTTGGAACCAGATTGTTATATAGTCAATGGACAGAACACAATCACCTATCACTTCGATGTCCTAAACTTAACTAAGTTCAAAACTAAGAATAATATTTGCGTTATCATTTATTGCGAATCGGTGACAAGCAGCAGAACTTTACGCTCAGTTGGAATCAATATTAACTCAGAGTAACAAAGAGGTTCTCCTAAATACAAATTTTTACGACGACTATCTCACCTGATAGAATCGCAATGCAAAACACTGGAGCACGCTTGCCTAGAAGTAACCTATTCACTCTTGACTTAAAGATACCCAGGTTGTAGCTAACAGGAAATACAGACTTCGGCCGGGAATTCAATTTCAATTTGAAATCAGTTTCTCGTAGGCCGTACCACACACGAGCTGGTCGCAATGTGCCCCTCGCGGCGGCGGCATGCCAGCCATGCCCGCGCCCGTCGGCGCGCCAGCTCTTGGCAGGGACGGCGGCGCTGGCAGCCAGCTCCACTGATTGATAACGTGCTGATATTGAGACTTGGACTTGTGAAAGGGTTATTGTCTGGCTTTTATTGTTAAACTAACTAATACCCGCGACTTTGTTCATATCAGACTCATAAAACAGCACAATGCATATTGTCACATTTTTAAGAAGCTTTTTTTTTTGCGCGGAACCTTAGTTCCTTTTCTGAAATAAAAATAGCCTTATCATCACACATCAGCGGTAAAAGTCTCGTTAAAATTGGTGTAGCCATTTCAGCGTTTACCCGGAACAAACGGTCAGACAGACAAAAAATTAAAAATTGCGTTAGTTATAGGTATTGAATATACTTTTATATGCATTTAGTAAAAACACGGGCGATGCCGCTGGCAGCAGATAGTATCATAGGTGAGGAATTCAAGCTGCCCATAACAAAGGCAGCTTTATCCATGTGTTGGATCGGGCTTGCGGACGGCAAGCAATAGGTAGCTGGCCGTTTCACCGTCCGGTAACCGTCCGGTAACTGTCCGGACCGAGCCCAAGTCGTCGTTGACGTGTAGTGTTCCAGGCAGCAGAGTCGTAGCTTACTGGGGTCATGGGTTGTTCGAATGAGAACCCGGGGCCCTGGAACGAAGGCAAATAAGGAAGAGGAGTGAGTTTCAGTAAAAGTCGGACACGCCCTCTCGCCACGCCCAAGGGTGGGAGATGTCATTAGATGAAATCATCTCTCATCATCCTCTCTGGTAGCTGGGCTCTACTATTTACACCTGTGAGATAATTTAAGGACAACATACTGAAACAAACTAAAGAAGCGAGTCATTCTGTCCCGAGGGATCTAATGAAGTGTATGACATTATTATAATTAAAAAAGGGCATATTGTGCAGGTGGGGCAAAAAACTAATTCTATTTTAGTAAACTGTAACATCCTAAGTCTAGTTCTCCCAAATCATCAGTTTAAATCATGTTCGAATAGATTGCATCACACTCGGCAAGCTGCACCGATAATAAAACTAAATGTTCGTCAATCTATTCAGTGTAATCTGTCAGCTGTCACCTTCATTCAGCTCGGTTGTCCGTCCATCTATCTGGACCAGAATGCTGGGAATCGAGCTGTCAATTAATCGAGATGTGTCGAGATTTGAGATGCAAATCATTTTCGATTTCACGGTACTGTCTAATTTTCTTTCTGCAGAAGACGATGAATTATACAATTAACTTTACCCACTTGCATCTAATCATAGCTCCGACTTACACGCCGTGAGTTCAAACATAGGAGGCACTTCTTTTTTGAGTCAGAAATCATAAAATAACTTCTCCATTCTGGGTGGAGTGAGAGGGAGTGTTACACTTTTGCTGACTAAAACCCACCCGAGTTCCTTAGCTCCCTTTAGTTGCTCTTTGCGTTCCAGGGCTGCAGTGATTCTTTCGAACAATATTGTAGTCATGGGCTGCCATTTACAGTTGTTATTTTAGAAACGTCACCACGGCGTGAGATAACCGGCAAGTCCTAGCACCAAAAAAAAAACAATATTATCATTCATCAACCCACACTGGACTCAAGGCTGTATTACAGCCCAGTTCCTCTAACAGAGACAAGGCCTGGGTCCCAGTAGTGGGAACGTTAAAGGCTGATTATCGTTATACCTATTATAAAACTAAATTGCCCACCGCGTCTGTCTGTATGAACGCGATAAACTTAACTGATTTTCATGCAGTTTTCACCAATCAGACGGAGTGATTCATGAGGAAAGTTTAGATGTATAATACGTGCATAACAGAAAAATGAAAGCCAAGAATTTCAAAGAAATGTAACACTCATGCGAATCTGAAGCGGGTGGCTAGTACTACATAAAATTATAGTACGCAATCAACGAGAAAATCTGTCTACCGAGAGCAACAAACTATGTCACCAATTTGTCTGCCAAATGACGGGCATTCTTTTGCACATCAATGTTCAAGTGAACCATGATGATTATGGCAATGGCCACTCATTGATACACACTTGACTTTTTAGTTTGAGTCATCGTGATGAAAAGATTAGTCAGTTATAGGCTCTGCGTTAGCGAATGTTAGTAGCAAAAGAACGCCGGTAGGCATTTGAAATCAATCAATCGTAGAGATTGTTGGAACTCAAACGCAACAGGCAACGAATACGGTCGGGTTAGTCAATATAAGGTTGATACTGCCTTTCGATCCACCAAGAGCAGGGTGAGTTATTTGACGATCTCACAAAAAAAAACAAATCGTAGGTATTTACGATTTAGTAGATATTAGAGAAAACGTGAATGAATCGTTGTGGAAAGCCACCGACCTTTTTTCGGCTGGCATGATGGCCACTAAAGGCAGTCCCTAATTTATTTACTTGGATCTCCAACAAAAGATACAACATAAAAAACAAATTGTACAATAGGTTTTATCTATCTGTATATGCTCCTTCAGTTATAGTAAACCACAGCATGAACTTAGTGTCAAAATACGATTTGAATTAAAATGATGATTAATTAAATATTAATAAAATCAATAAGAGGATTAAAATACTTATTAGGATACACACATCTTCTGGTGCCCTTAGATGAGATAATTGTTTAATTTTCATCAGGTGAATCATCACTTTCAAACTCTCAGTAACCTCGGTAATTACCTACGTCAAATTATCTAAATATAACTGCATTTTGGCATCATAAGTTTAATTAGCCCTTGAGGTTTTAAGATAACAAGGCGAGCTATTTCTGTTGGCAGCCACTGCGCTGCAATGCGATATGAATGTTTGCATCAAAAACGCGTGGACGCAGACGATTACAATATGTTTTGATCTGCGCATATACCTTTATGGTAATGACCGTAATGATTAATCAGTTTTTATACAGCCTATATTTATTTAGAATAGAATTTCGTCGCAGACAATACAATAGGCAACAACACAAAATAATAAAGAAATACAATACAGTTGAGCTGAGCGTGCCCGAACGGCGTCACCAACTCAGCAATTTAGTATGTTCACATAACAGTAAAGTTTATTAAACTTTATGTCGTTTTTCGTGTTGTTTTGACCGGGTTAGTAGTGGTTTCCAACGTGTGGTCCCTGGTGGTCCGCATGACCCAAAATGTGGTCTACGATAAGTTTATAATTACATATTGTTCGAATCAGTTTTAATACTTATTGATTTTAATTTTTTCTCAAAAATGTTGTTTCTAATGCAATGCTCGTTGTACTACAAGTTTTAAATTTATTTTAGGTATAGTTAAGTTGTTTTTAAGATTAATTTTCTTCTCGAGTTGGGATCCCTGCTCATTTGTTTCAATTCAAATTATAAATAAACATTGTAGTTATTTCAGAAACTGTCGATAAAACGTAATTGTTTATGATTCTAGTTATTTGTTATACTTAATAGTAAATATGAAAATCTGTCGCTAAATCCAAGACAGTCGCTACTCCAGCACGGTAGAGTAAAAAGCTGAAAGAAAAGCTGAGTTTCACGCTGTTCGTATATGGTATATTGATTTCTACTAGACTCAAGGCAGGTTATACATGGATGAAGGTGATGGCGGATTGTGATCGAGTTCAGTGTTCAGGCCCAAACCATCTTCAGCTTACAACGCTCGACCTGTTGTAAGCTGACGATGTTTTTTAGAATATATCAGAGATATGGGAGTTGAGTTTTGGCGTAGAGGCCTTGTAGCACTATTTAGCCGAAGCAGTCCTTAACACTGACATAGAGGTCCGATAGCACTATGCTTTGCCATAGAGGTCAAGTAGCACAACATAATTTAATAATAACAATGATAAGAAATAAATTAAAATATGTAACATAATTTACCACACAATAATATACATATACCTACATCTATTAGATCTACCTATCGCCGGTACCCCGTCCCTCGAGGCCGTCACGAGGGGGCAGGGTTGCGTAGCGGCACGGTTCGGGGACATCGCAGTCGTAGGTGTATACCTCTCCCCGAACCGAACTCTCGCCGATCTCCACATCTCCCTTCTGGAGCTGAATGCCGTCGTCGCTGGGTTTGGTTTCCTCCCCGTGGTCGTTTGCGGGGACTTCAATGCCAAGAACCTGGCTTGGGGTTCCCGGTACACAGACCAGCGGGGTCGGATGGTGGAGGACTGGGCTTTGGAGACAGGCCTGGTCGTCCTAAACCGGGGTTCTGTCCCCACGTGTGTGCGGATGCGGGGCGAGTCAGTGGTGGACATTTCATTCGCCAGTCCCGCTCTGACACCGCGTGTCGTTGACTGGCGCGTCATGGAAGGGGTGGAGACGTACTCAGACCATCGATACATCCGGTTTGACGTCTCCGCCCAGTCCTCAACCGCGCCGGTCCAACAAACCCCGTGTGGTCCGCGTTGGGCGCTGAAGCAGCTGGACCGGGAGGTCCTCCTGGAAGCCGCGATGGTACAGGCCTGGGTGCAAGCACCGGACAGGCCTGTTGACATCGACGTCGAGGCAGAGTGGTTCCGGGAGGCCATGTCGCAAATCTGCGACGTGGCAATGCCCCGAGTCCGGCCAGGACGTGCCCGGCGCCAGGTGTACTGGTGGTCGCCAGAGATCGCGGCACTGCGTAGCGCGTGCAATGCCGCGCGGCGCCAGTACGCCAGGCACCGCAGGCGCCGCATCCGTCCGCCGGATGCGGAGACCAGAGAGGCGGAGCTCTACGAGGGATACAGAGAGGCGAGACGCACCCTCCGAGCGGAGATAAAGCGGGCGAAGGTAGAGGCCCGCAACGTGTGGCTGGAAACTCTGAACAGAGACCCATGGGGGCGCCCCTACAAGGTGGTGCGAGAAAAGCTCCGCCCCTGGGCTCCCCCGCTGACGCAGAGTCTCCGGCCCCAGCTTGTGGAGGGTGTGGTTAGCGCTCTATTCCCCACGCGAGGGGAACACTCTCCCCCGCCTATGGCTCCGCCACCTGCGGTGTCCAACGTGGACCACGACGGCGACGGCGACGACATTGCTCCAGAGGTGACCGAGGTAGAAATGCGAGTGGCGGTACGTAGGCTCAGTGCCAAAAACACCGCCCCAGGACCCGATGGCCTGCCTGGAAAGGCCTGGGTCCTGGCCATGGAGGAACTTGGGCCTCGACTAAGAGGGCTCTTTAGCGCATGTATGGAGAGGGGCCAGTTCCCACTTCGCTGGAAGACCGGGAAACTGGTCCTCATCGCGAAGCCGGGGCGCCCTGCGGACTCACCGTCCGCGTACCGGCCCATCGTGCTGCTCGACGAGGTGGGCAAGCTCTTTGAAAGAGTAATTGCAGACCGCCTCGTCGCGCACCTAACACGGGTGGGGCCGGATCTTTCGGACGGCCAATTTGGCTTTCGCAGGGCGCGCTCTACGGTGGACGCCATCATGCGCGAGCGAGCCCTCACGACGGGGGATGCGGTGTCCCAGGGCAGGTGTGTCTTAGTGGTGTCTTTGGACATCGCCAACGCTTTCAATTCCCTGCCCTGGAGTAGCATTAGGAGGGCACTCAGGTATCACCGGGTGCCTGACTACCTCTGTCATGTTGTCGAGGCCTACCTGTCGGACAGGTACATTATCTACCCTGGTCACCTGGGAGAGTGGAAACGGCGAGAGATGTCGTGCGGTGTTCCGCAGGGATCGGTACTAGGACCACCCTTGTGGAACATCGGGTACGACTACGTGCTGCGCGGCGATCTCCCTGACGGGGTCAGCGTGGTCTGCTACGCAGATGATACGCTGGTCCTGGCGCGGGGAGAGTCATACCAGGCGGCGGTCGAACTAGTGACTCGCGGGGTTGCGACAGTCGTGGAGAGGATCCAAGAGTTGGGACTCGAGGTGGCATTGCACAAGTCCGAAGCCATGTGGTTCCACGGCCCTCGGAACGCGCCACCATCGGGTTCCCAACTAACGGTAGGAGGAGTTCACATCAGCGTCGAGTCGACGATGAAGTACCTTGGACTTGTCCTCGACAGCCGGTGGAACTTCGAGGAGCATTTCCGACGTCTGGCTCCCAAACTGGATCGCACAGGGGCTGCCCTCAAGCGGCTCCTGCCCAACCTAGGGGGTCCAGACGCCTCCTGCCGGAGGCTATATGCAGGAATCGTTCGGTCCATGGCCCTTTACGGGGCACCGGTATGGGCGCCGTCTCTTCGAAAGCGACCGGCAGCCAAGCTGAACGCAAGCCAGAGAGTCATGGCCATCCGGATGGTGCGGGGATACCGCACGATTTCCCGCGAAGCAGCATGCCTCCTCGCTAACCAACCACTGTGGGAATTGCAGGCAAAAGACCTTGCACGTATGCATGATCTGCGCATGGAGATGCAACGCCCGGGCGAAACTCCGCTGCCGCGCCAAGTAGCGGCATGGCGGAAAAACTTCCAGCGGGATCTCATGGTGGAATGGCGACGGTGACTGTCGCAACCCAGTGCTGGGCACGCCTTAATTATGGCGATAAGTCCCCTCTTTGAGGAGTGGCTGGAAAGACCTCACGGCGTCCTCATGACGCAGGTCCTCACCGGACATGGTAAGTTTGGGAAGTTCCTGTACCGGATCCGTGCAGAAGAGACGCCCGGGTGCCACCATTGTGTGGACCGCCCGGAGGACACGGTGGAGCACACGGTAGAGGTGTGCCCCGCTTGGGCAGAGCACCGTCGTGTCCTCGTGAGGGCGATCGGCGGCAGCGATCTCTCGCGCCGGGCCTTGGTACAGGCCATGGTCCGGAGCGAGGAGGAGTGGCAGGCGGTCGCCTCCTTCTGCGAAGCAGTAATGCTAGCAAAGGAGGCGGCCGATCGCGTGAGGCAACGGTAACGGTCCTTACGCCCCAACCGCCGCCGGGATTCCGATCCCGATTTCCGGCCACCGTAGGCGCGGGCTTGCGGACGGCGAGCAATGGGTGGCTCGCCGTCCGATCGTCCGGTAACCGTCCGGACCGAGCCCAAGTCGTCGACGGCGCGTGGTGTTCCACGCGCGCCTCAAGGAGATGTCAGCAACCGTAGGGGCCCAACAGGGTCGAAGCCTACTGGGGCCATGGGTGATGCGAAAGAGATCCCCGGGGCCCTGGAAAACAAATGGCAAAGAAGGAACAGGAGTGGGTTTTTAGTCAGTAAAAGTCTGACACTATCTCCCGCTCCGCCCAAGAGCGGGGGATGTCATGAGATGATTTTCCCACCCGAAAAAAAAAAAAACCTATAATAATAATATTTCCATGAATATGTGCCCGACAGGGTCCATATTGATCTTGACTATATTTTAATACCGTCTATGTACATAATATGGAATGCAATAAAGTATTGAGTATTGAGTGGCAGTGCGTATGTCGTTGAAGTTTCATAGCACGCCTTCAACGTATCTAATATTTTGTGCTATAAGGCTCCTGTTCAGTGGCGTAGCTAGATGATCAACAGCCCTGGGGCAAAAAAAAACTGGGGCCCCTTTTATCGTGGAAACTCATCAAATAACTTATTTTGCTCTAGGTGGAGCGGAAGGTCAGACTATTACTGACTAAAACAAGTGTTGCAACCTATTTTATTTAGATTTTGAAGGCAGGATAAGCACGCCCCGAATTTGGGCTGGGGGCCCTGGAGTACAGTCCCGCCTAACCGCTTCGGTAGCCAATGGGTCTTCAAATCTCAGACCTTTCAAAACTGAATAACAACCCAATTTTCTTAGCAAGATGATAAACTAGTAGCTAATAAAATTCAATGAGATTAAATCAGACGTTTTATAGGCGTACTGTGGTTTAACTATTATGTTTAGTGTGTGTGCTGTAACACAGTGTCATGTCATTATTTGGCACCTAAAGTCATGACATCATATCCCAAAAAGACGTAACTGATTTTATTTCAGTGAATTATTTATTACCTTTGCACATAAAAGTCTCGGAACAGTGACATGTAATTATTCGTAGCTTCTGCGATGAATAAATACTCGACACCATGCATGTCATTAAAACAGTTAATTATGGAGAAGGCATTTAATAATCAGCATATAATATGTCCACTGCTCGACCACAGATATCCTGTCTGTGAGAAGACACGTTTGTCGAAGGACCAACACGTATAGTGCAATCAAACAAACCATTTCTGCAACGCTAATAAGCAGATTTTATAGAATGTTAGCTGCCGCCAGCGGTGGCCTTTTATATGTCATATACAAAAGCCTCCCCTAAAGCAAGTCATTCTGTTCCTACCTCACGGCGTCCTTACCTACCGCATGACGCAGGTCCTCACCGGACATGGTAAGTTCGGGAGGTTCCTGCATTTCAGGATTGAAGGTCAACAGGAAGTACCCTATGAATTTTGATTCCATTGAGAGTGTCGAAATGTACGTTTCTTGCCACATAAACGGCCGTATCTTTTTTTTGTTAACTCAGAAGTTTGATTTTTTACAGCTTTAAGGGACCGCAGATCTGAGTATATGTTTTTAATTTTAATTTCATACCTCCTCGCGTTTCCGAGATAAAGGTTCATGACAGACAGACAGATAGACAGACGGACTAAAAAGAGATCTTTTGAGATAGAGAACCCTAAAATAGAATAAAACAGTGGGAGCGTTACAGAAAATTAAAACTATAGTTCAATCTTTGAGTAGTGAATTTTGTTTCTTTCAAATCTCAAAACATGTCAATTTATCACTCGGACAACACAATATATTATGAACATTAATTTGTAAACAATACTTATATTTCTCTAATATGCGCAAACACTGCCTGTATTCAAAAAGCTTGTGAAGGATCATTACTTGACACTGTGATCATGCCTTCGTTTCATAACTTATTCCCTTGCTTAAATATTTATATTTTGTATGTATGTATATGTGTATCTATTTTAGTATTAAGTATCTATTAAGTTTTTGTTTACTTTTCTATTTGCACCAAGTGCAACCCCATTTTGTGTCCAGGCAATTTCTATCCATTCTGGGTTGCCTGGAAGAAATCGCCGAGTGCGATAAGGCCGCCAATTGTGTTTTTTTTTTGTATTGAAATATCAGTTGTAAATTTGTAATCTTGGTATGCAATAAAGTATATATAAATAAATAAATAAATACCATATATATATTTTATTTATATATTTTTTTTATTTTTTTATATATATTTGTTTCAGTATATTTGCTTTTATTTTTTAAAACTTTATGTACTAGTAAGTAACATTATACAAAGGCGGACTTAATGCCTCACAGATAACCAGAATTATCGATATAATAATTAGGAGAAAATAGTTAATAGCCGGCTAGTAAACTTTTTTGAGAAACACAAGATTATATCAGACAGACAGTTTGGATTCCGGCGAGGAAAGTCAACTGAAGATGCAGCTACATTACTTACCAACTTGGTGGCTACATACATTCAAAATAAAGAGCAGGCTATGGCGGTTTTCTTAGATCTGGCAAAGGCATTCGATACAATTTCGATTGACCTCCTCTTAAAAAAGCTAGAATGCTCGGGAATTCGAGGAACTTCACTTGACTGGTTCAGGAGTTATTTATCTAACAGAAAACAACTGGTCAAACTAGGTGACTTTTCAAGTAACCTGCTTCCCATCGACTTCGGAATTCCGCAGGGTAGTACTCTCGGTCCGACACTGTTTAGTTTTTATATGAATGACATCTTAAATATACAATTAAACGATGCAGAAATACTATCATATGCCGACGATACTGCTATAGTATTTCACGCTAAAACGTGGAACCAAGTATACCGCCTTGCAGAGAATGGTCTACTCACTATTTCCGAAGCTCTTGATGCAAATCTTTTAACTCTTAACATTAAAAAAACTACATTCGTCACTTTCTTCAAAACTATAGCGTCGAGACCCCCACAACAGTTACTACTCAAATACCATACCTGTAGCAGAAACCAGTCCCCACTACTTGCAAACTGCTCCTGCACAATCATTGAACATGCTCCTTCTATCAAATACCTTGGCATCACACTAGACGAAAACCTTTCATTTAAACCACACATACACCGCCTCTCTAGTCGAGTTAGGAAACTAATATATGTTATGAAAAGACTACGAGACTGCACACCCATTGCAATTCTCCGCACAATTTATCTCGGTTTGTGTCAGTCAATTCTTCAGTATGGTATCTCTATCTGGGGCGCAGCTGGAAAAAGTACGTTTATAGAAATAGAAAGAGCTCAAAGAGCTGTTATTAAAGTAACCTTAAGAAAGCCATTCCGCTTCAGCGGTCTTAAGAGTACGACAACTATATATTTTAAGTGCTACACTAAACGTACACAAAACTCTAAAATACAGATCCGATTACAATAAAATAATCTCTAAACGCGTCCTCCATATTCCTCTTCCCGAAGCAGACAGTCTGTTGGTCAGGAGATGCCCCTTTTACTCTCATTTTCAAATTTACAATAAAATCAGCAAGAGCTTCAATATCAAAGACCTAAAGAATTTTACGTGTAAAAAAACCTTAATTAACTGGCTTGCTCTTTTATCGTACGAACAGACAGAGGAAATTTTAAAGTAACACAGAACTACTCCAGTCAAGCAATAAAGAAACACAATATGGCAATAGTATATGGCACATATAAATACACACATACACTACACACATACACTACACACATACACTACACACGTACACTACACACATACACTACACACATACACTACACACAAAAACCTTTATTTTAAGTTAGCTTGTTTTTATCCTATTTTTACTTTTTATTATTCATTTTGTTGTTTCATTGTTTACAACAACCTCTTCGATAAATATAAAAAAATAAACCGAATTTCTACATGTCCGCCCGATACAATGCTATTATAGATTAAAGTTATCTCAACTCAGGTCCCCAAGATACAGGTTCTACCTAGTTTGGGGACCACCATCTAAATATATGTATAATTAATAATTAGTTACAGACAAAATTAATCATTATATAATAGTTTTAAGGTATTCTTTATTTACTGTAACAATGAACAATAAACATTATTCTTATTCTTATTCTTATCTCGCAAATGGTGTAAATAGTAGAGTATCTAACACTGGGATAAAGCTGTCTTTGTCTTGGGTGACTTGAAGTCGTCACTTCACTCAGGTTTCTATATTAACTCCCTTGCAATGCTCGGGAGTTAATCACATAAAACCCTCATTGGCGTTCGGGATTCAAACTTATTACCCTTCGTTTCTTTCAGAATTTAACATGTCGCCCGCAACTTAAAGACACTGCTTTAGCCCCCATTACATGTTTTCGATTGTTTTATGAGCTTGCTCTATATTATTTCTCTTTTAATTCACCCCTGTATTAGAGCGAGCTAAACAAAAATGAAAACCGATCAAACCGCTTTTGAGGCGTAGCGAGACTAATGAACAGAATTTGGTTTTTAGGGTTCCGTACCTACCTCAAAAGGATAAAACGGAACCCTTATAGGATCACTTTGTTGTCCGTCTGTCTGTCTGTCAAGACCCTTTATCTCGGAAACGCGTGGAGGTATTGTTTTGAAATAAAAACTATATATTGAAGTCTACGGTCCCTTGAAGCTGTGAAAAAATCAAACTTCTAAATTAAAGAAAAAAAACCAATACGGCCGTTTTTGTCGCAAAAAACGTATATTTCGACATTCTCAAGGAAATCAAAATTCATAGGGTACTTCCCGTTGACCCAGAATCCTGAAATTAGGTATAAACCAACGTTATAAAGCACAAGTATAGGAATAAATCTGAAAATAGTAAATTTATTGCTACGTCACAAAAAAAAATTGGTTCGGAAAATTTTTCGAGATTCCATTCGGGAATGGAACTATTTACACAAGGTGAGTTGGTACGGAACCTTCAGGGCCTATACAAGATATGAATGTAAAAATGTAAAAGATGCGTCACCTAGATTATTTCGTAATTTGTTTATTAACTTACCATGGTAAAAGATGATGTGAAAGACGTTGTCTAAATAGACAGTATATCAAATTCCGATAACTGGAGACCACGGGATGCAAACCTAACAAATAATTATGACAGACTAAGACAGTAATAATAATCCATTTACAAAAACAAACAGTATTTACTAGTCCATTAAAACATAATGCATCGTGTACCCTATCATAATTCACGCCGGGACAGTTGGCACGCGGCCCGGCTCGGCGTCCGACATGACAGGCGCTGGTCCGCTGTCGTACAGAAACAATAGCCGATATCGCCCTAGTGGAAATAGAACTCGAATAAAATGATAGCCTTGACGATGTAGAAAGCAAGTGGCTTTAGGCAGACGGGAAATAAAAAAAAACTGAAAGCATTTTACCCAGAGAATAGGGAGGCAATAAGTGTTAAAGATGGGGATAAAACTCAATTAATCGAGCATTGATTGTATGGAATCCAGAGGCACGAGATAGGCAACCAGCTTGTTGCCGTAGTGGGTTAAACCTGACCGCCACAAAAAGATAGGCTTTTGCCCAGTAATAGGCGAATAGGCGAAGTCGGACTGTAGATGCCAGGGGCGCCGACTCCGTGGGTACCCTTGAGAAATAAACAGTGGGTGCCGAGCACTTCTGAGAATAGACATCAAGAAACAGATCAGTAATCGCCTTATAAGGATGGGCGTTTTTTCATTACCCAACGACCCGTTTAGCGCAGTGGTTTAAAAGTCGCAAGGGTCGCGGGTTCGATTCCTGCACCAAAACCAAATGTTGGTTGATGAAACAGATATTTGTGTTGGGTCTGGGTGTTTGTGGTACCTTCGTTGTTCCATTGTTCCAAGGGAAAACTTTAGTTTGGGACCAGGACAATGTATGTGATGTTGTCTCCATTTATCATTAGTTATTAATTTATTTGTCGGTCGATCAGTGCGCATTTCTCTTCTCACACTTCGCCACTTTTTCGAGTCATCAAATGAGCATGAGCACCCATGAGGTTTTCTAAAAGCCGGCGCCCCTGGTAGATGATGTTGATTATGAAGGAAAAACTGCACTTACTGGTGCTGACTTTACTTGATTTTCCAAAAAAGGGAAGCAGCAAAACAAACAAAATGTAAAGAACAAAAGTAGAAATAAAAAAGTGTTAAATAACTGTTTGTGAAAGGAAAATTTCCAGAGTTGTTTGTCTTGTCTGTTCAGAATTTGACACGTTACGTATCAGACTAGTTTTGAGACGAAACTAATTGGGCCACGGCCATGTTGTGCAAACATAACGATGAAGAGCATTAAGTAGGCAACCATTATCTTGATTTCAGAAATCTTTGCACTTTGGTGAAATGTTACTAAATCAAAGAGCGATCTGGATTCCATTAATTTTCATTTTCAATCAGTGCAACGATGATAAAATTCGGTCAATAATGATTGAGCCCAAATATTCACAATCGTGACGTCATCTATACAGACCTGATTTGCTAGTGTACCGTTAATAGATCGAATGTCAAACATCCATCTTTATGATTGACGTTCAATTTGCTGTTAGTTCCGGTTGCTGTGGGGAGCTTGACTAAAAATATCTAGACACTGTGAAGTCTTGAGATACTAACTAGAAAGAAAACAAAAGAAGACAGAAGAATTAATGGCTATTGATATTAAGGGCCTATTCACTACGCAATATTCAGCACACGATATTCAGTCTTATTTTTTGTTCCGAGTAAGACCGGTCTAACCCTTATTACACTACGCGACATCGACTAGACTGTCTGAATATCGAGTAGTGTAATAGGCCCTTTATAATTATCTTATGAAGATCAACGTGAAATGACTAATAATATCTGATCTATATGAAATATCTGTACTTATTAAAAATCTTCAAAAATAATATTGACAGCCCCAAACTTTTTTTAACTTTTAGACAGTTTATTAATACGTAAGCAACATGACTTGGATCCCTATACGATAAGTGTGAAACTAGCCAGAAGACGCATAACCTCAGGTTTTTTTAAGTAGCCTTCTAATGGTTTCTCTATTTTTCTGTAATGTTTTTATTATCTCGTTTAACCCTTGCAATTGACTTTGATGTAACCGTAATTTTTTAATAAGTTTAACTCATTGTGATAAGGACTGTTTATGCTCACTTATTAATTTTTTCTCTGACACTATACTTATGAACTTGTAATTGGCTTACTGTCTTATATAATCATTTTTATTTTTAGTTAGTTGAAGCTGTAAGCTCTCCAAGCTATATTAAATAGATATATAACTGTAGTCATGTCAGATAACATAGGTGCGGGTTTATGGACGGTGAGCCATGAGTTGGTCGCCGTCCGGGCGTCCGGTAAGGACCAAGCCCGGGTCAACGCCGACGGCGCGGTGTGTTTCACGCGCGCCTCAAAGGGATGTCAGCAAAATAGATGGGGCCAGTTAGGGCCGTCGCGTCGCCTGCCAGGGCTGCGGATTGTACGAAGGAGTTACCACAGCCCTCACAATGAAGAGCAACTGAAGGAACACTGTGGGTTTTAGTCAATAAAAGTCTGACACTTCTTCTTGGTCAACCCAGAGCGGGAGAAGTAATAAGATGCTTTAATGTAAAAAATGTCATGCTAGAACGGGTGCTAATGAGATTTGGCACTGAGACATTATACTAGATAGTGATTAGACTTGATTGTGTTGTGTGAGAAATGACTGAGAGTTTATGTGAAAACTACTCTTTCTGAGTAAGCGTAGAAATTTTCCATAGATTATCAGCAAGTAACAAAAAACTGGCCAAGTGTGAGTTGGACTCGCACACAAATGGGTCCGTATTGCAATATTAACAACATGAAAAAAAACGCTGACAAAATGTTTCTAGTATGGGGACTCCAATTATTTTTAAATTTATTTTAATAGGTATTATTTCTTCGAAAAATTGCAACTCTCTGCCTCTTACTGTTTATGAGATAAAGCCCGTTGTCAGACGGACAGACAGGCGGACGGACGGATAGCGGAGGCTTAGTAATTGCGGGTCCCGTTGGCACTTCGGATACAGAACCCCAAAAACTCAGTAGATCAACTTTCAAATTGGCAGAAATATCAAAGACACTTTTCTTCTTAAACATTCTACGACTTCTAGAAAGAAGATGGTTGACTAATGTATTTATAAGCGAGGGTAGTTAGTATCAATACCGTATGACTGGCATAATTAGCGCGGCCGTCTGTTCGAGACGCGTCTGTCAATAGACGCCGGCCGCTGGTGACAGGCCATCAGCTGAGCGGGAAATGGCACGAGCACGATAAACTATTTTTTTAAGTTTGTTGTCTTTTGTATAAAAAAGAAATAAATACCACACTCGAAGATATAGTCAGAAGCATTGGAAAATAATCTACCTATAATGGTTCAGTGGAAATATTGTAAAATGAATCATTTTTTTAAAGAGTATCTATCGAACTTCTTGCCGGTTCTCTCCATAGGAAACGACCAATTGGAATTATGTACTAGCTTCTGGCGTTTTCTAAGTTCACATGTAATAGGCCCATGTGAAATAAAAACAATTATTTTTTACTGGTTTTGACGTTTTGGTCATCGTTATTGATATTTAATCATTTATATTTACACGTTTATTTAAAAAAAAACTTAGCTAATTGAAACTATATGTATATACACAAAAGGCTACTCATATGGTGTCATAAAACTGCTGTCGACTGGAAGTGTGCCCAAAAAGCTGGCGGCATTACCACTTGTATGGCAATGCTTAATCTCTGACCGAGGTAAAAGCCAGCCCTTGGGTCATTCATTATAAATTGAATTGTAAGATAACGACGGTGCAGTACTGCCAATACCTTGTTACTGACATTTTTCAAAAAATTACAATTTAGAGGTTTTTACGCATGATTTAGTGAAATCTCCGAAGCGGATATTTAGTTGCAACTTCATATAATAAAATTAAATTGCGGAAACATAAAACAACGGGTCAATTATAATTATTACTTACACCCTAATTGTTTTGGGACACTATTCGGTACTACACTATCATACACTATCGTACATTATGAGACTAGGGGATAAAGCAGTGTTCAAACGAAACGAAGGTTGCTAAGTTTAATCTATTTATTTTAATTGGATTTATGTAATTAACACCCGAGCGATGCAAGGGAGTAAATATAGAAACCAAAGTGAAGTAAGGAATTCAAACCGCCCAAGACAAAGACAGCTTTATCCCCGTGTTTGATACCTACTCTACTTTTTACACCATCTGTGAGATAATTAAAATACAATTTACTATAACCAATTATATGTTAGAGAAATGTCAGTATTATTTAAAAGTTAATCTTAACTAACACTCGACTTGTATTAAAAAAATAAAATTCACTACTCTAAAGATTCTATAGTTTTAATTGTCTATAACGCTGCCGCACTTTCATTAGTTTTTTTTAGGGACTCGTCAGTAGATAACCGCAATTTATTCTTATTTTTTGCTAATGGCCAGTTTGATTTTTGAATAAACTGGTTTGATGAACGTGTCACTTAATTAATATGTGTTTTTTCTTATAAATGGTTTTTGACGTTCCAAATTCAAATCTCTTAATTACCTAGGGAGCGCCCATACTAAATCTCCCTAGAGACAGACTGACTCTCGTATGACATATAAAGGAGCATTATCGAGCAGGTGGTGTAAAAATAGTTTATGATAACGATAATATAAACTTAATGCTTAATGAATGCGTAAGTTGTTAATATAATCATTATATTAACTAATTACTATATTTTAGGTACTTCTTACAAAATCATAACATTTTTTCAGTTTTTAGAGAAGTTGTTGACTTCGACATTTAGGAGTTATTGGAACTTCGATGTAAGCATAATAATTATAGTTCTCTCGGGCTGTGCGATAAAGCTTTATCTATAAAATAGTTAGTATTAAAGAGTGTATCACTGTAGCGACATCTCTGTCACCACATTCGAACTATCCTGCATCGCAGTAAACTATTGGGCAGTTCCCCGCGCCAGACACAGAACCCGTCTGGTCGCAGGATCCTCTCTTTTCAACGGAGGTTTGTGGGACTTTAGGCTCTGTTCTGCATAACTCTAAAAGATAACACCGCTTGTGTGTGTTTGTTAATTTGTGTAGACAAATGTCATAGTTTGGTTACAGAACAAAGTGTTTTTTACATAGCATGGGTAGGATGACAGCAGGACGAAAATATGCATATTTAAGATGAGAGAAAAGGCTAGGTTAGGCAACATTGTATGAATCCTGTCATCCGCACCATACTATAGCAATCGTTGGGCACGCCGTAATTATGGCGGTAAGTCCCCTCTTTGAGGAGTGGCTGGAAAGGCAACACGGCGTCATTACCTACCGCATGACGCAGGTCCTCACCGGACACGGTAAGTTCGGGAAGTTCCTGCACCGGATTCGTGCGGAAGCGACGCCCGGGTGTCGCCACTGTGTGGACCGCCCGGAGGACACGGTGGAGCATAAGGTGGAGGTGTGCCCCGCTTGGGCAGAGCAACGCCGTGTTCTCGTGGGAGTAATCGGCGGCGGCGATCTCTCGCGCCGGGCCTTGGTACAGGCCATGGTCCGAAGCGAGGAGGAGTGGCAAGCGATCGCCTCCTTCTGCGAAGCAGTAATGCTTGCAAAGGAGGCGGCCGATCGCGTGAGGCAGCGGTCCTCACGCCCCAACCGCCGCCGGGATTCCGATCCTGATTTCCGGCCACCGTAGGCGCGGGCATGCGGACGGCGAGCAATGGGTGGCTTGCCGTCCGACCGTCCGGTAACCGTCCGGACCAGGCCCAAGTCAACGGCGCGTGCTGTTCCACGCGCGCCTCAGGGAGATGTCAGCAACTGTAGGGGCCCAGCAGGGTCGAAGCCTACTGGGGCCAAGGGTCTGATTCTGAAAGGAAGACTCGGCCCTGGTACGAAAGGCAACGAAGGAACACGAGTGGGTTTTTAGTCAGTAAAAGTCTGACACTATCTCCCGCCCCGCCCAAGAGCGGGGGATGTCATAAGATGATTTTCCCACCGAAAAAAAAAAAAAAAAACTATAGCAATCGTAATGTACAGGCCATTATATCATCAGGATCATCCATTTTTAGTTGCTATGTGGTTCAAGACGTCACATAAATTATGCTGTAACGTATTTATAGATACCGGATCTAAGATGAACGTAAAGCTGTCTGAATAAAAGAGGAATGTGGAAGTTTAAAACTCATCCCACACAAAAATAAGCTTCTTTCACATAATCGATCTATCAAATGACTATATGATGGGGAGATCATGTGAGGTTCACTCATAATCTGAACGTGATCTAATATTTATTAGTTTTATGATAAACAACGAACCACTTCACTCGATCTAGTAATATAATAGAACTTCATAAACACCCGAATACAGTTATGTGCGTATAAATCATAATTATTAGATCTTCAGTTTTTTTACCACCTATGAAAATGTTGAGAAGATCCACTCCCCGCTTGCTTGAGTTTGTAGGTATCAGCCCCCCTAGCCAAGTTACAACCGTTTCGTTTGCGTCGAACGCCTCGAGTAGGCCACGCCTCCGATTCCTTTGTTCTGACCACGTGACTGAGCGTTGAGATGACGTCAGAACTTAACAATCGAAGGCGTGGCCTACTCGAGGCGTTCGACGCAAACGAAACGGTCGTAACTTAGTTAGGGGGGCAGATTTGCACGAACGTTTGAAAATTTAACTTTTCTGCATGATAGTACTGTTTCTTCAGGATGATACATAATACTGTATATGTATAAGTGTAGGTTGTACTGTAGAGGAGGCCTGAATCCCAGCAGTGGGAACATTGTGAAGCTATGTTTATGTTATAAATATTATGAGGGAACGAACATCCTCACGCCCTCCGACCCCTACTACCAGCCACCGTAGGGGCGGGCTTGCGGACAATGAGCAATGGGTAACTCGCCGTCCGGCCCGAGCCCGAGACGTCGACGATGCCTAGTGTACCACGCGCGCCTGAAAGAAATGGCAGCAAAACCCAGACGGGCCGATGCTTACTATGGCCATGGGTTGACTTCGGAAAAGGTTACCTGTGGTCCTAGAACGCAAAGAGTGACTGAACGAGTACAGGTGTAGTTTTAGTCAGTAAAAGTCTGACACACACTCTCGCTCCGCCCTAGAACGAGAGAAGTCATTAGATGATTTGGCCAAAAGCTGTACTGACACTGTTGTACATAATAATGCACTTATATAAGTTTTCCAAAATATATCTATTAGTTAGCGATCACATGGAATGGACCTTTTGAATCAATTCTTTTAGTTGTCGAATGACGTACGGAAAGATCAACTTCACGATCACTTTCTATCTCTAGAAAGAAATCGTAAATCAAGCCGCAATTAGATTGATTTCGAGTTTATGATGTGATAAACAGGGACTCAAACTGTAACCGTAATAAGTGTTTTTAACACTGTTTTTTAAAACAGTTTTAACAGAAAAACACTTTTAAATGTAACAGATACAATAATGTTACCAAATCAAACTGTAACCTTTTATATGTGTTAATAAGTGGTAATATGTGTAACAGAAATAATCGGTTTTAGTATAGCTTTAGGTAGGTATAAGTAATTGCACAGTACGGCAACAACACGTGGCGGCCGTAAGAGTGTTAGACGCGCGTTGTTAAAGCCTACGACGATCTTCAGTGCACACACACTAACGCATTAAACATAACATAATTATATTTGTTTTGTTTAGTTCTGATTCCGACTTCCGATCGGCACACGCCATTATTTTTTATCTCAAGTCATCATCTCTTGCTTACAATACACTAAGTACCAGAAAGCATGCCACGTAATAAAACCAATACCGTTCACAGATATTTTGCATTTATTGGAATTGTCATGAGAAATAGGCACTCTCTAGTTACATACGGGTTTGGTGCATCGTGTGCCAAATTGAAATGGTCGATTGGAGGAGTCTGGAGGCATCTGCTATCCTTTCAGACCCTTAACACTTCTCATGCCCGCTGGATTTTTTTTCATCGACTTTTTATTGCTTTATGAAAATAAGACCCATATTTGTCATACAAATAACAATTTAAAAAAATATATAAGGCCTTTGGATGAGGCCCATTGTAAGCGACCATGTTTCAGTGCGATATGGTCATCACTGGCAACACGCACTGGTCATAGACTTTCGTCTTGAGACACTGTGGTATGTTGGACGAGAAGATACCGCGCAGCTTCCCGAACGCTGCCCAGCCGAGTCGGATTCGACGATTGACTTTCTCAAAGTTAGACATACCCAACTGGATTGTCTGTCCCAAGTAAACGTAGGCGTCTACAACTTCGAGTGCAGAGTCTCCGACCTTGATCGGAGTGGGTACTACATGGTTATAAACCATGACTTTGGTTTTGTCCATGTTTATTTTAAGACTTACTCTTTCGGAAGCTCTACTAAGGTCATCGAGCATTGTACTGAGCTCCTCCGTAGTCTCAGCCATGACTACAATATTGTCGGCAAACCGAAGGTGAGTGATGTACTCGCCATTAACATTAATCCCTAGTCCACTCCAGTCCAGAACCTTGAAGACATCCTCCATTGCAGCCGTAAACAGTTTCGGAGAAATGACGTCTCTCTGCCTCACACCCCGCTGCAGAAAGATAGGTTTCGAGGTCTGATCCTGAAGGCGGACTGACATTGTGGCGTTCTCGTACAAACACTTCAGCACTTCGATGTACCCATAGTCAATCTGGCACCGTTGGAGAGATTGCAGTACAGCCCAAGTCTCGATCGAATCAAAAGCTTTCTCGTAGTCCACGAACGCTAAGCATAGCAGCAGGTTATACTCCTCGGTCTTCTGTATAACCTGCCGGAACGTATGTATGTGGTCTACGGTGCTGAAACCTTTTCGGAATCCGGCTTGTTCGGGAGGCTGGAAGTCGTCAAACCTGCGCGCGAGACGATTCGTGATGAATCTGGAAAACAGCTTGTAGACATGGCAAAGAAGTGAGATGGGCCTGTAATTCTTAAGCAGTGAATTGTCACCCTTCTTAAACAAAAGTACCACCACACCTCTGCTCCATGCCTGTGGCGTCTTTCCCTCAAGTATGACGGAATCGAAAGGCCTTTGAAGGGCCTTTAGGACCGGTTTTCCACCCGCCTTCAGGAGTTAGGCTGTAATTCCGTCGTCACCCGACGCCTTGTTGTTTTTAAGCTGCATCAGAGCCATCCTAATCTCGTACAGGCTGACTTCCGGAATATCCTCGGTATAGTGCCGGGTTAATCTAGCTCTTGGGTCGTTTGCTAGATTCGTTGTGGGTTTTGTGACAGACGTGTACAGCTGTCCATAGAATGCCTCAATCTCTCCCAGGAGCTCCGATTTGGCGGATATGACTCTGCCACCGTCGGTCTTCAGTTTCTTGAGCTGGCTCTGCCCTATAGACAAATCACTCTTGCAATAATTTTGGAGCCTTTATTCCGCTCGATCGCGTCCTTAATCCGTTCGGTATTAAAGAGGCGGAGATCGCGTTTTAAGGACTTGGAAATCCGTCTATTGAGCTGCCGGTAGATGCACGCATCGTCTGAAGACTGCAGAATCATCTCACGCCTCTCTTTCAAGAGTTCGAAAGTTTGACCAGAGAGCCTTTTCTTCTTTGTACGACGAGTCTTAAAAAACTTAGACCCGACCGTATGGACAGTTTCCACGAACCCATAGTTGTATTCGACCACGGAGCCACCTAGGCACTCGAAACGATTGTGAAGTTCGAGCTGAAAGCTCTCGGAGTTTTGAATCTGGATCTGTGCTGGACGGAGCGTAGACTTCATCAGTCGAGATCTTTCAAGCTTGATATTGATATCCAATGTGCCTCTTACCATTCGGTGATCACTTCCAGTTTTCACTGCGTTGATCAATTCAATTCAATTCAATTCAATTCTTTATTGCTATATCACATGTGTTACATAAGATCTTAAGAATAGTTAGTTAAGTGCACATGGACCCTGTCGGGCACAGCAATTACAAACAATACATAAAACAGGTAGAAGTACAATTTTAGAGAACAAAGTTATAATGAGAAAAAAAAAGGATCACAGAGACATCATTGAATATTTGCTTCTTCGTCGACATGATGAAGTCAATCTCATTTCTGGTCGCACCATCAGGGCTTTGCCAGGTCCACATCCTATGCTCACGTTTTTCGAAGAAGGAGTTCATCGTATATCCTTCTCCATAAAACTAGCCACTAGGTCCCCGGCGGTTCCGATGTCCAAATCCAAATTGCCCCACTCGCAGGTCATCACCGTCTCGTTTGCCCAGTTTCGCGTTAAAGTCCCCCATGACCACGGTTGAAGTGAGTTTTAGAAGCATGCATGGCTCTTGATATATCCTCATACATAGATTCTACTTCGTCGTCGGAATGTGTCGAGGTCGGGGCGTAAACCTACATTAGCTTCAGCGAATATCTTGATGATATTCTAAGTATAAGTTACGCCATCCGGGTCGACACACTCTCGATCCTCACTACATTGTTCACAAAGGACTTGTGGACGATAAACCCGACACCACCCTGGGACTCCCGGAAATAAAGCAGGTTACCGGATTTGAGAATTATCGTGTCCTCCCCCTATCTTCAGACTTCAGATAATCCCACAATATTTCATCGTAACCTGCTCAATTTTTCCTCAAGTTCGGCGATCTTCTCTTCGGACCGGAGTGTACGCGTGTTATATGTTGCCAGGTCCAGTCGTCGTTTTCTAAAGGGGTAGCCGGATCCCATCCGGAGATTCTTCGCACCCCTTGCCTCGCCATAACCTTGACCACTACCGGAGTCAAGGGTAGACGGGCTGCCGGGCACCAGGGGCTATTTCTTGGTTGTTGGCATTATTGGGTGTTGCCATAATCGCCACGCTGGGCATGCGGGTTGGCGATCGGAGTGTGGTTGATGCAATTCACAGAGAATGCTGCTGCCCTTCTCTGGTAAGTCCCTTAGTCGCCTCTTACGACACCCACGGGAAGAGATGGAATGGTGTTATTCTTTACGTCCGGACACCATACGGAACAATAAATAATTAAAATGCTTGTTTCTTGGATCCATTGGTTCAACTAAACCGTCACTATGCAACGCACACTTCGAACATTTCCCACCACACTTCTCTGCAGTCAAACTTTTTGTTTCCGAATCCAAATAATTTAGTTTTTTTTTTCAATTTCTTCTGTATCATCTTCAAATAATGTGGGACTGTCAAGACGCACAACTTCTTGTTGAAGTGGTAAATATCTAGATTTAAGATATCTAGATAGATTTAGGATAGTCTTCGTCCTTATCCAGACGGGTTTTTTTCTTATAAGAAAGGATTGATTGCGAATAATCCTCCAAATATACTTCCAACTCTATCAAGATATTGGGATTATCAGGACGCACCACTTCTGGTTGAAGTGGTAAGAAGTTAATTTTAGTATGGTTGTCATCTTGATTCAAACGAGGTATTTTTTTTTAAAGAAAAGTTTGTATGGCCCATTGCAGTCAATACTGTTGACATAAACTTGAATTTTAAATCGCGAATATTTTCAATACTGTTTTGCACGTATACAACAGACTGCGACTGGATTTCGGCTATCTAATGCTTTATTAACCATAAAAAAGTACATTGTAAATCTGGCAACGCTGCGTTTACCTGTTACACTTATTAACACTGTTAACCCTTTTTATATCTGTTACAGATATGTTACGGTTACACTTTTGTAAGTGTTTTGGGTTAACACATTGAAAACACTTTTATAAGTGTTACATATTTGATTCTGTTACCAATTCAACATGTAACACTTATAATTCTGTAACCTTTATGAAGGTGTTTTTAAGTCCCTGGTGATAAATGTATTTAGGTAAGTAGGACAAGCTGGTTAAATATTATCTACTTACGAAATGGCAGAGAAATGGTCTTAGATTTGTCCCTGTGTAAACTGCGAAGAGGTCAGCCTTACTGTTTGGCTTAAAAACCGAAGTCGGACTCTGTTTGCCGTCCGGCAGTCCGGTAACCGTCCAGAGCGAGCTAGAGTCGTCAACAGCGCCTAATGCTCCACGCGCGCCTCAAGGAGATATCAGCCAAACTGTAAGGGTCCAGCAGGGTCGAAGCTTACTTGTTCCATGGGTCCGCTTCTGAAGGGATATCCCGAGATCCTGCAACGCAAGGCAAAGAAGGAACATAGGAGTAAAAGTCTGACACGCCCTCTCGCTTTACCCTAGGCGAGAGAATTCATTGGATAATTTCTCACCTAAAAAAAAGTAGAACTGTGTTTAGACTAGTGATTTATCCATTATGCAAGTTTACGGGAAGGGAGTTACTTCATAAAGGTATATGAAATTTAAAAGGGCTGAGATGTTGCGCGGACCTCCAAATAATTTGGATAAAGACTAGTCGGCAGTCTGATGTGTTCCGTCAATCCGTGTTATAGAACTTAAACACCTACTTCCAGCAAGTGACAGTACTGTTGGTGCAGTACTTAGCAATTGGCTGCTGTATGGTGTATCGCGGGTTCGTTCCCCGCAAGGAACTAATATTTGTTCATACAAATATTAGTGTCCTACAGGTATCTAGTTGATTCAGGTCTAGGTGTCTTGTGTTTACATATTTATGAACGCACCAGCGATATAGGACTAATTCCTAGCGTTAAACGTGATTGTTAGAGAGTCACGTTTCGCACCACACGAGGAACAATAAAATGTTTTCGTTTACTTCGCTAATGTTTATTTTCTTCGGTGCTAAGCCAACCGTGGAAAATGATAAAAGAATGCTCACAAACTCACAATATACACGAGTAGTAATGAGAATTATTGTGTCGTTGGCAGGACGCCATCGTTTGCCAATTAAAATTATATTTGGCGTTTTTTGGCACGGGATTATCGGAGTTTTGTTTCACGTTTTGTCAACGTTTGGATTTGACGCCCTCGTAAAATATTGTTTGGGTTTTGAGTAAAGCTTTTATACTCTTCAAGAATTGAGGAAAAACTTTGTTTACTGCTATTTTGCTTTTAATCCAACTTTCATGAGTTATTTACAAAAGGAGTGAGGCCCGAATTTTCAAACGAAGGGGTCGAAAGGTAATTTTAAGCACGCACAACCGACAAAGTAAATAATATGAACGTCTTTTGCAAAATACTTGTATTTGTCTTTTTCTTTTGTAAGGGTGTTTCTTATAAGAAAAATCTAGGCGTAATGTTACTCGCCTCTTGCTGAAAAACGTATTAAGGTTATGGTAGACGGAACCACAGACAACTATGTCTGTGGTTCTGTCTTGTATTATTATCTACTATAAAATACAATGTACGAGTAGTTACGATTTGAAATGTATCCAACGTTCGCCGGGAACAATAGTGGACCAGGCTCAGTTATTTCTAAACGGGTTAACTTCTGCCAAGAGTAATAGCATATAAAAGTTCGCATTTAATGTTTTAATATTTTTATTTCAACTTTATGTACAGTAGTGACATGTTTGGCGAAGAACGACGCGGACTGCCGACACCAATTAATGAAATAATGCTAGGTAAAGGCAAAAAGGCCACGGCGCACAGAACTCCGGCGGGATCTAATGATGTCATGGAGAACACTGTTATACAGCGCCGGGCATATCACAATGGCGACGATAAGTCTCCTCTTTCAAGAACGCTTGCAGAGGCGCTACGGCATCGTCACTTACCACCTGACGCAAGTCTTCACCGGACTTGATAGTTTCGGGAGAGAAGAAACACAAGTCTACAGCGAACAAGGCAATCTATACAAACACTATCATGTTTCATGCTTCAGTCTTCGGCAGTGTGTCACGTCAATGTCCTGTAGTTTACTTGACAGTTTGAAGACGGCTGAACAGCACCACGGGGCCCCGGGATGAAGGCAAAGAGGGAACAGGAGTGGGTTTTTAGTCAGTAAAAGTCTGATACTATCTCTCGCTCCACCCAAGAGCGAGATTTGTCATTAGATGATTTTCCCACCTTAAAAAAAAAACCACAATTTTCATATTATCTAAGTAATAGACTAGCAATACATTGTATGTTTTAAAAGTAAACCATGTAGCGGGAAAAAGAAATACATAATATGGAGACAGTCGTTTCCACTTAGCCCTAAGCCAGCGATGAAAATTTTGAAATGAAATTGTTGTTTCTCCAAACCATAACATATTTCACACATGACTTGATTTATGTTATACTCTGTGTTTCTCATATTTTTAATCTCTTTAGCAATCTTAGTTGACAACTATCATTTATTAGCAAATTACCATGAAAATACTAACCACTGCCAGAGAAAGATTTTAATATACATATATATATCAAAACTGTTGAAATGCTTTCTATCTTAGAGAACTCAGAACATGTGTTTCGAAGCAGTGCATCATATACATAGCTAGTTCCTACATACATTTCAAAACTTATAAAATTATACGACGAGTGACGACATAGGAATATACCAGAACACAAAATATGTAATCCTTGAAATGGCTCCCATTTCAATTATCACAGCAGTAAAATGTATCTTAAAACACATCAAATTTGCATAATTTCTTCACACTTTATTATATTTATTGTTATAGATATTCTGTGTTTGCTCGGCGAATCATAAATTCTTTGGGAAATAAAACTAAACATTAATACATTGTCACTAGGACGGAATTAGATCCCATTGAGAAACATTAACGTTAGTGTAGATGGCATGAATATAAAGTGAAGAGGAGCTGTGTGGATATTTATGTCATAGACAGATATTATAAGGAAAACGGGGGCTACTGGAGATCGATAATGACAAATAAACCATTGTCAAAATTGTATTACCTACCTCCAAATATAGTCCCTAACTCGATAAGGTGCCTGAAACGGTCAATTGTGATTGAAGCTGAGAATTGTCGTTGGGGCCTTGGACCTTGTTGCTTATGTGAAGCATCAAGCCAAAGAGAATTAAACCACGTCAGGAGTAGGTATAGTACCAGAGGCTTTAAGGGTAGTACTAGTAATTGAACATTGCACTCGGTTTTTGATTTTTCAACTAATCTTAACGAAGCTCGTGGCTAGAATGATAACAGCTCGGGGTTTCTCCCCAAGCAATGCTGGCTGAGGTCGGGTTATGGTTAATCTTAACACACCTACCGAGACTCTTCAGTGCTTCGAAAAGCGCAGCAAGCTTTTGGTATCGGGTGTCATGCATAGTTCTTTAATCTTTTCGGATAGTCAAATGCCAGAAAACCAGTTTTCCCAAGAGTAGTATTGTGTTACCGAGCTACTATAAGTCATCATCATCGTTCATCATCATATCAGCCGAAAGACATCCACAGCTGGACATAAACCTACCTAGCAAGAGTAGCCATCGCATTCCCGCGACTCTTACCGGTTCACCGGTCCACCTTGTGGGAGGTCTTCTAGTACGCGGTCACCAGAACCTTTCGACCCAGCGACCATCTATTCTACGAGCGAGCAATGTACCCTGCCCACTGCCACTTAAATTTTGGCGATTTTTCGGGCTATGTCGGCGACGTTGGTTCTCCTGACGATATCTTCACGTGTTACCGGTTCGTGGAGGTCAAATAGGCAGTCGGTCCTTGTAAATTACTAGTTTTCTGCTGCATCCAATTTTCGAGATCATTCGAATCAATTTATAGGCGCTGATTTACAATCTTATTAACAGGCGAAAGGGAATTTATCACGGATATCTATGGAATTTATGCTTAACGAAATTCTAAATAACGTAGTAGCAGTAATCATAACTCTATCTAACGGCCAGCTTATATCTCGTAGAACACGTATATTACGATCATATTTTACGCCATAATTACAACCTTCCTTCACAGTTTGAAGACGTTTTCTATTATCTCGTGAAGAATGTTTCCGGTAGGTAATGGATGTCAGCGGTTTGACTGTCGCTGCTGGACTGTGACGACATTTATTATTTTGGTATTGATATAGCAATTGTATTTGTCCTGTTTATCTTGCGAGAAGTAAAGAGTCATGTGTGTACCTACATGTAATCCTCTATGGTGTGAAAGCTAGCAAAGGAGGAGGCCGCACGTGCACGCGCGATGCAATGTCCTTCGTGCCGGGATTCCGGTCCCAATTTCCGACCACCGTAGGCGTGGGCTTGCGGACGGCGAACAATGAGTAGCTCGCCGTCCGATCGTCCGGTAACCGTCCTGACCAAGCCCAAGTCGTCGACGAGCGCTCCTTGAGGAGCGCGTAGTGTTCCACGCGCTGCAGCAGGGTCTAAGCCTACTGGGGCCATGGGTAATGCGAAAGAAATCCCCGGGGCCCTGGAAAATGGCAACGAAGGAACAGGAGTGGGTTTTTAGTCAGTAAAAGTCTGACACTATCACCCGCTCCGGAGCGGGGGATGTCTTTAACCTCTACTATGGTGTATACCGAAAGCAGCTAAGCAGTAAGCTGTAATATTGAAGAAACTTATATTTTACTAATATTTGTATGCCACCTACTGTGGAAAAACACAGATACACTTATTTATTTATTTATTTATTGGCCTATCAACAATTGTTACACATTGCATTCAAAACGTACTTGCCCTTATACAAACCAAGTGTACAATATATTACGATAGACACAGCATGCATAAACAATATTAAAACAGAAAGATTTTACAAATAATATTAGTACAGATACAACACTTACGAGTTACGTTGTTATAAATATTGGCTAGTAGTAAGTCGTTTTAGGTGGATTTGGCGCTTGAATTTATGGAAAGATGTGCCAAAAATATCCAAACTTACATCGCAATTATTAAGAAGCCTACAAAGTCTTGGGATTGGGGAGTTAGACCCTGAAATAGTTTTTCGGAATGGGGGACGTAGTAATTTGATAGGATGGCGCGGATAATTGTGAGGTAGGTTAAAATTAAATTTACATAACAACTGAGGACAGTCTATTTTACTGTGAAGAACTTTATATAAGAAAATAAGATCGTTTTTGTCCCTGCGTTCTTCGAGAGAAGTCATCTTGATTTTTTGTAGCCGTTTTGTACACTTATATTTTTTGTAACAACTAAATTGTACCTGTGTGCACAAATAAACTTATTTAATTAGATTTGATCAATTTGGTTCTTAGATTTATGTAGACGTTTTTCACTCGGTATGAAGTGACATTCTATCATATCACTTTTTACGGAGTGGAAACCATTAAAAAAAATACATTTAGCCGAACATAGAACCTCCTCCTTTTTGAAGTCGGTTAAAAAGCAGTTCAGTGCTACCGATATGTCACGAGATAAATCCGTCGTTTTGAAACGACAATCGCTGTCCCTGATAGAATGTAGACATATTATTATAATAGTAATAGTGTTGTTTACTGGCCTATTTGTAACACATCTATTTTTTCATGATTATGTTATTAGAGCTTTCTTATAAGCTAAACAAAGTGCCTGAGAAGATTACTCTTTCAGATCTTATGTAAGTTAGCTCCTAGGTATAGATATTCATTTGTTTTTATTTTTAATGTATAAATATTATTTTTAATATATAAAAAAAATCACTAGAATTAGAATAGATAAAGATACCTACTGAATTAATTTAAAATAAACAAGCAGAGGTCTAGCGATTTCAGCGAGAACATCGTAAGCGTTACTTTTGCAGGCAGAGGTTTTTCTTTCCTAATTAAAAAATATAATTATGATAATATACCAATATGTGCCTATTCTAACAGACCTACTGATCTATCCGATGCATCTAATACTTTATTTAAAATACATAAAATGGAAAACTAATTAATAAAAGTTTTCTTGTTATTCATAAACAAGTCTGTTTGTTGAAACCTCTAGGGGCCGGACCAAGCGTTTCGCTTTTGCTGTACGCGGTATAAACGACCGCGTACATCAAAGAACTGGAACAATTAGCCTGATGCGGACTTCCCGTTTGATTATAATTTAGGTGTCTTTAAGGCAAGAGTGAATAGGCTCCTAATAAACTAGTGCACCTCACCATCAACGATTGCATCACTGCTTAACATCAGGTAGGATCACAGTAAGCACTAGTTTATATTATTAAAAAAAAAAACAAGTCTTAACATCTTTCGAACGATATTACTTATTACTATTTTTAAATTAGGCAAGAAAATATCCCTTGCTGCAAAAAGCGAAAACTGTCGGTTACGATTTTCTTTCTAATTATGTTCGATATCGATATGTATCCTAAGTGGAAATTGAGGTTGGAATCTCACAATAAAATTAAATTTCTCTATTCTACATGTACATCAAAAGTAAAATATTTAAAACAAAATCTATTACTTCATGTACATAATTATATTTTAAAGTCCATGCCAAGGCACCAGTATACCACTCGATTGAACTGCGTGCTTTGATGAATCTCTGGTATTACAAGTAGCATATATTGTACTTATGAATTTACAAGTAGCATATATACTGTACCTATTTGTTTATCATGTAATAGTGGATTTGTGGAATGGGTTAGAAGAGCGTTGACGTTGAAAGTAATTGTTTGATGCGATACTCTTGTGAGCAGTGCTAGGAATACGTTCATTACTAAAAAATATTTTAATTTTTTAGCTTCAGGTTTCGTAAGAATAACTTTCCATTCAAGAAAAATTCTACAGTAGATTCAAATAAACAGCAGCCATTTTTATAATTCTCGCTCTCATCTGAACTCCCATTAAGATTATATTTATGTTTGCGCTAGTACAATAACAGATTCATTTTATTACAACTGTTGAATGAAATAATACTTACATAATAGTTAGGCGTCTATTATAAATAAGGTTAGCCCTATTTTGATTATTATGATGTTAATGACATTGATGATAGATAAACGTTCTTTAATTTCGCAATTCAACTTTATCTAACCATGACAGCGTGCTTATGACTTCAGTAACTATAGCAGCAGTATCAATATCACATTTTTAACATGATAATAATTTATACTCATATCATAACAATAATTAAAAACTCATAACAACTGAATCCTGATTTTTTTCTCTGCTTAGCTCTCCTTGGGACAAAGCATTTGAAGCGTGTATCATACTGCCAGGCCACCCACGCCTTTTTGCACTTGTTTTAATTTTGATGGATCTCCTTAGATATTCATCAGATTAAATGGAAACCCTGGAATTCTAAATAAAAAACTGAGATGATTAACATATTTATTTAGATAGGGATTAATACTATGTCGGTGTAATCACCTTCGCAAATAAAGTAGTTCTTCAAAACAAATTTGAAAATCATAAAAATGGTTATTGTGAGTGATTCTTAGAAGATTGACGTATGCTACCGCGGTCTTTTTAGAACTATATAGTATTTTCGAGTATCTTGGACTTTTTCTGCAGTGCAGTCTGCAGAAGCACTCAAAAAATAAAGAACTTCTTCACCTGTCATCGTTATTTCAATTTCAGTGAATTATACAGTCAAACCTTTCTCATAAATCTCTCCCTCCTTTGATGAAAACAGTATGAAAATCCGTACGGAAGTATTTGAGTTTACCGCATACAGACAGACAAACGCAACGAGGAGACTTTCTTTTATAATATGTACATAGTGACAATATTGTTTTCCGTCCAACAGCTTACCTTTAGTATCGATTTATCGGCGATTTCCCTTATTTCGCCAAGCTTACAAAACTAGCCACGCTTTGCGAACAGATGTGTGAGCATTAGTTTTAATCAATAATGGTATTTACAAATTGGGCATTGAAATATTTATCATTAGTTCACCAGAAACGGAAAACTCTCAAACTTGATTGAAATAAACAATCCTGCGTGTTACCAGCCCCGCGGCCGCCAACCTCAATTTCACGGTCGTATAAATCATTGACAGGGTTATGCTTATGAAACAAATTTTTATATCGAGCCATTTGCACGGTCAGTCAAGTGGTGAACAAAAATACACCTAGACAACGCCTACCAGCTTCCAGCCACATTCATTCATAACTCTAACGTCATCTGTATATCTCCTGTTGATACCAGAACGTCTGTGTTCATAAAAAATTGTGTCAACACAGTCTCTGAGGTTGTTTGTTTACCTGACGGATGCTGCGATGTATAATCTGCGTAAGAACTCATTTATTACAAAGCTACTTGTGTATGTCTAAATAAATTTAAGAAATGTGATTTTAATCGGTTTTGTGTTCTGCAGCAGAAGAAACGAGGGAGAGGAGATGGGAAGAATAAAGAGAACATCATAGAAGACGTTCATGATGGTAAAGATGAGGAGCAGACTCCGGAGCCTCCGGTGGAGAAGAAGAAAGTTTGCTACGAGATCAGAGAATCGGATATTATGGGCAGGTAAATGAAGCACAATCAATAATAGTAGTCAATTAAAAATACTGTCCTTGATTTTTTCAAAGGTCGTATCTTTTTCGCTTACCCCAAAATACTTCAGAAAATCTCCGATGACGTTGGTTGTATTTTCCCGCACAATTGTTAGAACTCAGGGATGTATTATGGTGTTAGTAGACGATTTGGCGAGTAGCCCATCTTTATTTATGCTCTATTCGGATTTCTGGACTGAACGTGTTAATGCACTTAGCCATGAATGTGAAGAGCTATTGTATAAAGTGGGATACACATTTTATAAAAATGTATCTGGCTCCATTTGTGCCGTTTAAAATCTTGTGTCAATGTTTTCAGGTACATTGTGGCAAACCGTGATATTCGACCTGGTGAAGTGATCATTGAAGAGCCAGCTATTGCTGTCGGACCCTGCACTGGATGCGGCCTCATCTGTCTGGGCTGCTATCGGGAACTGGATGAAACAAGCCTGGCCAAGTAAGTTGCTACGCGATGCTTACGATGTCTACCTGTGAATTTTTCTTCAAAAATTAGCCACCTTTGAAGGCGTCTCTCACAAATGATAAGCCTCAATGTGTAAATACTTTCTAGTTAGATGAATGTCCAGTTAATTTTCGAAATACCAAACTTGTTAGGAGATAGTTAACAGACAAACTAATGATAACAAGTTAAAATTGACAGCACCTAAGTCGAAGCCATAAGGGTAGTTTTCGTAGTGCAAGTGTAACCACTGAAGTGCACAGGTACAGCCAATCGGCTGTACCTCCTAGATATACATATCAACATTGGAAAGTTACGATTCAACCGCAATAGTCATGTTTACATTCTTAATCTGCTGTCTTATAATGTCTGCTGTCTTCTTCGCAGATGCCCAGGGTGCAAATGGCCAATGTGTAGTACCTCGTGTTTTGGATCCGGGAAGTACACTGGCCACTCCACGTACGAGTGCGAGACCTTGAAAGGAATACCGCCAGACTACTCCAAACTTGAGGACCTGAAGGATTCTTACCAAGCTCTGATGCCTTTGAGGTAAGTTTTCATAATTAGTCTTAAAAATATCACTCGATTCTACATAATCTTTGGCGGCTTCTTTCTTTTTATCATAATATCACCTTCTGCCACCGGCTTTGAATCCATACACTACGTCCTATACCAGGACATGGTGTAGCCGTGGTCCAAGCTCCTTTCAAAGCCCTTAAAACATAAAGAGGTAACAAACAGATGAACAGACGGGTTTCCTTTCGCATTTAATTGTAGTATGGATGGCTGCATTGAAAAGGCTGCTTCTTAAGAAATGTAATGAATTGCAGTTTTGTTCTGGACACAGGCCTCTTCAATCACATTTAAGTGGATTGTCAACTTTCATCCAAATCTGTAGCGACATCTATGTTACGATGTCGAAACTAAACTAAAAAATCCTGAATCGCGGTATAAGAGTTCTCTACGCGATTAGAACTTGTACAACAGAACGAAATCAACTATCGGGTAGTTCCCTGGATCAGAAACAACACCCGTCTGGTCGGAGGATCCTGCCTGCTCCGCATACCTCTAAAATCTACCAGCCAACCTGCCTTTTGGTTAGCATCGCTCCTGCTAAACAAAAGTATATTAATTAAATACTAATAAATAAGTTTTTATCTTAATCGTCGTCACGAAATCGTTACAGCTAAAAGTTAGATAGTTCTTTTTAAATTCCAGGTGTCTACTCCTAAAGAAAGCCGACCCAGCGAAGTGGGCTGCCTTATCAGCGATGGAGGCTCACAACGCACTGCGTCGCGCTAGGGGGGACATCTGGCCCATCAATGAGAAGAACGTTGTGCAGAGGATCAAGAAGTGGGGGCTGAATTATGAGGATGAGGAGATTCACACTGTCTGCGGTATTTTGGAGGTAAGCCCAAATTTTAATTTTCTTTTTCATCAAACTCACAAATATTGTAAAATTGTAATAGATGTATGAGCAGAGCATAATTTTTGAATAGCCTACCTAAGTCGGGCTGAAGTAGACTTGAAGGCTCCAAAGAAATAGATATACATAGAGAATTGAAGTGTGGCGAAATTTCTCGACACGACAAAAATATTCGTTAGTAATTTGGTCTTAATAGATTAATTTTGGTTTCATCAACTATATCATTATTTGGTTGATGTCCAGTTCAGCCAGCTCCAATTTATACCAAACTCCTTAGTCATAGATAGAGCATAAAATAAATTTGGTCTTGATTCCAGGTAAACGCGTTCGAAGTGGGCGGCTGTGGCGCAAACGCCCGCGCTCTGTATGACAGAGCGTACCTCCTCGCTCATGACTGCACTCCTACCACCACACACACGGATGCTGAACGACTTCCTGGCAGACCGTTAACCATTAGAGCTTCAGTGCCTCACAAAGCTGGAGATCTGATATCATTGTGCTATGCTTACACGCTTCAGGTAATATGATAAAATGCATTAGAATTTGGAATAGCTTTATTGAATTTCAGGTTAGGAACCCAATCAGAGGCCAGATCAGATGCCAACATAAGCATTAATTTAGCAAATTGTAACTGTTTCAAACCTATTGATACTGACGCAGAAAAAGCTAGTGCCTACATGCTGACCACTTCGTTAGCTAACTAGTTCTTATGCCACAGAAAGTATTAACTTTTTTGAGCTATAAGTAGCCTGTGACACTCACCGATGCTGAAGTTTTCTGTTGATGTAAGAATCTTCGTGATCAAATCAGTTCTACCACAGATTTAGTTTCCAATAGGTGATGTTTACCTGTTCCTGATCCAAATACTTAAATAACATACATTAACACATATAAAATACATAAATGACATATAAATAATAGTAAATTATGAGACTAGGAGATAAAAGCAGTGTCTTAAAGTGTCTTTTAGCGGGCGGCATGTAGAATTTCAAACGAAACGAAAGTTTTAATCTTAAACAGTGAGGGATTAATATAATTAACTCCCGAGCACTGCGAGGGAGTTGATATTGAAACCTGAGTGAAGCCGCCCAAGACAAAGACAGCTTTAGCTTTTACTTTTTTGATATTGAATAGGCTGTGGATGGATAGAGAGGAAGAGGGAGACCAAAGAAAAGATGGATGGATTATGTGAAGAGTGATATGAAAGAAAAGGGAGTTAGTGATAGTATGACGAGTGACAGGGCAGAATGGAAGAAGAAAACGTGTTGCGCCGACCCCAAATAACACGGGACAAGGGCAGGAAGATGATGATGATGATAATGAATAGGTTGTGACTATTTCTTGACCACATTTTCAAATTCTAGGGTACACTAAAACGCCGCGAGCACATAAAGCACAGTAAGTTCTTCGACTGCTGTTGCTCTCGCTGCAGCGACCCCACGGAGCGCGGCACCCTCGCCAGCGCCTTCCGCTGCCCGCGCTGCGGCGGCGCCGTGCTGCCCACCGCGCCGCTGGACCCTGGCGCTGGCTGGAGGTGCACCGGTAGCGGGTGTGATTATGCGATGACGGCGCCGTCCGTACAACTGTTGCTGAAGAGGTGAGGTGAATATTTGTTTGTTTCATTCTTCTCCTATGTTCTTAAAAAAGTTTTGCCTAAGATTGGGACGTACGTGCTTTCTCCCCTTACACACTTAATTATTTTTAGATTCATATTTGTCATGATAAGCAACTTCAAGCTGAAACTGACATAAGATGGCATGCATAAGATGTTATGTAGGTTCGCTGATCATCATAATTTTCCTATCCTTGTTCCATATTAGGGATTTCCTATCATTCAAACGTCACGCTACTTTACTCGAGGAAGTTCCCTGATAATTCATTAATTACTCATCATTATCAGCAATATATAGTAAGTAGCCCTGTAAAAATACCTCTGGAATATAAAATCTATTTTTACATAACTTACAAATTCTTTTGACCAGACTCACAGATGAGTTCGACCAGATAGACGCAAACGACGTGCGAGGTTACGAAGGTTTCCTGCACAAGTACCGCAACGTGATCCACAACACGCACTACCTGTGCCTCTCCGCCAAGCACTCGCTGAGCCAGCTGTACGGCAAGGTCACCGACTACATGATCCATGAGATGCCGGAAGCTGAGCTGAATAGGAAAATAGAGATCTGCAGGGATCTGATGAAGGTGTTCGATATTATTGAGCCGGGGTATTCTAGGTTGAGAGGTAAGGATGGTTTCGGTGATATTTATTATTTATTTATTTATTTATTTATTTATTTATTTATTTATTTATTTATTTTAGGAAACTCAACAGTTTATTTGTAAAGTTACATGGGCTAAGAAGGCTCACCCACTATCAATAAACAGCCCAATGTAGCTGCGTATAGATCATGTAAAAGTGAGGTCTACACACGCTGCACATTGATAGCGAAATGATGACAATTATCTCTTAAACCAATTACAGAGTTTCACGGCATTTATAAAACTAGGTTAACTAGAAAGTGGTGCAAGGAAAGAATAAGAAAAAAAAGATTGAAAGGGTCAAAATAGACCATTAAGGAATATTATTACAACTAATCAGGTGAAGAACAAAATATCAAATCGTGAAATCTAAACAGTACGATTTAATTTACATTCAAAAATTAGCGCTAGCGCGGAATGAGTTACGGTACAATTTGTCTACTAAACAATATCTGCTTAACTTGTTTCCGGTATGATTGTTTGGATAAAAGAAATATATCGACATTTTCAAAATACTCGGAGTATATGCGAGGCAGTCGGGTCATAACAGCGTTTCTCCCATATTTTGTGCGGCAGCCAGGGTTACTGAATAACTTGGCATGTCTGGTACGTGCTTTAGGGGTACAGAAATTTATACATGACAGAAGATCACTGCTGTCCAAGTGACCTCGCAAAATATCAAAGAGAAAAAGCATGTCTAACATTTTACGCCTATCCACAAGGGGAAGTATATTGTAGTGTTTACAGTCTAGAGCATAGGAATCATGACGTCTACGGGATTTGAAATTTAGGAACTTTACAAACTTTTTCTGTAGATTTTCTATTCTATTAGTATAAACCTCGTATTGGGTATTATACTCCGAAAGGAGTTCAGTAAAATTCTTAACAGAATCCATAAAATTCTACGTATATTTTAAGGAACACAAGTTTATTGATATGATATCGTTGTTGCAACAGATAAGTTTTGTAACAATAGAAATATTGTAACACTCTTCATTCAAGTGAATTCTAGTGAAGATAAGAACAATATATAAGTAATGTGATTGATTTCAGGTGTAACGCTATATGAGCTGCACGCACCGCTCATGATCCTCACGACGAGGGACTTCGAGAAGAAAGCGATCACTAAAGACAACTTGAGGACTCGACTCAAAGAGGTAAAGGTTACTTACTTATTAGAAACAGCGAAGGATTTGAAACATTACTAATATTTCCACGTGCTTTATAAGCTACTCCATATCTTGAAATATTATTTTTATATATACGAGTACTTAGCTTTGAAATGTATATACACCGTGTCTCGATCGTGATCGAGACAAACGTGGACTGATGATGGATTCAGCACATGATTCTGAACCCCCAGTTGTGGAATTTTCCGTCGGCGTTTTTCTGTTTTATTTTTAATTATTTCCTTATCTATTCAAAACTGTATAAAATCGTGATCCTAATCAACGCCAATGAAATTTTTATTTAATTGTAGCCGAAATTGTTTTCGTAGTTCAGCCATCTTGGAAAAGTGAATTAATTTTGCCACTCATCAGCTGTTCCAATATTTATTTTTAATTCGTTCTATAATTCCTATTAGAAAAAACATAATAATTAAATTATATTATAGCAGTTAACTTTTTTCCTTTCAGATCGTCAGATACCTCACCGAGTCCGCTCTAATACTGGGCTTCGAACCGTCCCAGTCTTCCGAAGGTCTGATGGCGTCAGCAGCGAGGGACGCATTGAAGAAGATTAAAACTTGGGAACAGATCATCGGGAAGATATCATGATGACTCATCATCATGATGCATGGCCAGATGTGGAGAATGTTGACTAAATGAGTTTGTTGAGATTGAACTATTTTATGGTTCGTTTGAAGATTCATCTTGTGTTTATTTGAATGACCCGCAAAATTGGGGTTGAATTTAAAAAGTATTCATAATAGTAAATCATTTAAAAAAACAATTTGGAACTTTGTTTTTATATTTTTCTTTCCTCATAATATTTATTTAGTTCACTAGTTTTTTATTCTTTCTATGATTTATAAAAATGTTATTATAATTAGGCTTTCTTGTAGAAGTATACGATTTGGCTAATTTTTTTAAATGTATAAGTCTTAAGTATGTTATTTATAAAAATCTCATTTATAAAATATTTTTAGTGCTATTTTATATTGCGTAATATTTATTTAATTAACATACTATTTTCCATCATTTAAATTACTATTTATAATTCACTCATAATTACGATCATTCTTGATAATGTATTCTAAAAAATATTGTTTATTTTTGTAAAAGATTTATTTATTCATTCCTTCCACTAAAAGACATTATTATTGTGTGAAATATTTTTGTAATAAATTGTTTAACCTTCTCAAAACTAATTTAGCATTTAAAATAAAATTTTTGATTTAAAATGAGTTCTCTTTTTTCATTATTCTGTGTGTCTTTAATTATATTGCGGTTTGGTTCACTTGCAACTTAATTAAAGACTTAGCCTATAAATCGGAATTACATAAGACTTGGAAACCATCTCATTATCCCGGCGACTATAATATTTTCTACATTTAGACGAACCCTTAAACAACGCATATCGATCGCTTATAAGTCCCATTATATCGAAAACAATATTTTAAAAAACCCAAAACAATTTGGCAGCACATTACAAGTTTACAATGTAAGGGTAGATTCAGTCTACTATCATCCACCACGGTCAAGCGCTATCATATGTTGATCGTCGTTGGTGTTCCTCATAATAATAAATATTGATCGCTGACTATCTCCGTGATCGTCAACAGTATGTAAGACTGGGCCTGAACAAATCTCAGCCGTATAACACACGTTCAAGAGTCAGTAGGCAAGCCTGGGTTTAATATTAGGACACAATTGTCGATGTAATTACTAAATACTCGTATATCTGTTTTTTCCTTTTTTTGCATACTAATTGGAGAAATGGTTAAAATGTAATACGAAACTCGCAAGCACGTGCACGGGAATTTTTCACCGAATGCTCGGTTCGTCTAGCACTCTAGCCGAATTAAATGCGAGATTGTCGCACCAATCGGTTGACTGTCGTTTGTACAGACAAACGACAGTCAACCGATTTCACTGGATGGACTGAAAGAGAGGAGACGGATATCGGGCTGTCACTTGTCAGTGTACAACATCAGAAAAATACTAATAAGACAGAATAACACAAATACATACATACAATATAAGAAAAAAAAATATACTAATAAATATTAAATATATAATTGAGCCAGGCGAAGAAAAAATCAAAGTGAAAGGTAATGCTTCTTCACCATTTTTTTAAAACGTTGGTAGCGTTTGAGCACGCCTCACTTCTAAGGGTAACGCATTCCACAAACGAGCTGCTTGAATTGTGAAAGATTTGTCAACGAAAGAAGTGGAATGCGTGCGAATACTTAATTTTAGGTTTTCCGATGATCTCAAGGACCTACTATGTGTATCACTGAGAAACTGAAAGCGTTACTTAAGATAAAACGGGGTACAAGGATTAAATAGCACATTACATTGACCACTCTCCGCTCGACGCTCGCCCCGAACGGTCGTGCCGCTCTGTGCTCCGCGCCCGCTCCGTGCTCCGTGTCGTTACGTCACCCCGTGACGTCATCAGTGGTCCCCGACCGCACCAGCGATCCGAAGCCGCCTTTCTCAAGGCAGTGGAGGATATACGTTTCCTTAACGGGAAATAGTCGATAAACGTTGTGCCCCTTCAGGGAAAAGCCACAGTTTCGTGGTCCTTGGTGGGAAACCTCACGGTGCCAACAAAACCAAGGGGGTGTTGCCCCAATACACCCGCCGAACCCCTTCAGGGCTAGGCAGTCATTTGGAGTCGGGAGCTAGATTTTGGCCTTGGGGGAGCTCCTAGTCAAATCTAATACTCCGAGTTCTCTTTCAGCTACACACCTGGTGTCGGTTGGGGTGTCTATCCCTTCGCACCAGACCCTGGTAGGGCCCGATCGCACAATAAGACTGGCGATCGGTTTACAAGCTTAGGGCACACCATTAGGTACTCACCTCCCAGTGTACACAACCCTTACTGGGAGGGTCACACACCCCCGGGCCCGTCCACCCGGGGACGTAGGGACCGATAGGAGTTTTTCACATGAGTTTTTTCCAACTCATGTGACCTAATCCCAAGTCCCCTTTTAACCATGACGGACGCTACCATATTAGCGTTCGTCAAAGAGGTCCTCCTCAAGGACCCCGATATCCTCGCCAAGTATGGCAAGAAAATCGCCTCATTTAGAGGCCCCCCCCCACCGTCCCACCGAGCGTCACTGACTTCAGTGACGTATTGTCATTCCCGGACTCTGGTCCGTCCCCGCCGACCCCCTGCCCCCGCCCTCCCCCGGATATGCCACCCCTATTGGTAGCCCACTTTGCCAATGAGGCAATGGACACCTCCGTCCCCGCTAGCGACTCAGCGTCGCAAGCCTCTTCGGACTCCGAACAGTCCCCTGAATCCTCCTCCTCCGAGGACGACTTCCAAGTCGTCCTAGGGGGCAAGAGGAAAGCCAGGAAGGCCGCTCAGGCCACCAAAGCTAAGAAGACCGTTGCGTCTTCTCCCGCCCCCGCTATCCAGCCCGCCCCTGTTGCCCAGCCCGCCCCCGCCTCGCAGGCTAGTTGTTCCCCCTCCGTTTCCGCTTCTGTCACTCAGACGAAGAAGCAGCGCTCCCCTCCGCCCTTGTACATCCAGGACAAGGGTAAATGGACCGACGTGTCCAAAATGTGTAGTGATCGCAAGATCAACTATACAAACGCCCGCTCCTGCCAACAAGGCATAAAAGTCCAAGTCCCGACGTCAACTGACTATCGGGAACTTACCAAAGTCCTTCGTGAAAGGAAAATCTCCTTTCACACCTACTCCCTCCCTGAGGACACGCCGACCCGAGTGGTCATTAGACGTGTCCCGAAGGAAATCCCCGCCGAGGACATTAAGGCCGACCTCCTGGCCCAAAATATCCCCGTTTCCGCTGTCCATCGCCTTCACAAGGCGAGAGGTAACGAAGTATACGACATGATCCTTGTCGTGTGCGACCCGACCGACGGGCACCACCCCATCTTCAAGATCAAGTCGATCTGTTCCCTCTCCGGCATCTCCATCGAGAAGCCCTACAGACCCACGATAGTTGGGCAGTGTCACCGCTGCCAACTATACGGTCACTCTCAGAAGAACTGCTACGCTACACCCAGATGCGTTAAGTGTCTGGGTGAGCACGGCACTTCTGACTGCCCCCGTCCCAAGGATCGCACTCTTTGCACAGAGCCTCCCAGCTGTGTGCTGTGCGGCCAAGCCGGGCACCCGGCTAACTACCGGGGCTGCCCCAAAGCCCCCAAAATCCCTCCCAAGCTGGCAAAGCGTGCTGCCGCTCGCCAGCAGAGGGAAGCACCCTCCGGGAAAGTCCCCTCTTCCCAGCCCCCCGAACGTCTCGCACCCCAGAGACCATCCCCCTGGAATCAGCTAAACCATCAGAAAGCCTTCCCGGCTTTGGTGGCTTCCCAGCCAATTCCAGCGCTAATGGCTAAGCCCATCCCAGCGCCTCCCCCGGCTTCTGTGGCCCCCGTGGCCGCTAAACCCCCCCGAAACGCGCCCCAAGTTTCAGCTGCGTTCCCACGCAGATCAGTTGGCCAGATTATCCTGGACAACTATCGCATCTTTATGACGCAGGACGCTAGGGACTTAGCTGACGAGCTAACCCTAGCGGAAGTCACTGGCCAACTCGACTTAGCCAAGCGCGCTGCGCTATTCACTAAGTACGAGTCGGTCGCAGTCGAACTCGACAAATTACCTGCCGTACCCCTAAATGGATAGACAACAAAAAATTTGTTGTACCAAACCGCGATCCCTAAAGTTAGGCTTCTTCAATGCCAACGGCATTATCAATCAGAGAGATGAGATCGCCACGTTCCTCCGCGACCATCAGTTAGACCTTCTCCTCATCCAGGAAACATTCCTCAAACCCCACCGTAAAGATCCTAGAATTGCCAACTATCGTCTAGTTCGCAACGATAGATCTCGTTGTCACGGTGGTGGCACCCTTATCTATTAGAGAAAGGAACTGTACTGTATCCCTCTAGCTTCTCCCGCGCCCCGATCTTTCTTAGAATACTCGGCCTGCCGAGTAGGCATGACTGGTCATCAACCGATCACTGTCGTCTCTGCCTACTATCCCCCTCCGACTTCCTCGTCTCGTATGCCAGACGAGTCCATCGCGCTCACTAGCGACCTCACTGCCCTCTTTGGCTTGAGTGACTCCGTTATCATAGCGGGCGATCTCAATGCTAAACACCCCGCCTGGAACAGTAGTACGACCAACCCTAGGGGAAAGGTCGTGTTCAACCTTGGTGCATCCCTTAACTTTGACATCATCGCCCCGATGTGTCACACTCACTTCCCCCATGATCCCAACCATAGCCCCGACGTCCTCGATGTAGCGCTCCTTAAGAATGTCAACCTCCGGTTGCAATCTATAGAAGCAATACACGAGCTTAACTCCGATCACCGACCCGTGATTATGCACCTAGGCTCCCGCTCGGGCAATCTCGACCCGGGCCAGCCCCCCGCTTCCCAATTGATCACTGACTGGAAGAAAGTAAGCGAAAGACTGAAATCTACCACGTCACCTCAATTGGATTCTATCCCCGACCACATAGTCTCAGTCGCTGACACGACGGTGGCAATCGACTCGCTCACAGACCACGTGCAATCCGTCCTGAACGAATGTTCAAGGGAGATTCCTGCGAAGGAGGACCTTCGCTGGAAAATCCCGGACGATGTACGGGCTCTGATGACCGAGAAGAACGCAGCCGTCCGTGCATACAGCGCTTTTCCTTGCGACGCTAACAAGGCTCACATGCGTAGATTACAGCGTGCTGTAAAGAAACGCATGACCGAGCTGCGTTCCGCCCGCTGGGACAAGACGCTCAGCGAACTCGAGCCTACCCATCTCGCCTTCTGGCAACTTCAGAGGAAATTACGTTCCACTGAAGAGTCCTCTATGCCTCCGCTCACCCGCCCTGATAAGAGTGTCGCTTTCGACAACTCTGAAAAAGCGGAATGCCTAGCCGACAGCCTCGAAGCCCAATGCTCGCCTAGCTCTCAACTAGTAGACCAAGCCCACATCGACATGGTGGACGCTGAAGTCGAACGTAGAGCCTCCCTCCCTCCCGTTGAAGACCCTGATAACCCTCTGACCCCCGTCACTCCCGACGAGGTGGAGGATATCATTAAAAAACTTCAACCAAGGAAAGCCCCCGGCGCCGACGGTATCACGAACAGAGTGTTCAAACTCTTCCCCCCCCAACTTATAATGCTAATGACCGCTATCTTCAATGGCGCATTAAGCAATAATATCTTCCCCCAAGCGTGGAAACAGGCCACCGTTATCGGTATCCCCAAACCAGGCAAGCCCAAGTCTGACCCCACCAGTTACCGCCCCATCAGTCTCCTCAATGTTCTCGGTAAGATCTACGAGAGGCTTATTTATAAGCGACTCAAAGATTTTGCCGAATCCAAGGGTCTCATTCCTGATGAGCAGTTCGGGTTCCGTACCGAACACTCATGCGTCCACCAAGTCCACCGCATCGTAGAGCACCTAAGCGCTGGCTTCCAGCGTAATGCGATGACGGGTGTCTTGTATTTCGATATAGCGAAAGCATTCGACAAGGTCTGGCACAATGGCTTATTATATAAGCTATATCAACTCGGTGTGCCAGACCGTCTCGTGCTCATCATGCGAGACTTTCTGTCGAATCGCACCTTCCGCTATCGAATCGAGGGAGCCCTCTCCTCCCCCCACCCCATTCGAGCTGGAGTCCCTCAAGGCTCGGTAGTGTCCCCCCTAGCTTTCACGCTGTTCACCAGCGACATTCCCAAAAGTAAAAAGGCCCAGTTGGCTCTATTCGCCGACGACACGGCAATTTACTACACCGGTCGTGACCCCAGAGTTATCGCTCGCAATCTCCAAACCTCCGCAAACATTTTGGGCAAATGGTTCCGGAAATGGAGGATCGAGGTTAACCCTGATAAGAGTCAAGCTGTTCTCTACTCGAAACAGCGGAAGTCCGTCCCCCCTCCCCCTCCGATCACCATGTACGGTAAGCCGATCCCCTGGGAGAAGCAAGCCAAGTACCTCGGAGTGATCCTCGATCAGCACTTGTCCTTCGCCGAGCACATAAAGCAGGCTCGCTCGCGAGCCGCTTTCGCTCAAGGTAGGCTCCATTATCTCATGACTGCCCGCAGCAAACTGTCACTTAAGTGCAAGCTGCGCCTCTATACGGCAGTAATCCGCCCGATCATGACGTATGCATGTGCAATCTTCGCACACGCCAAGCCCCGCTTCCTCCATAGGATGCAGACCCTTCAAAATAGGACCCTCCGTAAAATTCTCGGTGCCCCATATTATGTCCGAAATGAGAATCTACATCTAGATCTCAAAATCCCCACCATCCAGCAGTTCATGAAACGCCTTTGCAAGCGTTTCTTCGATACTGCTGTAAAACACCGCAACCCCCTCATAGTATCGGCAGCCCGATACGAACCCTCCCGCATCTCTAAGGTTCGCCGTCCTAGGCATACTCTCGTCACCCCCGATGACCCCACTACCCTGCTCCAAGAGAGCCGTAAGGAAACAAGTACAGTTCGCAGACAATACAGACCGCCGTCCTTCCGTCCTCGCCGCCGAGGCCCGCCGCGACACTCCCGTAAACGTCCTCCCCGTCCCTTGCTCGAGCCAGCCCGCGTTGCTGAGCCGTAGTTTTAAAATTCCCCGATAATAATAATAAAATCTTTGTTCGATCCAGCCCGTCCCTTGCTGTCCCCCCCCAGCGACGCCCTAAGCCGAGGTCCGTACCCCACAGGGGGTGCCCTTAGCGTGTAGTCGCTTAGTTTTTAAGTTTAGTTAAATAAGCCCTGGCTGGAGGCTTTGATTCTCGAATTGAGGCCGCCACAGGCAAGTCCGGTTAAGCAGCCGACAACCTCCTAGGTTGACCTGCGAGAGGCCACACAAAAATAAAAAAAAAAAAAAATAGCACATTATTAAGCAAAGAAAGTATGTGGGCGTTCCGGCGAAGGCGAATAGGTAGCCATTTGAGCTTAGTACGAAATTCAGAAACGTGGTCATACTTGCGCAAGCCAAATATGAACCTGATACAGAGATTTTGAAGTCGCTCAAGCTTATCCAATTGGTCTTGGGTGAGATCAAGATAGCTGGCAGCAGCATAGTCCAGGATTGGAAGAAGAAGAGATTGTGCTAACGCAATTTTAGTAGTGATGGGAAAAAAATTACAAAGACGTCTCCGACTGACGTCCTGCAATTGTTTTGTCCAGGAAAGAGTGCGGTCGATATAGATCCCCAAGTTCTTCATAGTGTAACTTAAAGGAATAGTGGTATTATTGAAAAAAAACTTGGGGAAGTTTCGACCAATCTACTTTAGACTCATTCCGGGAACTACCAATAACGATCACTTGCGTCTTAGTTGGATTGATCTTCAACCCAAACTCAACACTCCAATCACCTATTCTATATATAGATATAATTATCTCACTAGAGAGGAAACATAGTGCTCTTTTACTTTAGCTTTGAAGAGCGAAATAGTTTTTAAATCCCGAATGCTAGGCGAAAGAGAATTTCACAACCTTACTGCATGGACAGAGAAAGAATATGAGTAGTAGCTGGATTTATGAGGAGGGGTTTTGAGAAGGGATCGTAGGTGTGATCGGTACGGAGCGTCGCGGGGGCGAGCGTAAGTAATTCAGTCGCGCAGGTAGGAGGGATAACATGGGTTGTGTAGGATGTTGAAAAGGAGATATAAAATCTGAGTGTTCCTGCGAAGACGGATATGGAGCCACATGAGTTCCTTGCGAAGATGAGAGACATGATCATACTTTCGTAGACCAAAAACAAACCGAATGCGAATAATATTTATTCCTGGGCCCGCTGAACCAACATTGCCTACGAAACTAAGACGGTATTCACGTAGAAAGCTAGCTACCTGCATTTGCTGCTTCATTTACAAAGAAACAACACGTATTGGCGTTAAAAATCGATACTGAGATAAATTTTCTAACAGAAAAATATCTTCTTCTGATGATCTAGATATTCTGCACGCTATTCAGAGAGATTGCCAGCCAGCTTCTGCGTATACCTGCTTGCTTTATGTACCCAGAGGTTACCTGCCCCCCTAGCCAGGTTACGATCGCTTCGTTTGCGTCGAACGCCTCGAGTAGGCCACGCCTCCGATTCCTTTGTTCTGACTACGTGACTGAGCGTTGAGATGACGTCAGAACAAAGGAGTCGGAGGCGTGGCCAACTCGAGGCGTTCGACGCAAACGAAACGATCGTAACGTGGCTAAGGGTGCTGAACGGACCAGTATCGATAAACGCTGGTAGAACAGCGCCGTTGACCAGCATTTTACGTGTGTATTCACGTAATTCCCTAAGAACGAATGAAAAAAAAAGAATTTCGGGGACTTGAACTTACACCGAGCTCAATTCTCCCCTCAATATTTGTTACTATCATACTAAGTCCGCTTTCTGCTTGCCCTATGAGCAATGTTGTGATTTCATATCTAATAGGGTAATAAGTTAATACAATAATCATACATTACGTCCAACATAATTTATAGGAATACGGCTATAGTTTCGAGTGTCAAATCGCGTGGTTTATTTTTACACCACGCATGCACTGCTGCGCACGCGCAGTTCAGTCAGCAGCTCGGTACAGCGCACATGGGAGACATTCCGGGATTTTACAGTGTTTTTCCAATATTTCAGTAACTATTGGTGTTGATTATTTAGTGATCTATATGGAAATACTTAAAGTTTCAAGTAAGTAGTTTTTAATGTCAGAAATTCAGAATAGAGTGTGAGAAATGTTTATTGAACGATATTTATAGCTTGAAGTGTCAGTTTTTGAATTCTTATTCAATAGGAATTTAATAGTGCATATAAAATTATTATATAAGTAGAAACTAGCAGCTAATTAAAAAGTGCACAATTGTAAACCAAAACCAAATCGAGGAAGATATTCAAAATGATTAGCGCCTGCTATGACCGGCTTAGCAATACAACGCACACCTGTACAAGCCAGCCTAGCATTACACATACGTATGTGGGTCGGTATATATGGGAAAAATCTGCACAGGGAATAAATACTGATCCAAACAAACTGACTGCAAATCCTTCTTCAGTACTCATATCAATTTCCTATCTAGCTCCTTGTAAAGCTCAGATAATTTATGCGAATCATCTCAATCGGACACTTAGAAAACCATATCTTCATTGACTTTCCAGAATGGTAGAACAAGGATCCTGTAGTGTGTGCCTCTCTCCGGCCATCCAGAAGTGCTCTGGCTGCCAGAACGTCCACTACTGCTCCAAAGACCACCAGAAGCAGGACTGGAAGCAGCACAAGTTCCAGTGTACCCCCGCCAGGGTCAAGGAGAACGAGAAATTTGGCAGGTACCTGGAGGCTTCCAGGGCGATCAAAGCTGGAGATATATTACTGAAGGAGAAGCCTCTTATCACTGGGCCTGCGCAGGTGAGGACTTGTTAATAGCAAATTAATCTCTTCAATAAACTGAAGACGAGTTACGTCCTTTGTAGAAGTTTTATTGTTTAATTAATAATTACTTACGGTGACAAGAGCGTGTCGAATGATGTCGTTATTATTCGCGTGCCGCGCTATGCGACCCGCGCTTTGGTTGCATCATACACCGTGGTGACCGAGGCTGGTAGAAAGGAGCGCCTAAACCTAGGGAAACAGCGAGTAGGAAAGTAGTTAGGTGCCTATGTTCGAGGCCTGACTTCCATTATCCGACTGTGCTGCAAGCGCGCAAGCTCCGCAGCAGCAGTACTTGTCGCAATTATGTTTTCCTGAACTACTTCGCGTAGTGGCTTGGTCGGGAGGATTGGAATTCGGGCAAGCAAGTCTTCAAGCATCTACAACCTCAGAGAAGCACAATCAGTGATTAATTTCTCAACGCTGTGAACCGAGGATATAAAAATAGGTAAACTAATACTAGAAGAGAAGCACGAAGCAAATATGTTAATTTAGGGCCACAATAACAGAAACAGATTAAGGTGATGGCCGAATGCATGTTAATTTGGAGCAATCTTTTCAAAAATCATTAATTTTTTTTTTTTCCTCAACGTAATGAGAATGGAATCCTCAAAAATAGAGAAGAATACAGCTTTTTTTGATAATTTTGAACTTTTGGGGGAGTCAGTTGTCTATTAGTTCACATTTTGAAAGGTTGAAGTGATTCAAGTTCAGGCGTCTACAATTCTACAGGTTAAGGTTACCGGTAGACAATTTAATAGTCAAAGAATCTAAACATTAGTAATTCCTTCATAGGCTATATTAGCGAACAATTCATATTATCGTATCCTTCTCTTTTCTGGAAATACGTTGGTAAGATTGAAGCAGTCCTAGAAGAATCTCGCTTGTGTTTAATCTAGTATTTAAACAAACGTCTGGTACGTTGTTCTATACATTACAGCTTGTTGACAAAGTCTGCTTTTTTAATCACTACCTATTTTAATTTTCAGGTCACGCCACCAGTCTGCCTCGGCTGCTATAAACTTCTCGAGGAAGGTAAAACCGTGTCATGTGAGAAGTGCGGCTGGCCCTTCTGTTCTGCAGAATGTACGGTCAAGGAAGAACACGACCCTGAGTGTCACTATACCCAGCAGAGAGGAGAAAAGGTTAGAAGAAATCTTTTTGAGAAATCCTAGTACGGCCAACTGCACGTTAGAGACCAAGACTACGCTAGAACTACTACATTGCTCTTATTAACGGTCCGGTCCGGTTCAATATTTGTTCGCCGCTTCGCGGCGAGCCTTCCTCCTCCTGCTCTCTCGTGGCGCGAAACCGTGCGGTATCCCGGCACTATCCAGAAAGCCATGACCCTCTGGCATGCGTTCAGCCTGACCGCCGGTCGCTTTCGTAGCGATGGCGCCCATACCGGCGCCCCATAAAGGGCCATGGACCGTACGATTCCTGCATAGAGCCTCCGTTAGGAGGCGTCTGGACCCCCTAGGTTGGGCAGGAGCCGCTTGAGGGCAGCCCCAGCCCGATCCAGTTTGGGAGCCAGACTCTCCACGTTGAACTTGGCTTTCCGAACTATCGCACATACTCGAAAAATCACGCAATACGCAATCGCCATATGATTCTTAAAAAGAATTACTGCGCAGCCAATTGTTCAAAGTTCGAAGCGGTAAAGATATTTCGGCCGTAGGTACTGTAATAGAGATGAGATTGTAATGAAAATAGTGGCTAAAACTATGTTTTTATATACGTTTTGAACGAGCTTATGTTGAACCTTACCTTCTCGTGTTTATTCCCTTTTTCTCTTGCTTTCATCAGGTCAACATCACAAGTTACGGCATCCCACACCCTAACTACCAATGCATCACAGTTCTCCGCTGTTTATACCAGCGAGACCATAACCAGAAGCTCTGGAACAAGATCCAGTGTCTACAGTCACATTGTGAGGACAGGAAAGGCACCGACAAGTGGAACAATGACAAGAAGATGATCGCTGAGTTCATCTGGAAGTTCTTCAAGTTAGAGGGAACTTTTAGTGAGGAGGAGATTATGAAGTGCTGTGGGATTTTGCAGGTGAGATATGTGCTTGAGTATATAGTATAGTATAGAGCACAGGAGGTCTTAATATTACTGATAACGGGTTACAAACAGTCCTCATTATTCTTAAACCATTTGAACTAGTATTTCGTACATATGATTTTAGTTCGCTGGAACAAGGCTGCTAATCATATAGCCTTTACGTAACCTACTGAAAAAACAGTTGCTATAACTGCATCAGAAAGAAAGAAAAACACGTAGGTATTTGATTTGACTAGCAATTGGCTTATCACTTTAAGAAATGAACGGTTTAACCTCCGTGTTCCTTGTCTTTCAGATCAACGGGCACGAGGTGCCCCTGCTGGAGCCGGAGTACCTGGCGCTGTTCGACCGCATCTCCATGGTGGAGCACAACTGCCGCGCCAACTGCAACAAGAGCTTCACCTCGCAGGGCGATATCGTAAGTAATCTATATATAAAAAAGGAAAAACTGTTTGACTGACATATCAATACACAGCCGAAACTACAGGGATCACGAGTGTGAAATTTTGCACAAGGTTTTAGATATATATAAAAGGAAAAACTGACTAGCTGACATATCAACACACAGCCGAAACTACTGGAACTAGGAGTGTAAAATTTTGCACAAGGTTTCTCTTTATGACGTCGGCGAGCACTAGAGGATTTTCTAAAATTCACTCCCTAAGGGGATAAAACGGGGGTCCAATGTTTGTATGGAGAAATGTACTTTAACGCGGGCGAAGCCGCTAGTTTACTAAAGTTTAACAATTTAACTGGTTTTATGTCACCATCATTGTTTGAGACAACGAATTCCTCATGTACAGTCAGCGTCATTGGGGTTACCTCGGACTCGACGTATTTCAGAGACTGTTAGGTCCATTATCAAATCGTCATTTCCAACATGATTGCCATTTAATCATGATGGTTTAATAATAAAAATTTAGGCACTAAAGGTTAATTGGTATAATTTATCGAATTTGATGTTATGGTGAACAACTAAAGTCACGGATAAGTCATGAATAATACCTAAAAATAAATTCTTATTACCCGTATCCCGTGTTACGTGGAGTCCAGTGCTAAACGTTTTCGTCTTTCATTCTCTTCTCTCATTGTCGTAAAATCAATTAATCTGAATTCTCCTCCTAGATCCTCTGCGCCGGCGTCAACATCCCCTCCGGCTCTCACATCACGGTTTGCTACACGGACCCCATGTGGGGCACGGAGGCGCGCCGCCACCACCTCGCCGACTCCAAGTTTTTCGAGTGCACCTGCGAGAGATGTTCTGACGTCACCGAGCTGGGGACCATGTACAGCGCTGTTAAATGCAAGAAGAAGTGAGTTTCCAAGTGATGTTGTTCATGAAAACATAACATTTATCTGGTAGCCCCGAACGGATAGGCCGAGACTACCTATAGCACCTCACGTCGCCGGTACTCGTAGGTATACAAACGCTGAAGTTATGCCAATGACAAGTCAAATGGCACGATGGTGTCAAGTAATAATTATATTTATCAATGCTGCAGAAAACTATTAAATATTAACTGTCTGTTGTTGTTGGTCTGTTGTCCCTAGTCTAAGAAACCTTATGCTTTCAAATGCATGACAAAGGACAAATCCTGTACCTATCATAGGATAGCTAGGTATAGCTGTTATTGTTTTGAATAGTTATTAGGCTAGCTTAACTTTCGTGTCTCCTTTTCATAACTATTTCAGAAACTGCAAAGGCTACCTCCTCCCAGATACCTTCATCCTGCCCATCCTACACAAGACGAAGAACCCCAACCCCGAGACCCGTAACCTAGACAACAAGTTTTGGAAGTGCAATTCCTGCCAGGATGCTGTCTCCGACGCCATCATCCAGCAGCTCGTGCAGGACATCGGCAGGGAACTCAGTATCATGCCTAAAGAGGATCCTGAGGCTTGCGAGAGGTATGGGGCCAGTTTTTTTATCCTATGTAATCTGGTATTGTTATTTATAATCAATTCCGTTGATTTGAATTAAATCTTTGGGACTCATCGAGCCTCGACTCTTCTTTTGTGATCATTACTGTACCTGCGTTGAGGTGTTAAAGCCAATATGCATTTTTTCATTGAATATCCAATGCGTTTATTTTTTTTTAGTTTTAGACCCTTTTTTTGCCTTCATTGGTACTTTTTTAAAGTTGCCTTTTGTTTATTCTTTGTTTTTATAATTATTTCAGCAATCAGCCCTAATTTTAGATTATTTACCAAATTTTTAGATTCATCGGCCACTGCAGCAGCTACCTCCACCCCTCTCACTTCTACATGACTGACGTGAGCTCGGCCCTCGCGCAGATGATAGGCCAGGAGGTGGAACAGGGCCTGGCGATGGTGACAGATGACCGGCTGTTGCTCAAGACGCAGCTGTGCAAGAAGATCAATGAGCTTTTGGAGATTTTGGCTCCAGGTACGGAACTAAACTGACCTTATAGCTTGTAATACGTAATTATGTTTTTATTAAGTATAGTGGAAGAATCATTTGAATTCAAATGAAATAGGTACTACAGAGTAACTAACCTAACGCAACATAAAAATAATAATCATCAAAATCAGCCCATAAAAAAAAATTATGACTGAATTGATAACTTTACATTATCATTGAATTTAAACATAATTGGTGAAATTATGGTAAGCCATGGGGTGAACTTTACACATCTGCGTAACCCTTCAGAACGTACCGGCGGCGTGATGTTATGTTATGAAATGGTCATCATCATTTATTTCTACTATCATTTTTGAAGTTTTCCGAAGTTTTTCATCAGATTTTCACCAAATTTAAATCGGACCACCTGGGTTAAAATTCTTCTACTCAAAAAAGAATCATCAAAGTCTTAACATTTGCCAAACGTAATCCCTGTACAAGACAAAAAAAAACAAACATTCGAATCGAGAACCTCCTCGTTTGTTTAAAAAATTACTAAACAAGGTTAATTTCGGAAGTCGATATCAAAAAAACGAAGAAACAAATCCACAAACACCGGCTTCTGAAATTAAAGATATGTTCTAATTTTTTCATTTTTGTTTTCGACGTTGCTTGTATAACGGCATAATCAGTTCACATTTGGCGCTGATGTCGCTGAACACGATACAAAAAAGACAAGAGTCGGTCTAATTGAGAGCCTTTTCCTTATTTTGAAGTCGATTGAAAGCGAAAATTTTGTTTTTTCGAAACAGGACTGTTTACTAGCTGTATAGGACATATTTTTAACAGTTAACCATTACGACTATTATAAACTGATTGAACGGAACTTATTTGTTCCAGCTGAAACTCGTCTCCGAGGTACGTTGCTGTATGAGCTGCATGCCGCTGTTGCTGAAACTGGCCGGCGACAGGCTCTCGTCGATGGACCCATGACCTTGCTTGGTTATGTCACTGTAAGTATTTTTAGGGTTCATACCTCAAATGGAAAGAACGGAACCCATATAGGATCAATTTTCTGTCCGTCTTTCTGTCTGTGAAGACCCTTTATCTCAAGAACGCGTATTGAGTCGAAATTAAAATTAAATACCTACTCAGGTCTGCGGTTCCTTGAAGCTGTGAAAAAAATAATCTTCTAAGTTAACGAAAAAAAGATACGACCGTTTATATCGCAAAAAAACGTACCTATATTTCGACACTCAAAGGAATCAAAATTCATAGGGTACTTCCCGTTGACCCAGAATCCTGAAATTTGGCATAAAGCAAGGTCTTATAGCACCAGTAAAGGAATAAACCTGAAAATTGTAAAGTTAATTTGTATATTTATTTAACAATTTATCTACACACAATAATAAAAGAAAATGAAGAAGGAAACAGAAGAATAGTACAAAGGTGATGCTTGTTTCTAAAGAAATCTCTTCCAGCGTACCTAAGAAAGGAGATTTGGAGAAAATAGAGATGTAGACACTGTGTGTAGAAGTAAAAGGAAAATTGGTACACACAAAATACGTCACAATTTCTTTTTTGCGATTCAGAAAAATCTTCCGAGGCTCCATTATTCCGGAATTGAACTATTGACGTAGGTAAGTTACAGTAGTACAGAACCCTTAGTGCGCGAGTCCGACTTGCACTTGCACGGTTTTTTTTATTGATAGGCTCGCGTTTGGCCACTATCTCACAGCGATGATGTGGTCGACGATAGCGTACGCTTGTCTAGAAATAACATATTCACTTATGACTTAAAAATCCCTAGGTTGTAGCTATCAGGTAACACACTGGCAGGGAATGTATTACGAATGTAGTATGAATGTGAATAGCTACAAGAAGATCAAACAAACTATTGATGAACTATTGAAAACATGATATGTCTATATAGAAGGACGAGACTATAGGTTGTGAGATGACCAATAACAGTGACAGCTAGAAGAAGACATGTTGCGTCAACCCAAGTAATGAGGAAGAGATCATAAATATAAAATCTATTTAGCCTACCTGATCCAGCCTGACTTGATACTCAAGACGTTCATGATAGAAAAGCTCTGCTGTCATTCAAACGTTTCCTCGTTTTCACGTTTTCTCGATATTTATCCATCAGCAACGCATATAAATTACAAAACTACAATAACATAACAAAGCTGCTCAGATCTTCTTCAGCTTACCGCTCAATTAATGAAAAGACGTCATTATGTTAAAATAAGACACCGTGATTACAGCAGTCGATTGTTTTGATACATTCCGATTCTAACACCTGCTGTGGTCGTAAAAACTAATGGTTTGTTTGATGAAATGTCGACGTTGAAGCCATTGTTATCATTTGCAAATAAATAAAGACTAATTAAGTTAGTAAATACGATATCACGCTTAGAATATCCTAGTTTATTAAATCGGCCTAATGCCGGCCAGTTTGGAAATTGAGAATCGTCCATTTCCAGCCATTAATCACGGTGTTGAAATTTGCAATTTCGAGTGTTCTCGATTTTATTTTAATCGTACCGTCTTTAACATATTTAAAATATTTTCACTGAGAGTAACCACACCTCGCCCAAAAAGAGCTCATCATCACCGATATCACCGCTATTTTGTGTCTACTTCCAACAGCAACACGAGTTCTTCCATACTGCTCTAGATATTAGTGGTGCCCGAATATGTGCATAGGTTTAGTCCTTAAATAATCATCGGATTCCTAAGGTAATTTAATAATTTATTTGTAAACATAGGTCAGATTACAGCTGAGTGTGAGGTGTTAAAAATAGTTATATCCTCTATACTTTACCCAGAGGCGTACGAATATATACCTACTCGTAAATTAACATTGTCAGAGTTGATACAAAAGACAAAGGAGTCAGTGATAACGAGACGGTTCACAGGACATAATAGAAGAAAATAACGCATTACGCTGACGAGCTACGTAACATGGGATAAGGTAGGAAGATGATGAATTATAGTCTATAGGGCTAATTCCAAATAAATAAATTTTTGGGCAAGAGGGTTTTTTGAACGAAACCTTGAGACACAAAGTTTAAAATTGTTGATAAGTTTTATAAATCGTATAAAATAAAATCTCTGACGTACTTATTACGTCGACAAACATACGAGTCCACTCGTAAACGTACAACTCGTTATTTCCCATAATAAATGCCGACTATCTAAACATGAACTAATTATCGGGCACGAGACAACGGCTCGCCAAAATATGCCAGTTATAATTACCGAGCACAATTTTTGCAAACAATAGTAAAACACGTAAGCTTATGATATACTACGCACGATGTTTTGGAAGGATAGCTAGATGTCTTATCAGAGCCGGAAAAGCAGTTACATCCAGTAGGTCCAGCAAATACTGTGACGATAAGGTTAGCTACGTCGAAACACTTGAGGCTCATAGAAATTAAAAAAACTAGGTAAGTACAAGCCGGATTGGCGCACTGAGGGTCCCGTTTTTGGGACGTAACAACAAATATAATGTTTTCAGATTTACATATTTCTATACCTGTGCTTAAAAGACCTTGCTTAAATTTCAGGATTCTGGGTCAACGGGAAGTATCTTATGAATTTTGATTCCCTTGAGAGTGTTGAAATAAACGTTTTTTGCGATATATGTGACATAAACGACCGTTCTTTTTTTTCGTTAACTTAGAAGTTTGATTTTTTCACAGCTTTAAAGGACCGCAGACTTGAGTATATGGTTTTAATATCAACTCGATACCCTCACGCGTACTCGAGATAAAGGGTCTTGACAGACAGACAGACAGACGGACAACAAAGTGATTCTATAAGGGTTCCGTTTTAGATACGGAATATAATACGATACGGAACCCTACAAACTAGAGCCAACACAAAATCGTATAATTAGATAGATATTATGAAAAATACATTACAATAGGAAAAACAGCCATGTACAAAGACTTCATTGAAGTTCCAGCCACCTAATAAAAGCTGAGTACATTCGTCATTACTGACTGGCCTGATGGTCTAGTGGTTAGTGGCCCTGACTGCTATGCCGGAGGTCGTGGGTTCGATTCCCACCCAGGACAAATGTTTGTGTGATGAGCACGATAATTTAGTCTGTGTCTGGGTGTATATAGGGTGACTGGTAATTAGTGACCGATACTTAAACACGTGATTGTACTCATGATTGCGAACAACTTTCCCAAAGAAACATTTATTATATACTCACTAGTTTTATTACAGTAACATAACAGCTGTTTGAATCTAAGGCTGTTTGTAATACGCGCGCGCACACCTATGGGTTAGCAAGCCGCGCGAGTATTTTATCACTATTGTAGGTAGGGCGGCGTCACGCGGCTAACAGCTGAGCGGTCGCCGGGCGCAGGCGCGCGCGCGTTTTGAAACAGCTGTTTTGTTATTGTGATAAAAATAATGAGAATATAAAAAAAAGTTTCTTTGGAAAAGTTGTTTGTAATCATGAGTACAATCACGTGTTTAAGTATCGGTCACTAATTACCAGTCACCCTATATTTAATACATTTTATTGAAGTGCTTCTAAACCTGTCTGTATCCAGCTCAGGGGCTTTACGAAGACGTTAAAATGCATCCTTTTAACAGTTCAGTTTAAGTCGTCAAATGGATCGCGTTAAGAGGTCGTGGTAGGTCCTCAAGACAGCAATAGGCTACGAGACAGAACTTTCTAGACCTCTTTATCTAATCTGCGGCCTCTCCAGAGACTAAGTTACATCATAACACACAGCTCTTTAGTATTTACTTTGTGATGAGCCTAACTGTTATCAGCTAGGTCTTCTACGTAAGCTGCTCAATCATCAAAATAAACAGAAAGACCTGCACTTGTTCCTTGTGCATCTTCTTCAAAAATTGTACAGAAATAAAGAAAGAAAAATAATTTATTTTGTACAGCACAAGGCACAAACACAATAATTAGGTAACATGTAACAAAAGTAAAAAAGGATCAAAAAATATAGTTGTGTACCTCACGGCTGCACCAAAATAGGTCTTATTCAGCATGAATGCCAGACAACTAGTGCCTGACGCTGGTTTTCAACTGAACCTACGATGTCATTCTGTGAAAAGTGCCGACCTAATCTTTATTAATAACTCTTCGATCAAACGTAGATCTTTTTTGTTGAGGTGGGAAGTCATCCAATGACTTCTCTCGCTCTAGGATGGAGAGGGCGTGTCAGACTTTTACTGACTAAAACCTACCTGTGTCCTTCAGGTGCCCTTTACATTTTAGGGACACGGTCACTCTTTCAAACGTTCCCGCAGCTCTAGCAGGCATCGACCCTGCTGGGCCTCAAATTTCCTAGAGGTGCGTGTGGAACACTACCCGCCGTCGACTCGGGCCTGAAATGTTCCTTACGGGACGGGTGGACGACGACCTACCCATTGCTCGTCGTCCACAAGCCTGTGGTGAATCTGTGTCTCCTTCAGAGTTCGAAGATGCTACAAGGCATGTCTCTTAGTCCAGTACTCCCTAGGCTTTGGTAAAGTTTGTTGCAGCTCGTCACTTTTTCTCTGGCACTGAGCTTGGACTATTCCACTTGTTTTGCTACTAAATCTTAAATAATGTTACAGGGCAATCGAAATTCTATTCACGTAAATCTGGCCGACCTTACAACCATTACTGAGCAAAAATTCGCTCTCGGAACAAATACTTTGTATGATGTCATCGAGTATGAACATAATTACCCATTTTTCAAGGCTGCCCTTTGGGAATAAATATCCTTATATAGTATTGGTATATCCAAGTGATAAAATTCTTCTGTTTAAAGAAAGTACGTATTATTGCGATATTTATTCTACTATGTGTATAAATATATATTTATGATAGAACATTTTTAATTTGTTTGTTTTATTGATTAATTTTTGTATTTTTGTTTTTTTTTTCCTTTCACTTTTACACACAGTGTCTACATCTCTTTTTTTCCAATTTTTCCTTTTGCAGATATGCTGGAAGAAATTTCTATAGAAATAAACATCAATTATGTACCTATTTTTCTACTTCCGTCTTTTCTTTTATAATATAACTGTGTACATAAATTGTAAAATAAAAATAAAATAATAATCAAAAATACAAACTGTCAATATGCAATCTAACAAATGACTGTCCCGACATGGCGACATCAAAATATATTTAGATACTTTAAAATATTTTCTTCGTGTATAACTCAGATATTGAGTCGTAACCAGGCGAAGATGATAGTGCCATAATAATTGAACCGGTGAATCCATTGACATCACACCTTAGACAAAAACCGTCCTGTACGTGTCTGCTTGCGCCAGCAACTGGACCATCGCTCGCTCCAGTTACTCGCCCGAAATACTGACACTAATTCGGCTTGTTTTGAACTTTTTTGTGAAATGTGCAAGTGTGTTGTGGGAGACATGCCAAGATCGAGTAAAAATAAAAACAATGTAAAAATGTAAAGCATGAGAACTATCTCAAACTCTTCAAGAAACTTTATAGTTTAGTAGTTATTATTAACTGCCGCTTTTGTCGTAAAATATAATGAATGACGTGTATCTTTTAGATTTACTTGGATTAATTATTTTTTTATGACAGAAATAAAATGTTTTTATCGTACATACGTAACATGATGAGTGAATCTACTGTGTGCTGTGACTCGGTCTGGTTTATCGCCAAACATATTATAACAAACTAAACACTAAAAATACTTTTATGAAGAATAAAGCCAGCTAGCAGATCAACCGCAACCGGACTCGAATAATTTAGTAAAGAGACCTAAATTCAACTGTAGATTTTACGAACACAATGATAAAATTAAATTTAAATAAAGTTCACACTTTTGCCATTATCTACTAAATCAAATTTTATGTATGGCAACTGCGCCATTTAGGCAACACTGATGCAGATACAAGATGATACAAACGAATCCACATCACCCAGAACATATCATAACAGACATGCTCTATTGACTGTCTATTTATACATCAGTTTACTTCACAAAATCTTAGTTTTAGTTTTCTAGGCTCTCAGTTACACTCTATCTGTCACTATTCGCTTCCAGGAGTCCCGTAAGATCCTGTCTGAATCAGCTCAACTTCTTCGTCACGAGCCTCCAGAACTACCGGAAGGTCGTCTGAACAAACAAGCCAGGATCAACCTGATCCAGATGGACGAACTCATCCGGAACCTGTCGGCTGCACTACCCTCACCTTTGTAGACTGGAATACACTTTTGTACTGATTGTTATTTGTGTTTTTATTTTTTATTTATAATGTCTCTTTGGTGATACTTCTTCATTTTCACTGTCTAAATTCGATAAATATGGACTGAACCAGCATCAGCTCATACATCAAAAGCCTTAGAGAAGCCTAAACCTCGACATCAGCAGCTTTTCTCAGTAAACATTTTCCAACAGTTATTAGATGCAAGAATTTCCAGACCTTATCCACCGAATTGGAAGCAAGTTCAATGATTGGAAAATATTACTTGGAAAATTAAAATGACAGATTTCAAACAACAAAATGAAAGCCTGCTCGTAAGTTTATTTATTTATTCAAATATATCATAAAACCCTTACAGACGCCTCGATGGCTGGATGTTATAATTAAGACTTACGATATAAAATTATTATTAACTGTTATACAATAAATTAAATATAAGTCCTAATAATTATGTGATAAGGTCTCTTTTTCCATAATGATTGGAGCCGCTTTAACAAATTTCGTATTGTAGTGTGTAATAATAGTCTACCTTCGGCTATTGAGATATTATTAATTTGAGAGCTCCTTTAGTCCGGATAAGGACAGTTCGAACAGGTACTTCGACAGCATAATGAAGTAAAGTGCACACTTTCGATCGGCATCATGTTTAACTTATAATTGAATGCGATGTATAAAATATAACGATCCCAGCGCGGAGAAAGCGGGTCGGCGCACACGCAGGGGTAAAAAATAACCGTATTTGTACAAGACACCGCGGGAGCTTTGTGCAGCCGAGGCTTTGCTTATTTTTGTTATAGTTTGATAAACTTACATCTGTTAAAAAATACTACCGCAACAGAGAAGCGAGGAATAAATCGAATCATAGGCACGCTCAATGCTCCTACTGTGAATGTTTTGTAATCGAAAAAAAGATGTTATAAACTTTACTTGTGCTTTGTGTATATTGTGCTATAGCAGAAGGCTTGAAGTCATCCAAAAGGCTATGGAAAAGGCTATGCCCGGAGTTTCCTTGCGTAATCAGGTCAGAAATGAAGATATCCGCAGGAGAACAAGGCTACCGATATATCCCGAAGAATCGCCAAACTTAAGTGTCAGTGGCCAGGGCACTTTGCTCGCAGAATAGATAGTCGATGGGACGAAAGGTTCTGGAGTGGCGACAACATACCGGAAGACGCAGCGTTGAAAGACCTCCCACAAGGTGGACCGATGATCTAGTGAGGGTTGCTGGAATCCTTTATATGCGAGACGCACAGGACCGGTCTTTATGGCAACACTTGGGTGAGGCCTATGTCCAACAGTGGACGTCTTTCGGCTGAAATTATGCTTTTTACAAAATTTCATGATTCTAGGTTAACAAAAAGTATCCATATATAGGTTTTTATATCCTTGCAAATATCAAAATATGTGGTATAGCGTTGACTTGGATTTTTTTTCACAGCTCCAAGGGATTAGAGTCCTACGTATTTGTAACAAACAAATTGATACCTCGAAGCAATTCCTGAAAAAAAAATGGGCTTAACTAACGGACACAAAAGTGGTCCTATAAGGGTTTCTTTTTTTTTTCAGATACTATAACCCTAAAAACGTGTCACTTTCGCCGAATTTATGTAAAACATAAAAAAAAAATATTCTTAAGAAAAGAGTTGATCTAAACTAACAAGTAAACTAAACGCAGTGTCAAGTTTGAGGCTGCGAGAGGGTCGCCTCTCGAGAGTAGAACGAATAAGGTTGGGCGAACACTAATGGACACAATTATGCAGACATAACATAATATTTTTATATATTTTTAAAGGTTATATTAAATTATATTTAAAATTTTCTACGTTTATTAAATTATAACAAAGAGATCGTTACTAAAACAATTAGAAATATATAATTAAAAACTAAACAAAGTTAAAATTGTTGTTAGCAATTTTTTAGTGAACAATACAATGTTGCAAAAAAAATATTTCCGATACTTTTTCACCACCCAGTACACATACTCAGTACACAGTAAATAGACTGTCGAACTTCTACGCCAACGTTCTAAGGGCGGTGTTCATGCAACCATGAACCTTGCTGATCCAATGATCAGACACTACTACTTCTTCGCTGTTATAAGGAGAAAATCTGCATCAATATCAAGAAGAAGAAGAAAGTAATAAAGAGAATATAATGAATGAATAAAAAATAGAAGCCATCAATGGCCAAACTCTCAATGCAGTATTTTGGTACAGTCTACCAACACAAATTGGTTGGACCGCTGCATTATTGTACTGAACCCAGAGGGCGTTGTAAGCCCGCCGCGTAAAGGTGATCCACAGACGGCACGTGTACCTAAAACGATTGGCAGAAGGCTCTGAAAAATATGTGTGTGTGTTACTTTTACATTTGTGGTACAGTCTGCGAATCTACACGCCAGCATATTGCAGAGGACTTCCAATGCCCTTGTTTCTCTTTTTTTTTTTTATTCGATATAAACCAGTGCCCAGTACAGTGTGTTGACTGCGATTCCACCTGATGGTAAGCAGTGATGCAATCATTGATGGTGAGGCGCACTAGTTTATTAAGAGCCTATTCACTCTAGCCTTGAAGGCACCTAAATTATAGTTGGACGGGAAGACCGCAGCAGGCAAATTGTTCCAGTCTCTCGATGTACGCGGTATAAACGACGAAGCAAATATATTTATAGTCTTGTAGCCGTCTGTCTTGCTGTCTTTACTATGCACTGCTCTTATAAGTGCCGATCCACCGATCTTAATTGGCAGCATGCTGGATGGATCATTAGTTCCTGCTTTGAAAACACTCTTACGTATGTTATCTACTAGATAAGAAAACAAGGAAAATCTCACTAGCTTATTCGTTATCAAATGCTTTATTAAACTTGTGCTAATAAGATTAAACTAATTAGACCACACAAGTGTCTACAAATCGATAGATGAAACTGACCAGGGCAATTAAAAGTCCTAGTCTATTATGTACCAACCTGACGATTAAAACAGCAACAATAGTTCCTAATAAAAACTTTACTTGTATTTACTTATCTTTTCGAGGATGTTTAAACATACAATAAACATAGTGATAAAAACTTTTCGGTTTTAAAATTCAAAAACTGTGTTTGTTCAAATAACTTTATTCCAATATACTTTCATAAATTCACAGAGTACACTTATAACTCATCAAATAGACAATCCGACTGATTGTCGTTGCTTGTTGGAACGTAAAAGTGTACTCCCCACTCAAACGGCAAACGAACGACATTTCGTCACAACGGCCGGAAGTCAGAATTCAGTCACTTACAAAGTGTAATAACAAATTAAAAATACAAACATTTGGAAAATTCACATTAAAATCAACATGTTTTATGGAAGATGGAACAATATTCAATATTTTATTTTAATACAACTTCTGTAATAATCTAGAAGTTTTGGTAGAATTCATAACTTTTATTAATAAAATCACATAAAACATCCAAAAAGAAATACAATATTTACTTACAATTAAACATGAACTTTCAACAAGCTTACAATAGAATCGATAAAATTCGATGGAGATGAGATGACTCCATCGAATTTCATCGATTCTATGGCAGTATTATTACCACGCATTCCAGTGTTTTCAAATAATCGTCAATGCGCGCTATATCTTAAACACACGTTTGATAAAACATTCATAAAATCTACGAGGCAGGCGCCGACGCTATTAACTTATGCCTACATTCACATAGGCAAAATGATTTGTAGACTTGATCTTAGAGAAGAAAATACTAATTGTAATCATTAACAAGATTTTGAGAATTTGAGTGGTGGCCGATTTACGAGTTGTGCGGCGCGTCGGTTCAAACTCAGGTAGGTTCGTTGCTTTGTGTAATTTATTCCACCACTACTACTCTGAAACTGTGAAAAAAAGATCTTGACAAAACCGGAATGTCCTAGAATCAATGCTTCGAAGATATGTAACTGTATGTAACATATATAACAACCGACCAAACCGCACTGGGCCCTCATAGTGGATTACTTACGGCCTATTCTTTATTTTACTTTGTTTGAGAGATTACCAGTCTTTCAGCTCATAATTTGCCTTACCATAATATATATTTTTTAATATAAAATAATAATTAATTTATGAAAATTTTTATGTATTTATTTATCTCAAGACCCTGGGGTCCTGGACCTTTGGAAGGCGTACGAGGAGTTGAAACCAACTCGCAGAGGCCTTGGACACTTTTTCATGGAATGTGGTAGGTAACAACCTACGATCATATCCCAATACGCGCTACGCAAGTGCACCATAGGACAACTATTACGACCTAAGAAAACCAAGATATAGGGCTATAGTTTTGAGAGGCATAAGTGGACTAGTCACCATAAACTAGCCCAAAAGACTGTAGCTCTTGCTTGAACCATGTTATTAATATACGTCGATTAAAAAAGGCAGGGGGTGACTAGCACAATAAGTGTATGGGCAGCACGAAATGATGTAGCAACAAGAAAGTAAATCCTGAGGTGCTTGAGGAATGGAGAGGTTTACTACGACTATCAGGATAATCTCGGAAGCACGGTCAAAAAGATTCCTACCAGCATCTTAGTGGATTATACATCCTTTTCCACTTAAGCCCTGCCAATAAAGGCAAGAGAGAGAGGAAGCTCTGTTCCTCGTTAGAGTTCATTTCGGCCGGCCAATAAAGGCAAGCTGGAGATGAGGAACATGAATTATTATGTTTATTCACTCACTTAAAGAGGACCGAGTACAAGCAGTAAGAACATTATAAGGCAGATTATGCAATGCTCCTCATATTCAGAGATCTTTTAGAGAGAACATGGGGGTCGGTAGCAATTAATATTTGCGATAAGTTTTTAAATTAATACCAATAATACAAAAAGTTGCTACAGTTTTGGCTCCTTGACATCCTCTCGATACTTTATACGATTATGAAAAAGTTTGATCGTCTTTATCAATCACCTTAGTCATTGTTTTCAGTGAAACTGCTAAAGATTTTTGAGTTTAATGTGATAATTGGCACCTGTCCATTGCCAAATAGTCAATCATCAGCCATCACTTAAAGTGTTGAAAATTTTGTCAAAACACACTAGAAATATTTTCACGTTTCATTATCATGTTTATTGAATTAACACATTTTTATCTGTATTTCCCGCATGAAGATATTCCAGCGTCATCCGTTCAGTTATATTTAAATACATCATAAAATGAAAATTCATGGAGATCTTAAAATCTACCAACATCTTTAGGATCGTCCTACGGTTCGTTATCTTTACCAGTTATCACATGTAAATATCGCAGCCAATGTCGGAGACACGCGAAAATCTTCGGACAAACATTATGAGTACTCCACCAACATCCAAGCGAAACGAACGCTGCCAAAAGTGATAAAAAAAACCTCAAAAGTGTTCGTTAATTCCATTTGTTCTCTTTCGAAATATGCCTTGAGGGCTGAGTGTGATTCCCTGTGGTATTCTAGTTGGAAGTCAGGCAGTTGTGCAAATGTAATCGAATGGCGTCAGTCAGCATTGTGTTTGCTGTTCACATTAACAGATATACTGTGTGCACGTTACATCGTGTTGAAGGTTTGTGTGAATTTTAATTTTACTCGTGTTATGTTAGAGATTAAATTATTTCTTGATGCTTCGTAGAGGAATCGTTATGGTACAAAGGTAGTGGAATCTTCAGAGTCGTGAATTACTCTTCTGACAGATCAAAGCATCCAATGTAACTTATACATACGCCTTAATTAAAATTAATTGCCTCATAAAGAAAACCTGTCCTTGAGCTATCTTGTGACGTGTTTTTACTAAGCAAACCGACATCACTCTAAGAATTAGCAAGATGGAATGGCCTTGGTAAGTAGAGTGCATAACAGTTCCTAAGGAGCCATTAACTATCTATTCCATCTTTCTAACTTCTCCAAGTTGAGACCTAGAGAAGGTTAAGGTTAATCTCCTTCTGTCAAGCTTTAGACTTCGCTTAACAGCTCATAGAAACACTTGTGTGAATTTAAAGCCGGGTTTTTCACCGGAATTTGGTTTTTTAGCTACGAATCTCTTAGTTTATTTTGAAATTACCTTTCACGTGTTTCAAAACGTGTGCCTCCTCCTCCTCTTCTCTTTATTTTATTGAACTAGCAATTTCACACATTTTCCTTGTTTGCATTGCTAGCTGCCATCAGGGAGATCTTAGGATAATCTTGTATAACCAAAAAATAGCTTGCTTAAGTATGGCCAAAGATATGTTTGGCAAAGTAAACAATTTCTCAGCTAAATATTATTACTTTAAATGTTATTTGGACTTTGCCTTTTGCCATGTTTGTGGAAAATAGACATGTTACAGTAGACCCCAGAGCTCTACTGCTTATTGTTATAAGGTCTTAAATGCAGTAGCTAAAATATTCTTATAAACACCAAATTGTTGTTATGTTTTTCGATAGTATAATGTACAAACAGAAGTGTTTGGTGGGAAATTTTAAAGCTTTTATATTAAAAAATATTGTCTAAAAACCTAAATAAATATCAAAAATTCTTTTCTTCAAATTCAATATAGAAATGACACCATGTAATATCTAAATGCGGACTTACCGTTTCAGTGACTTTTCAAACTGCAATTTGATACTATTTACTTGTTAACTACAATATATACACATGAAATTGTTTACGTCTTCATATCCTTAATGAATATAAATAATTGCTACTTTAAATTATATCTGTTATTTCAATTTCTGCAAGACCAATAACACTCATTAGTGTTCATAGTGACAAGGTATCATTAAAATCAAGAGGGGCACACTTGAGGCAGTCCTTTGATACTACTTTATAATTCTGCTTCAGTTGGGATGTGTAGAACAAAATCAGCCATAACATCAGCCACTTAATCCTTGGGTGACCTATGGACTAATCTTTGATTATTAGCAAAATTTTGGCTTGATGCAGTAGGTATTGCTACATAGAAACCTATAGAAATAGTCACACTAAATGGATTTCTCCCTTAATTTTTAGATTTGTAAAGTTATTAAACGCTTACACGGTATTTGCAAGATGCGTGTAGTCATGCAAAAGTTCCTGATGTTAACCTAAATTGCATACACACGCTCCTGTGTAATAAAAATTTTACAGAAGCGGCAAGAAAATCTATTATTCCATAATTCCCAGATGAATATGAAAATTAACACGAAGCCGCTAAATATCTAAACAAACAACAATGAATAGCAAAACAAAACGGTAAGATTCGCTTCATTCATGAAGCTACTTAGGTACTGTTTGGGGTGTACTTAAAATGTACCCATTAAGTTCACCATTTGGTATAAAACCACCGTCGACCACTCTTTCAGCTACTCGTATAGTCTGTGAAATAACATTGTTTTAAAACAGATTCAAATTCTTACTCTTTTTCTCCCTTTGTTTTTTATATCAGCTCAGCTCTGTTTTGTCCTCTGGTCGATATGCTGCCAAGTGGATGTAATGTTAAATCTATTTTCTGATTAATGTAGCTACGGAATTTAATTTTGATAAATTGGTTTATCTCGTACTAGTCGAGTTTCACTATCTCGGAGCTTCTCTGGTGGTTACCACTGTTGATTCTAACCTTCAAAACTGACAGTGGTTGTCGGCATACTTATCCCTGGGCCTCAAGTCTGCTATTAAAATAGTGAAAGAATATTCTGTCATTGATTTCATAATTGGTGATTTTGACAAGTTTGGTAATCTACTAAAATAATGGCGTCATTATGACTTTCCAATGGTCAACCACTGACACTCCTTTGAAAGAAGTGACATAGAATTGTAATCTCGTACATATTGACAAATGAATGTCTGACGTATGCGGTAATCTGCTAAAATTTTGACAGTTCCATTGATCAGTGATAGGTCAATGAACTGTCAAAATTTTAGCAATGACTGCACAATGACGTTCTAATGGTAGGCCATTAGAACGTCATTGTGCAGTCATTGCTTTTAATAAGCTCGATATTATCACTCTACCACAACTGTACTACGAGACCATTGACCGATCAATGATCGATCATTATGAATTAGCAGATTACGAACTTTTAGCAAAATGACAATGGAATCGTGTTGGAATGACGATTTTTTTTAAATAGCAGACTTGGGCCTCTCATGGGCCGGGATACAGTCCGCGGTCAGACAGACGGATGGACGGACAATGGCGACGGAGGTTTAGTATATAATAGAACTCCGCTGGATACCGTTTGGGCACGGATTCCTAATAATCCTGTTCTCCAAACTCAATATAGAAATGGCACCAAGTGATGTCCGAAGTCGTACTTACCTAATGTTTCTCTGTACCCTATCGAAGTAGCAACTTATTTGTATTTCAATAACTACAACAATAGATACATGAGATTCTAAATTGTTTGTTTATCTTCATATCCTTATTCCATTCCGACGATTATCTTGTAATTGCTTCATTAAATAACATCTGCAATGTCAACTTCAACAAGAATAATAACATCCATTGGTTTTCGTTGTGACAAGAGATATTGAAAGCTATGGTGTACGTTTACTTATAGCAGTGTCTTCATTTAGTGTTGCTTTTTCAGCAGACTTGGTTGTTTCTAAATCTCATGCACAGGTTTATAAACTTGATCCATATCCTGCAGAACGTAAAGATATTCAAGAACCCATTTAGCAAAAACCTCCACGGTAACGGTTAGAAAATTAACCGAAAAGAAAATTAATTAAAGAAAATTAAGATGCCGCTAAATAAAAAAACAGAAATGTGTAAGCAAAACAACCAGCTTCGCGTTAGCATGAAGCTGTCAATGTGTAGCTAAACGAACAGCTTTTCGTCAGCATGTAGCTGTCAATGTGTAGCCAAACAATCAACTACGAGACAGAATGAAGCTGTTGTGTGTAGCCAATCAGCTAAGAGATAGTATCAATCTGTCGATGTGTAGCCAATCAATCAGCTTCGCGTCAGCATGAAGCTTTCAATGTGTAGCCAAACGAACAGCTTTTCGTCAGAATGTAGCAGTCGATGCGTAGCCAATCAATTAGCTTCGCGTCAGCATGAAGCTGTCAATGTGTAGCCAAACGAACAGCTTTTCGTCAGAATGTAGCAGTCGATGTGTAGCCAATCAATTAGCTTCGCGTCAGCATGAAGCTGTCAATGTGTAGCCAAACGAACAGCTTTTCGTCAGAATGTAGCAGTCGATGTGTAGCCAATCAATCAGCTTCGCGTCAGCATGAAGCTGTCATTGTGTGGCCAAACTAACAGTTTTGCGACAGCGTGAAACTGGCAATTTATTTATTTTTATATATAAAACTTAAATATACAAATAACACGTTCCAATATTAAACATACATAATTATATATGATATCAGCGATATTAACAAATAAATAAAATGTTCCAAAAAGATGACTCCTAAACCGAAACATTGTTAAACAGCTCCAAATTCTTCTTTCCTTTGATTGAAGGTCCCTTTGTGCCCATTCGCCTAGCTCTGTCCTATCATCTCCTGCTTGATATGTAAAGATGTACTACTAAATAAATAAAAATAAATAACCCTCCGCTGTTCTTCCTATGTTAGTTGGTTTACGGGATTGTTCGAAAGGGTCACGTCAAACGGCCCTGAAATGCAAAAAGAAACTGAAAAAGCAACAAACCTACCCGATATTTTAGTCAGTAAAAGTGAAGTGTACTGGCAAAGAAGTTATTCAATGAATTACCGAATAAAAACAGGTTCTTGCGAAGAACCTGCATTGTAAGATTTGTTATTCTCTTCTTATTATTTTATTTTATGCAATTTCAATGCATGGGCTGAAAGCGTGAAAGCCATAGATGCCCATTTGTCTTCTGTCTAGTCCTAATTGCCTTTAGTTTGAGCCGGCTGCTCTTTTGATCTCGTCTTCCCATCGTGTCAGTGGTCTCCCTCATCCTGTTTTACCTTGTGGGTTTCTCCACAGGATTACTTTTCGGTTAAGCTATGGTCTGTTAACCTACGTAACGTGGTCATAAATCAAAGCATTAGTTGTTTTTGTTTTGTACTTATTCTTGTTTATTTATTTTCTTTATATTGAGCATGCTACGTTCTAGTCCTCCTTGGCAGGTGTTGATTTTTTGTTTTGCTTTGTCCAAAAATTTCCACGTTTCATATCTGTTTGTTAAACCCGGTAGGAAGCTAGAGCTCATAATCCTAATTTTCATATTCATTGACATGTTTCTTTAAATAAATTAATATATTTTAAGCTCCAGTATTTGTTCTATGTTTATTTCTACGTCGTTGCTTTTTCTATATGATTAAATTCTGATTCGACGATTGGGTTAAATAAGAAATAACATTATTAAACAGCTCCAAATTCTTGTTTTTCTTCTTTCTTTGTTCATATGCCCAGCTCTATTTTGTTTCCTACTTGATATGCTGTCAAGTGGATTGGTTTTTCTTACTCTTTTCCTGTTCTTATCTGATTAATTGTGCTACGGGATTCAACTCTTATGAATTTGTTTATCTGTGACTTCTTAAGCTTTATTGCCTCATAGCTTTTCTGGTACTTGTCACTTTTAAATCTGGCTTTCAAAAGTTACAGTGGTTAAAGTAATTTGGCACGTTAACGGCTTTGAAATCTTTTATTATAAAAAATAACATAAATACACAAATATACCTAGTTATTAGAAAGCATATCAATTCCACCGTAAATATGTGTATGTACGTGGCTAGCAACAGTGCCTTATCATCTGATAGTATAACTTCATCCCTAACAAAAACAATTAATTCAAAAGTAATTACAATTAACCCACTTTGCCATCAATTACAAGTCGATGTTAGCACAGCCTCCAACCGCGTCACCACACTGTTATCAATTTATGTAAGATTACTTGCGTTGTGCTTAACAGATCAAAACATCTAGTGTGGAAGATTTGTACAAATGGAAACTAACAGACCTGTAAAATCTTTTCTCTTTAAGTTCAGAAACGAGTTCACCAAATTCCATATGTTTCTGAATCAAAATCTTCATCGTCTTCTGTTATTTTTATTATTGTATTGTCGTATTGTTCTTTGACAATCTTGTCGTCCGTACCCTATCTCCGTTTTCGGTCCATTAACCTAAAATATGAATACCGATGATTCTTAACAGTTTCTTGCAAATATATATTAACTACATTAAGATGCTGACCCATTTTATACAATTCACACTCTTGAATTAAAAGTTGTGCCTTTGTCTAAACATTCCATTAAAAAAATGCAATTTTTAGGCAAACCTTTAACTTTTAATCTAGCCAATATACTTAACACATTGTTTTCGATATCGTGATATTTAGGTATATTTTAAGGATGCTATATGTAACAGCTATGAATATGCTAGTAAAAACAGACTAAGTAGATAATGTAATGTGAAATTAGAACTTACGTTATTTATTATTTACAAGGATAATTAATAGTATCTAATGATAGGGTTTTACCCAAACGTGGCAGACGATATTGGAGGCTTTGTTTTGTAATCATGCAGTGTGAACCAAGCATTGTCTTTTGTCATTACAAAAGTACAAATTGTAAATCTGATTAAGTTTACAATAATAAATTTAAAAGACAAGATAGTCTAAGTTAATTTGATATTGAAATGGATATGAGTCCTATATCACGCGACAGTTTCTGTATAGTTCGATGCTTAGGTGCATCTTCATAACTTTTCAGTCCAGCTGTCTTGGGCGTGTTATGAAGAATTTCATTATAATGGGTCTTATGGGACTCTGGAAACTCTCATACTATGTTCAGATATACTGCCTCGCTTAAAAATCCTAACAAATCTCTTTTTAAATTCCAGAAAGAAAGTCATGTCAATAGCTCGCTACATCTGGCTACTCCTATGCTACGCTCAATATGCCAGGACCAATTTGATGGATGAGTACAAGCAGTTCACCAACAACTTCCTTTATCCTAAGGACGATACGACCGAGGAACTACCGGTTCAGCTTGGCAAGGACTGGGCTTCTGGCTGTACCTGTAGAGCCACCTTTCATCAAAAAGTTATCGTTTGTTTCGGAAACTACGAGTGCATGAGGTTCCCGAAGGTTAGTTGCTTCGGTGTTTTGTTCCAGATTTATTTCTTCGAGTATTAAAGCTAATTTAATGATTGTACCAAATAATTTGTTTATCAATTTGATTGTCTAATCAAAATCTTTGGTAGTATCTCCAAATCCAATTAAATACTGATTAGTTTTTGTAAGTTATGAAAGCAATATGAAATACGTCGCCGCCAACTAGCTTAATCAGCCATTTAGTTAACAGCCTAGGCTTTATACTAACCATTTAGTATAAAGCCTAGGCTGTTAACTAAATGGCTGATTTAGTTAACAGGCTGGCACATTTAACAAAACTAAATAATAATTTCACCCATATAATAGGGTGGCCAACTGGCCAGTTTACTAAATTTTATATTAGACGCATCGGCTAAACATAATTCTGGTATGCAGCTGTTAGCCGAAAGGCGCCGTTTAGTTAAGCGGGTAGGCTATTAACTAAATGGCTGATTAAGTTGTAATAAATGGCTATGAAATAATACATATAATCCCAGTCATTTATTACTACTTAATTAGATTAGTTATATTTATTAGAAAACTTTCTCTTTTATTACTAAGATCTTAACATTCTTCTACTGCTCCTTTCACGGTTGAAGATCCATAAGAGGAGTGTAGATTTGTCCCTGTCTTCTTTAGATCATCCCTACCGAACAGCATTTCATCACTAATCCTATGTGTGACGTAACAGCCATTCAGTTTACTTTACTTATCGCAATATCCTGTGAGACGTAGAACAATGAACATAGAGTTATCTCGTTGAACACAGACAAACCTCTAACAAACACTGTGACACCCCATGCATGTATTTCATAACAGAAAAATAGACGTAACCATCGTCATAATGCCGTACACAAACTCACACATGACTGATATGAAACTGTATGTAAACAGTGAAAATTGTTAGAATTTTAAGGCGCAGTTAGATAAATTCAACAGTTTACAATGGGGTAAATTTAGACGAAATGTTACGATGAGATTTGGTTTTTATTGCTGTTAGTAGTTGGCTGATATACGATGTGATAAGCAGTTATAGAGACAATCTTTTAAGATAATATTTTTAGATATATATAATATTAAAATTGTACAGTGAAGTTTGTCATTAAACCGCAAGCAAAGCGTGAAAAGATGACATGAAAGAAAAGCTTTAAAGTACAGAGAGCTAGGGAACAACCAGAGGTTGATACTTGATAATCTTATAATATAGAAATGACGATGAAAACAAAACAAACAAAAGAAAGGCTATGTTAGGTAATAGAGATAGAATGGTCGAGGTTTTCGGTCAGGGTTAAATAGTGTAAGTATATTTGGCATTGAAATTCCTTTTCACGTTATTATAATCAGAAATATAAGGATATGAGGACATATTTCTAAAAAAAAAATGTTTTACTTTCAGGTTAAAATAAGAAGCGAAGTTTTAAGAGTAAGAACTACAGCCATCACTCAAATCTTAAAAGGAGAACTAGATTTTCTGCACTACTTGAAAGTATTAGAAATAGAGGCTAATCATCAACTGCGATACATCGAACCAGGAATATTCTCCAACTTGACAAACTTAGAACAGCTGTCAGTATCATACAATACTTTGCTCCAGTCAATCCATGAAACGACATTTATGGGACTCACAAACCTCCATAATTTAACTTTAGTCAACAATGGATTTGGATCAGTTTTACAATTAACACCATCTTTTAAACCCAGTATACTACCATCACTGCGAAGACTAGATTTATCAGAAAATAATTTGGAAACAATCCCGGAAGACGCCTTCAAGCCAATGGCGGGAACTACTTTAAGAAAGCTTGATCTGAATTTATGTAGGTTAGATTATATTCATCCAAATAGTTTTCTAACATTGAAGCATCTGAGAAATCTCCACATTGGGGACAACGATCTAAACTCAACATTAATAGCAACGTTTTTATCAGCTATGATTGAACATAATATAAATTTGGTACACCTAGATTTGTCAGGAATGGGGTTCAGGAAACAACCACCGAAAAAACTTATGAATATCATAGCTAATTCTACCATACAAAGTTTAGTGCTAGCAAGGAATCAGTTCGAAATCATCAGCGACGATACATTTCCCAAGATGGTAAATATACAGTTAATGGATTTAAGAAAAGTGTCTACTATTATGGTAAGCCCACTGTCTTTCACACCTGAAAAATTTCCGAAACTAAAATTTCTATTACTGAGTGGTAACAACTTGGCAGGAATCCACGGGACTCACTTGTCTAATCAACTGATGCTATTAGATCTATCTGATAACAGAGGACATGCAAACAATCCCGTATATTATGAAATAGACAGGAATACTTTTACAGAAAGTAAAAACTTACAAGTTCTGAATCTAGCTTTTAATGGTATCAGAGCAATATTTAATTACACATTTACAGGATTAGAAAGCCTAAAAATACTAAGTATGGAAAATGGTACCATCTATCACATAGGACCTGGTAGCTTTAAACCAACCAAACATTTAGAAATACTCAATTTAGCTAATAACCCATTGACAGCTAGCCAAAATTTAACATGTTCACAGTTTGACGGACTAAATGAATTACAAATTCTTATATTAGAAAATTGTGGAATCAGAAATTTCTATGAAGACGATAACTTTTACGAGATGATGCCTAACTTAACTCATCTTGTACTTAGGAATAACCAACTGTATTACATAACAGCTGAAATATTGAAACCTTTGAAAATGCTACAGTTTTTCGATTTAAGTGAGAATTTGATAATGTCTTGGTGGAAACCAATTTTCTTGGCTTCTGGTGTAAAGCCAAATAGACTTTACTTGACAAACAACAAAATATCGCATTTCTCACTGAGCATGATTCAAGACATCGGATACTTATTGGAAGCGAGCAAAGGTGATATAGTGATAGATCTCATGAACAATATTTTCGTTTGTGATTGCAATTCCATGTTCACTACTTACCGCTGGCTCCAAGCTAACGCGACGAAGGCATTAAAACAATATATCTTCAGTTCAAAGTTTCAGTGCAGTAGTCCCGATCTGTGGGAAGACAGAAGAGTATCGGAATATTTAACTTCCGTTAAGAGTTTACACTGTTTGATGTATGAGAAGATTTCAAACATAATGGTCCTCGTATGGACTGCACCGTCCTTGGTTACCATTTCTCTAGTCTTATTGATAATAGCTGTTGTTTACAAGTTTAGAATGTACATACGTTATTGGATGTTCATAGCCAAAGTAGCATTAGGAAGAAACTTTCAGAAGAAACAAGCAAAACAAGATGGAGAGAAGACGTACAAATATGACGCATTTGTGTCTTATTGTAATGAAGATAGAGACTTTGTTCACGAGATGATAACTCAGCTAGAGTCGAAACCACCTTTTCTGAAACTGTGTGTTTACGAGAGAGATTTTGAAATAGGTTCATTTATATCAGAAGCAGTATTAAATAGTATTAATGAAAGTAAGTATGTTATTTTGATAATAAGTAATAGTTTTGCAAAATCGCAGTGGTGTCGGTGGGAGACTCAGTTAGCGGAGTATCATAGAATATTCTTAGAAGATGGGACGTCGTACGACCCCTTGGTATTGATAAGGATAGGGGAGATACAGAACAAGTACTTGACGACGACGCTGAAGTACTTACTGAAGACCAAGATCTACCACAGTTGGGATCTGAGGAACAAGGAGGAGTTCTGGAAGAAACTAAGAAATGTTATGGTTAAGAAGTGATGTAAATATATTATAGATGATTAAAATTTTAATACATTTGTTTTCTAAATCTTATTTCTATGTTTGGTATGAAACCTATGAATGCTGTACAAGGGACCACATTTTAGTTACACTTTTCAATTTAATTGTAATAATTTGATGTAAGAGTGTGCATGAATATAGTCTAAATTCTATGCTTTCTTAACATTTATGATAATTAAAAAGGAAAATATGTAGTGGCGAGTAAACAATTCTAAGAAGTGGTGAAAGTTTCTATTTCTTATAAGAACTGCATAATATGGTTTCGTAATCCGAAACTGATACTAAAAATAAACGACTTAAAAGTAATACTGAGGAATATAAACAAAATAAAAAGTAAAAGTAGATCCGTTTTATAACATCTTTAACAATCGCTTATGAATAGGTGGTTATGATATTATTGTCTCGAGTGATTATCGAAGAAGGCATAAAGATTCTCATTTGATAGGCTTAGAAAGAAAGGACACGATTAAAAAAGCAAGATTGAAGCGTATAATACTAAAGAAAAAACCATACATAGAGAGGGCAGGATACTGTGTAATGTGTAAACCATTTCCGTAAAATAAAAATAGCTATAAGTGCTGTATATTATAATATGTTTACTAGCTTTTGCCCGTGACTTCGTCCGCGTAGAAGTCTAAAATGTTTCTATTAGGTTTTTTGATTGTTTTTTTTTTATAATTAACAGATCATGTCCGCGACTTCGTTCGCGTAAAAATTGAAAATATTTGTAAAGTCTATGGACATTAGGAGCCTGTTTTAGGTGCATCACACTATTTTAAGTAAGAGTGGCACTATAGATCGTTGGGTGAAAGTACTGGGTATAAGACCCAGTACTTTCACCCATATAATCATTGGAAATGTAGCTTTACTCAGAATTATTTGTTATTGATTTTGTCACCGCTACTATTTCTCGGCACCAATATTGCCCTTTGACACACTGACTGGTATTCTTATTAAATTTTCTATATAAACTACATCTGGGTAGCCTTTAGAGATTTAGAGGCTCCTTTTCACTCGCCTACCTTCAAAATCGAGCATGGTTTAAAAGCTTGATGCTTCATCTAACGCAATCCTACGCGATGTTTGACGCAGAGGCAACGCTAAAAAAGAGAGATAACGCCTGAAAACTTTGTTAGCATTCGGTAATTCCGTTATTTACTCGAATATTTTACAAAACTTGTTCCAGGAAATACGTGTTTTTTTAAACCCTTAAAAGTGTTTTGAAAAAAATTGTTGTCGTTCAGAATCTTGATTAAACTTGCAAAGCTTCTACTGTTATTTATTTGTTACTTTTAAATTTTTGAGTATATTATGAAGTGTCAAACTTCGTGCAAAATAGCATATTTTTCAGAGGTCTTTCTTTACTGGATCAGTTTTACAAAAATTTACAAATTGATTTCAATAGAACCCTAGACAATATCCACAAGATACTGTGTATACAAAATATCTAATGAAAAATGTGTTACTACTACAGTAACTGTGTTTCCAAAATATCTAATGAAAAATTGCGTGAGAGCGGTTGTATGAAAAACAGTGAAAATGTATGTCGAATTGCATGCCCACCAATCACGATTAATTTCGATTTTGTTTTCACAATAAGGTACTTTCCCGTCTCCTATTAAAAGTAACTTTGAAGGGTAATTTGTACTACCTCCGCTCAAATGTGTACTCATATTAGTAGATAGTTTACTTAAGGTGTGGACGTATTTCCATAGTGGGGAAGTTTTGAAACAAGACTTCAGAATGTCAGCTCTAATTCTCCAAACTATCACTGGCGAAAATCACCTACTTACACACTTGAGAGTGATTACACCCATGATTTTATTACAGCTTCTTATGTCTCTAAGGGTCCTGCCTCTACATGAGCTCCATGAATCATCGTGCATTCATCCCATATGATTATACGGAAATCTTGCAAAACTTTGGGGGATTTTAACACGATATGAGCACACGCTACCTTTCTGCAAAGTCTGCGGTGCGGCGGTGCGTTTACCTGCTAATAGAGTCGCAGCATTCGCGCATCATTATTTTTTTGCAGCGTTATTTTAAAACCTTAATAGATATTAAGATATTCATTGAAATGAAATGATGAAAAGGGTAATTGTGTTCAAAATTGAATACTTAGAATGAATAAGTATTGTATTTATTTGGATAAGGAATAATATTATAACAAATATTAATCCTTATAGAATATATTATAGAAAACACCTTCGCATACACTATTTCAGAACAAATTTGATTACCATAAAAAAAGATTATTGTGAGCCAACTTTAATAAATAGACTGTATATGCTATTGCGGACTTTTATTTAGAACTTTTAAGGAGGAACCATGTTGTAATACATAATATTTACGTAACTTTAACCGTTTACGCAGCGCACGCAACGGAAGCTCTCAAAAAGAATATTTTTTCCCCGTTTTCTGAACACTTTTTACCGATACTCTAACAGCCATAGCATGATGTTATATTGCCTCGATAAATGGGTTATCTAACACTGAAAGAATTTTTCAAATCGGACTAATAGTTCCTGAGCGCGTTCAACCAAACAAACTCTTCAGCTGTATAATATTACTATATAAGAGTTGTATTAATGACATGATCTCTAGTTTTGATAGTTTTTGACCAAATTTTAATTTAATTTTAATTTTAGTTTTGAAGGTTCCAATAAATTTCTTTAAAAACGACGTCGAATCCTATAGCAATTCTAAGAAATAGACTTACTAGATACTTATAGCTTATTTGTTGCAACAACCACCGAGCACCATCCATCAGTTTGATCCACGAGTTTTCCTCATTTCGCACGCTTTCTTATCAGACTCCGCGAAAGTTGCGTATATCGCAATATCCTTGAGAAAGTCAAATATCAGTAATGGCATGGTGCATAACAGTTAATATTTATCGACGACATAAATGGCCATTACAGTACAGTTTCACTTTAGCTTTCTACTACTGATGAAGACTTTAAATAGGCATGAAATGGAATTTTATAAAGATGAAAGTTAAATTAGGTTCCATAGGTGTTTGGGAAAATTCCAAATGCACATTCGGTATGTCGGGAAGTTCTGCTAAAGGGCTAGTTGGTTGATGGTAAGATTGTCAAACAACTTTCTAACAACTCGTTTGAACTCAAATTATGAAATAAATGGCAATTAAATTTGCATCAACACCACTCAAAGCCTCCTCTTCACAACAAATCACATAGTCAAACAGTTTAACTATAACCACAGCCTAAGTAACCTCTCCGTTAGTGTTTACATCTTAATTCTATCGTTTACTTTCAATGTTTGCACTGCTCACACGCAATCTCAAATAGGTTAAAATGTATGGGAATGATCGTCGCTGTACAGTTGGTCAAACATGTAAGTATATATTGTATAAATAGAGTTCAGACATTCGCCAGACGTTCACTTGGGTGAATGTTTTCTTTTGCCATTATTTTCTGCCTACATCGATTAGCTAATGAGAATTGCTGGACTCAAATCTGAAAGTGTGCGGATATTGTTAGCAGCGTCTGTAAACGTATGTAAAACCTGACTCATTATCATCTCCAAACTTGACTGAGTAAATAGTACTCTTTACCTGTATCCGGTGACAGCGACTTAAAGCAATTTTCATTTCTTAATCCAAACACTGCTAGGATACATTGTTTTATTATGAAGTTCCCGTGTCTATCTTCCACCTTCCGGCTCCATCATCAGATTAGTTCAATAGTACTTTATAACCAAAGTGCATCGCATGACAATTCTCATCATCATCATCTTCCTTCGCTCCCGGGGTCGGCGCAACACGTTTTTTTCTTCTATTTTGCACTGTCACTCGTCATGCTATCACTAACTTCCTTTTCTTTCATATCACTCTTCACACAATCCATTCATCGCATGACAATTCTAATAAGCCGAAACACGGCTAGGATATATTGATTAATTACGGAGTTCAGGTGCCTATCTTCCAGCTCCATCATCAGCATCGGGTCACTTCAATGATTTCATTTTTTTTGTTAGCAGCGTCTGTAAATATATGCAAAGCCTGACGCATTATCATCTCCAAACTTGACTGAGTAAATAGTCCTCTTTACCTGTATCCGGTGACAGCGACCCAAACCAATTTTCCCTTCTTGCGCAAACTCTCTAATAACAATAAAAATTTTAAATGGTTCATTTATTCTTAAAAATTAACCATAAAAGTTCTTCTATATTTGAGGTGAAAAATCATCAAATAACTTATCGCGTTGGCTCTGGTTGGAGCAATAGGGCGTGTAGACTTAATGACTAAAACTCACTTGTGTTCCTTCAGTTGTCCTTTGCGTTCCAGGGCCAAAGTAACTTTCCAACATTCCCGCAGCCCACAATAAAAGTTCTGGAGTGTGAACTACGTTCCTGAAGTTAAAATGTGGATAGACCGCAGAAATCTGCTTAGTGTAAAAAACACAGGGCCAGTCTTTTGGTTGGTGCCTAAGAAAGGTCTATATCTAGCAGTGGACTTCATTCAGCTGGATGATAGTGATGATGAACCATGTTAAAGCTATTGAAAGATACAAATAAATAAATAAAATAAAAACCATTATTTGACACAATTAACATAATAATTACAGTGGTTAAAGAGTCGCATTTAGCAAGTACAAATTTTACAGTACATCTATGATGTAACCACCAAACTAGGGCGAGGGCCTGAATGTGGTGGTCCATCGTTTAGCCATGAAGTTCAATTAGAAAGTACATAATTAGAGTGCCGCTACATTGGCACTTGTTTTTGCCTAGAAGACATAGTCTATAATAAAACAAAAAGTATAAATAAAAAGTAACATAAAACAAAATAAAACAGAAAAGGTGAAAGAAATGGTAATTATAATTGTAAAAAAAAAATGAATGAAAGTGCGCACAATGACTGTCGATTTGTTGAACACACACTTGCTTTCTTGTTTAGGCCTTGAGGCTGAGGTAACCAAATTCTCAGTACAAAGAAAGTAGGACTGTTTACATTAGGATTCAGACGTTCGCTAGACACTCATTTGTGTTCGCTCTTTAATCAATTGATTATTGTCCAAATGTAGGACGGTACAATAAGATATTCAATAGTTAGTGTGAATTCTTGTACTTCCTTTATACACAGTGTTTGGATAAGAAAAAGAGTTTACTTACCTATGAATTAAGTACCCATATAGTGAAGAGCCGATTATTCAATCGTCAGATAATTATTTTTCAATACACTTACTTGTAAACCCGCTCTTATCCCACAGCTTTTAGGCCCGCAATGGACTGTTTTCCGCACTAGCGCAGAAAAGTGCGTGTGCTCTCCCCGCCATATTACATTTATCGAATCAGGATCGGCGCCCATCGACCTCCACGAGTCGCCGGTCAACCCCCGTTTATTCGTTCTGTAAGTGTATTGAAAAAAGTCGTTTGATACACATGCAAATTTGCCACTGCAGCCCTCGGCTCTATAACACACTCACCTAAGGCTCGTGTGAATTCCGGCTCGGTTGCAATGACAAACTTTCTGCACTTGTATCAAAATGTTTACCTAAAGTATAGAAAGAGTATAGTTTTACCTAAAGGGTAAATAGGTACTATGGCCGTTTGACATATTTTCAATACATAAGCTGTCACACCAGTATATTTTTTACTCAAATAAAATGTATTAAATTATTTAAAAATCAGCCTTATGGTATCAAGACTGTCGTGCCTGTTCATCTCATCTTACCCGTTCATTTCCATAAAGTTCTACTAGGTATGTAATGAAAAACTGAAATGGGTAATTAGAAAAAGAGCGTCGAGTGGTTCGTTTAGTTGGTTTATACATATAAACATAATTGAAGTGTCTGTTTGTAATATCAAAAGAACTTTTCTGTTACAAAATGCATAATTTTTAAAAAATTTTCGTCCGTGACATGTCTGTCGGTCGGTTTGTCTGTTTGTTTCTTCCAGCTAATTTCCGAAATGGCTAGGCTGATTTTGACGGGACGTTCACTAGGAGATAGTTGATGTTATAATTTTATTTTAAAAAAAGAATTATGGTTCCGAGAAAAATAACCTCTTGAAATTGTATAGTGCAGTTTTACGAGTCTGTCGCTAACGAAGTCGCAGACATTAGTTAGTCTGAAATAAAAGCTTTGAGTTCGAGTTTTTATGAAATGTTAAAGACTCAAGTAACAATACAACAACATGCAGTAACTGATTGTGGACAGGAATAGGTAATTTATATAATACAATAATATTGCTTCAAGGAAAGACCTTATGCGACTGGACATAAGCAACCTGCGCCTGGTGGCGGAGACTATCACCGGACACTGTACATTAAAGAAACACCTCCACACAATAGATATCACAGACAGTCCCCTGTGCAGAGCATGCTTGGAAAGGGAAGAGATAATTGCACATGAGCTCCTTGACTGCACAGGTGTCACCGATACACGGATGTGAATCTAAGAATCCCTGAATTCCCCTACAGACGCCCGGACAAACCTGGGAGGCCTAATCTGTTTTTGGAAAGAGGTAAGCTGGTTGGAATAAGCCTACCAAAGGATGGCCGCTATGGCCCACGGACATTGATCCGCATAGGACTAAGTGTCGAAACCAGACTTCGATAGATAGATGTACAGGTAGAAGAGCAGAAGCAATTTATTAGTCAGTAACGACGCCAAGGCCCTGTAACATTCCTTGTTCACCATTTATCCACACTTTGCTATTTACGTGGCATATCAGGTATTACCACTAAATTAATATTCACTGCACCCAGAAGCTCTGCAGATTTTATTGCGATTACTGAGTGGCACATTGATCAAATGCCAATGTGATCTGGGAACGCTTTCGATTTTCCGAGATCCTGGAGTGATTCGTTTTCTTCATCAGTATTGATCACTATGCTTAAACCTAAGTATTCGTCTAGCTCTTTACTTCTGTCATAAGATTTTTTTTATCCTAACGCTTTAACTTTCAACACCACTTTCTTTAAAAAAGGATTTTTTAAATCAATTATATTACCAACCATTATATTTTTTTGTACATAATCGTTTTATTCATTAGCAGCACAATATTCAGGCAGCACCACACCATGTACGAATACCGTTTTAGGCACGTTTTTATCAAAAACCCACCGCCGAATTACAACAAACAGTACAGCCAGCAAAAAAAAGTGGGAACAACAATTAAGTACACAATTAAAGTGGCCACCCGCACATAATGAGCGAGCTCGACATAATTTAAACGCATTCAATTAACTCAATTAGTGCACCTTTCGTTTTTAAAGGCAAGTCTTGGGCGCCTTTGTTTTGGCGCGGGAGAAAACACCATCTTCATTCAAGATATCGTCGCGGGATAACGGTGCGGCGCACGCGCTCACGTCCCGTCTCTTTCACTCCAATGGACATTTTACTTGGGAGAAAGAGAGAGGCAACAGACAGTGGCTGGCAAACGATTACTCGACTGACCCACTCAATAGCACACACTCTTTCTTGGCAGCAAACGAAACCTAATTTTTATATCGTGTGAATTTGCAATGTAACGCGATGCTCTTGTGTATCTAATACCGTGAAATAACAGAAATTATAATGATTGATGATTGGTCGTTGCGAATTCTTTAATGCAACGCAGTTTTATCTGAGTTAAGAAATTGATTGATAGTAAGTAAGATATTTGCTTAGATTTTGATTAATTTGGTTGGAGATGGTATTGATAAAATAGACGTGTGGAGTAAGGCATCGTTAATTATATGAATAATAATACAATCAATGACTAACTCAATAAAAATGTATTAAAGAAATGATTCTTGAATTTGAAATCTTATATGGATTAAAAGAGTTAAAACAAGTTCTTATAAAATTTACTAACACTGAACATATTAGTGACAAATGTAAGTGTTATAATAGTGTGTTCTTCTATTTTAGCCTAATTTTAGGCACCATGAGCAAATTAATGAAAGACGGTGCAACATGAAAGCCTCATTAAATTATTGTATATTGCAAACCTCTTATTTGCAGAAAGACAATTTTACATTCCATTAAAATCCATACAGATAGCCCTTATATCTGCGGTTCTCAATCTATAAGCCCGAGAGTCGAGAGCATACACCCTCATTATCAGGTTGGTCTTAAACTGTCAATAATTCAGAGCACGCTCGGGCGCTACTCCGGCGGCGACGGCGGCGGCGCTTCCTCGGAAATCGCTCATAAAACCCATAAAAGTGCACCAGCAACCTTTCAAGGACCACGCTTGACATCGAAAAGTGCAACAGATGCAGTCCTTGAGATCGGCGATGGGAAAGTTAGTCGGTGAGCAACCGTGGTGGCGGCCGCTCGTCTCCACGATGTTTGTGAGCGCGCACGCAGTGAAAGTTCGTTAGGCTGCGAAATGCGGTTTGCTATCGCCTTTCTGTTTGTGGTGAGTGCTAATTACGTTAAAAGTGTTAATGGAGGGTGCTCTCTCTTTGCAAATGGATGCTACGTGTGATTAATGTAGGGTTACAGTTTCATGAAGATTAAGGTGGTATGGTTGACGGCTCGGAACTGGACTGTTTTCTTTTAGGTCTTATTAAAGATCTGCGGATAATTCTAAAAAATTAAATGGTCCAGAAGTATTACAAAATACAGTTGGCTATTGTACCTATGTTGGAAATGGTGATGCCAATCGATAGTGTTGATAGAACGTGTTTTAGCGCGCAAAAATTGTACGACTCTTCAAAACGGGGGCATCTACAGAATTGGCTAGACACAACTGTTACTAAATAAAAATAAAAAAGTATACCATCGCATTTGATGATATCATGGAAAAGTCATTATGAAACAGTATCTCATCGAAGTGAATCCAATAAAACTTATTGCGATTGATCTTTTAGAAAAACTTAATCGAATTGGTACGTTTCTTATTGCAGCAGGTAAAGGATGAACTTATTATTGTTGACATAAAAATGGTAGTTGTCCTACTGCCGATCAAAACAAAATTCAAAACAGTACAGTCAACAAAAAAAAACTTAACAAGGGCAAAACAAACAAAGTTTAACATAATCATAACAATAAATGAGAGATAGGGAACAGTTGGAATATTTAAATAGTTTCCAAAGACCTAAGGTTAGTGAACCTACCTGAGACGAACAATTGTTGTCAAACCAGCGGCAAGGCGGTAACCCACACGTAAGTAGGTTGGTAATGAGTTAGACAATTAACTCTATTGGTACATTGTGAAATGAGCTGAATATGTTCGACCGGTGACTTACGAAACAATGTGGAGACCGCCGGCGTCGTAAGCAGATCCTTCAGAGCATATCTCTTGCTCCCACAAGTTTCTAGTTTTCCAAACCGTTTTTCTCAGCAATCATCTAGTACACTTTCAAAGCTATAACTAATAATTTGTAACAATTCTATATACCTAATTAGCTTCTGTTTCTTCTTTTTCCTCCTTGATTTTTTCTCTATACTCTTAATCTTTTTCTTTATACCTCTATACTAGTCAGATCTGGCATTTCTATTAGTATTTCATTAACATTTATTTCCCTTATAATCACATGTTATTCTTTTGAAGAACTGACAATATTGAATCTGAAGCAGATCTTCTATTAAAAGTATTATCTAAACACACTAGAATCAACAAAAACAGTCTTCAAATATAATGCAAAATAATGCCAAACGAAACCGGCGGTGCTTTGAATAAAAATCTTTTTAGAAAAGCTATAATTAATGGGCCATTAAATTATGAATTATAGACTTCATCAATAAAAATCGCAATAAATACCAAGGAAGTTTATCGTTTTACAAGGGAATTAGACAAGAAGGCTTGTTTCGTCGAAAAATACGAAAGCTTCCTAAGTATACCTACCTATTCTAAAATGGCATAAGGTTGTAAAAAGTAGTGTAAAGTCAAGCGAACCAGGACGAGAGATACCGTCAGCAAGAGCAACGCCGCGTGGGAAGCGGGCCGGGTGCCTCACCCACTTTAATTGCTTTTCACACAAACCGTACCGTGTAGGGCTAACCGTACTTTATGAAGCACACTGTATAAATATCGATGAGTGATCGCGAGATTCTGATGACTTTTTACTATGAGCCATCCGCAGAAAAGTCTTGGACTGGAAAAATATCTTATAATTGATTCCAATCTTATAGTGTCGAATATAACATTTTTTCAAGTCAAAGCAACATCCATAGCACCGCGCTCAAATTGGTCCAGAGAGCAAAATCTGATAATTAGTTGCCGTGAAACAGACTCCGGTATCTGTATAACGATGATGTTAACTGATAATTGGAAGTAGATTACATAGTTGTGTGAAAACATTAAACTTAAATGGCAATTAGTTATTATGTAGAGCATAGAGTTATATTTTGCGAGGAATTTTTGTAATAAATTGTAGATTCTAATATAAATTCTTCGACGTCGTAATCATCATAAAGTGGATGTGTAAATGTATCTTCTTTGAGTGTCTGACATGCTTGTACATTTGATGGATCTATTCCACTTCCCCAGTTTACACGACGCCAACTGTGTTTAACTTGAATGCTAAGATACATATTGCAGATATCTTCTGTGTTCATAATTACTGAGTGTCTCTTCAGTAATGTGCGAAGTGATTGCTTTAAACATGAACATAATATTGTCTAGAGACAGTGAAGTGCTTTCAGGTTTCTGATCACAATACAAAGCTCGATGGAGTTTAACTTCAACAGAGACTACACTATGACTTCTACACTTCCAAAGTCCTAATAGAATTAAATTTTTTCGTCACTAGCAAAAGGAGATGAATGATTTTATACTCAGATCCTAATCTTTATCCTTATATATTATAAAACCAAATCCCGCACCGCTATTGTCTGTCTTTTTTTGTGGTGGGAAACCATCAAATAACTTCCCCCGCTTTAGGGTAGAGCGAGAGGATGTATTAGACTTTGACTGACCTACCTATGTTCATTTACCCTTTGCGTTCTATGGCCAGGGTAACTTTATCAAACGTTCCCGCAGCCTTAGCAGACATCGGCCTTACTGGGCCTCTTCAGTTTTGTCTGTCTGTCTGTCTATTCACGATGAAACATGTTCATCCTGCCTTACCACACACCACACATTAAATTCATAACAGCAGCAGCGAATCTCAGTAATTCAATTATATATTACAGTTCTCATATCACTTCTCTTTGTACCACGTTGTCTTCAACCATTGTTATCCGACACCGCTAACAAATTCTACACGTTAAATTAATAAATCTCTCAGCCCAAAAGGAGGCCTGACGATTTCGTACTTTTAAAATTCAGGTGGTGCCTGTTGTGCCTATAAAACAGCGGCGCTATTGCAATGCAAATAACTTTGATTGTTTCTCCGTAATATCATTCAAGTAGGACACTATTTAATAGGTTATTGGTTTGGTAGGAAACACTTATCACTTATCAAGCTTTTACCCTACAGCTGTGTATTGGACATACATGTCTGTCTTGGGTCATTTGCAAAGATAATAAGTACGTATGCTTCATCTGTTTATCCAACATAATCGTTAGTGCCAGTGAGTTTAGGCTCAGTTATCACCGTAGCCATAAACTCTTCTGAAATCGAAAACGATGTGATTAAAGGAAGCAATTAGAATCACCGATTTAACTATTTTCTTCAAAAGTTATTCTGCTTACAACCACACACCCACAATCTAACCCGCATGCATATAATCACATCATAACGACATAGCGGTAACATTCCGTAAATTGAAAAAATGCCGACCAATGTCAAGTTTACATTAGCACAGCTCTAAACATTGTTTACTATGACATAAGTGGCATAACCTGCGACTGCGACGGTCGAGAAAATCGTGATTTACGTCAGCTGGGCCACATGTATGGGGAAAGTTTCGACTAGGCTGATTTCACCGACGTATGTTGGGTAATAACCCCGTTCTGACTTTGAATGGTTTTGCATACTGCGTTGTGTTTGTTGTTTTGAAGTTTGTTTGTCGTCTTGGGGATCTTAGTTTTATTATTTTTACATTCTGAGTGGTTGTTTTACAATCCATAGAACGGATGGAAACCAAATTGGACTCGAGAAAATTAGCTCTTGAAAAAAAAAAAATAAGATGAAAGCTGTATACAAACTATTCAATGAAGTTTTCCCGAGTTTCATTATTTTAACACCTTCAGGCCGTATGCCACAGATGGAGCACTATCAAAACAAAGTTAACCTTAGGACGGTATAATAGGACTATTAGCTTGTTAGAGAGAGAATGCACAATTCGTGCTTATCCTTATCCGTGTCCACCGGTGGTGCACCCCGCCCAGCAAAACTGAGTTTACGGGGCGGTGATGTAGATACCACCGGTGATCGCACGAAAATTTGCCCATCACATACCAAAGTATGAACGTGTTAATGTGGATTGACATCTTTTAAGACTTTTTTTTTGCAGATTAAACCTGAACCATACAACGTTTATCCATTGCATTAAATGCTGACGTCACAATACACTCGATCAGATAACAAATGACCACGAACTCGTGACGTCATATAACCTGCTCCCAAATACAATCAGTCACTTTCACTGGCATGCCTGTCTGTCCGCCATTGCGACGGACTGATAATATCTAACACCTCACTTATTCACTTATGGTTCTTAAAAATTGAATTTTTTGTTATGATTTTTTTGTTGATTGTATCGATAAGATAGTTTACTGCAAGATTTAGAAAATTGACGCACAGTATTGGAGATGCGAGTTCACTACGGTCAGTCGCCTGCTTTGTTCCAATTTATTTAGGGTCAACGTAATTTTTTTTCCACTATTAGCTCTCATTAGTCACACCATTTTTAGGCATATCATCTTTCACACAATCAATTTATTCATGACAATGATCTCAGCATATACAACGAAACTACGAGTACACCTATATAGACTTTAGCACCTAAGCTTGACGCAGCATCTTCAGTACTCCTAGTGTATATTGAAAACCCTCGAAATATAGCAACATCCGTAGTCAAGAGACAAGAGAAATAGGCTCATAATAACAGTCAGTCATACATTTGCACAGATCTAGTTTCCTTTGTCCCAAGGCTTGTCAGGAAATGGTCACGTTTATGTTAATGTAAATGGAACCGTTTCACGCCATGAATCTTTCTCAGGATAGGTCACGTATGGTTTACGTGCTGGCTGAAAGCCAATAGCTTATAAATCGACAACGCACTAGTTGTTGTTAGAACTCGTTGCTTTGGGAAAGTGGAGGAAGCTGTTTCAGTGGGAATGTTACTTAGAGGAAAGAAGTGTGTTAAAGCATTATCATATCAATGATATTACTATAACTACAATAAGCATTTGTAAAAAGCATTTGTTAATACCACATATTTGAGTTAGAGTGGAAACTTAAAATTTATAATAATAATAATATTGATGATGATGATGATGATGAAGCAGAGCTTGTGATATGAGTAGGTACTAGACAACCGATAAACATACTTATATATATATATATATATATATATATATTTCTAAATACATACATATTATAGATGAATTACACCCAGACACAGAACAAATGATCGTGCTCATCTCACAAACATTGTCCTGAATAGGAATCAAACCCACGATCTCCGGCATAGCAGTCAGGAACACCAACCGCTAGACCAACATTACAGGCCTGTCACTTTGTTGCCAGATTAGTGATGGTGGTGGTTGTTCTCATTAAGACTTTGATACCTGTTACAAAAACATTTATGAGTATATATGTGGACGCATGAAGAGGGAGAGGAAGGAGAAAAAAGATGGATAGATTGTGTGAGGAGTGATGTGAAGAAAAACATGACGTGACGGGTGACAGGACAGAATGGTAAAAATACGTGTAGCGTGGACACAATAACGCGGGTCAAGGGCAGGAAGATGATGAAGACTTTGATACAAAGTCTTGCAGAAGAGTCACATCAACATACACTCAGTTATTAACAAAGCTCTAGATATTAATTTGAAGCTAAAATATACCATATCAACCACCACGTAATCATACTGTGGACGATACGACGATGGACATTGGATATTGCAGAAAAATAGAAAAAAAATAATAGAATAAGACATATGCTGGCCAAGTTACAACCGTTTCGTGTCGAATTCCGTTCTCCAATCGGTAACCCCTCGGTGTCAGCAATTGTGGAAAACTATAAGTTGGTAGCCATGTTGACGCGTCTGTGTCGGCCTCTCGTTCTACAATGTCGTTCTACAATAACTAAGGATGTAGCGTTGAACATTGTAGAAACGATAACAATTCATTCTATCATTTTGAACGATGTGAACTTGGCTACGAATTTTCTATGCAAACCACGTGACTTACCGTTTTAGTTTCGACTAGCGTTAACGATTGCAGATAAATCAACTTGGCTAGGGTTGCTGTTATAACATAGTTGCAACGACAGGCTACTAAAGGAAACATTCTAATGTAGTACTACCACAGTCACCTCACTTGGCAGATTTATGATCGCAATACCACGCGGCAGCTCATAAAATAAACAAGATATAAACAAAACTGGTTCGGTTTTATCGGCGATGGGCTAGCAACCTGTCACAACGTGTTCAGTGTTACGGTATTCACTCCAAATATTGTGACTTTTGTCATAACAGTGAGGAAATTAATTGGGTCATGAGGCAAACTATTGGGGGATAACCAAGCCGTGACAGCAATGTGTCAGGTGTTTATTAGGTAAGCATATTTAGTGTAAGTGTGTGGCCTGCTTCTTCTATTAATTTTATTCGTCGTTGATTACTTTATTCTCATGTTGCTTAGAACTTCATCATCATCTTCCTACCCTTTTCCCGTGTTATTTGAGGTCGGTGCAACACGCTGCTTAGAACTTCATACCAGCAGGCATGCATAGCACCGCCAGCAGCCGTGAGACACACAATGTTAATATATTTTAAGTTTAACTATTTAAGTTTCTATATTATATTTGCTATCGCATTGTGTGTACGTGTGTGCCAAATAAACGTGTTTTCTTTCTTTCTAAATTTTATGAGTGTAAAGTCACGATACATTATAAATAGAAATTTCAAATACGTTAATTCATTTTAAATCTCATCCAAATTTGACCATATAAGTACAGTGTATCAGAATCTTATTGATAAATATTACGTGACATATCACAAAATAACGGTGTTTACAATTTTTCCTGTGACATATACAAATTTTTAAAAGCAACTGATTTAAGTTTGTTGAGATTTAGCCAAGTATTATGCTTTTCGTAGAGCAAGTAGAATTTCTCGTAGGTATGACACCAAAGGCAGCCTGCCACAAAATGGACTGATGACCTGGGGTAGACGGCGAGAACCCTCTGGCTGCAAGACGCACAAGACTGGACGATAGGGCGAGGCATGGGGAGCCTTAAGCCCATGGTAGTAATGAAGAGATTTGTCGCTTTGCCCGTTGACACTTTTTAATAACAAAGAAGGTATACGACTTTGTATATCTAAACATTTAATCAAAATTATAAAAGGTCAATTTGATATCAAACCCGCACCGGTTACCCTACGCTGTTTGTTTTGCTAACGGTACCGTCGTGCCTACACGTAGCGATTTTTGGGCAAGATCACTGTCATAAACATCTTCATTTCGGTCACAAATGAGGTTAACAAGTTACATTATGCTGTGTCAGAATTTTAATGGTTCATACATGATACGGAAAAGGGAGGTTTTGATTGAAAACATGAGAACCAGGGACGTTTTAAGGATATGAAGTAATTTCAACTAATATAGACAAGTGTATTTGAAGATAGAAACCAAATAATATCACGAAATGATTGATTTTTAGATACCGTTCTTAAAAATATTTTGCTCCAAATATATGCATATGTCAACTTTGAAAAAATAAATCTCGAACAGTACAGGCTGCTCTGCGGAATTGTTCGAAAGAGTCACCGCGCCCACAGCCGTGGAAAAAAAGGCAAAGAGCAACTTAAGGAACACAGGTGGGTTTTAGTCAGAAGAAGTCTAGTCGAAGAATCGTCGGCCACATCGTCGCTTACCATCAGGTGAGATAGTGGTCAAACGCGAGCTTATCAATAATAAAGAAAAAGTCTCACACTTTGCTCCCGCTCTACCCAAAGCGGGAGAAGTTGAGGGATTACTCACCAAAAAATTATGGGTACAGACTGCTGTTTTCTTGATCTCTATGTTCGTTGTATCAACAAAAAAGCTACCTTGTTCAAATGGAGTCCATCTTCTGTCAGTCAGTCATTTTTCGTCCATTCTGTTCCATCCTTACCCTTACCTTGTGTGTATAGGTACTACATACACTGTAGCTTCGCTATTCTTCCTTATTTGCAAACCCCTAACTACCGTTTGGTAACCCTATCAATGGCCTCATGGACTTTCTCCTTTAGCACCTCTACGATTACTCACCCGTCCTTATCCGAAGGTGTTGATAATCCTTCTTGCGCAACTGCACCCTAAAAGAGTATGTACGTGTGTTTGTCGAAGAGAGTAGAAAGTTTGCCGTGCAAAAGTGAAAACGGCTAGGATCTCATTGAACGACGTGCGATCGCCCGCGGCTCCGCTCCACATCCGCTTGTCAGTATAAATAGTGGTTTTAGTTGACGGATCACAAAAAGGTGCACTTATAAAATGTACTGCTGTATGCAAACAAAAAAAGTTCGGCTTAATTCGCGCTCAAGTGCGGCAGGTCACGAATGTTTATCGCTCTCTCCGATTTTACGCGACACTGTTGTCACGCATTGACTTTATGTTTCGTGTGCGTCTTGTTATAGCACCCTATAGTGATGAATCCGATTCTAATTCTTATGTGTCATCGAATAAGTTTAGATATGCAATGATCTGTCAGACCTTTATGACTATGTATAGGATCTTTTAGCCAGCGTAACAATGATCAAGTATCAGTTCTTATTCTGTACCTAGGTCGAATCCAATGGTATGCATTGGATCCGACCAATGCATATCTACCATTGGACCGGACCGATTCACTTAAAATTTTACTTCATATACATTGTGAATTTATTAACTATCTAATATAGATAAACTTGTACTCAGATTCATACAAACTAAGTAGATCTTTATAGGTACTACAATCTACGATAGAGCCTCCGGAATAATGAACAATTCCACTGCCAACGTTATGTGATCCTCTTTCACAAAGTATCAACACAAATCTTTAAACACTTCTGCCGACACTAGACACTACAACACCAATAAAGTTTCACGTACATATATATTTATTGCGCTATAAAGTGTTTGATAGGTTTAGCAGAAACCGCGCAGGGGCGGGCGTAGCCATCTCGAACAGAGTAAGGAGACCGTAGTAGTAAAATAGTGATGGTTATTAACCCGTTGCCTAGTAGCACCGATAAAGAAACTGTTCCTCAGAGGTACCTATCTATCTTTGTAACATTAAATTTATTGGATAAGTTTGTCATAATCATTAAAACATTCATTAACCCTGCTGCCCCCCGCTCTGTCTTAGCGGAATAGGCTAATAATAAGTCTATATTGGGATAGAAACAATGAAGTATTTATTCGCAAAAGGTTTTTATGAGAGACCCACAGGGTATTGGACCAAATGTGTACATTTGGTCCAATACGCTTTATTCTAAAGTATCGCGACCATGAAGTATCAGTTGTGTGTAAGTACGATACTTTATTAAAAGTTATGTTATACAATGTTGGTGACCAATAAAATATGTATAATACTTAGGTCATACTGAAAGTTTCTGGATTCTGATAAATAAGACTAGATATAAGACTTACGACACATTTTTTTTTTTTTCAAAGTATATTCCCTCGCATTAATACATTTTTGCATTCGCTGAAACCACTTTACAAAGCAGTTGGACCAGTCTTCTTTAGGGACCTCTTCAATGGCTCTATAGAACGCATTCACAGCTGATTCAGGGCTCGTAAAAAGTGTGCCTCTAAGTTTGTCTTTAATTTTTGGAAACAAATAGAACTCGTAGGGTGCAAGGTCCGGGCTGTAAGGCACCATTATCATGCGTCATCAGTTCCACATCTGAAGCCTTCGAATAGGCTTCTGTTACCTTAGCGGAATGCGAGGATGTGTTATCGTGGTGGAGGATTACATTGCTGCGGGGACGATTTTTGCAAACTTTTTCTAAGACTGGGCAAGCAAGTGTTGATGTACCAATCTGCAGTCACTGTCCTTTGATCTTCAAGCGATACTGTAGTGTAATGTTCTGATTTGCCGAAAAAAGAAGCAACCATTTTTTACCAACACCCACTCTGCCGACTGGCTTTTTCTTTCGGTTTCAAAGTAGTACACCCAGGTTACGTCACCTGTCACGATATTATAGACAGCTAATGACTGTCCTCCATTAAACTTTTTTATCATTTTAAAGCACCTCTGGAAATGCAGTCGTTTCAAAGCTTCCGGACCTTCAAATCTACATGTAAAATGTTTTGCACTTGGCTTATTCCAACGCCTAACAAAGCACGAATGTGCTGACATGTAATTTTTTTGTCAGTTTCAATAAGTTGTCGTACGGTGTCAATTTTTGAGTTTGTAAACGCAGTCGACGGTCGACCTTTACGTACCTCGTCATAGAGATGGTCACGTCCACGTCTAAATTCTCCAAATCACTAAAACACAGAGCTGCGACATGGTGCGTCATCACCAAATGCCAATTGAAGTATCTGGCAACTCTCGTCACAACGAAAATCATAAAAAATCATTGAACGAATATGTTCACGAGTTAAATTCATTTTGATAGCGACACACAATCTTCGAAAGGACGCCACGTTGAAAAAACAAATGACAGCTTTGCAAATAAAAAAGTAACATTCCCGCAAATAGTTTCATTTTCGAATTCTATTGTTATTTCATTCTTTTAATGTAATCCAGAAATTTTCAGAATGCCCCACGTATTCTTTCTATTATCTCTTTTGCTACACGCTTACACACGCCGTTTTAGGAAGTCATTAGCATATTTTCGTAAATTTTTATATGGAATAACGTACCTACCAAATCATTGATGACATCAGAGCATAAAACATTTTGCTTACACAATCAAATGCTCATACGTCTAGGAAAAGAAAACCATGCGAGGTTTAGAAACCTCCAAAATTTATAGCTCAATACTCGATGATAATCGAGAAATAAATAGAAACAATACAATTTACAATGCTAATAGCCTTTGTGGGCGTAACTTTCATTCACGGCTCGAAGCAGGTGCGTCACCTACATACGATACGACGAAACTTAGACCTCGATACCTACACTCTTTAAATATACCAAGCAGGAAATAGCTGTAGCATAGCATAATCGGCCTTATAATGTTCCCACTGTTGGGACTCAGGCCTCCTCTCTAGGTGAGGGAAAGGGCCGTAATCCACCACGCGAGCCCAGTGCGGGTTGGTGGATGTCACATGTCTTCGATTTTTTGGTTCTAGGACATGCCGGTTTCCTCACGATGTTTTCCTTCACCGTTTTGAGAGCAGTGGTGATGAAATTAATTACACAAAGTAATGTGCCTGGATGGGTTTGAACCCGCAACCTACAACTTGTAAGTCGGGGCCGTTACCACTCGGCCACCACTGCTTCCAAATAGACTGTATTTGGAAATAGTCATCATCCATAGGCTTAGCGTGGTCTAATTTAGACGAGGGCATCAGCGTAGCCCTTTTTAACCGACTACGGCAAAGCCAAAGGAGGGTTATAATTTTAACAAGCTATGTATGTATGTATTTCTTTCATAACATTAGAAAACGAAACAATGACTGTCGCAACCCAGTGATCGGCCACTTCGTCGCTTACCATCAGCTGAAATAGTTGCCAAACGAGAGCCTATCTGTAGGTATATATAAAAGGAGAAACTGACTGACTGACATATCAACGCACAGCCGAAACTACTGGGACGAGGAGCGTGAAACTTTGAACTAGGTTTCTTTTTATGACGTTGGCGAGCACAAATAATGTTTTTTTCTTATATTCAGCCCCTAAAGTGATGAAACGGGTGCCTAAATCTTGTATGGAGAAACCTACATTCACGCAGGCGAAGCTGCTGGCGGAAGCTAGTCGATTATAAAAAGACCCTCGTTCTTAAAAAACCCTCGCTTGTGCAAGGCCCCTTAGGGTACCAGGCCGTGGGTGACGAGTCGCTTTGCTCACGCATAGCTAGCCCACTGTTAACAGTAACTCTCGCCTCCATTAGGTGAACACGTTACCACCACCAAATCCTACGATATCTAAGTAGCTTTGCTAGGAGACCCGTATGCATCTAGACACTTTTTTTGAGATGGGACATCATCAACTGATTTCTCCCGTTTAAGAGTGGAGCGAGATGTCTGACTTTTACTGACTAAAACCCACCTGTGCTCTTTAGTTGCCGGTTTTGCTGACATCTCTTAGAGGCGTGTGTGGAACACTATGGGCTCATTCCTTATCGAACGGCTGGACGGCGAGCTACCTATTGCTCATCGTCCGCAAGCCCGCACCTACTGTGATCGAGAATCGCCCTGCGACACCCGACGCTCGGGGCGTACGGCATCATGTGGTGTAAAGATGTCCGTTCCCTCAGGGTTGCGGCCATCTCTTTGGCTCGAAATTACTGCTTCACAGAAGGAGGTGACTGCCTCCCATTCCCTCTCGCTCCGGACCATGGACTGAAGGGCCGGGCGTTTGAGGTGACCACAACCGATCGTGTCCACACACGCGATATGGGGCGGTCCTCGACCCAAAGGGGCAGATTTCCACCGTATCCTCCGGGCGGTCGGCACAATGGTAGCGGTTCTTCCATCTGAATCCGAGAGAGGAACCTCCCGAACAGGCTATGTCCAGTGTACACCTGCGTCAGGCGGAAGGTCGTGGCGCCTCGCTGACTACTCCTCAATGAAGGGACTTACCGCCATAATTGTGGCCAACCCAACAATAAGACACATATAATTGTTAGATTACTATTTATACCAAACCTAAGTATATGAATACAAAATATACCTCGACATCACTATCACTCAGAAGTGTGCTGAGCAACGTATGACTTCCAACATTAGAGGACGAATGGGTGCCTTATCTCCAAAATAAGTCTTTCACCTCTCACTGTAGACACCTGAAAAATCCTTTCTTTTCCTTCAATTCGGATATACTGTTGTAAATCCTACTCTTCAGATAACCCCAAAGGATAAAATCCAGAGGTGCGTGTCTGGGGTTCTGTAGGGGAAATTCAAGGAGAACATTAGACATGAAATCCACAACAGTACTACTTAACTTCCGAGGCGCGTATTCATGAATGTTAGAGGTCACGAACAAAGTCAAAGCCGCGAAGGACGATTTTTTAATAATGTTATTTTCAAAAAGTACTTTTCTCATATCTTCAGTTTCTTATTTTGTAAATAACGCGTATATAATATTGCATCTAAAAAACTGAGTTTTTTCTGAGACACCTATTAGTATGTACCTATTTGTCTTTTCAGTTATCTCCTATTCACCATTTCTTTTTTCTGAAATTCAGGTGACATGGACAGCAGGGCAGTGCTTGGGGTTCGACTACGCGTCGGCGTGTGCGCGGCCCAACAGGTCCAGCCGGGGCCGCGCCTTACCCAACGCGCCCTGCGACCTCTCCAAGCACAACTACTGCACTACGCCCGGAAAGAATTACCCCTGGCCTGCGATTAGAAGATTCGTTAGAGAGAATCAGGTGAGATGAAGATCATTCTGATAAATGATAAAGAATAGAAATTTGGAAATATTGCTTAGAAGTGTTCGAAACTTGTAACTAATTAGAATGTAAATACTTTCAGGGTCTAATGAGAAGAATGTACGGCGAAGAACGTCAAATATCAATAATAAAAGCAGAATTAGAAAACTTTATAGAGGATGAAGATGATGATGACTTTGACGGAAAGTCAGCTGACTTTGCAGAGGATATCATCAAAACCAAGATGATGTACACCAAAATGAGTCAAGGACGTGCCATGAGAGACAAACCACACTTCAGACCGATCAATAACGAGAAGAATAAAAAACTAGACAATGACACGCTCAAAGTGAAACCACTACAAACAAACCAAACCAAAGTGAGCAACACGGACAACGACACCAAAACTGAGATGAGCAACGAAACGGTAAATGAAAAAGGTATATCATATAAAACAAAACTTGAAAGTATAGCGAATATAGAAATAAATAACTTAGAGCCTGATGTTATTACTTTAGAGGCTGTTATAAAACAAAGTATTGAAACTAATAGCATATACCCAAAGTTTTCCGGTAATACTAAGGTTGAGGCGGTTAGTGAGTCAGCGAATAGTACAGACAAAAATGCGACTACTACAGAAAGTATTAATAACACAGAGACTACAACTGATGCGTATGACTCGACGACGGAAGCTGGGAAGGATGCCTGGCGACCAATGAACGTTGACACCTCGACGTTACCGCCCACGCTCCTGTTTTCAGAACACGAGAAGGTCAAGATAACCGACCGGATAGATACAAAATTTTCGGATAAAAAGGAAGAGTTCCACCCTAAACCGATGCAGCATCAGGACACGATGAGGCCTTCAGTTATAAAGTTACGAGGAGCGTAAGTTTTGTTCCATTAGTTTTCTAGGGTTTTTGTTATTTAACTTCCACTTTACTAAAATTTAGATTTGAAGCCTGTATTTTATTACATCTTCTTTAACTTTTCAGTAACGCATGTGAGTCCAAGGAGCAGATCGCAGCACCCTTCTGGGCGAATAGCACGAGGGGGGAACAGCTGGCCCTGCTCAACATGTACCCCTACGAACAATACATCCACCTGGAGACCTGCGTGCACGAGCGAAAACAGATGTACTGCCGGGAGGGATGCCGGTACAAAAACATATTTTTATGACAATATTCCAAAGCTAACTAGGGAATCTAAAGAAAATCCATGGATGGATCTCTAGGAGGTCGATAGGTCGACGACATTGCTGTCATCGCGGGTAGAAAAATAATGAGACTGGCACCAAAGTGTAGCAATTGGCACAAATAAAATGAGACAGCCCAGCAAGGCAGTAGTGGGTAAAGTCAATCTGCAAATGATGATAAAACGGAAAAAAATCATACTTGTACTTTCATTTTCATCACTTTATTATATCTATTAGGTCTCCTTAATAAAATAATTAGATTACCATCCAACCATGACTACAATCTACTATTCTCTTCTTCCAGATGCGAACAACAGTTCCGTCTTCACCGCTTGCTAGCCTACGACCCTCGCAATGAATGCCGCGGCATCTTCGCCGAATGGTTCAAGTTCCCCTCCTGCTGCGTCTGCAAGTGCTACGATGTTCCCCTGGAATTCAGAGCCCGCTCCCCCAGGATATTGCATCCACAATATGATGAAGAGGTCAAGAGAGTCATCTATGAAGATGTGGCGAGGGATTGGTACTCCATGTCAGCTTACGGCGATGATGAAGATGATTTGTTTTAATGTGAGTTTCAATCTTAACGTTTAAAAGGTTCCGTAAACTCGTTAAAAAATAAAAGGCCCATATTGACATTTGAGAAATACCCTAGACTACCCTTCTTTCAGTTTAAAATAAATAATCACCACATATGGTTTAAAAAAAATACATAATATATTTTTTGGTACGTTAAATAGTATGATGGAATATATTGCGAGTATTCTTTTTACGGATTTAAGTATTCATTTTGACAGATGTCAAAACGCTTCTTTTATTTTTTGACCACTTTAATATAGTTTAGTACCTAACCGTACACCGTACTATGCGTTCCAAATAAGAATAGGAAAGCCAATAACCTCGATCTGTCAAATGTCGTGAAGTGAAAACGTTATTGTTTAATCTAAATTAGCTAAATATCATGGTCATAATTAGTTTAAAAAAAAAAACTATTTTTCTTCTTACTTATTTTCATTGTTAAGAACAATTCGCCTTCTACTATTTGCCGCCACTCAGACACTTCAGACAGTGACGCAGAAATGAGCAAAATTGAAGAACTGGATTCTGATTATACATTTTTCATTCACGATTCGCAATTAAATTAAATTTTATTTCTTGTATTGCTCACTCATCCCTATTTCTTCGATTTGACAGTATGACATCACAACATGGCGTAAAATCGATCCTATTCTTATTTGGAACCAATTAATGTCTTTGGAACGCATTGTAATGTTTATTTTTTATTTTGCAGGTTTTACTTCAATCAGACTGATACCCCTACGGAGAATAACACATTATTTTTATAGACAGCCCACCAGGATTATTTTAAAAACATTTTTATAAAACAGTTTATTTTTTTATTTTGTTGTGCCCATATTACGTTTATTACTATAATTTATTATTTACTTGTGATTCTTAAGCGCCCAGTTAAATTTTTATAATTGTTATTTCTCTTGATAGTTTTTAAGTGTAAATAAAAAAAAACAATGTATAATTTAAAGAAATAGTTTTATAAAATATAACACTTATTTTGTAAGGCTAGTGAAAATGTTGTAAAGAAATGTTAACATAATAATATGCGTTGATTTTATGTAATAGATTATTATCAATAAAGTTATATTTTTACAATATTTGTCTCGTCATTTCTCTCTGCATCCGACTAGACTAAAATATAGTGTGGAAACGAGAATTATCGAAAGCTCTGGCAATACCCGTCATTTTAAACAAGGTTTAGTCATTTTTCATTTGTAATGCAATGGGACCAACATCACGAAAAAAACTGGGGAAGTGCGAGTCGGATTCGTGCACCGAGGGTTCCGTACAGACTACGTAAATATATGAATGAAGACCTATGTAAATAATTCAATTCCTGAAGAACTGAATGGAGTCTCGTGTTTTTTTTTTGTGATGTAACAACAAATTTACTGTTTTCAGATTTATTCTTATACCTGTGATCCTAAATTTCAGGATTTCAGGTCAACGGATACCTTATGAATTTTGATTCCCTTGAGAGTGTCGAAATACACATTTTTTGCGACATAAAATAATTTTGTTCAAACATAAAAGTTTGGTTTTTCACATCTTCAAGGGACCGCAGACCTGAGTATATGGTTTTAATTTCAACTCAATACCTCCACGCGTTCTCGAGATAATGGGTCTTGACAGACGGACAACAAAGTGATCCTTTAAGGGTTCCGTTTTTTCCTTCCGAGGTACGGAACACTTTATTTTATTGTTGCGCTAAGTTCGCGCTCGGCCGCTATCTCACCTGATGGAAAGCGACCCTAAAAAAAGGAAGGCACTATTACTGTTAGAATATTTTTAATGTTTTTTTTTTGTGCTGAATGAAATCTGAATCCATATTATGCGAATAAATGATTTGACTTTGACTTGACTTTGACTTTGAAATTATGAGCTATCTCTTTCTATTGCTTTATATCTATTTATATTTTCATCTCGAACTGGAACATAACACCATAAACTAAATAAAAAAGGTAGACGAGAATAGAGCAAGTCAGCAGCTGTCAAAGTCATTTTTCAGTTCACAACGCAACGGTAGCGTCGCTTTCAATTGTTGAATATTTGTTTAGATAATTCGGAACGAATAACAATTGCATTTTATTTAGTTTTTAGTAGCGATCGATGTCGTTTTGTTAATTGTGCTAAATAAAATTAAATAAATATGGCTGGTCGAGTAAAAAAGGCGGCGCCTAAAAGAAAAGCCGCGGGTTACAAGATGCCAGCTCCTATTCCTACTGGAGAAGTTATAAAAGACAATATCTTTAAAAAGGAATGGCGCATAGGACCGTCTATTGGTGTCGGTGGTTTCGGAGAAATATATTCAGCCTGTGACCACACATTGAAGGCTAAAGCATCTGATTATCCCTATGCCATCAAAATCGTAAGTCAAATTAAATATAACGTAGTTACAATATCCACATATTATTCTACAAGCAGATAGTAACAGTAGGAATGTTTTTTTCCATCAGGAGCCACATGAGAATGGGCCGCTTTTCGTGGAAATTAATTTCTATCTCAGGAATGCCAACAAAGATGATAGTAAGTACACAAATGATTTTATTCAATACCAACTAATAGTTTATTTTCCCTAAGTTATTTATGTACTTGAAATAAACTAATAATGTAGTTTGTGTTAGAGTATGCACTTTTACCTTATCAGTATTATTGCTCAATATTTTCGTAGACTTAAAACATTACTATATCTATTCATGGTTTCATGCTGGTGACCATTTGTTCTTGAGTACCTAAAATAAGTATTCTCAAGCAGGAAAATCAATTGAGATCACAATTTTTTTTTTTTAAGAATACATGATAATGCATTGCAATGAATTTTACATGCATTACCAATAATTTCAAAATTGCTTGCAGTAGGTACACAATCTGATGACCCCATTATGTGCATAAAATAATAATCTTAAACATTAGTTCCAACATTACTGGAGGTTTTCTTTACTACACAGACAAAACATAATCTAAAATCAGAAATGTTTATTTCAAATAGAATTGTCAAAATATTGTTCAGTCAATAAAAGTGAAGCTAAATTAAAGGTTTCTACAGTGTTTATAGGCCATTATGTTATTTTGTACACTATCTAGAGATATATTTTAATAATTCTCGTAGATTCCACATTTAATAAAATTATATCATTTGAAGCATTAACCTTTTGAGTAGCGTAATTAGAGACACAGACAAGAAGACAATGACTGAGAGAATGCCGACATTTATAAAATATATAGATTTATTTGTTATTAAATCTAATCATGGACTAATCATCTTTGATGATGATGACATTGTAACATTGAAATTTGTCTACCTAATTCTGCCTTGAAGACTTACCTTTAACTCGTGAACAAACATGGCATAGCATAGGCAAACTATTTCAATTAGTGATCAATTTACTCTCTTAATGTAAAAATAACTTAAGAATATTGTAAAATGTGTTAGCCAACCTTGGAAGTAGTTTAACATAATATGTATACACTTAACAAAATATTGTATAATAATATTATTTATACACACTATTGTCTACATTTCTTCTAATCTCTCCTTTAGCAGGTCAAGAAATTTTTTTTTTGAAAAAAGCAGTACCTTTGTAAAAAAAATTATAATAATGCATCTTCTTCTGTGTGTAAATTATAAAATAAATAAATTTCTAATTATTTCAGTTGCAAAATTCATGCAAAGCAAAAAGCTAACCAGCTTGGGCATGCCGACATACTTTGGCAAGGGCTCTCATGAGTCTAATGGAGTTACCTACAGATACTTGGTCATGGAGCGCTTTGGCAAAGATGTGTGGAGCCTCTTCACGGAAGCTGGAAAGTCATTCCAGCCAGCTACGGTTTTCCAATTAGGTTTACAAATGGTAAAGATTTAATTTATTACATACAAGCTATTTAAAAGCGGCAATATTTTGGCCTTATATTATAATAATGGCTTTGACGGCATAGTTAGCGCAGTGGTCGAGTGATTGGCTACTCTGCTGTTGCGGGATCGATTCCCGCATGGAAAAATATTTCTATAGTCTGCAGGAACACACCCACAATACACAAGTAATTCCTAGTGTGAGGCCAAATTTAAAAAAAAAGGTATTTATGATAATTTGTGTGGTCCACCACAAGTCCACAAACTTCTAATATTTAAACAAATTCTTTCCAAGCATTGATTGTGTAGCACTGACATAGCTATTATATTAAAAACCTAGTAGGTATGTTTATTTATATATATATATTTCCATTTTACCAGATAAGGCATGCAAGATGCTAATTAGTATCACATATATGTGCTATTACTTTTGTTTTGCAAACTTTGTCCTTGAATATGAGCATTCAACTCGGAACAAAAACTTGAATAAACTTAAACAGAATATAATTTAAAACATACATTACAACACATAAATTACTCGAAAACTGACTGGCACACGAAAAAAAACCAGCCATTACAGTTTACACCATCTCATCTCACAACTGTTGTAAAATTATGTTTTTTTTTCTTTTTTTTCCTTATTTAGCTTTTGTTATGCAATCAGTCCAATAACTATGAACAGATCTGTTGCCAAATTGAGAGGTGTGCAGTCAGGTCACCAAAGAGATTTACTTTTTGTATCTGGTAGCTTATTGCAGGTTACTCAACCTGTACAGGTCGATTATATTGATGTTTTTAATTTTAGACCACTAGCCAATTTGTATGATGTTGGAGACACTGTTTTGTGTGCCTTTGCATAGGATCTTCTTTCATCATGTTAACTTTTAGGTTAATGAACTTTTCAGATCCTTGGCCTTAAGAGAATTGGGTATTTGTTTCCAAAGTATTCCGAGGCACATTAGATTTTGTATATGTTGGGAGTCGCAGCTGGAAGCTTACAGTTAGATGCCATGTACTGTATGTACCAAGTAGTCATTACAGCCCGTGTAATGTATGTTTAGTGCATCTGTGGGGTCTAATGTGGTCTTCAAATCAGTTTGGTCGACAACATGACGCAGCTGTGATGCGTAGAGGGGTAAATGTTACATACGCTGTATTGGATGCACTCTGATCCTCCATTTTCTCATCCACCTTAGAATTTTCATAGGCTAGCTTTATTTGTAATTTTTTTTTCTCAGAAAGTGTCTTGAATATATATATCTCGATATGTGTTGTGCATTCTCGGCTCCACGCTGCTTTCGTACAGTCTGACCTGTTAGGGTTAACAGGTGGATGCTAAAGGAAACACCATTTTTAGTATTTCAATAATAATTGTGGAAGGTGTGTTTCAGTAATATTCAACCAATACCGCCTTGGTTGAATTTTGCCTACTGGTGTATCAAAATGAATTTTCATAATTCTGACTGACACATACTAAAAAACTTTTTTTTCAGTTAGACGTGTTAGAGTACATCCACAGTCGTGGTTACGTGCACGCTGACCTCAAAGGTGCCAATATGCTGCTAGGTCTAAAGAAGGCCAAGAACCAGGTGTACCTGGTGGACTTTGGCCTGGCTACGAGACTGAAGGAGGATCAGCCCTTCACTCCGGACCCGAAAAGCGCACATAATGGGACTATTGAGTATACTAGTAGAGACGCGCATCTGGGAGGTAAATATTAGAAAATATTGTTGTCTTGAATAAATTAAACTTAATAAACCAGTGCGCTTCACCTTCAACGATTGAATCACTGCTTACCATTAGGTGGAATCGCAGTCAAGCACTTAACTTATTGTGGGGCTGGCCCTAGCCAGAGCACTTCGACCCTTCTGTTCGTAAAACATTCTTCATATTGTGGAATGTCCACCATGTTTCCTATGGATTAGACCAAGTTGAAGTGGCATTGTCAGCAACATAATCCAGTGTCTATATATAAGCTTATTATCACAGGCCTATACCCACAGTCCCCATGTTGGGCTAGGGCTTGTAAAGTAGTAAAAAAAAATTAAATTGAAATAAAAGTAGTTTAAATCAATAAAAAAAAATGATTAGGAAATCTCTGATCGTAAACTTACATGTTACAAAACTGTTTATTCTGTTGTAGGTTGGTCTGAGGTTGTAGGATAGATCAACCAGATGTTTGTTCATCCAAAGGTTATGTTAAAACGTATCATCATCAACATTTCAGCCGAAAGACATCCACCGTTGGACATAGGCCTCCCCCAAGTGTCGCCATTACGACCAGTCTTGTGCGTCTCGCATACGTCGGATTATGCATACTGTATTTTACTCACACTCCCTATTCCCTTTCGCTCCAGAGCCCACAATGCGTGGAGATCTGGAGATCCTAGGCTACAACATGCTGCAGTGGTTGACGGGTGAGTTGCCTTGGGAGAAGTCTCTCAAGCAGCCCAAGACTGTGCAGTCTATGAAGGAGGCCTTCATGAAGAATGTCAGGAGCAGCATCAAGGATAGTAATGTACCTGGTGAGTTTGAAATGGTATAGATTTTTTAGAAAGCGGCAATTATCATTTTGCTGACTTTTTGCCAGAATTTGCATTCTGGCTATCACTCGCGTCATTTTATCATTAGGATAGCTTTGTGTCTAGTTTGTGTGATTAATCAAACTTTTTAATTTTCCAGAAGCCCTTATCAAATTCTTTGAATACATAAACACAATGAAGCCAAAAGAAGTCCCAGATTACAATAAGTGTCGAAAGCTGTTTGAGGACTATCTAAAAACTGAAGGCAAAACTAGAAATAGTACCCTAGATTTCTCTCCAAAGAAAAATAAATCGCCCGGAAAAGCCAGGTCACCCACCAAAGCAGCCCGATCCAGAATTATTGCTGAAGACAGCGACGCCTCTGATGAAGAATCTGAAGAACCACTGAAGGTTACCAAGCAGAATGGAGAACCGACAAAGAAACGGGGAAGGAAGCCCAAGGTAGTAGATGTGGACACAGAAAATGAAGTCCCAGAAAAAGAGAAAGTGAAAGTAACCAAAAAAATTGTGAAGAGAAAATCGTCAGAACCAGCCGTGCTGGTCAAAGTTAAAAAGACGAAATTGAACCCAGTGGCCACACCACCGGCTAAGGACAACCACTCCAACATCGCAACACAAACCTCTATTGAGAAACTAAGATACAGTCCGAGACTGAACTCCTCCAGACACGTATCCTTCGACAGTCCGATCAGCGAAATTGTCGGCGAAAATCATAAAGACAGTCAATCCATCAACTCAAGCGGAGACATCTTCGATGATTCCTTCACTATCAAAGAGGTTAAGGTTAAGAAACCTAAGAGAAAGTTGTTGTCAAATGAAGAGGTAATTGTGAAGAGGGTAGTTAGGAAAAAGGTGACGGCCGTCAAAAAGCCGGGCAGGTCGTGGAAAGACACGCCTACTGTTGTAAATGGCCGGTCGCCACCGAAGTAAGTTTACAGGTGGTAATTAATTTTAATCATAGTAATTATGGTCACATAGTACTTTTTAAACCTACCATTGACTGTGCAAGTTTGTAATTGAAAAATAATAAGGAATAGGTTTTCTGAAAAGCAAATGCGTAACAAGAATCAAAGATTCAAATCCTGTTTTCTTTGAAACTACATATCACCTGGTTTTTTAAGCGCGCATTGAGAATAAAATCACGTTCAAACACTAATATATTCTTGCACACCCAATAAACACAAATACTGAAACATTTGACGACAATTAATTAATAGTCTGTGCCATTAAACAATAATCCCACTTGATTAGCTTTAAAACATTTCCGTAATCTACCTGATACCTTGATTTTATTGATTGGTAAAGCGCAGGAAAACGTTAGGCTTTTGTTTGATTTTTTGGTCACAAGGCATACGGAAACTGTGTAGTTGACGACACGGTTGGCGCAGTGATTGAGTGGTTAACTGCTGCGCTGCGTGTCGCGGGTTCGTTTCCCGCATGGGACAAATATTTGTATGGCCTACAGATAAGTGTTCCAGGTCTGGGTATCTTGTGTATATGAGTTTACATGTTTGAGAAAGCACCCACGATTCAGGAAGTTATTCCTAGTGTGGGGCTACGTTTTTTAGAAAAAAAAGTCTATTACCAATCAACAAAATAAATCCTTCACTGTACCTTTAACATAATAATAATATATTTTTTAATCTTATCAGCTCAATGTTATCTGTTCTGTTGCAACAGATTCTGAGATTATTTTATGTGATTGTTGCTTTCTTTTCCATTAACCCTATGTAGTCCGCCATTTACTATTACGCTATATTGATATTCATATTCATCATATAGGAAAACATCTAGTATACTATTATATTTATGTGCTAAGATAATAATGCATATTTAAGGCTCAGTTAGTGGAACGAAAATTGTTGTGGCAAATTGTTAAACGCGCGTCAGCTGCTGTGGTTGGTTGAATAAATTTACGGCAGCTAATCGCGTCTCTTTTTTTTGGTAGGAAACCAAATGACTCCGCCTACTCGGTTGAAACGCGGAGTGTCAGATTTTTACTGACTGAAATCCTCCTGAGTTCCTTCAGATACCCTTAAGACCTGGTCGAATGCGCCGCCCGCTCGCCTCTTGCGAAGTGCGAGCGCTCATTTCATGTTTGTACTCGGCCCCTGCGCCGCCCGCGCGCCGCTGATATGATATTTTTAAATTTGGTGAATTTTCAGTCCACAAACTGAGTTCGATATCGTAGTTCAAATTTTTATAACTTTTTAAACATTTCTAACAATTAGAATAGAAGAACTGAATAACATAACCACTAGATTTCTTAGATGTGAATTTTATATATAAATTCTGATTGATTTATTAAAATGGATGAACAATAGGGTTATAAAGAACACAATTTATTACTTTATTTTTTCCACCGTAATACCTAATTATTTATAGTAGAATTGGTTTTAAACACAATTCGTACCTTCTGTAATAGTTTTAAGAGCCATAATCCAATGTCGCTGGTATATGTCAGTACCATTGTATTTCCCACCCTAATTGATACTTATTCTGTTATAATCATACAATTATTGAATACAATATTAATATTTTACTTAATTTTTTTAAAGTTATAACTCACTAAAACAGTTTGCAATCGTTTGTGTGTTATTGGACTGTTAAAAGAGAATTGATTTGAAATTATGGAAAGTTAATTGTTGATCAATGGTGTTAACTTGTTGTAAACTAATAATATTACCTGTAAGAACATCTATTACTAATTTCAATCATATGTACAAGTCAATAAAGTTGAGTTTTGTTTGTCTACCCTGCCCACACAAGTTGAATCGCATAATAGGCTAGACTGTTGTATTTGCAATCGTTACGTTTTAATAGTGAAGTATAGTCGTGTTTTATCATAAGCACGCTGTTTTAGTGAGCGGCTTTGGTGTTGATATGCATTTGTTTTATTTGTGTGTGATCATTATGTAATTATTATGTAAAATAAACAGTATTTCTTTATTTTCTAGTTTTATTTATTGTACAAACCTTCTTTGATAATCGCTCTTTCTATTAGTGATAACTACATCAAGATCCGACGCATGTATTTTTTTACAGGAGTTATAAATCCTATAGCGCGGGTGCGCTCGCTTACAAACATAAAATTCACACGCACACGAGAACTTAGACCCGAAACAAGCATTATGTATACCATAAAAATGTTTGTTTATTGAACCAACTAGACAAGCAGCGCGGCAATCAATCGTTCAACCATTGCGCCAATCATAACGTCAAAAAAAGAAAATCCACGGTAACTAAAAAAAATATTATTTCTAAAAAACTTATTATTTTTACATATCTTCATAGAAAATAATAATAATAATAATAATTTGTGCTAAATAAATATCACGTCTAATTATTAAACAAACATGCATCATAGGTGTATTGTACATTATTTTCATGAATAATCAAAAGTATCAACACCGTTTAAGCGGCGTACAGCTAGGGTGAGATTTTTTTAATTTGGCCTCCTTTTTGTTGTGCCAGCTTTCGTTGGCCAGAGTCTATCACAATCTTCTCGTACCTAAGAAGACAGTATCATCATTAGTACGCAATGATTCGTAGAAACAAATTCTAGGCTTTCCAGCAATCTCGATGAGCCAGTGTTTTAATATGTCGGCCTGAAACAAACCATACAGTCTTACAAGTTGGTCGTAGTTTTCTGGTACTGGATCAAGCACATTATGCAGTTTATCGCGCAAGTCTTCAGAAGCTTTTCCAGCTGATTTTATAAAACTTGATTCTAACGTGTGAAAGGATCCACGGTCGGTCTTAGCAGGCCATAGATTTATGCAGAGTTCTTGGTATTAGCAGGCGCACTGTTTTCGAGCAAAGAAGGATGACTAACCCCGCTTCCACTGTCTGCTGTTGAAGAATTTTGAAACCTTATCGTCGTGTTAGATTAGGTTAGGTGAAACAGCTTTGGTGTGTTATTAACTACATTAAACTTGTTAAAAAATAAACGGTCACCATCATTTTGACATTTGAGAAAAACCCTAGAGTGTAACTTGGAACGAAACTGAAAGAAACAATAAATTAATAATTAGGGGTCCGGTGTAGCAGTAGCTACACTACATCGGACAAGCCGCCGCTAGGTAGTCAAAATACAAATGTCAAAACGGGCCTTTTATTTTTTGTCAACTTTAGGCATAAACTTGCGTTTTATTGTTAGTTCTTATGAATGATCAAGTTACGCAGGTGCAGTTATAGACCCTAACAGACTAGCAGCGGTTCAGACAGGTGCTTCCACCATCCATTGGCAGTCAAGAGTAAGGTAGATAAGGTTCTAAACACTACGGGCATAATAAATAAACAAATACGCAAATCCAAAGCTTTTATTTTTCTTTTTATTTACAATTATATGAAAGTAAACAAAATTTAATGTACCAAAGAAATTAGATTTAGATATTTTTATATAATTTAACGGCGGACACGCCGACCGAGTGGCACGCATCGATCAACGAGTCTATAAACACGATTGACATTGTGATACTTTATAGTGCACCGACTTGTAACTGCCAAGTGGACTGCCAAGCTGTACTGACTCAAAGTGCGCGTGGCGTACGCACTTAACTAAATGAAAGACATGTTTCTTTTCAGAAACAAGTTTGCAATCCAGTTCGCTAGTTACAAGTGCAGAGGTCGCGAACAACGTTGCAAGTTACAAAAGCTATGACTACAGCTAGTTTTATCGTACGCTCAGTGTGGTGATGTTCACTATACTATAACAGATTGTGATATGCGCGCACGTCTCACGCGCCACGCAACGATACTTCACATTATCTACACGGCAGTAGGAGCGGCTAAGCTATCATCGACTAAAACACAAAACGGTAGCACCATTTGTAAAAAAATATAATTTTTTTTTTCAATTTAAGAACAATAGAGTGCCTCATCGTGTGGTGATCGCGTCGTGACCGTGTGACGGCCGCGACTCTGCAAGCGCTCGCGGCGTAGCGTGGTGACTCATCCCAGGTACTAAACCACTATTATACTAACTGTTCTAGACGTTACAATAGTTAAACTTATATTTAAACCTTATAAAAAACCTTTACGCCGTTTACAGGAACATTTTTATGCAAAAATTCTGTTTAACTTGCAATGGGACTAGTATAGATTTCTTAAAAAAACAACTCCATCTTGTCATGACGTAACACGCGGAGTTTGGTAAATTATTTTGTATATTTTTTTTAATTATAAATATATTAAAATAAGGCCGCATTCACACTAGCTTTCGATGTCGCATAATACAAGTCTCACCAATGTAAATGTAGCCAAAAGCTCCTTTTAGAATATGCTTGAAGTGAATATCTCTTGTAAACCAGCTTTGTGACCTTGCTGTGTTGGCGAAGACAGGGCATGCTCGATCACGGACCTCACAGAAGCAGAGTACTGCATCCCAAATGAAGACTCCAAACTTGTATAATTTATCTAATTTACAAACGAACATACAATCAGCTAAGGAGTAAATCACAAAATGCAAATCAAAGAACTTTTCTATTACAATACTCAAATCATGAATAAAAATTTGATAGGTATTGCTAAAAAGCTAAGAAAAATAACATTTAATGCAAATCTGCCTGCTCGTAGCTCGAAAGCTTGCCCAAAATCAATCAGTTTGACATATTTACTGAAGAAAATTAACATATTTTAAAAGGAGATTCTATTCAATGTTCTACACAACGCTATCATCTGTACCCGTCTATCCTTACACCTATGTTAAACTCAACACTTCTTATGCTACGTGGAATAAAGTAAATGTATAATATAATATACAATATATATATATATATAAATATTAGTGTTACAATATGTATCTAAACATGGTACTACGTAACTGCGAGGTGGCACTAGCAATCTGCGAATTGGTTTATCTAGAGTAGCTGGTTGAGATGTCCAGGACGCTCCTGGATTTTATTAAAATTTGTCTTCAGTAACAAATTATAATCAGTGAAAAGATATATTGGGTATCTTTCCGTTCTATTACCAGACTGTGAGGAAGCCAGAAAGGTATTTAATTATTTTTTTTTTAATTTCGACTCTCAACCAGCATTTTACAGACAACCGCTCAAACAAAGAGCGAGTATTTCGTTCTAAAAAAACATTAAAATACAAAAATGTAAAACAGTGGCCTTGCCAAATTGTACTATACTACTTTACGGTCCGTTTTATACAACGTTGATAACAGCGCTGATGAAGGGACTAATATCGTTCGGGCCTTAGGAATATCATCTTTATGTTGGAGTTTTCGTTATTATAAAAAAGATCTGACTTCTGTTTTGCATAAGCATTTTAGCTCTCGAGGGTAGGGATTCAAATTTCAACATTATCTTTCATGTGGAATTGAAACTATTTTTGCATACATATTGAAAAAAAAAAACGCTATGATTATTTTTTATTTTGCAATAAAGAAAACTCCTACATTTCACAAACCATGAACACATTCCTAAGCAACAACTATTATTCTATAAAAAAAAAACTTGTGCTGATTTTCATCTGGCATACTTAAAGCTTACAGTACCTAGTTACAGTAAAATCAGAGAGAGAAGTCTTCTCCGTTTCACACGAGACTTCTCGCTCTTACATACGCGGGAATAAATAACATTTTTCTTTTTTATTATAAAAAATTTGGTGTTGACTCAGTCACGCATTATTATACAGGTCCCATTACTTTTTTACTAAATCGAGTGCGGCCAAAGGAAGCTTGTTTTCTATTACTACGTTACATTGGTTTTAGGAAGTATTTGAACACAGGAGGCTAGTCGATTGCGTAAGTCGGAATGTAGAACATTCTGGTTTTATTTTTTATCGATTGATTTTTTGTGAGGCGCGTTTGTTTTTGGTTTGCAGGGTGTGCTGAGAAAAGTTTTGATTTAAACAAAACTCTATGTTGTAATAAGGAATAAAACGCATTATTATGAATAGAGCTATAGATTCAAATGGCATGAACTGAAAATATAAGTTGACTTAAAAATCTACACAAATTCACTGCTTGTTCTGTTTTATTATATTCTCACAGACTTTTCCCAGCACACAGCTTTTATAATTGCACTTATTTAACAGAAACCGTCGAAACTTGAACTATGATACAACGATCGTCTACAGCTATGTCCGTATTAGTTAACGATACAATTTCATCTACTAGACAACGAGGTTGCGTTGTCGCTGCCTTCTCTTGTTACCGAAGCTTCGCGGGCTTGCGATTCACATAGATTCTGCTTTTGTAACTTTGGGAATAACATGGAATACAATAATGAAGAATAAAACAAAACCATTCTATATGTTGCACACTATAACACTATATCCAATATGTATATATTGTCTGGTACATCTCTTATATTGTAATCACGTTAGGAAAATAGTGACTCATCTCACTTCACTCAATTGTCACTCAGCTTAGCCATACCCCTTGACCAAATAGATCACAGCAAATTAGAAAGTCGTGTTCACATTGCCCAGTTGATGCAAACCCTTCAGATAGAACGGACGTGTCTTTTGTCAATTTTAAAAATGAATATATCTGAATACATTCGTAAAAATAAAAGTAAAAATCTGAAGATTATGATTAATTTTTAAGGTTTAATTTTTACTCCAGTATGAATACGTCGTTACTTTGCAATCGCACTGATGAGTCACTATATTCTTAACGCGAATAGACTGTAGTACAAAATTTCATACTAAAATTGCTCCTCTTAGTTTTAGTTAGGGGTGGAGAAATCAATTTTAGTAACTCTAGTATGACTGATTGTGGAAAGAAGTTCAAAATTAAAATAAATATGTGTGATTAACAATTACACGAAAACTTGACTTTAACACAAAAAAATAATAACTTGAACGTAAACACTCTTTAGTGGACAAAATAAAATATTCGACTTACTTAATGCTAACGTCCGTTTAAAATATAACATCGCAACGAAGCCCCGTAACAAGATAATAATTAATAGTAAAAATAATAATATATAATATCGAGCTATGTGTTAAAATGACAACGTATATGTTTCTTTAAAAATATTCCTATAATGTTTCGGATATAAACAGCAGTTATAAGATAAAAACAGATTTGTATTGAACACATAATTTACGTAGATCAGGTTATTTGAGCTTACTATTTATTTCGATAAAGAAATTGAACTATTATGTATTATGAATTTCGTAGTTTTGAAGTTTTAGCTTTATTTGAGTTTTGTTGCAACGGAAATGTAGCTTTTTATAACATTCAAAAAAAGGAAAGTTAAGCCTCTTGTCTCCTATTTTTCTGTTATTATATATGTTTATTATGTATATCTGAAAGATGTCTTACTATCATGAGATTGCTACGAAAAAATTTAATAAATGGATGATTTTACTATGAGCATGCTCAAATAACTGATTCTAATGATTGTCTAAGTTGACTGTCAGCTAGACGAGCGATCGTTTAATTTGAACACGATCACTTATCGAACCGTAAAAATGTTCCGTTCGGGATTTTTTCTATTTACTTTCAAACATCACCTTCTCCAAATATCAGATATCTACATATTGACATAATACTTTATTTAAATCTAATAACATTTCTGTATTGTATCGATTTGGCATATTATAGGCTAACATCAGACTTCTAACGCCCGTTTTGACAGCTCTCTTCACAAGCAGTCCATGTAGGTCAAAACGCACATTATTTGATATTTAGCTGATTTCAGCCACTTAAATGTTGACTATATCTCAATAATGTTTACTTTTGTTTGATATAACCACGAACGGAACAAATAACTGCAGATAACAAACAAATAACAGTGTAGAAATAACAATTATATCGTGTTTAAAATTGCACAGAGTATTCTAAGAACACAGTAGGCAGTATGTCTCCGGAACATAAACATGTAATGTACCTACTACTGTTAGGCCTCTCTCACAACCGTGGCTTTACAATTATTAATAAAATTTACTTTTAAAGTTCACGACGGAACCAACACATCAACACTTCACTGAAACATTCCCGTGCACGAATATTATAATTTTATTTCTTAATGATTTTTTCCGCGATTGTACTAGAGAGATTTACTAAGATCTAAAGAAATAAATATTTAATTACAAATGAATAAAATAACATGATAATGTATTAATTAATTTAGTGAAAACTTCTGGAGTTAGACTTAGTATAATTTCTTATAGTGTCATATTATCATATATTTATATGTTTGCTACACAAACGTATCACTGAAGTCTCATAACAATAATAATAAAAATGTAATATGAATAAAATTAATAACAAAATTTACGTACTATTATATAGTAACAGAAGCAAGCGACACCGAATCTAATACGAGTTACAGGCAAGCCTAGAAGATTGTATCCTAAACTAAATTATTTCACTATGTATACTTTATGATACATTCTTAACAAGAGTATATTTAGATATACATCTTCTAGACTTGCCTAAAAATAAGTGAAGGATATTGCTCTGTATAGTATACTATCAAACTGCTTCTAAGATACAGACTGACGATGAATGATAAAGCAGCGGTGATCTATCACTTGTGACCATTGAGGTGGACCAAATCTTACTACAAATATTTTTATTAGATTATAATTAAAAAGTACCATCATGGTAGTAACAATAAAAAACTAAAAAAATGTCTTAATTCACATTTCCATGAATCAACTCATAATCATAAGTTATTTACACTAATTTAGTTTTTTTTTTTTTTTTGTGTAATGAAAGCAGTTTCTTGTCGTTGCATTTTCTAGTTTTCCTCTTGCTTTACAAATTTTCTGTTTTGATTTTTTTTTTATCGAAATTTATTTTATAATTTTTTCTGTCTCACCTCAACGGTTACATTAGTTAATGCGACGTGCACGCCGGTCGTAAGTGCTATCCATCAACACTGCATCTATAACGCACAGCGTGCCTACAAGTCTCATGTCGATAAGTCGAACTTATTACTTAAATCGAAATTATAAACAGAAATTGATGACGAAATGCAACTTGCCATTGAACAGAGGTCTTACCAAGATATGTTAAAATATCAAGTATGCGTCTTTGGTGTTTTGTCTACCTGGGAGGACATAAGACGTATTGAGTTGGCAAAGAGCGCCATGTCACAGCTGAATCGCGTCTGGGTCAACTGGAACATCTCGCGTAAGACCATGAGAAAGCTCGTCACCACCCTCATATTCTCCATCTTCCTGTATGGTGTAGAGACCTGGACCCTTAAAAAAAGTTGATCGTTGCCGGATTGACGCTTTTGAGATGTGGTGTTGGAGGAAAATGCTTGGAATCCACTGGACAGAGCATCGGACCAACGACTCTATAATTGCCGAACTCAAGTCACCCATGAGACTCATCACCATATGCCAAAGAAGAATCTTTGATTTCTTTGGCCACATTGCCAGAAAGAGAGGTGATAACCTGGAAAAGTTGCTACTGACAGGAAGAGTAGATAGGAAAAGACCCAGGGGCAGGAGTCCGACTACGCTAGGAGTCTACGCTGGTCTGACCAAATCCGTGCTACATTGGAGACCACAGTCTGCGAAGCCATTCACATCGCCGAATATAGGACAGCATGGCGAAATATAGTCCACAAGAAAGTTATTCGTCGAGGTCACGACCCTCAGAATTGAGGATAAACGACGCAAAGAGAAGGAGGATCAAGCCTGCGAGCAAGAAAGTGGGACGGAGCTATACACCCTATATAGTTCCATCCCTTTCACAGTTTGCGTTACAAGGATTGAACTAGACTATTAAGGCTGGATAGCATGGGCTAATAGTATTATACAATATATGTAAATACAAACGGCAATGCAGCAGGCTTCAGCTGGAGATGGCTGGATGAGCTAGACTCGATTTTAAAAGATTAGCCTACAATGTCGATAACAGCGTAAGCAATAAAGGAGAAAACTGAAGGACTAGGTGATGGAGGGAAGGTAGGTCTTTGCCCTGTAGTGGGACCACATAGGGTTGTAATATAATAAGTAGTATAAGCCATCATTATATTTACTTTGGGCAATTTTCATACATAATATTTTATGAATATATCTAAACACCTTCAAATCATTGACGTCCATTAGCGACTATAGTATATTCGCAGCAAGAAAATAGTGACTCATCGTTGTCTGTTACTCGGCTTAGACACACCTCTAGAACAATTAGATCACGGTAAAATAGAAAACCGTGTTCACAATGACCAGTTGAAGCAAGTGCTTCAGACAGCACGGAAGCTGTTTTAACAATTGTAACAAAGAATACCTTATCTATTCGTAAAAATAACAGTGAAAATTCTGTCGATTTTGATTATATAATTACTTAATAATATCATTATTTCAAAATACAGTATCGTGAAAAGTTTGCTTTAATATTAATGGTCTCACTTTTTAATCCAGTATGAATCCGTATTTACTTAACAGTTGAACTGATGCGTCACTATTTTCTTAACGCGCATAGACTATAGTGTATTACTTTTTCTTTTTTATTAGCCTTTACGGCCCCACTGCTGGGCAAAGGCCTCCCCTAAGTCCAGACATTGCCTTGAACCAGAAAATATTTAATTAGAACCAAAAAAATATCCAATGTAGAACTTTGTTCGACTTGTCGACATGCGACGTCAAAACCGCGACAAAAGATTCAGTCTGACGCATTAATTTGACACATTCACAGCTTAAGGATACGGCAACCGAATTTTACTATCGCTATGGGCCATTCTGGGCCTAATGTCACTAGGCTTAACTTAAATGGCAGTCGGCTACATAAGTAGGAGCGTCTTTTCGCTTTCGCGGCACACCCGACACTGGCAAACAGTTAAATTTCATCAAACTGTTGCAAAACACTTGAACTTCTGAAGACCGTTTCAAAACTGTAATGTCTAGTGTTGAAACTTTCGTGACCACCCATTGTAATTGCGCACAAATGTAAAGTGTGCACACACATAACGGTCGAACCCACTACCATAAGGGGCACTTTCATAGGAAGCTGGTAGTTTTGCTAGCACTTATGAGTATTGAACGCTGATTGGCGCAGACAGTTTTCATACTTTTTTTAAGAACCAGCTTCAGTAAGCGCTTCACATCAGTCTGTATCTGATTTGTTTGGTGTCGTTTCATGCTGGAAAACTTGCACCAGCTACTAGCACTATACACAAATGAACCCTTACATCGTATGTATGCGCAAAAACAATGGAGAAACGTGTAATTTAAAATTGGAACACGTATAGGACGTCGCCCATCAGTCCATGTGTAGTGCGGGCCGGGGGCCAGCCTCGGGCGCCTACGTGGCGTCGGCGGCGTGCAGCTTCTCGCTGCGGAGGAAGTCGATCTGCGTGTAGGCTTGCCGCGGCGCCGCGGACGGCTGGCGGCGCGGCTCCAGGTCCAGCGCGGCGTAGTTGAGCGGCCCGGGCGCCGCGCAGCCGAGCGGCCCGGGCGCCGCACAGCCGAGCGGCCCGGGCGCCGCGCAGCCGATCGGCCCGGGCGCCGCGCAGCTGATCGGGCCGGGCGCCGCACAGCCGAGCGGTGCGGGCGCCGCGCCCAGGCTGAAGCGCGCCGCCGCACCACCGGCGCCGGCACCCGCCAGCACTAGAGTTGCGCACGTTGCTGTATCAGCTGTCAACAAACATTTTGTTTAATGTGCTTTCTTGTCGCAAGAGAGTACCGACTGTCGCTATTGTTAGTTACCGAAAAAGCAGCTCTCGAGAATATAAATGTAATATATATATTTTTTTAATTAATCAATAAATCTGAAAAGGGTTTATTATTAACAGCAGAAAGTACAAAGAAATAATTACCTGTAGCAAAAAAGAAATCTCACCTCTAGTGTCAATAGGGTCAGGTACCCTCGCGATAGTCTTATTAGCGGTGGGGTTACAGGACAGCTCATCACCACAAGGCTCCGGGGTCTTGGGCGGCGCTGCTGACAGTGCCAGCGTCACGTACTGCGGCGACACCGACACCTCGGGGCTGCGCCGAGGCGCTGCCACCGGCATGTCAGGGCTCCGCCGACCATCCTCGGAGATCTCTCTCACTGTGCTTAACGGGTGGTGAGGGGGGTCTTCTTCTAGGGTTTCGGTGGTGTCTATGAAAGAAAGAGATTATTGCCTGACACTGTATATCTGTTTTTTTTTTTTATGAATGTTGGTGGATATCTGTGTGTGTTGTAGGTTTTGTTAGAAAATAATTATACAAAGTACATAAGCAGTCTTGGGTTTTATTTCTACTCCAAAGATGACAACTTAACCAAAAAATCGCAACAAACAGTTTTTACGGTTATTCTATACGAGGTAAGGCAAATTGTTTATACAAAGAAGAAACAAAAATGGGCCAAGAATTGTGCCCTGGGAGACCCATTTCGGTAGTAGAAATGGGTCTTCCAGGGCGATCTTTTTTCCGTTCATGTCAACTCTGAGTCCTTTTACTCAAGTATAAAGTAAGAAAATCTAGGGTTGAGTTTCGGATATCGCAATGATGTAGTTTCTTGATTAAAGTTTTATGAAGAACGCAATCGAATGCCTTGGATAAATTGCAAAAGATGTCTAGAGCATCGCAGGAGGAATTTGAAAAGATTGCTAACACTAAAATAGTTATATGATTAGTGATGTCAAATGTATTAGTCGCTTTAAACAATGATATTTTACTATTCCTCATCTAGTCAGGAAATTCAGTACAAGTATTGTCAGTATGTTTACGTTTATTGTTGTGTTTTCGTGTCTATATTGCATAAAGTAGTAATAACAGAGTCAGCCATACCTATACCGTCTTGCGGCGAGGCGGGCGAGTCCAGCGACATGTCGAAGAGCGTCTGCGAGCCGTGCGGCGTCACGGCGTCGCGGCGCCGCGCCGGCTCGGGCGACGCGGCCGGCGGCGGCGGCGGCCGCGCCGCCCCGATGGCGATGGGCCGCGTGGCCGCGCGCCCGTAGTTCATCTCCACGTAGCCGTCGGGCGTGGCCGGGCTCTGGCGGACAAACATCGTTATTAATATCGCTTCGATATTTATAGGCACCCTCCTTTGAGTCCAATCTATATAATCTAATCTTTTATTTATGACTCAAAAAATATAGCTCATCGGCATAGTACAAGTCTTCCAACACATTGGATATTCCTCACTATATCAACAGCGACAATTGTAATAAATGCGAAACATAATTCCTTCGAGCAATTCAACGCAATTTCGAAGCGAAGTGGCTTGAATGGAATAGACTTTTTGGGGGCCGAGTCACCCGGGTCCGTAGGAGAATACCTGAAGCAAGTCCCTACACGTAGTCCCCGGGTGGTGCTAATCAGGTGACACTTACTGGTGGTAGGTTTCGACCGTTGGCTTGCGTCCACCCACTGAGCAAAGACGTAACGCCAAACGGCCTGGCCGTGTTCCGGTATGATGCTCAGTGTAGCCAGTCTAGAGGAGTTGGGTCGAAATAGCTGTTCCAGCGCAAGCAGACCATCCTGGGTCGTGCTGATATGGAGGATTCGAGAGGGTAGCGGGATCTGAGGCACGGTTGCCGCTGGCCGACCGCAGGTAGCTGGGGGCCCAAGTAATGTGCTAGCCACACATGAAAGGCTGCCCCGCCAACTGTCGAAAAATCCTAGAATACGCCATCGTGCTGGTTGGCGACCAAACGAAAGGGCCCAATGGACATTCCCGGGGGGGCTCGGGCGTCCCCGCAGTCTTCAGACTAGTTCCCCAATGATGTCGTCCTTTCAGTGCGTGCCTGAAGGTTAGCTGCGTGGAACCTCATTTCACTTCCTTCTCCTCTCCTCCCTTCACTCAAATAAAAAGGAAAAGTAAGAATCAAGTTAAACAGCGGCTGCACTCCCTCTCTCACAAAGTGCACCTCACTAACATACGAGGTCTGCACTCCAATCTCGTCGCAGTCCACCACCATCTCAAGACTGAAAAACCAGCTCTCTTCTTCCTTTCGGAGACGCAGATCAGAGGTCCGTCAGACGTGTCGTACCTTTCTTACCCAGGTTTTACCTTGAGCACAATTGCAAACAACGGGCGGGTGTATTTATGTACGCCCGGGACGACATCTGTTATCGGCGTCTCCGTAACCTTGAGGACTCCAGGTTTTCGACGCTTTGGACTTTGGTGGACACAGGCCTAGATAAAATAATCTACGCTTGTGTCTACCGCTCGCACAGCGGAGATCAGGAGACATCTGGGCTCACACAGCATTTGAGTGAGGCGGCGGATGCGGCTCAGCAGCGGTACCCTTCTGCCCAATTGGTGTTACTGGGGGATTTTAATGCCCACCACCAAGAGTGGCTTTTCCCGTACCAGTCCACAGACCACGCTGGGCGAGAGATGCGAAAGCTAGCGCTAGCATTAAATCTCACCCAGCTGGTCCAGGGGGCAACGAGGGTGCCGGATGTGGATTTGCACACAGCCAATTGCCTGGACCTTCTGCTGACAACAGATCCAGACCGCTACTCTGTGTCGATATGTTCGCCTTTAAGCAGTTCCGACAACTGTCTGGTTAAGTCTGTGTCTGTCTACTCCCCGCCCGATCCCAGCTCTAGAGGCACACGGCGGGTTTGGCGATACAGGTCAGCAGATTGAGATGGCTTGCGGTCTTTCTTCGCATGCTATCCTTGGCAGCCCACTTGCTTTTCTTCAGATGATGCTTCGTCGTGTGTAGATGCCGTGACGGATGTGTTGCGACAGGGGATGGAGTACTTCATCCCATTCTCTGACGTAACAATGTCTGGCCAAGCTCGTCCATGGTTTGGCGCCGAATGTGATCGCGTAGACGCGCTTAAGCACGCCACCACGCCAAGCGTTGCGCCACCGGTACATGGTATACATCCCACCCATACGCACAAAACATTTTAAGAACACATTTATTATGCGTACAGCCAAGGAGTGGAATTCCTTGCCGGAGTCTGTGTTTCCAGATAGCTACAACTTAGGGGTCTTTAAGTCAAGAGTGAATAGGCTACTTCTAGGCAAGCCTGCTCCATCGTCGACCACATCATCGCTTGCCATCGGGTGAGATGGTGGTCAAACGCGTGCCTATCATTAATAAAAAATAAAAATAAAAACAATTGATACTCTAAATGCATATAGACCGTGCGGCGATGAAGCGATCGCGACCAATTAATTTGATATTTTCGCGCATGTAGTGTGCAGCTCATCTAACCTTATATTTGTTACTGCACACACCAATGTATGGTATTATTACACGAATCGTTACATTGAACAGTTCTCTTTTCTTTTGCGTACATTACTCCAAAACAACAAACTTTTACGATGCGATGACTTGTTTTATATAAATTACGACTAAAGCGCCACGACTTCTTGCGCACATAGGACTTTAAAAAAAAATACAACCGTAACTAAACAAAAACAATTAAAATTATAAAGAACATGTACATCAATCCCTCTCACAATACTTCTGACATGCCAATAAAATTATCTCTCGTTATTCTGCCGCATCGCTTTGAATTCACGTGAACCGCATCGGATCGCTTCGCAATCTCAATCGCGCAGAATTGCCCACGTAGAACGCCGCATAAAAAGAAAGAGTCGCAAGGAGACAGCCTTGGCGGACTTGGTCCGGTTTTCTCCCGTTTCAGTTTTTTATGCATAATTGCGAAGTAAGTGAATGATTAGCCCACAGTACCTTGTTGCTATATTGTCTATATGTGGAAATATGTGTTGCTTGCCTGTTCTATCCCACTAATAGCAAAGGCCTCTCTCCACTAAGTTTTACATTCAAAATATAAAGACTAAAATACGGCAGTGGCAGTTAGGAGATGATCAGTCTCAACTGACGGCGTCCGTTCACTAACATGACTCGTGGATCAGCATCCACGCGTATCAGTAATAAAATATCGATAATTTTGACGGGAAAATTAAGTGGCAAATTTGACAGGTAGAGAAAGCATTGATATTAGGTTCTCTACCCACTAAATATAAAGTTTAAATGAATAAATAAGTCGCTAGAGCTTACCGGTGTGGCGGGCGTGAGGGGCGGTGGCATCGTGGTCCGGGGCGGAGTCCTGGGGCGCTCCCCGGGCCGCATCTCCACGTAGCCGGCGTTGTTGCGTGGCGACATGTCGACGTATTCGTCTACGTTGTTCTTGGGTCGAGGCTCCACGAAGCACGCTGTTGGCGGTGTGCGGGAGATAACCTTTGCAAAAGAGTTATATTGATATTAAAAGATTTGGGAGACTGCAGAAGGAGAGTACAGGCTAGATAAAATAATAATGAAATAAAACTTTCGAGATGTGATACTCCATGACATGTTGAAAAGGGACAAACAGCATAATTCGATGTCTTGATGACCCAGTACAAACGCGTCTGTCGAGGAATGACGAGGAGACCAAAAATAAAGAGAGAGGATTGTACACTTGGCGTCAATCATTATGGTATTTGCAGTAAGTCCTATCATAAAAAATGCGAATCACAGTCTCAGGAAATTCAGACCTTTAGCGTGCCGGCCGGCCGCGACCCCACAGAGCACTTACCCTATTAGCCGGCGAGTTGTTGGAGAAGTCGATCTCCATGTGGTCCTCCGTGGAGGGGCGCGCGTGCGGGTGGCGCGGCGGGCGCGCGCGGGCGCCCACGCTGTAGGCGCGGTGGCGCGCCTCGGGCGGCGCCGTGCCGGCCGGCCGCGACCCCACGCTGTAGGCACGCGGAGGCCGCATCTCCATACCGATATGTGACGTTGCCGGCTCTAGCTGGTACTCGCTAAAAATGTTAAAGTTATTACAAAACAGATAAAACAGCAACCAAAACAAAAGATTATCGAATCGGCAAATGAGAAAAAATTCTAGCAGTTTCTATTTCAGCTTCGGTTCCATTGAGTATTCTATAGTCATTCAAATACAGAAAGTTTAGTACAAGTGCACGTCCGAAGCACTTTCCTAGCTATTGGATCATGTTGAAAATAGACAGCCTTGAGGCAAAATTAGCATTTTTGCTTACAATATTTATAACAAAAATATACAAGTGTCTGAAGTGACACAAAAATTCATGTTATAAACGAAGAACTATTGTACTTGCCTAAATCTAGGGTCCGTGGAAGGTGTTCCGCTGCACAGTGAGCCACTCGAAGCGGAGATGAGACCGGCCATGTGGTCATGTCCGGGTGCCATGGGGAGGTAGCCCGCGCCAGCCTCGCCGACCGACGACGTCCGCGAGTGGGCTACTGACCCGGCACCCATTAGTGATGAACTGGGAATTTGATGTAGTTGAAGTTTAAAACTGTGAAACAGTGTGGGTTTGTTGAAGAGTTAGTGCGTTGTAATGTTATCAAATGCGACTTTGACATTATTACATTTACACTATTCTTGTGTATTGTATTGTATGAATTAAAGTGTATACGCGTTAAGAAAATAGTGATTCATCGTTGTCACTCAGCATTTAACACAGAGGCACACACAATAAAGATTAAAGTACAAAAATTAAAAAAAAAAGACAACATTGTGCGCCTCACGGCTGCGCAATTCCTTTTCAGCATGATGCTAGACAACTACGTAGTAGTTACCTCACATTGGTTTTTAACTGAACCTTATGGTGCGGGGCCCAGCCTCGGCCAATCGCCATTGTTTAAACGGGGTTTCTCCGTTTACAATGGCTAGGGATGGCGATTGGCCGAGGCTGGACCCACGTGTAAGCGGGTCATAACTTTGAATGCACGGATCAAATCAGAAAATAAGGGAGTCCTACCATGATTTTATGTCATTGTTCCTACTCTTTAAACCTGAACGGCGTAACCGACACTAACCTCATAAAGTCTCTGGATATGTCGCAACAGTCTGGTTCCTCGGGGATGCGCGGCGTTCGGTACCAGTCGCTGACCGCGTCGGGCTCGTCACGAGATACATCCAAACCTACAAATTTCAATCAATTGTAGGACTGGAGACAGGAACAAAACTTCATATTCGTTTGGATTTAAACAAAAAACATTTTTTTATGTATGTTCCCCGATCACTCGTACACGCCTGCAAGCTTAGACAAATGACTTTTATCTGGTAATGACATTACCTGTACTGTACGTGTACTGTTCTTCAAGATACAGGATTTTTCCTAGTTTGGAGGACAGTGATCTCACTTATGTGAAATAGCCACTGTCATTTTTAGTGTTTCCTCATGGATGTTACTTAAAGGCTAATCTTATTTGCGCAATAAAAGATTACATACTTACTCACAGGCAATGACGGTCATTGCATTTTGTACATAACGTTTGACGGAAACGCTAACAGAAAATTCATTTATCTAAGTCTTGGAAGATTCTACTTTTGCGAAACGGTACACTTTCCAGTTTAAAACGGGCACACCTTCAAAGGTAGTTAGTTGCTTACCATCAATTTCCGGGTACCTCGGTGGCGCCCTGTCCACCTCAAACGACGAACTGGCTCGAGAAGGCATACTAACGCAGCGGTTACGTAGCGTTTCCGCGTCTGTAGGCAAACGTCATTCATGCTTAGACATTAGTGTTGGTGGAATATGAGGTCTATGTTGTCGATGTAAGGTTTAGTTTGAGCTGTGTTTTGTTTTAAGGAAGGCTATAGTGTTGTAATGTAAAATAAATTTTATTTTTTATGTCTTTTGAGTTCAATTTTGTATGAAGTTTTATTGGTATTTGAGCATGGTATTGTTTTGTGATTATAAATTTGTATAGACTTGTGAAAGGCAATTGCAATTTAATTTGGAAAGGTTAGGATTGTGTAATATTTAAATTGTAACTTTGTTTAAACGTGAAAAAAGCTTAAATTCTCGCTTTATTTGGCTTATAAATCTGATATCCCATATGAGCGTGCTTGTGTCTTCCGCTAAGCACCTAGTAAAGTGTGATAAGCCAATTGCAACTTTATAGGAGCGTGATGAAGGCTATATTTTGGCAGAATAAAATTTAAGATAGGATTGTCTTGCATACTAAGCGCTTATACTAAGAAGGACTATATTTTTTTCTATCTTTGATTTATTAACTTTCTTTTGTCTTTTATTATGGACATAAAAAAGGACAAAAATATATTAGCATCATATGTCATTCTCCAATGGGTATTTTTGTTAAAAAATGTTAGTTATAAAGTAACCTTATTGCTGTTTTTGGAGAATAAAACCCAAGAATTATTTATTTGCAAGTTGGATGTTTGAGGTAAACTTGTTTAGTGTGTTTTTAGTCCAAAAAGGTTTTCTACAGGGGAAAATATTTTACATGCCTCAAGTTTGTTAAAATAAATATATTGTACGAGCAAAGCTTTAGAATAAAGAAACAGATTAGGTCACAAAGAGATTACTTAAAGTATAAATAATTAATAATGAAATAGGTAAAGGAGAAATTAGCAGAAAGAAAATTATTTTATGAAAGGCTATATATTTATGAAAATGCTTATAATATACAAAAAAAAAACGCCAATATATTATTATATATTACCAAAAAGCAAAATAGTTATTTAGCAGTTTTATTAAAATACATTTTTTTTTTTAAATAATAAAATAATAAATCAAGAATATTTTTTTATTCAGAAACAGTGTACTGCATTTTGTTATAGCTTCTTATACTCACCTGATTTTACTATAAATAATTCTGTATAATACAGGAATTCACATTACAATTACAACGACACAAGAAAGCGAACAGAAAGCCATGCACACACACACTAAAATCTTCCGTCAGTCAGTCAGTCTGTAAGCGTGCTCACATAACGCAACGAAAACATTCCAACACAAGAGAGTTGCCAGTTGACACAATATTATTATCATCTGGCAACAACAGACGAAACAAAATGGGGTTAGTATTGTGCAGTGCGATGTACGGTTAAAATGGATATGCATGAGTCAAGGGAGCGTCCATAATACACTAAATCTCAAATAATTTAGTTATAAAAATCATTCTTACTTTAAAAGTCTAAGTATAAAGACATATAGTGCATTATAAGATCTAGGAGAAATTGGTAACATTAATAAAGAGAAAATAAAAAGTCGTATGAACGCCCCCCAATAGATACATACTCTTAGTATGAGCCGGCGACAGTTTATGTAACCGCGTCCCCGTGCTCGCTCGACGCGACCACTGCGTCTTCTTCGCCGCCGAGTCCGTCCCATTGATGGCCTTACACGACGAATGGACCCCTTTTTCAACCATCACACGGTCCACTTCCTCACCAGTCAATGGTTCAGACCTTGTCCTTCCATGACAGATCTTCAACGGCTCTTGGAAAAGCGGATACCCAGGTAATGACTCCGTCCGGTGGTGTTTGATGACCCGGACTGGGTTGTCTGTTTTATCAGTTAGTGTGTTATTCTGGCTGTCGGCTGTGAAAGACAATGATAAGCGACAAGTAAAACATATAGCACCCTTTTCACCCGGTGCGGTTATAATGGTATGATGTTGTGAACGATAGCGTTTTATTTATAAAATGGTTCTAATACTTCGTTTTTATAATGGATAATGTTTTCTAGCCATTTTCTAAATAATTAGCCAATTGGTACGCGTATATAGCAGCGATATAATCTATTTAACGCCATTGCTCACTCATATGGTTACACTGCTTTCACAAAGACGTACCATATTCTTTATCTGATTCAACAACCGAATAATTGATTGTATACTCTGTTGACGTCCAACGTAAAGTTTGATTTTGATTGTCGATTTCAAGAATATGCCGCATCTTTACAAATGTCATCATGAATACTGTTTGGAGTCCAGCAAAATTACAAAGCTTATCTTTAAACGTTGTTACAAAGACAAACATTTAATTTTTTAGTTCTGCATAACACACATCATTAGTCTAATAAGGATCATAAAGAAGGAATTAAAATTAAGTATTTGACTCAACTTTTTTTTTATCGCAAATCGAAAGTAATTTTCAAATTCGTTTAATATTAATCAAGAAATCTTTCAAAACTAGTGGAAGGGGAAACTGTCAAATAACAGTATATGGATGCACATACTGAAATGTGACGTCACTGCCATTAGATTACGTGTGCGAAAAAGAGATGGCGAGATGTTCCCACCACGCCCCTACTCTTCCTCAAACCAATATTTATAATGCTAATTACTGCTTTAATTTGCAAAAACAGAAAAAGATTTCTTTTTAGTGTTACTTATATTTAGTATAAAATGTTGTATACAAATAACCACAGGCAAATACTCAATTAAGTCATTGATAGTAAATTATTCCATAAACAGGTTTTTAATCAAAAACAGATTTAAAAGATTTTTTTTTCTTTACTACCCCTATGGCTAATTGTACTTTAAAATTTTGCCAGACCCTAATATAAACTAACATGAATGTATATGTATGAATGTGGATGAACCCCCTCCCCTCCAATGCGTATGACAATATACCAGACAGAGACAACACGACATAGGTCCAATACCCCCGGTCATGCGACAACCACTGTACATGATGCTCCGACAATGTCATGCAAGCCAAATTCAACTGAAATCCAATCAACATTGAGTGCCTATTTATTGAGATTTTCTGTCCACTACAGCATTGCGTTTATGGTATGTATGGAATCTTTTAAGCTTTCTAAAAGTTATCTGAAGCTAATGTATATCTTAAGTTACAAATGTCGAATTAAATTAGTTAGCGAAGCTCCGAAGACTAAAGTGATGGTATTGATATTGAATGGTAATAAAAATAAAACTTTTTTAACATTTAATTCCGAGTAACACTACAGGTGAGTAAGGGCCGCTGGTTGTGTAATTTTCTTCACATTCAGCGTCAGGAACTTACAATAATTCGTGCGTGTGCTGATAACCGTCCTCCTGAGTCGTAACACGTAGCTATAGTGGACTTGTGATCATGCCCAGTACCCGACTAACAAGGGATTTGAAAGATTTTCAAAGTTTTCATATTATAACCGCCCGGCTCCCGGGTTTTCCGCACAATAATTTATATTAAGACTAGCGGTCCCGACAGCCGCTGTCCTATCCAAAAGCTGGCTTTTCGAAATAAAAAAAGTTGAGAACTCGATAGCAGCGCCACCAATCGAGTTTAATAGTATTTTCAAACCATGCTACCTGGATGGTTTGAAAATATTCCCCACTCAATTATACAAAGTTTTAACCAAACAGGTTAAGCAGGTAAGGACGAGTTAGGTGAAAAAGACACGTACATAAGAATTATCTACTATATAAAAATAAGTCGGGTTTTCCTTCCTGACGCTATAACTCCATAACGCACGAACCGATTTCCACGGTTTTGCATTCGTTGGAAAGGTCTCGGGCTCCGTGTGGTTTATAGCAAAGAAAAGAGTAGGGTAGAGTAGGGAAATTTTTTTTTTTTACTAAATCCCGCTTTTGGGCAGAACAACGTCTGCCGGGACCGCTAGTATTATATAAATACATAGGTACATAAAGATTATTTTTTTGCTTTATTTTATCATCATAAGATATCGATAACCATCAGATCTGCGGAGTTTCTATACACAATTTAATTTGATGCTGTATAATTTTCTCTGAGTGAAATAAAAAAGATGAGCTATTAACATAAATGTCTTTCAGTCAAATCGACATCAATAAACACGCATTTCAATAACCCGTCTCAATTTGCTCAAGTGGACAGCACCTTATTAGCGAAAGCTCATGAATTTTACAGCATTTTGAACCTAATACACCTGATTTAAAGTTCATATTAGTATGTAACGTTTTAAACTATGTTATTATACATCTGGTAAGCACATCTTTCGTGCGATCGATATAGTAAGCTATTTATATACGACCTCGTCATATTCGAAGCTCTTTTCGTATACTTAATAAATACTGTTAATTACGACGGGCAGACTGTTAATTAATATTGGGTCAATAATTTCTACGGCAGAAAGTCAATTATTTCTACAGTAGAACGTCAAGATGTATCTACAAAAATAGACTCAATTTCAATCATAAGTAATTTTTTGATGATATACAAAATTCTCGATAATTATTATCTATTTCCAAATCTACAAAGTAGCCCTTTACATGCCTAAACTGTAGAATATTCGTCTGTATTTAATTATTGACCCTAAAAGCTTATATTACAAAATTAGTAGAGCGCAAATTAATTACTGTAAATAATCTTAATTCGAAAGCAGGGCAAGCGACTGTTTATGTGCAGTTTTGACACAATGATAGTCGAATGTTAGAGACAAAACATAGAGTGGAGACGTCTATGATTGATTATAACATAGCTAGAGACTTGAACTACTCAATAGTGAATTATGCTTTACTTTAAATATTTACAACAAGAATTTACACACATGAGCCACAAATCATTGAATGCACTTAGTGCTAAGAGTGTGTATCTGTCAATTGTTTGAAGATGAGAGATATAGTACGATGTTTTCAATTTGTTCATCACTTAATGCATAAAGTGGGCCTTAAATATTTTTTAGAACGCACGAGATGATGATTTACAAATCTATTATGAAAAATAAAATATCTCTGAAGTATGCAGAGTCGCATAAAACAAAGTACGATTACAAGAACTCACAATAAGTGATGTATTCAGAGTTCAGAAAACAGGAAAAATTAATACATTGCGGTTCAAATAAGAATAGGAACGTCAATGACCTCTATTTATCAAATGTTACTTGAAAAGTACGGTTTACAAGGAAAGCTTATTTACGAATCAATAACTAGTTTTTTTTACTACGTTTAAAGGAGTCTTAGTTAAATCTAATTTAATTAAAGCGTTATTGTTTAATCTAAATTAGTTAAATATATTAATTAAGTCATAATTAGTTTAAAAGAAATATTGTTCTTTCTTATTTTATTGTTGGCAACAATTCGCCACTACTGCACACAGTGATGCAGAGATGAGATGAGAGCATTTAAAGAAATGGATTCTAATTATACATTTTTCTTCTATGATTCGTAAATAAATTTAATTTAAACATATCTTGTTTTGCTCACTCTACCAAACTGTTTCGATTCGACAGTTATGACGTCACAATATGGCGCTAAGCCGATCCTATTTTTATTTGAATAGCATAGTACAAAAGTGTATATCCCGTACCATATTTTTTTTTCTAGAAAAAGTGTAACATTAATGAAAGAAATCTAAGATCGACGAACACAATTACACAAAACCCAAGTGTCTATCATTCAACTATCAGTAAATCAAAAGCCACACACGTCCAGTCTCGTCGCAGCCTATCGACCAACTGACTATGTCAGGGAGCATACTCATTCAAGTTACTGGAGAACCTCATATTCAGACGCTACTAGTTTCGCTTACACGTTGGGGTTATCATGCATTCATACCAGGCCAATATTTGACAAAATGTGCTAACAGTGGTTTCCTGTCCCAGCTTCCGCCGGAACGGGTGGTGCGGGTTTGTGGATGATGTTGTAATGTTTTAGCTCGCCGTCCGGCCGTCTGGTAAGGGCCAAACCCGAATCGCGTAATGTTTAAGGCGCTCAAAGAGACGGTAAAACTGGAGGGGCCACATAAGGCCGTTGCCTGCTAGTGCTGTTTTGTTTTTTTTTTCCTTCATATTTTTTTTTACTATATTCCTTCATAAATACAGTCTTTTACAGTTTTGGTTTCTTAAAGTCACCGCAGCCCTAGAACTACAAGGCAAATAAAGGAATGTAAGGTGGATTAACTCTAACACGCTTTTTCACTCCATCCTTGTGCTGTCAATTTTGAAGCGATTTTGAACCCAGTACGGTGCAACTATTATTGTCGCTTCAATATGCCCTAGAAACGGTTACGGTACGGGCCCTGTTTATTATTACTAGCCATTAAAACTTTGACTAATATTGGTTAAGAACTATAACGGCCCATTCGCGTTAAGAAAATACCTACAATACAATACAAAAAACCTGGCACAACAAAGTTAGTGTGTATAATATTTTTCGTATGAAACTATTACACACTTTGATCAACAATCAAAAAGCAACATTTAGGCGAAACCAGTAGTATCTGAATACAGAGTGCTCCAATAAAACAGTGGCACAGTTATATACAGGGTGTGTACCGTTGAGCGGAGGCGGCAGCGGCTCGTCGATGGAGTAGGTGGCGCTCGCACACACACACTGCCTAATGCACGAGCCAACGCACAGGCCCTTCTCTGCAAGAGAGCGCTGCCAAGTTAGCCCTTACATCCTTACCAATAGACATCAATTTCCTATGACTCGTCATTGTGATATATGATATTTTTTAATACAAATTAAGATGTTTTTTTTTATTCTCTTATTTTTAAATGTGTTGTATAACTAAACAAATAAAGAGGTTTTATCTCACAAAGTACAAACAAATGCAATTCGATTCCTATTGAAAATCATGAATACAATTTGTTTTTTTTTTTAATGTTAGGGCTCATTTCTGCTTCATATAATCTTAACATTTCACACAAAATTTTATCGACAAAATTATTGACGTTTAACAAAATGTTAGTCACTGCTCACTACAAGAGGTCTAAACTAGAACAAGCATCTAACTTCTACAGGTGACATGATTGCAAGCAAAAATATACTAAACTACATGTAACTATATTTTTTCAAAGGAAATTAACCCTTAAGACGATCATGACACGAACTAATGTGGACTAACTACATGAGTTACGAAATACATGGCAATTTTTTATTAGTTTGTGTACGGAGCGAGATTTGAAACTGCTCAAGTTAAGCAGACATTCTAGTAATTCAGTTTTTGATAAAAAAAAAACATTGTATAATTGAAAACTCTAAAAGCCAAATCTCAAATCTGCATGGCTAAGGACGGGTTTCTTTCTTTCTTTGAGAATGTCTCTAGCCCTACTTAGATGCCAAATTTGTAACGTTGGCTAAAGTAAAGTTTGAGAAGTACTTCTAATGTTGTAAGCATTAATCTGAAGATTCGAAGCTGAAGAATTGTTGAGTTTAAGAGTGTTCGACGCATAAATGACTTAGAACTTATTGCGTTTGCCATTTTCCATCGCAGTTGTGAGTTTTGGTCCCTAGGACTCATACGCTTAGTTAACTTAAGCTATAAGAATCTCTTGTATATTTCCAAAAAATCTCTGTTTTCCCCCAAAAATTAATAAAAATCAGTCCGGAAAAGGCTTAATTCCTTTTTCCTGTAAACCATTCTGATACAGATATAAAATCCGTTGAAAAAGTAGGCAATCTCGCTCCGTATACAAGCCCCCGACGCTGCTGGGCGACTCACCGCTGGCGAGCCCGGCGCGGCCGGCGCGGCCGTCGGAGTAGGACTGCCGCCGCGCCGGCGCCGCACTGTCGCCCGACTTCGGGAGCACGATGTGGTCGCGCTCATTCTCCGACTCCTTCGCACAGTCGCGCATCGCACTAGAATGGTGGAAAAAATAATTGTTATAGCATAGCATAAGCAGCCTTTCAATGTTCCCAATGCTGGGACTAAGGCCTCCTCTCTAGGAGAGGGAATAAAAAAAATTGAAAAAAAAAAAATTATAGAAAAATATAACATGAACTCGGTCGGATCGTTCCAACTACTGTGGCAACCATGCCGTATTGTTAACTACATTTTAGAATAAAAGTTTCGAATGTACTATTATCGTCATTAGTCCATCACGTATTGGAAGGTAAAAGCCTCATTTTATTTTATTTGTAAATGAATAAGAGCGGCCTATGACCATCAAGGCTCATATAGTTTAAACACGCTCTGGAGGAGGACACAGAATACTTTACACCTTTTTTTTTTTGGATAATCTCGCGTTTACCGCTATCTCACCTGATGGTAAGCGATGATGTGGCTGACGATAGAACACGCTTGTCAAGAAGTACACACTCTCACACTCACACACACACACACGCACACACTCACACGCACGCACTCTCGACTTAAAGACCCCTAAGTTGTAGCTATCAGGAAACATAGACTCCGGCATGGAATTCCACTCCTTGGCTGTACGCACAATAAATGTATTCCCAAAATGCTTTGCACGTATGGGTGGGATGTCTACCATTTACCGGTGGCGCAACACCGAACGTCTAGTGGACCGATAAAGGAACGGACTTGGAGGAATCATCTGGATACATGAACCAGTTTCTCCTCCAGGATCTGACTAAAACTAGCATCAGCTAGTAACAGCTAGTAGACTATTTAGTAACATACTGGTAAATAGTGGAGTGCATGCTCTGCGCGATGTTGGAATCATCAGTGTGCATCCACAGCTCTCCTGCGCCGGTCGTGGTCTGCCGCCCCACCTCCATGTAGAAGAAACGCTCGGAATCGCCACATCTGGAATACAAGGAGATCGTTGAATAGATATAACTGATAGGAAAGGTGAATCGCATGTTACTAAAAGAGTAATGAGTATACATGTAGATGGATGGAGAGGGAGGCTAAAGAAAAACTGGATGGATTGTGTGAAGATTGATATGAAGGAGAAGGAAGTTGGTAATAGCGAGGTGGGTGACAGGACAGAATGGAAGAAAACGTGTTGCGTCGACCCCAAGTAATATGGGACAAGGGCAGGAAGATATTGGTTGAATACAAATAACTAGCGAAAGGCCTGGGAATAACAGGCCTAAACTTTCATAGAGCTGCAATAATATTATAGTAGTAATGGTATCATGATACTGTGTTAAGCCAAATTGGACCTTAAAGTTTAGGTTTTAATATTTATGAAACAGTTTCTGTATTTCTTGCCTTGTGATATTCTTGAATCACACTTCATAAACAAACTATGAAGACGAGCAAGCACCAAAAGTTTACCCATTGTCCGTGGCACTGTTCCTGCCCACACCCTCAGGGGTATTGGCGTGAGTTTATGTAAAATACTTGAGATTGCGAGCCCTCGGTTCCTTCGTATATATTCAGCCACAACACATACCTAAATATTTGCGGTTATTATTCTATTTACGCAGGTAAAACCTTGTGAGAAAATGAACACATTCATTCGAACGCACGCTGGTGCAATTCTGAGAAAACTAACGTCATCCGTTACACAAATAAAACAAGGATTTGAAAACAATTAATCATCACTGAGAAAAAAATGCATAGTATTATTATTTGAGTGGTTTATATTTGTGTTGGTTAGGTTAGATTTCTTCAGTGATCTTGTATTTTATTTTTCCTCGTATTGTATGCCTTGTTCGTCTTTTGTCTTAATAGTGTATTACGCTCGAACTTGTGGTGCGACAGATTTGGTTCGTCGTATCAAGCGTGTGCTAAAGTTAGTAGTGTTAACACACGTTCGATCCCGATTTCCATTAACGTAGGTGCGGGCTTGCGAACGACGAGTAATAGGTCTGAGCTCACCGTCCGACCGTCCGGACTAAGCCCAAGTCGTCGACGGCGCATAGTGTTCCAAGCGCTCCTCAAGGAAATGTCAGCAAAACCGCAGATGCACCAGCAGGGTCGAAGTCTACTCCACGTGTTCGCTTCTAAAAGGAAAACCCGGGGCGGCCCTGGAATGCAAGGCAACGAATTCCTTCGTTGCCTTGCATTCTAGGGCCGCGCCGGGTGCCCATGCTTCAAGACGAGTTTAGTAAACTTAGATTTCTGTGAGATCTATTAACTGCTAGACCTGGGTAGACCTCGTCTAAGCGTCGCCACAACAAGCGGCCCTGTGCTTTTCGCTTTGGAACTTTGATCTATGTAGTTACGGGCTCTGGCCTACCATGTAACGGTATTGGAATGACGAGCGGGTTGCGCAGGCTATCTTCAAATTTCTCACACCAAAAGCTGTCACCCAGCTGCTCTTTTAAAAATGTCATAAATATCCTTATTTGTTAAGCTGCTATTTATGCAATGCTACAGACGCCTTCAAGTCCTATTTATTTGTCCGCTAAAAATAAATCAATATCTGCCTAGCTTTTTCTTGACTATTTTCGGGTCGACTTGCAGACTCACCGGATGCATCTGAATACCGGTGGTTAGCTTCTGGGTTTGTCACAAATATGATTATTTTTAGGGTTCAGTACCCAAAGATGTCATAAGACGATTTTCCCACCGAAAAAAAAGTACCCAAAGGGTAAAACGGGACCCTATCACTAAAACTCTGCTGTCCGTCCGTCTGTCTGTCTGTCTGTCACCAGGCTGTATCTCATGAACCGTGATAGCTAGACAGTTGAAATTTACACAGACGATGTATTTCTGTTGCGGCTAAATTATAATCGGACGGGAAGACCGCAGCAGGCAAATTGTTCCAGTCCTTCGATGTACGCGGTATAAACGACGGAGCAAAACGCTTAGTCCGGACCGTAGATATGTCAACAATGATTTCCTACCACAAAAAAAATGCATAGAATTATAAAGCCCTCATCGCTATGTCATGTTCATCCTTCAGTTCATCCTAATTAAATTTAATAATCTAAACATTGCATACAATTTGCAGTTGGGTATTTATCGCTTACATTGATCGTATCGATCGGCTGCGGACGCAATCACCCGCGTCCGGCTGCAATATCGTCACTAACTATGTAAATAATTACTAGTAAACCATAATCATTTGATTAATCATTATTTATTTATCACCTCAACGCTGGGGGTTTACGAGGTAAAACTTTATAAACAAATAAGGACAAAATAATGAAATATAGTTTTTTTTCCTCATTTAGATTTAGTGTGTGAATCTACTTATTAGTTTTATTTTAATTACATAAACCAATTTATTTATTTACAAGCACTTGTACAACGTTACGGAGGATGACCAAGGCGTTGTACAATAGAAACTTACAAACTAAAAAAATACATTTAATAAAAACAATAATAACAAATCCATACACATTGAAGAAAAACAAAGAATAATCTAACATATAATTTAGAAAAAAAAAACATATACATTACCACTGAAATAATATATCCCACAAAACAATGTAATGTTCATTAATGTAATTTTTATTTTTGGTGTACAATAAAGAATACATCTATCTATCAATGCTACTACGATCCCACCTGATGGTAAGCAGTGATGCACTAGTTTATTAAGGGCTTATTCACTCCAGCCTTGAAGACACCTAAATTACTAATAGTATAACGAAATTGCAGGACATTTTTTTTTATTAATGATAGGCTCGCGTTGGACTACCATCTCACCTGATGGTAAGCTATGATGTGGTCGACGATGGAGCACGCTTGCCTAGAAGTAGCCTATTCACTCTTGACTTAAAGACCCCTAGGGGAAGTTGTAGCTATCACAATATTTCTATTGCCGAAAAATAGCTTCCAATTTTCATGACATTCAAAAGATCGCATCCTGACTGCGTCACTGTGAATAGGTTTTTCTTGTTTTACTAAAATATTTTCTCATTAAGTAGTTCTATATAGCCAGCTAAATCAATACAGCACAGCTGATTTCCGCATAGCACCTTCGCTAATATGGGCAATCATTTTAGTGCGAGTAACTGGAATTTATTGTAGTTGTAACTTTTACTTTTTCGCAGAAAATGTTTAAGGACAAACTCCGAAGTTCTAGCTCCGTACGAGTGTAACTTTTTAATATCGCATGTTATCCCGTTCCGATAACGGCTCCGGTATTTTCCCTTCGATTAAGGATAAAACCGCAATGCTACTGAATATTAAAAATATCTCGAATTCTCAAATATGTATTAGTCATTGAAAAGAGAGCCCACGAGCTGTTATTACGATCCATTTGACAACATAAACTGAACTGTTATAGGGATGGAGTGAAAGGTATACGGTGTAGAGCCCTATCCTTCTTTTTCGCTCGCACGCCTGACATATTAACACGCCATGGTTTTTTTTTAGGTGGGAAATCATCTAATTACTTCTCCCGCCCTTGGGCGGAGCGGGAAGCCGTGTCAGACTTTTACTGACTTACTTTTTGACTTACTGTTTTTTTACTTTTACGACATAGTAAGGCCCCTGAATTTTTATACACGAATAAGTTTGAAATCATCAAATAACTCCTCTCGCTTTAGGTAGAGCGAGGAGCGTCACTGACTCGTCAGACTGTTACTGACTGAAACCGGACGTGTTCCTTCATTCCTCTTCCTTCTTCAGCGTTTCAGTGCTGCAATAACTCTTTCGAACAATCCCACAATTAATATTCCCTGTATGCCACATTTAGGTATTATTATTCAATGAGGAGGAAATATAACTAATTAACTTATTTCTTCTTCTTCTGGTACTTGTGCAAAAACGGAAGGAAAAGTCGTTAAAAAGTATCCAGAAGATACTAGAAGGATCAAAGTTTCAAGGTATCAAATTGCGACCTTGGCTGAACGCTCGAATCTCTCTATCCAGACGAATTCCTTCAACAAGAGCCCGAACCAATAAAAAAGTAAGGTACAAGTCGGCCTCTTCCGATACACAAATCTCAGGAATAGGCAACTCAACCGCCAAACTAAAATGGAACTGGGCGAGCCATATCCGCTGCATGTCACAAAAGATTTGGGCGAAGGTAGCCACTGAGTGGATCCCGAACAACAAAACTGGTAACACGGTAGGCCCAGAATGAAAAGACATGACCAGTTAGATTACTACCTAATAGATTGACCAGATTTAGCTAAGGGCAGAGAAAAGTAGAAGAGGAGAACGGAGACTTTTGCTCTACAATGCGACCAAACAGGTTCAAAGTAACAATAACAAGTCGCCCACACGGTACCTGTACAAACCTCCGGCGACTCTTGAAATTGAAACCCAGAATCAACAATTGTTGTGCCGAGGAAATGAAGATCGACGAGTCTCGGAGAAACGATTAAGCGTAAAGAAAACATAAGCTACTGTACTATGTAATCATTCAATACAAAGATAGTGCACAAACCTCCGAATGTTCTTCAAGGAGTATTCTACGCGCTCCAGCAGCGTCAGATCACTGATGACATTGTTGTGACTCTTGATCTTGACGAGCTTCAGCGTTTTGTCGGTGAGACACAGGTTGTACAGGCCCTGGATGTTCTTCGTCGCACCCAGGCCTTTCTTCTGGACGTTCACTTGCCATACATGTTCTGGAAAATAGTTAGGGCGCTTTCAATTTATGCGTTTTTTTACGGTCTGTTGCGGTGCCGATGCGGTGCGTTAGTCGTAATGCGGACGGACGATCGTATTTTTCATACAAAGCGCGCGATGCGGCTACAGTGCAGCGCCGGTACCGCGAACGCTCGGCTAAAGGACGACGGCAACGTCACAAGCACCACGTGTTCAATTCGGTGTTGAATAGCGCTCACCGCGCTATATCCATCCATTTCATAAAATTTTCATCATTAAACTACCGGGTGGAATAGTACTCCTCACAAAAGAGAACACAATTTTGTGAAATTACTCTGCAAACAAACATTGTAGAAACCTCTGTCGATTCGCAAAAAAAATACGTTTCTTCACACCTTAATCATAGCAAAATTGCTTCGATCTTGTTTTAACCCAGAGTAAAGATTATGGAAATCACCAGAATAAAATTTTAACGAAAACATTTTATTAGTTTTCAGAGATTTATTAGTTTTCAGCAGGCCAATATTGCAACTTGATTCAATGACACTAAGGCTTAAGGGCGGGTTTCTGAATTGAGTATTTTGGGTTAAGAACGTGTCTAACCTTATTTAATTATTGAACCTTGTTTTAAAAATACTCGACTTCATACGCTTAGATCAAATAAGTCTTTTTCATCTAATCTATCTCATAACATCAATGAAGATACCACCTAAAAGGTATTGAACCTTCGAACATATGTATTTATTTTATTAGGTAGCATGAAGTCGCCATAAACACCTAAACACTAGTTATTATTTAACTTTAGGTGCATATTAGGGATGACTATGATACGTACTGTCAGAGTTACTTTGTAATGCGTTTAGTATAGTGTCTTTAGTCGTTTCGACGATCCGGGTCGGGTGTCGACGATTTTTTGAAAGATATGGATAGCATGATATGACGGCTCACACACTGATACTACAGCATTGACAATCGTCAGTAAATTCAAAACGCATTTTTGTAATTTTTTTCGCTCACCATCAGGTGAGGTAGTGGTCAAACTTGAGCCTATCAATAGCAATAATAATAATAATTTAATCTAATAAGCTTTCCATAGCTTTCTCAAATTGTTTGCGTACGGCAAAAATATAGCATTTGATTCGATGATAATATTCTAGTTACCGTTGTATGCAATTGCAATACATTTGTCAGACTACCCGACTTTGAAGTCTATCAATTTTTAGTTGATAGTATAAATGGTACTCTGTATTATATAGGTTTAAGGTTGATTTCTCCTTGAATCATTGAAGATTATGAATCGTGTATATTTTGACACAGCTGTATTTGTTATAATTTCCTAAAAATAATATTTAACTATTTAATTTTTTTTCTCTGTTGCAGAGCAAAAGTTTTTGGTTTTTTAATGAATAATTTTTTCTAGGAAATTATAATAAATATAGCTTTTTAAATAATTAATAATTCCATTCACATTGTGCTTGAATATTATGAAATCAATCAATGACAGTAAAATGTCTTATTACTGATGTATTTTTTCCTCCAGTGTATTTTGTTTACTTCACTTCACAATGTGCTTAGGCACCTATTTTTATATTTGTAGGTATTGCAAAAATATTGTTTTGTACCGTATTTTAAATCTAAAGTAATTCTTAACTAAATTTGGGTAGACATAATTCTTTTTGCTATTGATTTATCATACAGTCCTTTATGATATGGCCAAGGTTTCATTTTTGGCGGAAAGATAAAAAAATACATGCCAGCAATGTATGGGAAAAGTTTAATTCCCCTTTAATCAAGATAACAACTTTTAAGGGTTTTAAAAAAATACGTATTTCCTGGAACAAGTTTTGTAAAATATTCGAGTAAATCACGGAATTACCGAATGCTAACTGAGTTTTCAGGCGTTGTGTATCTTTTTTCGCGATGCCTTTTCGTCAAACATCGCGTTGGATTGCGTTAGATCAAAAATCAATCAAAATCAAACATATTTTTATTTCACATAGGCCTACATGGGCACTTATCATCAGACTTATTATCACTTGGTATCAAAAGCTAGTGCGCGGTTCCAAATTGGTCGTTTCCTATGGAGAAGAACCGGCAAGAAACTCCATGGTTACTTTTCATATTACAGTATGAAGTAACAAGCTTTTAAACCACGCTCGATGATGACGATAGGCGAGTGGGAAAGGACCCTCTTAATGCTATTTTGATTAGTTTTGATACTTTTGATTGTTTTCAAAGAGTTGTTTAGTATAATTTTTTATAAGTACAAAAATAAACACATGATAATTATCCAATTAGAAAATAAGAACTACCTAAAAATATTAAACAACAACTCACATAGTTAAACTAACAACAAGATACCAACATAGTTAAGTAATTACTTATCAGTAAGAAACGTACGGAAACAAAGATCTAAGCATCTCAAGTATTCGAACAAAAACTAGCTTTGATAGCACGCAGAATATTCCCAAGCGCGTCTATCTAGGTATAAAGAATACCATGTCTAGGTCATTAGCGTTCAGCTGTGACCTAATGACCTACAAGCTGATTTAGACTTATTCATCATGTTGTTTTCGTTCTGGATATAATTTTGTAACTTTGTTGCGATAAACGGTTTGATGTTACGGAATAGATAATGTTTGTGAGAGAAACTTAACGCGATTGAATGCTGCTACGGAAGGGTATGTGGCGAAGTGAGGTTAAAGAGATTATGTTTTCGGTGGTCCTGACCATGTAGGGAACCAGAAGGTATATCCAAAATTTGCTTTAACCTTACGAGCGCCACAGTCATATTTACATGACAAAGCAAAATTCCTATACAACAATGCTTTTAGGTTGCTGATGGGACTGCCTCGTGACTGCAGCGCTTCAGCGATGTGTGCCTATACTCCTGCACTATGGAGGATTTAATGAATGCAGCCACCAATGCTGCAGTAACCTTCTAAGCCCAAACAGTTTGACGAGTTTAACATCGACTCGAAAAGAAGAAGAATCGATGTTTGCCGACGAACAAGTGGGTTCCGTAATCCGTAAGTGACCGACATCGCTGATGCGCAGGTTGAGGGACAGTTCCAACAGCTATCTGAAGGTAATTGCTAGTAAATGAGAAAGTCCTCTATGGAGGCAATGGATACAAATCTTAAATAGTTTTCCTCATATAATTAAGTAAGTACATACTAACATTAATTATTAAGTTTCTTTTTTATGTATTTTACTAACATAACATGGACACGTTAGTCGTTAATGGAAATTGAATTAAAAAATGTGTTCAGCACGCCACAGTCACGGTTACATGACAAAATAAAGGACGAAATCGTAGCTTGGCGCCGAAAGCACACTTTTGCTTTTTTGACACATACTATGATCATAGACCATGACCCTGCTAGGAATGTGTCAGACAAAAACATACTCTTTGTATTGAAAAGTATGAGAATACTGTATCTAATGTTCAGTCACAAACCAACACCATCGTGTGTCATGCATGGAGCTCCAGTCCTATAAATTTCTGATGTAAGTAGTGTCGTGATGGCCCAGTGGTTAAGGCACCCATCTCTCATGCATGAGGCTGCGGGTTCGAAAACCGGCAAGTACGAATATGAGCGACGCAACGCTGCGTGAATATCTGATTCCGGCGCAACGTATTCTGAATTCTCACAATAAAATGTAAAAGTAATGTATCTTTTCGTGTAGTAAATAGAATTATATTTTGAGTCGCTCTTGACGCATCGTCGTGTCTCGGTGTAAACTGACCCTTATTGTAAAAATCGAAGGATTGAACAGGAAACACCAGCTTCAGTCCGTCAATAAAACCATTAAAATCATCGTCTGCCCTACGTCGAGTTATCTACGCCATAGCGTTGGTACTATTGTTTATCTGTATCGATAAGTTTTACCTTCTACGAAAACTAAGTGATGGCGCAGTTAGTCAAAAGGTCTTTTCTACAATGTTGATGAACCTTTGTAGTCCAAACGCAATGTTAGAAAGAACGGTAAACGTTAATTAGTTTAATTAGCTACTATATAAGGTGTTTCGCAGACAAACAGTTCTTATGACGCAATTGTTGTTGTTATTACGCTTCTGTTTACGTGGCCTAGAATAGTGTCAATGAGTTGGGAGGTTTTCCGTTTAGAGAGGTGATAAACACGACAAGAATACTAACTTGGGGTTGATCCCACGGGTAGGGTGAAAGTGAAACCCGGGGCCCTGGGACGGAGGCAAAGAAGGAACAGGAATGGGTTTTTAGTCAGTAAAAGTCTGACACTATCTCTCGCTCCGCCCAAGAGCAAGATTTGTCATAAGATGATTTTCCCACCCAATAAAAATAAAAAAGCACTCGGGGATAGAAAGGCGGAGTTTTTAATTATCAATTGGCTCGCATTTCACCACCTGATGGTATTCTGCGAAGAAGTAATGCTAGCAAAGGAGGCGGCCGATCGCGTGAGGCAACAGCAACGGTCCTCACGCCCCAACCGCCGCCGGGATTCCGATCCCGATTTCCGGCCACCGTAGGCGCAGGCTTGCGGACGGCGAGCAATGGGTGGCTCGCCGTCCGACCGTCCGGTAACTGTCCGGACCGAGCCCAAGCCGTCGACGGCGCGTATTGTTCCACGCGCGCCTCAGGGTGATGTCAGCAAATCGTTGGGGCCCGGCAGGGTCGAAGCCTACTGGGGCCACGGGTAGTGTGAAAGCGAAGCCCGGGGCCCCGGGATGAAGGCAAAGAGGGAACAGGAGTGGGTTTTTAGTCAGTAAAAGTCTGACACTATCTCTCGCTCCACCCAAGAGCGAGATTTGTCATTAGATGATTTTCCCACCTTAAAAAAAAAAAAAAAACCACCTGATGGTACGCGATGATGTGATCGACGATGGAGCACGGAGCCTAAAAGTATCCAACTCTGTACTCTTGACATAAAGACCTTCTAAACAAAAAGTTTCCGTCATCTGCCATGAAACCCATATGCAGGTCTATAACACTGCTCAACTATCTATCTACCCGAGGTTTTGGACCAAGCTTTAAATGATGATGATGATGATCAAATAAAAAAATTACACAAGTTGTTTGAGATATATATTTTTTAAATTCATATAAACCAGTGCTTGACTGCGATCCCACCTGTGGTAAGCAGAGATGCAATCATTGATGGTGAGGGGCACTAGTTTATTAAGAGCACTCTAGCTTTGAAGACACCTAAATTATAGTTGGACGGGAAGACCGCAGAAAATAATATAAATTACATCGGTGATTTGTGTAAGCTAAAATCTGTTACAGGTGCAAGGAAAGTGCGTATGAATCCCGTCGTCGTGGTTTCGAAAACCTTCAAACCTGAGAATTCAAGTCCCGTATTTCCTGAGGTAGACTAGCAATTCGAGAACTGTCTCTTGGGTCATCTAATGGATGTTTCCAGGCTTTACTAGAATTACTTCACTGTTATAAAACATTACATTACAGATATCAGCCTACCCTCTTTAGAATCAAAAGCGTAACAGTGAGTTTCGTTTGATAAGATAACAATGTATCAGCTGATTGTCCTTGTGCAGCGACTGTTGAAGGAAATTATTTGTTATTGTAGTTCATTATCATCATATCAACGACGAACGTTACAACACTTAAAATGGGCCTTCGCCATAACTGTTTCAAATGTTATTAGGTACTGTTTCTGACGCTGTCATTAACTTGAAAGGAATTTGGTCGCACGGAACCGTGGTCGACGTCAGAATAGAAAGAAGGGCATGGTTTTAAGCAACGGACTCACTGTTGGGTGAAACCATAGCCGTAACCTTGTTTTAGAGTATTAGTGATACTGCTCCAAAACCAGGTTATGGCTACACAGGAACTCGATTGTGGTAGTCAGTAAGGATACTAGTCTGGTTATACAGGAAACTAACCCTGACAAATTTGGAAAAAAAAGCAACGCAGGGAGTTTTTTTTTTTGAGGTGGAAATGGTTTTTTAAGCTGAAAGGGTATAACTTCAAGCCTCTATTTATTTAGTTTTTAAAGTACATAGGAAAGAAGAAACAAAATTAGGTATATGTATAGGAACTATTCGCGCTTCTGCGCATCAATTCGCAACAAAGGTCATCCGATGCGTAGTACGTAGACAACGGAACTGCGTGCAGAAATACAAAGCAACAGTTTGTTTACTTATGTGAATGAACAAGGAAAGACCAAGGCCTATGTTCTGTTGACATTGTGTATTATATAATAGAAATTGAGGATATAAGACCACACAGGCCGTATAACGTAGTAACATCGAAAGACGTCAGCTGATGATGGGTCTACGTCGTGAGCAGCCTACATAACTGCGCCATTGCCAACTTTACGTAAACTTGCAAGCTTGAGACAGCTAAAAGTACGAAAGCCAACTTGACAATAATTCGACAGAGCCTATTACCATCTCATTCATTTATTATTATTCCTTAGAAAGACATGACGTCTTCTTCAATTGAAACGGCAACTGTACCTCTCTACCAAGTACACGTTGCTATGTTTGCAGTTCACGTGCCACGATCGGTAAACACAATCGTTTACGGACATCACTATAAACAATACAATTAATCATTGCACTAGTAAACATACAAATTGGTTAGCAAACAAATATGAGATCACGCGTTGACCTATGATTGGACAGTAGTTTGTGTGTGCGTGCTCTTTTATTTATATTTTTAAATATTGTCCTTGAATTTGGATATAGGGCTAAAAACCATCATTTCTAATGAACAATCTGACGGAAAATCGACTACGAAACTGTGTGGCAGGCAGGCCAGTAATAATATTGACAAACACCTGGAAAGTTGTGTAAAAGGGGAAAGCTTATGCCTAGCAGACGAGCAAGTGGGTTAGGGAAAATGTAGATGATAACAAAAGGAAGCCAAACCAATTGGTAAACAAACACTTATTCTCTTAAACATGAGAGAATAAGTTAGAACTGTAAAAAGCAAGAAGCCTATTCAATCCTGCTTCACTTACTTCCGTTCCATTACTGATGTTATATCAGATTTCCAAGAGTTACTAGTCCTAGCGAAGTTTTCTATGGATACTCTTTTATTTGCGATCGGTGCAACGTCTTCTTCTTCCATATTCCTTTAAAATTATGTAACTTCATTGTTTTAAATACGACAGAGCTAGACTGTAAATCTATGACCTCATGGTATTTACTTCTCGAAACCGTAACTCGAACAGCTGGGTTTTTCTAATGATAACGTGGCAGGAGCCTGGGGAGCAAAACCCGGTTAAATGATTGCCTAATTTAGGCGTGTTTTGGTGTAATTCTCACCAAGTAACGGTTCTAAGATAATGAGGCGAACGGGAGGTCCCAGTTTATTATATTAGATTGCCACAATGTTAGGGGGTACCATATAACTCAGATTAGAAAAAGAATCAGCGAAAGAATCGTATTCGCCGCCCCTACTACGGTAGTGAGTAACGAGTACTGAGGCGAGATTTGCGAGACCTGTGGACTGCGGTAGGCTGAGTTGATTGATCGCTTCATACGATCGAGTAACCGTGGGGCCCCGAGGCTAGACCGCCTGCTACGTCACAAGTGCAAAAACCATAAAAATACCACAACACATCGGACGAACCGCGTCAATGTAGTCTGCTAAAATACTAATAAAAAAATCCCCGTAACGTAAACGTTGAGCAACTAATGAGTAATCATGACAGAATGATAATGATATTTTTCAGTAAACTAGGACGGCGAAAATTAAACAAACCAGTCGCAATGCGATCTAAAAATCAAAACAACCGGTGACCCTTACAACCGTACAATCGTAACGTGTGAAAAGGGCCGACAGTCGCTTCCGACGAGCTCGTATTAAGATTAATGATTGTATTAGTGTGTTTACCCACAGCATCACAATATTACCGGGGGTCAACGACACCCGTACGCGCCTAAATTTCCATAGTACATGATCGTGCTTTGGCCTTTTTATGGCATGTTCGGAGTTGCTTATTATTGTCTGTATATGCGAAGTAAGTTATTAAGATTTTGTTTTAATGTTTGTTTATTGTCTAGCTAGCGGCACCCGCGGCTTCGGCCGACAGCCGTGCTTTTCCGCTAAGACGCAATAGACGAATTACGTTTCCTACGCAGTTTTGTAGGTTGTATGCGAGTTTTGAGATTGTGTTTCGCTATTAGGGCGATACAATCAATGTTTTATGATTATTACTCTACGGTTTAGTACATACTCGAGTATTCGATCAAGGAAAAATTACCATTCATAAAAAGTTTAAAAAGAAAACGGTTTTCTAGAACTTTATGGATGAATTGGAAAAAGTATTGGTGTTAATGAACTCAAAGTCCATCCAATAATGCTAATGTACTTTTCCAGAATTATCCATAGTTCAGTTACTTAATTAAGTAACATTATACCTACTAGCTAATAAAATATAATTTGTGTTCTCCCCTAAAAATCTTATTTCCCATCTGAGAACTTAAGATTCAATAATAAAGAGTTCCGAAGTGCTTAATACCTAACAAAAACCAAATAATTCAGAAATTATGTAGCATAGTGTCAAAGATACACATTTATTAGCTAAAACCCTGTTTACTTTCCAGCTGTTACTAAGGTTTTGTTTACAACAGCAACAGTAACTTATAAAACTATGCCAGAAATGCGATTCTTTCAGACAAAATTGATTGCAGAGATGAAAATTTCCCAAATTTGAAAAATTAAGTATAATATCGGGATAATATCAAATATTTAGTAGTAAACCAAGAAATGAATTCCATGAGTAGTCTCGACATAATCGCATTTTGCAAAAGTTCAAACATCTGTATGTGGAGACTTTGTCATTGATTTGTCACATTTGTTTTAAAATTGATTAAAAGTATTATGAGGATGCCACATGAAGCTTCAATTTAAGAATGAAAAGTTTAGATTGCTATTTAACAACTTCTAGAAGAAAATTTAATTCATTAAACCCAAAGCGAAAGCCGGCGTTCACCTATTGTCTTTCTATTGTGTCTCTAACTATGATATTCAAAAGGTTAACATATTATTATTTTTTTCCCAATTTGAGTACTTAGCTAGCCAATTCCCATCACGAGCTAATGGGTTGATGTTATTTACCATGATTGTGTTTATCTAAGCATTTAGTTATATTAAACATGTTAACAAAAAAGGAAATATTTGCAGATTCCCATTCAACAGAATACACATAATTAGTACTCTAATGATGGGAATGACTTGGAGCCATTTGCTAATAAATAATGTTTTTGTATATTTAACTATAAAATAAATCAAGATCTTGAAACGAATACCAAATTACGTGTTGAGTTAAATCTACATAACTGCGACATTGTTTTAACTTGAAGAATTTATGTGAGATTTTACAAATAGTTTAGGCAAATGCTTAACATGTATAATTTGACAAAACAGATTATCAAAATTATTTTATTGGTACATAAAATAATTGGAAACTAATTTGATTAACTGAAGTATATGAAAACAAAAATACAAATTAGCATAGTTAAAATTTGCCAGGGCAGCCTCAAGATGAATAGTGAATGTTCAAAGAAGTTTGCACTTGAATATGACATTGTTACCTACATAACCTTAAACATTCCAGCATGTAGGTAGTCATGTTTTAGTAAACAATGTGAGAAAGTTTGTTAGGAAAGTGTTGTGACTTACGTATGGGGTGTAGCAGCTCGTCGCTGGCGTCTTCAATGCGGTGCTGCTTGCGGATGGCAATGAGCCAGGCTTGCAGGTCCTGCTCGTTATCCGCCACCACACAGAACTGTTCCTCACGCGTGAACAGCGCGATGACGTGCTTCTGCTTGAGGTCCAGGCGCCGCATGATGTTGTAGCAGCTCTTGAGCGGCAGCACGCGGCGCGGCGCCACTCCCGCGCGGAATTTCTTCTCCGACTCATAATACTCCAGCCGCGCTGAGCACTCTGGTGTCTCCGCACGCAGCACGAAGTACTTCTTCTTCATCGTCTTCAGCTTTCGCAGTTGCCCTTGGCGCACCACGGCGCCAGCGCCCCCGCCTCCCGCCGCCGACATCACTCCTGCATCCCAGTCCCGCACCTAACGACTCTGGCACATGCCAACCGATAACCTTGAAGTTGTTTACACCAATGATGAAAGTCACCCTAATAAACGACGAATAGTAAAACACCGTCGACGGACACGCGCCACGACTAAAAATACTTACAATAATCACCATATAGTGCGTAAATAGTACCTCGTTATGATAAATCGAACGGCGTAACGAATCCGACGTAGTATCATAAGAATTTATTCCGTGGGCAGAGCCGCGGCGATTCCTCACTAACACGATAATACTAATGTTAAAAATCTTATCTTTGCGAAATAATCATCATAATACATCAACAACAAACACTATTTCAATCCATAATTTGGTACGCTCGCTGTTACACTCGGTCATTCACAGACACTCGAGTTTAGAAAGAGATAAAATCATTCATAGTAAACGTAATTCGCACCGCACGCCCTTCCGTAGGTACGCAGGGCATGGAAGTCATGCCGTGGTCATGCCTCGCGACATCAAAACATTCGATTTTCACGTTATCACTCACTGCAAAGACACACAACTGTTTTGCAAACCGTTACAAATTATATACGAGGAAATGTTTTTGTGTTTGACCACTTAATTTATAAAAAAACACGTATTTGCGCCTCGTTTTTTATTGGTTCTTCACTATTGCGTGTCATTTATTTGTACGACGAAATAGTACTCCATCTATAACTATGTATACGGCGTGTTATCTTTATATGTTTGTCGCGTAACTACTGACCAATCATAGCATAGTATTCCGCTACGGAATAAAACATATTGTATTTCGTCTAATAGAATGTCTGTGCTATTTTAATATTAGCCAATCATAGTCGACGATTCCCGAGCTGTAGCATCGATTGTGATGAGACCTGAAGGAAAGAGAGAGAGAGATGCAAAAATATAGACATTTGTAGTACATTGAACATTTCCTTGCAATCGGCCTCCCGCGTTTTTTAAAGAGCACGCAAACTATAACTTACAGCTAACAAATAGGCTCGAGAAATGATTCCAGAGCAAAAAAATAATTATTTACGAATAAAATCAGTTACAATAAACAATAAGAACCACTTAATGTTACAGGAATGCATATTTTTCAAAAAGTATCGTAAAATTTTTAAGTAGTAAGCTGAAATAGAGTTTTTATTCAGTCATAATTTTTGGCCCTTTGACAAACATAGCGATTTGTCAATGGACCTTTTGGTCCTTTCAAGAGTTTTTTGTAACAAATGTAATGCTATTGTACACAGTACATTCAAAATATTTTGACCTGGAACGTTTTAATTGACAGTTCCGATGACAGCTCTCAAAATGTTTGGATACACAGATGGGTGTTCATGGAAAGTTTGCTTGATATTGTGATATACGTTTAAAATTTCTTAAGCACCAAAGCTAAAATATATTTTTTTAGCAGCTAAATATTTTTTGGATGTTATTAGTCATGGCGTTGTTAATTTAACTCGCTGTTATCGTATTTTTGACTTATCGAATTAATTTTCAGTAAACTCTAAAATCTATCCGATTGTTGCTGGTGACACTGGTTCAATATGTCCGACGACGTCCGTCATTCATTCATTCATTTGCCTTGCTAAAAAAGGTATAGAAACGAGAAATGTTGGCAAATTAGTGACGATAATACGTGTTATCTTTCTTGTTCAAGTTATTATTGGTTTTGTTTTACACAAATACTCGTGAATCGGGACGCGCATTGTTGATTATGAGCCGCTTTGGTAATACTCAATATGTTTACATTGTGAAATAAGTTCGTAGACAGTTCTGTCGCCGTGAAAACTATATTCAAAGCGAAAGGAGAGTTTTTTTGTTGCGCTTGCTGTGTTTGATAAGTGATTTGGGTTTGCGGCGACGTTGATAGACCGTGTCTGTACTGTTAGTCGATAATTGTGTGGTGTGAAGGTGTTCCATGTTTCGTTGTTCGTCGTGTGCAATCGCAACAGTCCCCGCTTTGCGGTGCAGTTTTGTAATAGTCATTAGAGCGTAGAAAATATGTCAAGTGGATTGACCCCAGTAAATATTCTAATTTTACAGTAATCTTGTTTACTAGGCAATGCTGCTTATCTGTTTATAATCATCCTACTCTGGTATACTTTATATCTTGTTATATGTTACACAGGACCCAAAGTATAGCTGTGCAGTGGAACAATGGATGTAAAATTCTAATCTATAAGGTAATAATGATTTGTTTTTACTGGCTTCTTATTGTATAGAGTGCCCAGGGACACTAACAATAATTATATACCTTTATATTTAAAAAGTGATTGTCTGTCTCAAAGTTAATGAGAAAAAATGCCAGAATTGTTATGGCTAGTATGTATACAACATAACAGGAAGTAAATGAAAGAATAATGATGAATTAAAATTATAAAATGTACTGTTACGCTATTGTATACCTACCTATTGACAATTGGTTTCCTTTTATAATTGTTTTCATTCATGACATGCTTGCTATTAGTAATGAATAAATCAGAACTATGTACGTACAGTATAGTACTGATTATTAATAACCTATATTTCTTATATTATTCTTAAGTAAATATAATATATCTGGTGAAAGTATTTAAGTGTAGAAAAATAAAATCTTTCATCTTTCACAACTTCAAGCATTAGCTATTACAGTCATAGGGAGAGACCATTTAATCATGAGATGTAATTGCTTATTGCAATTTAATACTTATGTTATTTATGAGGAATAGGGTATATTATTAAACACTATTTTAATCCAATTTGGTACGCTTCCTGTTACACTCAGTCATTCCACAAACACATAACTTTAACCTTTTGAGTAGCATAATTAGAGACACAATAGAAAGACAATGATCGGAATTGGGGTTTAATTAATTAAAAAGATATAAAACCATTCATAGAAAATGTAATTTGCACCGCATACTCAGTGAGTGTGACTCTTGCAAAAACATAAAAAGACAAAAGTGCTTTACAACTTCAGATTTACCAGCGATAATTCTGTATAAACAACAACCCAGCTTGGAAACTATACTAGAAACTAGACTATTTGCCTGTGTCTGTACAATCTTGGACCAGTCTCATAACCAAGCTCTCACTAGCCAAGTTCAACTGACCATATTGTGTAACATAGTCACAATTATTATTTTTACCTTAACATTTTGACAGTTCAACAAAAGCGATTGTAGTGATCCAGAGATGTTACATGTTTCCTTTTTAGAATGTACAAATACATTCAACATTTTTATTTAATTCTTGATAGATATTTAGGTACTCTGTGGGCTGGTAAATAAAATGACTGTCTAATATATTGCATTTATTGTCTGACTAACACATAGGGTGGTTAGCGAGCGACTGCCTGCAACTGCTGACGTTACACTAGAATACATACATGCCTAGATCCCACAGTAATCAAAATACTGTATTAAATACCATTTGTGCATAACTGGGATAGGTCACTAGTAGTGTCATCATCATTTCGGCCGAAAGACGTCCACTGTTGGACATAGCAATTCCTCCTCCTAGCATTGCAACTACGACTGGCCCTGTGGGTCTCACATCCATTGGATTCCAGCGACCCTGACTAGGTCATCGGTCTAGCTTGTGGAAGGCCAACTAGTAGTGTACAAACTAAACAATGAACAACAACAACAACTATGAAGTGATCAAGTAGTAATAAAGTAGCTCCACATAGTCATGTGCAACATACAGTATTTATTTAATTATTTTATTTAAAATGTCATTCTCCTCATTTTCAGATATATTATGGCATCTGGGACATCATCTTTAGAGAGTAATGGCAGTAATGGTGAGTATATTCTTCTTATAAAAACTCTATTTTTTTTCAGTTTTAAAAACTTGAATTTGCCACAGTTTTTGAAAGTCATAAAATTCAATTACTGTTTTGTTAGGGAAATATAAGGAAATAAATTGATTCCAATAAAGTCCTGATAAGAAATATAAAGTATTCCATACTAGGATCCTATTGTTGCAATGACTTGCATTGCCCATTAGAATCGTGTAGGTTTAGACAGGTAGAGTATTTGCTGAAGTAAACATTTAAGTTTAAATATTAAACAAATTTATCTAGATATAAATGTGATCTTGTGTAGTCTGATCTCTTAAAACATGGCAAGAAATTTCACAACAAATTTTTTTTTTTCAAATTTATTCTAATATAATTCAATAATAATTAATTTGTTATTTCTTTCCCTGACCACCGGTAGTTTGGATCTTGTTCTTGATACCAGTAGAATACTGTTTTTTATATTATTAAATGTTTTTATTTTTATTTTTGATATTTAAAAATGTAATGAATGTGTAAATAATTGAAATAAAGAATTAATTATACTTATAATAGAAAGGAAAGAGTTGATTTTTTTTTATTGTAGTTAGTAAAGTAAAAACTAATAAACCAATAATAAAAAAAAAATTCAAAAACAAAAAAAAAAATTCTTTCACGAATGCTACTTTATTATTGAGTGACATAGGCTAAATGTTTTCTACTGTTATGGGTGATAAGTTGCTTGCAGAGGCTAGTTAGGTTATAATTTGAGCTAAACAAACATGCAGTTGTTGCATTACTGTGTATATTTCAAGGGGTTTTAGACATATACAGTATTTACATAAAGGAACAACCTGGATGTTTTCCTTGGAAATCGGAAAGAGGAAGCGAGGATCATGACTGTTGAAAGGGATGGAGGGAGGCTTTGCTCAGCAGTGGGACAATACGGGGTAGTAATAATAATGACTAAAAGTTTATTTGTTCCATGATGCAAAAGATAAACCTGTTTGGTAAATACATCAGTTATTAATCTTAAGGTTTCTGATTAGGGCAGGCCCTCTTGAGATAAGTTACTGATAATCTTGTATTACATTAAATTATCTAATCTAAATCAATGAACTGTAGTTTAAAAAAATATCCTTATTGACACAATAACATGTGTTTTTCCACACTTGGTTATAATTCCTCAATGAAGAATTGGTTATAGTTTAATTGTTTCTTCCTTGTTATTGAATCATGGGTTCAGAATGTCCACTATTTATAAATACTTTATGTACACAAAATGCCTTACCTAGACATTTTCTATTAGTCAACCTTTGGGTGATACAGAGGAAAATAGTGGTAGATGCAATAAAAGAGCGAAAAAAGTAAAAAGGCGATTATAAAAATAGATATATGTACTAGTGAACCATAGCTAAAGTCAAACAATTGGTCCAAATCACCAATTGGAATACATTAAAACTGTGATGATACTACTAACAACTTCTTAGGAATTAGCTTGTGAACTTTAGTTTTGAATGTTAATCGGAATAATAATAATATTCCATAACTATCACACAACGCCGTCTAGTCCCAAGCTAAGCAGAGCTTGTGTTATGGGTACTAGACAACTGATAAACATACTTATATATTTCTAAATATGTACATATATAGATAAATTACACCCAGATACAGAACCAATGATCGTGCTCATCACACAAACATTTGTCCTGGGTGGGAATCGAACCCACGACTTCCGGCATAGCAGTCAGGGCCACTAACCACTAGACCAACAGGCCAGTCAATATAGTTTCTATCAGGACATAATATAAAGTACCACATATCGGAAGACGCAACGTTGGTAGATAGATACATATACAAAGAAAACGACTAAAAAAAAAAACGATAATACAACGAAACAAACGAACGATACGATTAATTTAACGATACTACATTCTATTTCAAATATCTGTTATTTGTTTATTGTGCACACCTTTTTTTTTTTTTTTGTTTTCGAGGGGAAACCTTCAAAAGGCGCCTGGACTTTGGGGATAAGTCCGGGGAGTGTGGGATTTTTACCTCACTAAAACCACCTCGGTGATCACCATCAACACGTAGAAGGGGCCCCATTACCTCTCAAAAGACCATTCCGGAACCCCCTCTGTGCAACGCCTGATTCGGCACATCCCTGAAGAGACTGTATAACGGTCTCCCCTGAACCTCACTGTGCACGGCAGCACGTGATCACTGTGCCACCGTCTTCCCTGGAATTATTGTGCACACCTACCACAGTGTTGTCTTTTTTAACCCAATGGATGACTGGTAGAGAATGCCTTGTGGCATTAAGTCCTACTATGTACCACCACTGTACATGAAGTTTAAATAAATAAATATACTCTTTATTGTACACCAAAATATAAAATACCACCACAAGACCACCTACAAGGTAGACCAACGACCCGGTGAGGGCCGCGGGAATACTATGGATGTCAAAGAAACAGGACTGGTCATTGCGGCGTCACTTGCGTGAGGCTTATGTCCCGCAGTGGACGTCTTTTGGAGGGAATGATGATGATGACTTAGAGAACAGACTTTCACTTGTGCATTTTAACAGAAACTTTTGGTATGTACCAATAAAGTTAAGTTAGTAATTTCTGAACTTTTTAGTTGGCCTAACTATACTATCTGTAAAGAAGATCTCTATCTAGGAGAAACTGGTTGACTGACATATTAACGCACAGCCGAAATTACGAGAAGTAGGAGTGTGACATTTTGCACAAGGTTTCCTTTTATGACACAGGCTTAGGCATGCACTAAGAGAGGATTTTCCAAAATTCACGCCCGGAGGGGATAAAACGGGGATCCAAAGTTTGTTAGGAGAAACCTAAATTCACGCGGGCGAAGCAGCTGGCTAGTCCACTCATAAGATTCAAGATTCCCAGCACTGTGAAACTTTAAGAATAACTAAAACATGTTGTTCCAGAATCAATATCCCACAATTACGTGAGCACCGAGCGCCACACCACCGCTCAGCTGCCGACCATCCCGATCCCGATCGAGTATGACGTGCTGACCTCGAACCAATGCTATGAGAAACAAAACTACACGGTCAAGTCGCACGGCGCGCACGTCATGAGCGGCCCGTACGAGCCGCTACAGTATGACGTCATCAGGTAGGTGCTAGTAGAGACACAGTACGATCGAGTATAGAGATCGATAATAATCAGTGAAAATAATCGTGGCTTAATAGAAAAGAAAAGAAGAAACAGTTCTTGCCAAAATTGTATGTTATTTCGGCGGTCAAAAAGATATGCTCCTCGGCTTTATTATAATAAACGAGTTTTGATTTTGTAATAACAACATATTTCATCAGAATTCGACATAGCTAAATGTTATCATCATGTAATGCTGCTGGAGTCTGTGTTTCCTGATAGCTACAACCAAGAGGTTTTTTAAGTCAAGAGTGAATAGGTTACCTCTAGGCACGCGTGCTCCATCGTCGACCACATTATCCTTTACCATCAACGATAGTGGTCAAGCGAGAACCTGTCAATAATAAAAAAAAATGTGGTGTTTTATTCATCTTAGCTTACTTTTTTGGTAAAATACAGGCCCACAATGTTATCAGTCATAAAATCGCCAAGGCTCCCTTAAAATAACGGGTATATCTATAAACTGTTTATTTTCTCTTTCCAATAGTAAACAAACCAACGAGAGCTTGAAACAACAGTGCGAGAAAGCGCTGCACGATCTCAATCAGTTACGGCGCCAGCATACGGAGACTTCGCGCCGGTGTGAGCATGTTATGAAAGTGAGTTGTTCAATATTTTTATGAGAGACTAGTGGTCCCGGCAGACGTTCTCCTGCCCGAAAGCTGGCTTTTCGTTAGAAAATAAGAACCCGATTGCAGCGCCCCCTACTTCAATTTATTTTCGAACCATCCAGGGACCCACAAAGGCTAAGGCGAGAGCTCCGCTCCACTCCCTCCTTAGCCTTTGTGGTTATTTTTTTATCTATCCAGAAAGTAAAGATTACATAGAAGATAACTAGTGGCTAAGATAGGAGAGTATCAATCAGACGCTCGTTAATTGTGGCTAACTTAGTAGCTTTTTTTTTTAATTGATAGAAACCAGTGCTTGACTGTGATCCCACTTGATGGTAAGCAGTGATGCTTAGAAGAGAATGTAGATTAGGAAATATAGAGAAAGGGAATATAGAAGCGAATAATGCTATTGCAAAGAAGTCTGTTTAGCACCTATTATAAAGTATTGAAATGTCGTGCCCTGAGTTTATCTTCATAAACACCAGATCGCATTAGCCTACACCTCTAGAGCTACAACTCTCACAATACCTACATACATAGAGCTATAAAGAAAGACACGCCTATGTATGAGTGACAGAGATAACAATATAACTTTTTATGAGTCTCAATATTCTTGTTTACAATGGAATACTACAGCTAACTTTACAAAGGTGGTCCAACTTGGAATGCCAACACTATTAAATGAATAGGCCTTTGTTTTTATTAATTTAAATATTTATTGCATTACAAGACAAGAGCCAGGTCAGCAGTGGTCTCTGGACACTGGGTGCACGGTCCACATGTTTAATTTTATCTTCTAACTGTTATTTATAAAAACCTCTGTTGTTGCATCAGGAGTTGGAGTACTTCCGTGGGCAGCACAGAGCAGCTATGAATCAGTTGGAGGTGTCGGCGCAAGAGGCCAGCACTCTGCGCGGCAAGTACAGCGACCTGCTCAATGACAACCAGCGGTAAGCATTTTTTTATAGTTTATTAACCTGGCTTTTTCCACTGTTGAGCAAAGGCTTTCTTCCACATCCTTTGTTACTAGAACTGCGTACGGACTGCGGTTGGCAGTTTCGATAAAATCTGCTGGGAGTCAGGGAAAAATACCACAGGAGAGAGGTAAGATATGAAGCAGGTCTCGTACAATGATCAGTACAATTTGTATGTTTTACATCGTTAATAATTTGTACCTGTGTAAGAGCATTTAATTCACTACGAAATTATTTGTGTCTTGCGATGAAAATACGTCAATATTATATATATATATTTAAATTGATTTAAACTAGTGCTTGATTGCGATCACACCTGATGGTAAGCAGTGATGCAATCGTTGATGGTGGGGCGCACTAGTTTATTAAGAGCAAATACACTTTAGCCTTGAAAACACCGAAATTATAATCAGACGGGAATACCGCAGCAGGCAAGTCAACTGCACAGAAGCTGCATTCGATTTGCAGATTTGTAGCTGGTATTCATTTTTTAGGGTTGAAACTTTAGACCCTAATACTATGACACGGTTTGAGCAGTAATTGAGCGATCTGCTGCTGCGCTGCGAATCGCGAGTTTGATTCCCGCACGTAACAAATATTTGTATGGCCTACAGATAGGTGTTCCGGGTCTGGACGTCTTGTTTACGTGAATTTACAATATGTTTGAGAACATACTCATGATACAGGAGTTATTATTAGTGTCGGACAACGTTTTTTTTTAAACAAACAAAGTAAGGTTTTTTGCGGATTTACGGACTTTGTCAATAATATTAATAAAAGTGGTACTCCTGGACACGGCTCCTTTAGGAGGTTCCTTTCTCTGGAGCCCTGACCGCCGGTAACTTGGACCCTGTTCCCGATACCGGTGGGACACTATTTTTTATATTTTTATTGAAATATTTAAAAATATAATTTATATGTACATATACAAATGAATAAACGATAATAATAATTATTTATTCAAATAAATTTACGATTTTGCAACAGATTTGTAGGCTATATTATTGTAGGACAAAAGCATGAGACATCTATAGTCGAACCAGACAAAAGCCTGTATTTCGGCTATCAGCGCCAAACCCCTCAATTAATAAAAGTTAGTTTATAGTAGTCATAAGCCATCGAGCAAAATTAAAATAATGAATGTAATAGATTAATAGAGTTATGTTTTTTGTCGCGCTAGCTTGGAGCGCGAGGTGCAGCACTTGCAGCAGAGCAGCAACCCCGAGGGCAGCTCGGACGCGCTCGTGCACACGCTCAGGAAGTACGAGGCGCTCAAGGAGGAGCTCGACTGCTTTCAGAAGAGGTGAGGCTTTAATGATAAACAGATAAACATATTTATTGGTAAAAATTACATTTACAAGTCACAATATCTTTTAGTTAAATGATTTTAATTATTTGTGTAAACTATTGCTACAATTAATTCATTAAATAAATAAATTAATTCGTTAATTACATAAAATTACAACCATTGATTTTTTTTAAATTAATAAGTAAAGACACAAGATAATAATAATATTAACGATATGACCGAACAGTTAGGAGGAGCGTTGTTATGGTGAAAGTACCTAATGTTGTTTGATTAGAAACTCTTTCTAATCAAACAGCATTAGCGTCACGCTAAGGTTTGCTATTGGAAAATATTTGGTTGAATTACATAGGTTCAGAGTGCTCTGTGCAGACTTATGTGACTTGTGAAAAGACTTTTACTTTTATTTTATATCAGGCCCTCTATTTTGTAACAGATACGACGATCTAATAGAAACACACAACACAACGTTAGAAAAGTTACGAAACGTTCAAGAAGAGAACAGCAGACTGAAAACACAATGCCACGACCTGACGCAAGAGAGAAATGCTGTTGTAAGTGTAGCGTTTGTCCTTTTGTACACTTCTCACTATACCCGTTTCCATGATTGATATTGATGACAGTTTTATACAATACTAGCTTTTGCTCGCAGCTTCGCCCTCGTACATAAAATATAGCCTATGTCACTCAGGAATAAAGCAGCACCAGTATTTTAAGAGATTACTTTCTCCAAACAAAAAAAAAACAATCTACCTCTTTATAATATTAGTGTATATCAATGTAGATCAATAAATGTGTATTAGCACTCGTTCTTCAACAAGTTTATTCGTTAAAACTTTGAAAGATTTTTTTTTAATGTAATAAACTAGTGCTTGACTGCGATCACAACAAATTCAAATTCAAAACATTTATTTCAAATAAACCATTTACAGGCACTTTTGAAATGTCAAGAAGTCAGTCAGTCAGAAAAAATGATGCTAATTGCACATTCCAAAGCGTAGATCTCTATGGAGAAGAATGTGCAAGAAACTCCATGGACACTCTTTTCAATCGTGTTTTGCAACAACAACAATGTGGTGTGTGTGTGGTGAACAACTACTTACTTAACGTTATTTTACTGATGTTTGCAATCTGCACAAAGTTTTCAGTGACTTCAGTGAGCTGTAAGACAGCGAATTCTTGCATTCATTTTCGCCTTTGTATAATAAAATCGTAAACTAACTGTTTAGATGTCCAAAAAAATTGCTTAGCACATTTTGGTCTTTCGAGCCGGATACATGAATGTACTTAAAGAGAATGTCTATATTGTTAGCTGACCATACTATAATATTGTATTTTTTTCACAGATCCGCGAGCGCAACGCTCTAAAGCAGCAAGTAGCTCACGTGGTGCGGCAGTGGGAGGGAGGCGCTCGAGAACGAGCGGATATCAAAAGACTCACTGACGAACGCAACGCCGCCATGGCAGAGTACACGCTTATTATGAGCGAGAGGTAATTTACCTGCACCCGGGCATTAAAACAAACTAACTTCCTGACACATCTTATTTTTAGGGTTCTGTACCCAATGGGTAAAAACGGTATCCTATTGTTATCCGTCCGCTGTCCGTCGATGTCACCTACACCAAGTTACTTCTAAACAGGCGTGCTCCGTCATCGGCCACATCGTCGCTTTCTATCTCGTGTAGATCGAGCGCGAACATATGAATAGTAAAAATAACCATCGGCTCAAACACATCCACAATCCTCTTTCTTCACATTTTTAACAGACCAGCATGTAGCCTGGACAGCTCTATTATTCGCCTCTAAGTCCTGAAATGTGCAATGTGAAAAGTGTACTTCACATTGCACATTTCAGGATGTTCTGATGTGTAGGTTTAATGTTCTGTATATTTTTCCAACCACTAGTCATCATCATCTTCCTGCCCTTGTCCCGTGTTATTTGGGGTCAGCGCAACATGTTTTTTTCTTCCATTCTGCCCTGTCACTCGTCATGCTATCATTAACTTCCTTTTCTTTCATATCACTCTTCACACAATCCATCCATCTTTTCTTTGGTCTCCCTCTCCCCCTCCATCCATCCACATGTAATGAAAATAAATAAACCTATCATGTCTGTCGCTCATACTCGTATCTAAGAAAACTAAGCTAGAACGTGACTATAATAACTAATTCTGAACCTTATGACACCAGAGACACAGTTCACAAGGAGATGGAGAAGCTATCGGACGACCTGCAAGCGGCGTTGAAACGTGTCGCCGCGCTGGAGTCCGCGCTACAAGCTTCTCGTGAGGAACAGAGGGCCACCGCATTACAGGTGAGATTTTGATAAAACTGTAGACAAATGGGTAAATAGCATAATTAAGTCAAGGAAAAGCTGTCCGAGAAAATCGGATATTCCATTTTATTGAACTTAGTCAAATTATAGCTTCAAAATTCACAAAATTGTGGCTTGACATGTAGTATAGCAAAGAACGCTCAGTCCTATATATGGCTTTCACTTTTACTACATTTTCAGGTTTGTGGTGCAGATGGGCCATACATTTTTATTTTTAAAGATTAAATCCGTGTTCGAGTGTGTCTAACTTGCCAGTAACTTGAACTTACTTCGGCCACACCACAGTCTACTCCTTTTCCAGAATACGGTTGTGATATTTGCATACGTAATGTTAATCTATGCAGGCGGAGAGTCTACGTCGCGAGATCGAGTCTGCGCTCGTGGACAGAGACCGCGCCATCAAGGAGTGCACCGATCTCAAGACGCCGCAGAACCCCTCCACACTAGGGAAGTCCAGGTATGTATTCTTACTCCGTGTTCTCGTGGGGGCGATCGGCGGCTCGCTCTCGCGCCGGGCCGCACGTACAGGCCATGCTCCGGAGCGACGAGGAGTGGCAGGCGGTCGCGATCGCGTGAGGTAACGGCAATGGTCCTCACGCCCCAACCGCCGCTGGAATTCCGATCCCGATTTCCGGCCACCGTAGGCGCGGGCTTGCGGACGGCGGGCAATGGGTGGCCCGCCGTCAGACCGTCCGGTAACCGTCCGGACCAAGCCCAAGTCGTCGACGGCGCGTATTGTTCCACGCGCGCCTCAGGGAGTTGTCAGCAAATCGTAGGGGCCCAGCAGGGTCGAAGCCTACTGGGGCCATGGGTAGTGTGAAAACGTAACCTGGACCCTGGGACGGAGGCAACGAAGGAACAGGAGTGGGTTTTTAGTCAGTAAAAGTCTGACACTATCTCCCGCACCGCCCAAGAGCGGGATTTGTCATAAGATAATTTTCCGACCTAAAAAAAAAGGTATGTATTCTTGTAACATTTACAGGTAGACCTTAAAGTTAGGCCTACTGTCTACGGACGCGTATTCGTCATTATACGCTTGCGTGAAGTACACTACGTCGAGAGAGTTTGATAGTTTTGTATGTAAGCTTCACGCAGGCGTACACCAAGCGTATAATGATGAATACGCGTCTTTGAAGCTGTGCGTCCGTGTACAGTAAGCTTTAGTGGCGGCTTGGAGCACGACGCAAGTCGCTGAGCAGTAGCAACTTCATATCAAAGTTCATATCGAACTTCAGAGCCATAATTAAGGTTGAATAGACTTTTACCTTTTATCATCGTCGTGACTGCAAGTGGTCCATGTTGGACATTGACCGGTTCTGTACTTATCGCATCCAGCGAATTTACGCCACCCCCAACAGGTCATCGATCACCACCTTCCGAAGCTTGTGGGAATCATACTAAAGCTTCATTTTCGCTTCCTTTCGGAACTCCGAAACTGTACTGTACAGTACTTTTACTGTATATATGAGCATAAGCTACAATCTGTTTTTTTAATTAGAGATAATGATTTGAAAATTCGAATGTTGCATGGTTTTTTCCATTTCATAAATAGTGAGGTACAGCAAACGATATTGAACAAAAAACCGAAAATATTCGTAAAAATAATTTCGTTTTTATGCAACTAATTATGGACAATTTTAGAATATTTTTAATTATTTTAATCTTCAATTCATATTAGACTCTACTATAAACAAACACTATCATATCTTGGTCCTACTTTCCGTAAAGCTTGTATTATTAAAAGAACCGGTATAAAAATCGAATTTGGAGACATCATTTTTATCAAAAAGCAGGCAACATATTTCTGGAGTTTGACATTTGCACTTGTCAAATCATTATCTGGAAATAAAAAAAGCATTATATTTAAATGTACTAAATTGTAATTGATAATGTTTTGACATTTAATCGATACTTACGAGTATAAATTCATGAAGTCTATTTTTTGAGCTACCTACAAAGTCAAATAACAGCTCAGACTCGATCAATTTACATAATAGGTACTTTTGTTTACTAGACAAGACACCTCGGCGTACCACCACTTGGGGCTCGCAAGTGGTGTGGGTAATGACGGATTTCTCAACGGACAACACTCCAATGATCCATCATTGGATAAGTTGCAAGGTAAGGTTATCAACCCTATTTCTCTAGTTATAAATAGTGGTCTCTTTTTTTAAAAGCAAATCTTTCTCGACCATCGGGAGGTGAAAATATCCATGCAGTACTTAGAATCGAGATTCGCAATTATTTAATGTTACTCAAAAAATAATAACTTCTTATCTTATGTTCATTGTGTGTATTTCACTGCACATTCACTTATACAAATATCGCCACACAAGAACAAGATCCGATAAAGAGAATCCACGAAAAATAGCGATATTTCGCTGGCAGCGCGGAATGCATTCGAATTCTCTCTCAGAAATGTTTTATTTTTTTGTACAAAAAAAAAAAAGATTTAGTCGTATGACTGTACCTAACATGATATCTTCCGTATTCAGGTCTAGTGGGCATGGTGGTAGACGCCGTGGATAAAGAACGTGTGGACAACCTGGAGCAAGCCAACCAGGAGCTCGAGAGACTGCGAAAGCAAATCGACCGACTGCAGGCGGAGCTCAACGACGCGCAGAGAGAGGCCGAGGTACTTATCTGTAATTTGTATGAAGCAAGCCAACCAAGGCTTGTAAATTTCCAAGGTGCCGCGTCGCAGTACGGCGCAGCGAGGCGGCACCGTCTCACATATCGGCACGTCACTGCAGGCGTCACATGTCGTTACCGCGTCACCACCTCGCATCTCGGCAACATGTAGCGACTCGGTGTTGCTTCTCGGCGCCACGACGAGACTCAGCGTTGTAATTTGTGACGATGCGGCGTCCTATCCTGAAAAGCAAATAGTTTGTACTCGACTGTACATTTTGTATTTAGCGAAACAGAAAAATATCCACTCAGAACTCATTCAGAAAAACGCTATAAAGCTATTAAACTACAGTTTCAGGAGTTAAGAAGTGCACTTTCTATGTGTAAAATTGTCGGGATTGCTTTGGGTGTGATTTTAAACGCACTTATCGCTTCGAAAACGTTAAAATACTTCTGTGAAAGTTAGCGTTTTATACATCCCAAAGTAAAGCTTTGAAACGCGGCTTATGAAACGCTATCTGCCTTTTAAGATTTTGTCCAGAAATATTACCTACTCATTATTATAACGAATGTAAGGCTAATAAATATGGGAATAACGATTGGCGTTTATCTTTCAGGTATCGAAAAGGCGAAGAGACTGGGCTTTCTCAGAAAGAGACAAGTTATTGCAAGAGCGAGAGAGTGTCAAGGCACTCTGCAATCGACTGAGAAAGGTAAGTCTCTCAGACAGTCCTTTCCACTTAAGACCCCACGTGATAAACTGTACTTATTTTTTTTTTTTAAATGGCGATTAGGAACATTAGATTAAATGGCGATTTTTTCTTATCAACCATCGCTTGTTCTCATCAAAAATTTATGTAAATATCGTATTTACGCTTGAATTACTTAATTTTGACTGCATGACAAATGGCGGCTTTTTTGCTTTTAATGTCATCTTTATATCTACGAAATAGAAGATAAAATTGGTTGAACGAACAGTAAATAAGGTTTGTTTAAATGTCTAATCTTATTTTGAATGGAGTATAGGATCACTGAATTCCCTCACAGATGTTCTGAACAAGATGGGAGGTCTAATCTTGTTTTGGAGAGAGGTGGGCTGGATGAAACCAATGTGGCCCGCGTACTATGGTCCAATAGACAGACATAAAACGTGGCGCTGTCAATACGACATTAAATTAAAACACTCGTAGTACTAGTCCATATGAATATTATTAAACTACCAAAAAAATCCTAAAATCTAAAATTAAAAAACGTTTTTTTCAAACAAACTAGCATAAAATCGTAAAAAAAAATAGAACACCATTTATAAATATTGGTACACTAACCTGTGACAACAACGTCGTGTCATGTAATGACGTAATTCTTTGGCGTTATTATTATGAATGCTCAATAAAAATAATTACACAAATCACAGATTTTTATTAATAAAATTATTAATCTTAATCACTTTTCCATCAATTAGCATTCACTATCACTTACTTATTGTCGATATTGAATCATGTCCTACGCAGACCGGACGAAGGGTTGCGTTCAAAGTAATTTAAAATTCTATCGGCTAGTGTAATTTCTACACGGACTACCCAATTGCGGGATTAAAGGTCGATTTTCCCGAATTCTCTGGGCAGCTTGAATAATAATGCGCCCTTTAGTCGGAACAGGTCGTACAAAATCGGGTGTTCCCATACCGCTCATAGTTAAAGCGGCGTTTCTGTGGTACTCCTCATAAATTAAAATAATGTCAGAGTACTCCAAAGCTGTGTAATTGTAACGAGGCATGATAATACGAAATTAAAACGTGACCGTGATATGTTAACTGTCACTTTAACTAGATAAATTATTTGTCTTGTTTTATGGCTTTAAGGTTTTATGTTTATGGCACCAAATATGATTTTTTTCTCAGTTGCCAAGGAAGTTTTTTTTTTTGTGATCGTGGACTTCACAATACATAATGTAAAAAATGCTGAAATTTAAAAATAATGTCCTGTGACTAAACTACTGGATATATTCAAATAAATTTTGGTATGCAGGCTGAGAACATCATGAGGTATACGCAGTTTAATTTAATGTCGTATTGTCGGCGCCACCCTGTATAACTGTTGCGATTTCACAGGAGCGCGACCAAATGGTAGGCGAGCTAGCAGACGCGCGGCGCCACGGCAACAAGAAGGAAGGCAAAGACAAGCGCTCCACCATGCCGGACGACGACGACAGGAAGGACTGCCGGAGACACGCGCACTCCAGGGACTCCGCTGTGGACGCTGATGTGCAGGTGAGCCCTATTATTTCCAACTGCTTTACTCTAAATTGCCCATTAGAAGTTTAAATTAACTTTAATTTTTACTCAATATTTTGCATCTTAGTCATTGTCATAACTGTAAAGTGGTTGACACAAGTAAAAATAAAATAAAAAACAATGGAGGGATGCTGTTGAACACCGGGCGTTGTGCGTGTCCTAAGTTATGTCCCGGTTTATTAAGGAAACGTAACTTTAACGAAGTAAGTCTTATATTTCTGGTTCCACAATAGTACGTTATTACTATGTACTACAGGACGCTATATTTTACTAGTTGGAAAAAAGCGTAGAGAGATGATGATGTAGCTTTACGTATACTACACATCTTATAAACTATTTTCCCCCTGCGCAAGCACCGTTATAAACGTCAGCAAAGTAAGGACTTTGCTTATCTAATTATAAGTATATCTATCAATATATCTTTGTTAATCTTATGTTATCCTCGCAATTAACGTTTAACTCTTTGGTGGTACTATTAATGTTTGATTTAAAAACATAATTTTACATTTATTTTTTATTATTTTGTACAGGATTTCGAATGGGAAATAATCGACGTGGAGCTCTCAGGCCTGAACAAAGATGGCGAGTTAGGCTTCGAACTAGCGGGCGGTCGCGAGGAGCCCTACTATCCTAACGACTGCAGCATTTATGTGACGGCTGTGAAGAAGGGATCTTTGGCTGACGGGAAGATCAAGTAAGTAGAAATGTTGGATTTTACACCGAAACTACTAAGTTAAGTGTGTTATGTGTTTTAAAATGGTTTGCTTGATTGTGCTAATTCCATTGCATTACCTATCTCCATTTTGTTTTCAATGTCCTTGACTCAGGGTGTTGTCCCCAGAAAGTGGAAATCTGCACCGGTACATAAGAATGGGTCTAAAATTGAAGTTACTAACTATAGACCTATATTTGAACTGTGCATTATAGCTAAATAATTCGAGCTCATTATCTATAACCAGTTATATCCTGTTCTTGCTCCCTTGCTCAGCTCTTTCCAGCATGGCGACAGCCAGGTCGATGTAGTCTACACTAATTACAGCAAAGCGTTTGATCGGATTGATCACGACACTTCGATAATGGAGCTAAACTTTAAAGGCATTCGTGGGGATCTCCTGAGGTGGTTTTCATTTTATATTAATAGCAAGTCGCAAGCAGTAGTGATCAATAATTATATGTCCAATTGGGTCTCGGTACCTAGCGGAATGCCTCAAGGTTCGTGGCTCGGTCCCTTCTTATTTGTGATCTATGTAAACGACATCGATCTGTGCCTGCAATCTTCCAAATTATTATGCTTCGACGGTGATAAATATGAAAATCTTTGCCAAGGTTTCATTGATTGAAGGTGGGTTAGCACTTCAGGCTTACCTATATCGTTTTGAAGACTATTTTCGAGATAACAAACTCGATTTGAATCCAATAAAGTGTTCAGTAATTACGTACACTAGGAAACGTGCACTCCTGGCCACTACGTATACCTTATCGGGCCAAACTTTGCCAAGGTGTGATACTATTCGCGACTTAGGCGTACATCAAGACAGCAAGCTAGTTTTTGATACCCACATTCACGCCATTGTCAAAAAAGCCTCTTAAACTGCTTGGGTTTATAATGCGTCTGTCTAAGTGTTTTAAGGATACTAAAACCCTGAAAATTTTGTATTGAGCCTTTGTTAGAATTCAGCTAGAGTATGCATCTCAGATATGGAACCCACGTTACCATAAGTACTTCGATCGTATTGAAAATATCAAAAGGCGTTTCATTAAATATCTTTGTTTTCATCAAAAAAATCCTTATCATTCTTTCCATCGATTATTTCCGACTCTGTAAAAAGGACCATTTATTACCTCTCGAAGGTTGACGTGAGATTGCTGGCTACTTGTATTTGTTAAAAATCTTCAATGATAATATTGACAGCCCCGAACTTTTATCTAAATTTTATTTTAATATACCGAGAAATTTTTTTCACCATAATTCACTCTTGTGTGTTCCTTTAGCTTCAACCAATTATAGACAAAATAATTTTATTATACGTGTGAGTAGACAGTTCAATAATATATGCAAGCAGCATGACTTGGATCCCTATACGATTAGTGTGGCATCAGCCAGAAAACGCTTTAGCCTCAGGTTTTTTTTTTAAAGTAGCGTTTTAATTGTTTCCCTAAATTTCTGTATTATTTTTATAATAACTAATTTTTTCTGTTAACTAAAAGTTTGTAGTTATTACTCGTTTTACCTTTGCAATTGACTTTGTTTGTATGTAAAGGGTGTTATGCTCTCTTCTCAATTTTAAGTCGGACATTATACGTGAGGACTTGTAATTGGCTTGCTGTCGTCTATGTTTGTTTTTATTTTTAGTTTGTTTAAGCTGTAAGTCCTCCAAGCTGTAATAAATAAATAAATTAATAACTTTGCGTCAGTTATATCAAGCTGATCATTTTGGAATGAAATACGTACATATTCTTTTTCTAAATCATTTGGGTTTTTTGTATATGGAGCTTATAGACACTGACATTTTGTGATGTGGTTGTTAGTAAGACAAACAGTATTAGGACCACAGACAACTTGTTGACATGCAGAAACACATTTTTGACTCCGCTTATATATTTCGTTTTCTCTGTATTATACACCGTTTGAGCATTGATTTGTTGTACACACAATCGTCAAACAAACAAGTTTCAAGAAATTGATTAAAAAAGTTAAAGTAAACTGTTTTGTATTTTGAGTTGTGTATCTTTTATATTGGTGTTAGGAATAGGATGGTCCTTAATTTTTCTTTTGTCATAATTTTTATTTTTACCTAGAAATCATTCATGACTTTTTTCTAGTGTTTCTTCCTAGGAATCTGAATAAATTCCTAGAAGATAAATTAATGTATCTTTATTGGTTAGAAAAGAAAAACGAATATACGATAGTTTTTTGGTTTAGGATGTTTACAGGCTTTATTATTGTTTTTGCAAATGCGAATATTATTGTTATTTTTCAACATTGATCTTTTCTGTCAGAGTATGCGACCGCGTGACGTCGGCGTGCGGCGTGTGCGTGTGGGCGAGCGGCGCGGCGGCGGCGGCGGCGCTGCGCGGCGCGCTGGCGCGGGCGCCGGCGCCGCTCACGCTGCAGCGCGCGCGCGCACGACGCGTGCGCCTGCACCTGTCCGATGCGAGGGGCGTACAGCTGCAGCACGGTTAGACATTACCTTACCGTATACAAATAAATGATATGCTGAACTACACATTTAAATTGTTAATATTTCCAACAACTCGTCCATCAATATCCAACCTTGGTTTTACCTAACTTCACTCGGATTACTTTAAATTAGTAAACATTTGCGTTCACTCTAGACAGAATTCAGCAACGGCTCTGTCCACCGAAAGTGTTCACTATCCGTTTTCTAATTTAACAATATAATTGTTTACAGGTATTTTCATAAGCAAAATAGCGAACGGCAGTGCTGCTGCCAAAGAAGGCAACCTGTACGTCGGCGACCGCGTTGTCAGTGTAAGTACTAAACAATAAAACTTGAGATTTTTTGACAGAATTTTTGTGTGTATTCGCTAACTGATTCCTAGTGGATATTGTGATGTAATATCTCAAATATTTACACGTCTAATCAATGTATGGTAAACACCAATTATAAATATCGGTACAATAAACTTTGACAACAGCGCCGTGTCATGTAGTGACGTAATCTTTTGGCGCCATTATTATATAAAAACAATTACACCAAATCACAATTTTTTTTTAAATAAAATTATTAATCACTCACTTATTGTCGATATTGAATCATGTCCACCTGCCCTACGCAGACTAGACGTAGAGTTGCGTTCAAAAGAAATTAAAATTCTATCGTCTAGTGTCACTCTTACACACTCTATCCAATTGCGGGATTAAAGGTCGATTTTCCCGCATCCTCTGGACAGCTTGAACAATTTTGCTTCCACCGGTCGGACCAGGTCAGACAAACTTGGGTGTTCCCATACCTCTATAGTTAAAGCGGCGTTTCTGTGGCACTCCATAAATTAAAATCATGTGAGAGTACTCCGAAGCTGTGTAAATTGTAACGAGACATGATAATTCAAAAATAAAACTTAAGTACAGTACAATACTTTTCAAATAAAAATAGTAACGTCAGTGATCGTGATATGTTAACTGTCACTTTAACTTGATGAATCATTTGTCTTTTTTTATGGCTTTAAGGTTTTATGTTTATGGCACTGAATATGATTTTTTTCTCAGTTGCCAAGGAAGTTTTTTTTTAATCGTGAACTTCATATAAAATAATGTCCTGTGACTAAACTTCTTTAAATTCGAATAATTTTTGGTATGCAGACTGGGAACATCATGAGGTATACGCCGTTTAATTTGTTGTCGTATTACCGGCGCCACCCTGTATTATCTCAGCAAAATTCGCCGAGTAGATGTTTTCGGTAAATTTGCTGCCAAATACTGTAAACGTTATAATATTTTACATCCACATTCTAATGGAAACAAAGCGATTGTATTCTATATCAAAGACTAATTTTTTGGTGTACAATAAAGTTTATTCTATACAACGGTCCGAAATCAACTATCGGGCAGTTCCCCGGACCAGACGCAACACCAATTAGGTCGGAGGATCCTCCCTTTTCAACGGTGGTTTGCGGGACTGTTACACCCTGTTCCGTATACTTTTAAAATATCTTCCAAAGCCATATGACGTCCTACCTCTAATTTTACAACAATCACGACGGGTGCAACAAAGATAAGAAAGTTATCTGCAATTTTGCAATAGTTGCAGTAACTTACTAAAAATTTATATTCTAGACATTTTTTTTGTAATTGGGAAAATCATCCAATGACATCCCCTGCTTTTGGGCGGAGTGGAAGGGCGTATCAGACTTTTACTGACTAAAAACCCACTCCTGTTCCTTCGTTGCCTTTCGTACCGGGGTCGAGTCTTCCTTTCAAAAGTAGACCGTTGGCCCCAGTAGACTTTGACCCATATTATAATAAGATATGGCAAATCGTCTTAGTGCCAAAAATAATAGTTGTTGTTTCAATAATATATTGAAAAATTAAAAAACTAAATAATTAGCATTTATTTAGTATATTCACTTATTATTACGAATTATCAGAAAATCGCCAAATTGCAGATTTGCACCCGTCGCTTTGTTCTAGTAGTTATAAGGTTGCTGGTAGAAGTAAAATAACTGTGAAGTAAGAAAGTTTGAAGCCCGCTCCACTAAATTGTATTTTGGTTTAACAGGAATATCAAGAAAATAATGGTGTTATTCTGTGCCTATATGCGTTTGATATAAACCCACCTACTAATTTTGTATTTTAGATAAACAACGTATCTCTGGAAGGCGTAAAGAGCGTATCGGAAGCGATGGCGTTGCTGAACGAGTGCCAGTACGAGTCGGTGGCGCTCACGCTGCTGAGGCCCTTGTACACCTGCTGCAATAATACTAGAGACAGGTAATTTGGACTCAGTAGAAAGGCGTGCGAAGAGGCTAATTGGGGATCCAGATTTGGTTAAGTCCAATCTACTGCGGCGCGAGCACAGGCGCAGGGTAGCCAGCCTAGCGGTGTTTTACAGGATGCATTTTGGAGAGTGTGCGCGGGAATTGCATGAATTGATTCCGCCATCTCCTTTTTACCATCGGACAACCCGACGTACGGCGAGTATCCACCCTTACGTTATTGAAACTTCAACGGTCCGAACTAAGCGATTTGCTTCGTCGTTTATACCGCGTACATCGAGAGACTGGAACAATTTGCCTGCTGCGGTCTTCCCGTCCAACTATAATTTAGGTGCCTTCAAGGCTAGAGTGAATAGGCTCTTAATAAACTAGTGCGCCTCACCATCAATGATTGCATCACTGCTTACCATCAGGTGGGATCGCAGTCAAGCACTGGTTTATATCGAATAAAAAAAAAAAAGGTAACTCATTAAGCATTTCCCTATCGTTATTTTTTACCAAACAACTAATAACACCAAAAACCTTGTTTGAAAACAGCGTCGAAATAGGTTATTAAGGGCTTGCAATTCGACATACATTTTCACTGTTTTTCGTACAACCGCTTTTACGCGATTATGACGTTATTACACATGTTTCGTTAGATATTTTGGAAACACAGTATCTTGTAGATATTATTTAGGTTTCTATTGAAAACAAATTTATAAATTTGTGTAAAACTAATCCAGTAAAATCCTCTGAAAATCTGCTATTTTGCATGAACTTTGACACTTCATAATTTACTTACTCAAAAATTAAAAAAAGTATAAAAACAATTAACTAAAGTATAACAATATAAGCCTTGTAAATTTAATCAAGATTCTAAATGACGTCAATTTTTATCAAAAACTTTTAAGGTTTAAAAAAAACACGTATTTCCTGGAACAGGTTTTGTGAAATATTCGAGTAAATCACGAAATTACCGAATGCTAACAGAATTTTCAGGCGTTATCTCTCTTTTTTTGCGTTGCTTTTTCGTCAAACATCGCGTTGCATTGCGTTAGATGAAGTAACAAGCTTTGGAACCATGCTCGATGGTGACGATAGGCGAGTGGAAAAGGAGCCTCTTAAATGAAGCGGTAGTTAGCATTTCAAATATTGGAATGAGAAGAGTGTGGGCGAGGTGGGAACATCTCGCTCACACAGTACACAGGTAACCTAACGACAGTGACGTCATATTACAGTGCGTGCATCCTTATTTTGTTACTTGACAGGTTACCCTTCCACCGGATTGGAAAGGTTTCTAACTTATTTAATTTTGAACCGATTTGCGGTAAAGTGATTTTACTGAAGTTAAATTTTGAAAGAAATGTGAAAATAAGAAAAATTAGCCAAGTACCTAATTATGTTGAAAGATTTCTTGACAACTTGGCGTTTCACTGTCGCCGCTTTACAAGGTAAATATTCATATTATAAATTTAGTGAATTTTATTTTGTCTACTATGAATAAAAAAAAGGCTTTAGGCGAGGATATCGTCACGCCAGTTTGTCATCAAAGATAGCAAAAAACATCTCTAATCTTACCCCAACTCTTCTGCTTTCCTTTCCAATACAACTTACCCGGTTTAACCGACTTCAAAGCAGGAGGTTCTCAATTCGTTATTTTATGTATTTTCCTCAATTACTCAAAGATGCCTGGACCGATTTGGAAAAGTCTTTTTTGTTTGAAAGGGTCTCATGGCCAAGTTAGGATCTGAAGATGGAATCCTGGAGATATCGAGGGAACTCTTAAAATTTTATTTTTATAGTTAGTAGTATATATTGTAATAGAATTTAGTATTGTTTTAGATTTTTAAGAGTTAGTGTAAGATGATGACTTTTTCAATTATTATATATTTTTTTTTTTTAACCTCTAGTGTATTAGGTTCAGCCTGTAAAGATAGTGTGTGTATATTTAATAAATAAATAAATTTTATGGGCATACATGCAGTGGTTATATTCTATAGGTACCTTACTATAGAACTTTCACACTATTTAGGTTTAGCTGAGGGGTTGTAGGTCAAGTAAAAGCGTAAAATATAATGTTTAGTGTTTATTTATTCTGTTTTTACATTGTGTTACGTAATTTACTGAAGATCCGTTTCAACTCGCTCTTGTTTACCAATAGCTGAACTTTGTGATCATTTTTGCACGCGCACAATCGTCGCCGATATCCGTTACAGAAATATTTGAGATAAAGGTTGAGATTCAAGATAAACCACACAGACAGATCTGTACAATCATTTGATAAGTGGACTTCAATAGGGGAAGTACAGGCGTTCTTTTTTAGCGTTTTAATTTCATTTTTCCGGGTTTTGTCCTTAATATTGGAACCTTGGCTTGATTCTTTGATAGGGCTTATCTGTTGTTTTTGTGATTGTGGGCTTATTTGGCATTAACGTGTTGCAACACCTGCATTTTCTATTAGTGGTATATCCTAAGTCGATTTTAAATAAGCTAGATATATAGCAAAATGTTGATTCTACAATCAGCTCTGTCCGGTAAGTTACCCTAGTGACTATTTCCATTTACCGAAAGCAATCGTTTAGGGATTGATTTAATGCTAGCCATACACGATCCAGTTTACCGTCAAGTTTGCAGCCAACTTACGTCATGCGGACTGATAACTAGACACACACCATCAAGTCCTTCACACGCCGCTTCAAGCACGCTGCAAACTTGACAGTAATCTGGATCGTGTGTGGCTGGCATTACTCACGTGACTGAACAAAAATCTCTGAAAAACTTACTCCGCTTTGTGAAAAAACAGTATAACTTTCCGTTCATACATACTGAGCCGCTAATGTGGATAGAATAACTCCGATTACGGTTTTACATGACCAAATAAATAATGAAATCAAATTGCCAGCCAATATTTCTGCATTATATCTCACAATATATAGTTTTACAACTGCTGTTTCCCTTGTCAACAGGGTGTCGATGTACGACCACTCTCGCTCGTACTCTGACAGCAAGATGGTGAACATCTGCTCTCAGACCGACGAGTCTTGGTGCCAATTTGCACAGCCTCCTTCTGATACAAAGGTAAGTAACTAAATCTCGATTATTTTAATAAAGAAGTAAGACTTGACAACATTTCAGTTGTTGATACAATCTGATTTTAAACACCATCCTTAATTATTTATATATATATTTGTTATTTATTTATTTATTATTATGAGGAACACCAACGACATATTAACAAGATGCTATACTGGTAGGTAATTTTATAAACATACGATTCTGTACAAATATATCAATTAAAGGTTATACAATTTGACAACACATATAAATTATTATTTTATAAATTAATTCCATTAATATTGGATATAAATTATATCGACGGTTGAAAGGCTAATTGATCTAAACAATTTTTTTCCGATATTGAGTTATATACATATTCGGAATCAGCAAGTTTTTCTCCGTCGTTTGAGACAGGATTTTTTTTTTTTTTTTTTTAATGTCGCTTAGATCAATTAACCTTTCAACCGTCGATATAACATTCGATAAGATTCTGGAAATACATTAATATACAAATATAAAATATATAGTTCGTAATATTTAAATGAATTAATTAAAATAAATGGTATTGTATTCATGTGAGCGTTAAATTAGAATTAGAATTAAAGCAAAGAATTATATTTAAAAAATAAATTAAAATGATGACTAGTTTCAAGATGACTAATTGGGAGCTGACCACAAATCAATCACAAACAATGCTTTTCTTTTACGCAAGTAATAACCTTTTTGTTGTTTTAGTAGGTAGTACTAAAATATTGAGATATTATGGGATCAAATATGTAGCAATCTAACAATCTCTCTCTTTCTCTTCACACAAGTTGTATAGACGCATTGCGCTTGATTTAATTACCGCGCAGAATAACAATTCTTTTGAGAAAACAATTTTATTACGATAAAACTTATTTTGCCTAGCCCAATAAAATTTAACAAATATAAATACATTATTAAGACTTAAGACAAAAATTTACTCATCGATAACGAAGAAGATTCAAAGCTGCAGAAGGAGAAGTTCGACGTGCGACTTGTGACATCAAAAGCCATGTCCATGTCACGCCCTTACGGCTGCCATAGAAAACGCCTTCGTGGCGAGAGAGACATAACAATTTTGTCAATTTTGATATTGTTTCCACAGTTAGTATTCTAACTGTGACCGTCCGGTAACCGTCCGGACCGAGCCCAAGTCGTCGACGGCGCGTATTGTTCCACGCGCGCCTCAGGGAGATGTCAGCAAATCGTAGGGGCCCAGCAGGGTTGAAGGGTAGTGTGAAAGCGAAGCCTGGGGCCCCGGGATGAAGGCAAAGAAGGAACAGGAGTGTGGGTTTTTAGTCAGTAAAAGTCTGACACTATCTCTCGCTTCGCCCAAGAGCGGGATTTGTCATTAGATGATTTTCCCACCTAAAAAAAAACAGTATTTTATTTTTGAATTTTTATTGATAACCTAGTTAGATAACAATTTTTTTTTTTATGCTTATTCTCTTTTAGATGGTGATAAAAAATCAGCCTCTATAATATACCAAACACGAATATATGAATGAGTGCAATACAGTACTGCTATAATAACCTCACGAGGTTAACGCGTGGGTGACTGCATATCAATATCAGTAACTGTTTAATATAAGTTGAGGTATAATATCGTCGTAAGCAAGGAGATAAATAATTCTTCACAAACTCTAAATAGACGGGCTGCATTTGAACTACTACTACTACCGACAGTTAGGATTCTACCGTACTAGGAGGACATATCTGCGCCGAAACGGCCAACCAACTGCGCAGTCTGCTTGCAATTAGGATACTTACAGGATGGATTGTGTGAGAAGTGATATGAAAGAAAAGGGAGTTAGTGATAGCGTGACGAGTGACAGGCCAGAATGGAAGAAAAAAACGTGTTGCGCCGACCCCAAATAAAACGGGACAAGGGCAGGAAGATGATGACAGACGACCAAGTTCATCTGTCTACAAGCCAATTGCTACTGTCGGCAAAAGCAACTACAGTCGATCTTGTCGACAGCATTATTGTATACCAACAACAATGTTGTATTTGCTAACGATGCTGATCGTCTGTAAGTAGCCTAAGCGAACAGTTCAAAAACAGCCCGTCCGATCAAAACTTAGGGATAGGTTGTTACCGTGTACTGTATTATAATCATGTATTTATTGACTTTTAGGTTCACATAGATCACGGTATGCCAGACTTCGATAGAAGATACGTGTACCATGTGGCTGCGGGGAGTCAGGGGAAAATACCACAGGAGAGAGGTAAGATATGAAGCAGTTCTCGTACAATGATCAGTACAATTTGTATGTTTTACATCGCCAATATTTTTTACCTGTGAAAAAGCATTAAATTCACTAGAAGTTATGTTGACTTACGAAATTATTTGTGTCTTGCGATAAAAATAAATCAATATTAGATATTTTATTTTAATTGATATAAACCAGTGTTTGACTGCGATCCCACCTGATGGTAAGCAGTGATGCAATGGTTGATGGCGAAGCGCACTAGTTTATTAAGAGCCTATTCACTCTAGCCTTGAACACACCTAAATTACTCGTATAATCGAACGGGAAGACCGCAACAGGCAAATTGGTCCAGTCCTTTGATGTACGCGGTATAAACGAGGAGGCGAAACGCCTTGTCCGGACCGTAGAGGTTTCAATAACGTAAGGGTGAAAACTCGCCGTACGTCGGGTGATCCGATGGTAGAAATGAGACGGCGGAATCAAGTCATGCAATTCCCGCGAATACTCACACACATATTTAGAACTATTTATCATTTAAAATAATGTACTTCATAGATCTTTCTGCCCCTTGGATATGTCCTCGATATCGACTTCGTAATTGCTTGACAAAGTTGGTTATGAGATACTTAGATGTTGATTTCAGTAAACCTTCAATTTACTAGCAAATGCTGTCAAAAAAAGCAATCACAAAATTAACCATTCTTTCAATTCCCCTATTCCTATAAGGAAAACATGAAATAAACCGTAGATATTATAGTAAAATCCCACGAAAACAAACCAGCCCCACTTGACGTGCGTATCGATACGATAAGATATCGATAAGGTGTCGATAAGGGTCGATAAGTTATCCATTGATGTTCGCAGGGACGTGGGACATGATCCGCGGGAAAATCGAGGCCGTCACCGGACGCAGCAAGTCGAAAGATAAGCAGAACAAGGTATGAGGCTTGTTTATTTGTTGTACTTAACTATTTTTTTTTTTTTTTTGTGAGTGAAATTGAATGAATTTTTTTTTCCAAGTGTTGGTTCTGTAGGTCTAACTCTCGTTGCTTTATTTCTTGTCTATTTACGGTAATATTATTAATAGTGTGAAATGAAATAGTTTTTATTTGTGACCGTGCAAAATTTCGACTAAATCTGAACTCGCGCGCCGATTGTACATACGTCTGTACAACTTGAATGACCATGAAAAACGCTTAAGCATCGTACTGTACACACGGGTGTACGAAGTTTTAAACTAGCGTCTGCCAGCAGCGGCGCCGCCTGATGGTAGACTAATCACCTAAGAGAATAAAAAATAGCCTACGACCTATTCTCAGACCTACCAAATATAGCACGCCGTCCGACCGTTCGGTAACCGTCCGGACCGAGCCCAAGCCGTCGACGGCGCTTAGTGTTCCACGCGCGTCTCAAGGAAATGTTAGCAACCGTAGGGGCCCAGGGTCGAAGCCTACTGGGGCCATGTGTGATGCGAAAGAGATCCCCGGGGCCCTCGAACAATGGCAAAGAAGGAAAAGCAGTGGGTTTTTAGTCAGTAAAAGTCTGACACGCCTTTTCGCTCAGCCCAAGAGCGGGGGATGTCATTAGATGATTCTCCCACCTAAAAAATTCACTACCAAACAAATTAAATCATAAAAATCGGTCAAGCCGTTTCTGAAGAGTTACATAAACACTGTATCAGGAAGCAAAGATTACTTATTGCTGCTGATGTTAAGTAGTTACTTCATTTTAAAGCAACTTTATTAAAAAGACCCTGTTAATGGTGTCTATTTGTTAATGTAATTGCTGATTCATTGGCGGCCATTTTAATTGTACCTATAGCTTCAGACGCATACATATTTACTGGCATTTTATGGCGACTCTTTAGCCGATGCTCGGCTTATCAATAAATTTCGAGAAATATTGTGGAAGCGGCGATATAACCAATGAAATACTTTAGTGCATCCACTTAAAAGCATCACTACATACTATAAAACAAAGTCACTTCCCGCTGTCTGTCCCTATGCTTAGATCTTTAAAACTACGCAATGGATTTTGATGCAGTATTTTTAATAGATAGTGTTTCAAGAGGAAGGTTTGTATGTATAATACATGCATTATATGGTACAGAAACACTGATAATTAAGGTTTCTAATGTAAAGTCGTAAATAAACATTTTTTTTTGCGCTTACATTGCAAACGCTGGCTGAACTCTACGAGATAGATCAAAATATTGCACTACAGTATTGCACGCCTTAAAAAAATCTACAAAAAAGTCCGAGATGGTATATGTCTATTTCTTAGGGATAACCATTTTTTATCCTTTACTTTTTACGAGACATAATGGCTTATTTACGAAGCGATTTTAAGAAATACAGCATTCATCCTTAATTAATTAAATACTTTAAATACATTGTGCATTTATTATAGATCAATATGGCGCTTTACACTATGTAATTTAAATGAATATTTTTGAAAATATTACAGATTTAAAATGCAGGGACATAGAGGTTGCGGTGATATCAGCATTGCACCCGTGCGAAGCCGGGCGGGTCGCTAGTTTTAAATCTATTTTTATAAAACACATTGTTTCCGCCTAGCGGCTTGACCTATCTCATGTGACTTAAAAACACAATTCTTTTCTACTTCCTATAAAATTCGAATATCTATTCTATGTAAAGCACCTTAAAAAAGTACCCATTATCTTGCCAGTTTGCAAGTTAATAAGGGCGAAGCAGAATGCGATCTCCTTAGATAGATCTGTAAAACCATGTTTCACGCAAATAAATTGTTTATTATTATTATCACAATAGGTATTTAGGAAAATTTGCCGCTTAACCTATTGAGCAACGTAATTGAAGACACAATAGAGAGACAATGACCGAGCGAACGCCGGCGTTCACTCGGTGTTTAATGAACTAATGTCTTTTAATACAGCAAATTCCTCTTCTAGTACAAAGAAAGAACGAACATTGAACCACCTTGCTCACTTACGTCTCAGTTGTCTCACTACAGTTTTCATAATGAGCAAGTCACGAATAAATATCATACTATGCATAAAAATATGATACATATATGACGTCATAATACTTATAATCATATCATATGACAGTCGAGAAAGTGCTGTCATATAAATGAACGTGTGTTATTTGCGCAGGTGCCGGAATCTGATGCCATCGCAGAGCTGGACTCGGTTATCGACAGTTATCATGGAAAAACAAGTGAGTAATAGTGTATTAATTAAAACTAATTATCTATCTATAATGCATCTGAAAAGAAAGTTATAGAATTGCAGAACAAAGTTCAAAAACAAATGTGTGGGAATCCTGATAAAATGATCATAACCAAAATATAATTTGTAAATTTTATTATCAAGGTGACATTCACCTAAGTATGTAATGAGCAATCTTGAAGAAGTGTCTGTAATAAATTATATCTATTTCATGCATACATATACCAGACAATTCTCATGAGATTAGACAATTTTCTATCTATAATTGAAACTGTTTTTATTTACAGTAAAAGAAACAAGCAGTGTACTAAAACGTTCGCGGAGAAAGAACAAAGAGTCTCAGAGCGACTCTAAAAATGGCGGCACGTGGCCCAAAGCGAGGGCCAATTTCATCCTAGACGAGAACTCCACGGGCACCATCGTCCAGCCACGGTCGAGGAAAGAGAGACCACCTCTCTCCATCCTACTAAGTCCGCCTACTAAACTACCCCCAGAACCTCAGAGATCAAACACCAATAGAAACTCGAACCCCATACCTCTGGGTCACGCCCCACTCACACAAGTCACTGCCCCAGCTCGTCACTCAGTCTACAAGTCCATAGAATCCTCCCCAGCCATCGAACACTTCCCCAAACCCGCCCCTTTAGCCATACACAACCCTTTCGCCTCCCCGAACAGCATGAACTTCGAGAAGATTCGCACTTTAGAGAAGGACAAGATGTCCATCAGCGACTACTCCGAACATGACGTTACTCCGAACAGACTGAGCTTAGTTCTAAACCCCTCCGACGACTCGTTGGACTATCAGCCAGTGACGCGCAACAGAACCAAAAGCCCGCACTCCTTAGATTACATGGTCAACAACAAAGGCCCAAGCTCTCTGGATTTCGTGACGAGGAAATCGCCCAGTTCGCTAGATCACTCGATCAAGAATCACCCAGGAAAAGACTTACTAGAGCAATATTATTCGAATAAGAAATCATCGTCGCCGAAAACTGTGAACAAGTATCCGTCAGACAGTGATAGTTTTGGACCTGATAGTTTGAACAGCAACGCGAATTTTCCTATGACGGGAACTTTGCCGTCACAATCGCGGCTCCAAGCTTCTCAGTATTACAGAGGCCCTTTTGTGAATTCAAACCCTCATACTTCAAGTAGGTACCCGCACTTAGCGAGTCCAACGAACATCCCACAGAGCCAATCCGGCGAGAGTATTGGAACAAGTTACGATATGCACTCGTTCACGTCTCATACACACAACATGTCTGATCTCCAGCCAGTTCCACGAACGAACAGAGCAGGAGACTACCACCACACATACGAAGGTGGAACATTTCCTCGTAAGAAAGAAAACCAGCGATTTCGTATCCCCTCGAACCCGAGCGTCACGTCAAAAAACTCAGCGGGAAAGTTAAGCACAGGGTCCATAGAGAGAAGTTCTGAACGGAACTCTCCCATGCCGACATTTCACGTCGAGGTATTGTCACCAGGGCGAGGGGCGAAGCAACTGACGCACAAAACTAGGAACTCCATGCCTGAATACTGTGGTTTGGGATGGAATAAGCCGTTGCCGGGGGAGTTGCGAAGGGTGCACATCGACAAGAGTCAACAACCCCTCGGAATACAAATATACTGCCCACCAAGCAGTGGTGGTGTGTTTGTATCTACAGTAAATGACAATTCTCTTGCCAGTCAAGTTGGTCTGCAAGTTGGCGACCAACTTTTAGAAGTGTGTGGGATCAACATGCGTTCAGCTACCTACACGCTAGCCGCTAGAGTGCTCCGACAGATCGGGAATTCTATCACTATGCTTGTGCAATATAGTCCAGAAAAATACAAGGATGAAGTCGAAGTCCCGGGAAGTTCCTCTTCAGGCGAAAGTTCGCATGATGAAGAGGTTTCTTTGTCAGGCTCACCAACTCCTAGAAATTCTCCTGGACCTCAACAATCTATTCGGTTAGAACAGCCTTCAACAGAAGTGGCTACGTTACGGCAATCTCAAACTAACAAAGACTTGCCTCGTTTCCTTCTCATAGAGATGAGGAACTGCTCCGACCTGGGTATCAGCTTGGTCGGAGGTAACGCTGTGGGTATCTTCGTGCATAGCGTGCAAATTGAGTCACCGGCGTATAATGCCGGGTTGAGGACAGGAGATCAGATCCTGGAGTACAATAATGTGGATCTTAGGAGAGCTACTGCTGAGCAAGCTGCTCTGGAGTTGGCTAAGCCGGCAGATAAGGTGAGTTTTCCTGAGACTAAACATGCATTAAGCATTTTTCTAGAAAGCTCAAAAGATGATTTTTGCAGTATTCGCATAAATACAGGGTAAAGTTAAATGAGCTAGCGAAACTTCATAGACGTGTTAGGTATTGTTCAGATTACAAGAAAAAAATCACGTACATCCAAGTAGCTACAGCAGGTAATGGGGTCAATTGTCACTGGTACTAAGGTTGTACTGTTGGGACTCAGGCCTCCTTTCTAGGAAAGGGAATAGTAATCAACCACGCGGGCCCAGTGCGGGTTGGCGGTGACTCACACGTCTTCGAATTTTTGAGTAATAAGGTTATTTTAAATTTAGTATGAGTTAAGATAAAGTTTCATTTTTATAGTCAATAACGAATAATAATCGTTACGTGCGAAGTTTCGCTAGCTAATTTTGAATTTATTTACTTTTTCTGAACGATTATCCAGTCTCCACAGTTACGGTTATGATGTTGTCAGGTAAGCGTGCTGGTCCGGCACGACCTGCAGCAGTACCACGACATCAAGGACAAGCCGGGCGACGCCTTCTACATCCGCGCCGGCTTCGACCGCTGCGCCAAGATCACGTCCATCGGCATGGACACCATCGACGAGTACTCGCTGTGGTTCCGCAAGGACGAAGTCTTGTTCGTCGACAACACGCTGTTCAATGGATCGCCCGGCTTATGGAGGGCTTGGCAGCTCGACTGTAAGGGCTCGAAACGACATTGGGGGACGATTCCTAGTAAATTCAAGTGAGTGTTTGATACATTTGTTTTGGTACTGCGTTTGCGCATACTTTACAGCACATTGTATGAATTCACTTCATTTTGAATAGTCAACCGCCTTCCAAAAAAGATTCTTAAGTCGTCAGAATTTTTGTTTTTGAACATTTGAATCAAGAAAACTCTATACTCTAAGCTTTCAAAGTTAAACTACTGTTGACGCGTGGTTGCTGGTATTTTCATATTTTAGCATCAAATATCTGTGTCTATCTCTTTCAATTCATGCTTTGGTTATAGTGTTTTCATTTTTTTTGAACGCGTTATTGTGAAAAAACTGAATCAATGCTATATATTTTTTGGGTCGCTTTTGTAGTTAACTTATATTGTTCCATTGTTTAGCCATCTTTTCCCACATAAACCCTTAACTAATAAATGATGGAGTCGAACAGCTCGTAAGAAAAAGTAGTACGTTTAGAGTCCCAACGTGATTTCCCCGCCCCCAGGGTAGAAGAGATCCTGCGTCGCTCGCTGGGCACGCTGGAGGGCGACGCGTCGCGGCGCGCGTCCACGACGGCGCGGCGCTCGTTCTTCCGCCGCAAGAAGCACCGCGACAGCAAGGAGCTGGCCTCCTTCTCCAACACCGAGCTGGGCTGCTGGAGCGACAGCGGCACGCTGGCCGACGACGTGCCCGTCTTGTCCTACCAGCGGGTTGAGAGACTGCACTGTGAGTTGTATTTAAGTATGTCGTTTTTTTTTTCTTTTATTTTATTTATTATTTGCTGTAATTATTGTGTGAAGCTAACCATGAGAGCTTTGATTTGGATAACGACGAGCTCATTGATAATATAATTATTTTGTCATTGCACGTTTATGCTTATTAATGGGTATATGAGATAATATCGTGCGGATTTCAACACACATGCGGGATTGGCCCGCATGCAGAAAATTTAAAAATGCAAAAAAGAAACGTGTCTCGCGTGCGTATTCCACACATTACAATAAATACTTGTATGAAATGTATATTTGCGGAGGTTACGTTCGAGGCAATCCCGCATGCGTGATCAAAACCACACGATATTAAAAACACCTTTATTTTTTTATTTAATTTTCATGCAATAAAAGGTACAAAGGCGTACTTAATGCATTAGGCATTCTCTACCAGTCAATCTAGGGTAGTGGAGAGACAATATGGCAGGTGCATAAAAAAAAAGAAAATATTATTTAGACAACAAGTACAACAAAATTATATATATAACTAAAACTAAACATACATACGTAATTAATAAAATTTATACCTATACAGACATACATAAAATTATATTCATACACAGTAAAGGAGTTTTGATAGTATTGATAATAACACAGAATGACAATGGCTTTGTTCATTAGCATGTTGTTACATTTAATTATTTTCAGCTGACTAATAAAAGGAGAAGGATCTCAATTCGGTTGCATTTTTGTTTTATTCTGCAAGCTGATTAATTTGGTGTATCGCCGTCGAATCTGAGTTTATTTGCAACCCTTATTAACTTTAAATTTTCTTTACGCTTTGGCAGCGACATTGACACAATAATAGTGATTATATGAATGACCATAAAATATATGTGAGTGATGTATGGCTGAAAATACCACTTGAAAAATCTCCACGCCTCACAGACGGTGTACAATGCCAGGTGGTCATTCTGGGCCTGTTCACTTACAGCCGGTACGCGGTTGGCATAGTCCTCGCGTTCTTGTTATACTTTTGCTATGAAAGTCGTCTAGTGCTGCTGAATCTGGCAGTTAGTAAAGTGAGTTTCCCTCGGACAGACGGCACGCAGCGGCCCGTGGTGGTGCTGGGCCCGCTGTCGTCGGCGGTGGCGGCGCGGCTGGCGTCGGACTGGCCGCACGCCTTCGGCATGGCGCGCGCCGCCGCGCTGCCCGTGGCGGGCGCGGCGCCGGCGCTGCAGCGCGGCACGCATCTGGAGCCGCGCCTGCGCCCCGACTGCACGCACATCGACTGCATCCCCCTGCACGCCATCAGGGACTTGGCTGAGAAGGTAAGGCTACAGCACTCTATTCATACATCACGTGGAAACGAGACCAGAGGCCTTTGTAGACTTCATATTGAACAATATTGTTATTAGAAAGAGTCGTCGTCTCACTAAATCAAGCATTTCTGAAAAATGTATGATATAAATAGACCATTTAAGTTGGAACTATAGTCCATTCACATTAAGAAAATAGTGACACATCAGTGCTACTGCAAAGTAAAGACGTAAGTATTCATACTGGGGAATAAACACAGATATGTCAAACAGTAGAGATATGGTAACGCATCTAGTCGGATATTTGCTTATATAGGCTTGATGTGATTTTCGGCCATTAGTTAAATGTCAACTAGCTACGTCTTCTTTGCTTATTTTTTTTTTTACAAAATGCCGCGTTGTTTTGTTTGCAAAAGTAACAGCTGTATTGTAAAGTACACGAAAGATGTTATCTCATTTTACACGTAAGTACTAAATATATTAAGTTTATTCTTAATCAGTTCATTAAAAAATTACTTCCTGATACCAAAATACGCGATGATGTGTCAAATCAATTATTTGAATTGAGAACAAATATCATTGCTTGCTTGGTACATATCGAGCAATTCATCAGCTAAACTAATTGCGCAATGGATACTCTCACTCATACGACAGTTACGTGTTACGGCCGCTGCCGGCAATTTTTTGTTAGAGATGTAAAGTGCTGTTTGTGGTTATCGATATTTTGCACGATCCTACCTAGTACGATATAAAAGATAATGTTAATGATTAATTCTTAAAGATATTATTATAGAACACTTCCCCCACGCGTCTGTATTCGCGATAAACTCAAAAACTATTGAACGGATGTTCATGTGGTTGGGATTACTTTTTATGAGGAGAAAAAATATTAATAGCATTAATTATTCTTTTTGTTTGTTTGTTTCTTGTAGGTATTTTATCTTAGTAAATATCCCAAATATTCGACCTCCTGGGCTTTTTTTATTATTTTTCCCAAGTTCAATAGGCTTATAAGATTAAACTCATGTTTCTTTTTAACTACATAAATCTTTGTAAATTAATATTATTGAAACACACATTTGGAAACTTCAGGAACCGGGCATTAAATAACTGATAAAACGTATAAATGTTGTAGAAAACTATTGGTTTATATTTTCTTATGGTACTCCTGCATCGTTCATTTCATCAATATAGTGATGAAATGAACGATGCAGGAGTAATATATACGATACGATTGATTATCATCTGTCTTTTATTTTAAGTTTTAAGCTATCCAAAAGATCCAAAAATAAAGGAAAGTGGATGTATGAGACACGAAGGGGTCCAAACTGGTTTCCTACAACAACAAAAAAACAGTACAATACGCTCTTCTCACTTTCAATCCAATTGCTTACAAGCCATGAAGAAAGTTCGACGGCTCTTATAATGGGCGGTTCCAACATTGAAGTTGCAGATGATTTTGACAAATTACGTTTTAAGTTTTAATTAAATGTTTACATTTTACTGGTCAGTAAATTGAATATCCGTTAAAACCCTGAAGTTTTACTTGTATTTTCCTAAATTCGAGAAGGTGATCTCCTTATAGTAGTAATTTAGATTAACCAGCATCTTAAGTTAAGATTAATTAGCCATTGAAAAAGCAGTTCTTTCCAAGCGTGCTCCATATAAATGAAGTTAGTTAATAATTTTAAAAATTCTTTCACCAGTAAAATGATACTTTATCATTGACTGACATAGACGTATATTGACTATTTTCACGTGGGCGAAGCCATTGACAGAAGTTAGTATTTTATTTTCTTACACTAACTTTAATATTTGTTTTTAATATTTCTTTTCAGGGCATTCACTGTATCCTAGACATAAGCGTAGCCACGATAGAAAAGCTGCACAAGCAGCAGATCTACCCGATAGTGCTGTTCATCAAGTTCAAGTCCTTCAAGCAGATCAAAGAAGTGAAGGACACGAGGCACGCGGACAAGGTGTCTGCTAAGGCCGCTAAGGAGATGTATGAGCACGGACTGAAGGTGGAGAATGAGTATAGGAGTTATATTTCAGGTATGGATCAAAAACTCTTATTCAAATTGGGTTGCAAAATCATTGTTTATCAGAGTAAGCAAAGATTGTTGGCGTGGGTCATCACTTTTTAGCGTCTGTTTGTTAATTTTTCAAGACTCAGGTATTTTATTTATTTATAAGCCACATGTGAATTAGACACTTGCACTAATACTGCTTTTCATTTTCGTACCGGAAGACGTAGCGTTGGAAGGCCTCCTACAAGGTGGACCGATGACTTGGTAACGGTTGCGGGAGTCCGATGGATGCGAGACGCACAGGACCGTTCATTGTGGCGACATTTGGGGGAGGCCTATGTCCAGCAGTGGACGTCTTTCGGCTGAAATGATGATGATGATGACTAATACTCAAATCTATTGCAGTCTATCTTTTTTCTGTAGGACCGAAAACTACTTTGTTTTGTTTGATATATCTCTAACGACACTTTTGTTTGACAGCGGAGATCCCTGCGGGCGTGAACATCGCGTACACTTGCACGCAGATCAAGGCGGCCGTGGAAGAGGAACAGAACAAGACGCTGTGGGTGCCGTCCGTGCAGGCCTGACCCCTGCCGGCCGCGCCGCGCGCCCGCCCGCCGCGCCGCAGCCACAAGGCCGTCACCTTCTGCGCGCACCGCCCGCGCCCCTCCCGCCCCTCGCGCCCCTCCCGCCCCGCCAGCCTGGCCTCGTACTACTCGGACCCGGGGCGCGAGGACCAGCCCGGCCGCAAGCAGCACAAGGCGCAGCCTCGCAGCGACTCCACCGACTCCGACCTCAGGTACTACTCCGAGCCCGACGCCAAGTACTTCGAAATTGATTACGAGTTCCTTAAAGAACTCCGACGCATCGCGCGCAACAACTGCCCCAAGTGTCGCAGGAAACGATCTCGACGGAACGATCGTGGCGAATATAAGGAAAAATCCTCAAGAGATAAAAAACCAGCAAGAAGTTCTCGGCTCAAAGAAAACTACGTGTACTGCAACGGTAGGTACCACAGCGATAAGGAACACTGCCGGCTTTGCTGTAGGGTCTGCAACCGATCCACAGACACGCTCGATTCCATCGATGATGATCAGTACTCGATGGTATCGAAAAGCTACAGTCAACCTAAGGTTACGTCTCGCTCAAGATCGACGCCAAGAAACTCTCGCGAGCGCAAAAACTCGATACAATCTAACAAGTCGGTATCATTCCTTGAATCGAGTAACGATGGCGGTGACGAATCGATTCGGGAAGAGATCAGGGAAGAACTTAGAGAGGAACCGAATTACACGGCTAAGAGCTTCACGAATGATCTGAAGAAGTTTCTGCTGAAGCCTTCGGCACCGCGACAAAGTTTACGAGATAAATTCATTACGAGTTTCAAACAAGAATTCGAGGCCACGAAAAAGTCGCCCAAACTCAAAGCTATAAAAGGTCTTTGGAAGTCTTACTGAAATAACACTTTTGAGCATTGATCAAGTAATCAACGTCATTGTCTTTTTTAGACGTGTGCCAACTTTTTCTTACATTATTCCGATGATGACATTGTATTTTACGGGGTTCTAATATCGATATCGTTTTTCATCTTTAGAAAATATTCTTTAAAGTGCAATTCTGAGAATAGCTGATAGTTTTGAAGTGAATATTTATCAATAGTAGAACTTGATCGATACTTTATACTATAGTATGTTTGACTGAAACTATCGATCTTTGTATTAAGTTTATTTATTTTTCTTTTGGTGCTTTTGCTATGACTATAGACCCAATTTTCAAATTAATGATGTGTCTTGAATCCTACGCACATTTGATACTATCAATCAAGTATTTAAAATGTTTTTTTTTTTTTGGTTTGGCAAGATGATACTAATTTGAAAGTAGGTTCTATGGTTCTATTTCTTATAAAAACGTAAGTGTTCATAATGGTCTAAAGGAAACTGAAATCCAAGGTTTCGGTGCTAGTGGAGAAAGCGTTATACAACTTTACAAATGTATTATACTTCACATTATACTCCGATAAAAATATATTCATAGACAAATATACGTATGTGTGCAATAATTATTATATGGCGGGTGGCTTTGTATTGCATCGAGATTTAAAATAAGAAGATAACTGAGCTACAAAATAGTGGGAACTGAGATTCTGGTCAACGTGACGAACGGTCTCGAGAATAGAAATAATTCCACAAAATATCGGCGGCGTTATTCTTCTTTTTATTTTCCTCGATGCGATATGAATCGATCCTTTTATAACACAGTTTTCTTATACTTATAAATAAATATATAAGATATTGAAATATCATCACTTTTTATACTTACTATGGAATTACTGCACATGATATGAATACTCTTGGCCTATAATCTAACGCACCAGTGTCACAATAATTAGATATTTTGAGAAACAGGCATTTGCCTATCAAGATGAATGGAAAGTGAAAAAAAAATTAAAGAAAAACAAAGCAGTCGTATAAAAAAGGTCCTAAATACTGATGGTCCTATTAGCAAAGTGCAAGATTTGGTTTTTATAAGGACCATTTGCTTTTAAGGTCGAAGAAGGACGATTTTTAACAAGTAAGTCTTTTAATTGTTTGGTGAAAATTAGAAAAAAAATGGTCTGTTCCATACTTAGCTACTGTTCGGTATATCGTAGCTCGTCTTGATAGATGATTATAACTTAGCGGGCCACAGTAAGTGCATGCGTCCTTATTATATCATTGTTACATACCGGTTGGGAACGTCATATTGTAATGTCATCTGAGTGAAATAAAAAAAAAGTGAAAAAGAATCGGGAAGAAAAAAAAATATTGATAGTAGTGCTTGCTGACACTTTCCACGTGGCCCTTCGAGCCGGATCTATAAAGAAGAAATTACAACAAAACAGTAAAAAAATAAAACTGAAGATATATTTTCAGAAAAGGGACATAAATAAGAATTGGAATTTTTCTGAAAATATTATATATAATATAAATGATGCATAACTGAACAATTATACAATAAAATGGGCTGTAAAATATACACCAGGCGGTAGGTCTAGGATTTAGGGGTTTGCTGATACATGTCACGTAGAAAACTTACTTCTACAGCATCACACTAATTTTATAAAAGCGAAAGTTCGTGGGTGTGTATGTTCGTTACTTCTTTACGCTCGAACGACTGGACGGATTTTGGTGAAATTTGGCACTCAGATGTCCTGGAATACTGCCGCGCTTATGATAATTACAGTAAGTCACATTTTGGTCGTTATTGATTTAAATATACAGAAATGTAGATCTCAATCTCTACATTTCAAATATATACTTAACTCAATATCGACCAAAATGTGACATACTGTAATTATCATAAGAGCGCAGAATAGTACATAGGACTTTTTATATCGGGAGTATCACGCGGGTGCAGCTGCTGGCAGCAGGTAGTATTACAATATGACGTGAGTTGACCTGATTATCACTGATATAAAGTAGTACCGTAGGGATCACCTAGTGACAGAATAGTAACATTTTGTTGTTTATAAATGTTTATACATACTAGTGTTTTAGCTAAATATATAGACTTTTATATAGTCACTATATGCATGAATTAGTACCTAAACGGTGAAGTGATTTCAAAGTCCTAATTAATTGTGTAGGAATATTCTTATTTTCTGGGGTTGCCATCTTCAAATGGTAGAATGTGGTAGAAAAAAAAATGTTTTTTTTAACAAACTAATATTAATTTTGTCTCGACTGTTATTTAATGGCGAGATATACGATCCATAACAAAGAAATTATGAATAAATGCGAAAACTATCACTATTGATTGTGTTGTTAACACACTTATATCATTTTCCGCCCCAATTCTAGTTCTAATATTTCTTATTCTTATGTGAACATAATTTCAACTTTAGGGGTTACCGTTCCGGGATATTTTTGTCTGTTATGGTGTTTTGCATGACTCGGAATATATGGACAAAAGGACCGAAAGGTAAACACTTACACTGTTGTTATGATTGTGTTGAATAGGTCCTCTGGGTGTGTAAGATGAGAAAAATGAGAAAAATTAGTATGTATGGTAGTGGATGTGTAGAGAATCGGATAATTTAATTTAGTAGATTCAAAATTGTGATCTGAACTTTTCCAACAAGTACCTAGTTATTATATGGTACGATGGTAGGTTTGAGAATAGTTCGGAGTCAGCTAGCAATAAATATACACTTGATTGACATTTAAAACATTTGCTAGTGTCTGTAACTATGTATGTAACGGATTTGAATTGGCTTGTATTGGTTGGTTTAGTTCATATCGATTTATCGTCAGTTAAATGTTAGCAAAGTCGGATTTTTATTTTGCCAGATAACACTTTTGTTCACTTAGCCCTTCAATGCATATAACTGCGGGGTAATATAAAATAGACATAAAAATAATAGAGCCGATGAATTAGCGAAATAATCCCTAAAGTTGATTAAATGTCATGTAAAAATAAATAATAATACGACTTCCTAAGACTGTAGAGCTACGTGTAAAGTAGTTTGGATTGTAACGACGCCGTCTTCTGAACACATGTTATTTCTTTATAGTTTCTCTTTATGTACATATTTCCTTTCTTATAGAGATTTAACACAAACATTTGTACGAAAAACTCCTTTTGTGCTGTATGCTAAAACCCGATTTCAGTATTTTCTTTTCTCTCTGTAAGGTTTTTAATTATTGTACTATTTTTTCTACTGTTTTTCTTGCTTTATGTATTGCATTTTTATTTGTATGAGTTAATACGATAAAGTTTTAAGCACATTTATGTATTTTTTTCTGTGTTCACTAAGATATTTTACAAAATAATCTTTGTCACATTGAGCAGGGGTTAAACGCGAAAAAGTCGCGTGGATGTTTTACATATTATTTATTAATGTTGTTTACAAAGCGAGGTGAAATCTGGCGTTAGCATACTATAGTATTATTTAATAACTTTCTAATATCAAAGACCATACAGGTGCCAAATGGTTTTGAAAATTTTAGTCAATTGACGCAATTATATCGGCTGTCAACTTTAATTTTTAACTACGAATTAAAAAAAAAAAAAAGAAGGTTATGTACTCGACTGTACATGAATCGGTTCCTGTTTTCGGTTGTTTACTGCAAGTAACTTAAACTCCTTTCGCAGTAAGATTAGACATTTATACAAACCTTTTTACCGTCCGTTCAAGCGATTTTGACTTTTATTACGTTGGTGGCATGATCAATGGCGGCTGCAGTAAATAGTTGGTATTGTAACCACTTTTTGCTTTTATTGCCATCCTTATGTCTACATAATAGATGTCAAAATCGGTTGAACGGACAGTAAAAAAAGTTTGTTTAAATGTCTACTATTAATACGAATGGAGTATATATGAAACGAATGAAGTCCAATCGCAATCCATTGTGGTTTTGCAAAGACAATGATCACAATGGATGAAACGTAGCGTTCTTGCGAAAGTTCCGAAATTGACTCTTGTTTTTTTAACATATTGCGTTTTTTTTTTTATTTATCTGAGCTTAGTACTCCAGTGTTTGTAACGCGATGTAAAGCGATCTCATTGATATTAACGTGTGATGAGGCTTATTGACACAGAGTTTTTTTTAATGATTTCAGCACATATTTTGTAGTTTAAGTTTTTTGTACAGATATTTTTTGATATTACATACTTTGTTTCAGTGCTGTAAGATTACGAATGTACTGTGGGTGTAGGGAGAGGCGGGAAATACTAAGCAGGAAAATTTCGGCAAGTTTTTTTTGTCGAAATAAAAATAAATATTCGCATAATGGTACTCAGGGGTGCTTGTCTTTGTCGAGTTCATATCAATAGAAAATTAAGGTTTACTACAATATGAAGAACCATAATGATTTTCCTTAGTTAAACCTTTCCAGACAACCTTAGTACATTCGTGATAAGCTTGTTTGCAGTTTTTTTTTTATTCCAGCTTCCAGCTTTTAGTTAAGCCTAACGGCATTTTTAGAAAATATGTTTTTATTAACACTGTTCGAATTAAGGTCGCAGTTACTGGTTTTTGGACTTGTGAGTTAACTTTAACTATAGTTAACGTTAACTCGGTTGTAGGCGTAAGGAGTTTACTTACAGTTAATTAACTTTTCGGTAAAGAAAGTGTAGTTTCTATTTGATAAAAGCGTCTTAACAAAAAATAGTAGTTTGATTCAAGCGGGTGAAAAGATGTGATTGTAGATGCATCGGTAAATAGTATTGAAAGTATTCCGGATGACAAGCATTTTAGTGTTTAATTTAAAATCATTACAGATGATATTGTTTGTATTGCCAGCTATATCTCTTGATGGTTTTTACTTCTGACTATTGAATTTTTTACTACATTCAAAATTATGTTCTCTTTAGGCAATATTTTTTTTACAAATAAATAACTGCACGTAAACTCCTTTCTTTGTTAACTTTTGAACGGATTTGAGTCGGATTTGGAGAAATAGTTACCATATTATAATTTGTTTACAAAAATCCATTGCACAAAAGTAACAGTTCAATTTATTAAGTTTTATAGTTTACTATAATTTTGATCTGATTAAGTTAAACATTAGTTGGTTGCTATGTTGCTAACATTATTATTTTTAAAACTATACATATTATTATATACAATATTTGTAAATTTAAATAAATTATATACTTAGTAGTGATGTTAATTGATGTATTTTAAAAATTTGACAATAAAATAAAAGCAGTATTTAAATTATTGAACTTGAATGTAAATTTTAGTGGTGTAAGCTGTTCGCAAAGATTGTATTGTCACTCAAAGTGTACCCGCGTGTTATATAGAAGTTTTGCGAATACCTCACATCTGTAACTCAATTTTCTTGTTTTGGAGATATATTTATATTATCTGTTGATGTTTGACTATTCTGTATTTGCATTGGTATTATTTTTTTTTGTTTAATTTTTAAGCCCATGTATATTTCTTCGGCCAAGTAGGTGAATAAGAGATAATTCAACGAATTGTTTACAATATAAAACGAAGCAATAAATAATGAAACTAGAGACCTGTGTTTTATTAGTACTTTTAATGGTGTAATTGCTAATTATTAAAACCAACGACTTATGAACGGTGTGAAAGATGATAATCATGTCTATTTGAATGGGGTGGACTACTCCGATAGAATATCAAAGATGGCGAGATAGCGCGTCGACTCTAAATAAATTCACATTTCGACGAGGCAAGAAGAAGAGAATGATGAACTTATTAAACCAGATTATTTTATGAATTTATGAGTTAATTTAAAAGATCAGTGTTTTGTTGAAATTTTTTATCATCGTTTACTATGTGTGTACTTACTAAACCGATGCGTACCTGTAAAATAATATTCAAATATTTCCAGTGGAGAAGCATCATTGGTTTTTTTGAACCCTCCTTGAACTTAAAATGATGTAAAAATAAATGCAAGTGCCTATGCCTATGACCGAACCGAGTACGTTACCCCAGCAGGAAAGTTGCACGTAGAGCGATATGAGTGGAACGTATAATTAGTGCGTAATCTGCTGTAAATGTGCGCCGCATATAAAATTAGTGCGTGTTGTAGTTTTGGAAAAAAATGGGAAAAACGATTCCTGCTGGAGTAACGTTACCCCAGCAAGAAAATTTCGAAAAACTAGTTGGAGAGAGAAATATTGTATATGAGCAGATAGATTATGCTTGTGCAAAGATGTGCCCCGAAAATATAATTGGTGCGTCTTCAGGTTTTCGAGATATTGCGTTTCCTGCTGGAGTAACGTTTTGCAGAATCGTGTATCTACAAAACTATTGTACATATAATACATTGTATTGTATATACGTGTAGCTCTAGATATGTGCGTATATGTTACAGAATTAGATTTATAGAAACATTTATAATTTTCGAGTAATCACACTTTTTAGAAAAATTGAAAAAATATCACTGCGCTTTAATGAGAAAACAAATAAGCTCTCTGAAAACGGTATTCACTCCTGCTAGACGTTTACTATAACCATAAAACAGTACCAAAGGCGCACATACATGCGTTATTGAATAATATTGCTAAAAGTCGAGACGACGGTGCCTTAAGTTTGACGTCAACATACAAGAAACTGGCTCAATCCAAGATGTGTAGGTGTACATAAAAAATTAGTGCGTTTCATCAAGTAACATAGTGAAAATTCAGCTTCGAATGTTTTGTACATAAGGAAATATAATAAAAAAACCAAACATGTAGATAACGGCTGGCTACCCGACCAAATTCGAATGACCACAAAAAAGCGACGGATTAGTACATGCACATGACCTTCTTAACTTTACTCATGTCTAAATTGAAACGTCTTGTACCTCAGTACACTGAAGTAGAAAAGAAGTAACAAAATAAACTTTTTGTTGGATGATAATAATTGCCGAATCTCTACGTTGACGTCGTGATGGGGCGCTTGCGTGCGCCAATATATCCTAGGTCTGTATCGGTAAAGTTGGCTTTGCCGTAATATGCCTAGGGTGAGGGGCCAGACTAAGAGAGATACAAACCGCAGTGCAATTTTGTGGCAAACTGTTGGGCATTACCGACCCCACGGACCCGATCTCCCGGGAGAATTCTTGCTCTTCATCTCCGGCTTGCCTTTATTGGCCGGCCGTAGTGAACACTGACGATGAACTCAGCTCCCATCTCTCTCTTGCTTTGATCGGCTGGCTTGAGTGGAGATTCGCAAGAGCAAACGTGCTCGGGAGAAGGATGTATAATCCAGTAAGGTGCTGGTAGGGATCTTGACCGTACTTCCAGGATTACCTGATAGCTGTGGTATACCTCTCTACTCCTCAAGCACTTCAGGATATGTTGCCCTCTTGTTGTAGTAGTTCAGGCAGGGGCCATAGTCTTAACATAGTTCCATGTTACCAGTCCACTTAAGACTCCATAAACCGTAGCCCTATTATCTTTGTTTTTCATATGTCGCAATAGTTTTTCAACAACCGGGGGTTGTCCTTGGGTGCACTAGCATAGCGCGTACAGGGATAATCGTCGGTTTATTTATTTATTTATTAAAAATGAAGTTTTAATAAATAAATAACTAAATAAATACAAAAGTACAAAGGCGGACTTAATGCCTTAGGCATTCTCTACCAGTCAACCTAGGGTGGTGAAGAGAAAATGTGGCAGGTGCATAAAAATACAGAGGAATATTAAGAAAATAAAAACTTCAAAAGTATGCATGTATGTGTGTGTGTAAGTCTGTAGTATGTATGTGTAGTGTGTGTGTCGATTGGTATCATGTTCCATTATAATTATCTAAAGGACCTCTGCGAGTTGGCTTCGGCTCCTCGTACGCCTCCCAAAGGTCCAGGACCTCGGGGTCCTGAGATAAATAAAGTATTATAATAATGTAGATGTTTGGCAATTGGCTCCGTAGCCTGGCTGCGTTTCGTTGACCTCTTTGGGGAAACCGAAGGTTTTGTCTGTGCAATTATGGACGAAGTTATCATGACGAATAACTACCGGAGATTAATTGTGAAGGACGGCACGGTTGACATTTGTCGGGCATGTCACCGTCCGGGAGAATCAATTCGTCACATTATCTCTGGTTGTTCTCGTCTAGCTAACGGAGAGTACTTGCATAAACACAACCTTGTAGCCAGGATTATCCATCAGCAACTTGCTCTGAAATACTCTTGTGGAATCAGAAGTGCCATACTACAGGTACGAGCCTGATCCAGTTCTTAATAATGGTCATATCACTTTGTACTGGGATCGGTCCATCATCACTGACAGGACTATTGTAGCCAATAAGCCTGATATAGTAGTGGTGGACCGAAGCAAGAGGCGTACAATGATTTTTGACATATCTGTTCCGCATCTCGAGAACCTCACGAGGTTCTTATGCCGATAAAGATAAACAAATCAAGTATATTGACTTGGCTCGCGAGGTTGTCGACATGTTGGATGTGGACTCAGCGATCATTGTACCGATAGTCGTGTCAGCCAATGGCTTAATAGCCAAGAGCCTCGACCAACATCTTAGGAGGCTCGCGTTAGGCAGCTGGATCGAGTACGTTACCCCAGGAAAGTTGCACGTAGAGCGATATGAGTGGAACGGCTTGATTTAGAAACGGCAAGGGCTTGATTTAGAAAGTGGTACTCCTGGACACGGTTCGTATAGTTAGGAGGTTCCTATCTCTGGAGCCTTGACCACCGGTGCCGGTAGCTTGGACCTTGTTTCCGATACCGGTAGGCTACTATTTTTTATATTTTTAAATGTTTTATTTTATTTTATATTAATAATAATAATAATATAGATTCCGGTCGCTGCAGTTGCGTCGAGCTCGAGCGACGAATACTTCTCGCCGCCGACGACACCACCACCTGCGCGTCGGCGAGGAAGAGGCCGACCTCCGGCCAGCTTAGGACCTCGAGGCCCACCGGCCTCTGATAGGGTCCCCGCTGCCGGTGGAAGTGTGCAGCGCATGCGATGGACACAATCCATTAACGAAAATGTCATGCGCTCATACTTTGGGGCTACTGAGGGGGGAAGTAACCTGACTGCGTACCGTGGTCGGATGCTCTCTCTGTTTCAGGTGCTTGAGCCAGCTGTCAACGTTTCGGCCCAACGACTATCGGATCAGGTGCGGGTCATCCAGCGTAACCGTATGCTGGATGATGCCGTACTTGATAGACTTCGCCTCGAATCACGGAGTAGCCGTGTCTCACCGTCTTCGCCACAGGCCGCGGTGCAACTGCAGCCCAATGTTTCACCGCGACCCGACTACGTTGGAGAGGATGATGATGACGGGGCTATATCCGTGAGTACCCAGTGCAATGTACGTTTGAGGAGCGCTTTGGAGGATGCATTCCGGGAGTACCGCTTCACGCCGGCTGAGCTTAGACCTAGATTACCTCGTTTGCCCATGCATAAGAAAAATAGGGCGCTGGTGTGTGCTCTGGATTCGCAGCTATCAAATTGTTTTGATAGCAGCGAAGACCTTACTGATACCCACTCGATCTTGTATTGTGCTGCTGTAGCGGCATGTCGTGTAGCTCGAGTCAAGTTTCCTAACAGTGACCGAGTTACACGACCAGCTGTACCAGCTTGGCAGTGCAGGATCGAGAGCCGTATCGGTGAGGCCAGAGCACTCATAGGCAAGCTTATCTGCTTCAGGGAGGGCAACACTCGCCCTAGGGTGATGCGCTTTGTGAGGCGGGCGTTCTCGGGGACAGATATTAGTCCTCGAGATTATCTACCCCATATCACAGAGCGTATCGACTTCCTGAAGCAGAAGGTCTATGCATGGGCAAACCGTATTCGACGGTACAAGCGGCGAGTGGAGCGGTACACCCAGAATCACACGTTCCAAAGAAACGAAAGGTGGGTGTATAGGGCTTGGGAGCGACCGGACCAAGGTGTGATTGATACGCGCCTACCGGATGATGATGCCATGTGCTCATTTTGGCGCAGCATCTGGTCGGTGCCGGTCAGTCACACCGAGGGTGATTGGACTCGGGAGATCGAGCGATCGTGCGATCTTATACCAGAAATGGGGCCAATTACCATCAGTCCCCAAGACGTAGCGCGTGCAGCCCGTCCGTTGCCTAACTGGAAATCTCCAGGGCCGGACGGGCTGCACAACTTCTGGCTTAAATGGTTTCAAAGATCGCATGCTCGCTTGGCAACCCAATTCCAATCTGCCTTAGAGTCAGGGTCGCTGCCCCAGTTCCTTACGACAGGAATAACCCACCTGCTCCACAAATCGGGTAGTACTGCGGAGCCTAAAAATTATAGACCGATCACGTGCTTACCGACGGTCTATAAAGTTCTTACATCTATTCTGAGAGCCAAAATTAATAGTCATATTGAGACAAACTCCATCATGTCTGCTTCTCAGAATGGATGTAGGAACGGGTCCCGTGGTACTAAGGAGCTGCTCCTCATTGATGTTGCCATTAGCCAACAGGTTCGTCGTTCTCGAAGAGATCTGTCGACATGTTGGATAGATTATAAGAAGGCCTATGACTCAGTTCCACATACATGGCTCATGAGGGTGCTGGAGCTGTATAAAGTTGATGCAACTCTTCGCACCTTCCTGATGTCGTGTATGGGGCAGTGGAGGACGGCCCTTCACTATCCAGGATGTCGACAAATCCGAGAGAGCAGCGAACCGATAAGGATCGAGCGTGGCATATTCCAGGGCGACAGTCTGAGTCCACTGTGGTTTTGCCTAGCTTTGAACCCCCTCAGCACACTGCTGGAGGGTTCTGGCTTGGGCTACCGGTTGAGAAGAGGTGGTCAGGTTATATCTCACCTTCTTTACATGGATTATCTGAAACTTTTTGCCTCCAACAACTTGCAACTGATGGAGCTACTGAAGGTAACTGAAACCTTCAGCAGTGCCATCAGGATGGAATTTGGTTTGGACAAATGTGCAGTCATGCATGTAAAGCGAGGAGAGATTATGGAATCCGTGGGTACCCAACTCTCGGATTCCATATACATTAGATCCCTCTGCTCAACCGAAACTTACAAGTATTTGGGTATGTCGGAAGCGTTAGGCATCAATGCCGCTGACATGAAACAATCGTTGAGGGAGCGCTTCTTTGGCCGTCTGAATAAAGTGTTGAATAGTCTTTTATCAGGCGGGAACAAGGTGCGCGCCTTCAATGGTTGGGTCATGCCGGTTTTGATGTACTCTTTCGGCATACTCAAATGGACTCAGACAGAACTCGACGCCCTGGATAGGAGGGTCCGCTCACTACTTACCGCAAATCGGATGCATCACCCACGGTCATCGGTGATGAGGCTGTATATCCCGCGGAAGTGCGGAGGTCGTGGTTTCTTAAATGCTAAGACCCTGCACAACCGTGAGATATGCAGTCTCAGGGAATACTTCCTGAAAACCGACGTGGGGATGCACCGAGATGTGGTTGCGGTAGACAAAGGCCTCACCCCGCTCTCCTTGGCTAACGAGAACTGGCGCAAACCTACAGTAATGGATACTAATGAACGCAGGGCAGTATGGCAGGGCAAGGAGCTTCACGGGCGTTTTTACCGGGCCTTACATGGGCCCGATGTAGATCTTTTAGCGTCCGTATCCTGGCTGCGCTTTGGTGATCTCTTTGGAGAAACCGAAGGTTTTGTCTTTGCAATTATGGACGAAGTTATGATGACGAACAACTACCGGAAATACATTGTGAAGGATGGTACGGTTGACATCTGTCGGGCATGCCACCGACCCGGAGAATCAATCCGACACATTATTTCTGGATGTTCTCATTTAGCTAACGGAGACTATTTGCATAGACACAACCTTGTAGCCAGGATTATTCACCAGCAACTTGCTCTCAAATACAATCTTGTGGAATCAGAAGTACCGTACTATAGGTACATGCCCGACCCAGTTCTCGAAAATGGCAGCGTCACATTGTATTGGGATCGATATATCATCACTGACAGGACTATTGTTGCCAATAAGCCTGACATAGTGGTGATAGATCGACTAGAGCGTCGCACAATGATTGTTGATATAGCGGTCCCTCATGACGAGAACCTCGTGAAAGCTGAGAAAGATAAACAAACTAAATATCTTGACTTAGCTCGCGAGGTTGTCGACATGTGGGAAGTGGATAGAGCAATCATTGTGCCGATAGTCGTAACGGCCAATGGCTTAATAGCTAAGAGGCTCGAACAACATCTGAGGAGGCTCTCGTTAGGCAGCTGGATCAAGGGCCTGATTCAGAAAGCAGTTCTCCTGGACACGGCGCGTATTGTTAGGAGATTCCTCTCTCAGGAGCCCTGACCACCGGTAGCATGGACCCTGTTCCCGATGCCGGTGGGCTACTATTTTTTATATTTTTAAATGTTTTTTTTTTTTTTTTTGAATTATTTAAAAATGTAATCAATATGTATATAAATTTAATAAACGGAATAATAATAATAATAATAATAATAATATTCCACAACTATCACACAACGCCGTCTAGTCCCAAGCTAAGCAGAGCTTGTGTTATGGGTACTAGACAACTGATAAACATACTTGTAGATTTCTAAATACATACATATATAGATAAATTACACCCAGACACAGAACAAATGATCGTGCTCATCACACAAACATTTGTCCTGGGTGGGAATCGAACCCACGACCTCCGGCATAGCAGTCAGGGCCACTAACCACTAGACCAACAGGCCAGTCAAAGTCAAGTCATATTGAAATATTTAAACACGTAATTTACACGTAATAATAATGAATAAATGAAAAAACTATTGATTACCTTGCTGGTCTGACGCGTCCCAATATTACCCTTTTTGTTTTCACTCCGGTCGATCCGGGAAGGATCAAAAAGATTTTCCTATCTATTAAATCCAAAGCCGTGGGATGCGATAACATCAGTCGACGGTAGGCGGGGAATGGAAGACACTAAAGTTACTAAGACACTTTAGTTGGTGTAATCATCACAGTGTTGATTTGTTGGATTCGTTTTTCATAATTAGATTGTTAATTTGCATGTATGTATCTAAGTATATATTTATTATTGTATTTCTATTCTATTTCTTTACCATTAAGCTGCACCTACCTGTTTTGTTTCTGCACCACCCTAAGGTCGGTAGAAAATGCCTAAGACATTAAGTCCGCCATTGTACAGTGTTTATTACTAGTGCATAAAGTTTTAATAAATAAATAAATAAATCAACAAGTTCTTTCATTTCATAGGGTCACAAGGTGTATTTAATATATTTTTAAATAGCTGTTGCCCGTAACTACGTTCGCGTGGAGTTTAAGAAGATAAGTCTTCTTTTCTAGGGCAATCGTGTAAAAAATGTTATCCATTTACGAGACGTCCTCTCCCTCCCCCCGCCCCCAAGAATTAAGGTGTGTGTCCCTAGAATTATTTCCCATTCCATTAGAGAAAATAAAAAAGTCACTTAGGATATATAGCCTAAGTCCCAGTGAAAGTCTCGTCAAAATTTGTACACCTAGACAAATCCGGTAGGACGACGAGGAATGTTTTAAAAAGGAAACCTGTGGTCCTAGAACATGACGGGCAGCTGGAGGACATAGGCATGGTTTTATTCAGTAAAAGTCTGGCACGCCTTCTTACTCCACTCTAGAGCGAGAGAAGTCGTTAGATGATTTCCTACATAGAAAAATAATAATTGCTTTTTTGTTATTGGTATTATCCATGTGATATATAGTAAGTTAAAAAATGTTATTTTGATTTTAAAAACAGACATTATATCTATTATTATTAAAATTAGGTCATATTATTATTGCTAACAAACGTTTGAACGCGACTGTACGGACAATAACTTAGGCTTAACCTGTTCAATAAAGAAGGTCATGTGCATGTACTAATCCGTCGCTTTTTTGTGGTCATTCGAATTTGGTCGGGTAGCCAGCCGTTATCTACACGTTTGGTTTTTTTATTATATTTCCTTATGTACGAAACATTCGAAGCTGAATTTTCACTATATGTTACTTGATGAAACGCACTAATTTTTTATGTACACCTACACATCTTGGATTGAGCCAGTTTATTGTATGTTGACGTCAAACTTAAGGCACCGCCGTCTCGACTTTTAGCAATATTATTCAATAACGCATGTATGTGCGCCTTTGGTACTGTTTTATGGTTATAGTAAACGTATAGCAGGAGTGAATACCGTTTTCAGAGAGCTTATTTGTTTTCTCATTAAAGCGCAGTGATATTTTTTCGATTTTTCTAAAAAGTGTGATTACTCGAAAATTATAAATGTTTCTATAAATCTAATTCTGTAACATATACGCACATATCAAGAGCTACACTTATATGTCTGTAGTACAGCCGCACGTACAATGGTTTTGTAGATACACGATTCTGCAAAACGTTACTCCAGCAGGAAACGCAATATCTCGAAAACGTGAAGACGCACCAATTATATTTTCGGGGCACATCTTTGCACAAGCATAATCTATCTGCTCATATACAATATTTCTCTCTCCAACTAGTTTTTCGAAATTTTCTTGCTGGGGTAACGTTACTCCAGCAGGAATCGTTTTTCCCATTTTTTTCCAAAACTACAACACGCACTAATTTTATATGCGGCGCACATTTACAGCAGATTACGCACTAATTATACGTTCCACTCATATCGCTCTACGTGCAACTTTCCTGCTGGGGTAATGTACTCGACCGAACCAGAAATTAAAAAATATAATTGTACGTGAAAACTATCTTAAAGAGTTATTTTTGAAAATAGTAGGTGTGATATAGTTGTTAAATGATTTAACAACTATAACATACAAGCGAAAATTAGATACATCTATCGTGTGCCATGTTTCTTTGTGTTTATTTTTGATATAAAAAAAAAAAACAAGAAGCCAAAATGATCAGCAATCTATTTTTGGAAGCAGGCGGCCGCACGCGCGAGGCAATGGATCTCGCGTCCCAGCCGGGCTTCCGATACCGATTTCCGGCCACCGTAGGCGCGGGTTTGCTGACGGCGAGCAATGGGTAGCTCGCCCTCTTACCGTCCGGTAACCGTCCCGACCGAGCCCAAGTCGTCGACGGCGCGTAGTGTTCCACGCGCGCCTCAAGGAGATGCCAGCAAACCGTAGGGACCCAGCAGGTTCGAAGCCTACTGGGGCCAAGGGTGATGCGAAAGAGATCCCCGGGGCCCTGGAACAATGGCAAAGAAGGAACAGGAGTGGGTTTTTAGTCAGTAAAAATCTGACACCTCCCACTTCGCCCAAGAGCAGGGCATGTCAATAAATGATTTTCGCACCCAAAAAAGAAAACTATTTTTGGAAGTCTGAAAACATGAAAATAAATATACTATCTAAATTATGAAGATGTTATGAAATGTCTCAAATGGTAAGGTAAGGTAATATACAGGCAACAGCTGAAAATTAGCAAATATACTTAGAGAGAATCGTCTCTTACGGAAATTGCCGAATTTATAGCTTTAAGCATCATTTCCGAATGTATCGCTTGTGTGCGATCAAGAACTATTCAATTTTTAATAGGTATCTGTCTTATTGTTTAAAGAGCAAAAACCATAGAAAATCACTAAGGCAATGCCTGAGAATTTAAAGAATTAATTCTTATCGATAGTAGTTTCTTTTTCACATTTTTTGATGTTACCTTAAAAATGTACATGAGCGGCTCAGACCAAATGAGCGTAAAGATCCATAGAGCAGAAAGATCGAAGTGTACCTATGTACCTGTCTCTGAAACTACTGAACCGTTTCTTAAAATTATGTTCCCTTGCAGGTGGGCGAAGCCACTGGCAGAGGCTAGTGAGCCATAAAAGCCAAAGAAATAGCTTTACAAATAAACAGAAAAAAAAATACCTAAAAGCAAACCTATTGACCAGTAGAAATTAGTGTCATCTTCGAATGTCATCTTTTACGGAAAAGACTAGAAAACTAAAATTGCTTTTCAACATCCGTCTATGGTATCTACCTATGCCTATGTTATGTCGATATCAGCTCTGCTGTGATTTTTTAACAATTTTTTTTGTGATTTTTAGTACAAATTTTTGGAACGAAGTTCCTTATCGCGCGTTGTGAAAGGGGGCTAGACGGAAAAAATTCTTACGAAAAGTTGTCACGACAGTTTCTTACGAAAAATTGACACGACACTTTTTTTTTTTTACTAAATATTTATATCAATTGATTCGAAGATTGAGTCAAAGATTGATTGATTGATGGATGGATTGAAAGATTGTTTTATTGATTGATGGATTAAAAGATTGATAGATTTATAGATTGATAGATGTAGATTGATAGATTGATAGATTGGTAGATTGATAGATATGTTGATGGATTGATTGATTGATATATTGATTGATGGGTTGATGATAGATTGATAGGTAGATGGATAAGTCGATAGATTGATAAGTTGATGGATAGATTGATTTATTCAAAGATTGAATGAAAGATTGATCGATTGATTGATTCAAAGATTCCAAAGATTTTAATGAAATGGTTGAGAAATTAGTTTCAGTAATCGAATCAGACGAACTTCGTTCCATCCGGGTGGCCCTTGACACCTCTCAAGTTTTTTTTTTTAGAGTTAACAAACGTGGCAAAAAAGCTGTTAGGCTCAAATGGGATTGAGCGGGTCACGTCAGCCGCATCTATTTCTTATTCTGTGGCCGCATGCAGTGACCGCTGGGCAAGTGTCGCCACGTAATAGGTTCCTGTAGGTATAGGGATAGCGCCGTCGAGGCCTAGAAAAAGGTAGCGAGATGATCTGGACGCGTATCACGAGGGTTGGTTCGAGACGGGGCGCGGGAGAATAATGTCTGGGAGGACTTGGGAGAGGCTCAGCTGAAGGACGGTAATGGCTAGAAAATGAAGTAAAATTAATGTAAGTATTTTAAATAATTGAGTATTTTTAAGTTTTGAGTTCAATTATTTAAAATACCTACATTATTTTTCTTCAACTTTGAGGTGCATACGGAGGGGGTTAAAGATGCAAGTTTACAGACCAATTATATTTCACAGATTTCTTATGTTTCTAAAACATAGTCTACAAACATAAGAATCAGATACTGGTTAAAATTCAGGTCAAACGCACATGGCTCAGAAAGTAAAGACCGCACGCAACGCTAATGAAGGAATAATAATGATGATCTTGAATTGCACGCACGTAAATATTATTATCTAAAGTGTAGATGCATGAGCGTCTAAAAAGTTTCACTTTCTATAACCAACATAATTTTTTCTGACAATCTTACGCTTTCTTTTTTAGGTAGGAATTCATTCAATGACTTCTCTCGCTCTAGGGCGGGGCGAGAGGGCTTGTCAAAATTTTACTGACTAGAACCCCACTAATATGTTCCTTCTTTGCCTTCGTTCCAGGGCGCTGTAGTTCTCTTTCGCACAATGTAACCCCTCGGGCGCCCCGGAGGTATTTTTATTACGTAGGTAAGTAATTGCGCGTTTTTACATGAATCACCAAAAAAAAAAACCTTTTTCTGGATTTTTCTAGGAAAAACAAATATATAGAAAACAAAATTTTCGGCAAAAAAAATCGTACAAACGTGTGTACCTACAAAACAAGAATTAAGCGTTTTTCAAGGTCATTCCAGTTGTACAGACGTATGTACAATGCGTTCCAAATAAGAATAGGTTCGATTGCCATGTTGTAACGTCACGTAGGCTTCGGCCATAATCGGCCTCTACGGTTTTGCTGACATCTCCTTGAGGCGCGCGTAGAACACTACACGCCACCTACGACTCGAGCTCGGTCCGGACGGTGAGCAACCCATTGTTCGCGCGCCTACGGTGGCTGGAAATTGGGGTCGGGATCCCGGTAGCTGGGGCATGAGGAAGTCTGAAAATATCTACTCGTAAAACCACAAGTTTTTTGATTGGTTCATTAGGAAAGTTTATTCAACTAGTTACAGCACCAACTTGATACGAATGAAGTTTGTCATTGTTTAGGGCCGACGTTTTGCTACGTAATAATACATTAAAGTTCTCGATCGATACGACTAAATGCAGACCGTTAAAGTTGAACTAGCGACACTGCGCAAGTAATGACCTGGTTTGCGCTACGGGGACCGCCGCACACGATACACGCGCAACGTTACGCGACGGGTGCGTGCGTATCGCAGCGTAGGCACTTAGTTCCAGAATTTAGACCTAGGTATGTCAGCCTAAACTATCCTTAGTTCAAAATGTTTATTTCCGAAAATGTCCAAAGGTTCCAAGACTTCCAATATTTAATAGAATGGTCGATTCCCAAAACGACGCTTTTCCGGGATAACCAATTCCTATTTCCCAGGCTCAGGCAGCCATGAAATTTCTTACCTATGGGACTGGATTCGCTCGCAAGTTTGCAATATCTAGTCTTACTGTCCATATCTTATAAACTAAAATAGTTTGTAGCAGCTAGTTTAGTTTTATAGTACCTACAAACTTATGTTCACAAGGAAAAGCTGTAGAATCTTTGCGCAATCATGATAAGTTGATGATAGTACATAAAGCATAATTCTTAAACAGCATAATTTTAGTTTAAAGCCGGGTATCCATCATCTTTGGAAACAGTTTATAAACAACAGTGATGAAACATTGTTTAAGAAACATGTTGCTGTGTTCCCCACTTCGAATGGAGGGCAAGACGAAACATCTAGTTTATAAGCAAAAGTCAACAGGTGTGGACCTGTGCTGCGCGAGTTTATAAACTTGGAAGTAGTGTGGCCCGACGAGATTTCGACGTTCAAAGAGAGTTTCGAGCTTTATCAACAGCATCATGTACATTGGGATTCTTCAAATAAACATTATAAACATAAATTAAAAAAAAAACTATGCTTGGGCCAAAGTTTTTAAAAGACCCATCAAATCCACGAAAGTCATGAAATAAGTAACTTCTATTTAAAAGACAGTTTCGAATCCAACAACCTTTTAGTTGTTTTTTTTTTTAGTAGCACTCTTAAGAATTATTATGTAAGCAGCTCAGAGCATCACTACCTCCTCGTGTGACGTCCTAGCAACAACTGACAAGTAAGTCGGTAAACTGGGTGATGACCACGCCGTAAACAGTTTATCAACAAATGTTGCCTAATGAATACCTACCAGGCTTTAAGCTCATTTCAGAATACGCTATAATATAAAAGCATATAGCTTAAAGTTCATAGCACAACGATATCGCTCACTAAAGACTTATTTATTTAGAACAAGTTCAAACTTTGCTAGGCAATATACTATTATTGACTAAATTAAATAAATATTAATGGTGAGCGATATCAAGATAATATTACCGTGGCGATATTGTTGCGAGTACCTACTTATTATGAGCTATACCTATGCTATTATATTATAGCGTAGTCTGAAATTGCTTTAGTTTACAAAAATGTCTACATAAATAGCGCAAAAATATATCTTGGAACCTACTCTTTATACGTATGTGCTTGAAACTAATTTCAGACCGCCCGCGTCCTGAACAACGTGAGTAGGGTTGCGTCGAGATCGCTAAGATTGTGCCTGTCGTGTCGAAGCTCTTACAAGTTGGAATGAATAAATTATCGAGAGGGATATGTAGCTATAATCCGGCTTGCGACGCAAACAAGCAGCGCTTGCAGTGTTGTAACAAGTCTTGGGATTTGGGCTAGTATGAGTATTAAAGGTAGGAAAATTGGAACACAGGAAAATAATTGATTCACGTTGTAAAAATATCCGCGTTGATATTTAATAATAATAATAATAAATTTATTTTAACCAAAACATCCAATTAACACACTTGTGTAGTACCTACGCAGTAAGTTGATGAATATTGGAAACAGAAATAATTGGTGTCAGAAAAAAAGCAGATTCGGTAAATTTCTGTCTCTTTCCGGTAGATTAGGTGTATCATAATATCTCTTTTATGCAAATGAAAATTAAGTTCTTCATGATTGCGAATACATAACCGATGCGTCTCCAAGTTACGCGGTTTTTTTGAGGAATGGTTAAATAACCCTTTCCGCTCTGGGCGGAGCGTGAGGAAGTTTCATGACTTTTATTGACTAAAATGTTACAATTACTGGTGGTAGGTACTTCGTTAGGGAGTACTAATATTCAGATATTTTATTTTACTCACAGAGTCGTAAAATGAAAATATAACGCCGCCACCATCACCAGTCCATCAATGGCATGACTACCTACTGAAGAACTAATTTTGGGTAATCATGATGTTTTGCTAGAAAGGTTTGTTCTTAAGGTTTAAAGCAGGCATCAAGCTCCTTAGACTTGGAATCAACATACAATAGCGTGGGCTTGTAGACTGAACACGTCAAAGTACCTTCCTGGTCATCGTCGATTTCTCGGTAAATAGGAACAAATGATTCAGTTATGATTTTTTATAAGTGTTTCAAACATAAACTTACTAATATTATTAGACAGAATACCTACCTGTAGTTTGCCCCCTTTTTCGTCGCTCAAGGTAATCCTGCGTACGGGGATATTATTACCGCTGCCCCACCTACTCGGTTTTGTGAAGTACGACTGAGGTAGGTACGTACTTACTACGACCGAGAGACGATTGCAAGTGAACCGTTCCATACATGCTGTTTAAAAAAAACCATTTAAATTCACATCATTAATTTTTTTTAATTCCCATTTTTTGCTCACTTGCTTGTTTTGATCGAAGTCTGCCGCGTTTACCTTCATCCCTGTCTAGTATTATAAGTCATTAGAGATAATGTTCAGTTGAACTTAACTATCTATATCTAGGTACTGTGTCTGGAAAAACTAGGGGCACACACTAGCTATTACACTATTTACCAAGGCCTAACAAGGCCCGGCACGAGGACATGGCGTTGCTCTGCCCAAGCGGGGCACACCTCTACCGTATGCTCGACCGTGTCCTCCGGGCGGTCCACACAGTGATGACACCCGGACGTTTCTTCCGCACGAATCCCGTGCAGGAACCTCCTGCCGTGTCCTTGTGGGGGCGATCTCTCTCGCACCGGGCCTTGGTACAGGCCATGGTCCGAAGCGAGTAGGAGTGGCAGGCGGTCACCTCCTTCTGCGAAGCAGTAATGCTAGCAAAGGAGTTGGCGGCCTCTTGCCCCATCGGGATTCCGATCCCGATTACCGGCCACCGTAAGCGCGGGCTTGCGGACAGCGAGCAATGGGTAGCTCACTGTCCGACCATCCGGACCGAGCCCAAGTCGTCGAAGGCGCGTATTGTTCCACGTGCGCCTCAGCAAAACGTAGGGGCCTAGCAAGGTCGAAGCTTACTCGGGCCACGGGTAGTGTTAAAGTGAAACCCAGGGCCCTGGTACGAAGACAAAGAAGGAACAGGAGTGGATTTTTAGTCAGTAAAAGTCTGGCACTATCTCCCGCTCCACCCACGAGCGATAATTATTTTATGTAGGTACTTACATACATACCATTGGTATGGACTAATGGTATGTGTTGGTTAACATTTTATATAATATCAAATTGAAAAGGTAGGAAATTAAGAAAAAACAGCAGACAGTGTAATAAAATTTTGTACTTATAATATCCTATGAAGTAAATTCAAAATTACAACAAAATTACAGCTGTAAGTTCTTCGTTCGTCACCATATATAACAAAAAGATTATTTTTTTTGTTTATTCGGTCTAATAGAGAAAAAAAAGAAACAGCAAAGCCAATGCGAAATTGATAATCTCCACTCATCGTAGTTGTATGGAGATCGCTTTTCAAACGTGGGAAGAAAATACATTTCACGAAGGCGGAGCCGCAGTATTCATCTGTCTTAATGATAGCTAAAGCAAGGTAAAAAACCTCATGTACTCGACACATTGGACTGTGTACTGCCATGTATACCCACAATATCTGTACTCCGCCTAGCATAGCATAGCATAGTCGGCCTTCAAATGTTCCCACTGTTGGGACTCAGGCCTCCTTTCTAAGAGAGGGTCTGGGCCGTAATCCACCACCACGCGGGCCCAGACTGCGGGTCCGCCTAGACTGGTTTTCATTCCTCAAAAGAACGAACTTCGTCATATAATGCTGACAATACAGCCGCACTTTCCGGCACGCGGACGTCCCTGTACTAGCAAATATGTGCATGGTTTATGTTTTAGTAACATTACAAATAACTTATTTATTCGAAATCTATTTCATTGGTCTCGTCTGTCACACGAGTAAAATCACACCCCATGTACTTATTTTCTTTAATTGCGTGATTTAGGACTCTGTTCCATAAGGGGTCAGTCCTTAGCAATTGTGGGTCACATAACAAAATTACAGCTACTTGAGCTCGTGTCAAGCCGACATTTAACCGCTTTGCATTTCTGAGAAATCCTAAAAAATGTTTTTCGTCTTCAGCCACCAGGGCTTCAGATGACCTAACTGTTGATATTATAATGAGAGGTCGCTCTTGGCCCTGGAACTCTTCAACGGTGCCTATTTTTGGACGCTCTAAATTCATGTTGTCGAATAAACATCGTAGATGTTTCGTCTGAAAAATAAATAAAATAACTATAAATACGATATTGACACCATAATTTAAGGTGATTTGCTGGGGCCGCATTTATGTGCCGGTCCGAACCGTCGTGATTTGAAACGTTACAGGCAGATCTCATCATCATCGCATCGGCGGTCATTATCGGCTATCGTAGCGATGTTCGTGCTGCGTGTTCGGCTGCCGGTGTTATCGCGCGAGTGGCGGTAAATCAAGGGGTTTTGGCGCACTAACGTACAACGAACAACGTGTTGCGTGGTCCGACTTACGCCTTTTATGACATTCCGACTTGAATTCGGATCGATGGGACGTGTTGTCTAAAATTATGGAGGAGCGAAGAAATTATAAGTCGAATTTTTGCAACATTATGAATCTGAGCCAACTATAGGATCAAAATGTCATGTCATCCATAGGCCATCTTTGATTACTGCACGATAATTCGTATAAAATTAAGTCGCTATAATGTGGTCACCGCATTATTGCAAGAAATCACGATAACTTTTTAGCGTGCAAACCTCACGAACTTTTGGCACGAACTGCTTTGGCAGATGCGGCCCCAACAAACAGAATTCATGAACTAAGCTTGGGATTTCAGTTACAAAGAGAGCAATACAGAATAGTTTAATTTTGGAATATTATTCATAGCAGGACTTTACCTGTGCTAGATAAGGTGTAATGATACCAATTTCATCAGGTGTTATACTTTTCCTATACAATTTACACACAGTCAATGCAACCATTGAAGCTTCTTCGGGATTATACCAAGAAGGACTATCCACTGCTCTCGTATTGTTGCCTTTAACACCATGGACAAACACCCCACCAGTTTTTATATTATCAGGCATCTCGAATATCTCGGACACAGCATCAAGGATTTTTAGAATGAACGGCGTGTTTCGGTCTATTTTAGCAGCTAAAGATGCATCATAAAACATTGCGCTAGGTAATGTTAAAACTTCCGGCAAAGACCTGTAGTTATCAGTTAACTGTGTAACCAATTTATTGTTAAAACCGTTTTCGTAAGCTGTGAAGTCTTTTTGATATGGGAATGATTCAAGCATTCGTGTAAGGTATGAAATGTCCATTCCGTACTCAACGCAATATTTTGATAACACAATAGGACCAAGCTGCATTGGGTCACCAGCTAAAATAATTTGACCACATTCTTTATTAACAAATGTCATCGGGATCATTATCTCAGGTTCTAATGCATGTCCAGCTTCATCCACTATAATATGTGTGAAGTGCCCTTTAGGAAGTTCCATCTGCGCCAGTGATCCGAGAAAATGACATGTCCCAATAGTAACTCGATATCTCCCGACATAAGATGCCGGGACATTCATATTAATGCCATTTTGAACCATTTGAGTTGGTCTTGACGTATTTTCTATAGCTATGTTTAATGTTGCGCAATAAGGTTTCAGTATGTCTGGAATGGTTTCGGAGTCAACCAAATATTGTGCAATAAGTCTGATTATTGAACTTGAAAATAGCTTCCGGTATTTTAATAATCTTTCTGTTATTAAATTGGCTGCACTGTTTGACGGCGTTGCTACTAAAATTCTGCTGTCGGGTATAAGGGTGAGTATTTGCAATAAAGTCTCTACTACAGTGACGGTTTTTCCTGTGCCAGGGGGTCCATATATGCAATAAGGCATCGGACGACACTCCCCAATCAAAATATTTGTCACAGCCTCTTTTTGACGACAGTTTAAAATTGGATTGAACCATTTCATGGTGTTTAATTTTTCCAATGGTATTTGCGGTGGCCGTGATAATATACGAGAGGGGAACAACACATCTGGACCCAAAGTTGATATTGCCAAATTAATCGCATGGTGTGATTTTCTGATCATAGATCTGTTCAAATAGAATTCTACAGAAACATCACCGCCCCGGTAAGCTTCATGGAATCGGGGATGAAACTTTAACAACAGTAAGTTCCCTCTGATAGCATGAACAATGCCCTCATATGTAGCAGCTTTGTCGTCCCATATGTCTTTTACAACAACTTTGTCACCTATAATAATAGAGGGCCTCTTTTCTGCCAAGTTTTTAACTTCAAGACTTAGGTACTCCTGGTTTTTTACTAAAAATGCTGATGCCATATTAAACATCTTCATATTGATTGTTGCTTGAATCTCTTCCAGATATAACAAAGTGTGCCACCTATCCATGTAGTTGGTAATACTCGAATTTTTTAATAGACATGGCAAACGGGACTCTATTCTTTTTAAAGTTTCATTCTGATCATAGTTATCTTCGTAGTTGTTGCCTAAAACCGCAGACCAAACTATGTCTGGTATAAAATAAGGTCCTATTCTCACTGCAATAAAATTAGGACGTTTCTTTAAATGCACTCCAGGTACGTGAGAATGACTGAAGCCATTTTTCATTTTTTTCAGCATTTCATTCATATCACCGAATCTGTTCTTGATAGTGTTTTCATAACCATTATTCGGATTAGTAGAAATAACGTCACCTAAAATGTTTATTTTGATCAATCTTTCAATTTTAAAACCTTGAAATGTTATGATCATATGTTCTTTAGACCTTCCATAAAATCTTGGATGACAAGTGACTGTTAAATAAAATGTTCTGTTTGGGTACAATCTTGTTGAATTGTTTAATTTTGGGGTTATACTGATCTGGGAATCTCTCCTTTTGCAAAGTAGTATCCATTTATACATAATAATTGGTTGGTTATTCTTGTTTGTGATTGCCAGTTTTATTTGCGGGCTTTCATGGAAATTAACGTTTTCAAACCAAAGAGGGTATGTTATTTCAATGTTATTAAATCTTTCTGTTTCTAAGCTTCTTTCTTCTATGTCGTCCACTTCGGGAGTGATTACAGTCGCTTTTGCATGTTCTGTTATATCCATTTTTAAGACTCTCCATATGCAGGTCCCTTGATTGCTTTCCACAGCTTCAATTAGGCACTGCAAAGGGTGAGATAACGGTACAATACATTTATAAATATTATTATTAAAAGAAGGCGAAAACTAAACCAACTAACAAGCGTGTCTCAAAAAGGGCCGCTTTAGAAAAACACATCAGGAAAAATATATTTTTTTTAAACTAAACTACATAGCCCACACAAAAATATATATTTAGGATGTTGGTAACAATTTTAGAGGTATTCCGTGAAGCACACCCAAACGAAGCATACCCAGACGAAGCACACCTAAAGTATTCCACGACCACTTAGCACACCCGTAGGTGGGCACCTACGGGTGTGTTAAGTGGTCTAAATTTTTCTAGTTTAGCAAGAGGATAAACTAGAGAAATTTTGAGGGAGTTGGAAGATTCCGGTCGCTGTTGTTTTTTTTTTATAGCCACGTAAATAGCTGTAACATGGACAGCTTTAATTTAAGTCCAAAACTGCGAGTAAATTAAAAAAGAACTAGATAGGTAATGCCACTAATTTTAAATTTGAAAGTAATACAATACACATATAAATCAAAATTCAGAATCTACGCCTTACATATTTTTTTAAATTTGTATTTGAATGAAAAATTTGGGTCTTATTTTCATAAAACAATAAAAAGTCGATGAAAAAAAATCCATAGGGCATGAGCAGTGTTTAGGGGTCTGAAAGGATAGCAGATGACCCCTCCAGTCGACCATTTCAATTTGGCACACGATGTACCAAACACCCTGTATATTATATCATAGATAAGTTTGTAAATTAGATTATTTGTCTTTACCAACACTCGTGTTTGTCTTTCCAGCTTACTAACATCTACCACGAAGTACAGTTCGACGGTTTCTACCACTGGGCCACCGACCCAACGTGACACTGGCAGAATAGCTGCAACCGGCTCAATTGTCAAAACAAAAAAAAAAAAACATAATGCCATTCGGAAAAAATCAAAGTCAAAAGTTTTTATTTCAAACTAGCTTTTGCCCGCGGCTTCGCTCCCGTAAACTGACTACTCTATCCTACTCTACCCTTCTCTACCCTACCCTACCCTACTCTACCCTACTCTACCCTACTCTACCCTACTCTATTCGAATTTTTCTCGCCGTAAAAACCATCCTTGAACTTCAACGAACATTTTAAAAAAAGAATTGGCCAAATTGGTCCAGGCGTTGTTGAGTTATGCGCTTACCAACACATTTTGCGATTCATTTTTATATTATAGATAGGCCTACATGGGCACTGAGAGAGCAGATGACTGATGGGAGCAGTGGTGGCCGAGTGGTAATGGCCCCGACTTACGGAGTTGCGGTTGAAACCCAGGTCGCGGGTTGAAACCCAGCCAGGCGCATTACTTTGTGTAATTTATTTCATCACCACTGCTCTCAAAACGGTGAAGGAAAACATCGTGAGGAAACCGGCATGTCCTAGAACCAGAAATTCGAAGACATGTGACATCCACCAACCCGCACTGGGCCCGCGTGGTGGATTACGGCCCATTCCCTCTCCTAGAGAGGAGGCCTGAGTCCCAACAGTGGGAACATTATAAGGCCGACTATGCTTATGCTATGCTACATGGGCACTTATAAAACGTCAGAAGCTAGTGCACGATATGTTACGATATTAAACACAAACATTTCAATTTTATTTATATGTGGGTGAATATAAAAGATTTGCCCTACCTTAGCCCCAACATGTGGTTCACCACCATTCATAACACAGTGCTTGTTAAAAAATATTTGTTTATCACAAATTCCATCTTCTCCATTCCATTTAGATATAACAGTAGACAGCAATTTACTTCTCAATGGCCGGAATGAAATTACTTCCACTACCTGAATAAATTAGAATATTATCATTAATTATTACATATAAAACTCTGAGCGCCCTAACTCTCAAAGTGTGTGTTTATATTGAGATGTGTTGTAAGTAATTATTTAATAATTTATGAAGTGAAAACATTGACCTAGCTTATGAATAAGAGTTGTTACTACAAAAACGGCTAGATAAGACTATTACTAATGAAAAAGGCCGGGTCCTTTAGACCAGGAAAATCCTGTATCTCAAAAAACTGTTAGAACAAGAATAGTAAGAATACTTTTAAGAATGAAAAATGGCTAAGAAGGCTCTTAATAAACTAGAGCGCCTCACCATCAACGATTGCATCACTGCTTACCATTAGGTGGGGTCACAGTCAAGCACTGGTTTATATCAATTTTTAAAAAATAGTAAAAATTAATTAATTGACAAAATACAAGAATTTTATGAATCCAATTGATTCATAAAATTCTCTCTCATATTATATAAAAAATAATAATAATAGTAAGCTACTTTTGGGCTTTCTTCCTGTTAATTATAATCAATTTAATTTCAATGTTTTGAAATTATACCTACAGATTAGTGTTGAAAGCACGAAATGTAACATTGGGACGATTTTTTTTTACTAAATAGTTATGGCAACACTGAAATATTACATTTCATGCATCAATAATCTGTACCCATTGTTTCACTTACATTGTTATGTGCAATATCCATAGGATTATCTTCGTCATATTTAACCTTACACATCAATTCCAAGAAATCTCCTTGTATTGGGACAAATGTTGCAACAACATTATCCAAACTGAATTTCAGGTCGCTATCTTTGATTATCACCATACGGCCCTCTCGTGATTCTACTTCACCAATTATGACATGCTCTATTACATTGTAACTGCTCTCTTGAACATCAACATCAAAGTCACCCCAATGCTCTCCTTGGTTTTGGAGGATTCGCACTACAACCAGGGACTCTTTGGAATCTTTGTAGCACAGATATATAATCTTGTCGTTTAGTTGTAATTTAATGGAGCAAGCAGTAGTGTCATAATAGAACATTCCGTCGATGAGAACATAGTTGTCATTTTCACTTATGTATGTTATTACCCCTGAAAATTTAAGTTGAAATAATCAATATATAAATATAAACTAGCTTCTACCAGCGGCTGCGCCCGCGTGAATGTAGGTTTCTCCATACAAACTTGAAGACTAGCGTTTAATTAAATTAGGGGCTAAATTTGTTCAGGGAGCAGTGTCCGGTGATAGATCCTGCCACCAGACGCAGGCTGCCTCTGTCCAGTCGCAGAAGGTTGCTGGTTAGGGTTCTATTTAAGCTTGGCATGGCTTCTTTAGCCTGCCTGCAGCCCGCTGCCAGGGACCACCACCTTCCCGCTTGTGCATTTGTGTGCTCTCGTAACCAACCATGCAGCTGACTAAAGGGTATTGGTACGATGGGTTCCGGTTCGAAGACCACCGTGTCACACCCTCACCTTGCCCGCTCATCAGCTGCGTCGTTGCTCAGTGAGCCGCTGTGTCCTTTTATGCACCGCAGTGTCACAGTGTTATTAGTTAACACCGTGATGCGTTCTAGTGCAGAGTGGCATTCTTGTATAAGTTTCGAGGTTGTTGTGGGTTTTTCTTGCGATTGTAGTACTGAGGCACTGTCGGAGATTATGCGGATATAAGTATCCGTAACTTTTCTGGCTTCTATGGCGTTGGCCACTAGAGTGATGCCAACATATTCTTCCTGGTAGACCGAGTCAGTGCTCCTAGCGGTTTGGATATCTTTATATTAAGGTCATTGGAGAAAACTCCCGACTCCTGTTTCGGTGTTCGTCTTTGATCCGTCGGTGTAAATTCTCAGTTCCTTGGGGCCTGAGCAATCGTACGGTTCTTCTGCTAGTTGGATGCTGAAGTGTTTTTGGAATTGCAGTGCTTTGGGGGCTTTGTAGTTGGGGGCGTGATCTTGAGCTGTCGCATCATCCATAATACGTGTATGTTTAAGTCGAGAGTCTGTTTTCAGTGTGGCCGATAGTTTAAGTCTGAATACTGCCAGGGAAGCTAGTAGCATATAAATATATATAAAAACTGGGCAAGTGCGAGTCGGAATCGCGCACTGAGGGTTTCGTACAAACTTGAAAGATAAATTGTGGTTTACGATATACGACGTATTAAAAAAAAAAAGACTTACTAGATCTCGTTCAAACCAATTTTCGGTAGAAGTTTGCATGGTAATGTACATCATATATTTTTTTAGTTTTATCATTCTCTTATTTTAGAAGTTACAGGGGCTCACACACATTTTACCATTTGGAAGTGTCTCTCGCGCAAACTAGTTTAGAAAAAAATGATATTAGAAACCTAAATATCATTTTTGAAGACCTATCCATAGACACCCCACACGTATGGGTTTTATTATATTGCTGTCTATGTGTGCATATTTGTAACATAAAAACATAGTTTGTATCATGAGTAGAGGTCAACAACATTATCATGGACTAGTAATGTCCCAAGATGCCCTTCTTATTTGTCACAAATCAATTTACACATCTATAGTAGTCAGCTTACATAAAAAATCTTATATCAAGATTTGATTGCAATTTTGACTAGAGTGGAAAACATCGGTGCAAATAGTACTTTGGGTTTTTGGTTGCTATGTACCTAATTTTCCTCTGTATTTATTTAAAGTTAATGAGATGATACTGGAACACAGACAGTTTCAAAGTACATACAAATAGTCCGATTTGAAAATCAAGCTTTAAAAAGTTCAAAAAAAAAACAGTTGTTTTTGGGTATGGATAAATAATAATAACTTTATTCATTCAGACATCATTGATCCATAAAGTCATAAAGTCAGTTTAATACTCGGGTCTACTCAATGGGACATTTCCAAGGCTGCAATACGAAAAGTAGTTATGAAAAGTCTATGAACTTGCTTCTCTACTATTATAAATACAGTGGCCCCCCGGTAGTCCGACCAGTATTTTGTAGGGCAGTGTCGAACTATCGAATTTGTCGGATTATAGAGTACTGCCGAATTTTTTACAAATGAGTACCTTGTAATCCGACAAATTACAGATCCAATGATAAGATTTTTTATATTATATATATGTACTCTGAAGTACAAATCATACTTCATTATGTATGTCAAATTTAGTAAATTAATCAACACAATAGAGAGCTTACATTTTATTATAAAATTAACGTCATTAATGCTATAACCCTTACAAAAAATATGCTATAACTTTACATTAGGAAATAATTGTGTATAAACAAAAGTACATACATATTATCAAAAAAATATTCAATAATAAGTAATAGACCATGTCGGATTACAGGGGGTGCCGGATTAGACAGGGGCCGGATTACCGGGGGTCCACTGTACAAAAAATTTAAATTGTGTTAACATTACACTGATGAAGAGGTGAAGTCAGCAGTTTTGGCACAAGTTGAGGGAAAAGGTTTAGAGACAGAACAAATGATTGTGCTCATCACACAAACATTTTTCCTGGGTGGGAATCAAAGCCTCAACCCCGAGCATAGTAGTCACGGCCACTAACTACTAGTTCTATGTTAAGGTTCAGCTCAATGATTCTCAAAAACAAATACTTGCCAGTCCTTTGCAGACAGCTGTTCCTAGGCACCTCTGGTGTATCCATAATTTCATCTTTTATATTTTCTAAATCAAGTTTTAAAAGCTCTTCACCCAAATAATTCTCCATTTCATTATCATATTCCTGTATTGAATTGTTGGAAAATAAATAACTAAAAAGTGTCTTGATGTAGGAAACCATGTTAGCTTATAAGAGTAAAGACTGGCAGAGCTATAAAGGGGTCATGTTTTAGTTCCTTTGTTTACTTATTGGACAAACCCTTTGTCATACTCAAACTCCCATTCAGTAGACTTCAGATAGTCAAGCTCTTTTCTCAATGAAGTGATTCTCTTTTGGTGCAATTCCTTTTGAGCATTTTTCATTGATTGTTCAATGCTGAGTCCTAAATCAGCATGGTTCAGCGACTGGTCGAAATTCTGAATTCTACTTTGAGCTGTGTTCTGAAATTTGAAGGTGACCTTTTGAGTACTGTAATTAAATTTTGTCTCTAACACAATAGAAAGATAATGAGTGAGAAAATGCCTTCACTTGAAGTTTAATGAATTACTTAATTGCTTAAAATGGGCATGTAATATTTAACAAGAAATGGTTTTTTAGTGTAGCTAATATATTATTGAATTCCAAGCAATCAAATTGTGCTCTCAACTTTAAGAAATATGTTCATATTAGCCCTAGTACTGGAAAACTCATCTATGAAAGAAATTTTAAGAAACAGTTATAGTAGTAGTTTACATTAAGCACTTTGAATATCATCAGTAAGCCTAAGCTAGCAGTTTATTTATGGAAATAGATCTCTTCTATTATAAGGCATTTAATCCAATGCTCAATTACTCTGATCAACCAGCCAGGACACCCTGCGATGATTAAAAGGTAAATACTTATTATTTTTGATTTTAGAACATACTTGAGGAGTCTCTGGTTCGGATGGAGAATAAGTAGACTGGGAAATGCTACTCGAAGTAGACATTATAACTATTAGTCAAGTCCTACAATATCTCGGCCAGTAAGTAATTCGGGTCAATAAAGATTCCACATATTGTCTAGTTGCTCAGACACTTGAGATACAAAACTAGCAATTTTAGATCACAATATCCACTAGTAATCAATTTGCGAATAATTATAACAGCTACTACCATACAAACACAAAGGTACTCTGAGTCACAGACTAGTGAGGGTGATACTCTGAGTGTTGTGGTCGAGTGTCAACTCTGTGTATTGATTTTTGATGTATTCTGTGGTGACAGGTGACAGCCATTGAACTTTTTTTTTTGTAATCTGGCACTAGTTGTCTTTGTACTAGTTTCTGGTAGTAAGGTAGAAAATATCTCGGAGAATCAGGAATTTTGTAAGGTTCAGGAAAGGAAATGGTTTATTTTCATAGGATAAAAAAGGATATAGATAATAAATACACTAACAACATTTTTATAACATTTTTTAACAAGAATGCAGATATCACGTTTAAATATTTAATTGGTTTCATTACAAAATAAGGAACACAAGTAGGAAGAGAGACATTATAGGAAATAAGAGAACGATCATGACGGGGATAGGAGAAGAATATGTGATTTAAAGTACCGACATCACCACCACACTCGCAAAGATTACTGTCCACAATATGCAACTTAGCAAGGTGGGAAGGAATACAGACGTGGCCAAGCTGCATACGAATTATCATGCTTGCTATTGCAAAAATACTCTATTGCTCTAAACCTATTGGTTTAGAGCTTTTTATTTAAAAAAACCATGGTTCGACTGGAACCGAAGGTTGAATTGAGGCATATAGGTACCTGTACTTGAAGAGCTTTCGCTCCAAAAAAGATTCCAAGTATGCCGCAAATAATCTATATGGAGGCTGACAAGATCATGGCAGAAGTTTTTATAAGAAAATGTCACCATTCTGCACTGCTTGTTTGGCTAATTGATCAGCTTTTTCGTTTCCTTGGAATCCGGAGTGACTTGGATCCAAGCAAACCTAACTGTGTAGTTTTTCAGTATACATTTGTGCAACTGTTTTTTATTGTCAAATACAATGGGGTAAAAGGGTTTTATTTTAATTGTAAATTTTTAAAACCGAAACGGGATTACCGTTTCGGTTTTAAAAATTTACAAAAGCAACGGAGTTATCAAACAAAACGGGGTACCTATCTGAGCGCACTATTCGCACGGTAGTTGAGAAAGCGAAATGTACCTATGGTCCATGAATGACGCTGGGTTGGATAAAAGGTTCTGGGGTGAAGCCATAGGATGTGCTGTTTATTTAAAAAATAGGTCTCCGACTATGGCTCTACCGGACAAAGTTCCCGAGGAAGCGTTTACCGGAGACAAAGTAGATCTTTCACACTTGAGGAGTTTCGGATGCAAAGCTCAAGTTCTGGTGAAAGATCATAGCCGAAGAAAGTTTGATTCCAAGACTGTTGAAATGATTATGACAGGCTTTTGTGAAAATCAAAAGGCATATAGGTTTATAAACATGAATAATCCAAAGCGGGTAATTTACGCTCGAGACGCAACATTTATTGAAAGGACTGCTACGCCAGATAGAGTGGCTCAGCCAGATGTTCCTGATTTGACGTTTACGAATGTTTATCCTAAGAAACTCCGTCTATTTTTACATCTACTTTTAAATCTTACTTTTAAATCGGGGATCCGTATCCACATGCGTTCGGTGGCAGGGGGAGTCAATTGTGGATCTCTCATGGGCAACTCCTTCTGTTGCTCGCATGGTGTCGGATTGGAGGGTAGCGGAGGAGATGGTCACACTTTCTGACCATCGCCACATTGTATTTGATGTGACATTGCGGCCCTCAAATGAACTAAGACGTCCAGTCCAGTCCAGTCCACCGGCACGACGTTGGGCCCTCAAGCGGCTCGATCGAGATATGCTCATTGCTGCTTCCAACGTCGTGGCATGGTCAGAGGATGATCGTTCCCAGGGGATCTCGCCCGATCCAGAAGAAGAGGCAGCTTGGTTCCGGGACAAGATGACGTCGATTTGTGACGCTTCCATGCCCCGGGTCAGATGCGTTCAACGTCCTGGGGCAGTTTACTGGTGGTCGGAAGACATTGCGCAACTACGAGTTTTCTGTCTTAGGTCCCGACGCCAGTATCAACGCACTCGACGCAGAAGGGAGCCAAGAGCTACAGATGAAGAGATTGCCAGAACCTACAGAGCGTACCGGGAGGCCACTATGAAACTTCAGCACGCCATCGCGGATGCTAGGTCAAAGTCTTGGGGAGAACTTCTTAAGGGGCTGGACAGGAATCCATGGGGAAAACCATATAAATTGGTTATGGCCAAATTGCGTCCTTGGGTTCCCCCCATCACGGAAACTATGGACCCGGCTCTACTGGAAAGAGTCGTCAGCACGCTCTTCCCAGTAGCTAGAGACAGCCCCTCATCAGTTCGGTCATCCCCGGACTGGTCTGACGAGATGGAGGTGACTGAAGGCGAGCTTGAAAGGGCCATAAGACGAATGGGAGCTCGTAACACAGCGCCAGGCCCTGATGGTATCCCTGGCCGTGCGTGGGTTCTGGCTCTGGCTTCTTTGGGGGATCGCTTAAGACGGCTGTTCAACGACTGTCTTCGTGCAGGCGTGTTCCCTTCGGACTGGAAGGAGGCCGGTTTGGTATTATTGAGGAAAGCAGGCAGAGATTCGGAGTCTCCCTCTGCATACCGTCCCATTTGCCTGCTCAACGAGGTTTCTAAGCTATTCGAAAGAATAATTGCCGAAAGACTCGTTGGGCACCTGTCGCGGGTTGGTCCCGATCTTGCCGATTGCCAGTATGGTTTCCGGCACCAGCGTTCTACAGTGGATGCAATCCTACGCGTCCGCTTGTTGTCGGAACAGGCAGTGTCTCGGGGTGGTGTATCGTTGGCGGTAAGTTTGGATATCGTGAATGCTTTTAACTCGCTGCCCTGGGATGCAATAAGGGCGGCACTAGAACATCATAGAGTACCCGCTTACCTGCAGTGCATCATCGGGGATTATCTACGCGACAGGCACATTCGCTACGTGGGCCGAGACGGTTGCGTTCATCGGAGGGAGATTACGTGTGGGGTTCCGCAGGGGTCGGTTTTGGGTCCCCCCTTGTGGAATCTTGCATACGACGCAGTCCTGCGCGTCGAGCTCCCCGCTGGCGTTAATATTGTCTGTTATGCAGACGATACTCTGGTGTTAGCCAGCGGTGACACCTTCGATGAGACGATCAGGCTTTGTGAGCTTGGGGTTGCAAGAGTCGTGGCCTCAATCCGTGAGCTGGGTCTAGAAATAGCACCTCATAAAACTGAGGCGCTATGGTTCCATAAATTGCCGAGGAGTAGAGAACCACCCAGCTCGTCAGTGACTGTAGGAGATGCGCAAGTCCAGGTGAGTCAGTACATTAAGTACCTTGGCTTAACCTTGGACAGCCGGTGGGGCTTCGAAGAACATTTTGAACGCCTGGTCCCTCGCGTTGGAAAGGCTGTGGGTGCTCTGCACAGATTGCTGCCCAATCTAGGAGGACCTCGGGAAGAAGTTCGTCGCCTCTACGCGGGTGTCGTGCGATCGATGGTCCTTTATGGGGCACCTGTGTGGTCAAATAGACTATCAGGTGTCCGTCGCTGCAGGGCTAAAATCAATAGTCTGCAGCGTAGAATGGCCTTTCGCATCGCACGTGGTTACCGAACGGTATCCTTTGAGGCGGCAACGCTCTTGGCACGCTTTCCACCATTAGACATCCTGGCAGATATGGACGCGAGGGTCTATAGCCAGATTCGCGACATACGCCAAAGTGGCAATAGCGTGCCAGGGATCGTAGTAGTAAGGCTGAGGCGGCAGGAACGGCGACACGCGCTCGAGAGGTGGCGCGAGCGGCTACAGCAGCCGCAATTCTCGCGTAAGCGCGTTGTTGAAGCCGTCCTGCCACACTTCGAAGCCTGGCTGAATAGAGGAGAGCGCATCTCCTATAGGCTAACTCAGGTACTGACCGGGCACGGTTGCTTCGGTGAGTACCTGAATAGGATTGGACGAGAAGCCACGGCAAATTGCCACCATTGCGGAAGTGACCTTGACTCTGCACAGCACACGCTCGAAGAGTGCCCTGCGTGGGCCTCTGAGCGGCAGGTTTTGGTTGCCAAGATCGGGCGGGATCTGTCTCTGCCAGCAGTAGTGAGGGCTATGCTGACGGAGACAGATAATTGGAGAGAAATGGCGTCCTTCTGCGAGACCGTAATGGTCCAGAAGGAGGCCGCTGAGCGGGGTCGTGAGAGGACCGATCCCACTCGTAGAAGGAGGCGTCAGAGGGCCAACCGCCTCGACGCCTAAAACGCTGAAACCCTGCTTGCAATATTTAAGGCAGGCGGGACTCCGAGGTCACGGGCTCTCAGAGTGGGGACTCTGTCCGCCCTCCAAGTGACTTCAGGAAAGACGGTGACACAGTGATCACGTGCCACCGTGCACTACGAGGCTAAGGGGAGACTTCTCATAGTCTCCTCAGGGATGTGCCCTAACAGGCGTTGTACAGAGGGGGTTCCGGGGTGGTCTTTTAAGAGGTCACGGGGCCCTCTTTCATGTGCGGATGGTGATCACCGGGGTGGTTTTAGTGAGGTAAAAATCCCACACTCCCTGGTCTTTTCCCCAAAAATCCAGGCGCCTTTTGAAGGTTTCCCCCCGAAAACAAAAAAAAAAAAAAAATATATAGGTTTATAAACATGAATAATCCAAAGCGGGTAATTTACGCTCGAGACGCAACATTTATTGAAAGGACTGCTACGCCAAATAGAGTAGCTCAGCCAGATGTTCCTGATTTGACGTTTACAAATGTTTATCCTAAGAAAACTCCGTCTATTGTGATGATTCCTATTACTGATACTGAGGAAGACGTTCGTGAAGGGATTGGCATTACAAAAAGTTGTGTTCCAAGGGTTCCCATGCGGACTATTCCAAGTCCAATCAATAATTCTCATGAAGTGTGTGACGAAAATTAAACTATTGAAGAGGAAGTCACTTTCATAGAGGACAATCCGTTGCCAAGCCCGGAAGAAGAGTTTTAAGATGCTCCTGATCCTAAAAATATTCATGAAATTGAGATCCTGAACGAAGATATCCTCTTAGAAATAGTCGTCCTAAACGTGATGAGGATATGATCTATAACTTTCATGTAGTTGGTGATCCTGTATCTCTTAAAGACGCCATGCAGCGTTCAGACAAAAACTTGTGGTGCAGCGATGAAGGATGAATTTGATTCCCTGAAGGCGAATTCAACCTGGAAATTAGTTGATCGACCCCCAGAAATCAATGTGGTAAAATCGAAGTGGGTTTTTAAACTAAAAATTGGCAGCGCGCAGCGTCATAAGGCGAGATTGGTAGCCAAAGGCTACTCTCAGAAACCAGGAGAATATTACGAGTATTTTGAAACCTTTGCTCCAGTGGTGAGAATGTCTTCAATCCGTCTTCTGGTGGCACTTGCAGCTGAAAAGAATCTGTACATACATCACATAGATGTTACCACAGCTTTCTTAAATGGTGACCTTCAATAAGATTTATATATGGAGCAACCAGAACATTTTATTGAGGATGGGCGCAGTTTGCAAGCTGGAGAAGGCTATTTATGGCTTCAAGCAAGCAGCTCGTTCTTGGAATGAAAAAATCCATGGACATATTTTGAAAATGGGCTTTGTTCGCTCCAAGTATGACACGTGCGTTTATACGAAGATATTACTGCTAATGTTTTCTTGGCTGTAGCGCTTTATGTTGACGATATCTATATCTTTACAAATCAAATCGTCGAGGCGGGGAAAGCTAAGCGACATAAGGCAAATAAATTTAAAATAAAAGACCTTGGAGAAGCTAGAGAATGTCTAGGGGTCCGAATATTGAAAAACCAGAAAGAGTGAGAAATCCGTCTTTCTTAAAGATCTTATATTGAGAAGATCTTAGATAAATATGGTACGCAAGACTGCAATCCTGTGAGCACACCAGTAGAAACAAACATTCACTTAAAGCCAGGAGAGACGAACGAGAATGTTGGATATCAAGAGAGATCTCTTATGTATTTAGCATGTAGTACTAGACCAGACATCTCGAATTTTTAATTTAATAATAATAATAATATTTATTCAAAATTCTTTACAGGATAAAGTAATACAGTTTTAAATATAAATCTTAATTCTGAGTCTTACGTGCCTGAACTAGGAAATCCTGTGTTTCAGGCGAAAAGAGCTAAAATAATTTAAAATTAACAAATAATCAAAAGGGTTTCATAGTACAGTATAAACGTGTAAAAAAATCTGTAAAGTAGACAAGTTATCTTATACTATCAATTTATAATGTGAATGAATGCGGTTAACATGCTGAGTCAATTCAACAATTTCAATAATTCTACTAATATGGCAGCACTGAAGCGAGTGCTTAGGTATCTGAAGGGGACGATTGATATATCGTTTTGGTATACCTACATAATTATGTGTTTATCTACCACTCCGTACAGGGATGTTGAGTTCCTCCATTTGTTTCGATCTCATTCGTTTTCATGGTGGTCTATCGTTTACGAAGAAGTCCCACAATTTAAAATCCTTGATATGTCTGCCTTCGTGACTTTTAATGTACCTACATTAAAAGTCAGCATCCGTACATACCATGTTCCTGTGGCAAACATGAATTTAGGTACAAGCAACAATTAGTGGCACAAGCTTTCCTCCATTAGAATAATTACTTACAACGAAACTGAGATGTAAGTGCCTAGATTAATTTATCACATAACATGTAAGGTTAAAGCCGATTCTTGTCATCTAGGTACATACATTACTTACAAAGTGGAACATTAATGCTAATGCTCAAGTAACATACTACCTATCTTAGTAATGACGTCAAATAGTTTCGCTCCACAAATATAAATGTCCGCATCCTGTAGACGCGAGTTGCCAAAGTAATTAGAGAAAGCGTGCGGCCGTACTGCACGCAATAGGAAAAATAAAACTGATATGCTCTTCGGACCTCGGCGTCGATACAGAAAGGCGGGTTTTTTACTTTTTTTATTTTTTTATACGAAGAGGCAAAGGTGTATCGCGTTTCTGTGAATGAAAGTGTGCTGATTTGATTTTTAAGTCTTTATCGCGAGTCTTACTTCTAAACAGGCTGTAGGGCTGATGTTTCCACAGAGGTGTATGGGTTTAACTAGTCTGTGGGTTTAACTGATTTTTTTCAAGCTGGGAATCATATATTGAATCTAATTTTCTTACTTTGTCTAAAATATTTTTTTTTTTTACTTAGTGTGTATAACCTTTGTCCTGAATAAAAGTATCTATTTCTATTCTATTTTATTCTAATGAGTTTTTCCGAGCCCATCTAGTTGCTCTATGTACCTAGGACCCAAGACATGAGAAGCTGTAATAAAATCATCCAATGATATATTCTGCTCTAGGGCAGAGCGTGAGGCCGAGTCGGACTTTTAACTGACTAAAACCATACCTACCTGTGGTCCTTCAGTTGCCTTTGCGAACGGGTCTCCCTTTTAGAAGTCGACCCACTTACAGACTTATCTATTAGGTTGTATTGTTTGAATTCCTAAGTATGTACCCAAATTTGTAGAAGTAAGTACTTATTATTTTTGTATTAGGTTTAATAATGGATTTTTCCTTTATTTGGTTTATTTACATATCTATTGTTTACACTTTTAAATATTTCTTAAAAAAAGAGTGGATTAATTATTAGGTAAATTTAATATTGAGCTATAAACTAAACTAGCATAATTTTTTGACTGGCCTGTTGGTCTAGTGGTTAGTGGCCCTGACTGCTATGCCGGAGGTAGTGGGCTCGATTCTCACCCAGGCCAATTGTTTGTGTGATGAGAAATATCATTTGTTCTGTTTCTGGGTGTAATTTATCTATATATGTATGTATTTAGAAATATATATAAGTATGTTTATCAGTTGTCTAGTACCCATAACACAAGCTCTGCTTAGCTTGGGACTAGACGGCGTTGTGTGATAGTTGTGGAAAATAAAATAATAATTATAGAGCTGCAATGCTGAAGCCTACCTCACCCTTTCCCAAACATTAAATTTCTAGTTGACATTAAAATTTGCTTGAGATTTCATTAATTATGAATGATAGTTATATGAATTTATCGTCCAAAACATACCTATTTTATAGCCTGCAACTAATTTGTACCCAGTTTGCGCCTCATTGTAGTCAGCTGTTAAGATACTTGACAGCTAATTAGGCCAATTACCCTGTCTCACTATCGAGTCAGGAAGTAAAGCTGTCGGCTCGTGCCCTCGTCGCACCGGTTTACAACGTGGGGGGAGCTCGCATCACGTTTGTATCCAATATTGGACCTATATTGAGAATAAAATCAGTTGTGAAAAATAACAAAACAAAAATAAAAGGTTTCTTTTTGTACCTACTGATAGTTATTTAAGCAGTTTCATGAAAATAGGTTTCTTTGTGAAGTTTTTCTTCACCGTAAGTGATGAATAGAGGTAGATACGAATCAAAATCAAAAATATTTTTATTTCACATAGCCCTACATGGGCACTTATAAAACGTCAGAAGCTAGTGCACGGTTGCAAAGTGGTTGTTTCCTATGGAGAAGAACCGGCAAGAAACACGATGGTTACTCTTTTAAAAAAAGTGGTTGTTTACAATATTTTCCTATTACATTATTAATAGATTTTATGTAAGAACAGTGTAGATCAGTCAATTTTGTACCCAAAAGCACAATAAAAATAATCATATTAAAAAAAGTGAGTCGTAATAGGAAGTAATGTAAGAATTCGTGGAGTCTACAATGTTCTCACATTCACATTATAAAAAGAGGCTGTATAAAAAAGCAAGAAAAATATGAATACCTAATTACAACTATCAATAAATGAGCGTACTACGTTTACTAACCTCTAAGCACTAATTTATTGGGTTAGTACAGCATTCTGAGGTTAGTGTTATGCCGTGTTGCGCCACTTTGGCACACTGGGTGCATGTACCCATTTGCATGTATATGCACCCAGTGTGTCAGGTATGTCAGGTTTACGCAAAAGATATTTGAATTATGATCTCTCTCTGTACCTACCTTTTACTAACATAGTTTAAGGGTTTTTTTTAAGTCGGAAATTATCCAATGACATCAGGGCGTGTCAGACGTTTACTGACTAAACTCACTCCCATGTTCCTTCGTTGCCTTGCATTCCAGACTTCGACCCTGCTAGGCTCCTATGGTTTGCTGCCGTTGAGGACTTGGGCTCGGTCCGGGTGGTCAGACGGCATGTTACCCATTGCTCGCCCTCCGTAAGCGGCCTACTGTGGCCGGAAATCGGGATCGGGTGTAATTACTAACATAATGGACTACGACTATGACTAGTTTTTTTAGGTGGGAAAATCATCTATCTATCTATCTGACAAAGTCCGCCCTTGGGCAGAGCGGGAGATAGTGTCAGACTTTTACCCGTGGCCCCAGTAGGCTTCGACCCTGCTAGGCCCCTACGAATTGCTGACATTTCCTTGAGGTGCGCGTGGATAACAAAGCGCTGTCGACGACTGGGGCTCAATCGCAGCGATTACCGGACTACCGGACGGCAAGCTACCCATTGCTCGACGTCGGTATTGACATAGTGGTAGTCGGTGTTGGGATCTCGAACTAACCATGTCCGGTGAGGACTTGCTTCATGCGGAAGGTGAGGACGCCGTGACGCCTCTAGCGTCACTCCTCAAAGAGGGGACTGATCGTCATGACTATGGCGTGCCCATTATACATATAGGTCGTCAAGCTGTGAATTCACATGTCTGCATAGCAAGAAACCAACACTCGACGGCTTGGGCTCAGTCCGGACGGTTACCGGACGGTCGGACGGCGAGCCATCCATTGCTCGCCCTCCGCAAGTCCGCGCCTACGGTGGCCGGAAATCGGGATCGGGATCCCGGCGGCATAGTTTTTAATATGGACTGCGGTCTGAAATACTTAATAGTAGATTATGCGACTAGGGGATAAAGCAGTGTCTTTAAGTCGCGGGCAGCATGTTGAATTCCGAACGAAACGAAGGTTGCTAATTTTAATCCCGAACGTCAGTGAGGGATTTATTTAATTAACTCCCGAGCACTGCGAGGGAGTTAATAAAGAAACCTGAGTGAATTGAGGAATTCAAGCCACCCAAGACAAAGATAGCTTTACCCCCATGTTGGATACTCTACTTTTTACACCATCTGTGAGATAATTAAAAGACAATTTAGTCAAAAAAATCATACATTAAAGAAATATAAGTATTATTTACAAGTTAATCTTAACTATCACTCAACATGTTTTGAGATTTGAAACCAACTACACTACATACTCTAAGATCCTATAGTTTCAATTTCTTATAACGCTCCCGCTCTTTCATTACTTTTTTTTAGAAACTCGTCAGTCCACGTTTTATTGTTTTTTTTGTTAGTGGCCAGTTTGAATTTTGAATAAACTTGTTTGATACACGTACATTTTATATTCACTAAATGTTGACAGTTTTTGACGTTTCAAATTCACGGTCATACTGCATTATCTCTCTAGGGACAGAATGACTTGCTATATGTGAGTGATAGTTGTATGACATAGGTAAAAAAGGGCATTATTGAGTAGGTGGTGTAAAAAGTATTTTTTATTTTATATTATTTATTTAATCAATAATAATTTATTTATAGCTAACATAAGAACAAATAACTGATTCGTCAACGCTTCAAAACTGGTACCGCCTTGATTGTTCATCAAAATGAAAAACGAGTAGGTAATTTGCAGAATTTTCAGTATTCACGCCTTTTAAGGTGTAGACGTCTGGGTAGGCACCTAATTGATAAGATTTATTTGCCTGCGGGGACTTACGAAACGGGACAAGCAGGTTTTGCGATGGCAAAGTTGCGGGACATTCTTAATTTATCGTTGCAGGTATGAGACGATGAGCGGGCTTAAAATGCGTAAAATACAATTGAGGGCCTCATTCAAAAACTTGTTGAAATATTACTAAGTAGGGAAACTTTCGGTAATGTGAGAAGTAGTTACAAACGGAAACATAATCTCATAAGATAAGAAATTAATGCTTCCGTAATGTAGTTCGAGCACATTCCTAATCATATTTCGAGTCGACCATAACCTTTCCTAAGTCCAAGGCCGTAAAAAAAGATAAAAAGGTGAGTATCACCGCGAGACGCTTTTCTGTAGGTAATTTTGAACGTGCCCGTATCCAATCGCAGTGCGACCGTCGACACAGCGCATGCGCCGCGCGTACCGCGAAAATGGCCGGTGCGAAAATTACGCGCGAAACGGAAAAAATATTTAACAAAAGTAAAAGTGAAAATTATTTTAGGAAATAAATATTTATTTATAATTATTGTTATTTCTACCAAAGATTTGTTCGTTTACAATTATGAAACGATTAAAATGTGCTCGCAATCGGATTGTTACAAAGTGATATTTATAGTGATATTAGTTTTGGTACGGAATACTGATTGTAGGAGTACTACTGATAAGTTTAGAAGGACTAGTGGAGTGCAACATGCGTGGAACCATTTACAAAGTGCGGAAAAAAACTCGACACTCAAGGAGCAAGGCAGAGGATTTTTTGGTAAGTTAGAATACCTTTATTTATGTAGCTTTAGTTTAAAAAAAAAATGTAAACAAATGTTTCTACAAAACAAATTCAAAGCATTATCGCGTGGTCATTTAATAAACAACAGGATATTATCGATTTATGAAATAAACGTCATACCGGCTCTATTTTCCGATGAAAATTTTCTACCACGGAATAAACTGCTCTTCTTGATACCTTCAAGTTGCTGCAAATCCTCATTCGAAAAATCTAAGTTTTATCTTCAGAAAAATAGTTAAGTACATTGTTAGAGATATTTTAAACATCTTAGGGCTGGAACTAACTAAAGTAACTGTTAATTTTTTATAGAATTATAGCATGATAGGTAAGCACTTGGTAAGCCTTATGATGCTAAGAAACACAAAAGAAAAAACAATTTTCCTGCTTTCGTATTAAAAGTAGACAAATAAGTAGGACTCAAACATTATCGTAAGGCGTAAAACTACCTTATAAGCCCTAGTGCTAACCTACGCGCATTACTCACCTCATTACCGAGCACCATAACGACCCATTCCATACGCCACATAACTATCCAACCAAAGACGACACTTCTTTTTTTTCTTTTGTCCCGAATTCGCGAGGCTGGAATTTAAAAGGCTATAATTTACCGTCGAAGTGTCCATGTCGTTGTTACTGTGCCAAAGGGTCAGTGTGATGGCCGCCCACTCGGCGGGACAAGGTTAATGGAAAATATAAAGTGCTCATCTTCCTTTTGGTGGAGAAAGTGGTTAAATAGCTGCGAGTTTTGGGTGGTTTTTATCTGCATGCCGCATGTTTTTTTTTAAAGATTTATTTCACTTCAATATTTACGTTAATTGTGCAATTAGAAGTATTATTTCTGTAATAATCTAGGTAGGTTAGCTGTAAGTAGGTACAGAAATTTTATAGATACCAAAACATAGAATTGGTAATATATATAATAATTTACAATAATTTTATTAATTAATTTATAATTGTAATTCATTAATTTATCAATGTTAAAATAATTTATATAATCTCAAAACGGCGAAGGAAAACATCGTGAGGAAACCGGCATGTCCTAGAACCAAAAATTCGAAGACATGTGACATCCACCAACCCGCACTAGGCCCGCGTGGTGGATTACGACCCATTCCCTCTCCTAGAGAGGAGGCCTGAGTCCCAACAGTGGGAACGTTGTAAGGCCGACTATGCTATGCTATGCTATATAATCTAATGTATTTAAGTAATTTATTTATTATGTTATAACAATTTTATTTAATTCTATAATGTTACTAAGGGCTAATTAATGCTTGAAATAAATGATAAGTAATAATAATATTAATATGTACTCGTACAATAATAAAAACATAGGCTTCATTTGAAAAAAATCATCGTCATCATCATTCCAGCCGAAAGACGTCCACTGTTGTACATAGGTCTCCTCAATGTCGCCACAACGAACGGTCGTCTCATGCGTCTCGCATCTATCGGATTCTCGCGGCCCTCATCAGGTTATCGGTCCACCTTGTGGGCCTTCCAACGCTGCGTCTTTTGGTACGCGTTCGCCACTCCAGAAACTTCCAGCCCCATCGACTATCTGTTCTGCCAGCAATATGCCCTGCCACCGCTACATAAGTATGGCGATTTATCGGGTTATATAGGAAAAGAATGATTAAAACCTACTTATCAGATCCACTTGGTTTTTCCCTTACTTACAAAGGATTTGATATTAAACTAGTATGGCGGAAACTAAAAAAAAACATTCAATGTTCATATTTTATTATAATAACATAGCATAATCAGCCTTTTGATGTTCCCACTGCTGGGACTCAGGCCTCCTCTGTAGGAGAGGGAATGGGCCATAATCCACTACGCGGGCCAAGTGCGGGTTGGTGATTGTCACATGTCTTCGAATTTTTTGGTTCTAGGACATGCGGCGGTTTCCTCACGATGTTTTCCTTCACCGTTTTGAGAGCAGTGGTGAAGAAATAAATTACACAAAGTAATGCGCCTGGTTACCACTCGGCTACCACTTTACTATACTAATACTAATATTTATTGTACTATTATGGATTATAAAAAGGAAAGATTTTTTTTTGTATTGAATATACTTAGAATCTACTGGAGTAAAAAGTTGCTTTTTAATTGAGTGATATACGCATGTATATTTTCTACTAAGCCACTGACAGAAGCTAGTTTTCCTTATCCAAATTCCTAAATGACAATAACATCAATCTGTAGCCTGCCACTAACTTCTTAGATCTACCACAAAGCGCAAAGTTCGACGGCTCACCTTACGGCGCTGCCGTCACCACATGACACTGGCAGAATAGTCGACACCGGCTCAGTTGCCAAAGAAGAAAAAAAAATAATAAGCGTCGGCTAAATTCAATTTCTTCTGAAGTCATGGAAATTTCTTCGAAAACAAGTTACGTTTAAGTAGCCAGTCATTCGATAATTTGTTATGACGCCTTGCAGCTCGCAAACTTGTTTACAGATTTCCTTTACGGACTTTACAGGTTAACAATGTAATTAAACGATGACTTGAATATGTATGCGATGTGCTGCGATATGCTAATATCGGAAAACCTACCAATTGCTAATGTAGAATCTATACATAGAATGAGCATTGCTTGGCACAGGTGCAAAATTAAGTGGGAATCTTGTTGTGAATATACTTAAGTGCCTAACTTGGGCATAAGGTAGCTATCTAAGTATGCAAAGCTTGAGGAAATGCAGTAAGCTTATTTATAGAGTTAGACGAAGTTAAATATTACGTGTTTATTTTGCTAGGGATGCAGAATTGTTCGAAAGCGTCACTGCAGTCCTGCAGTCTTAGACAGATGATTTTTCTCTTAGCGTTTCCGCCAAACGCCAATACATTTTCTTACATTTTGTACTTATGTTTGACGCAAACGCTAACAGAAAAGTAACTTGTCTAACCCCCCTGGAATTAAAGGGTTACTGGAGGAACACTGGTAGATTTTAGTCAGTTTGAGTCGGCCAATTATTGTTGTTCCACTCAGAGCGGGAGAAAAAATAAATAATAATTTTCCAACATAAAAAAAATCGTGGTTATTTTGTGAAACAGCCATAGTATCTAATGATGACATTAGATTAGGTTATTTCATAAACGTCGCTAAATAGAAAGGCATAATACAGTTCCTTTATCTCATTTGACACCAAAAATATTGAATTACTGGCTATTATGACTGGCCTGTTGGTCTAGTGGTTAGTGACACTGACTGCTATGCCGGAGGTCGTGGGTTCGATTCCCACCCAGGACAAATGTTTGTGTGATGAGCACGATCATTTGTTCTGTGTCTGGGTGTAATTTACGAGTATCTATATATGTATGTATTTAGAAATATATAAGTATGTTTATCAGTTGTCTAGTACTCATAACACAAGCTCTGCTTAGCTTGGGACTAGACGGCGTTGTGTGATAGTTGTGGAATATTATTAGGTATATTATTATTTTATTATTAATTAGTCATAAAAACTATAGGTTTATTGCTATACAAAAAGTAGCTAATCCAATGCACTTTAACAAGATTTCTTTTCTTTATTAAAAGAACTACATGGTCATGAAAGTTTAATTACAAAAAAAAAAAAAAACAGAATCGGATCGAGATAGTTTCGCCAGATAATTTCAATGCAAGCCACTTTCAAAAGTTTTCAAATCAATTTCAATGAGTTGCGTTTGTGGTACTCACTCTAGGCGTGCAGTAATAATATACTACTTAGATAAGTGGATTTAGTGCTTGGTTTTATATAGTACTTATTTAATTAATAACTACTTATGTGTATGCCTTTTAATGTTTGTGGGAAGCATCGTAAACATTAAGTGGGTTTTAATTTTTATGAGTATTTTCTCGCAAGTGTAACTATAAGGTGATTGTATGCTTAACGGTTTTGCATGTTGCGACCTACGTAAAATTAAAGCCCTTTAGTCAAGAAAAAAAACTACATTAAAAATAAGCGGACGGGCACCCCCTGTAGGGACGGACCCAGCTTAGCCCCTCTAGCCAAGTTACAATCGTATCGTTCACGCCAAAAGCTTCGAGTAGGCCACGCCTCCAATTCCTTTGTTCGGACCACGTGACTGTGCGTTGAGATGACGTCAGAACAAAGAAATCGGAGGCGTGGCCTACTCGAAGCGTTCAGCGCGAACGATACGATTGTAACTTGGCTAGGGGGGCAGGTCATCGCATCGACAGCAATCGGGCTGGATCGAACTTTGACACCTGAGGTAAAAGCTTCGATCAACGAAGGGTAGGGGCACCATTAATAAATTTGTTTAGATTTCTATCTGTGTCTACTCGTCAACTAAGATTCAACCACAATTTCCATATCTGCTATCAGTAGATAAATCTTATAAATTATTATCTATTTCATGCAACATAACTTTATCTAACCAGTTTTACGTCTCGCCGGTCGCAACTGACACTATTCATGAAGTGCTTTCCTTTTTTTTTTCGGTGGGAAAATCATCCAATGACATCCCCCGCTCTTGGGCGGAGCCGGAGGGTGTGTCAGACTTTTACTGACTAAAAACCTACTCCTGTTCCTTCGTTGCCTTATATACCAGGGCTGAATCTTCCTTTCAGAAATAGACCCTTGGCCCCAGTAGGCTTCGAACCTGCTGGGTCCCTACGGTTTTCTGGCATCTTCTTGAGGCGCGCGTACGCGCTGTCGACGATTTGGGCTCGGTCCGGACGGTTACCGAACGATCGGACGGTGAGCTACCCATTGCTCGCCGTCCGCAAGCCCGCGCCTACGGTGGCCGGAAATCGGGATCGGGATCCCGGCGGCTGGGGCGTGAGAGCCGCGCCCTCGCGCGTGCACGTGCGGCCTTTTCCTTTGCTAACATTACTATGGTGCGCTTTCTGGGTTTAGGATCTTGTACCCATAAGCAAATTTCAAAATATACGTAGGTACATTACATTCACGCCTTTTCCCCCGCGGCATTAAGCAGGAACTAAAGATATAGAGGAAGTGAAATGAGTCCTTTCATACACAGCACTCAGTTTTTTTCATAAAATACTATCAATTTTCCATTTGCTGATTATAAATTAAGTGCCTATGCGATTATTTTCACGCAGGTTTTCTCGTATCATCCGTGACTGGTTAATAAAGTTAAGTGCCCATGCACTGCGCAAAGCGACGAGTAATCAACCGATAAATGGTTAAAGACCACAGCTGTGTTATTATGTTATAGTTAGCTGAATTACATTTAGATAGTTCGTCGGAGATATAAAAAAAAGAATGTTAGGCTCTCAATCCATTTGAGTTTAGTGAGGATGAGTAGGTATATATTTGTCGATTATATCGATACACCAAGAACTGGTGTCTGCCAAAGCCCTTGTACTTTTGTGTTGCATGAAGATTGAGTAAATAAATTGTTCAAAAGAGTCAGCGGTCCTAGAACGTAAAGAGTGACTGCTAAAACACTAACAGACTTTTACTGACTCAAACCCACCCAGGGTTGTAGTCAGTAAAAGTCTGACATTTACTCACGCTCCACCCAGAGCGGAGTAGATGATTTCTACCATCACAAAAAAGATCTAATCAACAAAGTGATAAAACATATCGGGATATGTTTTCACTTTGTTTTAGTTTGTTGGTCAACTTCATCAGATGAAGTTTTTTACCCTTTCGAATACCGTAATAAGAGACACAATAGAAAGACAATGACAGAGCGAATGCCGGCGTTCGTATGGGGTTTAATGAATCAAAGAATCCTTAATTTGTTTATTCCATATTAACTATCAGAAGGGCAGAGTGTTGTTGCCAATAAATCACGAAGTTAACAACAAATCCTATCGCCATAATTCAGCGCGCCACTGATACGGACTCGGCCCGATTCCCACCCAACATTAGTATTCCCAACTCGTCTTCAAAGTGACACAAACAGAAATAAAAAACCGAAACTGGCACGTATCGAGGTTTTGGGGTTGTCCAAAAAGGACATACCTGCCCATAAATATGAATTTTGCCGAAAAAAGTATTGTAAACGTCATATAAATAATGTTGTAAATGTTAAGGCGGCGTCGCATTATTGGAATCGCGAAGCGTGATTCGTTATGTACGATTAATCGTATCTTCGAGTGTCAATTTGAAAGTTATTTAACTGTTTTGTAAGCTGAATGGGATCTTTATAAGAATAGGTAGGCCACGTGAAACCATTATTTAAGTATTTTTTCATTTTAAACGTAAGTCACATACTTAATTTTACATGTTTAATTTTAACCTATTGAGTAGCGTAATTAGAGACACAATAGAAAGACAATGACCGAGCGAACGCCGGCGTTTGCTCGGGGTTTAATCAACTAACTACAAGGAAAGAGAAATTAGCTGCAATTTCCTTAAATATTGCTTTTAGTAAAATATCCTCAACATAAAATATGAAAATATTTTATGAATATTTAATATTATTTTAATATTCATGCGACGCATGTTAGAACGGTAAACTGCACAAATTATAAAATTTTGTGTACCTACATTTATAATAATGAGGACCCAATTTTTTTTAATTATTAAATAAATTTTGCCTCACTCTACGGATTACTTCTGTATTGTGGTGCTTGTGCATGCACAAGATACTCGTAACAGCTATTAGTAGGCCTTACAAATATTTGTTTCCTGCGGGAATCAAACCCGCGACCTGCGAGCGCTGTAGCCAATCGCTCAAACATACCGTCTACCAACGTTAATGCAGCTGCACCTTTAGTATTGAAGGACTTTTATACATTAATTTTATTCGCGATGTCGTGAATCGAGTTGTAAGGAATGTTTGGAGATGCAATTTAACGTATTTTGTATCGGTTTTTAATATATCTTGGGTGGGGGTTTTCCTTGAGGCCATAAGGCGAACATATATGGCTGATCACTTTCTTTTGTGACTTTATTATTAAAGTAGCTTCTACCAGCAGCTTCACCCGCATGAAAGTAGGTTCCTCCATACAAACTTTGGACCCCCGTTTCATCCCTTTTAGGAAGTGAATTTTGGAAAATCCTATCTTAGTGCTCGTCTACGTCATAAGAGGAAACCTAGTGCAAAATATCAGGTTCCTAGTCTCAGTAGTTTCGGCTGTGCGTTGATATGTCAGTCAGTCAGTCAGTTTCTCCTTTTAAACAAATTATATAGATGATGTTGGGGACATTATAAATTACTAGCTGTTGTCGATAGTAGAAAGTTACCCCAAGGGAACATACTTCCGTGATAAAAATCATCTTTTGTGCTATTCCGGGTCCTGGTCTACCCATGTACGTGAGGGTGAAGAAATAACAAATATTTACAAACACACACACTTTCGGCTTTATAATTCTGTGTCTGTTTATAGTAAGGATGAGCACTTAAAGGACTTGAAAATGTATGACTAAAACCATTGTCCAAGAGCTCTTAAACTTTATTTAACTATTCCGTTTATTTGTTCAAGATCGCATCAGTTTAATTAATTAGCTCTTTCTCACGACGAGAATCAGAGCTGAAGTAACTGAACTGCACGTCTAACTAACTAACTACACTTCAGATACATTAGAAGCGAATGTAGTTATGGCCAATCATAGAAATAGGTAGGATATTATGTAATAATATCACTAGTAGATATGGATTTTTTTTTTTCGGATGGGAAAATCATCTAATGACAACCCCCGCTCTTGGGCGGAGCAAGAGATAGTGTCAGACTTTTACTGACTAAAAACCCACTCCTGTTCCTTCTTTGCCATTTTTCCAGGGCCCCGGGAGTCACTTTCGCATCACCCATGGCCCCAGTAGGCCTCGACCCTGCTGGGCCCTTACGGTTGCTGACATCTCCTTGAGGGGCGCGTGGTACACTATACGCCGTCGACGCCTTGGGCTCGGTCCGGACAGTTACCGGACGATCGGACGGCGAGCCACCCATTGTTCGCCGTCCGCAAGCTCGCGCCTACGGTGGGCGGAAATCGGGATCGGAATCACGGCGGTGGCTGGGGCGTGAGGACCGAGGACCTCACGATATGGTTTGCTGTTTCAATTTCATTAATTCGATGCAGATTGACACATCATGATTTGCACTTACGGAGCATAGTGGTAGAAATAAACTGTTTTAATTTAAGCAAGGTCTTGGCTAAAATGTCATTAAACGATTAATTAGGTACTGCAGCTGCATAACATTAAAGTCCTTACACATAAAAAAAAAACAAAGACGCATAGGTACCGCGTGTGTCTGTCAGTATAAACGCGAAAACTCAAAAACAATTGGACGGATTTTCATGCAGTATTTACCAATAGACCGAGTTATTCATAAGAATAGCTTAGGTGAATAATACATTCATACAAAGATTTTTAACACCCGCGCAAAGCTGAGGCGGGTCGCTATGCATATCTATAGAAGAAAGATGTATATTTTTGTTTGTAATGAATAAACTCAAAAACTATTGGACCAACTTTAAACATTCTTTTACCAGCAAAATGCTACTGTATCAGTAAGTGTCATAGATTACATATGTTCTATATCCACGTGGGCGAAGCCACAGGCAGATGCTAGTATAATATAAAAGAATAAGGTACAACATCATGATACAACAATGCGATCGAACTAGTTTGTAATAGTCCTTGCAGATCGCTGTAAAATAATGCATTTATACATTTTTTAAATTTCAATTTATTATAACAGGGATAGGGGATTAGTTTATATAGAATTTATTGCTACGAAATTACTCTTTTAATTGATGTAAAAAAATACACAATTATATATGTCATGGCCAGATCATAGAAATTGATCACTTCATTAAATGGCCAACTTAAACTGGCCAGATCGTTAATGAAAAGTCAAACAAAGTAGGCCAAACGAGGATTGTCATATCATCAAAGTTTAACGTTTATAAAACGATTTGGCCAGTTTAACTTGGCCATATCATGAAGTGATAAATTTCTATGATCTGGCCACGACAGATACATGTGGACGGACCCTCAATAATACGGGACAAGTGCAGGAAGCTGATGAAATTAATGTAAAAAAAATCACTCGCGCCTTTATAGCTGTCCTAATTTCTCATCCGACAGTTTTTTTAATTTTAAAACTAGAATTAGTGTTTTCTGTCTTATTTATAATGTGCCAACTTTTAAACCTAAAGAGGTACCTACCGATGAAAGAGGATTTTTAAAGTATCAACAAAATGGAACCAATCATTTGGCACGATCCTTTCTATGATCCTGGCTAGCCGACCACTATACCTATTTACATGGGCAGCATCAACTTTTGGGAACTTTGTACCACCGCCCCTCGGGAGTCTATAGAGCACAGGTCAACTGATCGAACTGATATCGTAGTCCGAGTTTGGAAGCTCACTATGTTGGTCCGGTTGGTTGGTTTGAAAGATAGAGTTTTATCAGGGGAATTGATGGTTTGTTGTTTTGTACAAGAGAGTTTTTTCAAGTTAACTCTTTGGTAATACTGGTAATTGTTTGTTTGGGAATTCATTAAGTAACTTCTTTCACTCGGAAAGGACAAAAGATGGAACACAAATTCAAATTCTTTATTGCGAACGAACTGTAGGGTTTGGAGATGTTAACAATAGGTGCTAGGACTGCTAGGTTCTTAGAACTTAGTTGGTTGTAAGGCATTGCAATTTAAATGTTTGCAAATATATTATAATAGAAAAAAAATACTCGTACTAAATGTTACAGTTCTACAGTTTGCATTATTTTCCATTCATTTTATATTATATTATACTATTCTTATGATGGGTTATTAAAATTTGACATGCCACACAGTGGCACATGACAATTATTTGAGTACTAGCTTCTGCCAGCGGCTTCGCCCGCGTGCAAGTCGCTTTCTCCATACAAACTTCCAACCCCCGTTTTACCCCCTTAGGGGTGTAGTTTCGTAAAATCCGTTCTTAGCGGATGTCTACATCTTATAAGGAACCTACCTGCCAAATTTTAATTTTGTAGGTGTTATAGTTTCTGAGATTTCATGATTAATCAGTGAGTGATATTTCGCTTTTATATATATAGATTATTGAAAAACTGTGTTCCTTCAGTTACAATTTGCGTCTCAGGGCCCTTTTTTGTTAAATCGTGGAAAATTATTCACTTTTCTCACTCTAGGGCGGTGCGAGAGGGCGGCTATACTCTTTCAAATAAAATTATCCAGACTTCTCTCACTCCAGGGGGGAGCGAGAAGGCGATGATACTCTTTCAAATAAAATTATCCAGACTTCTCTCACTCCAGGGGGGGGCGAGAGGGCGGCTATACTCTTTCAAATAAAATTATCCAGACTTCTCTCACTCCAGGGGGGAGCGAGAAGGCGATGATACTCTTTCAAATAAAATTATCCAGACTTCTCTCACTCCAGGGGGGAGCGAGAAGGCGATGATACTCTTTCAAATAAAATTATTCAGACTTCTCTCACTCCAGGGGGGAGCGAGAGGGCGGTGATACTCTTTCAAATAAAATTATCCAGACTTCTCTCACTCCAGGGGGGGGCGAGAGGGCGGCTATACTCTTTCAAATAAAATTATCCAGACTTCTCTCACTCCAGGGGGGAGCGAGAAGGCGATGATACTCTTTCAAATAAAATTATCCAGAATTCTCTCACTCCAGGGGGGAGCGAGAAGGCGATGATACTCTTTCAAATAAAATTATTCAGACTTCTCTCACTCCAGGGGGGAGCGAGAGGGCGGTGATACTCTTTCAAATAAAATTATCCAGACTTCTCTCACTCCAGGGGGGGGCGAGAGGGCGGTGATACTCTTTCAAATAAAATTATCCAGACTTCTCTCACTCCAGGGGGGAGCGAGAGGGCGGTGATACTCTTTCAAATAAAATTATCCAGACTTCTCTCACTCCAGGGGGGGGCGAGAGGGCGGTGATACTCTTTCAAATAAAATTATCCAGACTTCTCTCACTCCAGGGGGGAGCGAGAGGGCGGTGATACTCTTTCAAATAAAATTATCCAGACTTCTCTCACCCCAGGGGGGAGCGAGAGGGCGGTGATACTCTTTCAAATAAAATTATCCAGACTTCTCTCACTCCAGGGGGGAGCGAGAGGGCGGTGATATTCTTTCAAATAAAATTATCCAGACTTCTCTCACTCCAGGGGGGAGCGAGAGGGCGGTGATACTCTTTCAAATAAAATTATCCAGACTTCTCTCACTCCAGGGGGGAGCGAGAGGGCGGTGATACTCTTTCAAATAAAATTATTCAGACTTCTCTCACTCCAGGGGGGAGCGAGAGGGCGGTGATACTCTTTCTAATAAAATTATCCAGACTTCTCTCATTCCAGGGGGGAGCGAGAGGGCGGTGATATTCTTTCAAATAAAATTATCCAGACTTCTCTCACTCCAGGGGGGGCGAGAGGGCGGTGATACTCTTTCAAATAAAATTATCCAGACTTCTCTCACTCCAGGGGGGAGCGAGAGGGCGGTGATAAGCTTTCAAATAAAATTATTCAGACTTCTCTCATTCCAGGGGGGAGCGAGAGGGCGGTGATACTCTTTCAAATAAAATTATCCAGACTTCTCTCACTCCAGGGGGGAGCGAGAGGGCGGTGATACTCTTTCAAATAAAATTATCCAGACTTCTCTCACTCCAGGGGGGAGCGAGAGGGCGGTGATACTCTTTCAAATAAAATTATCCAGACTTCTCTCACTCCAGGGGGGAGCGAGAGGGCGGTGATACTCTTTCAAATAAAATTATCCAGACTTCTCTCACTCCAGGGGGGAGCGAGAGGGCGGTGATACTCTTTCAAGTACTCCGCAGCCCTTTTGATTATAATATATGACATTAGTGTGGTCTTCTTCTTATTTGGTTTGTTTAGCCCAATATTCAGTTACGGTAACAGCTTTTGCCGACACAGTCATTAGATCTCATATGAGAAGGAGTCTGGGAATAAGGCTCAAGAAGAAAGGTGCCATGGAGGCTAGTTTTCCCCTAGGTTGAAGCTATCAAGAAACTTAAGGACTTATTGATTAAAAAATCTCGATTCTAGCCTTACACAATCGATCTATATTTAGAGATATGCAGAATAGGGTGTAAACTCCCGTAATCCTCGTAAAGGGAAGATCCTTGGACTAGACAAGTGTCTGGTTCCGGCAACTGTGCCCTCTAGCTTGTTGCTGTCAGGAAACTTAGACTTTTGCTGACTAAAACCCATATGTGTTCCTTCAAATGCATTGCAATAACACCTACCAGTGTAGCATCCAGTAGGTAGTGACGTCTTTTGTGAATAGAATATAAACGCACAGAGGTTTCTTAGGGTTATTCGCTGAGTACCCCGATCCCCGAGGCACCCGTCCCGAAGTACCCCGAATACGACAATTCAGGACAGACACAGCACGACGGTCACAAACAATAAAATCGGTGTTCTAATTCTGTACCTCTTATTTACCAGTTCGTTCTTCGTTGCTGATAAATATTCCAGAATATTGAAAGCTGAGCAAATACAATCTTCTGTTTGTACATATTCGAACTCACTCAGATGCGCAAAATGCAATAGTAGCTACTATATTGAATGGGTCTAAACTATTCAGATCATAATCTAGATTAAATTTACATAAATGCTATTAGAATATAAATTCTATGGGCAACAAGCCAGGTATTGTATTCACGACGAATAAGAAATTCTGCCTTATCTTCTTTTTGGTCGTTATTGCACGCTCTTGCTAGAGCGGTCGTGGTTTTCCGGGTACACCGCACCACTTCCCGCCACTTTTTCCTGCTGGCAGCCATCCGAGTGTACTTGTTAAATGTGCCGCCAACAGTCGCTTTGATTTGGTCTGTCCAACGCAACGATGATCTGCCAAGCGGTCTCGTCCCGTCCACCTTTCCTTGTATACCAAGGCGTTCGATGGAGTTACTTCCACGTCGATATATTTGGCCAAAGTATTTAGACTGCCCACCAGCGTAGACACGCACTTCTTGACGCTCAGTTCCAAGAAAATGGAATTAGTTCGAAATTCGAATCTTCTAGAAACTTACTCCTATTATAGTTATGTTCAGTTTATTTTTAAAACAATAACACAATTAAAAGAAGCAAGTAAACAAGTAAACTCATTTCACAGCGATCAATAGTTCATTAACAATCTCCGTGGAGCCGTAAGCTGCGCTGGCTTCATTTTTGCAATCAAGTCGAAATTAGATTTACCTTTGCAGCTGAACTTGCTTTTCTGTGACTTAATCGTGTTGCCGACGATCTACTAGCAGTCTCCTTGCCAATTACAACTTTATTTATTTTATATTTGTTGAGGAAATTGGTGGGAAGTTTGTTTTTAACTTGATTATGGAACCAGTAATTAAATTATCATGTTTGATGTCGTGGAGTAGTCATGGAAAAAATCTATTGATTATGGTAGCAGGGTTTTGAAATGGTGACCAGGATTATGAAGAATTATGAGGTTTTAGCACGGTGTATCTGAAGAAGATCTTAGATAGTGTGTTGTGCCCGCTGTTTTTCAGTTACCTTTCGCCAGCCGTAAATCTAACAACCGGTTTTGTCAATGGGGTATCGTATACCGTCACAACCCAGTAAGGTTCAGGAATGAGGTCAGATAGGCAGACGCTACATATGAAATACTCAGCTGCATTAGAATGGACTAAAAACTGATTGTAAACAGTTGAGGAAAAGAAAAAGGAGCTTGATTGACTCCCGTTAGCCGGCACACTCTTTGTATAAAAATGGAAGTAATCCATGCTGCATTTGATAATAACAGTAATTAAGAAGAAAGTGAGTTAAATAAACCCGAACCCTTTAATCGTAACATGTTATAATGTTTTTACCAAAAGCATAAGTTTGTAGCACAATGAGATGCAGTCGGAACACTTTGAACTGTTCTTAGATACCGTTTGTATGTTCACAAATGGAGTAACAGAACAAAGTTACTATGCTGGCTTAATTAATTAGCATAGAAGCATTGTGTATCAGAATTCCCTTAGTTAGTTTAAAGTCAAAGAATTTATTTTAATTATCACTTTAAAAAAGGGCACTTTTGAATTCATAAATCAACTTAAGTAAGTAATTTAGTTTAAATTTTATCAATAAAAATATTATAAGTAAAGTATAATAATTGTGTATATTTTGTAATGTATGTGATAAATATAACAAGAAAAATAAAAACACTTACTTAACTAATTAAAATTACATAATATATACACAATAACTCCTACCTAAAATATGGCATCAAAAAATTCATCCGCATCGCTGTCGACTGGAAGTGTGCCCAAAAGACTGGCGGCATTGCCACGTTGTATGGCAATGCTTAATCTCCGACCGAGGTGAAAGCCATCTCATGGGTCACGCGAAGTGTCAACTAGCCGTTTGGGTAATTCTTTAAAAAGCGCATGAGCATTTGGACCCCACGGCCCAAGAGTCTACGAGGTGATTATATTTTCGCCGCTTGAGGTTCTCCGCAGCCGCAGCGGCAGCACCAGCACAACACGAAGAGCTAGTATTTAAGTGATTAAATTTAATTAATTATACAGTATGATTATTATGAGTAATAAAAATAATTTTAATATAAATAATTTAATAATATGAGAGATAAGTCTATCAACAGACAGCTGTGCAGTTTATTTAACAATAAAAATCATTTAATTATTATTATATTTTATGGAAAGTAGAAGTATACTATAGCCCACATTTAGCCTAATATGATTATGTGTGTCTTATGTGGTAAGAGGGGGGGAACCTCTGTCTTTTAACCAGGCACAAATCCAGACTATCAGCTTTTACTGAGAAATTCCAGATGGGAAAACCTACAATCACTACACCCGATATAGCATAGAATAGCATAATCAGCTTTTTCATGTTCCCACTGCTGGGACTCCGGCCTCCTCTCTAGGAGAGGGAATGGGCCATAATCCACCACGCGGGCCCAGTGCGGGTTGGTGGATGTCACATGTCTTCGAATTTTTGGTTCTAGGACATGCCGGTTTTCTAACGATGTTTTCCTTCACCGTTTTGAGAGCAGTGGTGATGAAATAAATTACACAAAGTAATGTGCCTGGTTGGGTTTGAGCCCGCGACCTACAACTCTTAAGTCGGAGTCGGGGCCGTTACCACTCGGCCACCACTGCCTCTTCGGCTTCTTAAAATAATAACGTCATTATCAGATACATTTACTATTTTTATTTCTACATTTTTCTCAACGAGTACAAGAGAATAATAATACAATTATACAATGAGTTAATCTTCAATCTCGAGGTTGTTGTTCTAGCTATGCATCGCGGCTGCGGTTTCACTGTCGTAAAAATGTGTGTTATTATTTTTAAGTACTAAGTTAGAAGACGAAAGTTTGCCAATTACGATTGAAGTATTAGTTTGACGTGGTATCTGGCGTGTTTGAGAAAAATGTAGTAGAAAATCTAGATTAGATTTATCTGTAACAGATTTTTTTTTTTTGAGATTAAAGCATAATCAGTCTTATAATGTTCTCATTGCTGGGACTCAGGCCTACTCTTTAGGAGAGGGAATGGGCCGTAATTCATCACGTGGGCCCAGTGCGGATTGGAGGATGTCACAATGTTTTGACATTGTGACATCCTCCAATCCGAGTAAGAATAAATTTAAAACCACAACAACTGTTACAACTACTTTCTATAACATTAATTACATATCGGTAAAAAGAGATATATTTTTACCAGAATTAATACAATGGTCCCCAAAGATACGGTTTTTCCTTTGACTCATATTATATATAGGTATTTAAATATACTCCCTAGCCGATTTCAGCTACGGTGACTTTTTTTTTTTTAAGGTGGGAAAATCATCTAATGACAAATCGCGCTCTTGGGTGGAGCGAGAGATAGTGTCAGACTTTTACTGACTAAAAACCCACTCCTGTTCCCTCTTTGCCTTCATCCCGGGGCCCCGGGCTTCGCTTTCACACTACCCGTGGCCCTAGTAGGCTTCGACCCAGCTGGGCCCCTACGGTTTCGCTGACATCTCCTTGAGGCGCGAGTGGAACACCACGCGCCGTCGACAACTTGAGCTCGGTCCGGACGGTTACCGGACGATCGAACGGCGAGCCACCCATTGCTCGCCGTCCGTAAGCCCGCGCCTACGGTGGCCGGATATCGGGATCGGAATCGGCGGTTACGGCGTGAGGACCGTTGCCTCACGCGATCGGCCGCCTCCTTTGTCAGCATTACTGCTTCGCAGAAGGAGGCGACCGCCTGCCACTCCTCCTCACTCCGGACCATGGCCTGTACCAATGCCCGGCGCGAGAGATCACTGCCGCCGATCTTCTGCTACGGTGACTGGATTCTGTTTTGGTGCAACTACGGGTTGTGATCATGTGCTCTGATGTGACTAATAAAGCCTATCTTTGCTGTAAACGTGCGAGCACCGTGTGGGCACGTTAAAACACCATTGTTGTATAGGAATTGGATGTCGGAGGGCGGCTTATTCTTGATCGTATCTCGCTTGAAGTCGAGATCTCTCTTACGTTGGTCTTCAAAGGTATAGACGTTTTGTTTAATTAAACGTCTCCAGCCAAGACTCGTATTATTATAACTTTCAAGGTATGGGTCCAAAACGGGACTCGTATCGTACGGCTGTCATTACGGTGCTGATTCATTTGGAGTCACTGCATTATGCAATCTGGATAGTCACTTCTTTTATAGTTTAGCCGTATAATCTATTGTAGCTCTCGGCTGTCGTGTGCATTGATTTAAAAATTGTAATGACCCGAAAAGAACAAAATCAAATGGAAGAGAACAAAGGTATTATTTGGAAGTATTTTTATTACATATATCTATACTAATATTATAAAGACAAATCTTTCTTGTTTGTATTTTTGTTTCCAACGAATACACCTACTCAGCAACTATTGGACCTTTTTAATAAAAAAAATAAAAAAATATATTATCAGACAGTAGTCCATAGCCAGTACATAATTTAACACACTGGATAAAATTGAATTCAAGATAAAATTCATAATACATAAATAAAATCAAATCATAAATTAAAATCACAATAAATAATCAAATCAAATCTTTTAATAAAATATTTCACCGGTAGAATGCTAATATAACATTGAGTGACATAGGTAATGATTATATTATCTACTTTTACGCGGGCGAAGTCGGTGGCAGAAGCTAGTACCATTAGCCTACCTAGCCAAGTTACAACCGTTACGTTTCGATTCTCTTTTCGTCGATCGCTTCGAGTAGGCCACGCCTCCGATTCCTTTATTCTGACGTCATCTCAACGCTCAGTCACGTGGTCAGAACAAAGGAATAGGAGGCGTGGCCGACTCGAGGCAATCAACGAAAAGAAAATCGAATCGAAATGGTTGTAACTTGGCTAGGGGGGCAGTTAGTACTAGCTAGTACTGGTGGCAAGTAGTATTTGCACCTGTTATTAAGGCTCTACCTCCCGACAAACATAGAAAGAGCTAAAAATACAAAATCTCTTCCTTTGATTTTACTAAATTTTATGTCCACTATCTTATAAAACCACTATAATAATAATCATTGACGTAAAACTGCTCGGCATCGGTATCTAATTAACATAATCGAATGTTATTTAAGTTACATAACGCGAGTCTTATAGAAACACAATATCATTGCTGACCCTGGCCCACACTTGGAGAAAGGATAACCTAAATACCGCGCAGAGAGTGAAAATTGTTGTTGGGAAATTTCGCAAATTAGACAATTATATTGTTATTGTTATTTTAATTGTTAGAAGGATAATGGACTAATTAACTTGAGGACCTATTCAAAATAGTCAAGGCCCCAATTTGCTCTATAATTATATGATATTAACATAAAAAAAAACTTTGAAAAGTGCAAAATAACTTTTTTCGCTTTTCAGAGCCTTTTTTTTTACGTTATTTAACACCGATCTTGAAGTCCTATCGAGTAAAAAAGGAATTTTCCAAATCGGTTTATAAATTACCGAAATCTCAGGTAACAAACACAAAAGAATCGGCCAAGTGTGAGTCGGAGTCGCGCAAGAAGGGTTCCGTATCGGCCGTAGCAAAAAAAAAAAATGGCTAAAAAATCACGTTTGTTGTATGGGAGCCCCACTTGAAAATTTATTTTGTTTTATTCTGTTTTTAGTTTGTTATTATATCGGCAACAGAAATACATCGTCTGTGAAAATTTCAACTGTCTAGCTATCGCGATTCATTGGATACACCCTAGTGACAGACAGACGGATAGTGGAGTGATAACAATAGGCTTCCGTTTTTCACCTTTAGCTAAGGAAACCTTAAAAACACAACCGAATTGAGAATCTTCTTTTTTAATGTCATGTTATGGCAGGATATGCTGAAACAAATATACTGTAACACCTTATGTACCATATTCTAGCAAACAAATATTTTGATTTTGATTTTGATTGATTGATTGATTGATTGATTGATTGATTAAAAAGGACTATGGAATTAATATTTAAGAGCGTTTTTGCAAGTCATGCCATCATTTTGCCATTTCATAGTTGTCATCAACGTCAACGGCATAGATTCTAAAAATAGCAAGTAAGATTGATTAACTTTGTGGTTTAGTCCATAGAGAAATCAGTGACTATATTTCTTTCATTTTGCATGGCAATAGCGGTCACTAGCCGTTCGTAAATAGATCTTCGTAAAAAATATGAAATAAAAAAATTGGCCAAGGTCAAGTTGGACTCGCGCATGAAAGGTATCATTATCTAGGTATACAACTTTTTATACAATTTTTTTTTTTAAATATTTTTTTTATTTATTGTTATAGAAATGCATCATCTGTGAAAATGATAACTATCTAGCTATCAAGGTTCATGAGTTACAGCCTGGTGATGGACAAACGGACAGTGGAGTCTGAGTAATAGGGTCCTGTTTTTACTCTTTGGGTACGGAACCCTAAAAATGTTGATTGTAAAATGTCACCTCGGGTTGGTTTTAATGTCGGTGGTTTTGGAATTTAGGTTTTTAAACCTCAAATGACCGCTATTTCTATGATAAAACCTCTCATGACTAAACGTCAAACGTCATCAGCAAGTAGACAGATCAGTAACCTAAGCAATTTTAAGACCATAATAATTTCTCTCAAAACTTTTTTTCTCATGAAGCCAATAGAAATCTGCACAGCTTGTCAGAGACATTTCTTTAAGTTGGATTACTAATTCCAATACCCAGGCCAATGTACCGGTTTCCTACCGACAGGAACGCAAGTACACTGAACTATTGGCCGATAAAAATCTGCAACTACGTGCATCGGCTTAAGACCTACATTGAGAGCTGATGACTCAGGTAGTCTATCCACTCTCTATAGTTTAGTCGAAACCGCAATTTCATGCCTTAAGGCTATATCGTGTAGTGAATTTATATGCGATGCATTTAATAATAATTTAAGATTACTGATTAAAAGTGCAATCACCACCTTTGTCCACGGAAGGAGAAAGTACACTAGTACTTTCTCCTTCCGTGGACAAAAAGTAGTAAGTCATCAGCTCATCCTTTGATTAGCTTTTTCACAATTGTAATGTGGTAGACCTCAAGTTCTTTAGATGCAGCTGAAAATCAAAACTCTACATGGTACAACTGTCTGTATGACTTCCACAACCAATTTACTGAATAATACAATACTTTTAGGCTGGTTGTCAGGTTTTCGGGCTATTTGAAAAGCATTTTAAGTGAAGATTATAGTGATTAAAAGTGTAACGTACAGACTCTTTTGTCCCCAGAGAGAGTGAGAGTAATAGAGCCGCTATCCTACCTAAAAAAATGTTGCTAACTTTTTCCTCATTCACGTATTTTGAATATTTCTAAGTAGAAAATGTTGCATATTTTTTGCATTGTCACGTTATTTTATGCTTTTGTTCCTGTCCCATTTTTCACAGTTTCATGTATCTAGTGAAAGTGGAAGGAGCGTAGATCACGAGGGACGCCCTAGTTTATGAACTGAAATTACTCTATTTACTATTTATTTGTTGTATAATAAAATATATACGTAGATAAATTTGATAGAAATAGAGTCTGGTTTGTGAATGGATTTTGTGTTGTTACAATGTGAACTGGTTATCATAATATGAGCTTGGTCTAATGTTAAACTAAGTTCTCGCAATTGGTATGGCCATAACGATAATGTACAAAGGAAAATTGGTGTCTTAGATTCCATGTTTGATATTGTAGATCACAGTACTTTAAGAACCGGACTGCGTAGGATACTAGGAAAGCCTATCCTATATGAAAATTTTCAGCCTTGAAAAAAGTCATAGAAATAGTTCTATGACTTTTTTCAAGGCTGAAAATTTTCAAATGAGTTCTTTTGTTTTGGGTAGAGCGAGAGGGCGTATCAGTTTTATTGTCTAAAACCCACCTGTGTTCCTAGAGTTGCCCCTTGTGTTCCAGGGCCACAGTAACTTTTATTTCGAATTATTCGACAAGGAATAAACTTAACTATCTATCTATCACCAGTTTAATTACACACGTGGAGACAATAAAATATTATAATGGCGGAGGGAATGGTTTTAATGAGTGGTCGACCCGTTAACTGTACTGAGGACCCTGGCAATGTGCCAGGTAAAACATTTATGATAATAATTGGAAATGTTGACCTGACTTACGTTTGCCTAACGAGATTCTAAGATTAAATACATAGCAAGTAGAAATATCTACTTATTTGATATTGACCCAAACAAATACACCTAAATGGCTAAAGCAATCCTTCCTTACCTCTTTCAACACCACGGATTTTTATAAAAAAAAGCTCTCCAAACACCGCGGCCCAAAAATCCGACACTTATTTCGTTAACTGCACAGGTTGACATAAAAAAAATAAATTTGTTTTAACCCATTATTTGACTCATATATCGGACCGTAGAGTGGGCACGAAATTTATTTTGTCCCATAATTATATATTAGGCAGTAGCGTTAAGTAGTCAGACGCCAGAAAGTCTGACTATCAGTCTATCCAAGAAGTATCGTGTTGCTCAGTAACTGGGTTGTGGAGGTCGGTTAGGCAGGCGCTCCATGTAAAACACTGGTATTCAGTCACATCCAGTTAGATTGGAAGCAAACCCCAAGCTAATTGAGAAAAGGGTAGGTAGATGAATTAGACTGTGGCGTTGAAAGGTTTGTTTTTCAATTACACAATTAACTAGAGTACTTTAGTATACAGTTAACAAGAAAAACGGAAACTTTTCCTTGTTAACTACGTACGTCGACCAACGGATACTGTCACCTGACTTATTCAACCTTTTCACTTACACCATCAAAAAAAACAGGTGTTAACAGCACTTTACCACTACAAGGGAAAATGTTAATAAAATCTTCAAGTGCCCATAAAAAATGATCAACAGACGAAACCGGTAGCAAACGGCACACGGACTCATCTCTTAAGTGTACCAGGTGAGATGGTGGAACCTGTCCGTGGTATAATAATGTAGGAATGCTGTCACGGCCTTAGCCACAAACAGGACGGGCTCCCGATAAGGTGGACCACACGTGGTGGTTACTGTGAGAGCAGGCAGCGGACAGAGAAGCGAAATTGATTCTGAATTAAACTAAACACAAGTACCATAGTTCGCTACAATATTAATATGCATTCGTAGAAGATTCTGATTCTGATTCTGAAGAATTCTTATGAAAAAGAAAGATGTTTCTGGCTTTTGTATATGATCTGTATGTATTTAGAAATATATAAGTACGTACGTACGTAGTATGTTTATCAGTTGTCTATCACTCATACCACAAGCTCTGCTTAGCTTGGAACTAGATGAAGTTGTGTGGTATATTATTATTATCCTAAAGTTGTCTGTAAGAGATTACACCGTGCAATAAGACCGCCCATCGTACAATTAGTTTGCAAAGGTTTATCCTGTCCACATTATAAGGTTACAATAAAGTATATGATAAATAAATAGAAATGTAATTTTGGTGTCATTTAGCGTGGTGTTATTGATATACAAAATAGATACCAATCCACTAGACTAGCTCATGCAGACATGCTGTGATAAGATTAGACACGCCTGGCGCTGGTGTAGGTTCTTACGTTTATTGGCGTTCATTTAGGAACCTATTGAGAGGAAAAGAAAATGTTTAAGTTGATATGTAATGAGGTTGTTAATGTGTATTTAATAGGTATTGAGAAATATGAAATTCTTTTATAGGAGACTCAAAAGCTTATGTTTTGAAAGTTTAATGAAGAAATTTTAGTGTAAGTTTGAGTAGTTTTTATTTGCATTTGTTTAAGGCTAGCGCTTGACCTCTATCTAACCTGCCCCCCTAGCCAAGTTACAATCGTATCGCTCGCGCCGAATGCCTCGAGTAGGCCACGCCTCCGATTCCGTTGTTCTGTCGTCATCTCAACGCTAAGTCACGTGGTCAGAACAAAGGAATTGGTGGAGTGGCTTACTCGAGGCGTTCGGCGCGAACTAAACGATTGTAACTTGGCTAGGGGGGCTGATGGTAATTGATGATGTCGACGATGGAACACGCTAGACCTATGTTGCAGCTATCAGAAAACACAGACTCCGGTAGGAAATTCTCCAATTGACCATCCTAAACGCTATAGCTTATACAACATAACCTCTTCCTAAGGGTGAAGATGTCTCATAGTTCATCATTTCCGTCCTTAATGAGCATCGTAATAGTTTCTACTAGGTTTTAGCATAAAATTAAGATAAAAATCCTAGATAAATTGTAGAAGATATACTGTTTATGTCTTTAGATAGGATTAAGGGTCACTATGCTTATTAAATGCCATAACTTTGGTACTTAAATTAACTTTTTATGTTGATTATAGAAAAAGGTGTAGATATTTTATTTATCAACTAGCTTCTGCCCGCAGCTTCGCTCGCGTAAATGTAGGTTTCTCCAAACAAACTTTGGATCCCCGTTTCAACCCCTTAGGGGATGAATTTTGGAAAATCCTCTCTTAGTGCTCGCCTACGTCATAAAAGGAAACCTTGTGCAAAATTTCACGCTCGTAGTCCTTGTAGTTTCGCCTGTGCATTGATATGTCAGTCAGTCAGTTTCTCCTTTTATATATATAGATAGTGGTTCTACGTGTTTATGACGTGCTCAAAATCTTTAGGATGAAAATACTTTAAATTATTATAGGAAGGGTGGTGTATGCTAGTGTCTTTACGCGCTTTTATGTCCCAATATAATGTAAAGCAATCTAAGAGATCGATCCTTGCTGTTGTTATCATCATAGCTACAAAATCCTGTAGAATTCTATCGTTATTGGGCTTACGCAATCATTCTTGAACAAGAATGTGAGTTTGGTTTTTTACACAGATTATCACAATTAGATAATTTGACGCAGGTTTAACTAGAAACTTACTGTTAACTTACCTATAAATTATATTTCGTAGGGGCCCAGCAGGGTCGAAGCCTGGGGCCCTGGAATGAAGGCAAAGAAGGAAAAGGAGTGGGTTTTAGTCAGTAAAATTCTGACACTTCACGCCCCACCCAAGGGCGGGAGATGTCATCAGATGATTTTCCACCTAAAAATTATATTTTTTCAATTACAAATCATAATTATTTATAACTATTTATAAACATCTAAAGTAATAAATATTTAGGTTAAAATAAATAATATTTACAAACGGGTAGAAATAATAATAATAATAAATAATAATAATATTCCACAACTATCACACAACATCGTCTAGTCCCAAGCTAAGCAGAGCATGTGTTATGAGTACTAGACAACTACAAATAGAACTTATTGGGTCTCAATAAATTCATCCACTTCGATATCAAAGGGAAAAGTGCCCAGAACACTGGCAGCACTGGTTACTGAATGTAACAAGCTAAAGCTACATATAATTATTATACGTTCGTAGATAATTAAGTTTGCAGTTCAATATTCGATAATTACAGCCGTTTCTCCGGCGATGTTCCAGCAACTTGAACAATTAGACGGCATTAAATCGAACATGTCATTACCGCTACATTATGCATGATTTCACGCGTCAATTGCTAGTTATGTCTAGGGCATGATAGTAGTCCTAGCTACTTGTTACTGAGTATAAGGGCTATGGCGGTCATTCTGTTGGGTAGGTATTATTTACAAGTGCTGCAGGATTGTTCAGAAGAGTCATTCCGGCCCTGGAACGGAAAGGGCAACAATTTTTTCGTGTTGTTGACAGGCTCGCAGTTAACCATAATCTCTTTTTTTATTTATTGATAGGCTCGCGTTTGACCACTATCTCACCTGATGGTAAGCGATGATGTGGCCGACAATGGAGCTTGCCTAGAAGTAACCTTTTCACTCTTGACTTAAAAAGCCCTAGGTTGTAGCTATCAGGAAACACAGACTCCGACGGGGAATTTCACTCCTTAGCTGTACGCATAATGAATGTGTTCCTAAAAATCTTTGTACGTATTAGTGGAATGTCCATAATGTACCAGTGGCGCATCGACGTAAGACTGGTGGTTCGATGATTAAATGGGCTTGGCGGAACTGGGTTCCAATGGCGAGCTAGGGGGACGGGGGTGGTTCTGTTTCATGGTAGACTGTTAAAAACCCCATCAGAATACCAGCACTATGTTATAATAACGCAGTGCACGTGCACACGCACGCGTGTCCTATGTAGCTTTAAAAGCGATGATGTGGTCGACGATAGACTACGCTTGCCTAGAAGTAACCTAATTCACTCTTAACTTAAAGACCTCTTGGTTGTAGCTATCAGAAAACATAGACTCCGGCATGGAATTCCACTCTTTAGCTGTACGCACAATAAATGTTTCCAAAACATTTTGTACGTATGTCCATTATGTATCGGTGGCGCAACGTCGTACGTCTGGTGGTCCGAAGATGCAACGGGTCTTTAACAAATTAGACCGTCCATAAGCTATGATTGATAGAGGCATCCCTATATTCCCTACATGAACTTTCTAACAACTCGATAGAAGCAGGAAGCCGCAGCTTAAAGCATACTTATGTAGGTACAACTTTTTCCTGATAAATGTTGAGTGAGAAATAATTTAAGTGCCAGAAGCTAGGGCACATTGCTTGCAGAGCAAATGGTCAATAGGGACGAAAAGTCTGGAGTACCGACTATGTACTGGAAGACGCAGCGTTGGAAGGCCTCCTACAAGGTGGATCGATGACCTGGTGAGGATCGCGGGAATCCGATGGATACAAGACGCAAAGGACCGGTCCATATGGCGTCATTTGAGGGAGGCCCATGTCCAGCAGTGGACGTCTTTTGGCTAAAATAGTGAGGAATAATGGGACAAGTAACGCGACCGACTGGTAGGGCCTTTTTTTCTATTTAATCTGTCGATTGTCATGTCGGTTTTTCATGAGTTTGATTTTCATATATTCAATTGTCTCTGAGGAGCTTTTAGAAGTATGCGGAACAGGGTGTATAGTACCACAAACCTCCATTGAAAAACGAGAACCCTTCGACCAGACGGGTGTTGTGTCAGGTCCGGGCAACTGCGCGATAGTTGAGATTTCGGTATGTTCTAATAGCGCAGAGAACTCTAATGTTGCGATTCAGGATTTTGTCTTTTAATTCCTATGTGGCATCATAGATATTGCTACAAGCTCTTGGCTAAAATAATTACAGCACCCAATTATATGGCATAAGCATAATCAGCCTTTTAATGTTCCTACTGCTGGGACTCAGTCCTCTTCTCTCTAGGAGAGGAAACAGGCAGTAATCCACCGCGCGGGCCCTGTGCGGATTGGTGAATGTCACATGTCTTCGAATTTTTGGTTCTAGGACATGCCGGTTTCCTCACGATATTTTCCTTCACCGTTTTAAGAGCAGTGATGATGAAATAAATTACACAAAGTAATGCGCCTGGCTGGGTTTGATTCGCGTACTACAACTCATAAGTTGGGGCCGTTACCACTCGGCGATCACTGCTCTTAACTCACAGTTATATAAGTAATATGTATGTATACATTTTCGTTTCTTCTTACACATTGCTTTTGCAATATTTTTTATATTATTAGACGCCAATCACCATAAATTTGTTAGTAATTTTCTTTTGTTGAAATGTCATTTATTGATAATTGTAATTATTTATGTTTCTTGTTTTTTTTTTATATAGCGTCTTTTTTTAAATGTGAATGTGAGAACACTGTAGACTTCGCGAATTCTTAGGTTACTTCATATTACGACTCACTTTTATTTTAATATGATTGTTTTTATTGTGCTTTTGGGAACAATATCGAATGGTCTACACTGTTCTTACATAATGTCTATCAATACTGTAATATGAAAATATTGTACACAATCACTTTTTTAAAAGAGTAACCATGGAGTTTCTTGCCGGTTCTTCTCCACAGGAAACGACCAATTTGGAACCGTGCACTAGCTTCTGACGTTTTATAAGTGCCTATGTAGGCCTATGTGAAATAAAAACTTTGACTTTGTATATATATAGTCTGTGGATATATGACCATCTTAACAGTTTAAGATACCTCCGTGCCTTGGAAAGCACGTTAAGTCGTTGGTCCCGGCTATCATTTGTAGATTTTTGACAGTCGTTAAGGATAGTCAGAAGCCAGAAAATTTGATACCCAGTCTTGCTAAGGGGTTTCACGTTACCCCGTTACTAGGTTGTGGAGGTCGTATAGTCGCTCCATATAAATACTACCCGGTTTTTTTTTCAGGTAGGAAAATTATCTAATGACATCCCCGCGCTTGGGCGGAGCTGGAGGACGTGTCAGACTTTTACTGATTAAAAACCCCACTCTTGTTCCTTCTTTGCCATTGTTCAGGGCCCCGGGATCTCTTTCGCATCACCCATGGCCCCAGTAGGCTTCGACCCTGCTGGGCCCCTACGGTTGCTGACACTTCTTGAGGCGCACGTGGAACACTACGCGCCTTCGATGGCTTGGGCTCTGTCCGGGTGGTTACCGGACGGTCGGACGGCGAGCTACCCTTTCTTCGCCGTCCGCAAGGTACTATCCGGTTTGACCCAAATATAGTAAAATATGTCCACGACTTATACTCCCCTAAAAAAAACCTACTTCACCAAATTACCTCATGATTTTCAAATCCTCAGGCTTTTTCGACACTCCGTAAGGAAAATGGTGTGTTCGGTAATAATGCTTTAATCCACTTATTATTGCGGCTATTTTGCATAACAGTGTAAGCAGCACTCTATCGAGGGTCACCTCGTAAGTTACGTTCACCTTAAGACGTGACGCACGTGCTTTTACATGGCACCCTTTACCCAAAAGTTAAAGTGAATCAAGCTCTTAACGCAATCCTTTGCGACCTAAACTAAACTGTTAAAGGGAAGGAGGTATGTACAGTGTATAGCTCCATCCCGTTCTCACTCGCACGCCTAATATTTTGACACGTCACAGTAAAGGGCCTATTACACTACGCGATATTCAGCACACGATATTCAGACTGTCTTATTTTTTGTTCCGAGTAAGACCGGTCTAACCCTTATTACTACGCGATATCGACTAAGACTGTCTGAATATCGAGTAGTGTAATAGGCCCTTAAGGCCTAACGTCCTTATTTCTGAGGTCCTACAGTTATTTACCGCTGCGGCTCGTATTTATTTATACATTTCAAACCGGAACACAACAATGCTTCTAGGCGGTAGAAATAAGTAGGAAAGTGAAAATGTAACTTCCTAGGGATTCATATAAATCAGATTCAACAGAAAAGTACCAATTCTTCCATTTCGGTGTCGGTTTTTTCTTAGGAATAGAGCTTTGACTGCGAATTAAGCTTCAGTTGTGTTATATACTTATATTAGCTAATCTGAGAGCAAACTTAAATGGCATTGGGCAGGGCACATTGCAGGTCCTCACCGGACATGGCAAGTTCGGGAGGTTCCTGCATCGGATTCAGGCGGAAGCAACGCCCGGGTGTCATCATTGTGTGGACCACCCAGAGGACACGGTGGAGCATACGGTGGAGGTGTGCCCAGCTTGGGCGGAGCACCGCCGTGTTCTCGTGGAGGCAATTGGCGGCAGCGACCTTTCACATCGGGCCTTGGTTCAGGCTATAGTCTGGAGCGAGGAGGAGTGGCAGGATGAGCTTGTGAGGGGCGTGGGAATCCGATGGATAATACGAGACGCACAAGACCGGTCATTATGGTGACACTTGGGGGAGGCCGTATACGTCATTCGGCTGAAATGATGATAAGAAAAAGTGCAAATGTAAGTCTGCAAGTTGGGCTGTTAGCTTGGCGGGACCCGCTAGGATCAATGCTTGCCAGGGCTGCGGGATTGAGTCACCGTAACCTATTCCACGACCGTGGTGTCTCTTTAGTTGATGTTCAGCTTCCAGGATGGTAAGTAACTATCCGTTAGGTGGACAACTGGACTGCGGAATTGTTCGAAAAAGTCATCGCGGTTCTGGAACGCAAAAAACAACTGAAGGAACACTGAAGGCTTCTATCTATCTATTTTTAGGTTTCCGCACTTAGTCCTATGTGGACCATTGTACGTGAGCCATAGCGGCCATAACCTTGGGTGGGCTCATTCCAACCAGCCCACCTCTCTCCAAAAATAGATCAGGCCTCTTAGGTTTTTTCAGGGCATCAATAAGGGAGTTCGGAGATCCTAAGGTTCATGTGCGTATCTCAGTGACACCTATGCAGTCTAGGAGCACATGCGCAATTGTCTCCTCCCCCTTCAAACATGCTCTGCACAGGGGACTGTCTGTGATGCCTATTGTGTGGAGGTTCTTATTCAGTGTGCAGTGTCCGGTGATGGTCCCCGTCACCAGGCGCAGGCCGCCTCTGTCCAGTCTTAGGAGTTTTTTTGGTGAGGGCTTTATTGAGATGTGGCAGGGCCTCCTTGGCCTGCCTGCATCCTGGTGTCGAGGACCACCAGCGCTCTGCTTGTATATGCGTGTGTTCACTTAGCCAACTACTCAGATGACCAAATGGGACCGGCACAATCAGTTTGGGTCCGAAGACCATCGCTCCAGATCCCCTCCTGGCCAGTTCATTGCCCAATGAGCCGCTATGTCCTTTGATCCACTGTAGAGTCACAGTGTTTCGTATCGGCACTGTGACTCTTTCCAGTGCAGAGTGGCATTCTTGTATAATCCTCGAGGTGGTAAAGTCTTTGACTAGGGATTGTAGGACTGAGGCACTATCGGAGATTATCCGAATGTTTGTGTCCGTTACATTCCTAGTTTCTATGGCGTGGGCCGCTAGGATTATACCAACACATTCCACTGGAGGCTTTTAGTCAGTAACTCAGACCAACTTTTTGTTGGTCTGAGTAAAAGTAGTAGTAGTAGTAGTATGTAAAAGTCTAACACTCCCTTTCGCTCCACCCAGAGCGAGACGAGTTATTTAATGATTTCCCATTTAAAAAACTGGGCAAGTGCGAGTTGGACTCGCGCACTGAGGGTTCCGTACAAACTGACCTACGTGTATGTAAACAGCTCAATTCCTTCACTAGAGAAGTACAGAATATTTCTCTAGTCAATGAAATCAATACCTTTAAATAATCGATTTTAACATTCAGCCTGCTATAAACAATACTTCCATCAAAGGTTTTCGATACAAAGTTTATCAGTTATTAACGATGTTCCATCGATTCAATTCCATCGAGACGTTCTTGCGGCCCTTCTCAGACATTCTATAACTTAATAGAAGCTCTTTTATATCTCGCGACACGATTCGTTTGCGATTGATACCTGGGAAGAAAAACTAGTCTTGTCAAGAGGTATCGCGTTACCCAATTAGTGGGTTGTGGAGATCAGATAGGTAATCGCTCCATGTGAAAAATTACCCACGCAATATTGGAACAAGGCTAGACAGATAAATTTAAGAAAAAAATGGAATTACGACTCAGCGTATGCTGATTTTCCATGGGCAGTACGAAAGGGAACGTCGGGGTCCTAGAACGCAAGACAAAGAAGGAACATAGGTGTGGTTTTAGTTAGTAAAAGTCTTACACGGCGTCCCTCTCCGCCCTAAAGCGGGACAAGACATTGGACGATTTCCTACCTCAAATAAAAATGGTATGCTGCCTTTGCATGCCAGAGCTACGGTATTGTTCGAAAGTATCACCACGGCCCGGGAACGCAAAAGAACAACTAAAAGAACACGGGTAGGTTCTAGTGTCATGGTCCCGCTCGCTCCACCCAGAGCATGAGAAGCGTATTCGATGATTTACAAAAGCAAAAAACTGGTATGCTGAATTTTTATCTTGCAATGTTGATGTTGAATTTTTATCTCAGCTACGTGTTTGGCGCCAGCAGTAGCATACCTATATAAGTTCCTAGGCTGTAACGTACTGGCAACAAGGCATGAAGGATACGACAGTTGGTCTTTTAAGAGTTCACGGGGACCGCTTCCATGTGCTGATGACGATCACCAGGAAGGTTTTAGTGAGGAAAGAATCCCACACTCTCCGGTCTTTTCCTCAAAAGTCCAGGCGGGTCAAAAACAAAAAAGATTACGACATTAGGTGTCCCATCGTAGGTGGAACCATTCTGCCTAGTGTTTCGACTGGTCTGTTGATTTACTGCTTAGTGGCCCTGACTGCTATGCTGGAGGTCGTGGGTTCGATTCCCACTCAAGACAAATGTTTGTGTGATAAGCACGATCATTATGTTCTGTGTCAGGGTGTAAATTATAATATTTTATGTATGTATTTAAAAATATCTAGGTATGTTTATCAGTTGTCTAGCACTCATACCACAAGCTCTGCTTAGTTTGGGATTAGATGGTGTTGTGTGAACGTAGTGGAATATTAGGTATTATCTATGAATCTCCAAATTAATGATAAAGATAGAAGATGATAGTTTAAAGACTCTTAGTACCGAAGACCAGTAATATAAACATCAGTCGGATCGCCTTTAAAATGCACTAATATAACCACAATCGTAACGCAACAAATAAATCCAATCATTTGTTGCGTTACGATTGTGGTATCGAAATTTCTCTAATAAATATAAGACATAATTACAATCTAAGGCTCAATTTATACAGTCGCGGAATGGAATGGAATGGCGCCTCATGACGCGTGAATTCGCTGGAATGCGCGAGAATTCCAGCGAATTCGCGCAACTGCGACTGGAGGGAGGTTCAGTTGTTAGTCTAACGCTTAACACCCTACTACTATTCTCCGCGCTATTTTCGGAGGATTCCACGGACGACGCCGACAGTAGCTAGGGAAATTCTTGAGAATGCGTGAGGATTATACAATAGACATAAAGTTCATTATGTTATTTACAATTTCGTTGCAAAAAGTCGCTTCCATTCCATTCCGCGGCGGCGTAAATTGAGCCTAAGGCATCACTCATGTCAAACGTATTGTGTGCCGCTGACTGCGAGTATGCTCAATGTCAGCCACCGAGAGTCAGCTATAATGCATTACGTAATAGCGTATAGTCGGTTCGGTGGAAGAAAAGCAATAAACTGCGTAACGCCCGCTCACAGTCAGCGGCCGACAATAGGTACGTTTGGTCTGAACAATGCTTTACGTTCTTGTTAATTTTACTCGGGAGTATTTATAATCGGATTAGTGGTCTCGTTGAAACTAACTTTGTGGTATCCTCTTGGTATCCTCAATAGATATAAGTCTGTAATTGCCTTGGGATCTAATATTTATTTAAAAAGTAGTCCAAAGTCATCATCGTCTGTTGAATGAATATTCTATAATTATGGAGCTACATATATTATGTAGCTCCATAATTATAGACAACATGTAATTGGAATAATTAACTTAATTAGAAAATTGAGTTTTAATTATAATGAAGCTTACAACTGAAATTACACTGAAAAAAGTAGTGTTTTTTTTAAAGAAATTAGTTATTCTATGTTATGGCATATAATAGCGCCGACGCACTACATTGTTTTCGCGTCGGTATTATGTTAGGTACATGTTGTATGTGTGTAATAACCAGGGGTCGGAATTAGGTAGAGTTATTCATGTACTTGCATCGAAATGTTGATATAAATGGATCTTCCCGGGATTTCTAATGAAAAACCCCGTGTGGCCAACAATATTACAAATAAATAATAATAAAAACCTCAGAGATAGATAAGACAAATAAAACAAAGATAACATACAATTTTTATTAGTATTTTTCATTTAAAAAGATCTCTCTACGTCAACTGAGGTAAGGTTAACAAATTTATACACTTCCTCCTCCTCGTCATTAATGCAGGCAGATATTTACTCTACTATATTTCTGACAGAGTCATAAAAAAATTCTGTTCTTTAAAATTAATCTCGGGATTTTTTTTTTTCGGGGTTTTTCATCATTCTGAAGACAATAGCAGACGGGTGGGACAGTCCACATACTGGAGCATTGGGTCGGTCCACATACTACATGCCCTTGTGGCGTAAAAAATGGTTTCCGGTAGTTATAAGTACTAACAATAGTTTTTAAGTTCTGCGTATACCTACTAACCAACTGTGGACTTGGTCCGAATTATAAGATTTTTATTTTATTTTATAACCACTTTATTCTTTCGCTGTATGAAATTTCCCAACTATCTCGGGTCAGTTCAGCTTCCAATCGAACTGGATTCAGCTGGATACAAGTTTTACATCGAGTTACTAAGTACTACATATCTGACGTCGACCACCCAATAACTGGGTAACATGATAAGTCTTAGTAAGTCTGGTGTTAAGATTTTCAGGCTTCTGACAGCCGGGTCCAACGACTGAGCGTGCTTTTTAAGGCAAGGGTTTTTTATGCGTAATGATCAATAGTACACATCCATGGAACGACCACGGCAAGCATAGCTTCACCTTCAATGGATCCATCTTGCTATTTTTAGGGTTAAGTACCCAAAAGGTAAAAACGGGACCCTATTACCAAGACTCCACTGTCAGTCTGTCTGTCACCAGCCTGTATCTTATGAACCGTGACAGCTAAATAGTTGAAATTTTCACAGATGATGTGTTTCTGTTGCCGCTATAACAACAAATACTAAAAACTGAATTAAATAAATATTTAAGTGGGGCTCCCATACAACAAACGTGATTTTTTACTCGATTTTAATATAGTAGTATGGAATCTTTTGTGTGCAAATCCGACTCGCATTTGGCCAGTTTTTAATTACCTAGTCAGAATGTCTGTATGTATGAACTGTGATATTTTCAGATTAACTTTATATTACAACTAGCTTTTGCCCGCGGCTTCGCTCCCAACTATATTCTACTCTACCCTACTCTACGCTATTCTACCCTACTCTACCTCACTCTACCCCACTCTACTTTACTCTACCCTACTCTACCCTATTCTACTCTACTCTACCCTACTCTACCTTACTCTACCCTACTCTACCCCACTATGCCCTACTCTGCCCTACTCTACCCTACTCTTCTCTACCGTACTCTACCCTACTCGATAAAAAGTTATACATCCTATGTCCGTCTCCTGGTTCTAAGCTACCTCCCCACCTAGTTTCACCCAAATCCGTTCAGCCGTTCTTGAGTTACAAATAGCGTAACTAACACGACTTTCTTTACTAACTAACAACCAGCGAACTGATAATTACTACCAGATAACTGCTACCTGCGGCTTCGGCCATGTGAAAGTAGAAAATTGTCCCAAGGGAACATACTCCAGGGATAAAAAGTATCCTATATGCTATTCCAGGACATGGTCTAGTTTTGTGCCAAATTTCATCCGAATCTATTCAGCCGTTCGAGCGTGAAGTAGTAACAAACATACATATACTCACACACACACACACACACATTCACTAACTTTCGCCTTTATAATAATAGTGTGATTCAAAGTGTACTTTCATAAAATGCGGTTTCATAGCTAAAGATCTATTACCAACTCATTTTCTTGAGTAAGAATATGTGGGTAGATAAGTACATAGACAGATGTCCGCGGCTGAAGAAAGGTCGCCTAAAATCCGCCATAACTAATGATCTTGCCAGATAATCCTGTAATCACCTTCCTTAGGGAACGTATTTTTAGTAGGCTCGACGACTTTGGACAGACGGAGATAAACATTATGGTACTTTACGGCATTTTTCGTAAACACGTTTAGGTGCAAACTCTTCAGGCAAACTGATTTGTAAATATCTCTATCAATTTTCAATAACTAAAAAAAAAAAATTTGGTGGAAGTTGAAAAAAAGGACCCTTAAAAATTACTGAATATTCTTCTTTTCGATTCGATGGTAAACTCGTCAAACTGTTTGGGCCCAATAGGTGGCTACATTAATAGCAGCATCGGTAGCACTCATCAAATCCTCCAAAGTGCTGGTGTATGGGCACTTGGGGCATACCAATATGTGGCTCAGGTTTTGAACATCCTGTTCAACTTTATAATAATAACGTTTATTCGTTGTACCCTTTTGCGTTTCGTTGTAAGTATGTCTTCAACGTTACGTTTATTTTATTTGTCAGTAGCTGCTACCAGCGGTTTTGTGCGCATGTAGGGTTGCCAGGTTTTAAAACCGACAAGCCAAACAGACCAGTCAGTTTAGCCGGACGTTTGGGTAAAAAGACCGGACCTCCTTTACTTTTTAGTCTCAGGTTAGCATGATATAATTCTTCTTTAGAGTAAAACAAGTCTGTTTTATCATACTATTATTAAATTCTACATATTTGTGTTACAGTACAGAAAAGCCGTTTAGAAGATGTTAGGTGACAACCTAACATCTTCTAAACGGCTTTTCTGATTTGGATGAAATTTTGTGTATATATTTGAGTAGGCTCCTACATGATTTAAAAATATTATTGGACCCAGTAGGTGGCGCTGCAATCGGGTTCTGAAATTTTTATTCTGACGAAAAGCAACAAGCCAACTTTCGGGCAAGACAACGTCTGTCGGGACCTAGTATAGCTACCATGAAATCTTAAATTCTAATAAAACAACAATAAAATTAAATGAATTAGTCTTCTTTATTATTATTATTATGTTAGATTAATCAGTCGTTACAATATTAATTGCAATTATGGTTAGCTGTAATTAATTCAAAACGCTATGCGCATGAAAGTTGCAAATTATCCCTAGGGAACATACTCCCGGGATTAAAAGTAACCTATATGCTATTTCCAAGACATGGTCTACCCGTATGCCAATTTTCATCCCAATCTGCTCAATCGTTCGAGCGTAAAGAAGTAACAAACATAGGTACACACTCAGAAACTTTGGTCTTTATCATATTATTGTGATAACAATGAAAAGTTTTTGTAATAAAACTGTTACTAATTAAACCTGCCGCAGTCTTCCCGTTCTATTATAATTTAGGTGTCTTCAAGGCTAGAGTGAAAAGGCTCTTAATAAACTAGTGCCACTTACTATCAACGATTGCATCAGTGCTTACCATCAGGTGGGATCGCAGTCAAGCACTTGTTTATATTATTATAAAAAAAATACGGGCAAGTGCGAGTGGACTCGTGCACTGAGGGCTCCAGGGGAAGGAAAACAGTTCAATTCCCGAATTGAGTTACGAAGATTTTTCCGAATCGCAAAAAAGTTTTTTTTTGTGGTATAACTACAAATTTACAGTCTTCAGATTTTATTCCTATACTTGGGCTATGTGACTTTGCTACTTGCCAAATTTCAAGATTCTAGGTCATCGGAAAGTACCGTTGAAATATACGTTTTTTGCAACATAAACGTCCGTATCTTTTTTGTTCGTTAACTCAGAAGTTTGATTTTTTCATAGCTTCAAGGGACCGCAGACTTGAGTATATGACTTAAATTTGAACTCGATACCTCCACGCGTTTCCGAGATCAAGGGTCTTGACAGACAGAGAGACAGACGGACGGAGAACAAAGTGATTCTATAAGGGTTCCGTTTTTTCTTTTAGAGGTACGGAAACCTAAAAAAGTATCAAGTTTATATAAGTTACAAGGTAAGTGTTCTGCCAAAACTACTGTAAGGAAAAAGTAAAACAACATGTACATATAATATAGCACTTATATACCGCAACAGCACTGCAGATGTAGCCTAATGGCTTGCGAGGATTGGAGAAATTGAATCGTCTTTCTATTTTCCTTCAGAGCTGTTTTGTTTATTTCAAGAGAATATCTAGGCTATGTCGTTAGCGTGGGTTGCTTCAATATTTACTTTATAGCTTGGAAATCATGCCTAGAGCTCATAGAAGAGTTACCATGATCGTATCTTCGAAACTGTCTTCGGGCAATTGATTATATTCTTCTCCATCACACATCTTCACAAGTCATCGTTTTTAGTGTTCCATATCTCAAAAGAAAAAAAACGGAACCCTTACAGGATCACTTTGTTGTCCGTCCTATTACTCTAGGCCATGTCGGTTTCCTCACGATGTTTTCGTTCACCATTTTGAGAGCAATAATGATGGGTTCGAATTCACGACCTACAACTTTTAAGTTGAAGCCTTTCCCACTGAGCCACCACTGTCCTCTCCAATCGATACTGTGGTCAATCATTATTTAAACAATATATTCGCGGGTTGAGTGATTGTATGTCATCTCGTCCAAGATAATAAGCAACGAGTACGACAACACTTCATATTTCGTTCTTAAATCAATCTTAATGTTCACCTAAGGCGATGTCTCGAGCTGTTGACAGCATTATGCTGCAGTTTTCAACTAATAACATATAGCTGTGGCCCCGAACGTCTGGAATAACTTTCGTATTAATGTCGCTCGGGGCTATCCTCTGCTATACACTTTCAGGGGTCGAATTATGCAGTAGTTGAGCGCATAATATCTACCTACCGACTACACGTGGCTTGGAAATGATAATGACACTAGGTTATTATTTTAGGGATGGTAGTTTATTTCTGGGGCCGCAAATCATCAAATGGTTCCTATGCCACTCTCAGTGGAGTGAGAACCAGTGTTTCTCTTTGCGTTCCAGAGTGCCTCTTTCAAAAGATCCCGCAGCGTTAGGGTTGGGTTGGGTTGGTAGATCCGTAAGCTTACTGCTGGGGTGATTGCACACAATGGAAATGTATCCACGCGCGACGACACACACGGGTGCGCGCGCGCGGTTTTCTGCTTAAGGCAGCGTTGGCCCTTAGGGCCTTATTAGGATAAAAGCACGCCGTCGACGCACGTTTCTAAAACAAGTGTCAACCGCGCGTTTAAAAAATGTGGTGTGTACAGGCCCTTAAAAGTTTCGTTTAGCACGGTTTATGTCTCATTCCAATAGAAGCAGTGACCTATAACACTATGTTCAACAAGTTATCAAGAAGATTTCAATCAAAAGTTGTTTCATAAAACGTCCATCCAAGATCTACCCCTCCATTTCGATGCCCTTTCACCGTACCAACATGACACATTGGCGCCACCTATCTTCGTTTTCAGGTCATTGGACACGCCACATTTGATTGAGAACGTGTGCTTTTATTCCCGAAGTATATTCTGTTGTTAAGTTATGTAATATTTTGAAGATGTGCCTATATACATTTATACATATTTATTTCAATAGATTTCATGGTATGACCATAGTAGATTTACCTAAAAAGAGGTCTTGGTTTTAATTACGTCGTTACGATTAAGTCTGTGTTTTTTGACAGCTACATCTGGGAGTCTTTAAGTCAAGAGTGTAAAAGGTTTTTTTCTAGGCAAGCGTGCTCTATCGTCGACCACATCATCGCTTTCCATCAGCCCCCTAGCCAAGTTAGAACCGTTTCGTTTCGATTCTCTTTTCGTTCATCGCTTCGAGTCGGCCACGTCTACTATTCCTTTGTTATGACCACGGGACTGAGCGTTGGGATGACGTCAGAACAAAGGAATTGGAGGCGCGGCCGACTCGAGGCAATTGACGAAAAGAGAATCGAAACTTACTTGGCTAAGGAAGCTGGTCAGATAGTGGTCAAGCGTTAACCTACTAACAGCGAAAAATAATCGCCGTAGTCTTTATTTTCTCGACAAATTAGATCCGATTAAACTACCCTTGTCCAATACATTTGAGTCATTCCAATATCTGTAAAGTTGTATCAATGAATTCTGCCGACAGACTTCATTTATTATTTTTAGTCCATGCGAAGCCTGAATATAGTTTGTTCAGAATCAGTAACTGAATCGATTCTAATAATTTTTACACCATGTTGTATTTTTTCTCAAAAATATTTAAAAATGGTCACAAGTTGGACACCACGGACTCTAAGTACAACACAGGTCACGGCAGGTCATAGCGGGCATTATGCGCCAGCGCACAGCTGGGTGAGGGTGCAAAATAACCCCTCAGTCGCTCGTATGGCCCGGGGACCATGTGTTTGAGCAGGCAACCAGGTAACATAACAAGCTTATAACTTTGTTATTTTTCATGATAGAGTTATGAAATTTTGCACATTGATTCTAAACATAAAAATACTAGACACGTGTTTCGGGTTTCGCTTATACTAAAACTAATGTTCATAAAAGGAGAAGCTGACTGACTGATGCACAGCCAAAACTACTAAGATTAGCAGTGTGAAATTTTGCACAAGGTTTTTTCTTATGACGTAGGCGAACACCTAGACAGGTTTTACTAAAATTCACCCCCTAAGAGGATGAAGCGGGGGTCCAAAGATTGCATGAGGAAACGTACTTCCACGCGGGCCAAGCCACTGGTGAAAGAAACTATTGTACTTATAAACATAAGTTTTTATGTCCTTTTGAAGGACTACGTAATCTATTTTCTCTCTAAAAAGGAAAACTAACCCAAGTATGTCCTTTTAAACTTGACTGGCCTGTTGGTTTAGTGGTTAGTGACCCTGACTGCTATGCTGAAGGTCGTGGGTTCGATTCCCACCCAGAACCAATGTTTGTGTGATGAGATCATTTGTTCTGTATTTGGGTGTAATTTTACTGTAATACGTATGTATTTAGAAATATATAAGTACGAGTATGTTGATCAGTTGTCTAGTACACATAACACAAGCTCTGCTTAGCTTGGGACTAGACGTCGTTGTGTGATAGTTGTGGAATATTATTATTATATACCTAAATATCTTGTCAAAACATCAAACAATATTCCCTCAGAATTCAGCATTAACTTGAAAGATCCATCACATCAACGGCATTCAATATGCAATACATTTGCGATGAGCTCCGTAATGGAGTCCCTCACTTTGAAGAGAAGGGACTCGGTTTAAATTCAAATTTATTTTTATGTTATGCCGTGGTCACCGGACCGTGGTCTATCGTCTACGGCCTGTGGGTTCTGATGTGAAGCTGATCTGTGTTTATTATGGAGATAGGATTTTAGTTTCAGTACCTACTACTTTTGATAGCTATTTTGGTAAAGAATATCGAGTGTATAAATAAGCTAAGCTAAATAAGTCTCCATTGGCTTTTGAGCTTCTAAAGAGACAATCAAGGATAGCTATTGCTAAGAAGTTCAAAGTAATACGTGCTATTGAAAATTTAAATGCGTGACGCAGGGGACCGATCGTTGTGGCGACACTTGGGTGAGGCCTTTGTTTCGTGATGAATAATTATAATCTTTCGCCTGAAATGATTAAAATGGTAGATCGACAATCCAAATTTTGACAATCGTTAACATTAAATCTACTGATAGAATATAACTTTGTCTTGACCCCAAGGTCACTTTGATAAACCAGTAGTATCGTTTACACTAAAAAAGCCTACAAATAGACCTTCTCTCTGTTTACGTAAATGAAGATACCAGTTACCAGTCTATCTGGCTAGGCTTTTTTCTTAACTAAATAAAGCAGTTAAAAAAACACAAAATATTAAATATTCAGATTTAAAATAAAATAAACATGTCATAGTTAGTAACCACAATCTCCGCTACTAGCTCAATGACCGAGATACTTTCGATTAAAAAGTCAATAAAAAAACCACAGCAAATGCTTTTAATGTATCAGATGTCGAACTGTAATTTAAACATATTTTCCACTTCAACATATATGAAGGTTGGACTGAAGGTAAAAGTGACGAGACTAAGCTTGGCTGCACACGGGCTACACAAATTGTGCTACATGAAGCTAGAAGCGGTTGCAACGGAAACCGAAGTGCGCGAAGCCACTTGTGGCCGCTAGTAAACGCTTGCGGTCAGTGGCCATTTCTTTAACCCATGCTGGATGGGATCGAATTTCTGATATAAATAATTCTATCTCCATATAAATTATTCTAAACAACGTTAAAAAGGACCACGTGCATGCATTGCCTTTGATTGGGAATTTTTAACTGAAGCGAAGGGAGACAGGGTTGGGGTATAGCGCGACTAGACTAGCGAGCAGTGACGATTTGTAGCGTGTTGCAACTACTGGCGTCATCGTATGCGGCGAGTTTAAAACTAAATCAGTGGCGGCGTTTTGTAGTTGTGTAGTGTTGTATGCGGCCAAGCTTATGCGAGCACGTTGCAGTGAAAGTGAATCAAAGCAGATGGTGTCCCAGAGAGGTTGGGAAATAATAAAAAGACTAATGATAAAGTAGTTCATGGCTCCACAGTTTTTAGAACGAAAGAGCAACTTGTTATTTGTCTATTAACTTACTTTAATCTTATTTATTACAAACCACAAGAAGTGTTCACGCAGTAGTAAACTTATTAGCTAATCAACAATTTGTTCAAAATATTCAACGTGCTGTGGTACATTTTTGTTTAATGGATGTATCCATCAACATATTTATAAATAAAAAAGACTCGAAATGTCTTGCTAAGCGCCAAACTCGAGAACGATTAGACTGCTTTGGATGACTTAATAAAAATTATTTGTGGAAGTCTCAGTAAGGTTCTCTAGATAAAGGAAAAATTGTAAGGAAAACCGTAAAAAACACATTTATGTATTACATTGCAGTGATTCCTAAGCGTCAATATAAGCTATCAATCGCAGCTTTTGACAAAACGATGTCTGTCGAGTCCACTACTGAGTAATAAAACTGCATTTAATTAAAACGTCGTTGATTAATAAAGATGTCTGCAGACGAAGCAAAGTTACCGACATAGCCCTAAGAATCGCAAAACTTAAGTGGCAGTGGCAGGCCCATTGCACGTAGATAATATGGTCGATAGGATCTTAAATGATTTTAGAGGATTAGTAGACCTCCTACATGGTGGACCGTGAACCTGGTGAAGGTCACGTTAATCCGATGGATGTGAGATATACAGAACAGTTCGTTGTCCTAAGCAAGTGAATGTGTTTCGATTGAAATGATGATGATGACCGTTGATCATAACTTTTTTCTTAAGGGCTAAGTAATTTATTTTTTATTTTTTTATATATTATTAATACATAAGAATACAGGATAGTCTTAGTCAAATAGCAACTAAAAACCACTAAGGTTTAAACTTGTGCTATCATGAATCCATCTCAACATCGAAACTATACAAAATGAGTTTTTTATATTTGTACGTTATTGTCGATAACATTTTTTATTTATTTTTTAATAAATATGTACATTTCTCACTCATACCATTAATCTAAGCTTTAAAGTTATCACACAGATTGACAGTGTAATTATCTAATCCACAGTGAATTTGACAGAGACAAGACGTCAAACTAAGCCCCTCTTAATTACTCTTCGTAGGTTCCACGATAACGTTACATCCTCTGACATGAAACTGTAAGAGCAGTTAATTTAAAAAGTTGAGGGATCAAGTTACGGAAAAATGGCTGCCACAATATGTAAGCTTGTATGCTAAGAGATCAGTGGTCCAATTAAAACCGTTGCGAAATTTATAACTTTTCTAACCTTTTCTGGAGGGATTTGGTGTTTAAACGCGGACAGTGGGTTGTTTTGGATGTAGATCTTGTGGGCTGAAACTTCATTTTTCTAAAGGACTACCCAAAATTTCTTAGAAAAATGTCGTCCGTTGGGGGATTTGTCGAAAAACGCACGACGACATAAAGTATCGTTGGAAGAGAAATCATCTGGCGAATGCGTTTTCGTATTTTTTTATGTATGCGTTATTTTGGAATGCTAAGTTCAGAGTGGCCAACATAAGTATTTTAATTGTACGGCGTTGCACCACCGATACACGATGGACATGTGGACATCCAATCTATACGTAGAAAAAGTTTTGGGAACACGTTTATTGTAATACGGCTAAGAATTGGATTTCCCGGTCGGAGTCTATGTTTCCTGATAACGACAAGCGTGAGGGTCTTTAAGTCAAGATTAAATAGGTTGCTAGAAGCAACCTATTCGAAGGGGAATCTACCTTGGGAAGCGTGTTTCATCGTCGACCACATCACCGTTTACCATCAGGTGAGAGAGTGCGCAAACGCAAGCCTATCAATAAAAAAAAGATTATTTCGCTGTAAATTTCGATCCTGTGCCAGAAACCGTTCATTTTTCGGTGAAAGGATATAGTGGAGTTAGTGAAATGATATTCGAAATGGCATGGGTAGTTCGACACGATTAGCCCAGTGTTTGAACGATTTGCACACATACCTTGGTTTGTTTATATGTTTGTGAATGCACCAACGATATAGGAAACAAAACTAGTATGGTGAATTGGTGACCAACTCTTTTTTTTTTTAAAAAAAAGGTGTCGTCCTGCAAACAAATCAATCTTATAATAATGTAATTGACGAGTCCTGCACGAACGATTTACATACAACGGAGAAATATATATAATTAATCATATTGTGAATGAGAAAATTACACCACCAAGATACAGTTGACAAATCCAACAGCCACACTCCTTTGATTTAAAAATTATTGCAATATCACTACAAATTATTCCATCGCCATTCAAATGTGATTTATTCAGCACAAACATCGTGTAAGCACACGTCACAGTGAATGCACAATGTTCTCTCTGTAGGATATGACTTTGAGTGGAACATGCTCTTAGATTAGTGGAGATTGCAATCACTTGGTGCAGTTTGCTGAGCTTTGTTACGCTTAGCTAACATCATGTCACTTTGATGCATGAGACGTGGTTTGAACAATGTGCGACAGAACGTTGATTAAAAGATTGCAATAAATTGGGTGCAATCTTGAATGGAAAGAGTCTGGAAAATTATTACACACCTACTTTCTGGTGTCTAGTAAATATTTTGGCAGGCATTGAGTGGTGTAGGTACAATAGTTTTTCGAAGAAACTACTTGGAATTTGACTATTTTATATGCGTTTTGGGAACACATGTATTATGTGTACAGCTAAGGAGTGGAAGTCTCTGCCAGAATCTGTGTTTCTTGATAACTACAATCTAGGGATTTTTAAATCAGGAGTGAATAGGTTACTTCTAGGCAAGTGTGCCCCATCTTCGGCCACATCATCGCTTGTGAATGTGTGATCAAACGCGAGCCTATCCATAATAAAAAAAAAAATCATGTGGGTCAGTATTATTTTGTTTTTTTTTCTACAATTATCACAAAATACGTACCACAATAGGCCTCTTAATGTTCCGTAGTGACAACATAACTAATTATTTAATTGTTATGTTGGGTAGTTAGCCTATCGGTATTTTACAGGTTGCATTTTGGAGAGTATCCGCGGGAATTGCATGACTTGATTCCGCCATCTCCTTTCTACCATTGGACAATCCGACATACGTCGAGTATCCTTATCATACCCTTACGTTGTTGAAACTTCAACGGTCCGGACTAAGCGTTTCGCTTCGTCGTTTATACCACGTACATCGAAGGACTGGAACAATTTGCCTGCTGCGGTCTTCCTGTCCAACTATAATGTAGGTACCTTCAAGGCTACAGTGAATAAGCTCCTAATAAACTAGTGCGCCCCACCATCAATGATTGGATCACTGCTTACCATCAGGTGGGATCTCAGTCAAGCACTGGTTTAAAAAAAAAAATTACTAGACCATAATATCAAAAATGCGCTCAACGGTTTTGCTTTCAGTGCATGACACGCACATCATCAATGACATACACGATAAGGTTAATCAGAGTAATAAGGTTAATAATAAGCCTCCACGTCAACTTACTAACCCGCGCTCAGCAGAGCGTCATCATCGCTACGCATCAAATGTAAGAACTTAGCCTTAATTCCGAGAGGTGTTTCCAGCTCTTATTAAGGCCAAGTTCAAATAAAGACTCGTTTGCTTCACGTTCTAAAAATAGACCGCAGTTTATTAATATCTTTCTAAATCCATCTTGTTATTTTGAAAGTACATTATAATTGTGAGATCCGGAATTGTAAAGGCATCTAGCGAGCCGTTCGGATTCGGAAAGTCCAACGCCAGTCTTTTTTCCCCGTGTTTTTTGTGTGATCTAATTTTAAACGGTGACAGGGGTGTGCTGAGCATAAGAGTTTGTACGGATATTAAAATAAAAATTTAAACTGAGAACGAAACATTGATTTAAAACCCAATAAATATATGTATAAAAAAAAAATGTATGTATTGGTTTAATACTTTTCTTTTCAATCTTCGACCAAAAGGGAGTGGTGTCAATGGTGTGTGTCTGTGTCACCGTAGCTCCTAAACAGATGAACTGATTTAGAGGTAGTGTTTTTAGTGTTCCGTTCCTCAAAAGGAAAAAACAAGAACCCTTATAGGATCACTTTGTTGTCTGTCTGTATGTATGTCTGTTTGTTTGTGAAGACCCTTTATCTCAGGAACGCGTAGAGGTATCAAGTTAAAACCAAATACTCAAGTCTGAGGTCCTTTGAAGCTGTAAAAAAATCAGACCAAAGTAAACGAAAAAAATGATGCGGCCGTTTATGTCGCAAAAATCGTATATTTCGATTTCTTTTCGATTCTGAAGGAAATCAAAATTTACAGGATACTTCCCGTAGACCCAGAATCCTGAAATTTGGCATCGGCACAAAGAGGTATAGTTTGTTTTTATGTTTTTTGTTTTATTTGTAGGAGGTAATCTCTGAAAGTACTGGTTCCGGTCTGGTTATTCCTGAGTGACATAGACTATATTTTATGTACGCGGGTGAAGCCGCGGGCAAAAGCTAGTTTGGCATAAAGCAAGGTCAAAGTTTAGCTCAAGTATAGGAACAAATCTAGAAATAGTAAATTTATTGTTACGTTACGAAAAATCTTTGGGAATTGAACTACGAGTATTAACACAGGTAAGTTTGTACGGAACCTGAGGGTTCCGCACCGCGCACTGAGGTGCAGGTAACAGGTGACTTGATCAAGAGTGTTCTTAGCTATGATTCAAAAAATCTATTCAGTCGTTTTAAGCTGCCACTTCCACAGGTCTAATGGATTCGAAATTGGTAATTTGTTATGACAATGATATTGCAAGAACATGGTAACCTTCATTCTGACCATGGTATCTGATGCTGCAGCATTACCTTGAATCTACAAGATACGTACACCTCATTTAATGCAGCAGAAGTTTGAGCTCATTGAAATGGTCTCAATAAATAGGTGCAGAATAGATGGTGGTCAGGGTCTGATGATGCAGCAGGAAAGAGACATGAAAATAAATTGGTGAACGATTATAACAGCCATCACTCGTTCAAACTATATGAGATTTTGGTAAGTACCTCTATAGGTATTATCAATATCCACCAATATTATAAAACACAAGACACATTAATAAAAAGTACCCCCATTAATTTTAAAACATAAATCTCGAGAAAAATGTCAAGAACAATTTTAAATTTTAAGATTTAGTTTCCTTAAAGTCCTCATTTCCATAACAATTTTAATTAATCCAAAGTTAATTGATGCAGAATGGAAAATCTCAATTTAGCCGACTGCGACGGATGGAGGGTTACCTATGTTCTTTTTGAATTTATTATTTTTCAAATTGAAGGTGAACCTGAAAAGTAAAAGATAGCAGTTTTCCACAATATATAATTTACACATAGTTCGGAATTAAAACACGAAAGTTTTAGATACAAAAACAGAAAAGGGAAATTTGCTACCCGATATACGGCGAGTATCCACCCTTATGTTGTTGAAACCTCTACGGTCCAGAACAAGCGTTTCGCCTCCCCGTTTATACCGCGTACATCGAAGGACTGGAACAATTTGCCTGCTGCGGTCTTCCTGTCCGATTATAATTTAGGTGTCTTCAAGGCTAGAGTGAATATGCTCTTAATAAACCTAGTGCGTCTAAATGCGCCACCGGTACATGGTGGACATCCCACCAATACGCACAAAACGTTTTGGGAACACATTCATTGTGCGTACATCTAAGGAGTGGAATTCCTTGCCGGAATCTGTGTTTCCTGATGGCTACAACCCGGGATTCTTTAAGTCAAGAGTGAATAGGTTACTTCTAGGTAAGCGCGCTCCATCGTCGACCGCATCGTCGTTTTCCATCAGGTGAGATAGTTGTCAAGCGTGAACCTATCAAGAATAAAAGAAAAGTTATATTTTGAGTCACTGTTTTAAAATGTGTGCGCAACGGCGCGTCGTGTCGCGTCTCGGTGTGAATTGATCATTATCAACTGCTTATAGCCGCACGTTTACATGTTCTAAATACATAATTATTATCTAGTTTAACTCTTCCAAAGTGCCGGCAGGGCACGTGTAACACGCTCTACATATATGTTAATGTGAGCACCTAACTAACAAGAAAATTAAATATTATTGCTTTTGTAAATATTTTCATCTATATATTGTAATTATAGGTATATAACAATAAAAGGGTAATCTTGCCTTCCATTTTAATCTTAAAAAAAACAATCAAGGGACGTTCTTCCTTTCTATCGACAATGGATCAATCAGTACACAAAAAGTGTGACGGTGGCTGTTTAGCTAAGATTGTTTTTTTATATTTTTATATAAAAAAAACAATTTTATAATTTGAATTGTAATAAGTATTTTAATAATTATAACCTTAAAATAAAAAGAATTTATGAACTCAAAAATTGCAAGCGTAAATACGATTGCAAAAGTTTCACCGTTCTGGGTGTAAAAACAACATCTCCAAAATGGGACATAATTGATGTCAATAAAAAGGCTGCCAAGCTCAAATGGGATTGGGCGGGTCACGTCAGCTACATACACAATGACCGCAGGGCGAGTGGTACCATCGCGTGGGCCCAGAAGGACGTAGCGAGATAATCTAGACGCGTACCATGAGGACTGGTTCGAGACGGTGACAGAGAAGAAAGTTTCGAAGAGCTTTGGGGAAGCCTTTGTCCAGCCGTAGAACAGTAACGGCAAAGAAATACGATATTTACATTATTTTTCGAAGGGCCATTACTGGTAGAAAAGAAGCACAATCCACTAAAAAAAAACTCTTTATAATCTTAGTTTAGACTATCTAAGTAATGGTTGTCCGTATCAACCTACCGTTAATAGGATTAAACTATCTTCTACTCCATGGAAACTAGTTTCCTTAGAATATAAATAAGAAAAAATGGGATAAAATAATTAGTTTTTACTGAAGTTCTTTCTATTCGTTTAACTACCTAAAGCAATTAGCTAATTGTACGTTAGGAAAATCTTTGAATCTTTTGTACAAAAACTATCTTTGTTTTAGATAAAAATAACTTAGATTTCGTGATTTTTGTTAAATTCAGAAATTTTGTTACGTACGTAATAGAAAACAGCTTGAAATACACAACTAAGTATGATATTGTTGAAAACACAAAAAATGGTGAGACCCGTAAATAAACAATCGATAACTTTGACAAAGCAAGTGACAGCCCTACTCCACAATATGTGATACGGACGTCCACGGGCGCGCAATTGGCCAGAAGTTAACAAAACAAAGAAAATCAACTACTAACTGTTCTATCTAACTGTCCATTTTGATTGGGAATTTCACTTTAGAGTAAACATTTTTATAAATAAATTGTTCCACTGATTTTGACAGTTTATTTAGAGATTTGGTTGGATTTTAATTGGATTTTTTTACTTGATTTGACCTCGAGCCGTTATGGCTTTTATTTTTGTCTGGAACAACTTATAGGCCAGATAATAATGTAGGTGCCGCTATACATCGCAGACAGTGACGACACTTAAAGCAGATATATTGCTGAAGACTGACATCAGTGGGTCATTATTATCATCATAATTTCAGCCAAAAGACGTGCACTGTTGAACTTAGGCCGCCCCCAACTGTCGCTATAACGAACGATGTTGTGTGTCTCGAATCCACCAGATTCCCGCGACCATCATCCATTCCAACTTGGTGTATTCCGTTGTGCTTTCCACTCCAGAACCTTTCGGCCCCATCGCCTATCTGTTCTGCGAGCAATGTGCCCTTACGACTACGTCGCGAACCTTGGTTTTCTTGTGGATATCTTCATTCTTGATGGGACATCGGTGTGTAAGTCAGACATTTTTACTATAAAAAACGTAAACTAAAAAAAACCGGGCAAGTGCGAGCCGGACTCGCGCACTGAGGGTTCCGTACAAACTTACCTATGAAGACAGTTCTATTCCTGAATTGAGTTACGAACATTTTTCCGAATAACAAAAAAAGTTTTTTTTTGTGACGTAACTACTTTACAGTTTTCAGATTTTTTCCTATACTTGTGCTATGAGACATTGCTTCAAACCAAATTTTAGGATTCTAGGTCAACTGGAAGTACCCTATGAATTTTGATTCCCTTGAAAGTGTCGAAATGTAATACACGTTTTTTGAGACATAAACTGCCGTAACTTTTTTTTCTCTAACTTTGAAGTTTGATTTATTCACAGCTTCAAGGGACCGCAGACCTGAGTATGATTTTAATTTCAACTCGATAACTCCCCTCTCGATACTCTCTCTTCTAAGGAAGTTAGTGATAGCATGACGAATGACAGGGCAGAATGGAAGAAAAAAACATGTTGCGCCGACCCCAAATAACACGGGACAAGGGCAGGAAAATGATGATGATGATGAACTCCACGGGTTCCCGAGATAAAGGGTCTTGATAGACAGACAGACGGTCGGACAACAAAGTGATCCTATAAGGGTTCCGTTTTTTCCTTTTGAGGTACGGAACCCTAAAAATAGGTAGTTTATACTTATTGACCTAGTCTTATTCCAGCTATTTTAGAGTCCACTTTTAGCAAGCAGCTTGGCTGCAGCTTCAACATCCTATGTGCTGATCCAGGACATGGTGTAACTGTGTGTCTAATTTCAGCCAAATCCGTACAGCAGCCGTTCACTCACAAACTTTCACCGTAGTGTTAAGTTATTAGCAGGGGTCGGAATTGGGTAGAGTTAATCATGCATCGAAATGTTGACATCAATATGGATCTTCCCGGGATTTCTAATGAAAAATCCCGTGTGGCCTTTAATGCAAATAAACAATAATAAAAACCTCAGAGATAGATAAGACAAATAAAACAAAGATAATTAAACATACAATTTTTAATAGTATTTTTCATTGAAAAAGATCTCTTTACGCCAACTGAAGTAAGGTAAACAAATTTGTACACTTCCTCCTCCTCGTCATTATTGCAGGCATGCAATATTCTATAAAATTAATCTCGAGATTTGAGGCATATCCACTTAATTCTTTCGCTGTATGAAATTGGTGTAGGTACATGTTAACTCACCTAATTCCGACCTCTTATTAGTGTGGCACTTAGAAATCTTTGAAGCAAATCATTCGCTTTAGAGACAAGGTAGATTGATTGTTTCATGAAATCGAATATAAACTTGCAAGCCTTACCTGAAGGTAAAATAAATACATTATTATAATCAAGTTTCGATACAATTTAGAAAGTACTTAACACATAATTAATCGGTCAATAACATTTTAGTGCCTTTTAGGTCCGATACCGCAACCATTTTAGTAGGTACTGATGGTTTATTTTATAGCAATATTTAGCCTAAATTGATGTCATTTCATAGTGTTTTCAAGCTAACCACTAACTGTGGTTTTGTGTTAATATTCTAAGTTTCAAATACACTATTGACGTGAACGAAAATAAAAAGTGTTAAATTCTTTTATCCGTCAATACGAGATGAGAATAGCTCATGTAAAAAATAGTCTGTTCCTATTCATAAACTATGCTATAAATAGTTTGTGTTAGACTTAGATTATTATATGTATCGAAAGTTGGCCAAAAAATTAGAGGTAAAAAGAGTTGCTAAAGGCTCTTTGAATGTACCTACCTAATGCAAAAACTGAATCAGAATAATCAATCATTACTGGTTTTTAAGTTCGTGCATAAGCTAAAATGTATATATAGGACATAGCCGCAATTAATTTTACTTACTTTCTATGTAATAGTTATCATAATCTTCCTGATCTTATGCCATGTTACTAGGGGTCCGTACAAAATTGTTTTTCTTCCATTCCGTCTCTCTTTTCTTTTATATCACTTCCCACACAATCTATCCATATTTCCTTTGACCTCCCTCTCCGCCTCCATCTATCCACAAGTCATCCCTCTTCTTCACATGACCAGACCAAAACAAAAAATTCTGACGCCGCACTCAGACTTCTTCTATTAATTAATTCATTTATTTCAGGCTTGATATACCCATAGTTACATTACAATACGTTTTGAAAAAAAAAAAAAAAATTAAAATTAATAATAATAATACAAAGTCAAATTCAATTCAATAGTTAATACAATGTTAGATTAGATCAATAAATGTCAGATTTACACCGTCTGTCAGTCAGATATTAAAAGAATTGTGTTAAATATTAAAATAAATTATAAATTATATAAAATTAAAATTCAAATAAATGTCATTATTATATTTAAATACATTATTACAATTTCCTAACAGGAATTGTAACAGTAGCATGTCTTCCACAGCCATGTCGTATATATGGACAGTCTAGCCTGTCGGCGATCATTGCCAGGATGGCATTGGGGCTGGCCCACACCCGGCGCACCAGGGACGCGCACCGCTTGCGCATAGTGGTATGAAAACAGTCAGTGCGCGCCGCTGCGAACATCCCTGATGCGCTATAGAAACGGGGCAGCCCCACTACCGCCCGGAACGCGTTATTATACTGGACACGGAGGGCACTGTATGCCCTTTCAGTGTAATCAACCCACAGGCTGCACGAGTACAGGGATGTGCAGTACGCTCTGAAGAGCGTGATCTTCACCCCCCTAGAACACCGCGCAAACCGGCGTGCTATCATATTAGCTCGCACTGACAGTGCCCTCCGCTCCCTCTCTATGTCAGCATGATCATTAAGATCCTCGGTGAGTAGATGCCCTAAATACTTAAACTGATCCACTCGCTGTAGTGGAACACCATCGATTTGAACTGTCGGTATGTTCTATGTACTCATTTCTCACTTTATCCATTCTCGTCACTCCACACATCTATCTCAATATTCTTTTGTGCGATTCATGCGTACTTCTTTTATCCATATTTTTCACAGCCCAATATTCTGGGACCTTTATTTACGAGTACTATAAGATTAACATTTTATACGGAAATAAAAACATTATAACTGCCTGCCACTGCGAATTATTAAGATATTAAGTTAAATAGGTAAGAATATTCCAAACAAGTAATAAGCGCTTGTAGTACATACATTTATGATTATGTATGCAACATACATACATTAATTAACGTTGATATGATTACATTTTAAAAATTAACGCTTCGTGACGCGTAATGCGACGACCTTGATTTCATTCTTGCTATGTTTAAATATTGTAACATGATCATATCTTGACAACCAAACCGGTGAAATAGAAGATTAAAATTAAAGTCCAGCCCCTTACCACAACATTTTAAAACTATCATAAAATCGGTGTGAGAAAGGAATAACGAAAAGAAGAAAGAAAGAAAAGCTTTTTATTTGGCGGAACAAGGCGCAAATTTAGAACTAACAGATTAAAAGCATATTATGTGAAAGAAATATGCGCCACATCCGCGCAAAACGGCCGAACGCTCAGCATAATGCCGTGACCACACGCAAAATGCGATGAGTCTACGGCGCTGGTTTTCAGCGTGGGCCGGTAACGGTATCGACATAAAGACGTCGGCACGGTATTGTGTACTTATAGATTAGAATAAAATAGATAAATATAACTAAATTATAGGGAAAGGAAAAAAAAACAATGAAAAAATAAAGTGGAAATACGATAATATAATATAGATAAAGTGGCAACATTACGTTGCGTCTGTGCCAAAGGACACGGTTCACGCTAATCGTCCTCTATAGCTCCATCTCTCTTTCATATGGTTTTATGCTAATTTTAAGACGTCATTGTTAGTGTGTTACAGCTGATACCTATGTTAAGATAACTTAATATCTTGTATACATATAGGTATCAGCGCCCATCCTCATAATCCCTAGCAAAGATTTAAATATCCTCTTAATCACAACCAATTGATGCAAAAAATAGACTAAAAGTAAGAAGATAACGGCATGTGTGTGGTGTGTGGTGTGGGTGTATGTATATATGCGTGTGTGTGTATGTATACAGTATACAAACTGACGAGCCACTTCTGTTATATTTTATTGTACAATATTTACCTCACCAAGGACCCATGCACTCCACAAAAACCTTGTAACATTATGACTTCATGTACTTATTTTCTAAGCAAAAATCCGCACAAGATTCTCAGAGCAGGCATGTAGATGCAAACCCCGAGGTTCGTACGTTGGTAAAGTAAGAAGCTAAGGAGTAACATCCTATATACGTAATACAGGGTGAACATTTCTCGGCGACTCGCTCGACATGCATTGGCAAAGAGTGCCTTGAGGCATTACTTGCATTTAGGCAGGGATGGACTTTGATAATTAAGTAGTAAGTAGCTTTTCGCATATAAGTGACTTAATGGGTACTTACAGTGCGTGGGCTGCTGGATTGTCTGATAGTTACCCGGTATTGGAACGCAAAAAACAACTGAAGGAATGCAGGGTTTTAGTCAGTAAAAGTTAGACACTCTCTCTCGCTCCACGCAGGCCAGGAGAAATCATTTGATTTATTAGTGACCGATGTTTCCTACCTAAAATTATTTAAAATTTCACAGAGATTACTTAGGAGACTGTGCTCATAATTATAATATTGTTACAATACATAAAAATTGTGCCTAAATTAACATGTGCTGCCGAACTAGGCTTGGAGCCTGTATTTCGGCATGCAGCGCGTCAAGCCCTGGAACTGGGTCTACTAGTATCAGCTCATGAGCAAATGGTATCAATTATTGTATCATATTAAGTTTAGGTATTATAAACAAAAGTAAAGGAAAAAAGCACAAAAAAATAAAAATGTTTTAATAATAGGTGTAACTGTCCTCTGGATGTATACGGTGAAGAGGGTGAGTGTATGTGTGTCAGAGGGTGTGTGAGGAAATACTGGGCTATCATTCTACAGAATAATACTAGTTATTCTGTAGAAATATAGTATTAAGTTTTTTAATGATAGTAACTGCGTAGTATAACTGCGAAGTAGGTAGCTAAGAAAAGTGGAGACAGTAATCTGTCTCCACTTTTCTTAGCTTGCTTTTTTTTTTGATAATTCATGGAATGCTAGAGAGAAACCCTAGAGATGGTAAAAAAATAGAGGAACATAAAGGAAGATTAAATTAATTATTTATCTATCTATATATTTATATAAAAGCGCAATACCACTCAATGATTAATCACGAAATCTCAGAATCTATAACATCTACAAACTTAAAATTTGGCAGAAAGACTTCTTATAGGGTGTAGACATCCGCTAAGAACGGATTTTACGAAACTTCACCCCCAAAGTAAAGTGATGTAAAGCGATGATGTGGTCGACGGTTATTTATTTATTTATTTAAACTTCATGTACAGTAGTGGTACATAGGCGGACTTAATGCAACAAGGTATTCTCTACCAGTCAACCTTTACTTTACACCTACCTACCTTTCAGCCTAGCTTTTAGCTTTGCTATTCAGTCTATATATGTCTAGAAAGATATACAGACTATACCTATCAGTCTAGATGGTAATAAGATTAAGGTACATCATTTAGATGTACTCTAGGAGAAGAGGAAATAGAAATAACCAAGTGGCTGAGAGGATAGTTCGGAACTGTAAATTTTTTACTTTCATTTCGGTACCTATGAGAACTTAGTTTCAGAATAAGAACAAAAATTCTAAATCCGACTGACCTTAATCTCAAATTCTTTTTTAATTAACCGTATTGTTGCTTTAGCCTTTTCTAATAAAAAAAAAAACTGGGCAAATGCGAGTCGAACTCGCGCACTGAGGGTTCCGTACAAACTTATCTATGAATACAGTTCAATTCCCGAATTGAGTTACTAAGATTTTTCCGAATAACAATTGTTTTTTGTAATCTAACTAAAAATTTACAGTTTTCAGATTTTTTTCTTATACTTGTGCTATAAGACCTTGCTTCATGCCAAATTTCAGGATTAGTCAACGGGAAGTAGGTACTCTATGAATTTTGGTTCCCATGAGAGTGTCGAAATACCTACACGTTTTTTGCGAGATAAACGTCCGTATTTTTTTTTCGTTAACTCATAAGTTTGATTTTTTCACAACTTCAAGGGACCCCAGACTCTGAGTATATTGTTTTAGTTTCAACTCGATACCTCCACGCATTCCCGAGATAAAGGGTCTAGACAGAAAGACAGATAAACAGATAGGCGGACAACAAAATGATCCTATAAGGGTAACATTTTTCCTTTTGAAGTACGGAACCTTAAAAAACTAAACTTACTTATAAAAATTGCGATGTTGAGCCAACTGTAATAAGGTGTTTTGTATCAGTGCTAAAATAATCCTAAAGCTATTAGATATTAAGGTTATATTCGCATCACGTATTCTTTGTATTAATTGTATTGTCTGCGTATTATAAGAAAAAAAAAAGCTTCTCGCAAATAATCTGTTCTAATTACTTTGATTTAACTGCTCGTGAAATATCTGAGACATGATATTTACCTACCTAATCAACGTGCAATTATTTCCTTGTTCAGTTGTCTACCTCAGTGTCCCACAAACTTTTTGTGTTCAAATAAATGAAAAAATATTTTTTACAGATTATTTAACAAAACAAAAATGAGTTTCTGAAAATTTTAATTTTGATGTGCGGTCCATTTTTATTTCCAACAGTTCTTCCTGCTCGTCCCCCCCTTGCCCCTCGGAGAATAAATTTCGAAGGGTTTTTTTCCGATGCACACCAACTATTCACCACGGTACACCAGTGTGCCGCGGCACACCCTTTGCGGAGCACTGGTCTGCCTCATGGATAGTAAATAGTATCTAACTTATTATCCTAAAAACAGTATTTTATGTACAACCAGCTCCCACGCTCAGCGCTCAGCATTGGCTCCTGTGTGCCAAGTAAATGTGTTTTCTTTTTTTCTTTCTCCGTAAAACATGGTAACGTTATTATCTAAGTTAAACGTGTAATCCAGAACCGCAACAAATCTTTCAGCCATAACCTCAGTCAGGTAACACGAATTTTGTTTCAATTTATATTTCGCCCAAATATTCACATTTACAAACAGGTATAAAAAGAAACTGAAAACCGCAAAGATTTTATATTCCTTTGCTAACCAAGCTACAGGTGCGAAGAATAAAAAAATATTTTATGACAACGCCGTGTTTATTTTGCGTTGACGGGTACCACCGTTGTCTTCCCGTAATCCGGCCCTGTTAACACCCATACTTTTCGCGAATATTTCTTAGCTTAGCACGCGTCCCAGTATCTCCTAAGGGCCTAAAATGTTGTTTTTTTTTTTAAACAATGCCTTTGCTTTCAAACGAGATGTTTTTCTAATGCAAATTCTGTGAGGCGTGAATTAAATACTTCTATCGAGATACTCTCAGTCTCGCCTTATCCATTTAAGTTTGCCTTTGAAAGTTTACAAGTGTTAACAACGAGATATTGAATTTTGAGTTTCTATATTTAAACATTGTTAGCAGTAAATAATCCTGGAATACTTTACCTTTGTTTACAGCATCAAAGATATCTTTAAACAAAGTTGTAAGTTTGTTTAATACCTTTGGAATGACTACAATTATATCTGATCTTAGGTATAGATTTCAAGAACTTCTTCTGGATGTTAAAAAGTTTTAAATAATTTTACTATTAATAGGCTCGCATTTGACCACTATTTCACCTGATGGTAAGCAATGATGTGGCCGACGATGGAGCACGCTTGCCTAGAAGTAACCTATTCACTATTAGAGGGTTCTTTTTCTAGACACAGTGTCAACAGCTATTTCTCTCAAGAACTTTATCATCAATAACGTAATATATATAAAAACTACGCGTCACAGTGTTTGCTATCCAAATCCTTCAAAACAGCTCAACCGATTTTTATGACATTTTTTGTGTATTTGATATAGGTCGCGGTCAATTTTTAATATAGGTCTATAATAATTATATAAAAGGAGAAATTGACTGACTGACATATCAACGCACATCCGAAACTACAGGGCTTAAGAGCGTGAAATTTTGCTCATGGTTTCCATTTATGACGTAGGCGAGCACTAAGAGAGGATTTTCCAAAGCTCACCCTCTAAGAGGATAAAACCGGGTCCAAAGTTTGTATAATATATACTGTTACCGGCCCACGCTGAAAACCAGCGCTGTGGACTCGTCGCATTTCTGCGTTGTGGACACGGCATTATGCTGAGCGTACGGCCGTTTTGCTCGAACGTGGCGCATACTTGTCAATTTGAGTTAATTATGTTTTTCTCTTGCAAAATGTTTGCAATATGTTAGTTATAAGTTTGCGCCTTTTCCGGCAAATAAAATGTTTTTCTTTCTTTCTTTCTGTTACGCCGTGAAACTTGAATACGCCATATCTTCAAATTATATTTTTTGGGAAAAAATATATATAACATGGTGTCTTGTAATGTATGTGAGGTTACATGTTTGAGGATGATACAGGAGTAATTTCTAGTGTAAGGCAACGTTTATTTTTAATTTAAAAAAATGCTAGACATAAGAAAAACAAAAGAAAAGATAATAAGGAAGCAAGAAGCAAGCAAGGAAGAGGAGAGGGAGGAGGGGGTAAGAATAGGTGAACCACATATTCGATAATTCCCTTTTATATGTCATACAACCATCACATAAAGCAAGCCATTCTGTCCCTAGGGAGATAATGCAGTATGGGCGATCCCTAGGGAATAATGAGATTTGAATTTTGGAACGCCAAAAACATTGAGTGAATTAAAATGTACGTGCATCAAACAAGTTTATTCAAAGATCAAAAGGGCCACTAACAATAAAAAAAGAAAAGATGTGGTTACTGATGAGTCTCTGAAAAAAAGAGCTCCGAGCGCGTTATAGAAGATTAAAACTATAGAATCTTAGACTAATGAATTTTGTTTGTTTCAAATCTCAAAACATGTCGAGTGATAGTCAAGATTAACTTGTAAATAATATTTATATTTCTCTAATATATAATTTGTTTTAGTAAATTGTCTTCTAATTATCTCACAGATGGTGTAAAAAGTAGATTATCGAACACGGCGATAAAGCCGTCTTTATATTCGGCGGCTTGAATTCCTCACTTCACTTAGGTTTCTATATCAACTCCCTCGCAGTGCTCGGGAGTTAATTATATAAATCCCTCACTGCCGTTCGGGTTTAAACTTAGCAACCTTCGTTTCATAATTTCGTTCGGAATTCCACATGCCGCCATAAATACACTGCTTTATTCTCTAGTCATATAATCTACTATTATGTTAGCTATGTATAAAATTTCTTTACAATTATATTATACCTAAGGTTTTCAGCAAGAAAACCCAATTGTGGGTTAAGCTCGCCTGTGTACCTATATCAGCTGTCCTACTTTTTATTATATGTAAAAGTGTTTACAATAACGAAGCAAAGAATCTGAGCTAGGCATGTTCTATCTCTCTCAAAATGTTATGTATGTTGATGTTAAAGGCATCTACTAACTAGTTAATCCATTAACCAAACACCTTTCTAACCTCCATTTTTTTTCCAGGAGGCCTATTCGCCCTCGGAAAAGTCCTCAACTTCTTCCCCGTGGGAGGTGAGCGGGAGTGCCAGCCTGAGGGTCACAACATCGCGAAAGCTGGCATCTGCATCAACCAGTACGACTGCCGGCAGAGGGACGGCAGGGCTTCGGGAGATTGTGCTGACGGGCTTGGTGTGTGCTGTGTGTGTAAGTTTGGAAAATTTATTTAATTTTTCTTTCTACCATCGGACAACCCGATGACCCGTTGATGACGGTCTGGAGTAATTGTTTATACCACGTACATCGAAGGACTGGAACAATTGGTTGCCTGCTGCGGTCTTCCCGTCCGATTATAATTTAGGTGTCTTCAAGGCTAGACTGAATAGGCTTCTAATAAACTAGTGCACCTCACCATCAACGATTGCATCACTGCTTACCATCAAGTGGGATCACAGTGAAGCACTATACATATTATTTAGTTACTGACACGATTTATTATATACTTGGGTATTGCCTGTTATTAACTAAATCGTATTTTACGATTTAAAATTTTGGTTTTTACTCACTATTTATTTATAAGGTATATCGTGATGGCACAGAGGATAACGTACCTGCCTCCCATGCATGAGGTTGCGGATTCGAAACCAGTTAAGTACCAATGTGATTATTTCAATTCTTAGTGTAGGTACTTTTCTGTTTTTTTTTACATGATATAAACTAGTTCTTGACTGAGATTCCACCTGATGGTAAGGAATGATACAATCGTTGATGGTGAAGCGCACTTGTTTATTAAGAGCCTATTCACTCTAGTCTTGAATATACCAAAATTATAATCGAACGGGAAGACCGCAGCAGGCAAATTGTTCCAGTCCTTCCATGTATACGGTACTAACGTGACGACGCGAAACGCTTATTCCAGACCGTAGAGGTGTCAACAATGTAAGTGTGGACACTCGCCATACGTCAGGTTGTCCGATGGTAGAATGGCGATGGCGGATTCAAGTCATGTAATTTCCGCGCACATTCTCTGAAGTGCATCCTATCATCATCATCATCATCATTTCAGCCGAAAGACGTCCACTGCTGGACATAGGCCTCCCCTAAGCGTCGCCACAATAAACGGTCTTGAGCGTCTCGTGTGCAAGTGCATCCTATAGAATACCTAATTAAGTATTTGAGTTAAGAAATCCCTAGTTATCAAACCCTACCTAAATGCTTATTTTGATTGGTTTTCAGGTTAAAGTAAAATTTGAGAAATACTGAACTTCAAATTTTTAAATAAGAAATCAGGTGTTAGATCTGGCCCTAGAGTAGGTAAATGGATAATAATAATATTCCACAACTATCACACAACGCCGTCTAGTCTCAAGCTAAGCAGAGCTTGTGTTATGAGTACCAGACAACTGATAAACATACTTTTATATTTCTAAATACACACATATTATAGATAAATTACATCCGGACACAGAACAAATGATCGTGCTCATCACACAAACATTTGTCCTGGGTGGGAATCGAACCCACGACCTCCGGCATAGCAGTCAGGGCCACTAACCACTAGATCAACAGGCCAGTCAAAAACAGGATAGCTCCATTCTTGGAATCGAACAATAAAAGTAGTTCACTTTCGTACAGAATTACATTGTATTGATATACTAATCAGAAACAATCTTATTACGTCCCAGATGGCCTACTTGAGAGTAGAATAAGGCACTACAAACTTGGAGAAATACTTATACTTTGAAACTTGTTCACAATCGGGTAAGTTTTGGAATTTAATGCAATCAAGAAGGCGTAAAACTATTCAAGTATAGGACCAGAGATAGTGATTAAACAAAGTAATGTAAGTTAGATGGAGAGAGGGTAGTGTTCTGTAACGACGGAGAGTAAAGGGGCAACCAGACGGTTGCAAACTAGCGTTCCAACCAAGGTGACCTTAATTCTTAATTCTTTATTGTACACAAAACATACATAATACACGGTGATACAATACAGTTTATGTACAAAGGCGAGCTTAACTCAACAATGAGTTTTCTTCCAGCAAACCTTTGAGTTACAGAGAGAGAACACAAACGAGGGTAAGATCCAGTGCACAATATAAACCTTACATATCTAAATCTAATATATAAATATATATGTAATTATTATACAAAAGTCTAATATATAATTATAATATAAATACTACTACATACTAATATATACATATTAATATTATGTCAATAATGAAAGGAAGTGTTCTTTAAGTTTCCTCTTGAAGACATCCAGAGAAGGGCTGTCGCGAAGGGAGTGTGGCAGAGAGTTCCAGAGACGCACTGCAGTTACAGAAAAAACCTTACCTTAAACCTTAGTTTGTGTGTTTTGTTTGTGTTGCAGCTACATGGATATAAACCACGCGCCAACACGTTCAGTGGTTGGAAAACGCGCCTCCCAACCAAAGGCGTTGAAGGTCATAGATTACAACTGCTGTTATACAGATTGAAACTAGCAAGGTCACCTTGGTTGAGACGTTGGTTTGCAACGGTCTGGTCATTCCTTAAGTCTTACACTGTTTTTAGTAAGAAATTCTCTGAACTGGTCATCTTTTATGGGACTGATAACTATAATTCTCTGCAGGGAATTTAAATAAAAATCTGATTAACCATTCAAAGCTTTTTATTTTTGTGAATATAACTATTCGATAGGTTGTTTTAATGTCCTACATGAATTGATTAGAAAAACTGAACATTTATTATTATTATTATTTAGATATAGGCTCGCGTTTGACCACTATCTGAACAAAAGAATATACAATTACCTACGTCAGATCTCACAGAAAAACAGTAATAGATAAAAATCGCACTAATATTATAAAGTTTTGTGAGTGGATGGGTATGTTTGTTACTTATTCACGCTCGAACGGCGGTACGGATTTGGATGAAATGGCACACGGATAGATCATGTCCTGGAATAGCACATAGGATACTTTTTATCGCGGGAATATGTTCCCTTGGGATACTTTTCTATTATCACAGGGGCGAAGCCACTGGCAGCAGCTAGTATATCGACACCCGCATCGAACAAGGCAGTATCTCGGATTACAGTCCAAATAAAATTCAAACACACTATCACATTTGGGTTCATTTAAAAAAAATACTGAGGTAATGTTACAACATAGTTCGTTGCGGGTGTCGATATTATAAAATAAATATGGGTATAAAACTATTTATTTCTTTAAAAAAAATATCCCACTGGACCTGCAAAAGGAGACATTATACTTCGTTGCTTCGTCCTTTGAGATTAGATAACATTGTAGTAATACGTCTAAGATATCGCCTTTCATCCACTAAGTTTGAGTTTTTTTTTTTTTTTTTTTTTTTTTATTCTGTGGTAATTTTGTCTTCCGTCTCGGTATGCCTGTCTCTGTCATTCATTCGCGTTTTAGTGCGTCGCCGATCACCACTTACTTTCTTCAAGAGGAAAATAATCTTTCTTTTATCGTTAAAACTTTCAAATAAGAATGCCGAAACGTGGCCACAAAAACGATGACGGTGATTATTTAAGAAGAAAACTTCGGAAATTGGAAAAAAAGATCAGAAAACATGCCAAACGGTCGCGAGTTCGAACTTCTTCCGAAAGCAGTAGCTCATCGACGAATATTATTCCGTCGCCTCACCTATCGGATCGGGAAGGTAAGCTGAAGTGTTTTCTTATAAATGTTATAAGAAAGATATTGTGAATAGTTTTTAAGGACTATATCCGTATCATAACCTAACATGGAGTCAGCTTCCAAAAGTGTTGTGTACATCTTATGGGGATGTTACCTACACAGAATTTTTGATTTATAACTCAATGGGAAAATTATATACCTACATATTAGTGATTGTGTACATTTGAAAGGAATGTTACCTTCACATTAGTTAATGACCTACTTAAATCTTATGTAGGTACGTAGGTATAGTTTAGTTACTTATTAGTGCTGTGTACATCTTGCGGGGATGTAACCTGCACATAATTTTTTACTCCCAACCCATTGAACTAATTATATACCTACCTACATATTAGTGATTGTGTACATTTGAAATGAATGTTCCCTTCACATGACCTATTTTTATCTACCTTCATGACCTACTTAATGCTTATGTAGATACGTAGGTACAGATTAGCTATTTAATAGTGTTGTGCATAGTTTTAAAGAACTATCGCCGCGCAAGTATCTCGAATACCTACAACAGGTACCTACTTATTATATTTCAGATGAAATGGAAGTTCAGCCCGAAGTCGAGTCAGTTCCGGTTTTAGATGCAGAAGCGCCAGAACTGGGTACGCCCACCTCACTTACTGACTTCCCTGCCACAGAGGCAGTACAGACAGTCCAGTCTGAATTGCCTGTTGAAGCAGCGCTCAATCCCCCTAAACTTAATGAAGAGATTCTGAATCTTTTGGGTGACACACCTACCAAGGAAAAAATGTATGGACCAGATATTAGGGGTGAATTATCTGTTCACTGGGAACACATTGCAACGACAGGCTTGTCAAGGGATGCCAGAAAAGAACTACTAGAAAAACATCTTGTCCCAAAAAACTGTACAAAGATTGACGCGCCGAAGTTAAATCCAGAAATAAAGGCTGCTTTATCTGATGTGCTCATCAAAAAAGACAAAGCTCTGGAGAATAAACAGGTACAAGTAGCAGCAAGTATTTCTTGTATTAGCGAAGCTCTCAATACTTTGTTCTCCTCGGATCACAAGGACCAGACAGTAATAAAATTACTGATCGAGGCAGGTCGACTGTTGTGTGACTCACAACACAACGAGTCTATGACTAGACGTAGTTTTATATGTTCTACAATAAAAAAAGACATCAAAGATCATTTGTTTAACACAAAAATCGATAATTTCTTATTCGGTGAACAACTGACCGATACTATCAGAGCTGCAAAAGCCATATCCAAATCTGGCGCTGAAATGAAAATGAACACACCATTTAGAAGAACTATGCCAGCGCAGAGACCAAAACAGGCCCCAACTCAGCCTTTAAACCAGAGGCCTCCGTTCCCGCCGGTGCCACGGCAAGCGGGAGCAGCCAGGAGGATGGAGCCGTCACAGCGCCCGCGACAGCGACAGCCGCCGCACTTGCAGCAGCGCCAAGCCCCCCGGCGCTAAACCTGGTACGTTCCGCTGGTCGATTATCATTTTTTTATGATCAATGGAAATTGATAACCAATGATCCTGTTATATTGTCGTGGATAAGAGGTTACGAGATACCTTTTACGAAACCGGTTCATCAGTCATTCGAACCTAGTTTACCTGCATTATCTTCTTTAGAATCCCTTCAATACAGGGTGGCTATCACTGATCTTATAAACAGTGGAGCTATTTCATATTGCAAACCAGAGGAAGGACAGTTTCTCTCTAGTTATTTCCTGATCAAAAAGCCTAATGGTAAAAACAGATTTATATTAAATTTAAAGTCCTTAAACAAGCACATTAAAACTGAACATTTTAAAATTGAAGATCTGAGAACAACTTTAAAACTAGTGTCAAAAAATAGTTTCATGTCCACCCTTGATTTGAAGGACGCTTATTTTCTCGTACCTATACATCCAAACTATAGAAAGTACTTACGTTTTAAGTACGAGGGTAAAATATATCAATTCAATGTTTTACCGTTCGGCCTAAACACAGCCCCATTTGTATTTACGAAATTATTAAAACCGGTCATTTGTCTATTGAGATCGTTGGGCTATCTGTCATCTATTTATTTAGATGACATTTGTATTATTTCTAACAATTATCAAGATTGCCTAGACAATATATTCCAAACAAGAAAAATTCTAGAGACCTTAGGGTTTATTATTAATATGGAAAAAAGCTGCATGATTCCGAGTAACGTTTGCAAATACCTTGGTTTCTTAATAGACACGAAAAAATTCCATGTCAGCTTGCCTAAAGAAAAACGAAGCTTAATAAAACAAGAATTACAATCGTTCCAATTAAAACCACGTTGTAAAATAAGACATTTTGCACGCTTGGTAGGCCTTCTCACTTCATCTTGCCCCGCAATTCAGTACGGTTGGCTTTATACTAAGCAAATGGAAAGATGCAAATACCTTGCATTGTGTCAAACGAATAATTACGATAGCCATATGTCTTTACCACAGTACCTGCAGGATGATTTCTCCTGGTGGTTAAAATCAATTGATGACGCAGTCAATCCTATTAGACAAGACAGCTATTCGCTAGAAATATTTTCTGATGCTAGCAAAAAAGGGTGGGGGGCAGCATGCGGTGAGGAGACCGCCAGTGGCCAGTGGAGTAATTCAGAATGTATTAAACATATAAATCATTTAGAGCTCCTGGCAGCGTTCCTGGGTTTACAAATATTCGCAAAGGGATTAAAAAATTGTCAAGTTTTATTACGTATTGACAACACAACTGCTATTTCGTACATCAACCGTATGGGTGGAATAAGATTTCCACATCTAACTGAAATCACAAAATCTCTGTGGCAATGGTGTGAAGCTCGTGGTTTATTTGTATTCGCTTCATACATAAGTTCAGAAGATAACGAAATAGCAGATGCGGAGTCAAGAAAATCTCACCCCGATACCGAATGGGAGATTAAAGATAATGCTTTTGAAAAGATTGTACAGGCCTTTGGGCAACCTAAAATTGATCTTTTTGCATCTAGGTTAAATAACAAATGTGTCAAGTACATCTCATGGAATAGAGACCCGGGTGCATTTGCAGTGAACGCTTTTACTTTAAGCTGGGCAAATCTTTTTTTCTACGCATTCCCTCCCTTTGCGGTTATATTAAAAGTTTTAAGAAAAATAATAACTGATAAGGCCGAGGGTATTGTTGTGGTCCCTTTTTGGCCCACGCAACCCTGGTTTCCACTGTTTCAAAAACTTCTCTGTTCTGATTTGGTTCAGTTTACCCCCTCTGATAATGTGTTATTATCTATTACCAACAGTCTCCCGAAACTCACGTTGATTGCAGGGAAGTTATCAGGACGGCACTACGGAACAGAAGAGTACCACCGTCAGCTTTAGATATAATGATAGCTTCCTTGTCTGAAAATTCAATTAAACAATACGAAATTGCAATTCGACGCTGGGTAAGCTTTTGTAACACTCAGAATATTGAAGTACATGAGGCGTCAATTCCTATGGTAATTTATTTTCTCACTGAATTATTTAATTCTGGTTTACAATACGGATCTTTAAACAGTCATCGCTCCGCTCTGTCTTTGATCTTAGGATCGAGAGTAGGGTCTGATGACCGTATCACTAGGCTATTTAAAGGTTTCTATAGACTTCGTCCTCCAGTCCCTAAATATAATATCACTTGGGACCCCTCAATCGTTTTAGATTCACTATCGAAATTGTACCCAAATTGTAATTTAAGTCTAGAACAATTAACTAAAAAGACCATTACCTTGCTTATGCTAATAACTGCACATAGAGTGCAGACGATTAGCAAAATAACATTAGAAAATATAACTATCCATGGTCAGCTCATTTTAATCAAGATAAATAGTTTAATAAAAACTTCTCGTCCAGGCTCAGATCAACCTTGTCTTAATATCCCATTTTATAAAGACCGTCCGGAAATATGTCCGGCTGAAGCGTTGCTAGCTTATATAGATAAGACAAAGTCTTTGAGAAACAAAGCTAATAGCCTATTTTTAAGTATTAAAAAACCACATAAACCGGTATCCACAAATACTATTAGCCGGTGGATAAAAGACATGTTGTCAGTTAGCGGAATTGACACCTCAATATTTTCTGCTCACTCCACCAGACACGCAGCCACCTCAGCCGCTCATAAAGCTGGTGTCAATATTGATACGATACGAAAGACCGCTGGGTGGAGTGGCACCTCCAATGTCTTTGCTAGATACTATCATAGAGATATTCAATGTGAACAATCTAATCAATTTGCTTTATCAATCCTAAACTCTGATTGACATACTGTGTTAGAATGTTATAATTTAATTACTTACATAAAATTAATGAGAAACAAACAATCGTAATAAATATTTTTTATTATTATTAATATGATATGTGTTTTAATATTTCACCATCTTTCAAAATCTACAATGTTATCTAATCTCAAAGGACGAAGCAACGAAGTATAATTGGAGATTAAACGAACTTACCTGAAGTGAAGTTCTATCCAAATTATACGAGTTGCTTCGTCCGAAGAGATTAGTTCCCTCCCAACCCCGATAACTCCCAATATCTATAAAGGTGAAATATTTAAAAGGTTCCAGACTTTCAACTAAATGAATGACAGAGACAGGCATACCGAGACGGAAGACAAAATTACCACAGAATAAAAAAAAAAAAAAAAAAAAAAAAACTCAAACTTAGTGGATGAAAGGCGATATCTTAGACGTATTACTACAATGTTATCTAATCTCTTCGGACGAAGCAACTCGTATAATTTGGATAGAACTTCACTTCAGGTAAGTTCGTTTAATCTCCAATTATATAAAAAGTAAACAATAGTGTGTCAAAACAGGATTTTGTGAAGTTTTAAAGAATCTTATAAATGTGTATGTAGGGCTTAAAAAAAATCTAAAAAGGTATAAAACTGTTTCGTTACGGTAAACCTTAGACAAAGCCCGTTGAGACCATAGAATTTTTTATAAGAGTTACCATGGTTCTGGAACGCATAGGGCGACTGAAGGAACAGGTGGGTTTTAGTCTGTAAAAGTCTAATAAAACCGTAGAGCGACAGAAAACATTTGATGATTTGACGTCAAAAAAATTCCTTTGATGAAGCAAAATTATAAACACAGAACCAGAAAGTAAAAATTCTCCCTGCTAAAATCTGCAAGTATGTTTCGCAAAAAATAGATCAGGAAAGATTACCAGGTTCTTACTTAGTAATCTCGTTGGAGCTAAAACTTGTCGTGCGCTTACTAATGAGGATAAGTTGACAGTATGACACTGGGAAAGTAGCAACAACGCTAAAAAACGTCCTGTAGAAATAAGACCAAAAGAAACAGCGGAGGCACGACGTGTTTTTTGCAAATTGTTTGAACGTGACATAGATTTTCAACGCTGGAAAATTTTATACAGAATTCTATCAATAAGTATGACTTACTGTTGAATTTTATAAATTTCTCAATGGAGCTTAATAGGGTGATGCTTTTTGATGATAATTATTTTTAGGGTTTCGTACCTCAAAAGGAAAAACAGAACCCTTATAGGATCACTTTGTTGTCCGTCCGTCTGTCTGTCTGTCTGTCTTTCTGTCAAGACCCTGTATCTCGGGAGCACGTGGAGTTATCGAGCTGAAATTCAAACCATGTACTCAAATCTGCGGTCCTTTGAAGCTGTGATAAAATAAAACTTCTGAGTTAACGCAAAAAAAAGATACGGCCGTTTATGTTGCAAAAACGTATATTCGACACTCGTATAAGAATCAAAATTCATAGGGTACTTCCCGTTGACCTAGAATCCTGAAATTTAGTATGAAGCAAGTCCACATAGCATAAGTATAGGAAAAAATCAGAAAATTGTAAATTTGTAGTTACGTCACAATAAAAAACATTTTTTGCGATTCGGAAAAATCTTCGTAACTCAATTCGTGAATTGAACTGTTTTCATAGGTAAGTTTGTACGGAACCCTCAGTGCGCGAGTCCGACTCGCACTTGCCCAGTTTTTTTTACATTGATAAGCTTGCGTTTGACCACTATCTCACCTGATGGTAAGCGATGATGTAGCCGACGAAGCAATATATAAATTTTTGAAGCTTGACTTACTTTTGTAATGTATTTTGTTTTGGTTAATTCCTTTCGAATATTTCTATGTTTCAACTCTATATTTATTTAAAACGTCTGATTACTCAAATGTTTAGCTACAAAATAATACAATAAATAAATCTACATGTCTCTGTGATTGAGAAACTAGCTTCTGCGCTATGGGTTGAGATTTAGATGGAAAGTATTTATATAGATAGTTGTAGGTAGCAGTGGTGGCCGAGTGGTAACGGCCCCAGGTCGCGGATTCAAACCCAGCCAGGCGCATTACTTTGTATAATTTATTTCATCACCACTGCTCTCAAATCGGTGAAGGGAAACATCGCGAGGAAACCGGTATGTCCTAGAATCAAAAATTCAAAGACATGTGACATTCACCAACCCGCACTGGGCACGCGTGGTGGATTACGGCCCATTCCCTCTCCTAGAGAGAGGTGGCCTGAGTCCCAGCAGTGGGAAGATTAAAAAGGCTGATTATACTATGCTAAGTATGTGTAAGTATAACTGTAGATAGATAAATTCTTAGAACAGGACCAACCTGAAAAAGTACCTTAGTGTTTTGTATTTTCTGTAATATCGCAGTACTTATTAACCATTTTTATATGAAATCTAAAACTCGCATTATTTTATAATGTGAGTTCTACCGTAGAAACAATGTATCTCAAGCGGTATGCAATATTGATGATTTGTATGTACTTTAAACTGCTAATGAATGGGATGTTTATTTGTTTCAATCTCTTTCATGTGGGATATTTTATCTCACGAATAACTTTTTTTCTCAGGGCTGCTTTAATAAAAAAAATCCAAAACGAAAGCTATTAAACTAAGAACACAGACTTCTTTTGATAGAAGAAAGTCGTAGGTATACGTCATTGATATAATATTGCTTGCCCTTTGAAATGTATAGTTTCTACGTTGGAACTGTTAATATGAAAAAACGTTTTTTTTTTTATTAGCTTTCATGGTTCTAAGTACTGCGATATTACAGAAAATACAAAACACGAAGAAAGCAATTAATACCTTATACCGAAAAAAGAATAACATACCTTTAATATAAAGTTTATTTGAACCTATAATTCCAAGTCAATCCAAATATATTTAGGTATGTATAACACTTCAAAGCAACCCGTTTTAAAAACGAATTTAATTTAAAATTCCTATAACAACCGCCACCCCGGGGACCCTCGGACGCCCCCGGGGGGTATTATTTTTACTTAACTGCGTGTTTATACGTAAATCACCAAAAAATAACCAAAAAAAGCTTTTTCTGGATTTTTATAGGAAAAACAAAGATATAGAAACCAAAATTTTCGGCTAAAAAAATCGTACAAACGTGTGTACAAAACGACAATGAAGCGTTTTTCAAGGTCATTCAAGTTAAAATATCTAAAAATTACAATATAACTTTGGTTTTCGAAAGTCGCTGTTTCTAGTTCAGAAAACCTAGTGTGAGTTTGTTTTAAGTTTATGCGATAAATACGTATGTGACGTTCGACGCACCGATTGGCCCAGTCCAAGCTCTTAACCAATCAGAAAGCCAAACGCGGTAAACGATCTCGTTAATGTAAAAACAACTCGCAGTCAGTGCACTGTTTCTGCTTACGGCATGATGCTATTATTTATTAAACAGTTCCATGGTCTTTCTCCAAATTCCTTCATCAGATCTTTGCCAAGTTTAAATGGCATTACCTGGGATCACCAAACAAAAATTTCAAAATCAGTTTATTTTTATTTGGTTAAGACATCCTGAGTAAGATAAAAAGGTAAATACATAAATTACAAACGTATATTTCCTCTATATTTCTCCTACATATTAGCATGCGACAACAAATAAGCTAAAGAGAGACTAAATAAAGAGAGCTTACTCGCCCTAGTAACTTCATGTCTTCCAGCTAACTGCCACTTACCATAAAAGATGCGGAATGGCTGACAACGATTCAGTTTCCTGCCAGTATGTAGGTACAGTTTTATTGAACGGCGACTATTCCAGTTACGAGTATGCTCTGAAATGGTTATGAACAGGATGAGTGCACTATGGAGTGTTTCTCATATGATCTTTGTTTGTATGTATTGGTACAACCTACCTGTGTTCTAGGGCTACGGTAATTCTTTTGGACATTTCCGCAATGTATTCGTTGGCTACCTGGTTTTGAATCTTTGATGATCTTACAGGCCATACTGGAGCCTAAAGAAGAAATAAAGATTATTGTACATCGAAATTGTGACACTATTACAATATTTTTGTAGTGAGGTTTAGAGTGTACCTACTTTGAGTAATTTACCAAAATACCAATCTGCAGAATACCAGCGCTGCGTTAATTATCGTTTTAAATATCGCAGCATATGCTGAATTACGTGCTTTTTTGACCTTGCACAGATCATACAGTTTTTTTTTTTATAAGTACTTAATTCTACTATGTTTTTTAATTCCAATGTATTCTACTGTTTTTTTTTTTAATTTTATTGTATATGTGAGGTACGAATAAACGTTTTCTTTCTTTTCTTTCTAATTTTAATAGATTAGATTTAGTTTCCGCCCTCATTGATGGTGATCGTTTGAGAATCCTAAAAAGTTGAAATAGGTCAAACTTTAAGTCCTTCGGGTTGCCGATATTCTTATTGGTGTACGTAAACTCTCTCTGACATTGTAATTCTAACGTGCAAACAATCTTCTTTTGATTCTGATAGATTCAATTGATGTGACTTAAATTGGGGAAAGGAATGCTCGAGTTTATACAATGTTAGTAACACTTTCGGTGCACACGATAGCATTATGGTTATAAAATAATTTGATTGTGTGCCCACAAAGAAGAGGGGTAAGAATAAGTTAAAAGAAGAAGAAGTTTATTATTCTTCTACTTCTTCTTTTAGTGTCGATGTAATCTAACAAAATTTTATCTGATCAATATTTGGCAACCTCTACGGCTCTGTTATTGGCCTCGTATAGATCCTGAAAACTACAGGTGGTTGTGCAGGATGGACAGCATAGCAAATAACGCATGTCCTGTGCAGCGGTTCCACACTGGGATTGTGTTAGAGATGGGTCGAGGAAGCCCCATTTGGCCAAGTTGTTTTTACAGCGGTCAACCTAGGTCCGCAGTGGGTTAAGAGATTTCCAGATTGGCCACTGCAATTCGGGTCCAGGGGGAGATGTTCTAACGGGGTGATGAAATGTGTAGGAGTTGGGTGCTTCTGCTTCCACAGCGCGCACCTCTCGTTTATTATTCATTTACTTTATAGAGTATCGCTCTGGCAGGGTCACCATATAATTTCAGGATTGAAATAGATTGAAACACAAGCTCGTATAAATTGATACTAACTTTTATTATAGACTAGCTTCTACCAGCAGGTTCGCCCGTGTGAAAGAAAATTTCTCCATACAAACTTTGAACCACTGTTTCATCCCTATAGGGGGTGATTTTTGGAATATCCTTTCTTAGTGCTCGCCTACGTCATAAAAGGAAGCCTTTACAAAATTTCACGGTCCTAAGCCCAATAGGTTCGACTGTGCGTTGATATGTCAGTCAGTCAGTTTCTCTTTATAAATATGTAGATAAACTTTGATTATAGGTATATTGGATACATCGATCACATGACTTAACAATAATAGGTACATGCTTATATACTACAGTGCCCACAATATGTCTTGGGGTTCTTATAAAGGCTAGGTATGTGGTGATGGAAACTGGGAATATATTTCAAAATGCATTCGAAAGTACGTAATTACATGTAAACGAAATGACCATTACATTGAAATGAAAACCGATTTCCTTTGATTTTCTCCTCACACATAAAAGTTACGGCTAATTCTGTACGAACACCTTGCAGCTTAAGTTGTTAACTTTTATAACTTTGTTCCGCTTTCACACCGTTCAGACGTATTGACGTTCTTTGGTTTACAACATATTGTCATCAAATGTCTTAGAATTTCTATACAACTCTCTTTAACCACCACTTTACCTAGATTCAAATTCCATGCGGTTTTAAGTAGCTTTGTCTGACTGGTTGGTAAATGGACAATGTTTAAGATATGTATTTTCTTGGGGCTAGAGTTCCTACTGAAAGGTCATTTCATTCCAAAATAATGGGGTTATTAACCATCATCATTATCATTAGTTCGGCCAAAAGACGTCCACTGTTGGACATAGACCTCCCCTAAATGTGGCGATAACGATCGGTCCTGTGCATCTCACATCAGATTCCCGCGATCCTCACTAGGTCATCGGTCCACCTTGTGGGAGGCCTTCCAACGCTGCGTCTCACTGTATGCAGTCGTCACTAAAGAACCTTTCGTCCCCATCAAACATCTGTTCTGCGAAGAATGTGCCCTGCCCACTCCCACTTAAGTTTGGGGATTCTTCGAGCTATGTGTAGCTATATGTAGGAGCTATGTGGAGCTATATGTTGGTATAGGTTAGGTTCCTTAGTTCTCCTGCGGATATCTTCATTTCAATCAAACATTTCGGTATAATTACCATGTCGTTAATGTGTTATCCGCATTATTATTAATGTGTCAGTACGGGAAGGGACCCGCAGCCGGAGGGCCTGCACTAGTCTGAGTAGCGACAGTCACCTCGCAGCCGCAGCCACCGACGCAGGTGTGCGCGGGAACACCGGGGTGGTTATAGTCAGCAAGAGTCTGGCAGACTTGTCCGCCCAATTTGGGGAGGAATTGGGAGTCCCTCATGGATCTTGACATTCATAAGGAATTATACCCTTAAAAAAGTTATTAATTTGCATGTGTATAGGTAGAAAGTTACTTTACAGTAGAATTGCAACCAATATCTATAACTATGTAACTGAACAAAGTAGGAGGTATATTTGCTCGATGGATAAACCCAACGTACTTGTACAGATTTTTTCAAATTAAAATACGGAAATTATTCCTCAGATAAGATTCCAGAAACACAGATAAGTATTCTATTCGTTCCAGTTAGTATATTGGTTGTTTACCGTAGTAAATACCGACACACGTAAGCATAATCTAATCAGACTTTTTTTTAAATTGATATAAACCAGAGCTTGACTGCGATCCCACTTGATGGTAAGCAGTGATGCAATTATTGATGGTGAGGCGCACTAGTTTATTAAGAGCCTATTCACTTTAGCCTTGAAGACACCTAAATTATAGTTGGATGAGAAGACCGCAGCAGGCAAATTGTTCCAGACTTATAATGTTTCCACTGCTGGGACTCAGGCCTCTTCTCTAGGAGAGGGAATGGACCGTAATCCACCATTCGGGCCCATTGCGGGTTAGTGTATGTTACAACACATAATTTTTTTTGGCTCACCACGTTTTCCGCCACCGTTTTGAGAGCAGTGATGATAAAATAAATTACACAGAGTAAAGCGCCTGCCTGGGTTTGAACTCGATCTTCTTTTCAAGTCTGGCCGTTACTAGGCTACAACTGCTCCAACATCCTACCGTAAATACCTTTAACAAGAACTTATTAACAGTGGCAGTTTCTTTCTCCTATACTTAGAAAAGCAGACTTTCACGACCAACTATCCAATAGATGCAATAAATTTCTTTGAATTCTTACCTTAATCCATGTTTCACGATAACCATTAACATTTAACAGCAAACTATAAACTATTCCTATAGAAACACAAAGTAATTTACATGATAGTGCTACTGCTAATAAGGCGATATTTTGCAAAAGGAAAATATAGTACTAACTACGTTGCACACACGTGGCGTGGCGTGTCAGACTTTTACTGACTAAAACCACACCTGTATCCTTCAATTACCCTTTGCATCCTAGGACTACGGGTTTCCCTTTCAGAAATTCTCCGCGGTCCTAGTTAGCGGGCATCTGCTGGGCCCCTACGGTTTGCTGACATCTCTTTGAGGAGCGCGAGGATCTCAACGCGCTATTGACGACTGGGCTCGGTCCGGTTAATTACCGAACAGTCGGACGGCGAGCTACCCAGTGCTCGACGTCCGCAAGCCCGCGTCTACCGTGGCTGGTAGTCGGGGTCGGAATTACGGCGGCTAGGGCGTGAGGACCTTCGTTCCCTCACGCGTGCAGCCTCCTCCTTCGCTAGCATGTGTGCCACCCACGCCGATCTGGGCGCGTCGGTCTCCATACATGTTATATGGAAACTAGACTTGTAGAGCTACACTTGATCCATGCCACGCGACGTTGTTCTACGTACAAATCAGGCGTGTTACATGTGTGTGTCGGTCTAATGTAGTTCTAGCTTATATAAGTCGGCTGTATAAAACCGACCAGCTAGGACGGCCATAACTTACCTACACTGTCCACGGGGAATTTCTGAAAAGGAAACCGTGGTCCTAAAAAGCATTGGGCAAGTGAAGGACACAGATGGGTTTTAGTCAGTAAAACTTTGACACACCCTCTCGTTTCACCCTAGAGCGAAACAACTCATAGGATGACTTCCCACCTCAAAAATAATTACCTACATAGTGATCCTATTGACGATGTCCTTCGTGAAAAGTCATCATGTACGAACATCAACGATGACATGCAAAAGCAAAATATAAGTACCTCATGTATTTTAATGGAGACACTTGCATTTGATCACTACCTTTTTTGGGTTTGGTAAAACACCTAAAAACTCCTCTTTCTGCTCTGGGTGATGCGATTAAAAGTCACCCATTCTTCTTCAGTTGCCCTTTGTGTTCCAGGACCGCGATCCTTTCGAAAAATCCCACCGCCCTGGTTTGACTACTATCTCACCTGAGAGCTAAACAAAGTTAATCTAAAAAAGTTTTCTAATAGGATCGCTAGTAGAAAACTTCAAATGTATGGATGACATCGTCACCTCTCAACGTTAAGTCACGTGGTCAGAACAAAGGAATTGGAGGCGTTACCGACTGTAGAAAGAGATTCGAAACGAAATGGTTGTAACTTGGCTAGGCCTGCTGATAATAAGCGATGATGTGGTTGACCAAGCAAGACGTTTGTATAGGAGTAATCTATTCACTTTCGACTTTATACTCATGTTTTAGCTATCAGGAAACACAGCCTCCGGCTGGATTTCTCCTGACCTTCTATTTATGTACAACTAAGAAGTGGTACTTCACTTCTTGCGTACAACTGCAAATACCTAGTGTTTTGCATTTTCTACCTAAGGCCGCTCGCCCACGGCGACTTTTTGTAACGACGCTGTAGCGCGTTCGCATCGATACAGTCGCGATGCTGAAGCGCGTTGGAATCTTTTCTTTAGCGCTTGCAAATGCGACTAACGCGCGTTAGTAGCGATGCTGTCGTAGCATTGTGAATGATGCAATCTTAAGACTAGTTTACAATTATTTAGGCCCCTCGCTAAATAATTGTAAACTAGTCTTAAGATTGCATCATTAATCGCACATAAATGATTTTTCTTTCTTTTTTTCTCTCAGGATGTTAGTTTATATACTTACTAGCTTCTGGAAGCGGTTTTACCACCTCGAAATTGGAAAATTATTCCAAGAAAACATACTCCCGGAAAAAATATCTTATGTGCTGTACGAGTATATCCCTTGTGCCATTTCATCCAAATCGATTTAGCCGTTTGAGTGTCAAGAGATAACAAATACACACACACATACATACAAAACTTCACCTTTATAGTATTACTATATATTACGATATATCGGTAAAATTTCTTTAAACATCGCTTCGGAATCAATGCGACGTGGTTAAAGAACAGATCGTCAAAAAACAGTAATTTTTGCAGTTGAGGAAACTAAGTCGTGTCGTATTGTAGTGCCTTTATCTCACTCCACGTTATCGACACAACCAGTCTGTTGCGGTTAGAAACGATTTCAGCAATGTTCTGAGCATCCGGACATTGGCGTCTAGTGCCGAATGTGCGTCGTTATGTGTGGCTGGAACTAACTGCTGTCCCATATTCCCGATAGGGTGATAGTTGTCCGGTGTTTGGTTAGATTTACGGTTGTACAGCGGTGTGAACGGTATTGAAAGTCGTTTGTCTGAATGAGTGTGGTTGAGAAATTCGTCGTGTTCCTAAAATGGGCAGATTTTTTTCAATAGTATCAATTTTGTTACTATGCAACATACATCATCACTATGCTGATATAAGGGCAGAAAGCCCTTATCCAATATTACTTCGGGTCGGTGCAACATTTTTTTTCTTTCTTTTTGTCTAGTCAGAATTCACTAACTTCTATTTCGTATATATCACTCCTCTCACCATCCATCCATATTTTCTTCGGCTACCCTACCTCAGCCGAGGGAGGGAGGAAAAGGATATTCCTCTATATCCGTTCCCATTTACATATACTCATATTTCTTTTAGATCCGAATGACTTTTGTGTAGATTTAAGCTAGAACTACATTAGACCGACGCACACGGGTAACACGCCTGATTTGTACGTAGAACGACGTCGTGTGGCGTGGATCAAGTGTAGCTCTACTAGTCTAGTTTCTATATAAAATGTATGGAGACCGACGCGCCCAGAACGGCGTGTGTGTCACACGTGTGTGCTGTGTAGTTTTAACTTTATTTATCTTTTTATATCATAGAAGTTATGTGCAAGTGCAACTGGACATTGTCGCACTATGCGGAAGAAACTAACAAGAAAAACATTATGGCGATACGGCTATTGTTATTGTTTCCTGTTTGGACATGCTTTCTGACCAATCAAAGCCAATTTTGGATGTACAGACAAAAGTTTATTCTACCCCACAGGGTTTTTAGTCAGTAAAAGTCTGACACTATCTCTCGCTCCGCCCAAGAGCGCGATTTGTCATAAGTCCCACCTAAAAAAAAAACCCTACAAGTCATTGAGTCTGTTTATTTTAAAGTACGTAGGCTTTTCAGCAGCGATGCCATCACTAATAGTGATATCTACTCAATATCTACTAGTCAATCTTTCGACGAACGGGAAAGGCATCATAATTATATTTAGATCACACCTCGAGCTCGAAATTCTTTGTCTTATAAAACCTGAATTTAAGGGATTAGTAAGTATGAATCAATGTTATTAATAGGTACACTATATATCTATTCCTAAAACAATTAGTGCTCTAGTTTCATTGAAATCATAATCATCATTTCAGCCGAAAGACAACATATGTCTCTTCCAAGCGTCGCCACAAAGACCGGTACGGTACGTCTATCGTACTCTCGCAACCCTTACCATGTCATCGGTCCACCGGAGGCTCGCAAGCTTATTTGAAATGAAATATTTTGAATTTAAATTTCAAAAAGTCATCTTTATATTTAAATTTCCACCTTTCTACATAAATAACTCTACAGCATACTGCTCTAAAATAGTGCTGGCGAAGATAACGTCAGACTTCGGACAGTAATAGCTTATGTCAGCCACAATTTATGCCAGTTATTTGAGAACGTAAGAGCATCGACTAGAAGGATTCAGAAGTTTTAGTTTATGTAGCAAGAACATTATGTTAGAAGCTTTCTTTTATGTTTTAGCACAATTTAGTATTAGTCTGTGTTCCGTGAGTGTATCCGTGGCATTACAGTCCCTAACTGAACACGAGCGTTTTCTTTTTAATACCACAGTGTAATTCTTTTTAATACCGCAGCGTAGTTTTTAATACCGAGATAGAGGAGTTAAAATAGGAGCCGGCCAGGTCGTTTTTTATGTTGTTATTTTAGTTAGTTTAAGATTAGTTCATAATTAAAATTTATTTTGTATTTTTACATCGCAAGCAAATCACACACAAACTTTTTTCTTTCTTCCTTTCACAACAGACTGTTTGTAGTTTAAATTAAATGCTTCGTCAAAATAGATGCGATTGAGGGTTGTTGGTGGCAGTTGGTATATTATACCAACCCGTCCAAACTGTAGAAAATTGCATAACTTGTGAGACGCGCGATGGCACACACACTTCACATAACACATCACATCATCGCTTACCATCAGGTACCATAGGTCGTGGTCAAGCCCGAGCCTAAAAATAAAAAAAAAACATCGACTACAAATCCTGTTTTTCTAAAATGAAGATCGATAAACGAAAAAGCTTTGTACATTTAATTTGCGCCTAATATAGATATGAATCATCCATGACATGGCCGAACTCCTCCCATTCGTATGAACGATGTTCACTCTCTGAAGTCATAGTCCAGTTTCAGGGTTCAATTTCACCAATCCGTGTTGTTAAACGCGATAATTATAACAATACTAGCTGACTCGGCAAATTTGGTTTTGCTATATAAATTATCAAAGAAAAAAATGGGGGTGGGGTAGGAGAGTAAAACACAACCTATTCTGACTTGCTAGATATACGCAGAAAAATAATAAAAGTCGGTCAAGCTGTTTCGTAGGAGCTCGATAGCAAACACACGAAATTTTTATTTATTAGATACCGGCCTCATCTAGTTTAAAATGACGAAAAAAAAATTGACGTGTAAAAGTGTTGTTTTTTTAATCCTATTTGCAAAATAAATATCATTTATCGTTTAGATTTTTACCTTTCATAGTTTTAGTTAATGGGGTGCATGGGGTATCCCATGTTCACCAGTGAATGATTGTTGTGATGAAGATTAATAATTAATGAAACCAATCAACCTACGTTTATAGTAGTTAAAGTGATTGACGTGTCTAGCTGCTTAACAACTAGTGCTAACTTTATTAATGTGGAGCTTTTGTTTCTTCTATAAAGATAGGTCCTTACGTCCTTACCTACCTTTCCATTCTACTAAAAGGAAACGAAGATGGAAAATATTCTGTAATAAAATAGGCTCGGGCTTGACCACTATATCGCCTGATGGTAAGTGATGATGTGGTCGATTTTGGTGCTGTTGAATTTTTTTAATTCGGTTGTGTTTTGTTTTTCATTCTTTTTTGTAGGTACCGTAAAAACAAATTAGTTCGTAGTGTGTAGGTACACACAGCTAAAACTAAATAGGGAGCAAGTTCTCTACTAAGGATTGACCAAATATTCATAATTACTCAATTTACACAATATTGATTTCAGATTGGCAAATGAAATGTATGTCTAACTAAGTAACGGGATTATCATGGAATTATAACTTAACCCAACACAAAAACATCATCAACATCGATCCATAAATGAAACGTGAATTGATAACTCCAATAATATGGAATTCAAACATACGTACGTGTTGAAATGAAGAACCAACCATCACCATTCCAGCCACTAGCAATCAACGTGAACATATACATCTGCGGTACCCCTTCAGAGTGTAGTTACTGGCTTGATGTCAATTTATGAAATGATGTTAACAGTAAATAGATATGCTTTTATTTATTGAAATGTTCCATGGTCTATCTCTAAAGATCTTCACCAGGCTTTCACCAAATTTAAATGGGACCGGAACACTTTATGAACCAAAAAAAGAATCATCAAAATCAGTTCACATTTATCAAAGCTATCGCTGAACAAGATAAAAAAAAGCATTCAGACGACTTGACAATTAACGTCCTCCATTTTTGGAAGTCGGTTAAAAATGTCTGGTTAGCGTCAAATTCACTGACACCCTATAGTTTTATAGCTTACACATCAGCATAACATATAGACAGCATAATTTATAACAAGGAAAGTAATAATTATTATTATTATTATATAACTTTATGGCACACCTTAACATAATACAGGACAAACATTCCACGTCGGTGAGACTGGACAATCTAAGACAGAAGCTAGTTCTTCATAAAAAAATATATATTTATGCTAACGCTGCGGCCTTATACTAAGCAGAACAGATCGCGTTAGAAACACCACGCTGTGCTCCATAACTCCAGTAGCAGATATTGGGAAAAAATCAGCCACGCTTCGCCATGAGTCACACGAATGCACCCGGACCGATGGGCGAGGATTGTCACTCACTGGATGCCTGAGGGAGGTCGACCGCGACTAAGGTGGTGTGACGATCTGAATATGTTCGCGGGGTAAACTTGGCCAGAGATCGCCCTAGACAGAGGGGTTTGAAATGGGAAAAGGGACCTTTGCTTAGCAGTGGGACATAAAATAGGCTATTCAATCAAAATTAGATAATGCTTCAGTCACAAAAATGCTACAACGACCGATCCTGTTACTACACATCAAGCAGATTCCCGAGAGTCGAAACCTTCAACAAGTCTTCGATGAAAGTAACTGTTTCATCATACTTGCTGCTTCTCAAAGTAGCTGACCGTAAGCTTCCCCGACCAGCTTTCTGCTTCTCGCTTATTATAGAAATAGGAACCCCTTAACTTCTGTTTCTACCCTTATAGTGCAATAGAGACAATCGAGTATAGAGTTATTTCAAAATCTTAAGTGCTGGCCATGCGTTTTGGTCTAGAACTGTCCTGTTTATCTCCAAAGTTAAACTTAGGTTTGGTACTGCATACATTTTACTTAACTATGAGATTTGTTATTTTTTTATTGATGTAAACCAGTGCTTGACTGCGATCCCACCTGATGGTAAGCAGTGATTCAATCATTGATGGTAAGGCGCACTAGTTTATTAAGAGCCTATTCACTCTACCCTTGAAGACAGCTAAATTATAGTTGGACGGGAAGACCGCAGCAGGCAAATTGTTCTTGTCCTTCGATGTACGCGGTATAAACGACGAAGCGAAACGATTGTGCTGCATATGTATTTAATAAGGGTTATATCCAGCTTAGGCTTGCATAAAACACAGTGAAGCAACACAGTGAAGCAGTTTGATAGAAGTAAGGTGATATTTATAAAACAGGATGATAACAGCACTGGCATTCCAAAATAAGCGTAAGTAAAAACACAACAAAACTAGTTTGTACAAAAATTGTAGGGAGTTTTGGATCGTAAAATAAATTAACTGTTCATCGACCCCTAATTTGGCTTGTTCGCATTTTTTTAGATAACATAATATTAACATAAAAGGTTAGTCATTCGACAATGTAAGCTTACCTAATCAACTGAAATAAAATAAAGATTTTAAATTCTGAGTTAGCTATACTCCATTCACGATAGCATTAGACAAAAGAGGTTCATAGAAGCAGGTGTGCACAAAAAATATTTTTCGAGATAAATTCAAACAATTTTAATAAATAATGGTTTCGATATAAAATTTTAACATTACCTATCTATATAAATTTGATTATTGTAACTTACCTTACTAAACACTTAGATTTTTTGAAAAAAAACATAACTTTATTTCAAACAATTTTACAATTTTTTAATAATGGCGTATCATCAAGTTTCCTTCTTACAAAACATATGAATTGTATACAATACAAGGCAACAAGATAATTGTTAAACATTCATATAAATAGAAATAATTAATATTATAATAATATAATGAAAAACGTTCCAGGTACTGACAACCCCTGTTTCTTTTAAGTTTTTAACATAGACACTGGTAGTAAGAGAAATAAATAATTTATTTAATTAAAAACCTCATAAATTCAGAAGATGGACAGTTCCAATGAATTCATTTAAGTATAACAGATGGTATATAAGTTGATTATAATGAATTAAGCATCAATCTTAACTGTAACAATGGACAATATACATATATTGTACTTTTATTAGAAAGTGTACCCTATAACCACCTTTTTTAACTTCTGTCAAATGCTATCGCGAATGGAGTATAGGAGCCGAGAAAAAAAGAAGCCAGTGTCTTCTCTCATTAGTATTGTTTCGATATTGTAGAAATAAAAAAAAAAAAACATATACCTACTAATCATCATGTATATTTTTTTAAGAAAAATAAGTTAAATGATGAGTAGATTTTAGGTTAAGTATATGTTTAAATATAGTTAGTAGTATTATTTCTTATTTTAGTTTTAAATTGTATAAACTCCTAATCATGCTGTGGCCTCCTGTAATTAAGGGAGTGCACTAAATTTAAACTTAATACATTTGTATTAATCATTTACTTGTGTGTGTACATCCTTTGTTGGAGGTCCTTAATACATAAGTAAATAATTTCGACCGAATAATGTCCACTGCTCCCCCAAGCTCCCCACGATGATTGGTCTCATACTTCTCACATCCAACAAATTCCCGCGACGCTCACCAAATCATCGGTCAGAAAGGCCTGCTAACTCAGCGTCTTCCGGTACGCGGTTGTCACTCCAGAATCTTTCATCTTTTTAACCATCTGTTTTGTGAGCAATGTGACCGATATCTCATCTGATGGAAAGCTAGGATGTGGTCGACGATGGAGCATGCTCGCATAAAAGATCAGGAAACATAGACTCCTCCAGGGAATTCCACTCCTTAGCTGTACGCACCATTAATGTCCTGCCATAACATAGATAAAAATATTAATAAATCATGTACTAAATCATTTGAAATTAACAACACATAGACAGAAAAAAAAGTGAATTAATGATTATTACTTATCTGTAGATACAGGAAGGCAAGTTATAGGATGAAATTAATTATTATCATTTTATCATTAAGCGTGTGACTTTCGTTTTGAGATTGAAAAATTGTATTGCTCCTGTTTGGTATAAAAGAGCCAAAACTTACTGTTCCAGTCAACGATTCTTAGGGTTTGGTATCTCAGTTGGTTAAAACGGAACCCTTTTAGGATCACTTTGATGTCCATCTGCCAGTCTATCCGTCTGTTTTCTCTGGAACGTGTGGAGGTAAATTAATATCAAATAGGTACTCAAGCCTGCTATCAGTGAAAAATAAAACTTCTAAATCGACGCAATCTAAAGATAGACCGTTTAAATTCCGTTTAGGCGAATATTTTAACACTGTCAAGGTAATCCAAACTTATAGGATACTTCCCGTTGATCCTAGGCAAGGGCAAGGCAAGGGCAAGGGCAAGGGCAAGAAGCAAGGTCTCACAGCAAAAATACTGAAAACTAACAAAATAATTAATTTTTTTTCTATTCGAAAAAATCTTCAAGACTACCTACATAATTTAATGATACTACATTCCACTTGATATTTATCTGTTATTTATTTATTGTGCACACCTACCACACTGTTGTCTCTTTTAACCCAAAGGTTGGCTTGTAGAGAATGCCTTGTTGCATTAAGTCCACCTATGTGCCACTACTGTACATGAAGTTTAAATAAATAAATAAATTAGTCAATATATAAGGAACCCTCGACGCACAAGTCCGAATCGCACTTGACCAGTTTTTTTTTAATATTTTTTTTACCATGGTTACCATTTTATAATGTGGGGGCAGCCTGGGTCAAGTAACGGATTAAATGTGTAACACGTACGTACAGACGAACATTGTCAAAAACTAGTTGGAATTTTGTACCAGTTCACTTGTTCTAAGTAATTATACTTTCACTACTGTATAACTGGTTCAAAGCGCTGCAGTTGGTTTTAAAACAGGTGACAGACATCATTGATGGTGATGGAGCTAGGTTTTTTGGGTATTAGGACTCTTAGCAATTATTTTTTTAAATGATATAAACCAGTGTTTAACTGTGGTCCCGCCTGATGGTAACCAGTGATGCAATCGTTGATGGTGAGTCTCACTAGTTTGTTATGAGCCAAGTGTCGTCAAGGCTATTAACCTTGACGAATCCTAAAATATAATCGAACGGGAAAACCGCAGCAGGCAAATTGTTCCAATCCTTCGAGGAGATTGCAAATGTGTTAACAGCGTAGGGGTGAACTCGCCGTACGTCGAGTTGGCCGATGGTATCGAGTCATGTAATTCCCACACACACTCTTCAAAATGCATTTTTGCAGCAGTTTGCTGCAGTTATGTTTGTATTCTATGCCTGGTCAACATTGGGTTGGAAATTATGTAATGACATCTCTCGCCCTAGGGCAGGAGGACAAGTCAAACTTTTAATGACTAAAACCCACTCCTGGTCCTTCTTTGCCATCGTTCCAGGGCCCCGGAGTTCACTTTCGCACAACCCATGGCCCCCAGTAGGCTTCGATCCTGCTGTAACCGTAGGGGCCCACGGTTTGCTGACATCTCCTTGAGGCGCGCGTGGAACACAACGCGCCGTCGATGATTTGGGCTCGGGTCATACGGTTACCGAAAGGTCAGACGTTGAGCTACCTATTGCTCGCCGTTAGCAAATCTACGCCTACGGTGGCTGGAAATGGGGATCGTAATCCCCGTGAGGGTCGTTCCCTCGCGCGTGCGGCCGTTTCCTTTGCTAGAATTACTGCTTCGCAGCAGGAGACGACCGCCTGCCACTCTTCCTCGCTTCGGGCCATGGCCTGTACTAAGGCCCGGTGCGAGAGATCGCTGCAGCCGATTGTCCCAAATATCTGTTACTATGGATCTCTTTTTTGACGACAGTTTTACATTAAACTAACTTCGGACAACGTCTTCGCCAAAGGAATGGATTGGTATATGTCACATATCTTCTATTTGATTCTAAGACATGTCGGTTTCCTTACTACTTTTCCATTTTTTTATTTGAGGTTATCATCTAATAACTTATCCCGCTCTGGGCAGAGCAAGAGGGTATTGGTATTTCATACTTTTACCTGTGTTCCTTCAGTTGTGCTTTACGTTCCAGGCCCATGGTAACTGCTCCGAACATTTCTTCAGTACAACTTTTCCTTTTTTATAACTTTCTTTTACTTTTTTTGTCTATTCACCAGCGTAATTTTAAGATAAGCAAAATATCAGAAAGAGAAGACTGTAGATGTATAACGATCTTGTAATGACTATAAAAATAATCCAATGATAAATATCAGTAATTATAATGAATCCGCTTTCGTTAAGTTTTGAAGTAACAAGCGTGTCGGCTCATAAATTATGCTAATAATAATCACAGCATAAAAAAATCGCCAACATGCGAGTTGACCTACTGCGTAATAGGTTTGTGTTACGATCAAATTATTCATAATTTAATTGCTCTGTTGTATTTTTATTCTGTGACAAACGACAATTTAATCGTCCGCCTAGCCTTTCATCTGCTCTGTGACACATAAACAAGTTTTATTTTGCGAAGAAATATTTTGTGTAGAAAAATTTTAACATAATTTTAAACAAAGGCATTATGTCAATCTAACAAGATGTTAATACGGTGATTTATTTGCAAAATAAACACGAAGTTTTTTATTTTAATTTTAATAAAGACCATTTTTTTTTCTGTGGCTAAATCTCCTAATGACAAATGATGACAAAGTGTCACACTTTTACTGACTAAAAACCTACTCCTGTTCCTTCGTTGCCTTTCGTACCAGACCCGAGTCTTCCTTTCTGAATCAGACCCACAGTAGGCTTCGACCCTGCTGGGCCCCTACAGTTGCTGACATCTCCTTGAGGCGAGCGTGGAACATTACGTGCCGTCGACGATTTGAGCTCGGTTCGGACGGTTATCGGACGGTTGGACGGCGAGCTACCCATTGCTCGCCGTCCGCAAGCCCGCACCTACGGTGGCCGGAAATTGGGATCGGAATCCCGGCGGCGGTTGGAGTGTGAGGACCGTTGCCTCACGCGCTCGGCCGCCTCCTTTGCTAGCGTTACTGCTTCGCAGTAGGAGGCGACCGTCTGCCACTCCTCGCTTCGGACCATGGCCTGTACCAAGGCCCAGCGCGAGAGATTGCCGCCGCCGATCGCCCCCACGAGGACACGGCGTTCCTCTGCCCAAGCGGGCCACACCTATGTTTTACAAATGAGAAAGCGTAATGAAACCAATACCATTCAAGTCACAAAAAAGACAAAGCAATACAATTACTATTGCTGAACTCAGATTACAATCAAAGTTATTGACTGGTCTGATTATACTCACATGTTCGCAATTCTATAAAACAACATATCTCTTATATTTTCTCGTATTCCTTAATTAGTCTTCATTAATAATGTGTTCCTCGCTAATTACCTACTTGATGTAAAAGTTTCCGCTACAGAAAGTTTACCTTATGTCATTATTTATGGGAACCGAGGAAATGTGAATGGAAATTGTAGTCGGCGCTTAATTACTGTTTGCCAACTTGTGAATATTGTTAATCAAAGTTGTGATAAATATAAACCCCATAACAACATATGAGTGTATGTTAGTTTACTTCTAGGCAAGCGTCGTCGATCCCATAATCATAATATTATACCGTCAGGTGAGATAGTGGTCAAATGTGAGCCTGTCCGTGTGATTAGTTTGCAACATCCCACTGCTGAGCAAAGGGCTCTATTTTCTTGTCCTGATCAACTATACTCCTGCTAACAACATACAGAAAGGCGTGATTGTAACCACCGGTTTAGCTATCGCTAAAAAAACATAATTTAAACAAGCTTAAATAATAAGGAAAAAATTATAATCACATTTTATCCTGCCCAATAAAGCACCAACTAAACTCATTCCGTGGCTTCAATCTGCACAAGTCCACCGCTCCCCTTGAAAAGGAAACCACTCTGAACCCATTTTAATTGAATGAAAATAAATGCGAGCTTCAAAGCAGACGTAATAACAGCGTCATAATGACATGACGAGACCCATGTTATTATGAAAAACAGTTGGATTCGATTACGTGGTTCGGCGAGCGGCCTTTGGTTACCGTGAATGGAATCTCAAAGAGTTTCGTGTGGCTAGCTAATTGAACCTTGCTTAATGAAAAGCTTGGCTTTCATCTTTCTTTTTCTATCATTTGCATAGCGTAACTTTTTTTAGAAAGACCAGATTACGTCCTCATTAGCAAGTTTTAAGCAAAATTATAACAGCACAGGTCGATCTCTAACTTTAAGCAACGCTTGCTGAGGTGTAGCTGTGGATGGGTGGCCATCTTAACATACCGAGGTTCCTCCGTGCCTCAGAAAGATCTGCAAATGACAGTCGTTACGGATAGTTAGAAGCCAGAAAATCTGACACCAGTTTTCTCGCTCAGTTCTCATAAGTCAGATTATTATTTATCTAATAAAAAACAAACAAAATACTATTCGTGTTATTAATTTGTGTAGTCTGATGTAACAATCTTTTTATTTTTCTAGTAGCCAGTGAGACTGTCGTGAGAGATCGAATATGGGAAACGAGTTACAGCTTATTTCATATTCGCCCGGGTGTCACGATGACATGGCACGATGGAGCATAAGCGGAGTACCGCCATGTCCTCGCGGAGGCGACCTCTCGCGCCGGTACCTGGATCAACCTATGGTCCGGAGCGAGGGAGAATGGGCGGTGGTCGACTCCTTTAGTAATGGTAGCGAAGAAAGCGGCCGCACGCGTGAGGGAACGGACATCCTCACGTCCAAACCGTAGTAGCCCAGCAGGGTAGATACCCGCTAGAGCCGCGGGGATTTTGAAAACGAAACCCATAATCCTAGAACAGGTGTGATTTTAATCACCCTAGAGTTGGAAAAGTCATTGGGCAATTAATTATACACCTTAAGAAAAAGTGCTCATCTCATACTTTTGTGGAATCTGATGTCATAACTAATAATGTGTCAGACTACAAACTAAGGCTCATCTAATACTTTGCCAAAGCAGCCAAATGGAAAGTGGTGGATAAGGTCTACGCTGGAACAAGCTTGTCTAAAATATATCTGTTTATGCACATAAATACCAGCAGAGAGTTTCATGAAGTTTCAGCTCTGAAAACTTGCCTCTATATACCACCAATTGGTTGCAGTCGAGGTATCCTGTGGCGGCGCGGTGCAGAATAACCTGACGTACTTCATGTCGCCCGGCTTCCCCGAGCTGTGGGGGGGCGACCAGGACTGCAATATTACCATAGAGAAAACCCACGCCGGCATCATGCAGCTCAGAATCGATTTCCTGCACTTTACTATAGTGAGTATATTAATTAACATACAATGAATCGATAAACGTGAAGTAGGCAGGCTAGTCTGAAGGCTTGCTACCCTGCGCTCGGGCATGCTCCGAGTAGCGGTCACGATCTTCAAGCGTGTGATTGGAGAGACATTAGTCCAGCTGTGGATTACTGTAGGATGATAATCAAATAGAGATTTATGTTTGTAAAGAAATCTGCAATATATTTAGTGCCCTTAATAAATAAAAGTTTTTTTTTATTGTGGGAAAACCATCACATAACTTGTTCTACTCTGGGTAGAGCGAACTGGTATGTCAGGCTTTTATTTACTAAAATCTATCCAGTTTTTTTCAGTAATTCTACGCGTTCCATGGTCACAGTAACTCTTTCAAAAAATCTCGTGGCTCTGGCAGGAAAGATGTGATATATAAACATCATGTGTTCTACCTATTCCAGGGTCAACCAAACAGAACCACAGGAGACTGCGACGAAGATGCCATGATTTTAGGGGATGGAGACAGCAAGTTCACCCTGTGTGGACAGAACCATGGACAGCACGGTAAGAATGTTACTTTTGATTACCTAAAAAATTTGTTATCCAAGTCATGAAGATTCCTGGATAAATCAATGAAACTAGTAGGCTACTAAAGGGTAATATGGGTAAAAGGGAGTTAGTGATAGCGTGACGAATGACAGGACAGAAAGGAAGAAAAAAACGTGTTGCGCCGACCACAAATAAAACGGGACAAGGGCAGGAAGATGATGATGATGATGTGAGCAGTGATATGCCTTGAAAAAAATCATAAATGATGAAAAATTACACATATTAAAATATTATGGAATATAGAAGGTGCCGTCAAGGCTCTAGATGATTTGGACACGGGCAATGGGGGCTGGATTGAGACGTTATGGAAAAGAATTCCTGGAAGCACTTTAGAGAGGTTTTTGCCCAGCAGTGGGTCAGACCAATAGTGGCATATATGCAGCTAGATGAAAATTGTGATGAAAATAAATTAATACCCAAGAAAAAATCTTTTAACAAATTTTGATAATTTTTTCCAGTATATCACACCCTTTCAACAGGCAGTGAGAAGCGCGAGGACGGTGACCTTCCTGGCACGAAGACCATCACCCTAACGATGCGCATGCGCGCCGGGGACATGCCGCGCATCTGGCTCATGCGCATCGCACAGATGCCGCTTGCCAACACTGCTCCGCATCATTGTCTGCAGTACTATACTAGTGATAATGGTGAGTAATTTGCGTACATTTCCGTGACAGCTTTTACAGAAGAAAGACACAGTTACTAAAGAGGGTTCTAGGCAGAGAGACGAAGACAGAAAGGGAGTTTGTGGAGATGTATCGTTTGTCATGTCTTGTCACTCAATTCCTACAAAATTCAACGAAACGCCTATTCTTATATGGCTCATGTGCTCTTTCTAAGGCTGCCGCTTGTCGATAATGCGCCGCATCATTGTCTGCAGTATTATACTATAGTGATGACGGTGAGTTAGTTTATGTACCATGACAGCTCTTATAAAAGAAAGACTCAAGGCAAACCTAGTTATGAAAGGGGTTCTAAGCAGAGAGATGAATGCAGGAAGGCAGTTTGTGGAACCACAAATCTATCACTTGTCATGTCTTTGTCCATGAACTGCTACAAAATTCAACTTAGCGCCTATTCTTTTAGTTGTGTTTTACCGCTTCCTCAATATCTTGCTCTTGATACTTGGCAGGCTCTAGAATAAAAAGGCTATTCGACGGGTACAAAGTGAATAAAGTAAAATTCACAAACTTTTTACATATGTTAAAAGTGCAAAAATATTATTAAGGCAATATCTATATCATAATAAATGTGCTCTTTTTTGCTTTGATGTTTTTTTTTCAAGTTATGGGAACTTTCAGAAAACTTTTTACTTTGCAACTGTTAAACTGTTTAAGTACAGTACTTCGATGTACGAGTATATATATGAAAAAGTTGTCTACCTACCCAAATAAAAGAAATAATAAATTAATCGACATCAAATTCATTGACACAAAAAGAAGAAAAAGAAAATAAAGAAATAACAGTTTTCACTCTTTACCTTAATTTTACTTTAAACTAACTACTTGAGGCAATAGCCCTCGCGCCCCAGCCACCGGGATTCCGATCCCGATTACCGGCCATCGCAGGCGCGGGCGCGCGGACGGCGAGCAATGGGTAGCCAGACCGAGCCCAAGTCGTTGACGGCGCGTAGTGTTCCACGCGCGCCTCAAGGTGATGTTAGCAACTGTAGGGGCCCAGCAGAGTCGAAGCCTACTTGGGCCAAAGGTCTGATTCTGAAAGGAAGACTCGGCCCTGGTATGAAAGGCAACGAAGGAACAGGAGTGGGTTTTTAGTCAGTAAAAGTCTGACACTATCTACCGCTTCGCCCAAGAGTGGGGGATGTCATTGGATGATATTCCCACCGAAAAAAAAACTCGAAATGCAAACCCAGATATTCTTGTTTAAAATGTTAAATAAAATTTCTTAAAAAAAATATCCCCACTGTTCAGGAACCATCAGAACCTTCAACTACGCGTCGAATGGCCGCCACCTCGCTAGTCAAGACTACAAGGCTTGCGTCAGGAGGAACACAGGCTTCTGTTCAGTCAGATACAGTCCCTGTGACAGCCGCTCCTTCAGGATAGGCCCCGGCAATGGGACCCCCTTAGTTATGGATCCGGTTGGTAAGTGAACGAAACTTATACTCCTTGATAAAAATGCTTGGCTTAATATAAAATGCCGGTCTCGCGTTATCACGGAGCAATAATGGTGAAGGTCGATTCATGAGTCGTGGCTGTTTCACTGCTAGTTTTGCTATCATTGCTTAGAGTTCGGCACTGTAGACATCTGCCATTATTGCTAAACCGATCGGAGAAAGCTATAGTGAATAACATCATGCTGAGAGAACCAAACAGCCATTGCATTTTTCGCTTATAGAATCCAATTTTCATCACATGTCACAATTCGATCCAATATTCCTTCACTTCTGTATCGATTCAACAAGGCAACACAAGTTTCAACACGCGTTTCTTTCTGCAAATCAGTCAAATCATGAGGCACCCATTTTTCATTTTTATTTTATATTATTAATTTGACGCAAATGAGTCAATATTGTTGGTAAGGTAACGTTAAACCATGCCGCTAATTCCTGGGTAGTTTTGCTCGGATCGGCTTCCACCATCTCTTTCAATTCATTGTTATTCACCTATGTGGGCGGTCTTCCACGTGGTTCGTTCTTCAAATCAAAGTTTCCATCAAGAAAGCGTTTAAACCAAAATCGCACGGTGCGTTCATTAGCAGTCCTCTCTCCAAACGCAACAGTGCGAGCTGTTTCTGCCGCGTTAGTTCTGCGTCGGAACTTGTATTCAAAAATTTCTCGAATTTTCGAAGTATCCATCTTTCTTGTCTAAGCTGAATAAAAAAAACAACTGAAAATCGATAATCGAAGGTTGCCCATTTTTTAAAAGAAGAACTTCATAGGTACCATGTGAAAAAAGTTCTACTCAAAAATCTCAAACCATGAAGGTTCTTGTCAATTCGAAGTACCTATTACAATAAAATGGCAATTTCATACTTTAACCCCTATTACATTTCGATAGATCGTATACGTTTGACATTACGATCTATCGAAGATCCCGTAACTCTAAAAAGAAAACATATTTCCATCTTACTTAGGGTAGCCAGCCTTTCGGTATTTTATAGGCTGCATTTTGGAGAGTGTGCGCGGGAATTGTATGACTCGATTCCAACATCTCCTTTCTACCACCGGACAACCCGACGTACGGCGGGTGGATACCCTTCCGTTGTTGAAACTTGAACGGTCCGGACAAAGCGTTTCGCTTCATCGTTTATACTGTGTCCATTGAAGGACTGGAACAATTTGCCTGCTGCGGTCTTTTCGTCCAACTATAATTTAGGTCTCTTCAAGGCCTTAAACTAGTGCGCCTCACCATCAATGATTGCATCACTGCTTACCAGCAGGTGGGATCGCAGTCAAGCACTGGTTTAAACCAAATAAAAAAAAATTGATGAGTTTGTAATTTAATCTCTGTGACCGTCCATCTGACCCCCGTGACCCTCAGGCGGGACACACCAACCCTTTGGCATGCAAATCGTAAAAACAGAAGGTATTCTGTAGAACATTATTATTCATGTTTATTATACTGCCATTCATATTCAGTTAACTTTTCCAACAAAGCTAGTTTGTCACTAACTTTATGCTTCGGATTTGAACTTGCGACCTTCGTGAGCGCGGCCGTGGTGGCTAAGTTATTGCCCATTACGACACCTCGTTTCCTTGGTTTTAATGTATGGTGTGAAATGGAGCCGTAGGTATGTATATGTCACTTTATGATATGGCCAACTAAAACTGGCTCATTTAAACGTTTACATTTGATGATATGCTGATCCTCGTTTGGCCTCATCATTGATGTAGGATTTCTATGACAGTAAAAGGTCTAAAGAAAGTAGGCCAAACGAGAAGTAAAATATCTTAATCTACTTTAACGTTTAAAATGATCTGGCCAGTTTTAGTTAGCCATATCATAAAGTGATCAATTTCTATGATCTGGCCATGACATAAGTAATATTGGTCATCTGAAAGGTCGGGATGAAACGCTACTAAAAGAGTTATGTGTATACATGTGCATACAGGGAGAGGGAGGCTAAAGAAAAGATGGATGGATTGTATGAGGAGTGATATGAAAGAAAATGGAGTCGGTAATAGTGCACCGGTTAACAGGACTGAATGGAAGAAAATAACTTGTTGCGCTGACCCCAAGTAACATGGGATAAGGGCAGGAAGAAGATGAGGAACTATAGGACGAGGAGGTGGAAGTATACGCCTGTTACTGCGTACTGTGTGCCTAAAGTGGTGACCAAATCCCACCTCCCACCACTGTTGGTCCTACCCGCCTTGCGGCATAGACTCATTGGAGACACGTTCCGGCAATTTCGTGGCTGCGTATGTCTTTACAGCTTGCTGAACGTGCTACCGGAACGTGCTTTGAAAACTATATACTTTCTTTTTCCTGTCCCTCTCTCTAATCTTTCACTTCTCCCCATTTTGGGGCGTGCTACACCACGTAATGTGACTGAGCGCAAGAGCAGCCCTAGCGGCTTGCCATCAACTAAAAGCTGAAAAGCTGTTCCTAACTGTCTTACGTGTTTCCTAACAGATTTCTAAAGAAGTGACCAGACAGTTGCAAACTAGCGTTCCAACCAAGCTCACCTTGGTTTATGTGTTTGGTTTGTGTTGCGGCTACATGGATGTAAACCACGCACCAACACGTTCGGTGGTTGGAAAAACGCGCCTCCCAACCAAGGGCGTGGTTTACAACTGCTGTCTACACGGATTGAAACTAGCAAGGTCACCTTGGTTGGGACGTTGGTTTGTAACCATCTGGTCACCCCTTAATAAATAGATCATGCAAATTCCTTATAAGAAGGCAAAGCGTTTAGAAAAGACTCAATATCAATACTGTAGTCGTTATAATGGCGTCGTAGTTGGCCCTAGCAGAATACCAGCAATGGGTTATTAAATTGAGTATGCTGAATTTTTACCCTTGCATAGTTCTAAAATATATAGATAATATAATAATTGTATTCATTATTGCTAGTTCTAATAGGTTTTTATATGTCTCGCTAATAGTGGCACGTGTTATTGGGTCATTCAGTTCCCTTCAAACAGGTTGAGCTGAGTGTGGTTGCACGCGTCATGCTCGTGAATGGCTGCCGTCAGTTGAGACTGGTCATCTCTTAGCTGTCATTGGCTTAATTTTATTTATATTTTTTAATTCGTTTTCTTTTTAATTATTATTATTTATCTACATTGTGCTCACATATTAGAAGCGACAAGAAATATGTAACCAAGATTTATGTAACTCAAAATATGATTTAAAAGAGTGTCCATGGAGTTTCTTGCACGTTCTTCTCCATAGAGATCTACGCTTTGGAACGTGCAATTTAGTTTTTTTTTTTTTTTTACTGACCAACATTTTAACAATTCAAAAGTGCCTGTAATTGGTATATTTGAAATAAACGTTTCTGATTTCTGATTACAAATTTCTTCTGTGTGAAGTACAATAAACTTACATTCTTTTTCTCTACGAGTTTACGATGTTTTAATTTTCACGTCCTATGATCTGGTCAAAGTTTGGCAAAGTATTATCTCAAATCTTTTTCAATGTACAATAACTATTTGTCCATAGATACGCAACAAGAAGAAATGATGCCAGCAGATGACACGCAGACACAAGAAGATGAAATGGAAGGTTCAGGCAATGAGCCTCAGATGGATGATCCTGCGCCATCACAACCTGGCCTCATTTCCAGGGTAAGAACGAGTAAGAGCTAGCTTTGATAGAAAACCTGTTATAGCACTTCCGGATATGACCAGATAATTTATCTAGCACTAAATATTTGCTTAAAAAACTAGAGGCCCCATCGTCTCAGAAATTGTAATGCAGGACCAATATTGCTTCATTTATGTTCTATTCAAAGTTAATTAAAACAGATAAATTCTAAACATGTTTCTGCAAACTCACAAACATTCTAAGAAAGACTTCTATTTACTTCGTTATATCACGCAGAATTTCTCTTCATCTTCAATTATGATGAACAGCATTTCTAGCGATCCAACAATTTCTAGCATTTAAGTACCTCATACAGTCGATTTTTCGTTTCAAATCTGAAAAATCGACTGGATTTTTCGTTTCAAATCTGAAAAATCGACTGGATTTTTCGTTTCAAATCTAAAAGAACGCCTCAGTGTTTGAAAGTGTAAACAATTTTAACACTTTTACGAACGGTCTCAACAGAGTCATAAATTGTTGGCAAACTCTGCAACATGCATACTCTGCAGCTGACTTACTTTATGATTTGCTGACTTCTTAAAAACTGTGCACACGGAAAATATCTTCAGTGAGCAAGTTTTCAACTTTAAACGAAGCTCGTTTTGCTGCAACGAGGATTTATTTTGGGTTCCTTCAAAGGATAAGATTGAAGACGACGGCGCTTTTAAGTTTAGCGATGCGTCTTTGAAAGCGTAACTTGCGTGATTAAATTTTGTAAAAATTTTAGGAATTGCAAAGTAAGGTGGTAGCTGCATAAATGGTTGTACCTTATAGAGTTTTGCAGATTGGTTCGTTTGTTAGTCTTAAAATAGTGAATAAAGGTTTTTCTGTACCAGCGAACTTTAGCAGGGATGGCGAACCTTTATTAGGGAATGTGCCAATATTTAAAATAAAAGAAAACCAAGACGTAACGCTAAAAAATTACCCAAGTCGTCGACGGCGCGTAATGTTCCACGCGCGCCTCAAGGAGATGTCAGCATAACCGTAGGGGCCCAGCAGGGTTGAAGCCTACTGGGGCCATAGGCTCGGTTCATTGCAGGGCAACGAAGTAACATAGAAGTGGGTTTTAGTCAGTAAAAGTCTGATACGCTCTCTCTCTTCACGATAGAGCGGGATGAATTCCCCCCTAAAAAAAGTGCGATTTCTGTTGTTGCAAATTATTAGATGATATTTTGAATTTGCCTCGTGCCGCCATCATCACCATCTAGATGATATTTTGGTTCGCTATCCCTGTTCTATAGGTTTTATATATGTATTTAAGTTGTAATTCAAGTACTATTAAAATAGTCTCTCTATAACCTTGTTATAATTTGTGTGCGAAAATCTTAAACCATGGCTACTCAGAGCTTTCAAAACGCATTATTCATTCCATTGATATACTAAAATAATTTGATAACCAGTTTACATTGAACAGCACATAACTTGGGGACGCCACATGGATTAATTACTAAGAAACAATAATCTCCATTATTTTAATACGACTAAGAATAATCTTAACGTACCCAAAAATGCTTATTAAAAAAAATGAAATGTACCCCTCACCTTACTAAATATTACTATTACAGTATAATATGGAAAAAGGAATATCTATGAATTAATTAATCGTCATTTGTATGTATTACAACAATTAATTTTATAATTCATTTATTTAATGGAGAAGTTTGATTATTTTTGAGACAAGGGACCCAAGTCTGCTATTTTTATAAATTCGTCATTACAACACGATCCCATTGTCATTTTGCTAAAAGTTCGTAATCTGATAATTCATAATGATAGATCATTGATCGGTCAATGGTCTCGTACTAGAGTTGTGGTAGAAGAACAATATCAAGCTTATTAAAAGCAACGACGTTCTAATGGTAGGTCACTGATCAAAGGAACTGTCAAAATTTTAGTAGATTACCGCATACGTCAGATATTCATTTGCCAGTATATACGAGATTACCACTTCTTTCAATGGAGTGTCAGTGGTTGACCATTGGAAAGTCATAATGATGCCATTATATTAGTAGATTACCAAACTTGTCAAAATCAACTATTATGAAATCAATGATAGACCATTCTGACACTATTGTAATAGCAGACTTGAGACCCTGTAGTGCAACCACAAGTTTTTAATGCGATCCATTTTATGACCCAAACTGAACTTTTAAAGGACTGAAGCTATATAAGATGTATAGCTACATGCCTTTTTCTCGCTCGAACGCCTGACATTTTAACACATCATGGCTAGTCCTTGCACGCATGCACGATCTGCGCGTGGAGATGCAACGCCGGGGCAAAATTCTGCTGCCGCGACAAGTCGCTGCTTGGCGGACAGAGTTCATGGCGAGCAATGGGTAGCTCGCCGTCCGACTGTCCGGTAACCGTCCGGACCAAGCCCAAGTCGTCAACGGCGCTTAGTGCTCAGATGTCAGCAAAACCGTACGGGCCCAGCAGTGTTGAAGCCTACTGGGGCCATGTGGGATGGGAAAGAGAACCCCGGGGCCCTGGAACGAAGGTAAAGAAGGAACAGGTGTGGGTTTTTAGTCAGTAAAAGTCTGACACTATCTCAGGCTCCGCCCAAGAGCGAGGGATATCATTGGATGATTTTCCCACCGAAAAAACTAAACTCATCATGGCTAACCATCCCCTATATCGAGGAGACTTATCCCCTGATGCCTCCCGATTTCAAAACTCTTTCGAAAACATCCTTTGAACTTTCAAGATGGCCCTATTTCAAAGGACCCAACTTGCATCAGACTAGTTCGATAGCATCTTTAAAACGGAGTCCTATATTTAACTAGTCTATGACGACACTCTACCTTATAAATTCAGTGAAGCGAACGAGTGCGTTAGTGGTTACGTCACTGCTCTTATATCCTCTTCATTGGCGATCTTAGATTGTTTTCATAAATTCAAACCACTCAATAATAATAATAATATTCCACAACTATCACACAACGCCGTCTAGTCCCAAGCTAAGCAGAGCTTGTGATATGAGTACTAGACAACTGATAAACATACTTATATATTTCTCAATATATTGGGTATAGTCGGCCTTATAATGTTCCCACTGTTGGGATTTAGGCCTTCTCTCTAGGAGAGGGAATGGGCGGTGATCCACCACGCGGGCCCAGTGCGGGTTGGTGAATGTAATATGTCTTCGAATTTTTGGTTCTAGGACATGCCGGTTTCCTCACGATGTTTTCCTTCATCGTTTTGAGAGCAGTGGTGATGATGGTGAGTGACAAAGTAATGCGCCTGGCTGGGTTTGAACCCGCAACCTAGAACCTACGGGCCGTTACCACTCAGCCACCACTGCTCACACTATTTCTAAATACATATTTACACCCAGACCAAATTATCGTGCTCATCACACAAACATTTGTCTTCGATGGGAATCGAACCCACGACCTCCAGTATAGCAGTCAGGGCCAACAACCACTAGACCAACAGGCCATATATCATTATAGTATGAAACTATTTCAGCTTTCTTTAAAACACTTTAGTTACACACGACAATAATCGAGTTTCTCCATTATATCAATATACATTTATATAGAACCCTACCCCGTAGCTAGCCTAACCCTCACTAACCACATCTAGATCTGGACGTATATCTCGTCTTGGATGTGGGGTCAGGCCCGAGCTTCGAGCTGGTCGCGGTGGTCGCCGTACACGCAGCATTATCCAGACGAAGACGACAGGTTCCGGTACTTCGGCTACGGGAACTACGGGATAGGCCTCCTGGGCTTCGGACGACAGCGCTGTGACGATAGGGTCACTATAACTTGTGAGAACGAGTATTTTATATCGGTGAGTTATTTAGACTACTAGCTTTTGCCCGCGGCTTTGCTCCCGTCTACTGACTACCTACTCTACCCTAACTACCCTACACTATCTATACCTATCTTACGCTATTTACCAACCCAACCTACTTACCCTACCTACCTTCCCTACCTACCTACTTACCTACCCTACCTATCTACTAGACAGGTAAAAAAATAGGAGGCTACTCTCACTCTATTTTATTGTTTTTAAACCCTGTATGCAGGTGAACAAATAAAAAAAAAATGATTAAAGTCGGTCCAGTTCTCGAGTTTAAGCGAGACTAACGAACAGCAATTGATTTTATATATATCGATGGTTTTCTGTAGCTTAGCATAGCATAATCAGCCTTATAATATTTCCACTGCTGGGACTCGAGACTCCTATCTAGGAGATGGAATGAGCCGTAATCCATGACGCGAACTCAGTGCGGGTTGGTGGATTTCACATGTCTTCGAGATTTTGGTTCTAGGACATGCCGGTTTCCTCACGATGTTTTCCGTCATCTTATTGAGAGCAGTGGTGATGAAATAAATTACACAAAGTATTGCGCCTGGCTGGGTTTGAACTCGTAAGTCAGGGTCGTTACCACTTGACTACCACTCCTTTGGTTTTCTTTGCTCATACATGATTTACTTAAATTCGTTTTGGTTTGGAAGCAAATATATAGACACTGTTTAATTATCAAGTTTGTATAGATATTAGTTGCTTCAGTTTTTATAGAAACCGTGAGACTAAAATATACAAATATTATTATAAATTATAAATATTATTTTTTTCTAAAAATGAACAACTTGGAGTTGAAGAGTCTTAGGCTTCGTCGGCGTGAATTTTAGTTATTGCGGACCCAAAGTCGAATTCGAATACGGATAAAAAGTAGCCTGTGTCCATCCTTAGAATTCAAGCATCCTCCATACCAAATTTCATCAAAATCGGTTAAGTAGTTTAACCGTGAAGCGTAACAGATAGACAGACAGACAGAGTTACTTTCACATTTATAATATTAGTCTAAATTAATGCCTAGGATTTTCATTAAAGGCTGGAATATAAAAGAAAAACTTTAGAGTACTTGTGAAGTTAATAATCAGGAACGGGAGTAATATTGTTGAAGTTCTCTTAAGAATGACCCGCTTTATAAAACGTTGGTCTACAGTTGGATTATACTGAGTGGAAAGTATTCAGAAATATTCTTTACTAACTTCTTGAATAGTAAAATGGTTAGGTTTCTTTAGACTTAATTAATTAAAGCTGTAGATGAGGACAATGTTAGAATGATGAAAAAGGTCTTTTGTAAAGTTGCTGAAGAGGGTGAAAAACTTAAAGCGTGTACCACTTATAATACCAGTGTTGCATGGATAACTGAACTTCAGAAATTCAAAGCCTATGAAACGTTTCAGTCAAAAATAAAAAGGAGTGAAAGTACACAATCTTGTTATTTCTTCATAGTTGCTTATATATGTGTATTATTATCTAATATTATTCAGTATGTATTATTGTGATATTTATTCAACTATGTGTATGTATAAATTTATGGTTGTAAGTATATATTGCATAATTCAATGATAACTGTTTTGTTTGTACTTTTCTTTTTTAGGTTTCCGTACCTCAAAAGGACAAAACGAAACCCTTATAGGATCACTTTGTTGTCCGTCTGTATGTCTGTCTATCTGTCTGTCAAGACCCTTTATCTCGGGAACGCGTAGAGGTATCGAGTTGAAATTAAAACCATCTACTTCTGCCCTTTGAAGCTGTGAAAAAATTACTGAGTTAACGAAAAAAAAGTTAGGCCGGCAAAAAACGTATATTTCTAGCACTTTCAAGGGAATCAAAATTCATAGTGTACTTCCCGTTGACCTAGAATCCTGAAGTTTGGCATGAAGCAAGGTCTCATATTACAAGTATAGGAAAAAATCTAAAAATTGTAAATTTGTAGTTACGTCACAAAAAAAAAAAATTGTGATTCGGAAAAATTTTCGCAACTCAATTCGGGAGTTGAATAATTTTCACAGGTAAGTTTGTACGGAACCCTTAGTGCGCGAGTCCAACTCGCACTTGCCCGGTTTTTTTTTCTATAATCTTACACACGATGTCTAGATCTCTTTTTTTTCCAACTCTCCTTTCACAGGTATGCTGGAAGTGATTTCTGTGGAAATTAGCATCATCTTTGTACCTATTTTTCTGTTTCCTTCTTCTTGACTTTTATCTATAATATGTATAAAAGGGGAAACTGACTGACTGACATATCAACGCACAGCCGAAACTACAAGGCCTAGGAGCCTCAAATTTTGCACTAGGTTTCCTTTTATGACGTTAGCGAGCACTAAGAGAGGTTTTTCCAAAATTCCCTCCCTAAGGGGATGAAATGGGGGTTTAAACTTTGTATGGAGAAACCTATTTTCACGCGGGCGATGCCGCTGGCAGAAGCTAGTAAATTACATGTGTGTAAATACATTTTTAAATAAATAAATAAGAGAGTAAAACAACTTAAAGCGTGTACCACTTTATAATACATGTTGCATGGATAACAACACAAGCATCACATATATGAACTTCAGAAATTCAAACCTTATGTAACATTTCAGTCAGAAATAATTAGTTGGTAATTCGAGGGCAAACTTTCTGAAGATCTCGCAGCTTACGTAGATTGAAACGATAATGTTACACATCGACTTTGCGAGACTTTAGTGGAAGGATGCAAAATGAACATCCATCATGTTTGTTATTTTCGTGGAGGAAGGTAAACTTGATCTTTTGCTTACCGTGTTACAGTGGCGGATTTAAAAATTTTCAAGGCATATGCTATACAGTTTTTGCCGCCCTTGCCTCTACAGTTGTCATCTATCTCCTGCATTATTTTTTTACTTAAAACTATCCTGACTATCTCACTATTAAGGTTCAAGGTTTTTTAAGTTTTTTTTAGAATTCCAATTGAATTTTTCTACTCTCGAATGTGCAATTACAAGTGAGAGAGGAAAGTCGTCAGCAAAATTTGTTGCAGACTTGTATCAGTGAGACATCAGAAAACGGTCATAAAAAAATCTTTTTGATTTCTATGAGTTAGCAAAAAAAAAAAAAAATTCTGTCCCCAATTTTTCCGCCCCAAAAATCTGCCGCCCTAGGCTCAAGCCTACTCAGCCTGGTGGTAAATCCGCCACTGAGTGTTTATATTTCATGATACAAATTAATTGTATCAATTTCCGAGGCACTTACAGTGAATCAGTCTTATACGAAAATGAAATCTGATTTAATTGAAACGTTTGCTTTGAAGTGTGAACTCTAGAATTGACTTTGGATTAAGACGCATCCTCTATCTCAAACATTAATCTTGATCTAGACCTAGATTTGAGAATAAATTCCGTTAGAAATATAGTTCTAGATTACGGGCTTAAGAATTCTTAGTCGATAAATTGTGTGCACCTTGAATTATCTTATATAAAAAACTGGTCAAGTGCGAGTCGGACTCGTAAATGAAGGGTTCTGTACTATAATATTAATATCGAGCAAACAAAAAATGGCAAAAGAGAACTTTTGTTCTGTGGGAGTATATATATTTATTTTATTTTAATTTTAATTATGTAAGTAAATATATAACAAAATATTCTGTGAATATTTCAAGCGTCTACCTGTTACCGTTATTAATATCGAGTAGAAAATGGCCAAAAAACTTGTTTGTTTTAAGGGTTTTTGTATTTTGTTATAACGGCAACAGAAATACATCTGTGAAAACTTTAACTGTTTAGCCATCACGGTTCATGAGATACAGCCTGGTGACAGACAGATGGACAGTAGAGTCGTAGTAATAGGGTCCGGTTTTTACATTTTGGGTACGGAACTCTAAAATTTATCTGTATAATTTTATTATCTTTGCAAAATTATATTCTTGAAGTAGAATTTCTTCTATTTACATCATTTTAATGATACAGAGCTGTGATTATTTTTGTTATTTCTTTTGATCAGACAAATGTTATGATCTATGAAGTCTACAGTAGAACAAGCGAGTCGACCGCGAGCAATAGGACTATATATGGTGGAGAAAACAGTTGCTTAGATTGTTTTTTTTTTTTTTTTAATAATATAAACTAGTGCTTGACTGTGATCCTACCTGGTGGTAAGCAATGATGCAATCATTGATGGTGAGGTGCAATATCAACGATTTTTAGTTTATTAGGAGCCAATTCACTCTATCCTTGAGGGCACTGTTGGCAATTGAACCCAACAACCATCGGCGGCGCAGTCTGCACGCGCGGGCGGCGTGCGCATACGTCACCAGCAGCAGTGAACAGAGACGCCGGCGAGGACTCTGGCTGTCCGGCGCACCGCGGGCACTCGCTGCCATGGACACCGCGGCGATGGACCACACCTCTCGAACCTAATAAATAATTATTGTTTGTCCGGGATCATTGTATTTTGGAATATTGGTTTAATGGCAATATACCAGCACTTATGACAGAGAGACAGTCCACTTCATTTTCACAACCCCGACTACACCTAAATTATAATAAGGTTAATACCAAATTTTACAATAGCTATTTTCCCTTTTTACAGAGCTCCTACTTCGGTGCAGGAGTCTGCGACCCTCATCATTGCGGCAACACCTTCTGTCCAGGACGGCAACGGCGTGATTGTCACGTCGAGACTTCCATCACGCCATTCGCAGTATCAGTACACTTTGGACCGCCGACGATTAAGAGGAGTCCAGAAGAGAATATAGGAATGTGTTTGAGATATTCGCAATTGCCTTGTGATTCATGAGAAACTGTTGAACTTTATATTTGAAGTGTAGACGAGAAGGTTTTGCATACATAACGTGTCCTTTGCATACAGGTTGGATGTGGTGAGCTTTAAATAAGCATAATATGATTGTTTGTTTTCTGAAAAATGAATCTGTGCAGTTAATGCCAGCCACACACGATCCAGTCTACTGTCAAGTTTGCAGCGAGTTTAAAGCAGCGTCCGATAAATTTGACCGTGTGTGGCTATCTGGGATCTTACCATGATATGTTTAAATGTCAGGCATGCATGGCATAGGCCTTATGAAGCGTCCGAATCTAGTGCACAGATAGATAGAGTTGTACACTCTATACAAAGTTGATACGACAGATAGGCTTTCCTTTAAACTGCCTATACTAGGTACCATTTTCAAGCTCTGTACCAAAAATCAATTAAATAGGAGCAGTAGTTTAGTCGCAAATGATTTTTTAAGTTTTTGCTCCGTTTGAACACGATGTATTTTTCCTAACAGCTGATTATGTCTATACGCATAGGTCATGCACCTTAAAACGATAAATCGGAGTATAACCTACGATGCGTTGTTGCCGCTCTGACGCAAGTCACAAGTACAAACAAATATTTTCGCTAAAAGATATCAATGCAAACAGGGAAGCGATAAATACACACACTTGCAATTTCATTACGAGAGTGACAAGGACGACCATAGCAAAACATCCCGCGCGTAAATGAAATAGACACACACACACACATTATGTTGCTACTGCATCTTAGATTTTTGCGGTGGGGCCTCTAAAAAACTTGTTTTTTCAGTTCGCCGACGCAACCCTTTGGGAACGTACTTAGGTTACGTAACACGGAAGCTCCCGCGCCGCTTTCGTTTTTTCGAACTCGCGCGCTAACAATTGTGATTTTGTTATTGTGATAGGACACTAAATAAGTTTAAGACAGACAGTATTTCTTTTTTTTATTGTGATAGGACAAGTAACTTGGGATTATTATTATTTAGTGTTAGTGTTTCTTTGTGATTGACTGCTTTTATCGTGATACGACACATAAACTAATAATAGTAATAATTATTATAAACTAATAATTAAACTTTGGTTGTGTGTGTGTGTGTAATTAAAGTGTTCAACAATGCCTCGTGTAACTTACACGGCGTCAGAATACACAGACATGATTTTAATTTACGGCGAATGCCGTGGAAACGCTGCATTAGCCCTGCGAACATACCGACAGAGGTTTGGTGACAGCCGCAATTGCCCTAGAAACGCCCGCACCATACAGTTGGCAGTACAGAGAATACGGGAAAATAAAAGTATAGTGCCGCAACAGGAGGGAGTGCCACCGCGGCAAATACCCGCTGCTTGGGAAGAACGAATTTTAGACCATTTTTCCCGCAACCCGACAACGAGTCTCCACAGAGCCGCCCGGCAGTTTAGGGTTTGTCATAGAACCATCCACAAGGTTCTAAAACGTAACAAACGCAAACCTTATAAATATCGGAAGGTGCAAGCATTGTTATCGAGAGACTTGCCGGTCAGGAACAGTTACTGCCAATGGCTACTAAATAAAACAACCGAAGACCGTGATTTCTTAGGTAATGTAATATGGACTGATGAGAGTACTTTTACTCGGAACGGCATCTGGAATCGGCAAAACCTCCGGTACTGGAGTTTGGAAAATCCACACGTGTTTCGAGAATCTGAACACCAGTACAGATTTTCTCTCAATGTGTGGGCTGGTATCCATAATAATAATATTATTGGCCCAGTTTTTATTGACGGCACCCTTACAGCGGCGAAATTTGTAGAATTGTTAAGTGGTCCTGTGGCCGAGTACATTGATCAACTGCCTTTAGCCGTTTATCGCAAGTTGTGGTACCAGCTGGACGGAGCGCCTCCACATTCTGTGATGGCTTCCAGGGAGCGGCTCACAGAAATGTTTGGGCAGCAATGGATCGGTCGATTCGGACCTGTTCGGTGGCCACCACGGTCTCCAGACCTCACTCCCATGGATTTCTTTTTGTGGGGGTACATTAAGGGTGAAGTGTATGCCTCAGAGGTAAATACAATTAATGAACTAAAAAATAGGATTATTTTAGCATTTCACAAATTAAAGTGCTTAGCGATGGACAGTGATTTAATTAGAAAAATAAATAACAATATTCTCCGTCGGTATAATTTGTGCATTAATGTGAATGGAGGACACATCGAGAATTTAAAAATTTAGTGTTTTTGTTATTATTGATGTTGTGCGCGTATTTCAAAAACTAACATAAAAGCCACCGCCGGCCGACCGCGCCGACACGAGAGAGAGAACACACGCGCGCCGCGCGTATGTATCGTATCTAAGGTCAGTTAAATTTATTTACAAAGGGTGTTTGCGTTTTACTCTGATTTGTAAGCTATTTAGTTTGTTTGAAAAAAAAAAAACTCATTTTTATTTATATTTTATTTTCTACCGTATCGAATTAATACTAAAAACGTATAGTATACGTAGTGTAATTTAATGCCTCTATGTCATATCAACTCTGTATAACTCCATCCCTTTAACAGAGCAGTGGCCATGACTTACGAGTTGTAGGTTACGGGTTCAAACCCAGCCAGACGCATTACTTTGTGTAATTTATTTCATCATCACTGCTCTCAAAACGGTGAAGGAAAACATCGTGAGGAAACCGGCACGTGACATCCACCAACCCGCACTGGGCCCGCTTGGTGGATTACGGCCCTTTCCCTCTCCTGGAGAGGAGGCCTGAGTCCCAACAGTGGGAACATTATAAAGCCGAATATGCTATGCTATGCTTTTTAAGTTCAGTTTAAGTCGTCAAATGGATCACGTTGTCTCTTGGTAGGACCTAAGTATTGACAAGTTTACTGTATGTATGAGCGGTCAAGTATGCATGATGTTAAGTCGGCGGAAAACTTGACAGTAAGCTGAATCGTATGTAGCTGGCATGAGGGCTTTTTTCAATTAAAAATAACTGCCCCCCTAGCCAAGTTACGATCGTTTTGTCGCGCCGAACGCCTCGAGTAGGCCACGCCTCCGATTCCTTTGCTAAAACAAGAATCGAGGCGTTCGGCGCGAACGAAATGATCGTAACTTGGCTAGGGGGGCTGGTCTCTAGCAGAGAGAATTTATTGCTAATCTTTCATTTTCTCTATTTGAATTGAGTTTGAAAATTTGAGAAGTAAAAGCATTCAAAGTATCAAAATATAGTAACGAGAACCGTTTTCGAAATGGAAGAAAATTATTTTAATATTGTACACGTATCTTCAGTAACAATATTACACGAAAATGCTGAAATCGAATTAGATAAACGATACGACGATGGAGCGATCAAAATGTTTTGATATTAGATGACATAGGGGTGCGAAATTAGGGAGCGGGGCTCGGGAACCATCTCCCTCGGGTGACGTAAGTAGGAGATTGTGTGACTGGAATACGAAATATTTAAAAGCAAAATGTCCAAGTAAATGTGTCGATTTCAAAAGAAATGAGCATTAATTCAGCAGGAGAACCAAGGTTACAGACACAGCCCGAAGAATAGCCAAACTTAAGTGGGCAGGGCACATTGCTCGCAGAACAGATGGTCGCTGGGGACGAAAGGTTCTGGAATGGCGACCACGTACCAGAAGACGCAGCGTTGGAAGGCCTCCCACAAGGTGGACCGATGACCTGGTGACGGTCGCGGGAATCTGATGGATGCGAGACGCACAGGACCGGTCATTGTGGCGACATTTAGGGGAGGCCTATGTCCAACAGTGGACGTCGTTCGGCTGAAATGATGATGATGATGAGCATTAATTTGAAAATGCTATCATTTTTATTGTATTTTTTATTAATACAGCAAACTAATGATAGATCAGCTCGGATGACAGTTTATAACAAAAAAAAAAAAGCGTAAATATTTATTTTTGTAGAAAGTTACATTTAGTTTTTTATAATTACGAAAGCAGAAATTTATAAAAAAAAGTCCTCGATATTTGTATATTCACTAAATAAATCTAATTCGAAGAATCTCTTTCTTATTCGATCCAATTCGTAGTCTTTTTCGCAAGAACTTAATCTCACTTGATGAATTACGTTATTTGTAAACCTGTCCTGAGGCACCACCATCAAACAGATTGGTTCAGAAGGTTCAGTTACACACAGCGATCGTAAATGCATGCACCCAGTTACGCTGGGCAAGCTACAATTATGGCGTCCCTCCTTCCGCATGACGCAGGTTCTCACCGGACATGGCAAGTTCGAGATGTTCCTGCATCGGATTCAGGCGGAAAATACACCCGAGTGTCATCATTGTGTGGACCGCCCGGAGGATATGGTGGAGCATACGGTGGAGGTGTGCCCCGCCTGGGTGAAGCACCGTCGTGTCCTTGTGGAGGTATCCTCGGCAGCGACCTCTCGCGTCGGGCCCTGAGTCGGGCTATGGTCCTAAGCGAGGTGGAATTGTAGGCGGTGGCCTTATTCTGCGAAGCAGTAATGCTAGCGAAGGAGGAGGCCGCACGCGTGTGGGAACGAATGCTCCAGCCACCGAGATTCTGATCCCGACTACCAGCCACGGTAGACGCTTGCGGACGTCGAACAATGGGTAGCTTGCCGTCCGGCCGTCCGGTAGTTTACCGGACCGAGCCCCAGTCGCCAACAGTGATCCACGCGCTCCTCAAAGAGATGTCAGTAAACCTTTGGGGCCCAGCAGGGCCGATGCCCGCTAGCTAGGATCGCAGGGAATTTCTGAAAAAGAAACCCGTAGTCCTAGAACGCAAAGTAAAGCACAAACTTGTACCGTAGGTGAAATGTTTTCGTCGGTATTTCAATAATTAAAAAAAATCTTTACTTTTTTTTATAAACTGTATTTAACTTTCAAGACATTTTTAATTAAAAAGTTATTAACTGACTTTTTTCATTAAAAACCACAATGTAAATAAATTTAAATTTAAAATGTAATTTTTGTTGATTAGAATAACGATTATTGAACTTCAAGCGAAAGTCAGTTTCTGCTCTCTCCTATTTCATTGTAGACCTTATTTTTGATTTTTACAGACTAGTGTAACTAAATTTGATTATTTACGTTCTTGGATAAATTTCCTACAACTTGAACGCACAATGTTTTACCTATAATCCATGCTTTGCCATTTTGTTTTTCGGTTTTACATTTACCGCGTAATCTTTGATGCGCGCGGAAGTTTGCTTCCGCTTGAGAATTTAGGAGATTATATACACTATAAAATAAAGCAAAAAAACGTACAGTTTTTTTTTAAGATAACGCCGACGAAAGATTCCATCAGTGGGGGGTCTAGAATCATGTACAACACATCATGGTAGACGTCGATGTCTAAGACACGGTGTATGTAGCGAACAGCTTAATTCTTCGTCCCATTTTTTCGTAATAGATAAATGAAAAAAAAATAAAAAAATTACACGTCTTTTTTGTCAGTTTAAACTAGATGAGACTAGTGTTTCTAAACTGACTACCCTGAGAAGAAACACCGAAACAAAATCAGAGGTCAAAGTCTCTATTAAAGTCCATACAGTAAACATGTAATGGTCAAATCATATGAGAACCATTCAGATTAGTATCTCAGATGGTTTTTTGAAGAAAGAACCACACAGATTACAGTAGACCGGTCCAGGTAGTGCAAGCATTTGTTAGTGTTCATGTAGCTCAAACTCAGCCCCCCTAGCCAAGTTACGCCTCCGATTCCTTTGTTCTGACCACGTGACTGAGCGTTGAGATGACGTCAGTACAAAGGAATCGGAGGTGTGGCCTACTCGAGACGTTCCACGCAAGAGGATCGAAACGCAACGATCGTAACTTGGCTAGGGAGGCAGGACTACTAAGGAACTCAACTCAGCTCAAAATATTTGGCAATCATTCAAGAAATACCTACTTACTTTCAGCCCTTGAATGATTGTCAATCACTGATTTATTGATTTGCAATTTAGCTTCACTTTTTTTTTGACTGACTGACATTTTGACAATTCAAAAGTGCCTGTGTGTCTATTTGAAATAAACGTTTCTGTTTTTTGATTTGAAAGTTCACTCTTTGTCCGTGTGCTTGTTTTCCCAAGTTGTATTGAGTTGTCAATACAACTTGCGAAAACAAGCACACGGACCTTCTATATTACCTGTATTCGGTGACGCGATGGTCGCTGAATACAAATAAATCGATATCTGTATTTGCTAACAAGTTACGGATTCAACAATTAATTTGTTGTAGCTTGTTGAAACCAATTGGTATTTAGTATCGACGACGAGTTTTACTTAGATGGTTGATGGGGCCGAAAGGTTCTGGAGTCACAAACGAGTACTGAAAGATGCAGCGTTGGAAGGCCTCCTACAAGGTGGACCGATGACCTGGTGATGGTCACGGGAATCCGATTGATACGAGATGCACAGGATCGGTCGTTGTGGAGACGCTTGGGGGAGGCGACGTCTTTCGGTTGAAATGAGATCGAGTTAGTTTTGTAAATATATTTTAGGTAATATTTAATTTTTTTTTTTAATTTTGTACATTTATTAAAAATACGTTGTTTGAATAATTCAACTTCTAGTAGGCGGTTGTTCTTTATTTTATTAAACGTCAATAAATAAGATGATTATGTTAAATGAGTATACACCCCTAGTTTTTAATTAGTACAAATACTTTAAGGGTTCATTAGAAAAGGTCTTGTTATTATTTGAGAAAAGTCTCAAAAAATTATGTTCATAAATAGTTATTAGCGTTTTTTTATATCCCAAAATGTCACTCAACTTATGAAAATATTGTACAGACTATCGATATAAGAATGAATAAATAACAATTGAAATGGAAAAACACTGCACGTAGTATTTTCTAGTAGCAATTGTTATGAATGTTGATTTTATTATGAATTTACCAGTTATGAAAAAACTCCGTGGACAATTTTAGGATTTTATTTTTTTACTTTTGACCACACAAATATGATCAGTAACGGGTACGGATAGAGCCCTATTTGTTTTTGTACTAATTAAAAACTAGGGGTGTATTTCTCAAAGTTAATCATGTAACACGTTATTTATAAAAATTTAATGGTGTTATGAGGACGAGGAAAGGATTAATATCAGGCTGTTTATTTTGCTCAATGTAAAATTATTTTAATGCATTTACTAATTTAGTTTTTATAGTTCCTATGAAATTTATAATTTATTTTGGATGTATGAAATCATAGAAGTCTGTTCTGATATACGTAATTAAAAAAAAAAAATGTAGTGTTATCTGTTTAGTTATTAGTTTATTTATTTATTGTATTAGATAGTTGTGCCATCGTAGAAGAATATTTAATAACCAAAAATAACCCGTTTTGTAAAGAAATGTTTGAGTGCTGTTAATGTTTAGTATGTATGTAAATATATTTATTGTGACTTGCTTTTCTTCGTTTTATAGATTTTCTGTTAGAGGTGAAAAAGTGATTTATTTATTAAATCATTTATTTTCTACGGTATCGTATTTTATTTGATCATCATATTGTCTCTGGCTGTCATTATATCATGTTTCGTGTAAATTCTTTTTTTTATCGATATAATATACTTACTTCTTGATAGACCCATTTTTATTTTTATTTATTTCAGATAAGATCCATGAGTAATTAAGGGAACTCCATACAACCTCTTTGTACGGAGTGTGATAAGGTCTTTAAGTCAAGAGTGAATAGGTTATTTTTAGATAAGCGTGCTCCACCACCAACCACATCATCGCTTAGCATTTCCCCCCCTAGCCAAGTTACAATCGTATCGTTCACGCCAAACGCTTCGAGTAGGCCACGCCTCCAATTCCTTTGTTCGGACCACGTGACTCAGAACAAAGGTATCGGAGGCGTGGCCTACTCGAAGCGTTCAGCGCGAACGATGCGATTGTAACTTGGCTAGGGGGGCAGGTGAGATAGTGGTTGAGCGTGAGTTTAATAACTACCTTTTGCCAGCGGCTTCGACATCCTTAGGGCACAAAATAGATATAGAAAAATATTTGTTTACAATCGACGAAGAATAAAAACTACTTTAATTTTAGAAGTCGGTGTTACATAACAAAAAAAAAAAAACAAAATTAAAAGCACCAGCTTTCAAAATTAAAAATATTTGTATTATTTGTACGTAGTTTTTTTTCAGTTTCAATATATTACGTTAACTTTACCACCTACCTTAGTATGAAAACTCGCGAACTTGAACAGTTTCATAATATAATCAGATTGAGTCCGTACCTCAATCGACATTAGGTGGGTCTTTTACCCTTTGATACCTGGTAACATCTGTAACGGCTCTGATCGCTGTTACGGCCATCAGTAACACGTTATCATGGTGTCGACACGTGCGATAATGTACACTATATGTAATGGCATTGTGTCGAAATGGCAGTACTAATGGTGTACTTGAATATGTACCTACATAATGTTGTAGGTTATACGGATATAGTTCGGAGAATTGGTAAACTTAAGTGGCGGCGGGCACGGCATATTGCTCGCAAAACAGATGGTCGATGGGGCCGCAGGGTTCTGGAGTAGCAAACACGTACTGTGAGCAGCGGTAGCCGAGTGAACCAAAAATTCGAAGATATGTGACATCCACCAACCCGCACTGGGCCCGCGTGGTGGATTACGGCCCTTTCCCTCGCCTAGAGAGAAGGCCTGAGTCCCAACAGCGGGTACATTATAAGGCCACGAACCGGAAGATGCAGTATTGGAAAAGCTTCCACCAGGTGGACCGACGATCTGATGAGGGTCGCAGAAATCCGATAGATGCAAGACGCACAGAACCGGTTATTCTGGTGACATTGGAGGAGGCCCATGTCCAGCCTTACCATGAAATGATGATCACTGTACAATTACCTGCCAAAAATACATGTAAGGCTAGACCGCTTAAGCAGACGAACTGCGAGAGGCCACCCACAAAAAAAAAAACCTTTTTCAATTCATTTACTCGAAAACCTGTTCTTATCCCACAGCTTTTAGGCATGCAATAGACTGTTTTTCGCACTAGTGCAGAAAAGTGCGCGTGCTCTCCCCCACCGCAATGTTATTACATGTATCGCATCAGGCTGGGCGCGCGTCGACCCCCACGAGTCGCCGGTCAACCCCCGTTTATTAATTTCGTAAGTGTATTGAAAAAAGTCGTTTGATACACGTGCAAATTTGTCACTGCAGCCCTCGGCTCCATAAAATGTCCTATTTCCATCTATGTTGATGTTGGCTTCCAGTCTACCAGTCTAACTAAATTTCTTTTTAGGGTTCCATACCTCAAAAGCGAAAAACGGAACCCATATAGGATCACTTTGTTGTCTGTCTGTCTGTCAAGACCCTTTATATCGAGAGCGCGTGGAGGTATCGAGTCGAAATTAAAATCGTATACTCAAGTCTGCGGTATCTAAAAGCTGCGAAAAAAACAAATTTTTGATGTAACGAAAAATAAGATGCGGCCGTTTATGTCGCAAATAAAAGTGTATTTCAACACTCTGAAGGAAATCAAAATTCATAGGGTACTTCCCGTCGACCTAGAATCCTGAAATTTGGCATGAAGCAAGGTCTTATAGGACAAGTACAGGAAAAAATTTGAAAACTGTAAATTTGTAAACAAAAATACGATTCGGAAAAATGTTAGTAACTCAATTCGGGAATTGAACTGTTGGCATCATGTTGTCCTTATGTAACTTTGTACGGAACCCTCAGTGCGCGTGTCCGACTCGCAATTGCCCGGTTTTTTATTTATTATTGACAGGCTCGCACTTGACCACTATCGTAACTGATTGTAAAAAACGGTATGGTCGACGATGAAGTAGGCTTGTATGGAAGAAAACCTATTCACTCTCGACTTGAAGACCCCCAGGTTAATTCCCGCTGAAAGAAAACTGAAGAAAACTAACACTGTTATGTTATGTTGTTATATATTCAAGATTGAAGACGTGTAATGCAATTCTACTCCTACTAATTTCACATAGCTAGCATTCGCATAGCATTCTCCTCGCAAATGCTTATCAAACCAATATCTAATAGCTATTGGAACAGTAACAATAGGTGCCGTATCGAGATGTTACTGATCAGCTCGTTGTTTAGATGTGGGACAAACTGATATTAGGTTAGCTGTGGACCTGTGCGGAGTGTTTCATTAGATTAAGGAGTTGCTACGAATCAATGTAGGTGTCGCTATCTGCTTTTTCTAAGTAAAAATTTTGCTTAAGAGTCGGTTTACAGTTGAAGGGAAAGCTGTAAAAACATGCTCAAAATAATAATACTATAATAATAATATTCCACAACTATCACACAACGCCGTCTAGTCCCAAGCTAAACAGAGCTTGTGTTATGAGTACTAGACAACTGATAAACATACTTATATATTTCTAAAGACATACATATTATATATAAATTACTTCCAGACACAGACCAAATGATTGTGTTCATCACACAAACATTTGTCCTGGGTGGGAATCGAACCCACGACCTCCAGCATAGCAGTCAGGGTCACTAACCACTAGACCAACAGGTCTATCGAAATAAATATCTATGGTGTAAAAATATCTGTCGTAAGTGTATAAGCTATATATATTTTTTGCCCGCTTAGTTAGGGATTTATTCGAAATCATAGTGTATACCTAAGTATGGTAGCAAGAATTCATAAGTAGTTTTACACTTTTAAAAGTTCAGCTTGCTGATAAAGATCAGTTGTAAAAAGTCACAGTTTAAGAAGGTTAAGAATAACCTCCTCAAACGTTGCCTATGTAAGACTTTGAGCACTGAATTAACACAACCCTATAAAAGTATATTCACCCGACCATAGATATCAGAAAGGAGTTTTTTATAATTCTATACACTCGACTAACCTGCATCCTAAAAAGATACGTTTCTCATGTAATATCTTTTTAACCGACTTCAAAAAGGAGGAGGTTCTACGTTCGGCTGATTGTATTTTTTTAAATGTATTTTCACCGATTTCTTGGTTATTATTGTGGACCGATTTTGAAATTGTTTGGATTGAATTGAAGGTTATGCTTCCGAGTTGGTCCCATAGAAATATAGTTATGATCTGATCATGAGCTTCGAAGATACGGAACAGAACTCTTTATAGAATCACAGCAGAACCGTCGTAACAAGTAAAATTGCTTTGTTTATGCGTGTAGTCGATGACTGACTGAAAGATGAGGGAATATATCGAACTAATCTGATGATGAAGCCTGAAGTTAGGCACCGGAACTCTGAAATAAATTAATGTAATCTAACCGTGTTTGGGATTGTTGGAATTGTCATGATATGCACTCTGGCTATAAGGTATTTAAGTATAGCTGAGGGGTACTTTTTAGTGGTGGTAGGTACCATAAATAAAAAGTATAAAATAATAACCATTTTACAAAAAAAAAAATTGTTTCTATAATAGTTTTGTCTTTTTTTTTTATTCCTGATAGGTTTGCGCTTGACCGCTATCTCACCTGATGGAAAGCGACGATGCGGTCGACAATGGAGCAAGCGTTACCTAGAAGTAACCTATTCACTCTTGACTTAAAGATTCGCGGGTTGTAGCCATCAGGAAAGACAGATTCCGGCAAGGAATTCCATTCCTTAGCTGTACGCACAATGAATGTGTTCCCAAAACGTTTTGTGCGTATAGATGGGAGGTCCACCATGTACCGGTGACGCATTGCCGTACGCCTGGTAGTCCGATGATGAAACAGGCTAGGCGGAATTAGCACACTCCCCGAAATGCAACCGGTAGAAAACCGACAGGCTAGCATCTCGGCGTCGATGCCCAAGACTTTGAAGCCTCGACTCAACGAGTACATCATTCCCAATGACTGTCTCTTCGTTATCTAACACCGACTTCCGAAATTAAAGTTATTTTGCACTTTTCAGTGTTTTTTTTTTTTAATTTGAAGTCGGTTGTATTATTTTCTTGTTAATTTTTTTTTATGATATCACAATACCAATCCTTTAGACCTCGGAGGGTGTAGAAACTATATCCCCTCTTATAAACGATTAAGACTTTTTACTCTCTAATGTAGACACGATATATTAGTTCACGCTGTGGTAAAAAGGTTAGCCAGTCAGCAAGTAATAGACTCCCCAGGGTGTGTGCTTAGTAGATACCATTACTCGTAGCAGCTCATTTAAAAGAACACAAGAACTGAAAAAATTGAATTTTAGTGTTATTGGTATATTTAACAACACGCACATTAGGAGAAAGGATATATATTGTCGCAGCTCTACAACTGTAGACTTCGGTAGAGGATCTTCTACTTGAATAAAACTCATGGGAGGTTATCACATTTTACTTATATTATTCTTTAAGTTTCGATATCAGTCTATCGCGCTACAATGGTTATGTTTAAACTGCCAAAGCTAGACATTTTTTTATTGTACTCAATTTTTAAACCTATTCTAGAACTACAAAATCCTAAAAAGCATATTTACAAGTCAGTTCGTTAGCTATAAAAAACCTAACTCATGCGATCTCCTTTCGATATCACAATATCTTAAGCACAACGGGTTCTAATAAGCAGGGAAAAAGGAGAATGAAAATATCAGCAAGTTTTAAATGGTATCGCAGGAGAAGGCAGTCGCGGACTGATCTCTGTAGTGAGTGCTTTTTTTAATGTATTCTGTATTTATTGAATAAAAAAGTATAAAGTATTTAAATAGAGAGGTAGAGAAAATGAAGGATAACCAAGGTTACCGACATAGCCCAAAGAATCGCGAATCATTCATAAGATACATGATCGGATCGATAAACTGCAGGTGAGAAGTTATGCGAGAAGCACAGGTCTTTGTGCTGACACTTTGGTGATGTCCATCGGTAGACTTCTGTTGGTTGAAATGATGATGAAATAGGAAGCAAACCCATTTCAAATTTTGCTGGGAAATCTGAATAAAAGTATAAGCAAATCTGGGAAACAAAACTAGAGGCTCTAGATTTATTTTTATTCTATCAGCTATGATGATATTCGAAAAGTCATTCATTATCATTCGGCACCTCATGGCACGTGGTCTCGTGGCCCCAGCCGCCGAAATCCCGACCCCGATTTCCAGCCACCGTAGGCGTGGGCTTGCGGACTGCGAGCAATGGGTAGCTCGCTGTCTGACCATCCGGTAACCATCCGGACCGAGCTCGAGTCGTCGAGGGCGCGTAGTGCGCCTCAAGATGTCAGCAAAACCGTAGGGGCCTAGCAGGGCCGAAACCTACTGCAGCCATGGTTTGTGCGAAAGAGAATCCCCTGAAACGAAGGCAAAGAAGAAAAATTCACTGGATGATTTGCCATCTAAAAAAATAAATAAAAATGGCACATTTCATAGATCATACCTACATCACTCCCAATCAAGTAATGAAATTTGAATACTTCAAGACGTTTCTTCAGTTCTTGTCGATTGGATGGTCACCCTACATCTAAGGTAATGTCTCGGCGTACATGAGACGCATACGGCCGCTGCACGCCCGCCGCGCCGCCCTGCTAACCTACCTACATTATGCGACTCGATGCGAATACGTAACGTAAACGCACACGTCCACGTCCATTTGCCTTGTATATAACGAGAGTAGTTCTGTTAGGTATGTGAGGTGCTGCGGCTGATAAGAATGTATTGATTGTCGGTTCATGTCTTACACGATATTGTTAAGATGTTTACCGAATTATTATGACAATTTTTGCTGTTGATTTACATTTTATGTAAATGTAAATCACCAGCAAAAATTTACATCTACGAGTATAGATTAAGAAGACTGACAATATAACTAAATGATCACAAATTCATTGTGTAAAAATTTTTATGGGAAATTATAAACCGGTGAAGTCGGGTGAAGTGACTTCTCCAACTTTGGATGGAGCAAGGGAGAGTGTCAGACTATTACTGACTAAAACCCGCCATATAATATGTATGGGTCCCGACTGTTGCAGTTTTGTTTTAATTAAATTGGTTTCTACACTACTTGGTTTCTTTATTTTAAAAATTTAGTTTTTTGTCGTCAACAGCATCGCGGTCGCGCCCAATCACGTATTAGCGTCTATACGAATTGCCACAGACTATAAAAACGAGTTGCACAAATTGTGCTACGGGCGCGTCGTGCTGTCGCCACTTTATATAAATGTATTTGTCACTCATTTTTTTTTAAATTTTTAATTCATCTGTATTTCCTTTTTCTATCCAAATCTATTTGCACACTCCACCGGTTCGGCGTTTTTATGTCGACATCGCCATCGGTCCACGCTGAAAACCAGCGCTGTGAGATCATCGCATTATGCGTGAGGCCGCAGCTCTATGCTGAGCGTTCGGCCGTTTTGCGCGGATGTGACGCATATCTTCCTTATCTATTGATTATGTTTGTTACCTAGTTTTAAGATTGCGTAATTTTGCGTAAATGACCTGATTTTCTTTCTTTCTTTGTTTGTTTCAATTGCTCAACCCCTGCACCAACCGGACCGTCAACCGCTACATCACTATCACAAATAACCTGATTCATTGCTGCTAATTTGTAAAACTGATAACATAAAACACACAGACGCTGAACCGATTCCGTATGCAGAAACAATAGACTGTCGCTGAATAAAAGATTTCACGATCTTTCCACATCGGCAAATGTTTAGGAACACTAGACCAGCACACCCGCGGTCTGAGCTATAAATCAAAAGAATTTCTGAACGGAATAATATCTTATTTCAGTCGAAAGCCTTTCGTCGTACTGGGATTGCAGCAAATGGATGCATTCTGATCCGGATACAAAATTAAGTTAAAGCTACTGTTATTTTCGCGCGTAAAAAAAAATATCGATATTCAATTTATTGGCTCTTTTTTGAGGTGGGAAATCATCCAATGAATTCTCTCGATCTTTATATCAGACTTTTACTGATTAAAATCTTTTGTTTTGTTCCTTCAGTTGCCTTTTGCGTTCCAGGACCACAGGTTTCCCTTTCAGAAGTTAACCCATGGCCCCCGTAGGCTTAAACTCTGTTGGGTCCCTACGGTTTGCTGACATCGTTTTGAGGCGCACGTGGAACACTACGCGCCTTCAATGACTCGGTCTCGGTCTGGACGGTTACCGGATGGCAGGAAGGCGAGCTACCCGTTGCTCGTCGCCCATAAGCCCAAGCCTGAAGTGGCTGGAAGTCGGGGTCGGGGCCCTGGGGGCTGGGGCGTAAGGATGTCCGTTTCCTCCGCCTGCTTCGCTAGCATTACTGCTTCGCAGAAGTAGGTGACCGCCGCCCATTTCTCTTTGCTCCATACCATGGCCTGTACCAGGGCTCGACGCGAGGGGTCACCTCCAACGATTGCCTCCACGAGGACACAGTGGTGCTCCGCCCAAACGGAGCACACCTCCACCGCTTCCTTCGGGCGTTCCGCACAATGGTGATACCCGGACGTTTCTTCAGCATGAATCAGGTGCAGGAACCTCCCAAACTTATCATGACCGGTGAGGACCTGCAGCATGCGGAAGGTGGGGACACCGTGACATCTCTCCAATCACTCCTCAATGATCCTCATTACTATGGCCCCAATTCAATTCATTGGCTATAAAATTAATTCCTTGCATCTATCTAAAGTCTTTTAATGTAAAGCTAAATGTACGAGAATGAATAATTTGATTTTAAAATAAATTTGGTTATTCGATTTTCATTTCGTTTATTCATTTTAACAATTTACATTGTGTCTGAATGTTTTACAAAATAATAAAAATAATAATAGAAAAATGATTAAAAATCACTAAAACATTTCCAATAAAACAAAAAAAAAACATTAGAATAATAAATTAAATTAAATAAAAATCACAATTACACAACAATATCAACACAAAAGAAATAATAATAGATGGTAAAATTAAAAGGTTGTTAAAAATCATTAATTCATTAAAATTGTAAGTTGTCAAAGAAAAAACTATTTTACAAATTGATGATTGATGTGATTAGTTTCAGAGTGAGGATTTTTAATTCATAACATGATTTAAGTGTCCATGGAGTTTCTTGCACGTTCATATCCCTAGAGTCTTTTCTAATTTTCAATTAGTTTAATTTTTTCTGAATGACCATTTCCTTGACGGTAAATGGTGTATTTTTATTTTAAATTGGTATAAACGATTACTTGACTGCGATCTCACCTGATGGCAAGCAGTGATGCAATCATTGATGGTGAGGCGCACTAGTTTATAGAGACTATTCACTCTAGCCTAGACGACACCTAAATTATAGTTGGACGGGAAGACCGCAGCAGGCAAATTGTTCCAGTCCTTCGATCTACGCGGTATAAACGACAAAGCGAAACGCTTAGTCCGGACTGTTGAAGTTTCATCAACGTAAGGTAGAATGGAGATGGCGGAATCAAGTCATGCAATTCCCGCGCACTCTGGCAAGTCCGTTACTCATGTTGACATCAGATTACCTCCTTATGGAGTAAACCTGCAAATAATTTAGTAAAGTGTCGGCACTTTAGTGAACATTTGCGAGTCAGACTGCACTAACACTGGTGTAATTACAGAAACAGCTGCAAACGTACCTGCTTACTACTCTGCGGCAGCAACTCTCGTTAGACACGATTGAGTCTCAGCTCTTCAAGATAATCGAATACGATTAAAATATCGATTTAGAATTCCTGTTTGGCCATGCTTTAATTGCGAAACGTTTGTACGATGTTTGTGATGTGAATTCAAATTTTCTGCCTAGTCGTCATCATTTTATGCTGCAGAAAATCACACTTATTATAAACCTATGTGTATGTTTATGTTTGTCAATACTTTATGCTCGAACAGCTGAACGAATATCGGATGAAACTTGGCATACGGGTAGACCTTGACCTACAAAATAATCTATGTGTATAAAAGGAGAAACTGACTGACTGACATATCAACGCACAGCCGAAACTACTGGGACTAGGAACATGAAATTTTGCACAAAGCTACCTTTTATGACGTAGGGGAGCACTAAGAGAGGATTTTCCAAAATTCCCCCTAAGGGGATGAAACTCGAGTTCAAAGTTTGTATAGAAAAATCTCTTTTAACGCGGGCAAAGCCGCTGGCAGAAGCTAGTATATTATATTCTTAAATTCTATTTAGCCTGTGACATAGCATAGCTAAATTTACACATTTTTCACTGGAGTCATTTTTTATTTTTATTTGAACCTTAGTCTTATATCGTGGGTTTTTACTACAAAAATAAAGAAATATCGTGTAAAATCCTTGCATAAAATAAGGCGAGAATTAAAGATATCGTCCTTTAGCGTTTTTTTTATTTGAAGCGGAAAATCATCTTTTCCTGCTTTAGGGCGGAGCAAGAGAACGTGTCAGACTTTTACTGACTAAAACCACACCTAAGTTCCTTTAGTTGCTCTTTACGGCCCAGGACCCTTTCAATAATCGACCCCTGGCCCCAGTAGGCTTCGGCCCTGCTGGACCCCTCCAGTTTTGCTGTCATGTCTTTGAGGGCCCGTCAATGACTCGGACTAGGTCTTTATACGATGAGCTGAGGGTGAGTTAAACATTGCTCTTAGTTCACAATCCTCCGCCTACGGTGGCCGCAGATTGCTCTGCAATTCCGTTCCGGCTTCTCCTGTCACGGTGGCTAGGGCGTGAGGATGTGATGCTACATAGCCTAAGTTTTAATTGCTGTACTACATAGCTTAAGTTATCATTGCTGTCAAATATAGTGAATGGGATAAAGGTAAAAACCGATATTTTAGATATAACCTAACTAGAACCCAATTGATAAAAAAACCAACGTATTAATTCACCTCTATAGCTTCTACCCACTCTCTTCTATACCCAGCACGAAGATAAGGTACACAGCACGACTTTGTTCACGTGCTCAGAGTGGCGGAGCTCAAGTGGGAGCTGCGTCCCCGTTGCGAACTTCTCCAATATTCGTAGAGAGACACTCGTAACGATTCGTGCCATTTTCAGACCAAACGTATTGTCGGTCGCTGACTGTGAGCGCGCGTTACGCTATAGTTTATCGCTTTTCCATGAATATTAACTTCTTGTTCACACCGAACCGACAATACACTATTACGTTGTCGCTGAGTCTCGGTGACCAATTATGTACTATGTTGCAAGCCTACTCTGTTCACACAAGTTACGTATTCTACGCTGTAGCGTATTATTTGTTTGATGAGAACGCACACTGCAGAGTGAGTCCACGTTCACACTGGGGCTGACAGTAAGCATAGTCACGTCGGTGGCGGACAAAACGTTTGGTGTGAACGATACCTAAAGCGTAGGTTACCTACGTCTGATGCTATTGATTGGGAGTTAAATTCATGCATGTTTTACAAAGATGTTGAAAGGTTGTTGACATCACGTCAGTAATTCCCATAGAGGCGATGAGTATGATAATGGTGGTATGTGGTTACATGTCTCCTACCACCCTATACCTTGAAGTGAGAATTGTCCAATGTTGTACATCTTCAAACTGAAGTGAAAGCATTGACCTATACTATATAACACTGGACAGGCTGTTCCATATATATGTGACAGCTAATTTTTTGTACCCATTTGAAGCGCCACTTGCGAGCGTCCAGAGAACTATTCTTGACTTTAATGCAAATGGTTGCAAAGAAGTGTACAGTACTCTGAAGTATTTTTGCATTTTGAATAAGTTTCGTTCGAATTCCATGCTATTCCTGCTTCACGAATTATATGTTTAAAACCTATGAAAAATGAGGTCATGTGAATATCGTAAGTGGCGCGACATTATTCGTTTTAGTACCTTAAACACTCGCCCCGGCCGACAGCGCCAAAATGGCGACTATCAAACGGGTACAAAAGCACTTTGACGGCCGCCAGTCCAGTGTGGTAAATAGTAGAGGGAATATCATCAAATAATTTTTCCCGCTCTAGGTGGAGTGAGAGGGAGTGTTAAACTTTTACTTACTAAAACCACCTGTGTTCTTGCAGTTGTTCTTTATGTTTCAGGGCCACGGTTTCGAAAAATCCTGCAGCTTTGGAGTTTTTGTGATAGGGACAAAAACTCCAAAGCTGCAGGATTTTATATAATGAAAAAATCAGTACATATGTTGTAACTAGGGTTGCAACGGAACTACGCGTCCTGTATCGTTACTGCGGAAGTTCCACAAGAAATCGTATCTTCGCCTACGACTCCGCCTCCGCAAAATTTTTGCGGAGTTAAAACGGAGTTCTATTTACGTCATAGTCACAGAACAATACCGCGCAAGCCGCGACGCTCGACAACGACTCAGCCGGTCCGATCGCGTGTTGATTGTGAAATGGTCAAGAATCAGTGTGTGCGCGGTGGGAACGTGGTCGAGGTGGGCCGGGCGTATATCAATTTGACATGACAGGTATCAACCTGACGAATTCCATCAATTCGTACGTCCGTCCGTCGTAATATTATAACACCTCCGCCTCCGCTTCCGTTAATTTCCGTAAAATTCTTGTCAATATTCAAAAATGTATACTTATACAAGGAGATAAGGTTATCCTTTTATTATATTCTCATAGTAATTGGATACATGCATCACTCACTTCCTTGTTGTAGGTACCAATCTTGATTAAAATGGTTAGTCTTAAAATGCCGAACCGTTTCGCTGCATGGTCTACCACGAGCGACAGGAAATTTATTAGGTTCACTACAAGATTTATATGGAGGGTAATTGTCGAAGCTAAAAGGAATGGTTTATTGTGAATCTCAAAGGACAAATAATTAATTTCCAGCTAGTATTCTAGCAATGTCGTAGAATACGCCCCGGGTATCGGGAGACGTAGGGTGATTCCCGGTCACTGTAACCACTTGTTTGTGGACGACGAGCAACTTGTAGCTCGCCGTCCGGTCGTCCGGTAAGGACAAAGTCCATGCTCGCCTTAAAGAGATGTCAGCGAAATTGAGGGACCAGTAGAGTCTATTCTGATAACCCTTGAACCTTTCGAGTGCCGTAATTAGAGACACAATAGAAAGACAATGAGCGAGCGAACGCCGGCGTTCGCTTGAGGTTTAATGACTACATTTGTCTAATCAGTACTGCCCGCATATCAATTAAGGCTGTTTCTCTTGCAATCCCTTTTGATTTCGCGTTGTTTATTTGTATATATTTATGTAAGTATGTGTTTATTATTGTGTTAGGTATTTGTTACTTGATTCCGACTGTCTCATGTAGTTCTTTGGCAGTCGTTACAGGTAGTCAGATGCCAGAAAGTTTGACTATCAGTCTATCCAAGGAGTTTCGGGTCGCCCAGTAACTGGGTTGTGGAGTTCTGACAAGCAGGCGCTCGAGGTAAACATAGGTATTCAGAAGAATGCGATTAGTCTGGAAATCGACCTCAAGCTACTTGGGAAGAAGCTAGGGAGATGATTGCTTTTCTGTTTGATTGTTTATCATTAAAGTTGCACCACATCTATGGGATTGTTTAGAAGAGTTTCCACATCCCTGGGATGCAAGGCAGCGAGCGAGGAGGAGTTGCAGGCGGTCGTCTCCTTCTGCGTAGCAGTAATGCTGGCAAAGGAGGAGGCCGCACGTGCACGCGCGAGTCATTGGCCCACGCGCCCCAGCTGCCAAGATTCCGATCCCGATTTCCGGCCAACGTAGGCGTGGGCTTGCGGGCGGCGAGCAATGGGTAGCTAGCCGTCCGACCGTCCGGTAACCGTCCGGACCGAGCCCAATTCGTCGACGGCGCGTAGTGTTCCACGCGCGTCTCAAGGAGATGTCAGCAACCGTAGGGGCCCAGCAGGGTCAAAGCCTACTGGGGCCATGGGTGATGCGAAAGATATCCTCGAGGCCCTGGAACAATGGCAAAGAAGGAACTGGAGTAGGTTTTTAGTCAGTAAAAGTTTGACACGCCCTCCAGCTCCGTCTAAGAGCGGGGGATGTCATTAAATGATTTTCCCAAAAGGAAAAAAAAATCCCTGGAATGCAAAAGTCAACTGAAGAAACACGGGTGAATTTTAGTCAGTAAAAGTCTAACATTCCCTTTCACTCCACCCAGAGCGATACGTATAAGTTATACGATGATTTCTTAGCCAAAAAAACAATCTGAGAACTACTCAGCATGAAGTCATTTTTTCGCACATTATTTTAACTAAATAATCCTATAGGCATCAAAACAGATAAACACACAAATCAACAAACATAAAAGTTCTATCTTTGTACAAAATTAATATAGGAACGAAAAATCTTCATATAACACTAACCGCAGTTTTGATTTCCCGCGGGTGCACCAAAATTTCCCCCAACATTAGCCGAGGCACTTGAAATAATAATGACCATACATTTTAGCTGAATTACTTCACAACTTGGATACGCAATGAATTTTGGAAACGTATTCTTTCAGAATGTATGGTAATTTGTTTTAAGTGATGTAGAAAGTTGTGAAACTTTTGCGGAAAAATAGCGCTGGAGCTCAATTCGGTGGTATAAGTACAATAAGGAGTGAAACGAGTAAGAATCATCACTGTTGCAGCAAGATGTCCACAGCTGGGCATGGGCCTTCCCTAAGTATCACACTACATCGAGCGGTCCTTATCCAGCACTCTCCCTCCGACTTAACCAGGTCCCTTGAGGGAGATTTTTCAACGCGGCGCGTTCAAAGTAAGTTTGAATAAGATACTCGTACTTGGATTCATGGATCAATTTCTTCTCTTTGAAAATGAGTTGTCTTCTCGTAAAAATGTTGGTCGATCAGCAATTCTTGTTTTTTTCAGCGTTATTGGTCCAAGGGCTTTTTTTTTAGGTTGGAAAATCATCTAATGACGAATCCCGCTCTTGAGCGGAGCGGGAGATAGTGTCAGACTTTTACTGACTAAAAACCCACTCCTGAACCTTCGCTGCATTCGTCCCAGGGCCCCGGGTTTCGTTTTCACACTACCAATGGCCCCAGTAGGCTTCGACCCTGCTGGGCTCCTACGATTTGCTGACATCTCCCTGAGGCGCGCGACGACTTGGGCTCGGTCCGGACGGTCGGACTGCGAGCCACCCATTGCTCACCATCCGCAAACCCGCTCCTATGGTGGCCGAAAATCGGGATCGGAATCCCGGCGGCGATTAGGGCGTGAGGACCGTTGCCTCACGCGATCGGCCGCCTCCTTTGCTAGCATTACTGCTTCGCAGTAGGAGGCGACCACCTGCCACTCTCTCTCGCTCCGGACCATGGCCTGTACGAAGGCCCGGCGCGAGAGATCGCCGCCGCTGATCGCTCCCACGAGGACACGGCTTTGATCTGCCCAAGCGGGCCACACCTCCACCGTGTGCTCCACCGTGTCCTGAACCAAGAGCTTAGGATGGGCGTTGATGAGTTAGTGAGTGAGTAGTGACTATGTCTTTTATATTGTATATTGTCCCCCAATTGTGTGTGCCTGATCACATCTAAATCCGTTCAGCCGTTTGAGCGTGAAAAAGTGAGAAATATATCCACGTGTACATACAAACTATCCCTTATATAATATTAGTGTGATTACAAGCCATCAAAAAGGGATAAGTCGGAGGTTTAAAGTTTAAATGCAGTGCTCTAGCTTCTGACGTTTTATAAGTGCCCATGTAGGCCTATGTGAAATAAAAACTTTTGACTTTGACTTTGACTTTAAATGTAGAAACCAACTTTCACGCAGGTGAAGCCACTAGCACAACCTAGTGAATTATAAAAACACACATTCAACAATACTTCAGCAGTTCTACTACTCGGTACAAAGCTGTAATGCCATTAAACCTTCTGTTCAAGTTGTGTGCTTCGATCGAGAAGCGATTTATAGTTTGAAACAATTAATGAGCAGGTGTCAAATGTGCTTCGAAATAGTCCATTGAGAGCTGTTGAAATGAAAGGTCATAATCCAAAGCCAAAGTTATTACAGGAACTGGTCGCCGGCACCAGATGTGCAACTAATGAATTCAATGAATGCTTGGTATTAGAAGTTCATAGATTCGTTGGAAGTGACGCTTAAACTACCCGATGATTTATTTCATTGAGCTAACGGAGAGCCTCTTGCCTGGGCACTAATTGCCTTCGTCAAACTGAAAACCTTTAAACAGACTCAGCACTCAAGTTAGTCTCAGCCAAGATAATCTTCACAGGACGCGGTTCTCGGACGGTCCTGATCCTGAGAGTTTGTGCGGTGTCTCCCCGTAGATCATGTTCCACCTTCAATTTGTGCCACATGTCTGTTACCAGTCTACGTAGGATCTAATGACAGCCTCAGCAAACGCCATTGCTGTGGTCAAATATTGGGTCATATATGGGACTTAATCATGAAAATTTACTATTTCTGCCATCGGCATGCTAAGAAAATGTCATAGAAACATAAACTAAAGCCAACCCGCCTTCGTGAGATAGAATACCTATAGCTTCCTATCACTCCAATAATGTTTTTAAATGAGTCCGCACTTCCTGGGCAGCAGGATTGTTTGAAAGAGTTACCTTGGCCTTGAAATGAAAAGGGCAACTGAAATAAAAAGAACACACAGGTCGGTTTTAGTCGGTAAACATCTGCCACTTCCCGTAGCTCCATCCAGTGGGAGGTAATTTGGTGATTTCCCATAAGAAAGCACTGTTAGCATAATTTGCTACAAATATACAGTTAAACCTATTTATAATTATATAAGTTTAAATTGGTACTTTAGTCAGTTGTATAAACAGACTCTATTAAGAATTCAGAATATACTCGTAAGCTTAGCACTAACTTTAATTGATATGTCTGATGTTCAATTAAGTTAATTAAAGGCATGACTATTGAAGATTCCTCGTACTTAATACTCCTGACGTAAATACAGAATATTGATAGAGTTCATACGATATATTAGTAAATAGGCTAAGTATAATTACAATAAGCGCCATGTTTAGTTAGATATTAATAATGTTTGCGATAAAGAGGAAAACAAACATAAAAACAGTATAAATTGGGTTTTGATTAACTTCAAATATATTCAATTGTACATATAAGTGCGTACGATATAATAAGGTTACGTTATAATATCCAAGGTTTGATAATATACAATGTTTTAAAAATACTAGCAATATTATTTTCACTTATAAGACTTTACGTAAACTAATCTATCATCAAATCACTAGAAAAACTCAACTCTGTTAATCATAACACCAATCTTCTCAATCTCACTGACAATCACATCACCGGCTTGTAGAAATTCTGGGGGATCCCTGTAGACTCCCACACCTCCCGGAGTACCCGTCAGAATGATATCACCAGGCAGCAAAGTGAACAGCTTAGACAACCTCTCGATAACATCAGGAATCTTGTGGATAAATTGATCTGTGTTACTCTTCTGTTTCTGAACTCCATTGACAATGCATCTTATATCTAATGTTTGTGGGTCACCGACTTCATCACTTGTTGTAATGCAAGGACCTATGGGGCAGAATGTATCCATAGCTTTACCAAGCACTAGCTGGCCCATAGCTTTATTCTTATCCCAATCTGTAGCTCCTATATCTTGAGCGATAGTATACCCGAGGATATAATCATAAGCATCTTCTGCTTTGACCTTGGAAGCTGTTTTTCCAATAACGACAGTCAATTCCACTTCACACACAACTTTTTCTGAGATTTCAGGCTTTAGTTTGATTGAATCATTTGGTCCAATGATCGTGCTTGGGAATTTGTTGAAGATAAATGGTATCTCCGGTGGAGGGAAATTCTGTTCTTCACAATGGTCTTTGTAGTTTAGTCCAACACATAGAACTTTGTCTCCTCCGTGTATTGGTGCTTTTATAGTCACTGCTGATATAGGAACAGTTTCTTGATTAATGGCTTGTAGTTTCTTGACCTTTTCAAAGACTCCATTCTTCAGTATTTCAATAAGAGTGCTGGGTATTGTAGGATCAACTTTATTGATATCAACAACATCATCACCAGATAGATATCCGACGCGAATTTCTTTTGGGTTGTCTTTGTAAACAAATTGTACCAGCTTCATTTTTCTTTTACACTAAAAACGTTCAACAATTCTTTTAGTCCGAATAAAAATGTCACTGGGATTAAATAAAATGTTTTGAACGCTGAGATAAATGGTGGCTTTCTCCTAAAGATCTTGTTTAGCAACAAGTGGTGATAGTACTGTCGACTAGTTAAGATAAACGTAGTGTTTTATATGCTGTATCTAGAGTGTTATCTACAATCTTGCTCTCAAGTGGAAATATCAGTTGATAGTGTCAAGTATGATGGATTGACGTAAACAAAACGAAAGAGTTATGTAAGAATGTATATTACGAAGTTTTATCAATTTATCAGGACAGGGTTTGCTGGAAAGAAAACTCGCAAATCTCGAAAAAAAATTGTACCTGAGTAAAGCCGGGGTGGGCAGGTAATTAATTTATATAGCAGTGGATTTAGGTGTCTTGTGTATGTGAGTTTACATGCTTCTGAAAGCATCCATGATACAGTAGTTATTGTTTATAAACTAATATATTGTAATATGACTAATTTATAATTTTACCTAAATCATTTTCTAATTTAATTTTAATGTATTCCATGACAATTTGATTTAGTTCATTAAACCCCGAGCGAACCGGCCGGTTCGCTCGGTCATCGTCTTTCTATTGTGTCTCTAATGACGGTACTCAAAAGATTAATTATTTTATTTTTTAACTGTGTACCAAAGTATCAATAAGAATTTTGCATGCCTTATTGGCGGGACAAAGCAGAAATTGTAACTAAAACAACTTCTTATGAACCTTAGGATCCATAATAAATTATTTGAATTTAGAATTCCTAGGGTAGAGCAACGGTCAAAAAAAAAAAAAAAATAAGAAACTAGCTTACGGACCGTCTACATTTAATTTTGGTATTTGTGTTGGATTTAAAAATTAAAATTTTGCCAATCGGTCTATAAACGACGGAATTCTAAGGTAACACACATAAAAAATAATAAAAAAACATACTTAGAATCGAATTGATAACCTCCTCATTTTTTTGAAGTCAGTTAAAAATAGCTCTTTGCGCAACAAGAATAGCTCTAAATTCTATAAAAGTGTAACTTTTATTCAGTTTTGCCAAAAAAGCATATAAAACTGTCTTGTGATTACTTTTCGGGGAATACTTTATTATTTGATGGTCCTTGAATAAATAACATTACATCACTGATCCCCATGTTATCTATACTTAATATTATAAAGCTGAAGAGTTTGTTTGTTTATTTGTTTATTTATTTGGTTGATTTAAAAAATTCTTTAAGTATAAGATAGCCCATATATTAAGGAAGGGTATAGGCTATAATTAACAGCACGCTATGACTAATATGAGCGGAGTATCGACCAAAAAATATTGCAAAAACGAGGGAAAATTATGAGATTTGAGAGCTTCCGTTGCGTGCACTGCGTAAACCGTTAAAGTTACACAAAAATTATTTACTACAAAATTGATCCCCATTAAAAGTTCTAAAGAAAAGTCTGCATCAGCATATGTCTATCTTTTAAGATTGGCTCATTATAACGTTTCTTATGGTAATCAAATTTTTCCTAGCTAAAATAATGCATTATTTGCGAAGGTGTTTTTATTAACATAATATTAATACTTATAAAATATGTACTATAATCATTTTAAATATTTAATTTTGAACATAATTGCCTTTTACATCATTTGATTTCGATAAATATTTTCGGAGATATCATAGTTTTAAAATAACGCGCTGCGTTATTTATGCGTGTAGACTCACAGCCGCAGCCTTCGCGTCTCGGCTGTCGGGTATCGCTGCGACTCTATTAGGTGGACAAACCGCTCAGTCAACTTTTGAACTGCCTCTGACTATTTTGTTTTGCAGAAAGATAGCGTGTGCTCGATCCGTAAAAAAGGCCCTTTGGGAAAAAAATGCAAAATATCAGTTTAATCATATAGGATGAATGCCAGAGATAAGAAGCTGTAATAAAATCATGGGTTGAATTAATTTCAAGTTTGCTGGTGATTTAACATTGCTAGTTATAGTTAGGGGAACTAGAGCTGACATTGTTGAGTCTTGCGTTGAGGTTGAGAGCACATTTAGAGTGGAGGTAAAAATCCTTCAAAGTTACTTTCGATAACCGATAAGGAAGTACCTTATTGTGAAAATAAAAACAAAATCGAAATTTATCGTGATTTAGATGAAAAAGTTACCAGCATTGAAGATCTAATCTCCAAAGTCTAACCAGATGTAGGCCAAATAGAAAATAAAGACTACCAGTGGATGTGTTAAAGGGCATCAACCACATTTCCAATGATAATGTAATAGATCAAGAAGATGCGATACATTACCATCAAGAATTCCTGAATTCACTAACTCCAAGTGGCCTCCCCCCACATTTGCCCAAATTAAAATGGTTACACCAATTATTTTACTCCAAAAACTAAAAACCAGACTCGGAGTTAAATTTCTTCGCAATATCGTGATCAGTGCCACAGTTTTGACTGGTCCAGTAAGGCAAATAAATCGTAACAGCGTGATGTATCTTAATCAGCCTTCACTTGCAGTTTACAAATATTTCCAATTTCTACGCGAAAGAAGACGCGGACAAGAGCTATTTTATTATTGATATTTAAAAAAAAAACAATCAAAAACATAATAGAAAAATTTCGACTTCTACGCGGACGTCATATTTCTTAGAATAGCAAAATAATTACTTTGAGTAGAAAGAGAATCACTTTCAAGTTATTAATCCTGTGAATAATTAAGTACTTATCCTCGTCTTCAGTATTCTAAGTTCGAATTAAAGCGTTTTAAATGAAGCTATTCTCGAGTTTTGTGAACTTAGTAATATTTTCGTCTAAATTCATCATCGTAAGGTTCTCAGAAATATCATAAAATAAGGTAGCTTTTGGAAAAAAGTTCTGTTTTTTAATAAGAATAAATTCTTAATGCCAGGATCATTATTAAATATTCAGGTTATTGTGTGTTGCGTTGGTCTAAAACCTATAATAAAGGTGAGTGTGTATGTTTTTTGCTTGCTTTTGTGCTTCTTCACACTCGAACGGTCTTCCCGTATGTCCATCCAAATGGACAGCATTGGGATGACACACAAGCCCCTCTAGCCAAGTTACAACCGTTTCGTTTCGATTCTCTTCTCGTTGATCGCCTCGAGTCGGCCACGCCTCATATTCCTTTGTTCTGACCACATAACTGAGCGTTGAGTTGACTTCAGAACAAAGGAAACGCATGCGTGGCCGACTCGAGGCGATCAACGAAAAGATATTCGAACCGAAATGGTTGTAACTTGTCTAGGGGGGAAGGTAGACCGATAATCTGGAGGTTAAGGGGAATCCAATGGATGTGAGATGCACAGGAATGCTCGTTGTGACACTTGGGGAGGTCTATATCCTGCAGTACACGTTTTTCTGATTGGGTTCCGCTGGTGCTCTAATCAATTACATATATAGATCGGTTAACATTGATAATTATAGACCAAATCTATTAATTTTAGTCATTGCCGGTGTACCAGCAGGTAATCCATACAATCCCTAAAAGTTGTATACATTACCTAGGTACATAGTATGTAATGGACATTAATAATAATAATACATAATATATTGCCTGGACGTCCCAGGCATTCTATATATTGCCTAGGTATTATATAGAATACCTGAATTATACAGATTGCCGGTAACATATACACAGAATTAAGAATTAAGTGAAAAAAGTGTGTTAAATAGTCGATGTACAATTAATTTACACATAAGTTACATATATTTAGATAATATTGGTACAGTCACACCAATGTACCAGTACCAATATTACTATAGATTCCTGGGGCCCAAGTATGCTATTTTTATAAATTCGTCATTCTAACACGATTCCATTGTCATTTTGCTAAAAGTTCGTAATCTGTTCATTCATAATGGCGGATCATTGATCGATCAGTGGTCTCGTAATAGAATTGTGTGTAAAATTAAAGGTAATGACTGCACAGTGACGTCTAATGGTAGGTCACTGATCAAAGGAACTGTCAAAATCTTAGAAGATTACCGCATACGTCAGACAAAAATTTGTCATTATGTACGAGATTACCATTCTGTGCCATTTCTTTCAATGGAGTGTCAATGGTTGATCATTGGAAAGTCATAATGACCCCATTATATTAGTAGATTACCAAACTTGTCAAAATCAACAATTATAAAATCAATGATAGAACATTCTGAAACTATTGTTATAGCAGACTTGAGGCCCAGGTTGCCTGGAAGTGATCGCAGAATGCGATAAAGCTGCACATTGTATGTAGGTATGTATGTTTTATAGTTTCCTTTTTGTGTTTATAATGATGTTCAATAAAGTATATTATATCGTCACATGTAAAACAAAGTCTCCGACCGCGTCTGTCTGTCTGTATGAATGCGATAAACCAAAAAACTACGAAAGGATTTACTTGTAGTTTTTACCTATAGACAGAGTAATGAGGAAAATCTAAGTATATAATACATGCATATTAAAGCAGACAAAAACCGAGAATTTCAAAGGTTTCCAACACCTGTGCGAAGCTGGGGCAGGTCGCTAGTAAAGTATATCTATAATATAAAAATGAATCGCAAAATGTGTTGGTAAGCGCATAACTCAACAACGCCTGGACCAATTTGGCCAATTCTTTTTTAAAAATGTTCGTTGAAGTTCAAAGATGGTTTTTGCGGCGAGAAAAATTCGAATAATTGCCGGAAAAACCCTAAAAACAGCCCTTTTCTTTTTCCCATACAAACGTTTTCTAACTAAAACGAGCTTTATTGCTATTGTATAAAGTTCATTGAGCAAGAATATGCGTGTCGAGTTACAAAATGACCAATCTGGAAACATATTCTCTAAACAACTCATTGACATTGGTAATGGCAATTTTCCTATAGACATGTTGACTGGCTGCATTAACATTCCTCAAAGTTTTTGTCAGTTAACTCGATCAAAAGATGAAATTATTCAGAAGATGTTTCCAGATGTTTCTCAAAATTACAGAAACCATGATTGGTTGAGCGAACGAGCTATATTGGCTGCAAAAAACATAGATGTAAATGAATAATGAATTAAATTTAAAAATACAAGAACAAATTACAGGCGAATCGAGGATATATAAATCAGTTGATTCGGCTACTAACCAAGATGATGTAGTGAACTATCCACCAGAATTTTGAAATTGCTGGATTTGCCAGGATTGCCACCTCACAATCTTCAATTAAAGGTTGGATCGGTAGTTATAATGTTGCGAAATATCAACCAACCGCGTCTTTGCAACGGCACATGGTTAGCGATAAAAAAATTACTAAACAACGTGATAGAAGCAACTATACTGAAAGGAAAGTATAAAGGAGAAGACGTACTCATACCGCGCATCCCAATGATTCCGAATGATGTGCCGTTTGACTTTAAACGACTACAGTTTCCAGTTCGACTTGCTTTTGCTATGACCATAAACAAGTCCCAGGGGCAATCATTAAGTGTTTGTGGTATTAATCTGGAAAACCCATGTTTCTCACATGGTCAATTGTATGTTGCCTGTTCCCGTGTTGGAAAACCATCAGATTTGTTTGTCTATGCGCCAGATAATCAAACAAAAACATCGTATATCACAAAGCACTACAATGAAAATAAAACTGATTTTTGTTAATAATTATGATTCATATGATTAACAATAAAGAGATTACTTATTTTTAAATGCTTATATATGTTTTATTTAATTATATTTCTTATTCACAACGCCCTATCACCAGGGTGACGGTTCTTTTTAGGAGAATTTTTTGCCCCGACTATAAAATATGTAGGAACAAAAAAATGACACATTACAAATCATTTTGACAGGCTATATTTGGCAGTACGAAGTCTGCCGGGTCAGCTAGTAATAAATAAATAACACCTATTGTATATATGAGTCAGCCGAAAACTGATTACAGTACTGGCCGTAGTGACCTGTCGCGCCGAGCCCTTGTACAAGCCATAGTCCGGAGGGACGGGGAATAGGCAGCGGTCGCCTCATGCGTGAAGGAACTGATTATTTTACACCCCACCTACCGATACCCTGACTTCGACTACCTGCCACCATAGGCTTGCAGTCCAGTACCCTAACTCAGCCCGAGTCGTCGACGGCGCGTAGTGTCCCACGCGCGCCTCAAAGTGATGCCAGCAAAACCGTGAGGGCCCAGCAGGGCCGAAGCCTACTGGGACCATGGGTCGACTTCTGAAAGTATTACTTGCGGTCCTGGGATGCAAAGGGCAACTGAAGCAACATAGGTGTGGTTTTAGTCAGTAAAAGTACTTCGCCCGCTCCGTCCTAGAGCGAGAGAAGTCATTTGATAATTTTCCACCTCAAAAAAAACCACTCCACTAAGACTACAGTAGCTATGCGCTATTACCAAGCCTATATAACAGTTCTAATTGGCTAAAGTCCTCTCACTAATAATTATTACTAACTAAAGCCTGAAAGCCATCGTCTGAAAGCTAATGCGGCCGAAACTAGTAATTATTGACGAGTTTAATTTAATTACATTTAGTTCGTAGTTTCACATCAGTTATACATGAATCCATCATGGTATTAATTAAGGTAGAACTACACTGGGCACACATGTGCCACGTACGCCGATCTGCGTCGGTCTCCATGCATTTTATATGGCAACTAGACTTGTAGAGCTACACTAAATCCACGCCACGCGACGTCGTTCTATGCTTCTACGTACAAATCAGGCGTGGTCCACGTATGCGTCGGTCTAATGTAGTTCTAGCTTTATTGTTTAGGCCTGGGTAACATTGTGTTGTTAGACCCGTAATGCCTATTGATTAACATCAATTATGTTTTTATTATAATTTAGTTTGATTACATTCGTACGCTCCCTGTTTTTAGAAATCTTTTTTATTTTATTTTATAAACTAATGCTTGACCGCGATCCTACCTGATGGCAAGCAGTTGTGATGAAGCACCAGTGATGCTATCTTTGATGGTGAATCGCACTAGTTTATTAAGAGCCTATTCACTCTAATCTTGAAGACCTAAATCATAATCATCATCCTAATTAAATTTTGATGCTGCTTATGTAATATTATAATATTTTTTGTGTCATTTGTATAGTAGTTAAATATCTAATTCCGAATTATTTGTAATTGTATGTGATAGCATTTTATTATGTTAGTTTCAATAATAATCAATAATAATTAAATTTTTTATTTGTTTTACAATTTGATTAATATTTTCTTTTATGCTATAATTGATAAATTTTATATGTAATACTATGTCATTATTTGTGTCTCAATTATATAAAAATCTTAAATAAATATAAACGTAACAACTTAGGCAAATTAAATTAATTAAACAATTTTGCATGCCGAAAGCAAAATGTATTGGGACTCTCCATAAATTAACACCTTATCTGTTACCTACATTATTGGCAAATAAATGATTTCTATTTCTATTTCTATAAATATATAAACATAAACCTAAATAGCAATCGAACGGCAAGACCGCTGCAAGTAAATTCTTCAATTTTTTCGATTACGCGGTATAAACAACGAGGCGAAACGCTTAGTCCGGACCGTAGGGGGGTTAACAACGTAAGAGAGAAAGGTGATGGTGGAATTAAGTCATGTGATTCCTGCGCACACTCTCCAAAATGCGTCCTGTAAAATACCGAAAGGCTGGCTACCCTACACGTGTGCTCCAGGCTTTGAAGATTGGTGTTAACCGAAGCTCATCATCAATTAGCCTCTTCGCACGCCTTTCCACTGAGTCCAAAGTTGTTAGATGGCATTTTGCAGCACCAGCCCATATGTGGCTGCAGTACTTTACACACGATGGATCAAATTATTGTTCAAGGTTTGTAGCGTTTAACATATTTTTTATTTTTGGGGTGAGAAATCATCAAACAACTTATTCCGCTTTAAGTGAAACGAGAGAGTACACACAATCGCCCATTCCACACACTTCACATAGACTATTAATTAGGCCCTTTCGTACGTAGTAAGAAAAATAATCCATATCTTCTTTTAATTCTTTGCCAAATATATAATTCTTGATCCAGTTAAAAGCATGCAAAATGCAAATAGTGTTAAACCGTTACAACGTTATTTTCATACTTTCGGTGTATCGCAGAGATTATATCGGACAGAGGAACCTCTTTTACTTCTATAAAATTTAAGAAATTCCTAAATGCATTAGGAGTTAAACATGTTGAAAATGCTGTCGCTGCGCCGCAATCAAATGGTCAAGTAGAGAGGTTCAGAAGAACTGTCCTAGCTGGTCTCAGTGCCAAAAACTTTAATAAAGACGAAAAATTGTGGGACGAAGGGGTTTTCGAAATTCAGTGGGGACTAAACAATACTCTTAATAAGTGGAGAGAAAAAACACCAGCTTAGGCATTGTTTGGACAAATCTGTTCATGAAGATGAAAACTAGTCTTCCCTTAAAACTGTTTCATTTGCTGCAAACTGATTGTGTCTGTCTGCAAGCCACAAAACTTTAATAAAGACGAAACATTTTGGGACGAACCCACAATTTTTAACACGAAAGGGCCTAAATAGTCTATGTGAAGTGTGTGGAATGGGCGATCCACTTTTGGTATAGGGTGTAACTCCGCAGACTTTTTGCCAGTGGGACTTTTTGACAGGAATTTACATATTTTTGTATAAAGCTTCTCATTTTGGTAAACCAATATTGACTTTTTATTCTGTCATAAGTTTTCTCAAAACCAAAATGTCCTAACATATCATGATTTTATCCAAGTAAATGCCACCTTTTTCCCTTCAGTACAACCCATTGTACGCCTACCATTTCTGAGCGAAACCTACAAGTTTCAGCAGTGTATAATGAATTGTTTGTCTTTCTGACCAATTATAAATTTGTGAGCACTCATTTACTTTGGTTATCCAGATCTCTATTGATTGGTTTCTTTTAGATGGATCGAATTCAGGAATTACATCAAAGACAGGAAAACGATCGTTGTTCCCATTATCTTTCATGGTCTGAACAACGTCTTTTAACATTTGTGTAAGCAACAATTTGTCACTAACCTGGTTGGCAACTTTACTGTCACCTTGGGAAAGCCTTGTATCGTGGTGGTCGCTCTGCCTTGCACTGGTTCGGCTGCACGCGGCACCAGTGCAGGTGCACCTCACGCTGCTACGACTGCGCTGCATACCGCTCCGGCTCCGGCTGCACCTCGTGCTGCCACAGCTCTGCTGCGCGCCGCTCTGGCTGCGGCTTGCGCTATCACGGCTGCGTTGCGCATGGCCAGGCAGCTTGCGATCAGGAGTCTCCAAGCGTTATTCGATTACTTGACTGATCTTCCATTTGATTGACTGAAATTAAATTTTGTACGCAAGTAAAATGATTTTTTTGTGGGTATATAAAAAAAATAATAATTTTGATTATCATTTGATATTAGATATGTTTCTTTTGTTTTAAAAATAAAGCAAAAAAAAAGTAAAACATCAATAGTCAATCGTAACCTACTAATTAAAATGTAGAAATTGATCAAATACGACAAAGAAAAATAAACGGTACTTTCTTATTGCGCTGTGCTGGGCGTTTGGCAACACTGAGAATACAATACTCTCAGTGCTATCTTACTTCTGAAATGTAAGTAACTTACTTCAAGGTTGCGAAGAAAATAAAGTCTCTGTAGTGGTTTCATAAGCTCTTTTAATAACACAATTACATTTATTCGGTTTAACACACCTTGACAAGTACACGTGTTCACTCTGCGACTGCTCTAGCTTGAGTGCCGTGTTCAAAAGTGAGTCTCCCCTCCTTGACAGCTACGTACTTGCTGTCAACCGATCAGTTTAACAACTATTAATGGAATTACCCTTGGAAATCCGGTTACATTTTGAAAGTATGTTTATGATTAAATGAATAATATCATATAATGATTTAAGTAAATATTACAATAAATTAATAAAAGGCATTGAAATATGCAATTAATATCATCTTTTAATCAATAACTTATTTTATGGTTTATAATTAGGCTAGGCTCTACTGAAACCAGACACCTAAAAACGGAAAAACTATTTTGAAGTCTGATATCGGATAAATATCCGTTTGTACTCAAAGGCAAAAATGCCATGTCTACGACTGATCATAGAGTAGAGAGGAGGATATAAGTATATCAAGTGTCAACACAAATTAAAAAAAAATACTTTAGAATTAACCAGGCATATAAGTTCCTTGGAATAAACTGTTAATCGATTGTAATAACCGATTGATGACCTAGGTACTCATGACTAAAACTTATTTTTTAGCTTTCTCGTCTTTTTGACTTTACTAGGGCTAGCATCTTTGTGTTTTGAAATAGAAAAATATAACAATTTTTTTAAGCCACATCTCAACTTATTACGATTTTGGTCCAGAAATTCCCTTCTTTAATTGATTTTCATTGAATCAAAATGTAAAAAATAAAATGAATAGAAATGAATAAAACTATGGTTTTATTTATTGATAGGCTCGAGTTTAACCAATATAAGATGGAGCACGCTTGCCTAGAAGTAACCTAATCACTCTTAAAGACCCCTAGGTTGTCGTGGTTGTTAGTGTGTTGTTGGTTGCCCCCAGTTAACAAGAAACACAGATTCCGCCAGGGAATTTTGAACGCATTTGGGACATTTTGAAGATTTTCTTGCTAAGTTCCCCTTTGATGATTACACTTTAATTCTAAAGGTGCGAATTGTTTTTCTTACATCCGAGTTATTTTTTTTTTTTTTTAATATGGCAACTTGTTTTTATCATTACTGCTAGTTTCCAGTCTTAAGAGTTGCACGGTACAAAATAAGAAAAACACAAAAAAGAAGGGAAATTAAGTGTGGATAAAACGAAAAATAAAGATTAAAAAGAAAAGGATCAGGTTTCACAGTCACCCGTTTACCTGGAATAATAATATGATACATCCGAGTTTCTAGCGCACTTAATCTAAGAATCGTGGCAAGTGGATTTTTGTAGATTCAGCCTACCCTACCCACATAGTAAAATGCCAAAACTTTATACATTGGATATGGATATCAATTAAATAACTAACAATGTGAGGTTTGAGATATCTTTATTTCCCATAAGTATTTACAATTCACTTACATGAGAAAACTTAAAAAATAATTTATAAAGGTTTATTGGTAGCGTACAGTAACAGTTTTGACTTAATTACAATTTAAAGTGAAGAAATAAATACTTGCATAGTTTAATCCTAAACATACACGGAGTACGATCAACTGGAATTGGAATGTACTAAGGTGCGCTTGGTTTGTTAAAGATGTGTAATTTTAAGTATTTTTTTAATTATTGACATTGCATTTTTAATATCATTTGGTAATTTATTATACAGTGCAGCACCTTCGTACATTACTTATTTTTGTGTATAATTGTATGTCATTTGTATTTCTAAGCCTAATTTTGTGTATTTGATGTTTTTTCATAAAATGTAATTTGTAAAAATAAATTAATAAAAAACCTTTTCCACTATGATTACAGTACACCACAAAAAAAATATACAGTGAAACTAAGCTAATGAATATTTGTTTTAGCCACTGTTCCCCATACTTCTATTAGATAGTCCAAATGAGGTTTTATAAGAGCGTTATATATATTAAAACGTACTTGACGTAGAAGGCATCGAACGACACCTCGTTAGGCACGTGTGAGAGACGTCAATTTAGACTTACCCTTTCTAAATGCGATTCCAGTTCAGGTGGTTATCTAAAATTAGTCTAAGAAATTTTTCGTGGTCAAATTTTTTTATTGTTTGGTTGTTTAAGGTTAGTTGTGAGTTGTGTAATATATATTATGTGTAATGTAATGTTTTAATTACTAAGATTTTTTAAAGTAAAAAGAAATGACAATTTTCTTATCATTTTATCATTACTTATTTTACTATAATCAAATTAACATAAAAATATGAGTTTACATTTAGACACTAGAACAACAATAATTGTATATTTGATTAGATTACTTCTATTATAGTAGAAATTTTTGTGATAGTTTTTGACAGTAAATCAGCCACCTTTATGCCCTTTTCCTTACCAGAGAGCAACTGAATGGTGAAGCTAAAAGCGTTGTTTTTAACAGCTTCACATCTTGATCCCTCGTAGTCACCAATACATTCGCAGACTGGCTTACCTTCCTCGTTTAGGGAACAGTCACCGTTGTTCAGACAATAGCTATGACACGCATAGACTTCACACCTTTCACCGGAATACCCGGCACTACATCTGAAATGTCGATGACGTGAAATAAGGTAAGTTAAAAATTTCTTTTAAGAAAACCAACAACCAGGGGAGATTTAAATTAGTGTTACCTGCATACAGGATGTCCTTCTTTATTGCAACCACAACTGCCTTGAAAGCAGTAGTTCAGACAGCCTGATACCTCGCATCTGTCGCCTACATAATCTCCTTTACACTGACAGATGGGCTCGCACTTTGTATTCGATGAACAGTCACCATTGTTCATACAGTAATTATGACACGCATGGTCTTCCAATTTTTTCTTGGCATAACTGGAATTACGCCCAAAAAAAACGAAAACGTTAAATATTAATATTTTAACATACATAATTAAACAAAAAATAGTGCTAGAAAATATTATATCATATTTTACCTGTATGCAAGTTTAATTTCTGTTGCTGCTGTAAGTTCTGTTTCTGTTGTCTCATCTAGTTCTGTAGTCTCTTCCGTATATACTGACTGATACGTTTCTGCTGTCTGCTCTGTTTCTGTTGTCTCATTTAGTTCTGTAGTCTCTTCCGTATATGATGACTGATACTTTTCTGTTGTCTGCTCTGTTTCTGTTGTCTCATCTAGTTCTGTAGTCTCTTCCGTATATGATGACTGATACGTTTCTGCTGTCATCTCTGTTTCTGTTGTCTCATCTAGTTCTGTAGTTTCTTCCATATATGATGACTGATACGTTTCTGCTGTCTGCTCTGTTTCTGTTGTCTCATCTAGTTCTGTAGTCTCTTCCGTATAAGATGACTGATACGTTTCTGATGTCATTTCTGTTGTCTCATCTAGATCTGTAGTCTCTTCCATATAAGATGAGTGATACGTTTCTGATGTAGTTTCTGTAGTCTCTTCCGTATATACTGACTGATACGTTTCTGCTGTCTGCTCTGTTCCTGTTGTCTGTAGTTCTGTAGTCTCTTCCGTATAAGATGACTGATACGTTTCTGATGTCATTTCTGTTGTCTCATCTAGATCTGTAGTCTCTTCCATATAAGATGAGTGATACGTTTCTGATGTAGTTTCTGTTGTATCATCTAGTTCTGTAGTTTCTTCCATATATGATGACTGATACAGTTCTGCTGCAGATAGCAACAGAAACTGATCAGAATCTGTTTCTGTAGTTTCATCTAGTGCTGTATTCTGTTCCATGTCTGTAGTTTCATCTAGTTCTGTACTCTCTTCCGTATAAGATGACTGATACGTTTCTGATGTCGTTTCTGTTGTCTCATCTAGTTCTGTACTCTCTTCCGTATATGATGACTGATACGTTTCTGATGTCGTTTCTGTTGTCTCATCTAGTTCTGTAGTCTCTTCCGTATAAGATGACTGATACGTATCTGATGTCGTTTCTGTTGTCTCATCTAGTTCTGTAGTCTCTTCCGTATAAGATGACTGATACGTTTCTGATGTCGTTTCTGTTGTCTCATCTAGATATGTAGTCTCTTCCGTATATGATGACTGATACGTTTCTGATGTCGTTTCTGTTGTCTCATCTAGATCTGTAGTCTCTTCCATATAAGATGACTGATACGTTTCTGATGTCGTTTCTGTTGTCTCATCTAGTTCTGTAGTCTCTTCCGTATAAGATGACTGATACGTTTCTGATGTCGTTTCTGTTGTCTCATCTAGATATGTAGTCTCTTCCGTATATGATGACTGATACGTTTCTGATGTCGTTTCTGTTGTCTCATCTAGTTCTGTAGTCTCTTCCGTATAAGATGACTGATACGTTTCTGATGTCGTTTCTGTTGTCTCATCTAGATCTGTAGTCTCTTCCATATAAGATGACTGATACGTTTCTGATGTCGTTTCTGTTGTCTCATCTAGTTCTGTAGTCTCTTCCGTATAAGATGACTGATACGTTTCTGATGTCGTTTCTGTTGTCTCATCTAGATATGTAGTCTCTTCCGTATATGATGACTGATACGTTTCTGATGTCGTTTCTGTTGTCTCATCTAGTTCTGTAGTCTCTTCCGTATATGATGACTGATACGTTTCTGTTGTCTGCTCTGTTTCTGTTACCACATATACCCACTTTGACTGTGCTGTATCTGTTCCCTTTATCAATCTTGATAGTTCTTCGCAGTCCTGGACGCCCTGAACTTGGTCTTGGATTCTATAGTTTGTAGCTATATCGAGTATTGTTCCAGTATAGAAACTAAACAACTCTTTGGGTTTAATAGTATAGATAGTTGCGTTTTTTAGTATTTGCCAAACCTTATTTTGTCTCCCAATACTACTAACCCAGTAGACATAATTTTTTGAAACGGTCAATTTTTTGATAGAACGGTCTTTACTTTGATATATCATTACTTTTTCTTTATTGAAGTTTTCTGCTTTTAAATCTACTTTGTTAAAAAACTTACGCATCCAACCTACGATAAAGTAATTTTTCTGTGTTTGTAGATCAATAGCAAATGTATGTATTCTCAAATTTTCGTAAATAGCCTGTGTCTCAGAACTAAACAGTTTAGCTCTCTGCATGTAAACGGGGCTATGTTTCCGGTTAGTATAGTAATAATTACTCCAGTAAATATACCTGTAAATTAAGTTCGACTATTGCATTAAGAATGAACTGATTTGGAGTTAACATAAACAAAATATTATTGGTAACGTACCCTTTACAGCTATCCACGCCGATATTTACGGGGGTCCGGTCATACATCTTAATTAAAATATTTCCGTAAACATTGCTCTCAGATTCTTGATCCTTTAATGAAATCCAATTAATGCTTTTTTCCTTAGTATCGGTAAAGAAAAGTAAATTTGTAGCTGGGTCAAAAGCCAAATCTTGAATGTTGCTACCGCTTCTTTTAACAAAGCATCTTATGTCCTCGGTAGATAAGTTATAACCACATATAGCATCATGGTCGCGCTGTTTGTCGACAAACAGCATCATGTCGTGTACGTCATCGTACTTTATTGTAGTGATGTTAAGAGACTTGAAATGTACGGTGTTTGTTTTGATTCCATTAGTATAAAATTCTAATACATCTCCTAATGATACGGCCACGTCTGAAACAAGAAAAAAAAGTAAACCAATTTTTTGTTTTTTTTTTATTTGGTGGGAAAATAATCTTATGACAAATCTCGCTCTTGGGCGGAGCGTGAGATAGTGTCAGACTTAAAAATAATGTAGAAATTAATGTAGAAATTTAATTTAATGTAGAAATACTTTTTTTTTCAAGCTTTGTGAATGTGATGTACCATGGAGCAGTTTTATTAGGTTACAACTTTGACATTACGAGCATGGCAGTTGAGAGTTTGTCATGCTCACTCAAATGTCTCGCTGATAGTGGCACGTGAAAATGGTTGAGCTGAGTGGAACTGATGCACGCGTCATGCTTGTGAACGGGTGCCGTCAGTTGAGACTGGTCATCTCTTAGCTGCCATTGGCTTAAATTAATTTCTATTTTTTAATCTTTTTTTTTAATTTAATTATTATTACTTATCTACATTGTGCTCACCTATTAGAAGCAACAAGAAATATGCTACCAAGATTTATGTAACTCATAATATGATTTAAAAGAGTGTCCATGGAGTTTCTTGCACGTTCTTCTCCATAGAGATCTACGCTTTGGCACGTGCAATTTAGCTTAACTTGTTTTTTTTTTGACTAACCGGCATTTTGACAATTCAAAAGTGCCTGTAATTGGTCTATTTGAAATAAACGTTTCTGATTTCTGATTTCTGCGCAAACCTATTAATAATAAAAAAAAAAAACATTATGTTTATTGCAAACTGGGGACATTTAGGGACCATCAGCTATACTTTAATAAATTTTGGTACTTTAATAAATTGGGCTTGCTAGGCATGCGTTCAGTAACACAAACTTTTGCACTGTCAACAACTGCTTACTATGTCTTGGGTTTGTGCTTTAGTCTTTTAAAAAAAGAAAAAAACTAGCGACGCAATCAAGATTTATATAGTTACAAGAAATAGGGACCATTATTTCAACCAGGTTTAAGACTGGCTAAACTGGCCTCTTCTTTCATGGGGTACTGTTTGAAATGTTACAATAAAATACCTCTACAAATATTAGAACTCAATGAAACGAAAATTAAAATCTTGTATTAAACGCACACTATGCAGGCAAGCATATTAAAAGTTGGAAGATTATATTCAAGATAAAAATGCTTGGCTCAATGCTGGTCCAGCTCTACTACCACCGGGGTGTACAAATTGATTAGTTTGGAAATTATTATTATTATTTTTATGTTTTTTTTTTTGATATTGTAAAATATTATAAGTATTGTATAATAGAGAAGCATTTTTTTCAAAGTTTGTAAATGCGAGTACCATGGAGCTATTTTATGGTTTTTTGTGTTACTATTGGATTTGTTTGACATAAATGAGCATGGCAGTTGAGAGTTTGTCATGCTCACTCAAATGTCTTACTGATGGTAGCGCGTGTGTTGGATCATTCGATTCCCTTCAAAATGGTTGAGCTGAGTGGTGCTAATATTAGCTAGTTGCTATTAAATACCTATTTAATACCTATATTTAGTTTTTATTTTTACTTTATTTACATTGTTCTTACATGATAGTAACAAGAAACATGTAACAGAGATATTTGTGATTACAAAACATGATTGATGACTGGTCATCTCTTAGCTGCCATTGGCTTAAATTAATTTCTATTTTTTAATCTTTTTTTTTAATTTAATTATTATTACTTATCTACATTGTGCTCACCTATTAGAAGCAACAAGAAATATGCTACCAAGATTTATGTAACTCATAATATGATTTAAAAGAGTGTCCATGTAGTTTCTTGCAAATTCTTCTCCATAGAGATCTACGCTTTGGAATGTGCAATTAGCATCATTTTTTTCTGACTGACTGACTTCTTAACATTTCAAAAGTGCCTGTAAATGGTTTATTTGAAATAAAATTCTCTGAATCTTGAATCTTATCAAGAATTTAAATGTTTTAATCCTATAATAATATAATATAAAATAATACCTATTTTAAAAATAGTTAAAATAATAATATTAATATTCCAACAACTTTCACACAACGCTGTCTAGTCCCAAACTAAGCAGAGCTTGTGGTATGATTACTAGACAATGTTTATCAGTTGTCTAGTAACTACTTAGTTATTATTACTACTACTACTTTTATATTTCTAAATACATACATATATTATAGATAAATTACACCCAGACACAGGGCGAATGATCGTGCTTATCACACAAACATTTGACTTGGGTGGGAAACGAAACCACGACCTCCAGCATAGCAGTCAGGGCCTGTAACCACTAAACAGACAGGTCAGTCAAAATCGATTCCGTAGCTGATTCTGAACATACTACTCTCAGGTTGTGCGTTTATTATGTCATACGTTGTATATCATACTATCTGAACCAGCGAACTTCGTACAGCCTACAGTCAATGAATGTATTTATATATATACTTTATTGTACACCAAGATAATATATGATACATATGAGCCTTATATAAAAAAAAAAACATACAAAAATAAAATGTATTTACGACGGATCGCTTGAGATCAATGTATTTGTCAGTTGTTTCAAATTTTTCGATCAATTTGGATATTTTGTATTTTCTTTTTAAGTAAATTTTGCCAATATTTTAATAGTTATTCTAATTTTTGGGGCAGATACAAATCCAAAAAAGCAAAGATTATTAAAATCGGTCCAGCCATTCTTGAGTTATAAATGGTGTTACTGACACATTTTTTTAATTACTACAAATATTTAAAGGGCTTATTAAAAAAAGGTCTTGTTATTATTTAAGTACAGTCTTAATAAATCAAATTCATAAACATTTTCGTGGACAATTTTGGGATATCGTTTTTTTTCTCCTTTTAGCAATACAAATATGATCAGTAACGGGTACGGATAGAACCCCATTTTTTGTACCAATTAAAAAATAAGGGTGCTTAGAAGAAGAAGAACATGTATAGCCCTTTTGATTACGAACAATCATAATCTGTGAATCAATTTTAAATATTAATTAAACAGCATATCAGTCAACATCTAAAGGCCAAAAAAAATGGGAAGACGCATCGTTGGAAGGCCTCCGCAAGGTGGACCGATGACCTGGTGAGGATCGCGGGAATCCGATGTATGTGAGACGCACAGGACCGTTCGTTGTGGTGACACTTGGGGGTGGCCTATGCCCAACCGTGGACGTTTTTCGGCTGAAAGAATGATGATTACGATGATGACTTACCCCAGGAGTGGGTCAACCCCACGTAAAACGTTATCAACGCTAGCACATACTGTGTTCGACACATTTTACACTTTTTGTATTTCAGAAATACCCCCTAAATTTTTCCACATGATATGTCCACCTTTAGTGATGACTTCTACGATATTAAAGTAGAGCGTAGGATTTATGAATTTATAATGTAGCTGTCTCTTATCTAAAACCACAGGCATTTGTACCTACATTTCTGATACTATACTGGTTTCCTGCAAAATGACGATAGCAGTCATATATCTATAATATCCGGACGTACATACCACCATAGATTGGGCACGCCATAATTATGGCGGGAAGGAGTGGCTGGAAAGACCTCACGGCGTCCTCACATTCCACATGACGCAAGTTCTCACCGAACACGATCAGTTTGGGAAGTTCCTGCACCTGATTCGTGCGAAAATAACGCCCGGGTGCAACTGTGTGGACCGCTCGGAGGACCGGTGGAGCACACGGTAGAGGTGTGCCCCGCTTAGGCAGAGCACCGCCGTGTCATCGTAGGGGAGATCGGCGGCATCAAGCTCTCACGCCAGGCCTTGGTACAGGCCATGGTTCAAAGCGAGGAGGAGTGGCAGGCGGTCGCTTCCTTCTGCGAAGCAATAACGCTAGCAAAGGAGGAAGCCGCACGTGCACGCGAGGGAGCGGCCTCCACGCTCCAGCCGACAGGATCCCGATCTCGATTTCCGGCCACCGTAAATCGAATAAGAGCATTGGTGGCCCTGTGGTAACGGCCCCGACTTACTAGTGTACTATTACTATTAGTGTAGGTTCGAACCCAGCCACCTCATCATCATCATTTCAGCCGAAAGACGTCCACTGTTGGACATAGGCCTCCCCCAAGCGTCGCGACAACGACCGATCCTGTGCGTCTCGCATCCACCGCATTCCCGCGACTCTCACCAGGTCGTCGGTCCCCTGGGGCTAACGCTGGGTCCAACGCTGCGTTATGCGGTGCGCGCTCGCCACTCTAGAACCTTTAGGCCCCATCGACCACCCGTTTTACGAGTAATGTGTCCTGCTCACTGCCACTTGCATATTGCATAGTTTGGCGATTCTTCGAGCTATGTCGGCGACCTTGGTTCTACTGCGGATATCTTCATTCCTGATGCGATATTGCCCATAGGTATTCCGAAATCATAAATAAAAATATAACAGAAAAAATGTTACTATTTTTTATTTTTATTATTTTTTTATATTATTTATAAATATGACAAATATGTCATGTTTATGATTTCGTGATTTTAGAGGAGTTTATTATCAACGCTTTGTTGCTACGTATTGTGTTAGGTATGTCATGTAGGCGGCGTTGATTGTTCGCAATATCTATCGTGGCCTTGAAACAAAAAAAGTATGTGTATTTTTTTTTTTTAATATGTATTTTAAGAAATACTCATAATATATAAATGTAAAATATTTTATTTTCTCATTGATATAAACTAGTGGTTGACTGCGATCCCACCTGATGGTAAGCAGTGATGCAATCGTTGATGGTGAGGAAACCTATTCACTCTAGCCTTAAAGACCCCTAAATTATAATCGGACAGGAAGACCACAGCAGGCTAATTGTTCCAGTACGTCGATGTACGCGGTATAAACGACGAAGCGTATCACTTAGTCTAGACCGTAGAAGTTTCAATAACGTAAGGGTCGATACTCGCCATAGGTCGGGTTGTTCGATGGTAGAAAGGAGAAGACGGAATCAAGTCATGAAATTCCCGCACACACTCTAAAATGCATCCTCTGAAATGCCGAAAGGCTGGATACGGACCACGTGTTCAAAGTTTTACAGATTGAACTTAACCAAATCTGGATCACCAATTAGCCTCTTCGTACGGCTTTCCACCGAGTCCATAGCTGGTAGATGGCATTTTGCAGCATCAGTCAACCAGCAGCTTACCTACAGAAAATAAATCAACGAAATAATAATAATATTATTAATTATTTCACTGTAAGTCTTCCGTTACAAAATTCCGAACTCAGGAAAACATTTACAAATGCTTTGTAACCAACAAATATTATCAAGGTGTTGAATTTGAAACAAATTTCGATTGTTACACACTAAAACATCACTACATAGGTACTGCAGTTACAAACTAACTAAATATTTTCCACTAGTTTCAAATGCAAACAATAGGTAATTCGCAGTTAATGAGAAAATAATAGCGTTTGTGGCAATAATTATCTCGTTATCAAGTAATTAAATTGTGATCGGCTATGTGTGTGCATTTACTAAAACACAAAGCTTTGTGAATGCCATGAACACTGTTTTAAACTAATTATTACGATATGTAATTAGTTCTTGATTTTCTGTTTCATCTGTTTTAATAAGCCCGGGGCTTTAAATGCCTTATTAACTTGGTTTGTTGTGTGGTAACGTTGTTTTGGATTTTCATTTGGTTAAGTAAGATAATAAAGTAAAAAATAATACATTATAAAAAAATTAAAAGAAAAAAAGAACAATCCATTAAAATTATCTAAAGAGCCTCTACGAGTTGACTTCGGCCCCTTGTACCAGAAAGATCCAGGACCTCAGGTTCCTGAGATGTATAAATACATTATAATATAAGTGGCGAAAGTTTGTGATTGCAGCCGAGGAAGAATTCGCCCGGGCCGCAGGTGTTATGAATCCGAGTTCTACAATGATAAATTTCCACGTATATCAAATGATGTTTTTCAATACACTTACGAAGAATTAAATAAATGGGAGTTGACCGGTACCCGTGATAGCCGTGAACTTAGCAGATCATTTTCTAGCAGAGCATGAAAAGTGAGAGTTATACTCGCATGTAGCATAATTCTGGAGTTACTGAACTTTTTAGAAAAAGTTTTGGTGGTTTTCCTGGAAAAAATATAATATAAAAACACTAGCACATTGCCAGCGGCTTCGCCCACGTGAAAGTAAAGTTTTCCGTACAAATTTCATACCCCTATTTCATTCCTTTATGGGATGAATTTTGAAAAATCCTTTCTTAGTGCTCACCTACGTCATAAAAGGAAACCTTGTGCAAAATTTTACACTCCTAGTCCCAGTAGTTTCGGCTGTGAGTTGATATGTCAGTCAGTCAATAAGTTTATATATATAGACTAGCGTCTGCCAGCGGCTTCGCCCGCGTAAATATAGGTTTTTCCACACAAACTTTGGACCCCCGTTTCATCCCCTTAGGGGGTGAATTTTGGAAAATCCTCTCTTAGTGCTCGCCTACGTCATAAAAGGAAGCCTTGTGCAGAATTTCATTTTCCTAGTCCCAGTAGTTTCGGCTGTGCGATGATAAATATGTAGATAGAGGATCGTTAGCAGATTAATTTTTCCAAAAGCAAATTTTAGAAGTGCTTTAGGTGCACAAAGGTGAGTCCTATAGTTCCTAATTACCTTTAGTAATAGTTCTGTCAATTAGAGCTCACAAAAAAATAAAGCAATTCCAATTAATAACAGGAATTATTAAATAATATTCATGAAACTGGCGATAATTACGCAATACGACGGTTAACACAAATAATTCTGTCCATGATTAGTAGTTCAGATGATAATTAAACAAAAAAGAATTAAATATAACGGTAATCAATTTCAAGTATCAACAAGGCTTGATTGAAGATGTAGATTAGCAGCAAGCATGAATATTTTAAGTGTTCAAGATAAAAAAAAAAAAAAACATATGAAACCCAGAAACTCGACTCAAATAACAGCAGAGCATGTTTGAAGACGTCAATTAGGAAAAATCATGAATATTATCAATGTTCAAGTTTAAAAAAAATCATAAGAAACTTCTAGAAGAACCCTGAATCGGAAACTCATCTTTTTTTATATAGCTGGTTGGTTTATGAAAATATGTGAAAAGTAGACCCAGAACTTCGATTCAAGTATCGGCAGAGCATGCCAGTTACGATAAATACAAGAAATAGTGGCGGGGTCGAGATCACACACTTTTCCGCACTAGTACTGAAAGCGGTAGGGATAAAAGTGAGTTTTCGAGTAAGTGTATTGAAAAATAATTAATATAATATAATAATAATAATATAATAATATTCCACAACTATCACACAACGCCATCTAGTCCCAAGCTAAGCAGAGCTTGTGTTATGGGTACTAGACAACTGATAAACATACTTATATATTTCTAAATACATACATATATAGATAAATAACACCCAGACACAGAACAAATGATCGTGCTAATCACACAAACATTTGTCCTGGGTGGGAATCGAACCCACGACCTCCGGCATAGCAGTCAGGGCCACTAACCACTAGACCAACAGGTCAGTCAAAATTCACTAACTACTACTCGTATTTAAGAGAGTTTTATATAAAAATCGAAAGCGCAAAGGGTTCCGAACGAACCATATTTCACGTTTTTTTTAAACCTTTCAGAAAACCGAAGACTTGCGGTTCAGTAGTCATTTTTCATCTATGATATTAAACGATAATTTTTAATCAAAAAAAGAAAGTCCAGAAGCACCAAAATTAAACATCGATGAGTATTGATGGTCACCCTACTGCTCCAGTAATACATGTATAGAGATACCATGGACTTCAATATATTACTTGGATTCATGGCACCCGCGGCGGCTAGATTTACGTGCAGTGCCCGTAATAACGTCGTGTGTTCAAATACATTTGTATGGTAATTGGCGATCTATGGGCGTGGTCATATCTATGTACACAATGGTGGATGCTGGACAGATTGTAATGATGATGGATGTTGTAACGTAACTAGATGGTTTTTTGTTATCGCCTCGTGTTTGACTACTAGAGACTAATACTACTATCGAATACGTTAATTGCCAAGAAGTAATCAGCCCCCCTAGCCAAATTACAACCGTTTCGTTTTGATTCTCTTTTCTTTGATCGCCTTGAGTCGGCCACGTCTCCTATTCCTTTGTTCTGATCACGTGACTGAGCGTTGAGATGACGTAGAATCGGAAAGAAACGGTTGTAACTTGGCTAGGGGGGGGGGGCTGTTCAGCGATCTAGTGAGGGTCGCGGATTTCTGATGGATGCGAGACGCACAGATCCGCTCGTTATGGCGACACTTGGGGGAGGACTAAGTCCAACAGTGGCTGAAATGATGATGATGATGATGATGACTCTATTCGGCGGCTATTATTATTTTAGCCACGAGTTCCGCATTATCAGGCATTACAAAATAAAGAAACCTAATCTTTTTTTCATGATTCGCGTTTGACCACTATCTCACCTGTTGGTAAGCGATGATGTGATCGACGATGGAGAACGCTTGCCTAGAAGTAATCTATTTAATCTTTTTGGGACGCAGATGGAAGATATTCTGCCTGTCCCCTTTTATGTGTTTTGCGATGAGGTGATGATTGGAGCGGGAAGTAAAAATCCAGCTTACGGTGTTCAATGTGTATTTAAAAAAAAATGTGATATAAAATAATAGTAGGCAGATGTAGTCAATCATAACTAACTTGAAAGATTAGACTAATTATAATATGGTAAATAATCTGGTCTGTGTTTCCCGACGGTTCAGAGGGAAGAAGGCGAGAGACGCTAAGGGTAGCGCCCCGCAAAACATTCCTTGCCTCGTGCTACCAACTAACTTAACAATATTGAATTAAATATTAACATGCAACACTAAATCTAAGGTGCATTCACATATACAACATGTGACGCCACACTCTTGACTTGATGACCTCCAGGTTGTAGTTTTCACAAAACATAGAATCCAGCAAGGAATACCACCTGTTTCGTATTTGCAACGTATGTTTAACTGATTGTTTCAGAAGTAGGGACATGCATTTCGAGTTCTTCTTATATGATATGGAACGGAACGCCTCATAGGATCACAGCAGAATTGTTGTAACAAGTAAAATCGCTTTCTTTATAAGTGTAGTCGATGACTGACTGAAAGAAGGGGGGGGGGGGGGGGATATATCGAATTGATCGGATGATGAAGCCAGAAGGTAGGCCTAGGCTTGGCTTATTGGAATTGATGTGCAATGTTTTAATGATTTATGAGCACTATTTAAGTTTGGCTGAGGGGTGCATTTTGTTTTTTGCTAGTTGTGGTACCACAAATAAAAAATGTAAAATAAAAAATATTTTACCAAAAAAATACAACCGACTTCGACATACTTAAAAAAATACTAAAAAGTGCAAAATAACTTTAATTTCGGAAGTTGGTGTTAAATAACGAAGAGACCACTATTGTTGTTAAATATTGCAATATTTAACAACAGTATTGCAATAAAAAAAGACTAAAAAGTGCAAAAAAATATTTTGCGTTTTTTAGTGTTTTTTTAGTACATTGAAGTCGGTTGTATTTTTTTATATATTTTATTTTTATTTTTTGGAGAGGTGCAGAGAATGTTATGTTATGGTATGTTGATTGGACCTACTGTTATCTATTTATTGCAAATTAATTACTTCTTATTTATGGTTTAAGATTTATTTGTTCTTTCTTTTTGTTGTTTTGTTTGTTTTTATCATTTTAATGTTGATTTTTAATTCATTTTTATTTTTAAAATGATTAATTTTCAGATTTGTTTAAATAATATAATGTTGATAATGTTAATGATTTGTATTGTGTGATTTATGTTATTTTTTATTATATAGTAATATAATAATGACTCTCTGCATGTTTTGGTTTCGACTTTTAGTGCAGAAAGTACCTATCATGAAATAAATAAATAAAGGAAAACTGAAGGAACACAGGTGGGTTTTAGGCCGTAAAAGTCTGAATATTTTTCTCGCTCCAACCAGGTCGGGAAAAGATACTTGATGATTGTAGAAAGTACTTTATTTTAATGATTAAAACAGTATATATCTATGTAATAATAAAATCTGAAAACAAATAATTCTATAAATGTTGCCATACAAAAATAAAGTGGGCACAAAAGTATCTAAGTAGCATTCGTTGAATTTTCATGTCACTCAGTTATGTAATATTTAATATTTATGAAGGAACGATAGGCGTATCCACATCAAAAATAATGAATAAAAATATTTTTATACAGAAAGTGTTAAGATTTTTCTGTTCCAAATCGTAAATAGATTTAGTCAGGCCTCGAGGAGCTACATAATATCATGAATGACATGAAGACATACATTACACATACATTATACATTATATTTATGCATGATTTTACTCTTCAATATCAAATCCTAATATAATATCGCACTAATATTATAAAAAAGAAAGTTTGGATGTATGAATTTAGTCCATATCATGTTTGTTGTTACATTACGCTCAAACGGCTGAATAGGTTTGGATGAAACTTATCACACGCGTAGATCATGTCCTGGGATAGGACGTAGGATATTTTTTTTCCCAGGAGTATGTTCGCTTGGGATAAATTTAGCACACGCGTAGATCATGTCCTGGGATAGGACGAAGGATATTATTATCCCAGGAGCATGTTCGCTTGGGATAAATTTAGCACACACGTAGACCATGTCCTGGGATAGGACGAAGGATATTATCCCAGGAGTATGTTCGCTTGGATACATTTTTACATTCACGCGGTAGGGTGTTTCATGTTTTTAAATTTTCGATTTGTGACTTTACTCGAATTCTTGATACCACTCATGCACAGTGTTCCTACATCAAAAATTACTATAATCGGTTAATATTTAGAGATTGCACACATAAAGTTTTCTCATACAGTTAGTACGTCATTAGTGTAGATAACTGCCCTAATATTAATATTTTTTATAAGCTTATCTTAGCTACGAGTATTATCAGGGTTATGTTAGGTGTTTCCTTGCGTGATTGAATTGGCAATCAGTATATCAACAGGAGATCCAAGGTTAGGGCTGCAGGAACGTTTGGAAGAGTTACTGTGGCCCTAGAACGCAAAGGGCCAATTAAGAAACATAGGTGAGTTTTAGACAGTAATACTCAGACATATAAAGCGATTCTCACTTCACCCTAGAACGAGGAGTGATGCGAAAGTGACCCCCGGGGCCCTGGAAAAAAAAATGGCAAAGAAGGAACAGGACTGGGTTTTTATTCAGTAAAAGTCGGACACTATCTCGCGCTCCGCCCAAGAGCGGGGGTTGTCATTAGATGATTTTACCACCCAAAAAAAAAAAAAACATTAGAACGAGGAAAATAAATAAATTTATTTCCAAAATAATTTCCATGCTAAACATGTTACTTTTCTTGTTCCCATTCACTGAAACTCTTCCGTTCAAACAATGAGACGTTCGATTTCTCTCAATTCATCGCACAATAAGTGGCACATTTTTTCAGGGCGCCTGCAGCGGATATTGGATTTTATGCTCTCGTCTAGTCCATGCGGTTGTGTGCCTGGTAATACGATTTTTTTTAGAAACTTAAAACTATGTTGACTCCCTTGTACAGAACCAAAGATGAGCTACGTAAACTTATTAAATTAAGAATTACTGACTCTTCTGTAGGGCGAATGATTCAAGATTGGAACAATTTGCCTGCAGCGATCTTCCCATTCGATTATAATTTAGGTGTTTTCAAGGAAGAGTGAATAGACTCTTATAAACTAGTGCGATTCATCATTGACGATTGAATCACTGCTTACCAACGGGTGGGATCGCAGTCAAGTACCGGCTTATATTATTAAAAAAAATTTATAGAAATGAAGAATACAATTATACATAACATATTTTAAAAGTTTGTTCGTAATTATTTTTAACACGATCTACGTTTGACGTTATAGTTTTATCTATTTTGTGTTGATTGTTTTAATCCTTGAAAACTTGGCCGGCCATCCCTTTGAGCGATAAAATTGGTGGTTTAAAATTTTATAATATTTCGTCAAAATATACCTATTATAGTTTTTATTTTGTTTCTATTTAAAAAAGAATCTGTTTACTTAGTGTCGCCGCACATAGGCCACATGCTACAGCCACAAACGCCACCACGAGAAGCTAGAAGGAAGGCCACAAAGGAAGCCTTAATGGCCTGCGCAGACGACGGACTTTTCTCCACGGCGCGCGGGGAAAAATTACGCTCCGCGAATAAAAAGTCCGCCGCGGATTTACCGCGAACTCAACGCACACGGTGTGCGTGTTTATCGTCGTGCATACGTACGTCACTCTCGAGCGCACAACGCGGACTAAAGTCCGCCATATGCGTTGCTTCGCCTAGTCACAAGAGTTCTATTTTTTTCGGGAACTCCCCAGTACTTTTGTCCGGTCCGCTCTGCATGTCTTCGGTTTTTCGGGGGACTTTTTGTACGCGATACTTTTAATCCCTTGTTTACTAGATACAGTTTTAAGCGATCTATTTTAGCGAACAAAAATCCGTCGTCTGCGCAGGCATTTATAAATACAACATTAGTTATAGTATAACATACTGTAAGCGAGCTTATGCTACCTCCACTTTGTCACATAAGCCTTTGAAAGGTTTCAGACAAGTGTTTCTGTTATAATGAAAATAAACTATGAATGTTTTGAACAAAAAACTAAAAAAAAATATGCGAAACCCGAAACACGTGTCTAGTATTTTTATGTAAAAAATCTATGTACAAAATTTCATAACTGTATCATGAAAAATCATAAAGTTACAAGCTTGTTATGTTACCTGGTGGTCCACACAAGTACTTGGTCTCCGGGCCATTCGGGGTTGTTTTGCTCCTGCACCCAGCTATGCGCTGGCGCCTAATGCCCGCTATGACCTGTCGTGACCAGTGTTGTACTTAGTGTCGGTATCCAAGTTGTGACCTTTTTTAAATATTTTTGGGAAAAAATATAACATGGTGTAAAAATTATTGGAATCGATTCAGTTACTGATTCTAAACAAACTATATTCAGGTTTCGTATACACTAAAAATAAGGTTGCATATTCTGGCAAGAATCTTATTCCGTTACGTTTCTATTGAAATCAAATCATAGATTTATTTAAGACTTATCCAGTAAAGACCTCTGAAAAATCTACTATTTTGCGAGAACTGGCCTTTCATAATGTAACTCTTAAATTAAAGAAAATATAACTATAGAAACCATGGAAAGAAAAGAAGTTTCATCATTCAAAATCTTGATTAAATGTTTAATCATGATTTTGATTGATTAAACTTTTTCCAAAAACTTTTGAGGTTTTAAAATACGTATAGTCTGTAACAAGTTTTTTGGAATATTTGAGTGAATGACCTAGTATTGCTTTTTTATCAAATTTTGCGTTGGATAGATAAAAGCTTGTTAGTTTTTAAACTTTTATGAATAAGCGATATTCTATTATATGACGAGTATATTCTATTCTAAACCATACTCAGATTGGCGATAGACAGGTCAGGAAGAGGGCCTCTTATGAGCCCTGAACAACGATAGCTTGGACTCTGTTCCCGATATCGGTGGGCCTCATTTTATATATTAAAAAAAATATAATTAATATGTACAAAATTATGCTCAATAAATAATAATAATAATAATATTCCACAACTATCACACAACGTCGTCTAGTCCCAAGCTAAGCAGAGCTTGTGTAATGGGTACTAGACAAATGATAAACATACTTATATGTTTCTAAATACATACATATATAGATAAATTACACCCAGACACAGAACAAATGATCGTGCTCATTACACAAACATTTGTCCTAGTGGGGAACCACTAGACCAACAGGCCAGTCAAAAAAAATGGAATAATAATAATTTATTTTCAGTAACTTTACGACTTCTACAATATATATCTTACACAGGGGTCTCCACTAACTACACTAAGACTATACACTCAAAATTTTGTAAGCAATTTGCATGAAGAGTTGGTAAAAAAACAAGCCTAAGTGTCTCGCTAAGTCATAATACAGGCCCGTTCGTATGGAAGTGGGAATCGGTGTTAAAATGAAAAACGACGGTGCACATGACTGTGTCGACGGGGAATAAATTGGGGACTTTTATACCCCACGGATAGGCTTTCCGGATAGAAAAAAGAAATATGAGTTCTTTGTCTATCGCTTTTGGGTCGATCGATAGTGTTGTTGAAATCGGAAGTTGGATAAGTTAATCTTTAGCTTGTTTTAGGCTTAAGCTGGTTAAAACGGATATTACATTAGACCGACGCACATGTGGGCCACGCCTGAATTGTACGTAGTGTGGCGTCGTGTGGCGTGGATCCAATGTAGCTCTACAAGTCTAGTTGCCATATAAAATGTAAGTAGCCCCACGTGTGCTCAATATAGATCTACCTTAATACTACATGCCTGTGCTTTGAACAGTGAGGTTTTAGTATAAAGACAGAATTATCGTACCGAAATAGTAGCGGCTGGCAGGGTGAGCATATTCAGACTGAATTAATTTTAAACTTATCTACATTTATAGATGACAGCAGTGGTGGTCCCGTAGTAATTGATCCGACTTACGAGTTGTAGGTCTGGTGGTGGCAAACATAGCTAGGCGCATTACTTTTAGTAATTTATTTCATCACCTCTGTTTTTAAAACGGTGAAGGAAAACATTGTGTGAAATGTATGTCCTAGAACTAAAAAAAAACGAAGATATGAGATATTCACCAATCCGCACTGGGCCCGCGTGATTCCCTCTTCTAGAGTGGAGGCCTTAATCCCAGCTGAGTACCATAAAAAAACCATAGTAAAGCTTGAAAGGCTCAAAAAGTCAAGCAGCCATGTTCGTTTTGTCAGCGTTCCTGCCAGCGGCCGCCGACGCCGATTTTGTCAGCGGTCGCCCACGGCACCTTCGCAGCGCTGTCGGCCGCTTCCATTCCGTTGTGTTTTTTGGCTCTTACTTTTCTAAATGTAAATGTTAAATTTGATCCTGAGAGGCATTATCGAAAGGTGTAATAATACATATCTAAAATCAACCAGTACGGTTTCTGGCAAAGAATATAGATTTTTCAAATAATCAGTTATGTAGTTTTAGACGCGACCTCTGGCGGGAGAAGTTTAAGCCTCCTGATGATTTTATCGAGCCGTCGGCGAGCCTGTTTCCTGGACATGACATTGCCAACCTGGAAAATTTTAAACAGACTCCACACCCAGGTTGGGTGCAGCAAAGACAATCTCCACAAATGGGGGTTCTCGGACGGTTCCGATCTTCAGTTCTTGTGCGACGTCTCTCCGCAGACCATGTTACACCTTACATCCTGTATCAACTGCCTTGTTTCCTGCTCGCGTAGGGAACTAATGACAGCATCAGTAGACGGCATCGCCGAGGCCGAATACTGGGTCAGGCAAGGAATTTAGTTTTGCTGGTAGCCAAAACTACAATACTTGTAAAATCCTCAGCTCCATTTTACCGAGATCGCGCCTGTTTCAATTATTTCACATATTGTCCAGTTGCGCAGATATTTGAGATACAAAACTACACCAATTTTACATCACAACATCCACTAGGAATCAATTTGCGAATAATTAAAACAGCCACTGAACTTCATACGAAGAAATCCCGCCTAAACTCGTACTAAAACTTAATCTAAATAAAAGTATTTCTATTCTCTTTGTTACCGTGCGACCACCAGGCTCGGGGACGTTAGGCGGAAATTATTTACCACAGTGCGGTGACTGAAATCACATTTATATACATATGTGTGGTTTGTGCTACGATAACATTGCTTTTAATTTTTTTTTTATTCTTTGTAGGTTCACGATTAACCGCTCCGATGTATTTTAAATGTAAATACGTGGGACACTCAGAAAGTTTTGAGAAGCTGAAAAACTAACTTCTATGGATAAAATATTTTTATTAAATTTTTTCAAAGAACTAAGTATCCACCTCCAGCCTCTATACAAAGTTTCATGCGTCTGAACCAATTTTCGAAACATTTGTTCCAGTCCACCATAGACAACTTTTCCACGGCCTTCTCGAACGCTGCTAACGCGTCTTCCGGCGATGTAAACTGTATCCCTTTCGGCTGATTTTTTATTTTAGGGAATAAAAAGAAGTCACATGGTGCCTTACCAAGGTTGTAAGGAGGGTTTCCCAAGACTCTGACTGGTGTGGTGTCCAGGAAGTCGCTCGTGTTGAGCGCTGAGTGCGCGGGCGCGTTGTCATGGTGAAGCAGTACCCCGTGGAGCCCGGTGTTCGGTTGCTTGTTGCTCATTGCAGACCAAACTTCTGGCAAGCATTTTGTGGTATACCATTCGGCGTTGATGCTGCTTTGGTCTCGTAATAGAATTGAAATCAGATACCCCGTCAAAGTGAAGAAACTAGCGATCAAAATTTTCCTTGCGCTTCTCGATCGCTCCACTTTCGTAGGCGTTAGTTCGTTTTGAAACAGCCAAAATGTCGACTGACGCTTTGTTTCTGGGTCGTATTGATAAATCCAGGATTCGTCACCTGTCACAATGTCGTTAGCGTCACGGCACCACTCCACTCGGGCCTGCTTCTGAGCTTCGGTGAGGTTGTGTGGCACCTAGCGGTAAACTATCCTCCTCATGCGAAGGTGCTCGAGTAGAATCTTGTGAACGTTTTCCGAACCAATCTGCAGTGTATGCTGATTCTCTTCGTATGTAATTCGCCTGTTTTCTTGAATTAAATTTTTTGCTGCCAGCACACTTTCTTCCACGACAGCCGTCGTAGAACGACCACTCCTTAGTTCATTCCCCAAAGAAAGGTGACCGCACTTGAACTCGCTATACCGGCGGTAGATGGTTGCTTTTGAAAGTCCTTCGTCCATAAAAGCAATTTGAAGTCGATCAAATGACTCATCAGGTTTTAAGCTACATTTAAAATCGCAGACGTTTTAGTTTGCAAAAGCTGCATTATTCCTCAATGACTTAAGCCATATTTTATGCACGCTTTCAAAGCCACGTGCAAAAGCTAGAAAGTAATAATTCTATTAGCAAATACTGTTCTGAAATGGAAAGTAAAAATATAGAGACAAAGGAATAAGAGCTCGATATCGGATTAAACGCTAAAAGTATTTTAAAAAAGCCACAGAGAAATAAGAACGGCTATTAATTAAGTTAACCACTGCATTTCTCGGTCATTGAAGTGTATAAAACCGCATTATAGGTTCTTTAATGTTAAATTGACAATGGATGCACAATTCTGGAACGTACTGTTTTACACTAATCGTTTCATCATCGACATTTTAGTCGAAAGACGTTCTGTTGGGCATAGGCATCCCCCAAGTGTCGCCAAAACGACCGGTCCTGTGCTTCTCGCATCCGTCAGATTTCCGTGACCCTCATCAAGACATCGGTCCACCTTGTTGGAAGCCTGTATTAAAAATTAGTGGTGTATATTTATTAAAAAATATGATTTTCAAACGTAACAAGTACCTATTTATTTATGGAATTATAAATTATTTAAATTAACAACCCTCTCACGAACTGAGAGGGTTGTCTAACCCTATTGAATAGCTAATTCATGAAAAAAATATTTAATATGCCAAGGTTTTTTTTTTAGGTTGGAAATCATCTAATGACATTTCCCGCCCTTCGTGTCCGACTTTTACTAAAACCCACTCCTGTTCCTTTTTGCCTTCGTTCCAGGGCTCCGGGGTTCTCTTTCGTATAGAACGAAAGAAAAAATGTTTATTTTGACCCAATAGACGCACAATGAAATACAGCAATCTGTCGGGCCATGTGTAAACCGGGCCTAACTGTGCTGCACCATAGACACTAGACAATAAACACAGTTGTCTGATGTCTACAGCTTAGTCTGTGGTTGTCTATTGTCGATTGCACCACAAAGTACCCTGATTGCACCGACCGACAGAGACTGACATAACATAATACTCGTATAAACATAAACAATAATCTAAGAAAAACAAATATCACCCATGGCCCCAGTAGGCTTCGACCCTGCTGGGCCCCTACGGTTGCTGACATTTCCTTGAGGCGCGCGTGGAACACTACGCGCCTTCGACGACTTGGGCTCGGACGGCGAGCTACCCAGTGCTCGTCGTTACCTCGCTCGTGCGGCGACCGCCTGCCAACTGCCGAATTGAACGGGTTGTGTTGATGATTTAAATGGTACTCAGTAAAGTCATATTTGTGTTTGTCCTCTATCTAAGGCGGAACTAGATGAAGTTCGTCTTTGATTCTATATTTTTAAAGTAAATGCAATCGACTGCTAATAACCCCCATTGAATAGGTGCGCTCCATTGCAAGTCGAGGGAGCGCTTACTAGGGACGTAACTTTAACTTATACAGCATGTAACACAATAAACGGACAACTAACGAACGGCGAGTATACACCCTTACGTTATTGAAACCTCTACGGTCCGGACCAAGCGTTTCGCCTCGTCGTTTATACCGCGAACATCGAAGGACTGGAACAACTTCCCTGCTGTGGTCTTCCCGTCTGATTATAATTTATGTTTCTTTAAGGCTAGAGAGAATAGGCTCTTAATAAACTAGTGCGCCTCACCATCGACAATTGCATCACTACTTACTATCAGGTGATCGCAGTCAAGCACTAGTTTATAAAAATTAAAAAAAAAAACTAGCTCCAGCCTCAGCTTCAGACCTAGCTCCAGTCGTAGCCTTTTCGATCGACTCGCCACTCAACATCCAAGCCGATTAGTTACCACGTTAGCCGGACGTAAGCCGCTCACATTATTAGATACGTGAAAATGATTCGTTTCTCCTATAGCTTTAATTGAATTGAGTTTTAAAATCAATTACTATTGTTGTTTGTATTTTTTTTAAACTTTCAACATTACACTTTTTATTTTTTCTTGATAGGTTCGCGCTTGACCGCTATCCGATGGATGCAAGACGCATAGGACCGGTTATTGTGGCGACACTTGGGGAGGACTATGTCCAACAGTGGACGTCTTACGGCTGAAAATGATGACGAATAACCACTATCTCACCTGATGGAAAGCGACGATGCGGTCGACAATGGAGTGCATGTACCTAGAAGCAACCTATTCACTTTATTAAGCCGGGTCGTGGGGCTCTATGACCGCGGTCCCAAATTCCACCTATAATATATTTATTTTTTTAAATAAGTAATTTGGGACCACAAGGAAAACGAAAACTAAACTGAACAAAAAAAAACTGTGTTAATTTTATTTGTGGACCCAAAAAACTAGATTTATAAAAAAATATATATATAGTTTTTTTTTTTTTTTTCGGTGGGAAAATCATCTTATGACATCCCCCGCCCTTGGGTGGGGCGGGAGATAGTGTCAGACTTTTACTGACTAAAAACCCACTCCTGTTCCTTCGTTGCCTTCGTCCCAGGACCCCGGGTTTCGTTTTCACACTACCCATGGCCCCAGTAGGCTTCGACCCTGCTGGGCCCCTACGATTTGCTGACATCTCCCTGAGGCGCGCGTGGAACAATACGCGCCGTCGACGACTTGGGCTCGGTCCGGACGGTTACCGGACGGTCGGACGGCAGGCTACCCATTGCTCGCCATCCGCAAGCCCGCGCCTACGGTGGCCGGAAATCGGGATCGGAATCCCGGCGGCGATTTGGGCGTGAGGACCGTTGCCTCACACGATCAGCCGCCTCCTTTGCTAGCATTACTGCTTCGCATAAGGAAGCGACCGCCTGCCACTCCTCCTCGCTACGGACCATGGCCTGTACCAAGGCCCGACGCGAGAGATCGCCGCCGCCGATCGCCCCCACGAGGACACGGCGTTGCTCTGCCCAAGCGGGGCACACCTCCACCGTATGCTCCACCGTGTCCTCCGGGAGGTCCACACAGTGGCGAAACCCGGGCGTCGCTTCCGCACGAATCCGGTGCAGGAACTTCCCGAACTTACCGTGTTCGGTGAGAACCTGCGTCATACAGTAGGTTAGGACGCCGTGAGGTCTTTCCAACCACGCCTCAAAGAGCCACTTACCGCCATAATTGTGGCGTGCCCAATATATATATAGATGGAAGTTTTGATCGCTGTCCTGATCAAAAGACCTAGAGCTTCACGACCCATTAAACCTACTTTATCAAATAAAATAAAAAAACAATTGTTTTTTTTACTAATGTATAACTAAGTTAAACACACAAGGATTGATGCAAGGTTAAACATGAGACAAGACATTAAAAATTCAAACTCAGCTTCTGAGGCGCGTTTTCACGATTGTTAGAGATCGCTTGAAAGCGTGCCAGCCCCTAGCTAAGTTGATAATCTGCAATCGTTAACGCTAGTCGAAAACTAATAAAATGTATGGGAATGAAATCATCTCAACGTTAAGTCACGTGGTCAGAACAAACGAATAGAAAATTCGTAGCTAAGTTCACATCGTTCAAAATGATAGAATGAATTGTTATCGTTTCTACAAAGTTCAATGCTACAGCCTTTGTTATTGTAGAACGAGCGGCCGACTCAGGCGCGTCAACATGGCTACCAACTTATCGTTTTCTACAATTGCTGACACCGAGGCTTTACCGATTGGAGAACGGAATTCGTCACGAAACGGTTGTAACTTGGCTAGAGGGGCTGAGCTGCGAAGGATGACATTTGTGAACCAGTGGTTAGGTCAGGATGGTCACAGAAACAAGGGTACTTCAAATAACAAACAAGTTTTTATCCAAATATTCGAACAGCGTTATTTTCTTACAATAAAATTTCCTTGACAACGGTAACCAAGGAGTGTAATTTAAAAAAAATTGTCAACACATCGGCTTTTATATCTTACACGAATAAATTACTATTAATGTAGAACTGAATTATCTAATAAAATGGCTAATTCAATATTAATTTTTAAGAATAATATTAGTAACGTGCGATTTTTAAATTCCCGCGACGCCGCGACTGAAAACCCCGCGGCATCGGTTGAAATACTGCTTTGAATACTGGAATACTGCAATAGTAAATGCGAGATTGAGACGCCTGCGCGCACGTTTGAGAGACAAAACTTTCTTATTGTTTCAATGTGTGAACTGTCTAAGGGATGTTTTCTGCTAATACAGTGTACTGGCAAATGAAATAAACGTTGTTAAGCTAAATATTTATAAAATAATCGTGCATATACTCATTGTACACCTACTTAATTAAATGTTTTATTATTACACTATCTATACAATATACTTAATAAATCTGTAGAAGTTTTTAGTTGTGGGCACATCACGTAAAATGTACGAAGTCGATGTAGACAAATTTTATACATTAAAATTGTGTGTAACTTGATATATTACTTAGGCTTTGTTTTATCGCAATCGGTTGACCATATCGAAAGATATACTAGATTCATTGACTGTAAGGCGGTACGAAGTTCGCCGGGTCAGCTATATTAATATATTATTAATATCTATATTAATAATTATATTGCTTTCTAAATTATTGATAATTATATAAAAAATTTCCTACTTCATTATTTAATGCACCGGAAGCTGAGAAGCGAAAGGTGCCATAATGTTTTATTTTTAATTAATCGGGTTATTTCAACAGACCAAGACGTCACAAAATGATTCCATTAAATACTATAAAATAGATTTTAGTTTAATAAGGAGTTTTCAAGTTGAACTGGTATATGCAGGACTCGAGGTCGATAACACCTTTTTTAACAGTAATTTTCCCATGTTTTCAGTTTCTGATTTCGTAAATAAATGCGTATATATAATTATGTATTTGTAAATTTTTATACATCTATAAAAGTGAATCATTTCTGAGACACCCAGTATAACAGTCCTAGTCTGTAGAAGTTTAATTCAAGATTTTTTTATGGTATACAATATTTTAGTTCAATTTCAATAATTTGAAACGCTGAAATACGCAATTGCCATAGTGATCGTAATGTCATAAAACAGTAAACAAATGTGTGTCTCTCACATGTCACTCGTTCATTTCAAAAAAATGATTTTAAATGTCTTTTAACATACATGAAATACGGATATTTATTCGTTTTATTGATAAAACTAGCACTTTGCCCGCGACTACGTCCGCGCACATCGCGTTTGGACTTCAACCCTTAACACACTTCGAAACTCTTTAAGTTTGGAAGTGTTTTAAGGGTTAGATTTAGAAACTGTAGTCTTTTGAATTCAAAAGGAAGATCGTTTGGGATTAATGGAATACGCGGTATGAACACTGTTTCTCCCTGGGCAGACCCGGTTAAAATAATAACCTCAACAATATTGCGATGCAATGCTTTTACTTGCATCCTAGTACCATTACATAACTTCGGAGGCTTCAAGTTCCTAAGCAACATCACGGGTGTGCCCACACGCAGTGCAAGTATATGGTATGGAAGGCCGGCTGGATTAATAGTGTTCAGTAACTCAACCGGATAGTGGACTGCTTCGTCTGCATTTACCACCGTGTCTATTGAACTATACACTATAGGCGTCAATATAGCTCTTTCGAAATTTTTTCAATCATCTCTTCGACTGTACTTACTACCGCGCATAATTTTTCAGGTATGACTATAACCCCATCTAATTCTTGGTACTTGCCGTTTCCTAATTGGAGTAAAAGGTCTGAAAATTCTCCTGCAGAAACGTCTCCTCTGAGATGTACTCTCATATTTTTCGTTAATTTAAGAATTTTGGTATAGGGCCATAAGTGAGATCTTTTAATGCATGCTTTCATTTCATCCACTCGTGTCCCTTTTGGTGTCGTTTTTAACTGGTAACGTTTGGCGAAAAAAAAACTCCTGCCAGCAATACTGTCATACCACCCATTAAGTTGTCGTTGCTTCGTATGTCCTGTAGACTTCTATTTCATTCTTAAATAGCTCTTTTGTGCGCCATTGTGCTTTCGTCCCAGACTATTATTTTTGCTTTACGCAACAATTGGGCAAGATTACTTTGCTTGGAAATGTTGCACATTGGCGTCTCTACATTTGATAAATTAAGGAGCAATTTCAAAGCAGAGTGTGCAGTTCGACCACCTTGCAATAACTAATAATGTGCGGCGGTGTCCCAGAAGACGCGACCGCCAAAGCGATTCCGCAAGTACTTCTTACTTTTGCTAAAATTAATTTGTTAAGGTATGTTTTACCAGTCCCACCTGGTGCATCTAAAAAGAACATTTGAACTGGAAACAATTTTTCTTTAATTTTTTCCACCGAGGGTTGCACGTGAAGGTGACAATAAGTCTGGGCGACCATAATGACGTACATAAGTCATAGTGACCTGAGTTCGCTCGTGCATGTATATCGGCCCACCGGTGAAAAAGGACGGTAATACCACTATTTGACCCAGCTGATGAGCGTCAACATCTTGTCTACCATGGCGTCCTTAAGGTGGATATAGTTATCGGAGCGTAACTTTGCCTGATTATTTCTAATGAAATTCAGTCTCTCAGTTTTTGCGTACTAATCTACCAAATATTGGCTAAAATGAGCATCAAAGTGAAGATGGTAATTTTCCTAATTTTCCCTGACCATGGTGTAGTATGAATAAAAGCTCGATGCTGACACTGTCTTTTTCTAAAGTAATTTTGTTTCCGGGTCTCGCTGTGGAATAGCAATTGAATAACCGTCTTCTCCGTGGCTGAACATTACAGGATATTGCAATGCATCGTATGAGCGATGTATTTCACTAATTATATCGCGACGCTCGAACTGTTGATCTAATAACACCAAAGCAACTTAATTCATTTGTGTGGTGGTTGTTTTTCGGCATGTATAACTGACTTGAAAGTTTTACAGGAGGAAGGAATTCCGCCAATGGTACTCTTCATGTCCCTGATATAAGGATTGACTTCGATCAACATTTTTTGCAGTTGTTTTATTAAATTTGGTTTTAATTGCGGGAAATTACAGCATCTTAAATTTGCTTCTCTTTCATCTTCACCCACGATAAATTTGTAAAAGCTGAGCTGTTTGACCGGGTTCTGACAATAAACTGCCAATTAAACTTGATAAACTTGTCCCTTGTACTTTGACGTTTGACATATATCCATCTCCACCAACTTGTTTCCCACCAAACGACGTCATTTGGAAACTATTGTTGTATTTACGAATGTTCGAAAAAAAATGTTTGTGATCAGGATGGAGATCCATTATCAAACTGTAAAGGGGTTCGGGAGGTGTACTCAATAATTTGAGTTAAACTTTATCGCTGCTGCAACACATCTCAGGAGTTTTGTCCTTCCATTTAAACGCATTACACCAACAACATTTATGATTCATATCATCAATTGAAACTACATTATCAAATTCGTAATTTATTTCAGGTTTATACATTCCTAAAAGATACTTGATCTTCCATGGCCGTGTAACAACACGCATATTGAAGCGGGACTGCGCTGCTCTGTGTACTTCAGGATGCGCTTGCTGGTAATTTTCAGCGGCTATTTTTCATTTGGCATTTCGGTGTGTTTTTTTTTTTTGATAATTGAATACAGCTTTCCAGTGTGCCAAAGAATTATTTTCTGAGTATATTTTCTGAGCTCGTCTAACTTGAATCTTCCTTGTTTTGTCTGTACATCTGGTCCTCTTTTTTGTGATGCCGTCATGGACTGTAAAGGAATGTCCGTAGAAATTACTGAATATGAATCTAAGGAATTTAGGGACACAATATCAGGTACTTCACCATGTTTCGTTTTCTTCACATTTATGTTTTCCTCGTCAAAATTATCAACGCTTGTAGGATTAAGTTCTTCATGTGAACAGTAAGCATCGAAATGACCATTTGAAACATTTTGTGTAAAGCGAAGACGTTTTATCGGGTAACCTGGAGTACCTGCATTTACATACAATTCACCGTTACGATAAACTTCGAAAATACCATACCAACTAAATCTTACATCCAGTTACTTATCTTAATTTTATTATTATTCAAAATGTTACGTAAGACTGTTTAAAAAATATTGTTTTGTAATTAACTTTATGTTTTCGTTTGTACTAATTTGTGTCAGTAGATGTCGTTGTACGTATATAAATCACATAATTGATACGTTATTATAGGATTAGGTTATCACAATGGAAAAAGAATAAGATATTTTATACAAACATGGATGATAACATTTCACCAATACAGGGATGAATGTTGTATTATTGTTTGAGAAAGTATTATATTAAATTATTATTTTTACCCACATTTTTGAGTAAAATAAACCACTGTGTAAAATCTTTCCGTAAAATAAATAATCGCTATTTGCTCTGTTAGAGCTTGTTTTTCTAATTTCTAACACCGAGTTGCAAGTAAATTAGGATGCGCAGTAAGACTTCAAAAATCCTGAATACGATAAAGAACACTTGACTCGACCCTAAACCGTAATTTGAGGGTAGTTTTGGAAAATGACTAATGCGTATCTTTATTATTTATTTAAAAGTATATTCGTGCAAAGTTTCAAGTTTATTAACCCAAGAAATAAGATTCTCCCATACAAACTTTAACACCCCCTAAATCTTGCACTGGGGGGTTGTACTGAAAAAAAAATATCGTAAACTTTATAACTAATTTAGGTGAATATTTGTACTAAATTTTGAGTTAATTGGCCCACGAAAAAAAAAATTGCATACATACGAAATCCCCCTTAGGGGCTGAATTTTGGAAAATCCTTTCTTAGTGCTCGCCTACGTTATAAAAGGAAGCCTTGTGCAAAATTTCACGCTCCTAGTCCCAGTAGTTTCGGCTGTGCGTTGATATGTCAGTCAGTCAGTTTCCCCTTTTATATATATAGATTATTCATGGACTTTAGGATTTTTGGAAGCAGTAAAAACATATCTACCGAGATCACAATGATAGTAGCGAAATTGCTTGTTTTGAACCCGAAATAATTCTGTTTTGCCGAGTTGTGACATTGACAGATAAAAAGACAATATATGTAACAGTGTGATTGGTAATAGAATGTATAGCAAAGCATAGCATAGTCGGCCTTATAATGTTCCCACTGTTGGGACTCAGGCCTCCTCTCTAGGAGAGGGAATGGGCCGTAATCCACCACGCGGGCCCAGTGCGGGTTGGTGGATGTCACATGTCTTCGAATTTTTGTTTCTAGGACATGCCGGTTTCCTCACGATGTTTTCCTTCACCGTTTTGAGAGCAGTGGTGATGAAATAAATTACACAAAGTAATGCGCCTGGCTGGGTTTGAACCCGCGACCTACAACTCCGTAAGTCGAGGCCATTACCACTCGGCCACCACTGCTCTCATAGACTGCTAATAGAATGTAATGGACATAAAATAAAACACAATACTGTCAGAGTAACCTATTAGAAATCAAGTTTTATTAAAAAGAAATCAGGTTGGATAATTAGTCGCAGGGTTGCGGATGACGAGTAATGGGTAGCTCGCCGTCTGGTCGTCTGGTAAATATCGAGCCCGAGGCGTCGCCGGCCACGCACACCTTAATAAGATGTCAGCAAAACAGAAGTGGCCCAGCAGGGCCGACAATTTGCCTGCTGCTGTCTTCCCGTCCAACTATAATTTGGGTGCCTTCAAGGCTAGAGTGAATAGGCTCTTAATAAACTAGTGCGCCTCACCATCAATGATTGCATCACTGCTTACCATCAGGTGGGATCGCAGTCAAGCACTGGTTTAAAGCGAATAAAAAAAAAAAAAAATGTCCGCTAGGGAAAGAGTTATCGAGGTTCTGGAAAGTAAAGTATGACGTTACGCATTTAAGTGGAAGATGCTGGAGCGGCAACATGGCATCCTCACCGACATGACAAGTTCGGGAGGTTCCTGTATCAGATTCAGGCGGAAGCAACGCCCGGGTGTCATCATTGTGTAGACCACCCAGAGGACACGGTTGAGGTGTGCCCCGCTTGGGCGGAGCACCGCCGTGTCCTCGTGGAGGCAATTGGCGACAGCGACCTTTCGCGTCGGGCCCTAGTTCAGGCTATGGTCCGGAGCGAGGAGGAATGGCAGGCGGTCGCTTCCTTCTGCGAAGCAGTAATGCTAGCAAAGGAGGCTGCAGGCGTGAGGGAACGAAGGCCCTCACTTCCTAGCCGTCATAATTCCGACCCGACTACCAGCCACGGTAGACGCGGGCTTGCGGACGTCGAACATCGGGTAGCTCGCCGTCCGGCTGTTTGGTAATTAACCGGACCGAGCCCAGTCGTCAACAGCGCGTAGTGATCCTCGCGCTCCTCAAAGATTCAAAGATTCAAAGATTCAAAAGCATTTATTTCAAATAAACCATTTACAGGCACTTTTGAAGTGTCAAAAAGGCAGTTAGTCAAAAAAAAAAATGATGCTAATTGCACATTCCAAAGCGTAGATCTCTATGGAGAAGAATGTGCAAAAAACTCCATGGACACTCTTTTCAATCATGTTTTGTAATTACAAATATCTCTGTTACATGTTTCTTGTCGTTATCATGTGAAAACAATGTAAATACAGTAAAAATAAAAACTAAATATAGATATTAAAATAGCAACTGGCAGCTAAGAGATGACCAGTCTCAACTGACAGCGCCCGTTCACGAACATGACGCTAATATTAGCACCACTCAGCTCAACCATTTTGAAGGGAACCGAATGATCGGATTACGCTTGATCCGATATCGGGGATTACGCTTGACTCAAGGCTACAATGGGGTCCTCATTTAACATCTCTTGCAGGACGGCTTAGCTCAGCTGCATATGCTGTTAGAAAAATCCGCCAATTTACGGATGTTGATACCGCTAGACTAGTCTATTTTAGTTATTTTCATAGTATCATGTCATACGGTATCTTACTATGGGGACGGGCTGCAGACATTGACTCAATTTTTATACTACAGAAAAGAGCTATCAGAGCTATTTACAATCTTCGCCGGTGCGATTCTCTAAGGGAACTGTTTAAGGATATTAACATCATGACGGTGCCTTGTCAATATATTTATGAAAACATCATGTACGTTAGAAAAAATCTTCATCTTTTTAGCAAAAGAGGCGATAGACATAATTATGTTACAAGAAATAGGGACCAATTAGTTCAACCAGGTTTTAGACTGGCTAAAGTGGCCTCTTCTTTCATGGGGTACTGTTTGAAATGTTATAATAAAATACCTCCACAAATATTAGAACTCAATGAAACGAAATTTAAATCTTGTATTAAACGCACACTATGCAGGCAAGCATATTATAAGTTGGAGGATTATATTCAAGATAAAAATGCTTGGCTCAATGCTGGTCCAGCTCCTCTACCACCGAGGTATACAAATTGATTAGTTTGGAAATTATTATTATTATTTTTTAATGCTTTTTTTTTTGGGAATTGTAAAATATTATAAGTATTGTATAATGTAGAAGCATTTATTTTCAAAGTTTGTAAATGTGAGTACCATGGAGCTATTTTATGGTTTTTTATGTTACTATTGGACTTGTTTGACATAAATGAGCACGGCAGTTGAGAGTTTGTCATGCTCACTTAAATGTCTCACTGATGGTGGCGCATGTGTTGGATCATTCGGTTCCCTTCAAAATGGTGGAGCTGAGTGGTGCTAATATTAGCGTCATGTTCGTGAACGGGCGCTGTCAGTTGAGACTGGTCATCTCTTAGCTGCCAGTTGCTATTTTAATATCTATATTTAGTTTTTATTTTTACTGTATTTACATTGTTCTCACATGATAACGACAAGAAACATGTAACAGTGATATTTGTAATTACAAAACATGATTGAAAAGAGTGTCCATGGAGTTTCTTGCACATTCTTCTCCATAGAGATCTACGCTTTGGAATGTGCAATTAGCATCATTTTTTTTTTCTGACTAACTGACTTCTTGACATTTCAAAAGTGCCTGTAAATGGTTTATTTGAAATAAATGCTTTTGAATCTTTGAATCTTTGAATCTTTGATCCAACACATGCGCCACCATCAGTGAGACATTTAGTCATCATAACACTTTGATTGCCGAATTAGGGCTAACTGAAGTGACAGACTTGCCTAATATCGATAGATATGGTACATACAAGCTCCCACATCTCTACGTGTTGTTCGCGCACGATACTGATAGCGCGTCGTAGCATGAACCGTGTAATTCCCAGGAAAACCGTTTTACGACAAATTATAGCTTTTCATCGTTTAATACTACGTCACAATCACTACTTTTGACATTAGGTAAGGAAAATCTTATGCATTTAGTTTTTTTCCCGTTTAAAACTAGATTATTAGCAGTGAACCAGTTTTGGACCTGCAGAGAGATGTCAGCAAACTGTAGGGGCCCAGCGGGGCCGATGCCCACTAGCTAGGACCGTGGAGAATTTCTGAAAGGGAAACCGGTAGTCCTAGTAAGCAAAGGGTGATTGAAGGATACAGGTGTGGTTTTAGTCAGTAAAAGTCTGACACGCCCTCGCGCTCCCAGAGCGCGAGAAGTCATTTGGATGATTTACCACCTTAAAAAAAAAGTGGAAGATGCGGAATTAGTTTCTACAATAATAGCAGAATCGTCTCAAAAACTTCTTTCCCAACATAATGTATGTTTATTTTAATTTATTATTTTTTTAATCAGAACTTCTATAAAAAATTTAATTAGTAACTTTTACTTTTTCATTCATCTACCATATTGTCTCTTTACCACCTAGGTTGACTGGTAGAGAATGTTAATGCATTCTTCAGTCCGCCTTTGTTTTTTTGTGTTTCATGAAGATTAAATAAATAAAGGACAACTGAATGTAGGACACAGGTGGATTTAGTCAGTTAAGCTTATTTTCCATCAAAAATAACAATTTATTCTACACGAAAACTGACAAATGACTGGACATGTTCACTCAAATCCGTGTGGTTCTTTTCTCAATACACCAGCTCAGACACCAATCTGCGTGGTTTTCATATGATTCGACCATTACATGTTTCCTGTATGGACTTTAAAAGTGTTATGTATAAGCTGGCGAACGGGCTGCGCCCATTCCCGCGCCCGCGCCCCTCGCCCCGCGCCCCTCGCCCCGCGCCCCTCGCCCCGCGCCCGCGCATTTTATCCCTTGAATTATTATGATGCAAAAACAGTGTGCAACGATCCATCTAGTTTGCTTGACGCGTACCCCTTTCCCTTCTACTACTCTCGTACCTAACACGTGGCGACGAGTGAACTCACAATGATTGTCCAAGATGTCTAAGGGAGCAATATACGGTATTCATTCCACCTTCGTCCCAAGAGTGAAATAGTTTTAAATTGCTATTAAATCAGTGGTTTATCGCTAACGACATAACCTCAGAAGCGGACAGAACGACGATCAAACGGTGGGTATAGTAGATAACATCGTTAAGTGAAGTAAAATTTAAACTGAGAAATTTAAAGAGAGAAACAGAGACCTGGCGTTGCCCTACAAGGTGAAAGAACTTCGTGACGAGGATATAGTGAAACTCCTCGACGAACACTTCACACCAGGAAGGTACAGTTTCGCCGAGAAGTCCAAGTTCTATATTAGGCGACACAGCGGCCAGGGGAAACGCACACATTGAGTGCGGGCGGCCAGGATAAGAGGCTTATCATCACACTGTGGCTTCAAGAATTTGGAGGAGGCCTTGCTAGATAAGTTCATCGCAGCAGCACACGGGCGGGACAAACTCTTTGTGCATGATCAGCGGGAGCTGACCCTCGCGAAGGCCATAGACTTGGCAGAGAGCATGCGCTGCGTGCGCGCTGACATATCGCGGGCAGCGCCGGACATCGTCGGGACCAGTGCAGCGGCCCCGGACGGCGTGTTCAACATATCTAAAAAGGAAAAGTGAAGTGTTCACCAACCATAAAAACGATCAGTGCCGATATAAAAATTACAAGTGCAAACAGTGCGGAAAAAAGGGCCATTTGCGTAAAATATGCCCAAGTGAGGGAAAAGTTAGGTTCGTGGAGGAAGGGTCTGTGGACGACGGAAAGGCTTTCTACAACATTCGATGCGAGAAAGGAATACCAATGACAGAGCGTGAAACGGTCAGTTATCTAGCTTTAAAGTTCGATAGTGGTTCAGCAGTAAGCGTAATCTCAGAGGAAACTTACAACTCGAATTTTAAGGGATTGCCATTATCACAAACCAAAAAAAGGTTATTTAGTTATACAGGGGTAAGATGCACGGGCACAGGGCCCGGCGCGGCGAGGGTCGCAGCTCGTCCGCGCCAGCTTACAGGTACATAACAAAAAGAAACTTTGACCCCCGAATTTGTTTCGATGTTTTTTCTCAAGCTAGGAAACAGCAACCTAGTTTAAATTGACGAAAAAATTGATATGTAAAAGTGTTTCTTAAAAAAGTAGTTGCAAAATAAATACCATTCATCCCATAAAGTCGTGCTTTGTTTTTCTCCCTAAAGACACACATCATGAAAGTGCCTAGCAACATCAGTACGGAAGTCTGTAGCCCCGACTATATGGAAGTCTGTAGCCGTCTGTATATGGAAGTCGTTTAAAAGCCGGCGACTTTATTTCGCTCGTAATGCATCGTCCCGTGTGCCATTAGCTCCTAATGCAGTAATGCCTCGCGTTCTTTTTGCAGAAATTTTGCTCTCTGCTGTTGGGAATCGTTATTGATGTGTAGTCTAAGTATGTTGCTTAAGTACCTAGGTCTTTTGAAAAAAAATAAAACATGTATTTGGCACACTATTTACAAACAAGCTTTAAGATGCGACGGTGTCACAACGATGCGACAACGACTTTTCATAGCACATTCACATAATTTCTAAAATAATGTTTTTTTTTAGGGTTTTGTACCCACAGGGTAAAACGGGTATTACTAAAACTCCGCTGTCCCTTCCTCTGTCTGTATGTCTATCCGTCTGTCACCAGACTGTATCTCATATACCGTGAGAGTTAGTTGAATTTTTCACAAATGATGCAATTCTGTTGCTGCTATAACAAAAAATAATTTAATCACGTCGTCGTGACGTGACGGACGATACGAAATCCTTTATGTGCGAGTTCGACTCGCAATTGGCCGGTTTTTTTCATCATTGCCGCGTTGTTGCGTCGTCTCGTCACACGTCGAACTTATTTGCAAGATTCTTTTATATCAGCAACTTTTTGTTTTAAAATTGCCACAAATTTATCAATTTTGGTTAATCTTCGTCTGTTGAGAAATGGTAACCATTGCTTCAAAAATCATGAAAAAGAGACGGTCACCTTCTTCTGCGAAGCAGTAATGCCACCAAAGGAGGTGGCCAGAACCGTGGGGTGGAGACAAGCCTCATGTCCCGGCCACAGATACTACGGGTGCCGGGAGTTGCGGAGCAACTTCCCACCACCGTAGGGAACCAAACCCGGATCGACGGCGCGTTGCCTTCCACGCTAGATCGACGAGGCCGGTTAGGTCAAAGGAGTTACCATGGCCCTCATAAAGGGCAACTCAAAAACACTGTGGGTATTAGTTAGTCAAAGCCTGGCATTCCCTGGTACTTCCCTTAGAACGGGTGAAGTAATTTGATGGTTTCCCACGGACATAAAATCCTCAAAAGTCGTACATGAGGAAAATCATGCCACCATGTTTTTTAGTATCTTCTGATACTGGCCTCAGCCGACAATTTAATTTGAGTACTTTACACAGGAATAATAAAAAAATAATATAGGGCAAATAAGGCAATACTTTTCCCCTGATACATATTCACTCATACTCTACATACACATACATACATATACATACTATCAGTAAATATATATATTTAAATATATATACTTATATATTTCTTTCTTCATTAATCCACATTTTGGTAATAATTTCTACGCTGTCATCATCATCATCTTCCTGCCCTTGTCCCGTGTTATTTGGGGTCGGCGCAACATGTTTTTTTTCTTCCATTCTGCCCTGTCACTATATAATAATTTCTACGCTGTACGCTCATTATTTTGTTCGTTCACTATTTTTGCGAAGACACTGCCTCCTAAGATACAGGATCTTCCTAGTTTAGGAGTCAGGGTATTCAAACTAAATTAACTGTTGTATTGCTTATATTTTTTTTGTGCTTACATTTGGTGTCAAATATGTACTTTATAATAAATAAATATTATTATTATTATTATATTTTTCCACTTATTTCAAATTAATAATAATATTTCACAACTCATCACACAACGCCGTCTAGTCTCAAGCTAAGCAGGGCTTGTGTTATGAGTACTAGACAACTGATAAACCTACTTAAATATTCCTAAATACATACATAATTACAGATAAATTCCAATATTATCTCGTGTCAAACAATACAACAACCTTTCACAATATATCTGACTTAAATTTATAAAAAAAGAAAAGGGGGTTTTGTTTGTTTATCAAGTTTTTGAATATTAAAGTTAATTATTTGAAAGTTTTAGAATATTATATTTATGTACCGTTTTTATTGAAATAAAGTTAGATTATCGTGGTAACACTGCGTGCCATAGTTTTAGTCTCGGAAAAAATCACGAATAAACTATGTAACATTTCACGCAAAAAAAAATATTAAAGAAAAAACCATTCATGAAATAAAATATGACTACACAGAAAGCGTCCACAATGACTTGAATGACTACACAGCCGGACAATTGAACATGGCGGACATAAAACATTGTTATCTATCACTATTTTTCCCGCCAATGCACATAAAATTCTTTTTTTTTTATTGTTTGATACTCGTTCGCATTTCGTTCGTTTTCAATCGTTTACTTTGAAAACCTATTGGTGCATGCGTCTTTTTTGAATTGACTTTATAGAGTCTGCTCAATCTGCAACAAAGGAATAACCAATAGGTCCCCTGGACTGGAATGTAGGAGCTGTGCCAAGACTGTGCATGCTAGCAAAACATGCTCTGGTCTGTCTGCGAAACAACTGTCTGCTCTTCGTAATGCGGACAGTCTGGACTGGATATGTGAGGAATGTACTCAAAACTCGCAATAAAAAATAAAAAAACATGGGCAAAAATATTATGAAGCGTGGGCTCATCCACCAACAGAGACGAGATGACTTTGAATAGACTTGTACTTTAATAAAGATGTTTTTATATTTATTCTGCTAAAAATGTTTTTCTCCTTCATAAACAAACTATAATCCATTAGTAACCATTTGAGTATAAACAGAATCCTTTACAAAGGCACAATATACCGTAAGTCTGTCGGATAACGAGGCCAATTTTTTGCATGGCCCTTAGATAACTAAGTACCAAGATGGGGTTTTTCTTCTTCACGATTAAACGGCAGAAGATATCCGCAGGAGAACCAAGGTTACAGACATAGCCCGAAGAATCACCAAACTTAAGTGGCAGTGGGCACATTGCTCGCTGAACAGATGTTCGACGGGGACGAAAGGTTCTGGAATAGCGACTATGTACCGGAAGACGCAGCTTTGGAAGGCCTCCCACAAGGTGGACCAATGACCTGGTGAGGGTCGCGGGAATTCGATGGATGCGAGACGCACAGGACCGGTCATTATGGCGACATTTGGGGGAGGCCTATGTCCAACAGTGGACGGCTTTCGGCTGAAATGATGATGGCACATAGGTAGACTATATCCTGGAATAGCACATAGTATACTTTTTATTCCGGGATTATTTTCCCTGGAGATAATTTTCTCCTTTCACACGGGCGAAGCTGTTGGCAGCAGCCCCATTTTGAGACTAGGCCTGATTTTTTATCCGATTACAACAAAGCCAAAGGAGGGTTATGATTTTGACAGGCTATGTATGTATGTATGTGAGTATATATGTTCATCTGTTCCCTCATAGCTCCTAATCTACTTATCGGAACTCGAAATATGAGTTACCGGTAGAACCGTCTTAATTCTCCGCTGAACATAGGCTACGCAACGTGTCACAAACTCGATATAGCGCCCTCTAGCGGACAAAAAGTAGTGTGTTAAAATATGCCGTGTTTGGTATCATTTGAAAGGGCTTCACTCGTACATTTCCAAAATATTAATTTGACTTTAACTCAAATTTAAAGTGATGCCCTCTAGCGGATAAAAAGTTATGTGTTAAATTTAACACCAACATTGTTTAAATTAAAAAAAAAGTAAAAAGCTAAAACCAGACTACGACAAAAAAAACGACGCTGAAAAAGTATGAAACAAGATTTTCAGGATGCTGAAATAAACAAGGTAACTGGAAAAACAAGAACAGAACAAAAATAAAAGCCGCAGTCACACGTTATAGGTACCAACCGAAACACGTTAGTAACTTCATACTTTTTCAGCGTCGTTTTTTTTTGTCGTAATCGGGTTTTATCTTTTAGTTTTTTGCTTTTTTTATAGCATAATATTAAAATCAACAACTTGGCTTCAGGTAGCCCGATGCCATTTGCTGTCAGCCACTAACATACAAAACTTACATCCAAATTCGTTCACGCACAATTCTCCCTGAATACGTGCGACTATCTAAGAACATGGCTGTCGTGTTCCATTTCTAGGTCCATTTGCAAAGGTGCTGCCGTACCGCGTCGTTCCCGTGAAATTACGCTTATTTCGCGGAGTTGCACGAAGTTGCGCGGAATTACACGAAGTTTGATTTAGAAGGATCGACGGCAGACGTGACCTGGCGTTGGCGAATGTTTCTCTGATGGGAAAATTGGTTAATGGATATATTTATCTTAGATTTTCCGTGCGGAAGTCAAGTTGTAATTACTTGTCAAATATTCCTGTCGTTGGAATTTGTTACGAATAAAAAGATATTTACAAAAAGGTGTTCTTCCATTGGGGTTAAAATTTACAGGATCATCTACTTTAGACTTGGAGCAGTGGTGGCCGAGTGGTAACAGCCCCGACTTACGAGTTTTAGATCGCGGGTTCAAACCCAGCCAGGCGCATTACTTTGTGTAATTTATTTCATCACCACTGCTCTCAAAACGGTGAAAGAAAACATCGTAAGGAAACCAGCATGTCTTAGAACCTAAAATTCAAAGACATGTGACTTCCACCAACCCGCACTGGGCCCGCGTGGTGGATTACGGCCCATTCCCTCTTCTACAGAGGAGGCCTGAGTCCCAGCAGTGGAAACATTATAAGGCCGACTATGATACTTTAGACAAGTAGCAATCACATTCAAAGTAGAGATGACACAGATAGCTGATTGGCTGCATATTGGATATTAGATAGGTATCCGGCAACCTTGCTACCGAATACCTGGATATAGAGCTACTGAATATTCGGCCAAAAATTACGGTTTAGTGCCTAGCAACAAACTAGTTTGCGTAGGTGGTGCTCTATTGCCGAGTGCGATAAGGCCGCGAATTGTATGTTTTTTTATTATTATATCGATGTCCCCGGGGAATAAACCGGTAATCGCAAAAATCAAATTTTACAGGAAAAATGATTTAGTGTTTTTGGGGTATATCTCTTCAACAAAAGGTAATCCTGACAATATTGTTATATGACGGAAAAGCTAATTTTTACCCAAATAGTTTATAGTATTAAGTGTAACTATTAAATATACACAGAATTAGTTATTCACCAAAATACATATTGCCGAAAACGGTTTCATATAACTTTTAGGGTATTGATATCTTACGATCCTGACTTATCAATATTATTCCAGTAATGTTTACTTACCGAATTATTCTTGTAATTTTCTTAAAAATCATAGGCATAATATTGCTTTACTGGATTATTAAATGTGTTTTTTCATTACAGAGTTAGATTGTAATGTTCAGTTACCGACTTATTGTGGTAAAATTTTAAATAACCATAAAATGGTAAAATAGTGTAACCCGTATTTTGTAGAAAATTTTTGGTAGTCATATTATCGTAATCATTGAAAACGATTATGTAAAATAAATTTGTTATTGGTATCTTTGAGGAAATAATTAAAGAAAACTCACAAAATTTATTAAAATTATAACGTTTATTGGGAACAAAGTTCTCATAGAGATCACAAATTACAATCAGTAAAAGTATAACAAAAGTAGCCAAGTAAAAACACTAATAACTAATCGGTATTATCAGTGGCATCATCAGTATTATCGCGGTCATCACTATTTTCTACCGAAATTAAGGATTCATAAAATGCGTGGTAAGCCCGTGGAATCGCTCCACTATTGCACAAAGACAATAAATCTGTATGCAACGCCTTACTTATAGGAAGAGGTTGATGATAAGCACGTGCCAACACAGTATCTTCTATCAGAGCATCTGTCTTAGGTTTTCGCCCACGTCGTTTGGTTTGAAATGAATTTGAAATATTTAATTCAGAATATGCCTCATCAAAATCATATTTAAAGAAAACCTTGTCCTGTTGGGATGATGATACATGAATTCCCATTACATCAGACCAGCGTATCGTATTCCCATCTATATCGCGACGCCAATTCAAAGGGTTTACTAATTTTTTTATGTCTAATATATCTGTTTGCTCCAATTCTTTCATAGTATATTTTTCTCCCGAGACTTTGGAGTTTAGAATTATATTATATATTTGATCAGGAGTGTAAATAGACTTATTTCTCATGTTCCTCTCAATACACGCGTGCATCGAGTCTCCCTCGTTCTGGCTATGTCCAGTCTCGAAAAATCTGTGCGTTATAGACAAATTTAAAGATTTTGCTGCATACGCATATAAGGCAAAAATGTACCTGTTCTTATTTTGGCCATAACAACCATCCGAATAAAAATAGATCTTATTAACACCTCGCTCCTGTTCACTCTTCAAGAATTGCAACAAACAACTCCCAATTTCTATGCAGCCTCGTTTTGCGATTTGGTAATGCCACACGTAGCAATACCCTTTTTTACTTAAAGCGTCAAAAATAGTAAAATTGTACACAGGGTACTTGCGTTTGTAATGAAAAATGCCTACAGTGGATTGTGGAATACTTAACACTTTTTGCAGGTCGAAGATAGCAATTGTGCTATCGTTTTTGTCAATGGTCATTTTTTCTTCATGTTTAATTTGCCGAATTCTCTCTTTTCTACTTAAATGACGTCTATAGCTTTCTTCTAAAGACTCTTTCTCTGATGGACTGGCTTGATATACAAAACATGTAGAGCATTGATCTTTTTTAGGCTTAAAAAATGAGTAGTTAAATTTTGTGTTAAAAATGGTTTCATATTGACGTTTTGTCGCCATCGTAACTTCAACATAATTTTGCTGTGGAAACCACTCAATGTACAAACGATACATTTTTGATATGTTGAGGTCTTGTGACAAATATTGTCGAGTTGAGCTTTTTCTTGTATAATGAGACTCTACTTTAGGAAATAATGAAATATGCTTCTCAATACTCGATTCCGTGCTGGAGCTCATTTTTCGAGGTCTATTGGTGTGCTTACCTCTTAAGTCTGTAATCCCTTCGTCTAATTTATTTTTTTCTATTGCTGTATAAACCATTTGTTTATTAACTTTTAAAGTGTTTAGAAAAATTTTCTTACAAACAAGAATTTCTACATTATTTAAAGAAAACAAATATTTGATAGTCTGTGTGCGATTATTTTTCCGTTCTAGAGTCATTCGTTTGATATTTTCGGTTTTAGTATGTTTAATAATATACATCCATTGGCGTTCTCGATCAGAAAGCTTATAAAATTTATCAAATAAGTCTTGCCTCTCTGAAGAAGTAAATTTGCTTCTACAGTTCATTTTACATGAACACACAGGACCCATGACCTTTTGTGGATACTTATTACGATAATAAACCTGTAATCGCGTTAACCGGATTAAAAAAAATAAAAAAATTACAGTAATATTACATTACCGAAATGTAGCCACGGAATTTAATTTGTAATAATGTATTTCGTGATTGTTCTAGTAAATAAGAAATGGAAAATTTCCAAAGAACAAAAGTGTTTTAAGGAAAACCGTTGGAAATTACCGCAGAAAAAAATTGAAAAAAATTGCATAAGTGTATCCCGACCCATAGATACCGTAAATGGTATAACAGTAAAAAGTCAGTAATAGTATAATACGGGTTTATTCCTTGGGGGCGTCGATATGGTTTCCTAGTTATCATTATATATTTGTCAGTTAGATCAATAAACTCCAATGACATATATTTTTTTTCGATCGGTTTATCATCCAATGACAAACCCTCTCTTGGGCGGAGCGCGAGATAGTGTCAGACTTTAACTGGCTAAAAGCACACTCCTGTTACTTTGCTGCCTTTCCTACCAGGGCCGAGTCTTCCTTTCACAAGCAGATCCTTGGCGCCAGTAAGCTTCAACCCTGCTGGGCCCCTACGGATGGTTAACATTTTCTTGAGGTAGTGCGATATAGGCATAGCATAGCATAGTCGGCCTTATAATGTTCCCACTGCTGGGACTCAGGCTTCCTCTCTAGGAGAGGGAATGGGCCGTAATCCACCACGTGGGCCCAGGGCGGGTTGGTGGATGTCACATGTCTTCGAATTTTAGGTTCTAGGACATGTCGGTTTCCTCACGATGTTTTCCTTCACCGTTTTGAGAACAGTGGTGATGAAATAAATAACACAAAGTAATGCGCCTGGTTGGGTTTGAACCCGCGACCTGACTCGTAAGTCGGTGCCATTACCACTCGGCCACCACTGCTCTCTTTGCTCTTATATAGGATCCGGACATAATCATTTTATTTTATTTTTTATTTTATTAGGGAAAAAAACGATATTACAATATATATTACAATTATTAGTAATAAAACGTATACATAACAAAATCAATGTAATAACCACAACATTTTCCACATATTAACATAGAGGTACGCTATGATGAGGACTAACAGGCAAGCTAGGTATTATTCTTGAAAACACTCTATATACGCAGTTACAAATTAGTCAGACATCAGAAAAAAAAAATATTTAGAAGTTGTTCAGTGCAGTACTAAGCATAAATATATCAATATCTATGAAATGCTCATTGTACATTTGCGTGAGCCGTCGAAGTGGTGCACGCTTACCTAATCATGACTTCTGTACTTCCAGCGTAATAAAACAGACCGTTCAAAATAATCAAAATTTTATCCAAACCATATAATTAAAGTACATACCAGCTGCAAAGGGCCACAGCTCAACAAAAGGCTCAAAGCAAGTACTCATGGTGTTTTAATGACACGTCTCTCGTTAATACAAAATGTTATTTATTTGAGCCACCATTTTGTGAAGGCTGGCCAGTCAACTCGTCGGGATTAGCTAGGTTTAATACTTGTCATTAGAAGTTATGTGTTCCGTTTATTGGGGTGGCGAAGTGGTAAAGAGAATGGAATTGTCGAGTGCGGATATTCGAACACAATATGTCTAGTTTAAAGAACGTCAATAAAATATTTTCTAGATCATCGTCTTCCTGCACTTGGCCCGTGTTATTCGGAGTCGGTGTAACACGTTTTTTTCTTCCATTCTGTCTGTCACCCTTTGTTACTTGGGCTCCGTCCAGACGGTTAACAGACGTTCGGACTCGCCGTCCGCAAGCCCGCGCTTGCGGTGCTTTTTTTTTGAGGTGAAAAATCATCAAATGACTCAAGGTTGAGTGTCAGACTTTTACTGACTATAACCACACCTATGTTCCTTGTTTGCCTTTGCGATTCAGGACCACGGGTTTTCCTTTCGAAAGTCAACCCATGGCTCAGCAGGCCCAGCAGGGCGATGGGGAGATGTCAGCAACCGTAGGGACCCAGCAGGGTCGAAGCCTACTGGGGACATGGGTGATGCGAAAGAGATCCAACTAAAAGAGTAACCATGGATTTTCTTGCCAGTTCTTCTCCATAGGAAACGACCAATTTGGAACCGTGCACTAGCTTCTGACGTTTTATAAGTGCTCATGTAGGCCTATGTGAAATAAAAACTTTGACTTTGACTTTGATCCCCAGGGCCCTGGAAAAATGGCAAAGAAGGAACAGGAGTAGGTTTTTAGTCAGTAAAAGTCTGACACTATCTCCCGCTCTGCCCAGCCCAGAGCGGGGGATGTCATTAGATGATTTTCCCACCCGAAACAAAAAAGGCTCTACTATCATCTAGTTACGATTATATTACTATTAGTAATTACGTTTGTTATCAAATATTGCCACAAATTATCAGTTAATTACTTATGGATAGCACACCAAAACCGGTAATGCTTTTCAAATTAGATTAAACACGATTCAGCTGGATAACTGTTTGCGAAACGTCGGTGTTGTTAATGTTAAAACTGATAGCAGTATTAAATGTAAGTTATTTCATTACTGAGTTTATTTATTTTCAGCGATGCGGAGGAGTTTTATGACGCCATTTTTTAGTTAGGAGTAGCATTTTGTGTTTAAATAGTTTTAATTAATAACACTTAACTAAAGTGTTTTTGAAATAATCGTGTAAATAAATATTTCTCTATTTTAGTCTAAATTCGATGTTAAGTTTCTTCGGAATGGTTTAGAGCAAATTTATTTTCTCTAAACATATAACGCTATTTTTAGGGTAGGTTACCGTACCTCAAAATGAAAAAACTGAACCCTTATAGGATCATTTTGTTGTCCGTCTGTCAATACCGTTTATCTCAGGCGTATCGAGTTGAAATTAAAACCATATACTCAGGTCTGCGGTCCCTTGAAGCTGTGAAAATATCAAACTTCTGAGTTAACGAAAAAATAGATACGGCCGTTTATGTCGCAAAAAACGTACGCAACGACACTCTCAAGGAAATCAAAATTCATAGGGTACTTCCTGTTGACCTAGAATCGTGAAATTTGGCATGAAGCAAGGTCTTATAGCACAAGTATAGGAAAAACTCCGAAAAGTGTAAATTTATTACGTCACAAATAAAAAAAAATGCGATTCGGAAAAATCTTCTTAACTCAATTCAGGAATTGAACTGTTTTCATAGTTAAGTTTGTACGGAATTCTCGGTGCGCGGGTCCGACTCACATTTACCCGGTTTTTTTATTAGTAAAAAATAATGGGGCTCTATCCGTACCTTGTACTATTACTGATCATATTTGTGTAGTCAGAAGTAAAAAAAAAAAACGAAATTCCAAAATTATCCACGAAGATTTGTCACAATTGGTAAATTCATAATTGAATCAATCATTCATAACAATTGCTACTAGAAAATAGTACACGCAATGTTTTTCCGTTTTGTTCGCCAATCATTCATTCAAATCAATAGCCTTAACAATATATTCATAAATTGAGTGACATTTTGGGATATAAGAAAACGATAATAACTTTGCTGTTTATTAATAGTATTTATTATGACTTTATTTAAATAATAACAAGACCTTTTCTAGTATAGCACTAATTACAAAAAAAAAATAATTAAAATATTGTGTTGTATTTTATGCGAAATAAGAATTGAGATTCAATAGTTGATTGCTATGGGTACAATCGCTGGTTGGTGTACTTTGATTTTAGTATGGGGTGTAATTTTTTTAGGGTTCGCGGAAAAACGGAACTCTTATTCTCTTCTCTCATTTTGTTGTCCGTCTGTCTGTTAAGACCCTTTATCTCGGAAACGCATGGAGGTATCGAGTTGAAATTGAAGCCATATACTCAGGTGTTTTTTTTCTGCGAGTAAATCATCCAATGACATCCTTTGCTCTTAGGCGGAGCGTGAGGTTGTGTCAGACTTTTACTGACGGCGAGCAATGAGTAGCTCGCCATCCGTAAGCTCGCTCCTAAGGTGGCCGGAAGTTGGGATCGGAATCTCGGCGGCTGGGGCGTGACGACCGCGCCCTCGGCCTCCTCCTTTGCTAACATTACTGCTTCGCAGAAGGAGGCGACCGCCTGCCACTCCTCCTCGCTTCGGACCATGGCCTGTACCAAGGCCCGGATATACTCAGGTATGCAGTCCCTTGAAGCTGAGAAAAATCTAACTTCTAAGTTAACGATAAAACAAGATACGGCCGTTTATGTATATTTTGACATTCTCAAGAGAATCAAACTTCATAGAGCACTTTCTAAAACCACATCTATGTTCCTTCAGTTGTCCTTTGAGTTCTAGGACTATGGGTAACCTTTTCAGAAGTCGTCCCATGGCCCCAGTAGACTTTGATCCTGCTAGGCCTCTACCCGGGCTTGACCTGACCAGGTCGAGGTAAACCATTTCCCGCAAAGGGCAGTAGAGTCCTGTCAATAGTTGACAGTCCAATTTGAGCTTGCTTCTCTGCAAGTCTCGCCACACAATCCTGACGGCGAGTTACCCATTGCTCCTCGTCCGCAAGCCTGCACCTACAGTGGCTGGAGCGTGAAGATGTCCGTTCTCTCACGCTTGCGTCATCTCCTTCCCTAACATTACTGCTTCGTAGAAAGATGCGACATCCTGCCATTCCTCCTTGCTCCGGATGGCCTGTATCAGGGCCCTGCGCGAGAGGTCGTTACCGCCGTTTGCCCCCACGAGGACATGGCAGTACGCCACTCAAGCGGGGCACAACACCCCATGCTCCACCGTATCCTCGAGGCGGCCATTAATTGCATTTCTGTTTAGAAAATGTTTCAAGTATTTCTCACCATATTATAGTTCACATACATAATTTTAGTATCAATAAACCATATCAGAAACCGCATAACCACATACTGTATAATTAGATAATGTTTTTCTTAGGTTATTGTAGTTACTAACCGTGTACCTAACCAATTGCAAGGACTGAATTCATGTCGTAAAATAATATGAATAATGTTGTTGATATTAATAATATGACAGATTGTATAATTTAAAAAAATCTGGGTGTTAAGATTGTCGGAAAAGTATAAAAAATATCGTAGGTTAGTCGTTATAAAATCTGACAGAAACAATTTTTTTTTTTAAATCAGAATTTCGCGTGTTTGAAGTATTCGCTGTATCTATGGGAAAGCATTTTGGGAACACATTCATGGAGCGTACAGCTAAGGAAGTCCCTGCTGGAGTCTGTGTTTCCTGATAGCTATAACCTAGAGTTAAGAGTGAATAGGTTACTTCTAGACTAGCACGCTCCACCGTCGACCAAATCATCGCTTACCATCAGATACGATTGGTCGAGTCGAGCCTATCAATAATAAAAAAACAAGTATATATGGAATATCCTACTTGTACTAAAACTTTCAACACTGACGAGGAAGCTTGTTTTTTTTGGTGGGAAAATCATCCAATGACATCCCACGGTCTTGGGCGGAGCGCGAGGGTGTATCAGACTTTTACTAACTAAAAACCCACTCCTGTTCCTTCGTTGCCTTCATACCAGGGCCGATGTCTTCCTTTCAGATTCAAGACCTTTGGCACCCGTAGGCTTTGACCCTGCTGGGTCCCTACGGTTGCTGACACCTCCTTGAGGCGCGCGTGTTATTAAATGTGTTTTTATATACACAATAATATTCAACAGTATGCATACATATATTTGTAGTTTAGTGAAGGCACTCTTCAAAACAGCTGACAACAATTTTTGATATAAACTAATTAACGATAGTTTTATTTTTTTCGGTGGGAATATCATCTTATGACATCCCCCGTTCTTGGGCGGGGCGGGAGATAGTGTCAGACTTTTACTGACTAAAAACCCACTCCTGTTCCTTCGTTTCCTTTCGTACCAGGGCCGAGTCTTCCTTTCAGAATCAGACCCTTGGCCCCAGTAGGCTTCGACCCTGCTGGGCTCCTACAGTTGCTGACATCTCCTTGAGGCGCGCGTGGAACAGCACGCGCCGTTGACGACTTGGGCTCGGTTCGGACGGTTACCGGATGGTCGGACGGCGAGCTACTCATTGCTCGCCGTCCGCAAGCCCGTGCCTTCGGTGGCCGGAAATCGGGATCGAAATCCCGGTGGCTGGGGCGCGGGGACCATAGCCTCGCACGTGCACGTGCGGCTTCCTCCTTTGCTAGGAAGCGACCGCCTGCCACTCCTCCTCGCTCCGGACCATGGCCTGTACTAAGACCCGGCGCAAGAGATCGCCGCCGCATTGACGAGGAAGCTAAGAAGCCTTTCTATTATAAAACCTTTGAAGACATTTCAGAGAGAACTAAAAGACCAGAAATCAAGGTGTTGCTTGAAAAATGCGGCCTTAATTTAATATAATAGTTTTATGATCCGAAACCAATCCAATTTCCCCATAGGTTCATGATGTATTTACAACATTAAAAAAAAGATAATAATAATAATGCGATACTTAGAAAAAAAGATTAGGGAATACGTATGAACATGTAAGAATATTAGACTTAACGATCAGACTTTTATAAATTAGTGAGTCAGAAATGGACACTGTCGTACTACCCCAATATAATATTCATGTAGCAGTTTCCATACCTGTAGATTCAATAGAATTCCGATGTAATCAAGATGATTTCATACAAACCCCTGCCATAATGTGACCCCATTCCGTAACAACTGACCCTATGTTATATATATTGAAAATTGAACCGTACGGTATGCCCAGGTTTTTAATTAACAAAGTTCCTTGTCAATGTCCGTGCTTTGAATGAGATAAGGTACATTCTCCAATAACATACCTACAGGAAGAGTTGAAAAGGTTCGCTGGATTAAAATATTTGTGTAATGAGGGAAAGAATTGGGAATAGAATGGTGGAAATAAAATGATATTAAGATCACGGCTAAAGATGAAAACACGAACTATCTTAGGCACTGTTTTACAAGAGAATGTTCTTTATATAGTATAAACTAGTGCTTGACTGCGATTCCACCTGATGGTAAGGAATGATGCAATCGTTGATGGTGAAACGCACTAGTTTACTAAGAGCTAGCCTTTAAATTATAATCGGACAGGAAGACCGCAGCAGGCAAATTGTTGTGTTATGATAACAGTTTAATATAAGTATGGCTGGATCTGGTGACAAAAATTTGATAAATTATGCGAGGAGTGATATGAAAGAAAAGGGAATCCCAGATAACAAGATAGGTTAGCAGGAAAGGTAGAAAAAAAACGTGTTGCACCGACTAAAGGACGTAACAAGAGACAAATGGCAGGAATATAAAGAAAGACTTCGTATATGTACTGTTAAATTAAAATTGTCCAGGAAGCTCATTCATATAGACAGTATTATAGAACTGTTGGCTTCATAAGTATTCATAACCAGTAACCATTATTGAGCCTTTTACTAACCTAACTTGTGACAAAATATCGAACAGAACAAGGGTGATTATTCGTCATACTCTATTTTCATTCATATCAATTACCACTGAATCAATTTTAAAGTATCGCTAGCCTTGATTCACCAAACAAACATAATAGACAATTCCACAACATGAGCCCGACTCAGCCCGGTGAATCATCATCTTTCTCCCCTTGTCCTATATTATTTGAGGTCGGTGCAACACGTTTATTCTTCCATTCTATCCTGTCAGCAGTCACGTTATCATTGACTCCCTTTTATTTCACATCACTCTTTACACAATCCATCCACTTTTTCTTTGGCCTCTCTCTCTATCCATCCATCCACATGTATATTCATAACTCTTTTAGTAACAAGCGTTTTATCCTCTTCACATGACCATACCAAGTTAGACAATTCATATTTTCAGACACTGACATCATTTTCTAACTTCCTGTGATGTGCTCATTTCTCACTTTATTCATTCTTGTTATGCATGCAATTCTTTTTCATCCGTCTTAATCAAGTGTCGATAGCCTTCACCAAACAAACACAAACAGACAATTCCACATTATGAGACTCAGACTCAGTCTGGTGAATTGCAATGTTTATTTGGAAGCGCCTGTGAAATAACCACGTCGACACTTGTGCGTAAACATTGGTCTAAAATACATTACCAATGTTGATCAATTGTATCACTAACTGTTTATGTTAACTAGGGCATGGTTAATATCCGGGTTTACTGGGAAACACGCAAATACACTGTGTTTGCTTATTCAGAGGATCAATGAATTATACAGATTCAATTAGAGCCTAAATCGGAAATGCGTTAGGAATTAATTGGACTGCCCGAAGCTAATAAAACACACGTAAACATTGTTTATTTAAATAGATTAATTGTTATCAATTTTCAGTTACGACGAAGATAACACTGACGCCTCAAACATAAGAGTCTGGCCACAACATAACGACGGCATTGTCAGCATGAAATTTCACCGATGCAGGACCGCCACTGTAACGCCATGGTATAACGTCATGGCGCATAGTTGTGCCTTGAAGCAGCTATTAAAAAATTTGGGAAATAAAAAAGAGATTGATCAATATACAGCTCTTCAGACATTCTAGCGGATCATCGACTTTCGAGGAGCCAGCCTCTATTTGGCGCGGTTCACGGCACCGGGTTGCGGTACGATGTCGTGTCGTGTTACGGTAGTGGCAACGCGACTTCTCGTGGTGGCGGTGTTGTCGTGGTGTTGGGACCAGACTCTAAAATTTTAAGATATAACACAATGAACTCTTCAATTGGCTCTTTCAAGTTATTATGTAAATAGAAATCAACTCAGTCTGTTGCAAGCTACTACTGTATTTAGTCTCTATAGCCGTCCATATTTGGAGACCATTAAAAGATTGCAGCAGATTAGGTTCGGAAGGTTACCAAATAAAACCCTCTATTGCTTTACGTCGTTTATTTCTCACTTAGCTACTAAGCCCACAAGGCCTTGAAAAACTGCATTGATAGATGAAGCGAGATGTACAGTCACGAGCATTAAGATATGTACATTGTCATATTTTCTAACGGTCTTGATTTCTGCTATTCAAGAAATAAATGAATGACATAAATATAGTTTTAATTACTTACCCTTCAAATAGATTAAGAAACTTAATTTGGGACCATTTGTCGTATACATGTTTGTTGAATGGCAGAAGTTAAAATAAATAGAGAATGCGACAATATATAATATTATGTATCTTATTGCACGTGTCAGTATGCAAGATAAAATAGTAGTAGATATATATAAGACAGTTGTTTTATAATCCACGAACTTTATCATAATAATTTTCTGTAGCCATTGGAACTAGTCTAACAATCTCATGAGAATCTGAATAAATGATATGATTTCCTCTGTCAAAAGTAAGACCTAGCACTCCTTGCACGTTGATAACTTTTTTCACTTTCTGAACCATTTTGGTGACCACAAAAATTCCATCTTCACTGCATACATGAACGTATCCATTGTTATCCGTCGCAATACCCAAAAATCTTGGATGATCTCTCAGCAAGATAGGCTTATCATCACCATGTTTAATACCAAACAAACCTGTACCATTTATGAAGAAAATATTATCTTCTTTATCCAGAACAAATTGATGGACTATATCACCTTTTAGTTCTGGTACAGCTCTTACTGTTCTGTTTGCATAATAGTATGCACTAAGATTTGGAAACTTGATGAAGTAAATGTCCTTCTTAATGTATAGCCACCAGATGTCCAGGTTCGGTATGTTCAATCTCTGCAAAGTTTTGTTGATTGGGGTGTATTTGTAGATGCCGTGACTTCCTCCGAAGTACATTTCCCCTGTTGTTGCATCATTGGCGATGGCAAATGCGTCTTTAACTCCTTTGAGGACACTAAGGTTTCTGCTGTCAATATGCATTATGGCGGGAACATACTCTCCTTGTCCAAAGTCAAAACTAAAGTACAGAGTGTTGGTAGTTTTGTCGACTGATAGTTGGTTGGGACTGTGAGCGACGGTTGACAAGGTTTCCTTCACATAGCAATGCCTCGTTGGATCCGTCGAAACAACGTCACAGTACTTGCTGGTTTGTTCTTTCGCTTCAATACTCACTATAACCAAGACCACTAAGTAAAGTCTCATTTTCTGTTTTAAAATTCCAACGATAATTAAATTTTCCCCGATCGGGAATTATTGGAATAAAATGAGATTGCACTTTTACGAACTGCGAATGGTTTGAACGTTAGCCGATGCTTGAAACTAGAACGTTTTTAACAGGAACGTTACCAGAATTTTAAACTGTTTCCAATGTCTACACTTCAAATTTCTGTTTAAATTTTAATGCACTACTTTTCGATGTATTTTACGAAATATTTCAGTTAACCAAGACACTGACAGTTTGAGCAACAAGCTAATAATGCCCGTTCGAGTGTTTGTGAAAATTTTAACTGTTCAAACAAACAATGGAAGTAAGTATTCACAAATATCGAGGTTGAAAAGATATGTTTTTGTAATATTAATTGTTTGTACAATCATTATATCGGATGTCTGATGAATGGAATTCACTTATTGTAAGAGTTTTAGTCGCCAGAGGTGATGAATGATATCCATGGATTTGATCATCGACTTGTAATCGTTTATGTTATGTTCTGTTATATTATATTATGTTACTTGCTTCTGCGAGCGGCTTTGCCTGCGTGAACGTACATTTTTTACACACCACACAAGTTTTTGTACACCTTACAAGTATAAAACAGAACCCTTATAGGATCACTTTGTTGTCCGTCTGTATGTCTGTCAAGTCCCTTTACCTCAAGAACGCGTGGAGGCATCGAGTTGAAATTAAAACTATGTACTCAAATCGGCGGTCCCCCGAAGCTGTGAAAAAATCAAACTTCGAGGTTAACGAAAAAAATGATATGCCGTCTATGTAGCAAAAAACGTATATATTTCGACATTCTCAAGGGAATCAAAATTCATAGGGTACTTCCTGTTGACCTAGAATCCTGAAAGGCATAAAGCAAGGTCTTATAGCACAGTTATAGGAATAAATCTGAAAACAGTACATTTATTGTTACGTCACGAAAAAATATATTTTTGAGATTCGGAAAAATATTTTTTTTTATTTTTTTTATTTATTTGATATAAACCGGTGCTTGACTGCGATCCCACCTGATGGTAAGCAGTGATGCAATCATTGATGGTGAGGCGCACTAGTTTAGTAAGAGCCTATTCACTCTAGCTCAAGGCTAGAGAGGCATCTTCGAGGCTTCATTCGGGAATTGAACTATTTACATAGAAAACTTTCAGTGCATGAGTCTGACTCACACTTGCTCAGTTTTTTTTAACTTTTCCACACTAGTAATAACTCGCCTGTAGGTACAAAAATGTAAACTCACATACACAAGACACTCGAACTCGGAACACTTATCTGTAGGCCATACAAATATTTGTTACGAGCGAGAATCGAACCCGCGACACACAGCGCAGCAGTACATCGCTCAACCACTGCGCCAAACATACCATAATTATTATCCTATAAAAACATACTGCTGGTAAAATGATACTATGTGCTTATCATCATCATCATTTCAGCCGAAAGACGTCCACAGCTGGACATAGGTCTACCCCAAGTGTCGCCACAATTAACGGTCCTGTGCGTCTCGCATGCATCGGACTCCCGCAACCGTTACAACCTTTCAGCCCTAACGGCTATCCGTTCTACGAGCAATGTGCCCTGCCCACTGCCACTTAAGTTTGGCGACTCTTCGTGCTATGTCGGTAACCTTGGTTCTCCTGCGGATATCCTCATTCCTGATTCGAACAAGCAAGGAAACTCCGAGCATAGCCCTTTCCATTGCCCTTTGGGTGACTAAGTCTTCTGATGAGGCCCATTTTAAGCGACCACGTTTCGGAGCCATATGTCATCACTAGCAACACGCACTGGTCATAGACTTTCGTCTTGAGACACTGTGGTATATTGGACGAGAAGATACCGCGCAGCCTCTCGAACGCTGCCCAGCCGAGTCGGATTCGACGATTGATCTCTTTCTCGAAGTTAGACCTTCCCAACTGGACCGTCTGTCCCAGGTAAACGTAGTCGTCTACAACTTCGAGTGTAGAGTCCCAGTGAAAAGTGACCCAGAATATCAAATGTACCTATACCACAGAAAAGGCATACCCTCAATACTTTCTTTAGGTTTATCACACTTATATTAGGCGAAAGTATGTGTGTGTTTCTTACTCCTTCACGCTTGAACGGCTGAACAAATTTCGATGAAACTTGATACACGGGTAAACCATATCCTGGAATAGAACATAGGAAACTTTGTATCCCGGAAATACGTTCCTTTGGGACAGTTTTCTACTTTCATGCGGGCGAAGCCGCTGGCAGCTGCTTGTTTTAAATATTTCCTAAACTAGATGGCGCATCTTTTTACTTTATCCCTATTCAAAAACAATAAAAACGCGTCACGTGAGAAACAATGACTTATTCATAAACGTGTCGAATAAAAAAGACGTAACACGTAATCTAAGTGATGAAGATCGCCATAAAGAATAAACTATATAAAAGGTGCTGTCAAGTCGCAACGTAAAAACGGGATCATGAAATTTAATGGGCTCACGATTTCGGGTCTTTACGCTTTGGTTATAAATTCTATTGGGAAGAAATGGAAACTTGTTGTATTTTTTATAATTTTTTTTTTTTAGTTTTCCGAATCTGATATTGAAGATTTGGAGAACTAAAAAAAAAACCTGAGATAGATAGATAGATATAACATTTATTTATTCATTTTGATTAAGATTAATTGATAAAAAAAACACTTAACTAATTAAAACTATATATACACTAAAGACAAAAACTACAAGCTAAAATATGGCGTCATAAAACTCCTCCGCATCGCTGTCGACTGGAAGTGTGCCCAAAAGGCTGGCAGCACATTTATTTGATGCACACAAAAATAAGGGGGTCCAGACACCTCCTGTCGGAGGCCTACGCGGGGATCGTTCGGTGATTTCCCACCTAATAATAACCATAGCATAGCATAATCAGCCTTTTAATGTTCCCACTGCTGGGACTCAGGCCTCCTCTCTAGGAGAGGGAATGGGCCGTAATCCACCACGCGGGCCCCGCTCGGGTTGGTGAATGTCTTATGTCTTCGAATTTTTGGTTCTAGGACATGCCGGTTTCCTCACGATGTTTTCTTTCACCGTTTTGAGAGCAGTGGTGATGAAATAAATTACTTACACAAAGTAATGCGCCTGGCTGGGTTTGAACCCGCGACCTACAATAATAAAAACCATATTGAAGATTTATTAATTTATTGGTTGCTTTTAAAGAATTCCTTTCTTCTTCTTTTCTCCTCGTCCCCGATCGCCATGATACCGGAAAATCTCTAACTGACAATTTAATTTGGAGAACCTAAGTCGAGATGGAGTTGAGTCGAGGAAATGCCTTAAAATATGGGTCCTAGTGATTTTGTAGTAAGATTATGCTATGATTATGTTATGTTAGCTGAAAGTAAATTTACCTTCAAGCGTAAAATTCGGAACTACTACTTGAAGTCCTCTCAACTTTAGTTTGGTCATCGTCAGAATTATTATTGAGTTTTCTTAATGATTTGATATTTTTCATAGTATTTATTGGTTTATAATTTTAGCATATATATGTATTTTATTATTATAAATAACTTATGTTTTTATTTTATTTGTTCTCTTTGAAGTATCTGTTATTTATTTATTGTGCAAACCTACCACATTATTGTCTTTTTATCCCAAAGGTTGACTGGTAGAGAATGCCTTGTTGCATTGAGTCCGCCTATGTACCACTACTGTACATGAAGTTTAAATAAATAAATAAATTATGTCCAGAATTTGTGTGTTTATTTTGCTATACTTTATGCACCTACTCTATGTTTCTGTTCAACTAATTTTAAAACCAAGCGCAATACTAGTTTGTGTCTAGGCTATCTCTATCCATTTCACATTTCCTGGAAAAGATCGCGGAATGCCATAAGGCCGCAATTTTATGTTGTTTTAGTTAAAAGCCAAAGTTTTTACCACTATGTTGAAGGTTTTATTTTTATTATAGTGTACATACGGTGTACGGAACCCTCAGTGCGCGAGTCCTACTTGCACTTGCCCAGTTTTTTTTTATTTATAAAACAATGTTAACTGATTTTCGGAGAACCCTTATTACTTTTATCTTATAAGATTCACAACTCACGTCCAAATTCATCGTCATGAAATTGAAAATTAAATTATCACTCACGAAAGTAAATTGGCGGGAGAAACCCGCATGCTTGAGAAAACGTAACAAGGTTGAGAAGGTTTGTATTTAAAATAGGAACACCCTGTAGCAGGGGCAGTGAACTTAATTCGATCCAAGATCTGCTGGTTACTAACTAGATTATCTGCGATCTATCAATTACAAATCCAATTAAATAAAAACAATAAAAGAGCGAGCGAGCTCAAAGGTTTCCAGGAAGTTTAGTTTTCCTAATGTATAATATAGTATAGTAAGTCTAACATTCATTTCTAAGTTAAGTATTTTACAGGATGCATTTTGGAAAGCGAGTGCAGGAATGACATGACTTGATTCCACCATCTCATTTCTACCATCAATACAACCCGACGAATAATGAGTATCCACCTTTCTGAGCTAGTTTAAAATTGATAATATGTAGGTCTTACTATACACGTAATATATATCACTAGCTTTTGCCCGCTGCTTCGCCCGCGTACATAAAATATAGCCTGTATGTCACTCAGGAATAAAGCAGCTTTCTATTGGTGAAAAAAAATTAGCAATCGGTCCAGTAGGTACTTCCAGAGATTACCTCCTACAAACAAAAAAAAATTACTTCTTTATAATATAAGTGTAGATACACAGACAGATAACAGTAAATAAGAAAAAAAAAAACTATTCGCTGAATAAGGATGCCAAAAAATTGTGCTACGCTAGAGCTACCGTCAATCAGCTGGTAACAGGAAATATGGTTTTGGTTTTCGATAAAACCACAAACTTATCTAAGTTTATGGTTCGTTATCTACCGTAAGTATCAAAATATGCAGTTTTGTTTTGGTTCAGGTTATTATTTGTCTACGAGTATTTTTGTCAGCTGGTATCTGTTTCCAGACCTAATCCAGGACAAAGAATAAAAATAAATATTGTTAGTTGTTATTTGCTGACTAGAATTTCTATAAGATCTGTGCTGGACGGAGCGTAGACCTGATCAGTTGAGATCTTCCAAGTTTGACGTTGATATTCAATGTGCCTCTTACCATGCGGTGATCACATCCAATGTTCAATGCATTGATCACAGAGACATCATTGAATATTTGCTTCTTCTTCGATATTTTCAATTCAATCTCATTTTTAGTTGCATCATCAGAGCTTTGCCAGGTCCACTTCCTATGCTCACGTTTTCATCACGGAAGTTCGGAGTTCATCATATAGAGGCCTTCCTTCTCCATGAAGCTGGTGTCCCCGGTGGTTCCTACGTCCAAATCCAAATTGCCCCACTCGCAGCTCGTTACAGTCTCGTTTGCCCAGTTTTGCGTTAAAGTCCCGTGGTCATGGACCACGGTGAAGTGAGTCTTATAACCATGCATGGCTCTGGATATATCCTCATACATGATCTCTACTTCGTCGTCGGGGAGTGTCGAGGTCGGGGCGTAAACTTTTTTGGCCTTCAGCAAATATCTTGATGATATTCTGAGTTTAAGGTACGCCACCGCCAATCGTTTAGAAAAGATCAGCCGACTCAAGCCGATGTTACCCGAACGAGCGTTTCATACCCGAACGTGATGACTCAGCCTCATTGAAAACCCACAAAGTGCTCAGCTCTCCTAAAGCTGTTTTCAGAACAAAAAAAAAACTATTTCGAAACGGTTTGTCTGATTTCGATGAAATTTTGTGTGTATATTTAAGTGGGAGATTAAATATGCCAAGTTTTCATTTTTTTTCTGACGATAAGCTAGTTTTCTGGCAAGCCGAAAAAATTTTAGGTAAACATTCGATTGTTTTCCAAATGTAAAAGGGACAAACACAGAAATTTTTTTATTGTTAGGTTTAGTGAAACAACAGATAAGGAACTCTTTCAAAGTAAACCTAAAAATATTTCTAAGAAACCTGTACAAAGTTTACGCATAACTTTCTACTGCATACTTCTTGTTAAAAAAATATACTTGTTACCATTATTAAGGGAATTAGTCCACCCTAACTCGGATAGGTTAAGGTGGACTCGTACAGCATAAGATAGCTATGGTTATGGCAGGGTCTATTAGTGAGTGAGCGAAGCGAGCGAACACAAACCCCGCCATCGCCATCCAGCATATTTAGTGCACAATTAGTATTTTTGGTGGACTAAAGGCATGTTTTGTAGTGAAACAGGAATAAATTGAAGAACGGTTAAATAAAATTGAGGAACAGAGTAGAATGTTTATTTTAATGACATCGATATTTTTGTCCTCAAAACTAAAGTATCACCGCAAGTAGTTCCATACTTATTGGGTTTGAGCACTATACCTGCGATGTAAATGTTTTATTTTATTTGGGAAAAAGAACGATATTACAATATATATTACACTTATTAGTACGTATACAAAACAAAATCAATGTAATAACCACAACATTTTCCACATATTAACATAGAGGTACCCTATGATGAGAAATAACAGGCAAACTAGGTATTATTCTTGAAAACACTTTATATACGCAGTTACAAATTAGTCAGGCATCAGAAAAAAATAAAAAAAAATTTTTGAAGTTCTTCAGTGCACTAACAACTTTACGTCGAAAAGCATTTCTACTAAGCATAAATATATCAATCTTTATGAAATGCTCATTGTACATTTGCGTGAGCCGTCGAAGTGGTGCAAGCTTACCCGCGTTTGTTCGGTGTGATACCTGAGCAAACAAACGGTAATCACGCACCCCTCGACGGTGAATTGATCTAGGAACTACAAGCTTTATATCATTATTAAGGTCTATACTATTCAACATATTATGAAGAAGATCGTGCAGTGTCATTACTTGCAGAAGCATCCGTTGCCCGATTTTCAGGGATTTTATGAGATAAGTTTTGAGAATCCGGTTTGAAACGAAACGTGGAATATGAGCGATGTTGCCGGATGCTAATAAGAAGTAACTGTAGAGTAATGTCTATTGGGAAAATCCGATAGCACTTTTTGCCTGACCCAGAAATTCAACTCCGGACCCCATGCTCAGCAGGCGCGTTTTCGACCACGAGACCACAAAATTGATAGAAGTCAATCTCGAGTACTTCAATTTTCATACCTACACTTGGCGATCGCGCTAGGGTCAGCGTGTGGCGCCGAACTGTCCAAGTGCGACCGGGCGCGGTGATAAATACCTCCCTAATCTGAATTGTAAAAATATTACATGGTCATAATATCATCGGCGCGGGGCTTGTTCTGTGTTACGTTAAAACAAACCTACAAAATATAAGCAAAATACAAGTAAATCAAAAAATATCCTTACCTCTCTGAAACAACTGGTAGCCTAAAAAACGTCAATTCACCGTTTAATGTTGAATTCGGTCTTTAAGTCAAGAGTGAATAGGTTACTTCTAGGCAAGCGTGCTCCATCGTCGGCCACATCACCGCTTACCATCAGGTGAGTAGTGGTAAAACGCGAGCCTATCAATAATAAAAAAAAAACTATCGTCTACTGAACAGTTACAATAAGGTTTTTTTTTGTTCGTCCATTTATCCACAGAAATGTTCACAGACGCGTGTCTCAAACGGATAGCACTCGACCTCGCATTGAGCTGAATTGAGCCGAGATATCGTATCCATGAGCGGTGTCTATGTGTGCGTTGCTCAAGCGCACTTTGTATGTAGATTGACTTCTGTACCTATCTATTTTGTGACGAGACCAACGAGGCAATTACAATACTCACAAGTTCCTTTATCATGAACCAGCAACATAGGGAGTCTATTTCGAATAGAATTTCGTCATTATTATCATCAACCGACAGACGCCCACTACTGGGCATAGACATTACCCAGGTGTCACCAGAACGAACAATCCTGTGCGTTTCGCATCCTTCAGATTCCTGCGACCCTTGTCGGATCATCGGTCCACATTGGGGAGCCTAGCAACGTTGCGCTTCCAGTACGCGGTCGCCGCTCTTGGACCTTTCGGTTTTTTTGATTTATTTTGCGAGTAAAATGCATCTACAATGGTAAAATGTCACTAGCTTATTTTAATTGACATATCAATCACAAATTGACATACCAATCACACGAGTACCAGGAAACCAATCGAATGTTACACAACGGTGTGACAGACGGTCTTGCAGCTGCAACGAATAAGTTAGATTAGTTTGTTTGACGTACCTGCCTGTGTATAGAGTTACAGACTTGTAGCCAATGCATTGAAAACTGGAATTAGTTATATTCTAGGAGCAGTTTTGATGAGATTTTTTCGAGTGCAGTTCAGCTGCTCGTTCAGCGGCTCTTATTTAGTCGCAAATTTATTTCTATAGCTGGAATTAATCGCTTGGCAAAGAAATTACAATAAGTATTTAAATTATATTGAGTAAGTGTAACTTTTACTTTTACTTTATTATGATAAAATAGAGTATGCCAGAAAATAAAGAAAGATTTTTGTTGTACCAACATGATATATAATTTTTTTTTTTAATACAAATATTAATTTTATTTGGGATTTGTGTACTCAAATAACGATATTATTTTAAGAGGTTAGGTATTTTTAACTGTGTATCAGTCAAAAATCTTATTCTTCTCTAAAAATACAAATTGTACACCAAATATTAATGGACATATACAATTATTAAGAGACTTGGGGCACCCTAACTCGGAGAGGTTAGGTTAGAAAGAGATGGCGGGGTCTAATGAGCGAGCTAAGCGAGCGAACACAGACCCCGACATCCACTTCGAGGTTAATTTTTTAAACCACCCAAAAGAGCATATTTTAGTGCACAATTAGTATTTTTGATGGACCAAAGGCACGTTTTGTAGTAAATAACAGGAATATATTGAAGAACGGTTAAATAAAATTGAGGAACAGTAGTACCCTTATTTTAATCACATCGATATTTTTGTTCTCAAAACTAAAGTATCTCCGCAAGTAGTTCCATACTTATTGGGTTTGAGCACTATATCCTCGATATAAACGTTCAGGGATTTTATGAGATAAGTTTTGAGATACCGGTATGAAACGAAACGTGGAATACTTTTCTGCTCTTTGGTATTATTTTTCGAGCGATGTTGCCAGATGCTAATAGTAACTATAGTTTTAATAGTAACTCTAGTTTTACTTTGTAATATTTCTTTTTAGGTGGAAAAATCATCCAATGACATCTCGCGCTCTTGGGCGGAGCGTGAGGGTGTGTCAGACTTTTACCGACTAAAAACCCACTCCTTTTCCTTCTTTGCCTTCGTTCCAGGGCCCCGGGTTTCACTTTCACACTATCCGTGGCCCAAGTAGGCTTCGACCCTGCTGGGCCCTTACGGTTTGCTGGCTTTTCTTTGAGGCCCGTATGGAATACGCGCCGTCGACGATCGGGCTCTGTCTTTACTTAACATGCTTGTCAGGGCTGCGGGACTGTTCGAAAGAGTCATTGCAGGCCTGGAACATAAGGGGCAAAGAAATCCAATACCCGCTGGGCCCACAGGAAATTTCTGAAAGGGGTCCTGGATCGCAAAGGGCAACTGAAAAGGACACAGGTGAGTTTCAGTCGCTCTACCCTAGATTGGGAAAAGTTATTGGATGATTTCCCACCTTAAAAAATAGCCCTGGAAAGCATCGGTTCTAGCAGACTTCGTCAATTTTACTGACATCTCTTTGAGGCTCGCGTGGAACAGAACTTGCAATACCTACATGAAAGAGTGACCTTATGATTGCACCAAGTTCTCATAATCTAACATCAAAGACAAACTTGCCTTCGCAAAGGCTAAAACTAATGTATTTCATGTACTCTTGTGAATATTAAAATATTATGCATTTCACTACGGCACTCATTTCGCTTCAGAGAACTTCATTAAAATATAATAAATTTTAAAATGGTGCTTTACTTTCTGTGCACGCGCGTTCATTAAAACATAGACACTGTAAAAGATAAAATAGAATTCTATTACGATTGTGCACAGCTTGGCTATTTTCCATTGTTGTAATTTAATTTTAACCAGGATAGTATGCATTTATATGCATTTATGATATTACACATTTCCATACTGTAATATCATAAATGCCTCCTTTTTTAAGGTGGGAAAATCAACAAAAGACAAATCCCGCTCTTGGACGGAGCGGGGGATAGTGTCAGACTTTTACTGACTAAAAACCCACTCCTTTGCCTTTGGGAGAGGGAGATGTCAGCAAATCGTAGGGGCCCGAAAATGAAAACCCCTGGGACGAAGGCAACTAAGGAACAGGAGTGGGTTTTTAGTCAGTAAAAGTCTGACACTATCTCCTGCTCCACCCAAGAGCGGGATTAGTCATTAGGTGATTTTCCCACCTAAAAAAAACCCCTCTGAATTATGATTACCTTGAGAGTGTCGAAATATACGTTTTTTTGCGAAGTTGTTTAATACACCTACAACGCCATCTAACGGCGAAAGACGTCATTCTGCAGCGTGAACATCGCTGCATGCAGCTGGCTCCCGGTGTTGGTGGCAGCACCATCGCTAACTTCACTCCGAAGAAAAAAAATATGGTGACCGTTAATATTCATATTTCGTACTCTCGTTCTTTGTTATTTTATTGTAAATTTGATGAAAATATACGTTTATATCTCCAAATCGCAATAAAACTATTCACTGAAGATCCCTACACTTTATCGAATAAGTAAAGGTCTAAATAGACGTAAACGGCCGTATCTTTTTTTTCGTTAACTCAAAGTTTGATTTTTTCATAGCTTCAACGGACTGCAAACCTGAGTGGACGGGAAGACCGCAGCAGGCAAATTATTCCAGTCCTTCGATGTACACGGTATAAACGACGAAGCGAAGCGCTTAGTCCGGACCGTTGAAGTTTCAACAACGTAAGGGTGGATACTCGCCGTCCGTCGGGTTGTTCGATGGTAGAAAGGAGATGGCGGAATCAAGTCATGCAATTCCCGCGCACACTCTCCATAATGCAACCTGTAAAATACCGATACTGTGTTTACAGAAATATGCCATCAAATCGCTATGAATAACTTGGCACAAACTTCTAAAGTTATTTTCCTGACTACAAAGCGTTGATACAAAGTAACCCTTAGTTATTGTCTGAATAGGAATGTAAATATAATTGGGTACTTAAGAATCCAGGCGTGGGATGTCCATTACAGAGAAACATTGTTTGAATAATTTTACTATAAGATGTTTTAAAGGTATCCAAGTATCAAGTTGTTTTTCATTCAACTCCAAAATTACCTTTAAAACGTAGGATTAGTTACTGAAATCGTGTTTCTAAGTGACAGTGGGCAGAGCACATTGCTTGTAGGACAGATGGTCGATGGGACTGAAAGGTTCTGCAGTGGTGACCACGCACCGCAAGACGCAGCGTTGATAGGCTTTCCACAAGGTGGACCGATGACCTGTTGAGAGTTACGGGAATGCGATGGATCCGATATGATAATGAGTGTTTAAAATAAATATATACATTAGTAAAAGTGTGTTTTGATGATAGAAAAAATATTTAATAACAGCTTGACCAAGTATCTCAACAAATTTAACATAATCTTAGAAAACCAGTATGGATTTAGATCGGGAGTGTTAACTGAAGATGCTGTTACTAACCTTAGTGCTGCAGTAGCTGATAAAATTGATAATAGCTACAAATCTAATGGTATATTTCTAGATATATCAAAAGCCTTTGATACGGACTCTGTCCCAATCCTTATATCCAAATTGGAGCATATTGGAGTTCGAGGACTATCTTTGAATATTTTTGAAGATTATCTTACCAATCGAAAACAGGCAGTCAAAATTAACACTATGTTAAGTGAGGAAGAATAGATTGAATATGAAGTCCCACAAGGGAGTATTCTTGGCCCTACACTGTTTATAATATACGTTAATGACTTGTGTAGGATTCTTAAAAATTGTGATATTTTTACATATGCTGATGACACAGCCTTATTAGTGTACGGAAAAAGCTGGGCAGAAGCTAACTAAACTAGAAATTATTTTGTTCTACTCAATTTTCAAACCTATTCTAAAACAACAAAATCTTTAAAAGTATATTTTACATGCCAGTTCGTTAATCTAACTCATGAGATCTCCTTTCGATATCACAGTACACGCCGAGAACAGTCTAATAGAGGTCATGTTATGGCTATCTACTAATCTGCTTACTCTAAACGTAGAAAAAACAAAATACATATTCGTTTTTATCTCTCCAACACCTCGACTCCATCTGTGGAAACTACAACCCTTACTGCCCACAATTGTGCCAAATCATCAATTACTTGTTCTTGTATACCATTGAAGAATATTTGCTGTATAAGGAACCTTGGCGTATTAGTTGATGAACGATTGGATTGGCGCCTATAGGTGGAGAACCGTACGGGACGAGTCAGGAAGTCAGTTTACATTTTTAAGAATCTTCGTTGTTCTGCCGATCGGTCAATATTGCACGCAGTCTATTTTCCACTATATCAAACAATATTGAGTTATTTTATTCCGGCGTGAGGTGGGTGGGAAAACGTTATTTTGAAAAATATAAAGATCCCAAACGTTTACCCTTTAGATCAAAAATTGTAGACCACTTGACTATTCTACCACAGAATTATACAAGAAATGTAGTATTAACAGTGCGACAGCTGTTTATTCTGCTTACGATGCTCCGGCGGCATTCACTACTTTTCCTAAATAAAGAGGTTTTAAGAAAACGTTGTGGTGCACTTGTCTGCCCCTGTGTGCGATATAAGACAGCTTTCGTACAGCGACAGTACAAGGCATTGAGTTCCAGGCTTTACAATGAAATCAATAAAAATATCTCATTATACAAGCTAAATAAGCGTAACTTTAAAAATAAATTATCTAGTTGGTTAAAGTCATTAAACTAAGAAGAGTAGGAAAAATTATTTTTTTTATTGTTTGTTATCTAAATTGTTATGTTCTTCTTTATTTTTTCGGCCTACTTATTAAAAAAAATGCAGGTTAGTGCATTTTTTTTAATAAGTATTTTTTAATAAGAAGACATACCTAATTATGGTGTCACTTAAGGTATACCTACATGTTATGCAAAAACAGAAAAGGATAATACATTCTAAAACAAACTACATTAATAAAACGGTGGACCGCCGACTACCCAAGATACGGGCAGTGCTCAGTTTTGGAGTCGTTGACTCACTTTTTGAACTAACCCGTATAATGTGATGTTATCTTCTTATTGTGTTTTGTGTACTTTTTGGAAGAATAAACAATAATTATAACTAAACATCACACTACAAAACTGAAACAACTTGTTACCCACGAATGCCCCTCAAGCTGAAGGGTAAAATCTACAAGTCCGTGATAAGGCTCAAGGCGTACTGTATGAATCAGAATGTTGGGCTGTGCAAAAGACGGATGAAAATAGTTTTTTTTTCTAATTGGTATAAACCAGTGCTTTACTACGAACTGCGATCCCACCTGATGATAAGTATTGTTGCAATCATCGATGGTGAGGCGCACTAGCTTATTAAGAGCCTATTCACTCTACCCTTGAAGACACCTAAATTATAGTTGGACAGGAAGACCGTAGCAGGCAAATTATTCCAGTCCTTCGACGTACGCGGTATAAAAGACAAAGCGAAACCCTTAGTCCGGACCGTTGAAGTTTCAACAAAAGTAAGGGTGGATACTCGCCGTATTGCATGTAGCGAAGATGAAAATGTCGAGATACTCGTAAATGTGTGGTGTGACGAGAATAGATAAAGTGAGAAATGAGTACCTACATAAGAGGAAGTTTGAAAGTGGCGCCATGACTGAGAAGTTGAAAGGGATTCGTTTGTCTTGGTATGGTCATGTGAAGAGGGGGGATGAAAAGCATGTTAATAAAAGAGTTATGAGTGAGATATGTGGATGGATGGAGAGGGAAAGGGAGGACATAGAAAAGATGGGTGAATTGTGTGAGAAATGATATGAAAGGCAAAGTTAGTGATAACGTGATGGGTGAAAGGACAGAAAGGAAGAAAAAAACGTGTTTTGCCGACCCTAAATAAAACGGGACAAAAGTAGGACGGTGATGATGATCACACTACAAAACTGATCTATGTCTGTCACCTCCAAACCTCAGGTCCAGTTGAAAAACAGCGTAAGCCCTAGTTTTTGTCATTTATGTTGAACCAGACCTATTTTAGCACAGCCGTTGTTGATAATTATTTTATTTTTGTTTCTCTTCGAAAAAACAACAAAAAGCACAAAACCTTCAAACTTGTTATTTTTGCCAAATAAACATATTTTTCTATCGAAATTCAGATTTTTATAAATTAAATGTGAAATAAAAAATTCGTCACTAAATTAAAAACTACGATTGCCAAGGGACACTCCCATTTAATAGAGAAACAAAAAAAATAAACAAAACCACACACGTGAAACTATCTACATCATCATCATCATCTTCCTGCCCTTGTCCCGTGTTATTTGGGGTCGGCGCAACACGTTTTCTTCTTCCATTCTGCCCTGTCACTCGTCATACTATCACTAACTTCCTTTTCTTTCATATCACTCTTCACACAATCCATCCATATTTTCTTTGGTCTCCCTCTCCCTCTCCATCCATCCACATGTAAACTCATAACTCTTTTAGTAACATGCGTGAAACTATCTACAAAAGGTGTCAAATAAAAATGTCCACCAGTATATTTATTCGTATGCAAAATACATTTTATTTGTAAATTTTTGAGTAGCTGAATTCTGACGACATTAATCTGCTTGTGTTTATATAACGTGGCTCTACACTGTTGATTTTACAGGGTATCCACTTTAAAACGTTATGAACTTCACAAATAACACAGCACCAAACAAAAACCAACCTTATTTTCTCGTCAAAGAGTACCATTCAGCTTGAAGCGTTTTCATCGTAAGTATTGTAAAAGTCAGTAAGAATTTTCATTATTAAATGTAGTTTTGTAAAAATGCGAAAGTTTCTCAAACAGTTGTGAATTGTTGCTCGACAAGTGTTTTTGTTGTTATATTTTTTATTCGTTAGTTGAAGTTTTCAGGTTGTTTTCCGAATGAATTACGAGAGTTGTACAAGTTCTTTTCCTATTCATTTTTCATTTCAAGGATGTTTGGAAAGTGATGGTTGCTTTTTTCCTGAGGTAAAGAAATGGAAATTGTAAGTAAAAATTTATTTGCATAGATTGTAGGTACACATGAGATAAGTTGGAACAATAATTAAGTGGGCCTTTTACAATCTACCTTATATTAGGCATGCAAACGTTAATGAGGTCGTTAACAATATGGAGAAACAAACATATATGACTTTCAAATCTACTTATATATTAAGTAGATTTGAAAGTCATATATGTTTGTTCTACAATTTTGGAAGCAGATAAAAAGCATGTACTATTGACAAATATGCCCTAATTTGGAAACTGACAGGATTGGCTTTATCAAAGAAGTGTTAGCTCGCAATCTGGCCGAACCCGAATTGTTAATGGTGCGTAGTTTTCACGCGCGCCTTAAAGTAATTGCAAAACCGTAGGGGCCCAGTAGGGCCACGGAAAGTTCCTGAAAGGGAATCCATGGTACTAGATCGCAAAGGGCAACTGAAGGACATAGGTGTAGTTTTAGTCAGTAAAACTCTGACACGCCCTCTCACTCCACCCTCGAGCCTTCGAGAACAAGTCATTGTAAGATTTTTTATCTCAAAAAAAGGTGTGAAGTGTTGTAAGAAATCTGTTAACGTTAGACAGAATAAGAGCAATGAACACGACGGATCAGCGACTAAACCTTTATAATCCTTTAAATCATAATCTCCAAAGCTAAACCGTCTAGTTTCACAAAATAATCTCACAAAACTTTTTGATCCACAACCAAACACGGATGATAATTTCTCTCTAAACCTCCCCAGTGTCTCTAACTAATCTAAGAGCTCCTCACGCGTCACACAACTTATTAAAAGTCATTAATTACCCACACGCTCCTCAAATTAGAACATTTTAATTCAAAATGGCGGCTAGGATGGGTCCCCTGTGCTCCAGTTACATCATATTTTAGATTAAATGTTACAGAGCCTGAAATCCTCGATTGTTTATTACAGGCTTAAAATAACGATGGACAGTGAAATATAGTTTTGTTTTTTTAGGGTCTAGCGACATCTATGGCGCTACATAAGAATTAAACTACGAAATTCTGCATCGCGCAATTATAATATTCTCCGCATGATTTGAACCTATACAATAGCCCGAAATCATCTCTCGGGCAGTTGCCTAGATCAGACAAAACATTCGTATGATTGGATGATCCTCTTTTTTGGACGGAGGTATGTGGGACTTTACACTCTGTTCCATATAAAAGGTTTTTTTTTTCGGTAGAAAAATCATGTAATGACGAACCCGCTCTTGGGCGGAGCGAGATATAGTGTCAGACTTTTACTGACTAAAAATCCAAGTCTTCTTTTCAGAAGCAGACCCTTGGCCCCAGTAATAGGCTTCGACCCTGCTGGGCCCGTACGGTTTGATGACATCTCCTTGAGACGCGCGTGGAACACTACGCGCCGTCGACGACTTTGGCCTGGTCCGGACGGTTACCGGAACGTCGGACTTCGAGCCCCAGACCGTTTTCCGCACTAGTGCAGAAAAGTGCGCGTGCTTTCCTCCGCCACAATGTTATTACATGTATTGTATCAGGCTGGGCGCGCGTCGACCCCCACGAGTCGCCGGTCAACCCACGTTTATTCATTTCTTCGTTAGTGTATTGAAAAAAGTCGTTTGATATACGTGCTAATTTCTCACTGCAGACCCCCCCCCCCACCCCCTAGCCAAGTTACGATCGTTTCGCCTCCAATTCCTTTGTTCTGACGTCATCTCAACGCTCAGTCACGTGGTCCGAACAGAGGAATCGGAGGCGGGGCCTACTCGAGGCGTTCGACGCAAATGAAATAATCGTAACTTGGCTAGGGGGCAGGCATCGGCTCCATAACATCGGTCGCAATGACAAATTTTCTGCACTTGTATCAAAATGTATTATTGTAGCTTCATAGGTGTCGCTACAGGCAAATCTTTTCAAGCCTAGCATTCGAGTCTTAGCAGTATATTGAGCGTTGGTTGTTTTACGTAAAAATAGACTGTTTTTCTTTTTTAATTCCTTCCTCATCAATCATCAGTGTTCAAACACTAATTACTTGGTCCCATAATTATGGGACTAGGTTATTAGTAATGAGAATCTAACTTCAATACATTAGCATCAAAAACCGCAACCATATAGTCCCTTTCTCATTAACCCTTCCAATTATAACCCTTACTCTAAATCCTCATATAGGGCAGAAAGTCAGCTAAAATCCTTCAGTAAAAGATTCTAAACAAAGGTAGTAGGAACATTAATATGGCCCCAAATTGTAGACCCTGTGGATAACGTTGTAGAGCGTGGAGAAACAAAATGATGAAGAGCAGAAGATCTACTTCATGCAATATTGAAAAGTTACCACAAAGGAGTTTTTTTGGGAGTTTGGAATTTATCTTAATGACTTCTTCCGTTCTAGGGTGGATCGGGGAGCGCGTCAGACCTTTAATGACTTGAGCCCTTATTATGTTTCTTCACTTGCCGTTTGCCGTCTAGGTCCACGGGTTTCTTTTTAACCGACTTCCAAAAAAAGAAAGAGGTTATCAGTTCGATTGTATTTTTTTAATGTTTGTTACTCCGTCGTTTATGAACCAATTTGCAAATTTATTTTTTAGCTGTAACCTACTATGCTTCTACACCTAGTAGATTACTCTTGCACCTAATATACTATACTCCTAGGCAGTAGCTAACAGAATACCTAGACTCCAGCAGGGAATTCATCTCTTTAGCTGTAGGTAAGATGGAAGTGTTCCCAATAAATTTTATGCGTATGGTGCAATGTCCACCATGTGCCAGTGGCGCACGGCCATACATCTTATGGTCCGATGATGGAACGGGATTGGCGGATTTCATACGAAATTGTGCCATTCATAGAAAATTATAGTTTGAAATCTAGTTCAGACATTACACTCGAAAAAGGATCACCATTTTTTTTTCTTTTTTTTCTTCGGTGGGAGAATCATCTAATGACAACCCCGGTCCGGGAGGGTGTGTCAGACTTTTAAACATAAGCATAAAGCATAATCAGCCTTTCAATTTTCCCACTGTTGGGACTCAGGCCTCCTCTCTCCAGGAGAGGGAAGACTTTTACTGACTAAAAATCAACTCCTGTTCCTTCGTTGCCTTTCATACCTGGGCCGAGTCTTCCTTTTAGAAGCAGACCCTTGGCTTCAGTAGGCTTCGATCCTGCTGGGCCCTTACGGTTTCCTTGAGGCGCACGTGGACCATTACGCGCCATCGACGTCTTGGGCTCGATCCGGACGGTCACCGGACGATCGGACGGCGACCTACCCAATGCTCGCCGTCGGAATCCCGTCGGCTGGGCGACCGTGCCCTCGCGCGTGCACGTGCAGCCTCCTCTTTTGCTAACATGACTGCTTCGCAGAAGGAGGCGATCGCCTGCCACTTCCTCTCGCTTCGGACCATAGCCTGTACCAAGGCCCGGCGTAAGAGACCGTTGCCGTCGATATCCCTCACGAGGACACGGCGGAGCTCTGCCCAAGCGGGGTACCTATATAGCTCAAAATATCAACGCATATTGCTCGCAATAATATGAGCTTGTTTACATAATTAAACCTTCTGATTATGTGTACTGCATGGCGTTATCCAAAATTAATGAAAACGCACCGTCTTCGTCGAAATAATTCATCTTTTCAACAGCTGCCTTCTTCAACGATATGGCTTAAGCTTTCTTGATTGATTAATTGTGGTTATTTACTTAACTTAGTCTAAAGGTAATTACTGTATCGTTCAAGATTATTTAGAACGAGATGTTGGAAACTTTAGTTTGATTGACTAGTAAAGTTTGAAGAATATAAGTTAAATTAGCTTTTTTGTGAACCAAGAAAAGATCAGGCCCTTCATAAACTAGCATTTTATCAGCCATAATAAAGCCAGCAAATATGATCCAATGGTTTTTCATCCAAGAAACCTCGATTCGAAAAAATCTTCGTAAATCAATTCGGGAATTGAACTGTTTTCATAGGTAAGTGTGAACGGAACCCTCAGTGTGCGAGTCCGACTTGCACTTGCCCGGTTTTTTCAAATATCGGAAAACAATTTCTCTCAAATTGATGGGTGTTTTTCTATTTGGTATATTCTTAAAAATATCAGGCTCATCGGTGATGATGCTCAAGGCTTTGGAGTTTTGATTCGACGCACTTGTCGAATCAAAACTCCAAAGCCTTGAGCATCGACGCCGAGTTGCTAGCCTGTCGGTTTTCTATCGATTACACTTCGGGGAGTGTGCGTTGGAATTGCACAATTTAATTCCACCAAGTCCGTTGCATCATCGGACCACTAGACGTACGGCGTTGGGTCATCGGTACATGGTGGACATCCCACCCATACGTACAAAGCGTTTTGGGAACACATTCATAATGCGTACAGTTAAGGAGTGGAATTCCCTGCCGGAGTCTGTTTTAAGTCAAGAGTGAATAGGTTACTTCTAGGCAAGCGTGCTCCATCGTCAGCAACATCATCGCTTACCATCAGGTGAGTTAGTGGTCAAACGCGAGCCTATTAAAAAAAATATATATATAAGTATGATATAGGTATAAAAAGATTGTATCATAATCGTCGATGGCTTTCTGCTAAAATGATGAATCATTTCATCAGACGTCCAGAAGACAACGATTGATCCTGTATGTCTCGCATCCATTGGATTCCCATGATCGTCAACAGGTCATCGTCGGTCCATTTTGAGGGACGCCTTCCAACGCTGCGTCTGCTGATACGTGGTCGTCACTCCAGAACCTTTCAATCCCATCAAGAATAATTATTTACCGGGCATGTGCCCTACCCACTGCTACTTAAGTTTGGCGATTTTTTAGGCTGATTTATTAAAACTATATAAGTAAGTCATAAAACTCCTCTGCATTGCTGTCGACTGGAAGTGTGCCCAAAAGGCTGGCGGCATTGCTACGTTGTATGGCAATGCTTAATCTCTGACCGATGTAAAAGCCAGCCCCTGAGTCACGCGAAGTGTCAACTAAGCGTTTGATTAACTGATTTTGGTTAACCTGTTTTAAAAACAATTGAATACCAAAAATGTAGAGATGCTCTGTACCGTAATTTTTCCCCTTTAGTTTGATTAGAATCCTTTTAACCGCAAACATCAAGCTTGTATACCTTGCTTTTTAGTTTAACTTTTTACTTAAGTAAGACCAACATTACGGTGGTCCATTTGCTTGAAAGGCAGCGGATGTTTGTTGGCTAAACATTTTGACATGCAAGCGGCGTCGGTCGGGGGAAAAGCTAAGCTGGAGAACTACTTATTTGCTCACTATTCTCTCCACATTCGGTAACTTACGTTAAATAAGTTGGGTAGTGCTTAGGGTTGAAACTGAAAGATAATTTTATATAGGAGGTATTATTAAGACTGCATTTTGACATTGCTCGCAGATCAGAGGATTGATTGGGTCGAAAGAATCTTGAGTCATCAGAAGAAGCAGCGATGGAAAGCCTCCCATTAAGTGGACCGATGAGCTGGTATTGTTCGCGGGAACCCGATGGACGCGAGACGCACAGAGCCGGCTGTTGTGGCAATACTTGGGGGAGGCCTATGTCCAGAAGTGGATGTCTTTCGGTTAAAATGATGATGATTTTTAAGGAGTTTGATGTGGCTAAATAATAACAGCTGAATCGCTGTGGTAAAGATCATCAGCAGACCATCTTAACATACCGAGATTCCTCCATGCCTCGGAAAGCACGTTATCGTTGGTGTCGGATACTTGCAGATCTTTGGTAGGTAGGTAGTTTGAAACCAAGAAATTTGACTCCAGTCTTGCCAAGGGATATCATGTTATCTAGTTATTGTGTTGTGGAAGTCAGAAAGACAGTAGCTCAGTGTAAAATACTGGTATCTAGCTGCATTCGGTTAGGATGGAAACGAATCCCAAGATGGTTGGAAAAAAGTTAGGCAGAAATTAAGATATTAATTGAGCTTAAGCAAAATTTTTACAAGAAAATAAAAATCAAAGATATAAAATTGATTTGAAGCTAGAATGATGCTATTCGCAAGTTTTTCTCTCTGTTTGTTTTTGAAAAACCGTAATGGCTTACCAGTTTTCACAGAAAACGAAGGCTGTCTCACTCGATCGGTTTGTACAGAATTTCTGAGTAGCAAAATTGTAAACCGAGTGTCGTACCAAAATTGGATGACAATTTTTCCGTTACCATATGAATAAAAAGTCCTGGCAATTTATCGGGTTTTCTGAATTTCGGCTGTAGATTTTTCCCATGCAGCTATTTTCCTACCTTCGGGCGACGTACGATGGCACAAAGCTTACAGTACAACAAAATGAATAGAAAAATTGGTTAGGAGCTAACTAACCACTTGTAGTGTTTTGTTTCAAGAATATTTTTTGAAAATGGAACGATTTATGTAATTTGTTGAATCGTTATTATCATCACAATCAAACTTTATGCTTCTATGAAATGAAATACAAAGTGGACTCTGGACTGCTACAGAGAATTTCTTAATGGAAAAGAAAACTGTTGAAACTTTCCGCGACTCAGGGTTTGAACATAGATCTATATCACGGATGCTCAACTCTAATGGGCCAACCACACGCACAAGCTTCATCACAATTTTGCCTGCACAGGCTGGTTTGGTGTGTTTGTGTTAGTAAAACTCATAAAGTTTTACACGGGTGTAGGGTCGTTAAGAGCACTAGACCATATGACAGTCATCAAGGTTATTGTATATGTATATATCACCTTCAAATGACCGCTACACCGAAAGGTCAAAGAAAAATAGCCAGAACCTGCATCGTGATTGTAGTTACATATTATTCTTGTGACGTAATATCACTCACGTTTCGGCTTCACCAATTCGACCCCGTATTTTTAGCCGGGTGTAGTTAATTTACGTAACAGTATATTTAGGTCTTCTAAACCAACAAACACTAACCCTAAATATATCTTGTCCCTAAACGCGAGAAACCAAGCAAATATAAACATCGGTTCTAAGTACACTCATCACGTCAAGTTTTTGTGATACCCTGACCAAAGTCAGCGATAGTCGTGGAACTTCGGAAAAGTTCGTGAAACTTCGCAAAAGTTCGGACGTTTCGGGAACAATAAAAGCTGTTACAAGTTAGTAGACTAATCTAGACGCTTTAGTTCGATGTTAGTATTTATTGTTAATGCTGTTCGCGGGAACTTTGACGTTCCTTTGTCTGGTACGTTCGACCTTCAGGCTGAGTTAGGATGGAAAAACTTTGTTTCGGGTCAAAATTATTAATACTTATTTTATTTACCAGGAAATATGCTTTTTTTTTGTGTGTAAAATCATACAACGATACTATTCTAGGGTGAAGTGGGAGGGCGTGTCAGAGTTTTACTGACTAAAACCACATCTGTGTCTTTCAGTTGCCCTTGCGTTCTGGGACTGCGAGTTTCCTTTTCAGAAATTCCCCATGGTCCCAGTGGGCATTCGTCGCGGGCCCAACAGGGTCGAAGCCTACTGGGGCCACGGGTAGTGTGAAAGTGAAACCTGGGGCCCTGGGTCGTCCCAGGGCCCCGCAAAGAAGGAACAGGAGTGGGTTTTTATTTTGTAAAAGTCTGACACTATTTCTCGCTCCGCCCAAGAGCGGGATTAAAAATGGTCTCAGTGGGCATCAGCCCTGTTGGGCCCCTACGGTTTTGCTGATATCTCTTTGAGACGCGCGTTAAACACTACGCCACGTTGAGGACTTAGGCTCGATCCGGACGGTTACCGGACGATCGAACGGCGATCTGCCCATTGCTCACCGTACGCAAGCCTGCGTCTACTGTGGCTGGTAGTCGAGGTCAAGATAATAGCGGCTTGGGCGTGAGGATGTCTGTTCCCTCTGTGTGCGGCCGTCTCCTTGGCTCCGGAGAAGGAGGAGACCGCCTCTAAATCCCCCTCGTACCAGACTATGGTCTGCACCAGTCCCCACTGAGCCAGGATATATACCTATTATATATAAATTCGACACAATAAAATGGTTTACTCGCTCGTTATTAGTTGGAATTGGGAGTAAACCACACTACATTGTAGCATTATAGGTGAAACACAGTTTGTGGCACAGGGGTAAAAGTTTATTTCTCTAAATATTATAGGGTTAGTAGAAAAGGTGGAGATAGTAAAAACTTTGGTGATAACAGAATCATACAATGTAACAGAAGTATTGTAAAAGAATTGAGGTGTTGCTTCGTAAACGTGGCCACTTTTCAGTTTGAAACAGTTTATACCGCGTTCATCGAAGGACTGGAACAAGTTGCCTGCTGCAGTCTTCCCGTCCGATTATAATTTAGGTGTTTTCAAGGCTAGAGTGAATAGGCTCTTAATAAATTAGTGCGCCTCACCATCAACGATTGCATCACTGCTTACCATCAGGTAGGATTGCAGAAGTTTTTTTTCTAGCCTGTTCCGTCTCACTCCTGGGTAAAGGCTTCTGTTTACTCCTTCCATCTTTAGCTACCCAGCGCTTCCGCCTTCCAGCGCTAAGTGAGTTCGGGGATCCAAAGGTTCGTGTGCGTATTTCAGTGACACCTGTGCAGTCTAGGAGCACATGTGCAATTATATCCTCCCCCTCCAAGCATGCTCTGCACAAGGGACTGCTTGTAATGCCTATTGTGTGGAGGTGCTTATTCAGTGTGCAGTGTCCGGTGATGGTCCCCGAAACCAAGCGCAGGCTGTCTCTGTCCAGTCTCATGAGTTTTTTGGTGAGGGCTTTATTGAAATGTGGCATGGCCTCCTTGGCCTGCCTGCATCCTGGTGTCGAGGACCACCAGCGTTCTGCTTGTATATGTGTGTGTTCACGTAGACAACTTCGTAGCTGACCAAAAGGGACCGGCACAATGGGTTCGGGCCCGAAGATCAGCGCTCCAGATCCTTTCCTGGCCAGTTCCTTCACCGCGTCGTTGCCCAGTGAGCCACTATGACCTTTAATCCACTTTAGTGTCACAGTGTTGTGTTTCGGCACTGTCCCGCGTGCGTATTCCACGTATTACAATAAATACTTGTATGAAATGGACATTTGCGGGGGTTACGCGTGCGGAGCAATCCCGCATGCGTGATCAAACCGCACGATATTAAAACACCCTAAGGGGAGAAACCTACTTTTACGTGGGTAAAGCCGCAGGTAGAACTGGTTAGACAGTAAATATTTTTTTCATGCGTGTTCCATATTAGTAACAGTTACTTTTTTTTTTTTTATATAATATTCCACAACTATCACACAACGCCGTCTGGTCCCAAGCTAAGCAGAGCTTGTGTTATGGGTACTAGACAACTGATAAACATACTTAAATATTTCTAAATACATACATATTATAGATAAATTACACCCAGACACAGAACAATTGATCGTGCTCATCACACAAACATTTGTCCTGGGTGGGAATCGAACCCACGACCTCCGGCATAGCAGTCATGGCCACTAACCACTAGACCAACAGGCCAGTCACTAATAACGGAGTACCTAGCAACAGAACATTCGAACTCAGTGAAGTCACGAACCGGACAGCAATCAAGTTAGCTCAAGTGACCATGAGTGTTATTAGCGACGAGTTTCTAGGTTAACTAGAGAGAATTGCAGATGAACTAACGACTTAGAATGTATTTATATTTTTAAATTTTTAGTTAACGTCGATCTCAGGTTGATTGCAAAAATTGTAATGATGGAATAAGGTATGCAATGGACTAATGTGATATGGGTCTTTTTAGTTACGCTATAGGACCTTAATTAGACTAAATCACATGGTGTTCTATTTTTTTATTGAGAGTACTGATACATAACACACATCTACACTTATATACATGTAATATTATAAAGCGGTAAAGTTTTTATTTTTTTGTTTGTAGGAGCTAATCTCTGTAAGTATTGGCCCGACTGCGAAATTTTTTTCACCGATAGAAAGCTGTTTATTTCCAAGGGACATAGGCTATATTTTATGTATGCGGGTGAAGCCGCGGGCAAAAGCTAGTTTTATATAAAAAAAAACTACTTCACAACTTTTTTTTGTAGGAAATTATTAAATGACTTCAGAGAAGCCTCTAGGTAAAGCGGAAGAGCGTGTCAGACTTTTACTGACTAAATTCCACCTGCATACTTGAGTTGCTCTTTGCGCTCCAATCTCTTTCAAAAGCTCCCGTGGTCCTGACAGGTATCGGCCCTACGGGGCCCTGATTTGACACTACGCGCCGTCGGCGACTTTTTTTTCAGGTGTGAAAATCATCTAATGACATCCTCTGCTCTTGGCCGGAGCGGGAGATAGTGTCAGATTTTTGTGACTGACTGAAAACCCACTCCTGTTCCTACTTTGCCATTTTTCCAAGGCCCCAGGGATCTCTTTCGCATCACCGGTGGTCCCAGTAGGCTTCGACCATTATGGGCCCTACGGACGCGCCGCCGCCTTCGGCAGGTGTGGCTCGATTTTTACCCGACGGCCGGTGAGCAACCCATTACTCGTTGCCCGCAAACCCGCGACATCTATGGTTGGCCTATACCATGCCACAGTCATAAGCCGCTTTTATTATTTGACTAACACAACAAAAGCAATACAAGTTAACAGAAGACCTGGCATTGAACTAGATTTCTAAACACTTAAGTTGCTAGTTTGGCGGACTTAGCACTTTATGTATTAAGTTACATTGTATATTATTGTTTCAGTATGACGCTATTACTGCAGCGTGGCAATATGGCGATATGGCCAGTTTACGGCCACATTAACTCGGGGACATTGCTTCACAAAAATTTAAACTTGTGTGTTACATTTAGGTAAAATGACGTGTGGCGAATGAAAATGGTACCCTTATAGGATCACTTTGTCGTCCGTCTGTCCATCTGTCTGTCTGTCTATCCGTCTGATACGAAAATTGCAGAAAATATCCAGATAAGTTTTATGAGTACACAAGAATGAGTGTGAAAACTTTTGATTATATTCTGCAGCACATAGGAGTGTATTTAAAAAATTTCTATTTTTTTTTTGTTTTTTTGCTTAGCCACTGAGTCATCATCATCATTTCAGCCGAAAGACGTCCACTGTTGGACATAGGCCTCCCCCAAGCGTCGCCACAATGACCGATCCTGTGCTTCTCGCATCCACCGCACTCCCGCGACCCTCACCATGTCGTCGGTCCACCTTGCGGGAGGCCTTCCAACGCTGCGTCCTCCGGTGCGCGGTCGCCGCTCTAGAACCTTTCTGCCCCATCGACCATCCGTTCTACGAGCAATGTGCCCTGCCCACTGCCACTTTAGTTTGGCGATTCTTTGGGCTATGTCGGCGACCTTGGTTCTCCTGCGGATATCTGAGTACTTCTGAGTACTTCACTTCTACACCGCTGTTCGCGCTATTCTGTTTCGTGGCGTCGCACTTAGTTGCTGGTACTTTTTACCCCGCTGCTCACCTCACCGCTCGCCGCTATAGCGATTCGCTCTGGGAAAACCGCGCGCTTTTTCGCTATGAGCGGCGACTCGTGGCGTGCTTCAAACATTTTCATAATTTTGATTATTTCATTCGCTACCTGCACCGCTCTTCGCTGCCAGTCAGAACGGCAAGGTCGTGAACGAGCCGTAAGTTTGCACAGAACTCTTAGTGCGCGAGTCCGACTCGTACTTGACCGATTTTTTTATTCATGTTTAGCCAAAAATTACCACTCTATAATTTATTTACTCAATACAGTTAAAAAGAGGTCATCTACTAGCGAAAATTTTTACGTTTACGACCCCTTTCACACAAAAGTCTCCTTTGTTCTTTCGCAACAGAGTTTAATATCATTTGACATCTGTGTCAATAGCTTAGTAGTAACTATTGTACAATTTATGACTTTAGAGCCGGCAGATGTCGCTAAAGATGCAGCTGACCTGAAAGTGCTGAGCAGTTTACTGTTGGACGTAAGAAGATTGCTGGAGTGAGTTGCATTATAGTTTTGTTTGAAAGTAAGTTATAATAATATGTTCTGCAGTTATACTGTGCGCTGTAAAGTTAGGGGGACACGTAACATTGTGCCTGTTTTCTCTAAGGAGTGGCTATGGCGGATAGCATAACCACTTTTTTTTTGTTAGCTACTTTTGCCATAGCAGGACACACAATAATAGCCTATTGTAGGTATAAAATAAATACATTTTGCAAGATTTTTACTTTGCACAAGGAATTACTTCTATATGTTACGCGCATGTCCGCGTGCGCTGGTAAGTCGCGGCATGGCGGACAGAGTTCCGGCGGGATCTTATAGTAATATGGTATCTAACAGCGTCTGTTGCTATCGCTATCGCTGGGCACGCCACAATTGCAGCGCTAAGTCCCCTGTTCGAGGAGTGGTTGGAGAGGCACCACGGCATCTTCACCTTCCGCATAACATAAGTCCTCACCGAAAATGACAAGTCCGGATGTCACCATTGCGCGGAGCGCCCAAAAGAACATGGTTGATGTATGCCCCGGTTCATACGGTGGAGGTGTGCCCCGTTTAGGCGAAACACCACCGAGTCCTAGTGGAGGCGATCGGAGGCGGCGACTTCTCGCGCTGGTGTCTGGTTTAGCCCATGGTCCGAGGCGAGGGGGAATGAATGCGGTTGCATCATTCTGCGAAACAGTAATGCTAACGAAAGAAACGGCCCCAAGAGTGAATCACGACAGGAGACGTCTCAGGTGTTGGGAATCGCAGAGCGATCTCCGGCGACTGTAGACCAGGACTTGCGGACGATGAGCAATAGGTAGCTTGCCGTCCGCTCGTCCTAAAAGAACTGAGTCCAAGAAGTCGAGTTGTCAGCAAAATTGTAGGGGCCCAGCAGGGCTCATGCCTGCTAGGGCCATGGGAAAACTTCTGAAAAAGAAATTTGTTGTCCTAGAACATAACAGCCGGGAGAAATCATTGACTAATTAGTCACATAAAAAAAAAAATAGTAACCTCTACTCTCTATAGCAATTAGCAAATAAATGAACCACTAAGTGGTACTAGCGAGTACCACTTGGACAAATTAGTGCCAGCTTGGTGCAGACTAGATTTATTACTTCAGGTGAACTTTGCACTCCTGGTACTAATCGGTCCTAATGGGAGCTCGAATTAGGATGCATTTGAGAATCCTAGTTTTGAGTAGTGGTTTATTAGTTTAGTTGTTTTGTGCTTTTGCTGTAATATGCAAGTATGCATAGGAGTTCAGTTTTTGTAGTATAATATATAGTAGACTAGCTTTTGTCCGCGGCTTCGCCCGCATGAAATTAGGTTTCTCCGTACAAACTTTGGACCCCCGTTACATCCCATTAGGAGGTGAATTTTGAAAAATCCTCTCTTAGTGCTCGCCTACGTCATAAAAGAAAACCTTGTGCAAATAAATTTCACTCTCCTAGTCCCAGTAGTTTCGGCTTTGCGTTAATATGTCAGTCAGTCAGTTTCTCCTTTTATATATATATAGATAATAGTTTTAGTTTTAAAGGCGTACGTCTCCAGTTTCCACAATAGGGGTTATATTTCACCGGGACACCATAGCTACGCGACCAATTGCGCCACCATGGTGTCCATAAGCTTCCAAACTAGACACCATACAGACACCAGAGTCGCTACAATACACTGAGATAGTATCAAAATGGACCTTAAGTGCACGCGTCCGAGCTGGTCGCGCCGCCAAATTAGTTGCGTACAGGGACACAAGGTGAGTAACTCTCTTTAGAGCTGTATACATTTTGTAGGTAGCGGCGACTAGTCGTGCCGCCATGGTGTCCCGGTGAAATATAGCCCTAAGTGTATTTGTGTTTTTTCGCATTAACTCAAACGGGCACATATCAGAAGCTAGTGGATGTATCCAAACCGTCGATTCCTATGGAGAAAAACCGGCAAGAAAGTCCATGGTTACTCTTTTATTTAAAACTATGATTAATTTATGTATTAGTTTATTATTTTTAAGATTATTGTATGTATTAATGTGATTATTGTATGTATGAATTATGTTAGGGGTAATATATCTCAGAACCCAGGGGTCCAGGGCCTTTCGAAGGCGTACAAGGAGTCGAAAATAACTCGCAGAGGCCCCTTGGACGTTTTTAATGGAACGTGGTACCAACCGGCGATTAGCCCTGTACGTGATATTTAGTGCATCCAAGGACAACCCCCGGTTGGTTGGAAAGACCTCATGGCGTCCTCACCTACCGCATGACGCAGGTCCTCACCGGACATGGTAAGTTCGGGACGTTCATGCACCGGATTCATGCAGAAGAGACGCCCGGGTGCCACCATTGTGTGGACCGCCCGGAGGACACGGTGGAGCACACGGTAGAGGTGTGCCCCGCTTGGGCAGAGCACCGCCGTGTCCTCGTGAGGGCGATCGGCGGCAGCGATCTCTCGCGCCGGGCCTTGGTACAGGCCATGGTCCGGAGCGAGGAGGAGTGGCAGGCGGCCGCCTCCTTCTGCGAAGCAGTAATGCTAGCAAAGGAGGCGGCCGATCGCGTGAGGCAACGGCAACGGTCCTCACGCCCCAACCGCCGCCGGGATTCCGATCCCGATTTCCGGCCACCGTAGGCGCGGGCTTGCGGACGGCGAGCAATGGGTGGCTCGCCGTCCGATCGTCCGGTAACCGTCCGGACCGAGCCCAAGTCATCGACGGCGCGTAGTGTTCCACGCGCGCCTCAAGGAGATGTCAGCAACCGTAGGGGCCCAACAAGGTCGAAGCCTACTGGGGCCATGGGTGATGCGAAAGAGATCCCCGGGGCCCTGGAAAACAAATGGCAAAGAAGGAAAAGGAGTGGGTTTTTAGTCAGTAAAAGTCTGACACTATCTCGCGCTCCGCCCAAGAGCGGGGGATGTCATGAGATGATTTTCCCAAACGAAAAAAAAAAACCCCAGTTGGTGAGAAATTATTGCGACATATGGAAAACTAAGATATAGGGCTATGGTTTTTGGAGTCTTAAGTGGACTGGTTACTAGGAACTATGTTAAGACTATGGCTCCTGCCTGAACAATGTTATTATTATTATTTACAATGTTTCCGTATTACATTATTAATAGGTATGAGAAGGCAGTGCAAACCAGTCAACATAGTACCATTTACTTGTCACCCGACTGGCCCAAAATGGGTGCATGTTTTTCGAATGTTTATAATATGTATGTAAGTATATTTTTTTGGCACGCTCTAGAACCTAAACGTCTTGTTGCGTTTTAGCTTGAGACGTCGTTAGATATGTTTTAGTTGTGAGGATGATGTGAGTGTACCCAGTACATAAAAAAAATAAAAGGCGAAATTTGTATGTTAAAAAATTAGTTACAGTCTTGTAGGGTATCAAACTAAAGGACTCGAGTAGATGATTTTAAAAGTATTATTCACTAAAATGTAGGAAAAACAAGTCACTGGCAGTCTGATGCAGTTGGTGGAACTAATTTTATTTCAATCATTAATTTGACGCCATCAACTGAATCAGATTACTTAAAATGACTTGTTTTAAACTTTTTAGTTATTTTTTTACGGTCGGATTTTTTGTTTTATTAATTGTCATAAACGCAATCGGGATAAAATAAGTAAGAACTATTCCCAAATTAGTACATATTTGACCAATTTTCAGAACTAGGCTCTTAATATTTTCTTTTTTATCTGCGTGATAGAGCGATACTCAACCATTTGATTTCCCACCGTAGCCGCGGGCTTGCGGACGGCAAGCAATGGGTAGCTCACTGTCCGACCGTCCGGTAAACGTCAGTCCGGACCGAGTCCAAGACGTCGACAGCGCGTATTTTTCCAAGCGCGCCTCAAGGAGTTGTCAACAAACCGTAGGGGCCCAGCAGGGTCGAAGCCTACTGGGATCAAAAATCTGTTTCTGAAAGGAAGGTTGGGCCCAGGTACGAAAGGCAAAGAAGGAACAGGAGTGGGTTTTTAGTCAGTAAAAGTCTGACTCTATCTCCCGCTCCGCCCAAGAACGAGGGATGTTATTGGATGATTTTCCCACGGAATAAAAAACAAAAAAAAAAACATTTGATTTCACAATTTAACCACCAGAAAAAAAAACTTTTTATCTTACATCTTACAAGCTGAAGAATATAAATGACATCGTGAAAGATCACGACTTCTCGAGCGAGCCGATATTCAGCGATATCTAAGTACATCGCTTCAGCCGTGGGCTCTCCGCAAAATGAACAAAAAATCACCCACTGCCAAGTTTACTTTTTACTAACTTGAAGTGTCGAAGAACAGAGGAGTGGGTGGAGAGGCTGATAAGTCTAGATAATAAATAAGATCGAAGTTTCTATGAAACAAACCAGGTAATTTAAAGTACATTTTGTTAATCTTATTTTTCATTTTAAAAGAAAACTAGTTTACTGCATGCAGTCCATTGATTTTCTTGCATGTTCTTCTCCATAGAGATTTACGCTTTGGAACGTGCAATTTAGCTTCACTTTTTTTCTTTTGACTGACCGACATTTTTACAATTCAAAAGTGCCTGTAATTAGTCTATTTGAAATAAACGTTTCTGATTTCTGATTTACTGGAGCAGACACAAACAGACGCTATAGCTGAAACAGCTTCATAAGTTCTGGTTCACAGAACTTACGTCTGTTAAATTTTTCAATTTCTCTTTATTTGACACGAGAGCTGTAGTCAAGTTTAATTTAGAAAAGTTAGAATTAACCCTTTCTGTGCCAGATTTCCTCAGATCTTATCCTATGTTAAGTTAAGGTGTGCAATAAAGTATTTTATAGCTACCCAAAAGCTTTTCGTCAGAAAAAGAAATTCGTAGCCAAGTTCACATCGTTCAAAATGATAGAATGAATTGTTATCGTTTCTACAATGTTCAACGCTACATCCTTTGTTATAACCTGTTTGACGTATGTAGGAATGCACGACATAGACTAAAGAATAAGTCGTTTATCTAAAGACATTGTAGAACGAGCGGATGTCTCAGGCGCGTCGACATGGCTATCAACTTATCGTTTTCTACAATTGCTGACACAAAGGCTTTACCAATTGGAGAACGGAATTCGACGCGAAACGGTTGTAACTTGTCTAGGGGGGGGAGCTGTTGTCACTACGAGTCACTACGAGTTATCTCGTATCTGGCACGCAAAACGTTTTAAAATAAAACATAAAAACTCGGTAGAGACTCTACAGTTTTCTTTATTCAGAACATAAAGTTTAAACTCCATTGAATACAATTGCTATGCTTTTTAAAACGCGTTTGACTTCTCGTCTCAGTAAAAATTATATTCGAAAGTAATTTTTAAAAGGGAAAACTTGCTTCAAGAGTTTTATGAGACGTTTTTCTTTGTTCATTGAGTCCTTTGAAGATTTTACGGGTTTCAACCGATTGCGTTGATGTATCCATTCTGTTTTTATGTTTTGATATTTGTTTAGGGTTAAATTTGAGAAACTCTTGGCTAGGATAATAATTATAATCGCAACGCATGACAAGGTTGATTTGTGGGTGAATGCGGAATTGATAGGCTCGCGTTTGGTCACTATCTCACTTGATCGTAAGCGATGACATATTCACTCTTGACTTAACCTATTGACTCTTTACTTAAAACCCCCAGATTATAGCTATCAGCAAATACGGACTCCGGCAGGGAATTCCACTCTTTAGCTGGACGAACAATAAATGTGTTCACAAAATGTTTTGTACCGGTTGCGCTCCTCGTGGCTGTCGTTACGTCCCCTTCAGGGGGCGTGGCAAGCGGCTTCAGGGCTTCGCCCTCTGGCCGCGGGGTCCAACCGTGGTCCATAAATATGGACCTGTCATTGTGTAGCCACTATTGACATGGGCTTTTTGAGTGTTGAAACACCCATATGTTTTTGTATGTGTGAGTATACTGTAGGTACGTTACGGCGCTATTTCCCATAGCGCTGACTCTTCACGACACACCGGCGGTCTGTGTCCACCAGGTGCGACGACCTGCGACGAATGTGGCGGCTTTTTACGGACCCACAGTAGGAAATGTATCCCCCGCCTCATCCGCTTCCAGAGCGAGCCGGTAACGGTTCAAGCCGCAGGGACGATTACGTATGTGAGTGAGCGGCATTGTACTGTGTAACGCTCATTGCTCATTGCCCGTGCACCGAATAGTAAGCTTGCGCTATCTATTCAGTGCGTGAGTCTAGCGTGTGTAGAGTTGCGAATGTATGGTCTATGTAACTTAGCACACGACGCTTATCGTGGTACCGGTGGCGTATCGCCGTATATGGGCACTTATAAAACTCTAAAACTTTGCCTAGGGTACGCCATGGTCCGGAGCGAAAGCAGGCGGTAGCCTACTTCTGTAAAGCAGTAATGCTAGCAAAGGAGGCAGCCCTACGCGTGAGGGAACGGACTTCCTACCATGATTTCCAGCCACCGTAGGCGTGGGCTTGCAGATGACAAGCAAGTTGTCAACGGCGCGTAGTGTTCCACGCGCGCCTCAAAGAGATGAAAGCAAAACCGTAGGGACACAGTAGGGCCGAAGCCTACTGGGGCCATAGATTCGTTTCCAAAAGGGAAACCTGGGGTCCTGGAACGCAAGGCAAAGGAGGAAGGAACATAGGAGTGGGTTTTAGTCAGTACAAGTCTGACACGCCTAGATTCGCCCTAGAGCGTGAGAAGTCATTGGATGATTTCCCACCTAAACAAAAAAAAAAGTAGCTTAAGAGAATTTAAGAAAAAAAAAGATGACTTCGTTCGTTCCATTTAAGCTACAGGCAACACTTTCGTTTTGTCTATGTCTTGCGATTAGGGTAGCACATGCAACAGAACAAATTGTACCCCATAAGTGAAACGACTGACAATATCCAACTCAATTTCCAAACAAAATAAAGACAACGTGTTCTTCTAGCAAGCAGCTACACGTATAAGAGTAATACAGTTCTCATCTACGTTTGTACGTTTCGAGTAGTACCGCATTCTTACAGTTGCAACGGTACCAAGTTATTACGGTACAGCTGGAAAAAAAGTCGATTAGAAAACCGAGGAACGACTTTTACCCTTTGTTTTTGTTTAATGTGGTGGTTTTGAGAATCATCAAATGAGTTTCTCTCGCTTTAGGGTACAGTGAGAAAGCGTACCTATCAGATTGTGCGTTCCTGGACCACGGTAAGTCTTTCGAAAATTCTCGTGGCCCTATCAAGTATTGACCCTGCTGAGCCCCTACAGTCTTGCTGAATGCATCACCAACTTGCGTCCAAGACGATGAGGCGACGGATTTTCACTAATCTGTGGACCCTGGGTCTTTTTTAGGGGGATTGGAAGAGAACTCGAATCCTTCCATTCCCTTTCTACAGCCTCCTCCTGCGAAATGACATTCTCGTAGAAGGACAACACCGCATCTCAAGACTTGGGACTACCGACCATAGGGCTAACCACAGCTGGCACCGACAGCTTTTTTATTATTTTTTTATTTGATATAAACCAGTGCTTGACTGCGATCCCACCTGATGGTAAGCAGTGATGCAATCATTGATGGTGAGGCGCACTAGTTTAGCTCTTCCGAAACAAGATCATGGCATGGCTGCTTCCATGCGACACACTTGGCCAGCGTATGTCACGCCGTGTCCTCTGCCGAGCAGTGGACGCAGCCATACCCCGAAAGCACCTGTGTCGCTTGAAACGTTAGGGAGCCGTACTTCCTCTCGAGCCAGTGATTGAGCACCGGTCGGAATGCCTCGATTGCTACAAGGGGCGCTAGGACGTCCGGAGCCTTTCCCGACATTCGGCGACCAAGCATTTAAGTACTAAATTCTCGGCCTTTTTCTGTTGTAATATTTAAGCCATCATCATCATAATTTCAGCCGAAAGACGTTCACTGTTGGACATAGGCTTCCCCCAAGTGTGTTTTGTGCGTCTCGCATCCATCGGATTCCCGCGACCCTCACCAGGTCATCGGTCCACCTTGTGGGAGGCCATCGAACGCTGCGCCTTCCGATACGTGGTCGCCATTCCAGAACCTTTCGTCCCCATCGACCATCTGTTCTGCGAGCAATGTACCCTGTCCGCTACTACTTAAGTTTGGCGATTCTTCGGGCTGATATTCACGTAGGTACAAACTTTCACGAACTTGAAACTTCGTTCAGCAGTTTTGAGTTTATCGTGAACGGACAGACAACATACAAGCCAAGCTGGTTTAGCTAAGCTCGTCTAGCTGAGACGACATTTATGTATTGTTACAGTATGCATAGGTATTTGTTAAGCTTAAAATAACATAGCTCAGCTCTTTTTTTCCAACGGTAAAGTCCGTTGCTTCGACCATTTTACGATGCAATCGTTTTTAGGGTTCCGTATCTCAAAAGGAAAAAACGTAACCCTTACAGGATCACTTTGTTGTCCGTCCGTCGGACTGTCTGTCTGTCAAGATCCTTTATCTTGGGAACGCGTGGAGGTATCGAGTTGAAATTAAAACTATATACTCAGGTCTCCGGTCCCTTGAAATGTGAAAAAATCAAACATCTGAGCTAACGAAAAAAAAAGATACGGCCGTCTATGCCGCAAAAAACGTGTATTTCGACACTCTCAAGGAAATCACAATTCATAGGTTACTTCCCGTTGACATAGAATCCTGAAATTTGGCATGAAGCAAGGTCTCATAACAAAAGTAAGTATAGGAAAAAATCTGAAAACTGCAAATTTGTAGACACGTCACAAAAAAGAAATAGCTTTTTGGAAAAATCTTCGTAATTCAATTCGGGAATTGAACTGTTTTCGTAGGACAAAACTTAAGATTAATTGATAAAAAAACACTTAACTAATTAAAACTATATATACACTAAAGACAAAAACGATGTGGGCGACTCACATATATTTTCACAATTTACACACTACCTACACGTAAACAATAAATATATAAATCACCTACATCTATCTATTTATATATATTTACACATACATATTTATTTCTATATATATTTCCAAGATATCAACACACATATACACTAACATTAAACACTACGTATGGAATGACGCGCCGGCGACGGTTTTCCTTCTACCGCAATGTTGTTGATATATTTGTTTCGATATATACGTTCACTCGCGCCGATAAAAAGTTTTCGACACATACCCGCGCTAAATCATTGCTGACTTACAAAGACTATATTCCACCTGTTACATTATAAGTGCTTGTGCTTACCTTACTTGCGCCTTCTAATATACAGTGTTGTAGTGTTGTGTGTGAGGAATATACCTGGAGATTCAGCAAAGACTTTTATTTATTCATCCACCTACCCAGTGAGTACCTACACCACACACACACCATCCATACAACCAAAACTACTAGCTAAAATATGGCGTCAAAAAATTCCTCCGCATCGCTGTCGACTGGAAGTGTGCCCAAAAGGCTGGTGGCATTGACACGTTGTATGGCAATGCTTAATCTCTGACCGAGGTAAAAGCCAGCCCTTGGGTCACGCGAAGTGTCAACTAAGCGTCTGGATAGTTCTTTGAAAAGCTTATGAGCACTCGGACCCCACGGCCCAAGAGGTTCAACCCCAAACGGCTCAAAAATATAACTTCCGACGAGGTAAATAGTTATATACGGAACCCTCAGTGCGCGAGTCCGACTCGCACTTGCCCAGATTTTTTTCTTAAACTACTAATCAACTCTTATTTACTATATTATTATACTTTACATTCCTCAAATGTCTAAAAGATCACAGTGATTAGTTTTTTTTGCAAAGTGAATTGCTACAAAACTTAAAATAAGTGAAATTTTCAGAATACCTTAAGGGTTTCTGTATGTGAGTTGCAGGATTTTTTGAAAGGGTTACCGCGACGGAATACAAAGGACAACCAAATGAACACGGATGGACAGTAAGAGCCGATTTTTGAGTTGAGTATCTATAGTGAAGACCTACTTTTGTTTTAGTGATAAATGATAAATAATATTTATTTTGCAAATAGGTTTTATAAAAACATTTTTACACGTCAATAAAATATTATTTAATTAGTTAAAAAATAAAGACAGCAAAACAGTTGTAATTTCCTAATCCAAGTCAAATTTTGACAGCTTTTTAAGCGAAAGTACAGTTTAACAAATATCTGACTTCAAATGCTTAATTTAGGAAACGGGGGTTATAAGTCAGACACTTGCTTCTCCCAAAGTGGGTGGAGGTATTTGATGATTTCACGCCCTAATAAAAAATAAAGGTTTTTCAATATATATTAACTTTCCATTGCGTACATGACAGGTACGAGCTCCCCACGCTACTAACTCCAGGGCACGTGTCATGGGCACGTGTCGCTCTTTGCACAGCCTATGGCAGTGACGTGTTTATGAAAAACTTTTTTATTAATTTTTCAGTTTGTGAACATTTTCACATCATAAAAAAGTATATATATTAAAAATCGCTACGTGGCTTTGAAAGCCTTGAGCGAGACACATAATTATACAGTACACAGTATACAGTTATATAAGTAGGTATGTATCTATATAGATACATAGGTAACTGTAGGAAATTGGTGAATTTAACCTTATAATAATATAATATAATATTTCACAACTATCACACAACGCCGTCTAGTCTCAAGCTAAGCAGAGCTTGTGTTATGAGTACTAGACAACTGATAAACATACACATATTTCTAAATACATACATATTATAGATAAATTACACCCAGACACAGAACAAATGATCGTGCTCATCACACAAACATTTGTCCTAGGTGGGAATCGAACCCACGACCTCCGGCATAGCAGTCAGGGCCACTAACTACTGGACCAACAGGCCAGTATGGACAGGAATAGTGGTGGCCCAGTGAACTAACGGCCCTGACTACAAGTTGTAGTCGGATTTTTCGGCCATCGTAGTGATATTTTGGATTCAAAAAGACTAATTTGTATGTTGAAGAAAACCAACGTGGGTTTATTATGTTTGATTAGAACAGTGTTGGGCGAGTGGTAACGGCCCCGACATATATAGTAGTACGAATTGTAGGTCCCGGGTTCAAACCCGGCCAGGCGCATTATTTTGTATAATTTATTTCATCACCACTGCTCTCAAAACGGTGGAGGAAAACATCTACAGGAACTAAAAATTTTTAGGCATGCGATATCCACCAACCCGCACTGGACCCGCTTGGTTGATTACGGCCCATTACTTATCCTAGAGAAAGGGCCCGAGACCCAGCAGTGGGAACATTAAAAGGCTGATTATACTTTAAATGCTTATAATAACACTATAACAATATAATGAATTGACAATGATCGTAATGAAAGTCTTCATTACGATCATTGTCAATTCATTATATTTTTGACAATGATTTAATGTTTTTTTTTTTTTCAAATAAACATATACACATATACACGGAACACCTATATGTAGGGTAAATAAATACGTTTCGTGCAGAGATCGAACCCGCGATAGGCGGCGCAGCAGCCTATTGTTTAACCACTGCGCCAGCTGTGCCAGTGAACAGTGAATCGAACGAGTGTCAAATAAATTACAGAAGAAAAAAAACTATTTCAATTCACATGAATTATTGAGGGTTTCCGAACGTTTAATAGAAAAATCCCTCATACTCTAAGATTAAGAATAAGAAAAAAAGATAAAAAATAGGATTGCAAACAGTTGGTCATTTGTCACATGAAGTAATAACTTCGCTTGCTTGCGGCACTTATTCTATATTTTTTATAGTCTGCGAAAAGATTTATTTGGTTGATGACTCTATAAATAATCCTGTAGTCTTAAAATGGCACGTTTTATAGAATTAAGAGACCTTTTTATTGGTGCTAAATCGTCAAATATCTTCTCCCGCTTTTGGGCGCAGCGAGACGGCGTGTCAGACTTTTATTGACTAAAAAGTTCTATTGTTCCAGGGCCCCGGGGATCTCTTTCGCATCACCCATGGCCCCAGTAGACTTCGACCCTGCTGGGCCCCTACGGTTGCTGACATCACCTTGAGGCACGCGTGGAACACTACGCGCCGTCGACGACTTGGGCTCGGTCCGGACGGTTACCGGACAGTCGGACTGCGAGCTACATATTGCTCGCCGTCCGAAGGCCCGCGCCTACGGTGGCCGGAAATCGCATGCACGTGCGGCCTCCTCCTTTGCTAACATTACTGCTTCGCAGAAGGAGGCGACTGCCTGCCATTCCTCCTCGCTTCGGACCATGGCCTGTACCAAGGCCCGGCGCGAGAGATGCCGTCGATCTTCTCCACGAGGACACGGTGGGGCACTGCCCAAGCGGGGCACACCTCTACCATGTGCTCCACCGTGTCCTCCGAACCCGATCTATTTGACGACCCAAACTGAACTTTTAAAGTGATGGAGCTAGATAGGATGTATACCACCATCCTTACTTCTTGCTCGCTCGACTGACAATTAACACGTCATGGTAAAACCCCTAGAAGAAGGAAGTGTGGGCTTGCGAAATATGGAAAGAGTAGAGAGAGGCCTTCGCCCAGGAGTGGGATAAAACAGGTTAGCAAAAAAAAAGATTAACTTGTTCTCAAAAGACCCTCTCAAAAAGTGATAAATATCTAATCTCGTAGCTTGGGACTGCCCCACATTATAGTTTTAAAGGGCCGCGGGACTTACCGTGATATTCAAAAGGAAACTAAAGGACATAGGTGGATATTAGTCAGTAAAAACCTGACTTACCCTCTCGCTCCAACCTAGAGCGGAGAGGTCATTTCATGATTTCCAAACTCGACATAAATGTTAACCCTTTTCTACTATCAGTACTTCAGTCGAAGCAAAATTCTGATCAAAATGAATATTCAGAAAATATTATGTTCACGTTACATTTTTATCGAAATTGAAACGATATAATCTATATATATAAAAGGAGAAAGTGGCTGACTGACATATCAACGCACAGCCTAAGCTACTAACACTAGGAGCGTGAAATTTTGCACAAAGCTTCTTTTTATGACGTAAGCGAGCACTAAAAGAGGATTTTTCAAATTGCACTCTAAGGAGATGAAACTGGGGTCCAAATTTGTATGATGAAAACCTGTTTTCACGCGGGCGAAGCCGCTGGCAGAAGCTAGTAAATAAATAAAACGTTTTTAAAACCACATCACAGTACACACCAACAAGTGTAGAGAGAGATTCTAAGACATGATAAGCTATTCTTGATACTTTATCGTACACAACAAAATCAAATTAACATGGTCATCATCTTCTTGACCTTCTTCCGTATTATTTTAGGTTGGCGCAGCACGTTTTTTTTCTTCCATGTTGTCCTTTGTGCACCGTCACGCTATCGCTAACTCCCTTTTCTTTCATGTCACTCCTCACACAATCCATCCATCTTTTCTTTGGGCTTCCTCTCCTTCTCCATCCATACTCGTGTATACTCATAGCTTTTAGGGTTGCGTACCTCAAAAGGAAAAAACGGAACCCTTATAGGATCACTTTGTTGTCTGTCAGTCCTTCTGTCTGTCAAGACCCTTTATCTCGGGAACGCGTACAGGTATTTAGTTGAAATTAAAACCATATACTGAAATCTACAGTCCCTTGAAGCTGTGAAAAAATAAAACTTGTAAGTTAACGAAAAAAAAAAAGAAACGGATACGGAAGATATGTTGCGACACTTTCATGGGAATCAAAATTCATAGGCTACGTCCCGTTGTACTAGAAAATTTGGCATGAAGCAAGGTCTCATAGCATAAGTATTGGAAAAAATCTGAAAACTGTAAATTTGTAGTTACGTCACAAATCAAAATTTTTTTGCGATTTGAAAAAATCTTTGAGACTCGATTCGGAAATTGAACTGTTTTCATAGGTAAGTTTGTACGGAATCCTCAGTGCGCGAGTCCGACTCACACTTGCCCCGTTTTTTTGTAATATGCGTTCATCTCTCCTTTTCACATGACCGCACCAAGACAAACGATTCCCCTTCAACTTTTCAGTCACTGGCGCGACTTTCATAGTACACAGTGATTTGACAACTTTTGTACAAAGGCGAGCTTAACTCAACAATGAGTTTTTTCCAAGCAAATCTTTAAGTGACAGAGGGAGATCACATTCGAGGGCAGGGTCCAGTAATATAGAGAATAGAATATAAACCTACATAAATAAGTCTAGCATAGCATAGTCGGCCTTATAGTGTTCCCACTGTTGGGACTCAGGCCTCCTCTCTAGGAGAGGGAATGGGCCATAATCCACCACGTGGGCCCAGTGTGGGTTGGTGGATGTCACATGTCTTCGAATTTTTGGTTCTAGGACATGCCGGTTTCCTCACGATGTTTTCCTTCACCGTTTTGAGAGCAGTGGTGATGAAATAAATTACACAAAGTAATGCGCCTGGCTGGGTTTGAACCCGCGACCTACAACTCGTAAGTCGGGGCCATTACCACTCGGCCACCAATAAGTCTAATATATAAAAAAAATACGTACATACTAATAAATACCAACATAAAAGAATATAAACTATGTCAGTTTATGTGTCAGATGTTTAAATATACCGAAGAAAATTTCCTTCTAATATTTTTGCTAGCATTAATAGATCCAACACAAAATGATTCTGACAAATTTTCAAGAATACTTATTTATTCTTGTAAGCAATAAGCATTTTCTGAAAACTCTTTTCGTATGTGAACGTAAATAGACCTTTATTTAACAATTACTACATACTATTTACATATGTATTTAAAAAAACAGGCAAGTGCGAGTTGGGCACACTGAGGGTTCCGTACAAACTTACCTATGAAAACAATTCAATTCCCGAATTACGAAGATTTTTCCGAATAGCAAAAAAAGTATTCTTTTTGTGACGTAACAACAAATTTTATAATAATTGCTTCATGCCAAATTTAAGGATTCTAGATCAAGGGAAAGTACCCTAAGAATTTTAATTCCCTTGAGAGTATCGAAGTATACGTTTTTTGCGACATCCATATATTATATTTATTTACTCAGAAGTTTGTACACACAAACACTTAAAAATGAAAAGAATAAAAGCAGATAAAAGAGCACAAAGGTACTGCTTATTTGCTTTTTTGATTTTTTTCACAACTTTAAGGGACCGCAGTATATGGTTTTAATTTCAACTCGATACATCCATGCGTTCCCGAGATTAAGGGTCTTGACAGACAGACAGGCAGACGGACAACAAAGTGATCCTATAAAGGTTCCGTTTTTACCTATTCAGGCACGGAACCCTAAAAAACACTTAAATAACTATAAATATGAACATCATGTAACTATAATGCGCTTGACAGGACGTACATCAAGATAGATAGTGATTACGGCACTTAATTAAAACTGACTAAAGCAATCTAAACTATGGCGTCGTAAAACTCCTCGGCATCACTGTCAACTGATATTATGCTCAATAGACTGGCGGTATTACCACGGTGTATGTCAATGCGTATCCTCTGTCCAACGTAAAAACCAGCCTCGGGTCACGCATAGTGTCAAAAAGGCGTTTAGAAGGGTCTTCTTACAAGATTCAAGATTTAAAAATTCAAGATTCAAAGATTCAAAATTCAAGATTCAAAGATTTTCCGCAAAACGGAGCCAATTCCACCCGGCTCCATCATTCCGGGGTGTGACCGTGCCGATAACCGGCGGCCTTGAGCTTCTTGGGGTAACGTTGTCGTCTACCCTCAATTTCGGCTCTTACATCGAGGCTAAAGCTCAACAAACTGCCAAAAAATTGGGGATCTTAGCCAAGGTGAGACAGTACTTCACGCTGGAACAGCTGCTAAAACTTTATCAAGCGCAAGTTCGATCGTGTATGGAATACTGCTCTCATCTTTGGGATGGGTCTGCCAAATACCAGCTTGATGCTCTGGAGTCGATTGAGAGGCGAGCCAAGAGGATCATCGGTGATGATGCACTTGTCGAATCAAAACTCCAAAGCCTTGAGCATCGACGCCGAGTTGCTAGCCTGTCGGTTTTCTATCGATTACACTTCGGGGAGTGTGCGTTGGAATTGCACAATTTAATTCCACCAAGTCCGTTCCATCATCGAACCACTAGACGTACGGCGTCTTCGGTACATGGTGGACATCCCACCCATACGTACAAAGCGTTTTGGGAACACATTCATAATGCGTACAGCTAAGGAGTGGAATTCCCTGCCGGAGTCCCCTGCTGTGTTCCCTGATAGCTACAACCTAGGGGTCTTTAAGTCAAAAGTGAATAGGTTACTTCTAGGCAAGCGTGCTCCATCGTCGGCCACATCATCGCTTACCATCAGGTGAGATAGTGGTCAAACGCGAGCCTATCAATAATTAAAAAAAAGAAAAAAATCCAGATTCAAGATTCAAGATTCAAGATTCAAGATTCAAGATTCAAGATTCAAGATTCAAGATTCAAGATTCAAGAATCAAGATTCATGATTCATGATTCAAGATTCAAGATTCAAGATTCAAGATTCAAGATTCAAGATTCAAGATTCAAGATTCAAGATTCAAGATTCAAGATTCAAGATTCAAGATTCAAGATTCAAGATTCAAGATTCAAGATTCAAGATTCAAAGATTCAAGATTCAAAGATTCAAGATTCAAAGATTCAAGATTCAAGATGCAAGATTCAAGATTCAAAGATTCAAGATTCAAAGCATTTTATTTCAAATGAACCATTTACAGGCACCTATGAAATGTCAAGAAGTCAATCATACAGAAAAATTATGCTAATTGCACATTCTAAAGCGTAGATCTCTATGGAGAAGAATGTGCAAGAAACTCCATGGAATTGAAAATGGAATTTACCTCCGATAAACAAAAAAAAAACGTAAAAACCTAAAATATTACCTCTCTAAAATATTAGTGAAGACAATCCTTATAACATAAAAACATCTTACAAAAAACTTAATAAAAACAAAATCAAACTTTCGTCTAGAAACGGCTATCGAAACTCGATCGGCCAGCCAAAGCCGATCCAATAAGATTACATTAAGGGGCTGTTATCCGATTACGAACTTACAATCCGGGTAAGATTGCGATTTGTCGCCTAAACTGATATCCGGTCAATCTGACACCTCGCTTGATATATTCATCCGGTTTTAGGTACTTACATATTTTATTGGTTAGTTCATTGTATGCATGAAGGTTGTTTTCTTTTATTTAGTTATAGTTGGATAAGGCTTATCTTTGTTGATTGATAGGACAAGAGATATTGAGTTTCAGGAAATAGAAGAAGAAAGAAAACATGTTTATTCTGCCTGAATGGACGCACAATTCGTTACAAATATACAAAAACCAAGTTCCCTGACAGGCCTTGTGTGTATCGGGCATAACTGTGTTACACCACTAGGACCATAGACAACACTGTTGTCTAGGTTATCTGTTGCATTTGGACGCCGGCCTTAACAGAGACAAACATAAACAAAAATATAAAAGAAAAAAAACATAATTTTAACAATAAAAACTAAGAATCAAAGTTGTGCGTCGCATCTTAGCAAGAATAGGCCGTTGCTCAGCATATACCGTGACGCTAGGCAAATCAATTCACTTGAAAAAATTCTTCTAAAAACTTCCATTTTCCGATTGACTTCACTCTAGTTTTTTTTTTAATCTGTTATATGCATTTGTTTCTTTTGGGTTTTGTTTTCTATAATATTGCCATAATTCACAGGTAAACATCTAATATTTTGACGAGTCTATTGTTTTGTTCATGAATTTTATAATTTTGACGTTAATTAATTATTGACACGTCACAAATTAATTGCAAATCACGTAATGCGACTCGTTAAGAAGTCATTCAACAAATCACGGCAAAGAACGTGCAAATTTCGCAACAGAAACGGGAACTTACCAAACATAGTTCTTTTAGTTTTGAATCATCTTGTTTTTGGGTTTATTGAGTTAACAAGATTATGGCCGGCCTTCTGATCACGGAGGCGTAGCTTCCTAGACGCGTATTATTCACTATACGCGAGTACGCATGCTCATAACTTACATACAAATTTATGTAACCACTCTGTCTATAGTATTCCACGCGCTTCTCAAGGAAACGTTAGCAAACTGAAAAGGAAAGTCTTAGTCCTAGAAAGCATATGGCAATTGAATGATACAGGTGTGGTTTTAGTCAGTAAAAGTCTGACACGTTTCACCGGCAGAAGTCATTGAATGAATTCCCACCACGCAAAGGCCAATAAACGATCAATCGATGTTATTAAAGTTTGTTTATACGTATATACTTCGATACAACACCATAGAATCTCAATGCGGTATTTGGTAATATCGAAAACGGCTATGATTTATAACCCCTGTTAGCTAAGGCTTATTGTCGGAGAAATATATTATGTTGGTACCTATATCGAACTGTAGTATAGGTACATAATACTGCTACAAACTCAGCATTCTTTGAATCCACGGAGAATTGTTTGATAACTCCTTCCGCGGGCCTGGGACGCAAAGAGAAACTAAAGGATCATTTTAATTTATTTTGATTGTATATTCGACTGGCCTGTTGGTCTAGTGGTCCTGACTGCTATGCCGGAGGTCGTGGGTTCGATTCTCACCCAGGACCAATGTTTGTGTGATGAGCACGATCGTTTGTTCTGTGTCTGGGTGTAATCAGTTGTCTAGTACTCGTAACACAAGCTCTGCTTAACTTGGGACTAAACGGAGTTGTGTGATAGTTGTGGAATATTATTATTATTATTATATGGGTAATTATGTCTCAGAACCCTGGGGTCTTGGACCTTTGGAAGGTGTACGAGGAGTCGAAACCAACTCGCAGAGGCCCCTTTGACGCTTTTAATGGAACGTGGTATCAACCGGCGATTATCCCTGTACGCGCTGTGCTAGTGCATCCAAGGATAACTTACGATTATTATTATTTTTGTTTAATTTAGGTACCACAATGTAGTGCTCAATGCCTCGCCGTCCGGCTGTTCGGTAACCATCCGGGCCGTGCCTGGGTCGTCATCGGTACGTAGTGTTCCACACGCATCTCAAAGGGATGTCAGCAAAACTGTAGAGGACCAGCAGGGCCCTGGAGGCATGGGTTGACTTCCGAAAAGGAAACCCGAGGTTCTGGACCGTAAAGAGCAAAGAATTATTTCTTTGCCCTGCCTCTTTTACTGTTCAAGTATAATAGTTTAGTAAATTATTTTTCTTCACAAGTGTGTTGAAAAATGTCGTATGATACACGTGAATATCGGTGATTACGTTCTTGGTTCTCTTAAGATCCTCACCCTCGGAAAATACCTACTCTATTACTGTACTATTTAGAAAACAAAATGGTTTCGTAAAAAAGATTTAAGTACATTATCGCACTAGTGCGTAATGGCAATCAAAATGTCATAGTTTTGTTACAAATGCCATTATATACCTAGTGTCACTTTCTGAGCAAGTATGTTGAAAAAATCGTTCTTTTTATAAATAGTAAATACCGCATACAAATTCGTTGCGCAGTTTAGGAGTTAGGGGATAATCAGACAGACGTGAAACGACTTTGTTTCATACTTTCTAAAGATAAAGATATTTTCAATACACTTACTCGAAAACCCGCTCTTATCCCACCGCTTTTAGGCACGCAATAAACGGTTTTCCGCACTAGTGCAGAAAAGTGCGAGTGCTCTCCTCCGCCACAATTTTATTACATTTATCGTATCAGGCCGGGCGCGCGTCGTCCCCCAAAGCTCGCCGGACAACCCCCGTTTATTCATTTTTTCGTAAGTGTATTAAAAAGAGTTGTTTGATACACGTGCAAATTTGTCACTGCAGGCAAACTTTCTGCACTTGTATCAAAATGTACTATTTACAGTTAGATTTTAATTAAGTTACTATTAACTTTTCTTTATTCTCCCGACTATGCAATGATTGCTAGCGTTGTAATAAAAAAATAAATGAGTGTTTGTTCTACCGGAAAATGAGAGAGACGAAATAATTGGCTTTTTGCAATAAAAGTAAAAAAGGCAGATGCGTCGGAAATGCAGCTTTACTGCTTCTTGTTTGCTCATTAAAATGTTATCTAGATTTTCATTTAGTCGAGTATTTATTATTATATTTAAGCAAATTTTTTTCCGTGTCAATATTTTAGGAACGTAAGAGATCAATATTACTAATATTATAAAGGAGAATAGTTGGGTGAAGAAAGAAGTAAAGAAAGAAAGAAAGAAAGAAAGAAAAAAGAAAGAAAGAAAATATGTTTATTTGGCACACTATGATTCAATTAATTGAAACAAGTAATTGATTTGCAAACTAAAATTAAAAATAAAAAAATATGGAGAAATAAAATTAACAATATGTCTCACGGCTACGCCAAATAGGTCCAGTTCAGCATAATGCCAGATGTATGAATGTGTATTTATTTGTTACATTTTCACGCTTGATTGGATTTGAATGCAATTTGGCACAAGGGTAGATTATGTCCTAGAATAGCATATAAGATAATTTTTATCTCTGGAGTATGTCCCCTTGGGACTATTTTCTGCTTTAACGCGAGCAGAGGCGCTGGCAGCAGCTAGTAATTAATAAATCTGTATGAATGTAGATTCTATGAAGATCCTGAGCAGAGCACCACCGTGTCCTCGTGGGGACGCTCGGTGGCAGCGATCTCTCGCGCCAGGCCTTGATACAGGCCATGGTCTGGAGCGAGGAGGAGTGGCAGGCGGTCACCTCCATCTGCAAAGCAATAATGCTAGCAAAGTAGGCGGCCGCACGCGCGAGACAATGGCCCTCTCGCCCTAGTCATCAGGATTTCGTAGCTCGCCGTCCAACAGTCCGGTAAGCGTCCGGACCAAGCCCAAGCCGTTGACGGTGCGTAGTGTTCCACGCGCGCCTCAAGAAGATGTCAGCAACCGTAGGGGCCCAGTAGGGTCGAAGTCTACTGGGGCCATAGGTGATGCGATAGAGATCACGGGGCCCTGGAACAATGGGAAAGAAGGAACAGGAGTGGGTTTTTAGTCAGTAAAAGTCTGACCCACCCTCCCGGTTCGCCCAAGAGCGGGGGATATCATTAGATGATTCCCCACCTAAAATAAAAGACACCACGAAGACAATAATAATATAGTGAAGTGTTACTAACATATTACATACTGCTAAATAGTTAATATAATTTGTAATAATAATAATTTGTAATTATAATTTAATCCATGATATAATTTTAATAATTGTATTTGACCTATTTTGGTGAATGACAATTGACACACTCATATTTTATTTCTCTTTTTAATGTTTTTTTTTTTCTCATTTGTAATTTATTTTATTTGCTTGGCATTTTGCCTTAATTTTGTACGCCATTCTTTTGGCAAAACATAGTGCACTACTTTTCTTTTATGTACTACCTGTTAACCCACCTGTGTTTTACAAAATAAACGATTGATTGATAAAAAAAAAAAAATATATTGTTACTAAATCATATTTATTAACAAAATAATGTAATATAGTTAGTTCTGTATGTTATTCTATAAGGTATTTAGTAATTACCAGAAACAAAAGGATTCATTCACACACACAAACTTTTGCCTTTTTAAATATATACATAGTTAAGTGATACATTCTACTGGTTTTTTTTTTAAGATATAAACTAGTGCTCGACTGCAATTCCATCTGATGGTAAGCAGTACTATAATCCATGATAGAGAATCGCACTAGCTTATTAAGAGCCTATTCACTCTAGCCTTGAAGACACTTTAATTAGATCGCTACAGACAAATTGAATTTCCCGAAAACATCCTTCGATTCCGTTTCCTATGAATATCACCAGCCGTTGAGACATTGAATAGATTGCCAGCGTTCTATACTTTGGCACAGACATTAATCCGGCTTCATGGTCAGTTACCTCTAAACGTAACAGGTGGCACCGCTGGCTATAGGTTCGAAGGGGTTTGAGCCAGGATCTGACATCAATTACGGTTCTTGTGACCAAATAGGCTAGAGAGAGATTGATGATGGACTTGTGGAGAGAGTTATCTACGATTTAATAGAGTAGTTTTGATTTATTGATACACCTAATTAAGTACATGAAGGTGACAGCGATTAATTAGCGGTAATAAGTGGTTTAGTTGTTGTTATTTTAATTTTTTATGGAATGCGCCATGTTTGATGCAAAAAAAATCTTTTTCTTTTTTTTCTTTAGCCGTCACCGGTAAAGTTTATTAGGAGAGGGTTCATGGCATAGAATTAAAATAACATTCCACTAGACTTCTCAATCAATTTTATTTCACTGTTGATATAATTAGATGTTTACAGACTTAGGTGTGTCGTCATCCGAGAGATTCAGTTAATTTATTAGGAACGTCCGAACTACTCGATGGATTGCCCAAGACTGCCATCTGTAAACGTCGCCCCTCCAAACGATTACTCTCACGTGACGTCTGCAACGTCATAGCATTTCACCCCACTACGTTACTAAGGAATCAATCAAGTGTCTTTTTATCGCTTAAATATCATAATCGCCGAAATACATATCAACACTTCAAATTAGTCTACTCTGTGTGCATATCCATTCCGTTTATAGAGAAAAGGTGTGGAAAACAAAAGTTATCTAACTACTTTATCAATAAATACTGCCAGTTATTTCTTCTAATGCACAAGCAGTAACATTTTGGCTGATATGAAAATTAAACTTAGAACTTTAATCTTAAGAAACCTTAGAACTTCATGCAAGACTCATAATTTCGAAGTCTACCCATCGTCTAGGAAAATACAAACTATATTTTAAAAAGAAATATCTCACATAAAACAGCAATGTCACAAGGTATATTACATTTTTACCTTCCTTGTAAGTTCGCTCAAATGTCTGGATTTATTGGAGGGTTCCTGAAATAGAGCCACTTTCCTTTTATAGAACCACTCGGAGAAATGTTACGTATGTCTATGCATAGGAGTAAAAAAAGATCGAAATATGTGTATTTTATAAAGGACTTCGATAAACTTACATGACTTTTATAAACTTATGCATCGTGCATCGGTCGGTAGAGGTCTACCTACCGTGATATTTTAGAAATATGTGTATTTTTTAAAGGACTTCTACTATGCATCGTGCATCGGTCCGTAGAGGTCTACCTACCGTGATATTTTAGAAATATGTGTATTTTTTAAAGGACTTCTACTATGCATCGTGCATCGGTCGGTAGGGTTCTACCTACCGTGATATCATAGTAGTTTAATGAACTTAATTTCTACATTAAATTTATAATCATAATATTCCACAATATTATATATTATAAAGTGGATAAAGCAATCATTGTGCCGATAGTCGTAACGGCCAATGGCTTCAGAGCCTCGAACAACATCTAAGGAGGCTCTCGTTAGGCAGCTGGATCAAGGGCCTGATCCAGAAAGCAGTACTTCTTTACACGGCGCGCATCGTTAGGAGATTTCTCTCTCAGGAGCCCTGACCGCCAGCAGCTTGGACTCTGTTCCCGATACCAGTAGTCTACTATTTTTTATATTTTTAAATGTGTTTTTTTTATTAAGGAAATATTTAAAAATATAATAAGTATGTAATATAATAAATAAATGGAATAATAACTTTATTTCCAAAAAATTGAAATTTACATAGAATCGTTTGCATTAATTACAGATCAGATTATGACAGTAAGGTTTTATAAATTGCACAAATCTCTGATTGTAGCACTGACACTCAAGCTAAGATTAAACTTGTGTTATTTGTTGTATTACATTGTTGGCACTATAGTTATAGGTAAGGTACCATTTGTCTTATGAATTATATTGTTTGTATAAGTCTGTTTGATCCTTAAATTAAATTTAAAAATATCGAGGAAGGTCGCATGAAAAATATATCTTGTTAACATGCGCGCTAGTTGGACGACAATACTTTTAAGGGGTTATGAAAATTTTGTTCAGGAACAATTCTAATTAAATAGTTTTAAGTAAGGTACACACCATGTAACAGAAGTGCCGACAATATAATGTATCTGCTGTCGGCCTGCTCAGAAACAGCTTGACCGATTTTTATGAAAGGGCCAGCTAGTAATGCGTTTGGTATTGAAATATTGTGCCCCAGCAGGCCTAGCCAAGTTGCGACCGTTTCGTTTCGATTTTTTTTCTTCAATCGCCTCGACTCGGTCACGTCTCCATTTCTTTGTTCTGACCTCGTGACTGAGCGTAGAGATGTCGTTTAACATAAAACATTTCGATGCAAGTACATGAATAACTCTACCTAATTCCGGCCTTCGCTCATCACACAAAAAATTCATCATGGAGTACCATGGACCTATTTTATGTTTTTTTATGTTACTATTGGACTTGTTTGACATACATGAGCACGGCAGTTGAGAGTTTGTCATGCTCCACTTAAATGTCTAACTCATGGTGGCGCATGTGTTGGATCATTCGGTTCCCTTCAAAATGGTTGAGCTGAGTGGTGCTAATATTAGCGTCATGTTCGTGAACGGGCGCTGTCAGTTGAGACTGTTTACATTGTTCTCACATGATAACGACAAGAAACATGTAACAGAGATATTTGTAATTACAAAACATGATTGAAAAGAGTGTCCATGGAGTTTCTTGCACATTCTTCTCCATAGAGATCTACGCTTTGGAATGTGCAATTAGCATCATTTTTCTTTTCTGACTGACTGACTTCTTGACATTTCAAAAGTGCCTGTAAATGGTTTATTTGAAATAAATGCTTTTGAATCTTTTGAATCATCCATACTTTCTTTGGCCTCCCTCTCCCTCTTCATCCATATGCAAAAACTCTGAGTATCTTCATTGTCCCGCTGTACGTATAGCTAAGGAGTGAATTTTTCTCATAGAGTCTGTGTTTCCTGATAGCTACATCTTGAGCTTTTTATTTCAAGCGTGAAAAGATTTCTTCTTGTCAAACATGTATTATCGTGGATCACATAATCGCTTATCATCATGTGAGATAGTGATCAAACGCGAGCCTATCAATAACGATATATATATCGTGGCCAAATTATAGAAACTGATTACTTCATGAAATGGCCAATTAAAACTGGCCAGATCGTTTTAAACGTTAAAGTTTGATGATATTTCAATCTTCGTTTGGCCTATTTTCTTTAGACTTTTCATTATCATTGAAATCCTACATCAATGATTTGGCCAAACTAGGATTGACACATCATTAAATGTTAACGTTTTTTGTGTGGCCAGTTTTAGTTGGCCGTGTCATGAAGTGATCAATTTCTATGGTCTGGCCACGATATATATACAAACAGAAAACAATACTGAAAAGATTTTCCAAGAAGGGAATATCAAAGAATTGTAGAACAAGCACGTTTCAGTGTAAACATGTCTGTTCGCGACGGTACATCGGCGTCGTCGCTAGGGACACGTGTTCCGTATGTCGCGACGACGCGATGTACGTAACTAATCTCATCGGATGTTTTGTGCGCGACTGTACACGAGTGGTATGGTAGGTCGTGTTTGTTTTAAAGATAGGTGTGGTTGAGAGCGAGAGCGGGAGTGGATATTGGAGATGAGGATCCTAGTAAAGGTGAGACAGTACTACTCTCATCTTTGGAAATAGATCTGTTAGATAATAGCTTGATGCGCATTGAAAAACGAGCCAAGACGATCATTAGCAATGCATTCGTTGAGTCAAAGCTTCAAAGTCCTCTACCAGTTGCATAACTTAATTCTGCCAAACCCGTTCCATCACCGGACTACCAGGCTTACGGCTGCGGCGGTGCTCTGTTACATACTGGACATCCAAACGCATAAAGTGTTTTGGAAACACGTTTATTGAGGTTACAGCTAAGGAATAGAACTCTTTGCTTGAGTCTGTGTTTCATTATTTAAAATTAATTAAAAAATTTTTGTTGTGTAATTTTTTTGAGTTTGTTGTTTCATTCTACGCAGTTCAACGCAATCTTTGGTAAAGAGACAACGCGAAAAAAAAAGGATGACGCTTGAACGCTCTGTTAGCATTCAGTAATTACGATACTCATTTAAATATTTCACAGAATTTGTTCCAGGAAATACGTGTTTTTTTAAAAACCTTAAAAAGGCTTCGAAAAAAATTCGTTATTCAGAATTTCAATTAAATGTGTAAAGTTTCTATACATATATATTCTCTTTGCTTTTTAAGGGAAATAAACTTTTGCCATTTATAGCTGGCATATATATTTTTTTCTTTTCACCAAAAGTGAAACCTATGCCATATCTTAAAGGACTGCATGATAAATCAATAGCAAAAAGAATTATGTCTATCAACCGTAACCAAACGAAGATAGAGACAATTTAGTATATTGCTATAGTTTTTTATCAGGCGTTATTTTTCTTAAATAAAAATACTGTATGTCTGATATTTTAAGTTTCCCATTGTTAAATATAGTTTTACTTTCGGTTTTTATGGTGAGTACGCATTAAGTAGTGTCAATCATTATCACAACACTAACGCGTATGTTTTCGATTCGTTTATCAATTAAATTTCTTTTCCCAGTGTTGAAAGTGAGAAAAAAGAGAGTGTGGAATAAAAATAACAGTAATAATGGTTATTACTGTTATTTTTATTTCACACTCTCTATTCTCTTCGATATATATGTAATAACCAATTATTGTTAAAATGTGTTTGCTGTTAGCTATAGTCAAGCGTGTTCCATCGTTAGCGACTTCATCGCTTACTACATACTACCACATCTAGGCAAGCGTGCTCCATCGTCGGCCACTTCATCGCTTACCATTAGGTGAGATAATCAATCAATCGATTCATTTCAATCAATTCAATTCATTTATTTATTCTCTCTCTTCTTATCAGGTGAGATAATGGTCAAAGACGAGCCTATCCATAATTAAAAAAAAAACCCCTTAAGGGTTGATTTTGAAAAATCCTCTCTTAGTGCTCGCCTACGTCATAAAAGGAAACCTTATGTGAAATTTCATGCTCCTAGTCCCAGTAGTATCGGCTGTGCGTTGATATGTCAGGCCATTACTTTGACTGGCCTGTTGATCTAGTGGTTAGTAGTCCTGACTGCTATGACGACCTCCGAGGTCGTGGGTTCGATTCCCCACCCAGGACAAATGTTTGTGTGATGAGCACGATCATTTGTTCTGTGTTTGGGTGTAATTTATCTATAATATGTATGTATTTAGAAATTAAAAGTATGTTTATCAGTTGTCTAGTACTTATAACACAAGCTCTGCTTAGCTTGGGAGTAGACGGCGTTGTGTGATAGTTGTGGAATATTATATTATTATATATTCTATTATATTAATTACTCCTTTTATAATAATACCTATATAGATGTATTATTATTCCCACTCTCCGCTCACAATGTGACCTCTCTCAATCCTTTTGCAGTCTCAGTTCCCCGCCGCGGACATATTCTTTTATGCATTTGACGTTATTCTGCGATGACGTCACTATATATATATATATATTCACTCGTAACACGTAGGTGCACGTATGAACATGTACGACGTATGTAGGCAATGTGTTTATGGTTTATCTTTTACTCAACTTTCACAGGGAATGGGGAATGAACGCTTTTTTGAATGTGGGAAATTGCAAGATTTTAATTATTTATTTTTATATAAACTAGTGTTTGATTGCGATCCCACTTGATGGTAAGCAGTGATGAAATCGTTGTTGGTGAGGCGCACTAGTTTATTAAGAGCCTAATCACACTGGCCTTGAAGAAATCACTTTAAAATCGGATGGGAAGACCATGATAGGTAAATTGTTCCAGTCCATCGATGTACGCAGTATAACGACGAGGTGAAACGCTTAGTCCGAACCGTGGAGGTTTCAACAACGTAAGGGTGGATACTCGCCGTACGTCGGGTTGTCCGATGGTAGAAATGAGATGGTGAAATGATTCTAGCTTTTCCTACAAATCTAGTGTTAACACACTCAAAATTGGTACGACGCATTTAGTCCGTCTCGGTCGATACCAAGGTAGAGCGTGACTCGGTGTGAATTTGGTCCGTCATACTAAGTTCAAGCGTATGTTGTTCCAAAGCCAACTGCTTTATTAAAATCTTTGATCAACAATATGTTTAAAATCTAAAATTCATTCAATGATAGTCGATAAAATCTTTGTATCTAGATATTAATAGGGACTGGGTTGGAACTCATGACCGTAATAAAGTTCCCCACTAATTATCAAATCATTGTAGAGCAATTAATGATTCTTCTTGTATACAGAAGTTACAGATACAGAATTGGATACTTGACACAATTTTTTCTATTCTTTTTTAACACTCTGGTTCACTATCCCTGCACTGATTCTGCAGCACTCGCGACCGTAGCAAGGCTGAAGGTAACATAAGTAAAACCAATCACATGTTGTATAACTGTTTATTCAGAACTAATTCCAAATAATACTCATCGCATACCTAGTCACAGCGCGGAAAATCTTAACATCGTGATCTAGAAATTGGCGCTCACCTAACAACGCCATCTATTGGTAAAAAATAAACAAATTTTCCAAGTTTGTTTCAAAAAGTAACTTTATCCAAAATCGCAAATAGAAAATTAACTTTGACGCCAACAGAACACCGCAACAGGCGAAGGTACACTGCCAACATTACTTGCATACTTAAAAATTATGTGAAAACGGTAAATATACGCATTAAATTGCATTGAAAACATGAGGAAAATATTACTTGGAATTCCACTTACTCTACGAAACGCTTTTACCAATTTCCGTAAATAAGAAAAAAAAGTGAAAAAAAACTCATTTCATTGTTGATTCGGGTCGAGAATAAATAACTCTAAATTTAAATAAATGAGAAAATGTTAATAATATGGCTTTACCTATGAAATTGTCGTTTCTTAAAACGGGTTGCTTTGGATTGACTTGGAATTATAAGTTCAATTAATTTTTATATTACAGGTAAGTAAGTCTTATTTAAAACATTAAGACACGTCGCTCCAACAATCACAAATAAAAAAGTCGGCCAAAACAGAAATATCTTAAATGAAATTTACATCGCTCTTGCACAATCTATCATAACCTACTGTATACCGATATGGGGCGGTGCCGCAAAAACAAAATTTATAGAGGTGGAACGAGGACAACGAGCCCTCATTAAAATCATGTATTTTAAACGAATGAGACACCCTACAGAAAGTATATATCAGATAAGCGGTCTGCTTTCTGTTAGGAAATTGTACATCACACAACTGATTTTAAAAAAACACAAAACTCTTTCTTATGATAGTAAAATACTATCAAAGAGACGGAAAGATATGATTGCACAAGTTCCACAAACAAAAACTAAATTCGCTGCTATACAATACAATAAACGCTCTGCACAAATATATAATAAGGTAAACAAAGAAATATATATATACACTAAACAACTACGTGAATGTAAGAAAAAGCTAATAGAATGGTTGAAAACCTTAACATATGAAAGTACGGAAGCACTGCTGCAATACGTAAAATAAACCATCACTTACACACTCCCGTAACCACACATACACACACGCGCACACCAAACACAAACACGCGCACACCAAACACAAACACGCGCACCCCACACACATATACAAATAGATTTTTATAATATTAATATAGGTAATACATAACTGTAAATTGTAATAACCAAAAACTATTGTAATATTGCTAAGTTATGGAAGAGCGGAGTCTCCTAATACAGGTATTATTTACCTAAAAGGAGGCTCCAATCACAATCTATTGTTACAAATATTTTGGTTTCTGAAATAAACAATTTTGTATTTGTATTTGTATTTGTATTGTATTTTTGTATTTGTACTGCGATATTACAGAAAATACAAAACACAAAGAAATCAATGAGTACCTAATTTCAAGAAAAGAATAAGGTAGTTTTAATATAAAGTTTATTTGAACATATAATTCCAAGTCGATCTATAGATATAACACTTTCAAGAAATCAGTTTAAAAAAAAACGGCAATTTCATAGGTAAAGACCTATTATAAATTGGTAGACTTGCAAAACTTACACTATCATACTGTTTTGCTGTCTTGCGGCCACCAATCCCAGTTACTAATCACAGCAATGAGGATCCATACTCTTCGTCAGCTCAAAACGTTAATGACACCTCTTACACAACGCCTCAGAAACCTCAGTAAACGTGTTCCGATGAAAGCGGAACCAATGGATGCCGTATACATAATTAAACAGCCATTTTCATTTGCGAACGTTTCGCTGATCCAGAATTATTCTGTGGGTAAAATTATACGTTATTTTATCTCGTGAGTACGAAGATGTTTGAGGTTTACGTGGTCTTTGTATTGATATTTTGTTTGGTAAAGATTTAGGAGGGTTTGTGTTTATATGTCTGACGCATCCGGCTCGAAGGACCAATTGTTGGGGGCATGCCGTGGCTAGTTTAGCAAAGAAGGATAGTCAAATTTTAGTAGACTGTACAAACCGTTAATTAAGTTTCACGTGCAATTTAGCTTCACTTGTATTTTTTTTTTACTGACCGACATTCTGACAGTTCAAAAGTGCCTGTAATTGGTCTATTTGAAATAAACGTTTCTGATTTCTGTTAATTATATATATAAATGACAATGGTTTCGTTACGGTGCAAAGGAGGAGGCGTCGAACGCAAACTAGCAAATACCGCTGTGGTGTAGCACCTGCAACTCTTAGTGTGAGTCTGTGTGCCGCCCAGCCTCTTCAGCCTGCATCACACCACAAGGGTGGAAGACATCGTGGAGTACGTGCGCCATAATACGAAGTACGCACTGAGGGTACAGCTTTTGGAGTCGCACCGTAAGGTCAATTTCAAGGCGTTCGTGGTACGAGTCCCGAACACTTTTCTGCCCATCATGTTGAAGAAAGACTTTGGGATGGTGAGGTAGACCGGGACGTAACACATCGGATCAACGCAGGATGGATGAAATGGCGACAGGTTACGGGAAAATCTTGTGACCCACGGATGCCCCTCAAGTTGAAGGGTAAAATCTACAAGTCCGTGATAAGGCCTGTCATACTGTATGGATCAGAATGTTGGGCTGTGAAAAAGACGGATGAAATAGATTGCACGTAGCGGAGATGAGAAAGTTAAGATGGATGTGTGGTGTGACGAGAATGGATAAAGTGAGAAATGAGTATATTAGGGGAAGTTTGAAAGTAGCGCCAGTGACTGAAAAGTTGAAAGGATTGTCTTGGTATGGTCATGTGAAGAGGAGGGATGAAACGCATGTTACTAAAAGAGTTATGAGTTTACATGTGGATGGATGGAAAGGGAGACCAAAGAAAAGATGGATGGATTGTGTTAAGAGTGATAAGAAAGAAAAGGAAGTTAGTGATAGCATGACGAATGTCAGTGCAGAATGGAAGAAAAAAACATGTTGCGCCGACCCAAATAACACGGGACAAGGGCAGGAAGATGATGATGAAGATGATGATATATCAGTAAGTCAGTTTTTCCCTTTATATATATAGATACACTCCAGAAGTTAAAATTCTACTCTAGAATGCCAATACAACTACAGGCAAAACTATATGATGACAGCAACTTTCAGCTAGAAGAAGTTCATTTCATTGTACGAAGTTGTCGAGTCATGTCGCTCAATCTAAGTTGGGAGCGATAGTGTAGTGGGTCGTGTGATGGACCTTTAGGTGGATACTTAAGGGACATCTACCTAGTTACTTTAGTGCTATTATTACTTGTGAAAACGAGGAGTTAATTATTTAGAGAATAAATAAAGACTAGGCGCGTAGCTCGCTGTTTTCCGTACTAGTGCGGAAAAGTGCACAAGCTCACCCCTGTGACAAAAGATCTCTGAAACTGATTTTGTCCAGGCATGATGTGTTGCAGTGATTAGTTTTTGAATGTCATATAAACAGTCACTCCATGTAGGTAATTTTTTTAGTATTATTCATAGGCTAAATCGTCAAATCGGACTCGGCTGGGCAGCGTTCAGGAACCTGCGCGGTATCTTCTTGCCCAATATACCACAGTGTCTCAAGACGAAGTCTATGACCAGTGCGTGTTCCCAGTTATGACGTAAGGCTCCGGAACGTGCTCGCTTACAATGAGCCTCATCAGAAGACTTAAATTCACCCAAAGAGCTATGGAAAGGGATATCCTCGGAGTTTCCTTGCGTGATCGAATCAGGAATGAGGATATCCGCAGGAGAACCAAGGTTACCGACATAGCACGAAGAATCACCAAACTTTTGGCAATGGGCAGGGCAGAGGCCTCCTACAAATTAAATCGGTTTACTTTGTAGGAGGCCTCTACCGACCTAGTAAGCGATGCGGGAATCTGATGGATGCGAGACGCACAGAACCGTTCCGAGACTTTGGGGAGGTATATATCCAACAGTGCACATCTTTCAGCTGAAATAATGATGATGATGATAGGCTCGCGTTTGACTACTATCACATCTGATGATAAGCGATGATGTGGTCGACAATGGAGCACGCTGGCCTATAATTACCCTATTCATTCTAGATTTAAAGACCCCTAAGCCATAGCTATCAGGAAACACAGACCCTGCCAGGGAATTCTATTAGCTATACACACATAATAAATGTGTTCCCAAAATGTTTTGTACGTATGGCTGGGAATGAATGTCCACCAGTATCGGTAGTATGAATGGCAGGCGGTCACCTCCTTCTGCAAAGCAGTAATGCTAGCAAAGGAGGCGGCCGACCGCGTGAAGCAACGGTCTTCACGCCTTAACCGCCACCGGGATTCCGATCCCGATTTCCGGCCACCGTAGGCGTGGGCTTGCGGACGGCGAGTAGTGGGTGGCTCCCCATCCGGCCGTCCGGCAACCGAGCCCAAGTCGTCAACGGCGCGTACTGTTCCAAGCGCGCATCAGGGAGATGTCAGCAAATCGTAGGGGCGCAGCAGGGTCGAAGCCTACAGGGGCCACGGGTAGTGTGAAAGCGAAGCCCGGAACAGGAGTGGATTTTTAGACAGTAAAAGTCTGACACTATCTCCCGCTCCGCCCAAGGGCGCGATTTATCATTAGATTTCGAACCTGTATCGGTAGTGGTGTGTAAAATACTAGCATTCAACGACATTCATTTAGACTGGAAGCCAACACTAAAATAGTTGGAAAAGGTGGACCTGATGCTACTACTGATGATTTTATGGCAAAGGTAAACCGTAAGGGCTACATTTCACCGGGACACCATGGCAGTGCGACCAGTCGCCGCTACCAGCAAAATGTATACAGCTCTATGGGGAGTATGGGGAGTAACCTGGTGTCAGTTTGGTTGCGCAACCAACTCGGACGTGTGCACTTAAGGTCCATTTTGATACTGTCTCAGTGTGGTGTAGCGACTCCGGTGTCTGTATGGTGTCTAGTTTGGTAGCTTACGGACACCATGGCGGCGCAACTGGCCGCGCCGCCATGGTGTCGCGCCACGCCAAAAAACACATTGACATTATCTAGCCTGGTATATGTCAGGCTAGATAATGTCGAAACAAATCGATATCATTTTTATTTTAATATTATACAGTCAAACAATGAAGTTATCGCCTTAATACATAGACATTACTTTTATAAGAAGAACGTCGGTCCTTCTTCCATACAAAAGTTCAGGGCACCCTTAATGATATTTCTGAAGATCAAGTAGATATTTATAATATCAGCATAAAATTATAACGCATATTCAGGTGACACAATAGGTAAGCCTTCTACAACCTACGCACTCACTATACCAATGAACCACTATATACTGAACCAGCTTCTGCACGCGACTTCGCTCACGTGACTTTCACGTCCAGGAAAACATTTTTTTTTTTCAAATAAAGTGGTATCGTAATGTGCGTCTAATTTAAGTCATGGTGTACCCATATGTCAAGATTCATCTGGTCTTATAAGACGCCAGACGTCATAATACTGATAGAAAAAAAATAAGTTCACTATTTTTTTGGAATCCCCGGATGTAGCTCTTTAAATACAGTAATTTTATGACGTAAACATAACTTTGTAGACATAAAATATAGCCTATGTCACTGAAAAATAAAGCAGCTTTTTATCAGTTAATTTTTTTTTATTCGGACCAATACTTTCACAGATTTACCTCCTACAAACAAAACAACATGCTTTACCTCTTTATAATATTAATGTGATGTAGATAATAATTATTCAGACACGCATAATTATGTCAACGTCTGAATATTAATCAGTTACCCTATAAAAGCTCCAGTAAACCATGGGCACATCACATTCAGCTACCATCGTTTGCTGCAGTCACTACTGAAGTCACTTCAAAATCATCATGAAGTTCTACATGGTCTGTCTTCTGATCTTCGCTTGTTTCTCCTGTTACAAAGCTCAAGAAGGTCAAGAAAGAACAAATTTTTACTGTGGAAGGACCTTCTCAAGAGCTCTAGCGGTTCTATGCTATGGAGTTGACACAAAGCGGGATGCTGGCTGGTGGATACCCCCCCATGGTGTCCGAACACTTGCTGGCGTGCGCGGTAAACGTGGACCCCCTGATGAGTGCTGTGAGAAACCATGTTCCATCCAAGAATTGATGACTTACTGTTAGACGACTGATAACCATGTACTTGCATCAAAGTGTTGATATTAATATGGATCTAATGAAAAATCCCGTGTGGCCAACCATATTACAAATAAATAATAATGAAAACCTCAGAGATAAATAAGACAAATAAAACGAAAATAATTAACATACAATTTTTATTAATATTTTTCATTGAAAAAGATCTCTCTACGTCAACTGTGGTAAGGTTAACAAATTTATACACTTCTTCCTCCTCGTCATTAATGCAGGAATAATTTTTTTCTTCTATATTTTTGACGATTTCATAAAAAAAATCTGCTCTTTAAAATTAATCTCGTGATTTGAGGCATATACACTTTATTGAATCGCTATATAAAGTCGGTGTAAATACATGTTTAAATTTATCTAATTCCGACCTCTGCTGATAACTGATTTTAAGGCTGATCTGAGGCTCTGTGAATGAAGTAAATTATTATTTGTCTAATAAAAGATTGTTTTCAACTGAATTATTGTATTTCTTTTCGCCTAAAGGTTATGCGCTCCATTCTCAAGAATGAAAATGTTAAGTGGAAGCCCATACTTTATGTGAATAAAAATATATAATAAATTGCCAAACATATATAAAACTGAAAAATCAGTAACAGTATTTCAAAAAAGGGTAAAACCATGCCTAATCCAAAAATGTTTTTACTCAGTAAAATAATATTTAGAGTCTAGCTCAAAATAATGATTTTTAGTGATTGTATTAAATTTATAGTAATTGTATTAAACTAATTATTATTGACATGTAACTTTTTGACATAGCTCTAATTTCTCAATTAAACTGTTATTATTGACATTATACCTACATAAGTGTATGAAATTCATTATTATTGATTTAATTTTTTGACATAACTTTAATTTCTCAATTGAATTGATAGTATTTGATATCATAATTATATTAAAATCATTATTACTAACATGATTTTTTTTATTTTTTGACATAACTGTAATTGCTCAAATGATTGATAATATAATGAATAAATAATAATAATGTCTATTATAAGTTAATTAGGATAAATTAAAATTGCAATGCTTGTGAAAGCCTGGTAAGTCAAAAGTACTGACATGATAGTATAACAACATTGTAAACACTTAGTTCACAATAAACGCTTTGACTTTGACTTTGGAAAAATAAAATTGTTTACTTTGTTCTGTCGACGTGGAAGAAATTCATCCTCGCAGTATTAGATTGTTAGGGCTATATTTCACCAGGACATCATGGCGGCGCGACCAGTCGCCGTTACCAACAAAATGTATACAGCTCTATAGAGAGTTACTCACCAGGTGTCCGTTTGGTTACGCAACCAATTTGGCGGCGCGACCAACTCTGCCGCGTACACTTAAGGTCCATTTTGATACTGTCTCAGTGTGGTGTAGCGACTCTGGTGTCTGTATGGTGTCTAGTTTGATAGCTTACGGATACTATGAAGGCGCAACTGGTCGTGCCGTCATGGTGTCCCGGTGAAATATAACCCTTATTGTCCGATTAGATTTGTCTGTAGCATATTCATATATATGTTACTTATTTTTATTATTTGTTTATTGTATAAAGTTTGTTCTATTCTATTAATGACTAGCTTTTGGCAGCGGCTTCACCTGCGTGAAGGTTAGGTTTCACAATATAAGCTTTGGACCCCCGTTTCATCTCCTTTGGGGGTGAATTTTGGAAAATCCTCTCTTATTGCTCGCCTACGTCTGCAGAAGGTTGCGGAAGTCCGATGGATGCGATACGCGCAGGACCGTTCATTGTGGCGACGTTTGGGGGAGGCCTATGTCCAAAAGTGAACGTCTATCGGCTGAAATGATGATGATGATGACGTCTTAAAAGGAAACCTTGTGAAAAGTTTCAAGCTCCTAGTCTCAGTAGTTTTGGCTGTGCGTTAATATGTCAGTCAGTTTCTCCTTTTATATACCTATATAACCTTATTTTTAGTATATGTGACACTTTGAATATAGTTTGTTCAGAATCTGTAACTGAATCGATCCCAATACTTTTTACACCTGTTATATTTTTTCTCAAAAATATTTAAAAATGGTCATAAGTTGGACACCGCCGACACTAAGTACAACACAGGTCACGGCAGGTCATAGCAGGCATTAGGCACCAGCGCACAGGTGGGTGCGGGCGGAAAACAACCCCTCAGTCGCCCGGATGGCCCGGTTACCATGTGTGGGCAACCAAGTAACATAACAATATTATAACTTTGTAATTTTTCATGATACAGTTATGAAATTTTGTACATCTATATATATAAAAGGAGAAACTGACTGACTGACATATCAACGCACAGCCGAAACTACTGGGACTAGGAGCGTGAAATTTTGCGCAAGGCTTCCTTTTATAACGTAGGCGAGCACTAAGAAAGGATTTTCCAAAATTCAGCCCCTAAGGGGGTAAAAAGGGGGGATTTCGTATGTATGCAATTTTTTTTTTCGTTGGCCAATTAACTCAAAACTTAGTACAAATATTAACCTAAATTAGTTATAAAGTTTACGATATATTTTTTTTAGTACAACCCCCCAGTCCAAGATTTAGGGGGTGTTAAAGTTTGTATGGGAGAATCTTATTTCTTGGGTTAATAAACTTGAAACTTTGCACGAATATACTTTTAAATAAATAATAAAGATACGTATTAGTCGTTTTCCAAAACTACCCTCAAATTACGGTTTAGGGTCGAGTCAAGTGTTCTTTATCGTGTTCAGGATTTTTGAAGTCTTACTGCGCATTCTAATTTACTCGCAACTCGGTGTTAGAAATTAGAAAAACAAGCTCTAACAGAGCAAATAGCGATTATTTATTTTACGGAAAGATTTTACACAGTGGTTTATTTTACTCAAAAATGTGGGTATAAAAATTAAATTAATATAATACTTTCTCAAACAATAATACAACATTCATCCCTGTATTGGTGAAATGTTATCATCCATGTTTGTATAAAATATCTTATTCATTTCCATTGTGATAACCTAATCCTATAATAACGTATCAATTATGTGATTTATATACGTACAACGACATCTACTGATACAAATTGGTACAAACGAAAACATAAAGTTAATTACAAAACAATGTTTTTTAAACAGTCTTACGTAACATTTTGAATAATAATAAAATTTAGATAAGTAACTGGATGTAAGATTTAGTTGGTATGGTATTTTCGAAGTTTATCGTAACGGTGAATTGTATGTAAATGCAGGTACTCCAGGTTACCCGATAAAACGTCTTCGCTTTACACAAAATGTTTCAAATGGTCATTTCGATGCTTACTTTTCATATGAAGAACTTAATCCTACAGGCGTTGTTAATTCTGACGAGGAAAACCTAAATGTGAAGAAAACGAAACATGGTGAATTACCTGATATTGTGTCTCTAAATTCCTTAGATTCATATTCAGTCATTTCTACGGACATTCCTTCACAGTCCATAACGGCATCACAAAAAAGAGGACCAGGTATACAGACAAAACAATGAAGATTCAAGTTAGACGAGCTCAGAAAATAATTCTTTGGCACACCGGAAAGCTGTATGCAATTGTCAAAAAAAAAAACACACCGAAATGCCAAATGAAAAATAGCCGCTGAAAATTACCAGCAAGCGCATCCTGAAGTACACAGAGCAGCGCAGTCCCGCTTCAATATGCGTGTTGTTACACGGCCATGGAAGATCAAGTATCTTTTAGGAATGTATAAACCTGAAATAAATTACGAATTTGATATTGTAGTTTCAACTGATGATATGAATCATAAATGTTGTTGGTGTAATGCGTTTAAATGGAAGGACGAAACTCCTGAGATGTGTTGCAGCAGCGGTAAAGTTTAACTCAAATTATTGAGTACACCTCCCGAACCTCTTTACAGTTTAATAATGGAGCTCCATCCTGATCACAAATATTTTATTTCGAACATTCGTAAATACAACAATTGTTTCCAAATGACGTCGTTTGGTGGGAAACAAGTTGGTGGAGATGGATATATGCCAAACTTCAAAGTACAAGGGACAAGTTTATCAAGTTTAATTGGCAGTTTATTGTCAGAACCCGATCAAACAGCTCAGTTTTTACAAATTTATCGTGGGTGAAGATGAAAGAGAAGCAAATTTAAGATGCTGTAATTTCCCGCAATTAAAACCAAATTTAATAAAACAACTGCAAAAAATGTTGACGAAGTCAATCCTTATATCAGGGACATGAAGAGTACCATTGACAGAATTCCTTCCTCCTGTAAAACTTTCAAGTTAGTTATACATGCCGAAAAACAACCACCACACAAATGAATTAAGTTGCTTTGGTGTTATTAGATCAACAGTTCGAGCGTCGCGATATAATTAGTGAAATACATCGCTCATACGATGCTTTGCAATATCCTGTAATGTTCAGCCACGGAGAATACGGTTATTCAATTGCTATTCCACAGCGAGACCCGGAAACAAAATTACTTCAGAAAGAGACTGAATTTCATTAGAAATAATCAGGCAAAGTTACGCTCCGATAGCTATATCCACCTTAAGGACGCCATCGGTAGACAAGATGTTGACGCTTATCAGCTGGGTCAAATAGTGGTATTACCGTCCTTTTTCACCGGTGGGCCAAGATACATGCACGAGCGAACTCAGGTCACTATGACTTATGTACGTCATTATGGTCGCCCAGACTTATTTGTCACCTTCACTTGCAACCCTCGCGGAAAAAATTAAAGGAAAATGGTTTCTAGTTCTAATGTTCTTTTTAGATGCACCAGGTGGGACTGGTAAAACATACCTTATCAATTTAATTTTAGCAAAAGTAAGAAGTACTTGCGGAATCGCTTTGATGGTCGCGTCTTCTGGGACACCGCCGCACATTATTAGTTATTGGAAGGTGGTCGAACTGCACACTCTGCTTTGAAATTGCCCCTTAATTTATCAAATGTAGAGACGCCAATGTGCAACATTTCCAAGCAAAGTAATCTTGCCCAATTGTTACGTAAAGCAAAAATAATAGTCTGGGACGAAAGCATAATGGCGCACAAAAGAGCTATCTAAGCATTAAATAGAAGTCTACAGGACATACGAAGCAACGACAACTTAATGGGTGGTATGACAGTATTGCTGGCAGGAGTTTTTTTTTTCGCCAAACGTTACCCGTTAAAAACGATACCAAAAGGGACACGAGTGGATGAAATGAAAGCATGCATTAAAAGGTCTCACTTATGGCCCTATACTAAAATTCTTAAATTAACGAAAAATATGAGAGTACATCTCAGAGGAGACGTCTCTGCAGGAGAATTTTCAGACCTTTTACTCCAATTAGGAAACGGCAAGTACCAAGAATTAGATGGGGTTATAATCATACCAGAAAAATTATGCGCGTAGTAAGTACAGTCGAAGAGATGATTGAAAAAATTTCGAAAGAGCTATATTGACGCCTATAGTGTATAGTTCAATAGACACGGTGGTAAATGCAGACGAAGCAGTCCACTATCCGGTTGAGTTTCTGAACACTATTAATCCAGCCGGCCTTCCATACCATATACTTGCACTGCGTGTGGGCACACCCGTGATGTTGCTTAGGAGCTTGAAGCCTCCAAAGTTATGTAATGGTACTAGGATGCAAGTAAAAGCATTTCATCGCAATATTGTTGAGGTTATTATTTTAACCGGGTCTGCCCAGGGAGAAACAGTATTCATACCGCGGATTCCATTAATCCCGAACGATCTTCCTTTTGAATTCAAAAGACTACAGTTTACCAAACCCTTAAATTTGCCGGAGTTGACCTGCGCCAACCCTGTTTCTCGCACGGGCAGTTCTACGTGGCATGCTCGCGCGTGAGCTCACCTTGCAGTCTGGTGATTCTGGCAGCGCCCTCTAGAACTACGACGAATGTTTTTTATAAAGAAAGCTTATAAAAACCTTATCTCATTAAATTGTGATAAACCTTTCTAATCTACTCTTTAAGTTTGGAAGTGTTTTAATGGTTGAAGTCCAAACGCGATGTGCGCGGACGTAGTCGCGGGCAAAGTGCTAGTCTTTACATAAAAATATTAGATACGTGATTCGGGTCTCGCATTAACATTCATTTATACATCTTAACTGTTAACCTAACCTAACCTAATAGGTATTTAAACAAACTGAAAATAATAATATGTACAAATGGGTCGAAAAACAACTCATAGGGCATCAAAAACTTCGTCCACATCGATGTCAATGGGAAAAGTGCTCAGAACGCTGGCAGGATTGCCACGCTGGATGGCAATGCTAAATCGTTGACCGAAGAAAAGCCAAGACCTCTGATCATGCGAAGAGTCGACCAGCTGTTTGCTGATATCCCGAATAACTCGATGAGCGCTCAGACCCCATAGCCCCAGTGTTTCAACCCCAAATGGCTCAAACATATAACCTCTGATGAGGTTATTATATTTACGCCGTTTGAGATTTTCCGCACCTGCAGCAGCCGCTCCAGCATAGCCCATCGTACTCAGAAGATGGGATGGCGCAAGGGTGTCGACACATGTTGCATCCCACACCAAAGGCCTACCCAATTTCCAAGGCATTATAGTAATCCCGTTTGGCCTCTTCCCATCGTCATGTGCCAAGCCATTGGGTTCTAAAACAGCTGGCAAGCTGGTGACAAGAGCTCGGCGGATGTTGTCATTAATACTGGAATGTCGTGCTATCCGATCAGCGCTTCTACTGCATGATAGGCCATGATGTTCGAGGCGGTCGAGTGCTTTATTAACTAAAACTAATGTTGTATGGTCTAAACTAATGTTGCATGGTCGCTTACAATGGGCCTCATCAGAAGGCTTACAGTCACCCAAAGAGCAATGGAAAGGGCTATGCTCGGAGTTTCCTTGCGTGATCGCATAAAGAATGAAGATATCCGCAGGAGAACCAAGGTCGCCGAGATAGCCCGAAGAATCGCCAAACATAAGTGGCAGTGGGCAGGGCACATTGCTCGTAGAACGGATGGTCGATGGGGCTGAAAGGTTCTAGAGTGGCGACCGCGCACCGGAAGACACAGCGTTGGAAGGCCTCCCACAAGGTGGACCGACGACCTGGTGAGGGTTGCGGGAGTGCGGTGGATGCGGGAGGCACAGGATCGGTCGTTGTGGCGACGCTTGGGGGAGGCCTATGTCCAAAAGTGGACGTCTTTCGGCTGAAATGATGATGATGATGATGATGATGAATGTTGTATGATTAAATCAGCTACGACTAATATCAAACTTTAAATCACAGCTCAACATTCTTCCGACAGACTAATGAACTTACACAAGTCGCATTGATTGCTTGCATATAGTTATCAAAGTGTTCCCCAGATTCATCTAGAGTGAGCCGTGAAGCTGTAACCAAAGATCAAAGAGATAGAGAACTGAAGCTTTCTCTAGAAACGCTTTCTAAAATGCCTACGCCTTAAAAACAGATGGAGCTGATTCTGCCGGATTCTGTGTTTCCTGTTAGCTACAACCTTTTTATTTCTTTAAAAAATTAATTAATGGTCGTGCGTTTACAAACTTCACATACACAAGACACCCGGACCCAGAACATCTATCTGTGGCCATACAATTTCTTTTCCGTGCGGGAATCAAATGCATGACAGAGCAGCAGCCAATTGCTTAACCACTGCTCTATTTGTGCCGTCTTTAAGTCTTGAGCGTGCTCCATCGTCGACCACATTACCATCGCTTGCTATCAATTTCAAAATTCAAATTTCATCGGTTGATTTTGAACAGATCGAAAATTTTGTATGGGGAAACCGACTTTTACGCAGGCGAAGCCGCTGGCAGAAGCTAGTAATAAATAATGATAGATAGTGGCATCTCATCTGATGGTAAACTATGAAGTCGATGGTGGTGCACGCTTGTAGACCTATTAACTTTTGACTTAAATACCCCTAGGTTGTAGCTATCAGGACACATTCTCCTGCAGGGAGCAGGAAGGGTAGATGTGTTTTCGAGTGGTGACCGCCACTTGGAAAATGTTAAGGAGGACGTCTTTAGCCTAGGTACATCATTCCTCATTATCGATCATTGCAGTGTAATAAATTTCAATATAACATCACAAGCCTCCGAGAAAATGCTCAGTTTTAGTCAGATGGATCATGGGAGCTATTATCTCGTGAAAGCCATATATCATATCTCCGATATTTGGGACTGTTAGTAATACCTATTTTGACGGTATAGTATGTACAGTCAGAGGTCAAAAGTGCATTTGCACTCTACTAATGCTAAAGAGCCTAAATTTTCTTTGCAGAAAAGGGTCAATGGTTCATGACGGATTTCATTTGTAGCATAAAATCTAAAGTATTGCTTAAATTAATAGTGAAACATCAAACCTTGGAATACAAAGAAATTTTAGACACTTTAGCATTAGCAAAGTGCAATTGCACTTTTACCCCTGACTGTACATTTGTACAAGGAAGATATAGGAGTTTCTCATCTACACGATTTTCTTACTCTTTGCTGTGGGTTATTTCATTTGCGCGCTTTATTGGAAATTCCTTCCATTGTGAAAGATTGTCGCTTCACTATCTTCATTACGTCTTAGAGATTTAAAATGTCGTTGTAGGCTCTTTGCAGGGCTTTTAAAGTGTGAAGTTTTAGTTTGTTCGGAAATTTAATTAAGTTTTGTTAAGTTAGTTTTGATGGCATTTAATGAAAAGTTAATTCGCAGGAGAACCAAGGTTACAACATAACCCGAAGGATCGCCAAACTTACGTGGCAGCGGGCAGAATAGATGATCGATGAGGCCGAAATTGAAAGGTTATAAAGCGGCAAACGCGTATCGGAAGACGCAGCGTTGGAAGACCTCCTACAAGGTGGATCGATGACCTGGTGTGGGTCGCGGGAATTGATGGATGCGAGACGCACCGTACCGCACCGGACCGCACCGAGGGCCCATTCGTTGTGGCTACACTTGGGAGAGGCCTATGTCCAACAGTGGATGTCTTTTGGCTGAAATGATGATGATGATGATGATGAATATTTGGCAGTGCTTATCTGTAAATACTTACAGTAAAAATTGTAATTTCACTAGAATATTTTCAAGGAGTAAAATTCTCCAGGGCTGTGGTGATTGTTCGAAAAACTGAAAAAGTCAACTGAAGGAACATGGGTGGTTTTAAGCCAATAAACGTTTGTCACTTCCGTCCACCGAGAGCGGTAAAAGTTATTTGAGGATAAAAGAGGTAAAGATATATTTATTTAATAGCCAACTGACCTGAAAGACGTAGTCTGTTCCAAATTGTTGAGTGTAAAGAAATGATGAAAGAGGTCTTTTCTGTGGCTCAACCACACGCATAAAAAATTAACCTGTTTTTCGAAAATTTTCTCTACAAAATCAGTCGTGTTGGTCCAGTCATTCGCTTTCTGTTGTATATGTGGGTTTCTATATCGCGTTTAATACAAAATTAACAATGTACCACCAACATACCGTTTCTTTAAATTTATATATTAATGATTAAATGCGATTCTTTAGGAAGGAAGAAAGAAAGAACAATATTTAATTGGCACACATGGGTACACACACAGTAGTAACAACATGTAGAAACTTAAGATTTAAAAAAAGAATCTGTGTCTCATGGCTGCGCCAAATAAGTCCAATTCAGTAAACATGCCAGACAGCTACGTGGTAAATGCCTGGTTTTTAACGGAACCTTATTGAGTGTTTACGGTTGAAAATAAATTTATTTATTTAGTTATTAGTGTTAAGTGTAAGGTAAATAAATACATAATAATAATGTTTTTATTGACATAAAGCGATTGATACATATTCAATTGAAGCCTTGATTCCTAAGCTAGGTGGTACCTGTGTTACAGTAGTCAGTGTCTTCACTCGTCTTTGGAACATTAACAATTATTTATGCAACAAAATTAAAATTAAAATGTATGCAATTAGTGCAAACTTGCTCTCGTGTGATAAGTGTGTGTGTACATGTGTTGTGTATTTGTGTGAGTATGATGGTGTGTGGTGGTGTGATGGTGTGTGATATGATGTGATATGTGTGATACATTTTTTTTTTTAAAGTTGGAAAATCATCTATTGACAAATCCTGCTCTTGGGCGGAGCGGGAGATAGTGTCAGACTTTTACTGACTAAAAACGCACTCCTGTTCCTTCGTTGCCTTCGTCCCAGGACCCCGGGTTTCGTTTTCACACTACCTATGGCCCCAATAGGCTTCGACCATGCTGGGCCCCTACGATTTGCTGACATCACCCTGAGGCGCGCGTGGAACAATACGCGCCGTCGACGACTTGCGATGTGTGATACATATAAGAAATATATTTTAATATGTGGTAAATGATAAAATCTATTCTATAAATCCAGCGCTTGTCTTCAGTATAAGATTCAAAATCCAGTTATAATACACCAGTATACATATAATGTTGTGGAGAAAACTGACTGCTAACTAGTTTGAGTCCCGCGACGTTGCTTGCATTTTTTATAAGTTCAGGCAAAGTTGGGGGACTTTCAATCAGGTTTTGAACAAGCTAGTGAATATTTAACGTTCATATTTACGGATAGACCGACGACCTGACGGCTGTGGCTTTGGCAGAAGATGGAGAAACACGCGGCATAGATTATGTATTTTATAATAGTGAAGTTTTATAAAGTTCGGGTTCAAGGTTTCTTTGAAAGTGTTTGTTAAGTCATCATGATCCAATGAAAATTTAAATCATAGATACGTATTGGTAAATCGCGAAAAAAAATCAGCTGTTCAGTACATTCATGTTTGCCTAATGTACTGAACAGCTGATATTTCTTTCGTGATTTCGGCTTTGCTCCCATAATAAAAATTGTTTGTTATCATGAGCACAATTACGTGTTTAAGTATCGTACACTAATTACCAGTCACCCTATATAATGTGTTTCAGATAGCATAGTCGGCCTTATAATGTTCCCACTGTTGGGACTCAGGCCTCCTCTCTAGGAGAGGGAATGGGCGGTAATCCACCACGTGGGCCCAGTGCGGGTTGGGGGATGTCAAACATGTTTTCGAGTTTTTGGTTCTAGGACATGCCAAATCGGCATGTCCTCACGATGTTTTCCTTCACCGTTTTGAGAGCAGTGGTGATGAAATAAATTACACAAAGCAATGTGCGCCTGGCTGGGTTTGAACCCACGACCTACAACTCGTAAGTCGGGGCCGTTACCACTCGGCCACCACTGCTCCACTCACACACTGCTGTTTCATATATAGACAAACAAATGTAGAGATTTCTCAATATACTGCAACGTTATAACATATACACCAGTGACAAACATATTTCTTATATTAGATAACGAAGTGGTGTTTTCTTAATCATTCATTAACCATAAGATAATTGGGTGATAGTAGTCACAGATTGTGATCCAGACATTCTCCTTCTTCTTCTTCTTCTGCCGTGTCGGCTTTTATATGTAGTCACCTGGATAGCTCTGTTGTTGGCCTTATTCAAGTCGTGGAAGCTGCAGGTGGTTGTGCATGCCGAGCAGGAAAGTAGGTGACGCATATTCTGTGAAGAGGCTCCACTCCTCCACTGTGTTTGCGATGGGTCAAGAATACTCCATAATGGCCAGATTGTTTCTGCAACGACCAAACTGATCTCGCAATCGGTTCAGAGATTTCCAGCTTGTCTACTGCAGTTCGTGTTCAGGTGGCAGATGTTCTTCCGGAGAAATGATGTTTGGAGGAGTGGGATATCTGTTCCTTCACAGTTTACGTCTCTTTATTTTATTTTTCGGAGGGAAAATCATCCGATCCGATCAGTCAGACTTTTAGTGACTAAAAACCCACTCTTGTTTCTACGTTGCCTTTCATACCAGGGCAGAGTCTTCCTTCCAGAAGCAGACCCTTGGCCCCAGTAGGCTTCGACCCTGCTGGGTCCCTACGGACATGCTACGTCTCTTTTTGGAAGCCCTGTCCCGGACAATAGGAACCGGCGACGCGGTAAACTGTGAAGGAGGTATTGTACGAATTGTATTCCCACCTAAAGGATCTCTCAGATTGCGCAACAAAGAGATAAACGAAGACAGGGAAGGAGGAAGGAGGGGGACCCTTTTCCCTGTTGTGGGAATCTAGGGGCTCATAATGTTGACATAATCAGTTAGCATAATAGGAATACTAGTTACTACCATTAACTTCGCTTGCGTGAAAGTTTGAAATTAACCTAAAGGAACGAGTTCGAGAAATAAAAAGTTTTAAAATTAGTTAGTAGGTTAATTTCATTAATCAAAATTCTATTGTTCTATGGTAATGTGACCTATTTTTACTCTTGTAAACATCCACGTGGTTGCATATTTAAATATTCATATACCCATCATTCAACCCACACATTGCTACAACGGAACACCGCGAAAACGTAGGCATTTGACAAAATGGGCCATGTTCCCTAAATTGGCACCTTCCCTGGGGACGTCACAATTATCCGCTGGAGTGTGAATGCTTCGCGTGGTTCAGTGGTCGGGTCTGTGGAACCCTCCGGATTATGAGCTATCGACGCATCTGTTATACTTTTGTAGGTGTATAGTGATAGTAGGTGTTTTGAGTTTTAGCACGCTAATTAGCCCCAGCCGTCGGGATCCTGATCCTGATTTCCGGCCACCGTAGACGTGGGCTTGTGGACGGCGAGCAATGGGTAGCTAATAATATAATAATAATAATAATAATTTAATACTCTCTTGTGGAATCGGAAGTGCCGTACTACAGGTATGAGCCCGACCCAGTTCTTGATAATGGTCATATCACTTTGTACTGGGATCGGTCCATCATCACTGACAGGACTATTGTAGCCAATAAGCCTGATATAGTGGTGGTGGACCGAAGCGAGAGGCGTGCAATGATTGTTGACATATCCGTTCCGCATGACGAGAACCTCGTGAAAGCCGAGAAAGATAAACAAATCAAGTATATTGCCTTGGCTCGCGAGGTTGTCGACATGTGGGATGTGGACTCAGCGATCATTGTACCGATAGTCGTGTCAGCCAATGGCTTAATAGCCAAGAGCCTCGACCAACACCTTAGGAGGCTCGCGTTAGGCGGCTGGATCAAGGGCTTGATTCAGAAAGTGGTACTCCTGGACACGGCTCGTATTGTTAGGAGGTTCCTTTCTCTGGAGCCCTGACCGCCGGTAGCTTGGACCTTGTTCCCGATACCGGTGGGACACTATTTTTTATATTTTTAAATGTTTTTTTTTATTTTTTATTGAAATATTTAAAAATATAATTTATATGTACATAAACAAATGAATAAAAAAATAATAATTTTTAAACCACCGGTAACTTGGACCCTGTCTCGATACCGGCGGACTACTATTTTTTATATTTTTAAATGTTTTTTTTTTTTCTATATGATTTTGTTAAAAAAGGAATATTTAAAAATGTAATTAATATGTATAATGAATGAATAAAGAAAATAATAATTTTCTTTATTCTTCCAAAAAGTACACAAAACACAATGACTAGACAACATTACATTACACTGGTTAAGTTCCAAAAGTGAGTCAACGACTCCCAAACTGAGCACTGCCCGTATCTTGGGTAGTCGGCGGTCCACCGTTTTATTAGTGCAGTCTGTTTTAGAAGGTATTATCCTATTCTGTTGGTGCATAATATGTAGGTATTTCCATATTAGGTACGTCTTCTATGTTAGTGCATTTTTTTTTTTAATAATTAGATTTTTTGATGTTAGGCACCGGAACTCTGTAATAAATTAATGTAATCTAACCGTGTTTAGGATTATTAGAATTGTCAGTAGATGCACTCTGGCTATAAGGTATTTAAGTTTGGCTGAGAGGTACTTTTTAGTGGTGGTACCATAACTAAAAAGTGTAAAATAAAATACTTTTTACAAAAAAAAATTACAACTGACTTCAACCAACAAAACTATTAGAGAAACACCGATTTCCGAAATTAAAGTTATTTTGCACTTTTCAGTGTGTTTTTTTACTTTGAAGTCAGTTGTATTTTTTTTTGTAAAATGATTTTTTTTATAAGGGTGCACATTATTTCTGTTGTATGTTGCATAAAACCTCGTCTAGCGTTTTTTTTAATTGTGCAAATATTTTGTTGAGTGAATTTGAGGAAGTAAGCGGCGGTGATTTTAACTGCTGCAAGTTAAAATCACGCGGCAAAACAAGATTGGATTGAGTGTGCAAAATAATCTCGTAATTCACAGAAAATCTTTTTAAACAAGTGTGTGTAAAGAATTTTCGGCAATTTATTAGAAGCAAGTGTAAGATATTAAAGATAAGATTAAAAAAGATCAACGAAATTGCTTGCCACGGTCTTTCCGTCCGATTATAATTTAGGTGTCTTCAAGGTTAGAGTGAATAGGCTCTTAATAAACTAGTGCGCCTCACCATCAATGAATTCAACACTGCTTACCATCAGGTGGGATCACATTCAGCGCTAGTTTATATCGAATAAAAACAAATAATTGGTAACCAATATACAAGTGGTAGATACGAATACAACAATTGTAATAAAAACCATTTACATTTATTTGTCAAATAAACTATTCACATTGGTCAGCTCTAAAATCATTTAACAATCATCATTTAACAGTAAGTCATCAATTCTTGGATGGAACATGCCTTTACACAGCATTCGTCAACGGGTCCACGTTTGCCGCGCATGCCAGCAAGTACGCGGACACCATGTGGGGGCATCCACCAGCCAGCATCTCGCTTAGACTCAACTCCATAGCACAGAACCGCTATAGCCTTCGCCAAGTTCCTTCCACAATAGATACTGGTTCTTTCTTGAACTTCTTGAGTATAGTAACCAGAGAAACAAGCGAAGATCAGAAGACAGACCATGTAGAACTTCATGATGATTTTGAAGTGGTTTCAGTAGTGACTGTAGCAAACGATGGTAGCTGAATGTGATGTACCCATGGTTTACTGGAGCTTTTATAGGGTAACTGATTAATATTCAAACACTAATGAGTCTGCCTATGACCTAACTATGTAGGATGTAGAAGACATTGTTGTGTCATCTAAAATTGTTGTTTAGATATTGATTTAGCTATGAAATAACGGTTATTTAATGATTGACTGGAAGAATTAAAGAAGTGTGAAAATATTAATATGTTTAAATCTAAATAAAAAATAACCATAACGTTATGACGTCACCAACACACCAGCCCCCCTAAAAAAACCCAACTCACCAAAACCCACTCCTGTTCCTTCGTTGCCTTCGTCCCAGGACCCCGGGTTTCGTTTTCACACTACCCATGGCCCCAGTAGGCTTCGACCCTGCTGGGCCCCTACGATTTGCTGACATCACCCTGAGGCGCGCGTGGAACAATACGCGCCGTCGACGATTTGGGCTCGGTCCGGACAGTTACCGGACGGTCGGACGGCGAGCCACCCATTGCTCGCCGTTCGCAAGCCTGCGCCTACGGTGGCCGGAAATCGGGATCAGAATCCCGGCGGTGGTTGGGGCGTGAGGACCGTTGCCGTTGCCTCACGCGATCGGCCGCCTCCTTTGCTAGCATTTCTGCTTCGCAGAAGGAGGCGACTGCCTGCCACTCCTCCTCGCTCTGGACCATGGCCTGTACCAAGGCCCGGCGTGAGAGATCGCCGCCGCCGATCGCCCCCACGAGGACACGGCGTTGCTCTTCCCAAGCGGGACACACCTCCACCGTGTGCTCCACCGTGTCCTCCGGGTGGTCCACACAGTGGTGACACCCGGGCCTCGCTTCCGCACGAATTCAGTGCAGGAACTTCCCGAACTTTCCGTGTTCGGTGAGAACCTGCGTCATGCGGAAGGTGAGGACGCCGTGAGGTCTTTCCAACCACGCCTCAAAGAGGGGACTTATCGCCATAATTGTGGCGTGCCCAGTGCTGGGTCGCGACAGTCGCTGTCACCATTTTTCCATGAGAACCCGCCGGAACTGCGTCCGCCTTGCTGCGACTTGTCGGGGCAACGGAGTTTCGCCCCGGCGTTGCATCTCCATGCGGAGATCGTGCATGAGAGCAAGGCCTGTTGCTTCCAGATCCCATGTTGGCTGGCAGGCAAGGAGGCTCGCCGCTTTGCGGGAAATCGTCCGGTATCCTCGCACCATCCGTATGGCCATGACCCTCTGGCATGCGTTCAGCCGGGCCGCCGGCTGCTTCCGCAGCGCCGGCGCTCATACCGGTGTGCCATAAAGGGCCATGGACCGAACGATTCCAGCGTAGAGCCATCGGCAGGAGGCGTCTGGACCCCCCAGGTTGGGCAGGAGCCACCCGAGGGCAGCCCCAGTCCGATTTATTTTGGGAGCCAGACGTCGGAAGTGCTCCTCGAAATCCCACCGGCTGTCGAGAACGAGTCCCAGGTACTTCATCGTCGACCCGACGCCGATGTGGACTCCTCCTACCGTTAGTTGGGAACCCGGTGGTGGCGCGTTCCGAGTTCCTTATTTAATTAGCAGTAAAGAATAAGAACAAGTACTTGCAAAAAAAAAGCTCCTTGAAAAAAAAAAACACAGAGTCTTGAGATAGAAGACCCATCATCACCACCATCATCTTCCTGCCCTTGTCTCGTGTTATTTGGGGTCGGCGCAACCAGTTTCCACTTCCATTCCGTCCTGTCACCCGTCACTAACCCCCTTTCTTTCATATCACTCCTTTTCTTGAGGTAGGAGACTAAAGTGTTTCTGGCTTATTGCTGTTATAGCAACGTGCCAAAAATACTTCGGAGAAAGCTTTCAACAAAACTTTCCACGAAATTTAATTGTACGTTAAATTCCCCCGTTTTCGGTCACCCACTTCCATTAGAGTGCATCCATACGTAAAATCAACGTGACATACAAGGTAAATAAATTATTTCACGACCTACACATATTTAAGACGAAAATATCCTCATTAGTGTCTGAATATTGATGAAGATTCGCAGTATATAAGCTTTGGATTACAAAACCACATCACATTCGACTTTTAACATTGGCAACTGTAGTACCTGCATCTTTAACAGTACCTGATTCTTCAACAGTACCTGGAAACCTTATATCATCACCATGAAGTTCATCACTGTATTCGCTCTGATTCTAGCCTGTGCTGCTTGTTACGCTTCTCAAGATGGCACAAATTTCTACTGTGGAAGGCATCTCTCCAGGACCTTGGCCATGTTATGCTGGGGTGCGGAGTCCAAGCGGGATGCCGGCTGGTGGATGCCTCCTCAAAGTGCGAGGGCCCTGGGAGGTGTTCGTGGCAAGCGTGGCCCCGTTGACGAGTGCTGTATGAAACCGTGTTCCATTGAAGAACTTCTAACTTACTGCTAGCGACATGGAGTTAATGAACAAGGGGATGGATACTGCCATTATTGTTAACTGTTTTTGTTGTTATGATATGTTATGTAAATAAACTAAATCTCAAGTATTTTCGTGGTTTCTGTTTAGGGTTCCGTAGCCAAATGGCAAAAAATGGAACCCTTATGTATTCGTTATGTCTGTCTATCTGTTCGTCCGTATGTCACAGCCACTTTTTTCCGAAAATATACGAACTATACTCTTGAAACTTGGTATATAGATGTTTGGACATCTCTAACGTGCGCGGACATAGCTACGCGCCGGGCGACAGCGGGCGGGAGCAGAGGTCACGGGGAGAGGCGCTCGCCGCGGGCGCAGTCCACCGGCTCGCCTGGCAATGGTCATCCCACCTTACCACCGAGCGCACGCATCCACTTTTCGATCAATATTATTGTTTTCTCGCCGTGCCGCTTGTATTTCTAATTTTTTAATTCCACTAAAGTTACTTACACACCTAGTTCAGAGGATAGGGTCAAAACTGTTTGAGGCATATCACAGCAACCACATTATATACAGTAGTACAATATAAAAATTTTGCTTTGTATCGAGTATTTTTAAATTAAGCTTCTTTATATTGTAAACTTTTTTTTTGTGTTGAGAAAATAAACTATTATTATTATTTATTTATTTTTATATACATATCATTTACATTTTTAAATATTTCTTTAAAAAAAAGTGATAAAAAAAAACATTTAAAAATATAAAAAATAGTTGTCCGCCGGAGTCGGGAACAGGGTAAAAGCTACCGGTGGTTAGGGCTCCAGAGACAGAAACCTCCTCACAATGCGAGCCGTATCGAGGAGTACTGCCTTCTGTATCAGGCCCTTGATCCAACCACGCAACGACAGCTTCGACAGATGGTCGTCGAAGCTTTTGGCTATAAGACCATTGGCGGTCACGACAATCGGCACAATGATAGCCGAGTCCACATTCCACATGTCGACAACCTCGTGTGCTAAGTCGAGATATTTGATTTATTTCTCTTTCTCAGCTTTCACGAGATTGTCGTCATGCGGGATGGTGACGTCGACTATCACTGCGCGGCGCGCTAATCGGTCTATCACCACTATATCCGGTTTATTCGCTACAATAGTCCGATCACTAATGATAGACCGATCCCAGTACAACGTGACATGGTCATTTTCGAGAACTGGGTCGGGCACATACGGTGTAGTACGGTACCTCAGAATCCACTAGGTTGTATTTTAAAGCAAGTTGCTGGTGAATAATCCTGGCTACTTGGTTATGCCTATGCAAGTACTCGCCGTTAGCCAGACGAGAACAACCTGAGATAATGTCTGATGGACTCACCCGGACGATGGCATGCCCGACACACGTCAACCGTCCCGTCCTTCATAATATGTCTCCGGTAGTTGTTCGTCAAAATAACTTCGTCCATAATCGCACAGACAAAACCTTCAGTTTCTCCGAAGAGGTTGCTAAAACGTAACCAGGCCACGGACGCCAAAAAATCTACATCAGGCTCATGAAGAGCCCGATAAAAGCGCCCGTGGAGCTCCTTGCCTTTCCATACTTCCTTGCGGTCATCAGTAGTAAGTACCACAGGTTTGCGCCAGTTCTGTTTAGCCATGGACAACGGGGTGAGTCCCTTGTCCATTGCGACCACATCGCGGTGCATACCCACTTCGGTTTTGAGAAAATATTCTCTGAGGCTGCACACCTCGCGGTTGTGTAGAGTCTTTGCATTCAAAAAGCCGCGACCTCCACACTTCCGCGGGATGTACAGTCTCATCACCGAAGATCGTGGGTGATGCATCCGGTTTGCGGTCAGCAATGTACGAACCCGCCTATCCAGAGCGTCTAGCTCGGTCTGAGTCCATTTGAGTATGCCGAAAGAGTACATTAAAACCGGCATGACCCAACCATTGAAGGCAGACAGAAGGCTGTTTAAAACCTTCTTCAGGCCGTTAAAGAAGCGCTCCTTCAACGTTTGCTTCATGTCAGCGACGTTAATGCCTAACGCTTCCGACATACCCAAATACTTACAAGTTTCGGTCGAGGAGAGGGTTCTAGGTGTATGGAATCCGAGAGTTGAATTTTCTCGGATTCCACAATCTCCCCTCGCTTTACATGCATAACTGCACATTCGTCCACTCCAAATTCCATCCTGATGGCACTACTGAAAGTTTCAGTTACCTTCAGTAGTTCCATTAGTTCCAAATTGTTGTGGGCAAAGAGTTTTAAATCATCCATGTAAAGCAGGTGAGATAGGACCTGACCACCTCTTCTCAACCGATAGCCTAGACCTGAATTCTCCAGCAACGTGCTTAGAGGATTCAGGGCTAAGCAAAACCAAAGTGGACTCAAACTGTCGCCCTGAAATATTCCCCGTTTAATCCATATTGGTTCTTCATTCCTCTGGATTGGTCGACATCCTGGATAGCGAAGGACTGTTTTCCATTGCCTCATACATGACTCAAGGAAGGTGCGTAGAGTTGCATCTATTTTATACAACTCCAGCACCCTCATGAGCCATGTATGTGGAACAGAGTCGTAGGCCTTCTTATAATCTATCCAACATGTCGACAGATCCGAGATCGACGAACCTGTTGGCTTATGGCCATATCAATGAGGAGTAGCTCCTTAGTACCACAGGACCCATTCCTACACCCGTTCTGAGAGGCAGACATTATCAAATTTTTCTCTATATGTACATTAATTTTTGCTCTCAGAATGGATGTAAGAAGTTTATAGACCGTCGACAAACATGTAATCGGCCTATAATTCTTGTGTTCCGTGGGACTACCTGTCTTATGGAGCAGATGGATGATACCAGTAGGTAGGACCCAGATTCTAAAGATGACTGGAATTGCGATGCCAGAAGCGCATGTGAGCTGCTGTACCATTTTAACCAGAAGTTGTGCAGTCTGTCCGTACCTGGAGACTTCCAATTAGGTAACGGACGAACTGCTCTGGCTACTTCTAGTGGCGTAATTTCCTTCTTAACTTTTTCCATTTCTGGTACATCAACGCACACGCGCTCGACATCACGCATCCAGCCACCCTCAGTGTGACAGACGGGCACCGACCAAATGCTGCGCCAGAATGCATTCGTGGCGGCATCATCCGGGCGGACCACGTCAATCACACTATGTTTAGGTCGCTCCCAAGCTCTGTACACCCACCTCTCATTGCTCTGGAACATGTGATTCTGTGAGTATCGATCGACCCAACGCTTATACCGCCGGATACGACTGGCCCATGCACAAACTTTCTGCTTCAGGAAGTCGATGCGCTCCGTGACACGGGACATGTATTCTCGGGGGGTAATTCCAGTTCCCGAAAATGCCCGTCTCACGAATCGCATCACACGTGGATGTGTATTGCCCTCCCTGAAGCAGTATAGCTTGCCAATGAGTGCTATGGCCTCATCAATACGTCCCTCGATCCTGCACTGCCAGGCTGGTACAGCAGGCTTTGGTCGATTAGCTACATCACAACTTGAAAACTTTATGTTAGCTAAACGACATGCCGCAACAGCCCCACAATACAGGATGAAGTGCGTATCAACGAGGTCCTCGCTGCTCTCAAAAACATTCTTAAGCAGCGAGTCCAGAGCACACACTAGCGCCATATTTCGTTTGCACATAGGTAACCGCGGCAACCGGGGTCTAAATTCAGCTGGAGTTGACCTATACTCACGAAGCGCATCCTCCAGTGCGCTCCTCAGTCTTTCATTGCACTGGCTACTTACTGTGTCAACCCTATCATCTAACTCATTCTCAACAGCATTGGACCGCGGCGGGATTGCGTCAGCGGCCGGCAGTACTCCTGTCTGTGTCGGAGTCGAGACGATATGGTTGTTCAGTACTTCTGAGCGCAGCCTATCAAGTACGGCGTCGTCCAACCTATGACTGTGTTGGATTACCCGCACCTGATCCGACAATCGTAGCGCCGAGACGTCTACGGTTGGTTCAAGGTCCTGAAAAAGAGACAGCATCCTAACACGGTACGCAGTGAGGTTAGTTCCCCCCTCTGTAGCCCTGTAATATGCGCGCATGACGTTCTCATTCATGGATTGAGTCCATCTCATGCGGTGCACACAACCACCGGCAGCGGGGACCCGGCTTAGGGCCGGTTGGCCCCTAGATCCCAAGCCCTTCGGTGGCCGGCCTCTCCCCGGCTGACGTACAGGTGTTGGCGACGTCGGCGGGGAAAAATACTCGTCGCTCGAGCTCGACGCGACTGCAACCGCCGGTGTCACTGATGATCCGGGGTCCGGCGGCGGCGAGGTGGAGCTGAGCGGCAAGTCCGGGGATGGATGGCGTGCGCGACGGGCAGCTGCTCTCGTCAACATAGTTATAGTATATTTTCATTCCATTTCATTACTTTATTCATCTTGATGACATGTTTCATCTGTCCGGTATACAATGTATGCATTTTTTCTTTTAGATTATGTCCAAATTCCAGTTTATTGATTTCAATAAGTTTTTATTATGTATTTCTTGTTATTTTGCTGTAAAATATGTAAATATGGGACCTTATGTAAATATTTAAAGATTTATAAATTTGTGAATGAAAAAAAAACAACTTGTTGACATTGGGTGTTGCCAGCTATTATTATTATTATTACTTGAGTTTTTATATAAACTGTCCTACCACTACCTGTAGGGCTTACCGCACATCTGTCTATGGTCCTTCGAGCCGGATTGGCATAATAATGTAAGACTTTCCAAAATTAATTTACCTCACTTTAGCGGCGGCTACAAGGATTGGTTAGAGTTCAAAGATATTTATGTCTCACTTATTCATGATGAAAAAAGTATAGATAACATCAACAAGTTCCATCACTTACGTTCTTCACTTAATGGCAGCGCAGCGCTAGTTATTAAAAGTTTAGAGTTTAGTTATTAAAAGTCTAGCTTGCTTTCAACTTATTAAATCGATAACCGAGAATATAGATAAAAAAAAACCAGTCACTGCTATATTTTTTGATATGAGCAAAGCTTTTGACTCTGTAAAACATGACATACTATTGAAAAAATGTGAAAATTACGGAATAAGAGGGAAAGCGTTAAACTGGCTTAAAGATTACCTGAGTAACAGAAAACAACGTGTTGAAGTTTTAGGAATAAATAAAGACAGGGAAGCGCTAAATTATAAATCTCAGTTCAGAGCCAATACATATGGCGTGCCTCAAGGTAGCATCTTGGGACCATTGCTCTTTCTTCTGTATATAAACGATTTGCCTATAGTAACTCAGAATAAGTGCGTGTTATTTGCAGATGATATTTCACTGGTAATAAATAACGAAAACAAAAATGAACAGCACGAGGACAAAATCAATGCTGCTGTAGAAGCCATACTAGAATGGTTTGAAGAAAATAACTTATGTGTAAACATTTCCAAAACAAAATATATAAATTTTTGCAATTATAAGATGACAAATAAAACAATGAAAATTATTGGGCGTAATAATGAAATTGCCGAAGTTGACAATTCAAAATTTTTAGGCATAGTAATTGACAAAAATTGCAATTGGAAAAAACATATAGAGAATGTATGTAACAGGCTGAACAGCTTTGCATTTGCACTGAGAAATCTAAGAAAAACCGTAGGAAGAAATGCCGCTTTGTTAGCTTATCATGGATATGTTGCATCTGTGTTAAGGTATGGTTTAATAATATGGGGCAATTCTACAGACAGTGACAGGGCCTTCATTGTTCAAAAAAAGTGCCTAAGGGCTGTGTTCGGTATAGGTCCTTTAGAATCGTGCAGACCCATTTTTAAAGATCATAAATTGTTGACACTTGCATGCGTATACATACTAGAGATGGGAATATTTGTAAAAAAACATCCTGCTCTGTTTAATAAGGCAGATAGCGAAAATGTTTATAAAATAGGAAAAATGTCTAGAGATCCAACTAAATTAGCAATGCCTAGGCGTGGGACAGCATATTGCCACAAAAACGCGAGTCGTATGGCAATTAAAATATTTAATATGATACCTAAGCAAATAAGAGAAATGCCAACGTATATTTTCCAAAAAGAGCTAAAAACGTGGCTCATAGACAAATGTTTCTACACGGTAAATGATTTTTTTAATTATAAAAAGACGCATTAAATAATATTATGTAATTAAATTAAATTTGACATTTTATATTCTTTTTAGTTCTTGACATTATTTATTTTTATTTTTTTTTTTTGGTTTTTTTTGTATATTTGTTAGTTTTGACATTTCGCATCTTTTAGTTTTGAACATTTTGTATTGTTTTTTTTTTTTATATTTCGACATTCTATTTTTATACTCATAATTTATTTATTTTTATTCGTTTTAACTCTGACATTTTTAATCTAATGTATTGACATTTAGTTTAATTTGTTGACATTTTTATGTGATTTATTATTAATTTTTCAATTAGATTGCATATTATAAATATAATGTTTTGGATGTAAATAATTGAGATTCATAAAAAATTTGCATGCTGAATATGAGGCGGAATATGAAGAAACAATATTGAATTTTAAGACCTGTACCTACCACCATATTTCAAGCAAATAAATGATATTATTATTATTAGATTTCAGAGGGGACAACTACGAAAATGCATGGCAGCTACTTTTTGAGAGGTACGACAATAAACAGTTGTTAGTAAATAACCACATTCAGGCTTTATTTAGTGTTGAACCGCTTCAAAAGGAAAGTAGTCAGGGGCTACACGAAATCGTCGACGTAACTAGCAAAAATCTCAGAGGGTCATGGCCATACCAGAGGGTCATGGCCATACGTATGGTGCGGGGATACCGCACGGTTTCCCGCGAAGCAGCGAGCCTCCTTGCTGGCCAGCCACCATGGGATCTTGTAGCAAAAGACCTTGCACGCATGCACGATTTGCGCGTGGAGATGCAACGCCGTGGTGAAACTCCGCTGCCGCGACAAATCACGGCATGGCGGAAAGAGTTCCGGCGGGATCTCATGGCGGAATGGCGACAGCGACTATCGCAACCCAGTGCTGGGCACGCCGTAATTATGGCGGTAAGTCCCTTCTTTGAGGAGTGGCTGGAAAGGCAACACGGCGTCATTACCTTCCGCATGACGCAGGTCCTCACCGGACACGGTAAGTTCGGGAAGTTCCTGCACCGGATTCGTGCGGAAGCGACGCCCGGGTGTCGCCACTGTGTGGACCGCCCGGAGGACACGGTGGAGCATACGGTGGAGGTGTGCCCCGCTTGGGCAGAGCAACGCCGTGTCCTCGTGGGGGTAATTGGCGGCGGTGATCTCTCGCGCCGGGCCTTAGTACAGGCCATGGTCCGGGGCGAGGAGGAGTGGCAGGCGGTCGCCTCCTTCTGCGAAGCAGTAATGCTTGCAAAGGAGGCGGCCGATCGCGTGAGGCAGCGGTCCTCACGCCCCAACCGCCGCCGGGATTCCGATCCCGATTTCCGGCCACCGTAGGCGCGGGCTTGCGGACGGCGAGCAATGGGTGGCTTGCCGTCCGACCATCCGGTAACCGTCCGGACCAAGCCCAAGTCGTCAACGGCGCGTGCTGTTCCACGCGCGCCTCATGGAGATGTCAGCAACTGTAGGGGCCCAGCAGGGTCGAAGCCTACTGGGGCCAAGGGTCTGATTCTGAAAGGAAGACTCGGCCCTGGTACGAAAGGCCACGAAGGAACAGGAGTGGGTTTTTAGTCAGTAAAAGTCTGACACTATCTCCCGCCCCGCCCAAGAGCGGGAGATGTTATAAGATGATTTTCCCACCGGAAAAAAAAAAAAAAAAAAAAAAAAACTAGCAAAAATCTAAGATCACTGGCAACACTAGGACGGCCCGTACAACATTGGGGTGATGTGGTGATATATCTAATGGCATCAAAGTTAGATTCAGTTACCAGCAGGCATTGGGAAGAGCATAGAAACACGCTAACTGATTATCCATCCTTGGACATGTTTACAAAATTTGTTTCTAGCCGTTGCAATCTCCTAGAAACGCTCGAGGAAGCTAGAAATCTAAAGTCAAAGCCAGAGACATCGCACAGTAAGCCTAAAAGCTTCGCTGTGGTAGCAAGTAAGGGTAAATTTGATATTTCTTGTCTCATGTGTAAACAGAGTCACTACATATTTAGTTGTGACCAGTTCAAGGCGCTTACAGTCGCTGCACGCTTCTTTAAAGCGAAGGAATTAAAACTTTGTTTAAATTGTTTACGCCCAGGTCACTTTGAGGCTACTTGTCCACTTGGCCACTGCAAATATTGCAAGAATAGGCATAATACTATGTTACATTCTCACGATGAAAAATCTAGCTCTAATATAGAACATATAACCTTGACAGGCACTAATCATTATGTCTCATCTCGTCATGTATTACTTTCCACAGCTTTGGTAAGGGTCACGGACAAATCCGGGGCGCCGCACAGCGCCAGAGTCTTATTAGACAATGGAAGCACGGAAAATTTCATTACCAAGGACCTTTGTGGTAAGCTACAATTACCTATTCGTAGTGTAAGCTCACACGTTGCAGGCATTAACACTCAGATGTCAACCATTACGCAGTCTTGTACTTTACATTTACAATCATGCGATGGGTCATTCAATATTGACATCGACTGTTTTATCTTGCCCAATATAACTTCTCATATTCCACATACATACATAGACTTAGCAGATTTACAACTACTACCAGCTGGAGTAAGTCTGGCCGACCAATCCTTCAATGTCCCTTCGACCATCGACATACTTGTTGGAGCCGACATATTTAGGGGTGTGATTGGTCGCAATCGTATACAGTTAGGTAGACATATGCCGACGCTTTTCGAGACCAAGCTCGGATGGCTCATATCAGGCTCCTTACCTCAACCTAACTCAAACCACTCATCGGTGTGTATGGTCGCGCACGACACACGCACTGAACACGTAGGAGCGCCCATGGATCTCTCAAGGTTCTGGGAACTTGACTCCATCTCACCTAAGTTCAACTTCACAGAACAGAACTACAAGAGTACTACAAGGCGTAATGCTGATGGGCGTTTTGTCGTCACCATTCCATTAAAGAAGTCCCCTGAAGCGTTAGGAAACTCTTTTGAGATGGCCAAACGTCGTTTTCTATCGTTAGAGCGTAGACTTGATAGAGACCCGCTACTTAAGCAACGCTAAGTAGAGTTCTTACAAGAGTATGAAGCATTAGGTCATATGAGCGAAGCCTCGCAGCCTTTTTCATACCAATCATAATTTCTTCCACATCACGGAGTAATCAGAGAGTTCAGTACAACGACGAAACTTCGAGTTGTCTTCGACGCATCAGCCGTCACAACTTCTGGTAAGTCGTTCAACGACATTCAAGGCATAGGACCCAGAGTGCAAGATGACTTGCTGTCAATATTGTTGCGGTTTCGTCAGCACAATAATGTCATTTCATCAGACATCGAAAAGTTCTTTCGACAAATTGAAGTCGACGAGTCACAGCGATCTTTACAGCAAATATTGTGGCGCTCTGACCCATCGTTGCCTCTTAAAACTTATAGGTTAAACACCGTTACTTACGGAACCGCATCGGCTCCGTTCATTAGTACACGATGTTTGTCTCAATTGGCGGAAGAAGCCACGCACACACATACACAACATTCTATACAGCACGACTTTTACGTAGATGATTATCTATCAGGAAATGACACGATAGATAGTGCCATAGCACTGTGCAGAGACGTCACCAGCACGCTTAAGGCAGCACAGCTTAATCTTCGCAAGTGGCAGCCTAACAACGCACAAATATTACAGGCAGTCACTGCAGACATAAGTCACACCTCTACGACAACACATACAGACACACATAACTCAGTGAGCTTAATCATCGATGAACCAAGTAAGACTCTTGGTCTTAATTGGCATTGTCATACAGACTGTCTTACATTCTCCATACATACACCAGTTCATACAGATACTATTATCACAAAACGACACATTCTTTCAACAATAGCACAGGTTTTCAACCCTTTAGGTCTCGTCTCTCCATGTATTATCGAAGCCAAGATAATCTTACAAAAGTTATGGATAGACAAGTGCGCATGAGACGATGAGGTTAACGTGGGTATCAAGAAGTTATGGCTTAGGTTCACATAAACGTTGTCACAGTTCAATCGTCTCAGCATACCACGCTGGGTGGTATGTAATAGCCCTACGTCGGTGGAGGTGCATATCTTCATAGATGCATTAGAAAAGGCATATGGGGCTTGTATAATATAATATATAACATAATAACAATCCCAAGGCTAGAGCGTTGTGGTGCCTTACTAGGGACAAGGTTGTGTGCGAAGGTACTAGAGTCCTTAACATTAAAACCTACCACATGCATATTCTGGTGTGATTCAATGATCGTACTAGGTCGGCTGTCCGCTTCACCTGCACAATTAAACCGTTCATCAAGCATCGAGTTTCGGAGATACGGGAAGGTTTTGGTGATTATACCTGGCGATATGTGCCGTCCAAAGACAACCCCGCAGATTTTGTCTCCCGTGGCTTGAGCGCTGATCTCATTGGTGAAGCTTCCATGTGGTGGTCAGGGCCTTCATTCTTATTGACAGACCCAGCTCTTTGGCCTTCAACGCCTAACACAGATGTTGACACGATAATACCGGAATTATTAAAATCAAATTCTATACAAATTAATCAATAATTACCTATCACCAATACTAATCCTATTAATTCATTTCAAATCATAATTAATAATTCTTCTAACTATTTACGTTTACAACGCGTGTTGGCATACGTTTTTAGATTCGTTCACCGTTCAAAGGGGGACCATAATCATAGTCTTACTCTTACCAATTCAGAGCTATCTCACAGTGCTGAATTCATAATTAAAACAGTCCAGAGGAAAATGTTTCCTGAAGAGTACGAGTTGCTTTCATCAGGTTACCTAATAAGAATCGCCTAAAGAAATTATCGCCTTTTATCGAGTCTGGCATTATTCGAGTTGGAGGCAGATTAGACAATTCCTGCTACGATTATAATTTCAGACACCCAATTATTATATGCAGCAAGCATAGTTTTGCTAAACTTATTTTCAACACATATCATTTACGCCTTTTTCATGCCGGTCCACAGCTACTCTTAGCCACAATCAGACAAGAGCCTTTGGGTGGTAGAAACTTAGCTAAATCAACTGTCCATAAGTGCGTTAAGTGTCAACGTTTCACCGGTAGAACAGTTCAACCCATCATGGGTAATTTGCCTAAGGAACGAGTTCAGTTAGAATTTCCATTTTTAGAGACTGGTACAGACTATGCCGGACCCATCCTTCTAGCCGACCGCAAGGGTAGAGGGTGCAGATTGATAAAGGCCTACATATGTGTCTTTGTTTGTCTAGCCACCAGAGCAGTTCACCTGGAGCTTGTCTCAGATTTAACCAAGCATTTATTATTGCAGCCGTGAACAGGTTTATTGCTCGTCGTGGTAAGACTAGAACTATTTACTCGGACAACGATACTACCTTTGCTGGCACCTGTAACGAAATGGCTGACATATTAAACCAGGATTTTTCTTCAGAAATGACAGGTATCAATTTTAATTTCATCCCGGCCGGCATACACCTCACATTTTGGGGGCTTATGGGAATCTGCCGTAAAATCTATTAAGCATCACCTTAGGCGCATACTAGGTTTAGCACATCTGACCTACGAAGAGATGTCAACGTGTCTAATTCAGGTTGAGGCTATTCTGAATTCTCGTCCTCTAAGTCCTCTTTCCACTGATCCATCAAACCTGTACCCGCTGACTCCTGCCCACTTCCTGATTGTGAGATCTCTCACGTCCCTACCGCATCCGCGAGTCACCAACCAAAATATAACCAGCCTCCAACGTTACCAGTGAATCGAGCACCTCAAGCAACAGTTCTGGCACAGATTCGCTAATAGGCACGTCTACACAGAGCGAGCAGCCTCGCGAGGCATTTGCCGCGCGAAGCAGCTCGCTCTGTGTGGACGTGCCTCGGCCGAGGCAAACGCGCGCGCTGCCGCGGGCGAGCGTCCGTGCGCCCGAGCCATCCAGTGTCGGCTTTTTGTTTTGCTCAAAGGCGCCTCAGTCGTTTGCCGCGCGCACTCTGGACGCTCGCGTATATTGTTTCATGCCTCGCTCGAGTATAATAAGAGTAAAATATGAATAAAGATCAGTGTTTAAAATTAATATCTCTCTATGGTGTAAACACCTGGCTATGGAATGCAAGTGATCCTAATTATACAAATAGGGGACTTAGGGAAGATGCCTGGTTAAATATTAGCCGCGAGATGAATGTACCGGTTCCTGATTTAAAAAAGAAAATGGAGTCATTAATGGGATCCTTCCGGCGGGAAAAATCACGAGAAAAGAAAAGTCGTTTAACAGGATCAGGTAAGATATATATTTATTAATTGCTTTCACAGTTACTACTAAGAACTATGTATTTATCTATTATAAAAACTTGTAACTTATTTTTCAGGTCGTGATGAGGTTTACAGATCTAGCTGGTTTGCATATAATGCCTTTGCATTTATGTCTGATAGGAACGAGCCAGGTACCACGCGGGATACTATGGAGAATGTAAGTACATAATATAGTTTTTATTGATAGTCATCTTGCCATGAGACAGTTCCATTTGTAATAAAATGTCTTGCTAGGTGGTCACGTATCTCTTTAGCATTATTTCCTCCACGTCGTGGTATTTGTTGAATTGGTAATAATGATGTTGGTTCTGATTCATTTCGCCAACTTCCTTCTACGATTTCCCCATCATTTCCCACCGCATCAAAAAAGCCGGGAGCTGAAAAGCTATTAGAAGGTGTTCTCCGTAAATAGTTGTACAAATGTATTGATGCTAAGACTACTTTTGTTGCTTGTTCGGGTTCTAATAAAATTGGTTTACGCAAAACTCTATAAACAGAACTTAACACTCCGAAAGCATTTTCTACAACTCTTCGTGCTCTGGAGAGTCTATAATTAAAAATTCTTTCCTTTGAACCTCTTTCTGGATTACCCTCGTATGGTCTCATGGTGTATTCATTTAGCTGAAAAGCTTTGTCACCTAATATATAAAATGGTACTTTGGGATAGTACGGTAATTGCAAAATTGTGGGTGATGGGATGTTAAGTTCTCTTTTCTCAAACTTTTGGTATAATTTTGTATTTTTAAATACACCTCCATCAGAAATCCGTCCTTTACTCCCAACGTTTACATATAAAAACTTGTAATTATCATCTACTAAGGCAAACAAAACTATACTTGAAAAAGATTTATAATTATCGTAGTCATTGCCACTGTTTATGGGTGACTGCAAAACAACATGCTTCCCATCCATCGCTCCCACAGCATGTGGGAAATTCCATTTATTTAGGAAACCGTTTGAAATTGCAACCCATTCTTGTTCTGTACCTGGTACCTAAAACAGATGTAAAAAAGTATGTATTATTTTACAGAATGAAACCGATACTAACGATGAAACAGTAAGAGCAACTCAAATCGCTCAAGACCCTTCACTTGACAATGACAACATTCAAGTTATGGAAAATCAGCAACAACAAGATGGCGCCAATAACACACAATCTAGAGTTGGAACACAAGACCAGAGATCCAGAAAACGAAGCAAAAGAAGACCAGCGAAAGACACAGACGATTTATCGGACGAAACTCTTTCTGAAGCTTTCAGGATTCTCCAGCAATGCACAGAACCACAGCCAACCCCACCGCCTTGTGACTCATACTCGGCATTTGGACAATACATAGCCAACGAATTGAGAAAATATGATCCAGTAACTCTGGCGCACGTAAAAAAAGATATATGCGGAATAATATTTCAAGCCGACACAGGAGCTTATCAACAATATGGCTATTATACACAAAGCTATGCTGGGTCTACGCAACGTCCAAGCACTCATGCTTCATCTTATAACGATCCGACGTCCCCCTCACCACTAACTCCTCAACCATCTATTTCCACCGTTCCAATAACTTCTCCAATTCAATCAGAGATTCCACCTCTCCCTTCCCCTCCGATGATTTCTCAAAATTCATCAGACATTCCTACTCCCCCTTCCCCTCCGATGGCTTTTCAAAATCTATCAGACATTCCTCCTCTCCCACGGCTTCCTGCCTCCTAATTATGCTAAAACGTAATACGAACCACTAATTAAAATTAATTTCACCTTTCTTTCTTTTTATGGTTATTTTAAAGTTCTATTAAAATGATTGGACTAAATTGACAAGATTGGTTTTTTTTACTCACTTTTACATGATCCTTTAAATGTTCGATGATGGCATCGCAAACTTCAGGAACAATCTTCGAAATAGATTGTTTGGAAATGCGAAAGAGATACTGCAAACTGGTATAAGAATCTCCTGTCGCTAAGAACCGTAATGTCAAAAGTATCCTTTCTCTCACGGTTATCGCTCGACGCCAGTTCGTATCATTTCTTCGAAGTCTGCTTTGTAATTCTGAACACAATAGATCCAACTCCTCTGTAGTAATGCGTGCAAAATTTTTTTCCACTCCATCATTTATCAATTCTTGGTACAGTTCGTTCCCATTATATAATAATCTGTTTTTGTATAAAGTCTGGATCCAATATCGTCTTCGTTTAAGTTTTTGTTGTCTTCTCTTTTTTATAATCCTATTTATAAGGATAAAAGCAACAGCTGCCACCGCAACACGTACGTCTGGTGCCATGATGCCTTAATTCTCAACTGAACGAACGAACATGGCTCGGGCTTGCCGCGCGCGGCAGCCTCGCGATGATACCGAGGCTGCCGCGCTCGTTTGGGGATAGTTTCCTCGCACGGCAAATGCCTCGCGAGGCTGCTCGCTCTGTGTGGACCCGCCTAATGAGTATATATTTTACCTCCATCAGAGGACCAAATGGACGGACTCCAAGGGGGCGCTTGAAGAAGGAGCCATGGTGGTGCTCAAGGAGCAACATACGCCGCCACTGATGTGGTCACTTGGTCGCATCGTACGAGTGATTCCTGGAAGAGACGGAATAAGCAGAGTCGCAGACGTCAAGACGAAGAAAGGCATAGTCCGACGCGCTTTCAACACTATCTGTCCTCTTCTAGTATAACCATTGAAGACAAGTGTTCAACGCCGGGAGCATGTTTGGACATCTCTAACGTGCGCTGACATCACTACGCGCCGGGCGACAGCGGGCGGGAGCAGAGGTCGCGGGGAGAGTCGCTCGCCGCGGGCGCAGTCCAGCCGGCTCGCCTGGCACTGGTCATCCCACCTTTTCGATCAATACCATTGTTTTCTCGCCGTGCCGCTTGTATTTCTAATTTTATTAATTGTAATACAGTCCACTAATGTTACTTGAGTTTTTATATAAACTGTCCTACCACCACCTGTAGGGCTTACCGCACATCTATCTAATAAATGTATTCTGTGAAACGCATTAAGATTTTCACACAAAAATTTCAGCATCGGTCAGTGACGTTGTCGACACAAACACGTCAAATCAGTGTGTACCTTTGAGTAAGAATATTTATTATGTGTAATATGAATTATCTGAGTAATAGAAAGTATTTGACTAGTTATAACCCCTGGTTTTATTATAATTAATTTCTAGATTGGTCCAGAGCTGATTGATTCATATTTGCTCATGCCTCCGTCATTTCCTTTGGCTTTATGTCGCCATGTCGCAATAAAATAAAATGGTCGAAACTCGTTGGTGAGAGAGATTCCGTATAGATAGAGATAATATTGTTTTAAATGTTTGAAGAGGTTTTATTAAATGTGAAACAACAATACTTGGTTTTATTAATCATCATTTCAGCCGAAAGATGTCCACTGTTGGACGTAGGACTTCCCCAAGTGTCGCTATAACGACCGGTCCAGTGCTTCTCGCATCCATCGAATTCCCGCAACCCTCACAAGTTCATCGGTCCACTTTATGGGAGGCCCCATAGACCACTGTTCTACGAGCAATGTTCCCTGCCCACTGCCACTTAATTTTGTCGATTCTTCGGGTTTTGTCGACTAGTTTTATTAATGATAACAAAAAAAAAAAAAATATTGAAAAAGAGTAGCCGAGTCGATAAAGCGCTGTTTCTCGTGCGCCTCCAGAGGAATTGTAGGCCATATGCGTCCGCAGCGGAAGACATACGGCATCTGCATGAACACATACGGCTAATAATTAGCCGGGAGAGTGTGATGAAATGCGCCAGCACTCTAGCGCCCCCACCAAAGGCAGCTGCGGAACCCCATGTGATGTAAGTCTGTAACATTCTGACAGACATCTGCGCCCGTCCCAAGGCAAAGGATGCCCATGCGGATTGCCAAATACTAAAAAATTTTGAAGCCCTTTACCTGAGCCTCCCAAACCACAACATTTATTCAAGAACCACTACAATGGTATCCAAAAATACTTAAAGGTACTCTTCCCAGTGGAAGCTATCCTAAGGGAACCGATCACTTATCCGAAATTTTTTTGTTCGAATTTCATTTTAACGAAAACTTCTGACCGATCTTTTTTATTATATGCAATATTTGATATATTTTTAGGTCATCGAAGTATTAAATGTCTTAGGTATTATTTTACCGAACTAGATTTCGCCGATTCACAAAATAACTTTTTGCTATTGGTCAAAGCCTCTTCTGAACTTTTTTATTTGCCAAATGATTTATTTGCCATATTTTCACCACACTAAAACAACATTTCACGGAATTTTGGTCACCAATATATAGACGGTTACTTGGTAGCATTTTCAATACTAAATTAAAATGGTGTCATAAAAAGTCAATATGTTTTGATACAAAATTTAGTGACAGAAACGCATCGCTGCAAAACCGACTTCACGCAGTCTGGTCTGCCCTATCCTTAGAGTGTAATTGAAGCCTGCGTAGGCATGGAGTAAGGCGGCCCACGAGCTGAGGAGCAGGTGGTTTGAAGGCTCGCCGCCATGGCTGAGGCTGCCGAAGTTGTGGTGGTGAGCGGTAAAACCATTTGCGATGATAAGTTCGCATGAGGACGCCCAAACCCCGCAGCGCCGGAAACGTGACAGAAAAAATGCTTGCTGGATGTTGCATGCCTGCTGCATGCCTGCTTGCATACTGCATGTCTGCTGAATGCCTGCTTGCATACTGCATGTCTGCTGAATGTTGCATGCCTGCTTCCATGCTGCATGCCTGCTTGCATGCTGCATGCCTGCTTGCATACTGCAAGTCTGCTTCCATGTTGCATGCCTGCTGCATGCCTGCTGAATATTGCGTGCCTGCTTCCATGTTGCATGCCTGCTGCATGCCTGCTGAATATTGCGTGCCTGCTGCATGTTGCATGCCTGTTTCCATGCTGCATGCTTGCTTGCATACTGCATGGCTACTTGCATGCTACATGCCTTCTTGCATGCTTTATGTCTGTTTGCATGATGCATGCTTAAAACAACAAAAATAATAAAACAGCTTAATTAAAACAATGGTACAATGAATGTTTGGAAACATAATACTTCGAACAAATTACCACACCACACACCACCTACCACATTATTGTCTTTTTAAGCAAAAGGTTGACTGGTAGAGAATGCCTTGTTGCATTAAGTCCGCCTATGTACCACTACTGTACATGAAGTTTAAATAAATAAATAATAAACAAATGTTCTTTCGGCTAAATATAACATCGGTGAAAAGTTTTTCGACCAAATGATATGTCGGAGTAACGAAAAAAATTGAATTGATAATAATAGGTCAACTGATACAGTGGCAGACGTGACTTCGATGAAATAAAAAAAAAACGAAACGATAATAGTTGAAAATTTTTAGGTGAAATGAAATTCAGTTAAACATTTTTCGAATTTATGATATGTTACCCTAAGTATAAATAGTACCTACTGACCCACAAACCGTTGGCAACACAAGGGTTGCCCTATATAACATTAATTTTATTGCTCGACCGCCTTGGTGCAAATCCCCCGTGTGCCAATAAAAAAAGTCTGCATTAATCATTTAGGCAACATAAAATCGAATGGCCTTCGTATCTACACTTGAATAAATCAGATATACGAGGAATATTTTATTGGTTAGTTTCTTTTGGGGGTAAAGCAAAATGTGTGTCTGAAAAAAGGCTACCTGGCGTTTTGCTAGGTGTGTCTAAATCGTACCTAACTAAATAATTTGTACGTTTTGTGTTTTTACTGTTAGAACTTATACACAGTAAACCAGGAGTGAAAGAAAGCTGGGTCCTCATTAATGGTATCATTTAGTGTTCGTATGTCATTTGCTCATACTATTGCATTTGTGTCATCCGCAAAAACTATTCGTTTTATGCTAACAACACCTAGTAGTCCGGTCAATCTCGACTAAAAAATGAGAGTAGTGGTACATAAAGTCATAAAAATTTTAACACCACCTCACAAAATATATAAAGAAACCAAACTAATGGACATAAAACAACTATACATTTATCAAACTTGCATGCTTGTCCGAAAAATATTAAATAAATCTCTCCATACTAACCTATCCTTCGTACGGTTGAGACAACTAACACAGCGAAGTTCACGCCGAGCGAGTTTTTTAGTTCTACCCAAGACAAGAACGAAGCTCGGCAAAACCATGTTTACCTATGCAGGCGCAGATATTTATAACAAGCTACCGTCGACCATTAAAAATGTAAGCTCCTATAATGTATTCAAAGTACAACTAGCTCGACAGGTAGTCGAAAAATATTATTCATAATCCACTAGCAGCCAATTACTACTGAATACATTGTAGAAGTACATACTCTTAAAAAAAAAAAATATTTGTGAGCGACGAAAATACTAATAATAAGCACTGTTTGTTCGATATTTCTCGTGTAAGTGACTGTAGTCTTTTATGAGAATAAACTTCTTTAAACACAAAGTCCCAACAAGCTGAAAATCAGTAAAATTGTTCAAAACATAATTATAAATAATATTTAAAAGTTCCCCATCATTCTAATTTGTGACTGAATGAATATATTATTAAGCTAAAAAAACAAATACTTGTTACCCCGGAAAACAAAACAACGTCGAATAAATAGGTCAATTATACGTGCGTGAGTAATATGTAACGCCTATTTAATTTATGCATCGCTGGGATTTTGAGCCGGCACGATATTGAGGCTATGTGGCTACACTGTGGGTTCAGGCAATATCCTGCTTTAAGTATGCCCTTGTTATTTATTTATGATTAAAATTGAGCTTTTAATATTCAGTACAGATTTATATCCGCACAGCACCTTAAACCGTTGGTATCGGTTGTCATTTGTAGATTTTTAGGGTTCCGTAACCTCAAAAGGAAAAAACCGAACCCTTATAGGATCACTTTGTTGTCCGTCTGTCTGTTTGTCTGTCAAGACCCTTTATCTTGGGAACACGTGGCGGTATCGAGTTGAAATTAAAACTATATGCTCAAATCAGCGGTCCCTTGAAGCTGTGAAAAAAAACAAATTTAGAGGTTAACAAAAAAAATGATTAGAAAGCAACTTTTTATAGCACAGATATTATAGGAATAAATCTGAAAATAGTAAATTTGTTGTTACGTCACAAATAAAACTTTCTTTGCGATTCGGAAAATCTTTGAGACTCCATTCGGGAATCAATTTATTTACACAGGTAAGTTTGTACGGAACCCTCTGTGCGGCTCGCACTTGCCTAGTTTTTTTTTATATAATCTGGCTTCTCTTCAGTTCAGTCAGAAAATCTGACTCCAGTTTCTAAGGGGTACCATGTTGGATTGTTATGAAGATCCAATAAGGCGGTAACTACGTGTAAAATATTGGTTTTCACCTGCATTCGGGTAGACTAGAAGCCGATCTCAACATTCTTAGGAAGAGGATACCTATCTAAGGACAAAATTTTTGGTCCTTAGTTTTATGAACATTAAATATTTTGGAGGTATATGGAACATAGTATAAAGACCCGCAAACCTCCGTTGAAAAGGGAGGATCCTTCGACCAGACGGGTGTTATGTCTAATCGGCAACTGCCCAATAGATGATTTCAGGCTGTTCTATATGTTCAAATCGCGTGGAGAACTTTAATTGTGCGATGCAGGATTAGTTCTTATGTGACACCGTAGATGTCGCTACAATATTGTGTTAGTTACTTTTAAACGTCTGTACATTTTCTATTTTTGTTTTTCTATTAGTCCTAGAATTGATTTGGCTATTGGTGAAACTTTGGTTGCTGAAGAAGTAACGACGGATCAAGCAGGTAACCCTAAGTTATTTTTTTTAATGCACTTGTTTCTGTAGTAATATTTTTTTTATCTCTTTCTTATTCTTTAAACAACGCCCCTGTAACAATCCTTCGATTTTTTAATTCTTTTCTTAAACTTTAACCTAAAACTCTATTTGAACCTTAAAAAATAAACAAAAAAGATAGCGCAACTAAGCAATAATGTAGTTTTCATTTTCATAAATCTATATGTATAAAAGGAAACACTAACTGACTGGCATATCAACGCACAGCCGAAACTACTGGGACTAGGAGCTTGAAATTTTGCACAAGGTTTGCTTTTAAGACGTAGCCGAGCACTAAGAGAGGATTTTCCAAAATTCACCCCGAGATGAAATGGGGGTCCAAAGTTTGTATGAAGAAACCTACTTTCACGCGGGCGAAGCCGCTGGCAAAAGCTAGTCATTAGTATGCTACAGATAAATCTAATCGGACAAAAAAGGTTATATTTCACCGGGACACCATGGCGGCGCGACCAGTTGCGCCGCCGTGGTGTCCGTAAGGTACCAAACTAGGCACCATACAAACACCAGAGTCGCTACACCACACTGAGACAGTATCAAAATGGAGCTTATGTGCACGCATCCGAGTTGGTCGCGGCGCAATCGGTTGCGCAACCAAACGGACGTCAGGTGAGTAACTTTCTATATAGCTGTATAGATTTTGTTAGTAACGACCACTGGTCGCACCGCCATGGCATCCCGATAAAATTATAGCCCTAACAATATAATACGGCAAGGTTGAATTTTTTTGACGTCGACAACAAAGTGAACATTATTTGGCGAAAAGAAATACAATAACTCAGTTGAAAACAATCTTTTATTTAGACAAATAATAATTTATTCCATACACATAATCAGCCCTAAAATCAGTTATCAGCAAAGGTCGGAATTAGATGGAGGTAAACATGTATTTACACCGATTTCATACAGCGAAAGAATAAAGTGGAAAAACAAATCAAAACCTCAAATCCCGAGATTAATTTTAAAGAGCAGAATTATCTTATGACACTATCAGAAATATAGCAGAAAAAATATCTTCCACAGTTGACGTAGAGAGATCTTTTTCAATAAAAAAAATATCTTATCTATCTCTAAATTTTTATTATTATTTATTTGTAATATTGTTGGCCACACGGGATTTTTCACTAGAAATCCCGGAGAGATCCATATTAATATCAACATTTCGATGCAAGTACATGAATAACTCTACCTAATTCCGACCCCTGGTTATCAGTCGTCGTCAATCAATCAATCAATCAATCAAAATATTTATTTGCTAGAATATGGTACATAAGGTGTTACAGTATATTTGTTTCAGCATATCCTGCCATAACATGGCGTGCAAATATATTCACCGTCAGTGTTGTCCGTTACCCGATCTTCTCGATTACACATTCTATTGACTTGTCTTCTAAATAGTCCTTAACGGTATAATATCTTTTAAACAATAACAGATTAAAAAGTATTTTTAAACATTGTCAGTGGTAACTTTTGTAAACCATTTGGTAAATGGTTGTAAATAATAATCGACATGCAGTATACATTTTTCTTAAATAATTTTAGCCTTATTTGTGGCAGCCGAAGTCTGTCTTTATGCCGTGTTCGGCTATTTGGCCTGTCAGTGTTTGTCTCGAAAATATTGTAGTATTTCTTAACAAAAACACATAGTTCAAAAATATATAAACATGGTAATGGTAGAACTTTAAGTTTTTGAAATAATGGCTTACAGCTGTCTAAAAAGTGAGCTCCACAAATGGCTCGAATACATTTTTTTGAGCTTTAAAAACTCTGTCAAAATCTACTGAGTTACCCCATATTATAATACCGTATCGAAGTACGGATGATACATAACCATGGTAAGCCAGCATTGCAGTATCACAGTTTACCGTTTGTCTAATTCTTTTCAAGACATATATAAATCGATCTATTTTTGTAAGAATTTTATCTATATGTGCTTTCCAGTTGCAATTTTTGTCGATCGTTATACCCAAAAATACACAATTATCGAGAGTTGTCAAGTTAGAATCCTTATAATAAATGTCAAGCTTATTTATGTTTGAATTGTATGTCTGAAATTGTATGATGTTTGTTTTAGTCATATTTATTTTCAAGTTATTTATTTTGAGCCAGCCGATTGCATTATCCAAAGCCTGGACGATTTCCTTTTCTAAATTTTTGTCAGTGTCACTCTTAAGCATTATTGTCGTGTCATCAGCAAATAATATGCAATCTTTGCCTATCGCCTCTAGAATGTCGTTGATGTAAACAAGAAAGAGTGGTGGGGATAGTATACCTCCCTGTGGGGTGCCATAACTGTTTTGCTTATACTCCGACCTATAGGTTATTTTCTCATTCTGACAGATTTTTGTTACTTCCACGCATTGTTCTCTTTCAAAAAGGTAACTTTTGATCCAGTCGTTGGCCTTACCCTGGATTCCGTAATGCTAAAGCTTTGAGAGTAGTGTTTTATGGCAAACAAAATCAAAGGCTTTAGTCATGTCTAGACTTTCAGTTATGTATTTTACTAGTGTAAAACATGCTAAAGCAGTGGAACTGCCTTTCCTAAAACCAAATTGTTCTTTTTTAAGAATATTACATGCGGTTAAAAAGTTCTCCATTTTGTTACACATAACTTTCTCAAATATTTTGGATAGAACTGGGATTAACGTTATTGGGCGATAGTTACTCATGTCAGTTTTTACACCTTTCTTATAAAGAGGTTTGACAATTGACCTTTTCAGGCGTGTTGGGAATACTCCTTCTGTTAATGACAGGTTCATTATGTATGTTAAAGGAGACACTAGACTCCTTGCACATATTTTTAACACTTTAGTGCTCAGGTCATCATATCCAGTCGAGTTAGTGTTTTTTAGACTGTGAATTATTTTATAAACGTCTGATTCATCAACTGGTGTGAGAAAAATGCTTTTAGGATTTTGGGATGTCGTCATTTTTATGTCATATTGCATGTTATTTTGAGCGGAATTGGTCGTCTTTGTTTGGGATATATAAAATTCATTAAATAAGTCACATATTTCGTTTGGATTGTCATAATTTTTACCGTTAACATTAACAACGTCCACTTCAGAGTTACTTGTCATATTAATTGTGTTTGTTTTAATCAAGTTCCAGGCCGCTTTACTTGTATTTTTGGCCTTGTTAATATAGTGTAAGCTATTAATCTGCTGCGCCTTGTTTATGCATTTTTTCAGTATTCGAGTGTAGTTGTCGTATTTTTTTTTGTGTTTTTTTTTATTATGTTTGTTGAGATGGTATTTTAAATATAATATTCGTTTTTTTATGCAGCATCTCTTTATACCCTTGGTTAAAACTCTATTTTTCACTGGTTTACAAGTATTTTTTACTTTAATTATAGGAAAACATAAATTGTAGAAAAGAGTTATTATGTCATGTAATCTATCGAAGGCGTCATTTGTTGTTTGAACTTCGTAAACTTCGGAAAAAGAGAGACTTGAGATGCAGTTATTAAATTTAATTATATTTTCGTCACTGAGCTCTCTTACATTTTTAAACCAAAAGCTATGAATATCTTTAACTTGAGAATCAGTTTGTAAGTTAATCGTCTAACAGTAAACGTCTAACAGTAAGTCATCAATTCTTGAATGGAACATGGTTTCTCACAGCACTCATCAGCGGGTCCTCGTTTGCCGCGCATGCCAGCAAGTACGCGGACATCATGTGGGGGCATCCACCAGCCAGCATCTCGCTTAGACTCAACTCCATAGCACAGAAACGCTATAGCCTTGGCCAATTTCCTTCCACAATAGGTACTGGTTCTTTCTTGACCTTCTTGAGCATTGTAGCAGGAGAAACAAGCGAAGATCAGAAGACAGACCATGTAGAACTTCATGATGATATTGAAGTGGCTTCAGTAGTGACTGCAGCAAAAAATGGTAGCTGAATGTGATGTGCCCATGGTTTACTGGAGCTTTTATAGGGTAACTGATTAATATTCAGACGCTGACATAATTATGCATGTCTGAATAATTATTATCTACATCATCTACATTATCTACACTAATATTATAAAAAGGTACAGTTTGTTTTTTTTTTTTTTGTAGGTAATCTGTGAAAGTTCTGGTCCAATTGAAATTTTTTTTTAATTGATAAAAAGCCGCTTTGTTTCTTAGTGACATAGGCTATATTTTATGTCTACAGAAAATGTTTACGTCATAAAATTACTGTATTTACAAAACTACGACCGGTGATTCCAAAAGAAATAGTGAACTTATTTTTTTTTCGGTCAATATTATGACGTCGGGCGTCTTATAAGATCAGATAAAACTTGGCATAAGGGTAGACTATGACTTAAATTAGACGCACATTACGATACTACTTTATTTAAAAAAAAAACGTCGTTTTCCTACTTTCACGTTGGTGAAGCCGCGGGCAGAAGCTAGTATTAAATAAATTAGGAAATTGCCGTTTTTTAAAACGGGTTGCTTTGAAGTGTTATATCTTTGGATTGACTTGGAATTATAAGTAAATACATGAACATATAACGAGTTTTCTTATATTTCATGCAAAAATAGTTACAAGTACTGCGATATTACATAAAACAAAAAACAGAAAGAAACCAATAAATACCTAATTTAAAAAAAAAAACGTAACTTTAATATAGAGTTTATTTGAACTTATAATTCCAAGTCAATCCAAAGATATAACACTTCAAAGCAACCCGTTTTAAAAAACGGCAATTTCATACCTTAACCCCTATTCATGTAGTAGTGGTTAAAGTATGAACCCTATTCATATAGTAGGGGTTAAAGTATGAAATTGCCGTTTATTTTAACTATACGTATACTTTTTTAACCTTGTTTTCTAAATAATATGTTCTTTTTTATGCACCTACCATATTGGCTCTTTAATCCCTACGTTGACTAGTAAAGAATGCCTAAGTCATTAGGTCTGCTTTTGTATTTTGTGTTGAATGAAGTTTAAATAAATAAATTGTCTTTGCTGCAATCCCGCTGAAAATAACACTTAGTTTCTCTTACTTGTCTTCCTCCAAGCATAATTTCGTTGTATTACCAAGACACTTTTTGCAGGAACTTTATAACTACCGAGTAACAAGAACTACTGAACTAATTTAGGAGGATAAGTTGTTAAAAAGTTTTTCTTGCCAGCACTTGGAGTCATAATGAGTTGGCAAGTCTTGGGTAGCTAGGATACCAAGCTTAGTGCAATAACTTCTTAGTTGCAAGTAATATTCGTGTTGTTGTGTGTGTTGTGTGCAAATTGCCACAGATTACAAAAACAAGTTGCTCGGGCGCGTCGTGGTGTTGCCACTTTATATTAATGTATTTTTCACGTTATTTATTATTATTTTTTTATCCTTATTTATTTTGTTTATTTTTATTTTCTTTTAATTTATAATGCATATGTTTCTTTATATGCTTTTTCTATCCAAATCTTGTTGTTCACTGCCCCGTTCGGGCGTCTTTATGTCGACACCGCCACCGGCCCACGCTGAAAACCAGCGCTGTGAGTTCATCGCATAATGCGTGAGGCCACAGCTTTATGCAGAGCGTTCGGCCGTTTTGCGCGGATGTGACGCATATCTTCCCTATTAATTGTTAATGTTTGTTTGCTAGTTTTAAGATTGCGTCATTTCGCGCGAATAAACAGTTTTTCTTTCTTTCTTTTCTTAACAAGCTGAAAATCAGTAAAATTGTTCAACACATAATTATAAATAATATTTAAAACTTCCCCATCATTCTGATTTGTGACTGAATGAATATATTATTAAGCTAAAAAAACAAGTACTTTTTGCCCCGGAAAACAAAACAACGTCGAATAAATAGGTCAATTATACGTGCGTGAGCAATATGTAACGCCTATTTAATTTATGCATCGCTGGGATTTTGAGCCGGCACGATATTGAGGCTATGTGGCTACACTGTGGGTTCAGGCAATATCCTGCTTTAAGTATGCCCTTGTTATTTATTTATGATTAAAATTGAGCTTTTAATATTCAGTACAGATTTATATCCGCACAGCACCTTAAACCGTTGGTATCGGTTGTCATTTGTAGATTTTTTAGGTTCCGTAACCTCAAAAGGAAAAGACCGAACCTTTATAGGATCACTTTGTTGTCCGTCTGTCTGTTTGTCTGTCAAGACCCTTTATCTTGTGAACGCGTGGCTGTATCGAGTTGAAATTAAAAGTATATGCTCAAATCAGTGGTCCCTTGAAGCTGTGAAAATTTACAAAAAATCAGTTTGCCGTTCAAAAAACGTGTATTTCGACACCCTGGAGGGAATCAAAATGAATAGGGTACTTCCCGTTGACTCAGAATCCTGAAATTTGGTAGAAAGCAAGTTTTTATAGCACAGATATTATAGGAATAAATCTGAAAATAGTAAATTTGTTGTTACGTCACAAATAAAACTTTCTTTGCGATTCGGAATATCTTTGAGACTCCATTCGGGAATTAAATTATTTACACAGGTAAGTTTGTACGGAACCCTCTGTGCGGCTCGCACTTGCCTAGTTTTTTTTTATAATCTGGCTTCTCTTCAGTTCAGTCAGAAAATCTGACTCCAGTTTCTAAGCGGTACCATGTTGGTTTGTTTTGAAGATCCAATAAGGCGGTAACTACGTGTAAAATATTGGTTTTCAGCTGCATTCGGGTAGACTAGAAGCCGATCTCAACATTCTTAGGAAGAGGATACCTATCTAAGGACAACATTTTTGGTCTTTAGTTTTATGAACATTAATTATTTTGGAGGTATACGGAACATAGTTTAAAGACCCGCAAACTTCCGTTGAAAAGGGAGACTTTGACCAGACGGGTGTTATGTCTGGTCGGCAACTGCCCAATAGATGATTTCAGGCTGTTCTACATGTTCAAATCGCGCGGAGGACTTTAATTGTGCGATGCGGGATTAGTTCTTATGTGACACCATAGATGTCGCTACAATATTGTGTTAGTTACATTTAAACGTCTGTACATTTTCAATTTTTTTTTTGTCTATTAGTCCTAGAATTGATTTGGCTATTGGTGAAACTTTGGTTGCTGAAGAAATAACGACGGATCAAGCAGGTAACCCTAAGTTATTATTTTTAATGCACTTGTTTCTGTGGCAATATTTTTTTATTTCTTTCTTATTCTTCAAACAACGCCCCTGTGACAATCCTTCGATTTTTTAATTCTTTTCTTAATCCTTAACCTAAAACTCTATTTGAACCTTAAAAAATAAAGAAAAAAAGATGCTTTTATCCGTCATACTATGTCATTAAAGCTATGTCATATATAGTACTTAATCGTCACAATATGTCTTTTTTGACAAAACTTGTATAGCTGTCACATGCTCGTAGATTCATCACTTTGATAGAGCAACTGAGCAATAATGTAGTTTTCATTGTCATGACTGACTGACATATCAACGCATAGCCAGCGTAGGCGAGCACTAAGAGAGGATTTTCCAAAATTCACCCCAAGATGAAATGGGAGTTTGTATGGAGAAACCTACTTTCACGCGGGCGAAGCCGCTGGCAAAAGCTAGTCATTAGTATGCTACAAATAAATCTAATCGGACAAAAAGGGTTATATTTCACCGGGACACCATGGCGGCGCGACCAGTTGCGCCGCCGTGGTGTCCGTAAGGTACCAAGCTAGGCACCATACAAACACCAGAGTCGCTACACCACACTGATAAAGTTAAGTAAGACTTAAGTGCACGCATCCAAGTTAGTCGCGCCGCCAAATCGGTTGCGCAATCAAACGGACGTCAGGTGAGTAACTTTCTATATAGCTGTATAAATTTTGTTAGTAACGACCACTGGTTGCACCGCCATGGCATACCGATAAAATTATAGCCCTAACAATCTAATACGGCGAGGTTGAATTTTTTCCACGTCGACAACAAAGTGAACATTATTTAGGCGAAAAGAAATACAATAACTCAGTTGAAAACAATATTTTATTTAGACAAATAACAATTTATTCCATACACATAATCAGCCCTAAAATCAGTTATCAGCAGCGGTCGCGCGCAGAAGCCGCGGGCAGAAGCTAGTATTAAATAAATTAGGTCTTTAACTATGAAATTGCCGTTTTTTAAAACGGGTTGCTTTGAAGTGTTATATCTTTGGATTGACTTGGAATTATAAGTAAATACATGTACATATAACGAGTTTTCTTATATTTCATGCAAAAATAGTTACAAGTAACTGCGATATTACATAAAACACAAAACAGAAAGAAACCAATAAATACCTAATTAAAAATAACGTACCTTTAGTATAGAGTTTATTTGAACTTATAATTCCAAGTCAATCCAAAGATATAACACTTCAAAGCAACCCGTTTTAAAAAACGGCAATTTCATACTTTAACCCCTATTTATGTAGTAGGGGTTAAAGTATGAAATTGCCGTTTATTTTAACTATACGTTTACTTTTTTAACCTTGTTTTCTAAATAATATGTTCTTTTTTATGCACCTACCATATTGTCTCTTCAATCCTTACGTTGACTAGTAAAGAATGCTTAAGTCATTAAGTCCGCTGTTGTATTTTGTGTTGAATGAAGATTAAATAAATAAATTGTCTTTGTTGCAAACCCGCTGAACATAACATTAAGTTTAAGTTTTTTACTTGTCTTTCTCCAAGCATAATTTCGTTGTATTACCAAGATACTTTTTGCAGGAACTTTTTAACTACCGAGTAACAAGAACTACTGAACTAATTTAGGAGGATAAGTTGTTAAAAAGTTTTTCTTGCCAGCACTTGGAGTCATAATGAGTTGGCAAGTCTTGGGTAGCTAGGATAGCTAGCCAAGCTTAGTGCAATAACTTCTTAGTTGCAAGTAATATTCGTGTTGTTGTGTGTTTTTATACTTTTTAGGGTTCCGTACCTCAAAAGGAAAAGACGGAGCCCTTATAGGTTCACTTTGTTGTTTTGTTTTTTGAGTGAAATAAATTTATTTGTATAATTCAATAAAACACATAACTAATTAAAACTATATATACATTAAAGGCAAAAACTGCTAGCTAAAATATGGCGTCACAAAACTCCTCCGCATCGACTGGAAATGTGCCCTTTATCTCGGAAACACGTGGAGGAAATTTAAGCCATATACTCAAGTTTGCGATCTCTTAAAGCTGTGAAAAAATCAAACTTCTGAGTTAACGAACAAAAAAGATACGGCCGTTTATGTTGCAAAAAACGTACTTCGACACTTTCAAGGGAATACAAAAAAAATAGGGTACTTGCCGTCGACCTAGAATCTTGAAATTTGGCATGAAGCAAGGTCATATAGCACAAGTATAGGGGAAAATCTTAAAACTGTAAATTTGTACTTACGTCATAAAATAAAAACTTCAAAACTAATTATATAACTTTTTTGCGATTCGGAAAAATCTTCGTAACTCAATTAGAGAATGGAACTGTTTTCATAGGTAGGTGTATACGGAACCCTCAATGCGCAAGTCCTACTCGCACTTGCGTGGGTTTTTTGGTGTGAGGTCAATTAAATCTTCCTGCAATGGGTGTAGCTAGAGTAAAAAACAACGGCGAGGAAATTTTTGATAAAATTATTAAGTATATACTTATGTCACCATGATATATACATGTGAAATAATTTACTAAGTTTTATAAAATTAAGCTAATGGCCAGTCTGAGTATCTCAGAAAAATCGTCATAATTGGAAACTGAATTGACTAGATTTTTTACGATTGTAAATAATCATGGCAGAGTTTTTTTTTTGCTGGCTTTAAGTAATCAAAAATGGAGTGACTATTCCATGAAAATGATAATGTCCTATAAACTAAAAAAATAGTAAAAAAATAAAAAATAAATAGAAAATAAAATAGTTAAAGATCATTTTATTTCACAGTAATTAATTCTGCTACTACCCTTACCCTTAGGTGCTTACACGTTTTTGTATATTTTTTTTTTTATATTTTTTCTTTCTTTGAATTGTGTAACATATAATATGTATACATATAAATATAATATTCATGAGTTTGTTTTTCTGTTTCTTATATATAATAGCTATATAATATAAGTTTATATCTATGTATACTCTAATATAATTATATTTATAATTTAATAAAATTTTATATGCAGTACACCGCAGTCTACCCCTGTTTTTAAGTCCATCCTAAGGTTGTCTGGTAAATATCGCTGTTAGCGATAAGACCGCCATTGTACCCATAGATTAAGTTAGTTTATAAGTTTTTGTTACTATTTTGGTGTACAATAAAGTTTTATTCTATTCTATTCAATACTCAATACTTTATTACATTCTATTCTAGGACATTATTCCGTACCTAAAATAACAGTGTACTTTAAATGTATTGATACACATCTAATGCTTATAAGTGAACGTAGAACATAATATAGAATAAGCAATGTCATTCCATAAAGCTACGATTTTTAGAAAAACGTGTTTTAAGTTTTTGATCTCCAATGTAAGAGAATATTGTCACAGATAAAAAAATGTATGACCAGTGGATCAAGGTCAGAATGTCTTGTCCGTGTGTTTTCATGTTTGTGAACGTATCCATTATATAGAACTCCATTACGTCTCCTCCAGGCGAACATCAACCACTGCGCCCCCGCTCAGGATCTGTTGCTCCAGAGCATGGCGCAGTGGTCGATCAATATCGCCGTGGTCTCCGAGCCGTACTATGTCCTGCCCAGGGGAGACTGGGTGCGGGACCTGGACGGCTCGGTGACTCTAATTTCGTCGGCCGCCGCCGGTACCCCGACCCTCGAGGCAGTCAAGAGGGGACGGGGTTGCGTGGCAGCACGGTTCGGGGACATTGCAGTGGTGGGCGTCTACCTGTCCCCGAACAGATCTCTCGGCGATCTTCACATCTCCCTAATGGAGTTGAAAGCCGTCGTCGCTGGGTTTGGCTCCCTCCCCGTGGTCGTGTGCGGGGACTTCAATGCCAAGAACTTGGCTTGGGGTTCCCGGTTCACTAACCAGGGGGGTCGGATGGTGGAGGACTGGGCACTGGAGACAGGCCTGGTCGTCCTAAACCGGGGTTCTGTCCCCACGTGTGTGCGGATGCGGGGTGACTCAGTGGTGGACATCTCGTTTGCCAGCCCCGCTCTGTCACCGCGTGTCGTCGACTGGCGCGTTATGGAGGGGGTGGAGACGTACTCCGACCACCGGTACATCCGGTTTGACGTCTCCACCCAAACCTCGACCGCGCCGGTCCGACAGAACCCTTGTGGTCCGCGTTGGGCGCTGAGGCAGATGGACCGGGAGCTCCTCCTGGAAGCCGCGACGGTACAGGCCTGGGTGCAAGCACCGGACAGGCCTGTCGACATCGACGTCGAGGCAGAGTGGTTCCGGGAGGCCATGTCGCAAATCTGCGATGCGGCAATGCCCCGAATCCATCCAGGACGTGCTCAGCGCCAGGTATACTGGTGGTCGCCGGAGATTGCGGCACTGCGCAACGCGTGCAATGCCGCGCGACGCCGGTATGCCAGGTATCGCAGGCGCCGCATCCGTCCACCGGATGCGGAGGCCAGAGAGGCGGAGCTGTACGAGGGATACAGAGAGGCAAAGCGCACCCTCCGAGCGGAGATAAGGCGGGCTAAACTCGAGGCCCGCAACGTGTGGCTGGGGACTCTGAATGGAGACCCATGGGGACGCCCCTACAAGGTGGTGCGGGACAAAATCCGCCCCTGGGCTCCCCCGCTGACGCAGAGTCTCCGGCCCCAGCTTGTGGAGGGTGTGGTGAGCACTCTGTTCCCCGCGCGAGGGGAACACTCTCCCCCGCCCATGGCTCCGCCACCAGCAGTGTCCGACGCGGACCACGATGGCGACGACGACGACAACGCTCCAGAGGTGACCGAGGTAGAGATGAGAGTGGCGGTACGAAGGCTGAGTGCCAAAAATACCGCCCCAGGACCCGACGGCTTGTCTGGGAAGGCTTGGGTCCTGGCCATGGAGGCTCTCGGGCCTCGACTAAGAGGGCTCTTCAGCGCATGTATGGAGAGGGGCCAGTTCCCACTTCGCTGGAAGACAGGAAAACTGGTCCTCATCGCGAAGCCGGGGCGCCCTGCGGACTCTCCGTCCGCATACCGGCCCATTGTGCTGCTCGACGAGGTGGGCAAGCTCTTTGAAAGAGTAATTGCAGACCGCCTCGTCGCGCACCTAACACGGGTGGGGCCGGATCTGGCGGACGGCCAGTTCGGTTTTCGCAGGAGGCGCTCCACGGTGGACGCCATCATGCGCGTGCGAGCTCTTACGACGGGGGATGCGGTGGCCCAGGGCAGGTGTGTCGTGGCGGTGTCTTTAGATATCGCCAACGCCTTCAACTCCCTGCCTTGGAGTAGCATTAGGAGGGCACTCCGGTATCACCGGACGCCCGACTACCTCTGTCGTGTGGTCGAGGCGTACCTGTCGGACAGGTACATTATCTACCCTGGTCACCAGGGAGAGTGGGAACGTCGAGAGATGTCGTGCGGTGTTCCTCAGGGATCGGTACTAGGGCCGCCCTTGTGGAACATCGGATACGACTACGTGCTGCGCGGCGACCTCCCTGACAGGGTCAGCGTGGTCTGCTACGCAGATGACACGCTGGTCCTGGCTCGGGGAGAGTCGTACCAGGCGGCGGTCGAACTAGCGACACGCGGGGTTGCGACAGTCGTGGGCAGGATCCAGGAGTTGGGACTCGAGGTGGCATTGCACAAGTCCGAGGCCATGTGCTTTCACGGCCCTCGGAACGCGCCACCACCGGGTTCCCAACTAACGGTAGGAGGAGTCCACATCGGCGTCGGGTCGACGATGAAGTACCTGGGACTCGTCCTCGACAGCCGATGGGATTTCGAGGAGCATTTCCGACGTCTGGCTCCCAAACTAAATCGGACTGGGGCTGCCCTCGGGCGGCTCCTGCCCAACCTGGGAGGTCCAGACGCCTCCTGCCGGAGGCTCTACGCGGGAATTGTTCGGTCCATGGCCCTTTATGGTGCACCAGTATGGGCGCCAACGCTGCGGAAGCAGCCGGCGGCCCGGCTGAACGCGTGCCAGAGGGTCATGGCCATACGGATGGTGCGAGGATACCGGACGATTTCCCGCGAAGCGGCGAGCCTCCTTGCTTGCCAGCCACCATGGGATCTGGTGGCAACAGACCTTGCTCACATGCACGATCTGCGCATGGAGATGCAACGCCGGGGCGAAACTCCGCTGCCGCGACAAATCGCAGCATGGCAGACAGAGCTCCGGCGGGTTCTCATGGCTAAATGGCGGCAGCGACTGTCGCGACCCAGTGCTGGGCACGCCACAATTATGGCGGTAAGTCCCCTCTTTGAGGCGTGGTTGGAAAGACCTCACGGCGTCCTCACCTACCGTATGACGCAGGTTCTCACCGAACACGGTAAGTTCGGGAAGTTCCTGCACCGGATTCGTGCGGAAGCGACGCCCGGGTGTCGCCACTGTGTGGACCGCCCGGAGGACACGGTGGAGCATACGGTGGAGGTGTGCCCCGCTTGGGAAGAGCAACGCCGTGTCCTCGTGGGGGCGATCGGCGGCGGCGATCTCTCGCGTCGGGCCTTGGTACAGGCCATGGTCCGTAGCGAGGAGGAGTGGCAGGCGGTCGCTTCCTTCTGCGAAGCAGTAATGCTAGCAAAGGAGGCGGCCGATCGCGTGAGGCAACGGTCCTCACGCCCAAATCGCCGCCGGGATTCCGATCCCGATTTCCGGCCACCGTAGGCGCGGGCTTGCGGACGGCGAGCAATGGGTAGCCCGCCGTCCGACCGTCTGGTAACCGTCCGGACCGAGTCCAAGTCGTCGACGGCGCGTATTGTTCCACGCGCGCCTCAGGGAGATGTCAGCAAATCGTAGGGGCCCAGCAGGGTCGAAGCCTACTGGGGCCATGGGTAGTGTGAAAACGAAACCCGGGGTCCTGGGACGAAGGCAACGAAGGAACAGGAGTGGGTTTTTAGTCAGTAAAAGTCTGACACTATCTCCCGCCCCACCCAAGGGCGAGGGATGTCATAAGATGATTTTCCCACCGAAAAAAAAAAAAAAAAATCCATTATATAGAAATAATGCATAGTGTGGGGCATCGATTTTTCTTTAAAGAAAACATGTATAACTTGCAATAAAACCATTAACCTTTTACCGTGGAACCTTAAAAATATGTTTTTATTCTAAGGTGTATACTAAATGGGCCGATCACGAATATTACTTAAAAAGTCATTATTACGCCCTAACAATTCTTTTCTTCGCCACTCAACATTCGACTTCCCCAAATAATTCACGTATATTATTATCCCAATAAAGGTTCCATATTTTTAATGTCAAAGCAATTTGTTGGCGGCCATTTTTCTCGGCTCGGCTTAATAGACCGGGCGCTGACATTCATAAACAATAATCATTGTGACAGTGTCTATGGACAGGTGCTTATTGTTACATTTTTATGGGACTTTTACTTTATTAGATGGAATAAAATTAATGTTAACGGTGTACCTATGCAATAAAACTTCAGGAAATATTAAATTGTCGAATGTTTTGATGAAGGGACAAGGTTGAAAATTCATATGACGTGTTTGTAATTTTCTTGCAAAATAATGTTAGGAAAAGACTGGGTAAATTGATTGCAATGTATTCAGTCTTTTATCAGCTATGTTCAAGTCGATTTACAGTCAGTTATGCATAAAGCATAATCAATTCAATTCAAATCATTTATTGTGGATCATAAGTTCATAAGATGTTGTTTTAGTTCTAAAATGCCCCGCCAAAGAGGTTTACAACAACTTTTTTTTTAATTATTACTTTGGTGCATAGTAAATAAATCTGCATTATAATAGTTTTTACTGCTGGAATTCAGGCTTCCTCACTCTAGGAGAGGGAATGGGCCGTAATCCATCACAGTCATGTCACCAAATTTTAGGTTCTTCTACATGCCGGTTTCCTCACTATGGTTTCCAACCCCAAACGACAGACAAATATCTAATACGCTTAGTTATTTCCATTAATAACTTTGAAACGTCACCTTTCATATAGATAGGTGCTTACTTGTACTATACGTCATGGGACAGACAATTAACTTGTCTATATGTAAAACTACCTGTACAGGTCAACCGACCTCTGAAATTGGACATCCCTATGGGCCGGTTGACCCGTCCAACGACACGACAGTTGAGTGAAATATTTCCAAAATAACCGCGCTTGGCACGAGGACTAATCGATTGGTTTAGGTGCCTTATAAAAGTTTTGTGCTTGACCAAGACTTAAATCTTTTGGGTCATGAGCAGGATTTTTTCGGGGGAAGTTCAGTGGCTGTTTTAATTATTCGCTTATAGATTCCAAGTGGATATTTGTGATCTTAAATTGGTTTAGTTTCGTATTTCAAGTCAACGATTCCACATGTTGTCCAGTTTTCGATCTCGGTAAAATGGAGCTGAAAATTTTAATGTAGTATTGAGTACCTCTGTAAGTGCCTGATGAATCAGTTCAGCTTTTTTGGAAAACTTCGTTGAGGTATTCCACACTACAATAACTTGCTACCAGGTTTGATAGTCCAAAGACTATTTAAGATTGAAGAAAGTTTGGTCCTAATAATTTTAGCCTACTTTTTCAAACATTTTCGTGTTTTCACAGACGGGAAGAGCAAATGCTATATGTCCCCGATTGGGCAGAGCACCACCGGGTTCCCGTGGGGGGATCAACAACAACGATATCTCGCGCTTGGCCTTGGTTCAGGCCATGGTCCAAAGCGAAGAGGAGGTAATGCTAGCAAAGGAGGAGTCCACACGTGCACGCGCGAGGGAGCGACCCTTTCGCCCCAGATCCTGATCCCTATTTCCGGGCACGGTAGGCGCAGGCTTGCGGACGGCGAGCAATGGGTAGCTCGCCGTCCGATTGTCTGGTAACCGTCCAGACCGAGCCCAAGTCGCCAACGGCAAGTACTGTTCCACGCGCGCTTCAAGGAGATGTCAACAAACCGTAGGGCCCAGCAGATTCGAAGCCTACTGGGGCATCGGGTTTGCTTTTGAAAGGAAAACTCGGCTCTGGTATGAAAGGCAACGAAAGAACAGGAGTGGGTTTTTAGTCAGTAAAAGTCTGACACATTTTTCTGCTCCGCCTAAGAGCGGAAGATGTCATTAGATGATTTTCCCACCAAAAAAAAGGATATAATATATTATATGTAAATTTTAGTCCAAAGCACGATATCAGATAAGTGTAAAGGGCGGATGCATGTTAATTTAGAAAAGGTTTGCCTGGACATCATAAAAATTTTGTATCTTCTGCTCAATGAATGTTGAAAAGGATTCATCAATTTGGGAGGTATAGGTAGATTCATTGATTTGGATATTTAGTGCCCTAAAGTGTATGCCATTTGTTTCATCATCATCGTCATAATTTCAGCCGGAAAACGTCCATTGTTGACGTAGACCTCTCCCAAATGTCGCCACAATAGCCCGTCCTGTGCGTCTCGGTAGGACGTCAATTTTGCCTTTCGAAAGGTCAAGTTCAAGCCCAAATAACACATTTATTGCACGTACAGCTTAGGAGTGGAATTCTCTGTTGGAGTCTGTGATTATTGATAGCTACAACCCAGAGATCTTTCAGTCAAGAGAGGGAGAAAAGTAACCTATTCATTACTTCTAGGCAAGCGTCGACCACATCATCACTTTCCATCAGCTGGGATAGTGGTCAAACGCGAGCCTATCAATAACAAAAAAAAGTGGAACTAAATTTAGCTGTTGGTCATCAACATGTATCAACAACCAGCACTTTGGAGGATTTGATGAGTGCTACCGATGCTGCTATTAATGTAGCCACCTATTGGGCCCAAACAGTTTGACGAGTTTACCATCGAATCGAAAAGAAGAAGAAGAAGATCAACAACTAACATGCAAGATGAAAATACTGTTTTCAAAAGTTCTGTGTCATCACAAAACATACTCGTAATAAGATAACTTTTTGTAAATTTATTACCTATTTCTTTACAACTGCGGATCCCTAAATAATATGATGAAAATTAATAAAGCCCACGCGTCAACTCCTGTAGCTTATAAAGACGAAATTGTCCAAATATAAGTTAATAGTGTTTGTCTGTTTGCACAGGTCCTTTTATTAGATGGAATGAAGAGATTGTGGGCGTCGTTAAGGCTCCGGTTGCTCCCATATAGTGTTATAAAACAGTGACTTTCTGAAACCTACTCCGTAACGGCTGGGTTAATAGATTTGAAAAAAAAAGGATATTTATTCATCATCATCATCAAAGTCACCCAGAGGGCAATGGAAAGGGCTATGCACGGAGTTTCTTTGCGTGATCGAATCAGAAATGAAGATATGCGCAGGAGAACCAAGGTTGCCGACATAGCACGAAGAATCGCCAAACTTAAGTGGCAATGGGCAGGGCACATTGCTCGCAGAACAGATGGCCGTTGGGGCCGAAAGGTTCTGGTGTGGCGACCGCGTTCCGGAAGACGCAGTGTTGAAAGGCCTCCTACAAGGTGGACCGATGACCTGGTGAAGGTTGTGGGAATCCGATGGATGCGAGACGCACAGGACCGTTGGTTGTGGCGACATTTGGGGTAGGCCTATGTCCAGCAGTGGACGTCTGTCGGCTGAAATGATGATTATCAACATTTATTATTTTGTTCGTATGACTAATAATTTAACCAAAAAAAAAATAATGAACGGCATGAAATTTTTTCGCTGGTTTTCCCTAATTCTTTCAAACGCCTTTGATCTTCAAAAATATGTTTAAACCAAAAAAATTGCTGGTTAAGTGTTCTTCAGAATGTACATAGCAGTAAATCAATCAATATTTCTCAAAGGAAATTGGTTTTAAGGGTCAGCGGGGCTTTGTGTGGGGCAGTAAGGGTATGTGTGCATTTAACTCTGGCCAAATGTTTAAGAGACTATACGCCTTAAATATTGTAAGCTATAAAGTTATAGTTAGGTGAGGTAGAATGAAAGACCTATGTCTTTGTCATAGGGCTGATGAAAGAAATCAAAGAAGAGATTAGCTGTTGTGTGATTTTGTTTAGTTTTTCAAGAGCTTTGTGGGAAACATTTTTAGCCATCAGATAACTGGCGGTGTTTACAGATTTTGTAGGAACCACCATATTTAATCCTTAGGTAAAAATTATGTGACTGTTTAAAAATTATGACTGTCAGTTTATTTACGAATATATGTATTTATAATAGTAGAAAAGATAGATAGACAAAGCATTTATTTGCCACAGTACAAAACTTAAACGAAAGCACAATTAAATTATAAAAAAACTAAACAGAGACAAATACAAACAAGAAAAACAAAGAAAAAATAAAAGAGACATGTAGGTACCTACTTATAAAAAAAAAAAAACATAGATGGGACCCATAGATGAGACGTCTAGTTTGTTTCACAATGGCATTTAGAATTGATCAAAATGAAGTAAGTAGATATAGTAACTTGGACAGAAACAAAAGACGGTCTTTTAAACTGTACCTGATTTTAAACTCAGCATATTTTTTTTTAAGTCTTTATGACATTGAATACATTGTACTTCTTTATTTTGTACAGCATTAATACTATTATAAAAGTGATAAAGGAGAAATTTTTTAGGCCCACTATTAAACGGTAACGTATATTAATTATATTACACATGAAAAAAGTGATCATCTTATTACAATTAGCAGACCAAAAATTATATAGAAACCTAATCAGAATAATGAAGTAATAGTAAAAAAGTGTTACGGCAAATGCTTGATTAGGAGCGTTTTCAGGTTTATTCGTGAAAAAAAAAATATGTTACTAAAGGGTGTCTCAGTAAGAGTGCACTTTTTCATTTTAAAATAAAAACAAGTATTTTATGACATAATATTTTTATTGTATTGTAAAGAAGACATGTTCCGATCAAGTATGGAATAAAATATCCGGCAAATGACCCCCCCGGCTTCGATGACAGGCCATTACTCTTTTCATGAAATTTTCCATGACTTTTGCACAGAGATGTGGCTGTATCTCACCGATGACACGTTGGAGTTCCGATTTGAGCTCAGGAATTGTTTCGGGTTTATTCGCATAACCCGAGATTTCACAAAACCCCAAAGAAAAAAATCGCACGGTGTTAAATCGCTCGATCTTGGTGGCCAGTTGACATCAGAATTTCGTGAGATAATGTGTTCTGGAAATCGAAATCGAAAATCGAAAATATTTTATTCCATATTTAATCGGAACATGTCTTCTTTACAATAAAATAAAAATATTACAACTCTGTCATAAAATACTTGTTTTTATTTTAAAATGAAAAAGTGCACTCTTACTGAGACACCCTTTACAATGCGCAGCGGTAATGACATCGGCTTTAAATGCGGTTTAAAGAGATAATAATTAATTGGTACAGTGAACCAAACGTCACCAAACATTTTTAGTTTTTTAGCAAAATGGCTTACGAAAAGCCTAGAAAAACGACTGGTTAAAAATAATTGGCATGATTTATATTTATAAATCTACTTTTGAACTTTAGAGCTCTCTGGCTACTTCATACGTTTGTTGAAAAGTTGAATAAAAAACTCTTAATTAACACGCGACGGGAAGCGGCTTATGCCCTCCGCATTTATTACATTCTCTGGGCATATAAAATGAAAATTTAAAAAAATGTGCCTCGAGTGTAGTTTTCGCACGATACACACGTGCGTAGAGGTCTAAACTGCCCATATTTTTAGTGCATTATGCGGCTGCTGTAAAATGTGCAACAATTTTTTGTTTCCAACAATTACAAGGAAGCGTGCTGAAACTATGGGTTTTTCAAATATTTATTATCGATAGGTTCGCACTTCATCACTTACTCACCTGATGGTAAGCGATGATGTGGTCGACGATAGAGCATGCTTTCATAGAAGTAACATATTAATCCTTGTCAAAAAAATCCCTAGGTTGTAGTTACCAGGAAACATAGACCGCTGCAGGGAGATCCACTCAGGTGTACGCACAATGAAAGTGTTCCTAAAATATTTTGTGCGTTTGTGTGGAATGTCCACTACGTACCGATGGTGCATCGCCGTAGATCTAGGGGATCCAACTAAGGAACGACTTGGTAGAATCAAGTAGTTTTGCAATTCCAACGCACTCTCCTCGAAATGCAACTAGTAGAAAACCGATAGGCCAGTAACTCGGCGTCGGCATTACTGATGCGTTTTTTTTAAGGTGATCATCTAATGGGTCACGGCGGCTGCGGCGTGATGATGTCCGTTCCTTCTTGCGTGCAGCCATCTCCATTGCTAGTATTACTGCTTCACAAAAAGAGGTGACCGCCTGCCATTCCTCGCTCCGGGTCATGGGCTGAACCAGAAGCATTAATGCGAAGTTTTTCTAAGAATAAGTTTACAATTTGCAGTATTGGATGGCACAGTTTACGCTGTGTATGTCTCATAAATCAACTGGAGCATTTGCATGTGTTGGTAGACACTAATACTGACATTTTCTGTTAGATTCCACAACTTTTATTGCTTTGTTGGTCATCTATTTAGAAGATGCGATAGCCGCCCTCTGTTGTTTGAGTAGTTGTATTTAGACTTCATCATTATCATCGCTTACCATCAGGTGAGATAGTGGTCAAACACGAGCCTATCAATAAAAAAAAACTTTGTGTTCTTCAACATTTAAAGTTTATTGTCCCAAAATTTGACAATTATCACGAATTTTGTAATAACATATTGGTAGAAATGAAATACAAAGCCTGTCGATGTGGTGAATGCAGCGTATATGCAAAAGTGGACGACTTTTGCCTTTAAAATTATGGCTGTGACCACCGATGAAACGTGACTGCAGAACACCGTGTGGTTTTTGTCAGGTCCACCCTGAGGCAAAGAAAATCCAAGAGTTGGAGTAGAGAGTGGTGAGAGGCCTACCAACGCTGCATCTTCCAGTGGGGACCAGGAACCAGATGGGGTTAGGATAGGGCTGAAAAGCTCTGGAATGGCGACCTGGCGAATGGAATGGAATCCTGCGACCTACCTATATTTTTTTATTCAGTTATATTCACTACATGTTATAGTTTCACTAAAACTCAATCCCCTTAGCAAATTGTGTCGGTAGTGTCTAAACACGCCCGGAGTACAAAGACTGAATACAAGCAATTCCGTGTATATCGCCGTGTGCCGCTAGTTCGACGTGCATTCTATACTGACCAGGAGCACATGAATGTGGTGGAGTATGGAGGTGGCAGGCAGGGAATACGCAAAAGTTTGAAACTCAAAGCATTTATATCAAATAAACCATTTACAGGCAATCTTGAATTGTCAAGAAGTCAGTCAGTCAGAAAAATTATGCTAATTGCATATTCCAAAGCATTGATCTATATTGAGAAGGATGTGCAAGAAACTCCATGGACACTCTTTTCAATCATGTTATGTATTACAAATATCTCGATTACGTTTTTTGTTGCTACTAGTACCTAGTAAAAAAAAAACAAATTCTAAATAAAGAAATTAAAAATGATGTTTGATTAATGTATTAGCTATACACCGTGGTCTGCCTTTTTTATACAAAGTCCATTCAGTCCATCTAAAGGTTTTATTTGGTAGATATCAGCAAAAAAGTTACCATGTAACTGTAACCATAGATTTAAGTTCATGTAAAAGAGCTGTGTGACTTTTATTTTGGTGCATAATAAAAAATGATTCTATTTCATTTTAAGCCGTTCAAACCATACCAATTCACGGCATAAATGAGGAAATAGATTATAACCTATTAAAGCAATACTGCATTCCTGAATCATAACCCTTTTTATTATTTTATTTTTTAAGATGAGAAATCATGTAATGACTTTTCCTGCGCTGGGGTGGAGCAAGAGAGTGTGTCAGACTTTTACTGAAACAAGACCCTTAATTTGTGAAAATTGACAGCTTTTCTTTCTTAAAAAAACCAAGTAAGTGCGTTTCGGACTCGCGCACTGAGGGTTCCGTACAAACTTATCTATGAAAACAACGTAACTCAATTACCGATTTCAGTTACGAAGATTTTTCCAAATCGCAATTTTTTTTTTTGTGAAGTAACTACTAATTTAAAGTTTTCAGATGTTTTCCTATACTTACTTGTTCTATGAGACCTTGCTGCCAAATTTCAGGATTCTAGGTCAACGGGAAGTACCTTATGAATTTTGATTCCCTTGAAAGTGTCGAAATATACGTTTTTTGCGATATAAACGGCCGTTTCTTTTTTTTGTTAAGTCACAAGTATGATTTTTTCACAACTTCAAGGGACCGCGATTTGAGTATATTGTTTTAATTTCAACCTACCTCCACGCGTTCCCGAGGTACTACTGAATGATACTACATTCTATTTGATATATCTGTTATTTATTTATTGTGCACACCTACTACAATGTTGTCTCTTTTAACCCAAAAGTTGATTGGTAGAGAATGCCTTGTTGCAGAAAAGTCCGCCTATCTACCATTACTGTGCATGAAGTACAAATAAATAAATAAAGGGTCTTGACAGACAGACAGATGACAACCTTTTTACTCTTGACTTAAATACTCCCAACAAGTAATTTTCTGTAGTAAAGTACAAAAGAAAACCTTCAAGTTACTAACACCTTGGCAAAAGACTAACCCATAATCAAGATAAAGCGTAGGAGTTATCGACAGGTCTACATCGTACGAATGTGAGGTTTAATACTTGCGGCGTGTGCACGCGAGCACCTACGTCCTACATCCTATTCCATAGAGCTTGGAATTGGCGCATCGGGAACGAGAAGATACCTATATCAAAAATCAGAAATCATTTGTTTTGCAATGACTGTGGGTGAAAAATAAGATGTAAACATTGTAAAAGGAGTTCCGACACACTCGTAAGACGATCCGTGGCGACCGAAGGCGTGGTATTGTGACCAACCGTCCGGTAAGGACTGAGTCAAATGGCGGACAATCTACCACGCGAGCGTCAAAGAGATGTCAACGCGAATCTTTAAAATATATACCATTGTCTTACAACGCAATGGGCAATCGAAGGACCTAGGTGGGTATTAGTCCTAAAAGCCTGACACGCCATTTCACTCCAAAGTCATTAGACAATTTCTTAGCTCAAAAATAGAGTAAAGCGTGCTCCATCTTCGGCCACATCATCGCTTACCATCAGGTGAGATAGTGGTCAAACGCGAGTCTATCAATAATAATAAAAAAAAGAGGCCGCTAAGTTGTGTCAGTGTTCTATGGCGCACAAGTATATTGTGTGGGCAGACTGGGTAGGGGGTACCTCAGCCCACGCAAGGAAAAGTATTGTATATACGCCAAGTGAACGAAATTATGTGATTATTCATTAACTCACTGAGCTTTGGTAGGTTAGAGGTTAGACCAAATGTGTTGGAAATTTTTGGAATTCTTATAGCTTTATTTTCAAGTGTATCATGACCTAGGATTTATTGACACCTAGAATATACTTAACTTTATCTTTTTAAGGTTCCGTACCTCAAAAGGAAAAAATGGAACCCTTGTAAGATCACTTTGCTGTCCGTCCGTCTGTCTGTCAAGACCCTTTATCTCGGGAACGCGTGGAGGTATCGAGTTGAAATAAAAACCATATACTCTAATCTGTGGTCCCTTGAAGCTGTGAAAAAATCAAACTTCTGAGTTAACGAAACAAAAAGATACGGCCGTTTATGTATCAAAAAACGTATATTTCGACACTCTCAAGGGAATCAAAATTCATAGGGTACTTCCCGTTGACCTAGAATCCTGAAATTTGGCTTGAAGCAAGATCTCATAGCACAAGTAGATATAGGAAAAAATCTAAAAAGTGTAAATTTGTAGTTACGTCACAAAAAAAAACTTTTTTTGCGATTCGAAACTCTATTCGGGAATTGAAATCGTTTTCATAGGTAAGTTTGTACGGAACACTCAATGCGCGAGTCCGACTCGCACTTACCCAGTTTTTTTTCTGTGTATGGAGTTTGTATACTATATTGTATGGAGTTTCTATTCTATACTGTGTATGGAGTTTCTATAGAGTTTCTAAATCTACGCGGAAAAAAAAAATGTCAGACTGCCGAATTGTTCGAAAGAGTTATCGCGGTCTTGGATCACAAAGGGTAATTGAAGGAACACAGGCGGGTTTAAGTCAGTAAAAGTCTGACACTCCCTCTCACTTTACTCATAGTCATCCCACTCTGGGTGAAGCGAAATGCAAAAAAATGGCAGTTATAAATTTAACAAAAAATATTGAGTGGTTTTTCACCACTTTATTGGTGAAAATAATGTACTATCCACTTTGTTACAAAGAAAGAAATAAAACTACGTATATTTGGCACACAAATTAATATATATGTGTAACGTATCAATATTCTATGAACCTTAAAGATCAAAAAAAATTCACGCGTTTCATTTCATGACTGGCCTGTTGGTCTAGTGGTTAGTGGCCCTGACTGCTATGCCGGAGGTTGTGGGTTCGATTCCCACCTAGGACAAATGTTTGTGTGATGAGCACGATCATTTATTCTGTGTCTGGTGGAATTTATCTATATATGTATGTATTTAGAAATATATATGTATGTTTATCAGTTGTCTAGTACCCATAACACAAGCTCTGCATAGCTTGGGACTAGACGGCGTTGTGGAATAGTTCTGGAATATTATATTTCCATTCTCAATATCGATTCACGATTTCGAAACGCGTGAAAAATTTACTGAATGGGATAACATTTTATTATTTGTCTGCGTCCACTTATCACAAATAGTCTAGTTACTCGTAATTTAGTAATAGTAGTAGTTGCGTATCAGTCCATTAAAAGATCACTATTCTTCAAGATACAGGATGTTTCCCAGTTTGGAGTCCCATTTTTGGAGTTTCATCACTGCTGAATAAGGTAAACTTATAGATAACTTAATCTTTTTCAGCAAAAAAAGAGAGAGAAAAAAACAACCGATTTTTTTAAGGTTTTAATGCAACGACAAGTTGGACACGGCAGTTCTGCCAATGCTCCAAGTTACAAGGTGTAAACAACTTGGACAGTGGACATTGGCGGTACTCCAAGAGAATGCCAGTTCGGATTTACTAACTAGGTACAAGTTATGAGGAACTGAATTTTCCAAACTGGAACCGGTCTTATTGATTTAGCTGTTCAAAAATTTTTGTTGTCTTTTGTTCAATTCGATAATATTATTTTGACACCTGCACTGGTTTTGTGGACTGATGACCTGGCTAGAGTCGCGGGAATCCGATGAATTCGAGATGAACAGTACCGGTCGTTGTAGCGACACTTGGAGGAGGCTTATATCTAAAAGTTCACGTCATTCGGCTAAAATGAAGATGACTAGATTTGTCAATGTTTGGCAGAGGTGATGGAGAACCGGTCCTGAGACCCAGCTTTGGAAACGTGTCAAATTTTGAGAAACATCTCGATCAATTTTTTTTTTTTTTAATTCTTTTATTCATAAATGTAATGACTTGGTTGCGGGACTATTAAAAAGAGTTACCTTGGCCTTGCACGAATGCAAAGAGCAGCTAAAGAGACCAAGGTTGGTTTTAGACAGTCTAAGTCTGACGCTCCCTCTCGCTCCAGCCAGACCGCGAGGAGTTATTCAATCAATCAATCAATTTATTTTCAGGAACAATTTGCATTTTGTTTGAAATGAAATCATAAATAAATAAAAAAAATTGATAAAAGTAACATACTACATAATTCAATAAAACATAAATAACAAACATAATAAAAAAAGTCAATAACATTCTAAAACAAATACTGAATTTATTATTACTCAGTCTCACTTTAATACAATATTATCAAATCGTGGATATGTCATCATCTATCGAATAGAGACATTTCTTCAATAAGAAAGTTTTGAAAAAACCTAAACGAGCTCGTGTAAATAATATTTGACTATTTTCCTCCGAATGACGATTGAATGGTGGATTCTCGGACTAACACGCCTCGCAGACTTTTTATTTGTCTAATCTTTCAAAGATTACCGTATCCAATCTAAAGCTTATTTATTGAAAGTGCCCATCCCAGAGCCAATAGCGTGACGTAGGTGACGAGCAGTGTCGTGTCGCAACTCAATCACGCTTTGTGTCATCAGCTTGATGAGATACTACTAGATATACGGCAGGTGTAGTCAGCAGCGTGACTACCGTGATGATTTGTATCGCGTCTCTATCGCAACGCAATCAGGCTTTGTGTGATGGTTGTATGTGTACAGGTATTGTCAGTAAAATTATTGCAGATAAACCGTGACGCCAGTGATATTTAGTATCGTCATTTACGTAAATGCACGTGTCGAGTTTAGTGACCAGATACACAGTGGTCAATAGCGTGACACTTATGATAAACTGTGTTGTGTCGCTCTGTAATCAGGCTTTAAGCTAAGCGAAGAAGACTAAGTATTGTTATTTTATGTAGACAGAAGCGTGACACTAGCAATAATTTGTATAGTGTCGTGTCGTGACATAAACATACTTTGTATCATCACTTCATCAGCATAATGCAACGTTACTAGACAAGTATACAGTGGACAGTAGCGTGACACATGTGATGAGTAGGTATCGTGTTGCACCGCAATCACACTTGGTATCATTAAAATGCTTCTAGGTATATTATAGGTATAGACACCAGGGTGACTACAGTGATGATTTATGTCATGTCATAACACTCGCAACGTAATTAGGCTTTATGTGATGATAGTCCAACTGAATAAGAAGGTTACATTAATTTTGTATCGTCATTAAAGTGGATGCCACGTGTCCAAGTGCTGTGGTTAAATGCACAATGGTCAGTAGCGTGACACGCGTGACAAACTATATCGTGTTTAATCCAGTTGTCATCACACAAAACTTGATTGTATTTGAACAGTAGCTTAATGTATTTTAGGAATCTTGAGGAAAGCGGGCACTAACACTGCTGTAGATTGAACTGTACCTTGATGCAATTATTTAATCACGCATGATGACATACAATGTAGACAGAAATAAACCGGTTACGTAAATATCATTAGCATATTCTACGTGACCGAGTAATTATATTATGTACAATAGCCACTGACGGGACAGAGAAATTTAGTTGCATCGTGTAGCAAAACTCGAAGACCTATTGAGAAATAAACGTGATAGAGATGCGTTATAATACCAATGTAGACACGCTGTACACATGGGAATGTAAATGTCTTTAATCAATGTGAGAAATATATATATATTTATATTTAAAAGGAGAAACTGACTAACTGAGATATCAATGCACAGTCGAAACTATAGGGCCTAGGAGTGTAAAATTTTGCACAAAGTTTCCTTTTGTAATGTAGGTGAGCATTAAGAGAGGATTTTTTCAAATTCACCCCCTAAGAGGATGAAACGGGGGTCCAAAGTTTGCACAGTAAATCCTACATTCGCGGGCGAGTGACTTCGCTGGCAGAGACTAGTTGTTAATATTTTTGTAAATAAGACCACCATCTTATTCTAAGTAAGTCAATCGCTATAATTATAAAATTTGGGCAAGTGCGAGTCGGACTCGCGCCCTGAGGGTTCCGTACAAACTTACCTTTGTAAATAGTTCAATTCCGAAATGGAGTCTCGGAAGATTTTTTCGAATAGCAAAGAAAAAACAATTGTGACGTAACAACAAATTTACAGTTTTCAGATTTATTCTTATGCTTGCGCTATAAGACCTTGCTTTATGCCAAATTTCAGGATTCTGGGTCAACGGGAAGTACCCTATGAAATTTGATTTCCTCGAGAATGTCGAAATGTACTTTTTTGCCTCATAAACCGAAGTATCTTGTTTTCTCGTTAACTCACAAGTTTGATTTTTTACCGCTTCAAGAGTCCGCATACCTGAGCAAATGATTTTAATTTCAACTCGATACCTCCACGCGTTCTCGAGATAAAGGGTCTTGACAGACTGATAGACCGACTGACGAACAACAAAGTGATCCTATAAGGGTTCCGTTTTTTCCTTTTGAGGTAAGGAACCCTAAAAACAACAAAAATACATGAAAATGATTCTTATTATATTTTATCTTATTTCTTTGTTTTTGTTTGATAAGCAAATTCAATGCAAGACACGATTTGTGAACTTCTTACCGAGAAAATTAAACTCGACAAGATTTTCCTAAAATATACCGTTTTCAAAATAAAAGTAACTCGATTCAAATTAAGAGGAACATGGAGAATAAATTAGTGTTGTGCGTAACGTCGATGTTTGCTCAGTCGGTACAAATTAGCCGAGTTGAGTATGAACATCTGGGCCCGCGGCGAGTCGTTATCAAAGCGATCATGCACTAGGGAAGGGGAAGGGTCGACAGAGTTTGGTTTAAAAATTTAGAATTAGAAATGAATGAGAAAAGAGGTTCTAGCCAAATATAATACCAAAAAATGTATAGCATAGCATAGCATAGCATAGTCGGCCTTATAATGTTCCCACTGTTGGGACTCAGGCCTCTAGGAGAGGGAATGGGCCGTAATCCACCACGCGGGCCCAGTGCGGGTTGGTGGATGTCACATGTCTGCGAATTTTTGGTTCTAGGACATGCCGGTTTCCTCACGATACACGAAACGAAACGAAAAAATGTATGTAGTTTCATAATGTTCTGGATATCTTCCGCATTTAAAGCAATCTTTTACTTCACTTTAAAAGAAAAACAAGTCGGACTCGCACATTGAGGGTTCCATACAAACTTACCTATGTAATTAGTTCAATTCCCGAATGGAGTAACGAAATTTTACCGAATCGCAAAAAAGTTCTTTTTTTGTGACTTAACAACAAACTTACTGTTTCCAGATTTATTCCTATACCTGTGCTATAAGACCTTGCTTTATGCCAAATTTCAGGATTTTGGGTCAACATGAAGTACTCTTTAAATTTAGAATCCCTTAAGAGTGTCGAAATATGTTTTTTGCGACATAAACGGTCGTATCTTTTTTTGTCGTTAACTTAGAAGTTTAGTTTTTTCGCAGCTTCAAGGGACTGCAAGCTTAAGGATATGGTTTTAATTTCAACTCGATCAAAGGGATCGAGTCAAAAGGGTCTTGACCAATAGAGACAGACAGACAGACGGACAAAACAGTGATCCAATAAAGGATCCGTTTTTTTCTTTCGAGATACTGAACCCTAAAAACTGATTAAAAATTGAAACTATCTTGTATGCGGAACATAGTTTGTAAACTCTAAACAAGAAAAGTCAGCTTACAAATACTACAGCTTTTCTAGTTTTGAAAAGGTTTCGATACTGTTTTAGATTACTTATTTAAATATATTCAATTATCTATAGAAAATATTAACTATTTCTTCTTATTTTTTTCTTGAACATCACACTGCCTATCGATTCACATTATAAGAATACAACTGATTTCCCTGCCCTATTTTCATTACAAACGCATCGTTCTGCAAACAACTCGCGAACGACTCTTATCGATGTTGATACAATTTATCGAATATCGATAGCGTAGCATTATGGCCGTCCCTACAACTGATCACTGAACGCCAGCCATCATATTGTGTAAGCTGTATTAAAATAAATAGGCTGAGAAGTTTCCCTTCTAACAGATAAAAGGAAATAATATTTACAAGCAATTTTTACATCTAGTAATAAAACCTGAATATTTAAAGATAACAGAGGGATTACTGAAGGTACAAGTATTAATAATTACTACAAGTAGACAGAAAATGAATAGGCAATTTAACTAAAAGAAAAAATACTTGACGTCGATAATACTGATTTTTATATAACTGGTTGTAACCTCTTTGGGGGTATGCGTAACAGAGTAAAGTCCCGCAAACATCCGTTGCAAAGGAAGGATCCTCCGGCCAGACGGGTGTTATGTCTGGTGGGCTATTGCCCGATAGATCGATGGGTGCAAAGTAAAAAGAGTTATCTGCAATTTTCCGATTTTCTAATAGTTAGTGAATAATAAGCAGATTTTTTTTGTATTTTTTTTTCAAAATCATTATTGAAAAAAATAACTATTATTTCTTCATTTTTACACTTGAAAGACGATTTGCGTGCCTTAGAATATGAATTTTTAGAAAGTTACTGCAACTATTACAAATTCGCAAAAGTGCAGATAACTTTTTTTACTTTGCACCCGTCGAGATGATTTCGGGCTGTTCTATACGTTCCAATCGCGCGGAGAACTTTGATTGCGCGATGTAGGATTAGTTCTTTTGTGATGCCATAGATGTCGCTACACCTCTTTATGAGTACTATATTTTATGTTCGTGTAATCTTCAATAGTATATTATATGACTATGGATAAAGCAGTGTCTTAAAGTCGCGGGCAGTATGTTGAATTCTAAATAAAACGAAGGTTGCTAAATTTGTATCCCGACTGCAGTGAGATACTTCATAATTAATTCCCGAGTACTGCGAAGGAGTTAATATAGAAACTTGAGTGAAGTGAGGAAATCGAGCCACCCTAGTGAACACCACAGACTGTTTTATCTCGTGTTGGATACTCTATTTTTTTTAAGTATATTAATTTGTTTCAGTATATATTGTCTTTTAATTATCTCACAGGTGTAAAAAGTAGAATATCCAATACGGTGATAAAGCTGTCTTTATTTTGGGCGGCCTAAATTCCTCACTTCACTCAGGTTTCTATATTAACTATATTATTTCCCTCGCAGTGCTCGGGAGTTAATTATCTAAATCCCTCTCTGACGTTCGGGAGTAAAACTTAGCAACCTTTGTTACGTTTGGAATTCAACAAGCCGTCCGCGACTTAAAGACACTACTTTATCCCCTAGTCACATAATCTACTATTATTTGTTCCACCGCTGGGTAAACGCCTCCCCTTCTCCTTCCAAACCTCTAGTTAGTGATTTCTTGCCAATTTTACCCAACAAATATGATGAGATCATCTCACTACCTTCGCCGTGGTCTTTCTCCCTAGAGCATCCAGTGTGTGGCGATCTTCGCCCATCTGTTAATTATATCAATAATAAAAAAATATTGTACCTAATAAGCAAGTTATTTGTATGTGTGCAATCTTTCAATTTGTCTAAAAACGCACCTGCGTTATATTCTTATTCTATGGCCCCAGTATGAAGTTAGTGGTCATTCTCCGCTATATTAAGTGCGATTTCCAACGCTTCATTGTAATCTTATGGCTTTTGTATGGAGATATGGGTTGTAGCTATCAGATCTTAGTGGCAGTGAAATTTTATGGCATTCGATTTACCATATGGGGTGGCTCAACGACGATAGCACTGACAATTACATTTTTACGTGTGTTTTGTGATTGTGTTCAAATTGTACAGCTAAACATACAAACTCAAATTTAAGAAGTACGTGTTTTTGGTTTTATTTCTTCGTTATTAAATACCGACTTCTAAAACTATTTTTTTTTTTGCACTTTTTATGTTTTATTTTCGACTGGCCTGTTGGTCTAGTGGTCAGCGGCCCTGACTGGTATGCCGGAGGTCGTGGATTATTTACAAATATATAAACTATGTTTATCTGTTGTCTAGTACTCATAGCACAAGCTTTGCTTAGTTTGTGACTAGATAGCGTTGTGTGAAGTTGTGGAATATTATTATATTACTAGCTTCTGCCAGCGGCTCCGCCTGCGTGAAAGTTGGTTTCTCCATTCAAACTTTGGACTCCTGTTTCATCCCCATATGGGCCGATTTTCAGAAAATCCGTTCTTATCGAAGGTTTACATTCTATAAAGAACCTACCTGCCAAATTTAAAAGTTGTAGGTATTATAGTTTCTGAGATTTCCTAATTATTCTGTGAATGGTATTTCGCTATTATAATAGATTTTTTTTTTATATATTGAAGTCACTAATTGTATTTCTTTTTAAGAAGTGTTTTTGTTTTTCACTTTTTGGTTGCAGAACCCTACGGCTAAACAGTGATCAGTTTCTTTATTAAGAGCCTATGAAAAGTAACCATTAAATTTATTTATAGATAGAGTACACCTCTCGTTAATTCTAATAAACCTTGTTTTATCATAGTCACTTAGCTATTTCAATTGAGATATCTGTGTATTTGTGCAGTTCAGTTATAAGACAACTGTTTGAGTTTCTCAGGTTTAAAATTAAAAATTGTGTAAGAAAACCTAATCGTAATTTCTCGAATCATCAAGAAGATGATAGAATTTTCACAAAAGATATCATAATTTAACCTGTCATAATTCTAAAATACCTTTTTGATTCTCTGTAAAATTCCGTTCAAATAACTGAGGAGAAGGATACAAAAGATAAAAAAATAATAAAAACTGAGATAAGCTTTCAAATTCACCGTTACTTTTTACGTGGAGTTCAAGTATTATAATATTTTTACTGAACATTTTAGACGAGAAAGTAAGTCTCGTCTAAAATGTTCAGTATATCATACTTTTGAATGTTTCGAAGATTTTCTTTTTCTTATACTTCAAAATAAGGCAAGGTTGGTTTATATAAGAGACAGCCGTCACGTCTAACAAAATTCTGAAGAAACGAGAAAAAAATATGATTTCTAGTCCCAATACACAAAAACAACAAAAACTAAGTACAGATAGCGGCACAAATCTTGAGCGCTTGGCGAAAGAGCGGGGATCGTTTTGCGCATCGTACACATCGGCGAGCCAATCACTGTACAAGGATTTCATTCCCCGTCCCCGCATATCTCTTCATACCACTAAAGAGACCTGATATTTCACTTCTGCATGCTTCTGCGCAAGTACAACTGTAGAAGTCGGCGCTCAAGATCCGTGCCGGTATCTATAATATTTTTTCAATGCACTTATTCGAAAACTCGATTCTATCCCTACCACTTTTAGGAACGCAATTTATTATTTTCCTTTTACACATTGTAATAAAAAAAAAATCTATTCAACTAGACGCTTCGAATGACACTTGTTTCAAATCTGTTGGTACCCATCAACACTTTTGAAAGAGGTGTAATTTTTTGGGAAAGTTTTACGCAATGCCCTTTGTCAAATATTTTTGTGGAATCGTACAGAGCTTGCCGAGCCTCATTCAAAAATGTATGACAGTACTATGTTATGAGTATATTTAAGGTCAAAAACACTTGGGTTAGGTTGGACATGTGTTGGCCCATCAACCTGGACCCGAAATGGTGGCGCGTAGTGTTCCACACGCGCCTCTCTTAGGCGTATAGGAAAGCTACTCTCCGATATGGAAGGAGACCCACGAGGATTGGGTCACCACTAGTCTGAGGCAGCGGAAGTCAAACTGCACCCGCAGCCCCCGACACAAAGTGTACGAGGGAACACCGAGGTGGTTTTAGTCAGTAAGAGTCTGACAGACCCCTCCACCTACCCCAAGGCGGAGGACATCCATGAGGATATCCAGACAGCAGGTACTGTTCCACGCGCGCCCCAAGGAGATGTCAGCAAATCGTAGGGGCCCAACAGGGTCGAAGCCTACTGGGGCCATGGGTAGTGTGAAAACGAAACCCGGACCCTGGGACGAAGGCAACGAAGAAACAGGAGTGGGTTTTTAGTCAGTAAAAGTCTGACACTATCTCCCGCTCCGCCCAAGAGCGCGATTTGTCATAAGATGATTTTCCCACCTAATAAAAAAAACATCTTTAATAAAAAAAAATAAGGTTAAAGTAAAAATTTGGGTCCGGGTATCCTGGGTCACGCGAAATATCAACAAGGAGTTTAGTTTACAATGTACTTGCAAAATATTTCACATAGAAACAGTAACAACGGCTCAGCCAGAATCTAACGTGAGTATATTCTACATTTTGTTGCCAGATAGCAATCCTTTTAGCCGATTGCACATTGTCTTTCGATCTGTTGCCAGTACCGAACACTTGTCTGATGAGACATATTTATGAGTTTGACTCTACGGATCTTACTAAAGGAACTGAGTGATAGGTTTTTGAATTGCTCAATAGAATTTAAATAAGGTTTTATGTTAGTAAAATCATGTGGATCTTTTTCGAAAAGGTTTAATTGGGAAAGTTGACAATCTATCAGCGTGGTGATGATAATTCCTTAAAGGAGATGTCAGCAACTGTAGGGCCCCAGCAGGGTCGAAACCTACTGGGACCAAAGGTCTGATTCTGAAAGGAAAACTCGGCCCTGGTACGAAAGGCAAAGAAGAAACAGGAGTGGGTTTTTAGTCAGTAAAAGTCTGAAACTATCTCTCGCTCCGCCCAAGAGCGCGAATTGAGATGATTTTCCCCCCTATAAAACAGTGCCAAAGAAAAAAAAGGGAACAAGGAAATTAGTTTCCTTGCGAGTGCCAAAATATGGCCCTAAACTATGCATAAACGGCCTTATGACATTGACATTGCGTTGACTCAAAAGTAAAGTTTTTCACTGTTACAATTTTTTTTTCTCTTTATTTTTAAAGGACTTTAATCTCAAAGACCATGTCAGCCCCACCGTAACCTAACCTAAGTTTACAATAGCAACTTAACTTAATAATCAGCACAATTGCTTAAATATTTTATTACCAAGGTTGAGCTGAGCTACCAACACAATGCCATGTTAAATGTGAACTTAGCAGCATCACTTCTAGGATCAGCCAGGATTTCAAGATACAATCCTATGTCAATTTTATTGATCATTCGCAATTTTGCCAGTAGCTCTCTACCCGTTTGATTCTTGACACATTCCATCAAAAGATGCTGGACGTCATCAATAACTCCACACAATGTTACAACTTATAGTAGATCTGTGTATTTGATATTAAAACAAAGTGATCCTATTAGAATTCCCTTTTTACTGATAAAACGTACGTAACTCTAAAAAATAATAAGCGAGAAAGATTTGTATTTGTATTTTGCACCAGTACAAAGCTGCGGCGGATCACATCGGCGGTTTATAATCCGCACAAGCAAAAAAGCAAAACGGGTTTTTTTGGGTGGGAAAATCATCTAATGAAGTCCCTCGCACTTGGGCGAAGCGGGAGGGCGTGTCAAACTTTTACTGACTAAAAACCCACTCCTGTTCCTTCTTTGTTATTATCCCAGGGCCCCAGGGATCTCTTTCGCATCACCCATGGCCCCAGTAGGCTTCGGTCCTGCTGGGCCCCTACGGTTGCTGACATCTCCGCGAGGTTTAAAATCACGATTGACCTAAAGTTGTAAACTACACTATTATCGACAAACGCCACAAAAATCCCCATTTACCTCAGTTTAAAGGCCAGCAATAAAAGTTTTATAACACCATGAAAATAAACTTACTTTTTACCTCGAAGTGGAACGATCTGACCGCGGGGATTGCAGGGAGATCGAGTGAAATTGAAAAGTCTTAGCTTTGAGAGCAGTCCGAGTTTTCCTCGTGATTTTCTTTTGTCCACATTATGCTTTTGTAGTTTTTAAGCGATTGTGATTGTTGAAAAACGGTAATATACAGCATTTTTAACACTAACATTTTAACGTGAAGAATTTTAGTTTTTATTTTTTAATTTATTAAACTAGTACTTGACTACAATCCCACCTGATGGTAAGCAGTGATGTAATCGCACTAGTTTATTAAGAGCCTATTCACTCTAGTCTTATAAATACCTAATTTATAGTCGGACAAGAGATCGCAACAAGAAAATTGTTCCAGTCCTTCGATGTACGTAGCATAACCAATGAGGCGAAACGCTTAGTTCAGACTGTTCAGAATCTCAGGGAGACGAATAAAATAAGTGGACTGTATTAACGGTGTATTTTGGCTACAAGCAGCTTTACCGTACCGTAGAAGTATGTGGAAAAGAGTGTAAAGTCTTACATATCCATTCCATACATTCGTTTAACTAACCAAATTGAACTGTTAAAGGAACTATATTAGAGTGATTTCCATCCCTCTTTCTGGCTCCCACAACTGACATTTTAACACGTCACAATTGACTCAAGGCCCCTGATCTTTCCAAAACGAGGCCAGCTTTTTGTGTTCTAAATAAGTGTAAAAGAAAAAGATTCTTTAAGACTCTCACTCACACGGTGTATTCAATTACTGCCCATCAGCCGGGTAAACAGGATATAACAAGGATAATGACTTCATCGTATATAACCGGAATGTAATTATTATCTGTATTAGTGGCCAATCTGCACCGTTCTATTAACTGCTGGTAAACCACTTACTTTTTCTATTCTCCGCGATAATGATCTCGCACTATGCTATTTGGTGTGTGGTTTGAGCTATAAGCGGTAACTGCATTTGAATAGATGATTTCTTATTTTGTCGTAAAAAATATATAATTATTTTACGTTATTGCTGAGAACAAATAAGCATATTTAATGTAATAGCCTAAGCCTTAAGCTTAAGCCTTACTAACAAGCTACTTACTAGCTTTGGCTTTAAGCCTTACTAACAAGTTTCATATAGAATTATTAATTAATAAAATTATTATTGTTCTGTTTATTCATTTTTTGTATATATTTTTTACTTTTTCATTTAAATATTTCTTAAAATCTCTCAAAAAGATGAAGAAAAACTTCGTGAGGAAACAGGCATGTCCTAGAACCAAAAAATTGAAGACATGTGACATCCACCAACCCGCAGTAGGCCTGCGTGGTGGATTATGGTCCATACCCTCTCCTAGGCGTGAGTCCCAACAGTGGGAATATTATTTATTTATTTTAAGGCCGACTATGCTTTGCTATATCTTAAAACACACATACAAAAAGAAAAATAAAAAAAAACATAGTAGTTCATCAGAGTCGGGAGCAGTGTCCAAGCTACTGAAGGTAAGGGCTTCAAAGGCAGGAACGTCCTCACAATGTGAATCGTATCGAGGAGTTCTGCGTTCTGTATTAGGCGCTTGATTCAACCGCACAACGACAGTTTCGACAGATGATTGTTGCGTGATTAAATGTCTATCTATATCTATATATATAAAAGGAGAAACTGACTGACATATCAACGCACAGCCGAATCTACTGGAACTAGGAGCGTGAAATGATGCACATGGTTCCGTATATATAGTAGGCGAGCACTAACACCGCGCACCGGAAGACGCAGCGTTGGAAGGCCTCCCACAAGGTGGACCGACGACCTGGTGAGGGTCGCGGGAGTACGGTGGATGCGAGAAGCACAGGATCGGTCGTTGTGGCGACGCTTGGGGGAGGCCTATGTCCAACAGTGGACGTCTTTCGGCTGAAATGATGATGATGAGCACTAAGAAAGGATTTTTCTAAATTCAGCCCCTAAGGGGATTAAACGGGTGTCAAAAGTTTGTATGTAGAAACTTATTTTCACGCGAGCGAAGCCGCTGGCAGAAGATAGTATATGTATAAGAGGAGAAACTGTCTGACTGACAAAAATCAACGCATGTAGCGTAGGAGCGTAAAATTTTGCACAAGGTTTCCTTTTATGGCGCAAGGCAGCAATTAGAAAGGGTTTCTCAAACTTCACCCCTTATAAGGATGAAATAGGGTTTCAAAGTTTATATGGATGACCACTGACAAAAGCTAGTTATTATTAAAAGCAACCGACGTAACGCCTTAAAGATTAAAATATTCTAGACACTACGTCCAGTAGCACTTTAATCGCTACAACCAACAGTTTGCACCATCAATTTACTCAGCTAACTCCTACCAATTTACCGCTAATTCCCTGCAGAATGGAACACAGAGTCTCTCCCTAGAGGACGTATGAGACGAGCTGCCTTTAATTATTACCGTCATGGCCACAGCTTGCTTCGGTTTGCTCTTTGAGATTTGATGTCTCAAGCGCTGGGTTATTCTGGGTACCTGTGTTTTTAGTAGTGTTTGGTGGATAAATGGTAGGAGGTTGATAAAATTTGCTCACATTGACTTTATTCGATTACCTTTTAATAGCATAGCTTAGCATAGTCGGCCTTATAATGTTCCCACTGTTGGGACTCAGGCCTCCTCTCTGGGAGAGGGGATGGGCCGTAATCCACCACACGGGCCCAGTGTGGGTTGGTGGATGCCACATGTCTTCGAATTTTTGATTCTAGAACATGCCGGTTTCCTCACGATGTTTTCCTTCACCGTTTTGAGAGCAGTGGTGATGAAATAAATTACACAAAGTAATGCGCCTGACTGGGTTTGAACCCGCGACCTACAACTCGTAAGTCGGGGCTGTTACCACTCGGCCACCACTGCTACCTTTTTAATAGCATTGAAGTTATCGTGCAAATCGTGTTTGAGGACACTTTCATTGTGCGTAGATACAGTTAAGGAGTGGAACTCTCTGCCAGAGGCTGTGTTTCCTGATACCAACCTAAGGGGTCTTTAATTTAAGAGTAACTAGGCTATTTTTAAGCATGCCTGTTCCATCATCGACTACAAATCATCGCTTACTATTTTTCTACATTTTATTTATTTAATTTGCACTCATGTTATGAATGGATGTTACATTATTATATTGTCTCAAACGTAGACCACATCATCGCTTACCATCAGGTGAGATAGTGGTCAAACGCAAGCCTATCATTAATTTAAAAAAAGACCCCGGTAGGGCACAGTAACATTTATATTGTTAATATTGCATGCATTATACATATTGATTAATACAACAAACATTGCATGCAATTTATTACAATTTCATACATACACTTTTAACATTATGTATTCTAAAATTTCTTAAAAGGATGTGAATGTTCGTGATGTTTGATAGGAGAAGAAAGAAATAAGATAACTTACTACGCCGACCCCTAGAAACATTTGATGGTATTTTTTTTTTTTATAAACTAGTGCATAATTGAAATTATGCAAATAACATAAATACAACTATGTTGCTACTTACTACCTGCTATATATTTGTATTAATTTTGTAAAACAGAAATAAAAACCAATATAAATTGGCACAAGCGTAGGAATATAACCCTAGGTAGTACCCTAGGTAGGTTGGTTGGTTGGGGGTAGTTATATGGGTATAATCGACCGAATAAATTCTATTCTATTCTATTCGTTTTATTTACGAGGTCTGCTCCCCTAGCCCAGTTACAACTGTTTCGTTTCTATGCTCTTTTCGTCGACCGCCTCGAGTCGGCCTCTCACTGCTCTGATCCCTTTGTTCTGACGTCATCTCAACGCTCAGTCACGTGGTCAGAACAAAGAAATAAGAGACGTGGCCGACTCGAGGCGATCAACGAAAAGAGAATCGAAACGAAACGGTTGTAACTTGGCTTGGCTAGGGGGGCTGTTAAGGCCAGTATCTGCCAGGGTTGTGGAATGGTTCAAAAGAGTCACCACGGCCCTGGAACGTAAAGGGCAGCTGAAGGAACACAGATAGGTTTTAGTTAGTAAAAATTTATTTATTTATTTAAAACTTTATTCACTAAACAATTTCACCATTTCATTCATTTTCTACCAGTCGACCTTAGGGTGGTGCAGAGACATAACATGGCAGGTGCAACTTAATAAAAGACTGTCAGAGAGGAAACAAGAACAATAATAAATATATACTTAGATACATACATACAAATAAAGAATGATATTGAGAAAAAAAAAACAAATACAACAAATCAAGAGTGAAAAACAAACAAATCAAGAATCTACCAACTTCTTGCGAAAGTGTTCTCGTGCTTTCATTATAAAGGACAACCGACTGGTTGCCAAAAATCTAACACACCCTCTCGTTCTACCCAGACCGTAAGAAGTAGAAGAAGTAGAAACACACAATGAACTAAAATATGCTCAAGATCTAAAAGACAGTATTCTTAAATCTTTTCAACTACATAAATGGTGAAATGGTGACAAAAGTTCAATAACAGCTTTAAACTGCAAGTCAACTTCAAAGGAAAAGAAAGCGGTTTCTTCAACCGCATCATTTTCCTTTTGAAGTCGACGCAAAAGCGAAAATTAGAACAGGTAGGTACCTACAATTTGGGACGTGTTCATAATTCTTAAGTAGCCACATAGCTTCTAGGTAAGCGTGTTTCATCGTCGACCACATTGTCGCTTTCCATCGTGTAATGGTGCGGCCAGATCTGGCGAATGCACCGCTCGTGAGCAGTTCGCGAGACGCTTGCGAACTGCGCAAACTGTGCATTTCATGGTCGTACGAAGCGTGCGGTGCAGGGGCTTCGTACGAACGAGCGGTGTGCGAAATGCACGCGCGTCGTTTTCAAGCGGCTCACGAGTGATGAGTCTCAGCAAGTCGTAATGCTGTTTTCCATATTTTAATGGAATGTGTCCGGAATGAAAAAAACGATGGCCAATGTTTTTGGACGCCGTATAGTTTATGATATTGGTATTTGTTTGTAATAGATTGTTAAGTTATTTGTTTTTTTTTTCGTACTGGGCGATGGCGATGTGCTTGCTAAGTGACAAAGCCTTTTAACCAAATAAAAAAAAAAAACTGGGCAAGTGCGAGTCGGATTCGCGTACTAAGCGTTCCGTACTTATGTAAATAGTTCAATTCCCGAGTCTCGAAAATTTTTCCGAAACATTTTTTTTTTTTTTGGTTGTGACGTAACATTAAATTTATAGTTTTCAGATTTGTTCCTATAGCTGTGCTATGAGACCTTGCTTTATGCAAAATTTCAGGATTATGGGTCAACGGGAAGTATCCTGTGAATTTTGATTTCCTCTTTTTCATTTTGATTAACTTAGAAGTTTGATTTTTTCACAGCTTCAAGGGACCGCAGACCTGAGTATATAGTTTTAACTTCAACGCAAACGCGGTCTAGACAGACAGACGGACAACAAAGTGATCCTATAAGGGTTTTGTAACCCTAAATTGCCGTACTTAAAATCTACCGCTATATCAGCAAACTTAATCAGAATCACTTCAAAAATCTTACCGAAATACAGAAACAGTTAGAAAATTCAATAATCCCTGCTACCCAAACACTAGTTGCTTCTACAGTAATGTGGTATGTTTGTAGTCTTACAGTCTGTAACTCGATATGTTCGCTGATGTAAACGGTAAACAACCGAAGTGATTGTACGCTCATGGACGACCGCAGTGATCCATCCCCTTAGTGTACACTTACCATTTGGGGGATATAGGGATTAAAGCTTGTTTTTGTTTCTATTTTCTACGTGTTGAATGGTTAGGGTAGTTTATTTGTGCTATGGATCCTCTAGACGGTAACCACAGTGGGCGACGAGGGATTTCTGAAAAGGAATCCCACGGTCTTAGAACGCAAAAAACAATTGAAGGACACGTGTGAGTAAAAGTCTGACCCATATAACTGCTCCTGCTCCACGCTAGAGTGCAAGAAATTATTGGATAATTTCCCACCTCAAAAAACAATACGGGTAACAATAGTGATACTCAGATAGTTTAAGTATTGATCACTCTTGTCCCATGTTACTTAGGGCCGGCGTAGTACGTTTTCTTCCACTCTGTCTTAACAAATGCTACACTATCACTGACTCCCTTTTCTTTCATATCACTCCTCACACAATCTATTGAAAGAAAAACTTTGGCCTCACTCTCTCTCTCTTTCCATCTATTCACATGTATACTCCTAACTCTTTATGTAACATGCGTTTCATCCTTCTTGTTCACATGGCTATATCAAGACAACCGCTTCTCTTTCACAGCTCGACTTTCAAAATTTCCTCTTATGCATTCATTTCTTACTTAATTAATTCTCGTCACTCTCCACATCCATATCAGCATTCTCATAATTTCATCATCCGTCGTTGTCATACATTAAGTTACGCTTATGATATCACGAAACGAGTATATACATTTTTCTGTTTTTCACAACTGTCACACAACGCTGTCTCAAGCAGAACTTGTGTTATGAGTACTAGACAACTGATAAACATACTTATATATTTCTAAATATACACATACTAGCACTTTGCCCGCGACTACGTCCGCGCACATCGCGTTTGGACTTCAACCCTTAAAACACTTCCAAACTTAAAGAGTAGATTGTAAAAGTTTATCACAATTTAATGAGATAAGGTTTTTATAAGCTTTCTTTATAAACAACATTCCTCGTAGTTCTAGAGGGCGCTGCCAGAATCACCAGACTGCAAGGTGAGTTCATGCGCGAGCATGCCACGTAGAACTGCCCGTGCGAGAAACAGGGTTGGCGCAGGTCAACTCCAGCAAATTTAAGGGTTTTGCCCTGTGATTTATTTATTGTCATCGCAAAGCAAACTTTCAAAGGAAACTGAAGTCTTTTGAATTCAAAAGGAAGATCGTTCGGGATTAATGGAATACGCGGTATGAACAGTTTCTCCCTGGGCAGACCTGGTTAAAATAATAACCTTAAAAATATTGCGATGCAATGCTTTTACTTGCATCCTAGTACCATTACATAACTTCGGAGGCTTCAAATTCCTAAGCAACATCACGGGTGTGCCCACACGCAGTGTAAGTTTATGGAATGGAAGGCCGGCTGGATTAATAGTGTTCAGAAATTCAACCGGATAGTGGACTGCTTCGTCTGCATTTACCACCGTGTCTATCACTATCGTCAATATAGCTCTTTCTCTTAGCCATTTCATTGGTTTGTCTTTTATTTGAGCCACACCAGGATACATTTTTTTAATCATCTTTTTGACTGTACTTACTACCGCGCATAATTTTTCTGGTATGACTATAACCCCATCTAATTCTTGGTACTTGCCGTTTCCTAATTGGAGTAAAAGGTCTGAAAATTCTCCTGCAGAGACGTCTCCTCTGAGATGTACTCTCACATTTTTAGTTAATTTAAGAATTTTAGTATAGGGTCATAAGTGAGATTTTTTAATGCATGCTTTCATTTCTTCCACACGTGTCCCTTTTGGTATCGTTTTTAACTGGTAAAGTTTGGCGAAAAAAAAACTCCTGCCAGCAATACTGTCATACCACCCATTAAGTTGTCGTTGCTTCGTATGTCCTGTAGACTTCTATTTAATGCTTAAATAGCTCTTTTGTGCGCCATTGTGCCGTCCCAGACTATTATTTTTGCTCTACGTAACAATTGGGCAAGATTACTTTGCTTGGAAATGTTGCACATTGGCGTCTCTACATTTGATAAATTAAGGGGCAATTTCAAAGCAGAGTGTGCAGTTCGACCACCTTCCAATAACTAATAATGTGCGGCGATCCCAGAAGACGCGACCGTCAAAGCGATTCCACAAGTACTTCTTACTTTTGCTAAAATTAAATTGATAAAGTATGTTTTACCAGTCCCACCTGGTGCATCTAAAAATAACATTTAAACTGGAAACAATTTTTCTTTAATTTTTTCCATCGAGGGTTGCACGTGAAGGTGAAAATAAGTCTGGGCGACCATAATGACGTACATACGTCATAGTCACCTGAGTTCGCTCGTGCATGTATCTCGGCACATCGGTGAAAAAGGACGGTAATACCACTATTTGACCCAGCTGATGAGCGTCAACATCTTGTCTACCGACGGCGTCCTTAAGGTGGATATAGCTATCGGAGCGTAACTTTGCCTGATTATTTCTAATGAAATTCAGTCTCTCAGTTTTTGCGTACTAATCTACCAAATATTGGCTGAAATGAGCATCAAAGTTAAGATGGTAATTTTCCTAATTTTCCCTGACCATGATGTAGTATGAATAAAAGTTCGATGCTGACACTGTCTTTTTCTGAAGTAATTTTGTTTCCGGGTCTCGCTGAATAGCAATTGAATAACCGTCTTCTCCGTGGCTGAACATTACAGGATATTGCAAAGCATCGTATGAGCGATGTATTTCACAAATTATATCGCGATGCTCGAACTGTTGATCTAATAACACCAAAGCAACTTAATTCATTTGTGTGGTGGTTGTTTTTCGGCATGTATAACTAACTTGAAAGTTTTACAGGAGGAAGGAATTCTGTCAATGGTACTCTTCATGTCCCTGATATAAGAATTGACTTCGTGCAACATTTTTTGCAGTTGTTTTATTAAATTTGGTTTTAATTGCGGGAAATTACAGCATCTTAAATTTGCTTCTCTTTCATCTTCACCCACGATAAATTTGTAAAAACTGAGCTCTTTGACCGGGTTCTGATAATAAACTGCCAATTAAACTTGATAAACTTGTCCCTGTACTTTGAAGGTTGGCATATATCCATCTCCACCAACTTGTTTCCCACCAAACGACGTTATTTGGAAACAATTGTTGTATTTACGAATGTTCGAAATAAAATGTTTGTAATCAGGATGGAGATCCATTATCAAACTGTAAATGGGTTCGGGAGGTGTACTCAATAATTTGAGTTAAACTTTACCGCTGCTGCAACACATCTCAGGAGTTTCGTCCTTCCATTTAAACGCATTACACCAACAACATTTATGATTCATATCATTAATTGAAACTACATTATCAAATTTGTAATTTATTTCAGGTTTATATATTCCTAAAAGATACTTAATCTTCCATGGCCCACTATGTAAAATCTTTCCGTAAAATAAATAATCGCTATTTGCTCTGTTAGAGCTTGTTTTTCTAATTTCTAACACCGAGTTGCGAGTAAATTAGGATGCGCAGTAAGACTTCAAAAATCCTAACATGATAAAGAACACTTGACTCGACCCTAAACCGTAATTTGAGGGTAGTTTTGGAAAACGACTAATGCGTATCTTTATTATTTATTTAAAAGTGTATTCGTGCAAAGTTTCAAGCTTATTAACCCAAGAAATAAGATTCTCCCATACAAACTTTAACACCCCCTAAATCTTGCACTGGGGGGTTGTACTGAAAAAAAAATATCGTAAACTTTATAACTAATTTAGGGTAATATTTGTACTAAGTTTTGAGTTAATTGGCCCACGAAAAAAAAAATTGCATACATACGATATCCCCCCTTTTTACCCCCTTAGGGGCTGAATTTTGGAAAATCCTTTCTTAGTGCTCGCCTACGTTATAAAAGGAAGCCTTGTGCAAAATTTCATGCTCCTAGTCCCAGTAGTTTCGGCTGTGCGTTGATATGTCAGTCAGTCAGTTTCTCCTTTTATATATATAGATTACAGATAAATTCATCATAACTGCGGACATTTTTTATTTCCATTGTATTTTTTTTAATGATCTAAATGATTTAATTATTAATTGTTTTTGTTTGAATAATATTAATTTGCAATTTAACAGATAAATTATACCTAGACATAGAACAAATGATCGTGCTCATCACACAAACATTTGTCCTGGGTGGCAATCGAACCCACGATCTCCGGCATAGCAGTCAGGGCCACTTAGTACTAGACCAACAGGCCAGTTAAAATGAGTTGAATAAGCATAATCAGTCTTTAATATTCTTACTGTTGCTAGGGACTGTACTATAATCCACCACGCGAGCCCAGTGTGGATTAATAGATATATAAAGTCTTCTAAATATATTATTGTTTTTAGAGCCAACTACTTTCCTCTACTGTTTTGAGAGCAGTGGTCACAAAATTTTACATATTAAAGTAAAATGCTAACCTTAGTTAAAACCCACGATCTCCCATGTCGTTACTATTCTATCATAGCGTGTTTGTCTGTAAATACTGTTGTTAGAAAATTGCAGAACAAAAACTTAATACCACTCTACTCACTGCACTTGTAACTTTCTATTATTGTGTTTATCGAGCATTCTATTTTCAGCAACACTCTAAGCTATTTTTACTTCATTCTAAAAATAGTACACTTGAAACTCTGCAAATAGAAATGCTTTCTAGCTAAGTATAATAGTGCGTTTCCAACATGTTCAACAATTTCATTTTCAAACTATTGCAATGAAGACGGTAGTTTCACTCGCATCGAATGCACAAGCACCCGAAGTTGGACGATATCAAAGTAATAAAGTAAACGTTGGTGAAACAATTGCAGATGTTCGGAGCACAGCTGCTGTTGAACTGAGTCAATAATCAAATCTTTTTGTCGGTTATTTTTTTATAGTAAAAGAAAATGAGACGGAATGTTCCATCATCATCATCATTTAAGTCGAAAGATGATCAATAATTCGAAAGCTACATTCATTATTATTATTAAAATAATATATATATACATCCTGCAACATTTTCATTTTGATATATATTCTACTCTGTCAAGAAAGTACCGGGAAAAGATAAATAATACACAAAATGTTTGTTATTCATCCAAATTTATTTTATCACCTTCAAAGTATGCACCTTCAGAAACGATACACTTACGCCAACGAATAATCCAATCATCAAAACATTTTTTAAATGCTGTTTCCGGAATTGAGTTCAGTTCTCGCCGCGAATTCTCCTTTATGTCTTCCCTCTCGATTGAAAACGGGTGCCACGAAGTGGTAATTTGAGTTTAGGAAGAAGACGGCTGGAGCCATATCTGGTGAATATGGTGGTTGCTCGATGCTATTTGTTGAGTGTTTGGTAAAAAATTCGTTCACAATGATAGCCTTGTGTGAAAGCGCGTTATCGTGGTGCAAAATTTAAGAATTTTCTTTCTACAAATCTGGCCTTTTTCGTCGAATTTGCTCTCTTAAATACCGCATAATGCTCAAATAATATTCTTTATTTACCGTTTGACCTTCCGGCAAGAATTTCGAGTGCACAACACCGCGATAATCAAAGAAAACAGTCAACATGACTTTGACTTCTGATCGACTTTGGCGTGGTTTTTTCGGTTTCGGTTCAGTTGGAAGGCGCCACTCACGTAAACCCACGTGTCGTCACCAGTAAAAATGCGTTTCATGAATGTTGGGTTGGAATTGACGTGTTCTAGCATGTCCTCAGCGATTCTCATGCGATTGAGTTTTTGGAGAAAATTCAGATCTTTTGGGACTAGCCGAGCGATAACATGTTTCATACCCAAATGATTAGTTAAAATGGTACGGATCTGGAGATGAGGAACAAGATTTTTTTCGGAAGATCGGGTCCGTGAGGTCGCTAATGCCCTGTGGATTTTATCTCTCTTAATCTGGCCCCTGACCCTAGGTATGTTACGGCAAAGCAAACTCTACCGGTGCAGACCTAGGGTTTATTGGAACGCGCAAGCCCCACCACGACGTCAACGTAGAGATACGGCGATGGGGTTATTATTATTATTATTATGGACCACAGCAAAATATTTAGCGCTTTGTGTTATGTCCCGGAATTCAATTAAGACTCAAATTAGATAAAGTTGACGGATGGTGTTGTTAAGATTATTTATTACTGCCGCCCTGTATGTTACTTTACTTGGGATTATAATTATGTTTCTTATTTAATGGAGATTTATGTTGACCAGACTGTAGAACGCGATTTTATAACCTATATTACTGCAAGGTTTTATCTTAATTCGTACATCCATTTTTTTATTCGGTGGGAAAATCATCTTATGTCATACCCCGCTCTTGGGCGGAGCAGGAGATAGTGTCAGACTTTTACAGACCAAAAACGCACTCCCGTTCCTTCGTTGCCTTTCGTACCAGGACCGAGTCTTCCTTTCAGAATCAGACTTTTGGCCCCAGTAGGCTTCGACCTACTGGGCCCCTCACCGTGGCACACCTCCACCGTGTCCTCCGGGCGGTCCACACAATGGTGACACCCGGGCGTTTCTTCCACACGAATCCAGTGCAGGAACCTCCCAAACTTACCATGTACGGTGAGGACCTGCGTCATGCGGAAGGTCGTACATCCATTTGAGTATGAAGAAGTAACAAACACACACACATACACAAATATCTATTCAACTATTACCTTTATAAAATCATTAGCTTTTGCTAGCGGCTTTGTCCGCGTGTCCGAAGGTAGTGAATTATCCCATGGGAATATACTCTCGGGTTAGAAAGTATTCTATGTGCTTTTCAGGAGATAGTCTTTTCATTATTTATTTATCTAGCGGCATTTACTGCCGGCAATCTTATGCGTCATATATGTGGATAATGCAGTGGGCTGCAATATTGTAAACTCGTTTTTACTGTTTTTTTTTTCTTTAAGTATGTTGTAGCTGTTGTAGAGTATGATGTCAGCAAATCGTTGGGGCCCGGCAGGGTCGAAGCCTACTGGGGCCACGGGTAGTGTGAAAGCGAAGCCCGGGGCCCCGGGATGAAGGCAAAGAGGGAACAGGAGGGGGTTTTTAGTCAGTAAAAGTCTGACACTATCTCTCGCTCCACCCAAGAGCGAGATTTGTCATTAGATGATTTTCCCACCTTAAAAAAAAAAAAAAAGCTGTTGTAGAGTAATAAACGATAAATGAATAAAAAATAAATATGATGGGCAGCGAAATCTTTAGCGCCACATATGCTCGCACGCTTAGCACAACAGACTGGACTATATTTTATTATTTCATGTTGTTGCCAATTGTAAGGCCAGCATTGAATAAATCCTATTCTATTCTATTATTTTAGAATTAAACTACGAAATCCTGCATCACGAAATTAGAGTTCTGTCATCTCTCGGGCAGTTGCCCGAATCAGACAAAACATTCACGTGATTGGAGGATCCTCCCTTTTTAACGGAGGTACAGATACCGGCAAGGATCTTGAGCGCCGACTTCTACATTTCTACTTGCGTAGAAGCACGCAAAAGTGAAATATCGGGTCTCTTTAGTGGTATGAAAGGAGATGCGGGGGCGGGGAGTGCAATCCTTGTACAGTGATTGGCTCGCCGATGTTGTACGATGTGCAAAGCGATCCCCACTCTTTCGCAGAGCGCTCAAGATTCGTGATGCTATTTGTATGTGGGCCTTTACACTCTATACCGCATACCTCTAGAAATGTATGCTTGAATCATAAAAAAAATCTATTTTATTAAAATGTTCAGCATTTGCATTCGCAATATCAAATCAAATGATAAGTCGAGTAGAACAGTTAATGTGTGCTCTCGTGGTTGCAAACTCACTGATCTGACTGATGCGGCCACAAAGCGGTGACTGCATTCGAATTATTATTATTATCAATGCGGCTTTAATGTTGGAAATAGAGATTGTGGTTCTGAATGTAGGATTACGGATGTTAAATAATAAAAGAAGGCATGATTTTAAAAGATAAAATTTGATGACACGGTGATCAATGATGGCCCAGTTGTAACGGCCCCGACTTACGAGTGGTTCGTCGCGAGTTCAAACCCAGCTAGGCGCCTTACTTTGTGTAATTTATTTCATAACCACTGCTCTTAAAACGGTGAAGGAAACATCGTGAGGAAACCGGGGTGTCCAAGAACCAAAAATTCGAAGACGTGACATCCACCAACCCGCTTTTCTGTAGCACACCGTCCGACCGTCCGGTAACCGTCCGAACCGAGCCCAAGTCGTCGACGGCGCGTACTGTTCCACGCGCGCCTCAAGGAGAAGTCAGCAAACCATAGGGCCCCAGTAGGCTTCGACCCTGTTGGGGCCTGGGCAAGGGTTTGCTTCTGAAAGGAAGACTCGGCCCTGGTTTGAAAGGCAACGAAGCAACAGGTAGAGAATGCCTAAAGCCGCCTTTGCACTTTTGTGTTGCATGAAGTTTTATTAAATAAATTAATTAATTAAGCCTATCCTGGTAAATTGGTATTTAAAACTCGAAAACCTTTAAAAAACTCAAGGAATGTATAGATTCAAAAGCTCTTCTCAAAAAGCTGTGTTTTTGACAGCTCTAAATATGATAAATGCGAACAACGATCCGCTTTTAGCGCGCACACCTTATTTTCGTGATTCCGTCGTTAATTTCACTGTTTTATCACTAGTATTTGTAGTTAGCTTGCATCTGTTAATACGGAAGAATTGGCGAGGACTAAAGCTTTTGTGGATATAAAGATGAATTAGTTTATTTATATTTGTCACTAGCTGTTACCCGTGTCTTCAATTTCTCTACCTTTCTCTTTTATACCATTGCCCCAATAGCAATCGGTATAAAAAATAGTTTTCCATTCCGGAGATGCCTCCTTTCCCACAGAAGTCCTTTTCCCGCGGGAAAATAAAAGTAGCTTAAGATACTCATTATAACATTAGCTATATATATCTCAGTGAGCGTTTCAAAGACGTATTCCATTGTTTGAAATTATTGGTCGATTTTCAGTCTGCTGTTAAGTAATAGAACTAAATCACATCAGCCCATCTTTTTAACGTTAGCCATCATTCACCGTTTACTATCCGAAAAACGAGTAAATCAGCTTGGTTGGGAAACTCTTTAAAACGTAAAAACTAAAAATATTCTAGCAGGAATAACAATGTATCTTACCACGACAGATTTTCAACTCTTTTCTGTACAAAAATCAAATAATTCCAAATTCAACGATTCATACTGCGCTAGCAATGGCGTGATGTTTTTTTCGTCAATCTGCCGGCTGATATGACGCAATAACCAACATTTGTATTTATGTAGTATCAGAACATAATCGAGATTCTCCCAATGGGGGAGATTGGGGTAACAAGGGGGAGTGTATGGCGATAACATCCGTGTTAACAACACTTGTGAATGATGCAATAAATGAAAATGGGGACGTGATTGGTAGGCAGTTATTTTTTTTTGCTTTTCAATATGTGAGGGATTTTGACGCTATGACTTTTTTATTATGAAGAAATTTAAGAGAAATGAATTCTCAAAAACTGATTTACGAGTATTTTAAAGTAGAATTAATTATGTTACTCGTACATTGCTCGCAGAACAGATGGTTGATAGAGCCGAATTTTTCTGGAGGGGCGACCGCTTACTAAAAGACGCAGTATTGGAAGACGGTGGACCGCTAACCTGGTGACGGTCACGGCATTGTGATGGATATGAGACGCACAAGACCGTTCGTTTAGAATAGAATAGAATAGAATAGAATAGAATAGAATAGAATAGAATAGAATAGAATAGAATAGAATAGAATAGAATAGAATAGAATAGAATAGAATAGAATAGAATAGAATAGAATAGAATAGAATAGAATAGAATAGAATAGAATAGAATAGAATAGAATAGAATAGAATAGAATAGAATAGAATAGAATAGAATAGAATAGAATAGAATAGAATAGAATAGAATAGAATAGAATAGAATAGAATAGAATTTATTCGATGCAGGCAATACAATACAATGCAATTGGCAACAACAACACAAAAAAAGTACAGGTTTACAATATAGTTGCGCTGAGCGTGCCCGAACCGAAAGGGTCGCCAACTCAGCAATTGCTGGGCGACAGACACCCAGCGCTGATTTTCAGCTGGCACCCCGCAGTGACGCACGGATGATGGTAAATAAATATATCATTACAAATAAACCTATATAAAAATAACCCTTACTTAAATTAAAAAATTGATACAAGTGTATTGTGTGTGATAATTTTGCTTACTTTTGTTTACTAGTACCTATATAACAAGCTATGATAACGTGGCTATTTGAAACGCCCAGCCGGCCGCAGGAGACACTTTGGGTATAATGAGCAGCAGGGAAATTCCTGACCACCGCAGACGCAAGCACAGTGAGTAATGGGAAGCTCACCGTCCAATAAGGACGAGGCTCTGGTCGGCGGCGTGTTATTTTCCACGCGTGAAAAAGTCACCACAGCCTTGAAAGGCAAGGATAACTGAAAAGTCTGACAACCTCGCTCTACCTAGAGCGGGAGAGGTAATTTGCTGATTACCCACCCCAAAACACAGCTATGACAACGGACAACGCGTTTTTATAGAAATCGATTTTACATTGTTGCGACTGTTTGTGACCCTTTAAAGGCAGGCTGGGTTATACCTGACAGGTTTACCTGCACTGTTATACCTGTCAGGTAAGCTTGGGTGGAAACCTGCACAGTTGTGCAACGTTCAAGCTCCAGTTTACCTATGTAACTCAACTTTACAGGCAAACCTGTCAGGTATACCCTAGCGTGTATGGCTTCCTAGGACTCAGTACAAAACGTTCTGTTTTCTCATTTGTTTGTTATATTTATTCAGTTTCTATGTTTTATTTAGCATCTCCCTTAAAAGAAAAACTTTTAACTTCATTTACAGAACTGTTAAAAGTTCATGTTATCCTTAAGCTCACATGTTTCCAAGGAAAACATCCCTTCCTTCCTTTTTCCGAAACGTTAACAATGCGATAAGCACGGTCGTTCGACAGTCAATTCTAAGAACTCACTACAAACCGAACAATACCAAAAGCGTTACCTTGCCGAGAGCCACCCGTCAAAGTGTTAAGCACAATATTTTTTCCGGACAGCCCCGTCCGGTTTGTCTTCCGTATTCAATTTGTCAATGTTCTTCGCCCACATTGCTGAGATAAATGGTCACTGATTTTCGTATATATTTTTGTTCGAATTTGTTACTGAATACTGAACTGAAAGCTTGGCTTTAGCTAGTGGATTTAAGGAGTACCATACAGTAAAAATTTACATACCCAACTTTTAGGTTCCCACTTTTGAAACACAAGCTCCCTCTCTGCGTAAGGAAATGGGCCGTCATTTATTTATTATTTATTTAATCAATTAATTACAACGGTTAAACAACTAATTACAGTAACTAAACAAAAAGTTTTAAGTTATAAACGACATGTACTTTCATCAATTCCTCTCACAGTACTTCTGACATACCAATAAAATCATCTTGCATTCATCCGCAAACAGATCGTTTGTTGGATAAGAATCCAAGAGATCATTTAGTGCATCCAAAGTGCGAGGTATTGGAGACTGCGCACGGGCAACAGTGCGACATTGAGGCACAGCAAACATTCACAAAGAAACGCGCTAGCACAGTAAGCAGATCAGGCGCGTCAATAGTGCCACGAAGCGTCTTGCAGGCTATGGTGAGCTGATCTCGCGCTCGTCTTACCTCTAGTGAGTTATATCCGAGGCAACCCAATAGAAATTTTGTCGGATAGACGTATGGGTAATAGCCGTGCTTCCGCTTGTACAGGAACCTAAGGTCATAATATCAGTTTTCTCTGAATGTTTTCATAGAGGCTATCAGCGGCGGGGACCACTCGCGTTCAGCTCTGGTTCAGGCCATGGTCTGGAGCGAGATGGAATGCAAACACGGGACAAGGGCAGGAAGATGATGATGATGATGATGATGATGGTAAGGCTTCAAGCATAAAATTATTCACAACTCTAACACATATCGTGAAAGAATAATAAAACAGAAACGAAGTCGGATACGTGTATCAGGTAATATTCAGTTATTCTTCAGAACAATGTTATAAAAATTTCTCTTCGACCCGGAGGGAGTGAACTTATGATTATCTACAAAGTTTGAGGCGTCGGATGTTTTATTTGAATGGTACCATTTTTTATACGTAATGGTCTGAATAAGATTCTACTTAATGTAGATTGAATTTACTCTGTTTCTTATACAAAAACATCGATAATAGCTTGTATAGAAAGAAAGACACACAAGGTTTTTTTTTACAGGTTGCATTTTGGAGAGTGTGCGCGGGAATTGCATGACTTGATTCCGCCATCTCCTTTCTACCATCGGACAACCTGACGTACCTCGGATTATCCACCCTTACGTTGTTGAAACTTCAACGGTCCGGACTAAGCGTTTCGCTTCGACATTTATACCGCGTACATCGAAGGACTGGAACAATTTACCTGCTGCGGTCTTCCCGTCCAAATATAATTTAGTTGTCTTCAAGGCTAGAGTGAATAGGCTCTTAATAAACTAGTGCGCCTCTATAAGCACTTATAAAACACCAGAAGTTAGCGCACGGTTTCAATTGAACGTAAATAAACGAGCCTGGTATTATTTTAAAACTGTGTAATTCAGCTCTTAGAATAGGTATCAATATGACCAAGGTTCCCAGGTTTAGTTGGGACCTATTTAGCATTAGCATTAACAGCCTTTTTAATATTCCTTTTTAATATTGAGAGGTAATGGGCCGTAATCCACCACGCGGGCCCAGTGCGGGTTGGTGATTTTCACATGTCTTCGAATTTTTGGTTCTAGGACATGCCGGTTTCCTCACGATGTTTTCCTTCACCGTTTTGAGAGCAGTGGTGATGAAATAACACAAAGCTATGCGCCTGGCTGGGTTTGAACCCGCGACCTAAAAGTTGGGGCCGTTACCACTCGGCCACAATTGCTCTGCACAGTTGGGACCTATAATAAATGTTAAACCAGAAGCCGTCAAAAACTACACAACACAGTCATAATCATCATCATATCAGCCGAAAGACGTCTACTGCTGTATAAGAGCCTTTCCCACTATTACTGGCATCCATCAGATCCTCACCAGGTCGTCGGTTAACCTTGTGGGAATCCTTTCAACGCTGCTCTTTCGGTATGTGGCCGCAACTTTACGATTGATTTCCTTGTACGCCGACATGAGTCGCTGATGTCGGTCGAGCGTACCGTCGGTCGCATATTACAAGGAAAAGTAGCAATAAGTCTGTGGCGTCCGTCAGCGTTGCTGTACGATGGCCCATAGAACATTGTGTTATTCGTACGCTCTACCAACGTCAGAGACCGATGTCAATGTAGAAGGAAATCAAGCCCTGGAATCACGTCCTGCGTGCAATGTGCCCTGCTCACTGCCACTTAAGTTTGACCATTCTGCGGGCTATGTCCATAACCGTGGTTCTCCTGTGGATATCTTCATGTCTGATCTGATCACGCAAGGAAACTCCGTGTATAATCCTGCCACATAGCCACAACACAGTATGGTCCAAAATACTCTATGCATCCATAAATTTATAAACCCAAAATACCCACACCGAAGAGCAGTGGTAGCCGAGTGGTAAAGGCCCTGACTTACGAGTTGTAGGTCGCGAGTTCAAACCCAGTCAGGCGCATTGCTTTGTGTAATTTATTTCATCACCACTGCTCTCAAAACGGTGAAAGAAAACATCGTGAGGAAACCGGCATGTCCTAGAACTAAAAATCCTACCCGCTTACAGCCGATTACAGTCCAAACAGTGGGAACATTATAAGGCCGACTATACTATACTATAACCACACAGAGTGTGCGTATGTTGGGCTGATGTCCACCACTCTACGTCCTAAGTGGGTGTTTTACGTAGGATTTGGATCATCTGATCCACCCCTGCTCCTCAGGGAAAGTCACTAGCCCCCACACTTACTGAGTCCATAGGGTGTACCAAATGGTCTCATTTTGTCTGATCAAATCACTTTTATTGCTTATGAAAAACACATAACTTCTACATCACCTTACCAAACCTTTAACATCTAATTAGTCTCAGATTCCTATCTCCAACCAGCCTAGGAATAAAAGAAAAACACCCTTATCATCCCGTTAGCACCCACATTTATACAGCCAAGCCATTCAGAGCTGGGACAAATTACTGTCTGTTAATTATGTTCCCTCTCAAATCAGTTAGTACAATGTACTCTTCTATTTATTCAAGACCCAACCCTTTTGTTTGGAGGAAAGAAACCATTTCTTTCTTTTTATTAATGTCACGAGCTTTTGTTAATGTTTTGGTTGGTGTTTCAGGATTTTTTTTGTGATGGAGGGAAGGTTCAGAAGTATATTCAGGATTTTTTTAAATGTTTTTACTAAATGAATAAATATTTACAAAACAAGAGAGCAGTGGTGGCCGAGAGAGCAGTGGTGGCCGAGCGGTAACGGCCCCGACTTACGAGTTGTAGGTGACAGGTTCAAACTCAGCCAGGTGTATTACTTTTTGTAATTTATTTCATCACCACTGCTCTCAAAACGGTGAAGGAAAACATCGTGAGGAAACCGGCATGTCCTAGAACCAAAAATTCGAAGACATGTGACATTCACTAATCCGCACTGGGCCAGCGTGGTGGATTACGGCCCATTCCCTCTCCTAGATAAAGGAGGTCTGAGTCTCAGCAGTGGGAATATTAAAAGGCTGATTATGCTATTATAAAACAAACAGTAGAGTTTTACGCACGCGTTAATTAAACCGTAAGGGTCTAAAAGGGACGATGTCTGTTAGAGCTACAGGAAATTTCTGAAAAGGAAACTCGCGGTTCAAGAACGCAAAGGGAGACTGAAGAATACAGGTATGATTTAAGAAAGTAAAAATTGGATATCCCTTTAGTCCTCCCGATCTACCCGAGAGCGGGAGAAGTCATTGGATGATTTTGAGGAGGAGTGGCAGGCGGTCGCCTCCTTCTGCGAAGCAGTAATGATAGCAAAGGAGGCGGCCGCACGCGCGTGAAAACGGCCCTCACGACCCAGCCGCCGGGATCCCGATCCCGATTTCCAGCCACCGTAGGTGCTGGCTTGCGGGCGGCTAGCAATGGGTAGCTCGCCGTCCGACCGTCCGGTAACCGTCTGGACCGAGACCAAGTTGTCGACGGCGCGTAGTGTTCCACGCGCGCCTCAAGGAGATGTCAGCAAAACCGTAGGGGCCCAGCAGGGTCGAAGCCTACTGGGGCCATGGGGAATGCGAAAGAGAACCCCGGGCCCCTAAGACGATGGAAAAGAAGGAATAGGAGTGGGTTTTTAGTCAGCAAAAGTCTGACAAGCGGGGGGTGTCATTAAATGATTTTCACACAGAAAAAACAAACTTGGATGATTCCTACTTTAGAAAAAATCAAAAACAATAGCCAACTAGGGCTCTAGTGAATTTCTAATGGCAATGGTATAAGCATAGCAAAGCATAAATTAATCTACCTTGTAATGTTCCCACTGCAGGGACTCAGAACTTCTCTCTAGGAGAGGGAAGGGGCCGTAATCCAACACGCGAGTCTAGTGCGGGTTAGTGACTGTCACATGTCTTCGATTTCTTGGTTCAAGGACAAACCGCTTTCCTCACGATGTTTTACTTAACCATTTTGGTTAATGGAAATGCTAGTTTCCTCACGCAGGTTGCTTTCACGGGTTTGAGAGATAAATTAGTTAATCAGGAGTGATGAAATAAATTACACAAAGTGAAGCACCTGCCTGGGTTTGAAACTACGACGTAGGTACTTGTATGACTCCTAACTCGTGGCCATTACAATTGGGTCACCACTATTCTAGATTACTGACGGTTAGGTTACTTAGACTTTACGAGTATGTAGTAGTTGAGGTTATCCAATTTCTATGCAAAAAACTGAGCAAGTGCGAGTCGGACTCGCGCACTGAGGGTTCCGTACAAACTTACTTATGAAAACAGTTCGATTCCCGAATTGAGTTACGAAAATTTACCTAATCATAATTGAATAAAAGAAGAAGAAAAAAAACTGCCTGGTGTTTTATATTATTTAAACTAGTGTTTGACTGCGATCCCACCTGATTGTAAGCAGTGATGCAATCGATAATGGTGAGGCGCACTAATTTAGTTTGGAAGGTGTAAAGTCCGCATTTGTGGCTGTGGAATGTGGCCCATATGCGGTTATACTTGGGGGAGGCCTATGTCCAACAGTGGACGTCTTTCGTCTGAAATGATGATGGTATATGTCCCGCAAACCGTTCCAACGACTGTAAACTTTTATTTTTTTGAGAGTTAACAAATAGCTTCTCCTATTCTGGGTGGAATGTCAGATTTTTGCTGACTAGTTATTTATTTATTAACTTCATGTACAGTAGTGGTACAAAGGCGTACTTAATGCAACAAAGCATGTTTATTATTATTTATTATTAATGTCAGATACATCCATATTATGTTAGTAGTATTTAAAACTATGTTTTTAACATTGCTCATTAAAATAGATAGAATAAAATAAAATAAATTCATATACCTACAAGTGTGCCCGCTTTCCGCTGCACCAGCTCTGCAGCTGTGCAAACGAGTCCAGTGCCTCAGGAAAGGGCAATCCACCTTCAAAATGCTGTTGATCTTCCCCGAATCCTTCGTATCAGGGATGCTGTTATCTTTCACATAATAGCTTGAAAGCTATCTATATGTGCTTCAGCAAACACACCCGATGTGCTACAGAACCGCGGGAGCCCCAACAGCACCCTGAAGGCGTTATTATACCGCTGCACAAGACATGCGTCATTTGCTATGCTGTCCATCCTGCACAGCCACCTGCAGTTTTCAGGATCTATACGAGGCCAATAACAGAGCCGTAGAGGTTGTCAAATACTGGTCAGATAAAATGTAGTTAGAGTACATCGACACGAAAAGAAGAAGAAGAAGTTATTATACTGAATGCGAAGGACGTTGTAGGCCCTCTGCGTATGTCTAACCCACAGGCTGCACGTGTAGAATGGCGCATAACGCCTTGAACAGAGTGAGTTTCACTTCTCTATATTTACTATAATTCATCCGTTTTCTTTCAGTTACCTTATGCGTTCCACGTCCGCGGTGTCTCTTTAGAACAATCCCTTGACCCTAACAGGCATCAGCCTAAGCGTCCCCAGAATTGTTTAAACCGGATCTTCTTTATTTTCTTCATTGTATTGTGTGACTAAAAGTTTTATTGTGCTGTATTGCTTTCCAGTAAGTGAGTTTGTACAATGGCTGGCTTATAGCCAGTCGTTTTGTCAGATGTTCTGTTACATCTAGGGAAGGTTTTAATGAATCTGTGTTGTTTATGTGATATTGTGGCGGACTGTGCCAAGAGTCTGGTTGTTCGTCATTTATCTTCGTCTCATCTGTGTTGAGACCAACTTCCGTATTCAAGAAAGTGTATCGCTTATTCTAGCAGCATGACTCTTAGCTATTTTGTTTTCGGCGTTGAATAAGTACAGCACTTAGTTAGTGAATTTGTAGTGTCAACGCTATATATGATCCTGTTTGCTTTTTATAGTTTTTTTTTTTTTTGAGTTTCAGACTTACTGATTAAAACCCTCCCGTGTTCCACCAGTTGTCTTTTGCAGTCCCGTATCATGTAGCCTGTTCTTTGTATCTTACTTCGGAAAAGGGAAAGTTTTAAGTAAGCTACTTGTTACTCAGAGCAATGAAAGTTCCTGTCGGCGAAATGTCCATAGGTGAAAGATTCTGCTGGAGAAACAGAAAAAAACGAATCGCGGAAAAAACTCTCTGCAATAGAGCGAGAAAAGTCATTAGATTATTTAACATTAAAAATAAAACGCATATTATGTTACAAGAAACTAGTAATCTGTAGAAATGTGTATTTTTTGTAATATTGCATGTCTTAAGATTGACAGCGAATTCTCCAAAGACGAAAAGATCTGTAATTAAAAGAGTTACAGGCTTATTATTGTGTCCGTTAAACATTCGGTAGCTGAAAAACCCTGTCGGCGAAAGTGTCGACAATGAAAGTTCCTGTCGGCGAAATGTCCATAGGTGAAAGATTCTGCTGGGGAAACGAAAATTAATGAATCGTCCTGTCGATGACCAGTCCCAATGACGAATCGAACTTAGGAGAAAGGTTGAGGAATCAAACAAAACATAGACGTCTTCAGAAATTATGCTATTGTTGTGGTATTAACATTCTAAATCAAATTTAAAAAAAATCATCAAATCAAAAAAGTGTTTATTAATAATCTCCACAAATTACACTTCAAACATCCAATATGTTATTTGGCAGTTAAAACATAAAAACTTAAATAGATGAATTTGTAATTTGTAGGAGATCTGGAGTCTAAACTAAGCCTAAGCCTGTATCTTAGAACTCCAGGCCCCCATCATCAAAAACTTAAATATTAGACCCATGCTTTGTGCAAATATCAAGTTGTCGTTCGAAATTCCGGATTACTTATTATTTTGATAGTAACTTCTTACTAAATCCATTTTACCCCTTTTATGAGGAGGGTAATCTTGACTTCTTTTACTTACTAAAACCCCAAGTGTGTCCTTCAGATGCCCTTTGCGTCCTAGGGCCTCGGCCCTCCAGCCCCCCTAGCCAAGTTACAATCGTATTGTTCGCGCTGAACGCTTCGAGTAGGCCACGCCTCCGATTCCTTTGTTCTGACGTCATCTCAACGCTCAATCACGTGGTCAGGACAAAGGAATCGGAGGCGTGGCCTACTCGAGGCGTTCGGCGCGAACAATACGATTATAACTTGGCTAGGGGGGCTGAGCTCCTATGGTCTTGTTGACAACTCTATGAGGCGCGCGTGGTACATTACGTACCGTCGACGACTCATGCTCAGTTTATACTGGACGGCCGGACGGCGAGCCAATCCAGTTCTACACCCAATTTATGTTAACAAAATACTGTTTTAATCTCCTTCTCATTAAATGAATTCAAATTTAGAACGCCAGGGTATTTCAACCAGCGGCCATCTTTTGACAAACGATCGAAATTAACCGGCTCCAATGTCCTTCTAAAGGTACAATTACTTTGTTTTGATAGTAGATGGCTTCTTTTATTAGATTTTAATTTGTCTCTCATTCTTTTTATAGTTTTCTGATTGTTATCTCACCGTTAAGATGACAATGGAGTCGTAATGGTTGCCTAAATTTGAACAATTTCACTTTTGGGGCATTATAATAATAATAATTTATTAATAAGACTACATTTGGTCCACAATATCTGTTAGTAATTTTTATTAATATGTTAAGTTCATCATCAAATCATCATTATGTGTACCTAAAGTTTTTAACATTATAGAGGCGTGAAAACAGAATTGATAATAACGTAATTATTGATTTATACTGATTTATTATTATTATTATTCTTTAACTTATTGACTTTTGATTTTATGTTTTGACTTATAACACTTTGCATCGTGTTTTATCTGGCAGCTTGAGATGACGACTGTCTCTCTGTAGACGGTGTCGGGTGGGTCGGTCATAGTGCATTTTTTTTTGTGAGTGGCCTTACGCAGTTCAACCTGTGAGGTGGTCGTCTGATTAACCGGACTAGCCTGTGGTGGCTTTAGAAAACTTAAAAACTAAGCGACTATACGCTAAGGTACGGACCTCGGCATAGGGCGTCGCTGAGGAGAACAGAAAGGAACGTGCTGAATCGAACAAGAATTATTATTATTTTGAGAATTCAAGTCTACAGGCTCAACGGCGTGGGCTGGCACGAGGAAGAGGTGTGGTAGGGTATTATAGTGCAGGTAGCCTAATTCAATTAATAGGATAGTCCGCCGCGGTTCGCCACATTCAATGTACTTATCTACAGTAATTTACTTTTTACGACGATTCGGAAATAGACATGATATCAGTTTTGTACGAAATACTTTAGGGTCAATTAAAAAAAAATTTTTAATGCCAGTGCTCGTGAATATTGTTTTGCATTGAATATTTTTTATTGTTTTTAAAAATTATTTATGATTACTTTTTAACTAGTTTTAATCATTTATATTTTTTGTGTGTTCTTATGGTCTGCACTGAGGATATTATAAAACTGGCTCAAGCCCACGCTCATTTAAAGACTGTATAGTAAACATATAATGGTCAAATCACATGAGAACCACGCAGATCAGTGTCTGAGGAGGTTTTTGAAAAAAAAAAATTGATTTGAGGCATCCAGTCAGTGCAAGTATTTACACATACTACAATCATTGCAAGTACCTATTATAAATACAAAAAGAAACACGAATTATAAAAAAAAAAAACGTGAATACAAAAATAAATCTGCTTTCCCCTATATTTGGCTGAGTTACGTGAGCAAAGCAGTCTTAAAACAGCTATTTTAAAAAAAAAAAACACATTACAATGGTTGACTCTTGACTTGTGGGCATCACTTCTTAAATTGTCAAATATGTCTATTTTGCTTTTAACCGTCATTTAACCAGTTACCTTTAAATAAATAAGCCTTTAGACAATGAGATTTGAAACCCCCATTATAAAAAGCACGAACCACTTTCAAAGAAAATCCATATTGATAGCGACTACACACGTCAGATAACAAAAGCATTGGCATCCTCGCTCCATGTTTCGATGAAAAACTTCCAAATCCTTCCGCCTACCAGCTTCTGTGGAACTTCACTTATACACCACTCTTCACTCCCCTTTATCACAACGCCATAACGTCTAAAGTCCCATAGCACGCTACCTTTACAGACAAAAATGTTTCTCATAACTTCAGTCAATTTATTTCCAATCTTGAATCAGTGGTGTACGGTTAAAAATGGGTTGTGCTATTTGAACCATTCGAGAGACTTATCTTTGAACTCTTAACAAAATGGGCGTTCGTTGTGAAGCATGTACTGAAACCAAACTATTAAAACGACTAAGGCAGAGGAAAATCTATTTTTATCGTAGAAGCTTTGAAACACAACGTAAGGCTATTTTGTGGTCAACGATAGAAGGTGAATAGGATCCCTGGCTTTGCGCTTATCCACTTTGTGGAAACAATCTTGATACTTTGTTTGTCTTAATAGCTTTCTATTTCCTATCCTCTGTAATTCCTACAAAAGCACCAGCCTGTACTACGGTTTTGTGCCGGATTCATGGCCCTTTAACCTATAAAAGGCGTAACTCCAAAATTCATAGGTACTTTTGGTGATGAGCAAAAAACTATAAAGTTTTACGATCACGTTTTTAGAGCTTTAAGAAAATGTTGGTTGGCTCTAATAAATTTTTAAATGTATTTACCAATCAAAATAAGTGGGCGTGGTAAATTGCTTGCAGGAGAGATGGTCGATGGAGCAGCCAAAAAGTTCTGAAGTGGTGATCGCATACCGAAACACGCAGCGTTGAAAGGCCTCCCCCACGTAACAGTGAACGGTCCTCGCATCCATCGGATTCCCGCAAGACTTTCGGTCACACAGACACACGCACACACACATACACACACTTCACAGACACACACACACACACACACACACACACCGGACAGACACTCATCTTTAAGATTAGAGAAGATAATTTTAAATTAATTGAACTGTAAATAAACAAATTTGGCACCCAATTTAGATTTCAAGAAAACACCTAAATAAAATCTTTCAATCAATTGAATGCTAATCAAGACGTGTACAAAGAATCTAATTACCAGTGAAGCACAATTTATTAGTTAAAACGCCCTTCACGGCCTCCTCGGCAATCAAGACAATAACCTCTTTATACGAACCATCAAACAAGAATTAGGCACTTAATTCACCTAGCGAAGCCAGTTCAGAATTAATTAAAGCTATTCAATTTATATTAGCGAGACATACCTGTAATGGGTTGTAATTATCGCTGTTGTATCGCGGGTTAATTTTGATAAGGTTGATTAGAAATTTGGAAATTCTCTTAAACAGATCACGAGAAACTATCCAAGACATGTGAGAAATTTCTTGATTTTGAGAGAGAATCTTCAAAGTTATTTCCTCCTGATCCTAGCATAGGATAGTCGGCCTTATAATGTTCCCACTTTTGGGACTCAGGCCTCCTCTCTAGAAGAGGTAATAGGCCATGATCCACCACGCGGGCCCAGTGCGGGTTGGTGAATGTCACATGTCTTCGAATTTTTGGTTCTAGGACATGCCGGTTTCCTCACGACGTTTTCCTTCACCGTTTCACCCACCCGTTCACGTTTCGTTTTACGTTATGACCACTGCTCTCAAGCAGTGGTCATGAAATAATTACACAAAGTAATGCACCTGGCTGGGTTTGAACCTGCGACCTACAGCTCGTAAGTCGGGACCGTTACCATTCGGATCCTAATCCTGCAATCTATAAATTCAACATGGAGTAGGAAATTAAATAGGTAATTTGATCGCGCATGAGTAATGATGGTTAAGGCTCGTGCTTTAACCACCCGGCCACTTATGCGTAGGGTTCCACTCAACCCAACCATGAGTTGTGCGTGTCAAAACAATTTGTCTGCTGCAGTATTCCCGTACAATAATAATTTAAGTGTCTAGACGTGAGAGTGAATAGGCTGTTAATAAACTAGCGCACCCCACCATCAACGATTGCATCACTGAGCTTACCATCAGATGGGATCGCAGTCAAGCACTGGTTTATATAAAATAATACAATAATAAAAAATAAATAAATAAAAAAAACGGGGCACGTACCGCACGTACGTACGTAGTACCAATGTGAATTTTTAATTCAAATCTACTATCCTAAGTTTATCTAGGGCATTACTGGTTGGTCCCAGTTGTCATTCGTAGAACGTTGACAGTTATTACAGGTAGTCAGACACCAGAAAGTTGAACATCCAAGGAGTATCGTGTTGCCCAGTAACTGGGTTGTGAAAGTCTGGAGACTGGTGCTAGATTTTCTGACTTCTGACTATCCGTAATGACGGTCAAAGATTTATTAAATGATATTTATTTTGTAAATAAGTTTCATTAACCTGTGTATGTGTGTGTGTGTTTATGCCAATTGATATTTTTTAGTTTATTTAACTCGATTGGGTGCAAATAAAATATTCGGGATGCTTCTGAGAAATTAAAAATAAATATAATAACACTTTGCAACACCCATAAAACTAATCTAGGACCACTAATCTAGGACCTCCATTAAAAAGACAAGCTTTTAATTTTGATGTATTTTGATTTTGTATTATTAATAATTGAATTAGCTAGTAATTTAACCACTATTATGCCTGTAGGTACTGTAGTTTTTATGCGAAATTAACGTTGCTGCACTATTAACCAAAAAATATTCTTAACAAATAAGTAAGGACATATTAAACGAGGTTCTTATTGAAAATCTTGATCGGAATGCAAGTCGAACCGTGTCATTTTGCCAATGTTCCGCCGAAGTGAAGTGCGCCATGAGAGCTTGTCAGCTCTTTTGTGAGCTTTTGAAAAGCTATACAGCCTGAAATTGCTACTAGAGAGAATATTTTTAGTTTAATGTACAAGGAGAAAAAAAATTGGTTATTGGGTTTAGGGGCTTTTTTCGCATATGAGTACTGGGGGAATAATATTAAGAGTAAGTAATAGTATCTCAGTAGTAGCAAAGGAATCATTTTACGCCCATCTCGTTTCACTATCCGGCCACCGTAGGCGCGGGATTGCGGACGGCAAGCAATGGGTAGCTCACCGTCCGAACATCCGGTAACCGTCCTGACCGAGCCCAAGTCGTCGACGGCGCGTACTGTTCCACGCGCGCCTCAAGGATAGGTCAGCAAACCGTAGGGGCCCAGCAGGGTCGAAGCCTACTGGGGCCAAAGGACTGTTTCAGAAAGGAAAATTCGGTCCTGGTATGAAAGGCAACGAAGGAACAGGAGCGGGTTTTTAGTAAGAAAAAATCTGATATACCCTCTGGCTCCGCCCAAGGGCGGGAGATACCAAGGCCGAGTCTTTCTTTCAGAACCAGACCGTTGGCCCCAGTAGGCTTCGAATTTGCGGCCCCTACAATCTTTCTTCCCTATCTTTCTCTCCTCTTATCTACAAACATCTACCGATTAAAGCTATGTCAACAGTACCATTTAATCCACAATAGAAGTATAATAATTACCTGCAGCCTCTCAAAGAATCTCTAGGCTATATTAATTGTGCTCTCCTCAACTTCGAGTTGAGTGCGCTCAACACGATCGAGCGTGTTCCGGCTCTTACATCACTTGTGACTTGAAGAGATGTAACTTATAATATGTGTAGTTAGTGGCTTCTTGGTATGTTTAAAATGTGTTGTTTTGGATTTTAGTAGTATTCTTTCTTATGCGAAGTTTTTAGGGTTCCGTACCTCAGTTGGCAAAAATGGAACCCTTATAGGATTACTTTGTTGTCCGTCTATCGAGACTCATTTCTCAGGAACGCATGGAGATATTATGGCGATATTAATATCAAATACTCAAGTCTGGTACTCTGTAGAGCAGTAAAACTTATAAATCAACGCATTCTAAAGATATGGCCGTTTAGGCGCATAGCTAAGGAGTGGAATTCCTTGCCGGGGTCTGTGTCTCCTGATGGCTAAAACCCGGGAATCTTTAAGTCAAGAGTGAATAGGTTACTTCTAGGTAAGCGCGCTCCATCGTCGACCGCATCGTCGCTTTCCATCAAGTGAGATAGCGGTCAAGCGTCCCTAAACCTATCAGGAATAAAAAAAAAATATTTTGATAGTCGCAAGGAAATCCAAACCTATAGGGTATTTTTCGTTGAGGTAGTGTCCTGAAATTTAGCGAGGAGCAAGGTCTTGAAGCAAAAGTAGGTAAAGAAAATAAGAAAATATCTCAATACTGTTTTGAGGGCATAAACTCGCGCTTATTACATAAAAACAAAAAAAAATGTTTTTTTTTTTCGATTCGGGTTTATTGTTTATTGGTGCTTGAGTTATACAACAGAAGTGACTGATCAACCCGTTTGTAGTATTCCCATTTGATTACAATTTAGTAAAATTAAGTGAAAGTTTGGACTCATAGCTTTCACTTAATCTTTACTATATCGGACCCTGGGACGAAGGCAACGAAGGAACAGGAGTGGGTTTTTAGTCAGTAAAAGTCTGACACTATCTGGGAGCTCCGCCCAATAGCGCGATTTGTCATAAGATGATTTCCTACCTAGAAAAAAAAACTATATTTCAGTTTAAAAAAATCATATCATATCAAATGGTGGCATTTTGGTAAGATGTTACGATTGCACTACAAAGTTCATTTTATATTGTTTACATGTTAATATCATTATAATGTGTTATTGTAAACATAATAAGTTAACGTAAATAATTTCCAAAAACTTTATATTTAAGGAAAGTTACCAAAATAAAATGCGAATCAATCGATCATTTAATATTATTTCGGAAATGTTTATCTTAAAAACTCAGTAAATGATTGAGATCATCAATCAAAAACCTTTTAATAATGACGTGGTACGATCTAGTTTTATTTTACTTTTGTCGGGAATTCTATGTTAGTTTAACATTAAGTTTTTGGCAAAAATTTAATAGAATTTCTGCTAAGACAATACTTTATCAACATGATTAAGTATTCTAAATAGCATAGCATAGCATAATCAGCCTTTTAATGTTCCATGTTCTGGGACTCAGGCCTCCTCTCTAGGAGAGGGCAGGGGCCGTAATCCACCACGCGAGCCCAGTGCAGATTGGTGAATGTCACATTTCTTCGAATTTTTGGTTCTAGGACACGCCGGTTTCCTCACGATGTTTTTTTTTTCACCGTTTTGAGAGCAGTGGTGATGAAGTTAAATTACACAAAGTAATGCGCCTGGGTTTAAACCCGCGACCTACAACTCGTAAGTCGGGGCCGTTCTTACTCGGCCATCACTGCTCTCCTCTTTGTTTTACCTAAATTTAATGTAAATGGAAGCTGCATTACTTATTTATTTTATCATTCTATGTGTACACTGAAGCTCGACATTACTGTAGTGCGACATGAAGATTTTTAAAAAAAGTTCGAACACAAGAATCAAACACGTTTTTTTCAATTTTTAAGTATGACCCACAACCGTTAATCGTACATCCATTTGTCGAGCTCACGCAGTACACTTGAAATTCTTTGTTTGATGCAAAGCTCTTTCAGAATGGAAACGTTAGTGCAGTGAGCAGTCTATTTTCTGACTGTTTCGTGCACATGGCCACGCAGTTCAGCAAAAATTAAGTGAAAGCTATGAGTTCAAGCTTTAACTTAATTTTACTAAATTGTAATCTAAAGTTAGCTTAAGATATGAGCATACATAACTATGTCATCATCATTCATTCATTAATTTAGCCAAAGGGCCTATAACGCTCTTCGAGTTCAGTTCAATAATGCTTTCCGGGTGTTGTTAGGGCTTCCGCGGTTCTGTAGCGCATCAGGCATGTTTGCTGAGGCAGGCACGGTTAGTTTTGAGGCTATCATGCGCAAGAGAACGGCATCCTTAAAGTATGGGATACGTGGAGGCTCCAATAGCATCCTAAAGGTAATTGTTGAGAAACCAGACTGTCCTTTCCTGATGCACTGGTCCCGCAAGCATGCCTGCGGGCCTAGTGCTGAGGAAAAATATATGAATTTAGAGGGGACGATATTTTAAAGTTAATTCATTTTGTTTAATTCATTTTGTTACTAACATAGTTGTATAAGTATTTCTATTACTAACATATTATGGATTTTCTATATCCGAAATAAAGTATATTATTATTTGATTCGTATTTGGTGGTACAGGGAAGAGTACAGTATCAACGTTCTCGCGGCCAATCACGCACCAGCTGAGCAGACCTCATTAAACCGTCTTCGAAGTGTTCCGTCGAATATATTCGCAGTGCTATGAATGGAAAGAGATGGAGAAGTCTCGTAAAAGCCGCAAACACCCTACCAGACGAAACATGACTACGACCACCCTACCAGGAGTGTATGACTGAGAAGAAGAAAATGCAGAATTAGATGAGTTTTGAGGCATTAATATAACAAAGTTCACTAAAGTGCAATGTCCAATATTCGCAGATAACATTTACTTGACCTAGTAAAAACAAAATAAACTAAAAATGTTAAGTTCATATTGGCCTATTACACTACGCGTTATTCAGACAATCTTAGTCTTTGTAGCGTCACACAAGAAAGAGAGCAACTTACTCCTTCTTAATTATCTTGAAGTAGCATTTATCTCACACACACACACTACGCATACGCACACACACACACACACACACACACACACACACAACGCTTACGCACTCACACACCATCAAACATACACTCACGGTTAAATTATATTTTTTTATTAAGCCTTTTATTTTGTTTTCCTTCTACCTGTTCTTGTGGTATCTGTACTTTGGTTCAAATCGCGGGTGAGTATCCAGGAGACCTGAAAAACAGGGTTGCCCTAGTTTAGGCTCCAGTCCACCCCTATTTTCAACAAAAATATGCAAAAAAAAAAACTGTAATTCTTTGTGGTGGAAAATAAAACAAATTATTATTATTATATTACTTACGCCAATGTCGTGTAAAGGAATGAAATAGAACGATGAGATACATAGAAATACAAAGACTAAGACTGTCTGAATAACGCGTTCTGTAATGGGCCCTTTATGGTTTTGATCGTAATGACGATTTGAATCCCATTTAAAGACATATATTTATAACAAACTACCTTAGAAACTAGTGATTTTGTAAGTACATGATTACTTGTTTGGAGCTAATACTTACACTTCGTCTTCAAATACAAATTAAGTTGTTTACATCTCCATCGATTAAAAACTCATTAATTGGTGCTAGGGCAGATTGTACCCAAAGAAAGTTGTATACTGTAAACCCTTCTTGTTACAAGTGATTGATGTATTGGGGTCGCTTGTTCCGACCCGACGTTGTGAGGGGTTAAATCTTATACTTTTATTAACTTAAGACTAACAAGGTTACAGTTTGATGGGTTATAAGTTAAAGCTGTCTTGTAATTGACATTTTGAAATGCTAATAATTTGTTATAATTTCTAGGTATAAGCTTATTTATTTGTAATCGAATATTTATGGGACAATTGAGTTATTTATGATAATTTAAAGAAGTCAATGAGAATGATTGGATTGTAACTTCAAAAAATAATGAGTTTGCTAGCAGTAAGGCAGAATGTTGAAGAAACCTCCAATTCTGTAAGGTCGTTGCCACCGATCGCCCCCATGAGGACCCGGCGGTGCTCCACCCAAGCGGGGCACACCTCTACCGTATGCTTTACCGTGTCCTCCGAGCGGTCCACACAATGGGGTCTCCCCATAGTGTCACCACAAAACCAGTACCGTGCGTCTCCTTCCATCTGACTCCCGCAACCCTCATGAGGTCTTCGGTCCACCTTGTGGGAGGCCTTCCAACGCTGCAAATTTCTGTACGCAGACATCACTCCAGAATCTTTCGGTTGATTTTCTTGGTTTTTCAGGTACCCTTACCAAGTAAAAAGTTATACGTTAGTAGCAATCACAGATATAAAGTTCCAATAGAGTCTTACGCGAGTATCCCGATTTATGTATTTTATCCTGGACTTGAATCAAGTCATTAGTATCATAATTCGTGTAAAAAACAAACAACGATCAGATAGTATTATCTGAAAAATGAGATGACTACGGCAATTATCTTCATCTTCTTTATTTAATTTTTGTCATTAATTACAGTTACAAACTAATTTAATTAATAAATATACTTGCTGTATTTTGGTTCAAGAATCAATTTTTTTTAAGTTGGTAATCATCCAACATATATTTTCATATTTTCATTTCAGATAACTACAAACACCACATACACACACACACACACACACACATACACACACATATTAACACTTTTTCACTTTTTTTCATTGATAAGTATACGAATTGTAAAGGCTTCTAAAATGTTAGACACACTTTAACTTTACCTTGTAAACCCTAGTTTTATTAAATTTCAGTTTGGACGTTTCACTGTCTCTTATGATACAGGTCTCCTAGTTTAAGAGACAGGGTTCGTATTTTTTTGTATGCATAGACTTAGACGAAAATTATCTGTTGACAAAACTAAGGTTCTTGAATTTCTGCACCTTATTTTGAATTGTGTCTGTGTGTATTGCTTGGGTAAATAAACTATTTTATTATTTATTTATTATTTATCCAATGACTTTCTTCCACTCTAGAGCGGAGCGCGAGGCCGTGTCAGACTTTTAGTGACTAAAATCACACCTATGTTCCGTCTTTGCCTTGCGTTTCAGGATCTCGAGTTTCCCTTTCGGAAGTCATCCCACGGCCTCAGTAGGCTTCGGCTGACATGACAGTTTGAGGCGCGGGGGGATATTACGCTCCGTTACTTACGTAGGAATCTCGGTATGTAAAGATGATCACCCATCCAAAGACCGACCTCGGCAAATATTGCTTATTTTTAGTTAGGAAATCATCCAATGACTTCTCCCACTCTAGGGCGGATCAAGAGGCCGTGTCAGACTTTTACTAACAAAAACCCACTCCTGTTCCTTTTTTGCCTTCGTTCGATAGCCCCGAGGTTCTCTTTTGCTCAACCCATGGTCCCAGTAGGCTTCGATCCTGCTAGGCCCCTACGGTTTTGCTGGCATCTACTTGAGGCATGCGTGGAACACTACGCGCCGTCGAAGACTCGGGCTTGGTCCAGACGGTTACCGGACGGCCAGACGACGAGTTGCCCAGTACTAGCCGTCCGCAAGCTCAACCCTACGGTGGCTGGAAATCGGGGTCGGGATCACGGCGGCTGGCACGTGGCGATGACCGTAAATTTACCACTTTGGAAGTGTCTCTCGCGCAAACCATTCAGTTTAGAAAAAAAATATATTAGAAACCTGAATACCATTTTTAAAGACCTATCCATAGATACCCCACAAGTAAGGGTTTGATGAAATAAAAATGCTGAGTTTCAGTTCTAAGTAAGGGTAACCCCCAAAATGTATTGTTTATTTTCTATTTTTGTATGAAAATCTTAATGCAGTTCACATATTACATCTACTTACCAAGTTTCAACAGTATAGTTCTTACAGTTTCGGAAAAAAGTGGCTGTGACATACGGACGGACAGACAGACAGACATGACGAATCTATAAGGGTTCCGTTTTTTTCCATTTGGCTACGGAAACCTAAAAAAGATATTCACTCTTGGCCATTTTCAGAATCAACAATAACTTATTATACAAACATTAAAAAAAAGATAGGCTAGTGTTGTTTGTAACACGCGGCCGGTGGTTTCACACGATATATCGATCTCGACAAACATGTTATTGAAGTAATTTGCCCCACCTGTGTGCATTTACTATTGGAATTGACCGTAATGACCGGGGTAGGCGGTGTAATCGCTACTTGATATGGAATGGCCTTAAAACTCTATCGTATAGTCAATTTTTACTTTGAAATCAGTTTTTAAGGCTTGACTGCGATCCCACCTGATGGTGAGCAGTGATGCAATCGTTGATGGTGAGGCGCTAGTTTATTAACAGCCTGTTCATTATAGCTTTGAAGACACCTAAATTAGCATCGGACAGGAAGATCGCAGTAGGTAAATTGTTCCAGTCCTTCAATGTCCGCGATATATAAGACGAGGTGAAATGCTTAGTCCGGACCATAAAAGCCAGGTTTTTTCTGCCTTACAATATTAGTGGATGCCTAGTTAATTCTTTTCTATAGCATAATCAGCCTTTTAATGTTCCTACTGCTGGGACTCAGGCTTCCTCTCTAGGAGAGCGAATAGTCCATAATCCACCACGCGGGCCCAGTGCGGGTTGGTGAATGTCACATGTCTTTGATTTTTTGGTTCTAGGACATGCCGGTTTCCTCACGATGTTTTCCCTCACCGTTTTGAGAGCAGTGGTGATGAAATAAATTACACAAAGTAATGCGCCTGGCTGGGTTTGAACACGTGACCTACAACTCGTAAGTCGGGGCCGTTACCACTCGGTCACCACTGCTCTATATTTATATTCTACACAAGCTACTGCCAGCGGCTTCGCCCGTAAAAGTAGGATTCTCCGTACAAAATTACAATTCCCATTTTACCCCCTTAGGGGTAGAGTTTCGTAAAATCCATTCTTAGCGGATGTCTACACTCTATAAGGAACCTACCTGCCAAATTTTAAGTTTGTAGGTGTTATAGTTTCTGACATTTGATTTGATTAATCAGTGAGTGGTATTTTGCTTTTATATGTATAGAAGATTCTTTTCTATGTTTATTAGTATGTAAATATTGTTATTATAACTAGCCTGTACTGTTTCACTGCTGGGCAAGAGCCTCCCTCCAATCCTTCAACTGTTACCAGCTCTGGACCACTTACTGTCAATTCCTAAGGAAGATACCTAAGTGCTGGTGATGTATATTCATCATGGTCAGCCCCCCCTAACCAAGTTACAACCGTTTTGTTTCGATTCTTTTTTCGGTGATTTCCTCGAGTCAGCCACACCGCCTAATCCTTTGTTCTGACCACGTGACTGAGCGGTGAGATGACGTAAGAAAAAAAAAATTAATCGAAACGAAACAGTTGTAACTTGGCTAGGGGGGCAGGAGGGGTTTAGGGCAACCAAAAATCAATTCTTTAAATGGGATTGATCTTTTGGTGGTTGGCTAAGCAACCTTTTGAGCGACGTCAACACTCTGTGTTTTAGATGGCAGTATAATGTTTCGATTGCGATCCGTTAGTTTGACACTAAGTAGTACAGTAATATCTACACCCTTATTTTTTAATTAGTACAAAAAAATGGGGCTTTATCCGTACCCGTTGCTGATCATATTTGTGTAGTCAAAAGTAAAAAAAAAAAAAAAAAACAATATCCTAAAATTGTCCACGAAAAATTTGTCATAATTAGTAAATTGATAATTGAATCAATTTATTCGTAACAATTGCTACTAGAAAATACTACGCGTAATGTTTTTCAATTGTTTTTCATTCATAAACAATAGCCTGTACAATATTTCCATAAATTGAGTGATATTTTGGGATATAAACAAACTCTAATAACTTTACTGTTTATGAATATTATTTATGGAGACTTTACCAAAGTAATAACGAGATCTTTTCTAATAAGCCCTTTAGGTATTTGTACTAATTAAAAATTAGAGCTGTATAATAATTCTTCTGTGTGTTTTTACCTATCTCCTACTAAACGACTTGTCTGATTTAGAAGTAATTTTGTGTGTGTATTTGAGTGGGTCTCTAGATGGTTTGTAAATACAATTCGACTTGATTGGAATTGGTAGGTGGCGTTTCAATTGGGTTTTTAATTATTTTTTCTTTCAGTGTCCCAGATTTTGGGCTAGACAACTTCTATCGGGACCGCTAGTAGTATTCATCATCATCATCATTTCAGCCGATAGACGTCCTCTGCTGGACATAGGCCTCCCTCAATGTCGCCACAATGAACGGTCCTGTGCGTCTCGCATCCATTGGATTCCCGCAACCTTTACCAGGTCATCGGTCCACCTTGTAGGGGGCCTTCCAACACTGCGTCTTCCGGTACGCGTTCGCCACTCCAGAACCTTTCAGCCCCAACGGCCATCTGTTTTGCTAGCAATGTGCCCTGCCCATTGCCACTTAACTTTGGCGATTTTTCGTGCTATGTTGGCAACCTTGGTTCTCCTGCGGATATCTTCATTTCTGATTCGATCACGCAAGGAAACTCCGAGCATAGCCCTTTCCATTGAGTTTTGGGTGACTTTGAGCCTTCTGATGTGAGCGACCACGTTTCGGAACCACTGGCAACACGCACTGGTCATAGACTTTCGTCTTGAGACACTGTGGTATATAAGTATAAAGTAGTAGTAAAGTATAAAGTAGTATTATAAGTTATAAACTAGTACCTATCTAAGTTATTTATAGCTGCAATCACAACATAATTGTTATAAAATATTCGATCATCAATAAATCAGTACAATATTAAAACTCCAACAAAAACTAAAACCATGTGAAAATTTACTTGACATGAACGTTATAAAAATGAAATACCTACCCATAACGATTCTGAATAAAAAATACACATTTACGAATTAATAATTCCAGTTTCGTATTTTTTGCTGCATTTCCGGGAAACAGGATATTAAATAACAACACTAGCTATCATTTAAATGGGTACACTCTTTGATACTGAGATGTGTGTGTGTGTCGAAGGACTGGAACAATTTACCTGCTGCAGTCTTCCCGCCCAACTATAATTTAGGTGTCTTCAAGGCTAGAGTGAATAGGCTCTTAATAAACTAGTGCGCCTCACCATCAATGATTGCATCATTGCTTACCATCAGGTGGGATCGCAGTCAAGCACTGGTTTATATCAATTAAAAAAAAAAGTGTTATGAATAATATTTTAGAAATTCGCAGTTGGTAGTAAAAACGAATCGTTTGCGATATGATTCGTGATTACGTAAAAATAAAGTACCCCTTATGGTCATAATAAGAGATACACTGTTGGAGAAAAATGCTTTTAGTATTATTACTAAGTGCCTTTCCACGCTTTTCAGTAGCCGTATTCTCTACGGGTGTATGGGTAAGCCAAGTAAATATTGTAATATCGAAAGTGAAAAACAGCTCCTACTTCAGTTACTTGTAGTAACTAACTAAAGTACTGGCTAAACAATTACAACAAGATTATGCAAATATAGAATAGGCTTTTTTTTCAGGTGGGTATTCATCGAATGACATCTCCCGCTCTTGACTTGACTTCTACTGACTGAAACCCACTCCTAGTTCCTTCGTTGCCTTTGATTTCAGGGCTGGGTTTTCCTTTTTCCTACGGTTAGCTGACATCTCCTTGAGGCGCGCGTGGAACACTACGCGCCGTCGACGACTTGAGCTTAGTCCGGACGGTTACCGGACGGTCGGACGGCGAGCTAGCCATTGCTCGCCGTTCGCTTGCCCGCGCCTATGTACGGTGAGAACCTGCGCCATGGGGAAGGTGAGGATGCCGTAAGGTCTTTCCAGCCACTCCTCATAGAGGATGCCCAGAGTAGGTGTCTGAATTTTGATAAAAGATTTTATGCCGACGTCTGTATGCGGATGGTGACCATCGTAGTATATCTAACACCCACCATATCGTGGGTTCGAACCCAGTTAAGCGCATTACTCTTATTTTTAGAAAATTCAATTTTAGAAAATTTCTTTATCAAAATATGCAAGCGTAGTGCTCCATACTTCACCTATGAGCGCCATTTGTTCGCAGCATCTTTTCGTCCTTATAAAGGGATATTCTGCAACGTTATTACATTACAGATCGCGGCGAACGGAAGCGAGACCGCGTTGTAAGCCTCGGCGGATAATCTCGGTGGCGGCTCCCGAGGATTTACAGATAATTCACTTTCTACTCGAACACCTTGCTGAGAAAATGCAAAGGTTTATAGTTGAAAAGAGTATTAAATATGATTTTTATAAATATGATGGGGCGCCAAGCCTTTTAAATAGACATCTTGTAGTATTTTGATTATGTAGTTAGTTTCGGATAGGGAATAGACATGCAATCTTTTATTTGCTAAATTAAAACAAGATATAATTTTTAAAATATCTTCATCAAAAACGAAGTTTTAAAGCTTCAAAGCTGTTAATTAGAAAAAGAAGTCCGATATGAACTTTGACGTCAAAGTCACTTAGCGTGAGAGATAGATATAGTTGTTTTAGATTGTTATATCACGTTTGCTTTTATACCAATTATGATGTTTTTTTTCACAGTTAGTATTCCTTTTTGTTTATTTAATGATAAACTGGTTAGATAACAAACATTGTATATTCCCTATTACGGCCCATTTCATCTCCTAGAAAGGGGGCCTGAGTCCCAACTGTGGGAACATTATAAGGCTGATTATGTAAACTAGAATCATGGTCATTCACTCTTTGACTGATTGAGAAAATGGAAAGAATTCCTTCTTATTCTAAAATAATAGTCAATCAAATGCCAACGCGATTGCGAAGCGAAGCGGCGCGAAAGGTACCTGTACCTGGATGATGGCAATAGGGTATTAATTCTTTGTTCTTTTCCACTACCATGCGGTGCATAGGCCATAGCCTACATGACCAACCAGACGTGGGTGCGATTCGACGACGAGTGAAGCGAAGAGGACGTGAACAATAGGTTTGATATTTTCACCCAAACTCTTGCGGTGTGGTGACTTGTTTAAAATTAACAGGAGCTGCTACTTCGTGCGCACGTAGGCAGGAACCTGGCGTATCGCGTTAAATTGGGGTAAACCGCATCGCATCACTTTACAATTACCATTTGAATTGTCCAAGTAGAACGGTGCGTAATAATCAGTCTTTTAAAACTATTCGTCCGTTTATTGCCGTCATAAACGTGGTATTAGCTGCTTCTATCCAATCTATTCTTTATAAACCTGACCCCGTTTATAGTCAGCCATTCACTTGACTATCATTTTAAATTCTATTAATTGTATTTGCACTTGTTTCTGCCCGATCAGTGCCGTAACTTGGGCGGTGCCAGTGGTGCCCAGGCATTTTTCTAGGGACGCAGTTACAGAAGCTCGCACCGGGCTTACAACAGGTTGGATACGGTACTGTGTCCGACTCATTCTTAATATCAGAATATGTATGTACTTCTACTACAGCTTACGGTTAAGCTACGCTATTGTTCTTAGATTTATATGAAAAGTAGTTTCTGCCAGTAGATTCAACTGCGTGAGTATCGAAAGCAATGTCATGAAAACTATTCCTGGAATAAAAAGTATCCAATGACATATTCCAGGACATGGTCTATCCGTGTGCCAAGTTTCATCCAAATCCGTTCGAGCGTGGGCGGGGCACATTGCTCGCAGAACAGACGGTCGATGGGGATGAAGGTTCTGGAATGGCGACCACGTACACAGACGCAGCGTTGAAAGGCCTCCCCCAAGGTGGACCGATAACCTGGTGAGGGTCGTGGGAATCCGATGGACGCGAGACGCACAGGGCCGGTCATTATGGCAACATTTGGGGGAGGCCTATGTCCAACAGTGGCTGAAATGATGATGATGATGACATACATACATACAAACTTTCACCTGATATTAGTTTTCTATAAATTTAGCCCCGTATCATAGTCAGTCTTTTACTATAATTGTACATTTTCTTTAATTTTATTCTATTCTTTGGATGTGTTTCTATAGCAGCTCATGGCTAAGTTACGCATCAATTCTTGGCCTTACCTGCATTTTCTTACAAAGGAAATGCAGGCATCGTCCACTGCGGCCTACGATCACGCTATGTGTACGTCTTTCTACATGTGACCCACATAGATTTATGATTTTAACATAGATGAAGTAGGCAATATTTTACTTTAAAGAGTGTTTCTTGTTCAATCTTCTCCATAGAGACCTAAGTTTCTTTGGAATGTGCGACTACGACCCGCATTCCTTAGTCACTCAGTGATAAACAAATATTGTATTGATGAAAGTATTTTTAATATCGGTCCAGTTTTTTAAGTTTATTAATTACAAACAATAAAAATCTTTTTACAAAAAAAAAAACAACCGATTTCAGTGTAAAAAAAAAAACTGGGCAAGTAGGAGTCGGACTCCCGCACTGAGGGTACTGTACAAACTTACCTATGAAAAAAGTTTTTTTTTAATCGTAACTACAAATTTACAGTTTTCAGATTATTTCCTATCTTGTGCTATGAGACCTTGCTTCATGCCAAATTTCAGGATTCTAGGTCAAGGGGAAGTACCCTATGAATTTAGATTCCCTTGAGGGTGTCGAAATAAACGTTTTTTGCGATATAAATGCAACTTTTTTTTTCTTCTTCTCTACTAAAAAAAACCCCTCAGCCAAACTTAAATATCTTACAGCCAGAGTGCATCTCATGAAATTTCTAATAATCCCAAGCATAAGTTGCATTAACTTATTACAGAGTTCCAGCACCCTCCGCCTTCACTATCAGATCAGTTCGATATATCCCCTCCCCCTTCTCTTTCAGTCAGTCATCGACAACACGTTTAAACAAAGCAATTTTACTTGTTACGACAGTTCTGCTGTGATTCTATGAAGAGTTCCGTTCCATATCTTTGAAGTTCATGATCAGATCTTTACAATATTTCAATGAGACCAACTTAGAACCTTTCAATCAAAAAATCAATTTTCAAAATCGGTCCACAATTGACTGAGAAATCGGTGAACATACATAAGAAAAAATATGCATTCAACCGAACATAGAACCTCCTCCTTTTTGATATCGGTTAAAAATAGAAATCTTTTCTCTTTATAATATTAGTACGGATTATAAAAAAAGTTCTTCACCGCGTCTATGTGTATGAATGCAATAAACTCAAAAACTGTTGACCAAATTTTCGTGCAGTTTTCACCAATAGATAAACTATTATTATTATAGTCATAGATCCCATATATTATATATGGGGTCCGAGTGCTCACAAGTTGTATAAAGTTCTGTCAAAACGTCTAGTTGACACTTCGCGTGATCCAAGGGCTGGCATTTACCTCGGCCAGAGGATAAGCATTGCCATACAGCGTGGCAATGCCGCCAGTCTTTTGGGCACATTACCAGTCGACAGCGATGTGGACGAGTTTTTTGACGCCATATTTTAGTTTTAGTTAGTTGTAATTAGTGTAGGGTTTTTATTATTATTTTATTGTAATTATAGTTAGTATTTTGAAATGTAAATAAAGACAAAATTGGTCCCTTTATTTAAACACAGAAAAAAAAATATATGGTAGAACTATTTCTATAAATAAAACCCTTTGAGTTTCGATCGCGCCGCTGATGTGCAAAACCTCTCAGCACATTTCAGTATCCGATGGACGGTCGACATAATGTCTTAATCCTTTCATGGGCCATCTGTTAATACTTACACCACCACTTCAGTAACCCTTGCCGTAGTTAAACGTCTATTATTTCGTCGCTCATCATTAGTTATGCACAAAGTGGTGATAACATTATATTTTACAGCCACTTTAGGAGCAGTTCATTTGAAGACTTGCGACGGCCGGTGGCCTGAAATAGGGCTGGCAGCTGTCCGGGTTTCTCGGCAAGGATGGAAACTTAAAGTGTCAGTATTTTAGAAAGAGATGGACAGTAATGTAGTTCTACTGGCTGCTGTTATCGGCTTCGCCTTCGTGATAGTAGAAAATTATCGTATGAACACATACTTCCGAAATAAAAAGTATCATATAGCATACAACGATCTCTCAACGAAGTGAGGAGGAGTGGCAGGCGGTCGCTTCCTTCAGCGAAGCAGTAATGCTAGCAAAGGAGGCAGCCGTATGTGCGAGGGAACAGCCCTCACGCTCCAGCCACTGGGATCCCGATCCCAATTTCCGGTCACCGTAGGAGCAGGCTTGCGGATGGCGAGCAATGAGTAGCTCACTGTCCGAACGTCCGGTAACCGTCCAGACCGAGCCCAAGTCGTCGACGGCGCGTGGTGCCTCAAGGAGATGTCAGCAAACTGTAGGGGCAGAAACTTACAGCCCCATCGACCATTTAAGTGAAACCCGGGGCCCTGGGACGAAAGCAAAGAAGGAACAGGAGTGGGTTTTTAGTCAGTAAAAGTCTGGGCATATCAGACTTTTTCCCACTCAGCCTAAGGGTGGGAGAGCGTGAAATGTGATTTATTCAAATTCAAATAGTAATTTTTTATAAACATCCAAATGATGAATTATGATTCTACAATGCCATATATGGCACCCTATTTTTTCATTAGCCTACATTGCGTTCCGATGACCTGGTGAAAGTTGCGGGAATCGCAATCGGGAGACGCACAGGATCGTTCGTTGTGGCGACATTTGGAGGAGGCCTATGTCCAGCAGTGGACGTCTATCGGCTGAAATGATGATGATGATGACATTGCGTTCCACTATTGGGCACACGCCTCTCCTTTTCCCTCCAAACCTCTTTGTCTTCAGCGATTTCTGATCAAATTTTCCCCGCGAACGTAATGAAATCGTCACACCATCTTCGCCGCGATCGAACTCCCTCAGGCGTCCGGAGAGTGACGATGTTCATTCATCTCGCCGGGTGCGGCCACTCGGTGAACTCCACTTCAGCTTGGCATTGTCTCCGATATCTGCTACTTGAGTTATCGAGAGCAGTGTGGTGTACTAAAGGTAGATTGGGCACACGTGGGCCACGTTCACCGTTATGTCATTCGGCGCAGCAGACTTCATATATTTTAAATGGCAACTAGACTTGTAGAGCTTAATTAGATCCACGGCACACGACGCCACGTGACGCGACTCTACGTACAAATCAAGCGTGACCCACGTGTGCGTCGATCTGTTGTAGTTCTCGCTTACCGCGTTTCACACTCAATATAAAAGTGAAAACAGTCATGGAATTTTTAGGAAAAAAAAAACTTATTTGCAATAAGAGTTGTTGCTTCGTAGTAAGACGAATAGAGGCCAATGATATAAGTAACATTTATCCATAAATTGTTTTTGTTTATTTCATGAACTATTCTGAAATTATTGTATCTCAAACAGTTTTATTATTTACTTTTTATCAGAACGTATTGACCTTGATTAACACAAAGTTTTCTTTGAATCCTCTAAATTTTTTATTGTACACCAAAAGAAGTTATAAAATGTTTTTATAACAGAGTTCATGTACTAAGACGAAGTTAATTTAAAGTTAAGTTTACTCCCAACAAACCATTGAGTGATAGAGAGAGATCACAATAGAGGGTAGGATCCAGTGCACAATTACAAATATATTTTTTTACCTTTTGTCTGACCCTGCCCTCTTTGTTGAATTAATCCAGCGACCCCCCATCTTCGTCTATAAAATGTAGCATAGCATAAAAAGAGACTTTAATGGTCCCACTGCTGGGACTTCGGCATCCTCTCTAGGAGAGGGAATGGGTCGTAGTAATCCACCACACGAACGCGTGCGGATTGGTAGACGTCGCATGTCTTCAAATTTTTGATTACATGAACTCTCTGTCTACTTGAAGTATATAATTTTCAGGAGCCATGTTCTACTTAAAAATAATCAATATGACGTTTTTGTTTTATTTAGATGTTACACGCAACCCTAAAGCAAGAGGAAGCTCGTATAACCGAGGTTATAACCGACAGATGGCGCCACCATCTCCCCGCACGGCACGATAACCGACAGTTGGCGAGACGGTTCACACCTCAATAACTACCTCTAATCCTAACTGAATCTAGATTGAAGATTTTCCAAGTGTCCTGTCTCTGGGTTTATCGATTTATGAATCTAATTTTGATAGGTTTTATTTTGTGAAAGAGTGTGATGGGCTCATATATAGATAAGACAATTATGCACTGTTATTTGGGATGTACATATACTTCTGTTATGTCGTATTTGAAACTATATCGTTTCTAATACACTAAAACCTATGAAAATTTGATATGAGTACTGTTTAGAATGAATATCCGATCGCAATTCGGTCGCGTCATCGTCAGCCAATTAGAGCACAGCTAAATGACGCTATAAGTTTATTCTATTTTTTTTAATAGCCTATACTGTCCCACTGCTGGGCATAGGCCTCCCCAACTTCTTCCAGGTATTCTTTTCTCGAGCCACCTCGAACCAGTCCTTGCGGTAGGCATCTAGGTCGTCTCGCCACCTCTTCCCAGGTCGACCTCGGCGGCGTCGTCCTGATTCTGATTACCCAATATTATTGCCACACCCTTTCTCTCGATTACTGTATAATAATCGATACAACTTGCGTATTTTATTTTTAAAGAGCCCCATGTAAAAGTAGCCATAAAAACAAGTAAAATTTATTTCTTGATGTTGGTAAGAACTTTATAATTTATCAGTGTTTTACCGAGAATAAAGAGCCAGAGTCTGTGTTTTCTAATAGCTCCAATCTTCTTTTAGACAGAAGTGAATAAAATACTTCTAGGCAAGCTTGCTCCATCGTCGATCACATCGTCGCTTTTCATCAGCCCTAGCTAAGTTACAACCGTTTCGTTTCGATTTTATTTTCGTTGATTGCCTTGAGTAGGCCACGCCTCTCCTCATTCCTTTATTCTGACGTCATCTCAACGCTCAGTCACGTGGTCAGAACAAAGGAATTGGAGGCGTGGCCTACTCGAAGCGTTTGGCGTGAACGATACGATTGTAACTTGGTTAGGGGGGCAGGTGAGACAGTGGTCAAGCGCAAGCCTATCAACAGTAAAATACTGGGCAAGTATGTATTGGTGAAAGAATTTTAAACATCGGTCTTCTCTATCGTTTCAAACAATAACTTTATACAAAAATAAAAACTTCAATGTAAAAACAAAACGATCCTATAAGGGTTCCGGTTTTTCTTTTTGAGGTAAGGAACCCTAAAAATACTTTTCTTGTGTTTCGGAAAAATCTTCGAGTCTCGATTCGGGAATTTAATTATTTACATAGGTAAGTTTGTACGGAACCCTCAGTGCGTGAGTCCGACTCGCACTTGCCCAGTTTTTAAAAGCAGAAACCTACCAAACCACTAAACTGAATTTTTTTGAAAGTACTATCTCCATACTTACACCATTCTGGATCCATTTCATTACACCACATATCGGGCCCTTATGAAATATTCAAATTGTATCGCCTCCTAACAATATAAACTATTACGGTCACTCGTATCTAGCTGAACATTCGGTTTAATGGGCACTTTATGGCGGAATTAACGTTGTTTATAGCAGGTTTGCCCCTAACAGGTACTCTTGGATTAATAGCATTTTTAAGGATATTCGGAGTACGTTTATTTCACATGCTGATACTCTAAAGCCACGAACGCGTAGCTTCGTAGACGCATATTCGTCATTATACGCTTGGTGTAGTACGCCTGCTCGTAGCTTACATAAAAAAACTATGAAACTCTCTCAACGAAGCAGCAACGACACGACGGACAACTTTGCCGCTTCATAATGACAAATAATCATTATCATCTTCCTACCCTTGTCCCGTGTTATTTGGGGTCGCCCCAACACGTTTTTTCTTCCATTCTGCCCTGTCACTCGTCATGCTATCACTAACTTCCTTTTCTTTCATATCACTCTCCCTCTCCATCCATCCACATGTAAACTTATAACTCTTTTGGTAACATGTGTTTCATCCCTCCTCTTCACATGACCATACCAAAACAAACGATTCCCTTTCAAGTTTTCAGTCACTGGCGCCACTTTCAAACTTCCCCTAATATACTCATTTCTCACTTTATCCATTCTCATCGCACTACTCATCCATCTTAAAATTCTCATCTCCGCTACGTGCAATCTTTTTTCATCCGTCTTTTTCACAGCCCAACATTCTGATCCATACAGTATGACAGGTCTTATCACGGACTTGTAGATAATGACAAATAATTATAATAAAGCCTTTATTTCCTTAACATTTGTAACATTATTTTGTAAAGGATAAAAGATAAACTAAATAATAAAATAACAAAAAAAAAAAATAGTAAGTAATAATAAAAACGAGTAAATAAGATTCCAAATTGTTAAGGTCCCTTTCGGATATAGGCCTCATCCAAGGTTTTCCAGTTGGATCTGTCCCTGGCCTTGTTAATCCAGTCAGCTCCTGTTGTTATTTTTATTTCATCGGACCAACGTTCGTATGGGCGACCTCTGCTCCGGTGTCCACCTGGGCCTGGCCATGATGTGGTTCGTTTTGTCCACCAGTCATCAGGAAGACGAGCGAGATTTCCTACCCATTACCATTTCAGACGTTGGGCATGGTTGGGCAGAGCATCTATAACATTCGTTTCACTTCAATCTTTATTTATTTTCTTGGGTTTGTGACGAATACGCGTCTATAAAGCTACGCGTCCGTTTACAGTAGGTCTAGTGTTTTAAATAAATACCAAGCATAACATTAGTGTGTGGTTTTACTTCTCTATTGGTTCCTCCAACTAACATTATTGCATTTTGATTTGACATAACTAGAAATCATGAAGGACCTTTGTCCAGTAATGACGTGAAGTAGGATGATAGGGAACAGTGTTAGAACTTCTCGTAAAATTATCCTCCTTTTGAGAAAGCACGGAATTGATAGTAGATACTCTCAGACCATGTCTCACCTTTCATCCTTCATTACGTGCCTGTTCACGTAGGGACCTAATGACATCATCAGCGGACGGCATTGCTGTGGCCGAATACTGGGCCAGGCAAGGAATTTAACTAGTTTTGCCATCGATACGCTAAGAAGAAGTAGATACTCTCATAACTGTAACACAAACAGCATTCATCCAGCCTCGAAAGTACATTGAGGTTCTGAGAAGCAAAACCAATGATGTGTTGAGTAAGGACATTTTATTTATATTTATATATGGCCTATAGTGTCCTACAGCAAGGCAAAGGTGTCCTAAAGTCCTTTCAGGTATTCATTTCCCGCACCACCTTGTACCAGCCCATATGGTATGCGTCCAGATCGTCACGCTATCTCTTTTTTCGCACTTACCTTGATATGTTTATATGTCAGTCGTGCGAGGGAGAAAAAGGAATGGAGCTGTATACCCTATATAGCTCGATCCTTTTTTTTTGACAGGCCTGTTGGTCTAGTGGTCAGTGGCCCTGACTTGAACCGAACCTGGAGGTTGTGGATTCGATTCCCACGATGAGCACGATCATTGTTCTTTATCTGCGTATGTTTATCTATAATATGTATGTATTTAGAAATTTAAAAGTATGTTTATCAGTTGTCCAGTACACATAGCACAAGCTCTGCTTAGTTTGGGACTAGATGGCGTTGTGTGATAGTTGTGGAATATTATTTACCCAACAATCACAGAGCATGCCATTGACGTAACTAGACGACGACGGACGACGGTTGACTTTACGTAGTTTTATTTAACCTCAGTGAGTGTGACCGAGGCAGCACCGCGGACCCTGCCAGAATCACAGCATATGCTGAGATAGGCGCCTTTTTGGCCTTGCACAGATTTTAAGTTACTCTTTTCATACTTTTTGTAATTCTACTGTATGTGTGAGGTACAAATAAACGTTTTTTCTTTCTTTCTTTTTTTCAACCCACTTAATCCAATTTGAGCAAATAAAACAATCAAATAATTTCACATGTTTAATGAACAATATTTTCAAATAATTTGTTTTTGTATTGTTCAAAATTGTATATGTATATAGAACGCTATATAATAACATCAAAGCCCTGTTTACTCACTGTGAAAGCCTTATACCTACGTCATTGCTCGTGAGTGTTCCAAATCAGGCACAGTGTCTCACCTTGTCGGGAGACTTCGAGTTACATTCAAAATTTCATACTTGATGACACGGATATGAACACTGTGTCTTATTTGGAAAACGTTACTGGTATACCATCAGTATTTTACAAAATGTAAATTAAAAATCAGCTTAAGGATTATGTGCGGTTATTGATTTACATTGAAAGGTTATTCGTACCACAATCGTTCTGTTTTCGGATATATTGAAAACCTTTTAGAGGTTTCCTTTTACAAAAGGACAAAAACGTTGAAATATTATAATTAATTACAATTTGTGTGATAAAACAGTGTTTTTGGACTGAATTATTTTTCTCCTTTTAGAGATAACAAAAATAACATTAGGTTTTTTAAATAATTTAAAAAAAAAACGATATTCTTTCACAATAATATGACAAAAAATACATTTAACATTTTGTATTATAAACATTCTGATATATTATAATCATGACAGCAAAATATAACGAAACTAATTTTCATCTCACAATTTTACTCAGTTATTAAGTGCAAAACTCAAACTTATTTCAACAAGTCTGAAATGAAAAAAAAAGCTCTCAATCGCAACTTCAAGTAGGCTTTAAGAATTAAGTACAAAACTTTTTTTTTTGTCCGTGGTCCTCTAAATCCGCTTTAAAAATTTATTTACATATATATTTAGCATAAAGTAGAAGAGAATAATAAGGCTACACGTTAGGTGTTCGCAGTAATTGTTGAATGTTTGAGATTGGACGGAGATCGTGAAAGCTTAGGGGTCTGCAATAAACAATGTGTAATGGCTCATTTTTCTCCCTTATGGAGTTATTGATCATGCTGAAACGCTTGTAGATACAGTTTGACTTACAAATGAAGATTCATTATGCTTCTTTCATTTTAAGAGGTGGCAGAATAGAGTGGTTACAAGTAATATCGTCGATGTAATTGAACTATCCAGTCTAAATAACCCAACCAATTTTAGATCAGTGTACAATAAACAATTAGTTTCAGCTGTAAATTAGAAACAAGTTAACCTATTTTAATTAAAACTTGCAGCGTACCAAGCAATTAGCCAACTTTACAAACTTAATTATACTAGTTTTAATTACAATGCGACTTATATACCGCGAGCTTGCCAACACCAGGTATCGTCGACCTATCAACATAATTGTAAAACTTTTTTGGCTTTAATTCAACTTTTCCACAGTCATTCATTTTATAAGGCCATGTGATGTCAGGCTTGCGTGCAGTGCAGCCAATTATAGTTTTCAAGATAGCTTGGAAATGGAAACTATTTCTGAAGCGGAAAGACAAGTAACAAGATTTATGATACTTGAAAGTTTAAACACTATTGTGTAACATGCTGCTATACTTTCAGATCTTTCTCCACTTTAGTAAGCAGAATTTAAAGTAGTACAAATAAATGCAATGGTGTCACTGGATGTTACAGTGGTAATGAGGGGTAAGTAGGTTAGATTAGACGCCGCAGTAATAAATAAAAGTCAGCTAGACTGATAGCATACATTCTGCATTAAGAATTGCTTTTATTCAATCCAAACTGCTCAGACATGCAAAGTTCGGAAAGGATAGACATTAGGCCTGATGTAATAGCAATACTTGATAGGCAGATGTCCATGTTATAAAAACCAAGATCCATAATTAACATACTCGTTAGTAACATTAATTTCTAGGGCCAGAATTTCACAAAACTTTGTCACGTCGCGTTGGGCAGACCCCTCACTGCTAAAGGCCCGCTAGCCAATTTATATGAATTTTAACAACACAGATGATGAATACCGCAAAGTGTACGCATCAAGTAAATCGGCACAGAAGGTTGACTTCCATACAATATATGAAGGCATCGATGTACATAAGTACACTTTACGTAACAGTAAATGCAAGCATAGTTGTAACACGTATTTGTTTGAGATGGTTGTAAGTTAGAATCTATATTGTGTGCGTCTACAAGAGTTCTCGAAAGAGTTACTGTGGCACTCCAGGAGGAGTCCAGCAGGAGGAGGCATTAAAGATGGATTTCCTCGGGGAAAAAAAATCCATGTGTGCGTGTGTCGGTTTTCGCTCATTACATGCTAAACTTCTGCATCTATTTATTTTGTGGTGTTGGCTTGTTAGGTCGGGGTGAGGTCATAAATTATTTTCAAATACGGTTGTCGGTGTCGGTCGCTGACACAGCCTTTGCTATTGTACGTGTGTTGTATAAACAGTGGATACGTTTAAAGCCATGTTTCGCACACTATGATAATAATATGGCCGGTCCTCTTTTGTTTTAAACCCATTGTTGGCTAGTTTTGTGTAGATTTGTTAAAGTTGGGTTTGTTGGAGATTAAGTTACATTGTTATGCTCGAATGAATGTTGTAAATAGAGATCTAAAATTTACGCTTCATAATTGTTTTATGTTTCGCTAAGCCTAAATGCTGCTGTTATATTTTACGATAAAATTATTAGGCCTACAAATTTTGCAGTTGATCTTATACTAATATATTTTTTATTTAAAGATTTCACTCCACAAAGATATTTTTCACGATCTCATTCCTCTTTCAAAGCTAAAAGTATTTTTACATTCCGATCGGCTTACCTTCAGACTGCTACATCTAAATGTTACTAAGGCCATGACCTAAATACTAGAAAATAGGTCTTAAATCATTGCACTTTTCTTTATTTTACATTCCAAACCTCTTCTTAAAGACATACCTACTTTACCCTTTCCATAAGAAACAAATTTCATATTCATTTTGACAGAATAAACTCAGGCCATAGTAACGATTCAGTCGTAAGTCTGAACAAAGCAGTTGGTAAGTAACAAAACGTAGCTAGATAATAAATTAAGGTACAATTTAGAAGCTAAACTTTTATGTCTTAAATTATATACAAAATACTATTTGTAACAAAACTTTGTGCTATCTAGTTAACATTAAAATGTATTGCATTTGATGCGTAAAATAGATTTTATGCGTTAAAATTTTGTATAGTACAAATAAGAAATTAATTAATTGATAATTCGATATGGTACCGATTTAGTGCCAGGAGAGTACAAATTCATACAAGCAGTATCCGTTGATCTAATTTCGGGTTCTCATCAAATTTTAAAGAAAAGTATGATTTTATAAGTTTGTACTGAAAAGATACGCAGACTTTTTGAAAAACGTTATTTGTTTGGTATCATGAATAAATTAAGTAGTCTGCACTATAATTTGAAAACAATCAACCATCTGCGTATATTGATGATATCATTTTATCATCAAAAATCGGAAGTTCCGGTGTGTAATGAATTAAAATGGACACACAAATCCTTATACCAAACGGTTGGATTTACCTATTAAATTTCTCAAATAAAAAATTACTGCTAAATTTAAAAGTCTTCGAAACTACTATTTTCATTTTGGGAATTGTCATACGATGATTTTCCCACCTAAAAAAAACACCCAAGTTTAAAACAATGAATTTGATAATAATAAATTAGGCACAAAAAAAACTGCTTGTAAATATCTCACATAACATTTCCTGGCACACGAAAAATATAAAACAAACACAATATTATAATTTATATTATAAAACATTAAGGGTCCCCCAATTTAGACATGATTTTCATTTTATTTAAGGAGAAAACTCGTACGTTGCTAAGCAACATATAAACAAAAGAAGCCCACTTAACATTTTCTACTCCTTTTGGAGCGTTGGTACCCTTTCATCGCTACTTTGTATACGGCTCCTGGCATTTCACGAGTGTTCGTATGAATACGTATATTTTAAGGATGCCCTAAGTTAGTCAATCTTCCATACAAACGTAATATGGCGATTATTCCACTCTTAGTAAAAAAAACTCTTAAATACGTTCAAAACAAAATTTATGTGAATGCACTATTACAATTATATTAATTTGTCTCGGCATTATCTTCTCATTGTCAAAACAAAAAGACACAAAAATAAAGATATAACATTTAAATTAAATTAAACTATTTTGTTTTGAACATTCCAGTTTATTCATAATATCTATATGTCCTAGTCTGCTCAAAAATTTTATGCGTTCTTTTCGTTATAAATCATTGGGAGTATGTATTTATGTAAATATGTGTCAGCAATAGCTTCCAATCACTCATTACAACATTGCTCCACACATCCATAATTTAATATGAAGCATTACGATGCATCTTAAGCGCGTCCATCGACAAGTTCAAGCCTCCGACTAGTGCATCTTTAAGAATCAATAACAAAAAGTGGCAATACCTATTATAACTTTACTGGGCCTAGACCGAGAAATGAGTTCGGTTATCTTTTCATGTCTTCATTAATTTCAGTATGGTTATGACTATATCATCATTAATCTTTATCAAGTCGCAATGAAAGGGCTAACTTTGTGTAAACGCTGTTATCTATGATAACACTCAAGCTCAAGTTGATCCTTGAAAATAGACTTAGTTTTCATTTGTGTTATCAAAACGCCAACGAAATTCTCAGCCGATTTACTGTATTTTGTTTAATTAAATAATTTCTTTAACACTATCTACGCTTATTATGTATACTTTATGCTATTTATATTTATCTATATACATGTAAAACAGGTATATAACACCAAGAATGAAAGAAAGTGCCAATGATATGTGTTGTCTAGTGATTATTTTAACTGTTAAAGATACAAAATTATTAACGCTACTAGTATTTACAGTAAAATTATCGTTAACTTATTTAAAGGTGATGGAGCTTGATTAAGTTCTAAGCAGAACATTGATTTCATGTTATAGCTCCCTGCGTAATACTAGAGGGAGGTTAGCAAATCAAGCGAATTTAGAGCAAACAGTATAAGGTATTCTAAACTGCTGTAGTTTAATTCTCTTGTTTATCCAAAACTGTTACGGAACTTTGCTTGTTGAGAAAATCAAGTTTAATATTTGCATTTATAGACCTAAACAAGCTCCACCTCTCTCACTAATGGACAGTAAACATACTTCACTATGATTACGAATTTTCTGGTCATTAACGATGACTACGCGACCAGTATATCTAGACGCTCGAAGTCAGGACTATAGTTATGCAGGAGAGAGATAAAATCGGCCTATCTATACTGGTCGTTGGCTTACATTTATTTTTTACTAGATTGTGACAGCAGCTATTCTAATATACGTATGTGTTATAAAATTTTAATAAGTGCTGCAAACACTTAGCTATCTTACGTCTATCACGGCCCTGAATGCACTTACGAGTAAAAGACTATATCGATGATGGTTATTCATATCAATTTTATATAGAATCGTAACTGCTTTCAAAAAGGCTTTTAAGTAACTATTATAACTGACACCGACTGATATTTTTGTTTATTTTATAAATCGTATCTTAAGTCTTCCAATACGAATACTTGGGTAACATATTCTTTTGACAGATGCTTGCTATTTCTATCCACGATATTTCTAGCTTATCTCTTTCACTCCTGGCACTACTAATGATGTTGATAAATTTTTCATCCATATTTTTCATTCCAATGCTCTTTTCCTTATTATTTTTTTCAAAAGAATGAATTCTCGTCGTCACAGCAAGCAAAATTTTAAAAACTTCCTTAGTGCTATTGGTCGATATATATTATTAATGTTATGTCGAAGCAGACGATTTCCTTTTTTCCGTCTTATTGTCCCTTAACTTCGTCTCATCCAATGACTCAATCTTATGATCCCGTAACAGTGGAGTACGAGCATCAGTTTTTTCATCATTCACCTTATCCATGAATATGTCATTTTTGAAGTTCATTACTCTAACAGTATTGTCACTATCTACTGATTCTTGGCGGCTGCATGTTTTACTATCTCCTTTGTTGTTATCAACTTCTTTTTCTTCAGATTTCTCGCTATGATAAGCCATGTTATCGAAACACTGAGCTGGTACAATATTTACGGATTTCATCATTGGTATTGCGATGGCGAGCGCAGGGCTCATGCCTTGAGGGCTAGGTGATAGACGAGTCGTAACCGAAAGGTCCATTCCCGGCATCAAAGTTGCAACTGTAGGAAATAAAATTGTATATCAATATTATTTAACTTTGATTAAATATACACAGCTGGTTAAGAAGGTTATTTGAACAATCATGCATTTGCATGCTTCTCTTTTTTTGGGAAAATTAGATAATTTATTTTTTGTAACAGATTTAAAAGTTGCTATAGTAATAACGAGACATTGAAATAAAATAATATAAGAACACAATTTAACATTGACAGACTTTCACAAGACAATAAACTAGTGCTAGAAAACACGAACATTAGACGTACAATTTAAAAAGCACAATCACGACACTGTGTTAGTGTAATATTAGTGTTAAGTTATCTCTAAAAGTGTACCGATGTGACGGGCTGTGAGTTTGAAACTTCGATTGTTGTGTTGGTTTGACTATTAAGTGGTGGAGGTGTGTGGTTGTGGCCTGGAAAAAACACCGAGTCATCACTATCTAAAACATAAGGGCACGCTTTTCAATTCATAATAATCGACCAAAGAAGCATTCACGAATATTGCAAAAAGAAATAACGATATTAATATAACAATCATTACAAAATTATAAACAATCTACAACAACATCGAGTAAGGAAGCAAAGCCAATAAGTTCGGGGTACAAACACAGATATACAAAGTCCCGAACCTTAGTCCCCCCGAAGAAAAGGGACCTAGACGGTGGATCCAGTGCTGCTTGTAGATACTGCCGTGTGCAAACATGATAATGACAATGGTGATGATTGATTAGTGACTAAAGATATATTAGCATTCCTGTAAGCTAAATCCGAGTGTGCAGGCGATATAGAAAGCCCATTCGGTTCCAACGGCGTTGTGTGATGCTTTCTAAAGCATGTTTAAATTTTTTCTTTTGCAGTTGTTTGGTGTCGTTTGGATCATAGCCTCTAGCTCGCTACGATCACCATCTGTGGAGGATTACATTGCATAAGCTACTGTTAGTCATGTGACTAGTTTATAAGTATTTATATTATGAAGTACATTATCAATGACTTTGTTTTGTCAGTGAATGGCTCTTAATTTATTTACAAAGTTTGCATTGTTGTGTTATTTGTAGATTGAAGACTTGTTTTCGGAAATTAATTCTAAGACATGTTAACACAAATCCATTTTACAATTACGAGGAATTTAAATTAATTTTACAATGTCTAAATTGTGTTCAGAAATTTTATTATTATATTTAGAACTATAGAGAGTATATTTTGTCTCAATTATTTTCAAAGTCATTGATAATATTCTTCTAGCCACATCTAAATCAAACGCACGATTATGCTTAATTAGTCAAGTTAGTATGTAAGTTACCAATTGTATGGTGTATATCTTTCATGTTCATCACCAGTGAATGTGACATGTTCATCTATTTTTGTGAAAACGCCAATTTGTTCTTCTGACCATCAAATTTTTGTTTCTACTTCGTGATTTCAAACATTTATAGTGCTTAAAACTACAAGTGGATTACGAAGGCATAGTTTCATAGTAAAATCTGCCTTCAAAAAGAAATTTTGAAGAATATTATACAACTGTCTTGCTATGGTAGTTTATTCCACAGTTTTTGGTGTTTTACAACAAAATGGTGAAGCTATGAATAAGTTTTATAAAATAAAATTTCGTGTTGTTATTTCGGATGCGAGTTAATAGATTACACTAGGTTTCTGAAAGACATAATAACTAATATCACAAATATTTACTAACACGCTGTCAAATTCCATGTCGTCACTGTGATTCACGCTCGACATGAGATTTGACAACACATTAGTTCGAAAATCCTTTCAAAAACCGTCGGTTAGTATTACACTTTGATTTGGTCTTCATGCATTTCCAATATTTAATTTAAGTAGATATTCAATTTCATTTATAATATTTTTATCCACAGCTTCAAAGAATTGTGACATTTAATAATTCGGTCGCTTATCATACTACTTACCCATGTTAGGTCCTATCATGTCTTTAGGATGGTTGGTTTTGATGGCATTCATTCTTCGGTTTACTACCTGAGGACCCATGCCTGGTGCTAGGGGGTTAGGAGCACCGGGCACTGGGGCACCTAGATCATCAAGATTATTCATTAAAAGAGGCGGTGAAAATATTTTATTTTTAAAATGTAGATACAGGCAAAATAATGGTACTGCATTTTCGTTTACGTGGATCTGGATTAATATATATATTTTGAAGATATTTGAAACGTATGTAATCGTTTATATGACAAATTTATGTTAAAAAAAATATCAGCTATGTACATCACTGACATGTCAGTTTGTTTTAAATGTGTGTGGTGTTATATATTTTGGTTAAGTTGGAAATATAATGGTGTTTCATTATTTTTTCTTAATACTCACGCATGGGTGGCCTGGTGGGCTCCACATTGACGACTCTTCGTCTCTTCTTGGGAAGTTTGGCTCTCGCTTGAGTATGCGAGTAGTACATGGCGAAATTGGATACTATGACTGGCACGGGAAGAGCTATCGTTAGCACCTGTTGAGTTTAATGAAAGATTAAGTTTACCTGTGTATTTATAGTAAGTTTTCTCCATCTCGTACTCCTAATAAAACAAGTAGAGTTAGAAAATTTTGGAAAAGTTAAAAAATATAGATGGGTATAAAGGGGTGTCATATTTTGTTTGATAAGTTGGAATAAGGAAAATAATTTATTTTTTTATTATCAAATGGCAATCGATGAAGAAGAAAAGAAAATTTTGTTAGTACTTACACCTGCCAACGCGCATAGCGCACCGACAAACATGCCAACATAGGTCTTCGGCGCCATGTCACCATATCCAACAGTCGTCATGGTCACCAGCGCCCACCACAGGCCCAAAGGTATGCTGTTGAAGTCGTTGTGAGGGTTCGTCTGAATCCTCTCCGCGTAGTACACCAGACTAGCGAATATTACAATACCCAGGACAAGGAAGAACACAAGCAATGTCAGCTCCTTTGCCGACGCTCTGAACGTCTGAATCAAAATCTTGAGACCCGACGAGTGTCTCGTGAGTTTGAACAGCCTCATGATTCTGATGATGGAGAAGAACTCCAAGATATCTGCGTTTTCCACGTGTGACGCGTACTTCTGCAGGATCAGGTCAATGTAGAAGCTCATTGTTGCTATGTAGTCGATGATATTGACGGATGATTTGATGAATTCACACTTGTTTGGTGACGAGATGAAGCGAACGAGGATCTCTAACGTGAACCACGCGTTACACACACACTCTATATAGAAGAACGCTACGTGGGCATTTGTTTGCACTTTGTCCAACGCCCAGCCTTGCGATTGGTTGGCTGTCGTCACTGTATAGTTTCTAATCACTGGCACTCTCATGTCCGGGTGAGTTTTTAGACAGAACGATATTATTGATACGCATATGAAGAACACTGATATGACGCCGATGATCTGAAAACAAAATACTTAGAATTACTTAACAGTCGGCAAAAAGTTAAAAGGTTAAATAAATTTAACACGCAATCAACCATTAAAGAATTCATTCAACTAGTAATTAAAATGCCGTAATCGTTTAAAGCGAGATCAACATAACTTTTGTAGAGATTAAAACAGCCTTCACAACAGCGAGTTTGCCCTTCAGCGAGACATAAAAATTACTACGTTTACATTCTCATGTAAAAAATAATTAAAGTAAATACAGGGCTTTTATTGCTGGAATTAAGGGTGCCTTTATTTACTGAAACACGAACGGTTAACGAGCCAAATGATAGTATTTATACAGAGCGGAGTTTTTACAAAGGTTGTTTGAGGAAAAAAACGTAAGTACTGTGAAAACCTTGTACCTCGGTAATGAGATATGATAATGACAGTACATTACCGAGTTCATGATTGTCTAAAAACCAGTGGCTTTAGTGTTGGGGAAAGGTATTGAAGATAGATTCAGAAACTTTTGTGACTTCTATTGAATTTTAAGCTGACTCATGTGGTTACATTTGAAAATTCCGTCCCAGGCGTGGTTTTGTAGTCAAGTTACGATATCTGCCAAATGGATTATATCGTGCATTTTCATTAAGAAAGTAAACCACAAGGTATGTTCTTGTTATCCTCATTCAATCAAGTGGGTTGCTCTTAAGCAAACATTTTAATTAGAAATAGGATTTATTTTATATCGGACACCAAAAGATCCATACAGTGTTATTAACTTAATAAATAACTTATTAACTAGTATTAGTACCAATTACCCTTTGCATAAGAAATTTTATAATCGGAGAGCTATAACTCTTTGCTACAGTTCTCTTACTTTTCTGAGCAGCGGAGCACTTTTTTTACGAACAATCGCCTGAGTACGAGCCTGCGCAAGCATCTCCGACGCACTGCAGTAGCGAGGCAGTCCCAACAACATCCTGAAGGCATAATTGTATTGAACGCGCAGGCATCTAGCGATCTTGTAGTGGTGTAGATTACTCGTGTATAGACTCTGGCAGTAGGCCTTAAAAAGAGTGATTTTAAATTATCACCGAGCAAATCTACGGACGTGAAATTATCATGTTGCATTGGATGGCTAGTGCCCTGCGCTCCCTTTCAATATCTTTAAATTCAACGGACAGATAATAACCCAAATATTTGAATGTGGGTACTCTTTGATTACAGATCCGTTTATATGTAGCTCTTTAATGAAAAGTAATTTTAATGATGTAACGGCTCCTTATGATGCTTTATTGTACCCTGATTTCAATTTAAGAAAATGAATGAATACTAATTTTACTATTATCAGAAATCGGAAACATTTATTTCAAATAAACCATTTACAGGCACTTTTGAATGGTCAAAATGTCGGTCAGTCAAATAAGTAAAAGCTAAATTGCACGTTCCAAAGCGTAAATATCTATGGAGAAGGAAGTACAAGAAACTCCATGGACACTCTTTTAAATCATATTATGAGTTACAAAAATGTTGGTTACATATTTGTCGTCGCTTCTATTATTATATATGTTAAATGAAAAAAAAAAAAAATATTAATCTATTATACTTGTAATTAATGTCCTAATCAATTTGTATTTTTTTTTTATATATATTTTTTTTTAATATTTTCACTTGGTTTTTGGGGTTTCTGTTATTTTAATGAGAAATTTCGTATGTTAAAATGTTATGTTGATTTTGTATTTCAACTTAATCAATATTATTAATTTTTGGTATATTTTAATTTCAATGTCTGACAATACAATCTATTTGAATTATAATCAATGTAATGTGTCCTAATTTATTTGTTATTTTAAGTTCTAATTTATATTTGATTTTATAATCCAGTTTAATTAATGTTCAAAATTTTTTATTGTTCCTAATTCAATAACTACCTAGTACTATTTTATTTTGTCATCTTTTTTTTTTTCAACTTCTGATATTGACTACCGTTAAGTGCTGTGCACGCCTATAAGTGACGAATTCCCGCACAATACAACAGTGTCATAACATCACCTGTAAACAATTAGTGAATAAGTCGTTGGTGTGTCAATAAATAAATAAATAAAATAAATAAATAAATTATTATGTGAACACAATATAAATAAATAATGAAAAAAAGAGTAATTATAAAATATAAATTGAAATAAGCCACTGGCAACTAAGAGATGATCAGTCTCAACCGATGGCACCAACGGGTGCCGTCGGTTGAGACTGGTCATCTGGTCACGAGCATGACGTGTGCATCAGCCCCACTCAGTTCAACCATTTTGAAGGGAACTGATTCTGAATGATCCAATAACACGTGCCACCATCAATGAGACATTTGAGTGAGCATGACAAACTCTGCCAAAACTGCCAAGCTTATTTCTGTCAAAACACGTTGTAACCTAATAAAATGAATTGCTCCATAGTACTTCCCATTTACAAAATATGAAAAAATGCTTCTACATTACACAATGCTATTGTTTTCAAAGATAAAAAAGTAATAAAACATGAGCTCCATTAAAATAAAAACGATGTCGCAAACAACAATAGGAAAACGGCAGTATTTCTTCCAATACTTATAATAAAAATAAAAGTAATACGACTAATTAGAAGCTAAAAATGACTTTGATTGAGGAGCATTTAGCCAAGCATTTTTATCAAGGATATAATCTTCCAGTTTATAATATGCTTGTCTACATTGTGTGCGGTTAATGCATGTTTTATTTACATTTGGATTCATTTAGATAAAGAATTTCAAGTGGTATGTTATTATAAAATTTTTGGGATGTGACAATGTTTTTACTGGATATCTCAGTCAAAGTGTATTCAAAGGCTTTCTAACCCATCAGCAATGTTACTGTAACTACGAAAAGCGTATAGCGTAATAAGGCGTGGTTTATTAAGTGAGGGGTATAGACACTCGTTACAATTCAAATCACTTATGTTAGCATTTCACTTGCTTTTAGTTCTCATAAAATAATCACTATAGATAAATCACTACACAATAATTATTACTACAAAATAAGCAACACAATTAAGACACTCCACTGAACGCGTAGCGCAGACATGTGTGTTCGACCGAGGCTTCGACAATACTGCGCCTCCGTCGTCGACTTACATCCCACTAGCACTCAGTGTTGCGTCAGAATTTCATGGCCTGTCACGTAAACGTCACTCTAAACCACTAGTGCCGCTCTAAAGAACTAGCGCCATCTCTGATATCTTTTGAGAACTGATTTAAATACAAAAGCGCCGTCATATTTCTAAAACCTTATTCACTTCTTCTGAAACACAACCCTGAAATGTCTATATTGAAATATTTAAATTAGCATAAATTTGAATTAAACCGTATCGTTTGAAGGGAATCTAGAAGATTGCTACACAATATTTTACACTTCATAAAGTTAGAAGATTACATTTTGAGCTTTTGAAGAATTCTAATTTCCATCTTAATTTGAAACAGTTGGTCAGATATTTTGAATTTAATGAGGTTTTTAGAAATTTTAAAAATGTTGTTTCTAAGAATGACCCTAACGAATTCAATTAATTCGAATTTAAATGAGGTCTTCTCTAATCTTCTTTAAATATTGATCCATTCAAAATATTTTCTTTATTTTTATTAATTAAAAAAACTGAAAAGTTTTTGTATGAATTCAATTTTATTTTAGACCAGGTCTAAATGAATTTGCTGGCAAAACTTCATGGATAGTTATCGACATCTAAAATGCTGCTCGTCTGTGAACTTTCACCAATCAATTAAATTACACCTGGTCTATTTAAATATTACCTTTGCAGCATTAGAACTGTAAGGCTCATCAAACAGCGACCACATCTGTGGCTTCAGATGCTGCCACCACGACACCGTCCCCTTCATATAGTCCTCTTCGAAACCAAACTTGCGGGCCACCTCTTCGTCAGTCGGTTTCTCTGTATCCAGATCTAGCCGATCCAGGACGGCTAGAGTTTCTTGGGTATCCCGGTGCTGGGGACAAGAAATAGGGTTTAGAATATTGATAGTTTATAAATTCATTCTCAAGGTGCACAGACAAAGATTCGATTTTTATGATCGACGCGTGTGATCAATATATCGAATAAATATAATGTATTTTATAAGCAACAAATTTACAAGTTCAAACGAGATATTATAGTTAAATACATGTTATGTAAAAACAATGGTCGAAGCTCAGTTTGAGGACGCGTTTTAAGTATCAAGTTTCAGGTTAAATTGAAATTAATAGCTTTGACTGATAATGAATAAACATTTATCAATGCATCTTGAGGATATCTACCTATTTTAATTTAGAAAGATTTTGAATACAGCGACAATGTATCAATGAAGAAAAACAATAACATGACTATAGTTCCTATTCATCTATTAACGACGACAATTGTAGGCAGTGAAACAGATATAATTTAATATTTAATTTACAAGCGACGACCGAACCGATTTTAATTTCACATTTAAGCTGAAAAACAGAATTAATTGGACAAAGGTTTCGATTTCGCCGATATAAAATATGAGGGTAAGACCGCAAAAATATTTCGTATCGAGGAAGTGGTCGAAATAATAGGAAAATATCGGTCCCGCAATCATTGGACCTGAATTTCCCCATTTCATTGGGAATGTAATTGGAATATTTTATTTTCTGTTTTGGTTCACGAGCGGTGCATTGAGAATTTTTTGCCATCAACGTTAAATTGGATTTTAAACGTAACATCGTCATCGACATTTTTCGTTCTCTAATTGCTTCTATAAAAACAATGGTTATAGTATTATTTATTATTTTGAGACTATTGAAACATCAATCGTTATTACAATATTCAATTTACAATCATCATTACGCATTGATGAAGAACTATAGAGATACTGAACTCAAGCAAGAGATGCGCAATGATTGTTAACATAACCGTTCCGCATGTCGAGGACTTCATAAAAGCCAGGAAAGATAAGCAAATCAAATACACTGATTAGACTTGCAAATATTTCGAAATCTGGGATGTGAACGCACTGATCATTGTAACGACAGTCATATCAACCATTGGCTTAATAATCACGAGTCTTGATCAACACCTCAAGAGGCTGTTGTTAGATGGCTGGATCAAGAGCTGCATTCAGAAAGGGAGCCGTGTCTTGAAGACATGGCTTTTATATTTCTTTGCTTGAAGTTGCTCTGTTTGAGTCTTGACCACCCCGTTAGTTTGGACCCTGTTTTTTTTTTTAGCGGGAAAATCTTCTAATTACAAATCTCGCTCTTGGGCAGGGCGGGAGATAGTGTCAAACTTTACTGACTAATAACCCACTCCTGTTCCTTCTTTGCCTTCGTCCCAGGGCCCCGGGTTTCACTTTTACACTACCCGTGGCCTCAGTAGGCTTTGACCGTGCTGGGCCCCTACGATTTGCTGACATCTCCCTGCGGCGCGCGTAGAACAATACGCGCTTTCGACGACATGGGCTCGGTTCGGACGGTTACCGGACGTGGACCCTGTTCCTGATACCTGTAGGCTTCTTTATTATTTTCTTCCCAACTTCTTTGCGTTAGTACAACATGCGTTTTCTTCCCTAATTTTGTGTACAATTATATCATCCTGTCGAATAAGTTTTACGACACCATCTCCAGCTTTATTTTTCTAGGCCATCTCTTATTCTACTTTAGAACATTCTAGTACAATAATAAACAAACCCATTTCAATAATGCTATTCATCCCATATAGACGAAAGGGCGTGAATACACACAAATGTATACGATACCGCAATCACTGTGGATCTCAGAATATTTTCCATCGTCACGGAATGCTATTGAAATAATATGTTGTTCAGCATGTTTTTCTTTTATTTTTATTCTATCTGAGTGTGTAACATTTTTATTACTATGGGTATGTTGAAATGCAAAATAGAGGAATAATATTTCCCTGAACGAAGATCTACTATCAATTTTCCTATTCATTTAGCATTTCACAGTATAATGTTATATGTATAATGTATATCTGTACCTCCTGTGAAAAATGATAAAACTTAAAATTCTCCACTTTACAGAAAAGCAAAACAAAAGTTTAAAAAAATCTATGTTCGTGAATAAAGTGAACTAAGATAAACTTGACTACTTTTTTTTGTAGATAAAAATATTTAATTTCATAGTGAACTTTATTTATTATGGTTAATATTATAGTTTTAAAGTAATCCAAGAAAACCCTTAGGTTGTAACTTTTTCTATGTCTAATGTGTGCAAAAATTACGTGATATATAATAGAATTACAGTTAAAAAGTCTGTTTAAGACAAGCCCTCTCGCTCCACCCTAGAGCTGGAGAAGTAATTAGGTGATTTCACATTTAAAAAACGAGACACAGAGATTTTTGGTTCGATTATTAAGCTCTAGCTTATTCCATACGGCTTTCAGATTGATCAAATCTCCTGATAGGATATTTAGATTAGCGACAAACAAAATCAAATCCAAATATTCATACCGAGTTAGCAACAAGCATATATTTGCCAAGGCCATTTCACCAGCGCTTTGCGTCCGAATGACATGCTAACATATTCGTCACGTACACTGCAGCACACAATAAACTGCACACTCGGAATACCGAGCTCGTAATATGTCGTGTATTTGCACCGCAGTGTAAAATGTTGTCATAGTGGTGGTTGAAAGTGTAAAGTTTTGTTTAGGGTTTGTATTGTTACGTGAAACCCTTGTTTTATGATAGTTTGTTAAAGTGCATCGTATACTTTTTGAGGTTCTTTTTCTGTCTAGAATAAAATATAATTCTTTTTTTGTGTCGATTTAAAGCGAATTCATGCACAAAGTTCAAGTGATGACGGGTTTTATATTTATTTTGTCTATTGGCAGTTTTATTTGCAAAACGTAGTAAGGTTTAAAAAAAAACAATAGAATATTTAAATAATCGTCACATTTTATAACATAGAATTTTTAATAAATGTTTCTTTATGGTGACAATTAGTAAAAACTAATACTAAGCAATTTTCAAAATGATAATATTGGACCGCTTTTTCCGCCATGACATGGACTATGTACGGCACAACCGCACATACTGCAAGTCGGCATTTACGCCTCACACTCATTTTACTTTATAATCATGTTCAGTTAGCGTCAAGCCATCAAGCCGGGCGATCTCATCACGGCCAACAAGGGCCACGTGTCACTCATTCCAGACACATCAGTTCATTAGCTTATTTTACCCATAAGCTTTGGAACAATACAGTAGTTTAAATTATTTTACCATCTTTTATTCTATTCCGCCCACATCATCTAAAAGTAGTGTGTGATCTAGCAAGAGATCATACAGACTACAAACGTTAAAATGGACGTGTTGGTTAATCTGCATGAACGAGTACGGCAAAATTTCGCGGTCGGACTGAAAAGAATTAAAAGTCATCCGTAAATGTTGATGCATACTGCGACATTTTGATGCATACAAGTCAGTGTCTCATTTAGACAATAACAGAAATGATATGGTACAAGTACATATCAATTTTATGAGAGAAATCTGTCATGGTTATTATTTTTGAAATCAAAATATCAGTCGTGAAGAATTTACAAGAACTTTGGTTTGTACTTTCGAGCATTTATAAATTTAGTTTTAATAATTTGAATCACCGTTTAAATTCAAAATATTTAACTTGTATGCTCATTAGAGACATAATATTGCAGCTTCTACAACTTTTCTAATATTGTATTCATCGCTACTCCATACGGTTCTTGCCGGATTTCCTTGGATAGCTTTTAAAACTTGTTTGTAAGTTATCCTTTATGTGTACTTTGTAGACATGTCGGAAAAACCAGGCAAACGAGGAAACTTTGAGTCGTGTATGGAGAAGTAAGCACTGAAAACACATAAAACGAATATATGAGTATAGAACTGCATTTTATTGGTGATAGAGGAAATTTATAAATGAAGACATCCTCGGGAGAACTTCCAAGGGCGGGGGATGTCATTGAATGACTTTCCCACAGAAAAAAAAAGTGTATAGAAATATTTTAGTTTTTTAGACAATAAGTAGCCATGACCTATGTGGTAATTTTATTATAACTCTCATTGTGTTCTTATCTATATTTTGAAATCTAAACTTTCAACATAAAATTCTCAAAGAAGCCAAACAACATAGCAATAACATAAGACGATCAATTGATCCAATAATACTTTTTGTTCCGAAGACCTTCAAGCAGCAGTATTGTTTTCATCATTATTTATAATATTAGATTAGCTTCGAACATTATTGTATTTTTGTACTCTGATCTCTTTCAGCTAGAAACTTTTCTAGAATTCCAGTCAAGATCTGGTTAGCATATTCATGAATTATTAGATTCACTACCGAATGGAGGAGCTGACAGGAATCCTAAAAATATATTCAACGTGACTTTAAGAATAGATACAAGTTCTGATTCACTAGTGATAATAACGTCAGTATCAGATGAATCTTATTTGGGAGTAAATGCTTCTTTATCCTCTAGTTTAGTAACTGTGTTTTATGTAATGTGGTCTATAAGAACACTGGCTTCTGTCAGTATCTATCCCCATGTCAAAGTCGAAAACTTTTCTATGTCGTATTCCAGAACATAGTCTATCCTTGTGCCTAGATTAATCCAAATTCAATCAGCCGTCAAAACGTGAAGAAGTAACAAATACACATACATACAAACTTCCGTCTTTAAAATATTAGTGTAGAGATTGTGTTTTCCACTACTCTTCTGTCATGTTCTACTCTATTGTCTGAAGCCAAAATAAAATTTAAAAATATCGAGGGAGGGTGCATGAAACATATATATTGTTAATATGCGTGATGGTTGGACGACTATACTTTTAAGTGGTTATGAAAATTTAGAACAGGAATAATTCTAATTAAATTATTTTAAGTAACACACACACGTCATAACAAAAGTGCTGACAATATAATGTATTTGCTATAGGATTGCTCTAAAACAGCTTGACCGATTTTTTATGAAAAGGCCAACTAGTAATGCATATGATATTGAAATATTGTGCCCCAGCAGGCCTAGCCAAGTTACGACGGTTTCATTTCGATTCTCTTTTATCGATCGCCTCGAGTCTGAGAGTTCTGACCACGTGACTAAGCGTTGAGATGACGTCATTCCCATATATTTGAAATTTTCTACTATTGTTAACGATTGTAGATTATCAACTTGGCTAAGCCCTCAGAACCAACAAAAGACATGTCTATTAGCAGTGCGTTGCTTGCGTAATCAGTATAAGTAACCAAGGTGGTTGTTTTGTCCACATTTGTAGCCGGGTCAATGAACGTATAGTTATGTCGTTTTAAAATATTTGTTTAAAACTAATGATTTTAAAAAGGTACAACCGGTTTTATTATTTTATATTTTTTAATTTTCTTGACATTTTAAACATTTAATTTTTTACCTATTGACATTTTTGTATAATTTGTAATAATTGTATAAACCCATATACAATTATTATATCTTGACATTTTTAATGGTATAGTTTCTATCTTGACATTATTTTATGATATTCATCAGCTTCCTGCCCTTGTCATTTTTAATAATAGCACCGCCAGTAGCGTTCATTGGGTACTTTAAAGTGTATGTGCCCACTTGAGACCATTAACTTCTTTCTTTATTATTGACTAACCTGTGTATACGTCATCCAGCAGCAGGGTTCCACCTGGTTGGCGTCCAGGCCCCAAAACTCTAGCTCCTCCTCGAAGAGTGGCCCGCACACGTCTGTAGGGTAGTGGAGCTTGCCGGTTCTGGAAACAAAGACTTAGTTACACTGGAAAATAATTATCTTAAAGTTTCATATCTATTTTGTTTTAATAAAACATGGTCTCGTACTAGGAAACTACTCCTGTGGTACAGGTGCGTTCACAAACATGGAAAATACAGACGGCACTCAGACCCGGAACGACTATCTATAGGCCATACAAATATTTGTTATGTTTCGTGCGGGAATCGAACCCGCGCCACATAGTGCAGCAGTCAATCGTAAAATTGCTTCGCCAAACGTACTTGGAACCAAGCCAAAGAAGGAACAGGAGTGGGTTTTAGTCAGTAAAAGTCTGACAAGTCTGTCCCGCTCCGCACAAGGACTGGAGATGTCATTAAGTAATAACCCAACTAAAAAAAAAATGGGCTTGTACTATTATGCAGGCTGGGCAGACTTTTTTAATCTTCCTGCAATCCTGTTTATATAAATTTACCCAGAACACATTTGTCTGGAGACTGATATATTAGAATACTGATACAGTTTTTCAAACTACCAGCCCCCCTAGCCAAGTTACAATCATTTCGCTCGCGCCGATCGCCTCGAGTAGGCCACGACCCCGATTCCTTTGTCCTGACCACGTGACTGAGCGTTGAGATGACGTCAGAACAAAGGAATCGGAGGCGTGGCCTACTCGAGGCGTTCGGCGCTATCGATATGATTGTAACTTGGCTAGGGGGGCAGGGTTGGTGTTAGAGTTAGTGTACTAAGTAAGACATACAACTTAACAAATTTTGAAGATGAAATGAAATCTGTGGATAAGGAGTTTACACTAAGCATGTAAGATGCTAGACTTATCTCAAATGATTTAGATAGGTATGTCAAAATAAATATCGAAATCAGAAATAACTAAACGCATAATTTGTGGCAGTAATTCCCTTCCCAGTTCATAGTATATGCAGTTTGGCAGATATAAGACGACTTAACAGACTTGTCTTGCTTATTAATAAAGATTGAAAAAGAAAACCTTACAAATTAAACTACTAGCTATAAAGGCTTAAGATTTTTCTTCAGACAAAACACTAGATAATTATTATTATGATCATAATCGTAGTCTTGTGTATATATCATACTTTTATATTATAAAAGCAAAAGTTTGTATACTAATATGTGTGTTTGCTTGTACCTTTGACTTTTAGAGGTATGCGGAACAGAGAGTAAAGTCCCCCAAACCTCCTTTGGAAAGGGAAGATCCTCTGACCAAACGGGTGTTATGGCTGGTCTGCACTTTTCAAAGGAGGTTTGCGGGACTTTACACTCTGTTCCGTATACCTCCAAACTGGTGACCCCGACTCACTGGGGCATCACCGCAGACAGTTCCCACTCACCGAGAACTATGCGGAATTCGGTTCGAACACACTGGAACCAACCACTACCACTACTTCCTAAAGACTACCATATTTATAAACGTGAGAAATCTAGCGACATCTGTGTAGTCATATAGTAAACTACAAAATCCTGTATCAGTGTTTTTCGTGCGATTGGAACAGTCTGAAATCAACAATTGGGCCGTTACCCAGACTTGACACAATACCCGTCTGGTCGGAGGATCCTCCTTCTTCAATGGAGATTTGCAGGACTATTATATCCCACGATAGGAGCCCCGGGCGACCGCTAGTAATTCTATAAATCTATTCTGCCTGCTTACAAACCACACAAAAACTATAAAAGCTACACCCACTCTTTACAAGTTATACGATAGCTAACAGCTGATATTTTTTCACTCCAAGATCAACAGGCGAATAAATACACTTGAAGCGGAAAAAACCGACCCATTTCGCAACAGACAGTGAACATACGGATAGACGGGAAAAATATTATTCCACTACCACAATTACGGCTGGGTATCCGATTTCCATACATTTCAATAACAAAAGGATTGTTACCGTTAAAGGTTACGTATGTACCTTTGGTTGGGATGATAGATGAGTATTTTGTACCATTTAATTGGGGCGAGGACAAAGGATAATCGGTCTCTAGAGGATGTTTTATTCGATTTTTTTGGATGACGTGGATTATCATGCTTTTTGTCCACTGGGTTGTTATTTGTTACGTTTTATGTAATAACTTTTGAGGTTGCTATGTCCAGTCCGGAGATGAAGAGGGCTTTGGAGTTTACTTGCGTGATCGGATCAGAAATAAAGTTATCTGCAGGAGAACCAAGGTTACCGACGTAGCTCGCCAGATTCAAGTGGCAGTGGACAGAGCACATTGCTCGCAGATTAGATGGTAGAACTAAAAGTTCCGTAGTGGCAACCACAGGCCAAAAGATGCAGCGTTGGAAGGCCTCCCACAAGGTGGACCGACGACCTGGTGAGGGTTACGGGAATTCGATGAATGCGAGACGCATGGGACTAGTCGTTGTAGGGACACTTGGGGGAGGTCCAACTGTGGAGTTCTTTCAGCTGAAATGATGATGTCCACGTCTGGCTTTAGCACGTTTTTCAGCATCCTCGATCGCATTTAACATGCCTCAATTTGTACTCAAACGGTATAAGCGCCCTCTGGTGACACTTACGGAAAAACTTTTTTTACTCTGAGCGGGATCTTATAGCATAGCATAGTCAGCCTTATAATGTTCCCACTGTTGGGACTCAGGCCTCCTCTCTAGGAGAGGGAATGGGCTGTAATCCACCACGCGGGCCCAGTGCGGGTTGGTGGATGTCATATGTCTTCGAATTTTTGGTTCAAGGACATGCCGGTTTCCTTCACCGTTTTGAGAGCAGTGGTGATGAAACCGGGATCTTGGTGGAGCGAAAATGAGCGTCAGACTTCTACTGACTCCCTGTGTTCGTTAAGTTGCCCTTTTTGATGTGAAATATCTATTGACGCGTCTTGGTAGTAAAACTATCTTGAATGCTATGACCACAAATGGCATGATGTTGTCATGCCGTAATTCCCTGTTAAAAAAGTGTGATTCAACATCAACGATTGCATCACTGCTTACATCGTCAGGTGGAATCGCAGTCAAGCACTAGTTTATATGCCCTGCTCAATCTGCCCTGGCAGTGTAGCGCGTCTGGCATGTTTGCCGAGAACAGAGCTGACAATTTCTATGCTGTAATGTGAAGGCTTAGAGCATTCTTTCATGCAAGACTGATGAGCTGCAAAAAAGTCTTTGTTACCAAGATTTTCGAAACACTTTATATAACTTCTAAGTATTTTAATATTGTAAATTGAAATCTGGTATTTATTTATTTAACATTTTTATTTTAATGAACCGAATCTGACATTGTACAATAAATTGAACTGAACCTGATATGTTATTATTTAATAATTTAAATCTGACATTGTATTAACTAATGAACTGAATCTGACTTTGTACTATTATTATTTTAAATTTTAACTTATTCAAATTGTAATTTAATTAAGGAAGGGTATTCCTTATTCAAATTGTAATTTAATTAAGGAATACCCTTCCTTAATTAAATTACAATTTGAATAAGTTAAAATTTAAAATAATAATAGTACAAAGTCAGATTAAATAAATTAAATGAATTTCTTAATATTATTATAATATAATGAGACAACTGTTTGTTAGAGCATTAGGGAAATATAAAAATGTTATTAAAACCTAAATGTGGAGTCCTGGTGTCCTGAAATACAGGCCCAAAGCCTAGTTTATGCACCAGTCTCCCACAATAAGCTTACTGTATCTACATTTACCCTAGAAAATGTAATTATGATGTATTGTGGCGAGAAAATAAATCTTATTATTATTATAATTTTAAACAAAAACCCCTAATACACCCCTTTTAGCTTCCTTGATGTTTTACATCTGCCGGGCGTCCCATTAAGGATAACATTTTTCTTTTTTAGATCGCAAAAGATCCTTTAATTAAATGAGATATGAATCAAATAACCATTAACTAATAGCAACTACAGCACCCTTTTAAATCACTTATCATCATCCATTCAGCCGAAAGACGTCCACTTCTGGACATAGGTCTCCTCCAAGTGTCGCCACAATCCGCAACCGTTACCAAGTGATCGGTCAACATTGTAGGAGGCCTTCCATCGCTACGTCTTCCGGTACGTGGTCGCCATTCCAGAACCTTTCGGGCTCAACGGTTATTCGTTCTGCGAGCCTGCCACTTAAGTTTGGCGACTCTTCGTGCGGATATACTCATTCCTGATTCGATCAAGCAAGGAAACTCCGAGCATAGCCCTTTTCATTGCCCTTTGGGTAACTTTAAGTCACATCACTAATAGATAGCATCAATTAATTTTAAAACCTTGCTCAAACTAAGTTTACTGGAATAAACACTATCAATCTCCCCAATTGCTTCTTTTGTTGCTCATACATTATACGTGTATTCATACAGTTAACCTTATTTTTTTTATTTATTCCATCGGTTACAGTTACGAGTTTCAGCAATAAATTCTCTTATAAAACCACCCTTTTACGCGATAAAATATTCCTGAAAGTATTCTTATGTTATGTCGATTGTACATTAAGTACTAGATACTCGTATTTTATCGCTTACAAATACAGTCACTGTTGAAATGGGTTCGTCACCATTACGTCTTTTTTTTAGGTGGGAAAATTAGCTAATGACAAATCCCACTCTTGGGCGGAGCGAGAGATAGCGTGATACTTTTACTGACTAAAAATTCACTCCTGTTCCTTCGTTGCCTTCGGCCCAGGGTCTGGGTTTCGTTTTCACACTACCCATGGCCCCAGTAGGCTTCGACCCTGCTGGGCCCCTACGATTTACTGACATCTCCTTGAGGCGCGCGTGGAACGATACGGGCCGTCGACGACTTGGGCTCGGTCCGTATGGTTACCGGACGGTCGGACGGCGGGCTACCCTTTGCGCGCCGTCCGCAAGCCCGCGCCTACGGTGGCCGGAAATCGAGATCAGAATCCCGGCGGCGGTTGAGGCGTGAGGACCGTAGGCAACGAAGGACCAGGAGTGGGTTTTTAGTCAGTAAAAGTCTGACACTATCTCCCGCCCCGCCCAAGGGCTAGGGATGTCATAAGATGATTTTCTCACCGAAAAAAAAAAAACCCTCTTTCTCGCTCGCACGCCTGACATTTTAAATCGTGATAGTATTGATTAGAGAACGGAAGGAAATTAGAAACTGACGAAGGTATAAACGATTTGAATACACTATACATAAAATACACATATAAGACCACTTTGCAATATCTACAGATGTGTACGTTCAAGTTTAGGCGCACCAATTATTTTCATGCTCTTTTCACCTTCGAGATTTGCAAATAATTTGATGATCGATTTTCAATGTGCTTGATGCTGTTAAATATTTATGAATAAAATATGTTTAGGTTTAGTGTTATTAAATTTAAAATGGCGGGATTTTGTTATCATTCCAGCCGAAAGACGTCCACTGTTGGACATAGGCCTTCCCTAAGTGTCGCCACAATTAACGGTCGTGTGCGTTTCGCATCCATCGGATTCCCGCAACCCTTACCTGGGCCTCAAGTCTGCTATTACAATAGTGTCAGAATGCTCTATCATTGATTTCATAATTGTTGATTTTGACAAGTTTGGTAATCTACTAAGTGACAGTTCCTAAAATACCCTAGGCTGATAAAATTTTCATTTTCCTGAATTTTCCTACATGAAGGTATGAAGGTCGGTTACCCCCAAAGGGGTAGAAAGTGAGCTCCTGGCGTCTTTATGACTTTCTAATGGTCAATCACTGACATTCCATTGAAAGAAGTGGCATAGAATGGTAATCTTGTACATATTGATAAATTAATGTCTGACGTATGCAGCGGTAATCTGCTAAAATTTTGACAGTTCCTTTGATCAGTGACCTACCATTAGGACGTCATTGTGCAGTCATTGCTTTTAATAAGCTCGATATTGTCATTCTACCAAAACTCTTTTACGAAACCATTGACCGATCAATGATCGATCATTATGAATTTAAGGAATGACGAATTTATAAAAAATAGCAGACTTGGGCCCCAGGTCATCGGTACATCTTGTAGGAGGCCTTCCAACGCTACGTCTTCTGGTACATGGTCGCCATTCCAGAACCTTTTGGCTCCAACAGCCATCCGTTTTGCGAGCAATGTCTGCCCATTGCCACTTAAGGTGCTAGATGAAATAGATTACGAGTATTTAAATTATATATATTGCAATAATATTAGTTGTAGTAGCCCAATAATAACAAAGTTTTCAGGTTAATTGTTAGCGGTTGAGGTAACCCGCAAATTAACTATGAAATTGGGACCCAATAGTTACAAACACTAACATCAACAAAATTATCACTGACCTTTTCATATTTTGGTTTGTACAAATTGCGATAGAATTAACAATAATTTAAAAATTTAAAGCAAACTAACTGGCTGGTAAGAATAATAGACATTGAGTGGTTTTTAGCAGGATTTTTTTGAGTGATGTTCAGTAGCTGTTTCAATAATACTCAAATTGGTTCCTTGTGGAAATTGGACTACTTTTGTATCTCATCTCTCTCGGTCTGGCTACAATACAGCTGAAAATTTTATTGTATCATTGCGAAGCTTGCCGAGAAGGCTGACTATACATTTGCTACCAAATACTGAAAAAATATTATAATATGTTACATCCTCATTCTAATGAATAAGAAATTGACTGTATTCTGTATCCAAAACCAAATACTATCTAGACACTGGTACTTACTAGTGTTTTTATAAATAAAACTTTGTCATGACTATAATTGGCTACTAACAACTACGCCTCTGGTTCTTTCTTTTTTTCTGTAGTTACTATCACTTCTCACATAACAACATGCGTGTAATCATAATTAAATAGAGGTGTAGGTATATTCAAAGGTGTATTAAGGCGTATAGTCCCTTGAACATCTGGCCGGGGTAGTGCCGCCTGCGCCCGCATAGACATAGACCTTTAAATGTATTTTCTTAGCGAAATATTGATTGATTTACATATGCTATGTACATTCTAAAGAGCCCTTAACCAGCCATTTTTTTGTGTAAATATATTTCTAAAGATCAAAGTGGTTTGAAAGGAATAGGGAAAACAAGCGAAAAAATTTCATGTTGTTAACTTTTTATTTGCCAAAAGTATAAGTCACACGAAAAAAATTATATGTTGGTAATGTTATGTATGAATCTATATTTTTTCTTTTAAAACATATTGACCAAGCCGTTACCGAGAAGAAGGCTTCAGAAAATCACTGTTTTATGGCACTGCTCGGAAGCTAGGACCTTAAGGTGTATTTCAATAATAATATTGATAGCTCCGAACTTCTATCTAAATTTTAGTTTAATGTGCCAAGTAAATAATCCGCACTTTCGTATCATCATCATCATCATTTCAGCCGATAGACATCCACTGCTGGACTCTGCTGGTCTCCCCCAAAAGTCGCCATAACGAACGGTCCTGTGCGTCTCGCATCCATCGGATTCCCGCAACTCTCACCAGATCATCGGTCCACCTTGTAGGGGGTCTTCCAACACTGCGTCTTCCGGTACGCAGTCGCCACTCCAGAACCTTTCGGCCCCAACGACCATCTGTTCTGCGAGCAATGTGCCCTGCCCATTGCCACTTAAGTTTGGAGATTCTTTGTGCTATGTCGGCAACCCTGGTTCTCCTGCGGATATCTTCATTTCTGATTCGATCACGCAAGGAAACTCCGAGCATTGCCCTTTCCTTTGCCCTTTGAGTGATCTTGAGCCTTCTGATGAGGCCCATTGTGAGCGACCACGTTTCGGACTAATTTCGTATACCTCTAGCATTTAAATTATAGACATAATAGTTTTGTTATAAGTGCAAGTGGATAGTTTAATAATAAATGTAAGCAGCATGACTTTTATCCTTATGTTTCTTTACAGTTTTCTCTTCCATCACATATGAAAATTTTTAAACATACTTAATTATTTAAGATTTAAAATAAAGTTACTCTGTAATACAGATAATAAAAACTGGACTCGCGCACTGAGGGTTCCGTTCAAACTTACCTACATATGTAAATAGTTCAATTCCTGAATAGAGTCTCAAAGATTTTTCCGAGTCAAAGTATTATTTTTTTTGTGACGTAACACTAAATTTACTGTTTTCAGATTTATTCCTATACCTGTGCTATAAGGCCTTGCTTTACGCCAAATTTCAGGATTCTAAATTAACGGAAAGTACCCTATGAATTGTGATTCCCTTGAGACTGACGAAATACACGTTTCTTGCGACATAAACGGCCGTATCTAACTTAGAAGTTTGATTTTTTCGCAACTTCAAGGGACCGTAGATCTAAGAATATGGTTTTAATTTCAACTAAATATCTCCACGCGTTTCCGAGATAAAGGGTCTTGATAGACAGACAGACAGACGGACAACAAAGTAATCCGTTTTTTCCTTTTGAAGTACGCAACCCTAAAAATGAAAAAAACTGGAAAGACTCTCACCCGCAGGTTCACACGAGAGAAGTGAAAGTATACAGAGTAGAAATAACAGCATTCTGAACGTAATAGTTGTACATTTTGACTGCCCCTTTTAAAATCAGTAGGTCATGTCTTATGTAGGCGGTGCAAATAAGCTTCTTCCAGTTGCTAATGGTGATCACCAGCGTGGTTTCAGTGAGATAAGAATCCCACATTCCCTGGTCTTTCTCCCAAAAGACTAGGCATCTTTTGAAGGTTTCCCCCCGAAAACAAAAAAAAGGTGTGACAAATAAACTATAAACTTTGTGTATTATGATATTAGTACATTTATGATGATACCGAGCATATGCTTACTAATATAGTCTAATCATTAGGTAACTAGAACCAATAAAAACACATATGCACACATTCAGACACACTCATAAACTACGCATATAATAAAACATATTATTGTCTTCATATTTTACTACATTTTCAGTGCGTTAGTACATAATCTAGGTTATGTAAAAGTGTAGGGGTGAGACCCTGATATCCTAAAACACAGGCCCAGAGCCTAGCTTAGGCACCAGTCTCCTACAATATTTATTGTTTTTGTATACTCATTAAAATGTTTGATGATAACTGTATATTTCATAGTCATATTTATAGTCGGCCTTTTAATGTTCCCACTGTTGGGACTCAGGCCTCCTCTCTAGGAGAGGGCATGGGCCGTAATCCACCACGCGGGCCCAGTGCGGGTTGGTGGATGTCACATGTCTTCGAATTTTTGGTTCTAGGACATGCCGGTTTCCTCACGATGTTTTCCTTCACCGTTTTGAGAGCAGTGGTGATGAACTAAATTACACAAAGTAATGCGCCTGGCTGGGTTTGAACCCGCGACCTACAACTCGTAAGTCGGGGCCGTTACCACTCGGCCACCACTGCTCAGTGTATATTTATAGTGAGAAAATAAATAATATTATTATTTAACTAGGTTAAGGTTTCTGTGGGTTTCCAGAAACAAAGTTCTTATTATTTAATTACATCGTCGGTACCGATACTCTCCGAACCAGCACCCCTAACCAAGTTGATAATGTACGTTAACGCTAGTAGAAAACTAATCAAATGTATGAGAATGAAATCATCTCAACGTTAAGTCACGTGGTAAGAACAAACGAATAGAAAATTCGTAGCCAAATTCACATCGTTCAAAATGGTAGAATGAATTGTTATCGTTTCTACAGTGTTCAACGCTACATCCTTTGTTATTGTAGAATGACATTGTAGAACGAGCGACCGACTCAGGCGCGTCAACATAGCTACCAACTTATCGTTATCTACAATTGCCAACACCGAGGCGTTACCGATTGGAGAACGGAATTTGAAACAAAACGGTTCGTTACCGATTGGAGAACGGAATTCGAAACGAAACGGTTGTAACTTGGCAGAAAAGCTCATTCAAATAGAGAACTTGCAGAGTCAAAATAGAAAATTGGATTTAAATTCAAACCCGACGCTTTAGTACGAGTTCTCAACTTCAGTTTGACATGCTGTTAGTTCATTCACTATTCACTGAACGTATATTTCATTTCCTACTGTCCAGATGTAGGTGGAATGATATTTGCTTCAAGTAACTTCACACTTAGTAGGTATCTTAGGTGGTGAGACTTGAGGGTTTCTTAGCGAGACAGCTCTTTTATGTCAATTTATCTGTCAATACTGTGCTAGCTCTCAGACTTTAAACAACACACTCTGTGAACTAGTTAATGTTATGAAAAAAAAACCATGTCTCAGGACTAACCTAGAAAACCTTCCCAGGTCCCTAAGGTACTGGGTAGAGTTCTCAGAGAAACTTTGAAAAGCATGACAGGGACCGAAGCCAACTGGCACAGACCTCAAAAGAAGATAAGATTTAGCCCCACCTTTCATCCATACTGTACCTATGAATGTAAAACTATACTAGTAATAAGTGGAAACGTTGTTGATTGTACGTTTACCTACTAAATTGTTAACTTAGACGTAAGAAAAAATGTACAATTGTTTGTTTTCCCCAATAAAATAAAATAAAAATAAAATAAAAATAAAGATTGTAAAGTGACCACATCCGACGACTCTCCTTGTACGTGCTCCATTATGTATTTTTTTTTAATAATTATATTAGGTCTTTACATATGAAACTGCCGATTTTAAAACGGGTTGCTTTGAAGTGTATATGTGTGATATCGATTGAAGTGCATATGTACCACTACTGTACATGAAGTTTAAATAAATAAATAAATAACTTCAAATAAACTTTAAAATATAGGTACGTTATTCTTTTTTCGAAATTAGATATTGGTTTCTTTGTGTTTTGTATTTTCTGTAATGTCGCAGTACTTTCGCAGTTTTTCATTTGTTTTGCAATCATTCCAAATTCAAATTAATTTTATTGATAAGGGGGAACCACTTCGTTTTCGGCAAACTTCGTTAAATTCCGGATCATTTCGAGGGCAAACCCTTTAATACGGGTAAGATTGATTAATGTCACTTTGTTTTTAGTTGATATTGATTTATAGCTTGTGGTCGATAGGCCTGTTATTGTAACGGGCTTAACAAGAAACGAAGAATGAGCGGTCCTTTCGGAGCCAGGCTATATTATGCAGGGTATCTTTGACATCGACTCACTAACGAATACCATGGATCCAGTACATGATTCTAGACCCCCCAGTTGTGGAATTTTTCGTCGGGTTTTTCCTATTTTCTTTTTATCTTCACATTTTTAATTTAAACATTTTTTTTCACTAAAAATGTATGAATCATCGTCGACGTGACGTCATCTCAACGCTCTGTCACTTGGTCAGAACAAAGGAATAGGAGGCGTGGCCTACTCGAGGCGTTCGACGCAAGAGTATCCAAACGAAACGGTCGTAACTTGACTACGGGGCTGTCAACCGTCATGCTATCACTTACTCCCTTTTCTTTCATATCGCTCTTCACACAACCCATCAATCTTTTCTTTGGCCTCCCTTTCCCTCTCCACATTTTACAACACCAATATCTTATAAAAAATCGTTATTATTACTACCGAAAGTCAAGCAACAAAAAAGTTAGATCACAAAATTTCAGCCATTATCTTTTTACGCGCCATAACCACAACCAGCCCTTTGCGAAATGTGTTACGGAAAAATTCATATGTCGAGCCTTTGGTACCATTGCGCAGGTTGGGCCGACCACAGACCACACCCAAATACTGCGGTTGACATTAGCGTCCCTTGCGGTTTTTCCGAAAATTTTTGGTCGTAGGGTCCGAGGTTAGGATCACCACAACCGGCGTGTAGTTACAAAAACTACCGAAGAGAACGATTTTGGAAAGTGTAGATTTTGGGATAACATTTTTGGGAGTTTGAAATATTTAGGGTAGTTTGAGAAAGGTGAGGAGGGAGAAGAAAGTTGTTTTCTATTAAATGCTGATAAAATGCTGACAAAACCTGCTTAGATTCAAATCTACCCGTATACTACATTAAGTAAACTTCTAGTCTAACCGGATTCAGCTGAGTATCAGCATTTTCCATGGATCGACTACCGCCTATCTGATCTCCGTAACCCAGTAACTGGGTTACACAATACTCCTTGACTTTTCTGACTACTCGTAAAGACTGTTAAAGATCTTCAAATGACGGCTGGCTTAAAATAATTCCCAAGGCACCATTTCCAAGATGGTCAACCGTCGACAGTTGCGTTGCTTTACCTTAAAGATTAATCCATTCTAATGATATTACTTTAGCCACAAATTTCTACTCCTTCTAAGAAATAAATCAAACCCAATTTGGTTGGAAAAATAATAATCATAACTATGAAGAGCTAACAAAAAAGAGGACTTACATTAAAAAAGGTTTTATCTTTATCCTCTAATTTAAGCTGAGATAATGTATACTAGTCAGCCTAATTTTTATATATTATGCTTTTATAATAACATCATTTATCATCCCAATTTTTTTGTGGTAGACTTGGGAAGCTGAAATTTAAGTGTCTTATTTTATCCAGATAACATTGATATTCAAATTTGGAAGGAAGCCGTTAATCTTTTAATTGCCATTTGAGATTATTTAAACCATAACACCATAGAACTAATGGCCCTAGTGATTCCCATAATATTTGAGTTCGAATGATTTCCCGAAAAAAACTGAGCAAGTACGAGCCCTAACTTAGGTACCTGTGAAACCAGTTCAATTCCTGAATTGAGTTACGAAAATTTTTCCAAATCGCAAAAAAAGTTTTTTTTTGTGACGTAACTACAAATTTACAGTTTTCAGATTTTTCTGAAATTTGTGCTATGAGATATTTCTTCATGCCAAATTTCAGGATTCTAGGTCAACGGGAAGTACCCTATGAACTTTGATTTTCTTGAGACTGTCAAAATATACGTTTTTTGCGACATAAACAGCCGTATCTTCTTTTTCCTTAACTCAGAAGTTTGAATTTTTCACAGCTTCAAAGGACCACAGATTTGAGTATATGGTTTTCACCTTGATCTTCACGCATTCCCAAGATAAAGGATCTTGACAGACATACAGACAGACGGACGGACAACAAAGTGATGCTATAAGGGTTCCGTTTTTTCCTTGTGACATACGGAACTCTACAAATAAGCAGAAATAAGTTATGGCTTAAAACGGCATAAGTAAGCATTCTAAATCAAGATCTTCTGCCAGCAGCTTCACCCGCGAGATATTAGAAAGTTATCCCATGGAAAATTCCGTTTAAGTGTGAAAGAGTAACAAACACACAAAGTTACCAAGACAAACACGTACAAATTAACAAACCTAGTAGTGGCACTAGTGGCAGTTTTGTAAGTATACAAAGTTTCGCCTATTAATATGATACTAGAATTAATAATAATAATATCACACAACGCCTTCTAGTCTCAAGCTAAGCAGAGCTTGTGTTATGAGTACTAGAGAACTGATAAACATACTTATATATTTCTAAATACATACATATTATAGATAAATTACACCCAGACACGGAACAAATGATCGTGCTCATCACACAAACATTTGTCTTGAGTGGGAATCGAACCCACGACCTCCGGCATAGCAGTCAGGGCCACTAACCACTAGACCAACAGGCCAGTCAAAATTGCTACTCAAATACTAAAGCAAAACAATCCAACACAAAATTAAACATACCTAATGCGTTTGCAGTCGACCGTGCGGACCAAAATCGCAAATTCTAAAACAACAATACCCAACGTCCTATCCAAATGAGCCGAAATACCTTTTGTACAAAATGCCTGACATTTGTATAAAGCATCCCTTTTGTCTCGAAATGTCAATGTTTCTAAATTGCCCCGTGTATCACACCCACAAATCTAATTGCGTATCCACCAGACGATATAAAATGGTGATAATAAGTAAAATTACACTTTTTGGGGACGAAAAGAAACGTAATTTTTCTATTCTTAAGTGGATTGTAGGCTTCTGTTTTATTAAAAAGGTTTGGGTGTATTTCGTTTAGGGTTTTAGGTATACGAATAAAGTACGTAAACTGGAGTAATTGAAGTAAAAATTGTTTCGAGAAAAAATGTAAAGACAATTTGCAGTGACTGTTTTCATCCTCGAAATATAATGAAATGATCACTACCTAACTCATTGTAATCTTTCCATTCTACGTTATTCCATTTTATAACACTAATAGGTACTATAAATGCAAAAGTTAGCATGATTGCATCTAGATTAGGAAGAAGAACACCGACAACCCAATTTTTTTGTTATTATTAATGATAGAATTGCGTTTGACCACTATCTCACCAGACGGTAAGCGATGATGGGGTCAACGATCAAGCACGCTTGCCTAGAAGTAACCTATTCACTCTTGACATAAAAAAACCTAGGTTGCAGCTATCAGCAAATGTATTTCCTCAGTTTGGAAGGGAATTCTACTCCATAGCTTTACATACAATAAAAATATTCCCATAACGATTTGTGCGTAGTACCTGGATTTGAGAGATTGTTCGAAAAAGTTACTGTGGCCCAGGAATGCAAAGGGCAACTAAAGAAACAAAGATGTAATAACTAACAACGATCTGGAGCAATCCACTAGCGTACGCAGAAGCGGGCTATCTACCCGTGTGGCTATCGAGTACAGGATGCTGTTAGGACTGCTACGCAACTTGTGAATTATTGAGGCAGATTTTTACGCCATACTACGTCAAAATGGTATATGTACGCGTTGGCAAACATTCACTGGAAAAGCGTGGTAGACCTGTCAGAATCCTGAATGCATTATTAAATTGGATACGACCTTATTGTAGGCCCTTTGGATATATCTGAATCACAGGACCCCGTATACCTTTAAAAGAGGGCAATTTTAATTGTACATCGTGTAAACTTATGGTCTCCTTATTTTCGAGTCGATGGTTTTCTCATTCTATAAAGCATTTGGGCCCAGTAGGTTACCATGTTAATAGCGGCATTAGTGGCATTTTTAGGTCCTCTAAAGTGCAGATGTAGAGACACTTAGTTTGAACAGAGATATAATAATAATAAATCAACCTTAGAAGAAAACAAGTAAATTATCAATTACCTGTAGTAATTCAAAACCTGTGCGAAGACTCCAGGATGCCTATCGAAGAAGTACTCGTTGAGGACGGGGTCGTAGTTGGCCAGTGCCTCCGTGAGGCGGGATAGCCGCGTGGCGGGGATCTTCTTCAGGGTCGCCTTGTACGTCTCGTGGCGGATCCCCCCAACGTTCAGCACGACGCGGTTCTCTGCGTCCATGTTGAGGAGATTCATTTCTGGTGAGGAGTCAGGAGTTAGTCGATAGGTAGATTGTAATGTTGTGAGGTAATTAATTTGGATTAGAAAACTTGCTGAGACTGATCGTTGTTTAAGCAATTTGATATAACATTGTGATTTACACACTTATAATCATGAAGGTATTTCGCAGTTAAAATGTGGTTATTTTTATTACATGACATAGAGTGTTGATTTTACGAGTACAAAAATCCCAGTTTAATTTTATTCTCTCTCCAGTCCAGTACTTATAAAAATTTAAACAAATTGTTACATTATCTGTCAGAAATTCACTTGGATCCATTTATATTCAAACCCTATTCTGAATTTGCACAACCCTTGTAAAGCATGTTTGTCTGATCACCCCAAATGCTAAAAAGCTATGTTTGAATCTATCAAAATAGTGTAACACGAAAGTCGAATCCATAATTGATGCTTAGAAACCCTTATTAAAAGATGTTGTATAAAAAAATCTGGTAATAAATTACGATGACAACGATTTATGACTGAAAGAAATTAATGGTGTAAGTAGGAATACACAGACAGTTAGAGCCATTTGTAATTTTTTACTGACAACATTAATTGTTATATTGAGTATGTTAGTTAAATATGAATAACAACACTTATATTTTCAGTTTTTTTTTTTCATAATTTAATTTATGCTTTAACATGTTTTTTAAACTTATACCTGTCTAATTCGAAAACATGCTGATGAAGAGTGTGCATGCATCATCATTAAACTTTTTATTTAAAGTTTTCGAAAATCGGCTTCGAATAGACTTCTCATCAATATTTAGGTTACTTGAATGTGCAATACACCAATTATATGAATTTCATTAGAAACAGAATATTTGTCATTTTTAATATGAAGTTGCATATGCTCATTTTCGAATTGGAAATACAAAGTTACTTGAGCGTCAATATTTACTGAATACTTGATATTATTATGTACGAAAGCACATTTGTTAATATTCATACTTTTATTAGCATCACCATATCAAGCGAAAAAAAAACGAAAATAAGCGCTTTTCCTTACTATTACTTGGCACACGATGAATCCACATTGTGAAAACGATATTATATTCTTATTTCCTGAAAATAACCAGATAATGTATTTCTAATTGACCATAACAGTATAAATGGGAAAATAATATTTTTACTAAGAAATTATCTGTATCTATCCTTGGCTTCCTTCCATAGTCAATTGTGTGGAAAAATCATTCATCATATTTCTTTTGGAGAAAGAAAATCTTGGGTAAAATCTGTTTACGTTAGTAATGTGCCAATAATAGATTTGTAAGAAAAAATATTGCTGCCTAACAATATTCTTCTCATCTGTGTTGTGGCTCGCGTTTCATAAAGGACGATTAAGTGTTTTTATAGCGGAGGATACACCAGTATTTCTTTTGGTAAATTTGATATTTATTATGTTGGTCGTTTGTCCTGTCTCTTCTTTGAGATAAGCCACTATTTATATCTGCGGCATCTGTTGACCAGTTTTATCATTATACTAATGGCGTAGTTATAGTTAGATTTTGTGTATCTTATAGGTTTGTTTTTTTCTCCTCTTGCAATTAATGTAGTAATTTTAGATGTGTAGCCTCATCATAAGCTTGTAATATTTCTATTTTACTCAGATCTTCATTCTGTAATGGCCTAATAATCCTAGTTGGCCATAATCCACCACAGCGAACTGATAGGTCTCTAGTCTTTGAAATTTGATGATTGTCATTTACAAACTGTTGTTTTAAAGCTATTACCCGTAGATCACTTACATGACTGTAGGTTGTTATGGTTATTTCTGATATCTCATTGACCTAATTTCTATTTAAATTCAAGTAAATACTTAAATAAATACTTACTGGCGACTCCTCTCTCCCTCTCTCGTGGACAGAACAGTTACTGTGGGCTACGGCGACCGACTCTGTCCCCTCCTCGACATCACCTCTATGTAGTCATCTTCTAACGCGCTAAATATCCCCTGCGGAGGCATCTCTGGGGGAGGGAATCCTGAGGACAAAAATATACAATTAAAGATTGAAGAAAAACAACAGCACGAATTCTATTTGTAGTTATTGTACTTGCGTTGTAACAGGAATTATTCCGTTTCATTTACTGAATGATTTCAGTAAATGAAACGGAATAATTTGTCCTTTTTTCCATATTACTAATATTTTCCAAAGGGGTAGGCATTTTAATAATATTAATTTTAAAGTAGTTTATGTGGCTTGTGTCACTGACGTGTAAGTCATCATCATCCATCATCATTTCAACCGAAAGACGTCCACTGTTGGACATAGGCGTCGCCATAATGACCGATCCTGTACGTCTCGCATCTATCGGATTCTTGCGACCCTCAACAGGTCATCGATCCACCTTGTGGGAGGCATTACAACGCTGTATCTTCCGGTACGTGGTCACCACTCCAGACCCTTCCAACCCCATCGCCCATCTGTTATGTGAGCAATGTGCTCTGCCCACTATCACTTAAGTTTGGCGATTCTTCGGGTTCTGTCGGTAACCTTGGTGAGTTTGAGGTTCAGTTAATAAAACAGAACAATTTGTCTTTGTTTGTATAACAGCATCGTACTAGTATTTCCCAAAGGGGGTTTTTTTAGGTGGGAAAATCATCTTATGACAAATCGCGCTCTTGGACGGAGCGCCAAATAGTGTCAGACTTTTACTGACTAAAACCCACTCTTGTTCCTTCTTTGCCTTCGTCGCAGGGCCCCGGGTTTCACTTCTACACTACCCATGGCTTCCCCAAGGGGTAAGCATTATCACTAAATAGTATAAAATTAAGTCGCTTCCTTCCGTCTGTCCCTATGTATGCTTAGATCTTTAAAACTATGCAACGGATTTTGATGGGGTGTTTTTTAATAGACAGAGTAATTGAAGAGAAAGGTTTATAAGTATAATACATACATAATATAGTAAAGAAACATTAATAATTTTAGAGGTTTCTAATGTGATATCGTAAATATACCCATATAGAATGCAGGGACATAGCGGTCGCGGTAGTATCAGCTTTGCACCCGTGCGAAGCCGAGGCGGGTCGCTAGTTGTATAACAAATAAAAAAGTAGTTTGTATCACTGACGTTTAGGTACAAAGAACCAAAAAAGGAGATTGCCAGGTAATTTTTGGTTCGCTTGAAAGTCTTAATTTCATGAGTATTATGCCAGGCCGTTGCGGTCGCTAGTCTTCGTGTTACTAAAATATTATCATTCCAGTAATTAGGTTAGGGGTTCCGAGGTCACGCGACATTTACCCCGTTTCAAGATATGTAGGTATAGTGTATAATTGAGGTAAAACCAGAGAAAATATAATTATAGCTACCTATCACGTCATATATATTGATGAGGGTCTTTTTGAAATTTACTTGGAATTAAAAAATCTTGTTACACGTATTTTTAAATGAAAACCGGAAAACTTGAGGCTAGAGATGCCAAGCCACTCTACTGGGTACGCCACAATTATGGCGGTAAGTCCCCTCTTTGAGGCGTGGTTGGAAAGACCTCACGGCGTCTTCGTTTCTGTAAGGACTTTGATTAGTTTACAGCTCACTAGCTGTAGATTCATCACGCCGGCCCAATGCGGGTTGGTGGATGTCGCATGTCTTCGAATGTTTCGTTCTGGGAGTTACAAGATATTGCCATCATCGTTCTGAGCGCACTGATAATAAATAAATTAGACAAAGTGAAGTACATACGTAGGTTTGAACCCACACAGCCCACGGACTATGCCATTGAAACCACTACCTCATCTGCAATATTATCGCAGCAAAACTAATTCATTTAACCACACAACAAAAAAGCCTTTACAAAAATTCCTTTACCAAAATTCCATTACGTAAAAACAGACAAAACTTGATTACGGTTTTACATTAGCGCAACAAAAGGTGGTATTGAATTGTAGCCACGAGTTTCAACGTAATTCGACCATCGACCCTGAGGCGACCCCGTTACGGTTCGATTTTATTCCAGTGGCTTGAAGTATTGATTATACAGTATGTAGCCGTGTTGTGTGAGGGTGAAGTTTGGAAGTGTCGCAAGGACAATGTGGTTTAGTAGTGAATGAGTGGTGAGGAACTGAATGGTGATTTGTGTATTTAAATATGAGGTTATACATATTGTATTGATTGTAGTGGTTAATTTCTTTCTTGAGTTTTCAGGGTTCTTAGGGATGCGTAGTAGACATTAGGTAGAATAAAGGTATGTTTTTCGTTTATCGAATAACTCATGGCCTGGCACGCGACGATGGTAAGAGACCGGACGGTATGTCTTTATTTCCATGGAAGATGGGTAGGCCTTTAGTATGGGACGCTACCTGTGTCGACACTCTTGCGCCATCCTATCTTCCTAGCTCGTCGCGCTGTGCTTGTGCTGCCGATGCGGTTGCGGAGAACCTCAAGCGACGGAAATATAACAACCTCGTCGGTAGTTATGTTTTTGAGCCGTTTGGGGTTGAGACTCTTAGGCCGTGGGGTCCGAGTGCTCATGCCCTTTTTAAAGAATTATCCAAACGGCTAGTTGACACTTCACGTGACCAAAGGGCTGGCTTTTACCTCGGTCAGAGATTAAGCATTGCCATACAACGTGGCAATGCCGCCAGTCTTTTGGGCACACTTCCAGTGGACAGCGATGCGGAGGAATTTTTTGGCGCCATATTTTAGATATGAGTTATTGTGTATATATTCTGTAATTTTAATTAGTTAAGTGTTTTTATTGTTCTTGTCATATCGTATGTTTAAAATAAAAGAAGAATATCCCCTCGAATGACTTATCGCGCTCTAGGGTAGTTAGAGAGGTTGTGAAGGATTTTTACAGACTAAAACCAACCGGTGTCCATCAGTTGCCCTTTGCGTTCCAAAGCCACAGTTACATACACACAGCTTTTTTTTGTGTTTACTGATAGCTACAATCTGGGGGGTAAGTCAAGAGTTAGGTTACTTCTAGACAAACGTGCTCCATCGTCAATCACATCATGGGTAAAGACCAAAATTTTGACGCATTTACCCAATCAAAAATTTCCCAAATATTTTTCTTAAAAACTATGTATGATAGAATTTTACGACAAGTAACACTAAGTTAAATGGTTATTTGTCCAGTATGCCAAAGGCTCAAAGTAATAGAATAATGCTCGATAGCAGAGTAAATTAAATAATTTCTTCGCAAAGGGGAACAAATTACGTAAAAACCGGCATAATAATTTTGGAAGGTGAACTCTAAGGATATTTCTGTACAAGTTCTATGTAACTTATAGGCTGAATATTGAATTCTACAGCAACAGCGTATAATTGGCAACCCTTTTCATATAGACGGGAAAAGGAAATAACCGCAATAATATATTTACTAACTGCTTTTTATATATATGTGTGATTTTAAACAATTGTGCTACTTATTTTGTGCAACCGTTTTCATTACCAGTTTCTATAGACTTCTACCACGGTAGGATTTCATTTTCGAGAAGTGACAACACTGCGCATAATTGTTTATGACAGCTAAAGCGTAACGGCCTTTTTAAATTATTCGCGATGTCAAACTCGAAGTGATTCAGCGTGGTCAGAAATATTTCGGCTGGTTTTTCCACGATTTTTATGGTAAGTTTTGTGTTTTAACTATAATTCATAGTGCTCTAAGTAGAAAAAAGCATGGGCTTTTGTGTCATGTTCATTTCAATACGATTCTCAGTGTAGTTTTGGAGTAATCAATATTTACTCACTGTGCTACCTCACAATTGTGATACGTTTGTGTTACTTTTGTATCACCAGTTGAACAATTTCTGTGTCACCACAATTGTGCTACCATTATAAGGTTCGGATACACTTAGTACTTAGGTACTATAGGTGTTTATCATTTGAAAAAGTAATCAATAATTGAGTATTGGGATAGTTCAGGGAAAATTTTCGAACTTTATACGCAAAATAGAAGTAATGTTATGGAAAACAGAAAAAATCTGTAGGTTTACTGTTCTTTGTTGTCTTTATTTAAATATAATACTTATTGATTAGGTGTCTTCTTATTTACGCCAAATTTATCAAAATACGGCAATGCTTTTTGCACGTTTTTTAGTGATATATATATATTTTTAATAATCATCACTTTATACAAAGATTTATCCTCAATCCGAATTTTTCACTAACAGGTGAAACTTTTGGGCTAGCCAGACGTTTTTTTGTACTTGAAGTTTTCTATATTATAATTGTTTTATTTTTTTATTTATATAAACCAGTGCTTGACTGCGATCCCACCTGATGGTCCCAGTGATGCAATCATTGGTTCACTCTAGCCTTGAAGGCACCTAAATTATAGTTGGACGGAAAGACCGCAGTAGGCAAATTGTTCCAGTCCTTCGATGTACGCGGTATTCAATGTCCATTACACGATTTCCTAGTCACCTTTAAGTAATTATATGATCAGTAATTGTAACGACGCGTGAGCCTACGGCGCGTGTGAAGCGAACGGGTGGATAACTGGTGCGTGATGAAATGACCATACTTATTTCAAGAACACTGCACAACCGGACAACGGTTCGTTGTGAAAAACGGACCGACGCCCATTGCCGTTTACAAGAAGCCATACACATCTTAATTTAATGAGACATTTATTCTTTTCAACTTTCAGATGCCACTTACTTCGGCAGAAAAGTCCAAAAGATATAGAGAACGTTTAAAAAAAGATAATCCTGAAAAATTTAAAGCTTTGCAAAAAAAGAATTTAGAAAGGACAAAACAACTGTACAAGACCAAGACAGCTGTTTTGACAGAAGAACAGAAAAAAGAACGAAGGAAAAAATGGAGACAATTTAATGAACAAAGAGATGGCCCAAAAGCAACAAACACAGAAAAGACAATTCGAAGTAACGCTTCGCAAGATGAAATATACCAAAATACAGCCTGGAATGAATCCATTGTACGAAACATCCAAAGACGAATTGAACGCAAATTGCAGAAAGAAAATACAGAGCTTCGTAATAGCGTACTCACGCTGAAAAAAGGGTATCACAGACTTTTTAACCAATTAAAACTACAACAGCAACATATGACAAAATTGCAAGAAGATTATGAAAACCTGAAAAAAAAGTTACAGATAGCACCTAACAGTAAATATGGAAACTTAATTTCCGACAGTCACGACAAAGAAATCACTCCACAAAAAAAAACTGACCACTTCATAAATGAAAATATGCTTGGCGTTGAAACACCAAAGAAAAACAACGTAAAAAAGGTTATATTAGCCCATAATGTCCTGACGGAGGCACTGATAAAAGAATACAAGACTTCATCCAATAATAACGATAAAACCAAACTCAAAAATATGGTAACAAGTAGTGTTTTAGTAAAAAAATACAAACTGAAAACTCATTTGTCACGCGTTTTGGGATTAAAGACTGGCATTAAAAGATGCGAGAGAAGACCTAAAAGTAACATTCTGCAAAAAAAAATAACTGCATTTTATCAACAGGACGATGTCAGCCGTGCTAGTGCCGGCAAAAAAGAATGCAAAACATTTAAAAAGTGCAAAAAACAAAAACGTTATTTGCTAGACTCATTAAGTAACTTGCACAAAAAGTACGTAAGCGAAAATGGTCTAGTTAGTTTGACTACTTTTAAAAGGTACAGACCCTTTTATGTAGTTTCACCTCGAATAAAAGACTTGGAAACTTGCGCTTGCTCAAAGCACGCCAACATGCAATTTATGGCTAATGCGCTTAAATCTTGTGGCGTATTAAACACAGATGATCTCAATGAAATAATCTCAAAAAACGTTTGTGATATACAGTTCAAAGATTGTATGTATAGCACGTGTGACAATTGCTCAGATAAATCCATAAAGGAACAGGCTGAAAATAATGGACAAATTAGTTGGATGATCTACATCCTCAAAGACCATGAATATACTGATAATAGTGGAAATAAAAAGAAGACAAGAAAGATGGTGAAAGAAAAGAAAAACGGCACAGTGAAAGAGTTGATACAATTATTCAATTCTGAAATGAATAAATTTAAGACACATACATTTAACGTTGTCCACCAGTACCAGCAGTACAAAACATGCATAAAAAACCTCGACTCAAATGAAATTGTCATGCACATAGACTTTTCAGAAAACTGGGTATGCAAACATAATGAAGAAGTGCAAGCAATGCATTTCGGATCCTCAAAAAATCAAATTACCTTGCATACGGGAGTTTTTTATCTCAAAGATACAGAAAAACCAGTATCATTTTGCTCGATTTCACCAGACAACTCACATAATCCAGAAGCTATTTGGGCACACCTCGACCCGATAATAAAGCACATTAAGCTTCATTATCTAGGAGTCGATACCATTCATTTTTTCTCTGATGGTCCAACGGCACAGTATCGTCAGAAAAAGAACTTTTATTTATTAAGTAATAACATCTTGGAGTATGGATTCAACAATGCCACCTGGTCGTTCTTTGAGGCATCACACGGAAAAGGGGCCGCCGATGGTATCGGAGGAGCGGTGAAAAGGACGTTGGACTTCAAAGTTGCCCACGGAATTGATATTCCGGATGCAGAGACAGCATACGATGTCCTAAAACAGACCGAAACTGCAGTCAAAATATTTTATGTTGGCGCTGAAAACATAAAACCTCTTGACTCCAATATCGTAAATAAGCTCACTCCACTGCAGGAAACGATGAAAGTACATCAAGTGGTACTGATGGATAAACATTTATTGATATACAGAGTACTATCTTGCTTTTGCCAGAATTCAAAAGGAAAGTGTGAATGCTATAGCCCGAAAACGCACAAATTTGAAATTAAAACAAAACCTGAAATGGAAAGCGAAGAGACAGAGTATGACTTACAATTGAATGAAGAAACCGGAGTTATACAGAAAGTAAAAAAACAGACTGACAAAAATGGAGAAAACGAGCGAGTAGACCTAGAAGACGAAGATGTGTTAAACTTTATCGACAAAGAAGAAGTTTATAACAATGTGGAACTTAATGATTCGTTGGTTGAATTCGCGGAAAAAAAACTGCAAAAACTTTGTGGTAATGGTGCTAATGACGGAAGAAACCTGAAACGAAAACGTAACGGGCATGAATCATCAGATACTGAATTAAAAAGAACCAAAAAGAACCAATGCTACAACCAAGACAGCTCTGAAGAGAGTTGTGATAATTATTCCGTTCATGATAGTTCCTCTGATTTAGAGAATTTTGAAGACGAGAGAATGGAAACGGATTTTTTCGACCCCGATATTGAAATGTCTTCTGAGAAAGATAGCAATGCCGAATTGAAAATTATCAAAGATGCATACGTACTTGTTAGATTCGAATTGGAGAAGAGGAGTAAATATTTTCTTGGACAAGTCCTAAATTTGGTTGGGAGTGTCACTTTTGAGGTGAAATTTTTGAGGCATAAAGGGAATGGGAAGTTTGCATGGCCGGTCCTTGATGACGTGTCGATCATAGATAAAACAGAGATTGTGCAAGTTTTATCAAATCCTATCTCAGATCGGCGCGGTATTAAAACATTTGATCTGTCAAAGTTGAATTTAAAAATAGAATAAATTAGAATAATAAGTACATTGTATGTCATCGTTAATATTGATTTAATTTTTTTGTTAAAGTAGTACACACAGCTACATATAACAAGCTATACATTTCTAATATAAGCTGACCTCATTGTAGGGAAATCCTATACAATGCGAGATCAGCTTATACTGGAAAAATATAGCTCGATATGTAGCGTTGTCTAATAATACTGATTTTACTTTTTGTTAAAGTAGTGTAAGAAATGAATAATATTGAATTTTCATTTGCTTTTACATTTTAGAGCACTTAGTAATACTTGCTGCTCACATATGATTATAATTTTGTTTCGTTTCCGTCCTAATTGTGTGACTGATTTAAACTGATTTTGCTATAAAAGTTCCTAATTGTTGTCTAATATTATATTACTGATTTTATTTTTTGTTAGAGTAGGTAGTTGTAAAAAATTAAAAAGTTCATACCTACTTAATATTAAATTTCCAATTACTTTTTGTTTTGTTTTTAAAGTTAAAACCTTTACATTTTGGAAACATAATAAAACTTGCTCAAGATTATTATTGTTTTAATTTCATCTAAGCGTAACTTATTTTTCCATAAATGTTCTATAATGTTGTCTAATTTTCTATTTTTATAAACTATACGTTTATAAAACTCCTAATGTAACCTCAACTTTATAGTTTTTTGCTACCGTTTTGTGCCACTGTTGTGTCACTGTAGCGTGAATTTCTGTGCAACTTTTGTGTCACTATCGCACAACATTTTGTATCACTATTGTGTCATTTGCGTCAATATTTTGGACTTTACCCTCATATCATCACTTTTTTTTTTTTTTTTTTTAATATCATCACTTACCATCAGGTGAGAAAGTGGTAAAGAGTAAGATTATCAATAATAATAAAAGGTACTAACTACTACACGCCTAGCCTTTTCCCAACTAGCTGGACTAGACTGGATGCTAACCCCAAGGATTCCTGACTAACCAGATGCGGCTTAATACCTGTATTTTCATTTCTGTATCTTTGTTTTTCTTAGAAAAATCCAGAAAGTTTTTTTTTTTGGTGATTTTACGTAAATACGCACAATTACTTAATAATGATATCCCCCCGCGCGCGAGGTTTAGTAATGATACTCTAAAGCTATGTGAGCTGTCTCAATTTTGTGCTCACGTTAAATATAGGCGCAACTGGAGATATAGCTTGTTCGCTGTGCTGCGAGTCACACTGTTGCGTGAGTCCAATCTCCTGTTTCTCGCACTCTCTTTGCACTTAACACTCTTTTTTTTTACAAAGGAGGCCACGCGGGCACGTGCGAGGCAATGGCCCTCGCGCCCCAGCCACCGAGATTCCAATCCCGATTTTCGGCCAACGTGGTCGCCATTGCAGATCCTTTTGGCCCCAACGGCCATCCGTTCTTCGAGCAATGTGCCCTGCCCATTGCTACTTAAGTTTGGCGATGGTAGCCGTAGACCTCGTAAGAGGAAACTGAACGAACACGTGTTCCTTGTATTTACTGAAAAAAATCTATCAGGTAGGTAAATCAATTGGTGTTCGAAGTATGTTGTGACGGTTCGAAAGAGTTGCTGTGGCAACGAACTGAAGGAACACTGTGGGTTTTAGTCAGTAACACTCCGACACTCCCTCTTGCATCACCAAGAGCGGAAGAAGTCATAATGTGATTTTTGTCATAAAATTAAATTATGGGGTCTCTGGGTTGAAGTTTGTGCTCGCTTCTCATCGTCTGACTCTAAGTTGTGGGGCTACACAACTTAGTATAAAGCGATGAGCACACATAACATTTGTAAACACACAATCTCATCAACTAAACTATCGTGCCTTGTTTATATTTGTAAACGGTTTGCGTGATAAGACAAATAACTCATAACATAATGGTATGTTGGTACCGCAGTTACAGAACTCTAGACATACTGACATGATCGTCTTCCATTTGTCCGCGAACACATCACAGTCAGGGTTTTTTTTTTCGGGTGGGAAAATCATCTAATGACATCCCCCGCTCTTGGGCAGAGCGGGAGATAGTGTTAGACTTTGACTGACTAAAAACCCACTCCTGTTCCTTGTTTGCCATTTTTCCAGGGCCCCGTGGATCTCTTTCGCATTACCCATGGCCCCAACAGGCTTCGACCCTGCTGGACCTCTACGGTTGCTGACATCTCCTTGAGGCACGTGTGGAACACTACGCGCCGTCAACGACTTCGGTTCGGTCCGGACGGTTACTGGACGATCGGACGGACCATACCCATTGTACGATGTCTGCGAACCCACGCCTCTTGGTGATGCAAGAGGGAGTGTCAGAGTTTTACTGACTAAAACCCACAGTGTTCCTTCAGTTCGTTGCCACAGCAACTCTTTCGAACCGTCACAACATACTTCGAACACCAATTGATTTACCTACCTGATAGATTTTTTTCAGTAAATACAAGGAACACGTGTTCGATCAGTTTCCTTTTACGAGGTCTACGGCTACCATCGCCAAACTTAAGTAGCAATGGGCAGGGCACATTGCTCGCAGAACGGATGGCCGTTGGGGCCGAAAGGATCTGGAATGGCGACCACGTACCGGAAGACGTAGCGTTGGAAGGCTTCCTACAAGGTGGACCGATGACTTGGTAATGGTTGCGGGAGTCCGATGGATGCGAGACGCACAGGACTGTTCATTGTGGCGACGCTTAGGGGAGGCCTATGTCCAGCAGTGGACGTCTTTCGGCTGAAATGATGATGATGATGATAATGATGACGGCTACCATAGCGTCGAAAAAATCAAAAAATTAAAACGTGAATGTGAAAACACTGTAGAGTCCACGAATTCTTAGATTACTTCCTATTACGACTCACTTTTTAATTAATATGATTATTTTTATTGTGCTTTTGGGTACAACATTGACTGGTCTACACTGTTCTTACATTATATCTATTCATTCTGTAATATCAAATTATTGTAATCAACCACTTTTTTTAAAAGAGTAACCATTGAGTTTCTTACGGGTTTTCTCCATAGGAAACGACCAATTTGGAACCGTGCACTAGCTTCTGGCGTTTTATAAGTGCCCATTTAAGCCTATGTGAAATCAAAATATTTTTGATTTTGATTTTGAATCTAGTGTGAGAGAGATAGTGGCCTGTATAACCCCGACTCTCTCTTACATCAGAGATATATGACGATCTTAAGACGTCTACTGTTTATCTACAGCGATAAACTTACTAGCTCTAGTTTGTTAAATTGTATGTAATATTCAAGAGTCAGCATGGCGGCCCTGGAACGCAAAGAATATGGTTGGATTTTAGTTAGTAAAAACTCTTCTCTAAAGGAAACGTCCAATTGGAACCGTGTAATTGATTCTGACGTTTTATAAGTGCCCATGTCTTCTTCTTTGTCCAACCTCTTCCCAGTTTAGCTGGGTCGGGTCTCCTTTTACGTCTGCGCTCTGTTCTGGCTTACCTGACTCGCTTGCTGGATCTCTTGTATATTATTCTGACCACCGGTGTTGGGTCAGCCTCTTCCTTGTAACCGATCAGGGATACTCTGGGCCTTTATAACTGGGTGGTTGTCATTTCGTCTAAGGATAATTACCGTACTATCGCATGCGACTTTCTTTCAGTTTTTCTGTAATCAGTACCACATTAATCGATCCTTTGACAAACTTAATGAATATGGAATAAGAGGTAATATTCTGAAATTATTTGAATCATACCTCAAAGGCCGTCATCAATACACTGAATTGTTAAAATGTTCACACTAGTGTAAATATTTTAACAAAAAAAGAAGAAACCTTCAACCAAACTACGGTGTTCTTCAAGGAATCGTTTTGGGGCCACCACTTTTTATATTGTACATTAATGACTTACCCAATGCCACTGATAATCCTACAGCTCTTTTTGCGGATGATAGTACAGTAACTATAAAATGTAAAGACATAAATACTTTTGAAGATGACATAAATAACACATTGAGTCTGTGATGGATTGGCTTAATATTAATAATTTGAAAGCAAACTTAAGTAAAACTAAATTAATGTACTTTAGACAGCGCTTACCAGCACCAAATAACCTAAATGTAAATTTTGACATGCAAACAATAGAGTATGTAGACAATTGTAAATTTTTAGCCTTATTTGATTGATGACAAAATAACCTGGAAACCGCATATTCAACAAATATGCAAGCGAGTTAGTAAATCTGCCTATGCCTTACTTACACTTGCAAGCAAAATAAACTCCAGTGCCCTTTTTATTGCGTATCATGGGCTAGTGGCATCGGTTCTCAGATATGGCATAATTTTTTGGGTGAATTCTACCGACAAGCATCTCGTTTTTAAGGCGCAGAAACGATGCATTCGGGCTATGTTTGGTTTAAAATCAACGGGGAGTTGTGTGCCTTTCTTCAAAAAGCATGGTATCCTACCATTACCGTCACTGTACATATTTGAAGTAGCAGCTTTTGTTAAACAAAATCCTCATTTGTTTACTTTAGCATCTATAGTTTTCAATCGGACCCAAAGGGACGAAACTCGTCTGTGCGTTCCAAAAGCGAATACTGCCTTGATGTATAAAAGTGTTTTTCACATGGCAACAGTTGTATTAAATAAATTGCCGAAAGAGCTAAAAAATGTACACATTAACTTATTTAAACAGAAACTGAGAAGTTTGCTTTGTCAAAAATGTTAGTATAGTGTATCGGATTTTTTATCAGTTAAAAATTGACATGTAAATGTAATTTTTGTAATGTAATTTGTTTCTTTGACTACATTGTAATCACAAATCATAATTAATTATTTAAATCTGAATTATATTTGGCATTTACCTTACAAATTATTTTGACATTTATCTAACACATTATTTTGACATTTATCTAAAATAATATTAAAAAGTAATGCTAGCAAAGGAGGCGGCCAATCGCGTGAGGCAACGTTCCTCACGCCCCAACCGACACCGGGACGGACGGCCGACCGACCGGTAACCGTCCGGACCGAGCCCAAGTCGTCGACGGCGCGTATTGTTCCACGTGCGCCTCAAGGAGATGTCAGCAAATCGGAGGGGCCCAGCAGGGTCGCAGGGCCTATTGGGGCCATGGGTAGTGTCAAAACGAAACCCGGTGCCCTGGGCAGAAGGCAACGAAGGAACAGGAGTGGGTTTTTAGTCAGTAAAAGTCTGACACTATCTCCCACCCACCCAAGAGCGGGATACGTCATTAGATGATTTTCCCACTTAAAAAAAAAGCTATGCCATTATTATTTTTTAATATCTGCAACGGAGTACCTATTATTCAATTCACCTAAAAAAACCTACCTAATTTATTCTACATCAGCCAAAGCCTTTAATCTGAACATGTCTGGTACTTTCAAATTACAAGAAAAATAATATCCCTACTTGAAACTTCAGCGACCCCTTACAAAATAAGGGTGCAGATAAATTGGTAAAAGCTTTAAAGATCCGACGCTTGTCCATCCTGAAATCCAGATGATTTTTAACCCCTTCATGTTTTGTAAAAAAAACGCAAAAGGTCTCGTTTTTTGGTTAAGAACCTTACACCAAATGTTTGTCATAAGGCTTTATCTTTGAAACCGTAATGGCTATTCAGTTTCGGTGAGGTTTGCATGCGTGGCAATCCCGGATGCGTGATGAAATTTGCGCGATATTAAAAACAAATCATGACATTAATCCTGACGCGCCGGGTCAATCAGAGGGAGTGTCAGACTCTTATTGTTTAAACCTCACCTGTTTTCCTTTCAGTAACCCATTGCGTTCTAGAGCGACAGTAACTCTTTCTATCCATCCTGCAACCCTAACAAGCATCGGTCTTAATGGCCCCTGTCCGTTTTGCTGACATCTCTTTGAGCCACGCATTAGACACAACGCGTCGTTGACATGGCCTTAGTCTTTACCGGACAGTGAGCTACTCATTGCTCACCGTAAGGCTTTTACCATGATAAATAATTAAATACATAGTACCTCGAATTAAAACATTTTTTTTATATATTATTTAAACTTCATGTACAGTAATGGTACATAGGCGGACTAAACGCAACAAGGCATACTCTACCAGTCAACCTTTGGTTTAAAAAAAACACACCTACGTGTGCACAATTATAAACAATACAAAGTTTTTCAAATAAAATAAAGTATATTCGGTTTTAAAATTTTCGACGTTTTATTTTACAGATGTTGTGAAAACGGTACGGAATCCGAGCACGAGTCCTACCCACCCTTACCCGACTTTTTTATAACCCGGGACAGTTTGATTGAGTAAGTTTTACAAGGGGGCCGGTCCCAACGACCCTAAGATTAGGCGCCGATAGGGTTTACGTTTTCAATTATAACTTGCTTAATCGTTCAGTTATCAAAGTTTGATTGTGTTTTTTATTTGGTCAAACTTAGTGGTTTAGGGAAATTTGGTGTTAGTTATTTGGGGTGATTGAATTAGAAAGTTAAGGAGTGAAGTGGCTTGAGTTTGTGACTAGTTCTTAATGAAATTGCCAAGAGCTTTTAGTGTGAATGATTTTATTCAAAACATATCTTATTGTTTTTTTTTATTTTGTTCCATCATCAGATCACAAGACTTAGAGCTCACGGACGCGTAACTTTATAGACGCGTACTTGTCACTATATGCTTAGTGTACCTGCTCACAGCTTACATACAAAAATATGAAACTATGTCGACGAAGCGGCAACGACACGACACGGCACGACGAATATGCATCTATGAAGCTACGCGTCCGTGGACAGAAAGCCGTAACGCGATGCGCCACCAGTACATGGTAGAAACATACGCACAAAATGTTATGTAGGTGTCGCATCTAAAACCATTTCCATTCTCACACTTCCAGTGATACCACGTCTGCCCCAGAAGACACAGTGGAGGTGAGCCCCAATTGGGCGGAGCCCAACTGTGGAGGCGATCGGTGGCAGTGACCTCCAATCTGGCCCTGATTCAGGCTATGGTCCGGAGCGAGATACAATATGATGCGGTCGCCTCTTTTTGTGAAGCAGTAATGCTAGCAAAGGAGATGGACGCACGCGTAAGACAACGGACATCTGGCAGGCCCTCTCGCTCCACTCTATCGCGGGAAAAGCCATCGGATGATTGCCCACCTCAAAAAAGCCATATCAGACCACTTCTAATAAACTTAATATAAAATTAACTGTCACCAGCCGACGTCGATGCTCAACTCAATAAGGACCCTTCAAACTAGATATGAGATCAGATAATGACACGTCTTTTAATTTAAGCTCGATGTCTTTGATAACGTACGTGAGGTAGGAGGGAAAAAAGGGCGGTAAGATTGGGAGGTAAGTAATTTCTTAGAGTACTTTATAACGCAGTGAACTGACTGAATTTGTTGCCACTTGAATAAATACTGTTTGGATGTGTATGATAATAATTTGGGTAGTCTGTTTGCCTTTAGGGTCCGAAGGATAACCGGTAAAACCGTACCGCCAGTCTGTCTGTCAGCAAACTGTATCTTAACACAGTAACACCGCCGTCCGACCTTCCGGTAACTCTCCGGACCGAGCCCAAGTTCTCGACGGCGCGTAGTGTCCCACGCGCGCCTCAGGGAGATGTCAGCAAATCGTAGGAGCCCAGCAAGGTCGAAGCCTACTGGGGTCATGGGTAGTGTGAAAATGAAACCCGGGGCCCTGGGATGAAGGCAACGAAGGAACAGGAGTGGGTTTTTAGTCAGTAAAAGTCTGACACTATCTCGCGCTCCACCCAAGAGCGCGATTTGTCATAAGATGATTTTCCCACCGAAAAAAAAATAAAATAAAATTGGTACTTGCCCGGTTGTGAATCCGAGGAGGAGGAAGAGGCGGGTGCCTTAAACACTGGACCAATACGATACTCATTCGTTAAACATGCAAGATAAAAAAAATAATGCGGTCTCTCCAGTCCGATTATAATTTAGGTGTCATCAAGGCTAGAGTAAATAGGCTATTAATAAACTTCACCATCAACGATTGCATCACTGCTTACCATCAGGTGGAATCGTAGTCAAGCACTAGTATATATCGACGGTTAAAAGGCTAATTGATCTTAAAGCGACATTTTTTCAAAAAAAATTGAAACCTGACTCAATCGACGGAGAAAAAATTGCTGATTCCGAATATGTATATAACTCAATATTGGAAAATAAATGTCGTTTAGATCAATTAGCCTTTCAACCGTTGATATCATTAAAAAAATACACTGTGGTTATGCAACCGGAATCGTTTTTTCGTTAAATTAAGAATCAAGTTACTAAGCCTTTTATCTTAACCATGCACACCATTAAACATATTCATATACCGTGTAAATATATTTGGCTATTTTTTCAAAGGGCAAAAAGGATATCCTCTTTTATTTTTAGACTTTTTGATGCGTGATCAAGACTTCGTCATGCGGAAACGTCATGCGTATTCACTTGACGGAGTATTAGGGGAAAGGCTGGAATGATACGTTCGTGGGAAATGTAAATAAAAGGTCGCAGTTTGCAGGTTTCTAATAATAAAGAAAGCTACGTAAGAAATAAGCTATATTTTTCTTGTAATTCTGTTATTCCAACTAACTTTTACCGAACATATAGTGACGACATACCTTGGAAAATCTTCAAATAACCCTTTCCGCTCTGTGAGTGTCAGACTATTAGTGACTAAAACCCACTTGTATTTCTCCAGTTGCCTGTTTCTAGCGATGTGCCAACTCGCATTTTCGATAACCCGAGTTAATCGAATTGAAATGGTGGCTGATTCGAATTGCGATTCGAATCAGTAGAATCAACTCGGTCCGCCGAATCAACTCAGTCCGCCGAATCAACTCTACTGAAACTTAACTGTCTCTAAAACGTTTGGTGTTGCGACTCTCGTCGCGTCGCCGTCGACTTGCAAATCAATTCGAATTGAAAGAAAAGCCCCTCGAATTGACTCGTTTGTTGTTTGACTCGATTAAGTCGATTAATATAAGACGATTCGCCCATCGGTACCTGTTGCGTTCCAGCGCTTCGATAACTGTCTTAGTGAAGGTACGCCTAAGCTGACGTTTTAGGACTTCGAGTGTCAATGGGCACATACACACTTTTGTAGGAAAGTCCAACATCTTAAGGCATAATAATAAGATCATAGAAAGATTAAAACGCAACTAACATCTCACTATAGTTCAAAAGTTTTGTTACTATTTTGGTGTACAATAAAGTTTTATTCTATTCTATTCTATTCTCACTTGTAACCTCTCCAATCGTTTAAAAAATAGAAGGATTCGGTAGAGCTCCAACAAACTATAATCCAGAAGTATATCATCGTACATTTAAACACGATACATAATTTTGAAACAAACAACCAACCCTACACATCACAATAACATTATCTCCTAAGACATGCCTAAACACATCCGTACCCAAACTTCCGCAAACACATCTTAAACAAACATTGGCCTCAGGCGACCCCAAACTTAGAATCTATCCTATCAGATGCAAATTAGTCAGAAAACAGACCAAATATTAACGGCCTTTGATTAATGGTCCCAATTCCTTTATCACCATCATCATCATTTCAGCGGAAAGATGTCCACTGTTGGACACAGGCCTCTCCAAGTGTCGTCATAATAAACGGTCCTGTGCGTCTCGCATCCATCGGATTTTCACGACCGTCACCAGGTCATCAGTACACCTTGTGGAAGGCTTTCCAACGCTGCATCTTCCGGTGCGTGATCATCACTCCTGAACCTTTCAGCCACATCGATCATCTGTTCTGCGAGTAATATGCCCTGAATGAAGAATCACCAAACTTAAGGAGCAGTGTGCAGAGCACATTGCTTGTAAATCAGATGGTCTATGAGGTCGAAAAGATCTGGTGTGGCGACCGCGTACCGCACGCACAAGACCTGTCGTTTTAGTGATATTTGAGGGAGATTGATATCCTGTTGTGGACGTCTTCTGATTGTGTGTGAGGATTCTGAAAAAAATGGCACCAATCGGAATCGGAATTTTCTCTAAGAAGAAAAAAAAAATTTGCAAATCGGTCCATAAACGACGGAGTTCTAAGGTAAGGTTCACACATAAATATATAAAAAATAAATCGAATTGATAACCTCCTCCTTTTTTTGAAGTCGGTTACATATTCTAAAAAACTTGGCAGCTGATATACAAGAAAATTTTAAACAATTCCATGACCTCATACTAAGAATATCAGACGCAAATTAGTCAGCAGTACGACAAAATATTGGCATTCATTGATTGATAGGCCTCCCAAGTTTACTCCAATAAATTCTAAATTAGGGGAATCGTTAATCATGTCTGTTTGGAAGTTTTTATGGGCTGTTGACAGGAAAATATTGTGACGGACGGATCGGGTGTCGGCATGGTAATTTTCAGATTTCGTACTGCTTGTTGCGTTAATGAAATAATAATTTCGTTTATTACTCTCACTACAATAACACAGCAATTACAAAACTAAGACAATGAAAATAATTGGGTTCATACTGTGGGAGACTGGTGCCTAAGATAAGCTTTTGGCCTGTATTTCAGGTCACCAGGTCTTCCCCTCTTTTAATGTATGTGATTACAATATTGCATTTTCATTAATCTCTCTCAGACATGTTCTATATGGTGACTGGTAATTAGTGACCGATACTTAAACACGTGATTGTACTCATGATTACAAACCACATTCCTAAAGAAACATTTTTTTTATACTATTGTAAATCTTGTTAATTTTTTCTATATTTTGTAAATATTGTGCTTTGTTGTTCGTGTAAATAGTTTATTATGTATTTAATTGTTTTAGAATCATTTGAATTTAAGCTAAACGTACAAAGTTTTTTACAACGTTTTTATTGATTTGCAATGTATGTATATGTATTCGGGTAGAATCTTGCAACTCAATTTTGAAGCAGATATCTTCAACCGATTGAGCTGACATTTTTTATACACGTTTAGTTTGGATGACAATGCATGTTACTTTCATTCATCATCATTCATTTTTGTTACTTTAGAGCGTTTATAGACTAAACATCATACAACAACAGGGTTAGCCCATCAAATGTTGCGTGATGCCACACAGGGTCATAAGAGTACCTTGGGTACAAGCATTAAGTTAATAAAGCACTTCAAAATACCTCGTTTTTTTTATGATAATAGGTGCTCAAGGCTTTCAAACGACTCCAGGACATCAAGATTGTTCGAAAGGGTCACCACAGCCCTTGAATGCATAGGGAAACTGCAGGAACACGATTTAACTGTGTAATAGGCTGACACTGTCTTTGGAGCTATAGAGTGTGTCAGACTTATACAGAGCGGGAGTTTTTCGTATTATTATTACAGAGCTTTTTTATTTTTAGGTGGGAAAATCATCTAATGACAAATCTCGCTCTTGGGTGGAGCGGGAGATAGACTTTTACTGACTAAAAATCCACTCCGGTCCCTTCGTTGCCTTCGTCCCAGGGCCCCGGGTTTAGTTTTCACACTACCCATGGATTATTACAGAGCTGGAGAATTTAGTATTATTATTACAGAGCGGGAGATTTTTGTATTATTATTACAGAACAGGAGATTTTAGTATTATTATTACAGAGCAGGAGATTTTAGTATTATTATTACAGAGCGGGAGATTTTAGTATTAATATTTCCTTTATTTCACCTACAATATAAACATATGAGTTACATTTTTAAATATTTCAAAAATAAAACTTTAAAAAATATAAAAAACAGTATGCCACTGGTATCGGGAACAGGTATTATTATTATTATTTCCTTTATTTCATTTATATAAACATATTAGTTACATTTTTAAATATTTCAAAAATAAAAAATAAAACATTTAAAAATATAAAAAACAGCATCCCACCGGTATCGGGAACAGGGTCCAAGCTACCGGCGGTCAGGGCTCCAGAGAAAGGAACCTCCTAACAATGCGAGCCGTGTCCAGGAGTACCGCTTTCTGAATCAAGCCCTTGATCCAGCCGCCTAACGCGAGCCTCCTAAGGTGTTGGTCGAGGCTCTTGGCTATTAAGCCATTGCCCGACACGACTATCGGCACAATGATCGCCGAGTCCACATCCCACATGTCGACAACCTCGCGAGCCAAGTCAATATACTTGATTAGTTTATCTTTCTCGGCTTTCACGAGGTTCTCGTCATGGGGGACGGATATGTCAACAATCATTGCACGCCTCTCGCTTCGGTCCACCACCACTATATCAGGCTTATTGGCTACAATAGTCCTGTCAGTGATGATGGACCGATCCCAGTACAAACTGATATGACCATTATCAAGAACTGGGTCGGGCTTATACCTGTAGTACGGCACTTCCGATTCCACAAGAGAGTATTTCAAAGCAAGTTGCTGATGGATAATCCTGGCTACAAGGTTGTGTCTATGCAAGTACTCTCCGTTAGCTAGACGAGAACAACCAGAGATAATGTGACGAATCGATTCCCCCGGACGGTGACATGCCCGACAGATGTCAACCGTGCCGTCCTTCACAATAAATCTCCGGTAGTTATTCGTCATGATAACTTCGTCCATAATTGCACAGACAAAACCTTCGGTTTCCCCAAAGAGGTCACCGGAACGCAGCCAGGCTACGGACGCCAATTGGTCTACTTCGGGCCTGTGAAGGGCCCGGAAAAAGCGTCCGTGAAGTTCCTTGCTTTGCCATACTTCCCTGCGATCGTTAGTGTCAAGCACTACCGGTTTGCGCCAGTTCTCGTTAGCCAGGGCGAGCGGGGTGAGTCCCTTGTCCACTGCCACTACATCTCGATGCATACCCACGTCGGCAGCTAGGAAATATTCCCTGAGACTGCATACCTCGCGGTTGTGTAGGGTCTTAGCATTTAAAAAACCTCGACCCCCACACTTCCGCGGGATATACAATCTCATCACCGACGATCGTGGGTGATGCATTCGGTATGCAGTCAGCAGTGTGCGGACCCTCCTATCCAGGGCGTCAAGTTCTGTTTGAGTCCATTTGAGTACGCCGAAAGAGTACATCAATACCGGCATGACCCAACCGTTGAAGGCGCGCACCTTGTTTCCGCCTGAAAGAAGGCTATTGAATACCTTCTTCAGGCGTCCAAAGAAGCGCGCCTGCAACGATTGCTTCATGTCAGTGATATTGATGCCTAGAGCTTCCGACATACCCAAATACTTATAGGTTTCGGTTGGAGAGAGGGATCTCAGGTTTATGGAATCCGTGAGTTGGGTGCCCACGGATTCCACAACCTCCCCTCGCTTTACATGCATGACCGCACATTTGTCCACACCAAACTCCATCCTGATGGCACTACTGAAGGTTTCAGTTACCTTCAGTAGCTCCATCAGTTATTATTATTATTATTATTATTGATAGGCTTGCGTTTGACCACTATTACATCTGATGGTAAGTTTGAAGCCTGAAGTAACCTATTCACTCCTGTATTAAAGATCCCTAGATTTTAGCTATCAGGAAACACAGACTCCGATAGGTAATTCCGTTCCTTAAAATTATTAAAACAAAACATTGTATTATGAACAGTGGGTATTATGTTCCATTAGGAAAAAAGTTTATATCCACCGCTGCCGGAGACCCGTAGGTACAAGTAGGTACAGGCTTGCGGGTGACGAGCAATGAGTAGCTCGTCATCCGGCCGTCCGCCAAGAACCAAGCCCCAGTCATCGACAGCGCGTAACATTCCAATCTCTTAACCGACTGCGGACCCAGGCTGGCCATTGTAAAAACAATTTGGCCAAATTGGGCTTAATCGACCCATCTCTAACACAGTGCCAGTGTGGAGCCGCTGCACAGGACATGCGTCATTTGCTATGCTGTCCATCCTGCACAACCACCTGCAGTTTTCAGGGTCTATACGAGGTCAATAACAGAGCCGTAGAGGTTGGCAAAATACTGGCCAGATAAAATTTAGTTAGAGTACATCGACACGAAAAGAAGAAGAAGAAGCATTCTACGCGCGCTTCAAAGAAATGTCAGCCAAACCGTAGGGTCCTAAAAAGAAACCCATGGTCTTTAAACGCAAAGGGCCACAGAACGAACATAGGTAGGTTCTAATTAGTAAGAGTCTGACACGCCTTTTCCACTATAGAGTGAAGGAAATCACAAGAAGGATTTCCTACATTTAAAAAAAAACAGGACAAGTGCGAGTCGGACTCGCGCACTGAGGATTCCGCACAAACAAAGAAAACAAAGCGAAACCGAATTGAAAAAAATATTTTTTTTTGTGACGTAATTCCAACTTTACAGATTTCAGATGTATGTATTTCCTATATTTTTTATTATAAGACCTTGTTTTATGCCAAATTTCAGGATTTTGGGTCAACGGGAAGTACGTTATGAATTTTAATTCCTTTGAGAGTGTTGAAATGTACGTTTTTTGCGACATAAACGGCTGTATCTTTGCTTTACCGTTAACTTAGAAGTTTGATTTTTTCACGGATTCAAGGGACCGCGGACTTGAGTATACGCATTTAATTTCAACTCGATGATTTTACGCGTTTCTGAGATAAAGAGTCTTGATATACAGACGGGCAACAAAGTGATTCTTTAAGGGTTCCGTGTTTTCCTTTTGAGGTACGAAACCCTAAAAAAAACTGCTTTTGCAGACAGTCCAGTATAAAATTGGTTGAGCACGCCATTAGCGTACTTATGACCTATCACCCAATAAGTGATGCCATTGCCTTTATTTTGTCAATTTACATTTCAAATAATACTTTAAATTTTGCCCCTAATTCAAAGTTCATTGTACCTAAACAGGAATCTGTGTAATACATTTTTCCAGGTCAGTGATAATGGACAGAAAAATTAAGGTCATAAGGAGGGGAGCAGGGGCAAATACTGTACTACGCCCGGAACACAAAATGTAATTGAAACAAAGTGATTTGATGAAAAACAGAAGTCTTTACATAAATGAAATTCGTCCACAGCTTATTCATCGACATTCTCCTGCACTCATCCTGATTATCTTGAGGACAGCATATTATTTCTCCGCTTTATATGTTTCCTTTAACGTCGATTTTCAATAAATCGTGGAATTCACGCTTAATTTTTTTAATATTGGCCCACACTGGGTATTATCCTGTATTCTTGGTTTTTTTTTCGGATGGGAATCATGGGGCGTGAGGACCGTTGCCTCACGCGATTGGCCGCTTCTTTTGCTAGCGTTACTGCTTCGCAGAAGGAGGCAACCGCCTGCCACTCCTCCTCGCTCCGGACCATGGCCTGTACAAAGGCCCGGCGCGCGAGATCGCTGCCGCCGATCGCCCCCACGAGGACACGGCGGTGCTCTGCTCAAGCGGGGCACACCTCTACCGTATGCTCCACCGTGTCCTCCGGGTGGTCCACACAATTCTGTATCGTGGGTGCGTTTACAAACATGTAATAATAATATTAGCGGGTCTAGTATATATGAATACACTAGACACCCCAGACCTGAAACCCTAATCTGTAGGCCATACAAATAATTTTGTTCCGAACCCACGACACGATTGCTCAATCCCAGCGGCAACCATGCCGCCAATTTAAGAGGGTCCTTTTTCACTCGCCTATCGTCAACATCGAGCATGGCTTACTTCTTTTAACTCAATCGAACGCGATGTTTGACGAAAAGGCAACGCGAAAAAAGAAAACCTCCTCCTTTTTTTGAAGTCGGTTAAAAAAGAGAGATAACACCTGAACGCTCTGGTGGCTTTCTGTAATTCCGTCATTCACTCCAATATTTCACAAAAGTCGTTCCAAGAAATAAGTGTTTTTTTTTAAACCTTAAAAAAATTGGGAAAAGTCGAAAGTTCACGCAAAACAGCAGATTTTCAGAGGTCTTTACTGAATTAGTTTTAAACAAAATGTTCTGATTTCAATAGAAAACTAGATAGTACCCACAATGATTATTATTAATTCGCTATAAACCAGTGCTTGACTGCGATCCCACCTGATGGTAAGCAGTGATGCAATCATTGATGGTGAGGCGCACTAGTTTATTAAGAGCCTATTCACTCTAGCCTTGAAGGAAAGAAAGAAAGAAAGAAAGAAAGAAAGAAAAAGAATTTATTTGGTACAGCACAAGGCACAAACACAATATAGGGTAAACACGAAACAAAAAAATAAAAATAAAAAAAGAAGTAACAAAAAATGCATTTGTGTGCCTCACGGCTGCACCGAAATAGGTCCAGTTCAGCATGAATGTCAGACAACTAGTGCCTGACGCTGATTTTCAACTGAACATCACTAAAGGCACCTAAATTATAGTTGGACGGGAAGACAGCAGCAGGCAAATTGTTCCAGTCCCTCGATGTACGCGGTATAAACGACGAAGCAAATCGCTTAGTTCGGACCGTTGGTGTTTCAACAACGTAAGGGTGGATACTCGCCGTACGTCGGGTTGTCCGATGGTAGAAAGGAGATGGCGGAATCAGGTCATGCAATTCCCGCGCACACTCTCCAAAATGCAACCTGTAAAACACCGATAGGCTGGCTACCCTGCGCCTGTGCTCGAGGTTTTGTAGATTGGACTTAACCAAATCTGGATCCCCAATTAGCCTCTTCGCACGCCTTTCTACTGAGTCCAAAGCTGCCAGATGGCATTTTGCAGCACCAGCCCATATATGACTGCAGTACTCCACACACGATCGGACCTGTGCTTTGTATAACATTAGAAGCTGACCCGGTGTGAAGTACCGCCGGACCTTTGCAAGAACGCCTAGCTTTCTAGCAGCTACCTTGGCTTTGGACTCAATGAGCCGCCCGAAATTGAGGTCAGAAGAAATTTCGACACCCAAGAGCTGAAGGCGGTCGGTGCACTCCAGGGATACATTCCGAAAAGCAGGAGCCAAGGTGAACGGACTCCTTTTGGCGGTGAACAGACATGCTTGTGTTTTGGCGGCGTTGAATTCTACCAGGTTGGTTTCACCCCACTTGGAGACTGTCTGAAGAGAGAAATTCGTACGCTCCACCATAGCCTCTCGTTCGGACCGGATTAGTTCCTTACTAGCCCGAGCACCAAAAAATATTATAATATTACCCACAATATATTATGTGTTTCCAAAATATCTAGAGAAAGATGTGTAATAAAGTCATAACCACGTATGAGTGGTTATGGAAATGAAATACGGGTTGGGAGCTCTTAATTCATGTGATTGTTAATACATGCATGATTGGTAAGTGCTGATGTGGTCGACATCTGAGTACACTTGCCTAGAAGTAACCTATTCCGTCTCCCTACTGACATGTTTTTTAAAACTCTGCGTCCCTTTTAAAAGGTCTTCTTTACATGTACCTACTTTATAATACGGTACCAAAGACACGGTAACCAAAAGAACACATAAAATATTATTATAATTCTCATCCCTAGCGACTTAGGTGACCCTACTTAATTATGGAGGTGCTACTTACTTATTTATTTTTTCCCGATATGTGCATAATTTATTAGGCAACAAGTATGGAGGATGTTTGTAAGTGCTGTAGCGGTTTTTTGCACTCACAGTTGATTAAAACCATCATGAGTATGTAAGAGAAAGTTTCAAAGTGGCGCTAGTGACTGAAATGTTGAAAGGGAATCGTTTGTCTTGGTATGGTCATGTAGAGGAGGGACGAAATGCATGTTAGTAAAAGAGTTTTTTTTTTTAAGGTGGGAAAATCATCTAATGACAAATCCCGCTCTTGGGCGGAGCGAGAGATAGTGTCAGACTTTTACTGACTAAAAACCCACTCCTGTTCCTTCGTTGCCTTCGTCCCAGGACCCCGGGTTTCGTTTTTACACTACCCATGGCCCCAGTAGGCTTCGACCCTGCTGGGCCCCTACGATTTGCTGACATCACCCTGAGGCGCGCGTGGAACAATACGCGCCGTCGACGACTTGGGCTCGGTCCGTCAGTTACTGGACGGTCGGACGGCGAGCCACCTAAGAGTTGTGTGTATTCTTCTTCTTCTTCTCAGTCGGTACACTCTAGCTAGAGTGGTCGTGGTTATCACTGTGAATCACGATGAGTGATCATCTTGGTAACACGGCGCCATTCATCGCGGACTGCAGCTTTCCGAGTACATTCAAAAACCGAGCACTTAGCTGCGGCCTTGATCTGGTCTGTCCATCTCATTTGTGATCTACCTCGTGGCCTGGTGCCCTCAACTTTGCCCTGCACTACGAGACGCTCTATGGAGTCATTACCGTGACGAGATACATGGCCGAAGAAGTTCAAAATGCGCGACTGCACCGTGGATGATAGGCGCAGTCTGTTATGTATGATATGTTATGTGTATACATGTAGATTAATGGAGAGGAAGAGAGAGGCTAAAGAAAAGATGGATGGATTGTGTGAGAAGTGATATGAAAGAAAAGGGAGTTAGTGATAGCATGACGGGTGACAGGACAGAATGGAAGAAAAAAATGTGTTGCGCCGACACCAAATAACATGAGAAAAGGGCAGGAAAATGATGATGAGTTTTTTTTTTATTATTAATGATAAGCTCGCGTTTGACCACCGTCTCACCCGATGGCAAGCGTTGATTAAAATCATCTGGTATTTTTAACTGTATAAAAACAGTTTACCGTTTTTATATATTTTTTTTTGTTTCGCTTAAACTAAAACTGTTGTATAAAAACAGTTTATATGCGAAACCCGAAACACGTGTCTAGTATTTTTATGTAAAGAATCTATGTATAATGTTTCACACAGTTATAAGTTTGTTATGTTACCTGGTTTTCCGCACAAATACATGGTTACCGGGCAATCCGGGTGACTGAGCTGGCACTTTGTGCCCGCTAAGACCTGCGGTGGCCTTTTTTGTGCTTAATGTCGGTGGTGTCCAACACTGACATTTATTTAAAAAAAATGTTAATTCTAAAAAACCGGTCAAGTTCAAATCAAAAAAGAAAATAAATGATTCAGAATAATACATATCAATGTACGTATTTAGTGGTCCTTGTATCTCCACAAACAAGTTTTCTATCAAAATGCTTACAAAAAAGATGTCTGGTACTGACGCGAGATGAATACAATGAAATATTCATGAGCAAAACTATTATATTTATTCAATACTATGGAATCCTATACGCTGAATAGGATTATTGGACTTACACGACTGAAAACGTAAGTATTTTTCATGTGTAAGACCTTTCGGTATTCTGTATCTACTTATGTATTATTGCGGGCTTACAATAAAATGGTGTTTTGGATATCTTATAATATTACGATGGAGATTTGGGACGTGTTATATATTTTTTCGTGGCTAAGAAAGAATGATTTAATATTAGCATTTTAAATTTAAACAAGTAGTTCAAGTTTATGACTTAATTTTAGGAAAACATTATGTATTTTGATACAAAAAAATATTTTATAAATATTAAAAATATCGACGTTCAAAAAATTAGCCTTTTAGACCTTATATAAATATAGACTGATCGATTTGTTAGCAGTACACCGCAGACTAACCCCTGTATTATTTTTAAATCTTACGGTCCATCCTAAGGTTGTCTGGAAGATATCGCTATTAGCGATAAAACCGCCATTGTACCCATAGATTTTTCTCGCTCCACCCAAGAGCGCCAAGAGCGGGATTTGTCATAAGATGATTTTCCCACCTAAAAAAAAAAAAAAACCCATAGATTTAAGTTTATGTATAAGTTGTGTTACTTTTATGGTAAACAATAAAGTTTATTCTATTCTATTCTATTTTTCATTTTTTGGAAGTGAGAAATCATCAAATAACTTGTCTCACTCTGGGTGAAGCGAGAGGGTAAATCAGACTTTTACTGACTAAAACCCATCCTTGTTTCTTCACCCTTTGCGTTCCGAGGCCGCGATGACTCTTTCGAACAATTCTGTACTGGCGCTAACCATCGACCCGGAGTGCTGATAAGCTTAATGTTCGATTCCAAAATTTTTCTACTCCTTTTTACACCATATCTAAAAATAACTTAACGATTCGATAAGTAACTACATAATTTAAAAAATCGGGCAAGTGCGAGTCGGACTCGCGCACTGAGGGTTGCGTACAAACTTACTTAAGAAAACAGTTTAATTCCCCAATTGAGTTACGAAGATTTTTTCGAAACTCAAAAAACGTTTTTTGTGACCTAACCACAAGTTTACAGTTTTCAGATTTTTTCCCATACTTGTGCTATGAGACCTTGCTTCATGCCAAATTTCAAGATTCTAGGTGTCAACGGGAAGAACCCTATGAATTTTAATTCAAAGAGAGTGTTGAAAATCTTTTTTTTCCGTTCACTTAGAAATTTGATTCACAGGTTCAAGGGACCACAGACCTGGTTTTAATTTCAACTCGATATCCCCACACGTTTCCAAGATAAAGGGTCTTGACAGACAGACAAATGGACAACCAAGCGGAACCTTAAAAATATGCTGGTTGCTGATATACTAGGAGATAACAATCTTGTTTTTTTTTTCATTCTCATAATTCTTCTGCCAAACACACCTAAGCCACCTTTTATGGCGCCCAGGGTATCAATTCGAGGAGTGGAGCAAATGGAAACACCTTCCTCAATTTAACCTGGAATTCTACTTACCAAAAGAAAATTTTCATGCTTATTAACAAGGGATACAAAAACACGTTCGGCCTCCATTTATCCCTATTCTATTATTCATCCTTTGAAAAAAAATTCATTGTATTTTAGTAGTACAGAATTGGCCTTATTTTTTCCCTTTAAGAAATACGATGCGCCCTTTCTTTGAAAAATAACCAATTTACTGAGGTTGGATTAATTAATGATTAATTATATTATTATACCTGTAACCCGACTTGACCAAAACATTATTGAAAGAAAAAGAAAATTCGAAACAATCTACATTAAATTTGCCATAGTCAGATGAGCTGGCGAAGGTCACGGAAATTCGATGGATGCGAGACGCAAAGGATCGGTCGTTGTGACGGCACTTGGGAGACGACCTTTTAGAAATGGAATAAAAAAAAAACAGAAATGTGAACTGTGTAGGTACTTACGTTATCAGACATGATATGTTTTTTCTAACAGAAAAAAAGGATACGCTTCTAAAAACAAAGGGTATTGTTAAATTAATAAAAGAAATAAAGATATTTACAGAACTAGTTAGGTTAGGAATATAAAAGCAATAAAAAAGCTAACAAAATATTAAAGCAATCACAATTATCAATCGCAAAAAGGGGTCGACCTTTACAAAATGACGACCGGGGGAGATATATTATTATTTTTCTTTTTGCTTACACTATAATATGGTCCCCTGTGAGACAGGGATGGACTAGGCAGGTGGAGTGCTGACAAAGGTAAATTCAAATTAGACAGGAAATATACAGGCTGAGGCCGATGTCAAGTGTCAGACTCGAAAAGGAAACCTTTTCTTCCACGATTGACATTAGACATCTTGTTTAAGAAATGGGAAGAAAAAGTTGTTGTAAGTTAATAGAAAGAAGTGATTTTTAAAGGTGGTTTGTTTTATCGTAAAATGCTGGACAGCGGACTATGCGGATAATATTTTGATAAACTGATATTGTGCTTTACATATATTATGTATAAAATGATTTAGATTTAAGTGTTCATAGAGTTTCTTGTACATTTTTCACCATAAAGATCTACGTTTTGGACTGTGAAAATAGCATAATTTTTCTGACTGACTGTCTTCTTGGTAATTAAAAAAAATAGTGATTTATTTGGAATAAATGCTTTGATTTGATTTGCATAGTCTAGTATATGCTTATCAGCTTAGATTACAAGTAGTATAAGGCTCATTTCAATCCTTTGGATCCTGGGTTTGATTCCTAGGTCAAGCAAAGCGATATAGAGGTTTATAGAGGCGCCTGAAGGAGATGTCAACAAACCGTAGGGGCCCAGCAGGGTCAAAGCCTACTGAGGCCAAGGGTCTGCTTCTGAAAGGAAGACTCGGCCCTGGTATGAAAGACAACGAAGAAACAGGAGTGACTTTTACTGACAGTCTGACATACCCTCTTGCTCCACCCAAGAGCGGAGTATGTCATTGGATGATTGAAAAAAAACAAGCATCAACCCAAAGTTTGGAAATTGGTGGAGTGGGAACAACGATTTCACGTGGTTTTCGAGCCTTGAAAGTGGATGTTTGCCGCGAAAAGCACTTGAAGACGTTGGTACCAGGCTTTGTCTCTTGCCGGTCGTGTCAGTGTGCGTCCCGTGACAGTAAAATAATACAGAGTGTCTTTTTAAATGTACGCACACACTTATGCACTGTAATATCTCTTGCGTACTTGACTGTTCTCTATTGAGATTAGCTACCGAGACTGAAATTCAGTTGGTACGATTATTTTGATATTCGAGAAATAAAAATATGCTCACGTTAGTAGGTAGGTAAGTATCGAACAGTTGGTCATCATCATCATCATCATAATTTCAGCCGAAAGACGTCCACTGCTGGACATAGGCCTCCCCCAAGTGTCGCCACAATGAACGGTCCTGTGCATCTCGCATCCATCGGACTCCAGCAACCGTTACCAAGTCATCGGTCCACCTTGAACCTTGGCCTTGAACAGTTGGTAGATGAACGCAAAACCTTTAATGAAGACTAGCTTCTGGCAGCAGCTTTGCCCGCGTGACAGTTGTTTTCTCCATACAAACTTTGGACCCCCGTTTCATCCCTTTAGGGGGTGAATTTTGAAAAATTCCTCTCTTAGTGCTCGCCTACGTTATAAGAGAAAGCCTTGTGCTAAATTTCAGGTTACTAGTCCCAGTAGTTTTGGCTGTGCTTTGATATGTCAGTCAGTCAGTTTCTTCTTTTATATATATAGATTATGTAAACTATCTACGTTATTCTATGCTTTTCTACAATTCTTTCTTATCTCTACATATTATGAAACGAAGTCCTTCACTGCGTTTGTCTGTCTATTTGTAATAAACTCCAAAACTATGTGCATAACGGATTTTTAATCTATTTTCAACATACACACAATAACGAAGATTTGATTGTATAATACGTGCATAGTACAGTAGATAAAAACTTCAAAACCACGGGGAATTGTTGGAGCTGGGGTGGGTCGCTAGAACAATTTTATCTCTATAATAATAATATTCCACAACTATCACACAACGCCGTCTAGTCCCAAGCTAAGCAGAGCTTTTGTTATGGGTACTAGACAACTGATAAACATACTTATATATTTCTAAATGCATACATATATAGACAAATTACACCCAGACACAGAACAAATGATCGTGCTCATCACACAAACATTTGTCCTGGGTGGGAGTCGAACCTACGACCTCCAGCATAGCAGTCAGGGCCACTAACCACTAGACCAACAGGCCAGTCTAAGTCTCGATATCAAACTTCACACTCACGCCCTAAATTCGTCTCTGTATAATACAAAAACTCCAGCCAGATGCTCAAAAAGTTATAAAGAACAGAATAGGCCCCCGGAGAATTGAGAGCGAACTTATATTTTGTTTCTAGATTTTCGTCTGCCTTTTTTCCTAACCTACATTATTTTTACCGAGTTTCTGTCCACAAGCTGGATATTTGTTTGTTTCATACAGGGATACCTAATAAAGTATGCGAAAATTTGATAAAAAACACGACTCTCAAAATTCAAAAATTCATTCTCAGAATTTTCAGCTCGCATATATAGGGTTTTTTTAGGTGGGAAATCATTTAATGACTTCTCCCTATCTAGGGTCGAACGAGATGGCGTGCAAGACTTTTATTTGATTATTGACTAAAACCTACCTGTATTATTTAGTTTCTTTAATCTCCTCACAAAACTGCGATACAATGCGATACGACGTCGCATCGTAGAAACCTGCGATGCGAATTGCTACGATGCGATTTCGTGCGGTAAAGCTTCGGTTCAGGTATATGCAATGTGCGATGTGAATGAATTCGCCAGTTCTTTCGATGCGTTGTGCAAGCTCATACATTTTTGCTATTTTTGTTTGCAGTGGGAATTTTATTTTATGACATCCCCCGCTCTTGAGCCGAGCGCGAGATAGTGTCAGACTAAAAAAAAACCCACTCCTGTTCCTTCATTACCTTTCGTACCAGGGCCAATTCTTCCTTTCAGAATCAGATCCTTGGCCCCAGTAGGCTTCGACCCTGCTGGGCCTCTACAGTTGCTGACATCTCCTTGAGGCGCACGTGGAACAAACAGTACACGCCGTCGACGACTTGGGCTCGGTCCGGACGGTAACCGGACGGTCGGACTGCAATCTAACCATTGCTTGCCATCCGCAAGCCCTCGCCAACGCAGGCCGGAAATCGGGATCAGAATATCGGCGGCGGTTGGGGCGTGAGGACCGTTGCCATTGCCTCACGCGATTGGCCGCCTCCTTTGCTAGCATTACTGCTTCGCAGAAGGCGAGATTTTTGCTATGCGATTTTTAATATCACAATGCAGTTTTGTATTTGGGTCCTTAATAAACCCAGGATCCTATACTCAGCAGACTGGTTTATAAACACTAAAACCATTTTTTTTGGAGTGAAAATTTTTCAACTAACTTCTCTTGTTCTGGATGGAGCGAAAGGGAATGACAGACTGTTACTGATTTTTTTTGAGTGGGTAAATTATCTAATGACATCCCCCGCTCTTGGGCGGTGCGAGAGGGCATGCCAGACTTTTACTGACTAAAAATCTATTGCTGTACCTTCTTTGCCATTGTTCCAGGCCCCCAGGATCTCTTTCGCCTCACCCATGGCCCCAGCAGGCTTCGACCCTGCTGGGCCGCTACAGTTGCTGACATCTCCTTGAGGCGCTGTGGAACACTACGCGCCGTCAACGATTTGGGCTTGGTTCGGACGGTTACCGGACGATCGGATGGCAAGCTACCCAATGCTCACCGTCCGCAAACCTGCGCCTACGGTAGACTGTTACTAGCTAAGACCCACCCGTGTTCTTTCAGTAACCCAGCAAAGTTGCGGTGATTCTTTCGAAGAATCCAGCAATAAACACACAGCAAAATACTGCAGTAGCCTTTATAAATCGGTCAGTAAACGATAAAGAATTGTAATAGATATAAACGGCCACGTTTCATCGACTTTAGCCATCGCATGTCGGCTCAAATATGCAAATAATTCCGAACTGAACATGTGACGAGGGTTTTTTATCGTTTGGCGCGTGATAGGCCAGTCAGGTTTATGATATTACGATTTGCAGGGGAGATAGTATGTTATACTGAATTTTAATCCATTTCCGATAGCTTATGTTTAGTTAATACTGTCAGCAACATTTATTCATTCAGCATTGAACATAAATTTATTTTTCAAGACGCTCACTCGAAAATCCGCTCTTTTACCTATCGCTTTTAGGCAAGCAATTTACTGTTTTTTGCACTAGTGCGGAAAAATGCATGCGCTTGCCCACGCCACAATTTATTACATTTACCGTATCAGGCTGGGCGCAGCGCGAACCCACAAGTCACGAGTCAACCCCTGTTTATTTATGTTTTCCGTAAGTGTACGTGAAATTGTTACTGCAGCACTCGGCTCCATAACACACTCGCCTATGGCTTGTGCATATTCCGCCTGGGTTGCAATGACAAACTTTCTCCACTGGTTTTTGCACGTGTATCAAACGACAATATCAAGCAACACAAATTTGCACGTGTATCAAACGACTTTTTTCAATACAAGATATCAATAAACGGGGGTTGACCGACGACTCGTGGGGGTCGACTCGCGCCCAGCCTCGTACGATAAATGTAATAAAATTGTGGCGGGGGAGAGCACGCGCACTCTTCTGCACTAGTGCGGAAAACAGTCTATTGCGTTCCTAAAAGTGGTGGGTTAAGAGCGGGTTTTCGAGTAAGTGTATTAAAAAGCTATTGTTCCATCTAAAAGCATTTTTTCTGTGTATTTGGACATAAAATCCATTCACACAAAAAAATTATACAGTTTGGATTTATGACTTGAGGTAACTTTAGGTTGTAAAATATAGGTAATATTATTTATTGCACACCAACATTATTACTTTATGGCTTAGGGAAGGTGTCTGTTCAGTTAGTGGATATAACGTTTTTTTGGGGGCTTGGAAAATCATACCATAACTCCTCCTTCCGTTCTGGCAGGAGCTAGAGGGAGTGTCAGACTTTTACTGACTAAAATCCAACCGTGTTTCTAAGTCGTAACTCTCTCCAACAGGTGCATTACGTGAGCTCGACAAATGAATGTACAATTAAAGCTAGAACCACATTAGACCAACGCACACGTGTAACACGCCTGATTTGTACGTAGAACGACGTCGCGTGGCGTGGATCAAGTGTAGCTCTACAAGTTTAGTTTCCATACAAAATGGATGGGAGTCCGACGCGCACAGATCAGCGTGTGTGGCACACGTATGCGCAGTGTAGTTCTAGCTTTACGCTTGCGACAAAACTGTACTGCTACTCACCATAGTTACATTCTATTCGCCTCTCTACCTACCTCTTCATGAAAAACAATCGTGAAGTTAGGCATTAAATCCCCGACACAAAAGTTGCGTTAACACAATTAATTCTAAGCCCAAACACAATCAATCAACAAGAAAACAAAAGAACAAACTTTACAAAGTTAGTATCACCAAAATTCGTACCAGTTACGAATAAGGCTTACTGTCCTCAAACGCATAGCTTTAAAGACGCGTATTCGTCTTCATCAGAGGTCGGAATTAAGTAGAGTTAATCGTGTAAAAAGAAAAAAAAAGGAAGAAAACATGTTCATTTTGCCCAAATAGACGCACAATAAAATACAGCAATCTGTCGGGCCATACGTGAACCGGGCATAACTGTGCTACACCATAGACACTAGACTGAACACAGTTGTCTAAGTCCAAGGTTGTCTACAACAACTACGTATGTACTTATACCGATATCATACAGCGAAAGAATAAAGTTGATGTGCCTCAAATACCGAGATTATGATTTTTTTTATGACACTATCAGAAATGTAGCAGAAAATAGTACATTTTGATACAAGGAAGAAATTTGTCATTGCTTCCGAGGCGGAATTCGCACGAGCCGTAGGCGAGTGTGATATGGAGCCGAGGCGAGGGCTGCAGTGACAAATTTGCACGTGTATCAAACGACTTTTTTCAATACACTTACAAAATAAATAAACGGGGGTTGACTGGGGGCTCGTGAGAGTCGATGCTCGCCCAGCCTGATACGATAAATGTAATAAATTTGTGGCTGGGAGAGCACGCGCACTTTTCTGCACTAGCGCGGAAAACAGTCTATTGCGTGCCTTCGGGTTTGCGGGTTTTCGAGTAAGTGTATTGAAAAATTTCTTTCTGTATTAATGACGAGTAAGAGGAAGTGTATAAATTTGTTAAGCTCACCTCAGTTGACGTAGAGAGATCTTTTTCAATGAAAAATACTAATAAAAATTGTATGTTACTTTAGTCATTAGTCATTTATTCAATAACAAGAAGTTATATTATAAGTAATTAACTTATAATTATAATTAAGATATATAACATACAATTTTTATTAGAGTTTTATTTCTCTTAACTATCTCCGAAGTTTTTAATATTATTTATTTGCAGCATTGTTGGCCACACGGGACGTACGGCCTTCATTACGAATCCCGAGAAGATCCATATTAATATCAACATTTCGATGCAAGTACATGAATAACTCTACCTAATTCCGACCTCTGGCCACACCAAGATATAGTGACAAATACGCGTCTATAAAGCTATGCGTCCGTGGACAGAAGACCTTACACTAATTACCAGTCGTTAGAAGCTACCAACAACGATTGGTAGATAGAATGTAGTTAATATAACTACAAACAGTAATCTTTAGCGATCGCAGCACGCAATTTATAATTGGTTTTGTTATTTTGTATTCAAATTACTGGTAATTTGTCAATTTTTTTTTTTTTGTAGCGACATCTATGGCGTCATATAAGAACTAATCCTGCATCGAGCAATCAGAGTTCTCCGCGCGTTTAGAATATATAGAACAGCCCGAAATCATCTATCGGGCAGTAGTAGCCCACCAGACATAACACCCGTCTGGTCGGAGGATCCTCCCTTTTCAACGGAGGTATGCGGGACTTTACTCTCTGTTCCGCATACCTCTAAAATTTTAATATAAATTTTCCCTATTAATCGGTCACTAGGCTAGATTGTTTATTGATTGGTTATGACTGTACTGACGGCTGTAAAACTATTTAACTAGTATTGTTTCATGCATGTACTCGTTATGAGCAGTGGTGGCCAAGTGGCGGTAACGGCCCTGACTTACGAGTGATAGGTCGCGGGTTCAAACCCAGCCAAGCGTATTACTTTGTGTAATTTCATCACCACTTATCTCAAAACGGTGAAGTAAAAAATCGTGAGGAAACCGGTATGTCCTAGAACCAAAAATTCGAAGACATGTGACATCTACCAATCCGCACTAGGCCCGCGAGCTGGATTACGCCACTCCCTCTCCTAGAGAGGAGGCCTGAGTCCCAACAGTGGGAACATTATAAGGCCGACTATGCTATGCTAGCTATTTACTCGTAGTTTGAAGATGAATTTTTTCTTCTTTTCCAAGTTACCATTTCCATCAATCCAGTAAAAGGGAAAGGGATTAAGTAAAAGGGAATGGGCGTTTTCCCTTATTAAATATTTAGGTCCCTTTGTTGTCCGTCTGTCTGTCTGTTTGTCTGTCTGTCTGGAAATATTTGAAAGTTACAAAAAATTATAAAGCTTTGTTTTTTAAAAGGTCCTCGCAAAAGCAAAAATCTTGAATAGTTATTGTTTTTTTTTAATAAAACCCCTGTTACGGGGCCGCAAAATCGACATACACCCAGGCAAAGTTCATACAAAATACTCAGTGACTACAACCGGCTCTAAGGGTTTAATAATACAAACTATAGACCCACGTTTCACTCCTTTAAAGGTTAAATCTCCAAAAAACCTCTTCTTAGTGCTCACCTACGTCATAAAAAGAAACGTTGTGCAAATATTCACGCTCCTAGTCCCAGTAGTTTCGGCTGTACGTTGATATGTCAGTCAGTTTCTCCTTTTTATATATAATAGACTAGCTTCTGCCAGCGGCTTCTGCCAGCGGCTTCGCCCGCGTGAAAGTAGGTTTCTCCAAGCAAACTTTGGACCCCCGTTTCATCCCTTTAGGGGGTGAATTTTGAAAATTCATCTCTTAGTGCTCGCCTACGTCATAAGAGGAAGCCTTGTGCAAAATTTCAGGTTTCTAGTCCCAGTAGTTTTGGCTGTGCGTTGATATGTCAGTCAGTCAGTTTCTCCTTTTATATATATAGAATAAAGAGTTATTTATTAACAACTAAATAGCTCAATTACAAGCCCCTAAAGAACATTAAACTCTTATTTTATTTAAATGCTTAAAACATAAAAGCGAGTTATTTAGAGAGTTTAAACAAATATTTCGCAGAAAAGTTACATTTCGGAGCTTAGACCAAATGGATTATAAAAATTACTCAGGCACTTACCTTTTTAAATCTGTTTATGAATTTAACTTTGTTTTTAGGGTTCGTTAAAAAAAAAGGTTGCTCAAGAGTGAGGAGGTGTAACTAAGCCGCAGTTGTTGCCCGTATATCTCTTTGTCTGTCAATGGATTGTATCTCGCGAACCGTAACCCTTCGAAAGCAAATCAAACTCGAACTAAGTTGGTATTTTTAACACAAGGAACACAACAAAACATTAACGACAATCAATGCCCTTGAACTCTTCCTATTTTGAAGCCAAGCTTCGCGTTCCGAGATAACGGGTCTTGACGGATAGACGGACAGACAACGAAGTGATCCTATAAGGGTTCTGATTTTTCCCTTTTGAGGTACAAAATCCTAAAAAATAAGTTTTTTAAAAGCAACTTCCTACCAAGAGAAATTGACAAAAACAATTTCTCAACAAATCTTACCCTCATCTCCAAACTTGCATAACATGCAGCATCGAAATATATATATAAATATAATAAACACAAATACTAAGCACAGAAAGATTTCTCTTTGACTTTGACAAAATTCTGTAGAAGCAAGTAATCAAAGCTAAACCAAAGGACATGTAGCCAACTGTGTACTACAGTCAAACGGGGTGAATAGAAACGCAGGTGTGAATAGGAACAAAAGTTTGAAGGGGATCTTCGCGTTAATAAACAATTTTTCCCAGTATTTAAGTACTCCTATTTATTCATTAATTGTAATAAAAATCAATTATATAAATATATACCAATGTGAAAAACTTAACCAAAGTTTTGTTCCTATTCACCCCTGAATTCCCATTCACCCCGTCTGTCGGTACATAGGGGTTTCCAAGAATATCCTGTGACTTTGAATGCGAGAGCAGTGCGTTTCAGTGATTACGGCCCCGATTTACCACTAGTACCGTTTTACTCGTACGCTTTACGTAATTTCATCACCTCTGCTTGCAGAACAGTGGAGAAAATGACATAAAAATGTCGAAAGTAAATTTTCCATCAAGCGTAAAATTCGGAACTACTACTTGAAGTCCTCTCAACCTTAGTTTAGACTTCATCATAATTGTTATTTTTAAGTTCTCCTAATTACAATGTATGTATTAGTTTATAATATTGGCATATATATAAGAATTTAATATATTGTAACTTAATTTAATGTTACTACATTCCACTTGATATTTATCAGTTATATATTTATTGTGCACACCTATTACAGTGTTGTCTCTTTTAACCCAAAGGTTGACTGGTAGAGAATGCCTTGTTGCATTAAGTCCACCTATGTACCATTACTGTACATGAAGTTTAAATAAATAAATAAATAAAATAGAACCATGTGACATCCACTATCCCGCACTGAGCTAACGTGGTGGATTACGGCCTATTCCTTCTCTTAGTTAGAAGTCCCAGCAGCGAAAACAGTGAAAGTTGATTTTGCTTGCTTGTATATAACTTTTGTGACAAAAGATATCACTATCGCATTAGAGTAATCTGTAAAAAATATTCTGGAACGTAAAGGGCTACAAAGAAACGTAAGTGTGGTTTTAGTCACTAAAAGTCTGACATCCCTCACGCATCGTCACTACTAGAACGGGAGACGTCATTAGATGATGTAACACCTTTCAAAAAAATTTCTGTATCGAGTTAATTAAAGATATCTATAATATGTGCCTTGTCCAGGCAATACAGGTTATTGCTGTAGGAATTAGAGATGATAAAGTAAGCGTAATCAGCCTTTTTAATGTTGCCACTGCTGGGACTCAGACCTCCTCTCTAGGAGAGGGAATGGGCCGTAATCCATCACGCGGGTTGGAGAATATCACATGTCTTCAAATTTTTAGTTCTAGGACATGCCGGTTCTTCACGATGTTTTCCTTTTCCGTTTTGAGAGCAGTAGTGATGAAATAAATTACACAAAGTACCGAAGAACCCGCGACCTACAATTCGTAAGTCGGCCACAACTACTCCCTCAAATTGATGCCCTTATAGAAAGGCATCTTACATTTCGTGTTCTACATAAGTCAAGTAACGATATACATAAACATATTCGTACATATGCATAAATTTATACTCACGTATCTATCGTGGCGTTGGCCGCCGTTTTACTGCAACCCTCGCTGGGCTGCGAATTACAGTATCTGGAAGACAGAAAGGTCAGGGTTACAGTCGTAAAGAATTTTAGTGATGTTGAGTATTGGATGGTGTAGTGCTAGATAGTAACTACATATATTGGAAAAGACGGGGTCATGTCACAGTATAAATATGGAACAGTACGGAAACTACGTACAAATGTTCGAAACGGCACACTCACACAATGTTTGCGCATCGACGAGACTCCTAAGCGTTTCTCGCGGTGCTGTCAGTAGCAAGAAACGCTTAGGAGTCTCGTCGATGCGTATGTTTGTGTGAGTGTGCCGTTTAGAATATTTATACGTAGTTTCCGTACTGTTCCATATCTGTACTGTGGTCATGTCGCGTAACTAGTGTATAAAACATAAATGGCTGGTTAGTATAGATTCTCCTAGAGTATGGGGAAGGAAATAGGCTCGTTTTCCCGTAAGCAATATGCCGCTCTCAACTTTGATGACTAAGCCCTACGGTCATCGGACGCGTAGCTTCATAGACGCGTATTCTACGGCGCGTATTCTTTTTTTACGGTGGGCGGGAGGATGTGTCAGACTTTTACTGATTAAAAACCCACTCCTGTTCCTTCCCCACCAACTGTGTTCCCACGTTGTCGTCGTGGTGGGGCTTGCGTGTCTCTGTGATCTTGAGGGCTATGCCGGTAGAGCTACTCATGCCGGAGGGCCTCAAGTGAGAGACCAGACCAAGAGGAACACACACAGGCGGAGTCCAGGCGGACCGCCACGGAGGGTGCGCTGTCTAGGAGCACTGGCACCAACAGCTGTTGGTGCTTTTGGACGGCGATTTTGGAGAGTGGGTTCGCCTCTGGTACGTGTCTGCTTATCAGACATGACCAAGATGGCGAACTTGCTTATTGGGGACCCCACCCCACAAAAAAGGCAAAGCTGTGACCAGCAAACTATGGACGCGACTCTCAAAAATTTATTACCCCAGGAGGGTACCGCCTGCACCGCAGGAGGAGAATCCCTCCCCGAGCAGAGCTCGGGCTGCCCCTCGTATTCTGGGGGGGGCAAAGAGCGCGCCAGGTCCTCTAGGGGCCTGTTACCGTCCTTCGTGGACGCAAGGAGCCAGGGTGGCTCACCCACCGGTAGCGTGGAGTCCCTGGGACCCGTTCCCAGCACGTCTGCTGCGCCGGTGGGTACTACAGAGGCCGGCAGGTGCTTCGGTCTCAGAGAGGTGAGTGGAGACGCGGCGTCGGACTCCGATGTCGCGTCTTCGCTCAACTCGGAGAGAATGGAGGTGGATGAGGCCACCTCCAGGAAGAAGAGGAACCAGTTCCTCAAACGCCCCATATCCGGGGACGGTCGGAGGACATCCTCCGAAGATGAGCGTGGAGCTTCTGCCCGCAAAATCTCCACTGCTGGACGGGGTGCGGGCCGAAAGGCGGGAAAAGGAAGAAGGCCCACCGCCGAGGAGGCGACCCAGCGGTCGCTGAAGATTGCGAGGGAGGGGCGCCACCCAGGGGCAAGCAGTGCCCAGGCCAGTCCCTCGGAGCCGGAGCCTTCTGGCACTGAGCCAGAAGGCATGGAGGAGGCGCTGGCCCAATTTAAGGGTATTGTTACAGCCGCCATAAATGGAGTCGCGATCAAGAGAAAAGAGGTCTCCAAGAAGAGATCGATCCCCCAGGCCACGACCTCAATCATAGAGGCACTGGGGATCGTTTTGGAGCCTCTTAAGAGATCCCTCTCCAAGAGGATCGGTCGGCTCGAGGCGGACTTGGCCGGTCTTCGAGGCAATGGCCCCGAGGTGGCGCCAAAAGGGGGGCGCAAGCAGGGCCAGTCCCAGCCCCTGCCCCAGCCGGAGAGCGAGGTTCTGGCCCTGCTGCGGCAAGAGCTGGCTGCCTTTCGGCAGCAGCAGCAGGAGCAGCAGCAGCAGTTCCAGGAGCGGGTCCAGCGGCAGTTTTCTGTGCTGGAGGGCATCGTCCTGCGCCCCCCGCTTGCGGCTTCCGGTCAGAAGAGGGCGGCGTCGTATGCCACCGCCGCCGCCGCGGCCACGGCTGCTACACCCAAGGCGGGCCCGTCGGGGCAAGCCGGGCGCGGGGCCGTGGCTTCAGAGCCTGCCAGGCTGGCCCCGGTGGTCAAGCAGCAGCAGCGGCAGGGGAAGCCTGCTCCTTCCCAGAAGGGTAGGGCAGTGTCTTCCACTAAATCTGTGGGACCTTCTGCCACGGCGGCGATAAGGCCACGCCTGCCGCCTCCCCTGCCCGAAGAACCCTCGGCTGACACCGATTGGACGATCGTTGGTGCCAAGAGGAGTGCAGGTAAGGTGGCTAGGGCGGCCAAAAAGCGCGCGAGGCAACAAGAGCGCAAGAAGCGGGCCATGGCGGCCAGACTTCGCGCCCCAAATTCCGAGGCTGTAGTCATTACGCTACAGCCAGATGCGGTAAAGAAGGGCGTGACGTACGATGCCGTCATGGCAAAGGCGAAGCAGGCGGTGCTGCCCCACCTTGACGAGCTCGGAGCCTCTGGGGGCTTCCGCATGAGGCGCACTGCAACCGGGGCCCGAATACTGGAAGTCCCTGGTGCAGATAGTGTCTCTGCTGCGGACGCCCTGGCTGAAAGGATCAGGGCGTCCCTAGATGTCGAGGAGGTCCGAGTGTCCAGGCCCACCAAGTGCATAGACATGCGCATCATGGGCCTGGACGACTCCGTCAAGGTGGACGAGGTGGTGGCCGCCATCGTCAGTGCGGGTAAGTGCACCTCCGCTCAAGTGCGGGCGGGCACCATACGCGCTGACTGCACGGGCATGCGAGCCATTACGGTGAGCTGCCCTGTGTCGGCGGCCAAGGCCATCACGGGTGAGGGCCGAAGGCTTTTGGTGGGCTGGGTTTCCGCCCAAGTGAAGATGTTGGAGCCCAGACCTCTACGGTGCTACCGCTGCCATGTGGGGCACCACGTGGGGGCCCACTGCGCCGCGGAGGTGGACCGCAGTGATCGCTGCTACCAGTGCGGTCAGGCCGGTCACAAGGCCGTCGAATGCCGTGCGCCACCGCACTGCTACGCATGTGCGGCGGCAGGCAAGCCGGCCGACCACCGGGCTGGGGGCAGGACCTGCGACCCCCCCGCCAAGGCCAAAGGCAAGGCCAGGAGGCCCATCCCCGCTGATGTCCTCACTGCCGCAGCCGCCTCCTTGGCTGCCGACGCTATCGCCGCCGCTCCTGCCGCGGTAGGGCCTTCACGAGGGGCTCGGGAGGAGACTGTAATGAACTGTCAATAACGGCCCCATTGCGTCTCCTCCAGGCGAACATCAATCACTGCGCCCCCGCTCAGGATCTGTTGCTCCAGAGCATGGCGCAGTGGTCGATCAATATCGCCGTGGTCTCCGAGCCGTACTATGTCCTGCCCAGGGGAGACTGGGTGCGGGATCTGGACGGCTCGGTGACCCTAATTTCGTCGGCCGCCGCCGGTACCCCGACCCTCGAGTCTGTCACGAGGGGACGGGGTTGCGTGGCAGCACGGTTCGGGGACATTGCAGTGGTAGGCGTCTACCTGTCCCCGAACAGATCTCTCGGCGATCTTCACATCTCCCTAATGGAGCTGAAAGCCGTCGTCGCTGGGTTTGGTTCCCTCCCCGTGGTCGTGTGCGGGGACTTCAATGCCAAGAACTTGGCTTGGGGTTCCCGGTTCACGAACCAGCGGGGTCGGATGGTTGAAGACTGGGCACTGGAGACAGGCCTGGTCGTCCTAAACCGGGGTTCTGTCCCCACGTGTGTGCGGATGCGGGGTGACTCAGTGGTGGACATCTCGTTTGCAAGCCCCGCTCTGTCGCCGCGTGTCGTCGACTGGCGCGTTATGGAGGGGGTGGAGACGTACTCAGACCACCGGTACATCCGGTTTGACGTCTCCGCCCAAACCTCGACCGCGCCGGTCCGACAGAACCCTTGTGGTCCGCGATGGGCGCTGAGGCAGATGGACCGGGAGCTCCTCCTGGAAGCCGCGACGGTACAGGCCTGGGTGCAAGCACCGGACAGGCCTGTCGACATCGACGTCGAGGCAGAGTGGTTCCGGGAGGCCATGTCGCAAATCTGCGACGTGGCAATGCCCCGAATCCATCCAGGACGTGCTCAGCGCCAGGTATACTGGTGGTCGCCGGAGATTGCGGCACTGCGCAACGCGTGCAATGCCGCGCGACGCCGGTATGCCAGGTACCGCAGGCGCCGCATCCGTCCAGCGGATGCGGAGGCCAGAGAGGCGGAGCTGTATGAGGGATACAGAGACGCAAAGCGCACCCTCCGAGCGGAGATAAGGCGGTCCAAACTCGAGGCCCGCAACGTGTGGCTGGGGACTCTGAATGGGGACCCATGGGGACGCCCCTACAAGGTGGTGCGGGACAAACTCCGCCCCTGGGCTCCCCCGCTGACGCAGAGTCCCCGGCCCCAGCTTGTGGAGGGTGTGGTGAGCACTCTGTTCCCTGCGCGTGGGGAACACTCTCCCCCGCCTATGGCTCCGCCACCAGCGGTGTCCGACGCGGACCACGATGGCGACGACGACGACAACGCTCCAGAGGTGACCGAGGTAGAGATGAGAGTGGCGATACGAAGGCTGAGTGCCAAGAATACCGCCCCAGGACCCGATGGCTTGCCTGGGAAGGCCTGGGTCCTGGCCATGGAGGCTCTCGGGCCTCGACTAAGAGGGCTCTTCAGCGCATGCATGGAGAGGGGCCAGTTCCCACTTCACTGGAAGACGGGGAAACTGGTCCTCATCGCGAAACCGGGGCGCCCTGCGGACTCTCCGTCCGCGTACCGGCCCATTGTGCTGCTCGACGAGGTGGGCAAGCTCTTTGAAAGAGTAATTGCAGACCGCCTCGTCGCGCACCTAACACGGGTGGGGCCGGATCTGGCGGACGGCCAGTTCGGCTTTCGCAGGAGGCGCTCCACGGTGGACGCCATCATGCGCGTGCGAGCTCTCACGACGGGGGATGCGGTGGCCCAGGGCAGGTGTGTCGTGGCGGTGTCTCTGGACATCGCCAACGCCTTCAACTCCCTGCCTTGGAGTAGCATTAGGAGGGCACTCCGGTATCACCGGACGCCCGACTACCTCTGTCGTGTGGTCGAGGCGTACCTGTCGGACAGGTACATCATCTACCCAGGTCACCAGGGAGAGTGGGAACGTCGAGAGATGTCGTGCGGTGTTCCGCAGGGATCGGTACTAGGGCCGCCCTTGTGGAACATCGGATACGACTACGTGCTGCGCGGCGACCTTCCGGACGGGGTCAGCGTAGTCTGCTACGCAGACGACACGCTGGTCCTGGCGCGGGGAGAGTCGTACCAGGCGGCGGCCGAACTAGCGACACGCGGGGTTGCGACAGTCGTTGGCAAGATCCAGGAGTTGGGACTCGAGGTGGCATTGCACAAGTCCGAGGCCATGTGCTTTCACGGCCCTCGGTACGCGCCACCACCGGGTTCCCAACTAACGGTAGGAGGAGTCCACATCGGTGTCGGGTCGACGATGAAGTACCTGGGACTCGTTCTCGACAGCCGATGGGATTTCGAGGAGCACTTCCGACGTCTGGCTCCCAAACTGAATTGGACTGGGGCTGCCCTCGGGCGGCTCCTGCCCAACCTAGGGGGACCAGACGCCTCCTGCCGAAGGCTCTACGCGGGAATCGTGCGGTCCATGGCCCTTTACGGCGCACCGGTGTGGGCGCCGGCGTTGCGGAAGCAACCGGCGGCCCGGCTGAACGCGTGCCAGAGGGTCATGGCCATACGGATGGTGCGAGGATACCGGACGATATCCCGCGAAGCGGCGAGCCTCCTTGCCTGCCAGCCACCATGGGATCTGGAAGCAACAGTCCTTGCTCTCATGCACGATCTGCGCATTGAGATGCAACGCCGGGGCGAAACTCCGCTGCCGCGACAAGTCGCAGCATGGCGGACAGAGTTCCGGCGGGTTCTCATGGAGAAATGGCGACAACGGCTGTCGCGACCCAGTGCTGGGCACGCCACAATTATGGCGGTAAGTCCCCTCTTTGAGGCGTGGTTGGAAAGACCTCACGGCGTCCTCACCTTCCGCATGACGCAGGTTCTCACCGAACATGGTAAGTTCGGAAAGTTCCTGCACCGGATTCGTGCGGAAGACACGCCCGGGTGTCGCCACTGTGTGGAGCGCCCGGAGGACACGGTGGAGCACACGGTGGAGGTGTGCCCCGCTTGGGCAGAGCAGCGCCGTGTCCTCGTGGGGGCGATCGGCGGCGGCGATCTCTCGCGTCGGGCCTTGGTACAGGCCATGGTCCGTAGCGAGGAGGAGTGGCAGGCGGTCGCTTCCTTCTGCGAAGCAGTAATGCTAGCAAAGGAGGCGGCCGATCGCGTGAGGCAAGGGTCCTCACGCCTCAATCGCCGCCGGGATTCCGATCCCGATTTCCGGCCACCGTAGGCGCGGGCTTGCGGACGCCGAGCAATGGGTGGCTCGCCGTCCGATCGTCCGGTAACCATCCGGACCGAGCCTAAGTCGTCGACGGCGCGTATTGTTCCACGCGCGCCTCAGGGAGATGTCAGCAAATCGTAGGGGCCCAGGAGGGTCGAAGCCTACTGGGGCCATGGGTAGTGTGAAAGCGAAACCCGGGGCCCTGGGACGAAGGCAAAGAAGGAACAGGAGTGGGTTTTTAGTCAGTAAAAGTCTGACACTATCTCTCGCTCCGCCCAAGAGCGAGATTTGTCATAAGATGATTTTCCCACCTAAAAAAAAAAAAAAAAACTCCTGTTCCTTCGTTGCCTTTCGTACCAGGGCCGAGTCTTTCTTTCAGAAGCAGACCCTTGGCCCCAGTAGGCTTCGACCCTGCTGGGCCCCTACGTTTAGCTGAAATCTTCATTGGGCGCCGTCGATTTGGGCTCGGTCCGGACGGTTACCGGACGATCAGACGATGAGCTATACAATGCTCACCGTCCACAAGGCCGCGCCTACGGTGACCGGAAATCGGGATCGCGATCCCGTCAGCTGGAACGTGAGTGCCGCACCCTCACGCAAGCACGTGCGGCACCTCCTCCTTTGCTAACATTACTGCTTCGTAGAAAGAGGGGGGCACCTGCCACTCCTCCTCCCTTCAGACCACGGCCTGTACCAAGGCCCGGCGCTAGAGATCGCTGCCGGTCATTATATATAATTTCATTTATTCAAGTAACTAAGGACTCATAATTACACATAACACGGAACATAACACAAAACATAACACCAACAAACAAACAACATTTACATAATTATTTCACACACAGTTATCGATAACTGCAGGTAACATGCAAGTCACTGCAGCGCCTTATAAAAGGACAGTCGAGCCGGTCGGCTATCATCATCAGCACACTGTTAGGGCTGCCGCGCACCCTGCGCACCAGAGATGTGCTCCTCTTACGCATCGTCGCATAAAAGCAGTCAACGCTAGCGGCGGCAAACATACCCGAGGCACTACAGTGTCGCGGCAGCCCCATCAGTGCCCTGAATGCGTTATTATATTGGACACGGAGAGCTTCGTATGCTTTTCGAGTGTGATTCACCCACAGGCTGCACGCGTACATAGAAGTACAATAAGCCCTGAAAAGGGTCTGCTTTACTGACTTGGAACAGCGCGCAAACCTGCGAGCTATCATGTTACCTCTAACAGCCAAAGCCCTCCGCTCCCTCTCTATGTCAGCATCGTCTCTGAGTCCGGATGTTACTAAATGTCCTAGGTATTTGAAATGCTCCACTTTGACCAAGGGAACACCATACAGTTTAATGGGAGGCACTGCTGCAGGACATTTAGTGCCGGCCTCAAAAACCATGAACTGACTTTTTGTCACATTGTATTTAAGACCATGCTCTTCTGCATATGTCTGACAGAGCCCCAACAATGTTCTCAAGCCACAAACAGATGCGCTCAGCAGCACCATATCGTCCGCATAGCTAATATTATTCAGACAAACTCCATCAACATGACAGCCGACATGATGACTGCTGAGAGCAACTAATAAAGCATTGACATATAGGTTAAAAAGTGCGGGGGAGCTCAACCCCCCCTGCCTCACCCCGCACTCCAGCCCATACGGCTCCGACAGTGAGCCGGCCCACTTAACACTATTGATCTGGCCTCCATACCAACATTTAAACAAGTTAATTAGTTCTGTGGGAAAATCAATGCCCTTTAACTTCTTCCATAGAATGTCATAGGAAACCAGATCAAAAGCCCTGGACAAATCGAGGAAGCATGCGTACACCGGAGTATGCCTATCCGTATAGTACCTGACGGCATGCTTGAGACACAGTATAGCACTTTCTGTGGAAAGTCCGGGCCGGAAGCCAAACTGGTTGTCGTGCAGATGTAGATATTCGTTTAACTGTGTATCAAGCAAACCGTCAAGCACCTTTGCAATAACAGTCGCTAATGAAATGGGCCTGTAATTATTTTTATCTGACAGATCTCCTGTTTTATTTTTAACAACAGGCACTACTATGGTCTTAACAAGATCAGAAGGTAAGTGGGCATGACTGATGCACAAATTAAAAAGCATTGCCAACACTCTCGGTAGGTGAGGTCCAGCCTGTTGAAGATGCTCAATGCTGAGGCCGTCATGGCCAGGAGACTTGCCTCTAGACATTAATTCAACAGCACGTGCTACATTTTTTGAACTAATTCTAGTACCCACCCGACCACAACAAGTCTCAACACCGAACATACCCAGTGAAGGCGGTCCCAGGGGCGATTTCACATGAAAATGTTCTCGAAAGAGATCAGCAATGTCCTTTGGGTCACTCTTACCATTGACGCTTACAGGGAGGCCAGGCCGTGGTGTCATTTTATTTGTACCTTTCCAGAAGTTACGAAAGTCTTTTTTTGAATGATGTGAAGCAAGGATATCCATTTTAATCTGGTGCTGATTGTCTTGGCACCATTTAAGCCTTGACTTAAATATTCTTCTACTCTGGCACATCTCGTCATATGCAGGGCCAGTGGAAGGCCCCCCGCACCGTTTCCAATCACAAAACTTCAGCCGGGCCACCCCATACGCTTCCCTTACGTACCTATTCCACCCAACAATGCATCGCGACCTTTCCCTGCGTCGCACACTTCCTCGACTCACAGTCGCAGACTCACTGATGGCGAACACAACATCCCTATACAATTTATCAATAACAGATCTATGACTTGGGTCGTTACAATAAGTGTCTGCACAGTGGATAAACTCTAAAGGAAAATCAATCAGTTTTAATTTTCTATTACATTCCTCTCGGTACAAATTGATCTGTTCATCAGTTCTCATTCCCCAAATTACACTTGTGCCAATATTATTCGCAGGAATTACCGTAGGCGTTAATAAATTAAGACTACATTCGAGTATAAGGGGGTAATGGTCAGACCATGTAATGTCATAATCAACATAAACATTGTAAACAGAACGTAGTGCTGACTGCGTCACAACGCAGTGGTCTAGCCACCGTTTCGACCCATGAGCCTCACTAAGAAAAGTATAGGTACCCGACTGGATACCCAACATATCAACATCCACACACAACCAGTCTTGTTCATTACAGAAATTTATAAGTTCATTATAAAATAATTCACTGGGATGTGCATTGAAGTCCCCTAATAAATACACTGAATCTATACCATATTCATCTACAATAGCACTTACCCTACCAAGGCAATCCGTAAACTCAGGCAAATTACTAAGCGCGTCAGTCGGCATGTATAAACTCAACACAATAATCGGTCTATCGGCCGTCACTATTCTCACTGCACATACGCGCGGATTATTGCACGGAATAACACTCACATTTTGGCAAACGCTGCGTCTCCACATCAAAGCTACGCCACCGTATGGTCTGCCGCTCAACATCCCCACCGATGTATCCACCGCAGATGTACCGGTTGCACTGAACTCGGGGTCAATGGTGGACAGATAGGCCAATTCATCGGGCATCAGCCAAGTCTCCTGAAGTGCTATTATATCCGATGTCCCACACAGTTCTCTGACACTGTCCACAGTGCGTTTTATACTTTTACAATTAAAACTTGCCAAAGTATAAACGTCACTTTTACTTTTGCTTGAAACGGGCTGTACTTTATCCATTATTGTTTTGTATGAACATCGTTAACAACCAAAGTACTGTTCGATTTTTGGCGATTAAAATGTACAAACCGCCGAAATATGATGCCCCGTGGCCAAATACTTTCATCTAAATATACAGGTAATTTGGACTCGGAAACCAAGAACTTGTAGGCAATATGGCCCCTTTCCTTTTTCATCAATATTTTCTCCAGAGACACTGTTTCCTGTGTTTTTGAGCGGATGTAATTTATTATCTCAATTTCGGGTGTTTCACTGTGAATATTAGTTATAAATATGGGAACTTTTCGATCAGCTGCTCTAAATTGGCACTCGACATCTCTTGCAATGCCCTTCTTACCCACATAGCGGTATTTCGGCGGCTTTTTCTTATATGATACTTTATGCCATGCGTCACTATTATTGTTTTCAACGGATGGCACATCGGGCTGACTAAGGCTGACATTGGTGCCGACAGTGCCCTTGTCAGCTGTAGGCGTAATCAGCTGACACACTTCATCCACAGGATGTCCCGAACTCGCAGTAGTCGACGTCGACGATGTGACGACCACATTCGCAACAACATCAGCTGTTGAACATGCACCCGCCACCTGCGCATGAGTCATCACGGCTGTCGAACTGTCCGTCAAAAACCGTTGCTGCGTGCATGACTCACGCTTGTTTTGTTTATCATCCACCCGCACTATTTCTCTATATTGTGGAGATAATTCCTTTAAAGCACAATTACTTTCGTTATTGTTGCATAATTCGTTCAGGGATGAATTATGCAGATGTGAAAGCCCCATAGGGCCACTATCCGATAACCATGCACCTCGTTTTGCATTTACTTTAAACGTAGACGCTGGTGGCAAAGAATCATTTTTAATTTGCAACAATTCAGTTCTTATTTCTTTCAAATCATTCAGCGTAGCATACGTATTCTTCACTTCGTCAATGGTCGCTTGCATCCGTACAAGATCTTTCAACAATTTAGTACAGTCCAAATGGTCGAACGTAATTGGTGGTAACTTTTCTAGTTGCCGTGCCACAAACACTGGAATATCATCAGGATCGGCTGATTTAAACAGATTTATGATATCTGCCAAATCTCTTTGTTCTTTCCCTTTGTTTTTACGCACAATCTTCCGCAAATTCGATGGAATGGACTCGAAAAGTAGGGACTTCGAGCTTTTGATTTCATCACTGGTAAATGATGAGACGCAAATCCTCACTAAGGTTTCTTCATCGATAACTGACACTTTGTTTTGGATGTAAGCTAACATTTCATCAATAACGATGTTACATTTAACACACTTTAGAATGTTCGTCATTTCTTTGTTTTTACGTTAACCTCCTCGCGATCGACAAAAACGCATCCGTCACGTACAGATGCGCGCGCGCGACTCCCTCTTTCCTTTTCTCCGACTCGCGAATTATACGGTTGATGTACGCCTGTGTGAAGCTAACATACAAAACTATGAAACTCTGTCAACGTTGAAAGAAAAGAAAAGAAAGAAAAAACGTTTATTCGTACCTCACACATACAGTAAAATTAAAAAAAAACAGTAGAATACATTAGAATTAAAATATAGTAGAAAAGTATTTATTATTATATATTTATATTACGTACTTATAATATATATATATATAATAATAATAACTGTAACTTAATATATTACATAGGCTTTGTTTCATCGCAATCGGTTGACTATAAGGAAGAGAAGAAGTTTGAAAGTGGCGCCAGTGACTGAAAAGTTGAAAGGGAATCGTTTGTCTTGGTATGGTCATGTGAAGAGGAGGGATGAAGCGCATGTTACTAAAAGAGTTATGAGTTTACATGTGGTGTGTACATGGATGGAGAGGGAGAGGGAGACCAAAGAAAAGATGGATGGATTGTGTGAAGAGTGATATGAAAGAAAAGGAAGTTAGTGATAGTATGACGAGTGACAGGGCAGAATGGAAGAAAAAAACGTGTTGCACCGACTCCAAATAACACGGGACAAGGACAGGAAGATGATGATTTATTGACTGTTAGGCGGTACGAAGTTCGCTGGGTCAGGTAGTCATTACTAAAGCTCTAAAATTTTATTGAAAAGCCCTTAGGTAGCTAGTATTTTTCCAAAAAATTAGATATAATAACTTTAGGTGAATAATATGGGTATCGATGGATTACATCGTAGCGCATCGGTATTGGTGCACTATGCAAATAGGTAATTTCTGTATCCTAACATAATTCTTGATTATTTTAGAAGTGTCAGTGTCCAGAATCCACGGGTGTTTCATCAGTTGCCCTTTGTATTTTAAGCAACCTTTCGCACAACTCCGCTGCTCTAGCAGGAAACATAATGTTGTTTGAATATTTCATCTGCTTACATCAATCATTTGTAATTTTTCGAAAAGATAATTCATCTAAACTTAAGATTACGTTGGTGCTCGTACTTACATCCCGATATATAAACCAAAAACATGGTCATTTTTAATCATATAACATAACATAATCAGCCTTTTTAATGTTCCCACTGCTAGGACTCAGGCCTTCTCTCTAGGACAGGGAATGGGCCACCAAGCGGGCCCAGTGCGGGTTGGTGAATGTCACGTCTTCAAATTTTTGGTTCTAGGACATGCCGGTTCCCTCACGATGTTTTCCTTCACCGAGAACAGTGGTGATTAAATAAATTACACAAAGTAATGCGCCTGGCCGGGTTTGAACCCGGGACTTACAACTCGTACTACTACGTAAGTCGGGGCCGATACCACTCGCCCACCACTGCTCTAATCAAACATAATAAACCCTTTTTCTTCAACATACAAATTGGTCTTTTTAAATCCAAAACATCACTACGGTGGCCGAAAATTCCCTGACGAAAGATTTGACAGTAAATAGCCGTAAAAAGGGTTCTCAAACAAAGAAGGTCAACAATGAAAAACCTTGACCCCTCGAATGGCGAGCGATGGAGCTACTAAATATGATATGAAGGCCTAAAGCTGCCTGTCCAATGCAGCGGAGAGGAACGGAGTGGAGTTGTGCCTATATTTACCAATAGAATTGCATAAAATCGTCGCACAATTTTAAGGGACATAGATTTGTTGTGTGAACTAGTTCAAAGATTCATACTAAAACGAGAAGCGGTGCGGAGAAGCGGAGCGGGGAACCGGTAAACTAGCCAAGCGATCCTGCAGCTGCTGGAACTTGCGTGTACACTATCTAACTCCACACAGTCTGCCACTCCAATCTGCACTACGTAGCTCCATGTCAATGGACAGACATAGTCCGGAACTCCGCTTCACATTGCTCCGTCGCTTCGCTCAGCTGCCTCGCTCCGCGTCAATGGACAGGCTGTCTTATAGACCGGCCGAATGTTGCACGCTGTTTGCACTTATTTCGCGAAACGAGACGAGTTTTTCCGAAGTGTGGTATTAAAGTTTGTTTGGTGTAGGTTTTTAATAAAACACAGAAAGTAGTATTTTCATCTAAAATTCTTACTTATACTATATATTTAAACCTTCTCTTTGGTTCTAGACAAATTGACATTCAACAATGATGGCCGAAAGTTCAAAATGATGAGGATTTTATACTAGTTAGTTATGCACTACTGAAATGTCCATGTAACAATGCGATAGTGCAAGTCAGCATGTGTTTCGTTCGTCTTCTGGAGCGATGACCGCATAGCTAAAGATATAGCGTTAGAAGGCATCCCACAAGGTGGACTGATGACCTGCTATGGGTCGCAGGAATCCGATGGATGCGAGACGCCTATATCCAGCAGTCTTTCGGCTAAAACGATGATGATAAACGAAATGTTAAACTGTTTTGAATTTTTGACAATAATTGTTATCGCCTAATGCGATCATCATATATATTTTGTAACCAACTTAAAAAGAAAAGGAGGTTCTCAATTGAACTCAATCGAAAGATTTTATGTTTTTATCTAACAAGATACAAAAAACCTATTCGGCGTTGTCTTCGTCATATGTTAAGCGATTTTGATTTTTATTCTTTTTTCATTCTGCGTTATGGCAATCTGTTTAATTAACAATAAGCCTCGCTTCTGGCTGATATAATTTATCTGGAGTGATTTTAGTTACAGTGAGCCTTGCCAATTGGTGGGAGGTTTTCACTTCATGTGGCGAAATCTATCCAGGAGCGTAGGAACAATATGTCTTTTTAAACGTTTGTGCTGTAGCGATCTTGATGATATTTTTTTTTCGTGTAAATTTTCTTACTAAATTCTTCATTTAAATTTTTTCTTTTCGATCAAAACCATTCAGTCCTTTGATATTTACCTTACAACAGCACTAATGTATCCTACACAAATTACGTGCAAATAGCTATTTCTCATTAACACATTACTCCTGCTATTTCCAACATTATGTATTCATCTACCACATCTAATGAGCACGCTTCTATGTACCCATTAGTGTTTTTAGCAATTAGTAATGTAACTCCCTCTCCAGCTTGATTCTCAAAGTTATTTCATTTATTTATTGTTGATAGCTAAAGTTACATATTAAAATGGAGTAGTGTATTGTTTTTCTTAGTAATTGTGATTTTACCATCAGTTCTTAGACTGGTACAAAATTAAAACTCCGAAACGCAAAGGGAAACTGAAAGGTTTTTTTTAAAGGGTGGGTACCATCCAATGACTTCTGCCGCTCTGTTCGGAGCGGCGTGTCAGACTTTTACAGACTAAAAACCACACCTGCGTCCTTCAGTTGCCCTTCGCGTTTTAGGACTACGGGTTTCCTTTTCATAAATTGAAAAAAAAATCCCTGCGGTCCTAGCTAGCGGGCATTGGCTGGCATATCATGAATTCTGAAGCTTTCTCTCGCTCCGCTCAGGGCGGGGGAAGTAATTGATTTCCAAAACCAAAAAAACACCTATAGTCTTCAAAACTTCAATCCTTTGCATGTCCTAAGTCTAAAGATTTAGTAGTAATTGCTTAAAGGTATGTAGATACGTATTACGCCCTTTAATCATAATTCAATTAATATTCAACTTGACTTTGACCTATAAAAAACAAAAAAAAAACAAAAATAAATGAATTTCACGTTTTCACCTTAACACATTCAATGCTGAACGAGGTTTAATACGCCTCGTACGTGTTTTCCTTGTGATGCAGCTTAGAAAAACGTAGCCTTCTTTGCCGTGTGGAGACCGTGACATCAATTTGCTTTAGTCACAGGTTAAGAAAAGAGACCAATATATACTTAAAATGCCCTATTAAAACAGAATGCAGTGGTGTATTTACTTTAATACGGGGTCACTTTGACTTCGTTTTGCTTTAAAAAAAAAACTTTGTTTCTTAAACGATACGAGGTCTAATAAGCCCCTAACCGTCATAATTATGGATTTTAAGCGAGGTCTTGAATACCCCATACCGCAGAAATGGAAATAATACAAAAATGAGTGACGCTGTTAACGTGTTAAGGCAACCCGTGTAGTTTTAGCTTAGCATAAGTATAGTCAGTCTTTTATTGTTCCCACTGCTGGAACTCAAGCCTCCTTTCTAGGACAGGCAATGGACCGTAACCCACCATGTGGGCCAGTGCGGTTGGTGAATGTCACAAGTCTTCGAATTTTTAGTTCATGCCGGTTTCCTCACGATGTTTTCCTTTACCACTTTGAGAGTAGTGGTGATGAAATAAATTACACAAAGTAATGAGCCTGGCTGAGTTTGAACCTGCGACCTACAACTCGTAAGCAGCTGCAGTTATACCCAGCAATTTACAACGAGAAATCATAGGTCCACTATACGCATCCCTCGTTTCCCAACCAAACCCGTGCTCTCTTCCCTTCTTTTGTAGATAAGCAGAGCCTGTCGTACCACGGCAATTAGCTCTGGAACCTAAAAATACACGCGACCTTCTCTTTTTAGCTCGATGGCACTTGAGGTAACAATGCGCTCGTTGCTGTGTTTGTCTTAGTAGGAATGATGTTTGTGATTGTCGTCAGAGGGATTAGCTTACTTGATTGATAATAATTTCCTATCTAAACTAATTAAAGATGTAGTTTTAATATTTTGTAAAAAAAATAACTATTCTTGCTGATCTACATCCGATAAACGACTGAAGGTAGAACTACATTACGCACACGTGGGCCACGTACGTCGATCTGGGCGCGTCGGTCTCCATACATTTTATATGGCCACTAGACTTGCAGTACATTTGATCCACGCTTCGTGACGGCACGCAACGCGCCGCTACATACAAATCAGGCGTGGTCCACGTGTTCGTCGGTCTTGTGTAGTTCTCGCTTTAATTCCTAAACCATTGCGTCATATGAATACAAATTCTGCTCGACAAAGTTTTTTTTTAGGTGGGAAATCATCCAATGACACCTTTCGCTCTAGCGTGGAGCAGGAAGGCGTGTCAGACTTTTACTAACTAAAACCTCACTTGGGTCCTTCAATTACATGCTATGCATACAGTTGAATTGACAAAATGAGAGCGATAGCGATCGATCGCGTGAATATTTCTGTTGCACAATGATGCTGATTACAGAAAATCTTTCATTAATATAAAACTACACTACCATTGCGGTCGGTCGGTTTGGTCAAGTCCAATCTACAAAGCCTCGAGCACATGCGCAGGGTAGCCAGCCTATCGGTATTTTACAGGATGCATTTTGGAGTGTGCGCGGGAATTGCATGACCTGATTCCGCCATCTCCTTTCTACCATCGGACAACCCGACGTACGGCGAGTATCCACCCTTGCGTTGTTGAAACTTCAACGGTCCGGACTAAGCGTTTCGCTTCGTCGTTTACACCGCGTACATCGAAGGACTGGAACAATTTGCCCGCTGCGGTCTTCCCGTCCAACTATAATTTAGGTGTCTTCAAGGCTAGAGTGAATAGGCTCTTAATAAACTAGTGCGCGTCACCATCAATGATTGCATCACTGCTTACCATCAGGTGGGATCGCGGTCAACGACTGGTTTATATCAATAAGAAAAAAAAATGAGTGTCACATACTGTTGTTTATCCCGGAGAGTGCACGGATTACGAGGTTGTGTGACATGCCACAAACTAGCTCAAAAGTGAAGGATCAGTGCAGGTTCACTCGAATAAAATACAGATTACGTAGAAATAATTGGATTTAATCCATACAGTTCAACCGCTGAGTATCAAGTAAGTCTCTCAATTCAAATATTGCCGGTAAGTTTGTCACATTGATGTCCACAGACATCAAAAGTGACAATTTATGTCACAAGCAATCGATTCAAATGTTACCAACATGAGAAATAAATCGATTAATTATTATTAAGCTAACACAGGTTCAACATTATCATTTCAGCCGCAAGACGTCCACTACTGAATACAGGGCTACCTAAAGTGTAGCCATAACGAGCGGTACTGTGTGTATCGCATCCATAGGATTCCCACTACCCTCACCATGTCGGTAGTCCACCTTGCTTTCCAACGCTTCGTCATGCGTAATGCAGTTGCACTGCAGCACTCCAGCCCCCCTAGCCAAGTTACAACCGTTTCGTTTAGATTCTCTTTTCGTTGGTCGCCTCGAGTCGGCCACGATTCATAATCCTTTGTTCTGACCACGTGTCTGAGCGTTGAGATAACGTCAGAACAAAGGAATCAGAGGCGTGGCCGACTTGCTGAACTTAGCGGTTCTATCGACGTACGAGCATAGTGCCCTACCCACTGCCATTTAATCTTTGGCGATACTTCGGGCTATGTCGGTAACCTTGCTTACTGCGGATATCTTTATACTATGGCAGAAAAATATAGGATAAACTAATTTTACCTTGTATTTTTCAGTCGATGTTTTCTTTATAAGTAGTTAATCTTACGCTTGAGGTAGGATAAAACATTCATATTACCTTATTTATTAGTAAATTCATGGAAAGGAAAAATCATTCATTATATAACACATTTAGTAACTGTGTGCGTAGGTAGGTAACAATTTATCTCACAAAATATTTAATATCAGAAATGAAAATCATATTCCTACTTTTGTGAGCATCATAATTATCTTCGTAATCAAATGAAACATCTCTTTGATATATTTTTTTACACTTCTATCGTGTAAATCCCTGATAATCCGCGCGAAGCTGCGAACAAGAGATTTTCGAGATGAATGAGGCTGAGGAAAAAATTGGCTTCTAAAAATAAGTACACGTACATGTTTTGAGGCGAGAGGTGGGTTTTATACATTTTTTTTACATAGAATCTATACTTATGTGTCACGAGTAGATTATTTCAAAAATACAGCCCCCTAGCCAAGTTACGATCGTTTCTTTTGCGTCGAACGCCTCAAGTAGGCCACGCCACCGATTCCTTTGTTCTGACCTGACTGAGCGTTGAGATGAAGTCAGAACAAAGGAATCGGAGGCGGGGCCTACTCGAGGCGGGGCCTACTCGCTCGTATCGATACTTGATAGCTACAATCTAGGGGCCTTTAAGTCAAGAGTTAATAGGTTACTTCTAGGCAAGCGTGCTCCATCGTCGACCACATCATCGCTTGCCATCAGGTGAGATAGTGGTCGAGCCTATCAGTAATAAAAAATCGATCAGAGTTAGTGTTAATGTTAAGGCGGGACCGGACTTGGGCAGCGGGATTGTTCGAAAGAGTTACCATGGCTCCGGAACACAAAGGGCAACTAAAGGAACACATGTGGGTTTTAGTCAGTAAAAGTGAAACACGCTCTTTTGCTCAAGCCAGAACGGGAGAAGTTGTTTATTGATTTCCCGCCTCATAAAAGGTGCGGTCTGACATTGATGAGTTTTGAATCACATAGAAATGTTTTGAAGAGTAGAATGGGAAAGCAGTATTCCTTTCTAACTCGTCGCCGATTTAAGATTATTTTTTAGTACTAAACATAACATCATAGTTTTATTTTATAAAGGGACAGGCAGAATGGGAATAGAATTTAAATGAGAATTTAAATTATATTCCTTCCTCTTTACATGGCCATACCAAGACAAACGATTCCTTGTCAACCTTTCAGTCACTGGCGACACTTTCAAAGTTCCTATAATATACTCATTTCTCACTTTATCCATTTTCGTCACACCACACATCCACCTCAACATTCTCAAAATATACTTACTACATTACTTATTATTATACTATACTACATTACATTACTTAGGACATAGTCTACCCATAGGCCTTTCGTTCAAGTCCAATCAGACGTTAGAGTGTTAGAGTCACATAAATATATTTTAGGGTTCCATACCTCAAAAGGCAAAAACAGAACCCTTATAGGATCATTTTGTAGTCCGTCCATCTGTCTGTCTGTCCGTCAAGACCCTTTATCTCAAAAACACGTAAAGGCATTGAGTGGAAATTAAAACCGTATACTTAAGTCTGCGGTCCCTTGAAGCTGTGAAAAAACCAAAATTCTAAGTTAACTGAAAAAATAGATATGGGGCCGTTTATGTCGCAAAAAACGTTCATTTCAACACTTTCAAAGGAATCAAAATTCATAGGATACTTCCCGTTTACTCAGAATACAGAAATTTGGCGTAAAGCAAGGTGTTATAGTATAGATATAGGAATTAATCTGTAAATTGTAAATTTGTAGGTACGTCACAAAAAAAACTTTTTTTACAATTCGAAAAAATCTTCGTAACTCAATTCGGGAATCGAACAGTTTTCATAGGTAAGTTTGCGGAACCCTCAGTGCGCGAGTCCGACTAGCACTTGCCCTGTTTTTCTTTTATAACATTAGTGTGATAAACAGCCCATAACACTACGCAAAAACGAAAAACAAAAAAAAGTAGGAAAAATTAATAATATTCATATCATTTAGATACAACGCCAAGTTATCGAGCGAAACTAATTCCCTTTACCTTCAGTAAGTTCGGAGTAGGTTTGTTTATAGCGCGTTGTCATAGCAACGAAACACACCCAAACAATAAATGCTTGGCTATGATTTATTTCAATTTAGTTATCTTTAATTCTGATTTATTATTTTGTTTTGATTGAAGTAAGCAGAATCGTTTCTTACATACTCCTTTACATCATTCATCATTCATCGTTTCTACAATCTTCATTGATATAAAGGGGTAAAGTTTGTTTTTTTTTTGTTTGTAGGAGGTAATCTCTGAAAGTACTGGTCCGATCGTGAAATTTTTTTCACCGATAGAAAGCTGCTTTATACCTGAGTGACATAGGTTATATTTTATGAATTTGGGCGAAGTCGCAGGCAAAAGCTATTCATAAAATAAAACGACCCTGCTACGAAGCAGTACTTTTTACTCTATTTATTTTTGATATCGAATATAATAATAATAATATTCTACAACTATCACACAACGCCGTCTAGTCCCAAGCTAAGCAGAGCTTGTGTTATGAGTACTAGACAAATGATAAATATACTTATATATTTTTAAATACATACATATTATAGATAAATTACACCCAGACACAGAACAAATGATTGTGCTCATCACACAAACATTTGTCCTGGGTGGGAATCGAACCCACGACCTTCGGCATAGCAGTCAGGGTCACTAACCACTAGACCAACAGGCCAGTCAAACAGTACAATATCTTACAATGACTTCTCCCGCCTTAGGTTGGAGCGAGAGGGCGTGTCAAATTTTTACTGGCAAAAACCACTGCCGTGTCCTTCAGTGCCCTTTGCGTTCTAGGACCAGTGTTTCCTGTCTAGATATTCCCCGTGGACCTAGCAGGCATCGGTCTCTACGGTTTTGCTGAAATCTTTTTGAGAGTCGACGATTCGGGCTCGCTCTTTACCGGATGGCCGGATGGTGAGCTACTCATTGCTGGTCGTTCACAATCCTGCGCCTACAGTGGTCTGTAATCGCCCTGTGACTCTCGACACCCGGGAGCGTCTTCTATGGCGACTGTTGGGGCATCAGGATGTCCGTTCCTTAACGTTTGCAGCTATCTCTGTCGCTAGCATTACTGCTTTGCAGCAGGAGTCGCTGCGGGCCATGCCCTAAACCAGGGCCTGGTGTTAGAGGTCACCATCACCACTCTCTGTCCACCCGCATGGGAGAAACGCATCAGTTTATAGATTGAAAGGCAAATATATTTGTCCAAATCTTTTACAGCCACAACTATCACAATAATTTATCTGGCCTGAGAACTAAAGCCTCCTGACCTCATGCTGAATGGTACCTAGCCTTTGACCACTAGACCAAGGAGTTATATTTTTTCAAATTAATTCAGTATTTCGTCGGATTACTTGAAGTACCCTATGACAAGAATTCAGTCTCAAGTTGGCTTTTACTGAGTTAGAGGATTACTCAAGTCAAAGGTTATTTAATTATTATGACTGGAGAGTTTCTAGTGGTGATCTCCTAAGCCTTAAGTGATATTTATTTGTTTCGAATAAATAAACAAGAGTCCAGACTAGGCCCTTCATCATTTCAGCCGAAAGACGTCTAATGTTGGACATAGGCCTCCCCCAAGCGTCTCCACAACGAACGATTCTGTGCGTCTCGCATCCACCGCATTCCCTCGATTCTCACCAGGTCATCGGTTCACCTTGTGGAAGGCCTTCCAACGCTGCGTTTTTCGGTGCGCGGTCGCCACTCTAGAACCTTTCCATCGACCATCCGTTCTACGTGCAATGTGCCCTGCCCACTGCCACTTTAGTTTTGCGATTCTTCGGGCTATGTCGGCGACCTTAGTTCTCCTGCGGATATCTTCATTCCTTATGCGATCACGCAAGGAAACTCCGAGCATAGCCCTTTCCAATGCCTTTTGGGTGACTGTAAGCCTTTTAATGAGGCCCATTGTAAGCGACCATATCTCAGTACCATATGTCATCATTGGTTATAGAATTTCGTCTTGAGACACTGTGGTATTTTGGACGAGAAGATACCGCGCGGCTTTCCGAACGCTGCCGAGTCAGATTCAACAATTGACCTCTTTCTCAAAGTTAGACCTACCCAACTAGATTGTCTGTCCCAGGTAAACTTAACGACTAGGCCCTTACCTGTTACAAAACTATTTGTAGCACTTTTTATAAAATTAGCAAATATTTTTTATGTTTGAAATCGATGGCGGTGGTAAACTTGGACGAGACTGCTACAAGAACTTGGGTTTTTGATTAAACAGGAAAGAAAGGCTTTTAGTTAGCTGTGAGTGAAGTTCATGAATCGATGGAAAATTAATTAAATAAATAATCATTGATACTACATTCTCGTCATCATCATCATTTAAAGACGACACAACGACAGTCCACTGCGTCTCCGATCTTTCTAATTCTAGTGACATCCATTAGGGCATCGGTTTACCTCGTGTAAGGCCTTCGATCAATGCTTCTTCCTGCGCGTGGTCACCATTTCAGTACCTTTCGGGTCCAACGACCATACTTCCGTTCTGCGAGTAATGTATCCTGTCCACTGCCGTAATTTACTCGTAAATTAATCGTAAATCTTTAATATCCTATGAATTGGGCACTGGCCAGCTAGTATTTTAGGCAGTAATTATAAATAACCCTTTTAAATGACCATTTTTTCGTAAATTTAACTAGATGAAGTCAACGTTTCCTAACTGACTACCCAGAGAAGAATCACTGAAACAAACTCAAAGCTGGTTTATGTTTTTATTTCCCTGATAGCTACCATTCAGGGTTCTTTAAGTCTTCATTCTTGACTTAGTTTCCTTCTAGCAAAGTGTGCTCCATCGTCGAACACATCATTGCTTACCATCCGGTGAGATAGAGGCGAAAAGCGAGGACATAAACAATAATGTTTCTGGTATTGTTTGCTTGTTACTTAAAGTTATTTTGATCGTTTCGACGAGTTCCGTACCTTGAGGTACGGAAGGAAAAAACGGAACACTTATAGGATCAATTGGTTGTCCTGTCAAGACCTTTTATCTCGAGAACGCGTGGAGGTATCGAGTTGAAATTAAAACCATATACTTAGTTCAGCGGTTCCTTGAAGCTGCCAAAAAAATTCAAACTGTCTCAAAAAACGGCACTGCGACACTCGACACTCTCAAGGGAATCAAAAATCATAGGGTATTTCCCGTTGACCTACAATCCTGAAATTTAGCATGAAGTAAGGTCTAGTAGCACAAGTATAGAAAAAAATCTGAAAACTGTAATTTTGTAGTTACGTAACAAAAAGTCTTAACCTCAATTCTCACCCAACAATTTACAAGTACAACTTCTAAAGTCAACTTCATAAGTTGCCACTTAAAATTTACCCACATAAATCAATACTTACAAAATTCTCCACACACACAGTTATGTTTATTAAGCCAGCGTTTAAGTTGACGTCTGACGTCACAGTAATTAACCCCCGTTATGTTGGTAACTCGTTAAATATTCAGTTATGTTATTGTATTATAGGTACCTACATATGTTTTGTTGTTCTTTAGAGGTTGTGTTAACGTTTCGTTGAGTTCTTGGAACTAAGAGTAAGATGGGGGCGCTTCGTCTTTTCCCTTAAGTTTTCCTTAAGAAAGGGCATTGCGTAAAACTGTCCCCACCCATCAAAAGATTTAAAACAGGTGTCATTCGAAGCGTCTAGTTGAATAGATTTTTTTTTTATTATAGCGACAAACCTCAAAAGTATGGGGTTTAGATTTTATAAAACATTATATTTTAACCTAACCCAACCTAACCCAAGTATTTTTGACCTTGAATATACTCATAACATAGTTGTCTATCTGTGTTATTGAATGCGGCTCATCGAGCCCTGTATAATTCAACAAAAATATTTGACAAATTACGTAAAACTGTCCGCAAAAATGCCTCAAATGTCCTAAATGTCATTCAAAGCGTGTAGTTGTTTTTTTTTTTTTATTGTGGCAACATACCTCAAAAGTATCCTTCATTAGTATTCTTCATTACATTCATTCATCAACTCATATTCATCATCATTATCTTCTTCCTTTCACGCAAAATACGTCCACTGTTGGACATAAGCCTCCCCCAAGTGTTGCTAAAACGAGTGGTCCTGTTCGTCTCGCATCCTGCGGATTACCGTAATCCTCACCAGGTCATCGATCCACCTTGTGAGTGGCCTACCAATGCTGCATCGTAGAGGCTTCTCTAGAATGTTTTGGCCCAATAAATAAAAATAAAAAAAATGTTATTCATTAAAAAACTGATAACCGCGCCGAGAAACATTGGTTAACTTCATTAGAGATTTTGAGAAATATTAATTTAATCTGTGAATCCATCTTCAGCACTTTCATATGTATGTTTTATAAAACTGTGTGCAGAAAAAAAACATCAGAGTAAACCTAAGCAACTAATTCCACGCTTAGATCCATTAAATATTTACATTAAAATTCAATAGAGAGTTATTTATATATTATTTATCTTGTACTAAAACTATGGCCTCGTGGATTTGTTTAGGCTACCAAAACCATATTTATTTTAATAGTTGTATCGCATGCTTGAAGTACCAATTTATGGATTGCCTAACGTATTCAAAATAAATGCGAATTGAATTCCAAAGAGCATAAAGTTTAGGTAACAGGTACGTTAGGCATATAGGGTGGTGGTGGGTATGTTTAAGTAGTTTTCTAGACTTTTAGGTGGATTTATGCGATTGTCAAATTGAATAAAGGTCATGCTATCTTTATTACCTAATCAAAGATCTTGCACTTGTTGAGTCAAAGCTTCAAAGTCTTAAGAGAGTCCTTTTAGCATGGTTTAAAAGCTTATTACTTCATATAACGCAATCCAACGCGATGTTTGACGAATAAGCAACGCGAAAAAAGAGAGCTAACGCCTGAAAACTCTGTTAGCATTCGGTAATTTCATGATTTACTAAAATATTTTACAAAACTTGTTCCAGGAAATACGTGTTTTTTTTAACACTTAAAAGATTTTGAAAGAAATGGTACTTATTTAGAATCTTGATTAAATTTGCAAGGCTTTTCTTGTTATAATTTTTTTTTTTTTTGAGTAAATTATGAAGTATCAAAATCCATGTAAATAGCAGATTTTCAGAGGTCTTTGCTGGATTAGTATTACACAAATTTATAAATTGATTTTAATAGAAACCCAGATAATATGCACAAGATACTGTGTTTCCAAAATCGGGAACAACTTGTGACCCACGGATGCCCCTCAAGTTGAAGGGTAAAATCTACAAGTCCGTGATAAGACCTGTCATACTGTATGGATCAGAATGTTGGGCTGTGAAAAAGACGGATGAAAAAAGATTGCACGTAGCGGAGATGAGAATGTTAAGATGGATGTGTAGTGTGACGAAAACGGATAAAGTGAGAAATGAGTATATTAGGGGAAGTTTGAAGGTGGCGCCAGTGACTGAAAAATTGAAAGGGAATCGTTTGTCTTGGTATGGTCATGTGAAGAGGAGGGATGAAGCGCATGTTACTAAAAGAGTTATGAGTTTACATGTGGATGGATGGAGAGGGAGACCAAAGAAAAGATGGATGGATTGTGTGAAGAGTGATATGAAAGAAAAGGAAGTTAATGATAGCATGACGAGTGACAGGGCAGAATGGAAGAAAAAAACATGTTGCGCCGACCCCAAATAACACGGGACAAGGGCAGGAAGATGATGACTGTGTTTCCAAAATATCTAATGAAAAATGTGTAATAACGTCATAATCGCGTAAGAGCGGTTGTATGAAAAACAGTGAAAATGTACGTTGAGTTGCATCCCCTTAAGCGACGTCGAGTTGCTAGCCTATCGGTTTTCTATCAGAAAAAACCAACAGGCTTGCAACTCGGTTTTAGGAGAGTACAGCGAAAGAGTGTTGGGCAGGAATATAGGGGACGTGCATGGCGTAGACTGTACCACTCAGTGTTACAAATCAGAAAATTAAATCTTACAAAAATTTCATGTTGTGCTTTTGTGTCGCCAACACCGAGTTGTTAGCCTCAGTGTTACAAATTAGAACATAAACCTTAAAAAAAAATCGTGTTGTGCTTTTGTGTCGCCAACGCCGAGTTGTTAGCCTCAGTGTTACAGAAACATAAAACTTAAAAAAAAAACATGTTGTGCTTTTGTGTCGCCATCGCCGAGTTGTTAGCCTCAGTGTTACAAATTAGAAAAATAAACCTTAAAAAAAATTCATGTTGTGCTTTTGTGTCGCCAACGCCAAGTTGTTAGCCTCAGTGTTACAAATTAAAAACACAAACCTTAAAAAAAATTCATGTTGTGCTTTTGTGTTACCAACATCAAGTTGTTAGCCTCAGTGTTACAAATTAGAAACATAAACCTTAAAAAAAATCATGTTGTTGCTTTTGTTCCGTCAACGGCGAGTTGTTACTAGTAGTCTGTCGGTATTCTACTGTCTGCAATTTCGGGTAGTGTGTGTCGGGATTACATAACTTGATTCTGCCAAGTCCGTTGCATTCCAGCGCATCATCGTACATTTAGTAGTCTGGTACTAAATGTACGATGATGCGCTACCAGTACAAGGTGAACATCCCACGTTTTAAGAATACATTAATTAAGTGTACAGCTAAGAAGTGGAATTCTCTGCATGGTTCTGTGTTTCCTAATAGCTACTATTTGGGGGTCCTTAAGCAAACAGTGATTAAGTTACTTCTGAGCAAGCGTGCACTATCGTTGACCACATCATCACTCACCCTAAGGTGAGATAGTGGTTAAACGCTGGCTTATAAACATAATAATAATAAAAAAACCAACCAAGTGTGAGTTGGACTCGCACGAAGGGTTTTGTACCGTCCATAGCTGCCCGGAGGACACGGTGGAGCACACGGTGGAGGTGTGCCCCGCTTGGAAAGAGCAACACCGGTCCGGAGCGAGGAGGAGTGGCAGGCGGTCGCCTCCTTCTGCGAAGCAGTAATGCTAGCAAAGGAGGCGGCCGATCGCGTGAGGCAACGGCAACGGTCCTCACGCCTTAACCACCGCCGGGATTCTGATCCCGATTTCCGGCCACCGTAGGCGCGGGCTTGCCGACGGCGGGCAATTGGCGGCCCGCCGTCCGACCGTCCGGTAACCGTCCGGACCAAGCTCAAGACGTCGACGGCGCGTATTGTCCCACGCGCGCCTCAGGGAGATGTCAGCAAATCGTAGGATCCCAGCAGGGTCGAAGCCTACTGGGGCCATGGGTAGTGTGAAAACGAAACCCGGACCCTGGGACGAAGGCATCTAAGGAACAGGAGTGGGTTTTTAATCAGTAAAAGTCTGACACTATCTCCCGGCCCTCCCAAGAGCGGGATTTGTCATAAGATGATTTTCCCACCTAAAAAAAAAAAACCGTCCATAGCAAAAAAATGGCAAAAAAAACACCTTTGTTGTATGGGAGCCACACTTAAATAACTATTTTATTCTGTTTTTTTTTGTATTTATTGTTGTTATATCGGCAACAGAAATACATCATCTGTGAAAATTTCAACTGGCTATCGCTGTTCATGAAAAACAGCTTGGTGACAGACAGACAGTTAGGTTTGTATAAACTAAATTATTATAGCTGTAAAAAGATTATTGTGCAATACTTACTCAGCATCTCGTACGAAGAGACAGAAGGTCTCCTTTTAGTTTGTAAATAAAACATGCTTTGCTTTTAGTTAATTAAATGTAGGTTATTTAATATAGTGAATTTTAATGATTGTTAATTTATTATTTCTTAGATTCTTAGTACTTTTTAGCCTGACACACAGGTCCAACCTAGTTCAGGCAAAAATGCATTGTATGCGTTATAGTTGTTTTTATGTATCATAATATAAATGTGCCACTTTTATTAAATAAACGATATTCTATTCTAGACAAACTGAGATACGGACAGACATCGGAGTCTTTGTAATAGGGTCCCTTATTACTCTTTGGGTACGGAGCCCTAAAAAGAATATAGTCAGTGGACTCTAGATAAGTTCAAATTTGAACTTTAGGTGTGACATTTATGTAGAACGCGAGAAATTCTTTCGAATTTATTTCAAATAAGTCATAGTTGGTGCAATGATTGAATGATCAGTTGCTGCTCTATCGCGGGTTCGATTCGTGCACGGAACAAATTTTTGTATGACCTGATTGAAAGTTGTGTATGTGAACTGTCATGTTCGTGAACGCACCCACAATATGGGAGTCATTCCTAACATAGGGCAATGTTTTTTTTAAAGGAAAGATTAAAACCGAACAGGTACTGAGCCTACATCATATTAATATAGCGATTTTCTCTTTATTTTCTCATTTTTGTGACGCGCAAGTCCTTTATTAAAAAAAAAAAACTGCTGTTACTCAGATCACCATGCCAAACAAAATATTCACAAATTCTCGCTTAATACAGTAAAAATATATAAATCGAATATTTAACAATAAAACGACCCTCTTTGAAACAATATCAGTTAGCAAAGCGAACATAAAAATAACGTAACAATAATAACAGTTATTTCGATAACGAGCAGTTTGTGAAATAACGTAACCCAATATTTGCATCATTTTACATACAGACTAGCTTTTTGCTCGTAAAAAAGCATATTTGGCTCATTTTCAAGCAATTTTTATGCTACGTTTGTGGCTAAAAGTTGCCAAAGAAAACTTAAAAAGTGAAAAACGATGTTTTTCGTAGATAGGTAATAATAGATTGTAATACTGTAACTGTCCTCGTGGGGGCTATCGGCGGCGGCGATCTCTCGCGCCGGGCCTTGGTACAGGCCATGGTCCGGAGCGAGGAGGAGTGGCAGGCGGTCGCCTCCTTCTGCAAAGCAGTAATGCCACCTTCTTTGCTAGAGGCGGCCGATCGCGTGACGCAACGGCCCTCACGCCCCAGCCGCCGCCGGGATTCCGATCCCGATTTCCGGCTACCGTAGGCGCGGGCTTGTGGACGGTGAACAGTGGGTAGCTTGCCGTCAGACCGTCCGGTAACCGTCCGGACCGAGCCCAAATCGTCGACGTCGCGTAGTGTTCCACACGAGCCTCAGGGAGATGTCAGCAACTGTAGGGGCCCAGCAGGGTCAAAGCCTACTGGGGCCAAAGGCCTGGTACGAAAGGCAACGAGTGGGTTTTTAGTCAGTAAAGTCTGACACTATCTCGCGCTCCGCCCAAGAGCGAGGGATCTCATAAGATGATTTTCCCAACGAAAAAAAGTTAACTAAGCATAGATTATACTAACAGGTTAAGCAATACTAAGGAATTTATGGGTAACTCTACTGAAACATAGATGAATAAGTAAATATATCAATGCCATCTTAATTTATTATTTTTAACACAAATATAGTGCAAGCTGTGTCGTTAATTTGAATACAAATAAATGTTTCCACTCTTTCAACGTTCCGCCATTTTAACTTGTCAAGTTTTTACGATAACTGTTGTAATAAATATTGTTGAAATATAACAGGGAGCGGGATTTGTATTTGTGTAATTGAGAAGCGATGATGGCTATTAAATACTGCCGACTGGAAAAGGTGGACGAATTTTAAGTACACAAACTGAACTAGAGGCCGACCGAGGAACCCTACCACGAGCTCTTTTTGCAATCGATTTTACAACCTAAACTGAACTGTTAAAGAGATGAAGCTATGTAGGGTTTTTTTAGGTGGGAAATCATCTAATAAAATCTCCCGCCCTTGGGCAAGGCAGGAGGGCGTGTTATACTTTTACTGACTGAAACCCACCCGTGTTCCTTTAGTTGCCCTTTGCGGACCTCGGCAACATCATTAAGGCGACACTAAAAGCCAGCGAACTTCAGTGAGCAAAAGAGCAGCTAGCGTCACTCCCCGTGCATCAAGATTACTCGAATAATAATAATATGTCCTTCATTTATCAAACACAATATGAATAAAAACCGTTTATCAAAAGATGGGTAGTTAAAATTATGTTTTAGTTTATGAAAGTTTCATAAAAATACACCCAATGGTTTTCGTCTGATCTTCGCTTTTTTGTCTGTTTTAGACGTAACTTTGAAAATAAATCACACCGAGTTCTATGAAAAAAATAATTAAATAATGGTATATCAAATTATTAGGCAAATAGTCCAGTTTAACATAATATTTTTTTCAAAACATATGGACTAGCCATTTAGACGTGACGTTGGATTAAAAATTATCAAAAGTCATAATTAAACATTGAACACTTGAATGTCTAAATGACCATTTTTAAATATCAAAATTTGTTTCTAGTAGCCAACTACCTGACTGGTAGGAAAATCTACCTTGTCAATGAACCCATTGATAATTAAGGAATTTTTAAGCATTGCCATACAACGTGGCAATGCCGCCAGCCTTTTGGGCACACTTCCAGTCGACAGCGATGCGGAGGAATTTTATGACGCCATATTTTAGCTAGTAGTTTTTGTCTTTAGTGTATATATATATAGTTTTAATTAGTTAAGTGTTTTTTATCAATTAATAATACTGGAATATTATTATTATTATTTCTAAAAAGGAACTTTTTACTTAATCAACAGTTCCTACATCCATATCATCTTACTGCCCTTGTCTCGTGTTATTTGGGGTTGGCGCAACACGTGTCTTTCTCCCATCCTGTAGAATAACCTGTCCCGCTATCACTAACTCCCTTTCTTTTCATAATAATATCACCTCACACAATGTATCTTTATTTTCTATGGTCTGCCTCTCCCTCCCCATCCATCTACGCTCATTCTTATTCCTCCAAACTCTACTCAACTCTTTGACTAGCCTGTTGGTCTAGTGGTTATTGGCCCTGACTGCTATGCCGGAGGTTGAGGATTCGATTCCCACTCAAGACAAATGTTTGTTTGATAAGCATGACCATTTTTTCTGTGTATTCAGAAATATATAAGTATGTTTATCAGTTGTCTTGTACTCATACCACAAGCTGTGCTTAATTTAGGACTAGATGGCGTTGTGTGAAAGTTGTGGAATATTATTATTATTAACCCACACACAAGAACACAAGTATAGAAATTTATTTCAAAACAAGTATGGAGGTTTTCTCAATAATCTTATATGTGAGAATGCCATATAATTTCGAAATAACTTCACTTCAGCCTACAGAATATACCGGTTCTTTCCTTCCTGGCGCGTTGCCAAGATCCGTCTTTTCCGCTCAATCTTGTGTACTTTTATCATTGTTTCGGTTTTAACATCAAAAATACTGATACAGGTGAATATGGTTTCTTGAAAAGATTTTGCCTTCATTGCTTTTTTCTTCGATAAAACAAAGTATACGACCCCTTAATATTTTAACCTTCAAGCGGGCGCGCGTAGTCGAATCGACCGCGCTTAGTACATTTTCGCTCATATTATTATTAATTAATTACCCATCACATTTAATTCTCATTTCTAGTAGCCTGTCGCTATGTCATTGGGAGTAAAATAAAGAAAAACCGTCGTTCGGGGCGCTCCCCCCACTCCACAGATCGCAATTGTTTTAGTCCCGGTGCAGTCCTCGAAAAGACTACACGCGCCTGCCTTGTATTTTTACATTGACGAGAAGACTGATTCTGAAGAAAATTAGACCTAAGTGTATGAAAAACTCTTTGATGCCAATTATTCGATCTCTTGAAGAATATTAAAAAAATACAAATTAATTGGAGATATAATCAAGACTCACAATAGAACTCTTGTTATGTCGGGCAGAATTGATTCCTAATCTGAAGAAACTAGTTTAACTTCAAAATTTAGTTTTGAATTTAAACAAATTATTGTTTAGTTGAAAAATAGGTAAAATCTGAATATAAAAATTAAATTATCATTAATTAATCAGTTTTCTAAGTTTTTGAAATCTCCCAGCGCATCGGTCTTTTAGGTTACGCGCGCCCGCTAATGTTTCAAATAGTCGCGCGCTTGAAGGTTAACAACGTATACAACATTAGTTTTTGTATATGCGAAACTTGAAACACGTTTAGTATTTTTATGTAAAGAATCCATGTACAAAATTTCATAACTGTATCATGAAACATCACAAAGTTATATGCTTGTTATGTTACCTGGTGGTCCGCACAAATACGTGGTCACTGGGCCATCCGGGCGACTGAGGGGTTATTTTGCTCCCGCACCCGGCTGTGCGCTGGCGCTTAATGCCCGCTATGACCTATCGTGACCTGTGTGGTACTTAGTGTTGGTGCTGTCATACTTATGACCTTTTTTATATATTTTTGAGAAAAAATATAACATGGTGTAAAAACTATTGGATTCGATTCAGTTACTGATACACAGTGCATGCATATACTAAAAATAATGTTGTATTTTCACTTTAGTAACGAAATTTTATTAAAAGTAGAGGTTCCGAGTTGCGGCAGACTTTGTCCTGCCGGAAAGCTAGGCTGGCACGTAAACAGAAAAAAAAAAATTAAGAACCCGATTGCAGCGCCACCTACCGTATCCAATTGTATTTTCAAACCTTTCAGAAGCCCACTTAGCACACAAACACAAAGCACACAAAATAAAGGTCAAGCCGTTTAGGTGGAGACAAACACACGATAGATAGCACGGCACGCGAATATTAACGACATGATCCGACGAGCACTTGTCACCGTCGGCGTTCTGGCTGTTTTGGAACCTCATGGCCTGGCACGCTACGATGCTAAGAGACCGGACGGTATGTCTTTATTTCTGTGGAAGATGGGTAGGCCTTTAGTGTGGGACGCTACCTGTGTGGACACTCTTGCACCATCCCATCTTCCTAGCTCTTCGTGCTGTGCTGGTGCTGCCGCTGCGGCTGCGGAGAACCTCAAGCGGCGGAAATGTAACAACTTCGCCGTTAGTTATATTGAAACGGGTCCGATTACTCATACGCTTTTTAAAGAATTATCCAAACGCTTAGTTGACACTTCGCGTGATCCAACGGTAGGCTTTTATCTCGGTCAGAGCAATGCCGCCAGCCTTTTGGGCACACTTCCAGTCGACAGCGATGCGGAGGAGTTTTGTGACGCCATATTTTAGCTAGCCAATATTAACTGACTACTAATACAAAATTTCACGATGATGATGACGATGTAAAAAACAAAATTCCCTCAGGCGTCGAAATACTCCTCCACATCGCTGTCATCCTCAAATGGGCCTGTTAGCATTGCTACGTTGAAAACTAAAGCTAATTCTTTGGGCAAAGAACTAGCCAGCTATCTGGTCACGCAATGTGTCGATCAGTCGAGACGAGTACTCGACCCAATGACCCAAGAGTTACGCACGTTTCGTTAAAGAAATAGTTTAGTAAAGACAGTAACGATTTTTTTTTCGGTGGGAAAATCGTCAATGACATCCTCTTGGGCGGAGCGAAAAGGTGTGTCAGACTTTTACTGACTAAGAATCCACTCCTGTTCGATGATACGAACGATAGAAGTCATGCAAATTTAATCAAGATACTGAGTGACGACATTTTTTTCAAAAAAATTTAAGGTTTTAAAAAACACGTATGTACCATCACCAACGACCGTGTATGTACCTTGTTTCAGGTAACCTACGTTTCCTGGAACAAGTTTTGTAAAATTTTCGAGTTAATCACGGAATTACTGAATGCTAACAGTGTTTTCAGGCGATAACTCTCTTTTTTCACGATGCCTTTTCATCAAACATCGCGTTGGATTGCGTTAGATTAAGTAACAAGCTTCTAAACCATGCTCGATGTTGACGATAGGCGAGTGAAAAAGGACCCTCTAAAAACTTTGCCAATATAGTTAATTACATTACGAATATAATCAAACAAATAAACTACCCGTTTTAGAAACAAATTAATTAAAGTTGTGGAATAAAACCATGATTAACTAACACAAAATATATTTACACGGCCATCAATGACCGCTCCGGGCTGTTTGATTTCGTTCTTGTGAAATTTAATTAACGTTAATTAAGATTAACCCTTTGATGGGTTCAATCAGTCTACGGTCCGCCGGCCAGGGTTCATTACCATAATTTTAACGAAATTGCCCTTTTTATATAAATCTTGTGTTTTTCAACCTTCTAAGAATTGGGATGAAAAATGAGTTAGAGAAAACAGAAAGAATGGAATATTTTATCAAAGTTTAAGCAAGGAGTATTTTATTTTTGGAAGTAACAAAATATATGTACATAAATAATTTCAATATACTGTATATATATAGAGTATATTTTAATCTATTTGCGGTAGGCATTGAATTGAATAACTGATTGAAACAAAAACACCCGAATTCTTCGAGCTAGATGAGACAGATAGATTTTTTGTTTAATTTTTACTTCTTCCGCTGTTTATAAAAGATAAAAATAATATTCCATGCCCGTTTGAAGGGCACATTCATCATTCTATTGTTTACGTTTTGTTTGCGTTCGATATGAGTTCCGAATTTGATTTATAACACCGGAAAAATATATTTGATTTTTTATTGCGTTTTCGAAAGTGAAAGATTTATAGTTTTAAATAGAAAAAAATCCTTTTAGTCTCAAGAAATAAATTTATGAAAATCCAGATAGACTAGATTATTCCAAAAGAAAAATTGGCCTTTAATTTTATAACAAATAGTTCCCATTTTTATTGTATTTTTTGTTTTAGTTTTAATGTATAAGTCACCGCAAATTGCAAATGCCGTATGATTGTAAAATATCGCGAGAAATCGTAAACTATTTTTTCTCTAAATAACACATGGCTATGTTGGAAACTGAATTTGGATATGATTTATCGTATACAAAACGTTTTTTTTTTTTTAATAATATATCGAGAAATACTCAACTAATTAAAACACTAAAGGCAAAAACTACTAGCTAAAATATGGCGTCATAAAACTCCTCCGCATCGATGTCGACTGGAAGTGTGCCCAAAAGGCTGGCGGCATTGCCACGTTGTATGGCATCTCTGACCGAGGTACAAACCAACCTTGGGTCACGCGAAGTCGAGAAATTATAATTTAATAAAGATTTATTACAATCATACGGAGGCTGCAATGTTCCGGGGACATTTTTTTTATGTAGAATTATAGAATAGATACAATAGAATTTATTTTATTTCGGACACAAAAAGATTCATACTCCTCCATAATTCTTATTATAGTTAAGAGTTTTTTTTTTTTAATAATATATCTATTATATAATTATTGGTTCTACTAAAATGCAGTTTGTTTATATTTTGTATGGATCAATTTTCAAAAAAAGTAACTACTGTTGCAGTGTTTTTTTTTTTTTCGGTGTGAAATCATCCAATGAATTCTCTCGCTCTAGGGCGTAGCCATACTAACTGAAGTGCACTTATGTTCCATCTTTGCCTTGCGTTCCAGGATCCCGGGGTTCCCTTCCGGAAGCCAACCCATGGCCCCAGTAAGCTTCGGCACTACTGGGCCCCTACGATTATGCTGACTTCACTTTGAAGCACGCGTGGAACTCTCGATGACTCGGGTTATCGAAGCGAGCGGGCAAGCTACCTATTACTCGTCGTCCGCAAGCCCACACCTACGGTGGCTGTAAATCGGGGTTAGAATTCCAGTGGCTGGGGCGTTAGGAAATGTTAAAGCATCATTTAGCATAGCATCTTTAGAACCGCTTACGAGTAAACCTATTTGCTGAATAAATACTAGGTAATGCGTTAGTTTTTTCACGCATCACCTAATTCAACAGAACCCCGGCTTTGAGGTGATCTATAACTTCTTTGAAACGACCATTATTACTAACGAAGTTAATAGCCCGATTCAGCGGCCCCTCTAGCGAAACATATCTTGGCAATCAGCCAAGAAATCCCTTAGATGCAAAAGGACTTAGTAAATAGACAGGAAAATAAATGTCCGGATTTCAAAGCTTATCAAACGTGTTTGTAAGTACATCATTAACATTTTCCCGGATTTATGGGCTGTAGGAACACTTGATCGGGTTGAGTCTACTTCACTTGTGATGTGAGTTGAGTAATGCGGATTTAAAAGTAGGTTCATGTGTTAGTATGGGCAGAAAATTAGGTTTGAGGTTACTGATGAAGTCTGCTCGTATCATTATTTTGGAGAAATGCCCGTATCAGAAGGTTGCGTGTTCAAATCACTTCGGGGTCACCAGTTTTGGAGGTAGGCGGAACAGAGTGTGAAGTCCCGCAAACCTCCGTTGAAAAGGGAGGATCCTTCGACGAGACGGGTGTTATGTTTGATGGGCAACTGCCCGATAGATGATTTCGGGCTGTTCTATAGGTATGTTCTAATTGCGCGGAGAACTTTAATTGCGCGATGCAGGATTAGTTCTTGTGTGACACCAAAAATTTTCGCTACATTATCATACTTATTTCAGCCGAAAGATGTCCTCTGTTGTACATAGGCCTACCCCAAGTGTAGGCCGGTAACATAACGGCCGGTCCTATGTGTCTGGTATTCATCGGATTCCCGCGACCCTCACTAGGTCATCGGTCCACCTTGTGGGAAGCCTTCCAACGCTGCGTCTTCCAGTACGTGGACGCCACTCAAGAACCTTTCATCCCCATCGACCGTCTGTTCTGCGAGCAATGTGCCCTGCCTAGTGCCGTTAAGTATCGCGATTCTTCAGGTTATATCGGTAAACTTTACTGAAAGTGCGTAAACATACTTACATACGTAAAAAACCGTTTTAGGGTTCTGTATAGGAAAAGTAATGTATAAGGGAAAAATGTTGTTGTCCGTTTGTCTGTCTGTCCAGACCCTTTATCTCGAGAGCGCGTGGAGGTATCAAATTGAAATTAAAACTATATAGTCAGGTCTGTGGTCCCTTGAAGCCGTGAAGAAATCAAACTTCTAAGTGAACAAAAAAAAAATACGGCGGTTTATGTCACAAAAAACGTGTATTTCGATACTGTCAAGGGAATCAAAATACATAGAGTACTTTCCGTTGACCTAGAATCCTGAAATTTGGCATGAAGCAAGGTCTTATAGCACAAGTATTGGAAAAAATCTGAAAACTGTAAATTTGTAGTTACGTCACAAAAAAAGAACTTTTTTGCGATTCGGAAAAATCTTCGTAACTCAATTTGGGAATTGAACTATTTTCATAGGTCAGTTTGTACGGAAACCTCAGTGCGCGAGTCCAACTCGCACTTGCCAGTTTTTTTTAGTAATCTGAATCAGAACGTGTTACATATACCCAGGTATAATTATATACACGTTCACAACGTTACAGTTTTTATATAAAAACTCTTATCTTTGAAATAGTTCTTTAGGAGTTGAGGGCAACTAAAAATTGAAGCTTCAACGCTGAAGTATTACAGAAACCATTAAATTCTATAACTTCGAAGTCGTTTCATTTATTGAAAGTAGGTTTGGATCAGTTTTGATAACAAAGCCAGTAATGTATTCGTACAAAAAGAAACGATTGCTAGACTTCAAAAGTCTTGTTCATGATGTACGATTTGGATGACAAAACGTTGGAAGGCATAACACAGAGGACTGATGACTTTTTTTTTTTTGTTTTCGGGGTAAACCTTCGAGAGGCTTCCGGACTTTGGGGATAAGTCCGGGGAGTGTGGGATTTTTACCTCACTAAAACCACCCCGGTGATCACCATCAGCACATGGAAGAGGGCCCCGTGACCTTGTAAAAGACCACCCCGGAACCCCCTCTGTACAACGTCTGTTAGGGCACATCCCTGAGGATGTGCCTTTTGGCCTAGCTTTGTTCTGTCCTGCTTGAGATAAAAAGGGATTTAGAATTTATGTTTTTTATTACTTCTCAGCTGTTCTTTTCTGATTATTATCTCAATCAATCAATCTCAAATCTTGCAATGTATAGTTTACATATGAATGTATGTATGTAGGTGATAAATAATAAAAATTTGAAACAATTGTGGACCCTGTCGGGCATAGCAACATTATAAATGGTAGGAGAGAGGAAGAGCGCTAATATATCGTTTAATTTATTTCAACTAATTATTTATTATTGCTATGAGTAAATACTATAGTTTTACATTTAAATTAAAAATACTACTTAATAATTATACTATTTGTATGTTTTAAAATATCAGATAAAAAAAATGTTTAAAAAAAAATTACAAATTTTTCACATTAATATAATTACAAAAGAGTGTCAAAAAAATTTAATTTGTAGTTATTAATAAGTATACAATAATATGCCAAAAAACTTAATCGATGACATTAATAAGTAAAAACTGATACTTCAAAAAATAAAAATAAAGTAATGTCATTAATAATTACCAAATAAAATGTCAAATAGAAAAATAAAAAAAAATGTTTTAAATCTATTTTTTATTGAATTTATCCGTTAGATATTCTCCGATTGTTCGTTATTTTTTTTTTATTAGATCCAAGACAGTTTAGTGGTTTCTCCGGGGCTCGTCAAACTTCAATGATTTGGTGTATTTCTTATTATCGCCACACAAGTTGCTGTCGTTGGAAACAGTTGATGAAGATCATGATTACAGGATAAATAATAGTGTTCAGCTCACAATTTTATTTAGGTAAAGAAATAACGGCAACAAAATGGGCCATTATCGCCAAACTGACTGCCATATATGTAGTCCTGGCAATTTCCTCAGTGACCCTACATTAGAACAGGACGTTTACAACCTAATAATATGTGCCTTTATATCTGGTGATTTACGAAGTGGGCACGTGTCGGGCACTTTAAACGCTAGTGGGTGTACTACACCTGTATCTAAATACAAATATAGGTACATCGAAATATTGTGGGCTGTACACGTGCGATGTGAAGGCCAATCCGAGTGTGAATGAATGCTTCCAGATTGTTTTGACATGTGGAAAAATAATGAGAAAAATTCGGTCATGGAAAAACATTACGAATCGAGAGGGATAAGATTGATATCTTGACAAATGGGTATTGATGTGTGTTGTGATCGAAGTGTCTTAATAAATGAATAGGCATAGCATTGCATAGTCGGCCTTATAATGTTCCCACTGTTGGGACTCAGGCCTCCTCTCTAGGAGAGGGAATGGACCGTAATCTACCACGCGGGCCCAGTGCGGGTTGGTCACATGTCTTCGAATTTTTGATTCTAGAACATAGAACGGTTTCCTCACGATGTTTTCCTTCACCGTTTTGAGAACAGTGATGATGAAATAAATTACACAAAGTAATGCGCCTGGCTGGGTTTGAACCCGCGACCTACAACTCGTAAGTCCGTTACCACTCGGCCACCACTGCTCTAAATAAATAGGCTAAATGAATAGGGTTTGCTACTAAATATATTTTGAAGTTGGTACTGTAGAGCTCGTTAGGAAACAGGCCCTTAGCGTGATCTATTTTTCAACCTAAACGTTAAAGTGATCGAACTATATAAGGTTTATAGTTCCATCTGTTTCTCGCACGCACGCCTTACATTTAAATATGTCATGGTAAGGCCCCAGAAAATCCTTCATTCCTACTTATGTATAGGTATTTAGGTGTAGATTTGGTTGTTTTGATTTTTGAGTGTTTTTTAATTAATCAATCGCACCTTGACGGCTCGGAGAATCGCCAACCATAAGTCGGCACATTGCTCACAGAACAGATGGTCGATGGGGCTGAAAGGTTCTGGAGTAGCAATGGCGCACCGGAAGATGCAGTGTTAAAAGACCTCCCACAAGGTGGACCGATGACCTGGTGAGGGTGGCGAGAATCCAATGGATGCGCTGTGCGACCGGTTGTTATGGCTATACTTGGGGGAAACCTATATGCAACAGTGGGGTGCCACCATTGTGTGGACCGCCCGGAGAATACGGTGGAGCACACGGTGGAGGTTTGCCCCACTTGGGCAGAGCAACGCCGTGTCCTCGTGGGGGCGATCGGTGGCGGCGATCTCTCGCGCCGGGCCTTAGTACAGGCCATGGTCTGGAGCGAGGAGGAGTGGCAGGCGGTCGCCTCCTTCTGCGAAGCAGTAATGCTAGCAAAGGAGGCGGCCGATCGCGTGAGGCAGCGGTCCTCGATTTCCGGCCATCGTAGGCACAGGCTTGCGGACGGTGAGCAATGGGTGGCTCGCCGTCCGACCGTCCGGTAACCGTCCGGACCGAGCCCAAGTCGTCGACGGCGCGTGCTGTTCCACGCGCGCCTCAAGGAGATGTCAGCAACTAGTAGGGGCCTAGCAGGGTCGAAGCCTACTGGGGCCAAGGGTCAGTTTCTGAAAGGAAGACTCGGCCCTGGTACGAAAGGCAACGAAGGAATAGGAGTGGGTTTTTAGTCAGTAAAAGTCTGACACTATCTCCCGCCCCGTCCAAGAGCGGGGGATGTCATAAGATGATTGTCCAACAAAAAAATAAAAATTTGCATCAGTGGACGTATAAAGACTGAAATGATGATGATGTAGATAGGTAATCATTCACCTTGACGGCTTAACGGGTTTCGGTGATACTTTGCACGGTAGACCGTGTCTTGGATAGGAGATATATAATGTAAGTTTAGTTTTGGCAAAATGTTCTTTTGGGATGCGGATGTGACGCATATCTTCCCTATCTATTGATTATGCTTGTGAGCTAGTTTTAAGATTGCGTTATTTTGCGTAAATAAACTATTTTTCTTTCTTTTTCTTTTATGGGATAATCTTAACGAGTGGAATTTTCTGGCAGGAAAGATCGTGGGTAGATTTTAGTAGTTTTTCAAGCAAACCGCAGTGCTAATGCATCTATTTTAAACTCTGATGAAAGAGTGAAATCAACCTTGAATAAAAATCCTAACTGACGATAAAGTCTTTTCCAAGACCCAAATATTCCTGAAAGCCCAATGACAGAAGATAGCCACCATTTTAATGGAATGAACGAGATTTATTGTACACTGAAGTGTACAAAGTGCCTTGTTTGATGTTGTTGCCTCGATAACACCAATTGGGATAAGAAAATCAATGTAGTAAGTCTGAACAAACAAAACTATTTGTAACAGTATATGTTTGGATTTCGTGTTATTTTTACCGGTACTAGGATTACGGTAGTTGGGTAATATTGTGGAATCTTGTTCTTTTTATTGATATAGAACTAGAAAAGAATTGACATATATATTACTAGCGTATAGAAAACACAAAGAATTCGCAGGTTTTTTTTAGGTGGGAAATCATTCAATGACATTTCCCGCCCTTGGGCGGGGCGGGAGGGCGTGTCAGACAGTTACGGACTAATACCCACTCGTTTGTTCCTTCTTTGCCTTGCGTTCTTGGGCCCTGGGGTTCATTTTCACTTAACCCATGGCCTCAGTAGGCTTGGACCCTACTGGGCCCCTACGATTTGCTGACATCTCCTTGAGGCGCGCGTGTAACACTACGCGCCGTCGACGACTTGGACATGGTCCGTTCCGTTACCGGACGACCGGATGGCTTGCTAACCATTGCTCGCCGTCCGCAAGTCTACGGTGGCTGGAAATTGGGATCGGGATCCCGGCGGCTGGGGCGTGAGGGCCGTTCCCTCACACGTGCGGCCGCCTCCTTTACTAACATTACTGCTTTGCAGAAGGAGGCGCCGCGACTCCTCCTCGCTCCGGCCATGGCGACATACATTTTCATTGTGTTTCATACAACCGCTCTTACGCGATTATGACGTTATTACACATTTTTCATGAGATATTTTTGAAACACAGTGTCTTGTGGATATTAGGCTTCTATTGAAATTAATTTATAAATTTGTGTAAAACTAATCCAGTAAAGATCTCTGAAAATCTGCTATTTTGCATGAAATTTGACACTTCATAATTTACTCAAAAATTAAAAAGTCGAAAAAGTATAACAATAGAAGCCTTGCAAATTTAATTTCAAGATTCTGAATAACGACAATTTTTTTTAAAGTTTTAATAAAATAAAACGTACATCGATATTATGTGTCCTACGCACTAGATTACGCGTGCCGAACACTCAATTCAATCGACTCAGGTGTAGTGGTAATCCATACACCTTGAACATTACACTATGTTAAACGAAACGCGTAAGTGCCACGAAATTCATGGCGCTTAAGACATTTTGTTCACGAAAAAAGTATCCTCTAAAAGCTATCTTTAGCGCTGTTTGTTTTAATAGTTCTGTTAAACTGCATAATGCCAATGTAGCGCCGCAGCGAACTTTTGTTTTAACTTTTCAGTATTTTGACAAATATTATCCATGAACGTGCTTGTCTATCTCTAGAATATAAGTCGATGAAAACGTATTTCGTGGAACAAGTTTTGTAAAATATTTGAGTAAATCACGGAATATTCGGTAATTCCGATTCTGCTAAGAGAGTTTTCAGGCTTTATCTCTCTTTTTTCACGTTGCCTTTTTGTCAAACATCACAATCATACTCGATGTTGACGATAGGCGAGTGGAAAAGAACCCTCTGAATGTAAAATTCCAGTAGTTTTACTTTTGAGTCTTACTCACCAAAGAAAACAAACTACTTATTCAAAATATAACCAGTACAGTCAATTCTTAATAATGATTATTTTTGTACTGCTTTTAAAACTTTCCAGTGTTGAAATAAACATATTTCTGTTAAAACCATAAATAATTATTTGAAAATTACACAGAGCGCAATAAACTTTGTATTGTTTTCTTTAGAGCAGATGATTTACTTCCGTTGTAATGGACAAGAAACCAAAAACAGGAGGATGAAGCAAGATCCGAAAATATATTATTTCTGTTCAGAATATTGCGTGTGCAACTATTTATCATTGTTCATCATCATCATACAGGACATAGGCCTCTCCCAGATGTCGCCATAACGAACGCTCATGTACGTCGTGTATCCGTCGAATCACCAGATTATCGGCCCACCTTGTCTTGTCTTGTAGGCGTTCTAACACTGCGTCTTCCGGTACGTGGTTACCACTCCAGAACCTCTCGGCTCTGCCATTTAGGTTTGGTGATTCTTTGGGCTATGTCGGTAACCTTGGTCTTCCTGCTGATATCTTAATCATTGTTGGGAAGCGGTAAATTACCACTAAAGGATATTACGAGTATTATCATTGTTTTTTGTAAACGTTTTGGAACGGATTGTAATGGTTGAGTTGATACCGTCGGTGTAACAATCGCTATACTTGCTATAATCGCTAGATGGCTGCATTATCACATAATTTTAATGCTACAGAGGCAGATTTTTATTGCTCAATACAAGCTGACTTGAAAATCAATGGCTTTCGCTAAGGTTCTGAACTTGGTGTAATTGAACTAGATATTAGATATAAGAATAAGACCTTCACTACAATTTCAAGGAAAATAATATCTGTGCTGACTTGAAAACGTCCTGTATGTGGCTGTCGGCTTACATCAAGGGTCCGCTCTCAGCCCTTACCTCTTCCTGATGATAATGGACGCTCTGACGTCGGACATTTAGGAAGAGGCTCCCTGGTGTATGCTGTTTGCCGATGACATTGTGTTGGTTGCCGAGAGTGGCTTAGAGGTCCAGAACAGATTGGAAGTGTGGTGGCACAAACTGGAGAGTGTTGGCCTGAATTGATTAGAACCAAAACGGAATACTTGTTCTGCGATTTCAGCGGTCTCTCCAATCCAGTGCCTTTAGCTCTCGCTGGAACGCCCATACCGATTTGCTCCGACTTTCGGTACCTCAGGTCACTCGTCCAAGGGGATGGTGAAGTAGACCGGGACGTAACACATCGGATCAACGCAGGATGGATGAAATGGCGACAGGTCACGGGAACAACTTGTGACCCACGGATGCCCCTCAAGATGAAGGGTAAAATCTACAAGTCCGTGATAAAGCCTGTCTTACTGTATAGATCAGAATGTTGGGCTGTGAAAAAGACGGATGAAAAAAGATTGCACGTAGCGGAGATGAGAATGTTAAGAAGGATGTGTGGTGTGACGAGCATGGATAAAGCTCACTTTCACTCATTATGAGTATATTAGGGGAAGTTTGAAAGTGGCGCCAGTGACTAAAAAGTTGAAAGGGAGTCGTCGGTATGGTCATGAGAAGAAGAGGGATGAAACGCATGTTACTAAAAGAGTTATGAGTTTACATGTGGATGGATGGAAGAGAGAGACCAAAGAAAAGATGGATGGATTGTGTGAAGAGTGATATGAAAGAAAAGAAAGTTAGTGATAGCATGACGAGTGACAGGGCAGAATGGAAGAATAAAACGTGTTGCACCGACCCCAAATAACACGGAACAAGAGCAGGATGATGATTGCGCAAAATATTACATTTGTATCAAATTAGCCACAGTTAATTGTTAAGGTATTCAAAGCTATCCGATCCCGATTGGAGATACCAAAGATTTATCGTAGAATCTGACATTTCAATTACTAAACCAATTTGTAGGACTGATCACAACATGCAAATCTTGACTGGAGACATCTTCGGTGCTTGTAAGATATTTGTAGATTTGGGTCAAAGACTCTATTATGGTGGAAGGTTAGGACCAATACCCAATTAGTTTGATATCAAAATTAGAGTTTCTATAAATCCTTAAGATTTATACCGGAGCGAAGGAAGGACGTCTACCCACTAATTGACTGTATTTCATTAGGATATGTACCGTTTATATTATAATTGTAAATATACAAAGATATATTTAGCGCAGTTATTGGTTATTGAAATGTAAACCAAGTAATTTTGATGTATGTTTGGGTTAGCGGCGGATTCGAGGAAGTCGATCCATGGCTTGTTTTTTTTAGCGGTTCTGTGTTTAAATTAAGAGGATATTATTTTGACCTTCGTGTACATCAGGATTTTTATGTTACGGTTATTTTAATTTTGTGTTTTTTGTTGCTAGGAACTACAATCTAGTCAATATTCCGCTGGGACTATTTGACGCAGCCGTGTGTCAGTGTTTTTTTTAATCTTAAGAGGCCCTTTTTTCACTCGCCTATCGTCAACATCGAGCATGGTTTAACGCAATTCAACGCGATGTTTGACGAAAAGGCAACGCGAAAAAAGAGAGATAACGCCTGTAAACTCTGTCCGCATTCGGTAATTACGTGATTTACTCGAATATTTTTTTAAGACTTTTTTCAAGGCTTTCAGCTGAAATGATGATGACGATAAAATCTTAAATGTTTACTAAAGTATTGTTGTTATTAAACAAGTTTTAATGTCTTCTTAAACAGTCTAGTTTAACGTTTATAAAGCCAAGCTAAGAAAGAAATTCAATGAATACAAATGTGAAAGTAACTCTATCTGTCTGATGACATTTGACTTCGCGTCCATTATAACCAACATCATGCGGACGAAGACGGTGGTAAAAGTTAGTATGAATTAATTCCAGAAACATTTTTGGCTCTTTAAACACACGTAGAAAGTTAGCCAAACATAAGACAATTTGGCCAAGTGATACAATTTTCCAACCCCATGGCTCTCAAGTACAGTAAAGTAAACTTAAACTTTATTTCTCAACATATAGGGTTGATATTCCTTTTTCATCCAATAAAATAAAGAGTCCGTTTTTCTTGAATGCCAGTTGATTATATTATATAAGTTAAAGTGTTAGCCAGATGGCGATATAAGTTGCCAAATGCAATGATAGGTGTTTTGTGAAAGATTTATCATGTGATAAATTGTAAGCGAACGAATATTTATTGCAAAACGAAACCATTACGAGTTATAGGGAAATAGAGCGAGAACTACATAAATAAGTGACTGCTATCTTTTGTGAAATATAAAACGTTTTCTTGCTTTGAAAGAAGCCATTATTAGTTTGTTTTTGTTAAATCACTGAGGCGCGGACTTGCGGACGGAGAACAATGGGTAGCTCGCTGTCCGACCGTACGGTAACCGTCTGATCCGAGCCCAAGTCGTCGACGGCACGTACTGCTCCACGCGCGCCGCAAGGAGATGTCAGCAAACCGTAGGGGTAACCAGCAGGGTCGAAGCCTACTAGGACCAATTGTCTGATTTTGAAAGGAAGACTAGGCTCTGGAACGAAATGCAACGAAGGAATAGGAGTGGGTTTTTAGTCAGTAAAAGTCTGACACTATCTCTCGCTCTGCCCAAGAGTGGGATTGGATTTGTCATTAGATGATTTTCCCAACAAAAAAAAAAATAATTAAAAAAACACACTTAGTTTTTTTCTTGTATCGCGGGTAACTCACATACACACGAAACCGAGATATGGAACAACTGTAAACAATACAAAATATTTGTTCCGTGCGGAATGCAAACCCACGAGGGTCTACGGAACTTAGTGCAGTAACCACTGCGCCAAACGTGCGTCGTATATAATACATATATATGTATATATTATTGACGCATAATAGTTACACAAACTAAAAACGTACTAAATAACTTTAATTTTCGAAAGTTGCCGTTTCTATAATAGTTTTGTTCTTCAGAAATTAAAGTTATTTTGCACTTTTTAGAGATTTTTTGGACGAAGGCAACGAAGGAACAGGAGTGGGTTTTTAGTCAGTAAAAGTCTGACACTATCTCCCGCCCCGCCCAAGAGCGGGATTTGTCATAAGAAGATTATCACACCTAAAAAAAAATCCGACTGTAAGAAGGCTATGTTTATTCGTACATTGAAGTAGTTTCAAGTATTTTTTTGTAAATAGTTTTATTTATTTTACACTGTTTAGTTGTGGTACCACAACTAAAAAGTACCCCTCAGCCAAACTTAAATAGTTTGCAAGTTCTATAGTAAAGCACCTATAGAATTGAATCAAAACATTGCATGACAATTCCAATAAGCCAAGCCCAGGCCTACCTTCCGGCTTCATCGTCAGATCAGTCCGATATATCCCCCCCTCTTCTTTCAGTCAGTCATCAACTACACGTATAAACAAAGCAATTTTATACTTCTTACGACTGTTCTGATGTTTTCCTATAAGGAGTTCTGTTCCATATCTTCAAAGTTCATCAGCAGATCATAATAATATTTCTATGGGACCAACTTGGAAGTAGTAGTATAATTTTTCAATCACAAAAAAATAATTTTCAAAATCGGTCCACAGCTGACCGAGAAATCGGTGAACATACATAAAAAACACATTCAGCCAAACATAGAACCTCATTCTTTTTGAAGTTGGTTAAAAAAATACAACCGAATTGAGAACCTTTTTCTTTTTTTAAATTGATTATAAGTCAAAAGTTCAATTTTTGACCTATACAATTAATCTCCTTTCTCCATTGCATGTCTCCTTTCATTGTGTCATGAGTTAACCTATTGCGGGAACGCAGGAACGCTTGAATAAGCCACCATGGCTCTAGAATGCAAATCTGATACACCTTATCACTTCACCCTAGAGCAGGAGAACTCATTGGGTGATTTGTCGGCACAAAAAAAAAATTGCTAAGTCATCATAGTTATCAACCAATAACAAAATTCTAAAAGCGTGAAAGCACACGATGCAACTTCATTACTTTTTAAAGCCATTTCATCCACTTCTAAGACTATTATTACCACTAAGGTGCGGTACGGAAAGCACGTCTCTACCCTACTCGCTATGTCAGTTAAGAGACGGGGGTCTAAAGAAGCAAATGGAAATCCCTGAGTAAATTGCTTCGACCATGTTGAGGTTGCCATGCTTTCCGGTACGAGTGGCATACTAAGTAGGCTGTTAGGGCATGTAATTGTCGGAGTGTGGCTGTTTTTGGGTAGTTATGCAGGATTAGAAAGCTAAATAAGGTATTATGTCGCAAGACTTCGAATTGAGACGACTTGTTTTCTTTTCTTTTTATTTATTTATTTATTTATTAAAACTTTATGCACTAGTTTTCTTCTTAGCGTTTCGATGGCAAAACTAGTTAATTTCCTTGTCTAGTCCAGTATTCGGCCACGGCAATGCCGTCCGCTGGTGCTGTCATTAGGTCCCTACGTGAACAGGTAACAGGGCATGTGATGCAGGATGGGAGGTGGGACATGGTCTGCGATCTACATACATAATGCGATAAACACTGAAGACCGGAACCGTCTGAAGACCCCCATCTGTGGAGATTGCAGTGTTTGCTGCTCCCGGCGTTAGTATCACATCCACAAAGTGCTATGCACTAGTAATGAACACTGTACAAAGGTGGACTTAATGCCTTATGCATTTTATACCATTCGACCTTAGGGTGGTGTAGAGACATAACATGGTAGGTGCAGATTAGTGGTAAAGAAATAGAAAAGAAATACAATAATAAATATATTATACTTAGATACACACATACAAATTAACAATATAATTATGAGAAACGAATCCAACTCCAGCATATCAACGCTGTGATGATTACATCAACTTCCTTCACCTTAAAAGTAAGACGACTGGATGCCGTCTTGTCCTAGGACCTTTCAAGAGACACTACGGCCCTGGAACACATTCAGGTGGGTTTTAGTCAATAAAAATCTGACACGCCCTCTCGCCCCGCCCTAGAGCGAGAAGAAGTCATTGGATGATTTCAAAACGAAAAATTTGTTTATTTTTGGTTGCAGTAGGTACACTGCAGATTATGCTACCTCCGTTTTATTTTAAGTTCTTACAGTCCATTCTAAAGTTGTTTGGTAGATATATCGTTGTCAGCGATGGGAGCGCCATTGTACTCGTAGATTTAAGTTTGTGTAAATGTTTCGTTACTATTTTGGTAGACCATAAAGTTTATTCTATTCTATTTTGCCTATACTTTCCCATTGCTAGGCAAGAACCCCCACATTTTTTTTTCCAAATTTATTCTTCTCGAGCCACCTCGAACCAGTTGTAGCAGTATGCGCCTAGGTCATCTCACCATGTCTTGCGAGGAAAAACACATATTTTTCCCATATTCGTTTTATTTTTTTTGACCAAAAAAATGTATTTCAGAGATATAAAACAATTTGTAGAAACACTTTTTTACTATAAAGCGTAGTTATTTTTCGATAATTTATTTGTATAGTCATATTATTAACTAGGTATAAATACTATTATAATACACCTTACTATGTACATATAATACAAATACACAAAATACACTCAGGCGTCGAAGTACTCCTCCACATCGCTGTCATGTATTTTTTAACCGACTTCAAAAAAAGGAGGTTTTTTTTGAAGTATTTTTGTTGTTAATTTCGGAAGTCGTTGTTAAATAAGAAACAACAAACAATACTGAGAAACACCGTCTTCCGAGATTAAAGTTATTTTGATCCTTTTAGCGTTTTTTTTTTTTGTAAAAAGTTTTTTTCCTTTACATCGAAATCATATTGTAAAAGTTTCTCAATACACTTGACTAATTAACAGAATTTAATTGGATCGTAAGTGAAACTAGAGAAGATACAAAATATAACAAACGTAAAAACTTACACTATTGAAGGAGCTGCTGTAAATTATGCAGATCCCTTTCCTGTAACAAAAAAAAAATTGTTAAATTTTCTATTCAAATGTCCCACAGACACAAATTTTTATATTAGTTAAAATGTTTTTAATGAAAATCATTTTTTCATAGCAAGCTTTTATGGCGCAGTATATACCTATATAATTAATACTCATCAAGACCATTCCAAAAAACTCAAACACGATAGCGTTATCTGAGTTTTAATGGCCACCTCCCGGTTCCATCATCAGATCAGCTCCATGTCTTGACTTCAACTTTACATTGTCATCTGATCTACACATGCATGCAAAATTTCAGCTTAATCGGTAGCTGGGAAGTGGATCAAATGACATGGCCGGAATCAGTAGGGAGTTGTGCCCAAGCTAAAAATATTCATGTACACAGAAAAATAGTACGTCGTATTAAAGCTTAAAGGTATGGCTTTACAATAGTTTAAGTTGTATGATCCTAGCTCGCTACTAATTCCGGCCATGTCTAATTTGCAAGATTTGATTACGAACATACAAACATCGGGACAGGTGAAACTAAATAAACGCTGGTAAAAATCGAACAATTACATCCTTATAAAATAGTAATATCAACACTAACAAAAAAAACCTGCCAAGTGCGAGTCGGACTCGCGCACGAAGGGTTCCGTAGGTATCCGTCTCTAGCTAAAAAAGGCAAAAAAAATCATCACTTTTGTTGTGTGGGAGCCCTACTAAAATATTTATTTTATTCTTTTTTTAGTATTTATTGTTATAGCGGTAACAGAAATACATTATCTGTCAAAAGACAGACGGATAGACAGACAGACAGACAGACGGACGGACAGCGGAGTCTTAGGGCCGAAACTGCGTTACGCAGTTTCCTGCGCTGTCCCATAAAAAAGTGCTCCGTCGCTGGGAACCGCGCCTTGGTTCCCTTGAGAGTGTCGAAATATAAGGTTTTTTGCGATTTAAACGGCCGTATCTTTTCTTTTCGTTAACTTAGAAGTTTTATTTTTTGACAGCTTCTTTTCCTATTGAGGTACAGAACCTTAAAAATGCAAAATATGATGACGACAACCTTCACCGTATTGTCCCTAAAAGAGAGGTAGCATTGCGGCGTTGTATGGCAATGCTTATTCCGTGTCCAATTTAAAAGCCATCTTTTGGGTCACGCGAAGTGTCAACAAGACTCAGTCCCCACAATCCGAGAGCTTCAACCACAAACGGGTCGAAAATTATAACTGCCAACAAGATTGTTATATTGCAGCCTCTTGAGGTTAATCTCGTGTCTGCTTAAGCGATGGGCTTAGGAAAACTTTCCAGTGGCTACAAGTGTGACAGTGAACGTTAATTAATAGGTTGGCTGCTATATAATTATAATCACGCTAAATGGAGCTTCCTCGAAAGAACATTCATCACCTGCTTTGCTTCTTGTCCTCCACCTGCCTAATTCTGCTTGGACAATACGAGGTTAATGACAGAGCTGTAAAGATTGCCAAGTAATGGTCAGAGAAAAAATGTTTTGAGTTTATCGACACGAAAAAAAAAATAAAAAAAAACTAAAGCCCGACTACGCCAAAAGAAAACTACGCTGAAAAAGTATGGAACAAAACGAAGAGCCGCAGTCACATGTTATAGGTACCAACCGAAACACTTTAATAACGTGTGACTGCGGCTTTTCTTTTTGTTCTGTTCTTGTTTTTCCAGTTACCTTGATAATTTCAGCATCCTGAGAATCTTGTTTCATATTTTTCAGCGTTGTTTTTTTTTGTCGTTGTCAGGTTTTGTTTTTTTCCTTTGCGGCTCATTACCTGTGTTTTTGTTCCACGGCACGACTGCCTATCAGACTTCTATAACCTGAGTTTCTGGCGTCCAACTAACTATAACGACTGTCAACGAAAACGAATGACAAACGGGACGTATATGAATGGAAAAATTCACATTGGTAGTGACCCGGTTTTAAGCCTGCTCCCTCATGCATAAGAGGCGGGCCTTAACAACTAAGCTAGCTCGACAATTTTTAAGGAACCAAGAACAGCTACTCTTAATACAATTATATATATAAAGCAACCGAACAAACTCAACTTTATACTAAGTTTGAAATTAAATTGAAACAGTTCGACCATCTCTTCTACATCATAGCTGCAACAATACAATCCGTATCGACGTGCAGACGAAGTAAGATAATGTCCATTGCCATTGTTGAGTCAACACAATAAGCTTCATTGAAGACGTTATTATATTAACTGTGCTTTCTGCTTTCATTTTTAATTCGTATATGGAATTTTCTTTAGGATGAGATAGAAGTAAATCTTCATCATTTTATAAATGAAGCTGTATCTACAAGCTTTATGACAGTATGGCAACCAACCCAGTTTCTACTTTGAATCTGTTTTTTTTCCAGTTTTTGTCTTTATATTCCAGTTTATTGATTTATTTATTACATAGTTTATTGTACATTATGATATACATTATTTTTAGTATATGCGAATTCTGAATATAGTTTGTTCAGAATCAGTAACTGAATCGATTCCAATATTTTTTTACACCATATTATATTTTTTCCCAAAAATATTTAAAAAAGGTCAAAAGTTGGACACCACCGGAACTAAGTACAACTCAGGTCACATCAGTTCATATATCTAATGACTTCTTCTGCTGCAAGGTTTCCACCTTGCAGCAGAAGAAGTATCAAACCTTTCCTGACTTAAAACCCTACGTGAGCTTTTTTGTTATTCCTTCATTTGCTTTTTGCATTCTAGGGCCACGGTAACTTTTTGAAACGTTCCTGCAGCATATCTTTTAGCCTAGGAGTATGTTTCCTTGGGGCATTTTCCGACTTCAACGTGGGCGAACATTCTGAAAGGGGCTAATTAATCTTCATGCAGCCTTCTCTCTACAGTATTCATGATAAAAGAAAACGTGTCCAGCCCGTAGATTACAGGATTACCCGAAAAGAATAATAAATATTAATAAAAAAACTATTACATACCAAACCCTTAATATACAAAGAATAACATATTCATCGCTCAATTAACCCTCAGCTTATGTGTTTTTGACATATTCTTGCTCCTTTAACTATCTTATAACAATGCTTTGTTTGCTTTTCATTTCCTTATGGGAATATTAGGGTAAAGGTTCCCCAAACATCCTCGAAAAGGTCACACTTGGAAAACAAATGAGTGTGTATTTTTTTCCCAATCCGTCTTCATATTTTTAGAGTTCCGTACCTCAAAAAGAAAGAACGGAACCCTTTTAGGATCACTTTGTTGTTCGTCCGTCTGTCTGTCAAGACCCTTTATCTCAAGAACGCGTATCGAAGGTATCAAGTTGAAATTAAAACCACATACTCAAGTCTACGGTTCCTTGAAACTGTGAATAAATCAAACTTGTATGTTAACTAAATAAAAAGATACGGTCGTTTATGTTGCAAAAAACGTATATTTTCAACAGTCTCAAGGTAATCAAAATTCAATGGGTACTTCCCGTTGACCCAGTATCCTGAAATTTGGCATAAAGCAAGTTCTTATAGTATAAATATAGGAATAAATCTGAAAACTGTATATTTGTAGTTACGTCACGAAAAAAAAACTCTTTATACAATTCGGTAAAATCTTCGTAACTCAATTCGGGAATCGAACTGTTTTCATATGTAAGTTTGTACTGAACTCAGTGCGCGACTCCAACTCGCACTTGTCATGTTTTTTTTAATATTGTTTAACATGTTTTTTTATTATGATTGGCATGTCCTTAGAGGATCTATATTTCGCATAACATGACGCTTGTATTTCCCAAAGGGTCAGCTAGAGGTGTCAGTCAGGTGTAAAATGTCGCGGCAATAAGTTCCCTCTTTAAGGAGAGGTTACAGAGAAGCCACGGTGTCTTCACTTTTTGCCTAATGCAAGTCCTCACCGGACACGGTTGTTTCGGAACTTTCTGTTTCAGAGCAATGGGTAGATTGCCGTCCAAACCTCAAAAAAACTATGAGCAAAATGGACGGGGCTGGCTACGGCCGATGCTAGCCTGCATGGTTAGGATTGTTAAAGAGTTATTAAGGTTCTGAAATACAATGAGCAATTGAAAAAAAACGGGTGGGTTCCGTCGTAGTCAGTTAAAGTATAACACTCCATTTCGTTCTGTCCAGAGTTCCCACCCGAGGAGAAAGAGGGACAAAGAAACTTAAGTGCCAGTGTCACATTGCTGGCATAACAGATGGTCAATGGGGCTGAAAGCTTCTGGAGTGCTGACCACACACCAGAAGCCGCAGCGTTGGAAGGCCTTCCACAAGGTAGACCGATGACCTTGTGGGTGTAGTGCGAAACTGATGGATGCGAGACACACAAGACCGGTCATGACACTTCGAGGAGGCATATTTCCAACATTGGACGTCTTTCGACTGAAATGATGGTGATGAATATCTTAGAAAAATATCGAGGTTGTAGATGATATCATGAGAAGTTACAAGAAAACCAGAAATTACATTTTGTAGATCGAAAACAGTGAAAGAAAAAATACAGCAATGTTTTTATCCCTAAACCAACCACCATATAATTGTGTCTAACGTATTCCCGATACCAATCAGTCGTCCACCTGAACACAAAACATTTTTCACTCTGTCTACCCGTACTTAGGGTTGACAATTGATTGATGAGGGTTGGTCCATACGCCGTAAATGTTGCTCTTTGCCCAATTATTCGAGTTTGTAGATACGTGGTGGTACTAAGTATAATAATTGGATTTTCGTAAGAGATAAAAGCTTTATGGAATGGGATAAGTGCTGTTTTAGTTTGTGGATAGACGTCAATTTATAATAATAAGGCATTAGCCAGGATAATCTGTTTGTTTTTGGAAGTTTAATATAAAATTTGTTACGTGTAAAAGTAAATTATCGGCTTACTTCATGGGTCCTTATTGCTTCACATACAATATAGAAGCAACATATATCTAAGGAATTTAATATCTAGGCGAAATAGGTAGTATGATTTTTTTAAGGTGGGAAATCAACTAATGATTTCTCATGCTCTTTTTTTTCTGTCTGTGGGAAAATCATCCAATGACATCCCCCGCTCTTGCGCGGTGTGAGGGTGTGTCAGACTTTTACTGACTAAAAACTCACTCGTGTTCCTTCATTGGCTTTCATACCAGGGCCGAGTTTTCCTTTCAGACCAGTAGGCTTCGACCCTGCTGGGCCCCAACGGTTTGCTGACATCTCCTTAAGGCGCGTGGAATAGTATGCTCTGTCAACGACTTGGGCTCGATCCGGATGGTTACCGGACGGTCGGACGACGAGCTACCCATTGCTCGCCGTCCGCAAGCCCGCGCCTTTGGTGGCTCCGGTGGCTGAGGCGTGAGGCCGCTCCCTCGCGCGTGCACGTGCAGGCTCCTCCTTTGCTAGCATTACTGCTTCGTAGAAAGAGGCGACCGCCTGCCACTCCTCATCGCACTTCTCACGCTTTAGGATGTTATTGTTGTAGATGTTCCTTCAATTGCCTTTTGCGTTCTAGGACGCATAGTATCCACTAGTATCATTTTCATTATTTTCCCCATGGCCCTGGCAGGCCCTGCTGGGCTATTACGGTTTGCTGACATTTCTTTGAGGCGCGCGTGGAACAGTACGCGCCGTCGATGACTCGGGCTCGGTCTTTATAAGATGGAGGTGTAATAGTACGTAATTATCATTATCACACTAATATTACAAAGGAAAAGAAAAGAAAGAAAGAAAAAGAGTTTATTCACGTCAAACATGGCACATACCTTAAAAATAAAAACAAATAACAATAACGAGTTATATTATAAGTAGTACATCCACGCAAAACGGCTAGCGCTCAGCAAAATGCCGAGGCTCGTGTAAGACAGAGCCTCAGCGCTGATTTTCAGCACCAGCCGTCGTCGACGGTGAAAGGCGAAAGTTTGATTGAGTTTTTTGTATGTCGGTTTCTCCTTCACGCTCAAATGGCTGATCTCATCTGGATACGATTTGGCACAAGGGTTCTTGGATACTTTAAGTACATCCCTAGAGTATATTCTCTTGGAATAATTGACTGGCTTGTTGGTCTATTGGTTAGTGGTCCTGATTGATATGCCGAAGGTCGTGGATTCGATTTCCACCCTAGAATAGTGTTTTTGTGAAGAGCACAATTATTTGTTTTGTGTCTGGGTTATAATTTATTTATAATTATATACAACAGGCAAGTCCAAAATTTTACTTTCACCGACAGATATTATGGTTTCAGGTTCAATAAACAAATTTAATATACCATAATATGTTCTGCCATAAAAGTATCAATTAAAAAATAAAGGGTTTTTTTTTAAGGTGGGAAAATCATCTAATGACAAATCTCGCTCTTGGGTGGAGCGAGAGATAGTGTCAGACTTTTACTGACTAAAAACCCACTCCTGTTCCCTCTTTGCCTTCATCCCAAAAATAGTAAAAAATAACCGACCTATTTTTAGACCTGCCAATATGCACAAAAATTTCATAAAAGTCGTTCAAGCTATTTAGAAAGAGTTCAAAAACACTGTGACAAAAGATTTTTATGTATTACATTACCTGTCAACAGCTAGAGTTGATTCATTGAGTTCTGTACCATGATTGACGTTCGATTAAGAGCCGCTGATATCTCAGGAATATCTAATAGGTATTTGAGATCGCGATCAAACATTATTCATGGAATCATGACGCACGCTCGCACGTTATTTAAATTCGATTTTTCTCACACAAAATGTCGTAGTTTTGTAAAATTTTTAGGGACATTTTTTTCTCAAACATCAGAAATCAGAAACGTAGATCAATTACGGGCACTTTTGAATGGTCAAAATGTCGGTCAGTCAAAAAAAGAAGGTGAAACTAAATTGCACGTTCCAAAGCGTAGATCTCTATGGAGAAAAATTTGCAAGAAACTCCATGGACACTATTTTTTGTCGCTTCTAATATGTGAGCACAATGTAGATAAGTAATAATTTAAAAAAAAAACAAATTGAAAAATAGAAATTGAATTAAGCCACTGGCAGCTAAGAGATGACCAGTCTCAACTGACGGCACCCGTTCACGAGCATGACACGTGTATCAGCCCCGTTCAGCTCAACCATTTTGAAGGGAACCGAATGACCCAATAACACGTACCACCATCAGCGAGACATTTGAGTGAGCATGACAAACTTGCAACATTATTACAATTAGTATGTCCGGTAACCGTCAGGACCAACCAAGCCTGAGTCATCGACGGCGCGTCAGTAAAGCCGTAGGAGCCTAGCAGGGACAAAGCCTACTGTAACTATGGCCAAGGGCTGACTTCTGAAAAGGAAACCCTTGGTTCTAGAATGCAAAGGACAACTGAAGGAAAGTATGTGTAGTTTTTAGTCAATAAAAGTCTGTCACGACCTCTCTAGAGCGAAAGAAGACATTAGATGATTACCCACCTTAAAAATAAAATAACAATTAGGTATATATTCTGCTAGTCTATCTGTGTTTCCTGATGGCTACAACCCAAGAATCTTTAAGTCAAGGTTAATTCTAGGTAAGCGTACTCCATCGTCGACTGCATCGTCGCCATCAGGTGAGATAGTGGTCAAGCGCGAACCTATAAAAAATTTAAAAAAGAAGTCAGTTCTTCTAAAATGATCAATATCTAAGTCCTAAATATGACTTGAATAATTCGTCTAAGTCGTAACTTTTTTTATATTGATTCTAGATGCCGCCATCGGCGTTGCCCGCGTTATAATGAAAATTATCACAAAGGAACATAGTCCCAAAATATTTTACGTAATATTCCAGGATGTGGTCTACCTGTGTGCTTTCCAAATCCATTCAGCAGTTCATGGGTGGAAAAGTAACAAACATACAGACTCACAAACTTTCGCCTTTATAATACTAGTGTAATTATTGATGATGAAAGTCTTTACTTACATCTAAATTCTGCAAAGCAAGATCAATTCAAACTAATTTGTATCACTGCCAAAATATAATATTGACTTAGTTGGTAAATAAATTAAAACATCTGACATCAGTTTAGAGGTATGCAGAACTGCCCCCTTAGCTAAGTTACAACCGTTTCGTGTCGAATTCCATTCTGTAACGTAACGCTTCGTTGTCAGCAAAGCAAATAGAAAACGATAAGTTTGTAGCCATTTTGAAGCGCCTGAGTCGGCCGCTCGTTCTATAATGTCGTTCTACAATAACAAAGGATGTAGCGTTGAACATTATAGAAACAATAACAATTCATTTTATCATTTTGAACGATGTGAACTTGGCTACGAATGTTCTATTCGTTTGTTCTGACCACGTGACTTAACGCTGAGATGATGTCATTCCCATACATTTGATTAGTTTTCGACTAGCGTTAACGATTGCAGATTATCAACTTGGCTAGGGGTGCTGAGTGTAAAGTTCCGCAAATCCTCCGATGAACGGTATTGTGTCCGGTCCGGCCGATAGCTTATTTCGAACGATTGTATTAGTTTTCTTCGCGTAGATCTTATATTATTTTTTTTTCGTATAACTGTTCATAAAGCGATTCACACACGACGCCGTGCCACGCTCACACCGATGAGGTAAGCAGTGAAGCGGATCGTACATCGCATTGCCTAGGTTGTAATCTGCTGATGCCTTATAATCGTGTACCACCTGATCGTACGTAAGAGCTTCGCTCTCACTAGAAGCTGTTGGAATCATCAGATAAATGAAACTACCAGAACCGCGATAACGTGTCATTATCGTTACCGCCTAGTGTGAAAATGGCCTATCATTGTGAGCTGGAGCTCTCAACGCCTCTTTTCGCAGCGCAGCACCACAAACTTTTTCACCCTCCGCAGCGGTGAGCGGTGTCGTTTGAAAACCACCTATGAGTACCTTACTTTTATTATTATTGATAGGCCCGCGTTTGACCACTATCTCACCTAATGCTGATAGAGCTCGCTCACCAAAAAGTAACCTATACACTCTTGACTTAAAGACCCCTAGGTAGTAGTAGCTATCAGGAAACACAGACTTAGGCAGGGAATTCTACTCCTTAGCTGAACGCACAATAAATGTGTGTCCAATTTCAACCTTGTATCTACTTTACAGCCAATTACACTCAAAAAACTTCAAACACAAAAGCTGAAAGGCACTTTATTTCCGAAACAATACGGAAATTTTACCGAAAAAGATACTTCTGAACCCTCTCAAATTCTACCAGTAGATATATAAACATATCGTTTGTTTGCACGTTCCTACACTTGACCAGAGGGATTGGGGAGGCCGGATCGAAATGACCCGTTTTATTTAAAAAGATCCGACCCAATTTTGGTGATCTCTTTCCGAAGGTATTTCTCACTTTAAAATGTTTGCCATTAAAGGGTATTGGCCATTTGGGGGATGTTGGCCTTGATTTGGTTATTGGTACCTTCATGTAATTTGGATATGTAAATCTCTTTAGATATGACACCGAATTTATCGACTGCAAAACGTTTTTGCGTTTGTTAACTTCAGATTATGTTACGAGTGCTAGATTTTTTTTTCTCAAGAATCAAAGCATTTATTTCAAATAAATCATTTACAGGCATTTTTGAACAGTCGAGACGTCAGTCAATAAGAAAAATAATGCTTATTGCACATTCCAAAGCTTAGGATTTCTATGAAGAAGAATTAGCAAGAAACTATCTCGGTTACATATTTTTGAATTTTTCTATTATGTGACAGCAATGCAAATTAATATAGTAAAAACAGAAAGTACAAAAACTGGGCAAGTACGAGTTGGACTCGCGCACTGAGGGTTCTGTACAAACTTGAAAGGTAAATTGCGGTTTACGATTTATGACGTATTAAAAAAAAACTTCTTACTAGATCTCTTTCAAACCAATTTTTGGTGGAAGTTTGCATGGTAATGTACATCATATATTTTTTTTAGTTTTATCATTCTTTTATTTTGGAAGTTACGGGGGGGGCGGGGGGACAGATATTTTACCACTTTGGAAGTGTCTCTCGCGCAAACTATTCAGTTTAGAAAAAAATGATATTAGAAACCTCAATATAATTTTTTAAGACTTATCCATAAATACCGAACACGTATAAGTATGGGTAAACTCAAAATTTTGTTGTTTTGTTTTTTCTATTTTTGTGTGAAAATCTTATTGCGGTTCACAGTATACATCTACTTACCAAGTTTCAACAGTATAGTTCTTATAGTTTCGAAAAAAAGTGCCCAACCATTTCGAAGGGAACTGAATGATCTAACATACACAAACACTGTTTCTAACAAAGGTATCCAAATATATAAAATCTTTATGTAATCTATGGGTAGAATATTCAGAAAACCACTTTTTTTCTAATTGATATAAACTAAATCCTTGACTGCGATCCCACCTGATGGTAACTAATAATGCAAACGTTGATGGTGAGACGCACTAATGTAACATATAAATTGACTTTTTTTTAAATTGAAGTGTAAAAGTGTTTTTTTTATTTTTCCTCAAAAGTTGATATTTCGAGTTACCATTTCATTTAGTAGGGGCATCGATATCTGACAAATGATAAAATAATGATATATTTATTTTGCAAATAGTCTACCCTGACTAGCTGACTACCCTGAGAAGAAACACCGAAACAAACTCAGGGGTCAAAGTTAAAGTATTTATCTATTGGCCAAGATACCTGAAAATGAATGATTTATTATTATTGTTATTAAAGTCTCTTTTAAAGTATCTCAGTTTCAATCAGATCGTTTTGAAGTAGTAATTAAGTTATCTAAGTTAATCGGAGTAAGAGAGATTAGAAAAGAATAATATTTGATTGTCCTGAGTTCAGAAGTCATAAAATAACATTTTTATGAAAAGAAATTTTTGTGATATATTTTGTAGATTCTAGATTGGATAAAATGAGAAATTAGTATATTAGGGGAAGTTTGAAAGTGGCGCCAGTGACTGAAAAGTTGAAAGAGAATCATTTATCTTGGTATGGTCATGTGAAGAGGAGGGATGAAGCGCATGTTGCTAAAAGAGTTATGAATTTACATGTGGATGGATGGAGAGGGAGAGGGAGGCCAAAGAAAAGATGGATGGATTGTGTGAGAAGTGATATGAAAGAAAAGGGAGTTAGTGATAGTGTGACGAGTGACAGGATAGAATGGAAGAAAAAAACGTGTTGCGCCGACCCCAAATAAAACGGGACAAGGGCAGAAAGATGATGATGATATTTTGTAGATTCTTGCTTACTGTGCGTAACTCGTATTATATATGTATTTAAACTAGTGCTGGACTGCGATCCCTCCTGATGGTAAGCAGTGATGCAATCGTTGATGGTGAGGTGCACTAGTTAATATTTGCATGCCAAGTCATGGCGGAATGTGTGTTTGCACTAATAAATTATGTGCTACCATCTCTTATACCGCATTTAATGCAAATAAATGGATATCCATGAGATTTGCCTGTTCCGTCTATTATTGGCTATGACACAGCATCTACATCAACAAATACTGGTCTAAATATCACATGATATGCATTAAAAGGTTGTACGAATATTTCCATACAAAATATTATTAGAGTTGCCAAATATACCTCGCAATACCGAAATACTCGGTATATTTCGGTATTGAGTTACTAATAGAATACCGAGTGAATCTATTCGAATCCCGTGATCCACATTTGATCCACTTATTGTCTATACAGCTCAAAGGTTTTCCTTAAGAGAATGATAGAGATAAGTAAACAGTATCAGTGTTTGTTAACGTTATTCACTATTTGATAGTACCACGAGGCGGATTTCTTGACTTATTGTAATATTTTAACAAATGGCTATCCTAACCAGTTTTTATTTATGGAATTGTAAACAGAGCTAATTTGAATTTATTACTGATCTTTATTTTTGTATTCGAGAATTATAAAGATTTTTTTGATGAAAACAAAGATATTTAATGAAACGCCTTTGGATATTTTTAGATCGATCGAAGCGATCGATCGAAACCCACGTTGCCATGAGTACATATGGTACCGTGGACCGCAGATCCGAGAATATGGTTTTAATTTCATCTTGATACCTCCACGCGTTCCCGAAATAATGGGGTCTTGACAGTTAGACAGACAGTCAGACGGACAACAAAGTGATCCTATAAGGGTTCCATTTTTTCCTTTTGAGGTACGGAACCTTAAAAAACAATGATAAAATATTGTAATATTATTTTTTTCATAAATCTGGTGTGAAAAATCCAAAGTGCTCCTTTTGGACACGCAGTATACAATTTTAGGACAAGAATGAAAGAGCACGTCTTTTCACGAAGCTCTGAAGTGCACTTGTAAAGTATCTTGAGTGTTGGACCAACTCTACTAGTGGTATACAAAATATAATGATATCATATTTTTAAAGATGGTGTAAAATTAATAGGTATTCGTTTTAGGTATAATATATTTTTTTTACACCATTATATCAGCTTGTTATTTAAAAGACTTGAGAACTTTGAGGTTACTTGTACGTTGCCTACTTTTTTATTATTAACTAGCTAGTCCGCGGCTTCGCCTGCGTACATAAAATATAGCCTATGTAACTCAGAAATAAAGCAGCTTTCTATCGGTGAAAGAATTTTAGCAATCAGACCAGTACTTTCAGAGATTACGTATTAGATTAGTGGATAGGCTCGCGTTTGACTCTGTCTTACTTTGTAAGCAAGTGTTATCTACTCGTTTTCACTGTTGACTTAAATACCCTTAACAAGTGGTCTATTTCTGCTTTTTTAGTTTGGCGCTTTTATTGTTTTTTTGTGCTTTTTTGGAGCTAGTTGTAGCTGTCAGCGAACACAGATTCTGGCACGGAATTCAACTACTTAGTTTTTATTATTTAGTTTTTTAGGTGGGAAAATTATCTAAGGATAAATTGCACTCTTGGGCGAAGCGGGAGATAGTATCAGACTGTTACTAACTAAAAATCCAGTCTTGTTAATTCGTTGCCTTACATAACAGGGCCGAGTCTTCCTTTCAGAATCAGACCCTTGGCCCCAGTAGGCTTCGACCCTGCTGTGCCCCTACGGTTTGCTGATATCTCCTTGGGACGCGCGTGGAACAGTACGCGCCGTCGACCACTTGGGCTCGTCCACTTCTTAAAATTGGGCAATTAAGTAGGGTTTAACACGTTCTTAATTTAAAATACTCAATTTAGAAACCGATCCGTTATTAACTAAGTCGGTCAAGCACATCTAGATCACATTCAGTTCAATGATTTTTTTTTCCGTTCTGTTTTAATAATTTTACCAATGTAGGTATCAAAGCGATTTGTATCGATCCTCTGCTGGAGAGGACATTAAAATAATTACACAAAATAGATCGAGGGTATGTAGCAAATTAAGGACTACCATGGTATTTATTACTTTCTTCCCATTAATCTCGGTATGCAGTGGATAATTTCCGTTTAAACAGGGTAAATTTTTATATCATACTGCAACTTAACAACATAGTGGATATCCTATCTTTACGTACAAAGTGTTTTGGGACCATAATCATGATGCGTACAGTTAAGGAGTGGAATTTCCTGCCGGAGTCTGTGTTTCCGGATAGCTAAAACCTAAGGGGTCTTTAGGTCAAGAGTGAATAGGTTACTATATCGTCGGCCACATCATCGCTTACCATCAGGTGAGATAGTAATCATACGCAGGCTGTATATATAATAAAAAATACTACTTCTAAACATTATATCATTGTTGGTACTCTATACTCCTAAGTGTAAATTTTGCATCAGTTGACCCCTAGTGGACATTTAGCATGATGGGCAGGGAAATAAAATACAAAAGTTTATTCATAGTATAATTTTCCCCCGTAAGCCTACCGCCGCGCCGGTAGATTAAAAGTTCTATCCCTTCCATTTGAGTCTTTTTGGTTAGTTTATTGGTGATCTACCTGGCGCCCGAATTCATTATCCTTTTCCCATTTGTATTCGGTGGGTCATCAACCCCTCATCACCGCACATATATTTTTTATATTACATTTGGCTAAATTTACATTTTGTACCTTTATAGATTTGGAAAAATATAAAACTCTAACCTTTGCCGGTTGGAATTTCATATCTACTGCAATGCGGGTACATTTTGTATCTAATACTAGCTTTCCCCAGCGACTTCACCTGCTCGAAAATAGAAAATCATCCCAAGGGAACATACTCCAGAGATATTAAGTGTAAAAGTATCATAATGTGCTATTCCCTAACATGACGTGAAGTGGAGAGACGTATTAGTGTGGTGTTTTACTAAGTAATGTATCTAAAGTAAGGCGAAAACTAACATATATGTGAGATTTCCGTGATTTATTTACCTGCATAAGTACATCATGTGAAGAGAAGGGATGAAATACATGTTACTAAAAGAGTTAAAACATAGGTACATGTGGATGGATGGAGAGCGAGAGACCAAAGAGACAGTGATAGCGAGACTGCCGACAAGATAGAATGGAAGAAAAAAATGTGTTGCGCTGACCTCAAGAAACATAGAAAAGGGGCAGAAAGATGATAATATCTACAGAACTACTTACAACAATACCCCGGTTATAGGGCAAAATACTTCGGAAACCCAGGTACCCTCCGTGAAATGGTCAGTAACACCAAGATACTGCTGCTGGCCTTCCTTGAAGAGCTAGGGTAGATCAAATGACACATTTGTTCCACCCGTACGCAAAATAAGGCGCTTTAGTCATGGAGTTGCGGATACCAGCCCGAAATACAACACAATATAACAATACACCGACAGTGCAATTTTCACGCGATCTCATACAAATAGTCGTAACTAAAGTTACAACCTCCAACAAATCAATACGTCACTAAAATCGCAGTTTGCAGCATATGATCGTCGAAGATAGTCGTAACTCATAGCACATAAAGGTATGGTAGTAGTAAATCCAAGCTCGTTCCAAATCTGTTGGCATAAGCTGAAGATAGAGTATCGTTCAAAGTGTCCGTTTTATGGCGTTCACATAAAAGCAGGGTAAGTGCTTGTAAAACAATATTTTACTACTATGTGTTGTAACCTTTGTGCTGTTAGAGGTCATGGGGAATTAACTAGTGATCTTTCTGGAAGTTTTCAGGTGAACAACATCACCTGTCTTCAGACGTCGCACCAGATCATACTGAAGATTCCAGAACATCCCACCCATACGCATCAAAACCCTTTTGAGAACTCATTCATTGTGCGTCTGTGTTTGCTGATAACGACCACTTTTATGTTTAAGATCAAGAGTAAACCGATTACTTCTAAACAAGCATGCTCCAACATTGAGAATATTATTATTGCTTATCATCAGGTGAGATAGTGAAAGATGGTGGGATAAGCTGGACAAAATTACTCATAACAAGCTGTAGTTCACACTAGCTACAGACTATAATCGCTGGAAACCACGGGGTGAAGTATGTATCCAGTAGTTATAATACGATTTAAAAGTAAAACTGACAGATGTTTCTACATCATTGAATGACGATATCCGTAGGAGAACCAAGGTTACCGACATAGCCCAAAGAATCGCCAAACTTAAGTGGCTGTGGGCAGGCTCGTAGAACAGATGGTCAAAGGGGCCATAAATTTCTGGAGTGGCGATCGTGCACCGTAAGACGCAGCGTTGGAAAAAATTCCCACGAGGTGTTGTTGTGTTACCGATGACGTGGTAAGGGTGTCGGCGATAGTTGAGGGAGACTCATGTCCAACAGTGAGTCTTTCGGCTAAAATGTCAATACTGTAATTAATAATAAACGTTATGCTGTCAAATCGAAGAATTAATAGGGTGAGCAAAGATAGAAAATATTTAAAATTTAATTTATTTACAAACTGTGAACGAAAAAAGTTTAATCAAAATCCAGTTCTTTAATTTTGCTAATCCTGAGTTTTTCAATTTGTGACGTCACAACAGCAATCGATCCTATTTTTATTTGGAACGAATTGTATATAGATGGTGTTGAAAATTGTCATAGATCAATATGGACCTTGTCGGCCACAGCAAAGTTAGGAGAGAGGAAGGTGGAATTCGATAGACTTGTAGATCTAATGATAATTAAATGCATCACATTTAATTGGGCGTGTAATTAAATATGTACATCATTATAATAATAATGTCTGTGTATAAGTATGAGTAAATTATGTCACGTATTTTTGTTAATCTTCTGCCGTCATTATTATTATTATAATAATAATAATTATTAAATTATTCAAATAAAATTATATATGCATATTATTATATTATGTTTGTGTATAATAAATAGATAGAATTAATCAGATATTTCTATTTATTTTTTATCTTATTGCATCATTGCGAAAAATAGTACAACGTTGTTGATATTTTATAATGTTCGTGAGAAACATTCCATAAATCGAGCGTTTTAGTATTGAATTAAAACTTTAGTTTGCAAAGAACTTACGCGAAGCGAATCGAATACAATTCTTTCTAGGTATATTTTATTCCGTGACTGGCCCACATTGATCGCAATTCTAGAAATCATGAAAAAAGGCCACTGGCAAGTTTTACGGGTATATTAAAAGCTTTGTTTTAAATAAGTAACTTATGTTTCTGTTAACACCTTAATGTCAAGGATTAGGTCTGAGTTAGTATTTTTTTTTTTATGATAATGTAGGTCAGTTGGTTTATAAGTCGGCGACTAAGTTATTCATATAACTAGTCTTGATTGCATGACGTGGCGCAGTATTTTAAGATTACAAAGCTCCGCCTTTGTATAAGACTCTTTGTTCTCTGTTCTAAGGATATATATTGACTAAAACCCACATAAATAATATAATATATAATATTCCACAACTTTCACACAACACAACAGTCTAAAGAAAGAAAGAAAGAAAGAAAAAACGTTTATTCGTACCTCACACATACAGTAAAATTAAAAAAAAAAAACAGTAGAATACATTGGGATTAAAATATAGTAAAATTAAGTACTTATAAAGAAAAAACAAAACTGTATGATCTGTGCAAAGTCAAAAAGGCGCCTAACTCAGCATATGCTGCGATATTTAAAACGATATATAACGCAGCGCTGGTATTCTGTTATGGCCTGCGGTGATGCCACGGTTACACTCACGGAGTCTCAATCTAAGCAGAGCTTGTGCTATGAGTACTAGACAACTGATAAAAATAATTCTATATTTATAAATACACAAATATTATAGATCGTGCTCATCACACAATCAATCCCACGAACTCTGGTATAGCAGTCAGGGCCACTAACCATTAGGCCAAAAGTCCAGTCATTTATATGAGTATGTATATTTTTTTTTTTTAAATATGTCCTTCAGTTGCCCTATGCGTTCCAGGGCCACTGTAACTCTTCCAAGTTCGCGCGGCCTTGGCGGGAATCGGCCCTACTATAAAAAAAAATAATCCACAAAAAAATGACATAATTAGTAAATTCATAATTGAATCAAACATTCATAACAATTGCTACTGGAAAATACTACGCGCAGTGTTTTCCATTTTTATCGCCATTCATTTATAATCAATAACCTGTACCATATTTCTATTAATTGAGAGACATTTCGGGATATAAACAAACGCTCATAACTTTGCTGTTTATGAATATTATTTATTGAGACTTTATTTAAATAATAACAAGACCCTTTGTAATAAGCCCTTTAAGTATTTATACTAATTAAAAATTAGTGGTGTGTATGTTGATGTATTAATTTAAAAAGATTTTACAGTATTTTGTAATTATAATGTTTTCTATTCACCGTAGCAAAGATTTTCCAAAGAGCCTCTCATCTGAGACGTCTGTTTATTTTAAGAATATACAACTTTGCTATACAAACCTCCTTTGATTCAGAAAATCAACATACCATACGTTACATGACATGTGTGTTTAAGAATTTATATTTAATACATTCATTGTGAAGCGTGTGTCAGTTTATTTCAAATATAATGAAAGTATAATTCGTTATTTTGTTTGTAATAGAATATTTTGTATATAATTGGCTTAACAAAGTACTAAGTCTCTATAGTGTAAGGTATAAAGAATTTAATAATATTTTGTCAGAATATTTAGTGAAACTCAATTACACAGACACAGAACAACTTCTAGAAATTTTGGCATAATGTTATCTGATCTCCTCGTTTGTGTTTATTTTTGTATAATTTCATAGACATAGTTTTAGGTATTAATGTACTATAAGCTTATTTAGGTAATTATTAATTATATTAAAATATAATTTTTTACAATACTTTTACTGTAACTTAAAATTTTACTGTCACAATGAAACTGGACTGTAAAGTGATGGCCTGAAACACAGGTTTAAATTAACCTAGATCGGGCGGTCCACTATCAAACATTGCTATTCCGAACCACGATTAATTGCACCTTTAATAATATTTTAGTTTTAGTATATTTTTAGGCACTATAATTGTATGGGAAACCTTGTAACTGTTGGCTTAATGTTAATTTTTTGTAAACGTTAATTGAATAAAATTTTATTATTTATTTATTATTTCTTTTAAAAGAAGAACTCGTGATGTGATGATCTCTAAAGTTAGGTGACATTTGTCTTGAAAGCACAATAAGCCTAATTAATAAAATTAAGTTGTAACGTTCTATTGTAACTACTTTTTTTTTACTTTAAAGATATATTTATTTTACTGTTAATGCACGCTACATACTCTGCAGCGTTTGATGGTTTGTTAACAGTTGGCACGTGTTATTGGCAAAAATGTGGTATCTCTTCCACAAAGAGTTGGAGCTGAAGTTGCCTTTGGTCTCGGCGGTCATTTTGACCGTTTGACTGTGGGCCTAGAACGTTAAGGGCAACTGAAAGACACATATAAGTGGATTTTAGTCGGTAAAAGTCCGACACACCTTTTGTACCACCCTGCAGCAGAAGTCATTGGATAATTCCCCAACTCAAAAAAAAAAAAAGCAGAAACGCATAATAATCATTTTTTTTTAATTATTGATGAGCTCACGCTCGACCACTATCACACCTGCCCCCCTAGCCAAGTTACGACCGTTTAGTTTCGATTCTCTTGCATCGAACGCCTCGAGTAGGCCACGCCTTCGTATCCTTTGATGCAAAAGGATCGAAACGTCGTAACTTGGCTAGGGGGTTGATGGCAAGAGACGATGTGATCGTTGATCGGGCACGCTAGCCCAAGTCTTTTGTGATTGGGATGGTAGGTTACAGTAGGCTGGTGGTGCGGAGGGACGTAGCTTTGTGTAGTTTCGTGTTCCGGGTGCTGCGTGGCTGGCTGCTCCACCCCGAGCTGCTGGTGGAGCTGGGACTGCGCGCGCCAACCAGCTGCAGGGGTGCGCGCCACCCCACGCCCACGCTGCTGGAACCTTACTCTTCTTAGAAAATACTCAACATTATTGCTACTGACGTAGATCTATTTCACTGAAGCATGCCGAGATTCACAGTACTAAAGTTCATTGAAAATATAGGTACAGGTTAATTAATATTATATTGTATGTTTATATTGTTTTTGATTTAATAGTTTAAGTATATTATTTGCAAAATTGAATACAGATGTATAGCTGGCAATAGCATCGCAATGGCGTTAATAGCTGTAATGGTGTTATTGAAATAATTTTTAATGAAAAAAAAAAAGTAACCTATTCACTCTTGAATTAAAGACCTCCAGGTTATAGCTATTAGGAAACCTAGACTCCAGCTGCACTCTTTAGCTGTACGTGCAATTAATATGTTCCCAAAACCCTTTGTGCATACGTACTACACGTACGTGTATAATAAAACTTTTTCTTCTGGTTGTACCTAGTTCTCGTAATACAATTTACGACAATCACGTAATCAAAACCATTGGTAAAAGCTACCTTATCATAAAACGGAGTAAACTCATAAAAGTATGTCCATTAAGTCGTAACTTTATTTTGATGAAAGGCAAGAGAATCTTTAGGAGAAAAAATCAAAATAACGAAATCGGACTTTCATCTCATAAAAATGAAAAGCTCAATTTTCCAATACGCTGCCTTTAAAACTATTACTGAAATATATTTATTTAAAGCCAATGTAAGTCTTCGTTCAGTAGAACGAGGGAAACTGACTGGAAAATCGGATTTCGACGATTTTCATCAAACGTAATCGGATCACTGTGGGTGCTCATGGGAATATGAGCTTTAAAATGTAACTGCTAAGCTGCAATTCAGTCTGCGGTTAAGATTGCGTGTTGGAGATTCAGCTGTGAGCTGAGCGGTGGCGAGCGCGGAATATATCAGGTTTTTCCTTTGTCCGCTATATTGTGCTGATAATTATTTTCTGTGTTCTGTTCTGTGGCCACAATCCGTGGGATTTCAATTATTTTGTGTGATCCAGAACAATGCGATTTTCCGTAACAACTGACTATTCAGTTGCTGAATGCTTCGCTACATATTCAATCATTCTGCGGGCCGATCATTAAGCTGGAAACTTTGTGCTGTGGTTTTATATAATATTCCACAACTATAACATAACGCCGTCTAGTCCCAAGCTAAGCAGAGCTTGTGTTATGGGTCCTAAACAACTGATAAACATACTTGTATATTTCTAAATACATACACATATACACACTCGTAAATTACACCTAGACACAGAACAAATGATCGTGCTCATCACACAAACATTTGTCCTGGGTGGGAATCGAACCCACGACCCTTGGCATAGCAGTCAGGGCCACTAACCACTAGCCCAACAGGCCAGTCATACTGTATGTTTATGTAATTAGACTGTTGAAATATAGACTAGGTTTACATCGAGACCCAACCGCGCATTGGAAAGCATATTAAGAGGGTCCTTTTCCATTCGCCTATCGTTAATATCGAGCATGGTTTAAAAGCTTGTTGCTTCATTTAATGCAATCAAACGTGTTGTTTGATTAAGACGCAATATAAAAAAGAGAGATCGCCTGAAAACTCTGTTGGCATTCGGTAATTCCGTGATTTACTCGAATATTTCACAAATCTTGTGGAACAAGTTTTTATAGGAAATACGGTTTTTTTTACACACTTAAAAGTTTTTTTTAGAAAAATTGTTAACATTCAAAATCTCGATTAAATGTGCAAGGCTTCTATATTGATTTACTTTTTTATTTATTTATTTAAACTTCATGTACAGTAGTGGTACATAGGCGGACTTAATGCAACAAGGCATTCTCTACCAGTCAACCTTTGGGTTAAAAAGACAATAATGTGGTAGGTTTGCACAATAAATAAATAACAGATACTTCAAACAGAACAAATAAAATAAAAAATAAGTTATTTATAGTAATAAAATACATATATATGTTAAAATTATAAACTAATAAATACTATGAAAAATATAAAATCATTAAGAGAACTTAATAATAATTCTGACGAAGACCAAACATATGATATGATATGTTTAATGTAAATTATGAGTACAATATGGAGAGTCAAAGTTCACGTTAAATAGCAGATTTTCAGAGGTCTTTACTAGTAAAGACCATCAGGCACCTGATAGTAAGCTATGATGTGGCCGACGATGAAGCACACTTGCCTAGAAGCAACCTATTCACTTTTGACTTAATGACCCCTAGGTTTTAGCTATCAGGAAACATAGACTCCGGCAGGGAATTCCACTCCTTAGCTGTATGCATAATGAATGTTACACATGTTTGTAAACGCACCCGCGATACTGGAATAATTTCTAGTGTAGCAACGTTTTTCAAAAAGAAAAGAAAATGTAATAAAGATGATGATGAAACAATTGTTCTAAAAATTTGGTTATCCAGTAGCCTGTAGATTAGTAGATAGGCACTGCTAATACCTAGGATCTCGTTTTCTACTCATAAAATAATAAGCGTGACTCCATACACACTGTAGTATTATAATACAGTTTAAGCAAGGCGGTTAATCTTCAAACAAAGCTAAATGAGCCCGAGTTAATACCGCGTCTCACCGAGATCAACGAGACAATTGAGCTTAGGGCTCAACCTTGTTCTATATTTGTGTTTGACGATATTAAAGGACTAGGTGTTATGAAAATTATTCATTGGCCTGCCTGACTGCATTGTTGGTTCCATTGCTAGCGCTACTCATCTACCTATCTCTTTAGACCTCAGTCATTAGTGATTTATTATAGGAAACATCTCATTTATTGATATAGATTGGTTTTTATTATTATATAGCCTCTTTTTAGGGTTCCGTATCTCAAAAGCGAAAAAGAGAACCCTTATAGGATCACTTTGTTTTCCGTCTGTCTGTCTTTCTGTCTGTCAATATCCTTTATCTCGGGAATTCGTGAAATGTACTCAGGTCTGCGGCCCCTTGAAGTAGTGAAAAAAGCAGACTTCTGACTTAAGATACGACCGTTTATGTCACAAAAAACGTATATTTTGCCGTGTTTTTAGATGTTTTCCTATATTTATCCTATAAGACCTTGCTTCATGCCAAATTTCAGGATTCTAGGTCAACGGGAAGTACCCTATGAATTTTGATTCCATTGAGAGTGACGAAATATACGTTTTTTTGCGACATAAACGGTCGTATCTTTTTTTTTCTTTAACTCAGAAGTTTGATTTTTTCACAACAACAAGGGACCGCAAACCTGAGTATGTGGGTTTAATTTGAACTCGATACCTCCACGCGTTGCCGAGATAAAGGGTCTTGACAGACAGACAGACGGACGGACAACAAAGTGATCCTTTATGGGTTCTGTTTTTTCCTTTTGAGGAACAAAACTCTAAAAATAACTCGGTAAAGCAACAGACGGTACGTAGGCTCTATTTGAAATCTCATAGCTATCACCAATTATTTCTCTATTACGCCAATTAACTTAAACTGAATCAACACTCAGAATTGGCTCAATTCACAAACCAGACCTAGTCACTGCATGTAGGAACAACATTATCAAACGGATTACACTACTTCATTGATTGTATATACAGAAACAGTTGACAAAGCAAGAATTTGTGTTTAAATTGCTGGGTTAATTTGACGTGTGCGTAAGCGCTGCGTGTTGCTGGTTCAATTGCCACACGGAACAAATTGTATGACCTAGAGTTAGTTGTTTTGGGTCTGGGTAATTGTGCAATTGGTATCAAATGTTTGTAAATGTACCATTACACGATACATCCATCATCGGACCACTAGAAGTACGGCGTTGCATCATCGGTACATGGTGGACATCCCACACATACGTACAAAGCGTTTTGGGAACACATTCATAATGCGTACAGCTATGGAGTGGAATTCCCTGCCGGAGTCTGTGTTCCCTGATAGCTACAACCTAGGGGTCTTTAAGTCAAGAGTGAATAGGTTACTTCTAGGCAAGCATGCTCCATCGTCGGCCACATCATCGCTTACCATCAGGTGAGATAGTGGTCAAACGCGAGCCTATCAATAATAAAAAAATATAATTAAAAAAAACTGGTATTTTCCTTTTGAGACACGGAACCCTAAAAACGAGTATTTTGACACTCTCAAGGGAATCAAAATTCATAGGGTTACTTACCGTTGTCCCAGAAACCTGTAAAGCAAGTTCTTATAACACAGGTTTAGGAATAAGTCTGAAAACAGTAAATTTGTTGTTACGTCACAAAAACAAACTTCTTGCGATTCGGACAAATCTTTCTTCATTCAGGAATCGAACTGTTTTCATAGGTAAGTTTGTACGGAACCCTCAGTGCGCGAGTCTGACTTGCACTTGCCCTGTTTTTGCGATATAAACGGCAGTATCTTTTTTTTTCCTTAACGTTTCAAGGGACCGCAGATTTGAGTGTATGGTTCTTATTTCAACTCGATACCTTAACGCGTTCCCAAGATAAAGGGTTTTGACAGTCAGACAACAAAGTGATCCTATAAGGGTTCCGTTTTTCCTTCTGAGGTACGGAACCCTAAAAAGTAGATAACATTGCCATTTCCTCTAAAACGCTTCGATCCCGATTACATAATTAATTTCATCATCATCATAATCATTTTCAGGTTTTGCCGGCGCCTCCCCAGGCCGTAAAACAGTAACCTATAATTGACTGAGCCAGCCCAAGATACACCGTTCGTAATAGTTTAAACTGGGCCACGTGTCGAAGCTTTTTAAATGCCCATATAAGTTTCTTAACTCGGGAAGTAGTCAATCCAATGTAGGGACGCCAGTTAAGTTGTACGTCCAGAAGTACTCCCAAGTATTTCAACAAGTCTTGATTGTTCCCATCTTGTAATCAAAAACAAAAAACAACCTCTCCGTTCCACTCCCTAGTACAATGGATCTTTTCAAAAGCCTCTAACATCAAAGATTGGAGCTGCCAAATGATAAAATAATACTACAGCAATCGAAATATTTGCTGTAGGTTTTAGGTCAATTGATGCTGAAATCTTTTGTTCAGACGTTATTAAATGTATTGAAGTTAATTGTTTTGGTGAAAAAGCAATAAAGAAGGAGGGAGGAAGGTATATTACTATGTCTTTAAATAATACCTAATAATAAAATATATTAATATTCCTTAACCATATATTATTCCATATATTATTTGTAACTAAAGTGGCAGTGTGCAGGGCACATTGCTCGGGTGCATGGGGCCAAAAGGTTCTAGAGTGGCGACCGCGCACCGGAAAACGCAGCGTTGAAAGGCCTCCCACAAGGTGGACTGACGATCTGGTGAGAGTTGCGGGAAAGCGGTGGATGCAAGACGCACAGGATCAGTCGTTGTGGAGACGCTTGCGGGAGGCCTATGTCCAACAGTGGACGTCTTTCGGCTGAAATAATGATGATGATGATTAATATTCCACAACTATCACACAACACACATCTAGTCCCAAACTAAGCGGAGTTACCAACTGAAAACCTTTCAAAATCAAATTAATATTATATAGGGTGACTGGTAATTAGTGTATGATACTTAAACACGTGATTGTGCTCATGATAACCAACAACTTTTACTATGGGAACAAACCTGAAATCGTGAAAAAAAAATTAGCTGTTCAGTCCATTTATGTTTGCCTAATGTACTGAACAGCTGATATTTTTTTCGCGATTTCGGCTTTGCTCCTATAATAAGAATAGTTTGTTATCATGAGCACAATCACGTGTTTCAAGTATCGTACACTAATTGCCAGTCACCCTATATAGGCGAAAGTTTGTGTGTGTGTTTAACTTATTCACGCTCGAACGACTGAACAGATTTTGATTAAATTTGGTTCACGGATATAACATGTCCTGGAATAGTACATAAGAGTTTAAGGTTATCTGTAAGAAATTGCCTTGTGTGATAAGACCAGGACCACCTATTGTACACTTAGTTTTTGCAAATTTTTATCCTGTCCACATTATAAGGTGTATTTATAGGATCACTTTGTTGTCCGTCCGTCTATCTGTCTGTGTGTCAAGACCCTTTATCTCAGAAAGGCGTGGAGGCATCGAGTTGCAATTAAAATCATACATTCAGGTCTGCAGTCACTTGAAGCTGTGAAAAATTCAAACTTCTGAGTTAACGGGAAAAAAAGATACGGCCATTTATGTCGCAAAAAACGTGTATTTCGGCACTCTCAAAGGAATCAAAATTCATAGAATACTTTCCGTTGACCTAGAATTCTGAAATTTGGCATGAAGCAAGGTCTCATAGCACAATTGTAGAAAACAATCTGAAAACTCTAAAATTGTAATTACGTTACAAAAAAGAAACTTTTTTTGTGATTCGCAAAAATCTTCGTAACTCAATTTGGGTATTGTAACTGTTTTCATAGGTAACTTTATTTGTATGGAACCTCCAGTGCGAGAGTCCGACTCGCACTTGCCCAGTCTTTTTTCATTACTAGAAAATGTAAAGGATTACGGTAGTCGATATGTCGATACAAGACTACTTTGTCTTTATTTTATTTAAGAAAGTGAGCAGGTGTCCGCTATACCTTTATCTGATTTCTACTTTACTTACTACAAGTTAGTGCAACGTTTACCCAGTAACAACTAACTATCAAACAACGTCCGACACTCGATAAAGGTCGATCGCGCAGTTGCTTTGCAACAAAGCTGGCACAAACCACGTTGTGGTTTAATCTCCTGTTCATCAGGAGGTTACTGGTTACTACACTTCACACAGTACAGTCTACACATACTCTAGTTTAAGTCTAAAATCATGTGCTGATATTTTGAGCTGTTAAATGCGGGATTTTATCATAGACAAGCCTATTTTCACCAGAGAGATAGGTAGGAGTATACATACACAGTGTCAAACGTATACCATGGCTCCTGTACATGTTTCTAGATACCTCAGGGGTGGAGTTTTTCATATAAAAAATCTGTACTTTAAAAAAAAAAAATATTACTTAAGCCACACTTTTATTTATTGGCTACGTGATCAAACTTCATATTTTATAACTAAGCAGCGGGAGAATGCCTATCAAGATCGGAGACTACACTCGAAGTTGTGGACGACTACGTTTACCTGGGACAGACGGTCGAGTTGGGTAGGCTTTGAGAAAGAGGTCAATCGTCGAATCCGACTCGACAGCGTTCGGGAAGCCGCGCGGGGTCTTCTCGTCCAATATACCACAGTGTCTCGAGACGAAATTCAGTGCGTGTTGCCAGTGATGACATGTGGCTTCGAAACGTGGTCGCTTGCAATGGGCCTCATCAGAAAGCTTAAAGTCGCTCAAAGGGCAATGGGAAGAGATATGCTCGGAGTTTCCTTGCGTGATCACATCAGAAATGAAGATATACGCAGGAGAACTAAGGTTACAGACATAGCCCGAAGAGTCGCCAAACATAAGTGGCAGTGGGCAGGGCACATTGCTCGCAGAACAGATGGTCGATGGAGACGAAAGATTCTGGAAAAGCGAACACGTACTAGAAGACGCAGCGTTGGGAGGCCTCCCACAAGGTGGATCGATGACCTGGTGAGGGTCGCGGGAATCCGATGGATGCAAGACGCACAGGTCCCTTGGGAGAGGCCTATGTCCAACAGTGGACGTCTTTCCGCTGAAATGATGATGATGGTGATGATGAACGGGACAATATGCCTCTAATATACTAATTCGTCTTTTTTACAACGCTAACTAAATATTTTCAGTCTAAGAGCGAGCGGAGCGAGCTCGGAATATAATCGCGGACAGGTTACGATAAGTTTTTGTGGTTATTTTTTTTAGAGCCCCCTAAAAGTGGCTTACGTAGAAAATACTAGTGACTAGAAGAGACTATAATAGTGGCTTAGATAGAATCGTTCAGATGCTTCTTAATTGTGACTGACGTAGTAATGTAGAAGCCAATGAAGATATTGATTTTTAGTGGCGAAAAATTCTATTAAAAAGAAATGTTTTTTATTTAGCACATTTTACTCTATGCACAGTCTTACACAGTCCAGAATTAAGCTGTAAACTTGACAACCATACTACAATACAGGCTACAGTACCACCGGACATACGTGGTCGCTAAATGTGGTTTAATTAAGTAAATGCATCTATTTCGGACTCGGCTGATTTGAACGCTTAATTGGCTTAGCATAGCAGTTCTCAAACTTTTCGAACTGGGACCACTTTTGATTTTTTGTGGCTAACTTACAGGGACCAGGAATTCGGAACAAAATTCAATTATTGCTCGTAGAGCAGATGGCTGTTGGGGCCGGAAGGTTCCGGAGTGGCGGCCGCGTACCGCAAGACGCAGCCTTGGAATGCCTCCTACAACGTGGACCGAATGGATGCCTGCGGCCGATCAATGCGAGATGCACAGGATCATCCATTGTAGCGACGCTTGGGGAAGGGGGAAACAGTGGACGTCGATGATGAATCTAAAAACATATCCTATTAAAAAATTTAGCCCACCAATGTATTCTTTAAAATCATAAGTAGCGAGCAGTTTTATAGCAAACACAATATTTTTGAAACAACCAAAATATCAGTTCGAATGAAAGTTATTTTTCAGTTAGACAATTTGAAATTGTAACCTCTTTGCGGACTATATATCTCTTACCACCAGTGGGGGTCCATGGGGACCACAGTTTGGCAACCACTGGTTTAGCATTAGCAAGTACTTTGATTACGGAAACTGGCCCCGTTTTGGTAGACGCCTCTATTTGGAAATTTACTGTGAGGATGATATATAAATGGAACAATCAAGAACTGAAATACAAATTGCGAATTCAATTTCCTATTGAGTGTTTCAGTTTGTTTTGGGACTAATAAATTGTACTCGTAAGATGTGGTGGTAAGCAGCGGTAACCCTGTGTGAGCTACAGTGGCTCAGTGTTATCGGCTCCGACTTATAAGTTTAGGTCTTAAGGTCAAACCGAGGCAGGTGCTACACTTTGTGTACGTTATTTCATCAGTACTGCTTTCAAAACAGTAAAAGAAAAGATAAACGTGAGTAGCCGGCATATCCTAGAACCAAAAATGTGACATTCAACTAGCACTGGGTCCGCGTGGTGGTTTGTGGCCTATTCCCTCTCCAACAGAGACCGAGTCCCACCAGTGGAAACATTATAAGGCTGAATATGATGGTGATGTTTATAATAAGGTTACTTTAAACAAGTGCCAATATAAAATTTCCATTCGGGGAAAAATCAAACCAAGCAACACTGGCGTACCTGCCGTATTATAACCTAATGGCTTGGTACGTGACGATGGAAAGAGACGAGATGGTATGACGTTGGTGCCATGGAAGGTGGGTAGGCCTCTGATGTGGGACGCAACCAGTGTGGACACCCTTGCACCATCCCATGTGCTGGCGCTGCCGCTGTGGCTGCTGAGACCCTTAAACGGCGCAAATACTGTAACCTTATAGGTAATTACAGTTTTGAACCGTTTGGGGTCGAAACGCTTGGGCCATGGGGTCCGAGTACGCGTCTCCTTTTTAAGGAAATTACACGCCGACAGATCGTTACTTTGCGTGACCAGAGGGCTGGCTCGTTCTTTGCCCAAAGAATTAGCATTGCCATTCAACGTGGCAATGCTGCCACGTTGAATGGCTATGCTAATTTCAGTCTTCTGGGCACATTTCCGGATGACAGCGATGCGGAGGAGTATTTCGACGCCTGAGTGTATTTTGTGTTTTTGTATTATATTTATGTATATATTAGGTTTTAGTATAGTGTAGTTAATATTTATGTATTTTATGTAATAGAGTGTTCAAAGATAAAGAATATCCAATTTTAGCAATACTTATTTTTCGGTATAAATTATCGGTTTCAGTTTATGTTATCGGAACCAAACTTGTAGCGAAGTGGGACAATATATTTATACCCCGGGTAAAAGTATATTGTCTCACAATAGACGAAGGTGTTACGTTACATTACTTTACAAAACTGAGCTCTAAAATTATTGAGAGGGCCTCTCCCCACTCGTCTATTTTCAACGCGAGCATAAAACCTAGATAATATCCTGGATAAAAATTAGTAGGTATTAATATCATAATCACGTAAGAGTGGGAAATGTATCTCGGATTGGTCGCTCTTAAACTGATTTTGAGAATATTTGTTGTCCTTCTTTCTTCAATAATGTTGTATTATGATGTACTGTGATTTCATTGTATATATATTACTTTTATTATTAACGTATAATTTATTTTATTTTTTCATCTATAATATAATCTATTATATATATCTAAACAGATTTTGAATCTGTTTTGAGGAAATGGAAAGCATAATATACTTACCACTTACTCAGAGCGCAGTATGTATGCTCATAATTCGTAATTTATTCATGGAGGGACACTGATTTCTAAGATACAGGCCGGTTTTAGTGCTCGACCGACCGTCGGTGCGTACCATCGTTCCTGACGATATGCATAACCGATTGTCAGTTTTTAACGTTCAGTGCTCTCCTGACCAACCAAACTGGCCGAACTGATACAGTCACAAACACGTACACGAAATGGACGCGTTTACTAATTGTTGGTCCACCGATCGGTGTAGCACTGATCGCGTTAATATGTTTCCATAGTGCGTCGGTCAACCGACAGTACGTATGTGGACGCGCTTGACCGACGGTCCTCGTACGCAGTGCGTAGCAATATACGCGTGCGTACGGTCGGTCGAGCACTGTCACGACTTGAATTTTGTGTGTGCGACGAACGAAGTGAATTTTCATACAAATGACAAGCGTGACCGACGTACGCACCGACGGTCGGTCAAGCACTAAAACCGAACGCAGGCTTGCCTAATTTAGAAGCCACGGTTTCATTTTTTTTTAATTTTATCTTTACTTTGCCCGTCTAAAAACCCCAAAAGACTCTCCCTACAGTTCGAAAATCCACCAGTTTAAAGTGGATCATCATCATCAAAAGAACCAATTCTATCCAATAAATTTCTAAAATCGAAATCCTACTAAACACCAATTAGGTAAAAGCCTTTTACCAAAGCGATAAGACCTAATGGGATCCTATAAGGGCGTTCATCTGCCTCCCACACAAACCCCTGTCCCATGTGGTTTAATTTAGAGCGTTGTTTTAAGGCCCTCGCCCACGGTGACTTTTTGTAGCGATGCTATCGCGCGTTTCGTAAGTACGCGACAGCATCGCTACTAACGTGCGTTAGTTGAATCTGCAAGCGCTATAGAAAAGATGCAAACGCGCTACAGCATCGCGACTGTATCGATGCGTACGCGCGACAGCATCGCGACTGTATCGATGAGAACGCGAGACAGCATCGCTACAAAAAGTCACCGTGGCCGAGGGCCCTTAGACGCGCTCGGTAACAAACAGTTTCATGTCTGACTCCGTCATCCCAATCTGTGCTTGACAGTGATAAAGTAACTGCTAATTCATTATATCCTTTTGAAGCGATTAGGCTGGTTAGTGCTAGTGAGCTGGTTATTTGATCTAGGTCACGATTATTTGGTATTTATAAAAGTGTTTGTTTGAATGGAAATTTATTTTTATTTGCTTCATCATCATTAGACATCACATACGGCAGAGCTTTGCCACATTGATCGATTCTGTGCGTCGCACATTTATCGGATTTCCGCGACCCTAACCACGTCATCTGTCCACCCTGTGGAAGTTTTTCTAGCGCTGTGTCTTCCAGTTGCCATCCAGAACTTTTCGGCCGTATAGGCCATCTGTTCTGCGAGCAATGTGCCTGTCAACCGGCATTAAAATTGGCGATACTTCCAAGTATACTGTGGGAACATAGGTAGGTTTTAGTCGGTATAAGCCTGACACTCCTCGCTGCACTTAGAGTGCGAGAGGTGTTGAATGACCTCAAAAAAAAAAAACATAATTATCAATGTTAAACTGTTTTGAGTACGCACACAACTTAAAATTGCTATACTTGAAGATCAATTAAACATATATTATTAAGTTTTATGATTGAATTTTTAAATACCTACCACTTTTTTAAGTTAGTTTTGGTAATGATTTAAGTATGTGTAGGTTCCGCACACCGGAAGACGCAGCAGACCCAATCAAGGTGAATCGATGAACTGGTGAGAGTCACGGGAATGCGATGGATTCGAGACGCATAACGACCGGTTCACGACTTCAGGCTTAGCGGCGAGCGGGACAGCATCGGTACGCGGGCGCGCGGTGCTATGAGCGACGTCTCGTGGTGTGCTTCAATCATTTTCATTCTTTTAATGCGACCGCTCGCCGCCCCGCGTTTAGCTACCGCTCACAGCGTCATACCGTACGTTGAGGCAACTCTTGGAGGAGGCCTATGTCCAACAGTGGACGTCTTTCGGCTGAAATGGTGATGATGACGATGTGTGTAGGTTGGTAAGCTTGTGCACCAAAAATATACACAACTTTTATTTTTATTATTTATCTGGGTGGAGCCAGAGGGAGTAGTCCAGCGCCTCGATGACTCTTTCAAACAGACCTAAAACCCTAAATCACATCATCACAACTTTATTTTTTCGTCTTCAAATCCCACTATAAACGCTGAAACACCAGCACACACAACTGACATTTCCACCAACCTTACATAAATCCTAAATCTACTCGACAGGTAGCTTAAGGCTATCTTTCAAGTTATAAATATGTTGAAGTTATACTCCAGCTTTGCTTTGATCATGTCCGCAGTCGGTTTGAGCAAGGCCTTGTCCGGTTGATTGCGTGGTGACGGGCGGTAGCGGGCACGGTGGCGGGCGCGATTAGAGGTCCTAGACAAAATGATATTCTGATAGAATATCATTAATAACGACAGCAAAAAGTACAAACTGTACATTTACGGCAATCGTTATTGCCGATAGCATATTATATATTAAAAGTGTTTGTTTTTTTGGTTTAGGAAATCATCAAACATCTTCTCCCGCTCTGTGTGGAACGAAGGTGTGTCCGACTTTTACTGAATATAATATAATATGTAATTCGAACAATCACTCTACGCACTGAAATGAATACAGTGGCTTAGAAGTGCAAGTTGTTTTTAAGTTAATGCGACTGAAACGTTACCCGCGTTTGGCTTTCTGATTGGTTAAGAGCTTGGAGCAGGGCAAGTGGTACGCCAAACTTCACAAACGTGTTGATCGCATTAACATTAAACTAACTCGCAGTAGGCACTCAGAGCAGAAGGCGTTTCAAAAGAGCAAAACAACAGACAGGATTTTCAAAAATATATTTGAATTCAGAATCTTTAAAAGCTATCTGTTGGGAATATAAAATTAATTTAGTTTGACCACGAGCAAATTATCTTAAACTAGATATTTAAGCATAGGCAATTCAAGCTATGAAGTCCCTACAACACGGTTTCACAGTGCCGATGCACGCTACAGCCGCGGGCATTATCTGAAAGGAAACTGGAACTCAAAGGGCAGCTAAAAGACATAGGTGTAACTTTAGTCAGCAAAAGTCTGATACACCCTCTCGCACCACCCAGAGCGAGAGAGGTCATTGGATGATTTCCCACCTTAACTAAAAAAGGCAAATGAGCTGTGGGCTAGAAAAGCCACTTTTTGGGACCCATTAAACGTAAGATTGTTACCTTGCGTTGCGTCGCGATAGACCTAGATATAGGTGAAGAGATAATAAAGTTTAATATTTTTAACCGCGTAAGCTTCTCAATCTGAACGCTGCCCAACTTTCAAACTGAATGTATTAATGAACTTTACAACAGCGTTGATTTACATTTTAGTTTCTTTGTGCGTGACTGCTTCTCGTTGAATTTTGAGTTTCGAATAGTATATTAAATAAGTTACGTGACTAACTTCTGTTTTCTGTTTTTGCTTTTAGAACTCGGCCGATGTCTTTGATGTGAAACTATCTGCAGACGATATTCATCTGTGTTTTACTTTGTTTCTTATCTAGATCATTTCAACTGTTGAGCATATATTTTTTATGGATATTTCCAGACTAGTACTTACTGTTTCCAAATAATTGAAAAACTTATTTATTTATTATATGCCTACTTTATTGTAGATAAACCTCATAATAACGTAATATAAAAATGTATAAAACAGGTGTACATTGGGCGGTTTTATCGTACAAGGCAATGGACGAAAGGAGATAGTGGTGACTGACATCACCACAAAGTATCAAATACACAATTAAATGATAAATGATATTTATTTTGTAAACAGGTTTAAAAAAAAAACACTTTTACACGTCAAAATTTTTTTTTTCGTCATTTTTAAACTAGACGAGGCCGGTGTTTCCTAGCTGACTACCCTGAGAAGAAACACCGAAACAAACTCAGGCGTCAAAGTCTCTTTTAAAGTCCAGACAGTAAATATGTAATGGTCAAATCACATGAGAACCATACAGATTTGTCTGAAATGGTCTTTTGAAGAAAGAACCATACCAATTTGAGTGGACCTGTCTAGTCAGTGCAAGCATTTGTCAGTATTTGTAAAGCTCAACTCAGGACTACTAAGGAGCTCAATGACTTGACGAACAATACCAAAGAAAGGACATTTGGGTAGGCCGCGGAAAATACTCAAATTGCCAGACATACGTTAAAATTACTGAAAAGGAAAAAAAACAATCAACATAGTCCTCACGTTCACAAAAATGAAAGATGTCAAAAATTAATAGAGTTCGCCATTTAAATATCAACCAGTAAGCACCCGTTTTTCTAAAGTTATTTCCAGACTTTGCAATTATATTTAAAACTAGATTTTGCCCGCGGATTCGCCCGCCAAAAATGAAAAAAGCAGCTTTCTATGGGTGAAAAAAATTATAGCAGTCGGACAAGTACTTTCAGAGATTACTTCCTACAAACAAAAAAACAAACTTTACCTCTTTATAATATTAGTATAGTGTAGATTTTATTTTTCGTCAACTATAGGTATTTGTGTAAAAGAATTCTTATGAATGGGTTTTATGTCAATTTTTAAACATTTTATATGGTTCGCGTGTTTGTCCTTCACAAGATTAATTGGACCATATACTGAATATATTTGCCGTGTGGTTTCTAATTACAGTCTGACCCACCCAACGTCTCCCATGGGAATCTTAAGTGGTTAAGGGCTACTGCTCATCCATCGACAAAATTATCTCATGAATTTTTGAATTAACAACACCTCAATGCCATTTCCAATAATCTGCAGGAAGTGACGTTCCATGTTACAATTCCAGTTTTATGTGATGAATAAAAAGTGATTGGTTGTATGTAAAAAGATAAAGCTATAGCGACAAAAGAAATCAATTTGGATGACGGGAAATTGAAATTTATGGAAGACAAAGAGATGTTGCTGTGACTTTAAATATAATGTAATAAAGGTTTTTTTTTTTTTTTTTTTTTCGGTGGGAAAATCATCTTATGACATCCCCCGCCCTTGGGCGGGGCGGGAGATAGTGTCAGACTTTTACTGACTAAAAACCCACTCCTGTTCCTTCGTTGCCTTTCGTGCCAGGGCCGAGTCTTCCTTTCAGAATCAGACCCTTGGCCCCAGTAGGCTTCGACCCTGCTAGGCCCCTACAGTTGCTGACATCTCCTTGAGGCGCGCGTGGAACAGCACGCGCCGTCGACGACTGGGGCTCGGTCCGGGCGGTTACCGGACGGTCGGATGGCGAGCCACCCATTGCTCGCCGTCCGCAAGCCTGCGCCTACGATGGCCGGAAATCGGGATCGGAATCCCGGCGGCGATTGGGGCGTGAGGGCCGTTGCCGTTGCCTCACGCGATCGGCCGCCTCCTTTGCTAGCATTACTGCTTCGCAGAAGGAGGCGACCGCCTGCCACTCCTCCTCGCTCCGGACCATGGCCTGTACCAAAGCCCGGCGCGAGAGATCGCCGCCGCCGATCGCCCCCACGAGGACACGGCGTTGCTCTGCCCAAGCAGGGCACACCTCCACCGTGTGCTCCACCGTGTCCTCCGGGCGGTCCACACAATGGTGGCACCCGGGCGTTTCTTCCGCATGAATCCGGTGCAGGAACCTCCCGAACTTACCATGTCCGGTGAGGACCTGCGTCATGTGGAAGGTAAGGACGCCGTGTTGCCTTTCCAGCCATTCCTCAAAGAGGGGACTTACCGCCATAGTTATGACGTGCCCAGCACTGGGTTGCGATAGTCGCTGTCGCCATTCCGCCATGAGACCTCGCCGGAGCTCTGCCCGCCATGCCGCGACTTGTCGCGGCAGCGGAGTTTCGCCCCGACGTTGCATCTCCACGCGCAGATCGTGCATGCGCGCAAGGTCTTTTGCCACCAGATCCCATGGTGGCTGGCCAGCAAGGAGGCTCGCCGCTTCGCGGGAAACCGTGCGGTATCCCCGCACCATCCGTATGGCCATGACCCTCTGGCAAGCGTTCAGCTGGGCCGCCGGTCGCTTTCGCAGCGACGGCGCCCATACCGGCGCCCCATAAAGGGCCATGGACTGGACGATACCTGCGTAGAGCCTCCGGCAGGAGGCGTCTGGGCCTCCGAGGTTGGGCAGGAGCCGCTTGAGGGCAGCCCCGTTCCGATTCAGTTTGGGAGCCAGACGTCGGAAGTGCTCCTCGAAATTCCACCGGCTGTCGAGGACGAGTCCCAAGTACTTCATCGTCGACCCGACGCCGATGTGAACTCCTCCTACCGTTAATTGGGAGCGCCGAGGCGGCGCGCTCCGAGGGCCGTGAAAACACATGGCCTCGGACTTGTGTAGCGCCACCTCGAGTCCCAACTGCTGGATCCTATCAACGACTATCGCAACCCCGCGTGTCGCTAATTCGACCGCCGCCTGGTACGACTCTCCCTGAGCCAGGACCAGCGTGTCGTCTGCGTAGCAGACCACGCTGACCCCGTCAGGGAGGTCGCCGCGCAGCACGTAGTCGTAGCCGATGTTCCACAAGGGCGGTCCTAGTACCGATCCCTGCGGAACACCGCACGACATCTCTCGCCGTTTCCACTCTCCCTGGTGACCAGGGTAGATGATGTACCTGTCCGACAGGTAGGCCTCGATAACACGACAGAGGTAGTCGGGCACCCGGTGATACCGGAGTGCCCTCCTAATGCTGCTCCAGGGCAGGGAGTTGAAGGCGTTAGCGATGTCCAATGACACCGCCACGACACACCTGCCCTGGGACACCGCATCCCCCGTCGTGAGAGCTCGTACGCGCATGATGGCGTCCACCGTAGAGCGCCTCCTGCGAAAGCCGAACTGGCCGTCCGCCAGATCCGGCCCCACCCGTGTTAGGTGCGCGACGAGGCGGTCTGCAATTACTCTTTCAAAGAGCTTGCCCACCTCGTCGAGCAGCACAATGGGCCGGTACGCGGACGGAGAGTCCGCAGGGCGCCCCGGCTTCGCGATAAGGACCAGTTTCCCCGTCTTCCATGGAAGTGGGAATTGGCCCCTCTCCATGCATGCGCTGAAGAGCCCTCTTAATCGAGATCCGAGAGCCTCCATGGCCAGGACCCAGGCTTTACCAGGCAAGCCGTCGGGTCCTGGGGCGGTATTCTTGGCGCTCAACCTTCTTACCGCCACACTCATCTCTACCTCGGTCACCTCTGGAGCATTGTCGTCGTCGTCGCCATCGTGGTCCGCGTTAGACACTGCTGGTGGCGGAGCCATGAGCGGGGCAGAGTGTTCCCCTCGCGCAGGGAACAGATTGCTCACCACACCCTCCACAATCTGGGGCCGGAGACTCTGCGTGAGTGGGGGAGCCCAGGGGCGGAGTTTTTCCCACACCACCTTGTAAGGGCGTCCCCACGGGTCTCCGTTCAGAGTCCCCAGCCACACATTGCGGGCCTCCAACTTGGCCCGCTTTATTTCAGCTCGGAGGGTGCGCTTCGCCACTCTGTATCCCTCGTACAGCTCCGCCTCTCTGACCTCCGCATCCGGCGGGCGGATGCGGCGACTGCAGTGTCTGGCGTACCGGCGCCGTGCGGCATTGCATGCATTCCGCAGTGCCGCAATCTCCGGCGACCACCAGTACACCTGGCGCCGGGCACGTCCTGGCCGGACTCGGGGCATTGCCACGTCGCAGATTTGCGACATGGCCTCCCGGAACCACTCTGCCTCGACGTCGATGTCGACAGGCCTGTCCGGTGCTTGCACCCAGGCCTGTACCATCGCGGCTTCCAGGAGAAGCTCCCGGTCCAGCTGCTTCAGCGCCCAACGCGGACCACACGGGGTCTGTGGGACCGGCGCGATCGAGGTCTGGGCGGAGACGTCAAACCGAATGTACTGGTGGTCCGAGTACGTCTCCACCCCCTCCATGACGCGCCAGTCGACGACACGCGGTGACAGAGCAGGGCTGGCGAACGATATGTCCACCACTGACTCGCCCTGCATCCGCACACACGTGGGGACAGAACCCCGGTTTAGGACGACCAGGCCTGTCTCCAGAGCCCAGTTCTCCACCATCCGACCCCGCTGGTTCGTGAACCGGGAACCCCAAGCCAAGTTTTTGGCATTGAAGTCCCCGCAAACGACCACGGGGAGGGAACCAAACCCAGCGACGACGGCATTCAGCTCCATAAGGGAGATATGGAGATCGGCGAGAGTTCTGTTCGGGGACAGGTAGACGCCTACCACTGCAATGTCCCCGAACCGTGCCGCCACGCAACCCCGTCCCCTCGTGACAGCCTCGAGGGTCGGGGTACCGGCGGCGGCCGACGAAATTAGGACCACCGAGCCGTCCAGGTCCTGCACCCAGTCTCCTCTGGGCAGGACATAGTACGGCTCGGAGACCACGGCGATATTGATCGACCACTGCGCCATGCTCTGGAGCAACAGATCCTGAGCGGGGGCGCAGTGGTTGATGTTCGCCTGGAGGAGACGTAATGAAGCCGTTATTGGCAGTCCATCACAATCTCCTCCCGAGCCCCACGTGAGGGCCCTGCCGCGGTGGTTGCGGCGGCGACAGCAGCAGCAGCCAAAGAGGAGGCTGCGGTGGTGAGGACATCAGCGGGGGTGGGCCTCCCGACCTTGCCTTTGGCCTTGGCGGGGGGGTCGCAGGACCTGCTCCCAGCACGGTGGTCGGCTGGCTTGCCTGCCGCCGCACATGCGTAATAGTGCGGCGTAGCACGGCATTCAACTGCCCTGTGACCGGGCTTACCGCACTGGAAGCAGCGGTCACTGCGGTCCACCTCTGCGGCACAACAGGCCCCCACGTGGTGCCCCACGTGGCAGCGATAGCACCGCAGAGGTCTGGGCTCCAGCAATTTCACCTGCGCGGAGACCCAGCCCACCAAAAGCCGTCGGCCCTCCCCGGTGATAGTCTTGGCCGCCGACACGGGGCAGCTAACCGTCATGGCTCGCATACCCGTGCTGTCAGCGCGGATGGTGCCCGTCCGAACCTGCTCGGCAGTGCATCCTCCCGCCCCGACGATGGCGGCCACCACCTCGTCCACCTTGACGGAGTCGTCCAAGCCCATGATGCGCATATCAATGCACTTGGTGGGCCTGGACACTCGGGCCTCTTCCGCATCCAGGGATGCCCTGATCCTTGCGGCCAGGGCATCCGCGGCGGGGCCACTGGCCGCACCAGGGACCTCCAGTATTCGGGCTCCGGTTACAGTGCGCCTCATACGGAAGCCCCCCGAGGCTCCGAGCTCCTCAAGGTGGGGCATCACCGCCTGCTTCGCTTTCGCCATGACGGCGTCATACGTCACGCCCTTTTTTACCGCCTCTGGCTGTAGTGTTATAACTACAGCCTCGGAGTTCGGGGCGCGAAGTCTGGCCGCCATGGCCCGCTTTTTGCGCTGCTGTCGCCTCGCGCGCTTTTTTGCCGCCCTAGCCGCCTTACTTTTGGCGCCGACAACCGTCCATTCGGCGCCAGCCGTGGGTTCTTCAGGCAGGGGAGGCGGCAGGTGCGGCCTGGTCACCGCCGCGGCAGGAGGTCCCGCCGATTTAGCGGCAGGCGCCGCTCTGCCCTTCTGCTGCCGCTGCTGCTTGGCTGGCGGGGCCGGCCTCGCAGGCTCCGACGCCACGGCCCCGCGTCTGGTTAGTCCCAACGGGCCCGCCGTGGCCACGGCGGCAGCATAAGACGCCGCTTTTCTCTGGCCAGAGGCCGCCAGCGGAGGACGCAGGACAATGCCCTCCAGCACGGAGAGCTGCTGCTGCATCCTTTGCTGGAACTGTTCCTGCTGTTGCTGTTGCTGCTGCCGGAAGGCAGCCAGCTCCTGCCGCACCAGCACCAGCAGCTGGTTCTCCGGCTCGGACTGGCTTGGCCCTTGCCCCTGCTCGCGTCCCCCTGCCTGTCCACAAGAGTCGCCCTTTGGCAACTCTTGCTGGACCGAGACCTTTCGGAGCCGAGCATTGTCGGCCCGAAGTTTGGTGAGCCCCCTGCGGATTGGGTCCACCACCTCCTGGAGAGAGGTCCTGGCCTGGGAGATAGCGCTCTTCTTGGAAGTCCTCTCCCTTTTTTTGGCCACGCCATTAAGAGCGGATGCCAGGACCGACTCCAGCCTGTCGAGTGCCTCGTCGATGGCGGTGTCTGGCTCACTGCTGGACGGCCCTGAGAGGTCCGTCCCAGCGCTGGCAGCTCCAGGGTGACGCCCCTCCGCGGTGAGCCTGTCAGCTCGCTGAGCGGACTCTTGAGCGGTGAGCCCCCTCCCCTTGCCTCGCGCCCGACCCGCACCCCGACCATTGGTGGGGATTTTTTTTCGGGCCGAGCCCATCTCTGCATCGGAGGACGATCCATCCCCCGATTTGGAGCGCTTCAGGTAGAGACGCAAGTCCCCACCAGAGTCGCCCACAACCTCCTCTACCTCCGAGCCCTCCGAGCTCCTTCCGGATGCCGCGTCGGACTCCGACCGCGCATCACTCTCATTTTGGTTTGCAAAAAAAATTTTCTATTCATATTAGTTCCCACGAGTATTAACTTCGGGTACTGGCTCAAATAACGTGGTTCGCACTAGAGACTAATTTAGCTACCCATTAGTCAAGCTAACAACCTCCCTCACGGTGCGCCGCCGCTTGGAGGTTTGGGGTGATTTTTTATAGAGGTTGTCTTCCTCGTGGCCCGGGCGTTTAAGCCAAGACCCTCGACCCCCATCAAAAGTCAGAAACATGACCTTGGACAATCTCTGGGGCTACGAGACTAACGGTGGCAGAAGGAGGAGCAAGTCTTCCTCCTGCCTGCCCGGTGGCAGGGTAAGTGCACACCGAGCCCGCTCTTACTTCGCCACTGTGCCCTCTGCTATAGCAGAGGGACACGCGTTGAAGCGATCCTTCGGACAGAATATTCGCAGGCGGACATCGAGACCCCTTAGGCAGAAGTACCCAAGGGGAGTCGTTAGCCGCCTCCCAGGGTGCACCGTCCCGCAGACTGGCCTTCACCTCGGACGTATCCGCAAGGGAACTACAGCCCGCGGGCACTCGTGGAGGTTTTCTGTCGTAGCACCCCAATGTAATAAAGGTAGAAAGACGATGAGAACAAACATGTGCTAAAATAATATAATAATAATAATATAATATTCCACAACTATTACACAACGCCGTCTAGTCTCAAGCTAAGCAGAGCTGGTGTTATGAGTACTAGACAACTAATAAACATACATATACGTATTTCTAAATACATACATATTATAGATAAATTTCATCCAGACACAGAACGAATGATCGTGCTCATCACACAAACATTAGTCCTGGGTGGGAATCGAACCCATGACTTCCGGCATAGCAGTCAGGGCCACTAGACCAACAGGTAAGTCAAAAATTAATTTTCCACTTTTCATGCAGTCAGTTATTTTTTACAAAAAATTATAGCATTCTAACAAAAATTTAAAGGAATTAAAACAGTTTCTATCAATGACACTCATCATGCTTTATTATGTTCTCACAGAGTATGTATATGTCGTTGCCAAATCTTAGAATTGAGCACTTCATAATATGGCCAAATAAAACTGGCCAGATCGTTTAAACGTTAACATTTGATAACGTTTGGCCATATCATTGATATAGGATTTCAATGATTTTAAAGGGTCTAAAGAAAGTAGGTGAAACGAAGATTGAAATATCATTAAACTTTGTTTAAAACGATCTGGCCGGTTTTACTTGGTCATATCATGAAGTGATCAATCAATTTCTAAGATCTGGCCACAACATATACCCACTTCAACTATTTAACGACAACTTTTCCACTAGGTGCATTTCAATTCAATCAATTTTATTTCACATACAACTACATGGGGTTGAAACTCTCGGTCCGTGGGGTCCGAGTGCTCACCAGTTGTATAAAGATCTGTCAAAAAGTCGAGTTGACACTTCGCGTGACCCAAGGGCTGGCCTTTAAGACAGAGGTTATGCATAGCCATACAGTGTGGCAACTGGCCACTCGACAGCGATGTGGAAAAGTGTTTTGACGCCAAATTTTAGTTTGATTTTAGTTATTTGTAATTAGTGTAGGGTTTTTATTGTCATTATTATTTTTTATTGTTAGTAGTTCATGGGTACTTATGAAACGTCAGAAGCTACTGCAAGGTTCCAATCAGTCATTTTCTATAGAAAAGAACCCACAAGAAACTAAATGATTAACTTTAAAAAAAAAATATTTTATGGTACTTTCGTTATGATAAAAACTACATCTGCTTTTTCTAATTCCAGCTGTGGCTCATTAATTAAATTTGGGGTTATTAGTACTAATTAGATTTCTTTCGAATTTATTAAATTTTTGACATACTGTAGAATATTACAACGTTCATTTATCGGCGGTTTATTAAGGATGATTCCTAATTCAAGCCGTAAAGTGCAAGTTTAGATTACGAACTTAAGCCTAAGCTTACTTTCAATCAACATGAACAAAAATCAATTCTGCAATTTTTAGGTCAACCCACTCAAATGAGTGGTATCTAATCCAGCCATTTCATTGTTACTTTGACCGCTATCTACCACTACGCTAATAAAGTGTATATCAGGAGATAAGGAGGGACTTACTGTAACCTTGATATCCCCTAACAATAGGAGTACTGGTATTACTGAAATGTCAAAATGCTTGCGTCATGTAGCAGTTAGTACATTAATATCTGTGTCGTTACATTTTCCTATATCAATATTATCATCTTCGATATCTAGTGGTTTATGTAATATTAGCTTCTATAAAAAGTTTCGCCCATTTGAAAGTAGAAAATTTACCTCATGGGAGCATACTCCCGAGATAAAAATGTACTTACAGTCCCTGAATATGTCCCTTCATGATAATTTTAGACTTTGATTCAGATTCAAAAATTCAAAACATTTTATTTCAAATAAACCATTTAAAGGCACTTTCAAGGCAAGGCAATGTCAAGAAGTCAGTAAGTCAGAAAAAATTATGCTAATTGCACATTCCAAAGCGTAGATCTCTATGGAGAAGAATGTACAAGAAACTCCATGGACACTCTTTTCAATCATACTATGTAATTACAAATATCTCTGTTACATGTTTCAAGTCGCTATCACGTGAAAACAATGTAAATAAAGTAAAAATAAAAACTAAATATAGACAGAGATACAAGCAACTGGCAGCTAAGAAATGAATTTTAAAGATTTGACAATGAAGCCACTGGCAGAAGCTAGTGTGAAATCAAATATTTTGAATCAAATTTTGAAACACTGTGAAATTCAGATAGAAAATTGTGAATTTTACAATATCTATTTCTTAAATTTCTTCTCACTTGTCATCGGATTCCGATAAAATTTAATTAGTATAAAGATTGGCAAAATAAACATTTTACATCATAACATATTTTCAATTAGAGAAACATTCTGAAAATCTACAACAGCTTAAATCACTAAACATATTATTAATTTCATCAGTATAAATGGAAAATGGAATAGGTACCCATAGTCAAAGCGATAGAAGTTGGTACATTTTAATATCCCTTAATTGATTCCCTTTTAAAATACTCCATTATGTCATGAAATGGTATCAGATATAATAATTTCTTTGGAAACGAATGTTTAGCGAGTCCGTAATTGGAAATTTAATATTCAATTCGCTTATTCCTTGTTATTTTTATATACTTCGTTTTTATGAACAGTTGCTTTTTGTGAATGGGAAGCAAATAATAATTTATTTTTGTAAAGATTTAGTCGGATACTGAAAATACCGAATAATGTTTTGTGCTCCACCACCAGGGGCAGTAAAATTTATCTCCTAGGGCTGCAGGATTATTAGAAAAAGTCACGGTAGTCCTGGAACGCAAAAGACAACTGAAAGAATACTGGTGGGTTCATCATCATCATCATTTCAGCCGAAAGACGTCTACTGTTGTATAGGCCTCCCCCACGTGTCGCCACAACGACGGATTCTGTGCGTCTCGTATCGACCGCACTTCCGCGACTCTCACCAGGTCGTCGGTCCACCTTGTGGGAGGCCTTCCAACGCTGCGTTTTCCGGTGCGGGTGGGTTGCAGTCAGTAAAAGTTTGACACCCCCTCGCGCCCCACCCAGAGCAAGTTTAGTTTTCAGAAGAATTGATAATTTCTCATCCATAAAATTATAGCTTATCTTGCATAGCAATAACGTTAAAAGGAAAACTGTAAAATGTCATAGCTCTTTTCAAAAACAAAACTATTCATTAAACTTTACTTAAAACAACGTTATTAACGAGATTTTTGTTTCTTTAAACAAAAAAAACTCGTATACACTGTTGAGTGTTAAAGTAAAGTTTGATACTCGTGTCTTCCTGAAATACTAACATAACATCATATTTCCGCCTTTGTCTCATGTCACTTGGGGTCAGCGCAACACTTTTTCGTCTTCCATTTGTCCCTATCAACTGATATAGTATCGTTCACCCCTTTTTAAGTTTCCGTACCTCAAATGGAAAAAACGGAACCCTTATAGGATCACTTTGTTGTCCGTCTCTCTGTCTATCTGTCAAGATACATTATCTCGGGAACGCGTGAAGGTATCGTGTTCAAATTAAAACCATATACTCAAATCTACAGTCCCTTGAAGCTGTGAAAAAATCAAACTTCTGAGTTAATGAAAAAAAAGATACAGCCGTTTTATGTCGCAATAAACGTGTATTACGACACCCTTATGGGAATCAAAACTCATAGGGTACTTCCCGTTGACCTTGAATCCTGAAATTAGGCTTGTGCTTTGAGATCTTTATTTATTAAAGATCTCAAAGCACAAGTACAGGAAAAAATCTGAAAACTGTAAAGTCAAGTCAAAGTCAAAAGTTTTTTATTTCACATAGGCCTACATGGGCACTTATAAAACGTCAGAAGCTAGTGCACGGTTCCAAATTGGTCGTTTTCTATGGAGAAGAACCGGCAAGAAACTGCATGGTTACTCTTTAAAAAAATAATAAGTAGATATCGACGGTTGTAAGGCTAATTGATCTAAACGACATTTTTTTTCAATATTGTGTTATATACATATTCGAAATCAGCAAATTTTTCTCCGTCGTTTGAGTCAGGTTTCAATTTATTTTTGAAAAATGTCGCTTAGATCAATTAGCCTTTCAACCGTCGATATTAAGTAAGGCCCAGTGTAGACCGGTCAATATTGTACTAAAAAGTACATTAAAAATAATCATTAAAAAAAGTGAGTCGTAATAGGAAGTAACCTAAGAATTCGTGGAGTCTACAATGTTCTCACATTCACATTAAAAAATAGAGGCTATATAAATAAAAGCAAGAAATATAAATTATTACAATTAAGAATTCGACATCAGACGTTTCAGATCTTCGATTTTGACCATCCCGTTGTCGCTAGCATAAACAACAGGATCCGCGTACGAAGTCGCGGGCAGAAGCTAGTTATTAATAAATGATATGTTAACAAAATAAATTACTGACGAATTTATGATGGTTGGGGTCTAATAATATAAAAATATTGCAAAAGTCATGTATGTATTATAGAAAAAAAAAAAGAAAAAAAAGTATATATTACAACAAATGTGGAGCAGTTAATAGATACATTTACACAATATTATGAGTTACCAGGGGGCCACATGTGCAGAAGCAGTCATTGCCAAACAAGCGTGTCTTCGACATAGTCTTTAATCTTATAATACGCTTTTTTAGTTAGGACACGCTTAATATGAGTTTTGAACTTTCAATCGGTGAGTTCAGTCACCACCTTTGGTAGCTTGTTATAAAAGCGTATGCCGTTTACTAAAAATTACTTGCTGGTCTTAGTAAATTGGTAGTTACGTCTACTTTTGCTATTCGGAAAAATCTTCGTAACTTATTTTGGAAATTGAACTGTTTTCATAGGTAAGTTGGTACGAAACCTTCAGTGCGCGAGTCCGAAATACTTAAAAAAATTCTTCCATCTTTTTTTTGGACGTCTTCTACTTCTTCGTTCAGTTTCTACAGTGCAATAACAAAGTCAAACATATACCAAATACAATCAGAAACTCCCATATGTACTCGTATATATATATTTCGCCACTTAACGCTTCCAAATAATCATATCATCAGAAGATCCATCAAACGTACTCACATCATTTCCAAAAGCATTACCCTTAAGCATCAGAAGAGCTGGAGTGAACCAATAATCATTTTCATATGACCCTCCATATGCGCTCATATCGCCGTTATTAATGTCTGAACATTTACCATCAGATAAACTTGACTGAAAGTGGGGTTTCGGATGATGGCTTTTGTTTTGGAGTTTTGTCTCGTTCATCGCTTCCTATATTTTTTTATAACACCACTTTTTCATTGTAATCATAGCATGTATATTTTCTTTAGATAGATAGATAGATGTACTACTGTAACTACCACTACACTACTTTATTACTAATAATATCAGTTGTTCTTTAATAAAATTCAAATATACTCGTGTTTGTTTTCACCGTTAATGATTATTTCGTCGACCTTTAGTTTAATACTTGTAAATTATATAATGGCTTTTTTTTAGGTTGGAAAATCTAATGACAAATCTTGCTCTTAGGCGGAGCGGGAGATAGTGTCAGACTTTTAGTGACTAAAAACCCACTCCTGTTCCTTCTTTGCCTTCATCCCGTGGCCCCAGTAGGCTTCGACCCTGCTGAGCCCCTACGATTTGCTGACACCTCCCTGAGACGCGCGTGGAACAGTACGCGTTGTCGACGACAGAGGCTCGGTCCGGACTGTTACCGGATGGTCGGACGGCGAGCCGCCCATTACTCGCCATCCGCATATGATGGCTTGTAACATCTTCAAAAGTTTGATTCCGTTATTCATTTTATGTTGTGTTTCTCCATGTTTTTGTCTGTTGAAGTTTGAGTACAGCATAAATGAAATTCATTTTTCCGTCATAACTTTGTTTTAGTAAAATATATGAAACTCAACAAGTTTATTATCCGATTCGAATGGATATTTTACTGAACATCTTATATAAGTCACTTATCTTAACGACACACACTTTATGTAAATGCTATCTCTTTAGCTTTATCTAGGTTCACAAAGTCGTTAAAGACTCTCTTTTATATGTACGCCGTTTTTATCTTTTGGGATTATAAGTTTTTATGTTTTTGCATGTAAAAGTTTATTTATGAGAGGAAGATAGTGAAGCCGGGTGTAGATTAGTGCATTTTGATAAGCCTGTTGGTCTAGTGGTTAGTGACCCTGACTGCTATGCTGGAGGTCGTGGGTTCGATTCCCACCCAGGACAAATGTTTATGTGATGACCATATTTATTATCTATAATATGTATGTATTTAGAAACGTACAAGTATGTTTATTAGTTGTCTAGTACTCATAACACAAGCTCTGCTTACCTTGGGACTAGACGGCATTGTGTGACAGCTGTGAAATATTATATTATATTCTTAAGCTCATTTTCAGTATATATTTGTTATAATTGTTTGTACAAGGGCATCTGTATTATACTAGCTTCTTTCAATTAATTATCCCACATTATAAATTTTAATCCAAATGTTACTCTGATTTCTAAGCTAAGATAGCTTTTAACTTAGTGTTTTTAATATCCGTAAACCGTTTGAGCATAAAGGAATAACATACAAACATACAAAATTATAACGCTTTTATAATATTAGCATCATTTGACAAGATTATTCATCTTTTTCATCAATATTTAACACGTCATGGTCTTATTGAAAATTACCGTAAAACGGGGTGAATAGAAACAAAGGGGTAAATAGAAACAAAACTTTGGTTTGGTTTTTCACTTTGATACCATACCATCGACTTTTTAGAATAACAATTCATTAATAAATTGATGTAGTTAAATGCTGCAAAAAATATTCAAATATCGTGAAACATCGTTCGTATCGTGTGATCGTGTGTATCGTCTTTTGTTTCAATTCACCCCCGAGTTTCTATTCACCCCATTTGACTGTAGTTCATTAACGATTTCTTAATCCCATCATTTAAATTTAAGGCATGACTAAAATTCATCTCAAAGCTAATTAATGCCAGCTCTGACGTCACAACTCACTAATTGGATCCAGCTTCAGACAATTACTATCTAGTTGTTTATTCAGTCACCTAATTGATTAACTAATATGTTGACGCTGTCAGATGCATGAAAGCACAAATCTGTCACGCTGGGCTAAGCATGTCTAATGTATGTAAATTATAATAGTGCTAACAAATGATGTCGATGTTGACAAATTAATGCTGTATTATTTTAACATGAAAAACACTAAAATTTGTCATCGTCGTAATTATTATTTTTAAATTCTCTTATATTTATCACAGTAGTCATTAGTTTATTATTTTTGCATAAATGAATACGTATTTTATTAGATATTAAGCAGTTAGCAGATATAATTCCTAGTTCTTTATTGTACCCAAAAACATACATAGTACACGGTGATACATACAGTTTATGTACAAAGGCGAGCTTAACTCAACAATGAGTTTTCTCCCAGCAAACCTTTGAGTTACATAGAGAGAACACATTTGAGGGTTTTTTTTTTAAGGTGGGAAAATCATCTAATGAAAAATCTCGCTCTTGGGCGGAGCGGGAGATAGTGTCAGACTTTTACTGACTAAAAACCCACTCCTGTTCCTTCGTTGCCCTCGACCCAGGGCCCCGGGTTTCGTTTTCACACTACCTATAGCCCCAGTAGGCTTCGACCCTGCTGGGCCCCTACGATTGCTGACATCACCCTGAAGCGCGCGTGGAACAATACGCGCCGTTGACGACTTGGGCTCGGTCCGGACAGTTACCGGACGGTCGGACGGCGAGCCACCCATTGCTCGCCGTCCGCAAGCCTGCGCCTACGGTGGCTGGAAATCGGGATCGGAATCCCGGCGGCGATTGGGGGTGAGGACCGTTGCCGTTGCCTCACGCGATCGGCCGCCTCCTTTGCTAGCATTACTGCTTCGCAGAAGGAAACACATTTGAGGGCCTATATAAACCTGCCTGGCCTCTACCTGGACCTGTGAAGTTTATATTGTGCACTGGATTAGGATCCAGTGCACAATATAAACTTTACATAACTAAATATAATATATAATTATTAAACATAAGTCTAATATATGATTATGACATAAATACTAATACATACTAATATATATTAATATTATGTCAAGTTAATGAAAGGAAGTGCTCTTTAAGTTTCCTCTTGAAGACATCCAAGAATCATCATATAAGCAGTTTTTACTCGTATTTCAAATATCTATCACAGGACTGGCTGCCAAAACGACCGGTCCTGTGTGTGATTCCTGCTACCCTTACCAGGTCGTCGGTCACCTTGTAGGAGGCCTTCCGATGCTGAGTTTTCGAACCTTTTAAACCATTAAAAAATAAAACTTGTAATAAAAGCCCAAAATACATAAATTCGTATTTATAGAATGATCTGACCACAACAAGCCTTTATTGTAGATTTAAGGAAAAAAACGCAAGAAAATATAAAAGAAGTGTCGAATAAAATCTCTGAATAAAAGAGTAACATTTTCTTTACGAATTAATGTAACAAAACTTGCTCAGATTACCCTGGAAAATCTAATTTTTCCAGAAAATACACGGTTTCTTCCTGTTTTTATTTTAAACTAACGTGGAACACTTTTCTTTAAAACATTTCTCATTTTCGGTATGAAATCATGCTTTTACTGTTACCGTCCTGTATATTCCTTTCAAAGAGATATCATAGCTTTACTTATACTATAATTTGATCTCCAAGATAAGTACTGCTTAAGGAATACCGAGTAGACATTTTCATTTTTAAATCTAAATGGAAACAAACAGCTTTTTTATATTGGAAATCATTAAATTCTCGGGGAAAGGAAATGTCAGACTATTACTGACAAAAATGTTGCTGTTACTTCTTTGAAGCGAATGTGGAATACAACACAGGCTTTATCCTTGAGGACGGCGAGCTACCCATTGCTCCCATTTCTCGCCGTCCGTAAGCCCATGTCTGCGGTGGCTGAAAATCGTCCTGCGAACTCCGATGCCCGGAGCGAGGAGACTAACAGGTACCCAACTTTTTAAAGTTATATTATACGACTTGTACATTTTAGTTCTAATTATTTCAAACAATACTGTAGTTTTAAACCAGGCACACATTCAGATCAGTTTTGTAAACAGAATTAATTATATAAAAAAGCAATTGATATATTTGCCATGCTTATTAGTCATCTCCTCGCAAACTGGACAGATTTCAACTCGGTAGGTAAGAAGTACTAGCCCAATGAGCAAATCCCTCCAGTTTACGACCAACCCTATAAACTGTATACCATACCCAAATCAGAATAGTAATGGCATTGTCTATAAAACCCGAGGACCCAGAAGTGTTTCCAAGAAAATGGGCACAACATAGAACGATATATCGAATATCACGTCAAGCTGTACTATCATAAAACAATATCAAGCTCCAATATTGTTTGGCAATATTACACTGGAACTAGAAAAAAAACTCTTTTATAGCACATCCATTTTTCTAGGATATCCCTTTGCTAAACGCTAGCAAACTCTATCATAAAGGAATAAAGATCAAACTCGGTTGACAAGATAAAGAGTCACCTTGCGTTGATTTATTACAAAAGGAAACTATTTTGTCTTAAGTTAATTAAAGTTCTTCAGTTTGTTAGTTGACGATTTATTGTGAGAAACAAAGATAAATACAATCTAGCTGGGATAAAAGGATTTATTTCATACTTAGCTGAAGAACGAAATCTAGTTCGAAAACTAACTGGTCATCGATACTTTTCAGTGACACTGTCTGGGTTATTATTTTGGCGGAATTTTTCTGAGTGAAATTCAGCGGCTGTTTAAATTATTCGCAAATCGATTCCTAGTAGATATTGTGATGTAAAATTTGTGAATTGGTGTATTATTTTTGAACCAACTTCAAGAAAAGGAGGTGGTTATCAATTCGGTTGCATTTTTTTTATCGTTATAATTTTTTTCTTATGTTATATTACTTTTTTTTTACTTATGTATCTTAAATTACAAAATTGTTTTTTTTTTCCATAAAGGATAATGCTTCCAGATTGATCCTATTTTTTCAAAATCCAGTTTTAAACATGGAATTCATGAGGAATCGAGGAAACTCCTCAAATATTATAAGCAACCATATAGTGATTTTGGTATTTTCATCGAGAATTAAGCATTTACAGTCAAAAAGTAACATTTAATGAAGTGGAACTGATGAAGAAGACCAGAAATGGCCAACAGAACTCCATACTCCCATAGATATCACAACGAAGATAGTTAAGCGACTATGACAATACAAATAAATAAATGGTTCTGAATAGTTATATTGAAAATGGTATTATCGAAGTGATCATGATGCCAGGAGCCATAAGAGGAGGCACTGGAACTACGTAATTAATTAATGTATCCTGGCCGTGTTTGGGCTTATTAGAATTGTCATGATATGCACTTTGGCTAAGGTACTATCGAACTGATCTGATGATGGAGCCGGAAGGTAGAAGGTAGACACGGGGACTTCCTAATAAAACAATGTAAGTATCCTAGCAGTGTGTGGGTTAATTAGAATTGTCATGAGAAATAAGTACCTATCGCAACTGAAAAGTGTGAAATAAAAAACATTTTACAAAAAGAAAAAAAACCTTCACTAAAAAAAACACTAAAAGATCAAAATAACTTTAATTTCAGAAATCGGTGTTTGGGGGTATGCGGAACAGAGAGTAAAGTCCCGCAAACCTCCGTTGAAAAGGGAGGATCCTCCGACCAGACAGGTTATTATGTCTGGTGGGCTGCTGCCCGATAGATGATTTCGGGCTATTCTATATGTTCTAAACGCGCGGAGAACTTTGATTGCGCGATGCAGGATTAGTTCTTATGTGACGTCATAGATGTCGCTATATCACTCCCCTCCGGAGATCGGAGATCGATGGTTCTTGATGCTTCTTGATGCGTGCCAGGCCAGTGGTAGGTTGGTTCCAGTGGGTCGGAACCGAATGCCGCATAGTTCTCGGTGAGTCGGAACTGTCTGCGGTGATGCCCCAGTGAATCGGGGTGTTGCTGTCCCAGTGAGTCGGGATGATGCCCCAGTGAGTCGGGGTGATGATGTCCTAGTTAGTCGGGATGATGCTGCAGGCTCCAGTGAGTCGGAGTAGTGCTGCTGGCTCCAGTGAGTCGGAGCGGTGCCGTGCGATGTAGTGGCTTGACTGCTTGCGTCGACCAGGAGAGGTTCTTCATAGCTCTTCATGTGACTGGCCGAAGGTGCGGTGTGATTAGCCAAGGTCGCTGATGAGGCTGAGGGTGATGACCAGGTAGGCATGCTGGTGGTCAGGATACCCTTTCAAGCCGTGGGTGCTGGCTGTATGGCTCGCTGCTCGAAAGCTTGAGGAAGTGATGATGACGTCACGAAGTAGTAACTGCACGAAGGCTGCGCTGACGTTCTTTGTCGAGGGTCACCAGTTTGGTGGATATGCGGAACAGAGAGTAAAGTCCCGCAAACCTCCGTTGAAAAGGGAGGATCCTCCGACCAGACTGGTTATTATGTCTGGTGGGCTACTGCCCAATAGATGATTTCGGGCTGTTCTATATGTTCTAAACGCGCGGAGAACTTTGATTGCGCGATGCAGGATTAGTTTTTATGTGACGTCATAGATGTCGCTATAGGTGTTGAATAAGAAACAAATAATACTGAAAAACACCGACTTCCAAAATTAAAGTTATTTTGATCCTTTTAGTGTTTTTTAGTAAAGTCGGTTATTTTTTTTTTTGCAAAACGTTATTTTTCTTGTCAAATTTCTACATGATTGGACACTATGTGGAATCATTAAAACAGGCGCGATTTTGGCAAAATGGAGCTAAGAATGATATTATGATATAGTTGACTACCCCAGCGAAGTCTACCGAGAAGGCTGACTTACCCAGCATTGGGATAAAAGTGATTATATCGCGAATCCGACCAAATTTAATAGTTACAAAATTTATGGGCTATTGAGTAATAATTGTGACGTTGAGCGTTGGTCGGATTCGCGATATAATCATTTTTGTGGCAATTAGGAATGCACGGTCGATAGATTTGGTGCCAAACACTGCAAAAATATTAAAATGTGATTACCCACATTCTAATGGAATTCTAAATAACTCGAAGTAACTGCAAACTAAATACTTTCTACACCTGATACTGGTTAAATGCACAAACAGGGCGAAGACAATTAAATTGGCCAAGTACAATTCATACCGTGAACATCTCATTATATTAAACCCCAAAAAATATCTCCAGTCAACAATATTAAAAGCGTGTTATAACCGTACCTTTAGCGTGGTCTTATCGCCTGGGGACTCATGGATAACGCTAAAGAAGTGTATATAATTCGTGAGCGTCGACTTTCATCCCCCACCACCTCTCCAGGGACTCGCCGTGTAAATACAGAGTTAAAATTAGGGGTACATTATATTAAAATGTTTTGAGGCCTTCTTTACAAAGGATGTTAGTTGAGGCTAAAGTAAATAAGTCATCATTTTATTTTATTATTTTTGATACCGTTTGAGTATCGGGTTTTTCTGTCTCATATTCGAAATAGAGCTAACGCCTTAATACGACTTTAAATTACCATAATCACAATCTAAAAAAGCTACTTCAGCTTGTCTTCAGCTAGCCCCACATTGCTTGAAAAAGGGATGGTCGATGGAGACAAAAGGTTTTTGAATGACGATCGCATTTACAGAAGACGCATTTCACAAGGATTAATGATCCAGGGAAGGCTACGGGAATCTCCTGGATACAAGAGTTAAGAACTGGTCAAGATTGTAGCGCTTAAAGAGGCCTATGTTCAACAGTCGATTTCTTCTTTTGGCTGTAATACTGATGATGAGTTCTGAATGTGAGTCATTCTATTCAGATGAGGAGTTGGGGCATCATTATAAAATCTTCTTCCGCTCTAGTTGAAGTGAGAGGGAGTGTTAGACTTTTACTGAAGCCCACCCATATTCCTTCTGTTGTCCTTTACGTTCTAGGACCGCGGAGACTCTTTAGAACCATCCCGCTGCCCTGTTAGACCTACATCGGCCTCAGTGAGTCCTGTCACTCAAGTTGACATCTCTTTGAGATCATGCTTGTACATAAATCAGCAAAATTTAGGAGTAGATGCTTTAGTGGTGTGTGTGCAACTTCATTGAAAAAGGAGGATCCTCCAACCAGACGCATGTTATGTCTGGTCTCAACAACTGCCGGATAGTTGATTTTGCGTTGTTGTATGTTTTGATCTCGAGGAGAAACACCGCGATGAAACCCAATTGTGTATTGGGCTCGCCTATGTTCCAACTGTACTATTTTACTGTCTCATATAACTGCGTCAACAATAAAGAATAAGAATACAAGTTTTTGTTATTTTTAGTTCTAAAGATAAACCAAAAAAATACAAATAAATTTATTTAGAACGCGGAATTGCTTTGATACACACTTAATAAAAACTTAAACTTTTTACTCAGACCAACAAATCAATGTATGTTTTCCGTTCAATACTCAATACTTTATCGCAATCCATATGTATACATAGATGGTGTTGAAAATTCTCATGTGACGACATAAATGTCGCTATAATACTATGACACCTCTCACCACCTCTCCTTCACCCTTCGAAGAGTAGAGGAGTTTGATCAGCTCTTAGTTCTTCAAACGGAATGCTGATTAAACTACAAATTGTACTTACTTCAGCTTCCTTGAGATTTCAAAGAATTTAAACTGAGAGAGCGTTTGCGTCAGATCTTTAGATCACTGGGCTATAAGTAGCTGGGTTTAGTCCTCTGGTGGCCTTGAGGACTCTTGTCATATTGACGTTCAATTTATGTTCAAAAGGTCCGGATTACATGTCATTGTGATATTTTCAGTTAAGTTATTGAGAGAGGTAAATATTTAATTCCTCGTTATTTCCGTTTCTATTTACCTTTACGATAAAGGTAATTTGTTAGAACTTCGACAAAAGATAAGCATATCCATACAGTGTTGGAATACCAGTCTTTGGAGCTCATACCAGTTGACAGCAATGTGCAGGGGTTTTTGAAGACATATTTATTGTTTAAATTAGAAAAAAATTGTTAGTGTTATTGTAATTTTTGTATTTTTAGAGCAATTAAATCGCTCAAAAATACAAGACGTTATGCTTATTAATTTGTAATTGACTATTTATTTGCCAATTCACTTATTTATATGCTTTTTGATACCAATTTAGTACCAAACCGTATATTTAATGTATTGTAACTTCCAAAAACAATGATTTTGCCGTAAGGCAGAATGTAGCGGAAATATCCAATTCTGTACCATCATAAAATTGTACCTACATTGCTTGCAAATAAATGATTAATAAATAAAAATTATTGATATTTTAAATAATATATATACACAAGAATAAAAAAAATTACATTGTAAATTTTTGGACTACTATAAACAGGGACACTATAATATATAACAATTATGCAAAAAATATTTTTTAATAAAATTTATACTGACCAGCCCTAGACTGCAATCCTGCACCTACAATAACCAACTATTATTTATTTTACAATTGTTATATACAAATCACATAGTTATAAAAAGCTTAACTAAACACAATATATAGGGTGGCCCGTTTAAAATAATAATAATATGCTTTCGTAAAAAGAAATGTAATTTATATTTGTAACTAAACAAATAAAGAGAAAATATAAATATAATTTATTACAAGTTTCTACTCAAAAAAAGGATTAGTGAAATATTTATTAAAAAAATTGTTAGTTGCTTAAAACTATTGTGTATAGTGGTCTAATATTTCTTTTAGCTAGAGGAGGACATAATCTTTTATAAAAAATACTAGATAAGCAAAAATCTATAGTTAAGAAGTTGTGATTTTATTTCATGAAATCAAATAAATTGTAAAAAAAAGGTATATTTTTAAAAACATATGTCATCATTTCAGCCGAAAGACGTCCACTGCTGGACATAGGCCTCCCCCAAGCGTCGCCACAATGACCGATCCTGTGCTTCTCGCATCCACCGCACTCCCGCGACCCTCACCAGGTCGTCGGTCCACCTTGTAGGAGGCCTTCCAACGCTGCGTCTTCCGGTGCGCGGTCGCCACTCTAGAACCTTTCGGCCCCATCGGCCATCCGTTCTACGAGCAATGTGCCCTGCCCACTGCCACTTAAGTTTGGCGATTCTTCGGGCTATGTCGGCGACCTTGGTTCTCCTGCGGATATCTTCATTCTTTATGCGATCACGCAAGGAAACTCCGAGCATAGCCCTTTCCATTGCTCTTTGGGTGACTGTAAGCCTTCTGATGAGGCCCATTGTAAGCGACCATGTTTCAGAGCCATATGTCATCACTGGCAACACGCACTGGTCATAGACTTTCGTCTTGAGACATTGTGGTATGTTGGACGAGAAGATACCGCGCAGCTTTCCGAACGCTGCCCAGCCGAGTCGGATTCGACGATTGACCTCTTTCTCAAAGTTAGACCTACCCAACTGGATTGTCTGTCCCAGGTAAACGTAATCGTCTATAACTTCGAGTGCAGAGTCTCCGATCTTGATCGGAGTGGGTGCTACATGGTTATTTACCATGACTTTGGTTTTATCCATGTTCATTTTAAGACCCACTCTTTTGGAAGCTCTACTAAGGTCATCGAGCATTGTACTGAGCTCCTCCGTAGTTTCAGCCATGACTACTATATCATCGGCAAACCGAAGGTGAGTGATGTACTCGCCATTGACATTAATGCCTAGTCCACTCCAGTCCAGAATCTTGAAGACATCCTCCATTGCAGCCGTGAACAGTTTCGGAGAGATGACATCTCCCTGCCTCACGCCCCGCTGCAGAAGGATAGGTTTCGAGGTCTGGTCCTGAAGTCGGACTGACATTGTGGCGTTTTCGTACAAACACTTCAGCACTTCGATGTACCGATAGTCAATCTGGCACCGTTGGAGAGACTGCAGTACAGCCCAAGTCTCGATCGAATCAAAGGCTTTTTCGTAGTCCACGAACGCTAAGCATAGAGGCAAGTTATACTCCTCTGTCTTCTGTATAACCTGCCGGAGCGTATGTATGTGGTCTACGGTGCTGAAACCTTTTCGGAAACCGGCTTGTTCGGGAGGCTGGAAGTCGTCGAACCTGCGCGCGAGACGATTCGTGATGACTCTGGAAAACAGCTTGTAGACATGGCTCAGAAGAGAGATGGGCCTGTAATTCTTAAGCAGGGCATTGTCGCCCTTCTTAAAGAAAAGTACCACCACACCTCTGCTCCATGCCTGTGGCGTCTTTCCCTCAAGTATGACGGAATCGAACAACCTCTGAAGGGCCCTTAGGACCGGTTTTCCACCCGCCTTCAGGAGTTCGGCTGTAATTCCGTCGTCACCCGACGCCTTGTTGTTTTTAAGCTGCTTCAGAGCCACCCTAATCTCGTACAGGCTGACGTCCGGGATATCTTCGGTATAGTGCCGGGTTAATCTAGCTCTTGGGTCGTTTGCTAGATTCGTTGTGGGTTTTGTGATAGATGTGTACAGCTGTCCATAGAATGCCTCGATCTCTCCCAGAAGCTCCGATTTGGCGGATATGACTCTGCCATCGTCGGTCTTCAGTTTCGTGAGCTGGCTCTGCCCTATAGACAGATCCCTTGCAAAAACCTTGGAGCCCTTGTTCCGCTCAATCGCATCCTTAATCCTTTCGGTATTAAAGAGGCGGAGATCGCGTTTTAAGGACTTTGAGATCCGTCTATTGAGCTGCCGGTAGATGCACGCATCGTCTGAAGACTGCAGAATCATCTCACGCCTCTCTTTCATGAGTTCGAGAGTTTGATCAGAGAGCCTTTTCTTCCTTGTACGACGAGTCTTAAAAAACTTAGACCCGACCGTATGGACAGTTTCCACGAACCCATCGTTGTATTCGTCCACAGAGCCACCTAGGCACTCGAAACGATTGTGAAGTTTGAGCTGAAAGCTCTCGGAGTTTTGAATCTGGATCTGTGCTGGACGGAGCGTAGACCTCATCAGTCGAGATCTTTCAAGCTTGATATTGATATTCAATGTGCCTCTTACCATGCGGTGATCACTTCCAGTTTTCACCGCGTTGATCACAGAGACACACATTGAATATTTGCTTCTTCGTCGACATGATGAAGTCAATCTCATTTCTGGTCGCACCATCAGGGCTTTGCCAGGTCCACTTCCTACGGTCACGTTTTTTGAAGAAGGAGTTCATCATATAGAGGCCCTCCCTCTCCATAAAACTAGCCAATAGGTGTCCCCGGCGGTTCCGATGTCCAAATCCAAATTGCCCCACTCGCAGCTCATCACCGTCTCGTTTACCCAGTTTCGCGTTAAAGTCCCCCATGACCACGGTGAAGTGAGTCGTAGAACCATGCATGGCTCTGGATATATCCTCATACATGGACTCTACTTCGTCGTCGGGGTGTGTCGAGGTCGGGGCGTAAACCTGTATGACCTTCAGCGAATATCTTGATGATATCCTGAGTATAAGATACGCTACCCTGGTCGACACACTCTCGATCCTCACCACATTGTTCACAAGGGACCTGTGGACGATAAACCCGACACCACCCTGGGATTGCTGGTCACCCTCCCGGAAATAAAGCAGGTTACCGGATTTGAGAATTATCGTGTCCTCCCCCTGTCTTCGGACTTCAGATAATCCCACAATACTCCATCGTAACCTGCTCAATTCTTCCTCAAGTTCGGTGATCTTCTCGTCGGACCGGAGTGTACGTGTGTTATATGTTGCCAGGTCCAGTCTTCGTTGTCTAAAGGGGTAGCCGGATCCCATCCGGAGATTCTTCGCACCCCTTGCCTTGCCGTAACCTTGACCGCTACCGGAGTCAAGGGTAGACGGGCTGCCGGGCACTAGGGGCCATTTTTTGGTTATGATGATATCATTGGGGGGATTTGCCATAATCGCCACGCTTGGCATGCGGGTTGGCGATCGCAGTTTAGTTGTTGGAATTCACAAAGAATGCTGCTGCCCATTCTCTGGTATGTCCCTTAGTCGCCTCTTACGACACCCACGGGAAGAAATGGGATGGTGTTATTCTTTACGTCCGAACACCATACGGAACAAACAAAAACATATGTATAAAATGCGAATAATGGCGAATTGCAAATTATTGGGTTGAATGAAAATCACATGACTGCACTACTTCTATACCAATTTTTATTTGATCCAGTTGAATAGTTTTAACACAAGAGTGGTCTTATGAACAGATTAGAGTTTATGAAATTCATGAGAAAAATCGCAACTTCTTCTGATTTTTGCAGAAATAATGTTTTCACTAAATGATTACCTACTTACTATGTCTTTTTACAAAAAAAAATAAATGGACCATTATCAATGAGCCACCCTATATATTATATTCAGTATTTTTTATGGTTACCATGTTACATTATATATTGTAGAGTAAGTATTAATTTTTCTCCCTCCTCCTCCTCCTCGAGTCGTATTCCTCATTACTGAGGGTCGTGAAGTTCCCGCTGGATTAGCTTCTTGCTAATGGTATTTCGCCATCTGTGACGGTTCTTAGCGTCATGAAGTGCGACGTGCAATTGTCCTGATCTGCCCATCTCTTTGGGCTGCGGCCTCTTGGTCGTTTGCCATCAACCATGCCAGTTACGATGAGCTGTTTAAGGTTGTGGCCATTTTTCCTGGCAATGTGGCCAAAAAACTCTAGTACTCTGCGCATACAGGTAGTCGACAGTCTGATCTTGATGTTCAGTTCACGTAAGACTGAGAGGTTTATACGGAAAGCAGTCCAGGGAATCCGAAGCGGTCGCGGTCCGCCTTCTTCAAAGTCCAAGTTAAATATTATTTTTTCTAATTTCTAATAAATGTGTCGAGGAGTTTAATTTCCCTTTCGACTGTCATATGAACACCAATGGTTCACTTTAGAAAAAACTTTTGCATTTATTTATTAAAATTTCATGCAACACAAAGGTACAAAAGCGAACTTAAATATGTCTTATTTAATTGAACTAAATAGTTAATTCCCTCAAAATTTTCATATGATTTTCTATTGAAAATATTTTTTACTTAGTGTACAATGATAGTCAAGTGTTCTTTTAAATATGTAAAAACTGTAAATATTAGGAATATATAGTCAAGGTTTTTATAAATATGTGAATAGGGAAAATAAAAAAAAAAAAGTTTTTACATACTTGTTATCTATACTAATATTATAAAGAGGTAAAGTTTTTTTGTTTTTATGTTTTTTTTTGTATTTAGGAGGTAGTCTCAGAAAGTACTGGTCCGATTGCGAAAATTTTTTAACGATAGAAATCTGCTTTATTCCTGCATGACATAGACTATATTTTACGTACGCGGGCGAAGCTGTGAGCAAAAGCTAGTCTTACATAAACACCCCAAGACTCCGTCATAAATTATCTTTTCCTTTGACAGTAGATACGGGTATTCAAAAGCCCTAAACTTTTGGGGTAGACAACCATCGCTGTAATTTGATGGTTGTCTGATGCAGGTAAATCTTCAAATGTACGTAGGGTCGAAGCCTACTGGGGCCACGGGTAGTGTGAAAGTGAAACCCGGAGCCCTGGGACGAAGGCAAAGAAGGAACAGGAGGGTGTTTTTGGACAGTAAAAGTCTGTCACTATTTCCCACTCCGCCTAAGAGCGAGATTTGTCATAAGATGATTTTCCTACCTAAGAAATAAATCGATAATGTATGTAGTTAATTGGATGAATTCGTTAAACAACTGCATGTATACATGTAATAACAAGTAATAAACGCACAACCTGAATGTAGTAAGTTCAGAATCGGCTTCCGAATCAATTTCAGCTATTTTGAAATAGGTACTTAAGATGCTCTTTTTTCACTCGCCCATGGTTTAAAAGCTTGTTACTTCATCTAACGCAATCCAACGTGATTTTTGGTGACTTGGTTTTTAAAAGATATTGTGCAAACCTTCTGGGTTGCACAATATCTGGCGGTCCTCGACACAGCTGAGAACGTAAGATAACACAGTTTTTTTTTTTATTTGACTTAAACCAGCGTTTTACTGCGATCCCACCTGATGGTAAGGCGCACTAGTTTATTAAGAGCCTATTCACTCTAGCCTTGAAGATACCTAAATTATAGTTAATAATATAATAATAATAATATAATACTCCACAACTATCACACAACGCCGTCTAGTCTCAAGCTAAGCAGAGCTTGTGTTATGAGTACTAGACAACTGATAAATAATAATAATAATAATAATAATAATAACATTTATTTATTTCTCTTCCACAAAGGTGCCTTACAAACTAACATTACATACGTAGATACAAGTATTCCTTTGTGGGAGTCTGGCATCTGCACTAGGAAATCCTGTCACACAGATTACCAGGCCCCCCCCACAGACTGTTTTTATTTTATTTTTTTATTATAAGGTCCTTTGGAAAAAAATAAAACTACTAAAATTAAATAAAAAGAGAAACAACAAAAGAAAACGTAGTTGTGTTTATTTGTGATGGTAGATTTGGTGTGGTGTCAAGGTAGTTGTGTTGTGTTGGTAGTTATGGTGTGGTGTGGATGTAGTTGTGTTTGTGGTGGTAGTAATTATGTGGTGTGGAGGTAGTTGTATTTTTGGTGGTAGTTATGGTGTGGTGTGGATAAACATTCGTATATATTTCTAAATCCATACATATTATAGATAAATTACACTCAGACACAGAACAAATGATCGTGCTCATCACACAAACCTTGTCCTGTGTGGGAATCGAACCCACGACCTCCGGCATAGCAGTCAGGGCCACTAACCACTAGACCAACAGGCCAGTCAAGCAGTCAAGTTGAACGGGAAGACCGCAGTAGTTCATGACACAAACACCAAATTTCACTTTAATTTCTAATTTTATTGAAAAGAAGCGACACGCATATAATAGTCATTAGCCGGACATGAAAAAAATGCGGGGCGAAATGTTATTCCATATTCGATTACGCGAGTCGCTCAGTACTTACCTTTCGCTCACACAAGGGCGATTCACGTGTGTAGGAAAGAGAGGAAAACAGGAAAGGTAACTACAGGCCGAAAGAATTAATTTATCGCCCATTGAATCAGCATAACCACATATTGTTGGTAGTGTTTTATCGATAGATAGTAGTAAATATTTAATTGATAATATTCGTAGAGCCGTTGGCTAACGTTAACATCACAAAAGCTTCGCACCAAGTTAATTCAGAATAGTTTGGAATAAACAAACTGGATAATGTGATACTAACGAATATTTAATGATCCCCAAGAGCCTAGACAGTGTCTGTTTCTACTAAATTGAATACTTAGAAAAGTCTACACAACAAAGATGGAGGATAATATTGATTCGCTGTACTGCCCCGTTAACCTCGGGTCGAGCAAAAAGTGCTTTTAGCTAATTTTTATTAAAAATTACTTAGTAGCAGCTCGGCGTTTGGAGGTCGGCGGTGTGATAACCCCGCGCCTCAAAAGATACGGTAGAGCATACGGTAGAGGTGTCCCGCCTGGGCAGAGCACCGCCTTGTTTTCGTGAGGGCGATCAGCGGCAGTGATCTCTCACGGCAGGCCTTGATACAGGTCATGGCCCCGAACGGCCCTATCGCCCCAGCCGCCTGGATGACGATCCCGATTTCCAGCCACCGTAGGCGCTGGCTTGCGGACGGGGAGCAATGGGTAGCCCGCCGTCGTAACCATCCGAACCGAGCCAAAGTTGTCGACGGCGCATAGAGTTCCACGCGCGCCTCAAGGAGATGTCAGAAAAACCGTAGAAGCCCAGCAGGGTCGAAGCCTACTGGGGCCATGGATGATGCGAAAAAGAACCCCGGGGCCATGGGTGATGCGATAGAGAACCCTGGGGCCATGGGTGATGCCAAAGAGAGGCCCGGGGACCTGGAACGAAGACAAAGAGGGAACAGGAGTGAGTTTTTAGTCAGTAAAAGTCTGACACTATGTCGCGCTACGCCCAAGAGTGGGGGATGGTATTGGATGATTTACACCACCGAAAAAAACAAAACCGGCGCCTCGAAAAACACGTAAAGCCATTGGTTCTGCGCCTGATTTCTCACCGATTGTGTCACACACAAGATAATATTTTTTTATTGCGTACCTACTTGGCCAATCTCCGTTGAGATTGGCCAACTCAATTCTAAATAACTGAAAAAAAAAAAAAAAAAACCTGCTCCATCCATACGACTCCTTTGAATGTATCTGGGAAATTAAAATGTTGGGTCATTTTAATTTACCCGATAAATTCCATTCTCTCCCGCAGAATATTAAAAAAAAAAACAGAACTCACATACACTGCAGCGCAATATTACAGGCCCAGCTAACGTCAGATTAACAGTTAACCCGTTCTCAACTGGAGTACGTTTAATAGGAGTGAAGTGCGAAATTAATTTAAAAAGAAAAATGTTGCCACAAATATGAGATGGTTCTCATTAAACCGAGCTCATATGTTACTTTAAAATTGCGTCGAAAATATTGCGGTTTTCATTTTGTGGTCATTTTACGTGGCTGCCAGTTTATTGTTTGGTTGTTCATGATATTGTGAATTTTGGGAGTTAAAATGGAAATATTAATATCGTGGTAGCATTAAGAATTTTAATAACAGCAACAGGCAGCTGTATTTTTATTTCCATAATAATGGAAATAAAAATACGTCTATAATACGTATTTTTATTTACGTATATAAATAAATTATAATACGTCTATAAATAAATTACTACAATTTCATGACCAATTAAATTAATAATATAATAACAACTTTATTACGTTCTTAATAGTGTGGTGTCCATAGATTTGTTAATACTGCAGTGTGTTAGACCTAATAAAGCATAAATAAGTGAAAAAAAATATAACATCAGTAACAAGGTGTTATATTTTATTTCCATTCCAATGATTTTCCGATAAACAGTCGCAAATAAAGTACTTTATTTTCACGGTCAATTATTAAAGTAATAATAATATAATATATAATAACAACTAACTTTATTTCAGACATCATAGTTTTTTTTTTTTTTTTAAGGTGGGAAATCATCCAAATGACTTCTCGCGCTCTGGGTGGAGCGCGAGGGCGTGTCAGACTTTTACTGACTAAAACCACACCTGTATCCTTCAATTACCCTTTGCGTACTAGGACTACGGGTTGCCCTTTCGGAAATTCTCCGCGGTCCTAGCTAGCGGGCATCGGCCCCACTGGGCCCCTACGGTTTGCTGACATCTCTTTGAAGAGCGCGAGGATCACTACGCGCTGTTAACGACTGGGCTCGGTGCGGTTAATTACCGAACAGCCGGACGGCGAGCTACCCAGTGCTTGACGTCCGCAAGCCCGCGTCTACCGTGGCTGGTAGTCGGGGTCGGAATTACGTCGGCTAGGGCGTGAGGACCTTCGTTCCCTCACGCGTGCAGCCTCCTCCTTCGCTAACATTACTGCTTCGCAGAAGGAGGCGACCGCCTGCCATTCCTCCTCGCTCCGGACCATAGCCTGAACCAAGGCCCGACGTGAAAGGTCGCTGCCGCCATCAGACATCATAGTTGTGTCCATAGTTTTGTTAGTACTGTAGAATGTTAGTCATAATAGTGCTTAAGTAATTATGTTAGTTTTGTTAATTTTTACTAATTTTTTTTTTCATATTTACGACTGCTACCACGTAATGTCTCTTTAAAGGACAGTCCAGTCTGTAATGTTAATAATTTTGATCATCAAAGCATCAAAATTCAATCAAAACTTTAAAATTAATTGCTTATAGACCCATGACATCAAAGTACAGTAATTAACACCAAATACGTATGTTAATTACGTGCATGGAAGAGCATTTCAGTAATTCATAATATTTTCATAATTAATTTTAGCAGTATTGGGCGTACAAAGACTAATAATTAATTATGTAATTTGAAGCCAATTCCAATCATGAAGTGAACCGGATGTATGATATTTTGATTTTGAATGTTTTTAATTGATATTAATTAATAATAAAATAGCAAGACATTTAAAGACTCTATTTTATTAAACTTAACTTATTAAACTTCCGTTTATGTCACAAAAACGTATATTTCGATATTCTCAAGGGAATCACAATTCATAGGGTACTTTCCGCTGACCTAGAATCCTGAAATTTGACATGAAGGAAGGTCTCATAGCATAAGTACAGGAAAAAAACTGAAAACTAAATTTTTAGTTACGAAACAAAAATTTTTATTTTTTTTTGCCATTCGGAAAAATCTTCGTTACTCGTGGGAATTGAACTGTTTTCAGAGGTAAGTTCGAGAGTCTGACTCGCACTTGCCCATTTTTATAATTTAAGTTTACTCAAAAGTATGTTACGGTTTTATGCGTCGTTTTCTCAACTAGCTTAGTATTGGCATCCGGTCTTACAAGAAGAGGCTGAATGTGTTTTACATAGAGCGATCGCCTCCACAACCCGGTTTGCTGGGCAACATGAAACTCCTTGGATAGCCTAATGGATAGACTTTCTGGCGTCTGACCACATGTAACGCATATACCTCGTACATTGATGGACTGGAACAATTTGCCTGCTGCGGCCTTCCCGTCCGACTCTTAACAAACTAGTGCGCCTCACCATCAACGATCGCATCATTGTTTGCCATCAGGTGGGATCGCAGTCAAGCACTGGTTTATAACAATAAAAAAAAAACAACTGCCAAAGATCTACAAACTTCAATCAGGACCAACAGTTATATGTGCTTTCCGAGGCACAGGGTGTCAATAATATCCTAGATAAACTTAGAAAAGTACATATGAGTTGAAAAATTCACATTGGTACTTGCCCGATTTCGAACCCGCAACTCTACACTACCCTAGGAATTATATACATTACCAGTAGGTAAAAAATGTAACGAACAATAATATTCATAATATTTCATACATTGCCTAGACGCCCCAGATATTCTATACATTACCTAGGTATTGTATAATTTGTAGCTAGGTGTTGAATACCTGAATTATACAGATTATCGGTAACATATGAACCAAAACCTTGATACTTACCTATATTTAAATGATAGATTTTTACTATCAACATTATTATTCAACATCTAATTTCTTTTGAGCAATAAACTTTAACCACAATATTCGCTACTGAAATTGCAGTCTCTTAGACTACCATTGTTTTAAACCATAATAAAAACAATATTAGATCGTAAAAAATACTTCTGATCATAAATCTGCGCAGTCCGTTTCAATAAACACACAACATCATAAAAACGGCTAATTTCGTCCAGACCAAAAGCCGACCACATTATTTTGCAACGAAGTGTAATTTTAAAATTTTATGTTTTTTTTTTAATTGATACAAACTAAAGCGGTGCGATCCCACCTGATGGTAAGCAAATGCAATCGTTGATGGTGAAGCGATGAACTAGTTTATTAAGAGCCTATTCACTCTAGCCTTGAAGACACCTAAATTATAATCGGACGGGAAGACCGCAGCAAATTGTTCCAGTCCAGTTCGATGTACGCGGTATAAACGACGTAAGGGTTTCAACAACGTAAGGGTATCCACCCTTTTATCCACTCGTCGTACGTCGGGTTGTCCGAAAATGTACACAGTAACCAATGCTTTTATCGTGGAAAAGTAATTGAAATCAATAATGAAGTTGTATGTCAACGGGATTTTCAGTGACCACAGTGAGCCTTTCATTATGTTTACGGTTTTGTGGTAAATTTTCATGAGGGCTGGCCTTTAGGATCGTACTGTTTACACAAAGAATAATTAATGAAAATTATTTCGTTTATTTATTGTTTTAAACAGAGATTAAACAAGCATGATATACGTAATATTCAGACCGTATCTAAATTCAGCTTTTCCTTTTATTTACTTACGGCCAGTATGTAAATAATGTTGGTCTAGTAGTCAGTGAACCTGACTGCTATGCCGGAGGACATGGGTTCGATTCCCACCCAAGAGTCATGTTTATTTATTTAACAATTTATGTACACACAATAATAAATAGAAGAAAAGAAGAAGGAAACAGAAGAATAGTACATAGGTGATGCTTATTTCTAAAGAAATCTCTTCCAGCATACCTGCGAAAGGAGAGTTGGAGAAAATAGAGATGTAGACACTGTGTGTAGAATTAAAAGGAAATTTTGTTAGTGTGATGAGCACGATCATAATTTTGTTCTGAGTTTGGGTGTAATTTATGTATATATTTAGAAATATATAAGTATATTTATCAGTTGTCTAGTACCCATAGCACAAGCTCTGCTTAGTTTAGGACTAAAAGAAAGAAAAGAAAAACATTTTATTTGGAGGAACAAGGCGCAAATTTAGAACTAAACAAATTAAAAGTATATTAAGTGAAAGAAATATGCGCCAATTCCGCACAAAACGGCCGAACGCTCAGCATAATGCCGTGACCACACGCAAAATGCGATGAGTCTACGGCGCTGGTTTTCAGCGTGGGCCGGTAACGGTATCGACATAAAGACGTCGGCACGGTATTGTGTGCTTATAGATTTGAATAAAATAGATAAATATAAATCAATTAATAAATAAAGTGACTAGATGGCGTTGTGTGAAAGTTGTGGAATATTATAATTACATGATCGATAATATAAACTTTAAAAAACCATTTTCGCTGCTAGCCACTCCTTTCATTCACTCAATACAAGACAAAAACCACGCATCAAAATCATTCACCAGTCATTCACTCACACTACCCGAAGTAATGTAACAAAACATTTTATGCTATAATTTCGGCGCGCCGCTGTCGGCAAATGTAATCTTGTATCTAATAACGTAATATAAATATTTACCTCCTAGCTTTACACTAGCGGGGAACGGGAACTATGCAAATCTTTTCCTTTACTGAGTTTTGATACATGCAAAATAATAATAGTACATTTTGATACAAGTGGAGATATTTGTCATTGAGGCTGAGGTGACATTCGCCCAAGCCGTAGGTGAGGGTTTTATGGAGTCGATTGCTGCAATGATAAATCACGTGTATCAAATGACGTCTTTCTTCACTTAGGATGAAATAACGTTTACGTTGTCGTGTGACTCGTGGTGTTCACTTTGCGCCCAGCTTGATACGATAAATATAATAATTTGTGTGGCGGGGTGCGTACCAATGGTTTTCCACATAAGTGCAGAAACAGTACATCGTGGGGGCGATCAGCGGCGGCGATCTCTCGCGCCGGGCCTTGGTACAAGCCGAAGAGAAGTGGCAGGCGGTCACATCCTTCTGCGAAGCGGTAATGCTAGCAAAGGAGTCGGCCGATCGCGTGAGGCAACGGTCCTCACGCCCCAACCGCCGGACCGAGCCCAAGTCGTCGACGGCGCGTACTGTCCCACACGTGCCTCAGGGAGATGTCAGCAAATCGTTGCGGCCTACCAGGGTCGAAGCCTACTGGGGCCATGAGTAGTGTGAAAGTGAAAACCCTGGGGCGAAGGGAACGAAAGAACAGGAGTGGGTTTTAGTCAGTAAAAGTCTGACACTATTTCGTGCTCCGTCCAAGAGTGGGATTTGTATTTGTCATAAGATGATTTACCCACCTAAAAAAAAACATTGCATGCCTAAAAGCTGTTATTAGAGCGGGTTTCCTATAAAAAAACAAAAACTTTATACCACACTAGCTTTTGCTCGTGGCTTCACCCACGTTCATAAAATATAGCCTATGTACTATGTAAATATACTCCACATATCTACCTCAACCTCCTAATTTCCATTACATACACGATCAGAAATCGGGGCTATACGAATATCCCCGATTTCTGATTTAAGCATTTGAAATTGAGTAATTCTCGAACTCTACTTCAGCCTAAAAACCTGTCAAAATTTGACATTCCTAAGGTCATCCTAAGGTTGTCTGTAAAAAATCGCTTTTAGCGATAAGACCGCCCATTGTGACACTATATTAATATTAAGTTCCTAATGTAATTTGTATTTTTAGTGTACAATAAAGAATATATCTATCTATCATTTATGTACTGCTTGAGACATCTTAAATTTAATATACTATTACAAAAATCCGCCTATTATCTTTTTTCAACTGGCTTTTTCACAGCTTAACATTCTAATCAATACAATATTTCATATCTTATCACAGATTTATAGATTAAACCCTTTAAATGAAAGAGCATACATAGGTCAAAAGTTGTTCCAGTGACCTGTCGCCATTTCATCCATCCTGAATTATTATCTCTACTTCATCATCCCCTTAGACAAGCGCCCCGAGGCACCAGTTGTATTGGGTTATTATAGATGCCGATCTCAAAATTAAAAAAAAAGTAAATTAATTATAATTATGTAGTCAGTTTTAGGAAGGACTGGATACTGCAAACAGTTAAATAAAAAATAAAAAAAGAACCCTAGCAAAAATAAGTATTTTCTAGAAAATTGGTTTACTTTGGAAAACATTTGCAGGATGACACAAAGTTGTGTAACAAGACTTGTCTATGTGAGGGTAGATTTATATTTGTAACACTATAGTGAACAGTCCATGGATAAGTCTTGTTATAGTCGAGTTTCGTTTGTGTCATTTGTGTCATTTTCAAATCATTAGATGTCACTGTCAAGTTGTCAAATCATTCGATTCTGAATTGAATTGTGAGTTAACAAGTTGCCGGCATGAGGCAGTCTTGAACGAGGCACCGGATTGATAAGTTTAAGGTTAGTAAAACAGTGTGTTAACATGTACTGAAGCGTGTTTGATATTTATAATAAATATTGTTATTGCGTTGATTTATCAATTGTTTTAATTCTATGATTCCCTTCTGAGGTAAATTACAGTTGTTTGCACAAGAAGCAGCCTAAAATATGAAAACCTAACCTCTGTTCCGAGCTAAAATAAGGTAATATAAGCCTCCCAAATACTAAAGGTCAGATAAAAATTGACACATTTCTAAAAGAATTTGCGTAACAATTTATATTTTTGGTCCCTCATAATAGAAAATGATTCTCGTATATCTTGAAATTGTTATCACCCCAAAAAAACGGTGCAAAACAAAAAATGGCTCTAAAAATCTGACCTTACATTTTCAAATTAGCCTTTCTTTATTCTTTGGTTTCACTCGGTTTATACATTTAGCTAATTTGGATGGAATTTACATATTGACATTGAAATATGGATGCAATAAAGAATTGAGTATTGAGTATTGATATAACAAATTCTGAAAAAACATACTGTATTCGGCAGCAAATGTCCGGAGTCAGCAGTTTTCTCGGCAGGTTGTGCGAAAGAGAACCCCCGGGGCCCTGGAACGAAGGCAAAGAAGGATCAAGAGTGGGGTTTAGTCAGTAAAAGTCTGACACGCCCTCGCGCTCCGCACAAGGGCCCGATTGAGACGCGAGCCAAGAGGATCATCGGTGATGATGCACTTGTCGAATCAAAACTCCAAAGCTTTGAGCATCGACGACGAGCTGCTAGTCTGTCGGTTTTCTTTCGATTACACTTCGGGGAGTGTGCGTTGGAATTGCACAATTTAATTCCACCAAGTCTTTTCCATCATCGGACCACTAGACGTACGGCGTTGCGCCACCGGTACACGGTGGACATCCCACCCATGCGTACAAAGCGTTTTGGGAACACATAATGCGTACAGCTAAGGAATGGAATTCCCTGCTGGAGTCTGTGTTCCCTGATAGCTACAACCTAGGGGTCTTTAAGTCAAGAGTGAATAGGTTACTTCTAGGCAAGCGTGCTCCATCGTCGGCCACATCATCGCTTACCACCAGGTGAGACAGTGGTCAAACGCGAGCCTATCAACAATAAAAAAAATATCTCATTATATGATTTCCCACTTAATAAAAAGCTTAATTTTATCGAATGATTTAAAAAAAAAATGCCATTTTCAGTAGTGACGACATTGTACTGAAATCTAGAACCTCAATTACTCTTAACAGCGACATCAGCAAAGGGCCTTTAACTTCGTATATAACAATAGCTTTTAAGGGGGCTACTGTCGATAAAAATTAAAAGGTAGTATAAGTTTTTATTGTATAATAAGGACACCTTAAAATTACAATGGGCTCGTTACCTAATATTGGTATTCTGAGGGAGTCTGATAAGGTTGCTGTATTACGGTAGTAATGTCTTGTTATGTTATTTTTATTGTTTTGGGCTCGACGGGCATACAATTACCGCCTTTATTGCTACGGTAGTTACCTCACAAGTAGTCGGTAGGTAACTTTACTTTTGGAAAAAGGGAGTTTGATAATGATTATGAAGAACTTTGTTCCTGACTGAATTTTAGCTATGGCAACTAATATTGATCATCAAAAGGCTGCTCTCCGCTAAGACGCAGGTTTGGTAAACTGACCATCCGAAAATGCCGGAGAGAGATCAGACGCAAAATCGAAGATAAGTCTTTGGTTTTTTATACCTCTAGGCTGTAAATAGTGCACAATGAACTATCAGCGTATAGTTTCTCCTTCTCTGTCAAATCCATCGAAAGGTTGTCTGTAGAAAATCACTTTTAGCGGTAAGACCACCCTAATAATATTAAGTTCCTATAGTTAATAAAGTAATAGTACCTGTTTCTTTTACATAAAATAAATAAAGAGTATAATATCTAGGTATCTATCTAAGGTCTGATCTGACACTCAGAAATTGCTAATGCAAGACCATCGAACTCACTCTTAGTACCTGCATTTTTGAGAGCAAGGCACTCGTGAGAAGCTTCTCCGAAATCCGTGCCTTAAAATGAATAGCTCAGAAATGTAATTTTTATTTTATTTTTTGGGAAAGAAAACTAAAAGACCGTACATTTTAAATTTCACACAAAATATTTTAGTAACCCGTAACAAAATCACTGACGGTTCATGAGAACCTCGTAACAATTTGCAAATGTCTTTATAAAAAGCTAGTACATTTGACGTTGTGACAATAACTTGAATTTCACGTCTTTAGTTAAGCTGTGTATAAAAAAAAGTGACTACGTAGCTTTATTTCCGCCTTACAAATTTACTCCTTTCGCATTTATAAGTTTTCTCTTTCAGACGACGGTATTTTGAAAATAAATAAAGAATTTAAAAAATGGTAGGTAACCAAAGGTATACAATTATAAACGGTATAGTATACACCCACTCTTTCCACATTTGCCGTAAACACAATTTTACGGCTTATTGCTCCACAATCACGCTTGCCTTTGTCTCAGATTGTACCGATTACCATAAAGGAGCAAAAGATGTGACAATTCTCATAGGGGCGAAATTATCATTATTTATGATGATTATGAGTATGACGCCCTTTGGATTATTTCCAGATTATTTCGCTAAGGAATATGTGTCTAAGGAATTTTAGTTTATATATGAAACCATCTTTGGTGTGTTGTAAAACATTAATAAGATTTATAATGAAAAAGAAAAAAAAATAAAAAATTGCTCGTGGCTAAGTAATAGTAGTCACATGGTTAAGGTTTAGGTTAAACAATGTTTACCAAGTTAAGTTCATGGATGGGTGATCATCCATTGAAATTCGGACACCTGTCTTGTCAAGAGTTCAATCCGAATTTTTTGATGACTGATGTTAAAATGTATGCTGGCGCACGTGGAACACAATGCGCCATTATTATTTATTACATACTTCATGCACATAAAGGTACAGAGGCGGACTTAATGCTTTAGGCATTTTCCACCAGTCAACCTTTCGCCATCAATGCAGGGTTCTTGATTTTACTGGACAGCTGGAGGCTGGACGACAAGAGCACCCTTAAGGAAGCGTTATACTTTTTATCAGTAAGTATCGCAAGTAGGATTGTGTAATGGTCTTTAATTCGTATGTGGTAGCATAAGTACTGCTACATCATTCCCTACCGAAGACTGGAGGATATATCTTGTGATCAGGCCAGTGGAAGATAGTATCCGGTGAGTTGGAACCGGAACTCGCATAGTTTCTGGTGAATTAAAACTGTCTACGTTATGCTCTAGTAAGTCGGGATGGTGCTGATTCAGAGTGTCGGGATGATACTGCAGGCTCTGAGTATGAGTTACGAACGTGTTTCCAAGTAGATTAAAATTAGATTTCAATTCGTAAAGTACTACATATGTTGTCGGAAAATTTGCCGATAGATTTAGGCAAATTGGGTACCATTAGATTTGGCTTACCGCAATGTCAGTGGCTCCGGAATTCTATAAAATATAGTTCGGTAGGTTTGTAAAATTTTGGACAAAGTTTATTTTAAAATTCTGTGTCCGTTTGTCGTTTGCGTAATAGTTTTCAGTTATGCTGCTGAATTCTGAAAAGCTCTTTCTAAGAGTATTTTGTTATTTTATATACGCTAGATTATTTTTCAACAGTACCAGAAAATTTTGAAAATTTCCCGTTTTGCATAAATGTTTTGGAAAGGGTTATGCTCGGAGTTTCCTTAGATGACAGAATCAGGAATAAAGATATCTGCAGGAGAACCAAGTTAACCGACATAGCACGAATAATCGCCAAGCTTAAGTGGCAGTGGTCAGAGCACATTACTCGCAGAACAGATGGCAGATGGCTAATGGGTCTGAAAGGTTTTGGAGTGCGTACGGGAAGATGCAGCGTTGAAAGGGCCCCCACAAGGTGGACCGATAACCGATGGATGTGAGGTGCACAGGACTGTTCATTTTGGCGGCACTTGCATCGGCAGCACGAAGCCTGCTGCAGCTACACGAATGGTTTTCTATGTAGTAGTATGTATTTTTGTGAAAACCATTCCGAACGCAGCTGCGGCCGCACGTGCTGCCGAGCTTCGGCTGCGAGTGCTGCCGGGATCTGCAGCCGTAGCCAATCACAGACCAGTAGCGCTGCGGCCGCAAGTCGATGCGCATGTAGTTACGTCACTCGAACCTGTTTAAATAAGTCCCGAAATAACCGCTACTCGGAGCCGATAGTGCTCATATTGGATTGAATCATAGATTTGCGACTGGCAGCACGTGCTGCCAGCCTCGGAATCACTCCCGGCCGTGGATGCAGGCAATGGCTGCATGTGCTACCGGCGGCTGGCTGCGGATGCAGACTGCGAATCAGTCTGCATCCGCAGCCTGCCACCGAGGTTAGAATGGCCCCTTTATTCATATCAGTCTGTAACAAGATCTTTTTAAAGCCTGAACCGACTGGTAAAACCTTATGAAAGTCATCATACTATTGCTATAAAGGCGAAAGTATTAATGTATGTACGTGAATAGTTATTAGTCCTTCACGTTTAAATGCATGAACGTATTTGTAAAATTGTGTATCATTTTGGTTTGGATGAAAAGTTGACACACGGGTAAGACCATCCAACCAATTAACATCATACATTTATCCTTCTTTTTTTGCTGATGTTGATTTATATGTAACTGATTCACTAACACATTCGTACTAGTAATTAAAAATATGCAAAACTTTTGATAAAACTTTCTGTTTAATTCTCTAGATGTTTTCATCTACAAACTTTCGTTTCGAACGAAACTTCGCTTCGAACGTTTCGTTTCTTGGAAATCTCAACATCAATTTCGGCATCTCAAAACAATTTACACTACGTTTCACACTCTGCATTCATTCACCATCTTGACTTAGAAAAAAGTACACTTAATATAAAAATACACTTGAATGAAACAAATAAACAGCTAGTTAAAACGTAGCCAACATTATTTTCATTCCAAAACATTATCCAGAAATCGGGTAATTCAAGTAAAACTAACAGCAAAGCATTAAGGAAGTATTTTAGTATTCCGTAGACTAATAAAAAAGCAGCGGTATTATTGGAAAAACTGGGCAAGTGCGAGTCGGACTCGCGCCCTGAGGATTCCGTACAAACTGACCTATGTAAACAGTTCAATTACGCGAATGGAGTTTTGAAGATTTTTCCGAATCACATTTTATTTGTAACAAATTTACTATTTTCAGATTTATTCCTATACATGTGCTATAAGAACTTGTTGTATGCAAAATTTCAGGATTCTCGGTCAACGGGAAGTACCCTATGAATTTTGATTTCCTCGAGAGTGTCGAAATATACGTCTTTTGAGATATAAACGGCTGTAACTTTTTTTTCGTTAACTTAGAAATTTGATTTTTTCACAGCTTCAAGAGACCGCAGACTTGAGTATATGGTTTTAAATTCAACTCGATATCTCCTCCCGAGATAAAGGGTCCTGACAGACAGACAGACAAACGGACGGTGAACAAAGTGATCCTATAAGGGTTCCGTTTTTTACTTTTGAGGTACGGAACCCTAAAAAAATATCGTGACTCTGAAATTAAAAAGGCAACTGAAAGAACACAGGTTATTTTTAAGGTAAAAAAAACCTGTGTTCTTTCAAATAAAAATCATTATCATAAATTCTCCCGCTCTTGGGCGGAGCGCGAGCGTATATCAGACTTTTATTGACTAAAAACATACTTATATTCCTTACGTTCCAGGACCCCTGGTTCTCTTCCGGAAGTTGACTTGCCATGGTTGTCCATGGCCCCAGTAGCCCCGCCTCTTTGAGGTGAGCGTGTAAAACTACACGCCATCAACGATTTAGGCTTGGTCCGGATGGTTATCGGATGGCCGGACGGTGAGCTATCCATTGCTCGCCGTCCGCAAGCCCACGCCTAGGATGACTGGGGTGTGAAGATGTTCACGTGCGGCTGCCTTCTTTGCTAACATTACTGTTACGCAGAGGGATGCAGAACGAAATGAATACTGTTAGGTTTTAGTCAGTAAAAGTCTGACATTTCCTTTTGCTTTACTAGAGCGGGAGAAGTTATTTAATAATGTCCCAACTAAGAAAAAAAAAAAAAAAAAATTAATTTCGTCCTGTTCATCACCACATTCAAATTCACAAAATTAGGCGTATAATCAAGTAAAAATGCTCAACGCACAGAGTGTAGGCGTAGGATAACACTGAATTTCATAAGTCAAAAGATTATAATATTTTTCAAAGGGTATTTTCACGACATTTGGGTACTTTTTGCAGCATTTAAATATATCAATTTATTAATGAATTGTTGTTTGAAAAAGTCGATGCTTTGTTAGAAACCAATAATATGGTATCAGTGAAAAACCAAACCAAAGTTTTGTTTTTATTCACCCCTGTATTTCTAGTCGTTTGACATTATTATTTTGATCCTAGTTGACTTACTTTTTATTAACATTTGACTATATATAATATTATTTTAACTTTTATTACTATGACCTTTATTATGCTGACATTTTTAACGTAAATATATTCTTTTAAACATGCAACGGAATCCAACAAAATTGTAAAATTTGCATGCCAATATGATGGCCAAATATGGCGGACTCTTTTATAAAAAATACACCTATGTACTAGCTATACCCATGTTTGCAGAATAATAATAATAATAATTATTATTATTTTCTTTATTTATTTTTTATACATATTTTGTACATTTTTAAATATTTCTTAAAACACCATATAAAAAAAAAACATTTAAAAATATAAAAAATAGCAGTCCGCTGGTGTCGGGATAGGGTCCAAGCTACCGGTGGTTATTATTATTATTATTATATATTCACCCCATTTTAAGGTATTTAGTGAAATGTGCACTTTTCAAGCAAAGTTATTTTCATCATCATCATCATTTTAGCCGAAAGATGTCCACGTCGTCCACTGTTAGACAAGTAAATAAGGCCTCTCACAAGTGTTACCACAACGAACGGTCCTGTGCGTCTTGCATCCATCGGATTCCTGCAACCCTCACCATGTCATCATCGGTCCACCTTATGGGAGGCCTTCCAACGCTGCTTTTTCCGGTATCAATTTTTTTTTTTTTTCGGTTGGGAAAATCATCTCATGACATCCCCCCCTCTTGGGCGGAGCGCGAGATAGTGTCAGACTTTTACTGACTAAAAACCCACTCCTGTTCCTTCTGTGCCATTTGTTTTCCAGGGCCCCGGGGATCTCTTTCGCATCACCCATGGCCCCAGTAGGCTTCGACCCTGTTGGGACGTTTGCTGACATCTCCTTGAGGCGCGCGTGGAACACTACGCGCCGTCGACGATTTGGACTCGGTCCGGACGGTTGCCGGACGATCAGACGGCGACCCACCCATTGCTCGTCGTCCACAAGCCCGCGCCTACGGTGGCCGGAAATCGGGATCGGAATCCCGGCGGCGGTTGGGGCGTGAGGACCGTTGCCGTTGCCTCACGCGATCGGCCGCCGCCTTTGCTAGCATTACTGCTTCGCAGAAGGAGGCGACCGCCTACCACTCCTCCTCGCTCCGGACCATGGCCTGTACCAAGGCCCGGCGCGAGAGATCGCAGCCGCTGATCGGTATCAATTAGATTCTTTACGAAACACTAGATTATACAAACAATTTTTTTCAATAAAATTCATCTTCAACGGTCCGGACTAAGCATTTCGCCTCGTCGTTTATGCCGCTTACATCGAAGGACTGGAACGATTTGACTGTTGCGGTTTTCCCGTCCAACTATAATTTAGGTGTCTTCAAGGCTAGAGTGACTCTAGGCTAGGCTCTTAATAAACTAGTGCGCCTCACCAAGAATGATTCCATCACTGCTTACCATCAGGTGGGATCGCAGTCAAGCACTGGTTTATATCAATTTAATAAAAAAAAAAAACAGTACTAAGTATACGTAAATATGACCATGAAATGGTGGAACCCTAAATATACAAGTTTTAACACGCACTTGCCCAGTTCTTTTAAACATACTGGCCGCAAATAACTATAATTAATAAAACCACAAAAAACGACCGTGAACCGCGGTTTAGTGCTCAGTAAAGAAATAAAGAAAGAAAAATCTGAGCCATCTTTATTGCTAAGATTAACATTAAACACTATTGCATCGTAAAATATTTTAATGGATCGTGGTTCGGTTGGTGCGTTGTGAATTTGAGGTGTGCTGTGGTAGCCATTGTCTTGATGGATTGAGATTTCTATAGATATTTGTGCAAATAAAATAATTATAGTATACCTATTAAAGACACTCAGTTATTTTTAGATTTACGGTCCTTTTATTTCTATCACAATTTTGCGTATCAAATGATAAACATAATTTCTTGAAGATACTTCATCCTTCGGTAAATTACTTTCTTGTTATTAATTTGCATTATATATGTCATATGGCAATATTGTGCGTATGTGTTGTAGTTTTATTTTCCTCTTTGTATGTGTGTAATGGTGTTCAATAAATTTTAAAATAAATTTAATATACTTGTTGCTGTCAGCGACTTTGCACGTGTGAAAAGTAAAAGTAAAAAAATTATATATTAAAAGTTTAATTATTTTTTTCTTTACTTCGACTGCTAATTGGCAATCTGCATCGGGAGCAATAATCCAATGTGCTAGCTGAAATCTGTCTTTGATGTGGTGAGTAGATTTGTCCAGCGACGCATCTGTCAATTTTATGTTGCGAATCTTTCCGCTAGCTCTTGAACAGTGTCTTTTCAATTGAAAAAGTGAAACTCCCGAGCCCTAGCAGTTGTGAAGCTAGTTCGTTTCTTTGTTTACACAGAGGGTTTTGATAGCTTTTTCTATACGATAATCCTGTTGGTCTAGTGGTTAGTGGCCCTGACTGCTTTTTTTTTTTTTTTTGGTGGGAAAATCATCTTATGACATCCCCAGCTCTTGGGCGGGGCGGGAGATAGTGTCAGACTTTTACTGACTAAAAACCCACTCCTGTTCCTTCGTTGCCTTTCGTACCAGGGCCGAGTCTTCCTTTCAGAATCAGACCCTTGGCCCCAGTAGGCTTCGACCCTGCTGGGCCCCTACAGTTGCTGACATCTCCTTGAGTCGCGCGTGGAACAGCACGCGCCGTTGACGACTTGGGCTTGGTCCGGACGGTTACCGGACGGTCGGACGGCAAGCCACCCATTACTCGCCGTCCGCAAGCCCGCGCCTACGGTGGCCGGAAATCGGGATCGGAATCCCGGCGGCGGTTGGGGCGTGAGGACCGCTGCCTCACGCGATCGGCCGCCTCCTTTGCAAGCATTACTGCTTCGCAGAAGGAGGCGACCGCCTGCCACTCCTCCTCACCTCGGACCATGGCCTGTACCAAGGCCCGGCGCGAGAGATCGCCGCCGCCAATTACCCCCACGAGGACACGGCGTTGCTCTGCCCAAGCGGGGCACACCTCCACCGTATGCTCCAATCTGTCCTCCGGGCGGTCCACACAGTGGCGACACCCGGGCGTCGCTTCCGCACGAATCCGGTGCAGGAACTTCCCGAACTTACCGTGTCCGGTGAGAACCTGCGTCATGCGGAAGGTAATGACGCCGTGTTGCCTTTCCAGCCACTCCTCAAAGAAGGGACTTACCGCCATAATTACGGCGTGCCCAGCACTGGGTTGCGATAGTCGCTGTCGCCATTCCGCCATGAGATCCCGCCGGAACTCTTTCCGCCATGCCGTGCCGTGACTTGTCGCGGCAGCGGAGTTAGTGGCCCTGACTGCTAGACCCGAGGTCGTGGGTTCGATTCCCACCCAGGACAAATGTTTGTGTGATGAGCACGATCATTTGTTCTGTGTCTGGGTGTAATTTATTTATAATACGTATGTATTTAGAAATATATAAGTATGTTTATCAGTTGTCTAGTACTCATAACACAAGTTCTGCTTAGCTTGGGACTAGACGGCGCTGTGTGATAGTTGTGGAATATTATTATATTATATTATTATTATGTTCTACCCGAAAGACTTTAGTTATATGATGAAAATTTTCAGTCACTATAAAAAAGGGATGGGTCCTTGCTCAAGCCAGCCCGCGGCTTCGAGCCTGTAGTTTTAAATTCGACTATAAATACCACGAGTATACGTAATATAATATCCCCAGCGAAAGTCGTAGAGCATCGCAACTATGACTCCTCTTACAGCATCCTCCTCTGGCCTCGGATCGAACCCCCATAGGTGGTAGTTTTAGGATTTGTTTAAAAAATCCTGGCTGGAAGTTTTAAATTTATTAAGGCAAGACCTGCGAGAAGCCATACATAAATAGAAACGCATTTGTGAACAACGCTGTAAAGTATATACCGACCATTACTGAAAAACTTAAAGAAAAAAATAATAAATCTAATAAAGTAATTTCAATACGAAGGGTAGGTCCAAACAAAGCGTTTGACACGCAAAGAAAACTGGGTTACGTCCACACTTGATAAGCAAGCATGCGAGCATTTCAACAAGCAATCGGTTGGTATTCAGTAGAAGAATGCTGGTCCAGCTCCACTACCACCGGGGTGTACAAATTGATTAGTTTTGAAACTATTATTATTATTCTTTAATGTTTTTTTTTTTAATCTGTAAAATATTATTGTTGTTAATTATTATTGTATTTAGTATTGTATAATGTAGAAGCATTTGTTTTCAAAGTTTGTAAATGTGAGTACCATGGAGCTATTTTATGGTTTTTATTGGACTTGTTTGACATAAATGAGCATGGCAGTTGAGAGTTTGTCATGCTCACTCAAATGTCTCACTGATGGTGGCGCGTGTGTTGGATCATTCGGTTCCCTTTATAATGGTTGAGCTGAGTGGTGCTAATATTCGCGTCAGGTCCGTGAACGGGCGCTGTCAGTTGAGACTGGTCATCTCTTAGCTGCCAGTTGCTATTTTAATATCTATATTTAGTTTTTATTTTTACTTTATTGACATTGTTCTCACATGATAGCGACAAGAAACATGTAACAGAGATATTTGTAATTGCAAAACACGATTGAAAAGAGTGTCCATGGAGTTTCTTGCACATTCTTCTCCATAGAGATCTACGCTTTGGAATGTGCAATTAGCATCATTTTTTTCTGACAGACTGACTTCTTGACATTTCAAAAGTGCCTGTAAATGGTTTATTTGAAATAAATGCTTTGAATTTTGAATTTTGAAATGCTTCAGGGTGGTTTAAATTCCATACTATTAAGCCACGCATGTTACATGCGCCATGTGGAATTGTCACATATTTTTCCGCATGCTAGTCACAGGAATATTTTAGAGAAAAAATCTGGGCTACATAAGGTCAGCAAATGTTTACTATACATAGTGTAAGGGACAGGTCTCCGAAAAGTTAAAGGGCTTGCTTAGTAGACGGTATACTCGTAGAACAACCTTCCACAGGATTATATTTCAGGAAACGAAAAAAAAATTTAGCCTCTCCATACAAACAGTCCAATCAAGTTTATAATTTTGTATGGAGAGGCCGACTTTTTTTTCGTATAAGTCCAATCCATTGCCACTTCAGTTTCGCGATTCTTCGTGCTATATCGGCAACCTTAGTTCTCCTGCGGATATCTTCATTTCTGATTCGATCACGCAAGGAAACTCTGAATGATCGGAATCCGATGGATGCGAGACGCACAGGACCGTTCATTGTAGCGTCATTAGGGGGAGGCCTATGTCCAGCAGTGGACGTCTATCGGCTGAAATGATGATTATGATGTCCAATCCAGGCAAGCTTTCTTCTAGCCTCCAAGATTGGACTTTTCTACTTAATATCTGCAATCGATATGTCTTCCGTCACAAGACACTGGGTAAATACCCACGCATTGATCTCTTTCAAAATAATTACCAATTCGTCATCGTACAGTGCTAATGGCCTTGATGAAACTACTTTATTTGCTGTATAAACCCGCTTCACCTTCTTATCTACTTATTTATTTGTTTTACTTTATCAAAATTGCCTATCCGACAATTGCATTAGTTAAAGAAAATACACAAAATTCACCCACTAATCTCACAGATCCCTTGACATATAACTGACATGATTGTCTTCCATTATTTTTGCAAACACATCATACTCAGGGTTCGTGTCCAAAAGAGCATTGAGCGCAGACTTCACACGTTCAATGCTCTGATTCCATACTAAAAATCTTTGTTCCACCACTCTGTGATTACCCACCCGTCCGATATCCGTCCGGACCAAGCCCAAGTCGTCGACGCCGTGTACTGTTCCACGCGCGCCTCACGGAGATGTCAGCAAACCGTTGGGGCCCAGCAGGGTCGAAGCTTACTGGAGCCAAGGGTCTGCTTCTGAAAGGAAGACTCGGCCCTGGTACGAAAGGCAACGAAGGAACGGGAGTGGGTTTTTAGTCAGTAAAAGTCTGACACTATCTCCCGCGCTGCCCAATAGCGGGGGCTGTCATTAAATGATTTTCCCACCGAAAAAAAAAGCGTTGTTTTGTTGGATTCGTCTTTATCAATATCATTATTTATGTTGGTTATATACACGTTCACGTGTATTTTAGTATGTATTTATTTTTATTTATTTTTTCTCTCTGCGCTACCCTAAGGCTAACTGGTACAAAATGCCCAAAGCTATATGTTCGCCTTTGTACAGTATCTTTTACTTGTACAAAAACTTATAAGAAATAAATAATATCACGAATATTTAGACACGGAGGAAAACAAAAGAAATAAAATGGTCAACGAGGGAAAGAAAACATTATTACAGTATTCATAAAGAGAAGAACAATTTTAGTAGAACATATTATAGTAGATTCTGAATAAAAAGCTATCTACGACATTAGAAGAAATAATAGCCAAAAATATTAAGGTAGGAAAAAAAGTCGTAACAAAAAAGTAAAATAATAAATATCGAATGAGCGAGGAGATTGTCGCATGTCAAAGTAGTGTTTTCGTATGGCAAAATTGTCACAACAGTGAAAGGTCAGTACCCTCAGTCCGAAAATATTTGTTCTGTGTAACATACTCGTAGTTTTTGCTTGTCATGGTCGGTACATCAACCAGTCAGTAAAAATATTTTTCAAATATACCTAAACAGGTTGCAGTAGAGCAGTTACATAAAAAAAAAGTATTTTTTTAAAAGGCATTTTTTTTTTGTGAGAAAAAAAAATATTTTAAACTTTTTAGTTGCGGTACACTTATAACCAGAGTGCCTATTTCTCATGACAATTCTAATTAACGCAAACACTGCTAAAATACATTGTTTTATTATGAAGTCTCCGTGTCCACCTTTCTCCTTCCGGCTCCATCATCTCTTTTTTTTCGGTGGGAAAATCATTCCCACTCTTTTACTGACTAAAAACCCACTCCTGTTCCTTCGTTGCCTTTCATACCAGGGCAAAGTCTTCCTTTCAGAATCAGACTCTTGGCCCAATTAATTTAAAGGTGAGATAAAATAGTGCTTGAGTATAGTCTGATGTTAGTTTAGATATTTTTGGTAACTTAAGTAGATTTTCAGGCAATAATTTGACTAAATACAATATAGTGAAACATACAATTTTAGCAAAGACAATATTTTCTTTACTTAATAATGCTCCCAAACACTAAAAACAAAATAAACTAAACATAATAAATTCTGCGCCAACCAACGGCGTTGGTCCCCGTTGTTATTCATAGATCTTTGACAGTCGTTACAGGTAGTCAGATGCCAGAAAACCTGACCATCAGTCTAGCCAAGGAGTATCGTGTTGACAAGCAACTGGTTTATGAAGTTCTTTTCGAGGTAAGCGGAATAGAGAGTAAAGTCCCGCAAACCTCCGTTGAAAAGGACTACAACACCACCTACAACTACAACTATTATAAATAAACTACTTTTTTTCCGTACACTCTAAATAAGGTTCAGTTGAAAACCAGCGTCAGGCAACTACAATGAAGTTTTCTGGCATTTTTGCTGAACTGGACCTATTTGGTGCAGGCGCGAGACACACAGTCTTAGTTATTTAAAAAATAAGAAAATATCAAAGTATATAAAATAAAATATCAAAAATATCTTAAGTATTTACATGTTGTTTCTGCATTGTGTGTATCTGTGTACGTGTGCCAAATAAATATCTTTCTTTCTTTCTTTTTCTTTAAAAGGGAGGATCCTCCGGCCAGACGGGTGTTATGTCTGGTGGTCAACTGCCCGATAGATGATTTCGGGCGGTTCTATATGTTCCAATCGCGCGGTGAACATTAATTGCGCAATGCAGGTTCAGCCGCATCCGGCTTGACAAGGCGCCGACCCCAAACTAGTTGGAAAACGATAATTTGTAGAATATAATATTTTTTTAAAGTAACTAAAAATATTTTTTAGAAACCTACCTACCGATTTATTTTTAGACAGAGCAAAATCAACTGGGGTAGAGAAAAACTATCCAATAAACAAGGATAATCAAGCCAAAATCGCAGTTCGCGAGACAAAAACAAATCGATAGTAACAAATCGACTTCGCGTGACAGTCGAATATAAAACGACCCCGTCCCATGTGGTTAATATATTGTTTAGTTTTATGTGGGTAGTTGGGTACCAATATCACATAATACAAATCTATAGAGCGGACTATGTTATGCGAAAACGCGACGAGGGGTTTCGAATAGCATCTACTAAATGTAGATTAGGAGTTCGGAGTTAGTTGGACAAAATGTCAGCGTGCTTGCAAATGCTAAATCGTTTTCTAAAAGAACATTAAAAGTGGGTGTGGCGGTAGTACTTGTAATAGTGAACAAACTTTACTGTGTCATCATCATCATCATCATTATCTTCCTGCCCTTGTCCCGTGTTATTTGGGGTCGGTGCAACATGTTTTTTTCTTCCATTCTGCCCTGTCACTCGTCATGCTATCACTAACTTCCTTTTCTTTCATATCACTCTTCACACAATCTATCCATATTTTCTTTGGTCTCCCTCTCCATCCATCCACATGTAAACTCATAACTCTGTGAACTATCTTTTTGGAACTTATCTATTTTCGATTTTCCTGTAGTACACTATAATATAAAACAATAAAGGCATGCTGTGTTGCTATTTTCAACCTCGTTAGCATCTTGTATGTAGTATACGGACCGATTTTATGAATGCCATGAAGTTCAGTCATCAAAGCGCCATTAAATTACATCAAGTTTTTCTAATTCTGTAACTGTATGGTCAGAGACATAAACATGTGTGTACGTACTTAAGAGAATTCATGCGTAATTTTAATTTATCGTTGGAAACATTATAATATGTATGCAGCGCTATTTGGTTTTAGTTTTATTGATTTTAAGCTGAAAAAACATCATTTTCAAACCAATCATAAATGGTCATGTGAAGAGGAGAGATGAAACGCATGTTAGTAGGAGAGGGAGAGGGAGGCCAAAGAAAAGATGGATGGATTGTGTGAACAGTGATATGAAAGAAAAGGAAGTTAGTGATAGTATGACGGTTGACAGGATAGAATGGAAGAAAAAAACGTGTTGCGCCGACCTCAAATAAGACGGGATAAGGGCAGGAAAATGATGAAGGTGGAAAATTATCCAATGACTTCTGGCACTCTAAGGTGGTGTGTGAGGGCGTATCAGAGTTTTACTTGACCAAAACCTCACCTATGTTCCTTCTTCCTTTCTTCCCAAAGACGGTGAGATGAGCCGCTATGCCAAGTAGTTCAAGAGAATCTGTTGGCAACATCTGTGACTACTGCAGAGCGTGCACGCCTGCTAGCTGTGAGGGAGTGGGAGTCGGGTCTCTGGCTTCATGCATTACCGTCGTCGAACATAGGCACCTTGTTCGACGATACTACCTTCCGCCTCGCTGCTTCCCTTCGTCTTGGCGCTCCTTGTTGCTCTCCTCATCGCTGCCACTGTGGCGAAGTTGTCAACAGCCTCGGACATCACGGTCTGTCATGCAGCCGAAGTGCGGGCCGCATAGCGCGACACGCGAATATCAACGACATCATCCGACGTGCTCTTGTCACCGTCGGCGTTCCGGCCGTATTGGAACCTCATGGCCTGGCACGCGACGATGGCAAAAGACCGGACGGTATTGTCTTTATTTCCATGGAAGATGGGTAGGCCTTTAGTGTGGGACGCTACTTGTGTCGATACTCTTGCGCCATCTCATCTTCCTAGCTCGTCGTGCTGTGCCGGTGCTGCCGCAGCGGCTGCAGAGAACCTCAAGCGGCGGAAATATAATAACCTTGTTGGTAGTTATATTTTCGAGCCGTTTGGGGTTGAAACTCTCGGATCGTGGGGTCCGAGTGCTCACAAATTATTTAAAGAACTTTCAAAACGCCTTGTTGACACTTCGCGTGACCCAAGGGCTGGCTTTTACTTCGGACAAAGGATAAGCATTGCCATTCAGCGTGGCAATGCCGCCAGTCTTTTGGGTACATTACCAGTCGACAGCGATGTGGAGGAGTTTTTCGACGCCGTACTTTAGATTGCTTTTTTTTAGTACTTTAGGGCTTTTATTTTTATTTTGTAAGTTAGTTTTAATTTCGTTATTATTAGATTTAAATGTATATAAGATACTGTAACTTAAAATAATTCTTGTTCCTTCTTTAACTATGTATAATTTAGTAACTTTGTAACTATTTATTGGGTGATCATGGATTTTCTTGGAAATTCTTCTCCATAGTCATCTACGCCTCGGAACATGTAGTTTCACTGTCGTAGGGTTTCATACACGAATGGTAACAACGGGAACCTATTAATATACTTCCGCCCGTCCATCTGTCAGCGGGCTGTAAACATAAACTGTAAGAGGTGGAGAGTTGAAAATTTCACAGAATGTGTATTGTATTTCTATTGCAGTTATAACAAATAATAGCTTGGGACTAGACGGCGTTGTGTGATAGTTGTGGAATATTATATTATATTATATTATATTATATTATATTATATTATATTATATTATATTATATTATATTATATTATATTATATTATATTATATTATATTATATTATATTATATTATATTATATTATATTATATTATATTATATTATATTATATTATTATTATTATAATAATAAAATTAAAAATAAAAGTGTGTTGTGATACAAGCAACGTTTTTTTGTCAGCGTTTTCTACTCTATATTAAAGATGTAGTAGGTACCCCTTCTAGTACGAATCTGACTCGCACTTGGCCACTTTTTTTGTGAGTGACCATCCTAGACGATTTACCTGTAGTAGTACAAGTACCTGTGAATGGCAATGACATTAAAATACAAATAAATGCTTTGAGTTCGGTGGGTAAAATGTAACTCTAAAAATTTGCTGAGAATAAACTCACTTTCACTTTTTCCAACTATAATACTGGTTTGTTAATCTAATCAACCTAGTTGATTCAGAGAGCCATTTATTATGGCTAAAAACAGAAATTTCTCTTAAAATCAAATTAATTTGCATCTAGAAACTGAGTGATGTAATGCAATTGGATTAAATATTAAAATGACTAAACTGTTTTCATTTTAAATATAAAGTAATTGCTGTTATTCAAATTAAAAGTATCTACGAATTTTCTGACAAGTTCTTTTTTATAGAATTCTATCATTTAGAACGAGCTACGTCGATAAAGCTTACCTTTATTTGAAAAAAGAATTCAAGATAACTGTCAAATGTAAAAATAAACTCTCCATCATACATGACAAAGTACGTCGCCATCCGGCCGTCCGATAACCGCGCGGACCAAGCCCGAGTCATCAACAGCGCGTAGTGTTAAACGCTCGCCTCCAAGAAATGTTAGCAAAACCGTATTAGCCCAGTAGTGCTGGAGCCTACTAGATACATGGGTCTACTCTAAGAGACATATGAGTAGTTTTAGTCAGTAAAAGTCCAGCACCGCCCTAGAGCGAGGAGTAATTAGATGATTTCTCACTTTAAAAATAAAACAAAAAACATAGCAAAGTTCAAATTTCATACTTTCTGTGTATGAACTGTGAAGTACAAATCAAGTGTATTTGGGATGGGAATAAAAATTTATAACAAACTTCCAAATTGTATTAAAAATATCTCGTCCTTAAATACTTTCAAGTCGAGTCTTAAAGAGTTTCTTTTAGGTAAAGTTTACTATTCAATTAATGAATTTCTGAATGACCGAGCTATTGATGAAATATATTAATGTTATTAAAATATGCATCATGCTACTATTATGACTTATTATTGTGTAATTACAAATCTTGACTTTGAATCCAAAACAAATTTGACGATGTAGTAAAAAGTGAACAGTGACGTTTAATTTAATTGAAATGGACATGTAAATAATATCGTAACCAGGCATATATTGATTGAAATTAAAAATGACATAAATATCGTAACCAGTGTCATTGTGACTATTAACCTACTTAATTTTAATTGAAAATGACATTCTTATGAATACTTTCTGTATGTGTTTTTTTTTAATTATTGGTCACTTAAAAATTACTTAAACTAATCGAAGCTAAAATACCGAATTGTAATTAACTTGTTGCTACCAACGGTTTCACTCGCGTGATGGTAGATTGATTGATTTTTATTGAATGATTTAATTCAAATAAAACTAAAACTCTTGGGTCCGAGTGCTCATACGGTTTTTAAAGAATTATCCAAACGCTTAGTAGACACTTCGTGTGACCCAAGGGCTGGCTTTTACCTCGGACAGAGATTAAGCATTGCCATACAACGAGGCAGTGACGCCAGCCTTTTGGGTACACTTCCAGTTGACAGCAATGCGGAGGAGTTTTATGACGCCATATTTTAGCTGGTAGTTTTTGCCTTTAGTGTATATAGGGTGACTGGCAATTAGTGTCTGTAAATTAGAAATCGCGAAAAAAAATCAGCTGTTCAGCTGATATTTTTTTCGCGATTTCGGCTTTGCTCCCATAGTAACAGTTGTTGGTTATCATGAGCACAATCACGTGTTAAAGTATCGTACACTAATTACCAGTCACCCTATTTATATAGTTAAAATTAGGAATGATTCCACGTGTTTTAATTAAACTAAATTGAATTATTACCATTAAAAAAAAAGCAAATAAATGTTACGAATATGTTTGAGTTTATAAAACTTATGCCGCAGACTGTACCTAGTTGAGTTAACGTCCAAAATAAACTAATGAATCAAAGTTATCGGTTATAAAATTAGCTTGACGGTTCATATTTAGTAGGAACTGTTTAATTTTAACCATGCTTTGCATTCCTGCGCGTGGTCAATTGATTGATTTCGAATCAGGGTACGGAAATAAAATTAACTACATTTTTATTTGTGTCGTTAAGGTTTTTGTGGGGCCAATCTCGATGTTAGATTGTCTATAAAGTTAAATATAAAAAATATTGATGGATAAAAGAAAATAGAAAATAAGAATTAACTTTCAATTTTCATTTTCTAGAAAAATGTAGAAGAAGTGCCAATGGACACTAACATAAAATGGTGAAGGATGCTATGTTCCGGCCGCCTCACGATTCGGCCCGTAAATATATAGTACATTTTGATACAAGTGCAGAAAGTTTGTCATTGCAACCGAGACGAAATTCACATGAGTGTGTTATTAAGCCGAGGGCTGCAGTGACCAATTTCCTCGTGTATCAAACGACTTTTTTCAATACACTTACGAAGAAATTAATAAACAGGAGTTCCGGCGACTCGCGGGGTCGACGCGCGCCCAGCCTGGTTCGATAAATGCAATAACATTGTGGCGGGGCAGAGCATTCGCACTTTTCTGCACTAGTACGGAAAACAGTCTATTACGTGCTTAAAAGCGGTGAGATAAGAACGGGTTTTCGAGTAATTGTATTGAAAAAATATTATTGATAGGCCCGGCATGAACACTATCACACCTGATGGTAACCGACGATAGAGCACGCTTTCCCAGAAGTAACCTATTCACTCTTGACTTAAAGATTCCAAGGTTGTAGATATCAGGAAACAGACTCCGCCACGAAATTTCACTCCTTAGCTGTACGCTCAATGAATGTGTTCTCTTAGAGGAGAGAACGAATTTCCTTTGCATTTTTGTAAAGTTTATGTAGAATTGTTACTATTATGTTAAACAGTAAAGTTTATTCTCTGTCATACCTTATTTCTCTCCTGTTTATCCATTTCCGTAAACGGATATAGATAAACAGGAGAATAAAGCCAAAAATACGATAAAAGGAATGGAATTATATGAAAGAAACAAGAGTTTATGATAGCGTGATGATTGACAAAAGGAAATGGATAAAGATATCATCTTGTACGGACCTAAGGTAAAATAAGACAATGGACGGAAGATGATGAAGTATACATATGGTTAAATATCCACTGGTTAATAATGGAAAAGTAGGTAATAGAAAAAAGTTTTGCCTCAGGTTCGAAAAGTCTAGATAACATAAAAAATATGCATGCACAAGAACGAAGTAGAGCCTGCATATGTTTTAAAATAAAATTCAGTAAAGTAGCTTGTTGCCTTGCAAACCTGCAGAAATATTTAACCCAACAATGAATAAATTCAGTTGCTTTCCATTCCCTCCTAGTTTACATTTTTTCCTCCAAAAAAAACATTGAGATGCTTTTTTCTGCACGACTTTCCTCATCCCAGTTTTAAATTAGTACGAGTTTTAAAAAGTCTTCGAGGACTACCGTTACATACACAAACATTTGAATTTCGTTCCAAGTTTGAATATTCCAAACTTCATTTGTCGGGACTCGAAGCTTCGCGAAAAATGAACGTTACGAAATTGTGCCAATCAGGTTTGAGTTCTAAATTCAAAATAAAGCCATTTTGTGCCTATAGGTGTTTCGTTTTATGCTGAATTAAATTTTGTGATTTCTGCTGGCCTATAAGCCTAGATTACTTCTATGCAAGGGTGTTCCATAATGACCGTTGACAATAATATCGCTCACCATCAGATGTTATAGTGGTCAAACGCGAGCCTTTCAATTCATCTTCATCATCATCATCATTTCAGCCGAAAGACGTCCACTGTTGTACATAGGTCTCCCCCAAGCATCGCCACAACGACCGATCCTGTGCGTCTCGCATCCACCGCATTCCCGCGACTCTCACCAGGTCATCGGTCCACCTTGTGAGGCCTTACAACGCTGCGTTTTCCGGTGCGCGGTCGCCACTCTAGAACCTTTCGGCTCCTCGACCATCCATCCTACGAGCAATGTGCCCTGCCCACTGCCACTTCAGATTCTTGATTCTTCGAGCTATGTCGGCGACCTTGGTTCTCCTGCGGATATCTTCATTCCTGATGTGGTCACGCAAGGAAACTCCGAGCATAGCCATTTCCATTGCCTTTTGGGTAACTGTAAGCTTTCTGATGAGGCTCATTGTAAGCGACCGTGTTTCAGTGCCATATGTCATCACTGGCAACACGCACTGGTCAATCAAGCCTTTCAATTAGGTACCTAGGTATATAAAAATAATAATGAACCGACATCGATGACCAATGACCTGGTGAGGGTCGCGGGAATCCGATTGATGCGAGGCGCATAGGACCGTTCATTGTGGCGACACTTGGGAGAGGCACACGTCCAATAGTGGATGTCTTTCGGCTGAAATGATGATGATGAGTAATGAAAAATTTATTGTTTGGGGTTTTTGAGTAAAATCAATTACTGTTATAATATTACGATGATAAAAATACAGCAATATGTTTTAGTAACGTAGGATTGTTTGAAAGAGTGACCGTGACTCTAGAACGCAAAGAGCAAGTGAAGGAACACTGATGAGTTTTCGTCTGTAAAAGTCTGACAATCCCACTCGCTCCACCCAAATCGGGAGAAAATATTTGATGATTTCCCATCCATAAAAAATGCATTTTATAAAACCGAGTTCGGTATTTTATAAGTAGTAGACTACGGATTATAAATGTGTGCGCTATTTTTGACTATCCTAATAACAGTGGCCCTGACTGTTATGCCGGAGGTCGTGGGTTCGATTCCCACCCAGGACAAATGTTTGTGTAATGAACAGGATCATAATATGTTCTGTGTCTGGGTGCAATTTATCTATAATATGTATGTATTTAGAAATATATAAGTATGTTTATCAGTTGTCTAGTACTCATACCACAAGCTCTGCTTAGCTTGAAACTAGACGGAGTTGCGTAATAGTTGTGGAATATTATTATTACCAAAGGTAGAATAATTATAACCTAAATAATTTACTAATACAACTTCGTACCTAACTTGCGATGTGTATTTGTAATGTATGCATTAATGAAAATCCTAATGGTTTCTCAGTAATGTGTTCTAGCACTATAGATAATAATAATAATGGTAAATTAATATTCATGTAATAATGATACATAGTTGCATTGAGGTTTGGCAGTGTTTGACTTCTTTTACAATCTTAAGTATGTTAGAGTCGGCTTCCAGTCAGTGTGGCGGCCCACCTGACCTCTTCCTGCTTCCCCATCATCCTGGGCAGCACTGCTGTCAATTTTGACACCAGTGCAGCCTTTTGGCTTCTAATAACCGTTTTTTTTTTTGTGTGTGGCCTCTCGCAGGTCAACTCAGGAGGTTGTCGGCTGCTTAACCGGACTTGCCTGTGGCGGCCTCGATTCAAGAATCAAAGCCTCCAGCCAGGGCTTACTTAACTAAACTAAGCGACTACACGCTAAGGGCACCCTCTGTGGGGTACTGACCTTGGCTTAGGGCGTCGCTGGGGGGGGGGGGGGGCAGCAAGGGACGGGCTGGATCGAACAAAGATTTCTAAATACCGTAACGACTCAGGCTTTTTGAGGCAAAAAGGAACCTTGGTATGAAAATAATGGAGGAAAACGATATACGTAAGTGTTATCAGAAATAGGGTCAATTAGTTCAACCAAGTTTCAGACGGATCAGACTATTTTAGTGTTTTAAGTCCTCGTAGACGCAACAGAAAACGAAGAATAGACTCTTACTAGCTTAACATAGAATACCTAATATTCAAGAGCAAAAATAAAAACTAGCACAGGTCATATATATTTGTAGTAAACTAACTTACAGGCTCACAGGAAATACAGAAAACTTTCAAAACTAAGTTTCAGAATAGTTTAGTATTTAATTCCTCGTAGACGCAACAGAAAACGAAGAAAAGACTCTTACTAGCTTAACATAGAATACCTAATAGTCAAGGGAAAAAATAAACAACTAGCATAGATCCACAGCACAAGACTCATACATTTGTAATAAACTAACGTAAAACTCGTTGAAAACTGTAATTTTCTGCTCACACTGGTCATGAGTCGCTACTTATTTATTACACAAGTTTGGTACAGTCAGAGGCATGCGTTACAAAACATGCTGACACTGAAAAGGAGCTGGATTTAATTTGAGTATCAAGCTCATTTTTTTATAAAATCTGATTTAAATAGGTGCTGAAACATCATTCTCTTGCATAACAGCATAAATTTTAATCAACTTTATAAAATCCCCTCTGCTGGTATTTAGGCCTCCTCTCTGGCAGAACTGTAATTCACCACGCTGGCCCCGTGTGGGTTGGTGGATATCACAATGTCTTCGAAGTTTTGGTTCTAAGATATGCCTGCCAAAAGGTAAAGCGTCTTAAAGTGGTTTGAATCAATGACGTTCAACTCGTAGTCGGGGCCGTTCCCTCTTTGCCATCTACTACTCTAGCAACTCCCTTCATTTTTTTTTTTTTGGGATTGTCGCGATATTTCTTTTTCTCTCATAACTGTCCATTAATCATCATTTCAATAGTTATTTGCACCTTCGTTTTATTCTTCAATAACTGAACTGATTCCATTTCCTGACGTTAGATCTTTAGATTTCAACACAATCAATTTGTTCAACTGACTAACGTGCAAAGTTGCTTCCTTCTGTTTCAGTTTTAACAGCAACAAAAAATAATGCCTTACCCATTTCCTACACCACAACAATACTCATTTCTCGGCCCCCCATAAACAATACCCCACTTTTAGCGCACATTAATTTATTCGTAGGGTAAACTTTACCACAATCTAGCAACACTACAGTTTACACAAACGGGCACACCCAACAAACAAGAATATAAAAGCTATCACGTTGAATGGAAAGCTATTGTGTAGTTGTGACGCAACAGCTTGGATATCTGAGGGATTTAGGTTACCATGTTATGGTTGATGAAATTGTAATTGGCTGGGAGAAGAAAGAAGAAATTTTCTCAAATTATTCCCAAATTCAAATTACAGTGGCAATTGAAAAAAAAAATGCTGCTGGAATGAAAATGCCGGGACGAACGTCGGTGTTACAGGAATAGATAAAATCAGAAATCCATTTGAAAAAACAAATCTTAACTAGTGATCGAAAAGTAGGGTGGAAATCAATTGTAACGGAATGGGCCAAAGTCATGATGATAAAAATTTTAAATTTGAAATTAAACAGGATTACAAGAAGGCTGAACAACCAATAGATGGATTGTTTGAAATATGTCTTGGCTGGAAAGGAAGTGACTATTGATAATTTATGGAAGAAAACTGATATACTGCAATCAATCTGCCTAGCTTTTTCCAAACTGGTTTTGAGGATAGCTTCCATTCAAACCAAATGGAGCTGGATATCATCATTTTACATGGAACGACTGCCTACCTGAAGTCCACAACAAATTTGGGTAAAACGATACCTCTTGGCAAGAATGGTGTCAAGATAAATATATAAATTCAATTCAAATAACAACGTTTACAAAAAAGGTATTTTAACATGATTGTATGACTTTTGACAATCTGTAACGACTGCTTTCCGACGCACGGAGAACGTCGTCCATTTAAAAACCGACCTCAGCATGTATTGCCTAACCTTAGACATCTATGTAGGCGGCTGTTATCACTTAGCCACTAACTCTTCTTTAAAGAAAAAGATATGCTACAATAACCGCTAATTGATGATTTCCTACCACAAAAAAAAAATGGAGAGCGATCATGAAGTTGAAGTAGTAAATGAACTAGATATTTGAAAGCTAGTTGATTCAGAAGGTCGGATAATTATGCCGTCACCACACATTTTTGTCATCATCCTAGTCTTTCACACAAATGTTTAGATTGGCATTGTAGCCTAAACAGATGCGGTTGTAAATATAGCAATATAAATACTGGGAATGAATGACTGAATACTAAAAGTCTTAAGCTTAATCTAGTGCTGTCAGATTTATATTCCTAATGACCGCATTCCTTTTGCTTTGGAAAATATACCTGTATCCGTAAATAGGTTACATCTAGGGAAACATGATTCAATGACGACAATATCACCGCATATGTCCTATACTACCAATAACTAATTTAAGAAAATTGTATTATATTTTTTTAATAAAAAAAATTATCAGTAGTCTACGTTGAAAGATAAGAATTTTAGAAAAAGTTCATGACGTTAACATTTCTTTCCAAAGTTCGACTACTAATAGCTCTAATAGCTATTCGAGAGCCTCTCTCCAAGATACGAGTTGCCAAAGCCAATTTGGAAAACTCTAATCAGACTCCGCATCCAGGTTGGGCGCTGCAAAGACTACCTCCACAGATGGAGAATCTCGGATGGTTTCGTCATTCCGTTTTGCATCACGTGCCCTGTTACCTGAAGTCTGATACTGGCGACCATAGAGGTCACGCTAATACTATTAACTTGCAAACTGGCAAGTTAAACATTCGATGGATGCGTGACGCACAGGACTGGTCATTGTGGCGACACTTGGACATGGCCTATCTCCAACAGTGGACGTCTCTAGGTTGAAATGATGATGATGATGTCCGCCAAGCCCGTTCTATCATTGGACCACCAGGCGTACGGTGATGCGCCACCAGTACAGGGTGGACATCCCAACTATACACACAAAACGTTTTGGGAACACATTCATTGTGCGTTCAGCTAAGGAGCGGAATTCCCTGCCGGAGTCTGTATTTCCTGATAGCTACAACCTGCGGATCTTTAAGTCAAGAGTGAATGGGTTATTTGTAGATAAGCGCGCTCCATCTTCGACGATATTGTCGCTTTCCACCAGATGCGATAGCGGTTAAGCGCGAACCTGTCAACCATAACAAAAATATACTGCTAAAACAACATGATCAATCATTTGTATATAATTATCACCATCCATTTTGGCTTCATACCATTAATGAAAATTTTACATTCCTATATCATTATTGAATTTTATATCAATGAATACAGTTTCAAAAATAATTACACTAATGAAAACAGAGTTGAAAATAATTGATTGATGCGATGTGTGAGTGAATGCGACAATCAGTATCGGATTTTACCTTGTTTTCCGACAACAGAACATACAAAATATTCCTACAAAAGGTAACTTGTTGATTAATGAGCTGTCAGCATCACAAAGAGGCTGTTAGACCAAATTATTGTGTTCATTATGGCGTATAAGAAATTTAAGCGTCATTATGGAATGTAAATTATAAGAGGTCCCAATATAGAGCCTTGTGGCACTCCATATGGGTATAATGATGTAGGTTTCAGTAATAAATTCAGAAGTGTATAATTTTCAGTCTTTACTTAAAGTATACGTCATGAGCAGTGCAGAGCAGTGGTGGCAGAGTGGTAAAGGCCCCGACTTACGAGTTGTAGGTTGCGGGATCAAATCAGCGCATTACTTTGTGTAATTTATTTCATCACCACTGCTCACAAAACGGTGAAGGAAAAAATCGTGAGGAAACCGGCATGTCCTAGAACCAAAAATTCGAAGACATGTGACATCCACCAACCCGTACTGGGCCTGCATGGTGGATTACGGCCCATTCCCTGTTCTAGAGAGGAGGCCTGAGTCCAAACAATGGGAACATTATAAGGCTGACTATGCTATGCTATGCTATATATGGCATGGTCAGATCTTAGAATTTACCATTTCATTAAATGATCGTATTTCATGATATATTTATAAAACCGCTGACTGTGTTATGATATGGGCTAGTCAAATTATATATAAATATAAATTATATGAACATCTGAATGCACGATTATTTTATTGTATGGTCAAACAAGAGTGATCACCCCGTAAAATGGTTATATTATCTAACGGTAGATGTGACGGAACAAGGCGGCAAAAAATTATATTCTTTTTCAAAATCAAATAATAATTTTCAAAATGAAGTTTGAAAGTGGCGCCAGTGACTGAAAAATTGAAAGGGAATCGTTTTTCTTGGTATGGTCATGTGAAGAGGAGGGATGAAGCGCATGTTACTAAAAGAGTTATGAGTTTACATGTGGATGGATTGAGAGGAAGAGGGAGACCAAAGAAAAGATGGATGGATTGTGTGAAGAGTAATATGAAAGAAAAGGAAGTTAGTTATAGCATGACGAATGACAGGGCAGAATGGAAGAAAAAAACATGTTGCGCCGACCCCAAATAACACGGGACAAGGGCAGGAAGATGATGATGATGAATTTTCAAAATGAAGGTGTGCAATGAAATATGCTGCGTTCGATCGCAACTATGATACAGTTGAACTAACGATTTTAATTGCCCATCTATATAGATTTTTATTTTAAGTTTATATTTGTTCTTACAAGAGCGATACATATTTGTTTATTTATTTAATCTTCGTACAACCAAAGGTACAAAGGCGGATTTAATGCTTTAGGCATTCTCTACCAGTCAACCACGGGTGGTGGAGAAATAAAAGCAGGTGCATAAAAAAGTTCTACACAAGTCTCTACGTTAGTTCTCTTAAAATCATGGACATGGGCCTCATCAGAAGGCTTACAGTCACCCAAAGGGCAATGGAAAGAGCTATGCTCGGAGTTTCCTTGCGTGATCGCATAAAGAATGAAGATATCCGCAGGAGAACCAAGGTCGCCGAGATAGCTCGAAGAATCGCCAAACTAAAGTAGCAGTGGGCAGGGAACATTGCTCGTAGAACAGATGGTCACTGGGGCTGAAAGTTTCTGGAGTGGCGACTGCGCATCGGAAAACGCAGCGTTGGAAGACCACCCAGAAGGTGGACCGACGACCTGGTGAGAGTCGCGGGAATGCTGTGGATGCGAGACGCCCAGGATCAGTCGTTGTGGAGACGCTTGGAGGAGGCATATGTCCTAAAGTGGACATCTTTCGGCTGAAATGATGATGATGATGGTCCAACTTAAATTGACATATCATCTTTTTTATTTTGCTGACTATATCATGAAATGCAATCATTTCAAGAAGTGGTCAGTAACATCATAAACTTATAATTTTTATTATCTGGTCACGATATATATACATATTACTGGAATAATAAAGACGTACCTAGTACCTAAAGCTTATGATATCAGTCATAACTATACATTGAATGGAAGTCTATTGTAATCGTTTAACATCGTATGTTTACGATCACTGGTCCCTTTATTCTTATCTCGTTTTCCTACACGTATTATTATGTTTTCAGACCATTAAGATCTTTCTTACCCTTCTTTTCGGTCGCTTTCATTTCCTTTGCCGACATAAAATAACATATAACAATCATTTGGCGATAATTTCGAATTAGGAATGAGGATATCTGCAAGAGAACCAAGGTTACCGACATAGCACGAAGAATCGTCAAACTTAAGTGGCAATGGGCAAGGCACATTGCTCGTAGAACGGATGGCCGTTGGGGCCAAAAGGTTCTGGAATGGCGACCACGTACCGGTAAACGTAGCGTTGGAAGGCCTCCTATAATGTGAACCGATGACCTGGTAAGGGTAACAAGAATCCGATGGATCCGAGACGCGCAGGACCATTCATTGAGGTGACACTTGGGGGAGACCTAAGTCCAACAGTATACGCCTTTTGGCTGAAATGATGATGACGATGATAATGATGAATCATTGGGCACATTTATATCATAGGCCTCTCATAAACTAGTTACGCCTCACTATCAACGATTGCATCACTGCTTACCATCAGATGGGATTTCAGTCAAGCACTTGTTTATAATATAAAAAAAAAAAATTGAATTTTTTTCGATGTATCCTCTTTGACTTTTAACAAAGAAAACAAAGCTGATTTCAGTTTTTCTCGCCGTTTGTGTTGGCAGTAGTAAGTCTGATTTTCCAAACGATTAAAATCATAAAGATTATCTTGTCGAAACCAGCTTACGAAAAACCTGGCTTAAAATTGGAACCTGCATTTGGTATACATCTCTCTTTTCTTCGCTACGGTTTATGAAAAGAAAACTTGGCAACTATTTCAATATCAATATTTTGACGCTATAACCTTTATGCAGGTATATTTATTAATCTTTTACATTGTATGCTTAGAATAAAGCTATTTTTATGTACCCAATAAATAAAACCGTGAATTGCTTAAGCCACGCAAACTTTAAGGGTTCCATTTTCCCCTTAAAATTGTGGGGTGGCTGGCATTGTCAGATATTATATGATTTCTAAATTAAAGAAAACCTTGGATTGTTAGTGATTTCTGTATTTTCTTTTTTTTTGCTCTTTTATTTGTGTTGCTTGAATTATTATACAAATATATCCTGGAGGAAGGATAGGATATCCTGTGATCAATTAATCGGTTGTCCCATAGACAGTCACTTGATGTAAAATACTGGTATTTACTTACATCTTGGAAGACTAAAAACCGGCCCCAGCAAAATTGGAAAAAGACTAAAGTAAAGTATATAATTTTTTTGTTAATGAACACCACAATTTTAATTTCTTTTTATTGTTATGGATAGGCCCGCGTTTGACCACTACCTCACCTGATGGTAAGCAATGATGAAGCCGACGATGGAAAACGCTTGCCTAGAAGCAAACTTTTCACTCTCGACTTAAATACCCAGGTTGTAGCTATCAGGAAACACAGACTTCAATTATTAAGATTGGAACAATTTGGCCGCTTCGGTCTTACCGTCCGATTATAATTTAGATGTCTTCAAGGCTAGAATGAATAAGCTCTTAATTAAATAGTACGATTCACCATCAACGATTGCATCACTGCTTACCATCAGGTGGAACCGCAAACAAGCACTGGTTTTTATCATTAATAAAAACTTCAGAATAACTTCCTTTAGTTATTCAATCATTATTATTTAAAAACTCTCCGTAATTACAGTTCCAAAAAAGCTTTTAATTACATCAGCCCTTGAAACTTCAATATTACTTTAAGATTCATTTAGGAGGCTAACAAATGACCAAGACAAATGAGTCCGTCTGTCTTTAATCACAAAAAGCCCATTTTAGTCTAGATCTTTACTGAACTGATGACTTCATGAAATCAGACGTAAAAGCAAGACAACCGTAAAAGCCTTTAAAGGCAGCTTTGTAACTGAAAGGAAAAAATGTGAGTTAGATGATTTTACCAAGTTCTTTGCTAGAGTTAGAATCAAAGAGAGAAGTTATTTCATAGAATTGTGTGCTGTAATATATAGTTTAGTTCTCGGAAATGCAACATTAGAATTTATGGCGCCAGTTTTAAGAAAACAACAAGCATATCATTCTATTTTACGCAATCAGGATACAAAAGGAGAAAAAAGAATTCATTGGGCATCAAAAATTTACCCGCATCACTATTAATGCGAAAAATACCCAAAATGATTCTTTAGCCAACAAGAGGTCAGCTCTCTGGTAATATGTAGATTCGACAAACTACTTTATAAAGTTAATTATGTCGCCTATGGTCCAAAAATCTTCATCTACTCGGTCCTCATGGTCAGTGGCGTAGCTAGATGACAACTGGCCCTGGGGCAAAGAAAAACTGGGGCTCCCTTTTTTTACGCAGGAAATCAACCAATAACTTCTTTTGCTAAGGATAAGTGGGAGGGAGTGTCAGAATTTTACTGACCAAAACAAGTTGCCATAATTAAGCTAGAACTACACTGCGCATACGTGTGCCACACACGCCGATCTGGGCGCATCGGTCTCCATACATTTTATATGGAAACTAGACTTGTAGAGCTACACTTGATCCACGCCACGCAATGCCACGCGACGTCGTTGTACGTACAAATCAGGCGTGTTACACGTGTGCGTCGTTCTAATGTGGTTCTAGCTTTAGTGTTGCAACCTATCTTATTTAGATTTAAGGAAGGAGAATTTTTTGCTAGTTCAATAAATGGTTTGTTAATCAGGTTTGGGCCCCTCAAAGCTTGGGGGCCCCGGGCACTGCTCCGCCTAGCCCATTGTTAGATACGCCAGTGCTCATGGTCCTAGTGTACTCACTATATAAAACAATGATTTGGAATTATTATATTCGTAGATAACTTTTTATAATTAAGGATTACGAAGAACTAAGTTCTTTTGTCAGTAACCAAAGAACTTATAATTCCATACGTTGAGAAACTGATTCACACATTTTACCTACACTTTCCTAAAAAAAAATACATCATACAGATTCGGAATAGAACATTGATCTAATACTTGTTTTTGATATATTTTACTGTTGAAAATATCTATATGCCCCATTTTACTAGTGGGCGGAAGGCAATAACGATAAAAAAGAGCACAATAATGTTTTTCTACATTTAGATCAACCGAAGCATTTGTTTTATTTAATAGAACAATAAATAACTTCCCTAAAGGATTTAAAATAAACGTAGGAAGATACAGTTGAAATATAACATTATTTTTACTTAACGGCCTCAGAATAATTGCCATACTTTTTTGCTATTCAGCAAAAATATCTAACAAACGCTTAGTAAAAGCAAATGACACATCGTTTATCAACAGAAGCAAAGAATTCATGAGAAAAATATGTATATGTATTTGCACAAACGTACCTTTCTTTACAGTTTATTGCAGCAATTTCTAAGCCATCAACATCACTTAACTCATATTTTATAACCGACACAGATGTCTTTTGTGAATTGCTCCATGAAAAAGAGGTCAGCCGTTTACGAGATAGGATACAAAAATGGGTAAGCATTAGTCCACATTGGTAAGTAAAGACGTTTCTTTTTCTTTCAACAGTCTGTAAGTAATTTAAATAATAGCGGCTTCAGTCGTAAAGTTACAATGTACCCAATTAATAACTTTTTATTACAATATAAAAAGAAAATTTAATAAAAAAGAGAAATATTGGTACGTTTTTACCGTATCGTGACAAAAACCCAACAAAATTTTGTTATTAGTAAATATGGTAGCAAAGTGTGGCTCGACTGTCGGAACAAAGTATTACTTAAAAATATTACATTACAATTTCTGAGTTTGAGCACGCAACAAAGTAATTTAATTTACAAACCTGTGTTCAGAAGGCTCTGTAGGCTCAATGCGGCACTGGCAAACGCACATTAAAAATTCATATATTAATGAAAAAAAAATCACTTCAAAAAAATTTAAATGCAATCCACAGCACACTTAACACTTTGCTGTCACAATGTTATGTACACTTTAATTTCGAATTTCATGTTTAGTTTCCTATGCGGCCGGCAGGCGGCGCTGGCATGCACTTCTTACCGCGGTCGTCTACACACTAACGTCTGACTGTGTGATTCGCGCATGCGTCGTTACTCCAACACCCGATACCTACATTTCATTTTGTAATGAACTGAAGTTTTCTTCAGCACGCCCAAAAATAGACCCAAACTTCTAGCGACATAGAGTTAGATTTCGAACAGAACTAAATTAAAGGGTGCGATTCGACTACGCAAATCTTTTGTCTCTCTTCCACTAACGATGTCCACATGCATTTGAATTTTAATTGAGTATATCTATGTGGTTGTATACGAAACAGTTTTCAAGTTTTTGTCCGCGGTCAGTGTCAAATTTCTGTGCCAAAGTGATTGGTGGAAAATGTGGAGTGAAAGTTTTGAAAGGGCTTTTAATTTTGAATTCTTTTTTCCTTATTCCGTTAAAGACATTCTTTTTAGGTTCGAAACTCAAATTTAAATAGTGTACTTTTTCTTTTTTTTACTAAGACTCCACTGTCTGTCTGTCTTTCACTAAGCTGTATCTCATGAACCATGACTGCTAGACAGTTGTAATTTTTACAGATGATGCATTTCTGTTGCCTCTATAACAACAAATACTAAAAACAGAATAAAATAAATATTTAATTGGGGCTCCCATAAAACAAACATGATTTTTTCTGGGTTCCGTACTTCAAAAGGAAATAACGGAATCCTTATAGGGTCACTTTGTTGTCCATCTGTTTGTCTATCTGTCTGTCAAGACCCTTTATCTCGGGAACATGTGGAGGAATCCAGTTGAAATTAAAAGCATGTACTGAGTTTTGCGGTTTCTTGAAGCTGTAAAAAATCAAACTTAAACTAGTTAACGAAAAAAAAGATACAGCCATTTACGTCGTTAAAAACGTATATTTTGACACCCTCAAAGGAATCAAAATTCATAGGGTACACCTAGAATCCTGAAATTTGGCATAAAGCAAGGTACAGCATTAGGAATAAACCTGAAAACAGTAAATAATTTGTTGTAACGTCACAAAAAAAAATGCGATTCGGAAAAACCTTCACGATTCCATTCAGAAATTGAACTATTTACAAAGGTAAGTTTATACGGAACCCTCAGTGCGCGAGTCCAACTCGCACTTGGCCGATTTTTTCCTTATTCCGTTAAAAACATTCCTTTTAGGCTCGAGTCTCAATTTTAAATAGTGTACTTTTTCTTTTTTTGGGCCAAGTTTTCCTTATGTTGGAGCTACGCGCGGAGGCGGTGTCGTGTTTAGGGTAATCAAAAGAACCATTACCCCAGTTAAAGTTAACTTCTAACGAAAGCGGTATACGCACGTTTTCCTTGCATTGGTTAACAATGTCGCTATAAAATGATTACAGTCTGCATTCATTTTAATAGGACTCTGTCGGCGAATTAGGTTCCTAAATATTGTATGAGACAGAAATCTAAAAAAAAAAACAAGTAACAGGAATGTAGTTTTTTTTTTAATTCATATAAACCAGTGCTTGTCTGCGATCCCACCTGATTGAGCCTATTCACTCTAGCCTGAAGACACCTAAATTATAGTTGGATGGGAATACCGCAGCAGGAAAATTGTTCCAGTCCTTCGATGTACGCGGTATAAACGAAACGCTTAGTCCAGACCGTTGAAGTTTCAACAAAGTAAGGGTGAATGAATGTTAAGTCCTTTATGTTAAACCTGTTGTGTGTTGTGTTGATGGGCTTTTAAGTTAAGCTTTAACATTCATTCAAATAACATTTCTGCCTCCATTATTAATGATGTTAAAGTTCACATAATCTCGGAAGTTAAATGAAAACTGACAATGTTAATTTATATATTTGTACGCCTCTGGGTAAAACATGGAGGATCTACCTATTTTTAATACCGCACACTCTGTTGTATTCTGACCTATCTTTAAAAATTAGTATAGATTTTTTTTATTAGTCTGTTTTTTTATTTATTTATTTTGAACATACGATATAACAAGAAAAATAAAATCACTTAACTAATTAAAATTACATAATATATACACAATAACTCCTACCTAAAATATGGCGTCAAAAAATTCCTCCGCATCGCTGTCGACTGGAAGTGTGCCCAAAAGACTGGCTGCATTGCCACGTTGTATGGCAATGCTTAATCTCTGACCGAGTTAAAAGCCAACTTTGGTCACGCGAAGTGTCAACTAGCCATTTGGATATTCTTTAAAAAGCGCATGAGCAGTCGGGCCCCACGGCCCAAGAGTCTCAACCCCAAACGGCTCAAAAATATAACTACCGACGAGGTTGTTATATTTTTGTATTGTTTATTGTTTATAAATCAATTATTCTGATTCTGTTTCTGATATCGCTATGCGTTTCATGGGCCTCAGTAACTAGCTCTTTTATTCCACAGCTCATGTGATTTTTATTTTATTTTTTGGAGTGGGAAATTATTAAATGACTTCTTCCGCTCTTTGGTGGAGCGTGTGTTGGACTTTCTTAAACCCCTTTCTTCATTGCGTTCCAGGAACACGGTATCTCTTTAGGCGCTGGTTTGCGGACAGCGAGCAATGGGTATCTCAATGTCCGACCGTCCGGTAACCGTCCGGACCGAGCCCAAGTCGTCGACGGCGCGTATTGTTACACACGCGCCTCAGGGAGATGTCAGCAAATCATAGGGGACCAACAATGTCGAAGCCTACTGGGATCACGGGTAGTATGAAACTGAAACCCGGATCCCTAAGACGAAAGCAAAGAAGGAACAGGAATGGGTTTTAGTGAGGAAAAGTCGGACACTATCTCCCGCACCGCCCAAGAGCGCGATTTGTCATAAGATAAATTTCCCCCAAAAAAAAAATAATGGTATCTATTTCAAAAATTTTCGTAGCCCTAGTGGGAATATAATAAGGTTGATTATGCTATTATACTGTAACCAGACAATCTGACAATCTTCTGTGAAAATTGACACAACAATATACAAACGCTCTCAGGTACATGTTTCACGCAAATACGACAAGACTGAAAATAGCGACTTGCATAATAGATGACTGTGGTCAACTTGAGTTCGTCTCAGACTTAAGCCCTGAATAGGTAATGGAACGCCTGTGGATTCAACATGTTTTTAACCGACTTCAAAATAAGGTCAGTTTGGTTGCATTTTTTAAGGCGTATATACAATTTATTTATTATTATCGACCAGTGTCTGCCAGGGTCTTCATTCGCGTGTAAATAGGTTTATACACACAACCTTTGGATCCAATTTCATCACCCAACTTAGGGGTGAATTTCGGAAAATCTTTCTTAGGCTTTGTAAATATATACATCTTATGACAAATCCCGCTCTTGGGCGGAGCGAGTGATAGTGTCAGACTTTTACTGACTAAAAACCCACTCCTGTTCCTTCGTTGCCTTCGTCCCAGGGTCCGGGTTTCGTTTTCACACTACCCATGGCCCCAGTAGGCTTCGACCCTGCTGGGCCCCTACAATTGCTGACATCTCCCTGAGGCGCGCGTGGAACAATACGCGCCGTCGACGACTTGGGCTTGATCCGGACGGTTACCGGACGGTCGGACGGCGGGCCACCCATTGCCCGCCGTCCGCAAGCCCACGCCTACGGTGGCCGGAAATCGGGATCGGAATCCCGGCGGCGATTGGGGCGTGAGGACCGTTGCCGTTGCCTCACGCGATCGGCCGCCTCCTTTGCTAGCATCACTGCTTCGCAGAAGGAGGCGAGGAATAAGGGTTTGGGCTGGTCGTTGACGGTAAGCTATAATGTTGTCGACGATGAAAACGTTTCGGGAACATATTTATTGTGTGCACAGATAAGGAAAAGCATAGCAAGGTCACCGACATAGCCCGAAGAATCGCCAAACTTAAGTAGCAGTGGGTAGAGCACATTGCTCGTAGTAACGGATGGTCGATGGGGCTGAAAGGTTCTAGAGTGGCGACCACGCACCGGAAAACGCAGCGTTAGAAAGCCTACTGGACCGACGAGAGAGCCGCGGGAATGAGGTGGAAGCGAGACGCACAGGATCTGTCGTTGTGGCGATGCTTGTGGGAGGCCTATGTCCAAAAGTGGACGTCATTTGGCTGAAATGATGATGATGATGACAGCTAAGGAGTGGAATTCTCTGCCGGAATGTGTGTTTCCTAATAGCTACAGCCCTTAGTTTGTAATGGCGTGTCTAGTCGAGAGTGAATAGGATATTTCTAGGCAAGTGTACTCAAAGAAGAAACATAGGAGTGGGGTATAATCAGTAAAAGCCTGACACACATACCACCCTAGAGCGAAAAAAGTCATTGGATGATTTCCCACTTATAAAAAAATCGTCGACCACATCATCGCTTACCATCATATGAGATTGTATCTATAATAATATATAAGTCAAACGTGAGCCTATTAATAATAAAAAGAAAATCTTATTAATCATCAATACTAGTTTCAAAGTGTTTGAGAAGACACTGCAGTGCGTCAATTTTAAGCTGAACAAATATAATTTTTTTTTTTTGAGTTTCTGGAGATTAAAATATAAATAACATACAAATATAATAAAAAGCGAATTAATAAACCATTTTAACAACGTACAATTTACATTTTTTTCTGTTGCTCTATCAAATGAAACAAAATTTCCACGAAAAATACAATCTCAATTCAAAGTAATTCATGAATATGCAACGTTAAAAATTCAACAGTACATCAAAGTATTAATTAAAACGGCCATATTTAATTAAAACATTGTAACATTTTTTTTAAATATGATACAAACGCATAACTAGCATTTAGAGCTCATACACACGCCGACATAGCCCGAAGAATCACCAAACTAAAGTGGCAGTGGGCAGGGCACATTGCTCGCAGAACGGATGGTCGATGGGGCTGAAAGGTTCTAGAGTGGCGACCGCGCACCGGAAAACGCAGCATTGGAAGTCCTCCTACAAGGTGGACCGACGACCTAGTGAGAATTGCAGGGATGCGAGACGCACAGGATCGATGTCGACACGTCGGTGGCAGCTAATAACGCGTCGATGGTGGCCCTCGAAATTCAAACTTTGTTGATCAGCGGCAGCCATCGTGTGTATCGACGGCTGCAGTTACCTGTGCCGTTGGAAACATACCGATCGTGTGTATGATCTCTTACTTCGGGATTTGTTCAAATTTTCAGAAGAAATATCGATAGCGTTTGAATCAACTTCATAAAGGCGAAGTTAATTTTGCCTTATTGGATTTTCTTTGAAGAATAAAATAATTTTATTCTTAGAAACGTATTTTTGTTCTTACCTACTTTTATTTTAAAGATAGATAATTCATCAATGTTTCAGTCAAAAAACGTCTACTCCTAGACATAGGCCTCCTCCCAGTGTCGCCACAATAGTGTCCTATGTGTTTCGCATCTATCGAATTCCTGCAATCCTGACTACATCATCGTCTTCTATTTTTCCTTTGGTTTTTTTTTTAGGATAGAAATTATGTAATGACTCTCTCGGTCAACGGCGGAGTGAGAGGGCGCTTCACTTTTACTGACTAAAACCTCACCTATGTTCCTTCACTTGCCCTTTACGTTCTAAGACCACGAGATTATTCGTGGTCATAGAATGCAAAGAAAATCTTTCAGATGTCAACCTATTGCCCTTGGGTACTCCCTTAGGAATTAATCAATAGCAGCCTGGAGTTTGTAAGTATGGTACACCTTAGCCTCGGAAAGCACGTCAGCACGTTGATACTGCATCTAATCTCTCTCCGATCGTGTCAGATTACCGTTCCATCGGACTATGAAAGTAAAGAAACAGAAAGTGTCAAGTACACTTGTTTGCAAATTTGCTTGCACTATAATATCTACGTACGTTCGTATTTGACTAATTTCCAATTTTGAGATTGGCCACCGTGATCGATCACTTGAGAATACTGATTAAAGTGGGAATCTAATCTAGAAAACACATCGTGAGGGTGATGAGTGAATAACGAGCAAAAAACAAACTATTCCAGACCACGCAACTGATTTATTATGATGAACGTTTTGGGAACACATTCATTGTGCGTACAGCTAAGGAGTGGAATTCCTTGCCGGAATCTGTGTTTCCTGATGGCTACAACTCGGGAATCTTTAAGTCAAGAGTGAATAGGTTACTTCTAGGTAAACGTGCTCCATCGTCGACCGCATCGTCGCTTTCCATCAGGTGAGATAGCGGTCAAGCGCGAGCCTATCAAGAATAATAAAAAATAATTTAGGCTTTAGGTTCCATTCACAACGAGCTAAGAGACAGTTCCAAGGCACTGTTGTCAGCATGAAGTCCAAAAATCAAGAGAGCTCTCGGGGTCTTGATCATTTCTTTTTCTTTTCAGACTCTGCCAAAACATATACGTCGCACATCACCTCGCCTTTTTATCTAACTGGCTTCAGAACTATGGATTTCACCAACATAAATGTTTGCGGTTCAACAAATGACTAAGATATTACTTCAAAATCTAAGCAAAGAAATAAAGAATACTTTAACATATCAATTGAATGCTCTCAATCGTATGTTATATAGCGCTATTAAGTACGTTTGAAAACAGAGCTTCAAACGTGTCACTTGACATTCCATAGTACTTCACGACGATCTAAGAGAGTAAGGATTTTATTTGTCTAAAAGAATAGATGTTGAAAGCTTTGATTTAGACTAGTTTTGTTCGTATTGAGGAGCTCCTGTCTAAGTAATTGATATGTCTAAGTAAAATAAACTGTTTGATCTTCAAGGTTAGGCTAACGCAGGTCTGTTAGTGGATGGGTTACCATCCATTACATATGGAGACTCGTTCGTACCTCGGGCAGTTAAAGCTATGATCCAGGATGTCGTTTGATGATCTTTAGTTCTAACAGTCATAACAGTAATTGGAAGCCAGAAAGTTTGATCCAGTGAATGGCCCTTGCCTGCACTCCATGTAAAATACAGCTATTCATTGTTGCAGCTGATTAGATTGGGCACCAATTCTAATTTTAACACTCATGCAAGACTCCACAATCAGCAGAATGAATTTAACCATCTTGTGAACGACTCTGTTTGCTATCTGGTGCCCTCCACTTTACACTGCACGACCAAGGTCTCGATGAAGTCGCTCTCTTACCTGGAGTTGTCTTCAAAGATTTTAGTATGTGATTTCATTCTTTAGCAGTTTAGTTAGGGTTGAGAATGTTTCTGAAAGTTCTGTCCCCCTCGCCAAATTACGATTGTTTCGTTTGCGTCGATCGCCTCGAATAGGCCACGCCTCCGATTCCTTTGTTCTGACCACGTGACCAAGCGTTGAGATGACGTCAAAACAAAGGAAACGGAGGCGTGGCCTACTCGAGGCGAGACGATCGTAACTTGGCTAGGGGGGCTGGTGCGGGAACCACGTACCGGAAGATGCAGCATCGAAAGGACTCCAACAAGGTGGACTGATGATCTAGTGTGATGTACAGTATACAAACACTAGACTGGCCGCTAAGTGGCGGGGGTAGTCGGCCCTCAGTTGTGACAGTTGTGAGCTAGCCTCCGAGCGGGTCGGACGTGTCAACCTCTAGCTCCGGACATCGTGATAAATAAAGTATAATGTGTGTTCTAAAACATCACAGTGTATTTTCTAAAACATCACACCTAGTAAGGATTGCGCAAACCTGATGGTTACGAGACGTATAGAACCGGTCATAGTGGCCACACTTGGGGGGAGGCCCATGCTTAACAGTGGATGTCTTTTAGCTGAAATGTTGATAGTGATGAGATAAATATTGACATGGTTTCCATTATTCTTTTGGAGCTATGCGAAACAGATTGTAAAGTCCCGCAAACCTCCATTGAAAAAGGAGGGTCATCCAACCAGACGGATGCTATGTCTGTTGGAAGCAACTGCCCGATAGATGATTTCGGGCTGTTCTATATGTTCCAATTGCGCGGAGAACTTTAAATGCACGTTGCAGGGTTTCGTTAGTACTTATGTCACGCCATAGATGTCGCTAAATCCATAAGCACTAGCTTCTTCCACACTAATCATGACACCAGAAACCTCAATCCCCATTACAGTTATTAATTAATAAAACTTTCTTACATCAATAACCTTAAGGTATAAATTAGGGCAACAGATTGTTCTACCAGATTACGAAGACCTTCATAAGTAAAGATAATATGTGACAGAGTTACGGAATGTTGTCACTTGATTTGGTAACATGTTGTTTATATGATAAGTGGGTGGTGGTATATTAACTTTAGTAGTTTATTTACTGTAGTTTTGTTGCCCTTGGCTTTAGAGACATGTGAAATAAAGCAAAAAGATCTGCAACCTTCATTGAAAATGTTCTGACCAGTTTTTGTTAAGGTGGGAAATCATTCAATGACTTCTCGCACTCAAGGGTGGAATTGGAGGCCGTGTCAGACTTTTACTCACTAAAATCACATCGATGTTCCATCTTTACCTTTGCCATCCAGGACCACGGATTAACCCATGGTCCCAATCCCTTCCCCTTATCCCTAGTTCCGCCAAATATATTTTTTTTCTTTTTTCTTTCCAATAGGCTTCGGTCCTGCTGGGCCTGAACAGTTTTGCTGACGTTTCTTTGAGGCGCGCGTGGAACGCTGTCGATGACTAAAGCTCGGTCTGGAGGTTTACCGGGCGGCCTGACGGTGAGCTACCCATTGCTCGTCATCGGCAAGCCCACGCCTACAGTGGCAGGAAATCGGGGTCAGGGGCCCGGTGGCTGGGGCGTGAGGACGTCCATTTAATCACATGTTCGGCTACCTTCTTCGCTAGGCCATCCTCTGACTATGTGTATTTTGTGTCTGATAGGCACCCGCCTAATGGTTGTTACTAGGCTGTTTTGTTTGTTCAAATTACGTGTAGAATTACTTTAATTGACGTCTAACGATGTAGATTCAAATTAAGGTTCAGTTGAAAATTATCGTCAGGCAACGTGCAATTTGGCGCAGCCGTGAGGCACACAATGCTGTTGTTTTTTTTTTCTTACTTTAATTTTCTACTTCTTTCTTCATTGTATGTGTGTCTGTGCTAAATCAACATGTTTCCTTTCTTTCTTATTTCTGATGTAGATTTTTGTGATGTCAAGTTTATTTTTTGATCGTTTGTGGCAGTATAAATGCCGCTACAATCTCACTAGATACTAACAATGATTATTCAACGGGGTGCAAGAAAGGAGCCTCCCCGAGCGGCGTTAAAAATATCGTACAGCGATTCTAAACGCTCGGCGCACCCTGGACAGCTAGCACTCGGTAACGCAGAGTCTAGCTGACTAATCCTTTAACCACGATGTCTCAAACTCATTATTCAACATTCTAAAGTCTTTAAAAAATTATTTGCAGGTATGCGTACAGATATCTTCATTCTTTATGCGATCACGCATCGAAACTCCGAGCATAATCCTTTCCATTGCCCTTTGGGTGACTATAAGCCTTCTGATGATAAAGATATCCGCAGAAGAACCAAGGTCGCCGACATAGCCCGAAGAATTGCCAAACTAAAGTGGGAGCAGGCAGAGCCCGCAGGGCACATTGCTCGTAGATCGGATGGTCGATGGGGCCGAAAGGTTCTAGAGTGTTGACCGCGTACCGGAAAATGCAGCGTTGGAAGGCCTCCCACAAGGTGGACCGACGACCTGGTGAGAGTCGCGGGAATGTGGTGGATGTGAGACGCTCAGGATCGGTCGTTGTGGAGACGCTTGTGGGAGGCCTATGTCCATGATACGCGAGTTAAGTTAATAATTCTAAGAGTTGTAAGTTAATAATTCTAATTGTAGTTGATTATTCTAACTACGATAAGTTGATAAGTAATTTGTTTTATTTGTAGTTGTATTGTTTAGTCTGTAAATTGTTTGAACTTATATATTTTAATTGTAAATGATAATGATAAATGATATTTATTTTGTAAATAGGTTTAAAAGAACACTTATACACGTCATTTTTTTTTCCGTCTATTTTTTCAACTAGATGAGGCCGGTGTTTCCTAGCTGACTACCCTGAGAAGAAACACCGAAACAAACTCAGGGGTAAATAGTAATACTTCAATTGATATTTTAATTTTAATTATTGTTCTGCACTTTGAATTGTATTGTAATCATAGTCTAACTTAAATTTAAAAAATACTATGAATATCCCCAAATTTGTGAACGATGACTGTGCACTCCTGTAATTGGTTTGTTAGCACTGGACCATTTTCTGAATGTTATACGCAAAAAATCTGTAAACAAATTGTTGGTGTGCCTTAGTAATAAAATAAAAAATAAAAACAGAGTCCCGTAAACCTCCATTGAAAAGAGAGGATCCTCTGACCAGACGGGTGTTATGTCTGATTTGGGCAACTGCCCGAAAGATGATTTCGGGCAGTTGCCCAAATATAAATATATATTCAAATCATGCGGAGAACTAATTATGCCATGCAGGATTTCTACTCGCTACTTACCTTATTTTGTCTTTTTTACTTTGTTGTCTTACTTGCGGAACTTACTTAAGCGACCAATGAATTTTAATCTTTTGTTCAAAGACTTTGAATATGTTAATTCTTAGATTACTTTTAAACAATGTGAAGCCAAGTTTGTTACGACAAAATGTGAAAATTGTACTAAAGAACTAAAAGGCTTTAAGACCCAGTTTCAAAACTAGTTTTTGCCAGTGACTTTGCCTGCGCGGATGTCGAAAATTTTATAGGTAGAAAAGAATAAAAATATTTGTAGGTAGTTTCCGTACTGTTCCATATCTTATCTATTATTATTTATTTGATTCAGATACAAGATCCATATATTTTAGTAGGCACTTAAAAATTATTCTATATCGTGCTAAAAACATTAGAAATTCCGTAGATACACACTTAGGTATGCCTTTCAACCGGTATCATAGAAATAATATAACTAATATCTATACCCCGGGCTGTAGCTAGTCAAGGTTACTTCTGGGCAAACAACCTCCATCGTCGACCACATCGGCGGCGACCTCTCGTGTCCAGCCCTGGTTCCGGCAATGGTCCAAAGCGAGAGAGCATAAAAAACAGTCACCGCCTTCTGCAAAACAGTAATGCGAGTAAAGAAGGTGATGAAAAGCGTGACGTAGAGGATATCTTTACGCTGCAATCGCCGCTACAGGAGATGCCCTGGTTGTCGGGAGTCGCAGGGTGATTCTTGGGTACCGTAGGCGCCTACTAACAAACGGCGAGTATTGGGTAGCTCACCGTTCGAAGTGCTAAGCCCGGGTTTACGGCACGTTGTATTCTACACGCCCCTCAATATGCTGTGAGTGAAATCATCAAGACTCGGTAGAATTCGTATCTTTCAGCATGATATGTAAATTCCTTCAGCTATATTACAAGCCATGTCCAAAACAACACATGGCTGCTAAAATCACCAGTCAAAATTATAAACCTACATTAGTACCAGTATGTAACCCAAAGTGAGGCAATGTTAATCATTGTTGCCAAGTGTAATTTCCCAGGGGAACTCGGGCGTAATTCTATAAGTTTTAAATAATTATCAACTATTCAACTTGGTCGGGTAACGTACACGATGCAATTAGTGGTATAATAGCGTTTTAGCTTTTCGATTCGGTGGTGGAATGGGGTAATATTTGTAAGTGGTTTGTAGATGGATAAATTAAATTGGTAGGTGTATGTTGTGTTAAAAATAGACTACCTTTCCTCGTCTATGGAATTAGTAAGTACACATTGATGAGCGGAGTTCCACCAAGGATATTGTATACCAGACTAAAACTGACGGGGTTACATCACATTTTTTTTCTGCTAATGGTGATTAAATGTTATGCGGTATCGTGTTGGCCCAGTGGTTAAGACCGGGTTCGAAACCGGGCAAGTGTCAATGTAAATTTTTCAATTCATATACTTTTCTAAGTTTATTTAGGACATTACTGACACCCGTCGGAAAGCAAGTAAAGCCGTTGATCCCGGTAGTTATTCGTAAATCTTTTACAGTGGTTACTGGTAGTCAACCACCAGAAAGTCTGACCAGGGAGTATCGTATTGTCCAGTTACTAGGTTGTGAAGGTCTGGTAGGCAGTCGCTCCATGTGAAATACTGTCATTCAGCCGCATTGGGTTAGAAAAACGTTGTACTGATTTGATTTAAATAAATTTAGATATAAAATACATAAATATTAACTAAACTATACTAAAACCTAACTATGTACATAAATATAATACAAAAACACAAAATACACTCAGGCGTCGAAATACTCCTCCACGTCGTGTTAGAAAAATAGTTGGAAAAAGTTTATATATATAATATAATATAATATAATATAATATAATATAATATAATATAATATAATATAATATAATATAATATAATATAATATAATATAATATAATATAATATAATATAATATAATATAATATAATATAATATAATATAATATAATATAATATAATATAATATAATATAATATAATATAATATATCACACAACGCTGCAGTTTAGGGAGATGGTGATTAAAATAAATAATATTATGAAGTTGCTGATATCACTTTAATAATATAAAGGTGAAAGTTTGTGTGATCGAATTTGAAATTAAGAAATCCGCAGGAAAACCAAGGTTGTCAACATAGCACGAAGAATCACCAAACTTAAGTGGCAATGGGCAGGGCACAGCAGAACAGATGGCCGTTGGGGCCGAAAGGTTCTGGAGTGGCGACCACGTACCGGAAGACGCAGTGTTGGTAGGCCCCTACAAGGTGGACGGATGACCTGGTGAAGGTTGCGGGAGTCCGATGGATGCGAGATGCACTGGATCGTACATTGTGGTGACATTTGGGGGAGACCTATGTCCAGCAATGGACGTCTATCGGCTGAATGATGATGATGAAAGTTTGTTTATTGTTCACGCTCAGACATCTGAACGGACTAGGATGGACACGCGAGTGGGCCGAGAACTGGAGTAGCTCATAGGATTCCGGGTCAAAATTTTTTTTTCCTTAATTTTAACATATGTCTGGCATTTGAGTTTTTTTTGCGGCTTACCCAAATGTCCTTTCCTTGGTGTTGCTCGTCAAGTCGTTGAGCTACCTTAGTAGTCCTGAGTTGAGCTTTGCGAATACTGACAAATGCTTGTTCTGACTGGATAGGTCTACTCAAATCTGTATCGTTCTTAGATATAAAGAATAGACCATCGTACATCTGCATGGTTCTCATGTGGTTTGTTCATTACATATTTACTGTATGGAGTTTAAAAAAGATTTCGACCCCTAAGTTTGTTTCGGTGTTTATTCTCAGGAAACACCAGCCTCATCTAGTTTAAACTGACGAAAAAAAAATTGGCGTGTAAACGTGTTTTTTGGGACAATTCATAACGATCAGTGAAGCCGTTGACAGTAGCTAATTTTGTCATAAATTATATCAGTGTTTGATATACTGCAGGTTGTAAGCTGACCATTCATCAATATATATGAACAGACAGAAGAAAACAAGTTCAAGCAAATTTACTATATTGAAAGTTATAGTAGAACACCTAAAACGCTCGTCAATGGCAACAAAATAGAAAAAGCTGGTCAAATGCGAATCGCAGAGGGTTCCGCACAAATTTACTTATTTATATATTTCAATTCCCGGATCGAGTCACGAAGATTTTTCCGAATCGCATTTTTTTTGTACATTTCTACATATCTATAAGAAGTTTTCAAATTTTTTCCTATACTTGATATGAGACCTTGCTTTACTTTAACAAATGTCAGGATTCTAGGTCAACAGGAAGTATGCTATAATTTGATTTCCTTGCGAGTATCAAAATATACGCTTAAACGGAGCATAAATGGCCTTATCTTTAGATTGCATTGACTTAGATGTTTAATTTTTTCACTGCTACTTGTGGTAGCAGACTTGAGTATTTAATATTAATTTCAGTTTCATACCTCCACACGTTCCTGAAAAAAAGGGTCTTGTCAGACTGACAGACGGTTAACTCTGATCTTATATAAAGGTTCTATTTTTGCACCATAATAAACAATAAAATAATATAAATATATTATATTAAATTATATATGTAAAAAACGGCTCTCAAAACGGTGAAGGAAAACATCGTGAGGAAACCGGCATGTCCTAGAACCAAAAATTCAAAGACATGTGACATCCACCATCCCGCACTGGGCCCGCGTGGTGGATTACGGCCCATTCCCTCTCCTAGAGAGGAGGCCTGAGTCCCAACAGTGGGAACATTAAAAGGCCGACTATGCTATGCTATATATGTATGTTTATTTTGTATACATACTTTTGAACTCTTGTTTTAACTACACTAACTACATTTTTATATACCTGCCATATTTTTCTCTTCACCGCCCTAGTTTGACTGGTAGAGTAAGCATTGAGTCCGCCTTTGTAATTTTGTGTTGCATGAAGTTTTAATAAACAAATAAACTAAAAATAAACAAACAAACTATCACCCAATCAATCCCATACAAGAATCTTCTACACAAAACACCAATTCTTAGATACATCTGTATCGAAATATCATCTGTTAGGCTCATCCTATGAGGCATCATGTTTTATTCATTCTGAACACGCTAGTAAGGGTGGGGGAGGACGAGGAAATGACGTCAAATGAGGGACCCAAGTAGGTGAGCTAGATTGCCACGGTATTATATAAAAGAAGGGTGTCCCTATTTATGGCAGTTGGTATCTTTGGATGGACAGGGAGATAGAGTGAAGGGGTTTGTAAAGAAAATATTGGGTTAGTCGGTAAGGGAATGATGTATCGAGCCTTTAAAAACTAAAAATATCGTATGTAAGCGATAGTTTGAGCTTTTTGGAGAATTAGAGTAAGGCGGAGATATTATAATCAATAGCTTCTGTATAGCATAATGAGCATAACATTCCCCTCGAGCGCCGATTGTACATACGTCTGTACAACTTGAGTGACCTTGAAAAACGCTTAATTGTCGTTTTGTGCACACGAGTGTACGAAATTTATTTGGCCGAAAATTTTGGTCTTTATTACGAGTATTTTATTTGATTCAGATACAAGATCCATATTTTAGTAGGCACTTAAAATTATGTTAAAATAACAAAATGTACATAAACGTTACCATATATACCAATTACCAAATAACCATATATACCAAAAAACAAATAATCATTACCATATGTACCAATCAAATTACAATGTCAAAACTTAAATTAAATAAAAATAAAATTAAACATGAAATCATTAAGTCAAATTATTAAATGTAATGCAAAATTTTATGTAAATTTAAATAAAAGAAATAATTAAAAATCATTAACATTGCAATAAAATTAATAAGATTAAAGAGATTTAAAGACAGGACTTAGTTTCTTTTAAAATTGTATTGGACTGGACAATTAAATCAACTAATCAAAGAAAAAAGAATAAGATTATGATTAATTAAGCATTCCTAACGACATGTAATTGAATACAATGCCACAATATTGGGCATTATATTCGACCCGCCACAACGCTAAGGATATATATCTATCTACTTTATATCTTCGTTTTGCCTAGACAAATCCAGTTTTTTTTTTCTATTTTTTTTTGCTGGTTTTACTTAAAAATACACAATTACGTAATAATAATACCCCTATACGCGCGAGGAGTTAATTTTCCGACTACTGGACCTCATGTCTCCTGTCTAGGACAGGAAGTGAGCCATAATTCACCACATTGACCCAGTACAGGTTGGACGATATCACATGTATTAAATTTTTTTGGTTCTAGGACATGCCGGTTTCCTCACGATGTTTTTCCTCACCGTTTTGAGAGTAATGGTGTTGCAATAATTTAGACAAAGTAATGCGCCTGGGTTTGAACTCGCGACCTACAACTCATATGTCGGGACCGTTACCACAGGGCCACTACTGCACCCCTAAGGCTTCTATGCATCTTCATATATCGTGTTTATTCTTAGAAACTACACTTTAATTATAATTATCTATACACAATTATAATAAATTTGTAGAATTTTTTAGTTGTGCGCGCATCACGTAAAATGTACGAGATCGATGTAGATGACCTTTTATACATTAAAATTGTGTGTAACTTATTATATTACTTAGGCTTTATTTCTTTACAATCGGTTGACTATATCGAAAAATATACTATATTCATTGACTGTTAGGCGGTACGAAGTACCAAACAGCTAGTTATTTAATAAAAATATTTATTTGCAATCTTATGTACCCACACATTATACACCTTTTAGAAAGATTAAGTTTAAATCTCACAAAATAATTACGATCAGGGATTATATATCTAATTATTATACAGACCTTAAAGATAAAAATTCGCAGACACAAAACTGTGTATCTGTTGTACCTAGCGCTGCAATCTTGACTTGTAGGTAGGGTTCCGTATCAAGAAATTAAAACGGAACGTATTCCGAATTCAGTTGCAAATCATTACGTTTATGGGGTAGTTCAAAGTATTTTCCGCATGCACAAACAAATACCATAGATCCAGTACATGATTCTGGACACTGGTGGTAGAATTTGTCGTCGGCTTTTTCCTAATTAAAAAAAAAAAACTGTATTTTTTAAATTTAAGCTGTATAAAATCGTTATTATAACTAACCCCCATGATATTTTTATTAAAAAAACAAAAAATAAAAATTAATTAATTAAAGTCATCGGGGTTGATAAAATTGTTATTCTAATCAACCCAAATGACATTTTTAATTTTAAAAGTAATCGATTCATTTTTTTGTGTGACTCTGTCAGCTATGTTTTATATTGGAGCTGATTGTTGTTATTACACTTTACAAAAATAAATAAAAACATTTAAACAATTTATTTTAACAAAGCATTTTCAAATTCAACCAACAATTTTCATAGTCAGGACAATAAATTACAGTTTCAACGCTATCCTAGATACAGATAAGCTATAGTGTTGACTGCTTATCGGCTAATCCAAGTTAGGCGGAGGACTAAACAAACTTGACGCTAGAAACCTGAGAGAAGTTAAATTACCTAAGATAGTATATACGCAGGTGTTGATTGTATTGGGGAACCAACTATTATAATATTGTACTAAGGATATTGTCATATTTTCGGTTGATATTAATAATAGTATTCGTAAGAGGATTAGAAAGACACGGTGTGGGGAGCGGCGTGGGTGCGGGAACACACGCGATTTGGTTCATCCGCATTAATATATAATATAATATTCCACAACTACCACACAACGCTGTCTAGTCTCAAGCTAAGCATAGCTTGTGTTATGAGTACTAGATAACTGATAAACATACTTAAATATTTCTAAATACATACATATTATAGATAAATTACACCCAGACACAAGAAAAATGATCGCACTCATCACACAATCATTTGTCCTGGGTGGGGATCGAACCCATGACCTCCGGCATAGCAGCTCTAGTGATCAGTGACCCTGACCACTAGACCAACAGGCCTGTCAAAACAATTCATGCATTCGAACCATCTTAACAGCGGGAGCAGTCAGATCGAACTAGTTCGAGTTACCTGCCGCCACGCGGGTTGCCGCTTGCCGCCCGCGCACTTACTGCGGCCACGTGTATGAACGAGTTATGACGTGAGATGCCCGTGCGCGTCCCGCATCGGGTAACCATGCCGCGCCAACTTTTACGATTCGGAAAAATCTTCGTAACCCGATTTGCGAATTGAACTGTTTTCATAGGTAAGTTTGTACGGATCCCTAAATGCGCAAGTCAGACTCGCACTTGCCCGGTTTTTTATGTATGTTCCCGATTTTTTTTTTCACAGCTTCAAGGGATCGCAGACTTAAGTATATATGGTTTTAATTTCAACTCAATGCCTCCACGCGTTTCTGAGATAAAGGGTCTTAAGAGACAGACGGACGGGCAACAAAGTGATCATATAAGAGTTCTGTTTTTTCCTTTTGAAGTACGGAACCCCAAAAAAACATAGAAAATTTGAAATCTCTCTCTCATTCAATTTTATAAGCTGTATGGCTTTTTGTTTCATATTTAATTTTCAGTCTTTTATTTGTTGAGGCCTATTTAGGTTATATTTATTTACATTCGCTTTATGTGAAATATTAATACTCAGATGTGCAATTAGCAAGACTAGATGCCGAGTCTACATATTCAGGAAAAGCTCGGCTAGTTTATTTATGATTTAATTAATTCTACCTTTTTTTCGGCTGTAATTGAGTTTGGTTATCACGTCTTGGAACCTGTCAAAGTAACAAAACATCCTATTAATTTATTGAGATTTCAAATAACTCTCGATTTTTGTCGATTTCTTTTGGTAGACAGACACGTGTAATGACACTACGTGACGAAAGGGTTCGTTTTTAGCTCTGCCAGAGATTAAATATTGCTATATTACATAGAGCTGTGGTTGCCTAGTGATAATAGCACCCGCCATTACCACTAAAAGTAATCCCCAAACCCAGCCATGGATTACTTTTTAAATATATTTCATCACCACTACTCTTGAAATAGTTAAAGAAAACATTGTGAGGAAACAATATGTTTCTTTTAAATATTACGTATATTTTTCTATGTCCTAGAACCATATATTTGAAAACATGTGATATCTACCTATTCACACCTGGGCTTAGTTATAGCAGTAAGTTCCCTCTTTGAGGAGTGGCTGGAGCGGCAACACGGCGTCCTCACCTTCCACATGACGCAGGTCCTCACCGGACATGGTAAGTTCGGGAGGTTTCTGCATCGGATTCGGGCGAAAGAAACGCCATCATGTCATCATTGTGTGGACCACCCGTAAGACAAGGTGGAGGTGTGTCTCGTTTGGGCCGAGCACTGCCTTGTCCTCGTGGAGGCAATCGACGGCAGCGACCTTTCCTTTTTTTTTCTTTTCTTTTCCTGGTGCAGGCTATGGTCCGGAGCGAGGAGGAATGGCAGGCGGTGGCTTCCTTCTGCTAAGCAGTAATGCAAGCGAAGGAAGAGGCCGCACGCAGAAGGAACGAACGTCTTCACGCCCCTGCCACCGAGATTCTGACCCCGACTACTTGTCACGGTGGACGCGGGCTTGTGGACGTCGAGCAATGGGTCCGTCCCGTTGGATGATTTCCACACTTAACGAAAAAATAAAAATCTATCAATCCGCACCGGTTCCGCATGGTGGATTATGGCCTATTGCCTCTCTTAGAGAGAAAGCCTGAGCTCCAGCAGTTGGTATATTTTAAGACTGGTTGTACTATGCTACAGGTGGGCACACTTCCAGTCGACAGCAGAGGGGGGATTTTTTGATGCCATATATTAAAATATTTAGCTAGTAGTGTTTGTTTTGAGAATGTATATAATATAATTAACACAAAAATGCCTAACCGATATAAAAGATACCTGAGAACTGTAGCGACATTTATACTACACTACATAGAAATGATTAAAAATTTTTTTTCAACTATAAATACGACCGAATTCAGTGTAAAAAAAAACACTGAAAAGTGCAAAATAACTTTAATAGTTTCGTTTTTTATTTTATACTTTTTAGTTATGGTACCACCACTAAAAAGTACCTCTCAGCTATACTTAAATACCTTATAGCCAGAGTGCATCTCATGACAATTCAATCCCAAACACTGTTAGATTATAGTAATTTATGACAGAGTTCCGGTGCCTAACTTCAGACTTAAAATCATTAGATCAGTTCGATATATTCCCCGTCTTCTTTCAGTCAGACATCGACTACACGTATTAACAAAGCAATTCCAATTCGGAAGCATAACCATTCAATAAAAAAAAAAATCCAAATTCGGTCCACAGTTGACCGAGAAATCGGTGAATATACATAAAAAATAATAATAATAAAAATACATTTATATACAAAATACACAGCCGAACACAAAACCTCCTGCTTTTTGAAGTCGGTTAAAAATAGAGTTCTCCGCGTGATTACAACTTAGACAACAGTTTTTCTAGTTGGAGAAGACTCCCTTTTCAACGGAGGTTTGCGGCACTTTACACTCTGTCCGCATGCCGCTAAAGAATCATTTCTAAAATCGCCTGCAGAACCCAAACGTAGAACAATTGTATTCTTAACCTTTCCTTAAAGAACCGTAGCTCGTAATAAAACAAACTTCTCAGTGTCTTTAGCTAAGAATTCTTTTGAGTTATTTTTTTTAATTCCTTCATCAAGACAGTTGTAATTCCTTTTATACGTTTTATAAACTTAGCGAGATCGTTTGCGAGAGAGATTTGTTTTGCAGTGCTAAGAGGGTCCTTTTTCACTCGCCTATCGCCAACATCGAGCATAGTTAAAGAGCTTGTTACTTCATCTAACGCAAGGTTTGGCGAAAAGGCAACGCGACAAAAGAGAGATACCGCTTGAAAACTCTGTTAGCATTCGGTAATTAAGTGATTTACTCGAATATTTTACAAAACTTTTTCCAGGAAATACGTGTTTTTTTAAACACATAAAAGTTTTTGAAAAAATTGTCATCATTCAGAATCTAGATTCAATTTGCAAGGCTTCTATTGTTATACTTTTTTGACTTTTTTTTGAACAAATTATGAAGTAAATTGGAGCAATTTTGGAGTGCAGCCGACTCTCGCCAACTTCGATAACAAGACATCATTATCCACTAGGTCAAATGCCTTCTTAAAATCAAAGTAGGCGGCGTCCACCTGCACCCCCGCGTCGATATAAGGAACCAGGTACGTCATAGCGTTTAAAAGGTTGCTGGTTGTACTACGCGCAGGACGAAAGCCATGTTGTGCATCTGACAGTTGCGAAGCCACCTGCCCCCGAACATCCCGCTGAAAGGCAGATTCAAATACCTTCGCTGGTGTCGACAGAATCGCTACTGGTCTAAAAGACTCGACTGCGGTTCCGTCACCCCCTTTTGGTATGGGAATGATACGGGTGACCTTCCAACGTTCCGGGAAATAGGAATTACCTAGGCACCTGTTAAAAATGTGTACGAGTGGCTCCGCCAGTACCGATCTACAATCTCGTATTACATATGCAGGGATCCCCTCTGGGCCTGCTGAGCGCTTGGGCTTGAGACGGGCCAGTGCTGCCTGCACCTGCGCGAGCGTCAGTTGTGAGATGTGCACGCGCGCGCTGCTTGAACCGCCGGCCTCCACCGCTTCACTCACATGAAGCCGCGCTGGCTCGTCATTGTATACAGAAAAGAAATAATTTGCAAATTCCAAATTTGATAACACTGACCCATTTTTAATTATTTTAGTTTGAGCATTGGATCTCGTTTTAGTTCTAACATAATTCCAGAAGGACTTAGGATCCTTTGCTAAGTTGCTCTGCACCCCATCCAGATGGTTTTGGTATTCCCGGTCAACTTCCTTTAATGCGCGCCCTGCATGCGGAGAAAACATTGTAATCAACGCTTGACTTAGTTGATTTATACTTCTTGTGTAGTTTCACCTTTAATTGAATATCAGAGATTTCATATTTTAAGCCACATTGAAATACATATATAATTAATACTAAATAGCTTCTGCCAGCGGTTTGTTTACGTAAAAGTAAAAAAATATTCCAAGAACACATAATCAAAGTCAAAAGCATTTATTTCAAATAGACCATTTACAGGCACTTTTAAATAGTCAAATGTCATCAGTAAAAAAAAAAGTGAAGATAATTTTCACGTTCTAAAAGCGTAGATGTCTATGGAAAAGAACGTGCAAGAAACTCCATGGGTTTCCGAGATAAAGGGTCATGACAGACAGACAGACGGACAATAAAGTGATTCTATAAGGGTTCCGTTTTATCTATTTTAGGTACGGAACTCTAAAAATAACGACGAATCAAAAACTTCCACCTTTCTGAAATTGGTTTAAAATTACCGTAAAACCAATGAGGTATTCTTCGAATTGGCTGCCATTTTCAATACTTCAATTTTGGTTAAATAGCGATAAACTTGACAAATTATACAATTTCCATCTTAAATCGGTAACAGGGTGCCCTGTAATGGGTTCTGTACAGGATATAAATCATAGAACCCAGAGAGCGAGCCAATCGCTAAGAGGTTCCGTATTGGATGAAGAGATTAATTTAATACGAATTCATTATTGTACTTTGTGTAATTTATTTCATTACCAATGCTCTCAAAACGGTGAATAAAAACATCGTGAGGTAAATTCAAAGATATGTGACATCCATCAATCCGCTCGCGGATTACGGTCCATTCCCTCTCCTAGAGAAGAGGTCTGAGTCCTAGCAGTGGAAAGATTTTATAGGCTGATTATACTTATGTATTATTTTTCGAGGTTTTGTTAATACAAGGTAAGAAATATATGGAGGCTGCAGAATTGCTGTAGCCCTAGAACGTAAAGAGTTCTGAGCCCTAGAACGTAAAGATCGATTATTTGAAAAAGTTACTGTAGCTCTAGAACGTAAAGATCGATTATTTGAAACAATTACTGTAGCCCTAGAACGTAAAGAGTTACTGTGGTTCTAGAACGTAAAGATCGATTATTTGAAACAGTTACTGTAGCCCTAGAACGTAAAGAGTTACTGTGGTTCTAGAACGTAAAGAGTTACTGTAGTCCTATAACGTAAAGATCGATTATTCGAAAGAGTTACTGTAGCCCTAGAATGAAAAGATCGATTATTCGAAAAAGTTACTGTATCCCTAGAACGTGAAGATCGATTATTCGAAAGAGCTACTGTAGCCCTAGAACATAAAGAGTTACTGTAGTCCTAGAACGTAAAGATCGATTATTTGAAAGAGTTACTGTAGCCCTAGAACGTAAAGAGTTACTTTAGTCCTAGAACGTAAAGATCGATTATTTGAAACAGTTACTGTAGCCCTAGAACGTAAAGATCGATTATTTGAAACAGTTACTGTAGCCCTAGAACGTGAAGAGTTACTGTAGTCCTAGAACGTAAAGATCGATTATTCGAAAGAGTTACTGTAGCCCTAGAACGTAAAGATCACCGGAAGGAACACAGGTGGGTTTTAGTCCCCCACCTGTGTTCCTTCGGTTGATCTTCCCATTCATTTGGGATGTTATTGGACGATATAACTACAAAAAAGGTGGGTTTTAGTCAGTAACAGTCTGACACTCCCTCTCGCCCCTTCCAGAACAGGAAATGTTACTTGAATATTTCCTAACTCAAAAAAGGTAAGTTTATTTTGCTTGGTATCTCTATTTTTGGTAAAATAAATTAAGTTATGAGCTGTATTTTCAAACGATATAATAAAAAGGTAAAGGTCCTTAATTCGGTTGCATTTTTTAAATGTTTGTTACCTCAGTACTCTGTCGTTTTTAGAACGATTTGAAAAAAAAAAAAAACAATCTAGTGCTTTTGTAGTGAAATCAATGTTTTATATTTGTAAAAAGTTTTTTTTTTCTGACGTTTTAGCAAAGACTACACACATAAGATCAGCTGTACCCTGTCAGCAAGGTTGGCCTGACTGCCCGCAAAGTTGACATTAAAATTAAAAACTGCACCGGGCCCAATTTAGTTAGAAGCTCTTTGTGTAATTTGAAATCCACGTACATTCATGATTCTGCATATGTTATAAGTCTTATCAATGAAAAAAAAAAGTTTGTGCACACATTGTCGTGCTATACGAACAAAAATATACTGAAAAGAGGTTTTTTGTTTGTTTTAACCCACATCGACTCCGTAGGGGCCCAGCAGGCTCGAAGGCTACTGGGGCCAAAGGTAGTGTGAAAGTGAAACCGTGTGGCCGACGATGGAGCACGCTTGCCTAGAAGTAACATATTCACTCTTGACTTAAAGACCCCTAGGTTGTAGCTGGTTGTAGGTTGTGGTTGTGTTATCATCTCTATGCCTAAGTCTGCCTTTGTTCCTGTATGTTGTTTGAATACTAAATAAATAAATACTTTTTTCTCCAAAAAAGCACGATTTTTTTTTGTGGGACCGGCCAAAGGAATGATCACGTGTCAGTTGCAGATGACTTGGGTTCCAAATGGAGGACTTGATGAAATACTCGATATAACAGGTAAAAGCCAATACATCATATTCTTGCATAAATCTAAACTAGGTAGTTACCGAGATACACACCAGACAATTGTACAAAAACAAAGACGGGTAATTAACCGGCATTTCTTTGTTACGGTTTTAAGAAAATATTTCTTTCTCTATACTCCAGCAAGTGCCTTCATTTTTTCATTGCCTTTTGTCTTTATTTTTAATTCATTTGCTCAATGGTTCGCATCCAAGATAAATAAGGCCACTTTTGAATAAAGAGAAAATGTTTTGTTTAAGGTTTTTCTACCGAAAATAATGTTTTTCTACCGAGAATAATGTTTTTGGTAGAAATTGATGTTTGATGTTTTTATTGGGAGGTAGCCTTGTTTTGATATCGATATTTCAATATTGAATAAATGTTATATATACTTGAACTAAAACAATTATTTCTTGAAAACTTTTCTGGCTTCATCTTACTGTAGGTAACCTCAATTCGCCTAAGTACTTATTCAACATTCTTTGTGTTTTGGAACAGTAGTATTTTGGTTTCTGCCAATAAAAGAAAACACCTTTTAGTAACGAAACCCTTTAACCGTCTTCATATGCCTCATTTTTACAAAAAAGCTACACAGCAAAAATTATAATAAACATACAAAAATCGTCGTCATCGTCATCTATATATACTAATATTATGAAAAGGAAAAATTTGTATTTTCGTTTGTAATTAACTAGCTTCTGACAGCGGCTTCGCCCGGATGAAAGAAAATTTCCCCATAAAAACTTCGAACCTCCGTTTCATCCCGATAAGAGGTGAATTTTGGAGAATCCTCTCTTAGTGTTCGCCTACGTTATAAAAGGAAGCTTTGTGCAAAATTTCACGCTCCTAGTCCCAGTAGTTTCGGCTGTTTGTTGATATGTCAGTCAGTCAGTTTCTTTTTTTATATATGTATATAGATGAACTCAAAAACTGCCGCACCGATTTTAAAAATTCTTTTAATTTCTTCACTATCTCGTGTAACTAGTGACATAGGTATATATTTTCTACTATCATGCGAGCGAAGCCAAATATCAAGAAATCAAAACAAAAAGACTTTATTTCTCCTGGTAGCTTGGCATCAACCCAGGATCGCCACCTCTTCTCAGATCTTCGCATAGACTTGAGCATTAATCACTAAACCATCTTTTACCCATTTTTATTTTTTGGTTGTAAAGTCATCTAATGTCATCTCTCGCTCTTGGGCAGAGCGAGAGAGCAAGAGGGTGCGTCAGAATTTTACTGACCAAAACGCCCACTCCTGTTCCTTCGTTGCCTTTCATACTAGAGCCGAGTTTTCCCTTCAGAATAAAACTCTTGGCCCCAGAAGGCTTCGACCCTGCTGAGCTCCTACGGTTTGCTGGCATTTCCTCGTGCGCGTGGAACAGTACGCGCCGTGGACGGCTTGGGGTCGGTCCGAACGGTCACCAAACTAGACGGTCGGACGGCGAACTACATCTTCTACCCATAATTATCAATTACATTTCTAACAACACGTAAGTCATTGTTACGTAGGAAATGATTATTATTCATAGTTAAGCAAAAAACGCAGCGTTTGACGAATCAAACACGAGGTTTTGAAACAATGGCGACACGTCGTTTATCAAAAACAATATACACCTGTTATTGGCAAAATTGTGGTGTCTTTTCCACAAATGCCATTAATGAAGAGTTGAAGTTAAACTATACGTGTGTCAGTATTGAATACAAATGCTGCAACAAAACCATGGAACTCAGTTTCACTCCCATAGCAACAGCAATAGTTATCGAAAAAAAAGGTACGGCCGTTTATGTCTCAAAAAACGTATATTTCGACACTCTCGAGGAAATAAAATTCATAGAGTACTTCCCGTTGACCCAGAATCCTGAAAATTTGCATAAATCAAGTTCTTATAGCACAGGTATAGGAATAAATCTGAAAACTGTTTTATTGTTACGTCACAACAAAAAAAAAAATTGCGATTCGGAAAAATCTTCCCATTCGGGAATTGAACTATTTACATAGGTAACTTTGTACGGAAACCTTAGGGCGCGAGTCCCACCGTAGGCGTGGGCTTGCGGACGGCGGGCAATGGGTGGCCCGCCGTCCGACCGTCCGGTAACCGTCCGGACCAAGCCCAAGTCGTCGACGGCGCGTATTGTTCCATGCGCGCCTCAGGGAGATGTCAGCAATTGTAGGGGCCCAGCAGGGTCGAAGCCTACTGGGGCGAAGGAACAGGAGTGGGTTTTTAGTCAGTAAAAGTCTGACACTATCTCTCGCTCCGCCCAAATTGAGTTACGTGCATGACTAAATAGTTTATTTGCCCACCAAATAAGTTCCCGATTTTGACTAACTCTTAAGAGGTCATACACACAAGCGTCATGTTGCGAACGGCAGAGGTAACTGCAGCCGTCGACTCATCGGTGGCAGCTGTTGATGCGTCGACGGTGGCTCTCGTCATTCTAACTTTGTTGATCAGCGGCAGCCATCGTGTGTGTCAAGTTTCACAGGCCTCGGTACAGGCCATGGTCCGGAGCGAGGAGGAGTGGCAGGAGGTCGCCTTCTTCTGCGAAGCAGTAATGCTAGCAAAGGAGGAGGCCGCACGTGCACGTGCGAGGCAATGGCCCTCGCGTCCCAGCCACCGGGATACCGATCCCGATTTGCAGCCACGCGCACCTCAAGGTGATGTCAGCAACCGTAGTGGCCCAGCAGGGTCGAAGCCTACTGGGGCAATGGGTGATGCGAATGAGATCCCCAAGGCCCTGGAAAAATGGCAAAGAAGAAACAGGAGTGGGTTTTTAGTCAGTAAAAGTCTGACACTATCTCCCGCTCCGCCCAAGGCGGGGGATATCATTAGATAATTTTCCAACTCGGAAAAAAAAGTGTCACAGGTAGGCGTAGTACACAGTCGACGGCTGCTGCTAACGCGTCGACGACTGCAGTTATCTTTGCCGTTGGTAACATGCCACTCAAGTGTATGTACGCGTGGTTAGAACTTAAGCGACGATTGGACTTCCAAAATAAGCAGCTTAATATTATCATCACCGCCCAGTACACTAAAACACACAAGGTTGGCCAGAGAATTCATTTAGAGCAAAAATTCGACTAGGTACCGACGTTAAAGTTAATTTACAATCTTAACAATATCAGTTTTAAACTTACAGAACACTTTTAATATATTCTGCAATAAACGCTGGAATGCTAAGATGATGCAAAGCAATGCATATTAAACGCATACTCGGTTAGGGTGTGGCCACAACCTCTGACTTTATTTTTTTTTAGGTGTAAGGTGTAAAAAAAATATTTTGTTTGTATATTTCGATCGCCAAGGTTAATACTCTTGCTGAGGTCAGTCTGAGGATGGGTGATCATTTCAATATACCGAGATTCCTCTGTGCCTCGGAAAGTACGTTACGTTGTTGGTCACAACTGTCATTTGTAGATTTTTGAGTCGTTAGAGATCGCTAGGAAAACTGACACTAGTTTTGCCAAGGGTTATGTGTGAAGCATTGGTCAGATATGCAGTCGTTCCATGTAAAATATTGGTATTCAGCTGCATTTGGTTATACTCAAGCCCGAACCCAGAATAGTTAGAAAAATGGCTAGGCAGGTATTTTGCTGTTGAATTAAAGCGAGAACTACACTACACCAACGCACTCGTGTAACACGCCTGATTTGTACGTAGAACAACGTCACATGGTGTGGAGCCAGTGTAGCTCTACAAGTCTAGTTTCGATATAAAATGTATGGAGACCGACGCGCCCAGATCGGCGTGTGTGGCACACGTGTGCACAGTGTAGTTCTAGCTTTAATTTCAATTATTGCTTACCCATTTTACGATAAAACACTCGTATTTACCAAGGATCATAAAACCAATAATAATAATATTTTTATTAGTTTCTTTTTAAAAGATATAGAGATTAATAATAGTAACTAGTACCTAAACGCAATAATTTATCCTTTGTGAGGCCTGGAGTCTATACTGGGTTTAAGACCTGTATATCAGAAATTCAGGCTCTCATCTTACATTTTCAAAATTACAATTATGATCTACAGTCTTAAAGGGAGTTTCTTGTGTTAAAAGGAGAGGATATAAATAAATAAATTTTGAACATATAAAATATAAAAATTTAAGAATGTTGTGCCCGTGAGTTTAATGTAAGTACGACTCCTCAACGTCATAAAATGGTTTATAAATAATAATTGTCAGTCGCTATTCGCTACTGGTTATAAAAAACTTCAAAAGAAACACCATCCCTATTTTGCAAATTCTTAAATATAACATTACAGGTGGTTTAATGTGTTCCAAATAAGAATAGGATCGATTGCCATGTTGTGGCGTCATGTCATACTGTTAAATCGCAATAAATTTGGCAAATTTGAAGAACTTAGGGATGAGCAAAGTTGAAGAACTGGATTCTGATTAAACCATTTTCGTTCATAGTTCGTAAATAAATAAAATTTTCAAATTTTCTTGTTTAGCTCACCATAATAATTCTTCGATTTGACAGTATGACGTGACGTCACAACATGGCAATCGATCCTATTCTTATTTGGAACGCATTGTAAATACATTATAAAGGTCAATGAGAGTCACAATATCGACGTCGCACATAATATTTTCAGCGTTAAAATACTTGACAAGAAAGATCCTTCCAGAAAATATTTTCTAATTTCTAGAACTTCATGCTTTATTTTATCTAACTTACCTACTTTACCTGGCCTTGTGTTCTGTGGTCGTATCTTTACACGGGCTTTAACGAAGAACAAAATGAATCTGCTAATACAAACCACGAGGGATCCAATTATACAGTTCACCCTCCTTGCAGGAGCCAGATAACGTTTTTATATTTAAATACCTTGACTAAATTGTTTCTTTCTTTTATTAAGCATACGTTTTTTTTAGGTGGGAAAATCATTTTATGACAAATCTCGCTCTTGAGTGGAGCGGGAGATAGTGTCAGACTTTTACGGACTAAAAACCCACTCCTGTTCGTTCGTTGCCTTCGTCCCAGGGTCCGGGTTTCGTTTTCACACTACCCATGGCCCCAGTAGGCTTCGACCCTGCTGGGTCCCTGCGATTTGCTGACATCTCCCTGAGGCGCGCGTGAAACAATACGCGCCGTCGACGACTTGGGCTCGATCCGGACGGTTACCGGACGGTGGGACATATGTAGGTATTACACATATTTATTGTGGCATATAATTTTACTACTACACAAAGGCGGTGCTATTGTTAGCGGTTTTACTCGCTCGCAAGTGAAAATGATTCCGGGGGAACCTAGTCCCGGTTTTTTTTTTTTTAGTTGCTAATTCATCCAATGACTTCTCCCGTTCTTGAAAATGCCTGGGACTTAGTGGGCATCGGCCTTACTGGGCCAGTACGGTTTGCTGATATCTCTTTGAGGAGCACTACGTGCTGTCGACGACTTGGACTTGGTCCGAATGATTACAGGGCGGCCTGACGGCTAGCTACACATTTCTCGTCGGCCGCAAGCCCGCGCAAACGCCACGCGTGGCTGGTTGTCGGGGTTTAGATCGCGATCGTTGGGACTAGAGGATGTCAGCAAACCTTAGGGGCCCAGCAGGGTCGAAGGCAAAGAAGGAACAGAAGTGGGTTTTTAGTCAAGGTTAGGTTTTTAAACGTATTTGCTATTCGGAAAAAAATCGAGATTCGATTCGGAAATTGAACTACATACATAGGTAGGTAATTTTATATAGAAATCTATGTGCGTGAGTTCGACTCACACTTGGACAGTTTTTTCATGATAAACTAACATACATTCGAATAAAACTAAATCTTCTTATTCTAACGAAATTTACTCACAAACCATGTTCTATTTACAATGGTTTTACCTAATCACTGAATCGTACCTGTTCACCGACCTGCCTAAAGGTATAGAATTAAATAAAGACTCTTTAAATTCTAATCAGGTTCCAGTTAGTCCTGGCTTTGTTTTGTAAACAGTTCTGCCGTGTTAACTAGTTTCCTATCGATTATTCTGACGGTGAGATTTAATTTAATTAACCAAGCTTTGTGTTTCCTGTATTATGTAGAATGTAGAAGTTTCTATACAAACACGATATTGTAGAGAACGGAGATAATGAAAAAAACCTGTGGAAAAAACTCACCTATGCGTAGATGGCCTTGGTACAGGCCATGGAGGAGTGGCAGGTGATCGCCTCCTTCTGCGAAGAAGTAATGCCAGCAAAGGAGGCGGCCGATCGCGTGAGGCAACGGTCCTCACGCCCTAATCGCCGCCGGGATTCCGATCCCGATTTCCGGCCACCGTAGGCGCGGGCTTGCGGACGGCTAGCAGTGGGTGGCTCGCCGTCCGAACGTCCGGTAACCGTTCGGATCGAGCCCAAGTCGTCGACGGCGCGTATCGTTCCACGCGCGCCGCAAGGAAATGTCAGCAAATCGTAGGGGCCCAGCAGGGTCGAAGCCTACTGGGGCCATGGGTAGTGTGAAAACGAAACCCGGGGCCCCAGGACGAAGGCAACGAGAGAACAGGAATTGGGTTTTTAGTCAGTAAAAGTCTGACACTATCTCGCGCTCCGCCCAAGAGCGCGATTTGTCATAAGATGATTTTCCCACCTAAAAAAAAAACCTATGCGTAGATTTTATTCTTATCATATTATTATTTTACATTGTCTTGTAAAATTTTATAAGTATATGGAACAGGCTGTAAAGTCCTACATAGCTCCATTGACAAGGGAAGATTCTCCGCCCTGACGGGTGTTGTGTCTGGTTCGGGCATTCCATATTCTAATATGCGGGTACTCAGTCCCTTTTGCTCGATAGATATGATCAAAAAAGGAACAGAAATAGGAATTGCAACAACCAGCCATTAAAAATGAATCTACCGTGCATAAAAACAGCGTTACAGTATGTTGAACTAAATATTATTTACTAGTTTTGCTAGCGGCTTCGTCCGCGTTTCTCCATAACTTTAGGCCCCTGTATGATCCTTTTAGGGTGTGAATTTTCAAAAATCCTTTCTTGGTGCTCGCCTGCATCTTATAAGGAAGCCTTGTGCAAAATTTCACACTCCAAGACCCAGTAGTTTTGACTGTGCGTTGATATGTCAGTTATTCAGTTTTTCCTTTCGTTTATATAGATTACCTATATTTGCAAAATAAAATTCTGTTCTATTCTACAAATTACCTATAATAAATATGCAACTAACCAAACTTTTTTTAAGGTAGGAAATCATCTGTTGACTCCTCTCTCTCCCTAGGGTGGAGCAGGAGAACGTGTCAGACTTTTACTGACTAAAACCACACATATGTTCCATCATGACTAAGAAAGGCAGTTGCCATTTGCGTCCCAGGACCACGGGTAGTGCTTTTAGACAGTCGGCCCATGGCCCCAAAGTAGGCTTCGGCCCTGCTGAGCTCCTACGGTTTTGCTGTCATTTATCTTTGAGGCGCGCGTGGAACACTACGCACCGTCGACGACTCGGTCTCGGACCGGACAGTAACCGGATAGCCGGACGGCGAGCTACCCATTAATTGTCGTCCACAAGCCCACGCCTACGGTGGTTGGTAGTCAGGGTCGTGGTCTCAGCGGCTTGGGCGTGAGGATGACTGTTCCCTCATGCGTGAACTCGTCTTCTTCAGTAGCGTTACTGCTTAGCTGAAGGAGGCGACGTCTGCCATTCCTCCTTGCTCCGGACGCTCGTTGCGGTCGATCATCCCCACGACCACCGCCGTGTCGTCGTATCCTAAGCGATCCCACCTCTATGCACCTATCTACGTACTAACTACTAACGTATACGTTCAATATCGAATGTGCGATCCAATCTTGAAGCGACATAGAATTAAATTAAACCTGCTTCATCGGAAGTTTCATTGACGCAGTCAACTTACTTAGCACAACTTAGTTAGCCTAGAACTATCTTAGTCTGAGTCAATAATGGATTAGTGAAGCAAACGGGCTGTTTTGTAGGTAGTGATATGGGTTGTTTACCTGTAGACGGGGAAGTAAAGGGGGATTCTGTAGGGTGAATAGCTTTTGTTTAGGTGGGTATAATATCGCACTAACACGGGATCTTTTTAGGGTTCTATTTCAAAAGGAAAAAATGGAACCCTTATAGGATCACTTTGTTGTCCGTTTGTCTGTCTGTCAAGACCCTTTATCTTGCAAATGCGTGGAGGTATCGAGTTAAAATTAAAACCATATACTCAGATCTGCGGTCGCTTGAAGCTGTAAAAAAATCATATTTCTATGTTAGCGAAAAAAAAAGATATGGCCGTTTATGTCTCAAAAAACGTGTATTTCGACACTCTCAAGGGAATCAAAATTCATAGGGTACTTCCCGTTGACCTAGAATACTGAATTTGGTATGAAGCAAGGTCTCATAGCACAAGTATAGGGAAAAATCTGAAAACTGTTAATTTGTAGTAACGTCACAAATAAAAACTATTTTTATTTACGACCTTCTCGCTGCACCCAAAGTGGCAGAAGTTCAAGTTCAATGGTCCGGACTAAGCGTTTCGCTTCGTCGTTTATACCACGTACATCGAAAGACTGGAACAATTTGCCTGCTGCGGTCTTCCCGTCCAACTAGAATTTAGGTGCCTTCAAAGCTAGAGTGAATAGGCTCTTAATAAACTAGTGCGCCTCACCATCAATGGTTGCATCACTTATTTATATCAATTTTTTAAAAAAAAAGGTTTTGGTGATTTAGGAAAAAAGTCTGAAAATATTCGAATATTTAATTTTTCTTCAGAATCAGTACTCTTGGCAGAAATATGAATAGGGAATAGTAGAATGTTGTTAGACAAATAAAAATATATATCTATATATCTGCCAGCTTCTTTTTTTTTCGGGTGGGAAAATGATCTAATGACATCCCCCGCTCTTGGGCGGAGCGAGGGATGTCAGACTTTTACTGACTAAAAACCCACTCCTGTTCCTTCTTTGCCATTTTTCATATCTGCCAGTTGTGGCTGCCAGTATCCTTGATGAATTTCAAACATTCATCAAGGATACTGCAATGTTGTAACCGTGTCTAACTGGTCAAGATAAGTGACTGTAGAAGTATATTATTATATCTTGTCTAGTATATATATTATATCTTGGAAAGTATTTTGTACGTTCGTAAAAACCTAGGACTTTTCAAAATTAGAAGCGATTTTCATAACATAAATACGCACAGTAAACACGAAATTGTATTACCCAAATGGAGATTAGCTAAGACCAGCAAGTCATTTTTAGTAAACAGCATACGCTTTTATAACAAGCTACCAAAGGCGGTGACTGAACTTAGCGAGGGCAAGTTCAAAACCCATATTAAGCGTATCCTAACTAAAAAAGCGTATTACAAGGTTAAAGACTATGTCGAAGACACGCTTGTTTGGCAATGACTGCTTCTGCACATGTGGCCCCCTGGTAACTCATAATATTGTGTACATCTATCTATTAACTGCTCCACATTTGTTGTAATATATACATTTTCTTTTTTCTTTTCTTCCTACACATTGCTTTTGCAATATTTTTTATATTATTAGACGCCAACCACCATAAATTCGTTAGTAATTTTCTTTTTGTTGACATGTCATTTATTGATAATTGTAATTACTTATTGTTCTTGTTTTTTTTTATATAGCTTCTTTTTTTTTAATGTGAGTGTGAGAACACCGTGGACTTCGCGAATTCTTAGGTTACTTCCTATTACGACTCACTTTTTTTTTTTAATATGATTATTTTTATTGTGCAACAATATCGACTAGTCTACACTGTTCTTACATAATGTCTATTAATACTATAATATGAAAATATTGTAAACAATATTTTTTTTAAAAGAGTAACCATGGAGTTTCTTGCCGGTTCTTCTCCATAGGAAACGACCAATTTGGAACCGTGCACTAGCTTCTGACGTTTTATAAGTGCCCATGTAGGCCTATGTGAAATAAAAATTTTTGACTTTGACTTTGACTATTCTATGTGCTATTCAAGGACGTGGCCTACCCGTCTGCGTAATTTCAGCAATTTCAGCGTGAAGGCGTAACAAATATACACATTCAAAGACTTTCACTTTTATAACCTTAAGTTTGGTTAGAAGATCTCAATGAAGAGATCGTGGCTACTGTCAGCTATACAGCTGGATCTTCCAGGCAATAAACAACAATTATCAAAGTTGTCCTTGTAGGGGTGACTATCCATCACAACGATACTCCTCCATGTCTCAGAAAGTACATTAGGCTGTTTGACAGTCGTGACGGGTAGTCACTAGCTGGGAAGTGTGAAACTTTTTTTAAAATTGTTATAAACTAGTGCTTGGCTGCAATCCCACCTGATGGTAAGCAGTGATGCAACCGTTGATGGTGAGGCGCACTAGTTTATTAAGAGCCTGTTCACTCTAGCCTTGAAGACACCTAAATTATAATCGGACGGGAAGTCCGTAGCAGGCAAGTTGTTTCAGTCACTCGATGTACGCGGTGTAAACGACGAGGCGAAACGCTTGGTCCGGACCGTAGTTTTCAACAACGTTACGCAGTAACTAGATTTGATCCAGTAGGTAGGTCAGGTAGGCAGTCACTCCCTGTTAAATAGTAGGTTATATTTAATTGCATCTGGGTACATTGGAACCCCACTCCCAACATCATCGTTTTCGCCTTGTGCCATTTTACTTGGGGTAGGTGCATTTTAAATATTACTATTCTATCCTATTAGTCGTCACGTTATCACTGACTCCTTTTTCTTTCATATCACCTCACACAGTCTTTTCTTTGGCCCCCTTCTCTGTCCATCTACGTGAGACTCATAGCTCTTTTAATTCCTGGCGTTTCATCCCTCCTTTTCACATGACCATACTGTACGAGCAAACCCATATATATCAATTATTATTGTATTAATTTTGTGCTGAAATCAACGCGTAGCGAATGAATAAAAACACACATTCAGTTGCATAGCATAGATGAAAGACTCATTCACCGCTGGTCGATCATCTATAATTTTCGGGCAATACACAAATTGAACTTAAAATCAGTTTATCATTTAACTTTTACTCCGGACACATACTAAGACACACGATTCCCTTTAATTTTTGTAGCCACTGGCGTTACTTTCAAACTTCCCCTAATATATTCATTTCTCACTATTTCCATTCTCGTCACACCACACATACATCTCAAAATAGACCTCATCAGAGTTACGAAATCGCAATATATTTAAAACAAGTTGCAATAAAATAACTACTCAAAGGATGAAGAATGAAGAGTTCACCATTAATCAACTCCATAAAAGAAAAACTGCGAACAGTTTAATTAAGAATCAAAAAGGCACGTCAAATGGCTTCAGCTATCGAAAACGCCTTTGACTCTTGGCACCGCTCTGTAATAAACCTCACACACAGTGGACCTTTATCACACTAGCAATTGAACTTATATGCACTGGAGGAGTGGTTAAGCCAGTTGAAAGAGTTAGTAACAGTTTATTCATCATCATCATCATCATCATTTAAGTTGAAAGACGTCCACTGTTGGACACAAGCATCGCCACAACGACCGATCTTGTGCGTCTCGCATCCACCGCATTCCCGCGACTCTTACCAGGTCGTCGGTCCACCTTGTGGGAGGACTTCCAACGCTGCGTTTTCCGGTGCACGGTTGCCACTCTAGAAACTTTCGGCCCCATCGACCATCCGTTCTACGAGCAATGTGCCCTGCCCACTGCCACTTAAGTTTGGCGATTTTTTGGGCTATGTCGGCGACCTAGATTTTCCTGCGGTTATCTTCAATCCTGATGCGATGGCGAAAGGAAACTCCGAGCACTTTCCATTGCCCTTTGGGTGACAGTTTATTAGGTAGAGTTATTGTCAGTGGAATGATGTGCCTGCCCATGCGCTAGTATTTTGCTTATACCTCGGCTTCATTATTATCATTTCAGCCGAAAGACGTCCACTGATGGACAGTGGCCTCCCCCAAGTGTCGCCATAATGACCGGTCCTCTGCGTCTCAGTCAGTACCTACATTGAGTAATATAGTACAACTTTTTTTTTATTATCAGCCTTATTAGATACATATGTTTGTATATATTCTCTCTAAGAGAACAATTTACGATTATTATATACCCAAAAAATAATATTACTTACACTTTATATTTACTACATATTTGTACGCCTCCAGGCATATTATAGCGCTCTGTTTATTAACAATAAGACCTGTATCTTAATACAATAACAAATAAATTATTATTATTATATTATTATTATTATTTATTTGATGCTTTAAAGGCTTCAATTATCGGAAACATAAGGTATCGTTACGTGCTTAGTGCCATTAACTCTTAGCACCACGCTCTAATGAAACCTCGCATACAGTGGAGCTTTCGAACTGGTGGACTGGGTGAGCAATAAGGCGAGTAAAAAGGGCAAGTGATAGTTTTTGAGGTAATCTGCAGAGTTTTTGTTAGTGAAGTGAAGTCACCGCCTTTAGAAGTATGCAGAACAGAATGTTAAGTCCTGCCAACCACCGTTGGAAAAGGAGGATCCCCCGATCAGTACTTCGACCAAACGGATATTATGTCTGGTCCGGGTTACTACCCAATGATTGATTTCGGGCTGTTGTATATGCACTAATTGCGCACATTTCATTGGAGACCTCTATTACCGCGATGCAGGATTTTGAATTTTAGTTCCTACTAGCGACCTGCCCCGGTTTTTCACGGGTGCGATGCTGATACCAACGCAACCGCTATGTCCCTCTGTTTTAAATCTCTAATATCTTCGAAAATATTAATTTAATTTACATGCAGTAAGGTCCATATTGATTTATATTAAATGCACAATGTACTTAAGGGACTTAATTTGACAAGGAATAATGGTGTATTGCTTAAAATCGCTTCGTAAATGATTTCTCGTAAAAAGTAAAGGATAAAAATGGTTATTGTTGGTTTTGCCAAAGAGATATATTACATGTGTTATACCATCGCGGATTTTTTGGTAGATCTTTTTAAGGTGTACAATATTTTAGTATATTATTTTGGTCTATCATATTTAAGCGCAAAAAATGTGTTTATTTACGATATAACATTAGAAACCTCTAAAATTATCAGTGTTTCTATATTATACTAGCTTCTACCCGCGGCTTCGCTCGCGTAAACATAGGTTTCTCCATACAAACTTTGGACCCACACTTCATCCCCTTAGGGAGTGAATTTTGGAAAATCCTTTCTTAGTGCTCGCCTACGTCTTAAAAGGAAACCTTGTGCAAAATTTCACGCTCCTAGTCCCAGTAGTTTCGGCTGTGCGTTGATATGTCAGTCAGTCAGTTTCTCCTTTTATATAGATAGATTATGCATGTATTATACATATATAAACCTTCCTCTTGAAACACTTTATCTATAAAAAACTCATCGAAATCCATTGCGTAGTTTTAAAGATATACGGCATACGGACAGACAGACATGATGTTGATGTCTACATGGTGAAACGGATGTTCCAATTTTCGGATCATGTGGATTGGACATTATTGAACTGGAGTCATTTTATTTTTAATAAAAATTTTCTCCATTTAAGTATTCTTCACCTTTTTTGCAATTAAATACTTTTCGGGCCACCGTAGGCGCGGGCTTGCGGACGGCGAGCAATGGGTGGCTCGCCGTCCGATCGTCCGGTAACCGTCCGGACCAAGCCCAAGTCGTCGACCGCGCGTACTGTTCCACGCGCGCCTCAAGGAGATGTCAGCAAATCGTAGGGGCCCAACAGGGTCGAAGCCTACTGGGGCCACGGGTAGTGTGAAAGTGTAACCCGGAGTCCTGGGACGAAGGCAAAGAAGGAACGGGAGTGGATTTTTAGTCAGTAAAAGTCTGACACTATTTCCCGCTCCGCTCAAGAGCGCGATTTGTCATAAGATGATTTTCCTACCTAAAAAATAAATAAATAAATACTGCACAATATGAGTAAAAGCAGTTTAAAATGTTACGCATTCGAAAACCCAGACTTACTATTATTCACAGTTTACGCTGTAATGAAACATGGCACATAGTGGTCCTTTGTCACACTTTTGCGGCAAATTGATGGGGTTCAGGGGGATAGTAGACTATCAAACTTGAAATCAGTTTCAGTGTGTCTTCAGATTTGGTGGTCATTTTTGTAAAATCTTTTACTTGTTGCTGAATTATTTAATCATAAGCATTATCAGCATTATAATGTTCCCAATGTCGGAGTAAAGCTTCCTTTCTAGAAGAGGGAAAGGGCTATAATCCACCATACAGGCCCAGTGTGGGTTAGTAGATGTCACAAGTCTCCGATTTTTTAGTTCTAGGACACGAACTGGTAAGTTTCCTGTTTCCTTCACCGTTTTGAGAGCATTGATGATTAACAGCAGTTACGAATTCTACTGCTTTTTCTCAAATGCTGAATTTATTTTTAATTAATGATTAACTTTGAAATTGTAATAAGTTTTAAAAGTATACTTTGTCTATCATAAATAACACCAACCACTCCGAAATTATCCAGCTTTCAAATTTTTACGGTATTTATACAGACACATCACATACCTCATTATTCCTAACTAATTAGGTCAAATTTCAAACCTCGGTCGAAATGATACAAAATTTACAGTGCAATAAACAAAATTTCAATGGAAATATAATGTGCAAATAGCATTAGTTACTCTGCTCGACCCGCGACTAGTGAGTTAAGTACTGGCATTGTCTGAAATAGGTTTAAGTTATAGGGTTGTCAAACGCATTCTGTACTTTGTGTAAACTGTGTCTGATATATTATGTTGATTTTTATCTTTTCTGTTTATTTACATGTTCGGATTTAATATATTGTCACTTCGTTAGTAATAGACGTGATGTTGGATTTAAAATCATCAAAAATCATATATCTATCATCTCGTCAGCAAACCGTAGGGGTCCAGCAGGGTCGAAGTCTACTGGGGCCAAGGGTCTGATTCTGAAAGGAAGACTCGGCCCCGGTACGAAAGGCAACGAAGGAAAACGAGTGGGTTTTTAGTCAGTAAAAGACTGACACTATCTCTCGCTCCGCCCAAGAGCGGGATTTGTCATTAGATGATTTTCCCACGTAAATAAAAAATATCTATTATCTCCGCATTTCTATATTCGCCTTTCTAATGAAACCATTGGGACACAACAACTTTATGGTTTCAAAGTCTATAACGAATGTAGGTAGAAACAATTTTTAGGTTTTATCTATTAGGAAACGGGATGAAACGCATGTTACTAAAAGAGTTATGAGTTTACATGTGGATGGATGGAGAGGGAGAGGGAGACCAAAGAAAAGATGGATGGATTGTGTGAAGAGTGATATGAAAGAAAAGGAAGTTAGTGATAGTAAGACGAATGACAGGGCAGAATGGAAGAAGAAAACGTGTTGCGCCGACCCCAAATAACACGGGACAAGGGCAGGAAGATGATGATCTATTAGGAAAATATGTTATATGCAACGGAACTTTATAATTCGTTCATAGAACAAAATTATTTCTTATCCAACCAGCTCAAAGTAACAAGGCCTTCTTGGGCCATGGGTTGGCTTTCGAAAGGGAAACCTAGGGTTCTGAAACACAAGGAACAAAGAAGGAACATAAATGTGCTTTTAGTCAGTAAGAGTCTGACGCCCTATAGCGGGAGAAGTCATTGGACAATTTCCAACCTTACAAAAAAAAGCAACTAAAGCCACAAGATCCGAGCTATTTCTTTGTTGCACTGTGGCTATATCGTGTCCTCCTGAGGGACTAATGTCACAGATACTCCAGCCAAAACTCCATTTGAGCTGCAAATAAGATTTTCACAACTACAAGTTATCCAGGCGGGGTGTTAAAACTTTTGTTTACAGTACATCGTTGTGTTACAACAATGTTTGTTAAAGTGATGATACTTAGAAACTTTGTCCATCTTTTTTTATAGGTAATTTGTTAGATACTCACTGTTGTCTGTGACCTTTTTATTGCGATTCTTTACAAGTTAATTTCAACATGCCAACGTACTCATAAGCATAATCAGCCTTTTTTTAGGTGGTGAATCACCCAATGTCTTCACGCACTCTTGGGCGTAACGGAAGGGCGTGTAAGACTTTTACTGATTAAAATCCATTCCTATTTTCCTTTGTTGCCGTTCATACCAGGACCGAGTCTTCCTTTCAGAAGCAGACCCTTGGCCCCAGTAGTCTTCGACCCTGTTGGGCCCCTACGGTTCGCTGACATCTCCTTGAGGCGCCATTGGAACAATAAGTGCCGTCGACGACTTGGGCTCGGTCCGGACGGTTACCAGACGATCGAACGGCGAGCTACACATTGCTCACCGTGATGATTTACCCACCGATAAAAAAAGAACCCAAAGTGTAATTAGCTGAAGGGCACAGGTGTGCCGTGTCATCTTAGTCAGTAAAAGTTTGACACACCCTCCTGTTCCATCCTTGAGCAGGAAAAGTCACTGGATGATTTTTTAACACAAAAATCAATCTTCATACCAAATATTTGGTTCTAACCTGCTTAATAATCGGCGGATAAAGCACAACCCTAGCCCTGCATAGGTAGGTACGTGTCAATATTTAGAGCTGTACCCATTGATTAGAGGGGTGCACCGGGGGTCAGATATTTAATTATGTACGGCTTTGCGAGCGCCGTAGATTTAATATGCGGGTTCCGTACAAGTTTTAGTGATTAACATAGTAATTGGGACAGTGTGATAATTGTTTGTTGGTTAGTAAATCTGATCTTAAACTTTGTTTTTAACGAGTGTTAATTTAAAAGGATTTTGTATATGTTTTTTTCTGATGTTGTTCTGTTTGTTATCATCATCACTTTAGCCGAAAGACGTCCACTGTTGGATATAGGCCTCGTAGTGTCGGTGTGTCTCAAGTATGTGTGTGTGTGTCCTGCTAGTATTTTTTTTATTATAGCTCTGAAACAGTTTTGTATTTCCTTATCTTGATTGCTACGACAAAATTGATAGAAGTGGCATTTATTTTATTTATGTTACAGTTTTGATGACTGCTTGAAGAGTGACTCGTTCGGATTTTTTTGTTTTTTCTTGCAGTCGGGTTTTTTTAATACTTTAAAAAAAAAATATTTTTCACTGTGTTTTTGACTGTAAATCACAAAAATCCCCCATTTTTGTGATGTACAGTCAGGGATCAAAGTGCAGTTACACTCTACCAATGCTAAAGTGTCTAAAATATCTTTGTTGTAGAAGTTCAATAGTCCACAATTAGTTTATTCAATATTTTAGATTCTAAGCTACAAATTAAATCAATAATGAACCATTGACCCTCTTTTACAAATAAATTTTAGACATTTAAGCATTGGTAAGCTGCATACTTTTTACCCCTCACTTACATTTTTGGAAATTGTCTCCTGGAGCCTTTATTCTGATACTCCACATGATGTCACAAAAAAGTTAGAATGGTTGCTAACCAAACTTAAATCGTTACAATATCATAAACAGTTATTTAAATGAAAATGGTTTAAGAAACCTGAAACTTATTTTTAAATATCTATTCAACGATACCACACTTTTGACCGACTATATTTTTTTTTTTTACATATTATTATTATGGCTTCTGGTTGCTGCCGTATTGAATAATTCTGTGTTCTATTTACGAAATACTTACTTTCCAATCATAATCCACCTCAATAAAAATAAGGAAAATAGAGGGTTAAATAAATCTACGCCCCCCACTAAGTTCTCAAGAAAGTAGAGCACTCTTATACGCATTATTCATTTGAGTATAGCAACTTGTTAGAGCAACATTTTAGTCTGTGTGTATAGATATTAATTGAAAAACTTCCAATTACCATTCAAATAAAAAATAAGGACTCATTTAGCAACAATACGCATGATAAACGAAGGACATTGCTCTGTGTCCATACATTATTGGCCCTGGAGCCAAGAGTATCGGGAAATGACGTGTGTGTGTGTTGATGTGTGTGTGTGTGTGTGTTCTCTATCATTAGTAAACTCCTATATGATCTTATTTTTAAAGCGGACTAGCTGCAGAATCGATATATTTCTAAAAAAGTATCAGATTTTTAGGTTATAATCGAACCATAACAATTAATATTAGGTATGTTTTTTCGTAGCTCCATAGTAATTTTAAAGAAACTGAAAAAAGATAATAATATTACATTTAGCTATTTTTAGTACCTACCTAGATTATTAGGTATCTATGCAGTTATTTTTTCTAGCACGGGTTTTTCTTGGGTAGAGCAAGAGGAGAAGAGAAGTCTGACTTTTACTGTCAGACTTTTACTGACTAAAAACTGACACATGTACCTTCGTTGCCTTTCATACCAGGGCCGAGTCTTCCTTTCAGAAACAGACTTTTGGTCCCAATAGGCTTGGACTCTACTGGGCTCTTACGGTTTGCTGACATCTCCTTAACGCGCGCGTGGAACAGTACGCGCCATTGACGTCTTGGGCTCGGTCCGGACGGTTACTGGACGATGGGATGACGAGTTACCCATTTCTCGCCGTCCGCAAGCCCTTCTTACTCAGGTAAGACTGTGACTCCGACAATGACGACAACCATTATAGTTACAACAAAAATAGGGATGGTAAATATGATATGATTAATCGATATTTCCTAAGTTTTACTATGGCAAAATTTTACAAACTACCTTATATTAGAAATTGCCCAGACATTTATCGCTTTTTAGGGTTCCGTACCTCAAAAGGGAAAACTAAAACCCTTACAGGATCATTTTGTTGTCCGGCTGTCTGTCTGTCTGTCAACACCCTTTATCTCGGGAAGGCGTGAAGGTATTGAGTTGAAATTAAAACCATATATTCTACGGTCCCTTGCAACTGTGATAAAATCAAACTTCTGAGTTCAAAGATTCATAATTGATTCAAAGAATAAGTTGATTGATTCGGCCGATTATGTCGCAAAAAACTTTCATTTCGACGTTCTCAAAAGAATGAAAATTAATAGGGTACTTGCCGTTGACCCAGAATCCTGAAATTTGGCATAAAACAAGGTCTTATAGTATAGTTATAGGAATAAATCTGAAAACATAAATTTGTTGTTACGTCGAAAAAGAAGAAATACTTTTTTGCGATCCGGAAAAATCTTCGAGACTCCATTCGTGAATTAAACTATTTACATAGGTAAGTTTGTATGGACCCTCAGTGCGCGAGTCCGACTTGCCCAGTTTTAAAAAAAAATAAACTGTTATCCCATTTTTTTTTCATAATAGAAGTGATAAATAACAAACAGTCTTAAATAAAAAATTATATCTACCCTGAATTGTTATACCGTACACAGTTGAATACAGCGGTGCTATATGGGTTAAGTCTCATTAACTGGCGGGCGAGCATATTGGTCCTCAATTCTTCTCAGTTCGCGAATCAGCCGAAGGGTACAACGCCATCTATCGTGCTTGTGTGTAAACTTTTACACGAATCAGGTGTAGAGTCTTGTGAAGTTGTACAATAATGTCATGGGGTTGTAAACATTAGGGGAATTGTTTTCGGTAAAGCAGATGGCGCTGCTTAAGTGTATTTTTTATGTACCTACTATATGAAATCACGATTATCTATCTTATCGCGAGAGTTCCATAGTAAACATAATTTCAACGTGAGAATATTAAAGGTTAGTAATATGCCGTCAGTTCCCTTTTTTTCTTTCTTAAACATAACTTGGGCAGTGTTTGAATAACTGAGCTGTGTCTTCTCGTCCAACATTGGTATGTCGGACAAAAAGATATCGCTTAGTTTCAGACACCGCTTACTTTCAGCTTTTGTCTTAAGACACTGTATATAAGCAGTGCAAAGTCTAAAACCGTGTTACTAGTGATGATTACATACAGCTTAGGAACTTGATTGCTTACAATGGGCCTCATCAGCATTGCTATTCTGAAAAGTTTATTTGCGAAATCACTTCTGAATCCGCAGTGAAATCATGTGAAATTAAAGTTTCGTATTCTTAAATGAAGTGAGTCGATGTAAATCATAACAAGACACAATTCAGCACTGCACTACTACCATAGAGCAATGTCACTTGGGTTCTCGGAACTCTTCTTCTGTTCTCGGAACACTTGGCCTTGATCTTGACATAAGAATAACGAAACTTGTACAGGCGAGATGAGAAGCGAAGTGAGTGTGACTTTCGAGATGATTTACGAAATGATTTACCATTTACAGAATAGCACTGCAGAAGTCTTAAAGACACCAAAATGGCGATGAAACAGGCGGTCTCCTAGTTCTGCAAAGCAGTAATGCCTAGCAAAGGGGGCGGCTGCATGCACGAGGCAATGGCCCTCGCGCTCCAGCCGCCGGGATTTCAATCCCGATTTCCGGCCACCGTAGGCGCGAGCTTGCGGACAGCGAGCAATGGGTATTCGAGGCGTTCAACGCTTGAGAATCGAAACGAATCGGTCGTAACTTGGCTGGGGGGGCTAAAGTCAACTTTGTCCCACTAGGAACTACTCCTGTTTCGTAGGTACTTTCACAAACATGTAAACTGACTTACAAAACACCCAAATTAAAAACAACTATCTCTATGACATACAAATATTTTTATTCTGTGTGGGAATCGAACCCACGACACCCAGTGCAGCACCACCTACGGTTGGCGCAGCCTACCTTCAATAGATATATAGAATAGATTGATAGGATAGGTTGTCACAGCAATTTCTAGCAGCCAGACAAATAGTTTTAATGAATAAATACAAATGTTTTGTTTTTCATTTTATTTAAACAATAAAATATGGGGCACAGAAAACAATATTTTGTCGATCAGTTTTGAATTTGGCAAAAATACATTACATGATAAAAACATTCACAACAGTATATACATAGATACTTATCATAACATAACAGTATATATATATATATAGATATAAGTAAATAAATAGAATGTGAGCAAATCAAAGCTGCAATCCTCTTACTTGAATATTTTACTTCTATTATTTCCAGTCTACAATCTCCATCTCTTGATTGTCATTTTAAAGTTGATATTGTAAGCTGATAGGTACTGGCTTGGCTACCACTACAGATTTTAATTTTGATAACGGAAAGAAATTGTCACTAATTAGTCGAAATTTGTCACTAAATATCAGTGTTGTCGATCACTGGTTAAAAATTTATTAGGGTTTATAGATGGACGATCTAAAAAGTCTCCTCGGCTTGCCTACATTTATACCTCAAATACTAGGGCACCAAAAAAAGCTCTGTTTTCTCCCAAATTTAGTCGCTAATTTAAATTCTGATATTCAGCGACAACATTTTGTGTTATCAAAATTAACATCTGCGATGGTCGCCTAACCAGTGTCAGCGGTATGGTCTTTAGCCCAATTAAAATCCTGCCTTAAATTTTGCTCACACTACAATACGATATCATATAGAAAAAGTAATCAAATAAATTCAAGATATATTTGATTGGCATCGTAATATTAACAAGTTTTGTTTGTGATAAATGGATTTTTCATACCTGCTTGACAGTGTTAGAGGGCGCTGTTAGTTTATACCGTAGACATAAAGAACATACTGGACTAAGCACCGTTATGAAATGGATTCATCTGTAGACAGGAGCCAAATGAATGTTGGGCCAATGACTGTCTGGAAGTCGTTGCCCAAATAAGATCTTAGAATTAGAAAAAGGAAGGCAACATTGAAATCCTGTGAAAGTTAATTAGGAATATCCTCCTTTTCTTGAAATCCGATAAAATGAGAGCAACAGCAATAGTAGCTGTTTTCTCGATTGCTTTGTCTTTCTCACATTTTTCTGACTGTATAATTATAAGCCTGTTCTATATGTCTATGGTTAACATAAAGTAAAAACTGTCTGTGGAAATTGTATTGGAAAAGCAAGATGGTGGAATCGGTTATTACAAATAGAAGATTTTTACATCAATATATCCTTGAACGACTAAATTGTGAAATTACTACCATAAAGTATAAATATTATAATAACGCATAAAAGAATTATTTCTAAGAATTTTAAACCAGTTTTTATCTATATTATTTTAAGAAATATCACAATTTTACTTTTTAACATTGATTTTAGTATAATATTTATAATTTTAACTAGTTACACAAAAAGTAGGTGGAGCCAAAATAAAACTGATCATCAATAAAAATAATTTAAAAACGATAACATTAGAAAAATATTCTAAATCTAAACAATACTTGGTAAGTATACTAACAATGTTAAAGGGACATTTATACAAATAATGTCTTGCTATGGGCTGACTGCTAAGGCTAGACTGAGACTGATAATATGTTATATGATTTCATTACTAAAAATAATAAAAGCACAGAGACCCATTTTTTTGCCATACAAAATATGTAGTTTAGGCCATAACGCTCTTAGTAAAAGGATGCCATAGTGACAGTGATATTTTGTCTGTCCACAATTCCTACCAAGACACTAAAATATAAAATTATGATTTTTCCCTAATAACTCTAAAAAGATGATGCAAAGAAAAAAACAGACATTTATCAGTTATCCTAGTATGTCAGCTCACAGCAAAATTAATTCTTATTGACAACATAGCCAGGAATATACATCATATTATCGTCTATATTACACCTCAACCTCATCTTAGTATAACTTTAAACAGCCATCATTAATTACATCCTAAGTTACAACTAATTATCTACAAAGTTTTGTTTGGCACAGCTGAGATTTAAAAAGGTATTGTTTTGGCTTTTTTTGGCTCTTTTCTTTATAAAAATCTTGGCAAATAGATAAATGATTTTCAAAGATGTATTTTAAAAGATAAAGAAATACTTATGCATGTGTTTTATGTTTGGTAACTATGTTTACAATAAGACCATTCCAAATTATATTCGGAAGTACTCATTCATATTTCAAAACATATTTACTTGCATGTTTAGAGTTATTTGACACATTTTATTTTTAATTTTTTGTTTAAGAAATATAAAATGGCAAAAAAATATTCGACTTCTGCCTAACATTTACAAAGCTATTGTGAATAATCTTAACATTTTTGACAAAAAAAAAAGGAAAAATATTAAATTCTATATACAATTTCAATCACTGTCATGTCTTCCATTTACAAAATATATACAAAATATTCCACAGTAAACTACACGAACTAGAAAATCTAGTCTTGGTCGTTGAGTTGAATAGATACACAGATATCGCTTACAGCAAACCTCTGTGGCGATTTGCGCTATGCTGTATGGATGAAAATAACAAAAAATTCAAAAAGTCTGATGAGAGTGATTTTTAATGGAAGAAAAGAGATGTGTGAACAAACACAACTATTAAATATCAAATTTTCATCCACATAGCACCTTTTCTATTTTTATATTCCCCACAACAATAAATTATATATTCCAAGAGACTTATCCTATATATTCCTGATTTGACACAAATATTTTGACGAGAAAAATCTAAGAAAAGAGATTTCATTACTTGACAGATCCATAAACTCTAATGGGAGACATCGTTATCTATCGGGGTTTCACAGCTATAAACATTTACAATTAATAAGAATTGTTATTTGGACTATCATCATTATCATTTGAATTTATAGTACTACTATTGGTGTCTATTAAATTAGAATTAATTTCATCTTTAATCACATTATCATTATCAACTACTTCAGATATATTATGATTGCTACATTCACTGTAATCATTTTGGTCTGTTTTATTTGATTCTTCAAGAGCATCATTGTCTTCTATTTCTCTATTTTCTACTATAACTTCAATTCTTGGTTTGTATATATCATCTGTTTTTTCTATATCTGGTGGTCTGACTGTTGAGAGGGTGTTGGATAAGAATGATGATTGTAGGTTGTAGCCTGGTAGTAGTTTGGGTTGTAGTGGTAGCATGAGGTCTAAGGAGCCGGTAGTTGCAGGTCTTGGTTGTAAGGGCGGGGCGGTCATTAGAGGCGGTTGCAGAGATGCTAGCGATATTGCTCCAGACTGCGTGTTGATTACTGGACTCTCGACTGGAAATAGAGAGAATTTTGTCATTACTACAGTGAATTGGAAACTTAAGGAAGGTTAAGGAATGATTTTAACTAAGGTATGTAAATCTAGGTAAGGAATTCGAATATTCATTATCTCCAGGTCTTGGTTGCAAGAATAGGAATTCATACAAATGACCTTTAACACATATTTTCTGTTGATACATCTTGCTTTTTCTTTCGAAAGCGATTGTAAACAGAATTCTGTCTATGCTATGGTTGTATCATTATAACATGAGCTTTACCAATGGGTGCTCGTGCTTGCAGAGGCAGGGTTGCTGTGGCTGGTGGCCGGAGGAGGTTCGTCGTTGGACCTTGGAGTGCTAAACTGATCATATTCATACCGTTGACACCTGGAAATAGAACGTTGATAAATTAATTAAAACAACAAGTACAGGTTTATTAAAAATATACGTTTGCAACTGTGAGAATAAGACAATTACGCGGTCAATTAATATTCAAAAGATAAAAAATATGTAAAGGAACAGCATCCATCATGTTCCACCAGTATTTTAAAAAAAAATGTGTACCTTTTGGAAAAGAAGCGTGACTGTATTAGCAAAATTTAGTCTGCATGATGATCACTAAATTTATAAAATACTCGTTCAATTAAACTCAGCGCCCTCTACATTTAGTAAACAGTACTACAACAAAACCAACGTACCAAACTTATTCCCTACTGGAGGCATTTCCTTCAGTACTACAGGATGTTTCACCGCATTCACACGACGGTTGGAAGCGCCAGCGTCGCGCTTTCTTCGAGGCTGCTCAACTGGAAGCACTCTGCGCCTCTTCTTGGGAAGTTTCGACCGAGCCTGCAATAGACGGCGTTGATAGTAATTATGGAGTTTTTTAATGAAAAAGAAAGTTTTATTTCTAAAGACGTAATATTTTTATATAAAATAGTATCCGTTGTATTATTATATACAACATTGCTATTACACATTATAATCTAATTAAAGAAGAAATTAAACATAAAACGAAGTATAAAAGCAAACATAAGAACGATTTCAACCTAAAATAATAGGTAGGAGCAATTGTTTCAACAGAGCCTTTTGAAGGGGTGAAAAGTGAAGAACCCGAACGTCTTTTAGCGCGTCAGCGTTGTTTACGTCATACTAAGAACCGCTAATAGGTGGCGCAAAAAAATATGGTAACGAGGTATGAATCTCGTTACTATATTTTTTTTACTAGATGTCGCTACAAGTATCAACATGAGACTGACCTCTATTACCCTTTATTATGTTTATACTTTAGCTTTCGCAAAATATATTGAGATTTTACATATCATCTTTACACATCAATGACTTCTAACCATTACATTATGGAAGAGCGTTTTATGAAATTCCGTATTCAATGAGTGCCTCAAAAGGGAGCATCAATCATGTTTCAGAGTAATGATAGGCACAAAGTAAGGATTTTTGGCATAACATTGTGACATTTTAGGTACAAAGAAAAATTCTATTTTATGAAAGTTTGTAGGACTTTTATTAGAAATCTGGTCGCTTGGTAATACTTATCTGTTAGATTGTCTTATAAAGAGAAGTATCTTTCATAAATATAATGATTAGCTTGGTATTATTTATTTACGTTACGTTATTTGAAATGTGGGCCGCTGCTTTCCATTTTTATAAAGGATTATCGATAATCTAGAGGTACTTAATTACACTTGTGAATAACTCCAATTAGAATATTCTAATTAAAAATCTACTTCTGCAGAAAAAAACATTGAACTTTTATTGTTCAGAGGGAGAATTTAATATCTATGTAGGTAAGTACGTATTTTTGTTAATTACAATCGATCTCTTAACTGTGTTCATAAGCAAATATATTTCTTCCTTTTCCTTTTTTTCTTTCTTTCTTCTTTAATATTTTTCTTTCTTCTTTAATATTTTTTTTTCTTCTTTATTTTTTTTTCAGTTAAAAATTAATTTTCTGCTTCAGCATTCTATATACTGTAGCAATCTTTAGTATATCACAAGAGTGACACCGGTACCTCTGGTAGAATACTCTGGAGCTCTATCGTTGGAAGCTTTCCATCAAGAAAACCTCTAAATTGAAATGCGTACATTTATGTCCAATAGCTTCTGTATGTAATCTAGTTTAATTAGAACACAATTTAGACGCCGGCGGCATATGTTTGTCTGTTATAAATGGAGATCTGTGCCTGAAGCAATTAACATACCCAAAGGCTGACAATCACAGACCACTGTAAACAAAGATATACACATATAATAAGCAGAGATAGTTTAGGGTTAATGTAGGATGTTAGCTTTACGTGATCTTAGCGCCAAGTCGACCAGCGAACTTTTACTAAGACTCTAGGCAAGCAAGTGTTGACGTACCAATCTGCAGTCAATGTCCTTTGATCTTCAAGCGATAACGTAGTGTAATGTCCTGATTTGCCGAAAAAAGAAGCAACCGTTTTTAACCAAAAGGTAAGAACCACTCTGCCAACTGGCTTTTTCTTTAGGGTTCAAAGCAGTACACCCAGATTTCGTCACCTGTCACAATATTATAGACAGCCAATGACTGTCTCCATTAACTTTTTTATCATTTTACGTCACCACTGGACACGCAGTCGTTTCTGGTCTTCCGTTAAAGGGCCTATTACACTACGCGATATTCAGCACACGACATTCAGACTTCGGTCTTATTTTTTGTTCCGAGTTAGACCGGTCTAACCCTTATTACACTACACGACATCGACTAAGACTGTCTGACTATCGCGTAGTGTAATAGGCCCTTAAGTCATATGGTATCCATCGAGTGCAAAAATCTTTGTAAAATGTTTTACACTTGGCTCATTCCAATGCCTAACAAACCACGAATTTGCTGGCAAGTAATTTTGTCAGTTTCAATAAGTTGTCGTACGGTGTCAATATTTGAGTCAGTAACCGGACGACCTTCACGTACCTCGTCATAGAGATGATCACGTCCACGTCTAAATTCTCCAAACGACGAATACACAGAGCTGCGACATGATGCTTTATCAACAAATGCTAACTGTCGGTTGTATTTTTTTATGTGTGTTACCTCAGAACTCCGTCGTTAATAAACCGATTTGCAATTTTTTTTTTCTTAAAGGATTTGCTTCCAGATCGGTATATTTAAAAAAAAAAAACTAGTTTTGATTATGGGATCTATGAGGAATCGGGGGAAATCCTCAAATATTATAGGCAACCATATAATGATTTTGGTATTTTCATTGAGATTTTAAGCATTTACAGTCAAAAAGTAACATTTGATGAAGTAGAACTGATGAAGAAGACCAGAAATGGCCAACGGAACTTCATACTCACTTAGATATCACAATGAAGATAGTTAAGCGACTATGACAATACAAATAAATAAATGGTTCTGAATAGTTATGTTGAAAATTGTATCATCGAAGTGACCTTGTGATGACGATGGAGCCGGAAGATTGGCACCGGAACTCTGTAATTAATCAATGTATCCTAGCCGTGTTTGGATCATTGGAATTGTCATGAGAAATAGGCACTCTGGTTATAAGTGTATCGCAACTAAAAAGTGTCAAATAAAAAACCCACTTTATAGGAAAAAAAAATATTGGCGATTACACTAAAAAGATTAAAATTACTTTAATTTCGGAAGTCGGTGTTAAATAGAAAATCACGGTCGGTAGAAAAAAACAATACCGAAAAATACCGACTTCCGAAATCAAAGTTATTTTGATCCTTTTAGTGTTTTTTTTTTTAATGAAGTCGGTTCTTTATTTATAAGAAGTTTTTTTATTCATTTTTTTATTGTGTGTATAAGTGACCAGATTCAGAGACTTTCAGTATGCCCTATGTACCTACTAACAAGCTGAATATAATGTTTATATATAATTGACAAATAAAATATTTCCAATAGCTGTTATAATTATGTCTTCAAGCAATCCTTATTCAATCCAGTAACGGTAATAGGGTGTTACAATAACAAAACATATAATTTATCAGACTGTACCTTGCAAGAAAATACATTGTTTATAAGAAAAACTTGTTTACACTTCTGAATAATGAATACATGAACAGACAAACAGAATTTAATCATATTACATAGTTGCTTAGTCTACTACACGACGTCATCTCCACGCTCACTCAATTGGTCAGAATAAAGAAATCCGAGACGTGGCCTACTCGAGGCGTTCGACGCAAGAGAATCGAAACGAAACGGTCGTAACTTGGCTGTTATTTACGACGCCCCGAAGTGTCTCCGGTCGCAGGGCCGTATACGTTCCCTCACTGCTGCAACCACCTCTTTCGCTAGCATTACTGCTTTGCAGAAGGACGTAACCGCGCCTCTCGCTCCGGACTACGACCCGAACCCGGGCCCGGCAGGAGCTCACGTCTGGACATAGGCCACTTCCAAGAGTCACCAAAATGACCGATCCTGTGTGATTTGTATTTATCAAATTTCCACGATTTTCAAGGTCTGGCCTGCGTGTGACTGCAATGCACTGCATGTACTCACCGGTGGCCTATGCTATATTTCATAAGCCAGTGACACACACAGATAGTGTAATTTTCCATGACTAAAAGATGTATCTAAAGCACAAGTATAAACCAAGATTATCCTCATATAAGCCAATATTGAAACGTTGTTGAAACTTCGACGGTCCGGACTAAGCGTTTTGCCTCGTCGTTTATACCGCGTACAATGAGGGCCTGGAACAATTTGCCTGCTGCGGTCTTCCTGTCCGATTATAATTTAGGTGTCTTCAAGACTAGAGTGAATAGGCTCTTAATAAACCAGTGCGCCTCACCGTCAATGATTGCATCGCTGCTTACCATCAGGTGGGATCGCAGTTAAGCACTAGTTTATATCAATTAAAAAACAAAAAATATTTATCTGTTTGTAGTCTAGATTTAATATTTACTACAACAAGGTACTTTATTTATACAGCTGCCTAGGTTTGCAAGCAGCCACTACGTTTATGACTTATAACAGTTCTCAAGCAAGTTCCGTTGTATATAAGTTTATGCACTAAGTTACATTACCAAGTCAAGTCTAAGTTTGACTTTGATATAAACAGAGAACTTGGAGGCCGTCTTTTACCTGTACGTTACTGAAGAATAAGGGCTATACTGTCCATGAAAGCGTACATTTTACTTTACATTACAGACGCGTATTCGTCACTAGATAGTATAAAACAAAGTCACTTCCCGCTGTCTGTTCCTATGTATGCTTAGATCTTCAAAACTTAGATCTTTTAAGATAGAGAGATCCAAGAGGAAGGTATGTATATCGACGGTTGAAAGGCTAATTAATCTAAGCGACATTTTTTCAAAAAAAAAAAAAATTGAAACCTGACTCAAACGACAGAGAAAAATTTGCTGATTCCGAATATGTATATAAGTCAATATTGAAAAAAAAATGTCGCTTAGATCAATTAGCCTTACAACCGTCGATATAAATATGATGGTGCTGTCATCTTAAACATGCATATTTTCGTCTTGCTGTCATCCTACCTATGCTATGTAAAAAGTAATAAAAGACCTTAAGTAATAATAGATTTGCTTCAAGAAACTAACCTTCACTAGAAAATTAATCACATAAATAACCTTGACTTCGCTGCAGCTTGCAGCAGATAACTAGATCATGCAATTACTCACTTGCTCGGTCGCTGGCGCTCGATTAGTTCGTAATTGAATGAGTTCCTTGAGTGAATGACTTCATGTGTGAACGACTAATAACTAGCAGGCTTCTCTCAAGGTTGGGGGGTAATTTGTGATCTGAATGTAAAAGTTGAAGTAAAGAGATCTATTTAAAAAAATATTTTGCAATTTAAAATTACATAATTACAAGCTTTTGATAGCGGATTTGACTGAAACGTGAATATAAAGAAAATATTCTAATGATACAAAGCGGGACATGAGTTTATATTTTAGTTAGCAGGTTACTAAATACTTTTTTTTCAATATTAATTAATTAAATTTCGCCAGGCCTACGGCGATGCGCCACCGGTACAAGGTGGACATCCCACCCATACACACAAAACTTTTGAGAACACATTCATTGTACGTACAGCTTTTTTTTTCAGGTGGAAAATCATCTAATGACATCTCACGCCCTTGGGCGGAGCGGGATGTCAAACTTTTACTGACTAAAACCCACTTTTTAGTTCCTTCTTTGCCTTGCTTTCCAGGGCCCCGGAGTTCATTTTCATTTTACTCATTTCCCCAGTAGGCTTCGACCCTTCTGAGCTCCTACAGTTTGCTGACATCTCCTTGATTTAAGTTTCGTGCAGTTAAGGCGTGGAATTCCCTGCTGGAGTTTGTGTTTTCTGATACCTACATCCTGGGGCTCTTCAAGTAAAAAATGAATAGGTTACACACATCGTCGCTTTCCATCAGGTGAGATAGTGGTCAAACTCGAGCCTATCAATATTTAAAAAATAACATTTGTGTTCATATTATTAATAGAAGCGACAAGCAAAATGTAAGCAGGATTTTTGTAACTCATAACATGAATTAAATTAAAAGAGTGTCCATGGAGTTTCCTGCATGTTCTTCTCCATATAGATCTACACTTTGGAATGTGCAATTTAGCTTCACTTTTATGACAGACCGACATTTTGACAATTTGAAAGTGCCTGTAAATGGTTTATTTGAAATAATTATTTTTAATTTGATTTGAATGAAAATAAACTTTGTTTTTAATGCACTTTAATTAGAAAAACCGTTACTTAATACAATGGTGTTCACTACAATCATATTCATATTTGTTATAGGTTTGTCCGAAAGAGTAACCGGTGATTCACGCGCTCCTCAGAGAGATGACAGCAAACCGTAGGGACCCAGAAGAGCCGATGCCCACTAGCTAGGACCGCGGGCAATTTCTGCAGGGGAAACCCATAGTCCTAGAACGTAAATGGCAACTGATAAACAGGTTTGGTTTTAGTCTATAAAAATCTGACACGCCCTCACGCTCAGCCCAAGAGCTGGAAATGTCATTGGATAATTTCCACCAATAAAAAAAACCATGGAACGCAAAGACCAACTGAAGGAATGCAGGTGGTTCTTAGTTCACTCCACCTAGAGCGCGAGGAGTAATTTGATGACCTCAAAAAAACGCTTTACCCCTTATTTATAGAATAAATTTATCAAAATTCCTACAAATGCTAAACAAAATAATGAGGCAAATTGTTTCTAAATTTCCATGAAACTAATTAGTTTGAAACTGCACAAAATGATTGATGTTTCCATGACAGGATATTGCCTCGACGAGTTTTTGGGATAAACAAACGATTTATAAATTAATCAAAAGTTAAATCGTGAAAAATTAAAAAGTTCTTTTTTCTAAACAAGAAAAAATAATTGCCTGTGTATTTTCGTGGAAGTGGCTTCAATATTTTTCTTCACAAAATTCGATAAATGAGCGAGTCTATTTTAAGATGATAAAGTTCTTTTCTTTATTTAAAGTTGAGAAAGTAATGATTGTGATTAAACTTTTTTTTTGTTTTTTTTACCAGTTATTGAATGTTTTAAGTTTTTGTAAACTGATCATCATCCTACCGGGAAAGGGTAGGAAAGGGTACACTACTTGTGGAAACGAAACCCGGGCCCTGGGACGAAGGCAACGAAGGAACAGGAGTGGGTTTTTCAGGAGTCAGTAAAAGTCCGACACTATATCTCGCACCGCCCAAGAGCGGAATTTGTCATAAGACGATTTTCCCACCTAAAAAAAAAAACTACCTGTGGAATAAAAAGGGTCTAACCTTTTCCCAACTAGCTTGGGGCCGGCCGGCTTAACCAGATGCGGCTGAGCGACTGCCTATCAGACCTGAACAACCCAATAAAATACTCCATGGATATATTGATGGTCTGACTTTCTAGCGTCTGACTGATAACGACTATCAAAGATCTACGAATGATAAACAGTACCAACGGCTTTATGTGCATTCCGAGGTACGGAGTATCAGTAATGTCTTAGATAATCTTAGAAAAGAACGTTTGAATTTAAACGTACTTTGCTAAAATTGCTCGATTTTTTTAATCCGCAACCTCATGAATGAGAAGCGAGTGCTTTAACCACTGGGCCATCACGACAAACAACAGAATACTAATCTGTAAATTGTATATGTAGATAGGTATCATAATAATTATAATATCAAATATTATTTAAAAAAAAACCATGGGCATTTTAATTTAATCAAACATTTTGAAGAGAAAGACAAACAAATCAAATATCTCTAAGGAAACGAGATTGTCGATTTTGGGAATGTAGACACGGCTGTCATTGTGCCGATTGTCGTAACCGCCAACGGCTCGATGGTGAAAAGCTTTAATGACCACTTGCCGAAGCTATCATTGCGCGGTTGTATCAAAGGCCTGACACAGGAAACAGATTTTCTCGATACAGTTCGCACCATTGGTAACTTGAACCCTGGTCTCAAACCCTGCTCACTCTCTCTGGTGCGGGTGGCACACTATTTTTTTTTTAATTTTTAAGTGTTTTTTTTTAATTCTTTTTAGTTTTTTTTTATATGTATCAAATATATAACAACCTGTATTTAATAACCTGAGACATGGTTTTTAAAAACAACAATCTTCGAAATAGCAATAAGCGAAATGATAACAGCCATTATGTTTCGTAGATAACTTACTGTACTTTATGTGAGTGAAAAGGACAAAATTCTCGTAAATCTATATATATAAAAGGAGAAACTGACTGACATATCAACGCACAGCCTAAAATACTAAGACTAGGAGCGTAAAATTATGCACAAAGCTTCCTTTTATGACGTAGGCGAGCACTAAAAGAGGGTTTTTCAAAATTCACCCTCTAAGGGGATGAAACGGGGGTCCAATGATGAAAACTAGTAAAAAGCTAGTAAGTAAATAAATATTCAGAATTTGTTTTTGTTAACTTATTTGTTTTTCTATTGGTTGGCTTAACGTCGAACGAAATGAGAATAGATACGTTAGTTCATAACTCCTTTTATGTTTAATGTATGCCGTGGCAGCCTTTAAGGCTACACTATATAATGTAAAAACACTGAATCTTTAGCATGTATAATGGTGTATGCTTTGATGGTTGTCATTTAAAAAAAAAAATTAAGTTACTTAAAACTAGATGAGACAGTTACAAGTAGCTTAAATATCTAATTTTCTTGAATCTAATAATAAAGGCTAATTCCTACCTCAAAAGTACTTTAAAGATCCACAGAAACAAAACAATAACATCAAAACCGTGGCAACCAAGCGAACAATCTGATTATACAGAAGTTAAGCTCCGAGAGACGTCAGAATAAAAAAATATAACACCTAATAATATTATCTTTGTGGAACTGTGGTGTAAATATTTTTTGACCCGGATGAGTTTGGTATATAAATGAGATGAGACGACTGGAAGATAGAAGTATATTTTTATAAACACTGATGACTTGATCGATGGAAAAAAACAGTAAATGAAGCAAGGGTTGCTAGAAGATGTTAGTGAATGCCTTTTTTTTAGGTGGTAATATCATCTAATGATGATAATTTAACTGAGATTAGGTTAAGTGACGAATCAGTATTATCTAGTATTCCTAATAATACTGATATAGATTCTTTAAACTTTTAGAAACGACAAAAGAGAAGCCTAATAATAACATTTTATTGTACCATCAGAATATAAATCGCTTCTCTGGCAAAATTCTAGATGTGGAAATGTTAATAGATAAATATCATATGGATATCTTGTGTTTTTGTGAAACTTGGTTAAAACCAGATAGAATGGTGTTCAATGTGGATAATTTTTCAGTTGCCAGTGCGTACAATAGATCATCGGTAGGGGGTGGTACCTTGATATTATGTAATAATTCTTTAAGATATAAGGAAAGGAAAGATATCACTGCTTGCTCTGTTGATCGCTTATGTGAGGTAGCATGTGCGGAGGTTGAAGGCCAAACTTTCTTATGTGTCTATAGACCACCTGCATCAAACTTGACATCTTTTTTGATCTTAATAGAAGAAATACTAAATAAACTTATTAGAGATAACAAATTAGTCTTCGTTTGTGGGGACTTAAATATCAATTTACTGGTAAATTCACCAGAAAAATGTAAACTTCTCTCACTGTTTAATTCTTTTAATCTAAAAAGTATTTTTCATGAAGCAACAAGAATAACACCTACCTCAGCTTCATGCATAGATAATATATTTACTAATTGTAATATAAAAAACTCTTCCATAATTAGTGGCGCGAGGTCTGACCACACTGGTCAACTCGTATCTTTCGAGTTAGTCAAAACGTTACAATTAGATTCACCTGCAGAGTTTAGACCGCTTACTAAAAATAAATTAAATTATTTTAATCATAATGTTTTTAGTAGTCTCTCAACAGCCAATTTTGATTCGCAAGACCCCAATGTAAACTATGATACATTATTCTCTACAGTATGCCGAGAATTTAATAAGGCGTGCCCAGTTAAAAAAGTTAAAATCAATAATAAATCCAAATTTAATGAATGGGCTACTGCTGGAATAAGAAAAAGCAGAGATACTTTATATCAGCTATATCATGAAAAATCCTTGTCATCTGATCTTAACTTACATAACCACGTTAGAATGTATTCAAAGTTATTCAAAAGAGTCTGCGCCCAAGCTAAATCTAAATCAATAAGTAAGTTAATTGAAAATTCTAATAATAAAATAAAAGCTGTCTGGAAGGTGATAAGCAGGGAAACTGGAAAGACAAACCAACGAGATCGGAATGAATTGTCGCTAAAAATTGATAATAAAATTATCTCAGATAGGTCAGAAGTGGCTGAGACGTTAGAAAACTTTTTCACCAACATCCCAATAGAAGTTACGAAATCTCTCCCTTCCTCGTCTTTGTTAGCTGAATCTTTTTTGAAAGAACATTTCACTAAGGATATACCAACCTTTGAATTTAAGCGTATCTCTGTTGATACAATTATAAAAACATTCAAAAGTCTTAATATAAAAAACACTGAAGACTTATGGGGTATATCCGTTAAGGTTCTTGGAGATATTATTGATACTATTGCTCCTGTCCTAACAGGCATATTTAATCAATGCTTAGACAGCGGAATGTTCCCTGATTTAATGAAACATAGTAAAGTAGTACCAATTTTCAAATCAGGTAGTAAGAGTGATCCCTCTAATTATAGACCTATATCTGTGCTTCCAGCATTGAGTAAAATCTATGAAAAAATCATGCTCGACCAGATGTTGTCTCATTTCAATTCAAATAGGATTTTGCATAGTCATCAGTTTGGCTTCACGAAAGGAAGGTCAACGACGGATGCAGGAGTGAAACTCATCAGTCACATTTTGGAATCCTGGGAGAAGTCCCAGGATGCTATTGGCATATTCTGTGACCTCTCAAAAGCATTTGACTGTGTTGACTATAATACTCTGATCCGTAAATTACATCATTACGGAATTCGTGGACGAGCTGCTGATCTTGTTTTTTCCTATTTATCTTACAGGCAGCAAAAAGTATCCATTAATGGGGCGACGTCTTCGGGGTCTTTAATAAAGATGGGCGTGCCCCAGGGTTCAATTCTTGGCCCTTTTCTTTTTCTAGTTTATATTAATGACCTTCCTTATATGATGGCTAATTTATCCGATATAATTCTGTTTGCTGATGACACTTCTCTTATTTTTAAAGTGGATAGAAAAGATAGGGATGTCTTGCAAGTCAATGAAAGTCTGACTGTTCTTTCGAAATGGTTCGCAGCTAATAATCTCTTATTAAATGCGAATAAAACTAAATGTATGAAATTTTCATTACCAAATGTCCCTCAAGTTGGCGTCAATCTAATTCTAGACGGCAACAAACTTGATGTTACTACGGAAACTGTGTTTTTAGGTATAACTATCGATTCTAAACTGCAGTGGGGCGCTCATATTAGAACTCTTTCAGGTAGATTAAGCTCAGCCGCATATGCAGTACGAAAAATAAGGCAATTGACAGATGTAGCCACCGCTAGGTTAGTTTACTATGCTTATTTCCACAGTATTATGTCTTATGGCATTTTACTGTGGGGATCTGCAGCTGATGTGGACTCAATTTTCATATTGCAAAAGAGAGCAATCCGGGCTATTTATAAAATGGGTCCTCGCGAGTCCCTCAGAAATAAATTCAAAGAAATCGATATACTTACTCTGCCTTCTCTTTATATCTTGGAAAGTATTTTGTACGTTCGTAAAAACCTAGGACTTTTCAAAATTAGAAGCGATTTTCATAACATAAATACGCGCAGTAAACACGAAATTGTATTACCCAAATGGAGATTAGCTAAAACCAGCAAGTCATTTTTAGTAAACAGCATACGCTTTTATAACAAGCTACCAAAGGCGGTGACTGAACTTAGCGAGGGCAAGTTCAAAACCCATATTAAGCGTGTCCTAACTAAAAAAGCGTATTACAAGGTTAAAGACTATGTCGAAGACACGCTTGTTTGGCAATGACTGCTTCTGCACATGTGGCCCCCTGGTAACTCATAATATTGTGTACATCTATCTATTAACTGCTCCACATTTGTTGTAATATATACATTTTTTCTTTTCTTCCTACACATTGCTTTTGCAATATTTTTTATATTAGTAGACGCCAACCACATAAATTCGTTAGTAATTTTCTTTTTGTTGACATGTCATTTATTGATAATTGTAATTACTTATTGTTCTTGTTTTTTTTTTTTATATAGCTTCTTTTTTTTTTAATGTGAATGTGAGAACACTGTGGACTTCGCGAATTCTTAGGTTACTTCCTATTACGACTCACTTTTTTTTTTTTTAAATATTTTTATTTTTATATTGCTTTTGGGTACAATATCGACTGGTCTACACTGTTCTTACATAATGTCTATTAATACTGTAATATGAAAATATTGTAAACAATCATTTTTTTAAAAGAGTAACCATGGAGTTTCTTGCCGGTTCTTCTCCATAGGAAACGACCAATTTGGAACCGTGCACTAGCTTCTGACGTTTTATAAGTGCCCATGTAGGCCTATGTGAAATAAAAATTTTTTGACTTTGACTTTGACTTTGAATGATAAATCCCGCACTTGGGTGGAAAGTGAGATAGTGTCAGACTTTTACTGACTAAAAACCACTCCTGTTTCTTGGTTGCCTTCGTCCCAGGGCCCGGATTTCGTTTTCAGACTACTCATGGCCCCAGTAGGCTTCGACCGTGCTGGGCCCCTACGATTTGCTGACACCTTCCTGAGGCGCGCGTGGAACAATACGCGCCGTTGACGACTTGGGCTTATTCCGACGGTTACCGGACGGTTGGACGGCGGGCTACCCATTGCTCGCCGTCCGCAAGCTCACGCCTACGGTGGCCGATAATCGGGATCAGAATCCCGGTGGTTGGGGCGTGAGGACCGTTGCCGTTGCCTGTAAGGTCGGCTACCTCCTTTGCTAGCATTACTGCACTGAACTGAGAGACATATTAGATACAATATAAGACAACAATCTTAAAATTTTAGGAGAAAAGGCTCATTGCTTGATTACGAGACCCTAACCCTGACTACCAGCTACTGTACGCACGGGCTTACGGACGACGAGCAATGGGTAGCTCGCCGTCCGCCCGTTCTGTAATCGTCCGGACCGAGACAAGTTGTTGATGCGTGGTGTTCCACGCGCGCCTCAAAGAGATATCAGCAAAATCATAAGGGCCGTAAAGGCCTGCTGGGGCTGCGGGGAGTTTTTGGTTTGGGAGGTAAAGAAACTCGCGGTCCGAGAACGTAACGGCAACTGAGGGATAAAGGTGTGGTTTTAATCAGTAAAAATCTGACACGCCCTTCTACTTCACCCTAGAGAGCGGGAGCATCAGCAGAATCATTGGACGATTTCTCACAACAAATAAACGTTATGCTAAAATCAAAGTGTGTACTGGCTCACAAATGCGCTAAAATGGTAAATTTCATTTCATTTTAAGTTCTCCTAATTTTAATATATTTATTAGTTTATAATATTAGCATAATAATATATAAGTATTTTATTATTGTTACTTAATTTAATGTTACTACATTCCACTTGATATTTATCTATTATTTATTTATAGTGCACACCTACAACAGTGTCGTCTCTTTTAACCCAAAGTTTGACTGGTAGAGAATGCCTTGTTGCATTAAGATCGCCTATGAACCACTACTGTATATGAAGTTTGAATAAAAAAATAAAAGGAGATCTACTAGGGTAAAGACTGGTTGCCCATTATCTTGAAATTACATAATAAACGTATGTATCAACACAACTTAACCAAAAAACGATTGAAGCAAGACCATGGACAGCTAGCAAATTTTAAATCCAAATAACACCAACTAGAAGAAACTGCGAAGTAAATATTTTTCATCGTGCGACGCTAATTGAGTTACATAATATTTTCAGCGAGTATAGCTTATGTCGTATTAGAAATGCCAATTTGCGGCACCCCTCGTGAAGGTAGAGTGTTCACAAGTGGTTTACTCTACTAGGAGGACGGGACTTGAAGAGTTAGGTAAACTGTTCTGGAATTTGCTCTGGATGATAGTGTTGGGGTTGCTTCATAACATGATTTTCAACACACTTTCTCTGAAAGTCACTCACACTCACACTGTGCATGTTATTTTTTAATGGCGGTTAATTATCCAATGTCTTCTCCTACTCTAAATGGAGCGAGAGGGCGTGTCAGACTTTTACAGACTATATACATACCTGTGTCCTTCAGTTGCCCTATGCGTTCTAAGACCACGGGTTTCCTTTTCAGAAAATCCCTGCAGCTGTCTGATACTATACTGCACAAAATTAAAACTCCACTATGATAATATTTTGCTGAAGTTAATATGAAATTACTTCAGCAAAGAGGAGCAAGTTCTTACTCAGCATTAGTCTGCATTAGCTGTGTACTTCCTTCAAGCAAGTTTCAGTGAATAGACAAGTTTTAATTTGTGTAAACATATTAACTTTGGACTGACCTCTTAGTAAACTTATGAATTTCAATTTTCGTCTAATATATAAAATAAGTTTAGAGTTTTGATGGAACCTGAAAGCCTGCGCTAGTCTTTTTTCAGTAACGACATTAATGTATTTTAAATCCATATACAAAATTATTTTAAGTACATGCGAAACCTGAATACAGTTTGTTTAGAATCAGTAACTGAATCGATTCCAGTATTTTTTACACCATGTTATATTTTTTCCCAAAAATATATAAAAAAGGTCACCAGTAGGACACTACCGAAACTTAGTACAACACAGGTCATGGTAGTTCATAGCGAGCATTACGCACCAGCGCACAGCTAGGTGCGGGAGCAAAACAACCCCTCAGTCGCCCGGATGGCCCGGTGATCATGTATTTGAGCGGAGAGTATATCTCTGTGATTTTTCATGATAAAGTTATGAAAATTTGAACATAGATTCTTTACATAAAAATACCAGACACGTGTTTCAGGTTTCGCATATACCAAAACTGATTTTGTATATAAAAGGAGAAACTGACAGACATATTAACGCACAACTGAAACTATAGGGACTTAAGGACTTACTCACGTAATGCGAGCACTAAGAAGAAATGAAACGGGGTCCAAAGTTTGTATGGAGAAACGTACTTTCTCGCGGGTAAAGCCTAAAATAAAAGATAAGATACAAAATAGACTATTGAGCTAAGCTTAAATTTACAAGATTTCTTGCTTTTTTTTTTGGGCTCAAGGATATTATCCAGGGTCTCAAGTCTGCTATTACAATAGTATCAGAATGGCCTATCATTGACTTCATAATTGTTGATTTTGACTAGTTTAGTAATCTACTTAATATAATGGCGTCATTATGACTTTCCAATGGCACTCCAATGAAAGAAGTGGCATAGAATGGTAATCTCGTAATATTGACAAATGAATATCTGACGTATGCGGTAATCTGCTAAAATTTTGACAGTTCCTTTGATCAGTGACCTACCATTAGAACATCATTGAGAAGTCATTGTTTTTAATAAGCTCGATATTGTCATTCTACGACAACGCTATTAAGAGTCCATTGACTGTTCAATGATCGATCATTATGAATTATCAGATTACGAACTTTAACGAAATGACAATGGGATCGTGTTGGAATGACGAATTTATAAAAATAGCAAACTTGGGCCCCAGTTACTTCTCTCGCTCTGCGTGTAGTGTAGCAAAAGGGAGTGTCAGATGCTTACTGACTTAATCCCACTTATGTTCTTTCAATTGCCCTTTGCGTTCCAAAAAAGTGAAACGTGTTGCGTGAAAAATCCTGCATCCCAGATTACTAGAATTATCATTGGACAAAGAAGTAACAACACCCGATTTCCTTTCAAATTATAAATCTCTCTCTCTCTCGAAGCAAGTTATAAAAATATCCAATCTGTATGCTAAACATATTTTTGATGAATTCGGGGACACCAGACTTACATAGTAGCTATATTAAAAGTAATAAAAACACTTCATTGCTTACTGATTGGACGGAGCTTATAAAGCGAAAGATACAGGCCTGAAGGTGACCATGTTTCTAACCAGCTAACCGTATTGAATAACCTTTTTAATGAAGTAGCTTAATCATGCACGTTTCAAAGCATAGATGGAAAAGAGCGTGCAAGAAACCCAACGGACACTCTTTTAAATCATATTTATGAGTTACAAAAATCTTAGCCACATATTTCCTGTTGCTTCTCTTATGTGAGCATAATGTAAATAAATAATAAGCTGTAAAATATTATAATTACATTATTATTATAGGTATATTTGGGTACATTACCATTCAACAGCGGTGCGGAGGAGTTTTTTCGACGCCGTACTTTAGATTGCTTTTTTTAGTACTTTAGGACTTTTATTTTTATTTTGTAAGTTAGTTTTAATTAGGTTAAGTTAAGCATGTTAATGTATTAGTTAGTTGCAATAAATAAACACTGTACATATGACTGGACCACAAATACATAAAGTGAACTTTAAAACATTTTGTAAATACTTTTGAAGAAGTAGAAAATTAATATTTTTGTTTATTATTATTATAACAAAAAAGTGACTAAAAAATATAAGTTGAAGTAAGCCATTAGCAGTCTATATTTTTTGGTAGGTCTGAGAATGAGACCTGAAGTATTTTTCATCCTCTTACCCCAACCCTTTTTAATCGCGATATTTATTTGATAATAATTTATTTATCATAACAATTTACAGATCAATTACATTTTATTCTGATAAAGTTTAACACCAGGTATTATTTGAAATTTTAACTCAAACTGCACAAATATTTCAAATAAAATCATAAATTTTGTTTGCTTTTCTAATCCAACTAGAACTGAACTGAATTAGTTAACCAACTTTCTACATCTCTGTTGTTAGATTAAGTTTCTAATTCAGCCCGTTCTACTGCGGGCACTTCGTTTCTTTAAATTGAAGGGACTCGGGTTGATGAGACTTGGAATAAGATTCTTCTTTGTAATGAACCATACAGGGATTTATTTCAAACTAGCTTCTACTAGCGACTTACTCTGCGTAAAAGAAAAAAATATACCAAAGGAACATACTGCTAAGGTGAAAAGTGTCGTACCTATGTGCAATTCCAGAACATGGTCTACAAGTGTGCCCCATCTAAAACGGTGAAGCCGTTAACGCGTGAAGGAATAACAACAGTACAAACAAGCATACCTAATACAAAATTTTGCCTTCTATAATAACTGTGTTGTAATATACCTTTATTTTTGGGCGGAGCGGGAGATAGTGTCAGACTTTTACTGACTAAAAACCCACTCCTGTTCCTTCGTTGCCTTCGTCCCAGGGCCCGGGTTTCGTTTGCACACTACCCATGGCCCCAGTAGGCTTCGACCCTGCTGGGCCCCTACGATTTGCTGACATGTCCCTGAGGTTTTAATGTACCTGGAGATACTGCAAGGACTTTGTTTTATTCATCACCTACCCAGTGAGTACAAACACCACCCACACACCACCCATACAATCAAAGACTCATTAGCCGATTTATGACTAGAAAATGTAGGGTTTAGAAAGCGTCAAAGTTTTACTTAGTGTGCCAAAAATTGACAAGTTTCCAGAGAGCTACAAACAGTAGTAAAAAAATGCTTAATTTAGAAAGTGGGAGTAGGTAAGCCCCTCTAACTATTTTACTTATTACCTGGTTGCGCTGATAGCACTAATATAATTGCCGCGTAAAAATTAGTTCCTAAATTAGCCGCATATAATTAATTGTGTACAATGTTTGGTTTGTGTAACATCTTGCAACACTTCCTGTCCCCATTTCTTTGTCACACAACCTCGAGAGAAAAGGAACGCAGATCGACTTGACATGAAGAATTCGTTTGAAATCGCCCGCACCGCTAAGACGGCCTCCCGCACATTTACAAGAAAAAAAAGGTTATTATTTAACTTATCCGCTAAAGAGACTAGAAACGCGAATGATTAGTGCTTGTGATTAGTGCAGTATTTAGTGAATACTATATTTCCATGCCACTGGACCTAAGGAGTTGCAAAACCCAGAGAGCGCCGGCCGGCTGACACATGGAGTCTCTAAGTTCAAAGGTTAGTGAATTCCTTTCCACTTCGAGCTGTTTCTCTGTCTTTCCTAATCCTAAAACGGCCACTATGATCCATCAGCAGTATATACTGCAAGGTGTCAAATACATATTTGATTAACGACAACCCGCAAAATACAGTCCACAAAAATATATTAGTATACGCGCATCCAATTACTTTTTTGTTTTAAACATCGTAGTATACGCTGAGACGGTAGCCTTATTGTCCTCGTACCGTACGAGTCTTTTTATATTATTTGTTCTTCATTCTAATGTTTTTAGGGTTCCGCACCTCAAAAGGAGAAAAACGGAACCCTTATAGGATCACTTTGTTGTCTGTCCGTCTGTCTGTCTTTCAAGACCCTTTATCTCGGGAACGCGTACAGGTATCGAGTTGAAATTATAAAATCAAAAAGTCAAGTCTGCGATCCCTCAATGCAGTGAAAAAATCAAACTTTCTTAAAAAAATCAAACGAAAATTCTTGCGATTCGGAATCTTCAAAACTCCATTCAGGAATTGAACTGTTTACATAGGTAGGTTTGTTCGGAACCCTCAGGGCGCGAGTCCCACTCGCACTTGCTCAGTTTTTTTTTTTTAAGTTATTTATAAATTATTTTTTTATAATTGTTTGTTCTATGCGAGTTACGAATAAATGTTTTGATTTTATAAATGAATGTCTTTTTCTTCTGGTATACAGACTTGGTGAGTCGTATCAGCCTGTGTCGACATCGGACTTACTTTACGTGTGAGCAAATGTATGTCTGTGTGTCCATTTTGTAAATTCTCCACTTTAGTTTACATCAGAACTTTGTGAACGCGAAGAAGCTTTAAAATTCAAGATATTTAAATCCGCTTTCATTTTACAAAATCAGGCAATTTTTACTGAGCTTCTGATAGCTCAAACGCTAAGCGATTCTTAGTGACAATCGACACTAGGCTTCCGCATATTAAAGTCGCCTTTGTGCACAAAAATGTTTATTTATTTTTATTGCTAGCTCGTATAAGCCCACTGCTAGACAAAAACCTCCCTCCATTCTTTCCGACGATCACGGTTCCTCGCTTTCTCATTCCAATTCCATCCAGGTTGTCCTGCCATCTTCTTCAACAAAAATGTTATGAAATAAAAGTAATAATAACAATTGCATTGGTGATGCAAGACTTCTCATTTGTGAGATAAACTGTAATAATATAAATATAATAATAATCGCCGTATCTCTACGTTGACGTCGTGGTGGGGCTTGCGTGCTCCCAATATACTCTAAGTCTTTATCGGTAAAGTTTGCTTTGCCATAATATGCCTAGGGTGAGGGGCCAGACTAAGAGAGACACAATCCGCAGTGCAGTTTTGTGGCGAACTGTTGGGCATTAGCGACCCCACGGACCCGATCTCACAGGAGAATTCTTGTTCTTCATCTCCGGCTTGCCTGTATTGGCCGGCCGTAGAGAACACTGATGAGGAACTGAGCTCCCACCTCTCTCTTGCCTTTATTGGCTGGTTTGAGTGGAGATTCGCAAGAGCAAACGTGCTCGGGAGAAGGATCTTGACCGTACTGCCGGGATTGTCCTGATAGCCGTGGTATACCTCTCAACTCCTCAAGCACCTCAGGATATGTTGCCCTCTTGTTGCTACGTCACTTCGTGCTAGCGGCCGTTTTTTGGGGGCCATTTTATTAACATAGTTCTATGTTACCTGTCCACTTAAGACTCCAAAAACCATAGCCCTATTGTCATTGTTCTCCATATGTCGCAATAGTTTTTCAACAACCGGGGGTTGTCCTTGGGTGCACTAGCACAGCGCGTACAGGGATAATCGTCGGTTGGTATCATGTTCCATTGTAATTATCTAAAGAGCCTCTGCGAGTTGGCTTCGGCACCTCGTACGCCTTTCAAAGGTCCAGGACCTCAGGGTGCTGAGATAAATAATAATAATAATAGTATGTAGTTATTGGTTGCATAGACCGGCCGCCAGGTGGCGGGGATAGTCGGCCCTCAGTTGTAAGCTATCTGCTGAGCGAGTCAGTCGTGTCAAACCTTAACTCCAGACATCGTAATAAATATAATGTGTTTTATTCTAAAACCTCACATTAAACAATAATATTTGATGACAAAACCGTTGCGGATAGGTAGAAGCTGGAATTTTCAACTACTATACTGCCTGCGTATTATTTAATAAGTGAAAAATGCCCTTGAACGTACATTTGCGGACATCCGCTCAATCAACCTTATAATGTTCTCATTGCTACTCAGGCTTTCACCGTTTTGAGAGCAGTGGTGATGCAATCAATTACATGAAGTAAAGCACCTGCTTGGGTTTGAAACCACGACCAACAACTCGGGACAAGTCGGGTTCGTGACTGTTTTCTAAGCAAAATACCACAACTTTGCTTAGGGAGCAGTGACCAGCTTATGTCCATACACCGGCCTAAAATATAAGAATGTAAAGTACTCAATTAATGGGTTATGGAGATCAAGACAGACCATCGCTTAATGTTCAAAACTGATACGAGCCGATTCCGATTAGACTCGAGGCCAAGCCAAAGAAAAAAATTAAAAGAAAAAAAGAAACAAAAACTAAAACCCGACTACGACAAAAAGAAACGACGCTGAAAAAGTATGAATCAAGATTTTCAGGTTGCTGAAACAAACAAGGTAACTGGAAAAATAAGAACAGAACAAAAAGGAAAGCCGTAGTCACACGCTATTAAAGTGTTTCGGTTGGTACATACGTATAATGGTTCTAACGATACCTCATATGTCGAGTTCCGATAAGTGAGTTAGGAGTTATGAGGAAAGAGGAAACAGACGAACAAACTCACATACACACATAGCCTGTCAAAATCATAACAATCCTTTGGCTTTGCCGTAATCGGGTAAAAACATTGACCACAAGGTTTATTCCTCTACCATGTGTTTTTTTTTTTTTTGGTGGGAAAATCATCTAATGACAACCCCCGCTCTTGGGCGGAGCGGGAGATAGTGTCAGACTTTTACTGACTAAAAACCCACTCCTGTTCCTTCTTTGCCATTTTTATTTTTCTAGGGCCCCGGGGATCACTTTCGCATCACCCATGGCCCCAGTAGGCTTCGACCCTGTTGTGCCCCTACGGTTGCTGACATCTCCTTGAGGCGCGCGTGGAACACTACGCGCCGTCGACGACTTGGGCTCGGTCCGGACGGTTACCGAACGATCGGACGGCGAGCCACCCATTGCTCGCCGTCCGCAAGCCCGCGCCTACGGTGGCCGGAAATCGGGATCGGAATCCCGGCGGCGGTTGGGGCGTGAGGACCTTTGCCGTTGCCTCACGCGATCGGCCGCCTCCTTTGCTAGCATTACTGCTTCGCAGAAGGAGGCGACCGCCTGCCACTCCTCCTCGCTCCGGACCATGGCCTGTACCAAGGCCCGGCGCGAGAGATCGCTGCCACCGATCGCTCTCACGAGGACACGGTGGTGCTCTGCCCAAGCGGGGCACACCTCTACCGTGTGCTCCACCGTGTCCTCCGGGCGGTCCACACAATGGTTGCACCCGGGCGTCTCTTCTGCACGGATCTGGTACAGGAACCTCCCGAACTTACCATGCCCGGTGAGGACCTACGGTAAGTATGGACGCCGTGAGGTCTTTCCAGCCACTCCTCAAAGAGGGGACTTATCGCCATAATTAAGGCGTGCCCAGCACTGGGTTGCGACAGTCGCCGTCGCCATACCACCATGAGATCCCGCCGGAAGTTTTTCCGCCATGCCGCTACTTGGCGCGGCAGCGGAGTTTCGCCCCGGCGTTGCATCTCCATGCGCAGATCATGCATGCGTGCAAGGTCTTTTGCCTGCAATTCCCACGGTGGTTGGCTAGCAAGGAGGCACGCTGCTTCGCGGGAAATCGTGCGGTATCCCCGCACCATTCGGATGGTCATGACCCTCTGGCTTGCGTTCAGCTTGGCCGCCGGTCGCTTTCGAAGTGACGGCGCCCATACCGGCGCCCCATAAAGGGCCATGGACCGAACGATTCCTGCATAGAGCCTCCTCTACCATGTGTGGGTTTCAAGGTAGACAGACGACCTGGTGAGAGTCGCGGAGTGAGGTGGATGCGAGACGCACAAGATCGGTCGTTGTGGCGACGCTTGGGGATGGCCTAAGTCCAACAGCGGACGTCTTTCTGCTGAAATGATGATGATGTGTGTGTTTACACATATTCAAACTAAAATACACAAGACACTCATGATCTGGAATAACTATCCGTTGGCCATTTGTTCACTGCGCTAACCATGCCGTCAATTGGGGAAAAGTTAGGTGACAATAGACACCGAGTGGTAACGGCCCCGACTTACGTGTTGTAGGTTGCGGGTTCAAACTCAGCCAGGCACATTACTTTGTGTAAGACTAAGCTGTAAGATCAGACAGTGTTTTGTAACCACAGACTATGTAGACATCAGTCAACTGTGTTTATTGTCTAGTGTCTATGGTACAGCATAGTTATGCCCGGTTTGCACATGGCCCGACAGATTGCTATATTTTATTGTGCGTCTATTTGGCCAGAATAAACATGTTTTCTTTCATTCTTTCTAATTTATTTCATCACCACTGATCTCAAAACGGCGAAGGAAAACATCGTGAGGAAACCGGCATGTCCTAGGACCAAAAAAAAAAAATTCGAAGACTGACAGATGTGACATTCACCAACCCGCATTGTGCCCGCGTGGTGGATTACGGCCCTTTCCCTCTCCCACAGAGGAGGCCTGAGTCCCAGCCGTGGGAACATTATAAGGCCATGCATGCTACCTAACTTGTATATCGATGGTTAGAGTGAATACCTCGTAACTGCGAATTACGTAACTATTCAGAAGGCACTAAAAACCTAACTAAGAAACTAAACTAAGTCCTTTATTATCATGTAATTATAAGATGAATAAAACACGTAGAAGAAGTGTTTTATTCAAATATATAAATCTATTGATTTATTTCAAACGCTTGTTTCTCTTGTTTTTCTTTTTTTTTCACAAGTTTTGCCCCGCCATTGTGAAGTTATCACACTAAACTGACTCGAGCAAACTATGCATTCAACATTGTAGATGGCGCTACGAGTATCAAATCAAAATTTTGCGTGATACAAGATTATGCGTTACAATTGTATACCCGAGGTTTTTACTCTAAGCCATCGATATGCAGTCCTAAATACTTGCGAAAAGGTAATCAAGAAAAGGAACATTACCCAGGTCATTACACCTACACCTAAAGGATAAACATCAAAATTCATCAGATTACCTCGACTATAACAGTTGTTGAACATTTCCAAACGACTGAAGCTATAACCACGTTTAATACTGCAATAAACTGATCTTGAAAAGAAGTTCTTAATGGTGTCCATATTAATGTGTTTTTATCTTTTTATAGTTTTATCAGCCAAGTGCCGGCTATTGGTAGGTTGGTAGGTTTAATTCAGTGAGAAGGTCGATGGGAATTAGATTTAAATGAAAATCTTAATTATTTGACTTCTGAAAACGTAGAGGTTCAAAATTTGACTATTTTTTGTTGTAATCCATAGTTTTAGGCAATTTAAATAATTACTTAGATAATGGTTAACTTATAATAATTATATTTTTTTAGAAATAGAAATGAATTTGTTTATTTCTGAGTAAACGGTACATAAAGATATTATTATTAAACAGAATTACGTACTACTTTAGCTGGTATAGAAATATTAGGTCAGTATCTAATTAGTAAATTTACGCAATATTCAATCATTTTTTAAATGAACATGGACTTATTATATTCATTTAAAATGTATGGTGCAGTAAGAAGTCTTTCACATACAGTTCACAAATCAGATTTCACCTCGGTAATAATAGGAATTCATGTTCAAAACTTTTTTAATAAAACTAAATCCAATATTCGACATCCGAAATATTCTCATCTCCAACCGACACACTTACCGTGAAAAAAACCATCGAATATCAAAAAGATAAAAAGTGATCTATTGATTTTAGTTTTATAATTTTTTTAAGTATTTTTTAAAATAGGGCTTAAAAAAATATATGTACAATATGACTTAAATATGCACAACCATAATTATAATCATAGATTCAATTGTTTATTTGTTGAATTGTTGAATTGAATGTTAAGATGGATGTGTGGTGTGACGAGAATGGATAAAGTGAGAAATGAGTATACTAGGGGAAGTTTGAAAGTGGCGCCAGTGACTGAAAAATTGAAAGGGAATCGTTTGTCTTGGTATGGTCATGTGAAGAGGAGGGATGAAGCGCATGTTACTAAAAGAGTTATGAGTTTACATGTGGATGGGATGGAGAGGGAGAGGGAGACCAAAGAAAAGATGGATGGATTGTGTGAAGAGTGAAATGAGGGAAAAGGAAGATAGTGATAGCATGACGAATGACAGGGCAGAATGAAAGAAAAAAACGTGTTGCACCGACCCCAAATAACACGGGACATGGGCAGGAAGATGATGATGATGATTCAATTGTTTATTTAATTTAATCGAATAGAAGAACTGCTTCTGAACATAGCAATGAATTTATATGCATATTATGAAGGCATATTCATGAGTAGTGTATGCGTTAGCCCCAACATCATCCTGAAGACAATAGCGGACAGGTGGGACAGTCCCATACTGGAGCATTGGGTACGCCTACATACCCCTGGGGCTTATAATACATAAAAAAACATTTCCGGTAGTTATAAGTGCTAACACTAGCTTTTAAGTTCTGTGTATACTAACCAACTATGGACTTTGTCCGAAATATAAGTTTTGTTTTATTTTAAATTACTGATACTCAATTTTTGGTTATTAAAAGCAAGCAAAAATCGATATTCTTTTAATAAACTGAACTGTCTCGCATTGGTTTACAAATTAAATTGTCGGGATGTCTCTCCTTACCTCAACAGGTAATCTCAAGAGACAGTCTCGCAGTTACTTCTAATACTAACATTGACTTATAAGATAAATGAGTTAAAACTTAGTTTGACAATCTGTCTTCTTGAGAAATCTCTCAAGACGACAGATTGTATATTTGTTAAAGACGGTATATGCAAAGTATACATTGAAACTGGCTGTCAACAAATAAGTTTGGTTTTTTCCTCAAAAGACCATCTCAGACACTAATCTACATGGTTTTCATTTAATAATAAATAATAAAATCGTTTATTTATAACATAGGGCATTTACATTTACAATAAAGTATATTAAATATTAAAAAGAACACAGTTGCTTATATGCCTGAACTAGGATGAACCTGTGCTTGATTTGATTTGACCATTAACATAACTTGCTTGACAACACTTTAAAAAAAAAAAAAACTTTGAATTTGCTAGTAAACGCCGGCCACATCTAGTTTAAATGTAATATAAAAATGTGTTTTAAAATCTATTAAACCTATGTTGAAGAAAGCATTGGTGGCCGAGTGGTAACGGCCCCGAATTACTAATTGTAGGTCGCGGGTTCAAACCCAGTCAGGCGCACTACTTTGTGTAATTATTTCATCACCACTGCTCTGAAAACGGTGAACTAAAACATCGCGAGGAAACCGGTATGTCCTAGAAACAAAAATTCGAAGACATGTGACACTCACCGACCCGCACTAGGCCCGCATGGTTTATTATGGCCTATTCCCTCTCCTAGAGAGAAGGCCTGAGTCCCAACAGTGGAAACAATATAAGGCCGACTAAGCTATATGCTATGTTTAAGAACCAGACATGAACGAGACGAGCTTACTGTCAACCAAACATCCACCTCAAATCAATTCAGAATGGGGTTGATACTGAAATATTCACAATTTAACACTTTCCCTACTACATTATATAAATAGAAATTAGGGTAATGTGAGTGCTACTTCAAAGCATTTTCTACTCAGTTTGAGGACTGTGATAAATCGTGCACTTATGTCTAAGGAACCCCCTAAGGAAATAGATGTCGTAAATAAGCACAACCATCTACTTTTGCATGTTGAGTAAGAAATCTTTTGTACAATTTCTTTCTTTAAACATAAAATAGACCGACCATTCAGATATGAATTAGTTTTCTTTCTGTTTTTCAGTGTTATGGAAAAAGAATACCATTTATTTCAATATCATTTCAATCGATGGACGTCCATTGCTGGACATAGGCCTCCACCAAGTGTCGCAAAAATGACCGGTCTTATGCGTGTCGCATCCATTAGATTCCTGCGACCCTCACCAGGTCGTTACATCTGGATAGTAATGTGGCACCCAACAAAAAAACCATAAACAAATAAAAAAAAACAATAATAATAAAAATAAACTAAGATCTCGGTTCTATAAAAATGTTTTCTTGCGGCTACGCCAAATAGATCCAGTTGAGGACGCCAGACCACTTTATGGGAGTCTGACGTTAATTGTCAACTAGAACAGTCATCACAATCATCATCATTTAAGCCAAAAGACGTCCACTATTGGACATAGGCCTCCCCGAAGCGTCACCAACCGATCCTATGCGTCTCAATCCACCGGAGTCCTGCGGCCGTTACCAGCTATAACTTTATCTGCAACATGCCTACTAATTGGTAATTGCAACTAGACCCTCTAATCCCTTTATGTCCTTAGATATGTGTTTACTCTACTCAACCATTAAACCACTCCATTTGATTAGCACGAGTGCTGGCGCTATTACACGTAAGTGCGATCTAACCGCCGTACCAGTTTCCAATGACGGACGTCCGTGTGCACGGCTGTGGTACAAGTCCGATTTTTGTTCGGTTTTCTATGATATATTGAAACCAGCTGCGTGCGAATTAAATTAATTCCAAATAAAGCGCAGCTTAAAAACAGTTCCACTCTGCAAAGCGCATCGCGTCGACCCCAAGTAACTTAATACAAGGGCAGGGCAGGAAAATGATGATTTTAGGGGATTTATTAATATATTTTTTTTTCAAAATTTTCATGGTGTCAAAAAGGAGACCCGGCGTGAACAGAGCGCGTGCGCGAGAGAGCGTCGTTTGTTTTACGTTTTCGCTACCATTAGGTTGGTGACAATATGTCGCCAACCTAACAACGATGTTGGCCATACTACATAATTATTTATTTGATTACAATATCCTATAAAATAGTACTACTGATGCACTTTACTAATTAGTAGAATGAATACATAATGGTACCCTAGAGTAAGTAGAAGGAAGAGAGGACGCCCGATACGAAGGTGGGCCGACGGGCGAAAGGCGAAAGCGAGGCCAATGTGGAAAAAGAAATTCCATGAATTTCTTTTATTTCATTCAAATTCATTTTATGATGAAGGGAACCTTCTGCTACAGCAAAAGAATCTTGTTAAACCGATGTCGAAGAATAGTTTTTTTTAATATTATTATCTAACTAAAACGTAAAGGTTATTATTATTGTTAAACTAGCTTCTGCCAGCGGCTTAGCCCGCGTGAATGTAGGTTTCTCCATACAAACTTTTAACCACCGTTTCATCACCGTAGGGGGTGACTTTCAAATAATTCGTTCTCAGCAGATGTCTAAACCCTATAGGGGATCTACTTGCCAAATTTTAAGTTTGTAGGTGTTATAGTTTCTGAGATTTCGTGTAAACATTGAGTGGTATTTCGCTTTTATATAATTATATGGATTATTATTTAACAATGCAAATAATAAATTATACATTAGTATTCAGTTCCTCGAAATACCTTAAATAATATCTTTATATTAAACAAACACAAAGCAATAGAAATAACTGTGCCTATCAACCCAAAACTTCCCAAGAACTTCTCGACCGCACGTAAACCGAACTGAACTTAAGTCAAACAACAGTAAATGTTTAATGGAGGACAAGATGGGACCAACTCTGATTGATTAAATTGGTGCCATCATGCGAACGAGGGTCACTACTTAGTATTACTTGGACATGGACAGATGTATCTTTGACGTTGGACTATAGGGTCATATTACACAGAAAACCGATGCTACGCAACGCCATAATTTTTTAAGATGCGATTTTTTTTAATTTTATTAATAGGCTCGCACTTGGCCACTATCATTCTCACCTGACGTTGTCGATGACGGAACACGCTTGCCTATTAGTAACATATTCAGTCTCGACTTAAATATCTCCAGGTTGTAGCTACCAGGAAACACAAATTCCAGCAGGGACCACTCCTTAGCTGTACGCGTAGCAAACAAAGAAGAGAATAATTCACCTCGAAGCGCCTCGAGATGTAGCACGACGTAGCAATGCTTCGCTAAGTCCGTGTTAGAGCCTGTGTCTTAACCCCTCGGGCACCCGGGGGTATTATTATGTAATTGCGCGTTTTTACGTAAATAACCAAAAAAAAAAATTTTTTTTCTGGATTTTTCTAGGAAAAGCAGACACAGAAACCAACATTTTTGGTTAAAAAAAAATCGTATAAACGTGTGTATAAAACGACAATTAAGCGTTTTTCAAGGTCATTCAAGTTGTACAGACGTATGTACAATCGGCGGTCGAGAGGCGATGCGCATCGCGGTTACCTACAATACCTACTGCATTCCGCACTGCTCAGTGCGAAACAACTGGCCTTCTTAAGTACCTATCCTCGCATAGCTTCAGCTCACAATACGAGCTGATCCTTAGACCTTATTTTGGGGTTTGGTACTGAAGGAATATTGTGATTGTATATTTACAACAATGTGTCCTTTCCATTAAGAGTCGAACCCTAGAACCGTGGTCACTATCTACGAAAGGCGTTTATAAGATTATGACGGTAGTGTAAGATATTTTGTTCTAGTGATGGCATCTTAACTAGTAGTTTCGAGAGGTCGGCATAAGATTCAATAAGGATAAATGTGAATTTTGTATTGAAGAGGTAAAGTTGCTGCATTTGGGAGAGGCCTATGTCCAATAGTAGACTTCTTCTAAAATGAAGATGATGTAGGATACGATGAGCTAGCCTTAGTAAAAGATGAAAATGCAAATCTCGCTGTGAAATCAAACAGAGTTATTTGTCAACTCGTACCGCATACCTATGGAACGTGTTGCAAAAAATAAAAATATATTATATTTTCATTGGTGAACTCTTGAACGTGAACTCAACTTTATATTAAAGAATCTGACGAATTAAGAACCACCTCTTCTTTTGATGTCGGTTAGAAAAGTCAGTAACTACATTTTTTTTTCACTTTACAAGTAACCGCACAAGTTCATGTGTTATCTGAAATTAATAAGAATGGTAGAGCTGCTGTAGGTACCAAGATTTTAAGAGAAATTTTCCAAATGGCTATATATTTTTATGCTCTGTAACATGAGCATTAATTAGTTAACATTGTTGACGTTGTCTAGAAGGTCCTAAGCTCGCTAACAAGCTACCATTTAATTTTCTCCCTTTTCAATATCGAAAATATGAAAATCATTTTCAATGCTATAAAGCCAAAATTCACCGGTGCAACTTTACCGTCACATCCAGACATTGTACCATTTTCCAGGATTTCCAGAAGTATTTTGTCACGTTCAAGCTATAAATTCTACACGCTTGCCATGCATAAAATTCAATTAGTACGAGGTCAGACGAACGTGTTAGTTTTACTCAATTTTCTGACTACACTAAAACTTAAATTAAAACTATGTAAATAATTTTTTTTTTTTTTTGTGGGAAAATCATCCAATGACATCCCACGCTCTTGGGCGGTGCGGGAGCATGATTGTATGAAATACAGTAAAAAATTATGTCGGGTTGGATGGTCTTAAGGTTCTTAGGTGTTTTTAAGAGGTCACGGAGCTCCTTCCATGTGCAACTGTTATTCAATGGGGTAGTTCGCTGAAAATTGCTTACCGCCTTCCGCACACGTCCAAGTAGGTTTTGAAGGTTCTCCCCTTACGAAAAACAAAAAAAAAACTTACCATCAGTCAAACAAAATTCCAAGTCCAATTAACAATTCCAGAACCTTTAATATACAGTTATATAAACGAACACATATGTTTGTATATACGTGCTTAAATTGACGCCTTTCTCTCATAGGGTTTAAGAGAAAAACCAGCCGCTGCCGGTACGGTCTTTATAAAAAAAAACTGGGTAAGTGCGAGTCGGACTCATACACAGAAACTTACCTATGAAAATGGTTCAATCCCAGAATTAAGTTACGAAATTTTTTCCGAATTGCCAAAAAGTTTGTTTTGTGACGTAACTACTAATTTACAGTTTTTAAATGTTTTCCTATACTTGTGCTATGAGACCTTGCTTCATGCCAAATTTCAAGATTCTAGGTCAACGGGAAGTACCCTATGAATTTTGATTTCCTTGAGAGTGTCGAAAAAAAAATTATAAGAAAAACTATACGTTCGTACGGTCGTTTATGTTGCAAAAAACGTACAGTTTTTATATCTTTTTTACTTGTTAACTCAGTAGTTTGATTTTTTCACAGCTTCAAGGGACCGCAGTCTTAAGTATATGGCTTAAATTTCAACTCGACACCTCCACGCGTTTCCGAAATAAAGGGTCTTGACAGACAGACAGACAGATGGACGGACAACAAATTGATCCTATAAGAATTAAATTTTTTCCTTTTGAGGTAACGGACCCTAAAAACACTAATTTATAATATCAATTTGGTGCCTGCTTGCAGTGACGACATATTATGTGTATGGCGCTCAATCGTGGCCGTTTACAATGGGCCACATCAAAAGTTTTAAAGTTGCACTAAAGGCGAGGCTAGGCGTGAAGTTTTGAATGGAAACGAATTCGAAATTTTCAAAATTAAGAAATCTGCAAAAGAACCATGTGTACATGTAGGTACCGATATAGCTCGAAAAATAGCCAAACTGAAGTGGCAGTGGGCAGGGTACATTAGTCGCAGTACAAATGGTCAACTGGCCTTAAGGTACTGTAAAGGCGACCGTGTACCAAACGGTGCAGCGTTGCAAAACATCCCTCAAGGTGGAACGATGACCTAATAAAGTTTAAATTAATAAATTAAATTAAATTTAAATTAATAATAAATTTATTTCTCATCACAAATGCAATATGGTGAACACAAAAACTTAATCTAAATAACATAAACATTTGTGAGAGACTGGTGCCCGAAATAGGTATAGAATACCTGTGTTACGGGTCACCAGGCCTCCCAAGACATACAGGTATACGATTGCGAGACTTATAGGACCATTCTTTTTACTGGCACGGGGGAGGCCCATGCCCAGTTGTAAAAAGAATAGAATAGAATAGTATTTATTTGATGCAGGCAATACAATACAATGCAATAGGCAACAACAATACAAAAAAAAAGTACATACGTACGTAGTCGTACGTAGTACATGTGTAGTGGAAGTCTTTCGGCTGGATCAAGAGAGCCCTTCCTGAGCCGTCTGTCGTCAACGTGGACATGGTTTAAAAATTGTTTGTATCATTCAACGCAATCTGATACAATGTTTGTTAAAGAGGCAACGTGAAAAAAGAAAGTTAACGCCGCCTGAACGCTCTGTTAGCATTCAGTAATTCCGTCATTCACTCGAATATCTCATAAAAGTGGCTCCAGGAAATACGTGTTTTTTTTTTTTAAATCCTTAAAAAATTATGAAAAAAATTTCGTCGTTCAGAATCTTTTTTTTTATATGAACCAGTGCTTGACTGCGATCCCACCTGATGGTTTTAGTTTATTAATAATCTGATTAAGAATCTCTATTAAATATGCACGTTTTCTATAGATCTTTACTTTTTTAGTATATGACGTTTTTGACGCGATCACGCAAGGAAATGCCAAACGTATGTGGCAGTGGGCAGGGCACATTGCTCGCAGAACAGATGGTCGATGGGGACGAAAGGTTCTGAAATGGCGACCATGTACCGTAAGACGCAGCGTTGGAAGGCCTCCCACAAGGTGGACCGATGACCTGGTGAGGGTTGTGCGAGTTCGATGGATGCGAGACGCACTGGACCGGTCATTATGGCGACATTTGGGGGAGGCCTATGTCCAACAGTGGACGTCTTTCGGCTGAAATGATGATATGAGTACATTATGAAAGACCAAAGTTTTGCAGGTTGTTAAATTAGAACGATATTAACATACACATATCTTATTACTGGATATGATTAAGGAAACTCCGTAACTCAAGCGTCTGCAGTCGACAGGGGCGCCCGTTTATTTAATGGTAGTCCCCTAATTTAAATAATGGCGAAGACATTTATATTAACTCCGATGCCACATTAAATCCATACCTCTTTAATATGGACGATTGTTCGTAATGTATGCGAAACGAAATTTTAACCTAGATTATCGGAATTTGAGCCTAAAAGTATTTTGCTTTCTCACTTGAAATATTTAAGATAGCTTGGCGTTGCGGGGATATGTAGCGACGATGTAAAATGGTGCAGGGATGCGTAGTCAAACTGCAAATGGGCATCTGGGTACGCAGCTATATACAGCTTATTTCTAAACTAATCAATTGACTGCAAATTAAATTCTGAATCCTCAATTGTAGTTCTTGTGGCATGAACTGAAAACTCTCTCAATGACAGAGATAGCAAAGAAGAAAGAAAGAAAGAAAAACAAACATAATCAATTGATAGGAAAGATATGCATCACATCCGCGCAAAACGGCCGAACGCTCAGCATAAAGTTGCGGCCTCACACATAATGCGATTAGCTCACAGCGCTGGTTTTCAGCGTGGGCCTGTGGCGGTGTCGACATAAAGACGGTGCAGTGTACAAAAAGATTAGTAATGAAAATTAGTATAAAAAACTATGATGTACCGTGTGTAGTATGAAACTTAATACTATATTTAATATATTAGTAAGAAACTTGTTACGATACAACCTAATAGTGTAAAACTTAATATTTATAAAACTTAATATTAATCGTATAAAATTTAATGGTAGGTATTCAAATTTACAGTATGAAAAATAATCGGCACATACATTTTGAAATGACAGTTTAAAACAATGTATAAAAGAAAAAATCTATATTACCGACCGAAGAATTTAAGGTTTTTTTTTTCGGGTGAGAAACTTATCTAATGACATCCCCCGCTCTTGGGCGGAGCGCGAGATAGTGTCAGACTTTTACTGACTAAAAATCCACTCCTGTTTCTTTGCTATTGTTTCAGGGCCTCGGGGATCTATTTCGCATCACCCATGGCCTCAGTAGGCTTCGACCCTGCTGGGCCCATACAGTTGCTGACGTCTCCATCATAAATAAGGCTATAGCATAAAGGAATTCCGATTATGGACTTGACTGCCTGGAAAAACGACTAGAAGTCTGCATAACTACTTGTCAATCCATTTAGCAAAGTTATACAAAACAAAGCGCTTGCCTGGGTTTGAGTCCATCCATTTTATTATTTCTAAAATATTTAAGTTCCACTAACGAAACTACAAATTTTAATTAGGTATATAGTAGCTATGTCGGTGACCTTGGTTCTCCTGCGGATATTCTCATTCCTGATTCGATCACGCAAGGAAACTCCGAGTATAGCTCTTTCCATTGCCCTTTGGGTGACTTTAAGATGAGGCCCATTGTAAGCGACCACGTTTCAGAGCCATATGTCATCACTGGCAACACGCACTGGTCATAGACTTTCGTTTTGACACACTAGCCCATAGCACGAAGAATCACCAAACTTACGTGGCAATGGGCAGGGCACATTGCTCGCAGAACGGATGGCCGTTGGGGCCGAAAGGTTCTGGAATGGCGACCACGTACCGGAAGACGTAGTGTTGAAACGCCTCCTACAAGGTGGACCAATGATTTGGTAACGTTTGCGGGACTCCGATGGATGCGAGACGTACAGGACCGTTCATTGTGGCGATACTTGGGGGAGGCCTATGTTAAGCAGTGGACGTCTTTCGGCTGAAATGATGAATGATGATGATGATATAGTACGCACTGTTTTAAAAGAATTAGTTCTTTAAGAATAGTTTCTAACATAAACTTTCATTAAGTTTTAAAATTAGGAAAAAAAATATAAAACGCATAGTAAGTACGATTTATGTCATGCAGCTCATTAAGCATCATTCGAAAGCCAACCACTAATCACCAACTAGTCGCTGCCTATAAATATAGCCGAAAAGTTGGCTTTCTCGACTAGTCGTTCCATTTATTTCTCGACTAGTCGTTCCATTTATTTCTCGACTAGTCGTTCCATTTATAGTACGGAACAGTAGCGTCCGATGAGCATAACACTCACCACAGGTCCGCTCCAACCAAGTCGCTTATTAATCACTACTGGTGGAAGTTCCACTACTAAGATAACCCAAAATATATTTTTGGATGATGGTTAAATAAAAAGCCGAATAACTAAATATATGAACTGATTCACATCCGTATACTCTCAGCGAGGTTCAGTTGAAAACCAGCGTGAGGCAACCTACCACGTAGTTGATTGGTAGCAGTCTGGCATTTTTGCTGAACTGGATCTATTTTGCACAGCCGTGAAAAACACAATGTTATGAGTAGTATTCCTTTTTCAAAATTAAGTTTCTAAATGTTGTTACTACAACGTGTAAGTATTTCTAAGTGTTCAATCAAATATATTTCTTTCTTTCTTTTAATGATATTTATCTTGCTAATAGTATTTAAAAAAAATACTTTTACATGTCAATTTTTTTCGGCAGTTTAAATTACATAGATGATGGTGTTTCCTAGCTGATTATTTTGAGAAGAAACACTGAAACAATCTCAGAGATCAAAGTTTTTTTTTAAGTTCATTCAAGCAAATGTATGATCAAATTATATGAGAACCTTTCTTTTTCTTTACCTAACATGTTAGCAAATACTAATAAGCTAATTATTTTTTGATATGGCAATGATAATCTAAATAAAATTCACAAGCAAATCACAATTATATTATATTTAACTATTTATAGGTTTACAGTAATCGAAAATACACTTAGGAAGATGTTATTCAGTCGTTCGTCAGTTCAAAAAAGAGGCCGCTCCGCTCATAACAACCCTTATGTAACTTCTGTAGACGTCAACGGCCGTGATATTTAAATATTCTGCCATCAGTTGACAGCAGTTTCGCGCCGTTGAATCGGTGTTGTCAACAAACACAACTTGATAGATTTGTGCCAGCTTTACAGACAAAGCAAAAGAAACATAAAGAGATTTTTCGACGGCTCTGATTTCATAATATTCCTACATTACTGAAACTGCGTGTGCCATTATCCTCAACAAATAATCGGCAGAATTTGTAAATAAATTGTGCGTGCGAGCAGAAATTCAAACAAGTCCTGTAATGATCCGTTTCTAACTAGTCTGTCTTTGACTAGGAACTTCTTAAACCGAAACTTTTTCATCTACTTCTATGTAATATTAAGATTGTTATGCAATGAAAGTAACATTGTTAGATTTTAGTAAATTTTTGTTGTTATTTTCTTCGAGACTAACGTATCTAATGTCCATAGAATATATTTTTGTTCTGTATTTTATAAGTGAACACTTAATTGTTAATGGCTGTCGGTATTTTAGGTTTTCCTACTAACGCAGATCGTTTCAAAAGCTGTAATAATAATTATTATTGCTGCTCTCGAATTGTCGCCACCGTCGCCACAACGACAGGTCCTGTGTAGTTACATTCATCAGATTCCCACGACTTTCACAAGATCATCGGTTTACCTTGTCAGATACCTTCTAACGCTCCACACATATTCACCACATCATCACAAAGCAGTGGTGGAGCTGGTGGTGCAGCAGTGGTGGCCGAGTGGTAATGTCCCCGACTTAGTTGTAGGTCGCGGGTTCAAACCCAGTCAAGCGCATTACTTTGTGTAATTTATTTCATCACCACTGCTCTCAAAACGGTGAAGGAAAACATCGTGAGGAAACTGGCATGTCTTAGAACCAAAAATTCGAAGACATGTGACATCCACCAACCCGCACTGGGTCCGCGTGGTGGATTACGGCCCATTCCCTCTCCTAGAGAAGAGGCCTGAGTCCCAACAGTGGGAACATTATAAGTCCGACTATGCTATGCTATGTTGTGCATCACAAAGAAACCCTACGACAACACAATCCTTTAACGACATTTTTCTACCACACAAATCTATCCGTCTATCTTCCTTATCCCCTAGTAGTGGCTCGAAGCAGTCTATTAAGACATCATAAATTAGACTGTGGCGGGCAATCTGTGCCGCCTTTGATTAAATTCACCTGCCGCCCGTGATTTGTAGGCCCAGTATAACCACAGAATACTACATATTGAGTTTAGCAGAGAATGAAGGCGTGAATGGGTTTACAGGGTATTCAATGTGTCAACGTGTTGAATGAATTTGTATTTTCTATTGAGAGGTTTGTAAGTTTGAAAAGGTTTTTTGTGTGTGACTTGTTAGTAGATCGAATGGGTTTTTGGCGATTTGTAAAGGTTTATAGAACTTTGCGTCAATTTCTGTCCATATTATCCTTTCAATATCCATATTATATAGAAAAAGACTGACCTGGTGGTCTAATGGTTAGTGGCCCTGACTGCTAAGCCGGAGGTAGGTAGTGAGTTCGCCACCAAGACAAATGTTTATGTGATAAACACGATCACTTGTCCTGTGTCTGGGTGTAATTCGACGGCACGATTGGCGCAATGATTGAGCGATAAACTGCTGCCCAGCGTATTGCTGGTTCAATTACCGTACGGAACAAATATTTGTATGACCTACTGAAGTTTGAAAATGCGGTCGCCATTTTAGAATTTTCTAGTTCTAGCGGCCTTCTGTTTTGGAGATGTTTTTATTTGAGCTTTATAACTCACATTAATGATTTTTTTCATCGAATTACCTATATTATTTTTGCTTATTTGCAGTTACATTGCTCGCAGAACAGATGGTCGATGGGGCTTTAAGACTTTGAAACGGTGACTGAGTTCCAGAAATGCAGTATTGGAAGGCCTCTTTAAGGTCTACCGATAACCTGGTAGGGGTTGGGAGAATCTGATGGATGAGAGAGATGCACAGGACTGGTTGTGGTGGTGAGTCTTATGTCCTGTAATGGATGTCTTTCGTCTGAAATGCTGATGATGATATCATTTTGACTGGCTTGTTGGTCAAGTGGTTAGTGGCCCTGACTGCTATGCCGGAAGTCGTGGGTTCGATTCCTACCCAGGACAAATGTGTGATGAGCACAACCATTTGTTCTGTGTCTGGGTGTAATTTATTTATAATACGTATACATATTTAGAAATATTTAAGTATATTTATCAGTTGTCTAGTACTCATAACACAAGCTCTGCTTAGCTTGGGACTAGACGGCGTTGTGTGATTGTGTGAAAATAATTATATTATATTATATTCTTCTAGAAATTTTCTAGCTAATTTTGTTTATATACGTGTGGACGTTTAATTAGCCTTAATATATCTGTTTTCTTTATCTATCGTCTTTCTCAGTAAACTATTATTGATACAATGATCCGTTACTTATCTTCTTAGTTATCAGTCACTTGGTAACTAAGCCAAATAAACCTTATTCTGTCAAACAAAGTAAACAAGGGATTCCTTTCCTTAGAATATTCTTGTTATAATTCAAAGACGAGAAATCATTCGCTCTAGTTCTGTTTGTAATAGATGGATTACAGTTTGGTAACAGTGTTTTGTTCTTGAATCCCGCGTACAGTCGAGATTTGTTTTGCAAAGATTGGTTTTTGGTGTTGACAGCTACTAGGGTTAGTTAATTATGAAAAGATAATTACTGAAACTACATTGGTACAAATAGTTTGTCTTATCTTTGCTTTATAATCGACTACGTCAATGCTTTTTTGCGAGCTGTGTTTTTTTGTTTTTATTTTTGTAACCCTTTACGTATATGTATGTTTTTGGTTTGTTTATTCGGTGATTTTAAGTATATAATATGTAATCCTTGCTGGCCGATCAACGTCTCACGACGGCTGGTGCTGAAAATCAGCGCTGAGGCTCTGTCTTACATGAACCCTAGCATTTTAGTTATATTGATTGATGATATTTGTAACAATTGTGTGCTGACAAGGCAAAAGTATAGAGGGTGTGTTACCCGTTTTTTTATTTTTATTATTGATAGGCTCGCGTTTGATTACGATCTCACTGTTCTGTTTTGGCAGATTTATTTATAACCTTCCCGCTACACTAGATTTAGGTACATTAAATAAGTTTCTTATCTAATTTTACTCTAAAGTTAACACATATAACTAACATAAATAAGTCCTGTTTTCAAAAAACTAAAAATATAAGTCGAAAAGCCGCAACATAAAACTGCACCACCCGACCAACCCGCTCGGCTTTCCACGATGAATGCGCTCATCAGTTCTGCGGACACCTCACCGCATCCGACTAAAGCACTGACTTTGACGAACACACGCCGTTCCAGCCAGTAATACTCCCAGTAATACCTTAAAGCTTGGATTATGTGAAGGGCTTAGTGGAATTATTGTTTTGTATGAAATAGGACAAGATTTAATGGGGGGACTTGGGCTTGTGAAGTTTTCATTACCTGCTATGTACGGTAAACAAAAACATTGCTGTTTTGATCTATCGAAAATTTAAATTTTGTTACAGTGATAGTTACATTTCAGTTAAACGCATTCACTAAGGGCTATATTTCACCGGGACACAATGGCAGCGCGAACAGTTGCGCCGCCATGGTGTCCTGGTGAAATATAGCCGTTACATACTCTTTGGTGAGGGCGTCACTGGCGGTCGGACTCGCGTCCGAGCTGGTCCCGCCTCTAAATTGGTTGCGCAACCTAACGGACACCAGGTGAGTAACTTTCTACAGAGCTGTATACATTTTGTTGGTAGAGGTGACAGGTCGCGCCGCTATGGTGTCCGGGTGAAATATAGCCCTAATTCTTTTTTCTTTCATATCACTCTTCACACAATCCATCCATCTTTTTTTCGGCTCCCTCTCCATTCACCCACATGTATACTATAACTCAAGTGTGTGTGTGCGCCTTGTGTTGTGACAAATAAATCTAGGTATTTTCTTTCTTTTTTTAAATTGCTCGATTTTGGTTTTCTGTAATATCAGGTTCTTTCTTTAGTATATATACGTATCTCACGGTATTGATGTTCTTGTGGGGTATATAGCAAATTTAACCTGTTTTATATAACAAAGAACTCAATTGTATACTTTGTTTGTTAGGTTTTAGACAATGTTGAAGTAAATGCACGTATTTCAAAACCGTACAATGTTGTTGCTGACGTGTAACTGAGCTCGCATAGATTACATGTTCACATTGTTTACGTGGATTGACTGACATTTTACTTTAACAACTGTTTGTACATAAGATTTTGATGTTTAATTAAAGGGCGTTCTAGTCTGGATTATACCAAAAGTTGCTGCAGAATTATGGAATGTATTTCAAATGCACAAGCCTTATGATGCTCGAGCATGCACAGGGCCGATCGTTGTGGCGACACTTGGTGTCCAGCAGTGGACGTCTTTCGGCTGAAATGATAATGATGATCATGAATAATTCCGCTGCTGAGACTCGGACCTTCCTCTCTCTAAAGGAAGGAATGGGCCGTAATCCAACGCACGGGATCAGTGTGAGTTGATGGACGTCACATAAGATGTCTTTGTTTTTTTTTTGTTCTAGAAAATGCCGTTTTTTTCACAATGTTTTCCTTCACCGTTTTGAGAACATTGTTGATTACACTACTGGCGAGGTTTAAACTTACGACTAGTATTCGGTCACCATGATTGACAATTGCATAACGAAACTCTTCAGCTTTGAAATTATAAGTAATGTAGTTAGTAATAACTTCTAAAAAATAAATATGTTTCGTGAAAAAGAAAGAAAAATATTTTATTTGGCACACGTACACAGATACACACAATGTAGAAACAACATGTAAAAACTTAAGATAAAAAAAAAAACAAGAAAATAAAATAACTAACAACAAAAACCACTTCTAAAAAATGTAATAGGTATCATTATGAAAAGAAAACATTCTTCTCATCCATCATCCCTTACAAGTGGGTCACTTCAGACGAAACACCTCAAACAGGACGCTTTGACAAAGTATCTTTACTTGAGAAGTGTCAAAAAACACGACATCTTTTATTTTTCCATTTTATTTAAATTCCCATTGGGAAATTGGTATTAAAAGGACGATAAGTAGCTTTATAGCTACTTAGATCGTAAACAATACCTTATTCATAAAATTTCGATCTTCTGTATTGTATTTTCAACTTATTTATTTTTTACTTTTAAGGTTAAAGGCATCGTTCCACTGCTGCGTTGAATGTGTACAACATCTTGCATGGTGGACAATGTGGATAACCCAAGCATTGGTATGCACAAAACATTTTGGAAATGTTTTAATGCATTGTTAAAACATTGGTAGGGAACGCTTTTTTGGTGGAAAAATCAACAAATGACCATCCTTAGGCGGAGCGAGAGGGCAGGTCAGCCTTTTACTGACTAAAAACCCACTCCTGTTCCTTCTTTGCCATTGTTCCAGGGCCCCAGAGATCTCTTTTGCATCACCCATGGCCCCAGTAGGCTTTGACCCTGCTGGGCCTCTACGGTTGCTGACATCTTCTTGAGGCGCGCGTGGAACACTACGCGCTATCGACGACTTGGACTCGGTCCGAACGGCTACCGGATGGTCGGCTGGCAAGCTACCCGTTGCCCGTTCGCAAACCCGCGCCTACGAATTCCGGCGGCTGGGGTACCAGGGCCATTGCCTCGCGCGTGCACGTGCGACCTCCTCCTCCGCTAGTATTACTGCTTTGCAGAAGGAGGCGACCGCTTGCCACTCCTCCTTGCTCCGGACCATGGCCTGTACCAAGAGCTGGTGCGAGAGATCGCTCGCACGGCGGTGCTCTAACAAGGCAGGGCACACCTCTACCGTATGCTCCACCGTGTCCTCTGGGCGGTCCACAAAATGGTGACACCCGAGCATGCGTAGGTACAGCTAAAAGATGGAATAGAGTGGCTGAGTTTTTTGTAATGATATTGTGTTATAAACGACGAGGCAGAACGCTTAATCCAGACCGTAGAGCTAAAACAGAAAGAGGTTTGACCGTAGTGTTGGTGTTACCTATAGATTTACCCTGGGTGTCTTTAATAAGTCCTTTTCTGCAACCATTACAAAGGTCAACAGTAAAGCACGCTTCCAAACACGAGTTTTTCAGTACTAGATACGCTGTGTTTTTCCCAGATACGTATCGTCGTACGTAGTGTGACCATGGGTCGTAATAAATAATTCCTCCTAAATATAGCAAATTACCAAACATAAGTTGCACATTGCTCGTAGCATAGATGGTCAATGGGGGCGAAAGGTTCTGGAGTGGTAACCGCGCACCGGAAGACGCAGCGTTGGAAGTTTCACAAGGTGGACCGATGACCTGTTGCGAGTTGCGGGAATGGGATGGATGCGAGACGCACAGGAACGTTTGTTGTGGCGACATTGGGAGAGGCCTATGGCCAACAGTGGACGTCTTTTGGCTGAAATGTTGATGATGATACTAAGTTATATTTCGTTTATAAAAAGCAAAGCTATGTACCCATACATCTTAAATTAAAGAAGCCGCGTGCAGTAATGGAACTACTCCTTTACGAAGCCTAACTCGTGTTTTGTTTCAAAACTAAAGTTGTCAGTATTTCGGAAACCGTTGATATTCCTTTCGTACATAGGTACATTCATCTTCTACAATGATCTATTTATTTCATCACATGTTGGAACAAGTTCCATCCCCACAATGTATCACTATCGTCTTCAGACAGAGCATCTCATTGTCATATTGTACTCATTGATCAAACCTAAATCTATATAAGTTTTCTGTTACACTGAAACATAGGTAAGGATGAGGTAAAACAGCTAGCGATAAAGTTATACAAGATGAGATGCTAGCTATCTGCCGACAAGAGAAATACTAAAGTCAATTTGACAACTAATACTACCGTTGATAAAACCCTGATGACACTTCGCATTAGGGTCGGCTTCCAGTACAATCAGATGCGGCTGAATACCTGTGTTTTACATGCAGCGACTGCCTATCAGTCCTCCACTATCCAGTTATTGAGCAACAAGATACTTCTTGGATAGACTGATGGTCCGACTGTCTGGCGTCTGGCTACCTGTTAGGACTGTCAAAGATCTACGAATATCAACCGGGACAAATGGAATTACATGTTTTCCAAGGCACGTAATGTCACGGTTAATGTTAGCGAAGGAGGAGGCTGCACGCGTGAGGGAACGAAGGTCCTCACGCCCTAGCCGACGTAATTCCGACCCCGACTACCAGCAACGGTAGAGGCGGGCTTGCGGACGTTGAGCACTGGGTAGCTCGCCGTCCGGCTGTTCGGTAATTAACCGCACCGAGCCCAGTCGTTAACAGCGCGTAGTGATCCTCGCGCTCCTCAAAGAGATGTCAGCAAACCGTAGGGGCCCAGTGGGGCCGATGCCCGCTAGCTAGGACTGCGGAGAATTTCTGAAAGGGCAACCCATAGTCCTAGTACGCAAAGGGTAATTGAAGGATACAGGTGTGGTTTTAGTCAGTAAAAGTCTAACACGCCCTCGCGCTCAACCCAGAGCGCGAGAAGTCATTTTGATGATTTCCCACCGTAAAAAAAAAAAAAAAAAACGTAATGTCACGGTGTCAGTAATGTCCTGGATACACTTATGTTAGGTTTTGATACGAAATCAAATTTACTCTGTTTTTGTAAAAAAAAATATTATTTAATTTATTTTAAAAACGATTATTCAGTGCTCATTCATTTATTCATTAACTCATTATCCTGGCAATACCGTAACGTATTTGTAATTATCTGCCCCCCTAGCCAAGTTACAACCGTTTCGTTTCGATTTTCGTTTAGTTGATCGCCTTGTGTCGGCCACGCCTCCTATTCCTTTGTTCTGACCACGTAACTGAGCGTTGAGATGACGTCAAAATAAAAGAAATCAGAGGCGTAGCCTACTCGAGGCGATCGACGAAAGGAGAATCGAAACGAAACGGTTGTAACTTGGCTAGGGGGGCTGTGGTAAAGCTGTCGATGTAGGATAATGGCGTGTCACAGTTCAGCTTCTACGATCGGAAAACGTTGAGGTAAGACGCACAATTTGTCTCTTCCATTATTATAAAAGTACATTATGAATTGAAAAATTCACATTGGTGCTTACCCGTTTTCAAATCTATTCAAATCGTATGCTAAGCCTAAACTTGTAAACGAACTAGAATTTTTTTTGCAATGTACGCAACATTACCGAATGTTTATGAGCGGTGCTCACGTAATTTCAGGGGTACCCTTCTAGTGGACGGTAGTTTCGGACGCTAACTGAGCTCATAAGTACTTCTGAGTGCTTTTCAAAGTGAAGTGTAAACTGCATGAGCTATTTGATATAAAAGTTCATAGCATAATCAGCCTTTTTAATTCACCACGCTGGCCCAGTGCAGGTTGGCGGATGTCACAAGTTTTAGATTTTTTAGTTCCAGGTCATGCCAGTTCTCTCACGATTTTTTCCACGTGATGAAATATATTACACAAAGTAATGCGCCTGGCTGCTTTTGAACTCGCAAGTCGGGATCGTTACTACTGGTCCACAACTTATTTATTGATTGAGTACTGCCACATTACAATACATTTAACATTAAAAAACAAAAAGAATCGATTTCATCGTGGTCTGATGCATGTAACAATAACGGCGTACATAACATTTGCAATTGTTTGTGATAAAAATTAACAAAATATGTACTTAAATTTAGAATTACAATTTAACAGTCAATCCAATTTAGAATTTAGAACACCACTGCTCATTAAACGTTTACTACCATCTTGTTTCATTAGTTTGAAGATGTTTATTTATTTGGTGATAGAAAAAGCAAAAAAACCTGTTGTTCGATGACGGAATTCAATAACTGAAGCCAAGTCAAGACAGACAAGTATTTCTCAATATTTTAGTATATTCCTCATCACCATCATTTCAGCCGAAAGACGTCCACTGTTGGACATAGGCCTCCCCCAAGCGTCGCCACAACGACCGGTCCTGTGCATCTCGCATCTATCGGATTCCAGCGACCCTGACCAGGTCATCAGTCCACCTTGTGGTAGACCTTCCAACGCTGCGTCTTGCAGTATGTGGTCACCACTCCAGAACCTTTCGGCCCCAGCGGCCACCTGTTTTGCGTGCAATGTGCCCTGCCCATTATCACTTAAGTTTGGAGATTCTTTGTGCTATGTTGGCAACCTTGGTTTTCCTGCGGATATCTTCATATCTGATTCGATCACGCAATGAAACTTCGAGCCCTTTCCATCGTCCTTTGGGTGACTTAAGTCTTCTTATGAGAGCCATTGTAAGCGACCACGTAGTATATTAGTCGTTAGTATATTCATTGTACATTTTCCTGCCCTTGTCCCGTGTTATTTGTGGTCGGCGCAACACGTTTTTTTCTTCCATTCTACCCTGTCACTCGTCATGCTATCACTAACTTCCTTTTCTTTCATATCACTCTTCACACAATCCATCCGTCTTTTCTTTGGTCTCCCTCTCCATCCATCCACATGTAAACTCATAACTCTTTTAGTAACATGCTTATTATATTAATTGTAATATATTTATATCACTGCCCCTGAAAAAAAATCCATAGTATTTGTTTTATAGTACGTTTGTTTATGTTCGCCTACCTATCCTTTCATATTCTTTCTACAATTCCTTCTGTATATTCTAAGTGGAACTCTTGTATCCCTGTGTACAATAAAAACTTTCTTTCTTCTTCTTGTTTACTTTGGACTTTTACTGATCTCTTCATACTATCGTCCTCTTCACACATTGTCACAACACCTACAATATGTTAGACTGTAAGGAAGCAATTTGAAAGTAAGCCATCTTTTTTTTATTAACTGATCTATCTGATTAGTCTCTTAGATCTATCTACTCTGATTTTTTTTATTTAAGATCGCGCTTGACCACAATCTTACCTGATGGTAGTGATAATGTGGTCGGCGGTGGAGCGTGCTTACCTAAAAGTAACCTATTCACTATTGATATAAAGACTCTTTGGTTATAGCTATCAGAAAACACAGACTCCGGCAGGGAATAACAGTCCTTATTTGTTACGCTCAATGAATGTATTCCCAAAACGCTTAATACGTATGGGTGGAATGTCCATCATGTATCGGGGGTGCAACGCTTTACGTGTCGTGGTCCGATGATGAAACGGACTTAGTTTATATTTTTTGAGACACTCCTTTTTGCCTTGGGAAGTGGGTGAATTTTGATTCTTCAGCTTTGCTTTTAGTTGAAAATAATTAGTAGGTAATATTTCCGCTGCCTGTGAACCCTCGTCTCATCGTTGCAATATCCTCTTACATCCATGCGGATTTTATCCTCCTTATCTGGGAGGATAAAATCCCTTATTTTTCACCTACCACATTGTTTCCACACCGTTCTACGAGAGAAAAACATACAGACTGTTAGTTTGTCTCACCGCGAAAACTGCTTACGCATGTCGAATTTCTTTTTTCATGGAAGACTAAATTCTACTTGCAGCTTTTCCCGAGTGAATAGAAATATATATAATCTTATGTGGTATGTAGTATTCTACTGGTGAAAAAATTTTCAAAATCGATCCTATAGTTTTTGAGATAATTCATTAAAGCAAAATTGAAAAAAAAAACAAATGGCAAAAATTTTTCCTCTTTGTAATATTACAAAGAGGAAAAATTTGTGTGTCAAATTATGTCAAATTATATTAGTATAGTTGATTATCAATAATATAAAAAAAAAAGAAAAATAATTAGGTTTTTTGAATTAATATAAACTAGTGCTTGATTGTAATTCCATCTGATGGTAAGCGGTGACGCAATCGTTGATGGTGAGCTACACTAGTTTATTAGGAACCTATTCACTCTAGCCTTGAAGACACAGTTCATCATAACTCTCAAACTTAGAGATAAATTAAAACGTCAAGTTCATCTTAAAATGGCATATTTTAGCTCTTCTTTAGTTATAATATTAATGGTTTTTATTAGTGTCATTGTGTTAATACATACAGTAGCGTCAGTACCGCATATATTTACCATATATATTTTTTCTTACTATCCGATATTGAACTGTAAATTGCAAAAAAAACGTACGAATATTTGAAATTTCGTGGGATACCTTAGATCATTCATCTTAATGGTGTGTTCAGACCTGGCGAATGCGCCGTTAAGTCAAAGTCAAAATTTTTTTATTTCACATAGGCCTACATGGGCACTTATAAAACGTCAGAAGCTAGTGCACGTCGTTCGCAAGCAGCTCACGATCGGCGCATTTGCCAGTTCTCGACACACCTTAACATTCCTCAAATCAGTTAATCAAATAAATACAATTGCTCACTAAAACAAATACCCGTGAGTTTCACTAATAATGTATGCTCTTAAGTGGAAAACAAGATAAGGGGAGAATTCTGGCAGTTCATTACATTACACGCTATGGCTTGACGGAGAGCCACGTAAGCATTAGTGTGGCCAGCATTACGAAGCAAATATAAAATTACACACTACTTTTGCGATATGCTAGCAATTTCAGCTTAGGTGATTTAGAATAACATTCTATTATAAAGCCGGATCATCATCTTCCTGCCCTTGTCCCGTGTTATTTAGGGTCGGCGTAACATGTTTAAAAAAAAAGCCGGAAAAATAAAAAAATAAAATAAAAATAAAATAATATTATAAAGCCGGATAATTGTTTAAATCGTCCAAAGGGCAATGGAAAGGGCTGTGCTCGGAGTTTCTTTGCGTAATTGCATCAGAAATGAAGATATCCGCAGAAGAACCAAGGTTACAGACATATACGAGCAGGGCACATTGCTCGCTGAACAGATGGTCGATGGGGACGAAAGGTTCCGGAGTGGCGACCACGTACTACGCAGCGTTAGAAAGCCGCTCATAAGGTGAACCGATGACCTGATGAAGGTCGCGGAAATCCGATGGATGCGAGACGCAAAGGACCAGTCGTTGTAGGTAGCGAGAATTGAGGAAGGCCTATGTCCAACAGTGGACATCTTTTGGCTGAAATGGTGATGATGATGTTTAAATTGTGAGTCAAAAAATTCAAGAGCAATATTTCCAAAGAGTGTCTTTTAGGGGTTTATATTTCCAAAGAGCTCTTCTAGGGGCTTTCGTGAACATCGAATATTTTCGACGTTCACGCTGTTTACATAATGCTCTACCTTAAATCAGAAGAAGTTATTGTTTGATTTTAGACTTAAAAAAAAATATCGTTGTTCCCCTGTGTTGTCCCTCGTCGCTCGTAAACCGTTCCTTGGTACCGGCCGGTAACGTGCAAAGTGTGATAAGTTTTACGATCCCTTTCATAGCACGAAGTGGTTGTGCCAAATGAAGTTTACGCACAAATGCAATAAAATATGTCTCTCTCACCCGTTTTCGTACAATAAGATGTGACTACAGTTCGTATTTTCGTGAGTTTTCTGTCGTAAGAAATTACGTCACGAAAAAATATACCTTGAGTCACGAAAACAATTTGTTTCTGGCTTTTTGCTTAAATCAAATTTGATGAAAGAGAGAAAAAAATGTATTAGAAAAATATATAGGTATAAATCACAATTTTTATTATCTGCTTACAAAATCTATTTAATATATGTAACTAATTTCTAAAAAAAACTTCCTAAGTGCATAATCTTTCTTTCTTTCTTTATATACTCCCTCCTCCTTCTCCTTTAAATTCGATTCTCCTAGCACAGCAAACCGTTTGTAAACACTCCACCTTCACGCTCGTTACTCACGAGGGGTGCCACAAATTGGCAGACCTACGTTATAAGCTGAACTCTGAAAATATTATGTAAGTCAAGACGAGGCGGACGATGGAAAATATTTACTTCGCATTTCGTTCAAGTTGATGTTATTATGTGGTTTATTTTTTCTCTGGATTTAACTTAACTTCGACGTAGTTATAGTGACGTGATTATTAAATTATGGTTAACTGCTTTCTGCCCACGGTTTTGTCCCGTGCTTAAACGGTTTAATCGAAAGATTGCGATATTTGAAATTTAGCTGGTGCACGGTGTGGAATTGACAAGTCGTAGGAAAATATACACGTCTCTTAAAAGAAAGGTTTGCAAAATACTTAGTTAATTTTGCTACCTACAGTTTGGTACACACGAGGATACAGCTTTCAAGGTACAAACACAAAATTACACATGATCAATAGATTTTGTTAACAGGCGCGACGCGCATTTTGTGGGCTCAGTCACCCGCATCCGTAGGAGAATATCCATTATAAGTCCCTACACGTGGTCCCCGGATGGTGCTAATCAGGTGACACTTACTAGTGGTAGGTTTCGACCGATGGCTTGCGACCACCCACTGGGCAAAGACGTACCACCAAGCGGCCTAGCCGTGTTCCTGTACGAAGCTCAGTGTAGCCAATTTAGAGGAGTTGGGTCAAAGTGGTGGTTCCATTGCAGGTAGACCGACCAGGCCCACACTGGTGTGGAGTTATCGGGAGACTAGTCGCAGACGTTATTCCTTCAATGTTTTCGCGGGTTTGCTCACATAAAGCCGATATTTATGTGCAGAAAAAGGATGGAAATAGGTATGCAACAAACAGTCATAAAAATAAAACAAACGCAAAAAGAAACAGCACAATCAAAGTAAACTCTGTTTACATGTTCCAGATTTGTCCTAAAGCAACCTGCTACCAGAATAAGAAGTGTCTTTTGTTTTATAGAGTCAACTTAGTACATCCACACAGGTCTGGGATTAGCATCCTTCGTTCTTGGTCATGGTCTACGTTTTATTTTGAGGTGGGCAATCTTCAAATAATTTACGTTATCACTGGGCTACCACCGTTTTTACTAACTAATCTGTTTATATAAACTTACTTCAATGCCTCCAATTTAACTTCTAAGATCCAAATATCCTTTGTTCTAACTTACAACCAAGAACTTCCATCTATTTATTTATTTATTAAAACTTCATGCAACACAAAGGTACAAAGGCGGACTTAATGCCTTAGGCATTCTCTACCAGTCAACTAAAGGTAGTGAAGAGAAAACATGGTAGGTGCATAAAAAAAGAAAAGATTGTAACAAATGTATATATATAAAATAAACATACATATATATTTAATATAATATAAACCTACAAATATATGAATATATATTTTTTATAATATATAAGTCGCAACTTCTCTCTACTAAAACTCTGGAACAATTTGCCTGCTGCGGGCTTCCCGTTCAACTATAATTTAGGTGTCTTCAAGGCTAGAGTGAATAGGCTCTTAATATACTAGTGCGCCTCACCATCAATGATTGCATCACTTCTTACCATCAGGTGCGATCGCAATCAAACACTGGTTCATATCAATTAAAAAAAACTCTCAACTATCTCTCTCTCTTTCTTTCTTTCTTATTAAAGAATTAAGTATCTAATTCTGCCCCTAAAATTGTCAGCTAGTCTTGTGCCTAAGAAACAAACTGCAAATTGCCTGTGCGAGCAAAGGAACGCTACTCTCACTAAATTATTTACTAATTAGAACCTAGAAGTAGTGTGTTACAAAGGAGACAACTTGCTGAAATTTCCCACTTTTTTTTACTGAACTGAGAACAATTCTTTTTTTCTTTTACAGTGCTTCTTTCGAAACTGTTGTCAGTTTTTGCTACTTTTATAAAACTAGCTTTTAGGAATTTTTTTTTCAGTGTGGAAATCATCTAATGACTTCTCCCGCTCTGGGCGGAGCAGGAGGGCGAGTCAGACTTTTACTGACTAAAACCACACCTGTGTCCTTCAGTTGCCCTTTGCGTTCTAGTACTACGTGCTTTACGGTTTTACGTACTTTTCCAGCCACGAAGGAATTTTGATATGTTAAGATGGTCGCTCAGATCAGGCGTGCTATTCTCTAAGAAAACAGACTTGAGCGCAACCCTGGCCGCAGCCAGAGGGTCATGTCCATACGGATGGTGCGAGGATACCGAACGATTTCCCGCGAAGCGGCGAGCCTCCTTGCCTGCCAGCCACCATGAGATCTAGAAGCAACAGGCTTTGCTCTCATGCACGATCTCTGCATGGAGATGCAACGCCGGGGCGAAACTCCGCTGCCGCGGCTAGTCGCAGCATGGCGGACGGAGTTCCGGTGGGTTCTCATGGTGAAATGGCGACAGCGACTGTCACGACCCAGTGCTGGGCACGCCACAATTATGGCGATAAGTCCCCTCTTTGAGGCGTGGTTGGAAAGACCTCACGGCGTCCTCACCTTCCGCATGACGCAAGTTCTCACCGAACACGGGAAGTTCGGGAAGTTCCTGCACCGAATTCGTGCGGAAGCAACGCCCGGGTGTCGCCACTGTGTGGACCACCCGGAGGACACAGTGGAGCACACGGTGGTGGTGTGTCCCGCTTGGGAAGAGCAACGCCGTGTCCTCGTGGGGGCGATCGGCGGCGGCGATCTCTCGCGCCGGGCCTTGGTACAGGCCATGGTCCGGAGCGAGGAGGAGTGCCAGGCGGTCGCCTCCTTCTGCGAAGCAGTAATGCTAGCAAAGGAGGCGGCCGATCGCGTGAGGCAACGGCAACGGTCCTCACGCCCCAACCGCCGCCGGGATTCCGATCCCGATTTCCGGCCACCGTAGGCGCAGGCTTGCGGACGGCGAGCAATGGGTGGCTCGCCGTCCGACCGTCCAGTAACCGTCCGGACCGAGCTCAAGTCGTCGACGGCGCATATTGTTCCACGCACGCCTCAGGGAGATGTCAGCAAATCGTAGGGGCCTAGCAGTCTCATCATCATCATCATCTTCCCTCACTAAGTCCCTTTTCTTTTATATCACTTCTCACATAATCCATCCATCTTCAACTAGCTTTCATCAACTAGCTTTTGGGTGCATGCACAAAAAAAATGTGCGAGTTTTCTCCGCAAAATTTGTTCGTTAATGGAATTTTTAAAATAAACTTCACCATCATCATTGTAACAGTCAAAAGTTGTCTTCTGCAAGGGCAAGGCCTTCCCTAAGAGATACCACAACGAACGGTCCTGGGCGGATCGGTCGGAATTCCACGACCGACCTTCCGATATTGCGTCTTCCGGTACGCGGTCGCCACTCCAAAACCGTTCGGCTCCATCTATTATCTGCTCTGCGAGCAATATGCCCTGCCAACTGCCACTTATGTTCGGCGATTCTTAGACCTATGTCGGTAACCTTGGTTCTCACGCGAATATCTTTATTTCTGGTTCGATCATACAAGGAAACTCCAAGCATATCCCTTACATACACTTTTAACTTAAATAACATAATAAATAATTTTAATTTCGGAAGTCGGTGTTTCTATAATAGTTTTGTCTTTTAGTTATTTAACACTTTTTAGTTATATCACCACCACTAAAAAGTACCCCTCATGCAAACTTAAATACCTTATAGCTAAAGTGCATCTCATGAAAATTATATTAATCCCAAACACGGTTAGATTACATTAATTTACTACAGAGTTCCGGTGCCTGAAGTTTCAGGCTTTATCATCAGATCAGTTCGATATATTCCCCCTCTTCTTTCAGTCAGTCATCGATTACACGTATAAACAAAGCAATTTTACTTGTTACGACAGTACTGCTGTGACCCTGTGAGGAGTTCTGTTCCATAACTTCGATGTTCCTGATCAGATTATAACAATATTTCTGTGGGACCAATTCGGAAGCATAACCTTTCAATTATTATGTTTATCAAAGTCGGTCCACAATTGACAGAGAAATCGGTGAACATACATAAAAAAAAATACATTCAGCCGAACATAGAACCTCCTCCATTTTGAAGTCGGTTAAAAATCGAAACGATAAGCAAACCAATAAAGTGTAAATATCTATAAAAGTTTATTTCCAAAGAAACTTCAGCTTGCCATCCTCCACTACCTTCACAGCACTTCCCTTAAAGTTTAAACTTTACACTTTGGACCAACAAAACTCAGCCACTGCATTGAGGTCTTAAAATAAATCTGGTCTCAATTCTGCTGTAAATTAGAGCTTCGTGGCTCGTTCGTTAATCCAATTAGTGGGCTGTTTTAATTGGATTCTTTTTGTGGTGCCACTGCAAGGTGTTTGTGGTCGGTCGGCCTATTAATCTACGGGCGACTAATTAGGGGACAAATGTGGTAGTAGATTGGTTTCTTTCATAGGCAAGGGTAGTTTTTATAGGGTTTTTGGGTGAAGGTAAGAATGAAAGTGAAGTTGTAATGGAGAGAGAGTTTTCAATACTACGCGCAGTGGTGGAGTGATTGGCTGCTGCGCTACATGTTTCGCGTTAGATTACCGCACGAATAAAATATTTATATGGCTTACGTGTATTTCATTAAACCCCGAGCGAACGCCGGCGTTAGCTCGGTCATTGTCTTTCTATTGTGTCTCTAATTACGCTACTCAATAGGTTAAGTTTACATGTTTGTGAAAGCACGAACGATACGGGAGTAATTGCTATTGAAGGCAACGATTAATTATAAAGAACTAGCTTCTGCCAACGGCTTCGCCCGCGTTAAAGTCGGTTTCTCCATACAAACTTTGTACCCCCGTAGGGGGTGAATTTTGTAATATCCGTTCTTAGTGGATGTATACACTTTATATGGAACCTACTTGCCAAATTGTAAGTTTGTAGGTGTTATAGTTTCTGAGATTAATCAGTGAGTGATATTGGTGGTGGTGGTGGTAAGTGGTTTTTGGTATAAAAAAAAAACAATAAATTACTACTAAATTTAAGACGCGATAGTAATGTAGTAGTATTTTTTTTTGTATTGTTGTAATATTTAACGTGTTTGTAATTTTTCGTGTTTTTAATTTCAGATACAATTTATAGTTAATGAATAAATTTTAATGACTATTGACTATCCAAAATTCGGGAGTTAAGCAGTTTAGTCAGTCAGTATTAAATGTTTCTATTAATATATAAACCTCACTTGTGTTCCTTTTCTACCGTATGTAGAGGTGTGCCCCGCCTGGGCAGAGCACCGCGCCGTGTCCTCGTGGGGGCGATCGGTGGCAGTGATCTCTCGCGCCGGGCATTGGTACAGGCCATGGTCCGGAGTGAGGAGGACTGGCAAGCGGTCGCCTCCTTCTGCGAAGCAGTAATGCTAGCAAAGGAGGCGGCCGATCGCGTGAGGCTACGGTGCTCACGCCCTAACCGTCGCTGGGATTCCGATCCCGATTTCCGGCCACCGTAGGCGTGGGCTTGCGGACGGCGAGTAATGGGTGGCTCGCCGTCCGACCGTCCGGTAACCGTCCGGACCAAGCCCAAGTCGTTGACGGCGCGTATTATTCCACGCGCGCCTCAGGGAGATGTCAGCAAATCGTAGGGGCCTAGCAGGGTCAAAGCCTACTGGGGCCACGGGTAGTGTGAAAGCAAAGCCCGGGGCCCCGGGATGAAGGCAAAGAAGGAACAGGAGTGGGTTTTTAGTCAGTAAAAGTCTGGCACTATCTCGCGCTCCGCCCAAGAGCGGGATTTGTCATTAGATAATTTTACCACTTAAAAAAAATACTTGTGTTCCTTCTCAATCAATAATTTTATTCTATTAATTTATTAAATTTATTTTAAATAATTTATAAAAGAGATTTAACACGTTAAACAACATCTTATAAACTGAATCAAGAAATAAAAGCTACAAAGTAAGTAACATCTGTATTATTACATTTGCCATATTCTTTTATAACCTAAGAGGTTTTCTTTCACAACACCTTTTCCAAGAAGAACAGTAACATGAGTGTGTTCTTATATTTCTAAATCATGGCTAGTGGAACCTTCAGAGAGAGCTTATGAAATTTTATGTAATTGTCTGTGATGCTTGGGACGTGGACTGAAAATGTGCGAATGGAGAGTTAAGTGTGTGGTCTAAGATACAAGATGATGATGACAATTGTCGGTCGGAGCCGAGTCGGATTCGACGGTTGAAATTAATATATTCATATTAATTTCAACCGTCGAATCCGACTCGGCTGGGCAGCGTTCGGGAAGATGCGCGGTGTCTTCTCATCGATTATACCACAGTGTATCAAGACGAAAGTCTATGACCAATGAGTGTTACCTGTGATGACATATGGTTCCAAAACGTGGTCGCTCACAGTGGGCCTTATCAGAAAGCTCAAAGTCACCCAAAGGAAATGGAAAATGCTATGCTCGGAATTTCCTTGCGTGATCGAGTCAAAACTGAAGATATCCGCAGGAGAACCAAGGTTGCCGACATAGCACAAAGAATCGCCAGACTTAAGTAGCAATGGGCAGGGCACATTGCTACGGTACGCCTTGTCGTTTATACCACGTACATCTAAGGACTGGAATAATTTGCCTGCTGTGCGGTCTTCCCATCCGATTATAATTTGGGTGTCTTCTAGGCTAGAGTGAATAGGCTCTTAATAAACTAGTGCGCCTCACTATCAACGATTGTATCACTGCTTACCAGCAGGTGAGATCGCAGTTAAGGACTAGTTTATATTAAAAAAAAAATGTTTTTTTCGTTTCATGTGTATTTCATTTCATGTGTCATTTCACGATTTCGTACTTCCGTCTTTGAAATCCCGCTCCCTCTTATTCTTGTACCAAGCTTATAGATTTCGTGGACAGAAGTAATCCGGGAAACCGTAACATTTCATCGTAGACCTGGAGGGAACAAATTATTCTTTTTATCACACCCTGTAGGATTTGTTAATATCGTGGTGGGCTGAGAAAAACTACAGCTGTGTTTTGATTTAGGATTTTTTAAGCTTGATTTGTAGGTGTGTTTCAGGCTTAAGTTTTCTTTAGCCAACAAATCCCCCAGAAATTTTGCAAGTTTTACTGAATCGCTCGCCATACTTCACAATGTTTTGCAGTAACATTGATAAAGGTTCATCATCATTATTTCAGCCGAACGATGTCCACTGTTAGACATAGACCTCCCCCAAGTGTCGCCACAATGAACGCTACTGTGCGTCTTGCATCCATTGGATTCCCGCAACCTTTACCAGATCATCGGCCTACCTTGTAGAAGGCCTTCCAACGCTGCGTGAAGACGCCGTTGGGGCCGAAAGGTTCTGGGTTCGTACCGGAAGCGGTACGAACCCAGAACCTTTCGGCCCCAACGGCCATATGTTCTGCAACCAATGTGCCCTGCCCGTTGCCACTTTAGTTTGGCAATTCTTCGTGCTATGTCGGTAACCTTCGCGGAGAATTTATGAAAGGGAAACCCGTAGTCCTAGTACGCAAAGGGTAATTGAAGGATACAGGTGTGGTTTTAGTTGTAGTAAACGTCTGACACGCCCTCGCGCTCCGAGCGAGAAGTCATTTGACTGTAATCCCACCTTAAAAAAAAAAAAATGTCGGTAACCTTGGTTCTTCCACGGCATTCTTCATTCCTGATTCGATCACTCAAGGAAACTCCGAGCATGACCCTTAACCGAAACATTGATTAAAGTTGAGAATATAATTATCAGCCTGTTTATTTAAAAAACTTTGCTGTATCTCAATGATTCCCAACCTGTATTCTTTTTTTTTTGCAGATCACATCTTGTGGTCTTTTTCTTCTTTTTCCTGACCTTATCCCATAACATGGGATAAGGGCCTACTAGGGCTACTTGGGGTCGACGCAACACGTTTTTTTCTTTCATTCTGTCCTACCACCCGTCACACTATCACCAACTCCTTTTTCTTTTGTAGGTCACTACATCACCCCCTTCCAAAGACCATCAAGGGCGATAATAGTCGGGAAATCTAACGCGGCGTCCCGACCGTGTCGTTCTGACGACGTCATGGTCGGCTGTAGGTAAGTCTTGGTTGGCTTGGTTGGTGGTGACTGTGGTGTGTTGTGATGCGTGTTAGTGGCATGTGGTGAATACGATGTGTTGTCAGGGCTACGCAGTATGAAGGCCGGCTTAATGCGGTCTATCGATACGGTAACCTGTTTACCATTTACTAACAGTCTAAATACCTTGTCACCACTCAATACTAACACTCATCACTACACACCCAACACGGATAACCAAGACTTACCTGCAGCCGACAATTACGTCGTCAGATATGTAGAAAGAATATGGGATATGTAGAAATACCCATTCTACACTTTCATATCACCCTTCACAATCAATTTAATCAAAGGGTGTGTCAGACTTTAATTGACGAAAATATACCTTTAGGCTTCTTCAGTTTCCTTTTGTGTTCTAGGACCACGTGTTTCCTTGTCAGAAATTGCTCGTGGCCCTATGGTTTTGTTAAAATCTCTTTGACGCGAGCATGGAACACTACTCGCCGTCGACGGTCGAGCCTCGGTCCTTATTAAACGGCCGCACGGCGAGCTACCTATTGCTCGTCGCCCGCGGACCCGATCGTGCCATGCCCACTCATTTACTAGCTAAAGCTGGTTATTGACGCAAAAGTCTCGCTTCGTTTCTCATTAATGAAGAGACTGCTATTTTTTTCTGTTATATCTTAATGAAATATGGTAATAAAGAGAGACAAAGAATATTTTATCTTTCATTAAGATTTCTATTGAAGACACTTAGTCTGAAAAGTAGGTACTACTAGAATGTTAATAACATTTTTAGAGAAAAGAAAACAGAAGTAGCTAATTAATACAATGTTCCTGAATAGTATTTCAAGTTTCTTAATTTAATTATAACTTAGGTGTGCCAAAATAAAAACCAGAAAAGGAAAAAATAATTTTCTAAATAAACGGTTTTCGTTTAGTGACACAAAAACTTACAACTTCATTAATAAATCAATAGTCGTCTTCAAAGATTAACAAAGAACAGTAAAAAAAAATGTTTAAGTTATCATTCCATTATCATATCATTTTTCACAGTTTGCTAACACTTTTTCCTGAGGGTTGGCGATCCGAAATTAATTGTAGTTTAAGTAAGTTTTTTTTTACTGTTATTAATTTGGTATAGTTTTGTTCGAGCAAATTTAAAAGAAAGAAAGAAAAAGAGTTTATTTCCGTCAAAAATGGCGCACACCTTAAAAAATAAAATGAAATAACAATAACGACTTTTATTTATTTATTTATTTAAACTTCATGTACAGTAGTGGTACATAGGCGGACCTAATGCAACAAGGCATTCTCTACCAGTCAACCTTTGGGTTAAAAAGAAAACACACACACACACACACACACACTCACACACACACACACTCATACACACACTTTGGGTGTTTTATGTGGTAGGATATGCGTCACATCCGCACAAAAAGGCCAGCGCTCAGCAAAATGCTGGAGCTCGTGTAAGACAGAGCCACAGCGCTGATTTTCAGCACCAGCCGTCGTCGACGGTGAGACGTTGATTGGCCAGCAAGGATTACATATTATACACTTAAAATCACTGAATAAACAAATCAAAAACATAAATAACAATAAACCATTATACGTAAAGGTGTGCAAAAATAAAAATAACAAATCACTGTTGGCAAATAAGCATTGACATAGTCGATTATTATAATAGATCAATAAACGATCGAACTTAAAACTAGAATTGTCAATGCGCAGTCCCAAAGTCATATTTTGTGACTGTGGTTACAAAAAAAAAAAGAATTTAAAGAATTGTTTTTTTTTTTTTTATCTTAGCATTTTTTACCTAAGTTCTAACCAAATTATTTAAAATGCAGGACGTTCTCATTTCGAATCAAGGCTCCACTGCGCGCTTGATGCCTAGTGCTCTTTCGTAATGATTACCTAATATCTGTTAAAATATTATCACAGGACTTTCCTCTCCTAAATTAAATTAGAAATAGCGGTATAGCGCTGAATGATACCTGTCGCATCGTATCGCTTGCAATTATGTACCCTCTGCAGGTAAAGCTGCTCCAATAGTTCACTGTGAGATAGCCAGTCATATCGAGAAGGGTAATCAAGAACGGGACGACGATAAGCCCTTGCATAAACATCAACTAATACCTTTTGAAATCTTACCTAGAAACCTTTACCTTAATTAGAAATTTATAATTGTGATTGACGATGGATTTCGCTTTCCTATATGTGATCTATTCACACTTTACATAAAAAGTCCAGGTATTATATTGGTCACAGTTAATTTGACACACCTTTTGAAATCCTTTGAAAAGACGTGCTAATCTACAATGGGGCTTTCATTCGACATTCCCATGAGGAAAATTGTAACACAGAAACCCGTCTTGTATGGAACGAACTCCTCTGAATACCTCTTAGCTGTGAATACAACTAATTCGCTTTCACGTGACAAGAATATGAAATAAAATATTTTTGTCCACGTCAAATATGTTGGGTAACCACTGTGCGCTTTCTTTATGGACTTTCCTTGAGGAAATAAGGTAAGATTCAATTTATAAGGTGGATAACGTTGATTTATGATTATTAGATTAATATTTCACGAATAAAGGAACTTACTCCAACAGTACGCGCCATTGGTGAATAGAGTCTAGCAAAGGGCTCCATAGCGTTTTCACAATATAATTAATGCTTTCAAATTGATTTTTTGTTTTAGATTGTTAAGAAGAAGAAGTTTTGACTGTTTTAATTTATCATAAATTGATTTCTATTGGACATCAGTGTCACCGTACATGGGCCACATGCCTCAGCCACAACAGCCGCCACGAGAAGCTAGAAGCGGCCACAAGACAGTTGTGGCCGGTGGCTGCTACTTTTTTTAACCTTTACGCGTAGTATCATAATGGACTCTTTTTTTTTTTTTTTTTCGGTGGGAAAATCATCTTATGACATCCCCCCTTGGGCGGGGCGGGAGATAGTGTCAGACTTTTACTGACTAAAAACCCACTCCTGTTCCTTCGTTGCCTTCGTCCCAAGACCCCGGGTTTCGCTTTCACACTACCCATGGCCCCAGTAGGCTTCGACCCTGCTGGGCCCCTACGATTTGCTGACTTCTCCCTGAGGCGCGCGTGTAACAATACGCGCCGTCGACGACTTAGACTCGGTCCGGACGGTTACCGGACGGTCGGACGGCGGGCTACCCATTGCTCGCCGTCCGCAAGCCCGCGCCTACGGTGGCCGGAAATCGGGATCGGAATCCCGGCGGCGACTTGGGCGTGAGGAGCGTTGCCTCACGCGATCGGCCGCCTCCTTTGCTAGCATTACTGCTTCGCAGAAGGAAGCGACCGCCTACCACTCCTCCTCGCTACGGACCATGGCCTGTACCAAGGCCCGACGCGAGAGATCGCCGCCGCCGATCGCCCCCACGAGGACACGGCGTTGCTCTGCCCAAGCGGGGCACACCTCCACCGTATGCTCCACCGTGTCCTCCGGGCGGTCCACACAGTGGCGACACCTGGGCGTCGCTTCCGCACGAATCCGGTGCAGGAACTTCCCGAACTTACCGTGATCGGTGAGAACCTGCGTCATACGGTAGGTGAGGACGCCGTGAGGTCTTTCCAACCACGCCTCAAAGAGGGGACTTACCGCTATAAATAATGGACTCTGGTGAAGAAGGTTTAAATGCGTGAGTGGCGTGTGACGGCGTTTTGTATCGGCGTTTTGTATTGGCATTTAGTAGCCAGTGCGAGCCACAAGAAGCGAGCAGCGGTGATTGAAGCGTGTGGCGGCCACCGGCGTCAACCGTGTGCGGTTCCATATAAAATGTATGAAACCTACAGGAAATATACCGGTGGCGGCGTTTTGTGGTTGAGGCCGGTGGCCCGAATGCGGCGACCCTAATAAGTTTAAAAAAAAATCGTAGTAATTATATTTTTAATCTTTTCTAGAATACTGTCTTAAACGATCGTTAAATTCTTTTAACCTACTATAAAGGGAAGTTATATATTTGGTTTTATGTATTTTTTTTATAAAATGTATGTTCACCGATTTCTCGGTCAATTCTGGACCGTTTTTTTTTTTTTGTTGAAAGATTTATACTCCCAAATTGGTTCCATAGAAATATTGTTATGATCTTATGTTGAACTTCAAAGATATGGAACGGCATCCCTCATAGAATCCTAGCAGAATTGTTGTAACAATTAAAATTGCTTAGTTTATACTTGTAGTCGATGACTGACTGAAGAGGGGGAGGAAATACATCACTGATCTGATGATAAAGCCTTATGATGAGGACTTAGTGAATACATCTGCATAACTAAACACAGCATGACTTTTTTAACTGCATTAAGCCCGCCTTTGTATCTTTGTTTAGCATAAAGTTTTAATTAATAAATCTGATGAAATCCGAGTACATAAGATTAATATTCGAATATTCCAATGCATATTCTCCCAGTAAAAAAAAACCGGGCAAATCCGAGTCGAACTCGCGCACTGAGGGTTCCGTGCAAACTTGCCTATGAAAACAGTTCAATTCCTGAATTGAGTTACGAAGATTTTTCCGAATCGCGAATAAGTTTTTTTGTGACGTAACTACAAATATACAGTTATCTGATTTTTTCCTATACTTGTACTATGAGACCTTGCTTCATGCTAAATTTTGGGATTCTAGGTCAACAGGAAGTATCCTATGAATTTTAATTCCCTTGTGTTCCTTGTGAATTTTAATTGTGTGTTTTTTTTCGTTGATTCAGAAAAATATTTTTTCACAGCTTGAAGGAACTACAAATTTAAGTATATGGTTTTAAATTCAACTCAATACTTTAACGCGTTGCCGAGATAAAGGGTCTTGACAGACAGACAGACAGACGGACGGACAACAAAGGGATCCTATAAGGGTTCCGTTTTTTTCCTTTTGAGGTACGGAACCTTAAAAAAGACTGTAAGTATACTATATAACTAGAGTGGATTAATTTTTTTTTTCAAATGTTTTGAAACGTGGTTTTCGACTTTTGTTTTTATCAACTAACCTAATAATTTCTTCAAACAAAATTGCGACGAGCATAAAATTATTTTACGAAACCTTTTACATACTCGTAGTAGGCAAATAAAATTTTGTTAGTAAATAAAAAAACGTTTTTATTGTGTTATTTTGTAACATTAATATTCAGAACAGTTCTCATTTTTATTTGTGTGGTTATGATGTGGAAATATTAAAAATTCATAAGAATATGTACTGTGGTGTCTGACTTGAATAACAATTTGTTGCATATAAGCAAAAACGCTACACAAAAATGTTATTCACAATCTCATATATTTTAGAAAAAATATTGTGCCTCCGTTTCAGTCATTATTATCATCATCATCATCATCATTTCAGCCAAAAAACGTTCACTGTTGAACATAGGCGTGTCGCCAAACGACCGATCCTGTGCGTCTCACATCTATTGGGTTCCCACGACTCTCAGTAGGTCATCGGTCTACCTTGTGGGAGGCTTTCCAACGCTGTGTTTTCCGATATGTGGTTGCGACTCCAGAGCCTCTCATCCCCATCGACCATCAGTCTGTTCTGTGAGCAATGTGCCGTGCCCACTGCAATTTTTAGTTTGGCGATTCTTCAGTCTGTGTCGGTAACCTTGGTTCTCCTGTGGATGTCTTCATTTCTGATGTGACTACGCAAGGAAATTCATAATAGTGTGCCAATCTATTTTTTTTAATAACTAATGCTTGACTGCGATCCAGAAAACACTAGTTTAAAAAAAAAAAACGATCCCATTCATATCCCCGATACAATCGGTGATGGAGAAGCACACTAGTTTATTAAGAGCCTATTCACTCTAGCCTCGAAATTATCTAATTTATAATCAGATGGAAAGACCGCAGCAGGCAAAATAAAATTCTTAAAATCGGGGTCTCTTCTTCAGAATTCTGCAATCAAGATATTTTGCAATTTTTAATAGGCAATTTTCAGAAATGCCCATCCTTCAATGCTGCTTACATTAATTAGCTTAAATAAATAATCTTTTGCATTCTTTGTTAACTTATGCAAGTACAACATAAGTTATTTTTTACGAAAATATCTTTTCTAACTTAACCATTCTTGTTCAACTTTTTTTGAGGAAACCGCGAAAAGTTCCTATCTCCATTTCGCTTCGCCAAAACTTTCGAGAAAGTTGTACAAAGTTCCCAACTCCTTCAAACGTGTATGATGTTATTACTGCTTTTAGTAAACAGTTATAAATCAACACGTTATGAAGATAACGTGTGTTAAGACGTCGTAGTATTTGTTAGACTAGCGACGTACTATAAGTTTATAAATGGCTAATTTTTTATCAATTGTGTAGAATGGAATTTTGGTAGCAGTCTCTGCAGATTTTTATGGTTTAGTTTAGGTTAGTACTTGTATATAGCAAGTTATCATTTGATATACCATACATTTTTTTTTATTATTAGTTTCTACAACGTTCTGAGAGTAGGTACATCCGTGAAAACTGTGGCCTTAGCAGAATAAATAGCTATCTCTCGCGCCGGGCCTTGTTTCAGGACATGGTTCAAAGCAAGGAGGAGTGGCAGGCGGTCGCCTCCTTCTGCGAAGCAGTAATGCTAGCAAAGGTGGCGGCCGCACGCACTAGGCAATGGCCCCAGCCGGACGGATTTCGATCCCGATTTCCCGCCACCGTAAGCTCGGGCTTGCGAACGGCAATCAATGGTTAGCTCGCCGTCTGACTGTCCGGTAACCGTCCGGACGCCTCAAGGAGATGTCAGCAACCATAGGGGCAGCAGGGTCGAAGCCTACTGGGGCCATGGGTGATGCGAAAGAGATCCGGGGCCCTGGAACAATGGCAAAGAAGGAACAGGAGTGGGTTCTTAGTCAGAAAAAGTCTGACACAAAAGAGCGAGAGATGTCATTAGATGATTTTCCCACCCAAAAAAAAAGCAGATTAAATTTTAAATATCGCAGCATATGCTAAGATAGGCGTATTTTTGCATTGGAAAGTTTTTTTTTAATACGTAATCGATTTTTAGCACCAATAAGTTCTTTTATGAGGCACAAATATGTTTCTATTTGACTTTCTTATAAGTGATATTTGTGCGAAATCACATGTAGAGAAATTCACATTCGAGTTTGTCGACATGAACGTTTGGAAGAGTTACTGTGACTCTAGAAAGAAAACGGCAAGTGAAAGGAAAATAGGTAGGGTTAGTCAGTAAAATTCTCTCACTCCACCGAGAGCTGGAGTGTTGTTTAAGTTATTTGGTTTGTAGCGCGATTAGAACATTATATAACAGCCCGAAATCATCTATCGGGCAGTTGTCCACCAGACATAACACCAGTCTGGTCGGAGGATCCTCCCTTTTCAACGGAGGTTTGTGGGATTTTACACTCTGGTACGCATACCTATAAACTGGCGCGGAGAAGTTTAATTGCGCGATGCAGGATTAGTTCTTATATGACGCCATAGATGTCGCTACAGGTGACCTTATAAAAAAAATCTAAAACAGCAGAAATATGATGCAAACTAATTCGTGATTTCGATTATGTTGATATCAATTTGTCAGTGAATCAAAATTTCCTTGAATAATAATAGAATTGAAAAGATCTCTCAAATTATGTCGAATTTTGAAATTTCGTAACTGGGACTGAAGTATGAATTTTGTTTGTAATTTATTCATATTGGAATACATTTTTGATTTGAAATTCAGATGAAGATTCCTATAAATTCAAACACAATTAAAAATATTGTTTTGTAGGAAACTCATAGTAATTTATTTGTTAATATAAAATTGAAATAGTGATATAAAATATCCTGGAAAAGATCGCGGAATTTTAAATATTAGTATAAAGAAACTGCTTATTTCTATAGATATTTCGTCCAGAAGACCTGTGCAAGGCGAAATGAAAAAGAAATGGAGACACATTTCATTTTAATTCACCTAAAATATATATTTTTTCTTTATTTAACTGTTTGTTTACTGTCAAATACTATGTAAAAGAAAGATAAAAAATCTTTTTACTACGACTAACATTAAATTAGTGTCACATTGACACCAATGATTAAGCGTCCCTTTGTTATCTGGATTTAAAATTGTTATTCTGGAGCAATTACTTTCTCTTAAAGTCATGCCTTCTGTTTACATAATCTATCTAATATTGTGTAGACCTATCTGTCTGACAATACCTGTACAGATAGGTAAGTATACTATGAAGTTAGCTCTTTAACGAAATATACCTGCGTCCTTACCTACCGCTTGACGCAGGTCCTCAGCGGACATGGTAAGTTCGGGAGGTTGCTGCACCGAATTCGTGCGGAAGATACGCCCGGGTGTCGCCACTGTGTGGAACGCCCGGAGGACACGGTGGACCACACGGTGGAGGTGTGCCCCGCTTGGGCAGAGCAACGCCGTGTCCTCGTGGGGGCGATCGGCGGCAGTGATCTCTCGCGCCAGGCATTGGTACAGGCCATGGTCCGAAATGAGGAGGAGTGGCAAGCGGTCGCCTCCTTCTGCGAAGCAGTAATGCTAGCAAAGGAGGCGGCAACGGTCCTCACGCCGCCGGGATTCCAATCCCGATTTCCAGCCACCGTAGGCACGGGCTTGCGGACGGTGAGCAATGGCTGGCTCACCGTTCAATCGTCCGGTAACCGTCCGGACCGAGCTCAAGTTGTCGTCGGCGCGTAGTGTTCCACGCGCGCCTCAAAGAGATGTCAGCGAAACCGTAGGGGCCCAGCAGGGTCGAAGCCTACTGGGGCCACGGGTAAAGTGAAAGCGAAGCTCGGGGCCCCGGGATGAAGGCAAAGAGGGAACAGGAGTTGGTTTTTAGTCTGACACTATCTCTCGCTCCACCCAAGAGCGGGATTTGTCATTAGAAAAAAAAGCTCTTTAACGGAAAACGTGCATATTAGTCGTTGTATCTCCGGTGAAAGGTACGGGAATGCGATGGATATGAGATATGGATACGCACAGTACCGTTCGTTGTGGCGACACTTGGAGGAAGCCTATATCTATAGCTGTAGACGTATTTCGTCTGAAATGATGATTATGGTGAGTCGTATTATAAAACCGTTTATGGAAATTTATTATGGGCAACTAAACTATAAGTAATATCTTACTGTAGCAGCAGCCTCCTTCTTCCTTCTCCGGATAGTTATGTTTTCTTTTTTAAGTAAATTTCTTTTCTAAAATTGTTGAAAATTGAATTGAGGAAACTTAAAGAGCACTTCCTTTCATTATTGAAATAATCTACGAATATATATATAAAAGGAGAAACTGACTGACTGACATATCAACGCACAGCCGAAACTACTGGGACTAGGATCGTGAAATTTTCCACAAGATTTTCTTCTATGACGTAAGCGAGTACTAAGAAAGGATTTTCTAAAATTCACCCCCTATGGGGATGAAACGGTGGTCTAAAGTTTGTATACAGAAACCTACTTTAGCGCGGGCGAAGCCACTGGCAGGAGCTAGTATTAGTCTAAGTATATATTAGTATGTATTTGTATTTATATTATAATTATATATTAGACTTGTGTATAATATAATTATATATTAGATTTATTTATGTAAAGTTTATATTGTGCACTGGAACCTCGAATGTGTTCTCTCTCTGTAACTCAAAGGTTTGCTGGGAGAAAACTCATTGTTGAGTTAAGCTCGCCTTTGTACATAAACTGTATGTATCACCGCGTACTATGTATGTTTTTGTGTACAATAAAGAATTAAGAAAAAAGACATATTACAAAATTTTCTCATAAAGTTGCCATCAGTGAGGAAATAAATTACTCAGTAAGTGTTGAACAAACCCAGTACAAAGAGTAGGTATTCCAATATGGACACAAGTGTTTGGCACGCCGCCAGGAAGAGACCTCTTTTTTTAATATTTTTCCAACTTTCAGATTTTTGTTGTATAAAATTGAAGAATTATTGTAGGTTTTATCATTTGATAGTACTTTTAAATTGTTTTTATTTAAGTCAACTTATATAAAATATGCTTTGTTTCTGTGGTCTACGATAAATTCTTAATTTATTCTGAAAAGTTGTGAATTTATGCATTTTTTTTTTAACCGTGTTCAGTAACTAGATAGTTAATCAATAACAAAATTAACTAGTCAAGAAACTTTAAAATTAACTGGTTAAGAAACTAGAGTTAAGGAGTTATTTCTGTACCTTATCATTAGTCTTTTTTTGCCTACAGAATTGCAAATACGACACATACAGGCCTCTTTTTTGTTTTAGGTGGGAAAATCAACCAATGTTAAATGAAATCCCCCGCTCTTGGGCGGAGCGGAAGCATGTGTCAGACTTTTACTGACTAAAAACCCACTCCTGTTCCTTCGTTGCCTTTCATACCAGGGCCGAGTCTTCCTTTCGGAAGCAGACCCTTTGGCCCCAGTAGGCTTCGACCCTGCTGGGCCCCTACGATTTGCTGACATCTACTTGAGGCGTGCGTAGAACAGTACGCGCCGTCGACGACTTAGGCTCGGTCCGGACGGTTACCGGACGGTTGGATGGCGAGCTACCCATTGCTCGCCGTCCGCAAGCCCACGCCTATGGTGTCTGGAAATCGGCATCGGGATCCCGCCGGCTGGGTCGTGAGGTCTCCTCCTTTGCTAGCTAACACATACAGGTCTCCCCTCATCATTTGTTAGAAGACACTTTTCGTTTATCCAGCAAAGCTTGAAAATTGCCAACAGAACCCCTTTTAACTTAACATTCGGTTAAAGCAAACGGCACAGTAAACAGCCAACGTTTGCGGTTGAACTCACAAAGTGGGTAACTAATGTTAGCAAATAGTACATACCCATGGATTACCGACCGTCAGGAAACTTCGCTGCGTCTAGCCGGGCGGAAGAAAAACATTTGTAATTTGTGACTTGTGAATGAAAGATTTTGGTTGTTAACTTTGTTTAGGGATATCTTTTTTGTTGTTGTTATCTGTGTAATATTTTTGTTATCTTTTTTAGAAAAGGAAAAGAGTTTATTTACGACAAACATGGCACAGAACTTAAAAAAAAATATAACATTATAACAAATCAATAAATATAATCAATTAATATAATTATAGTAGAGTGAGTTATGCGACACATCCCCGCAAAACGGCCAGTGCTCAGCAAAATGGTGGATAGTCATCCGATACTTCTCATGATTCTCTTCTTCGATCGTAACAATATTTCTACGGGACCAATTCGAACGTATAACCTTTCAATAAAAAAAAATGATTTTCAAAATCGGTCCACAATTCGCCGAGAAATCGGCAAAAACACACAAAAACAACAACCGAACATAGAACCTCCTTCTTTTTGAAGTCGGTTAACAACTGCAGAGACGCCGCTCACAATCTGATCACATACCTATTAGTGCATAGATACACAATCAACGCTCAGTCTCAAGCAACGCCTTGACTTCACTTAGGTTTTGTTGTGGTTGTTCTACGCCTTTATAAAAGAAAGAAAGAAAATGTGTGCACGTGTGTGTGTGTGTGTGTGTGTGTGTTTATACTTTACCTTATAGGCTGATTAAGCTATGCAGTGCTATTAACATACAAAATATTGTATTCGCAACAAGTCTACCCTTATCACACCTGTAATGACCCACCTCTATAACTCCGTGACTTATCTCAACGAAACAAAACATGGATGCGACAAAAGTTGAGCTCACTCACGAAGCGCCACTCAGTAAATCTGGCTTTACAACGCTCTGGGGACTGGATGAGGCGTCCATTCGTGACTGTCGCTAAACAGCGAGCGAATGTTTTATACAGGTAAAATATTAGGTACGAACTTGGAGCAAGTTATGTTTCTGGAGATTTTCAGTTTTGTAATGGAAGGTTGGATATGAGTGTTTAATTCTTGAGCCTTTATAGAACTTTTTGTCTTTTAAGAGTGATCTTCTTCTCAGCGTGTTGACGGCAAAAATGTTACATTTGGGCCCAGAGAATCATTGGCAATGATGCTCGTCAAGTCTAAGCTTTAAAGTCTTAAAGCATCGACGCCGATTTGCTAGCCTATCAATTTCCTACCGGTTGTATTTCGGGAAGTAAACTTTTAATTCTACCAAGCCAGTCCATCATCGGACACCCATAGCACAAAACATTTTGAGAATACATTCATTGTGCGTACAGAAAAAAAAAAGCTGTTGGTCTCGACTGTCATTCTTTGACCTTTGAAAGTCATTGCAGGTCAGTCAGACGCCAAAAAGCCTAACCTTCAGTTTACCCAAAGAATATCGTGTTTCCCAGTAACTGAATTGTGGAGATCAGATTAGCAGCCGTTCCATGTAAAACACAGGTATTCGGCCGCATCCAGTCGGACTGGAAGTCAATCCCAAGCTAGTTGTGAAACGGCTAGGAAGATGATTCATTGTGCGTACCTACAGCTAAAGAATGGTCTGTGTTCAGAGTGAATAAGTTACTTGTAGGCTTGTAGGCATCATCACTTACCATCTGGGCCTCAAGTCTGCTATTACAATAGTATCAGAATGGTCATCATTGATTTCATAATTGTTGATTTTGCCAAGTTTGGTAATCTACTTATTTAATGCCGTCATTATGACTTTTCAATGGTACTAATACTTATTCTGTGCTAAAGGTCAACCACTGACACTCCTTTGAAAGAAATATCATAGATACCATTCTATCTTGTAAATATTGACAAATGAATGTCTGACACATGCGGTAATCTGTTAAAATATTGACAGTTCCTTAGATCTATGATTAGAACATCATTGTCTAGTCATTGCTTTTAATAAGCTTGATATTGTCATTCTAACACAACTCTATTACGAGACCATTGACCGATCAATGATTGATCATTATGAATTAGCAGATTACGAAGTTTTAGCAAAATGACGACAATGGGTCCCATTGTTGGAATGATGAATTTATAAAAATAACAGACTTGGGCCCCAGGTAAGATAGTAATCAAGCCCGAGTCTATCAAGAATAATAAAAAAAATAACTGAAATCTTAAAGCTCTGTAATATATCACATAATAACACGGCATTTAGTGGGTTTCACATTCCAGGCAGACCTTGGCATTAATTAAATAAATTCCTGCATATTTACTGAAGAATATTTCACTATATTTTGCAGAATTTCTGGAATCGTGTGTTGTTGTTGTGTATGTGATTTTTTTTGTGTAAAAATTAAGCTGTTTCCATTCTTTTTTCGTTTTTTTTTTCTTATTTTATTGTTTAATTAGCTGTCGAGGTGCATAATATAGTGCATGTAGTGGTCTTCTTTACATGATGACTTAAGATTGAAATGTTTTTCTATTTAAGTAATAGTGTTATAGCCAAATAACCCTTCTTGTAGTTAGGTAAAAAATAATTAAAAAAAACTTATATCTGATTTAGTAATAAAAAAATTGGTTGTCTGTAAAGTCGGTTTACTGACGATAGTTGAACGTGACAACGTCTTAAGAAAATACTGATAGAATGGTAGCATTTTTCAAAAGAAAATTTTAATTTCATTTGTTTAATAGATTTGTATGTATATAGAGAAGGAGGTAATTGGAAATCACAATGAAATTGATCAACTTAGATTTATTTGTACGCATAAATACAATTATGTCAATTTTTTTTTTACAATTTAATAGTTTTTACAAGTATAAATGTGCGTTGAGCAATTGTTTTACAACTTTTAAACATGTGTAATATTTAATTTCTTACAATCTGTGTTATTCTGTTGAGAATAGGACGATCGATTTTTTACTCATCGTGAAATAGTTCTGTTAACTTATTGTTTTAATTTTGTCATTTATAGCATAACCTACAATCGCTGCACTAGCGGACCGATGCTATTCATTTTAATGATGAAAGCACGAATATTCGACAGTATATCACTGAATATATAATTAATATCGAAAGAATCATTACCTTTATCGCTGTAATTATCGTTGCTATAAACAATTGACACCACATTCACTTTTCACTGCACTTGATACTCGATCAAAACATGTAAATGTACTATAGTATAGCAGCTGTCCACGCAGACGCATCGCTCACTCAAGTAGGAGAGAGACGGATGTCGAACGCTGCCGAACGCAAAGGCCGATTGTGCTTCTTTGTCGCTCGTTCCGCGCTCTCGCTTGCACTTCAAGCCTTACATGGAACGCCTCAGAGCGAGGTAACGCCGCATGAGTCATGTTTTTTCGTGCGTGCAGCCGGCTCTATCGAATTATAAGACGTTATCACGTCAAACAATATCTGTTATTGTTGTGATGTCAGCAAATCGTAGGGGCCCAGCAGGGTCGAAGCCTACTGGGGCCATGGGTAGTGTGAAAACGAAACCCAGGCCCCTGGGACGAAGGCAACGAAGGAACAGGAGTGGGTTTTTAGTCAGTAAAAGTCTGACACTATCTCCCGCTCCGCCCAAAAGTGGGACTTGTCATAAGATGATTTTCCCACCTTAAAAAAAAAACCACAGTATTAATTTAATCTCTTTAATTTGTATTATGTTGATACTGTGACCCAAGAGCTGGCTTTTACCGTAGACAGAGGATAAGCATTGCCATACATCGTGGCAATGCCACTAATCTTTTAGGTATATTCTGCCTAGGCACGCCATAATTATGGCGGTAAGTTCCCTCTTTGAGGCCTCACGGCGTCCTCGCCTTCCGCATGACGCAGGTTCTCACCGAACTCGGTAAGTTCGGGAAGTTCCTGCACCGTATTCGTGCGGAAGCGACGCCCAGGTGTCGCCACTGTATTGACCGCCCGGAGGACGCGGTGGAGCACGGTGGAGGTGGGCCCCGCTTGGGCAGAGCAACGCCGTGTCCTCGTGGGGGCGATCGGCGACGGCGATCTCTCGCGCTGGGCCTTGGTACAGGCCATGGTCCGGAGCGAGGAGGAGTGGCAGGCGGTCGCCTCCTTCTGCGAAGCAGTAATGCTAGCAATGATCGAGTGAGGCAACGGTCCTCACGCCCCACTATTATAGCCAAATAACCCTTCTTGTAGTTGGGTAAAAAATAATTTAAAAAAATTATATTTGATTTAGTAATAAAAAAAATATCTGTTATTGTTGTGATGTCAGCAAATCGTAGGGGCCCAGCAGGGTCGAAGCCTACTGGGGCCATGGGTAGTGTGAAAACGATACCCGGGGCCCTGAGACGAAGGCAACGAAGGAACAGGAGTGGGTTTTTAGTCAGTAAAAGTCTGACACTATCTCCCGCTCCGCCCTAAAGTGGGATTTGTCATAAGCTGATATTCCCACCTAAAAAAACGGTATGTATGGAAGTAATAAGTAATGTCTGGAAGTATTGACCAAAATGCGAAAATTCATCAACTGATACTTAAACGATAGCTGTATGGCATAGACCTATGATCTTTTCATCCCATAAAAATATAGGGTTCCCGTGGGGCCCACAAGAGGCAAACTGCGAAAAAAACTAGCACCTCCATTATACCACTCACCTCTACTATATACCACTGGACAGGCTGTTCCATAATTATGTATGTCAGCTAATTTTTTGTGCCTATTTGAAGCGCCACTTGCGAGCGTCCAGTGAACTAATTTTGACTTATAATGCAAATGGCTGCAGATAAGTGTACAGTACTCTGAAGTATTTTGTATTTTGAATTAATTTCGTTCGAATTCCGTGTTATTCCTACTTCGAGAATTATGCAAAACCTGTGAAAAATGAGATCATGTATAAATTGTAAGTGGCGTGACATTATTAGTTTTAGTGCCGTAGACACTCGCCAACACTCGATACGGCCGACAGCGCCAAAATGGCGAAAATCAAACGGGCACAAAAGCATTTTGACGGCCGCCAATCCAGTGTGGTAAATGGTAGAGGTCAGTGCATTATACCAACTATAAAAAGTTCACAAACTTATAAGTACTACGACGACTACGAGCTAGCATTTTTATAAATATCAAGTTTTCTCCCAAAACATACAGTTGTTTATTGCTTGCCCCTGTAGTGCACCCTCAGGACAAAAGTTTGTCCATTTCGTGCATAGGAGCAACAAACATGTTTAACGCCTGAAATAATTCTAATGAAACAATGCTCCCGGAGTAACTTCTGATATTGTTGGAGTTTCGACTAGTACTTCAGAAATTCATGTTTAACAGATCGCTACAGCTTTGTTATATTTTATTCAGTAGTGATTTAAATTGGTTTAAAAGAGGGAATTGTAATTGAAACTAATCTTCGGGAGTATATATAAACTTAACTGTGCTAGTATTATTTACTATCTCATCATCATCATTTCAGCCGACAAACGTTCACTGTTGGACATAGGCCTCCCCCTAGTGTCGCCACAACAAATGGTCCTAAGCGTCTCGTATCCATAGCATTCCTGCGACTCTCGTCAACCCCCTAGCCAAGTTACATGCGTTTCGTTTCGATTGTCTTACGTCGAACGCCTCGAGTAGGCCACGCCTCCGATTCCTTTGTTCTGACTACGTGACTGAGCGTTGAGATGGCGTCAGAACAAAGGAATCGGAGGCGTGGCCTACTCGAAGCGGTCGACGCATACTATAGTTAATTTACTAAACATTTAAAAGCCCATAAAACCCTATAATGAAAAATCAGTAACTCAATCAAAGTTAAATCGAAAAATTAAAAGTTATAATTGAATTTTTAGCAAAAAAAAATTGCTTGTTTGACTTTTTTCAAACGGCTGTCATAAATAATATCTGGTCGTTACTTTTGGATAGAGATAATTTGTCAAATGATTTAGGTTTTTAACCCAAGACCGGGTTGCGTTACTAATTGCCTACGTTTTGCTTTATTTTCATGACAAATTGGATTTTATTAGCAGCAATTTTTGCAATTTTTTATACTTTTTAGGATTCCGTACTTCAAAAGGAAAAAACGGGATCCTTATAGGATCACTTTGTTGTCTGTGCGTCTGTCTGTCCGTATATCTCAGAAACACATGGAGATATCGAGTTGAAATTAAAATCGTTTACTCAAGTCTGCGGTCCCTTGAAGCTGTGAAAAAATGAAAAGTTAACGGAAAAAAAGATACGGCCGTTTATGTCGCAAAAAACGTATATTTCAACACTCTTAAAGGAATCAAAACTCATAGGGAATAAATCGGAAAACTGTAAAGTAGTTACGTGACAAAAAAAAACTTTTTTTACAATTCGGAAAAATCTTCGTAACTCAATTCGGGAATCGAACTGATTTCATAGGTAAGTTTGTGCGGAACCCTCAGTGCGCAAGTCCGACTCGCATTTGCCCTGTTTTTTTATCAACAACTTTCAAACATATGAGTAGGTTTTAGTCAGTAAAAATCTGACGCGCCCTTCCCGCTCAAACCTAGGGCAGGAGCCGTCATTGGATGATTTTCCGCCTAAAAAAGAAATCTGTGCACCTATTTTTGCTCTCCAAAAATACATATTAAAATGGAACTATGTTCTTCTATTTAAATACGATATTTACCTTCGTCAAACCTTTTCCAAGTCATACACTTGAGAGTTATTACGGTCAAAAGAAATAAACAATGACCATTATACTTGAAAAGTAATACCCAAAAAACATACGAAAAATACTAGTAACACTCGAATGTCCGCTTAACAAAAGAAACATGAAAGAAACCTACATAATACCAGCAAAGATGAAAGAAGAGATGCATCTTTCAATATGTCGGAAAATCAAAGAGCGAAGACTCCGTGCCGCATTTCCCGGTGTCTGGTAAAAATGCTCTAATGTTGAATATCTTTTTTTTTTAGATAAAATGTTGGTGAATACTTTGAAACGTCGAACTATCTTAGAGGGTACTTTTTCACTCGTCTATCGTCAACATCGAGCATGGTTTAAAAGCTTGTTAAAGACCTCCCCCAAATGTCGCCACAACGAACGATCTTGTGCATCTCGCATCCATCGGATTCCCGCAACCTTCACCAGGTCATCGGTCCACCTTGTAAGTAGGTAAGTAAGTGAAAGGGGGGGCCATCCAAAACTGCGTCTTCCGGTATGCGGACGCCACTCCAGAACCTTTTGGCCCCAGTGGCCATCCTTTCTGCGAGCAATCAAGTTTTTCACCTATAGCATATAAATTTCTATTTTCCCTAAATTATGGTGTAAATTCGTGTTATACAAATATTCAGCCGCTAAATTAGAGTCTTCACGCTCCGCCGTGCGTTATTCGGGTGCAGTGACGCGTCAGCTGACGAGGACGAGTGTCATTCACGAATGTTCAAGTCTCTGAACTGGTCCAGCACTGTGATCCGGGCGCGCTGATGCTCGCGTCATTGTGCGACGCGCGTTGTTATTGAAAAACAGGATGCGATGCGTGTGTGAGTTGAGCCTAATTAATGTCGCTTGCTTAATTTGTTCTAAAAAAATTAATTAATTTTCTCAAACCAGAACAAACGATAAAAACCAGGATTTATGAAACTCACATAGCTTCTATGTCAGACGATACTAACATTTTAACCGTTTTTAATTACGGAAGTTTTTATGGTTTCCATTTTGCCTTTCAGTATAATATTTTCAACTCTGTAGATCTGATTAATTTTTGTCACAGCTTTCTTTTTTCACTCGGCTTAAATTTTCAAATAATTCAGTTATTTTTTTAATTAATTCCCAAAGCAAAAAGTATTAGCAAAAAAAAGCAAAGTGAAAATCATTTTATTTTAGAAATTTCTTCCAAAATTTTATTCACTTTTATGGGAATATAGTTTCTTCAACCACAAAATAAAAATCTACCAAGGTACCTCTTGGGCGGAGCACCGCCGTGTCCTCGTGGAGGCAATTGGTGGCAGCGACTTTTCGCGTCGGGCCCTGGTTCAGGCTATAGTCCGGAGCGAGGAGGAATGGCAGGCGGTCGCCTCCTTCTGCGAAGCAGTAATGCTAGCGAAGGAGGAGGCTGCACGCGTGAAGGAACGAAGGTCCTCACGCCCTAGTCGCCGTAATTCCGACCCCGACTACCAGCCACGGTAGACGCGGGCTTGCGGACGTCGAGAACTGGGTAGCTCGCCGTCCGGCTGTTCGGTAACTAACCGAAGCGCGTAGTGATCCTCGCGCTCCCAGAGCGCGAGAAGTGATTTCCCACCTTAAAACAAAAAAAAAAACCAAGGTAATCATCATCATCATTTCAGCCGATAGACATCCACTGTTGGACATAGACCTTCCCCAAGTGTCACCACAAGGAACGTTCCTGTGCGTGTCGCATCCATCGGATTCCCGCAACCTTTACCAGGTCATCGGTTCACCTTGATAGGAGGCCTTCCACCGCTGCGTCTTCCGGTACGCGGTCGCCAATCCAGAACTTTTCTGCGAGCAATGTGCCCTGCCCATTGTTCTGCGAGCAATGTGCCCTGCCCATTGCCACTTAAGTTTGGCGATTCTTCGTGCTATGTCGGCAACCTTGGTTCCCCTGTGGATATCTTCGTATCTGATTCGATCACTCTGAGCATAGCCCTTTCCATTGTCCTTTATGTGACCTTCTGATGAGGCCCATTGTGAGCGACCACGTTTCTGAACCATATGTCGTCACTGGAAACACGCACTGGTCATAGACTTTCGTCTTGAGACACCGTGGTATATTGGACGAGAAGATACCGCGCAGCTTCCTGAACGCTGCCCAGCCGAGTCGGATTCGACGGTAACTACTAAAATATTATACACGACCACACTACACTCCTTTCAGACCTAGACGAACAGCTTGGCTACAGTAACATGAAGCTTATCACATTAAATCTTTATTCAAACAGATTCTGAATCAAATTCAATTTTTTTTCAAATTCAAATTCAAATTCAAAGCATTTATTTCAAATAAACCATTTACAGGCACTTTTGAAATGTCAAGAAGTTAGTCAGTCAGAAAAAATGATGCTAATTGAACATTCCAAAGCGTAGATCTCTATGGAGAAGAATGTGCAAGAAACTCCATGGACACTCTTTTCAATCGTGTTTTGCAATTAAAAATATCTCTGTTACATGTTTCTTGTCGCTATCATGTGAGAACAATGTCAATAAAGTAAAAATAAAAACTAAATATAGATATAAAAACTAAATATAGATATTAAAATCAAATTCGTTTTTGACCAACTTCTACCAAACCACATAAGCCAGCAGACTGTCCACACACTTAAGTATGTCTGCTTTATGCATTCGACGACCTCTTTTAAAATTTGACCCGACCAACTATAAATCAAAACGCGGTATGTGCCAAAATTGGAAGCAGGCGACTGCGTCCACTCGAGTCGCGATCGATAGAAGCCGCTATTTTTATTTCTAACGTGAGAAAATTGAAACCATATTAGGGCAAAAGCAAGTTAAAGTGCTTTCTAAGTTACTTAGTTTTTGTAGTTTATCGGTTTTGAAGCCTCGACACTGATCGACTTATTGTAAGCTGTTTATTTTTAATTGGTTTTTGAAATGTTCGTTCTAGCAAACAGGAAATTTTTGGCAAAAATAATGTTTATTCGGATGTAATTGGAAGATTACTTATTAGTAGAATTTTTTTTTTTTTTTTAATTCGCTATAAACCAGTGCTTGACTGCGATCCCACCTGATGGTAAGCAGTGATGCAATCATTGATGGTGAGGCGCACTAGTTTATTAAGAGCCTATTCACTCTAGCCTTGAAGGCACCTAAATTATAGTTGGACGGGAAGACAGCAGCAGGCAAATTGTTCCAGTCCCTCGATGTACGCGGTATAAACGACGAATCAAATCGCTTAGTTCGGACCGTTGGTGTTTCAACAACGTAAGGGTGGATACTCGCCGTACGTCGGATTGTCCGATGGTAGAAAGGAGATGGCGGAATCAGGTCATGCAATTCCCGCGCACAATCCAAAATGCAACCTGTAAAACACCGAAAGGCTGGCTACCCTAATAGGCTAGTAGAATAAAAAGCTTTACAATGTATTAACATCTACACTAATATTATAAAGAGATAAAGTATTTTTTTTTTTCGTTTATTGGAGCTAATCTCTGAAAGTTGCTAAAAAAAATTGTAATGGGACCACCCATTACAATTTTTTTTTTCACCGATAGAAAGCTGCTTTATTTCCGAGTGACATACCTATATTTTAAGTACGCGGGCAAAAGCTAGTTATTAATAAATAAATTACCTGTCTAATTAGTCCACGGGTAGTGTGAAAGCGAAGCCCGGGGCCCCGGGATGAAGGCAAAGAGTGAACAGGAGTGGGTTTTTAGTCAGTAAAAGTCTGACACTATCTCTCGCTCCACCCAATCTCGGGATTTGTCATTAGATGATTTACCCACCTTAAAAAAAAAACCTGTCTAATTAGTGTTTTCTGTATTTTGTTGACTAAACTAATTTATTTGTTATTTTTACGCAAATAAATGTAGTTACAGAAGCAGTCTTAACACCTTATGTAATTTCGTCTTTGTTATTTTTTTCTAGTTGTCTTGGGTAGTTAGTACTAAATCTGTAAAATACCTTTACGAGACTATTTTCTCAAGAATCTCATATTCATATCTAAGAATAGATCAAAACCGTCGTTTTTAACGATTGCTCCAGCTTTAGACTGAAATCCAGGAAGTTTTCCTTGACCTAGCTCTCAGACAAAAAGCTTACAAATGACTTTGAATTTTACGTTCCTCGCAGAGCACTTGCATCTGCTGTAATAGGTTGGTATAAATTGAATACTGGGTATACAAAACATTCGTAAAAATAGATAAGGTCTAATGGAAGTAACTATTCCTCTCATAGCATACATAGCATAGCGTATTCAGCCTTACAATTTTCCCACTTCTGGGATTCAGACCTCCTATGTAGGAGAGGGAATTGGCTGTAATCCACCACGCGGACCCAGTGCGGATTGCTGGATGTCAGAACTTCAAATTTTTTGTTCTAAGACATGCCGGTTTTCTCACGACAAAACATAAGTAGTAAATAAACTCCGAGCCTAACACAGGACGCTACCTGAACGGTTGCCAAATCGTATGCAAATAAGAAACAAAATGTGCACGCAATTTCGATTCCAGCAGGCACTCTGTACACCCCACAGTCGTTAGCAGTCCCACGTGAACGCAATAAAAATAATCCCTGAAATCTTCAGTTCGGTTTTACAACAAAGAAAACGAAAAAAAAAACACGGCAATGCGAATCAGACTCGCAAACTGAGGGTTCCTTACCAACTTACCTATGTAAATAGTTCAATTACCGAATCGAGTTTCGAAGATTTTACCGAATCGCGAAAAAACACGTGTGACGTAACGAAAAACTTACAGTTCTTATAAGACCTTTTTTACGCCTAACAGGAATCTAGGTCAACGGGAAGTACCTTATGGGTATTGATTTCTTAGCAAGTGTTAAAATATAATAAATATGTATAATAACGGACCATAAACGGCCTGGCCTTGTCAAAATGCGTTGATTTAGAAGTTTGATTTGTCACTGCAGCATAATGTAGCAAACCTGAGTATTTGTATTAATTTAAGCTTGACACCTCCACGCGTTCTTAAGAAAAAAGGTGTTAACAGATAAACAGGTGGACAAGAAAATGATTCTATAAGAGTTCTTTTTTGCCGAATTAGGTACGAAACCCTAAAAACAAATATTCAAGCAATTTGTCTGAAATTGTGAGAATCAAAGAGAATATCAAAATAAAGAAAATGTTAGTTAGGCGATTTTGTATTATATTAGGCTTAGTTTGCATGAATATAAAAAAAAAAAAACAACTACGGAGGAAAATAACACGTAGAGTTTTTGGTCCTAAATATTTTGAATAAATTGTAAATAATAAATTGTATTGTGTGTAATATTTTCTTTTTAAGCACACCACGCCTTTGGCCAGTCACATGAAGAGCTATGAAGAACCTCTCCTGGTCGACACCAGCAGTCAAGCCTTACGTCGCACAGCACCACTCCGATTCACTAGAGCCAGCAGCACTACTCCGACCCACTGGAGCCAGCAGCATCATCCCGATTTACTGGGACAACACCACCCCGACTCACTGAAGCATCACCGCAGACAGTTTCGACAACTAAAGTTTTCTGCGCGATTTGAACATATAGAACAGCCCGAAAATATCTATCGGGCAGTTGCCCACCAGACACAACACCGGCCGGAGGATCCTCCCTTTCCAACGGAGTTTACACTCATTTCCGCATACCTCCAAATAGGTAGAAAAAGTTAACATATTCAAATGAAGACACCGAATAAGCTGGTCAAAATGAAGAAACCGATGTAAAAATAAATTCATATCCAAAAGTATCAGTTTGGTCTGAGCAAAGTTTGTCCGCAAACGGCGACTCGATCTCTGCAGAGATCGTACTACAAAAATGACAATGCCATCTTGCTACCATTGCAAGACAAGGATAGTGCTATACGGCCAGTATAGCTCCGTCTCTCTCCCACACCGGAATCATAATGATTTTAAGATGTCTTAGTAGGGCTCCAGGTAGGGAAAGAATAGAAATAATTTATAATGTTAGCTTTGAGAACAAGTGCTGCGCTTGTTGGAAGATTCTGGAACTGTTTTAAAAGGAATGGAGCTGCAGATTCGCAGTTGTATGTTAATTTTTGTGAAATAATATGATCTTACTAATTGCTGCCAGTGACTTCGCCCGCATAACAGTCAAAAATTATTCCAAGGAAAAATTATTCCAGTAGAAATATATTCTCTTTTTTTAAGGGGTACTCTTGGGATGAAAATATCCTATTTGCTATTCCAATACATTGTCTAACCGTGTACCAAAGTTCATCGAAATCCGTCCGAAAGTGATTAAGTAACTAACATACTCGCTCACAATCTTTTACCTTTAAAATATTAGTTTGATTGAACAGATTCACAAAATTAATTAGAATAGAATAGAATAGAATAGAATAGAATAGAATAGAATAGAATAGAATAGAATAGAATAGAATAGAATAGAATAGAATAGAATAGAATAGAATAGAATAGAATAGAATAGAATAGAATAGAATAGAATAGAATAGAATAATATTTATTCGATGCAGGCAATACAGTGCAATAGGCAACAACAACACAAAAAAAAAGTTCAGATTTACAATATAGTTGCGCTGAGCGTGCCCGATCCGAAAGGGTCGCCAACTCAGCAATTGCTGGGCGTCAGACACCCAACGCTGATTTTCAGCTGGCACCCCGCAGTGACGCACGGATGATGGTAAATAAATATAACATTATAAATAAACCATACTTAAAAATAACCTATTGCGATATATATATAATAATTCTATTTGCGATTGAATAAACTTAGACGAGAACTACACTAGACCGACGCACACGTGGGCTACGCTTGATTTGTACGTAGCAGTGCGTCGCGTGGCGTCGCGTGGATCTAATGTAGCTCTGCAAGTCTAATATGTATGGAGGCCAACACACCCAGATCGGTGTACGTGACCAACTTTACTCTGCCTGTCTGTCTGTCTGTTACGCTTTCCCGTTTGAAATACTGAACCGATTTTGATGAAATTTGTAATGGAGGAAGCTTGGAATCCAAGGATGGACATAAGCTTTTTATCCGACTTCGGACGTTGACGAAGCTGCTAGCAGAAGCTACTAATAATATCCCCTCGTGGGCTGATTGTACATACGTCTATACAACTTGAGTGACATTGAAAAAGTCTTAATTATCGTTTTGTACACACGGGTGTACGAAAATTTTCGTGTATACCTATATCTTCGTTTTTCCTAGAAAAATCCAGAAAAGTTTTTTTTTGTGCGTTTACGTAAAAACGCGCAATTACGTAATAATAATACCCCTATATGCACGAGGGTATATAAATTCAGCCAATTATCCCATTGAATTTATCAAAGGGAGGAATGTAGAAAATTACTAACACTACGTTTTAGAGAAAGGTATCCAAAAATTTTAAACAGTTCTTTTGTAGTATCTAAGCATACCTATTCGACCCTAGTAATTTCGCGAGATTACCGACCCTTTCATTTTATTTTAATTAAAATTCTAGACCTCCATAACTTAATAGATAACTTAGTTAATGTTGTATGTCTAGAATTTAATGATATGAATAGTCATTAAGCGTAAAGCTGGAGCAGTGGTGGCCGAGTGGTAACGGCGCCGACTTACGAGTTGTAGGTCGCGGGTTCAAACCCAACCAGGCGCATTACTTTGTTTAAGTTTTCATCATCATTGCTCTCAAATCGGTGAAGGAAAACATCGTGAGGATCTAGTTTTTCCCGTAGTTTGCTTCTTGTGGCCTACCACACGGGAACATATAGTGTTCCCGTGGGGTAGGGAGTTTTATGGGATGATAGGTCTATGACATACAGCTATCGTTTAAGTATCAGTTGATTAATTTTCAAATTTGGGTCAGTACTTCCAGACATTACTTATTACTTCCATTTATACAAAAAAAGGAAAGAAAAACAAAAAAAAACAATCCAATCCAAGAAATTCAAATCTAACCCAATCTTTTAGGCGGAATATACCTAAACGATTAGTGGCATTGCCACGATGTATGGCAATGTTTATCCTCTGTCTACGGCAAAAGCCAGCCCTTGGGTCACAGTATCAACAAAATACAAATTAAGAAGAATTAATTATCGTGGTAACGACTCCGACTTACGAGTTGTAGATCCCGGGTTCAAACCCAGCCAGGTGCTTTATTTTGTGTAATTTATTTCATCACCACTGCTCTCATAATGGTGAAGGCAAACATCGTGAGGGAACCGGCATGTCCTACAACTAAAAATTCGAAGACATGTGACATTCACCAACCCGCATTGGGCCCGCGTGGTGGATTATAGCCCATTCACTCTCCTAGAGAGGAGGCCTGAGTCCCAGCAGCGGGAACATTAAAAGGCTGATTATGCTTATGCTTATATGAAGAATTGTCTTTGGTTCACCGTATGAAGTATTTTACTACTTAGCAGGAACAAGTTTATTATTCACATAGTTTTTTTTTTTAAGAAAGCTCTAGCAAGCATCGATCAGACATCCTCACGCCCCGACTACAACCCACGGTAGGCGCGATCTTGTGGACGACGAGCAATAGGTAGTTCATCGTCTGGCCGTCCGATAACTTTACGGACCGACGCGACGCGCTTCTCAAAAGATATCATCTAACCATAGGGGCCCAGCAAGGCCGAAGTCCGCTAGGGTATCTGAAAGACACAGGTGTGTTTTAGTCAGTAAAAAATCTGACACGCCATCTCGCTCCACCCTAAAGCGGGAGATGTCATTGGATGATTTCCTACAAAAAAAAACTTGTCACACTAACATTATAGTAAATGATTTTATGCACGTATTATCTCAAATGGCTAAACAAAAAATTTGTTCTCTGGGGATAATTTTCTCCTTTCACACGAGCAAAGCCGCTGGTAAAAGTTAGTATCTTAAAAACAAAACCTTTCTTCGCAACATTCATAAAGCATAAAACATTTTTTTTTTTTTATGGATATAAATTAGTGCTTCACTGCGATCCCACCTGATGGTAAGTAATTGTAATGGACGCCGAGCCTGCGGACCTAATATGTGTCAAAGTGACAATAGACTGATAGGACAGTGAGTGATTATGTGAATAATTAGTGTTTTCTAAGTGAACCTAATTAGTTTTTAGTAAGGAACTCATAAAATGAGCCCTAATCGTGTTGTGATAACGTGTAATCATATTACGTAGTGATAAGGACTAAGGTTTTCTGATGGTGACTTTTTAATGTTTTTATATTTTTGTAGAATAGATAAGTGAATTCCGAATAGAATGATATATGGTTTCATATGTGAAATATTGATATTTCTATGTAAAAAGCCTGTTTAAAGTGTAAAGGCTCTCGTTAAGGTAAAGTTTCGCGATACTAAAGGTTATTGCATGAAATTTCGAGATTATTCCGGGCTTGATTCTGATTGGTTGAAATATTCGTGAGCATTCCGGAATGTTCCTTAATGGCTGAAAAGCTCCACCTTCTGACCGTTCGACCAATCAGCGATCAGCTGCGTAATGTATAAATTAGGACCGGTTTGTTTCCGGACACAGTTGCAAGTCCGGTTAAGCAGCCGACAACCTCCTAGGTTGACCTGCGAGAGGCCACTCAAAAAAAAAAAAAAAAAAAAAATTTTCCGGACACAGTCGTTTTCTGATCACAGTCGTTTGCCGAATATTCTAATAAGAATACCTGAGAAGAAATAAACCTGGAAGAAAGAAGCCTTGTTTTATTTCAAGTTCAAGAGGAACACACCTACGAAAGAGAAAGAAATATATATATACAGTCCACTACAGCCTGGTCCATCGAGCGCCGGATTCAGATCGGAAGAATCAGCGACGAAGTACCTACAGCCTGGTTCTTCGTTCACCGGATTAAGATCGGAAGAATCTGCGACGACGTACCTACGGAAACGACGTGTCAACAACGAGTCTGCGTAACGAAGATTGAACCAACGTTTCAAGATCACGCCAAGTGAGTGAAGAAAAATCAGGATCTGCTAGTCTCGCTTAGAAGAGGGCTCCGTTGAAGTGGAGACGAAGAATTCACCGGTTCCTAACGTGTTGGAGGGACCCCGTTGAGGTGATATTCGTTAACCACTGGTCCTAGAAGAAGAGGGACATTTGATCAAGGGTGGATCCAGATTATTCAGGGGCGGATCAAGAAGAGGATCGTTGGGCTCGGGACTCGTCAGGGGCGGATCAAGTGAGCCGCTAATAGTGAACATTTGGGAACGATTCCACATACATTCCACAGTGAAAATGGTGGTCACCCGAAGCCAGGGGGATGCAGTGGAAGTGGAAGAACAGCGACGCGCCCAGCTACAGGAAGCAGCGCGTATTGAGAAGGAGCGACTACGAAGACTGTCAATGGAGCCGCCGGCGTCACCTTTTTCAAGGGGAGCGGACGCTAGCACGGCAGGACCTTCTGGGGTCGCCACAAGAACCGAAGATCTACAGAGACCAAGGTCGCCTACAAGATCAGTAAGGTCGATACGCTCAAACACCAGCGTCACGACACGACTACGAATGGCGGAACTGGAGGCAGCAGAGAAGTTGGCCGCCATAAGAAGAAGGGAATTAGAGTTGGAAGCAGACTTGATCAAGAAGAGGTTAGCAGTGGAAGTGTCGGTTATCAATGACGAAGAGAGCGTGCATGAAGAGCAGCTAGCAGAAGCCCTCCCACGGGAAGAACCTCTACGTAAAGTGGACGACTGGCTAATGAAGAACCCGCTCACTTCACGGGGGGAGGAAGCACCCAGAAGAGAGGAAGCGAAGCAGCTCCGGTTCGACACATCGCGACGAAGATCACCGACACCCACCAGGACCAGGAACAGCATAGAACACCTGGCAGCTACCTTAGAGAAGATGGCAAGACCAAGACTGCGACACACGGACCTCCCGACTTTCTCCGGCGCGGCCAACGAGTGGCTTCCATTCAAAGCATCGTATCGGGACTCGACACAGATGTACCAGATTTCGGCGGCAGAGAACATCCAGAGATTGAGGAGCTGCCTGAAGGGAGAAGCTAGAGACGCAGTAGCCGCCCTACTCCATACGGCCACGGATCCGAACGTCATAATGAAGACATTGGAGCAGTGTTTCGGAAGACCAGAAGTCATTATCGACAAGGCAATAGAAGACCTGAAGAAACTTCCGAGACTGGGGGCCTCAGCGACGGAGCTAAATAGCTTCGCTATCAGGCTACAAAATATAACCTGCGTTCTCAAGACTATCGACCAGAGAGGGTACTTGTACAATCCGATGCTGAGCAGAGAGGTGCTAGAGAAAATGAGCCCGCACCTAAAGGCAAGATGGTGTGACTACGCGTACGACCACGAAGGCACCGGGGACCCAGAGATCATTGTGATGTCTCAGTTTTTGATGCGGGAAGCGGACAGGGCGTTACGATACACATACGCCCCTGCATCGTGCGCCTCTAGTGTAAAGAGAGAGGCGAGACCTGCTGTGACACTTAAGAAGAAAGCGACGGTGTACGCCACAGTAGAAGACGCAGAAGAGAAAAAGGACTTGTGCCCAAAGTGTGATCAAGATCACTTGCTAACAGCGTGTCCCAAATATAAGGCGCTTTCGGTTGACCAGAGATGGCCTCTGATTCGCGACAAGGGAGTCTGCTTCAAGTGCGCCCAGAGAAGACATCGACGCATAGTATGCAAGGCGAAGCCGTGCGGCATAAACGACTGCCGCCGCCCACATCACTCTTCTCTGCACAATGACGAGAAGACAGAAGCCAGGAAACCCGAAGATGCGAGGACCGACGAGTCACCGAAGCAAGAAGCGGTACTATCGGTAGCAACGAAACCTGCTCCCGGACCCAAGACAGTGCTGCTGAAGATGTGCCCTATCATTGTGACGGGACCACGGGGGGAGGCAAAGACCTACGCGCTGCTGGATGAGGGAGCGACGATCACCCTCATTGATAAAGAACTAGCAGCCAGTATCGGGGCGGAAGGACCGTCACAACCGCTTCACCTGAACGGAGTGAACATGTCACAGCAGGAGATGGAAAGTCAGCTCGTATCCGTCGAGGTTAAGGGGATTAAGGAAACGGATGGACATCGGATCAGAGCAAGAACGATAAAAGATCTGAAGCTGTACCAACAGGCCATTCCGGAGACCTTATTGGACTACGAGCACCTGAGGGACTTGGACCGAGACGAGGTGTGCTATGGAACGGCGCGCCCTGGACTCCTGGTAGGAACTGATCATTGGGAGTGTATCGTTTCAAGAGAGTTGCGAGTCGGCAGCCCGAACCAGCCAGCTGCTTCAAGGACTCAACTCGGATGGGTGGTGCATGGGACCGCGCCACGCGGCGCCATCTATCGAGAGGGAAACGTGCTACACTTATACGAGCCTACCAGACCCACCAGTGCGGGCGATCAGGAGCTCCACAACTTAGTGGAAGCCCACTTCAAGATCGAGTCTCTTGGTATACAGAAGAAGCCAAGAGTCAGCGAAGCGGACAAGCGAGCCATCTCTATAGTCGAGAGAACGACAAAGAAGATTGACGGAGGCTACGAGGTGGGATTGCCATGGCGACGGGACGACACCGCCATGCCCTCTAGCTACAATCAAGCGTTTCGTCGACTGAAGAAGATTGAGGAGAAGATGGACTCGGACCCCGCTTTTGAGAAAAACTACTCCAGCCAAATCGAGAACTTGTTGGCGAAGGGGTATGCAGCTCCGTGCGACGGCTCTGAGGACGCAAGTGCCATTAGCTGGTACCTGCCACACTTCGCGGTACAGAACCCCAACAAACCGGGGAAATACCGTTTGGTGTTCGACGCGGCTGCTAGGAGCAACGGAGTGTGCCTCAACGACGAGTTGCTGGAGGGACCAGATCTGCTGTTGTCGCTGCAAGGGATCATCTTCAGGTTTAGAGAGAAGGCCGTCGCGATCACAGCAGATATCCAAGAGATGTTCCTGCGGGTGAAGATAAGACCTCAAGATCAACCGGCTCAGCAATTCTTGTGGAGAGGAAAGGAACGAGAGAAGCCTCCACAGAAGTACAAGATGACCAGTATGATCTTCGGCGCCGCTAGCTCCCCGTATATGGCCCACTATATTCGCAACCACAACGCGGAAGTGTATGGGCAGGAGTTCCCGCGCGCACTGGAGGCAATCAGGAACAATCATTACATGGATGATTGGGTGGCGAGCTACGAAGATGTAGAGGAGGCACGGAAGGCGGTTGAAGAAACACGGACCGTACACGCACGCGCCGGGTTCACCCTACGAGGATGGAGTGCCAGCGATAAGGCGGTGCTGAACGACGTGCCCTCGGAGCTACACGCCACTACCCCTACGTCACTGGGGGGAGAACAGCCAGAGAGTAAGATCCTGGGGCTGTTCTGGAACGCCGAAAAGGATGAGCTCGGGTTCAACACATCAATGAACCGGGTCCCAGAAGAAGTGAGGTCAAGAGCACGTGCGCCGACCAAGCGGGAAGCACTCAGCGCCGTGATGTCGATCTACGACCCGCTGGGACTGCTGAGCCACTACACGATCCGTTCGAAAATTATCCTGCAGAACTTGTGGCGCCTACAGATAGCCTGGGATGAACAGATACCGGAAGACGAGAACGAACTCTTTGCGTCCTGGCTCGCGCGCCTTCCAGAAATAGCCATGCTGAGATTGCCGCGCTGCTACATTCTGGGAAAGTACGAACGAATCGATCTCCACGTGCTATGTGACGCCAGCGAGCAGGCCTATGCGACCACGGCATACTGGCGCATCAAGAGGAGCGACGGGAGTATCACAGTCGTGTTGGTAGCAGCAAAGGCAAAGGTGGCGCCGAGGAAGACACAAACCATACCTCGGCTGGAACTCCAAGCGGCGGTCATCGGAGCAAGACTCGCCGACACGATCAAAAGGGAACATCGAGTGGAAATCGGCCAGACAACATACTGGACTGACTCCTCGACGGTCGTGCACTGGATACGACATGACATGCGACGCTACACACCGTTCGTAGCACATAGACTTGGGGAGATCGCCGAGTTAACGCAAAGAGAAGAATGGCGATGGCTCCCTACTGACCTGAACGTGGCTGACGATGCCACACGTCTGACTGACGCGCCGATCAGCTCAACCGATCGGTGGTTCCAGGGGCCGAGTTTCCTGTACTTGCCAGAAGATCAGTGGCCCGGGACGTCGACAGATAAAGAGACAGAAGAGGAAGTCCTACACGTGAGCGAGACATCGGGGCGAGAAAGCTGGCTACCAGAACCGGAACGCTTCTCCAAGTACGAGACCCTGGTGAGAAGCGCAGCAAGAGTGCTGGCTTTCATCGACATCTGCCGACGACGAGCGACGCAGCTGGAACACCGACACATCGAACGCGCTGAGACCGAGCTGATCCGACGAGCGCAAGAGGACAGTTTTCACGACGAGATCGCGCGGATGCAGTCTGCTCGTCCCCTCCCAAGGGCGAGCCGACTCTACCGGCTAGATCCGGTAATGGAAGACGGACTCCTGCGAGTAAGAGGCCGGATCGGAGCCTCCTCCGCGCCGATCGAGACGAAGCGGCCAGTTATCCTGGACGGCCGTCACCGTATCACTAAACTCCTGGTTTTGCGGGAACACTGTGCAGCGGGTCACGCCAACCGAGAACGCGTGACCAACGACCTGCGCCAGCGGTACTGGATCATCCATCTGCGACCTACGGTACGCGCTGTGGAGAGGGACTGCGTCCTCTGCCGAAGGCGGCGAGCAATGCCGCAAACGCCAGCCACAGGAGACCTGCCACACGCTCGCCTTGACCCGTTCCACCGCCCGTTCTCCAACTGCGGGGTGGATTATTTTGGACCGATGATGGTCAAGGTGGGGCGTCGCCGTGAGAAGAGGTGGGGGGCACTGTTTACGTGCCTCACATCCCGCGCCGTGCACATCGAACTCGTCGCGTCGCTCTCAACGGACTCGGCAATCATGGCATTAAGAAGAATGGCGGCACGCAGAGGGTGGCCACGAGTCATGTATTCCGACAATGGGACGAACTTCCGCGGAGCAGATCAAGAGCTTCGTGCTGCCTACAAAGAGTGGCTCCCCACACTGAAAGACGAAGGGCTACTTCATCGGATGGAATGGCGGTTCATACCACCTGGTGCGCCAAATCAAGGTGGCGTATGGGAGAGAATGGTACGCTCCGTGAAGGCAGCTCTTAGCGCAACTCTGAGGGAAAAGGCGCCAGCTGAAGAAGTCCTGCAAACGCTCCTAACCGAGGCGGAGTTCTCCATCAACGCACGCCCACTGACCCACGTGAGCGTAAACCCAACGGATCCTGAGGCCCTCACACCCAACCACTTCTTGTTGGGGTCCTCTATCGGCCTACCATCGACGGGGCCCTGCGACGAGGCTGATCGACGAGTGTGGCGAGCAAGCATGGCGCTCGCGGACCACTTCTGGAGGCGCTGGCTCCGGGAGTACCTTCCTACGTTGGTACCCCGAGGCGAGCCACAGAATGACGTGCGTCCTCTGCAAGTTGGTGACGTGGTCCTCGTGGTCGACAGCACACTGCCCAGAAACACGTGGCCGATGCGACGAGTCGAGCGCACGCATCCAGGACCGGACGGCGGCGTCAGGATCGTCGAGGTGAGGACCAGGACCGGCGTCTTCCGGCGGCCAGTTAGCAAGCTCGTCGTCGTGCTGAGAAAGGAAGCTACGCAAGCTGCGCTGGGGGGAGAGATGTAATGGACGCCGAGCCTGCGGACCTAATATGTGTCAAAGTGACAATAGACTGATAGGACAGTGAGTGATTATGTGAATAATTAGTGTTTTCTAAGTGAACCTAATTAGTTTTTAGTAAGGAACTCATAAAATGAGCCCTAATCGTGTTGTGATAACGTGTAATCATATTACGTAGTGATAAGGACTAAGGTTTTCTGATGGTGACTTTTTAATGTTTTTATATTTTTGTAGAATAGATAAGTGAATTCCGAATAGAATGATATATATGGTTTCATATGTGAAATATTGATATTTCTATGTAAAAAGCCTGTTTAAAGTGTAAAGGCTCTCGTTAAGGTAAAGTTTCGCGATACTAAAGGTTATTGCATGAAATTTCGAGATTATTCCGGGCTTGATTCTGATTGGTTGAAATATTCGTGAGCATTCCGGAATGTTCCTTAATGGCTGAAAAGCTCCACCTTCTGACCGTTCGACCAATCAGCGATCAGCTGCGTAATGTATAAATTAGGACCGGTTTGTTTCCGGACACAGTTGCAAGTCCGGTTAAGCAGCCGACAACCTCCTAGGTTGACCTGCGAGAGGCCACTCAAAAAAAAAAAAAAAAAAATTTTCCGGACACAGTCGTTTTCTGATCACAGTCGTTTGCCGAATATTCTAATAAGAATACCTGAGAAGAAATAAACCTGGAAGAAAGAAGCCTTGTTTTATTTCAAGTTCAAGAGGAACACACCTACGAAAGAGAAAGAAATATATATATACAGTCCACTACAGTAATGATGCAATCGTTAATGGTGAGGCGCACTAATTTATTGAGAGCCTATTCACACTTGAAGACACCTAAATATCGGACGGGAAGACCGCAGCAGGCAAATTGTTCCAGTCCCTCGATGTACGCGGTATAAACGACGAGGCAAAACGCATGGTCCGGACCGTAGAGGTTTCAACAACTTAAGGGTGGATACTAGGTACTAGGTAGGTACTTAGTCATCATCATCATCAGTTCCGGCTGAAAGACATCCACTGCTGGACATAGGCCTCCCCCAAGCGTCGCCACAATGAACGGTCCTGTGCGTCTCGCATCCGTAGTTACCAAGCACAGGTACTTAGTACTTTCCTTAAATTATATTTCTAAGTTATAAACATAATTAAAGCAAAAAAACAATCTGTCTTGAGAGCTTATTACACCTAGCATAGCATGACATAGTCGGCCTTATAATATTCCCACTGTTGGGACTCAGGCCTCCTCTCTAGGAGAGGGTATGGGCCATAATCCACCACGCGGGCCCAGTGCGGGTTGGTGGATGACACATGTATTCGAATTTTTGGTTCTAGGACATGCGGGTTTCCTCACGATGTTTTCCTTCACCGTTTTGAGAGCAGTGGTGATGAAATAAATTACACAAAGTAATGCGCTTGGCTGGGTTTGAAACCGCAACCTACAACATATACACCTACTTAGGCTAAGTTACTAAAGTAAAGTTTTAATCAACTGTTTACGTCTTTTGCTAAAAGATTTAAGTAAAGTAATTAAAACAACATTAACATGTTTTCAGCGATTTGTCTGAGAATTGACAAAGTAACATAAAATATGGGGGTGACACATTGATAAGAACATTCTTTACTTTTTTAAGGTGGTAAATCATCTCATGACTTCTCCCGCTCTAGGGCAGAGCGGCAGAGACTGTCAGAGTTTTACAGACTAAAACCACAAGTATGTTCCTTCAGTTCACTGTTGGAAATTTGTTTATTTTTTGACCAATAGATGGCGCTGTTAGATGAGCGCCGATTTCTAGATCGCGGTGTTTTTTTTTTTTAAGGTGGGAAAATCATCTAATGACAAATCTCGCTCTTGGGCAGGGTGGGAGATAGTGTCAGACTTTTACTGACTAAAAACACACTCCTGTTCTTTCTTTGCCATTATTCCAGGGCCCCGGGATCTCTTTCGCATCACCCATGGCCCCAGTAGGCTTCGACTCTGTCGGGCCCCTACGGTTGTTGACATCTCCTTGAGGCGCGCGAGGACCACTAAGCACCGTCAACGGGTTTAGTCTGGACGGTTACCGGACGGTCGGACGGCGAGCTACCTGTTGCTCACCGTCCGCAAGCCCGCGCCTACGATGGCTGTAAATCGGGATCGGAATCCCGGCGGCTGGGGCGCGAGGGCCATTGCCTCGCGCGTGCGTCCGCCTCCTATGCTAGCATTCCTGCTTCGCAGAAGGAGGCGACCGGCCCCTTCTCCTCGCCCCGGACCATAGCCTGTACCAAGGCCAGCACCAGAGATCGCTGCCGCCGAGCGCCCCTACGAGGACACGGCGATGATAAGTATTTATATGAGAGTTGTATTCTGTTGTAAGTAAAAATAAAATTAAGTTATAGAAAAAGATTTTCTAATTTGATATAATTTCTAATTTGCTCAAGTGAGTGGGATTAAAGTGGGTGGACATACTTCGAAAAGTATAACTAAACATTGCTAACATTAGATATTATTAAGAAAAATTTAACAAGTTACTACGTGGGATTCAAAATGATATTCAGAACATTTTATAATTATTTTGAACGTAAAAAAAAGTTATACTCCCACAAAAACTCCGACATGTCTTGATATGCTCGAGGAATGAAAAGGTCAAGTGATTTTGAATTACATTCTTTTCCCTCAGTAACATTTTACCTTTTTTAAAAGGTCAATTATGACATCCCTATACTAGATTCTGCCGACAGGTTTACTCGCGTGAAAGTAGAAAATATATAGCCTGTGCTACTCAGTGATAAAGCAGCATATCTTCTTTTTACTAGAGATTATTCTTTTTAAATGGTGAGTAATTTTTGGGGTAATCAATTAGAAACCAAAATACAAACGTACCAAAATAAAAATATTTTCTCTTTATTATATTAGTATAGAAGTATAGATAAGCATAACAGTCTTATAATGCTCCCACTGTTGGGCATAACGGGCGTACGGACTGCGAGCAATAGGTATGACTCTATCGACGTAGGTTTAAATGCGCGAATGACGTGCGGCGGTGTTTTATATCGCCGTTTAGTGGCCGGTCCGAGCCATAAGAAGCGTGCAGCGGTGATTTGTAGCGTGCGGCGGCAAATCCATATAAAAATTATGAAACCTACAGGAGATGTTTTTGGACTGTTTTATAAATAAGTATTGCAACATTTTCTTTTAGTTGGTTTCTGCACAGAACCTTTTTAGATTTTAATGAATATTTCCTATTTTCAAGTATATGGCACCCAAGGGTTGCTGTTGAAAATCAGCGTCAGGTGGTGACCTTGTGTGACCATTTGGCATTACTAAATGTACTATTTGTTTAATTTTAAGGTGTTTTGTTTCTTCTTTTTGTAATGCCAAATAAACGCAATTTTCTTTCTTTCATTTCTTTCAGATATGCCGGCGGTGATTTCTGATTATGGACGGTGGCCCATATGTGGCGACCCTTAGATAGATCCCCTATTAACTGCCAGAAAAAGGTTCATTATCATTACCAAACCATCTCTAAGTGCAGCTGTCAGTATTTCCTTGATTGGACTTCACTAGACTGATGACACTTCCATTAGTCACCGATAAAACTAGAACGGATGCGTTGAAATGGAATATTTTTACTTTATTTCCGACAATGAATAAAAGTAGATTCATTGTCCGAATTGTAGTTAATAAATTATCTGTCAAAATTCTTTATCTTTGCAAATGTTGGAACGCAAAATGCTAATTCCGTTGGTATCAATCGAAACATATTAAGAACTGTACACGCTTGACCATTTATATAATAATTTATATAATATGATTATTTTTATTGTGCAACAATATCGACTGGTCTACACTGTTCTTACATAATGTCTATTAATACTGTAATATGAAAATATTGTAAACAATATTTTTTTTAAAAGAGTAAACATGGAGTTTCTTGCCGGTTCTTCTCCATAGGAAACGACCAATTTGGAACCGTGCACTAGCTTCTGACGTTTTATAAGTGCCCATGTAGGCCTATGTAAAATAAAAGGTACGGTCGTTGACCTCGGTACATACGGCTGTGTTTAGTAGAAATTACTGTCGATTTTAAAAGGAACACCACTGTTTCTCAAAGTTTCGTATTACTTCCACTTACTTTTTGGATATTACCATTTTTTTATCTAAGATGGATACATACAAGTGTGGAGTGTGTGGCGACTCTTTATCCGATGGTGCACACTGCAAGTCTTGTAATCTCATGATGCATTTCCACTGCGGGGGCGTCACTGAAAACGGCTACCAGAAGCTTGGGGATCGTAAGCTAATATGGCGTTGTAGTAAATGCAGACAAGCAGGAAATGCCTTACAACCTGTGACGCCAATATCACCAACACCCGTGGCGGAACCCGAGTCTGTTGTCCTGCAGGAAATTCGAGCGTTGTCTTTGAAATTTTCCGCATTGGAGAATATGAAAGAAGAAATCGTCGCATTGAGGAATGAATTTGCCGAATTCAAAACGACCATGGCAGATCAGTACAGCGAAGTTATGAAAGAAGTCACTGGAAAACTGAATGATATGGAGCTACGTATCGTGAAAGTTGAAAAAGTCCAAGACCAAGTCGAGCAACTGCAAGCCCGTTTAGATAAATTAGAAGAAGATAATAACGTTAAAGATCAATGGTCGCGTATGAACAATATTGAAGTTAAGGGAGTGCCTCAGACAGGCAACGAGAACTTATTTGAAATAATAGCCAAAATCAGTGCTAAAGTCAATTACCCTGTCACAAAGAACCAAATTAACTTCATCACTCGAGTACCTACTAGCGAAAAAGACCGTATAAAACCTATTATAGTCTGTTTCTGCCAACGTTATGTAAAAGAAGATTTCATAGCAGCTGCTAGATACGAACTAAAGACATCACCCCTGACGCCAGTTAAAATTGGCCTAATTGGAAACCATAGAATCTTTATAAATGATCACCTAACAAAAAGAAACAAAATGTTACTGTCTAAAACTAAGAAAACCTCAACGGAAATGGATTTTAAATATGTCTGGGTCAAACATGCGAAGATACACGCAAGAAAAAACGATATGTCACCAACGCTGGTTATCAAATCGGAAAAAGATCTACAAAAAATAGTTTAAATTACTCAAGATTAATACCTGTCAAAACCGCTATCTTAATATTAAGTATTAAGTTTGTGTTTTCTAAGTGCGAGACAAATGTGTTTGAGAATCTTAGTCTTATGTGTGCTGCTTGCGTATTCCTATTAGTTTTGTGTCATTACACGGTGTGCCCAAGTAAGTCAGTTCAATATTATGTTTGCAATGTCGCTTCCTGTTATGCTAATTTGAGCCTTAATTATCGCGTTATAGAGTACGCTTTCCCTCGTGGACCGTCCCCGATTATGACGTTTTACTCCGAGGTGCTCTTATCTCAGTGTAGGTCGTCGCTTATTGTTTCCCTTTATACCAGCTGTTTTTATAATGTTATTTTTATTGATCACTGTGTATTGCTGTGTCTATTACTTTATTTGACCGCTACCCATCTTATGCATTATAATAGTTGCGATAATGACCTACACTTGATTTTATCGGTTATATTTAATTTATTTTTGAGAAATCTTTATCTTTTCATAAGTTATTTAGTTGCAGTTAAAGGTAGTTATGGCTAAGCTTAAAATTTATTACCAAAACGTGCGTGGTTTACGTACGAAAACGAACATAGTGTTTCGCGGAGTTTGTCTTAGTTCCTACGACATAATTATATTTACGGAAACGTGGTTAGATGATAGTTTTAACAGCAGTGAATTATTCGATGAACGTTACCTTGTTTGGAGACGTGATCGTGACTACTCCCGAACCGGTCACTTGCGTGGTGGAGGTGTTCTGATAGCGGTGAAACATGAACTTACAATAGTTGAGAGGTTGGATTGGCGTAGTTCTGCGGAGGATATTTGGCTATCCTTAATCCTTAAAAGGTCCAAACCACAGGTTAGTTACAATTTGCATATATGTGCGCTTTATTTATGCAAGGAACATCTAGGTAATTCATATAGTACTCAGTTACGTAATTTCACGGATATTTTTAACAACTTAATTGTGTCTCATCCACTTGACAAGTTTTTGCTCGTGGGTGATTTTAATTTCGGAAATGACGTCGAGTGGTGTACTGGGGACATAGCCACTAATGGTGAGTTAATCCCACAAAATATTTCTTCTCAGCATGTTACTCAATTCTTCGATACACTACAAACATTCAACATGTCACAGTATAATGGTGAGCGGAATGTTAACTGTAGACTACTTGACCTTGTATTCTGTAACGATACTGTAACTGTTTCGGAATGTACGGACCCTCTGGCGTTGCCTGTTGATCTTCATCATAAGCCTTTATTTATTGTGACAAAATTTGTCGAAATACATACACTGGTCGATAAACCTAAGCAAAGTTATGTTTTCTCGAAGGGTAATTATGATGCTATTAAATCTGAGCTTGATCTGATTAACTGGCCTCAGTTCCTATCGTCAATAAACTTAGAAGATGCTGTCACTAAATTTTACAAGAAACTTTATGAGCTTAGGGATATACACATACCTTTAAAATCGGTTAAACAATCCTCTTACCCTGCTTGGTACACCCCAGCACTAATTAAAATGATTAGAGAAAAATATAAGTATCATAAGAAATATAAACAATACAGTAATTTTTCTGATTATCATTCCTTTTCATTATTGCGTACCAGAGTTATTGAGTTGGAAAAAACTTGTTATGACAATTATATGACTAACATTGAGGCTTCTATTATAAAAAATCCAAAATCTTTCTGGACTTTTGTAAAGAGCAAGCGGAGGGCTGGCTCATTTCCTAATGAGATGTTCTACCGCGAGACTTCTGTGAATGCAGGGCAAGATATTAGCAACCTTTTCGCTAGCTATTTCCAGTCCACCTTTTTAGAACCTGAATCAACGGCTGATTATGAATGTAGTTCCAGTGAGCGATACAGTAATACTGCTATGTCTGTCAGCACAGTTGACATTAACCGCTCACGTGTATTGAACCTGCTCAAATCCTTAGACCTAACTAAATCAGGTGGCCCAGATCTTATACCTCCATTGTTCATAGTTTCTTGTGCTGACAGTCTTGCGGAACCCATTACTATCCTATTCAAGCGTTCTCTCTCTGAAGGTAAAGTTCCAAAGGTTTGGAAGTCTGCTTTCGTAACTCCAGTCTTTAAAAAGGGCGATAAAGCTAATATTGAAAACTACCGCCCCATTTCTAAAATCTGCCTTTTTTCTAAAGTTCTTGAACGTATAGTTTACACCGATGTCTACGCGGCTTTCAGGACAATTCTTGGTGATGAACAGCACGGTTTTGTTAAGAACCGCTCGACCACGTCTAACTTACTTCTATCACAGGAATTTATTACGAAAGGCATGGTACAGCGTCAAGTTGACGTAATTTATACCGACTATAGTAAGTGTTTCGACCGTATTGATCATCGCATGCTTCTGAAAAAGCTGTTCCTCGCCGGAATTCACGGGGACTTGTACCGATGGTTCTCTTCTTATATAGAAAATAGAACACAGGCTGTCGTGCTTCAAGGTTATACCTCTGGTTGGAGTTCTGTCCCTTCAGGAGTGCCTCAAGGTTCCATTCTTGGTCCATTGTTGTTCATATTGTTCATTGCAGATATCAAACAGTGCTTCCATCATTCGTATATGCTGACGACATGAAGATTCACAAAGTGATAAGAGACATGTCAGATGCATATCAATTGCAAGACGACCTGCACAGATTTGAGAGATATTGCATCCGTAACAAACTCCAACTGAATGTCTCTAAATGTTTCGTCCTAACATTCTCACGTCGTGCATCTTTGATAAATTTTAATTACACCATTAACAATCAACTCATTAGCAGACTAAATAGTATAAGAGATTTAGGGGTGATCGTAGACAACAAGCTTCTGTTTGATCAACATGTAAGTAGCATAGTTACAAAGGCATCGAAAGCTCTGGGATTTATTCTACGCACTACGGCCTGTTTCCGATCTCTTAAACCAGTTAAAATTTTGTATTGTTCTTTCGTACGTAGCCATTTAGAATACGCATCTCAGGTTTGGAACCCGCAGTATGAGACTTATAAGTCCCGTATTGAAGGCGTCCAAAGAAAATTTCTACGTTACCTAGATTATAGGGCACAGCAATACTCAGTTGACTATGAGCACCGCTGTAAACGGTACCACTTCCTTCCTTTGGAGATGAGGCGTCAAATTGGAGACTTAAGTATGCTGATGGGTATCGCAAATGGCCACATTGACTGTCCTGAACTCGTTTCTAATTTAGCACTACGCACAAACCTAATGGGATTACGTCTGCGACCAATATTAAGTGTACCTCTCGCATCGACCAATTATATGAAAAATGTTTTTTCAATAAGGAGTGCACTTGATTTCAATAGTTTTTCTAGGGACCTTGATATCGACTTGTTCAACACCAGTGTTGCGACCTTACGACGGCGAATGGCACAGAATTTTTTCTGTGATTAACTTCTCGTTAGTAATTTATTGATTTGTGTGTAGTTCCTTATTATCGATATATATTTTTTCTTATCTATGTGTGGAGGCTCGTAATTAGCTATTTAATAATGTTACAATGTTTATATCATTTTTCTTCTATTTGTCTGTGAGCCTTCTTTAAAATAAAATAAATAAATAAATAAAAAAAATTTGACTTTGACTGTGACTTTGACCGATTGCCTTTGAGAAGCTAATGTATCCGGTTAATGAGGTAGAATTGTTTAGATGAGTGATTCAATTAAGCTAATGGAATATGTTCTAAAAGCTTGAAATATTTATATTGTTGAATATATTTCAGGCATACATTTGCCTAAAATACCTGGAAAAGTATTTTTGACAGTATCGCGAATATTCTAGCATTGTTTACTTAATAGAAAATAATTATTAACACAAAGACAAAAATATTGTGAAGAAATCGAGATTTTGCAGACTATTATACATGTTGCAGCTGTTACTGGACTATCGCAAACTTGTAATAATATAATAAAAACACTATTGGGTGAACAGATTATTTCAAATACAAAAAAAAAAAAAAAACAATATTTGAAACTTCATAATCTACCAGTCTTTTAAGAAAAAAAGAGTTCATAATTTTACGAGACTGTAAACAATTCTATTTCTTAATTGCTAACTGTCTATTTAATTACAAAGTACTAACACATTTAATAACAAAGAAAAAAATTATCAATAAATTAATAAAAAAAGATGCTATGTCAAACTCCATTAACGACAACCAACATTTTTGTACGAAACATCATTCATTACGAAAACTTTGAAAGTACTCAAAGAAAAAACTTCTAAAAATAAACAAAAATTAAAATTACTATTATACGTTTCTAAGGCTTTAAACCGTCAAAAGGGACTGGCTAAAGTTGAACTTGAAATAGAATTTTCATAAAGGAAAAAAAAATCTTTTTCAAAAAGTTAACAAAATGGTGGACAAAAAGCTAACTGGAAAAATTTCAATAGATGTAAAGACGGCGTACAGCTATTGTGTGGATTGTCCCCGTGGATTTATTCAAGTTTAATACGTCGAGTGATGTTGGACAAAAAAAATCTTTTATTTCACAACAATATGTCTGTATTGTTAGAATTTGCATAGTTTGGGCATGAGCGTAGATAATGGAAAAAAAGGTTTAAGTTAATTTATTTTTTAGGGTTCCGTATCTCAAAAGGAAAAAACGGGACTCTTATAGGATCACTTTGTTGTCCCTCCGTCTGTCTGTCTGTCTGCTCAACAAGACCCTTTATATCGAGAACACGTGGAGGTATCGAGTTGTAATTAAAACCATATACTCAAATCTGTAGTCCCTTGAAGCTGAGAAAAATTCAAACTTCTGAGTTAACGAACAAAAAAGATACGGCCGTTTACGTTGCAAAAAAAATGAATATTTCGACACTCTAAGGAATCAAAATTCATAGGGTACTTCCCGTTGACCTAGAATCCTGAAATTCGGCATGAAGCAAGGTTTGATAGCACAAGTATAGTAAAAAATCGGAAAACTGGAAATTAAAGTTTTTTTTTTGTGTCGTAACTACAACATTACGTCGGAAAAATCTTTGTAACTCAATTAGGGAATTGAATTGTTTCAATAGGAGGGTTTGTACGGAACCCTCAGTGCGCAAGTCCGAGTCGCACTTGCCCGGCTTTTTAAAATATGTGCCGTTTGATGCTAACAAACTCTTTTTTTATATTTATATTTATATTATAGGTGAGGTTTCTTTCTGAGTCGAGAAAATAGATGAAGTTTCTTCGAAAAATACATTAAATTAGGGCGTATAGTTATTGGTTCTTATCAATCTATCTAACATAAAACAAGAAATCTTGAATTAATTATGAGATTTTGTTACAATTTCCTTGTAAAGCCTTCCTGTTCATCTCTTCCTTTTTAAGCGAAATAGGTATCTGCCTTTTCCATCGTTGCCAAGGAAACTAATTTGTCTGTTCTGGCCGTTCCTTGTCGCAATAAGCTTGACAATTTCTTTTAAGAAGTTTTTCTTTTTCGTTTCATTTATTATCTTGTTGGAATTGATAAGACCGTCAATTTAGCTGACTTGTCTAAATAGAATAGAATAGTATTTATTCGATGCAGGCAATACAATACAATGCAATAGGCAACAACAGCATAAAAAAAAAGTACAGATTTACAATATAGTTGCGCTGAGCGTGCCCGAACCGAAAGGGTCGCCAACTCAGCAATTGCTGGGCGTCAGACACCCAACGCTGATTTTCAGCTGACAACTCGCAGTGACGTGGTCGTGTTAGTATAATTTTATAAATAAACCTATATAAAAATAACCCTTACTTAAAATAAAAAATTGATACAAGTGTATTGTGTGTGATAATTTTGCTTTTATAAATATTATAATATATGCCACGGTAGTTACAAACTATTTTGCTCACTATACCCTATAATATATTCAACAATAATATAACGTTAGACGCATAAACGAGACAGACTCCGTTACACCGGCTCGGCAATTGCCTGCCACCTTGGTCTAAGACAAATAAAATATAAATCTAGGCGAAAATAATTTTGGCTTCCAGAAATAAGTTAAAGTGCAAGGATTTAGATTACAAGTGGAAAGGAGTCAGGTGAAACAAAACAAAAAAGTGAAGTGATACCATGTGGTTCCTGGCGACACAGATGTTACGCGCTCGTCAAATACAGCCTACCCACAACATCCCAATTACCTAGCATTAGGTACAAAACATAATGGTAAGTTTTGTATTACGCAAGCAGATATGAGGATTAAAATTGAGATTCAAGAGATTTAAGTGATTAATTAGATTATATATTATAATTGAAAAAATAAATAGATATGTTTTACTGAATTATATAAACGATTTATCAATATTAACATCATTAAATTCGATTTGTGAACTCAAAATAAAATTCTTAAGTCTAGCCTTAAACGTACTTATATTTTTAGGTCCCTAATGGGTGGGCGAATATTATTCCAACACTTGGAGGCCGCGTACCGAAAACTTCCTCTGAAGGCTGCAGTACGGTGATACGGAGTAGCCAGTTGCTGAGCTCAACGCCTGGCCTTGCGCTGCCGATGACTATTTACCCACACGAGCTTTGAATATAGGTATGACGGGCATTTATTTTTGATGACACCAAAAAGAAGACAAGCTAAGTGTAACTTCCGACGTGATTTCATTTTTAAAATATTATGCCTGTTTAAAAAGGGTGTAACATGGCTTCTCGGTGGTACATCAAAACAAAAACGCGCGCAAGCATTTTGAACCCGTTGAATAAGTCTCACAGTACGTGCCAGAAGTCGAGGTCCCACGACGGTATCAGTATAATTCAATTTCGATAGAACCAGACTTTCAACCAGCTGAACACGCAGTTTTTCACTTAGATAGGGGCGCATCTTGTACAGTATCTTTAGACGGTAGAAACAGTTTTTAACACAGTTTGCAGTGTGAGCCTCATAACGCAATTCTTGGTCTATGATCAAACCTAGATTGCACACCTCAAAAACACGATCAATACATTGACCCATTACGATCACTTTTGCAATATTAGAGTTTATTTTAGCGAGTTGACTCTTAGAACCTTAAAAGCATAAATTTAAAAGCATAAATTTAGTTTTAGCCGGGTTTTAGTAACAAGGAGTTTTGTTTCGACCAGTCCACGATCCGTTCCAGATCTTTATTCAACAATTTTCAGGCTTAAAAGAAATATATAATTGAATGTCATCAGCATAAATATGAAATTTAGATTTTTTAAGAACATTTACAACATCAGCACTATACAATATAAACAAAAGAGGTCCCAATATAGATCCCTGTGGAATACCCTTCATGAATGGAGTCATGTTTGATGAAACACTAGATCCATTTGCATCTTTAATTTCTACCAGCTGTTTACGATTATTTAGATAACTTCTAAACCATGCAACTGCAGCCTCGTCAAAACCGTAATATACCATCTTAGCGAGCAAAAGAGACAAATTGATGGCATCAAATGCTCGGGAAAAGTCTAATAGAACCAACAGAGTACATTCTCCTTCATCTTGAGCCGATAATAAGTTGTCTGTAACATCTAACAGAGCCGTAGCAGTGCTCCGACCCCTCCTAAAACCTGATTGCGTCTCCGGTAGAATGCTATTTTGTTCAAGATATGTGCACAGCTGGGAATTCACTACCCTTTCCAGCACCTTTTAAAGGAAGGGTAAAATGCTTATCGGCCTTAAATCCTTGATAGTAGTTGGATTCGCCACTTTTGGAATCGGACGGACCTCGGCAATTTTCCATAGGTCCGGGAAGCTCGACGTAGATATGGAACAGTTAACAATAGAGGACAGGATATCTAAGGTTTGAGGGAGAGTCAGAGAAAACATGTCAAGCGTGATGTGGTCAAATCCTTCTGCATTCGATTTAATTGTTAATAATATTTTGATAATGTCAGATTGATCTACAGAATTAATAGAGATAACAGCCTCATTAAATCTGTGAGACTCATAGAAAGCTAAACATGATTCCGGTGCCATACTATCACCTAGAACATCAAAAAGTGTGAATTATTTTCATCAGGGTCGTTGATATGAGAGGGTAATTCCGATACATTTTTGAAAGGTAATAAGGTTGATTTCAGACTTTTCCACAGAATTTTGGGATGATGTATTTTAATATTAATATTGTGTTCAAAATAAGCCACTTTTTCGTAGTATAAAGACTTATTTACTAGACTTTTTAACTGCTTATAATACAATAGTTTACTCTCAGAAATTGAGTTTTTACACCGTATATTTGCTTCATTTCGCAGACGCATCATAAACTTGATGTTATCTGTTATCCATGGGTACGACCTATCTCTAATTATCCGAGTCCCACGTGGAGCATATGTATCAAATAGCATGGTGATGTTATAGTTAAGTTGTGCTACCATATCGTTCACGTCACCCGATGTAAGCCAATCCATTGAGCCTATGTCCTCCTTAAACTTGTCTAACGGTATAGTTTTTAGATTTCTACGTGCTACAGCAATTAGCATGTTCCTATAATAGTTTTGCCTCTTCGTTATTTGACACCGACTTCCGAAATTAAAGTTATTTTGCACTTTTCAGTGTTTTTTTTTTACATTGAAGTCTGTTGTATTTTTTTTGTAAAAAGTTTTTTTTGACAATTTTTAGTTATGGTACCACCACTAAAAAGTACCCCTCAGCCATACTTAAATACCTTATAGCCAGAGTACATCTCATGACAATTCTAATAATACCAAACACGGTTAGATTAAATTATTTTATTACAGAGTTTCGGTGCCTAACTTCAGGCTTCATCATCAGATCAGTTCGATATATTCCCTCTCTTCTGTCAGTCATCGACTACACGTATAAATGAAGCAATTTTACTTGTTACGACAGTTTTGCTGTGATCCTATAAGGAGTTCTGTTCCATATCTTCCAAGTTCATGATCAGATCATAAAAATATTTCTATGAGACCAACTTGAAAGCATAAACTTTCAATCAAAAAAAAAAATTCAAAATCGATCCACAATTGACCGAAAAATCGGTGAACATACATAAAAAAAAACATACATTCAGCCGAACATAGAACCTCCTCCTTTTTGAAGTCGGTTAAAAAGCGAAATACCACTCACTGATTAATCAAAACTATAACACCTACAAACTTATAATTTGGCAGGTAGGTTCCTTATAGGGTGTAGACATCTGCTAAGAATGGATTTTCTTAGGATTAACGGATTATCTTTTATGGGGATGAAACGGGGGTCCAAAATTTTGTATAGAGAAACCGACTCACACGCGGGCGAAGCCGCAGGCAGAAGCTTAGAGATAAAAAATGCTTCTGATTCAGAAAATACTTCAAACGGAGGCAGCTTACAGCTTAACTCTCAACCAATAAAAATCTGCATTGTACCGTTTTCTCTAATCCGAGTGGAATTCCCTGCGATTGGCATGAATTTAGATTATGCTATTAAGAAGGGATTCCAACAGGTTTATACCATTATAACTTGTTGGCAATATGCCAACTGTAATTCCCAAGTGGTGTTGATTCACATCAATCAGTAAATACGCATTACAAAATAATTAGGCATCTGAATAGAATAATTCTATTTAACAGTTGCGGAAATATTACTTTATTCACTACGTTCAGTGAAATGATACCGTTCAACCGTTCGAACGTGAAGAAGTATAAATAAAAATCCACATAGCATAAGCATAATTAGCCTTTTAATGTTACCACTGCTGGGACCCAAGCCTCCTCTCTCTAGGAGACGAAATGGTCCCTAATCCACAACGCGGGTCCAGTGTGGATTGGTGAATGTCACATGTCTTCGAATTTTTCGTTCTAGGACACGCCGGTTTCCTCACGATATTTTTCCTTCACCTTTTTGAAAGCAGTGGTGATGAAATAAATTACACAAAGTAATGCGCCTGGCTGAGTTTGAACCCGTGACCTACAACTCGTAAGTCAGGACCGTTACCCCACTCGGCCATCACTGCTCTCACACATACACACACACACACTCAAAATTTCACCTTTATAATATAATAGCAATCTAATAATAGTATAGCAGCATTCTACTGGTGGAAAAGTTTTTTAAATCAATACAGTCGTTTTTGTTGAATTTATTCATTGCAAATAAAAAATCTTTCTTCTTTATAATATTAGTATACAAAAACAAATTTATCTCGAGGTTCTAATATAATCTAATAGCTTTTATGTTTAGAAAATTAAAGACCATAGTAAAATTGAAAACTCTGCCCGAATTTCTCATAAAGCCCAGTCACCGGCCCACGCTGAAAACCAGCGCTGTGGACTCGTCGCATTTTTGCGTTGTGGACACGGCATTATGCTGAGCGTACGGCCGTTTTGCTCGAACGTGGTGCATGTATGTTATTCTTAGTTTATTATGTTTTTGCCTTGCAAAATATTTGCAATATGTTAGTTTTAAGTTTGCCTTTTCCGGCAAAAAAAAAAATGTTTTTCTTTCTTTCTTTTATAAATTATATCTATATAAGCGGTTGAGTCTTTCGCGTAGCATTGCGTGGCTAAGAAAACCTGAGATTCGAAAATTCCTGAATTTCTTTCGACATATTGTCGGCATACCATCGATCAAGGTTTCCGTCGTCCGGTAATTGGCTGTCGGTCAACTAAAGTAGCACTTTATACGGCCTCTTAAGAATATTCATGAGTATCACAATAATATTGAAGGAAACCATTATAGGGTTCTAAGTAGGTACCTGCAAATACTACTGAAAAATTATGACTAACTAAAAATTATCATTGATTCCTTGATCAACGATTTCTGTAATTACTCTAAGTTAGAGTTTATTTCCTGGGCCAAAACTGTTTGTTTTCTGCTTCTAAATAGGATTATTTTCAAAAATTAAAATGTTAGAGCAGTGGTGGTCAGTGGCGACAGCCCCGACTAAGGAGTAGATTGTGGGTTCCGCAGTATTTTGTGTACCAAATTTGTTTTTTTACCATATCGTAAGGACACCTAGCATATCAACCTAGATAAAAAAAATACAGTCTTATGGCCCATTTCCTCTCTAAGAGGGTAGAATAAGGTTGAGTTTATTATGTCAAAATTTTTTTAGAAAATTGTTAGTTCGAAGAATATTAATCTGATTAAGAAATTCTTTAACACAAAGCTACAAAATGGTTGAGCGCTATCGATTTTTGTATCACAAAAAAATTAAGTACGTAGCACAAAAACGCTTATCTTAAAAAAAGATTGCAAAATAAGTCTAGGCCGCAATAAAAAGTGCGTACCGTAACTTATGTTTAAAAAAAAACTATTACAACTTTTTATTAGCGTTTCAGAATTTTTGCGGCCCAGTAGGTACAAGGTATAGGCATTTGTATTTTTAGGGTTCCGTACCTCAAAAGGAAAAAAACGGAACTCTAATAGGATCACTTTGTTGTGGAGATGGACAGACGGGCATTGTCCATCTGTCTGTCAAGACTCTTTATCTCAAGAACACGTGGAGGTATCCAGTTGAAATTAAAACCATATACTCAAGTCTATGGTCCCGTGAAGCTGTGAAAAAATTAAACTTCTAAATTAACGAAGAAAAAAGATACGGTCGTTTACGTCGCAAAATACGTACGACACTCTCAAGGGAATTAAAATTCATGGGGTACTTTCCGTTGACCCCGAATCCTGAAATTTGACATAAAGAAAGGTCTTATAGCACAAGTATAGGAATAAATCTGAACACAGTAAATTTGTTGTCACGTCGCAAAAAAAAAAAATATAATTCTTTTGCAATTCGAAAAAATCTTCGAGAGTCCATTTAGGAATTGAACTATTTACATAGTTAAGTTTGTACGGAACCCCTAGTGCACGATTCCGACTCGCACTTTCCTAGTTTTTTTTTTATCCTTAATGATGACATTTTCAGTCTTTATCCACGTGCGGATATCCGGGATAGTTTCGAAATTAATTAAGTCTATATAAAGCCTACTGATTTTAAAAACCGGTCACGTTTGTATAATCATGAACGTACTGTTTACCTCGTTTAATTACACAATATATCTCTATATTTATTCTGGCTTGTTGTTTTACTGCTTGAGCAAGTTTCAACTTTATCAACATACGAGGACACACAAATAAATTAATGATCCATCAGCGGACAACATTTAAGAGTATAATTATATCAATTGATGAATAACAGTTTGATTTTTTTTTAAATGGCATTTAAGTTTGTTATGTGTTGTCTGTTGCAAAAAAACTGGGCAAAAAAAAAAAGTGCAAGTCGGACTCGTGCACTGAGGGTTCCGTACAAACTTACCTATGTAAACAGTGCAATTCCCGAATCGCAATTTTTTTTTTGAGATGTAACTACAAATTTACAGTTTTCAGATTTTTTCCTATACTTTTAAGACCTTGCTTCATGCCAACTTTCAGGATTCTAGGTCAACGGGAAGTATCATATGAATTTTGATTCCATTGAGAGTGTCGAAATGCGGGTTTTTTGCGACATAAACGACCGTATCTCTTTTTTCCGTTACCTCAGAAGTTTGATTTTTTCACAATTTCAAGGGACCGCAGATCTTAGTGTATGGTTTTAATTTCAAATCGATACCTCTACGCGTTCCCAAGATAAAGGGTCTTGACAGACGAATAGACAGACAGATAGACAGACAGACGGACGGACAACAAAGCGATCCTTTAAGGGTTCCGCTTTTTCCTTTTGAGGTACGGAATCATACAGAGAAGTTTTTTTTATTATTCATACGTTGCCCCACGCTAAAAATGAATCTTGCATCGTGAGTTCAATCACAAGCATGTAAACTCATATACATAAGACACCCAGTCCCGTGAAGGAATCTAACCCACAATATAGGTATAATTTCTATTAGGGAGAAAATTTTAGTAACAAAAAAATACATGAATTTGTTTCACTAGGTATAACAACTCAAAACTATACAACAAAAACTCAAATAACAACAAACAACAGTAACAACACAAATTATGAGCATTGCGTGAACTGTTTTGTTTACACTTCAGCTGATCATTAAATATTCTTCCATTTACATTTGGGTTGAAATGCTTAAATATCTGGTAGATAATTGCCAATTACACTAACCGTATTCGAAATTCGAATTTGCACCAGATGTCTAAATTATCGGCACAAACCGCAGTAGGGTGCTACGTAAATCGATTTGGTCGTCGATTTATGCGACATATTGCAAAATGCAGGAACATTTCATACAGTTGTCGCCGCATCGTCAATCTATCAAGAGAAATTACTTGGTAGTTTCCTTTTGAGTAGTTCGTCCGAGAATGTATGCTCAGTACATTACAATCATATTTTCTTAAAATTTCCATCACCTATGAGTGGTTTTCACAGTCTACATTAAAATTGCAATCGTAAGAAATATATTTTTTTTAATATGGGGCTAATGGGTTTTTTAATTTTTTAACATGTCTAACTAATCTGTAATGGTTTATTGTTATTTATGTTTTTGGTTTGTTTATTCAATGATTTTAAGTATATAATATGTAATCCTTGCTGGCCGATCAACGTCTCACCGTCGCCGACGGCTGGTGCTGACAATCAGCGCTGAGGCTCTGTCTTACACGAGCCCCAGCATTTTGCTGAGCGCTGGCCGTTTTGCGCGGATGTGACGCATATAAGTCATTGTTAGTATTTGTTTTTATTTTTATTTCTTTCTTTTTCAAATTAGTTTTTGTTGAGCACCAGAAAAAATCTTCTACTTTTTTTTTTTAGTTTGAAATTATCCAATGTCTTAGCGCTCTAGGGCATAGTGGGAAGGCGTGTCAGACTTTCACTAACCAAAACCAACTCCTATGTTCCTTCTTTGCCTTGCAATCCAGGACCCTGGGTTTTCCTTTCAGTAACAAACCCATGGTGACAGGAGCCTTCGACCTTCCGGCCCCAACGGTTTTGCTGACATCTCCTTGAGGCGCGCGTGAAACACTACGCGCCATCAATGACTCGAGCTCATTCCGGACGATTACCAGACGACCGGACGGCGAGCTATCCATTTCTCGCCGTCCTCAAGCCCACGCCTACGGTGGCTGAAAATCGGGGTCGGAATCCTGGCGCCTGGGGCGTGAAGAAAGCCGTTCCCTCATGAGTGCAGCTGCCTCCTTCGCTAGCATTACTGCTTCCCAGAGACAGGCTACCGCCTGCCATTCCTTTTCGCTCCGGATCATGGTTTGTACCAGGACCCAGCTCGAGAGGTCGTTGCAGCCGATCACCCCCAGGAAGACTCGGTACACTCTTATTCTATTGAAACTCTAAATTAAGCTGGGGCAGCTCAAAGTCAAAAACGCGATGTAGGACTATACTAAGAAGAAGTAAAAAATCCGAAACAAATGAAAACTGAATAAACTGTGCTGTATGTATGTATTTTAATTCCGTAATAAATGTAAAATACTCAGATGAGAAATCTCAACTGAAAATAGCTACTGAAATGTCTTATGTTCATAAAACATTATTCCAAGAACGAGTTTAAATACGTAAGAATGAATGCGAGTGCCTTTTAAAGGTAGTATTTTGTTAACATACCTGAAACAAGCGACGAGCAACAAATGTACAGTCAGCTACGGTAAATTAAGTGAGAAAAATTATTTTGAAATTGTGTGGGCCTAGATTATAAAGGAAAACCTTGTGCAAAATTTTACGTTCCTAGACCTAGTGGTTTCGGCTGTGCATTGATATGTCAGTCAGTCAGTTTCTACTTTTATATATAAAGATAAGTCATAGAAAAATTTAAAACCTACTGTTTGAATCTGAAGGCAACAGTCGTTGCACGCATGTATGATTTACGCGTGAAGATGCAACGCCGGGGCGAAACTCCGCTGCCGCGACAAGTGGCGGCATGGCGGATTGAGTTCCGGCGGGATCTCATGGTGGAATGGCGACAGCGACTATCGCAACCCAGTGCTGGGCACGCCATTATTATTGCGTTAGTCCCCTTTTTGAGGAGTGGCTGGAAAGGCAACACGGTATCCTTACCTTCCGCATGATGCAGATCCTCACTGGACATGGTAAGTTCGAGAAGTTCCTGCACCGGATTTGTGTGGAAGAAACGCCCGGGTGTCACCATTGTGTGGACCACCCGGAGGAATCGGTGGAGCATACGGTAAAGTTGTGCCCCGCCTGGGCAGAGCACCAGCATGTCCTTGTGGGGGCGATCGGCGGCAGCGAAATCTCGCGCCGGGTCTTGGTACAGGCCATGGTCCGGAGTGAGGAGGAGTGGAGGCCGATCGCGTGAGACAACGGTCCTCACACCCCAACCGCCGCCGGAATTCTGATCCCGATTTCCGGCCACCGTAGGCGTAGGCTTGCAGACGGCGAGCATTGGGCAGCTCACCATTTAACCGTCCGGTAACCGTCCAGACCAAGCCCAAGTCGTTGACGGCACGTAGTGTTCCACGCGCGCCTCAAGGAGATGTCACCAAATCGTAGGGGCCCAGCTGGCTCGAAGCCTACTGGGGCCAAGGGTCTGATTATGAAAGGAAGACTCGGCCCTGGTATGAAAGGCAAGGAAGGAAAAAGAGTGCTTTTTTAGTCAGTAAAAGTCTAACACTATCTTTTGCTCCGCCCAAGAGCGGGGGATGTCATTGGATGATTTTCCCACAGAAAAAAAAACCCTACTGTTTGAATAAAAGGCTTTTTTATATTACGCAAGTCCATTTTAAACACAAAACCATTAGCTTTTTTTAAGAAACGCAAAGAATCTCTTGGTATACATGTATGACTGCTAACTAATGTCAACGAAATGCACAGATAGAGCACACAGCTGAGATAAGAAATATTTGCTCAATGTTGGCATTATTTAGAAAAAATCTTTGTGTTTCACGAATAAACAGCTCGAAAAACATTGTAACAACGTATGGGATTATATTAAAAAGAATTTCTTTGCCTAATTTAAAAATGTTCAGATAAAATTGCTCCCCAGTGTACCGCCAGTATGTTTCTCATAAGAAATTCTTTTTGATTTATTCTGCTGGCTGGAACAAAAGGAGCGGGGCGTACACTGTTTGTCAAAATAATAGACTGTGTTTTTTTTATTTTTCAGATTATATTATTGTTATCTATAAGATAAGTTGCTCGTGATGAATATAAAGTTTTCTTTTATGTTCGGACATTTGTTGAGAAAGGTTTCATGGCCTTAAGAAGTTTTATAACCTTCGTAGACGCTGTTGTTTCAAAATTTTGTGATTTATTTTTTACTATGACTAGGATATACGTGTTACTATAAATGTTTATTTGTTATATTTGCATCGAATATTGCGAGTTAATTGTACACTGTAATTCGACGTTTAAAAAGAGAAAAAAGTTAAAAAGAGCCCATTCACTCTAGAGTGAGGCTAGCCCTTTTACTAATGATTTTTTTATGACGCAACAACAAATTTTCCTTTTTCTTATTTATTGCTACATCAATACTATAAAACCTTGCTTTATGCTAAATTTCAGGACCCTGGGTCAACGGGAAGTAACCTATGAATTTTGATTCCTTTGAGAGTGCCGAAATGTTGTGTGTTTTTTGCGACATAAACGGCCGTATCTTTTTTTTCGTTAATTTATAATCACAGCTTTAAGGGACCGCAGATCTTAGCGTATGGTTTTAATTTCAACTCGATACCTCCACGCGTTTTCAAGATAAAGGGTCTTGACAGACAGATAGACAGACAGACGGACAACAAAGTGATCTTATAAGGGTTCCGTTTTTTCCCTTAACCCTAAAAAACGAAAGCCTGCATCGCACAATTAGAGTTCACCGCGTGATTTGAACATATACAACAATCCGAAATCATCTATTAGGCAGTTGCCCAGATTAGGGATCCTTCCTTTTCAACAGAGGTATTTACCGGACTTAAAACTCTCACACACGCATACAAACTTTGGTCTTTATAATATTAGAGTTTCTTCTCAGGGTAGTCAGCTAGGAAACACCGGCCTCATCTAGTTAAAAATGACGAAAAAAAAAATTTACTTACGTGTAAAAGTGTTTTTTTAAACCTATTTACAAAATAAATATCATCATTTATCATTATAATATTAGAGTGACAACTTTGAAAACAATAAACCAACAACATCAAACCAACCCAACTATCTCCATAAGTTCACCAAACCATAGCATCCTTTACAATGAAGTTGGCATACTGCTTAACCCTCTTTCAAACTAGACTGAAACAATAGGGCCTCGGAAGAACTCTAGAACCCTTACGCTGGGGCAAGTGAATACTTCATTGTTACGTTCCTCCCTCTCTAGTCAAGGACCTTTGCATATCTCCATCCTGCTCTCATAAGTTTTTTATAAGTTCTTTTGTTGTCGGGGCTCGTAGGTTTAATATTTATTTATGTGTGATGTAGGAGAGAAGTAGCGTGATGGTAATGATAGCTAACGATGGTAACTCATTGATTGTTAATAAAGAAATATTGTATTTATAAGTCAGAAGTTTTTTTCTGGACGTAGGTACTAGGATGCTATGACGTCGTAAAATCATCATAAATTAGATGCGGAAAAGAGATAGCGATCTATAGCTGCGTCTCTTTATCGTCCCAAAATTATGATTCTAAGGTCACGGTAAGGCTTTTAGTCTTTTTGAGGTTTTTTTTTGACATCCCCCGCCCTTGGGTGGAGTGGGAGATAGTGTCAGACTTTTACTGACTAAAAACCCACTACTGGGGTTTCGTTTTCACACTACCCATGGCCCCAGTAGGCTTCGACCCTGCTGGGCCCCTACGGTTTGCTGACATCTCCCTGAGGCGCGCGTGGAACAATACGCGCCGTCGATGACTTGGGCTCGGTCCGGACGGTTACCGGACAGTCGGACGGCGGGCTACCCATGGCTCGCCATCCGCAAGCCCGCGCCTACGGTGGCCGGAAATTAAACGGGGCGTGAGGACCGTTGCCTCACGCGATCGGCCGCCTGCCACTCCTCCTCGCTCCGGACCATGGCCTGTACCAAGGCCGGACGCGAGAGATCGCCGCCGCCGATCGCCCCCATGAGGACACAGCGTTGCTCTGCCCAAGCGGGGCACACCTCCACCGTATGCTCCACCGTGTCCTCCGGGCGTTCCACACAGTGGCGACACCCGGGCGTCGTTTCCGCACGAATCCGGTGCAGGAACTTCCCGAACTTACCGTGTTCGGTGAAAACCTGCGCCATGCGGAAGGTGAGGACGCCGTGAGGTCTTTCCAACCACGCCTCAAAGAGAGGACTTACCGCCATAATTGTGGCGTGCCCAGTCCTTTTGAGGTGGGAAATCATCCAATGATTTCTCCCACTCTAGAATAGAGCGAGAGGATTTGACATGCTTTTACTAATTAAAACTATACCTTTGTCCCTCAGTCACTCTTTTCGTTCTAGGACCACGGTTTCCCTTTAAGAAACTCTCTATGGCCCTAGCGTGCCTCGAACCCTGCTGGGCTTCTACGGTTTGCTGACCTCTCTTTGAGGCACGCATGGACGCTGTGCTGTTGACGATTATGATTTAATCCTAAACGGAAGTGGCCAGTTCGGACCACAAGAAGCGAGCAGCGGCAATTTGTAGCGTGTGGCAGCCACTGGCATCAACCGTGTGCGGCGAATCCATATAAAATGTATTGTAACCTACAGGAAATATGCCGGTGGTACCCTTATTGATAGAAAGTTCCTTCAGCATTATTATCTTCAAAGTCACGGTTGCTATGATATATGTAAACGGGAACAGTTGCCGGAAAATTCTAGTTAAACATAATGTTAAAAGAAAGCATTTCCTATGAATCCCGCGAAGGTTTTTCTTGCCAAAGAAAATAAAAAAAATTATTAATTCGACTCTTCACGTGACCAGAGGGCTGGGCTTCTTCTTCGGTCTTCGGTCAACGTATCAGCATTGCCATCCAACGTGGCAATGCTGCCAGCGTTCTGGGCACTTTTCCCATTGACATCGATGTGGACGAATTTTTTGATGCCCTATGAGTTTTATTTCTACCCGTTTGTACATATATTATTTTCAGTTTGTTTATATATTTATTGAGTTATAATATTTAAGATTAAATTAATTTAACTAATTTATTTACATTTAAAAATACTAACTATAATCACAATAAAATAAATAATAATAAAAACCCTAATCTAATTACAACTAACTAAAACTAAAATATGGCGTCAAAAAACTCTTCTTTAAGATTAATAGTTAATTTGTTTCAAAATCTTTTTTAGTCTTACAGGAAGTGAACTTTTGCTTCACCAAAAATTAGAGGTAACTTAATCTTATCCGGGAAATACAAGGGAAGATAGATTTTCTTGTAAATAGTTTTTTGTTTGAGTTGCCAAGTTGAAAATTAAAAGTTCCCCAGCTAATGAGTACGGCCAAATTTCTGTTAGCGAAGCGGAATCTGGCGGTCGGCCAAAATGATAGCTTTGTCCGAAGAAAGAGGAAAGATGGGAAAACTGTTCTGTCCTCTGATGGCATTAAGCTTTGAAAGCAAGCTTTTAAAAAAAAATAGTGGAAAAAAGGGTTTCAAGAAATTATTGCAGTAAGCGTAATTCAATAAAATTGTAGTTATCATTTTTTTTTTCATTGCTTGTATTTCTCGTGCATATACGCACATTTTTACTTTCAAAATTAACATAATAAAGAAGAATAAAGTATTTTTGCTAAGAAAAACGATCATAGGTATGTAGAAACGTGGCATTTCTAAATAAAAAAATATTTTGTATTTTTTTTTATTTAGTAATGCAACGTTCACTAACCAAGTAGGGTCATGTCGTCGAAACCTAATACAAGTTTATTAAGGTAGTCTAAGATCAGCACTATATACCTATGTATACCTTTAATGAAATTCCTAGAAAATACAAATTGAAAATTTTGTGCTATGACGCCAATCAAAAATCTTCTAGTTCAATTTACTATTATTATGTTGTCAGAACTTAGAAGCACTCTTTGTTACATTATTTAAAAAAAATGTAATTATCATTTACTTAGTCTTTTATTATTTGACAAATGTCTATTAATAATTATGTTTCGAATATCTACAACTATGCTTTTTCTTACCATTCACCTTAAAAGTATAACTTGCCAGTTTGCAAGTTAGTAGTATTGGAGTGGCCTTCATGGTCACCACATGAGTTACGCCCCTTACGAATAGAAATGTGGAGGCAACAAGCATTTATATTCGTAAAATAATAATGGATAGCTTTGGGCTAAAAGGGCGTGTAGCACATTTTGGGCATTGTGATATACGCCCTTTGAGCCCAGAAGTATTGATCCGACTTGATGGAACAAATTGAACAGATTTCGTCAAAACTGCAAGGTCGAAGGTGGCGATTCGGGGGGATAGTTACCAAAAAAAGAAAACAAAATCTAGACGTTTAATGCTATTATACTTCGAATTGTCATATCATCCGTAAAATCTCAAACCGAAACGGTAAAGAAAACACAAAACAAGATGACAAGCTACCTCTCGTATCATACGTCACCCAAACTTAAATTCACTTCCTACCATTCAATTTAAAATACATCTTATTGCCCACAAAATAAAGCTTGAAATACATAAAATCAAATTCAATTAAAACTGGTACTTTATACAAGATCCGTAGCCGAGGGAGGATGAGACGCAAAAGTTTTATATTGGCTTAGTCGACTAGCGGTTGTGACAGATGTAGAGATAAATGCACTGGAAGTGGATCAAATAAAATATCTGCGAAACGGGAAATTTATACTTAAAAGTTAGACATAGTACAGATTACAGCCCCCCTAGCCAAGTTATGACCGTTTAGCCTCGCCTCGAGTCAGCCACGCCTCCTATTCCTTGTTCTGACCTCGTGACTGAGCATTGAGATGACGTACGAACAAAAGAATCGAAGGCGTGGCCGACTCGAGGCGATCAACGAAAAGAGAATCGAAACGAAACGATTGTAACCTGGTTAGGGGGGCAGATGCTTACAGATTTAATAATATATATACATTTATACATAGTAGGTCATATTCCGCCTACTAAATTCAACATGCAAAATTATGACTGTGCCTTGATGTTAATAATAATAAAAAAATAATTATATGCAATATGGTCGTGTAATGATGTATATAAATAGGCTTCAACTTGATGCTTTCTGCTGGAATAAATATGCTTTAATATGCAAGTTAATGATAGCATGACGAGTGACAGGGCAGAATGGAAGAAAAAAACATGTTGCGCCGACCTCAAATAACACAGGACAAGGGAAGGAATATGATGATGATGCAAGTTAATCAAAAAACAAAAAAAAAATGAAAATAAGTATACAACATTAAAAAAAAAAAACGTCAATTATTTGCTCTCTTCTTTGGGCTGGGTCTGCTAAATACCAGCTTGATGCCCTGGAGTCGATTGAGAAGCGAGCCAAGAGGATTATCGGTGATGATGCACTTGTCGAATACAAAACTACAAAACCATGAGCATCGACGCCGAGCAGCTGGCCTGTCGATCCATTGTTACATGGTCCATTGGTGTATTGGTACATACATGGTGGTCATCCCACACATACGTATAAAGCATTTTGAAAACACATTAATTATGCGTACAGCTAAGAAATGGAATTCCCTGCCGGAGTCTGTGTTTCCTGATAGCTACAACCTAGGGGTCTATAAGTCAAGAGTGAACAGGTTACTTTTAGGCAAGCGTGCTCCATCGTTGGCACGTGAGATAGTGGTCAAACGCGAGTCTATCAATAATAAAGAAAAAAAATCTGCTTATTTGTTAATTTCCCACTTCAAAACAAAAAAGTCAATAATTTAAAGCCAATATACAAAGATGAACGAGAATAGACGAAAACCAGTTGGTGTTATATTCGCCTTTTATTATATAAAAACCAAAATGAACACAAGCAGTGTTATATACGTTAACAAATGTTCACTAATTACGTTATTCTATTTTAGTTAATAAGGTCAAAGGAATATTCGAGATCATTCTTTACGTTATATTATAAGCGAAAATCTTATTAAGAACATTAATTAACTCAGGATTGTACCTACGCAATAATTGTTCAGAATAGATTCTGAATATGAGTATATCGATCATAACTTGTACTGGTGAGACTAACGACGATTCTGTGGCATTGTTTGAAAGAATCACCGTGGCTATTGACGTGGCGAAGATCGTCGATGGGTCCGAAAAGTTCTGGAGTGGCGACCGCGTACCAGTAGACGCAGCATTGGAAAGCTTCCCACAAGGTGGAGCTGGTGAGGGTCGTGGAAACACGCACAGGAGCGGTGCTAATGGTGATGGAATGGAGGCTTATGTCTGGCATTGGACGTCTGTGGGTTGTCATGGTGATGATGATGAATGGGCTATAGTTAGTAAAAATCAAACCAAATCACCCAGAGCGGAGGAAGTTATTCGATGGTTTTCCAACAACAAATAAAGATTGGTAGATTGTTTCTTGGTAATAAATATTTTAAGATTTTGCGTTCATGAATCAGGACAAATTTCACCAATAAAGTTGAATACTATCAACTTAAATCGCGTTCATGTCTGTCTTCTTCGGTATGGAATATTGACAATAACAACTTTTGAATGTGGTTGATCGCATTCAGATTCACTTGCAAAATTTACTCTGAGTGTATCAATAAATTTATACCTTAAATAATTTCGACGTGCACATTTTTGCCGAAAGAATAAATTTAAAAAAATGCATCACCAACCCACACTGGGCCCGCGGACAACTCATTTTGAGCCCGCGTACAACCTGCGTTGGACCCGCGTACAACCCGTACTGGGCCCGTGAATAACCCGTACTGTACCCGCAACTAACTCACCCTGGGCCCGCGTGATAGTTTACGGCAAATTCCCTGTCCTAGAGAGAAGGTTTGAGTCCCAGCAGTGGGAACATTATGAGGCTGTATACTTATGCAGTATGAAAATATCAATAATAACAAATGTATTCAGGATTTAAAATCCACCGAAATGCAATAGAATAAAATAATGTCGGACACTTCCTGCAAATCTATGCACACAACAGAAAAAAGATTTCTGTGGATTAAAGTAGAGATTTCAGTAATGCCAAGTGGAATACTGGGGACGGACTTTTCAGAACTGCTGAATTGTTTTTTTTTTTTTGTGAAATTTAATGTCGAGTTAAAAAAATACGTTTCAGTTTCGGGGTTTTTAAATGACTACGCTTTTCGTGAATTTGCTTTGAATAAACTGTGTTTTTGAGGCTTTAAATAAGAAGACAGGCTTTAATTAAGGGATGGGTTCTGAGGTTATGATAGGTTTTTAATCGACAGTAAAGTCGTTTGAAATTATTCGTTTTTTAGGGTTACGTACCCAAAGAGTGAAACGGGACTTTGTCACTAAGACTCCGCTGTCCCTCCGTCTGTAGGGTCGTGGGGTTCTTTGGACCGACTTCCACGTCTGACAGACGGATGTCTGTCACCAGGTTGTATCTCATAAACCGTGATCGTTAGACAGTTGACATTTTCACAGATGACGTATTTCTGTTGCCGCTATAACAACAAATACTAAAAAAAAAAAAACAGAATAAATGTTTAAGAGGGCTCCCATACAACAAACGTAATTTTTTTGCCGTTTTTTACTACGGACGGTATGGAATGGACGTCTTTCGTGCGTGAGTCCGACTTGAACTTATCCGGTTTCTTTTTTATTTAAATAATGAATTAGACTTAGATTCCTTTAACTTGTACTTAAAATAAGTTTTAGGAATCTGTGAAAATAAAACAAAAATAATAAAAAACAGATTATAAAATAATCCTGAAATAATAAAACAAAGCAAGTAGACAAACAAACATTTTGAAAATGGCTAAAATATACTTTCACTAAAACAGTTTTATTTTAATACTGGCTTCTGCCAGCGGCTTCCCTCGCGTGAAAGTCGGTTTCTCCATACAAACTTTGGACCCCCGTTTTATCCCCTTTGACGGTGAATTTCGAAAAATCCGTTCTTAGCGGATGTCGACACCCTATAAGGAAGCTACCTGCTAAATTATAGTTTCTGAGATTGTTTTTGAGATGATGTATAGTTTTTTTTTTTTATAGTAGTCGTGTTAATTTTGTAGTTCCGCTAATTCTCAAAAACATTCAAACAAAAGTAACTTAATTAACGGGAGGTAAATTGAAAAACAAAAAACTTTTTGGACCATCTTTAAAAATCGTAAATTTTTCTTTGTTCAAAAAGTGTGTTATAATCTATCTAAGACATTTTCGTATAAAATGACTGGAAACAATTTTGAATAAAGTAAACATAGTAAAAAATTTATGCGTGCAATTAAGGAGTGGAATTCCCTGCCGGAGTCTGTATTTCCTGATAGCTACAACCTCCCCTAGGTTGGTCTTAGGTTTTTAAGTCAAGAGTGAATAGGTTACTTCTAGGCAAGTGTGCTCCATCATCGGCCACATCATCGCTTACTATCAGCCCCCCTAGCAAAGTTACAACCCTTTCGTATCGAATTCCGTTTTCCAATCAGTAACGCCTCGGTGTTAGCAATTGTAGAAAACGATAAGTTGGTAGCCATGTTGACGCGCATGAGTCTGCCGCTCGTTCTACAATAACAAAGGATGTAGCGTTGAACATTGTAGAAACGACAACAATTCATTCATTTTGAACGATGTGAACTTGGCTACGAATTTTCTATTCGTTTGTTCTGACCACGAGACTGATTTAACGTTGAGATGATGTTATTCCCATATATTTGATTAGTTTTCGACTAACGTAAACAATTGCAGATTATGATTTCCACCCTTAAAAAAAAGCGTGATGTCTACGCTGTCTTTCTATTATCATGACTAATTTATTGTCATTTTGTTTTACTTAGTTATGACTGTGAGGTATAAACAAAAATTTTTTCTTTCTTTCCTTTTTTAAGTATGGTGTTCGAAATTAATTTTCCTAGTCAAACGTAATTAAAAATCTGCAAAATATTAAAGTCAAAGTCAAAGTCAAAATTTTTTATTTCACATAGGCCTACATGGGCACTTATAAAACGTCAGAAGCTAGTGCACGGTTTCAAATTGGTCGTTTCCTATGGAGAAGAACCGGCAAGAAACTCCATATTACCGCTTAAAGTCATTTTAGAAGCTATATTTACAATCGTTGTTTCAGACGTACAGTCTGTTACAAACTGACAAACAAAGGCAGATTTTATACGTGAACCTGGTAAAGTAAGCTTCTTTACAGAACACAGCCTTAAAGCCTTTGTATCTGTGAGCCCTTTGAGTGCAGTTTCAGAGCTATGTGGCTTTCTACGGCATCATACTATATAGGTGATGCAATAATGTTAAAGTTACTTTTGATGTAAAATATATATGTATCCCGTCCAACTATAATTTAGGTGCCTTCAAGGCTAGAGTGAATAGGCTCTTAATAAGCTAGTGCGCCTCACCATCAATGATTGCATCACTGCTTACCATCAGGTGGGATGGCAGTCAAGCACTGGTTTATACCGAATAAAAAAAAAATGTAAAAGGCACAGTTCAAATGCGAGTCGGAGTCGTGCACTGATAGTTCCGTACAAACTTACCTATGAAAACAGTTCAATTCACGAATTGAGTTACGTTTTTTTTTTCCGAATTACAAAAAAGGATTTTTTTTGTGATATACTACAATTTTTTTTTTTTTACTTTTCCCATACTGGTGCTATGAGATCTTGCTTCATGCGAAATTTCAGGATTCTATGTCAACAGGAAGTACTCTAGGGATTTTGATTTCCTTGAGAGTGTCAAATACAGGTCTTTTGCGACATAAACGGCCATAACTTTTTCGTCAACTTAGAAGTTTGATTTTTTGGACCGCAGATTTGAGTATAGATTTGAGTATTAAGTTCAACTCGATACCTCAAAGCGTTTCCGAAAAAAGGGTCTTGACAGACAGACGGACAAGAAGTGATCCCATAAGGGCTCAGTTTTTTTCCTTTTGAGGTACGGAAACCTAAACAGATAAATGACGACAATAATGAGTAATGGGTGGGGTCTGATGGATCCCAAAACATCTTCACTTGGCAGTTGGGTAGTAAATTGGTAGAATTTCGTACACAACACTTTGACTGTGCATATAAATATATAGATTTTGTTAATAAATGGGCTATCAAGAAATATCAATAATACTAAATAAACAATTAATTCCTTAGCTCTATTACTATAAAGCTAAATAATCAATTTTGGTGTTATTAGGTACTCTTAATAACTAAGAAACCAAACATTTATAAATCAGAAAGTCTCATTGTTATATTCGTACTTACTAAATCCATGTTTGAAACAATATTATTACAGTAAACAACTCCGTCAACACTACGGTAGCACAGTGTTGGTTAAAATTAAGTAAACAATATAACGAAATAGGCGAACTTCCACTATTACTTGAGTAAAACATTTCGCCATTGTTTGTGGTGAACAAACGATTAATTTGTCTAACACTTAGATCTTTCTTCAACGGAAACTATACTTAAAGTAGGTACCTACATAGTGATGTAGCGAAGACGGAACTTAAAATCAAGAAAAATACGCGATATTTTATGCGTATCAGAAAACATCACAGAGTTTTCCCGTTTTATGTGGAGTGAGACGAAGTTTCAGACGTATACTGGCTAAAACGCACACATATTCCTTTAAATTCTTTTTGTAATTGTGAATAGAAGTAGCAGGCGGTCACCTCCTTCTGCGAAGCTGTAATGCTAGCAAAGGAGGAGGCCGCACGTGCACGCGCGAGGGTGCGACCCTCAAGCCCCAACCGCCGAGATCCCGATCCCGATATCCGGCCACCGTAGGCGCGGGCTTGCGGACGGCGAGCAATGGGTGGCTCGCCGTCCGACCGTCCGGTAATCGTCCGGACACAGCCTAAGTCATTAAAAGCGTGTAGTGTTCCACGCACGTCTCAGAGAGATGTCTGCAAATCGTAGGGGTTCAGCAGGGTCGAAGCGTACTGGGGCAATGGCTCGTCCAAAAGGGAACCCCGGGGTCCTGGAACGCAAGGTACATAGGAGTAGGTTTTAGACAGTAAAAATCTGACACTCCTCCCTCCACCCAGAGAGGAAGAACTCGATTGATTATCTTCATAGATTTCTTACGGGAGTTCTGCTTCTCTGGGTGCGGATGCAAGTTTATGTCGCAACCCTAGACTCAACTATTCGCTAAATAAATTAAATTAGACAAATAATAAATTTACTCGCGTTAATATCTTTCAAATTAGACCGTTTGTTGGGTATAATGGCGATTAATCTTGTTTGGGGAGTTTAAGAAAACCTAATTGGTTCTGACAAGGAAGCCCACTTCTCTTGTCTGATTACGATCGAATTTGCACACACTTTTCTGTTTTTTTCGACTGTGAAAATCTGTAAAAATCTAAAGCTACAAAACATTCATCATCATCATCATCATTTCAGCCGATAGACGTCCACTGCTGGACATAGGCCTCCCTCAAAGTTCACCACAATGAACGGTCTTTTGCGCGTCGCATCCATCGGATTCCCGTAACCTTCACCAGGTCATCGGTCCACCTTGTAGGGAGCCTTCCAACATTGCGTCTTCCAGTACGTGGTCGCCACTCCAGAACCTTTCAGCCCCAACGGCCTGAATCTGTTCTGCGAGCAATGTGCCCTGCCCACTGCCACTTAAGTTTGGCGATTCTTCGTGCTATGTCGGTAACCTTGGTTCTCCTGCGGATATCTTCATTTCTGATTCGATCACAAAACATTCAATTCGTTTTTTACTATAAAGAGCAATATTAGTAGGTACAGTCAACAGCACATCGAAGGCAGTTGTTTTTTGAAGTTGTAAGTCATTAAATCCTGGCCATCATAACCTACGATACTCAAACTTGGTCCCTTATCAAACTACATAAGTTTCGCCTGGGGGTTTGCCCAAGAGCTATGGAGTGCAACATTCTGGGTGTGAACATAAAACAGACCGAATACGGAATGACAGGCTGCACTCTAAAACGGGCAGAATAGGTGTGGGCAAAAACTAAGGCTCTCAGGCTCAAATGGTCTTGGGCGGGTCACGTCAGCAGCATGGACAAAGACCATTGGGCTAGCGTCGCAACGCAGTGGGTTCATCCAGAGGGAAACCGTCGTCGAGGGCGGCTTAGAAAGAGGTGGTAGGATGATCTGGATGCCTACCACGAGGACTGTTTTGAAACGCCGTGGGAGAAGAATGTCTGGAAAAACATGCGGGAGGCCTTTGCCCAGCTGTGGGCTAAGAAAAAAAAAAACATCAAATGATCTTGCTCTAAGGTGATGTGAAAAAAAATAATTAGCATGAGATGATTTAAACAACAACCATACACGTATTTTATTCCAGTCTACTTCAAAATACAACAGCGTGATAATAAGCAGGTATTATTTCTGTTTTTTCCTCCATAAATTCTTGTTTATGACATCTTAAAATTCTTTACGAATACAAATTACCTTTTCCTTTGTTCAAGTGTTTTATTCGGGCATTTTAAAGCGAGATCGATGTACACACCTTTTGATGGACGGCTGTGTATTTGATGCTCACTTTTTTGTCAGGTAAAATACAACAAAACATTTATTTTTTCATTCTTATTTATTTCTAGAAAGAGGTCAATTACTATTCTTTGTTTGTTTGAAAAAGGAAACTGTTCAGGATCGATTATTTTTCAAAAAAAAACCACCTATGTCCTTCAGTCAGAGTCAGAGCAGTGGTAGGCGAGTGGCAATGGAGCCGACTTAAGAGATGTAGGTCGCAGGTTCAAACCCAGCCAGGCGCATTACTTTCTGTAATTTATTTCATCACCACGACATACGAGAGATCGCCGCCATTGGCAAGGTGGTTTCCGCCCAAGTGGGGCTGACTTCCACCGTTTGCTCCACCGTGTCCTCCAGGTGGCCCACACTGTAATGAAACCCTGGCGTTTCTTCCGCCTGAATCCGAACCTGGCCATGAACTTACCACCGCAATAATGGTGTGCCCAATTACCAAAAAGCTATAATATCAACAAACTAGCTTCTGCCCGCAGCTTCACACGCGTGAAAATAGGTTTCTCCTACAAACTTTGAACCCCCCTTTCCTCCACTTAGGGGCTGAATTTTGGAAAATCCTCTCTAAGTGCTCGCCTACGTTATGAAAGGAAACCTTGTGCAAAATTTCACGCTCCTAGTCCCCGTAGTTTTGGCTGTGCGTTGATATGTCAGTCAGTCAGTTTCTCCTTTTATATATATAGATGAAAATCCTGTTCTGAATAAATGTGTCATTTTTGTAGAGTAAACCACTAACAACATCACATGAAAAGGCTTATCATTACTTCTTGTACTAGCTCATAGCGTTTTATAAGTAATGGGTACTAACGCCCAGATAAAATAAATAATTTAAATTCAATTTTTAGCTTTTTTTTAAAATAAATGACAGCAATGATAATTCAATCTTGCATAAAGGCAAGCAAGCTCTTAAAATATGAATGTTAAAAAAGTGTTAAATGAAGACAAAAACTTGGCAAATATTTCTTAACTTTAAGTTGCAAATGATGGCTGAATATTAAAACATCGTCAGTCACTCTTTTAACATAAAAGTGAAGTAAAATATTAATCTCGCAGCCCATTTTCTTGGAGTCTTCAATTTTACTAAATTATAGCTATTTGGAACAGGATCAAAAGTAAATCATAACCAAATGGTTTATTGAACTACGTAGGAACAAATTCAATCAATTCAATTTGTTTGCCACTTCAGAAAACGATTCTCAGTAATTTCAAACTTCACTATAATTAAATAAAAATATCTTTTTTTTTATAAATCATCTTAAATCATCCAATGACATCCTTCGCTCTTGGGCGGAGCGGCAAGGTGTGTCAGACTTTTACTGACTAAAACCCACTCTTTTTCCTTCGTTGCCTTTCATACCACGGCCGAGTCTTCCTTTCAGAAGCAAAACTTTGGCCCCAGTAGGATTCGACCCTGCTGGGCCCCTACGGTTTGCTGACATCTCCTTGAGGCGCGCGAGGAACAGTACGCGCCGTCGACGACTTGGGCTCGATCCGGACGGTTAACGGACGGTCGGACGGCGAGCTACCTATTGCTCGCGTGAAATTTTGCACAAGGTTTCCTCTTATGACGTAGGCGAGCACTAAGAGAGAATTTTGTAAAATTCTCTCCCTAAGGGAATAAAACGGGGGTCCAAGATTTGTATGGAGAAACCTATTTTTACGCTGGTGAAGCTTTTTTTTTTAAAAAGGGTGGGAAATAATCCAAATGACTTCTCGCGCTCTGGGTGGAGCGAGAGGGCGTGTCAGACTTTTACTGACTAGAACCACACCTGTATCCTTCAATTACCCTTTGCGTTCTAGGACTACGGGTTTCCCTTTCAGAAATTCTCCGCGGTCCTAGCTAGCGGGCATCGGCCCTGCTGGGCCCCTACGGTTTGCTGACATCTCTTTGAGGAGCGCGAGGATCACAACGCGCTGTTGACGACTGGGCTCCGCCCGCCGGAAGCCGGACGGCGAGCTACCCAGTGCTCGACGTCCGCAAGCGTCTACCGTGGCTGGTAGTCGGGGTCGGAATTACGGCGGCTAGGGCGTGAGGACCTTCGTTCCGTCACGCGTGCAGCCTCCTCCTTCGCTAGCATTACTGCTTCGCAGAAGGAGGCAACCGCCTGCCATTCCTTCTCGCTTCGGACCATAGCCTGAACCAGGGCCCGACGCGCTGCTGCCAATTGCTTCCACGAGGACACGGCGGTGCTCCAGCCAAGCGGGGCACACCTCCACCGTATGCTCCACAGTATCTTCTGGGTGGTCCGCACAATGATGGCACCCGGGCGTTGCTTCCGCCTGAATCCGATGCAGGAACCTCCCGAACTTGGCATGTCCGATGAGGACTTGCGTCATGCGGAAGGTGAGGACGCCGTGTTGCCGCTCCAGCCAGTCCTCAAAGAGGTGACTTACCGCCATAATTGTAGCGTGCCCAACGCGGGTGAAGCTATCTTAACTTATTCGCTAATTTAACGTCACTTTACCAACACTTTTTATCGTTGTATGCAGCGTAGATGACATTTAAACTTAAGTTGATAAACAATAAATTTCCCTGACTTACCTGACTGAGAAAGAGCATTGGGCTTTAAAAACTACTTATACTTTTTTTACTTAACCGCAGAACTGGCTATTATAAAACTAGCAAAACGCATAAAACATAAAATAAAATTTTTATCTATACACAACATAAAACTATAAAATAAAACCGTCGTATGAGCTTGTTATTCTGCTTAATCTACATTGACGACTGCTTTTATGTTCGCACCTTCTGAGGTAGTACGTTTAACTTTATGTATGCGCAGTCATGTCCGACTCCCATTACGATCGGAACTCTGTGTAAAAGGATTTATGTGACTTCTCGTCACGAGAGAGAGTTTTCCATGTCAGTATAACCAGTTTAATGAGGTGATTTTAGTAGCGTTATCCATCCAAGGAGGTGGCCGCACGATTGAGGGAACGTGGACCCTCACGCCCCAGCCACCGCCCCAGGCTTCGAAAATTGCAGAGCGGTCTCCAGCCACCGTATGCGTGGGTTTGTGGGTGACGAGCAATGAGTTCGCTGTCCGCTCGTCCTATAAGGACCGAGCCCAAGTCGTTGACGGCGCGTAGTGAAGTAAAGAAATTTTAATTTTTAATTTATTTATTTTTTTAGAATGCTATAGCAGAATGCATGAAGACATCCACAAGAGAACCAAGGTTACCGACATAACCCGAAGAATCGCCTTTATATGGTAGTGGACAGAGCATATTACTCGCAGAACAGAAGGTTGATGGGGTCGAATGGTTCTGAAGGGGCGCGTACCAAAAGACGCAGCGTTGGAAGGCCTGCCATCGGTGTTTAACCAATGACCTGGTGAGGGTCGCGTGAATACGATGAACGTGAGATGCATCACAGAACCGATCGTTGTGGCAACAGCTTAAATGATAATGATGAAGAGAATGCAACGTTCTTTTTAACTTTTATTTTTCCCCATTTTCCAAACAAACAAAAACGAATTATCACCCGTACCAAAAATAACATCTCATAAACTTAACAAACAGAACACTAAACCGAGAAACATAACACATAATATATAACTCGGAGTTGATAAACAGTTATTGTGAGGATCAGTTAAGTAAATATTATTGTCGTTTTGCGGATAGACGTGATTTATCATCGCTGTTGTAACTGGGACGCCAAATATGTGGACCTGCAGTGATAAATGTCTTTTAGTAAATATGGCCGAAAAAATGTGAAAATCTTATTTTATGTTGGCCACTATTTTTTACGAGTAGCATGGGTAGGAAAAAAATGTGACTAGACTGAGACTAGATGTTATACCGATTGTAAAAATTATAATAATAATACAATTATTCCCGATACCGGTGGTGTACTATTTTTTATATTTTTAAATGTTTTTTTTTTGTGTTTTTGTTTTAAAAAATTTATTTAAAAATGTAATTTATACCTATGTGTTTACTAAGAATAAAGAGAATACAATATAAAAATAATAATAATAAGAATCTTAAAAAAATTATATAATCAGTGAAAGTCTGATACTCCAGCTTCAAGGTTACCGACATAGCTCGAAGAATCGCTAGACATAAGTGGCAATGGGTAGGGCACATTGCTCGCAGAACAGATGGTCGATGGGGACGAAAGGTTCTGGAGTGGCGACCACGTACCAGAAGACGCAGCGTTGGAAGGCCTCCCACAAGGTGGCCCGATGACCTGGTGACATGCACCGGACCGGTCGCTGTGGCGACGCTTGGGGGAGGCCTATGTCCAACAGTGGACTTCTTTCGGCTGAAATGATAATGATGAGAATAGAATGAACTATAATGTACACCATAAAAGTAACACACACACACAACAGCTTTTATAACATTAGTGTGATGTGATAACATATTAATTAGTCGTTGAACAGTAGCAATTGAGTTTTAATGGCTACCTAGAAGCACCACTTTATACAGCCGTAAAACTGACACAAACATTGTTGATAACATTCCTATGGACAATGTTTCCGACAATAGCTTCAAGACCTGTCATCAACTTAGACATTTTGTTACAAGCGCTCCTTGGAAGACGACCGATAAAATGTTACTGAGGTGGAGCAGGGTATGTTCAAATAAAAACTTTATTTTTTAAACTAGCTTCTGCCCGCGGCTTCACTCGCTTGAATGTAGGTTTCTGCATGCAAACTTTGGCCCCCGCTTCATCCCCTTAGGGAGTAAATTTTGATAAATCCTTTCTTAGTGCTCGCCTACGTCATAAAAGGAAACCTTGTGCAAAATTTCACGCTTCTAGTCCCAGTAGTTTTCGCTGTGCGTTGATATGTCAGTCAGTCAGTTTTCCCTTTTATATATATAGATAAATCATCTCTAATTATTAACTTAATAATTTATTAAAAGACAAGTTTTGATCCACATTATACGAGTATAACATTCTCAAATAATCGTATAACTTATTATCATTTTAGATCCGAATTTCAATAATATTAAATTAAGAATTTGGTACTATTACAATAAAACAAATTAAATATTAAATTAAATTACAATTGTTACTAAATTAAATGTCATTGAATTAGAATTTCAGAAATGTCACTAAATTTAAAGTCATAGAAAAAATTAAAAATTTGTTTTTTATTAACACACATTATTGTTTTTACAGATAAAGACATATACAGAAAATGCAGCTGAAACTACTGCTTAAAGTCCTCTCAACCTTAATTTGGCCTTCGTTATTATTATTATATTTTGGGTTCTCTTAATATTTTCTTATTATAAGCATCTAATTTCAATGACACTTCACTCTATTTTTAAATATCTTTTTATTATTTACTAGCTGTCCCGGCGAACTTCGTACCGCCAATAGTAAGGATAACGCCATCTAATGGCAGCATAAATAACCATTTTATAATGACATTTTAATTAGAGATGGCGTTGTATTCGATTTTTTTTTTTCGTAAGTTTTTCCATATTTTCTTACCGTTTAAACCTTCCCTGGACTATCACGAATATTTCAAGACCAAAATTAGCCAAATCGGTCCAGCCGTTCTCGAGTTTTAGCGAGACTAACGAACAGCTATTTATTTTTATATATATAGATTGTGCACACCTACCACAGTAGTCTTTTTTATTAATCCAAAGGTTGACTGGTAGAGAATGCCTGCATTAAGTCCACCTCTGTACCACTACTGTACATGAAGTTTTAATAAGTAAATAAAAAACCAGGCAAGTGCGAGTCGGACTCGCGCACTGAAGGTTTCGTACAAAATATACCTATGAAAACAGTTCAATTCCCGAATTGAGTTACGAAGATTTTTCCGAATCGCAAAAAGAATAGAGTGTTGGTGATTTAAGTACAAATTTACAGTTTTTAGATTTTTTCCTATTATACTTGTGCTATGAGACCATGCTTCATGCCAAATTTCAGGATTCTAGGATAATGTGAAGTAACCCTATAAATTTTGATTATCTTGAGAGTATCGAAATATACGTTTGCCACATTTCTTTTGATTAACTCAGAAGTTTGATTTTTTTCACAGCTTCAAAGGACCGCAGACTTGGTATATAGTTTTAATTTCAACTCGATACCTCCACGCGGTCCCGAGATAAAGGGTATTGACAGACAGACAGACAGATAGACCAATAGACGGACAACTAATTGATTCTACAAGAATTTAGTTTTTTTTCTTCTGAGATACGGAACCCTAAAAATGCATTGTTTTAGAACATTTTAACTTTCGCGTTATACTGCTTTCGTGCAGATAGTTAAGACAAGGCTAGGCACGGGTAAGTCGAAGGGTATACCCTCGAAATCGATGAAGAATACTCCGGCACATTCCACCTTACTACCAATATATAATAAAACAACCTCTATCCCCGATAACATCATCCAATAAGACTATGTCATAAATACAGTCCATCAAATATATTTTGTGCGTGTGGATGTTTTGATATATTACCTGTTTTTTATGTACCTGTATGGTACACGTCTTTTATGTATATAGATGGATATATTTTTATTTTTTCTCTGAGGTATTTTAACAAGGATAAGAAATTGGGTTAGCTAGATGTTGTACATCGTTTGGTACGATATTATATATATATATATTTAATTCTTTATTGTAATAAAGAATTAAATATATATATACACATACACACACACATGATTACACGCACACACACACATACACATCACATGATTACACATATCGCACACACAAACACACACACACACACATGTCACACTCACTCACATGATTATTAAAAAAAAAAAAACACAACAAATTAAAACCATATACACCCTAAAGGCTACTATAACCTAACCTAAACCTTTTCTAACCTAACCTAACTAAAATATGGCGTCATAAAACTCCTCAGCATCTATCATCTATCCATCTACCAATAATATGTGTTTGTACAAATAGAGTTTAAGCATGTATTTGTTTTATATTTTAATTCGATAGTTCACATTATTATTTAATACAAAAAAAAAATGCACGACGTCGAAACAGTGATTACAAGATTTTTCAAAAATAGTTAAAAACAGACAACCGACGCAGGAAGTTGAAACGCCCGCCATTTTGGCGTGCTTGGTGTGACGTCAAAGTCTATGACAACAAACTATCAAATGGAGAGGTTCAGTTACACTGGAGCTATATATGCACTCAGTGATAAGACGTTTGCCGCCATAAACTTTAAGGTCAAAGGTCACTATCCTTCGCTCTGGTCAATCGATGGTCGTCGCATTTCAATTACTTGAATTTTCCGCAGTTATTTTGTACATTAAAAAAAAATCACTCAAAAACATATTATAATCTTCTTTAACCAATATTTTGATTATGAAGCAATAATTTTTATTAAAAAAAAATTGATCCTTAATCAAATCAAAAGCAACTTCCTTATATTTACACGTTTTATTACCATTACGTGATGTTATTTAATATATTCCGAGTTAAAACAGAAGTCCCATTATTGAAAACTGTAAAAAAATCTTAAAGAATTAGTCTGAACGCAAGAAATATTTCGAATGCATTTTATTCCCGTAATGAAACAACAAAACTAGAACGAATTATAATATTTCCTGAAAGCCAGCTTAACATACATCCATCACTGTGCCAAGCCGACATACTGCTCCAAACATCCCACACCTCATATTTCATTGCTAAAAATTGCTTCACATTTCTCCACATTTTCAAACTACAATTTGAACAGTATAACCATAGAGCACAGAAGCCGCTAGACGAAGTGTCCATTTCTTTTTAAAGAGTAACCACGAAGTTTCTTGTCGGTTCTTTTCCATAAAAAACAACCAATTGGTTGTTTCTATATTATATTTATATTGCACGGTTCTACATGGGCGCCTATGAGAAATAAAAAAAAAAATATTTTATTTATCCACCATCTTGGGTATTTAAGATGTCGTCACATAGCTAACCATGCATTGTCATTCAAACTAAACTTGTATTTAAAATTTCAGCTTAATCGGTTGAAGATATCTACTTCAAAATTGAGGTGCGAGATTCCACCCGAACCAACTTAGTTACGTACAAGTAATATTATAAACGCAAAGGCTTGTATATACGGATGTAGGGATGTTTATCACTCTTTCACGCAAAAAATACTAAATGGATTTCGATGAAACTTGGTACACGGGTAGACCATGTACTGGAATAGCACATAGGATACTTTTCATCCCGGGAGTATGTTCCCTTGAGATAATTTTCTACTATCACACTGGTATCTGCTAGTATATAAATATATTGCAAGTTAAATAAACGCTTGTAATTTATTTTTTAACCTAAACTAGAACTTGTCTAGTCGCTTCTTTACTCTGTGAGCATGGCCAACATTTGTAGCTCAAAATGTCAAGTGTTCTACGAGCTACGAAAGATTCGTAGCCGGGTAGCGCCGTAGCACCGTAGACTCGTAGTCGCGTAGCATTCATTTACGGCGAGTAATAAAATATTACGTAGCGGTCTCGTAACTCTTTGCCGGTATCTTTGTTGCTGGTTTATATAAGCTGGAGTAATTATTATTAAATGTTTCTTTTATGGGGCAAAGTGTTTAATTAGATTTCACCGCGGTATATTTAACATAAATAAAATCATAATATAAAATTCATAATATTATGCATTTTCGCTCTTAGAAAACAAATTGCTTTTTTATGGTAAATGTGATTTCGAAGAATATTTTGTTCTTCTATAAAAAATAAACCACAAGATTCTAGTAAGAAGAGTATTATAAAGCCACTCTTGCAATATTTAAGCAGAGTGACGCCAGAAATAGAAAAATAAAGTTGTAATATTTTCAGCAAAATATTATTACGCAGTGGATTAAAATTCACTGAAGCGTAGCAATCTCATAACGCAAGCAACACATTTGTAACTGCGTAGCAATCTCGTAGCATTCTCGTAGCACCTCGTAGTACCTCGTAGCCGCCTCGTAGCAAGTATTAAGTATTTGAAATTATTATGCGAAGGTGTAAGCTTAGTGATGACGTCACAATATTAACTTTATGTCTCATATTGCAAAGTTGAGACATTGTGGAACGACGAGAGAAGAATTTGCAAACATTAAAAGTTTGCCAGAAAATAACATGTGAAAATGTATGGCGCTCTTGTGAGAAAACGTTTTTGAGGAAAATCGAACTTGTTTGGTAAATAAATTGGCGATTTTGATATGAACGTGTTTTTGGGATCGGAAAATATTAAATTTGTAACATGAGATTCATGAACGTCTCAGTTTCATCTTGTCAGTCAAGTAAAAATCATCAAAAGGAAAAAAAATTGGTTTTGGTCCACTGCAGCCGCTTATTTTTTCTAGTACTCCGACCGATATCATTTTGAGTTGCTATCATCTGAATGCTTAAAATATAACAGTGCTATTAGCCAAACAAGCTATATTCTGAAAGGAAAGAATGAAAGTAAGTAAGTAAGATACTCTTTGGTGGGGGCGTCATTGGCGGCCGGACTGGCGTCCGAGCTGGTCGTGCCACCAAATTGGTTGCGCAACCAAACGGACACCAGGTGAGCAACTCGATACAGAGCTGTATAGATTTTGTTGGTAGCGGTGACTGGTGGCGCCGCCATGGTGTCCCGGTCAAATATAACCCTAAAACATTTTGTTAGTGACTCGCACAGGACAAACTGCAATAAAATAAAAGTATTTTGGCTAATAGGTTAAAGCGATGTTGGAAATTAATTTATAAATTTGTGTAAAACTAATCCAGTAAAGACGTCTGAAAATCTGCTATTTCGCATAGAATTTGGCACTTCATAATTTACTCAATAATTAAAAAAGTCAAAAAAAGTATAACAATAGAAGCCTAGCAAATTTAGTCAAGATTCTAAATGAACGACATTTTTTTTCTAATAACTTTTAAAGGTTTAATAGAAACACGTATTTCCTAAAAAAAATTTTTGTAAAATATTCGAGTAAATCACAGAATTACCGAATGCACTTTTTCTTATTTATATTTTTTATTTTCCACTGGTTTACATGATATAAACAAAAAAGAAAAAAAAGAGAAAAAGAAAAGAATTTTGAAAGATATTGGTGTTAACCAAATCTGGATCACCAATTAGCCTCTTTGCATGCCTTTCCACTGAGTCCAAAGATGCCAGATGGCATTTTGTAGCACCAGCCTATATGTGGCTGCAGTATTCCATGCACGATCGAACCTCAGCTTTGTATAACATTAGAAAATGTTCAGGTGTTAAGTACCGCCGGACTTTTGCAAGAACGCCGAGTTTCTTAATCTTACCTTGGCTTTGGACTCAATGAACCAGTCAAAGTTAAGGGTTGAGGAAATTTCAACTCCCAAGAGCTGAAGGCGGTTTGGCAGTATTAAATCCTACCACATTGACTACGCACCACTTGGAGGCTGCCTTAAGTGAGACATAATTATTTAAAGAAGCAAATTATAAAATATAATACTGTACTTCTAAAAATTACCAAATTCTATAATTACCATAGTTTCTTCTTCCCGTGTCTCCAACTAAAACAAATGCGAGTCGGACTCACGCACTTAGGGTTCCGCATAAACTTACCTATGAAATAAGTTAATTCCCGAATTGAGTTACAAAGATTTTCTTTTGTGACGTAACTACAAATTTACAGTTAATAGAATTTTTTCTATATTTGTGCTATGAGACATTGCTTCATGCCTAATTTCAGGATTCTTGGTCAACGAGAAGTACTTATAAATTTTGATTCCGTTGTACGTCGAAATATACGTTTTTCACAATAGAAACGGCCGTATATTTTTTCACTCATTCAGAAATTTGTTTTTTTCCCAGCTCAGTTCTATGGAGCGCAGATTTGAGTATATGGTTTTATTTCAACTCGATACCTCCACGCGTTCTGAAGATAAACAAAGACAGACAGACAGATGGACAATAAAGTGATCCTATAAGGGTTCCATTTTTTCCTTTTTCAACTCTAAAAATAAATTCCCGAAATTCAAACTGCAACCAACCCAAATAATCCAGCTACAACTGACCTTTCGTCTAGTCTATAACAGTATCCAGGTCAATACTCAAGCCGAACCTAATTTCTAGCAAAATACATCGAGAATATTATATTAACTAGGCTTCACTTTGAAACAGCAGTATTTTCAGCAAAGTTCTACAATACACTCGTTTGTATGTATGTATGAATAAACTTTCAACAGCCTAGAATTTTCCTCACGATATTGGGGTTTCAATTCTAAACATTTCGGTGGTAGCATCTGGCTTTTGTAAATTAAGTAGGTTGTACTGGGCAAAACCAATATTCTAAGGCCAGCCTTTGAAAGTCGATATTGGTTTTCAGACTTTCAGGAAACTGACTATATGAAACGGCTGTCATAGGCATTTGATTACTTGGAAAGTTTGTATCGATATTTATTTAGTAAATGGATGATATAACGTGATGTAACGGTATAACATTATCAGCCTTATAATATTTCCACTGCTAGAAATCAGAAATCAGAAGCGTTTATTTCAAATAGATCAATTACAGGCACTTTTGAATTTTCAAAATGTCGGTCAGTCAAAAAAAAAAGTGAAGCTAAATTGCACGTTCCAAAACTTAAACCTCTATGGAAAATAACGTGCAAGAAACTCCATGAACACTCGTTTAAATCATAATTATAATGAGTTACATAAATCTTGGTAACATATTTCTTGTCGCTTCTATTGTATGAGACCTCCTCCTTGCGTCGGACTCCTCAATGCTGAGGGTCGTCTTATGTGAACACAATGTAGATAAGTAATAAAAAAAAACGAATTAAAAAATAGAAATTGAATTAAGCTACTGGCAGCTCAGAGATGACCAGTCTCAACTGACGGCGCGCGTTCACGAGCATTATGCGTGCATCAGCCTCGCTCAGCTCAACCATTTTGAAGGGAACTGAATGATCCAATATCACGTGCTACCATCAGCGAGACATTTGAGTGAGCATGACAAGCTAGGATAAGTCCTAAGGGTCTTCTCTCTAGTAAAAGGAGAGGACGTATTCCGCCACGCGGGCCTAGTGCAAGGTTCATAGGGTAGAATCGTTAATTTTTGATGATATGGTAAATGAAGATGGACCACTTTTTAAGTTCCAGAACAAAACAGAAAGAAATCAAAAAACTTTTTACTTCAAGCAAAAATGTAAATAGTCATAATCGCAATCTACACTTGGTGTCAGAATTACCTGAACAGAATTATGTAGTAAGTTTTCGCTTTGGGAGTGGCAAAAAGTATTAGTTGTTGAGCCAGCCGGTGTAAAACATTTAGGCAGCAGTTTTATTACCTTTAGGTGTATTAAAGGCTTTTTTTTTTATTCGGTATAAACCAGTGCTTGACCGCGATCCCACCTGATGGTAAGCAGTGATGCAATCATTGGTGGTGAGGCGCACTAGTTTATTAAGAGCCTATTCACTCTAGCCTTGAAGGCACCTAAATTATAGTTGGACGGGAAGACCGCAGCAGACAAATTGTTCCAGTCCCTCGCGCACACTCTCCAAAATGCAACCTGTAAAATACCGATAGGCTGGCTACCCTGCGCCTGTACTCGAGGCTTTGTAGATTGGACCTAACCAAATCTGGATCCCCAATCAGCCTCTTCGCACGCCTTTCTACTGAGTCGAAAGCTGCCAGATGGCATTTTGCAGTGCTCATGTTGAACTGTGGACCTATTCTAGTTGAAATAATGATTACATTTCTTTATGGTGTTACTTTTTTGCTTTTGTTTATAATCGTTCATTTCTTAATGCTTAAAAAAAGTTTACAAGACAAAAATAGAAAAACAGCCACTTTCTGCTTGTTCTAGTTTTTATCTCTCATTCCTTCATCTTTCGTGTTTTCTTTTTTTTATTCTTTCTTCTTATTCTGACTTTTTTTTCTTATCTTTAACCTAAACTATAATTTATACTAATGTAAGAAAGAAGACAGATTTGAAATATTTTCGTTTTAAAAATTAATATTATAAAGGCGAAAGTTTATGAGAGTGTGTGTCTGTTTGTTACGTCTTCACGCTTGAACGGCTGAACGGACTTGGATGAAATTTGGCACATGGGTAGACCATATCCTGGAATAGCGCATACGATACTTTTTATCACGGGAATATTTATTTATTTAGAACAGCAAATTAAGTAAATCCTTTCACTTTACCTTACAGGACCGCAAACTATATAATAATATCGTCTTCCATTCATCAGCAAACAAATTCAATCCAGGGTTGGTCTCCGAGTGCGTTGAGCATCGTTAGCATACGCGATATAGGGGAGGTTGATCAAGCTACAGTGCGACAAAATGGGACATTAAATAATTTGTGCTTTCTAGGGCGATTGTAGTTATTCGGAATAAACAATTGAGACAACTCGGCATGTAAATCGGATGCAATAGTGTAGCCATAATTTTATAGGCTGTTGTAATATGGTCAACAGCCTGATTAACCTTTAAGGAGTTTGTGTTCTTGGAATAATTTTCTATAATCACGCGGGCAAAGCTACTGGGAGAAGCTAATAATATATTATTTTAGACCTTATCATCTCAAAAGCATAAAAAAAAAGTCCTAAAATAACACGTTTTCCAACAGTACCTCACAAAAATAACCTTGAGACTGGGATGGGGTGTGCATTGGACCGACATCTCTGCTCACGCTACATTTGCTAGCATAACGATATTAAACCCCACCTGACGTGTTTCACGAAATTCCTAATGTCATGATGATCGGCAGATTTAGGAAAATGGATTTTTCTAAAGAGAAATTTCGCGTCGATTTTCTCATCAAAAGTATATGTCGATACATGTTTGTTTCAGACGAAAACCATTATAACGAAGACACGTTTGGCGTAATGGTTGAGCGATTAGCTGCTACGCTGTTTGTCGCAGGATCATACCCACACGGAACAAATGTTTGTATGACCTTCAGATACGTGTTCTAGGTAATTGCTTGTTCAAACAATAACATTAACGTATTTGTAAATCTGATCGTAGCTCGAGTAGCTCGCCGTCCGACTGTCCGGTAATCGTCCAGACCGAGCCCAAGTCGTTGACGGCGCGTACTGTTCCACGCGCGCCTCAAGGAGATGTCAGCACACCGTAGGGGCTCATCAGGGTCGAAGCCTACTGGGGCCAAGGGTCTGCTTCTTGATGATTTTCCCACCGAAAAAAATAGTGTTAATCTGAGGTTTTGTATTAAACGCTTTCCCATAAGTATTTTTGGCAGTCGAATCAACTGCCTAATCTTGTATTTCGGCTGAAGAACCTTCTCCTTTTTGAAGTCGGTTAAAAAAGGTGTTCTAGGTGTCTTGTATTTGTAATACATGTGTATGAACACACCACCGATACTTTAATATTTCTTAGTGAGGGGCAACGTCTATTTTAAAAAGAAAGAAGATCTATTTATTATTAGACTTTTTTTAAATTTATTTATAAGCTCGCGCTTGACCTAGTTCTCACCTGATGGTAAGCGATTATGTGGTCGACAATGGAGGGTGCCTACTTAAAAGCAACCTATTTACTTGTATGTTACAAGACGTGAAAAAGATTAAATATTTTCATTAGAAATGATAAATGATATTTTCTTCAACAGGCGCCTGTCTGGGTTTGCACCGGCAACGAACGACCTGGAAGTCAGGGTCGTCACTACAGGGCCACCACCACAATTACGTATAGCAGGAAGAAATCCTTATATCCACTTTTCTAAAGATTCTAAAGAACTTTCGTAAAATAATTAAATCCATGTACTAGAATTGATCGTTTTACAAACACTTCGTCGATTTCCGTTTGACCTTTACAACACGGAGCAATTAATTTGGTCCTTTGTCACTTCCTGCGTAAAGAATCGGTGTGGACGCGCTATTATTAGTTAACCATGGTCCTACGTCAACAATCACTGGAAGTGTCCTTCGGTTAACATATAGAACGGTAATTAATAAAGTTACCCTTGTCACAGTAGGTAACAGGTATTTTAAAAATAGAGAGTCGCAGGATAATTTCCAACGTAGGTGCTGACTTGCAGATGGCGAGCAAGTCTGGGACGGCGGTTATGTTCTATGTGCGTCGCAAAGAGATGTCAGCAAAATTGACGGGGCTGGTTTCGGCCGCTGCCTGCCAAGGCTGCCCATTGTTCGAAGAAATTACCGTTGCCCTCGCATAGAGGGCCTGCCGCTGGCAGAAGCTAGTTTTATTTATATTACTTTTGTTGTTATTTAAATAATATGTACTTTTTTATCCACCTCCCATGTCTCTCCACCACCCTAGGTTGACTGGTAGAGAATGACAAAGATATTAATTTTCATGCAACTAAAGGTACAAAGGCGGACCTTTGTACCTATAGTTGCATGAAAATTAAAATAAAATCTTCTCCTTCTCCTTGCGTCTTTTATCCTGAATGCTGAGGATCGTGACCTCGACGAATAACTTTCTTGTGGACTATATTTCGCCATATTATCCTATCTTCGGCGATGTGGATGGCGTCGCAGACTTTGGTTTGGAGAGACACTGGAGGCGCTGATTTCGTCTGACCAACGTATCGGACTCCTGCCCCTGGGTCTTTTCTCATCTAATTTTTCTCTCAGTAGCAACTTTTCTAGGTTATCGTCATTGGTCCGATCTGCTCTCTCCAATGTCTCGCTCTGTCCAGTGAATTCCAAGCATTTTCCTCCAACACCACATCTCAAAAGCGTCAATCCGGCAACGGTCAGGTTTTTTAAGGGTCCAGGTCTCCACACCATACAGGAAGATGGAGAATATGAGGGTGGTGACGAGCTTTCTCTTGGTCTTACGCGAGATGTTCCTCTTCATCCAGATGTGATTCAGCTGTGATATGGCGCTCTTTGCCTTCCTAATACGTCTTCTTATGTCCTGTTCACACGACCTATTGTTTCTTATGGTAGAGCCCAGGTAGACAAGCTCGTCTACTGTTTACAGGTTTAGCGTGGCGGATAGAGTGAGAGACTTGCTAAATTAATAAATTATTTGCACCTGAAAGACGTCTACAGCTGAAATATAACTATAAATATAATATATATAATACCCACTAAATATAGCCTCTTCAACTGGTTCTGTGCTCCTCACAATTCTTGCATTCAGTATATTTCACTAGGTCAGTGGCATTCCTACCTTAAAATAATCCTATTTACGAGGTGCTTTAAGAGTAAACGAGTCGGATTCGCGCACTTTTGGTTCCGTATAACCTTACCCATGAAAACAGTTTAATATCCGAATTGAGCTACGAAGATTTTTCCGAATCACAAAAAACAGTTTTTTTTTTGTGATATAACTACAAATTTACAGCTTTCAGATTTTTCTTATCCCTTGTGCTATGAGACTTGCTTTATGCTAAATTTCAGGGTTCTAGATTAACGGAAAGTACCCTATGAATTTTGATTCCCTTGAGAGTGTCGAAATATACGTTTTTTGCGACATAAACGGCCGTATCTTTTTTTTTCTTTAACTTGGAAGTTTGATTTTTTTACAGCTTCAAGGGGCCGCAGACCTCAGTATATGGTTTTTATTTCAAATTAATACCTCAACGCGTTCCCGAGATAAAAGGTCTTGACAGACAGACAGACTGACGGACAACAAAGTGATCCTATAAGGGTTCCATTTTTTCCTTTTACTAAACCCTAAAAATTGGAAAAATTAAAACGGTTTTCTAATAAAAAGAATCACATGATGCCAAATGTAATGAAGATGCAATGAAAACTTTGAAGTCTCTTCAGAAGCTTAAATACCAGCAAAACAGAATATTGTAAACAAAATGCGACTTTGAAAGTCATCAGCAAGTTTAATTATAGTCCAATTCTTTGTGTGTTTTACTCCGAAGTTGATAATTTTTGGATAAAACCGAATTCGGATATATTTAAGCTGCACTAAAAACATTTCAGCCGAAATTCTGATTTGTAGGTTTATTTCCATATAAATATTTTTACGTGCGAAAATCGAACTTACAACACGCAGTACAGCAATCAACCGCTCATCCACTGAGCCAACGGTATTGTTAATTAAAATAAATCTAAAATTTGTTTTTTGTGTTTGTTTTTATTTGTATTTGTTTTGTTTGTTTTTTATGTTTGACACAAACAAACAAAACAAATTGTTTGTTTGTGTTTGTAGTTTGTATTTGTTTGCTTTTTTGTGTTGTTCTTTGTGTAATTGTATTTGTTATTGTTTGTTTGGGTTTCATTGTTTTATTTTTGTTGCTTTTGTTTCTCTTTTTGTGTTTTTTTTTTAGTTTTGTGTAGTATTTGTTTATGTTTTTTTGTTTGTTTTGTGTTTGTTGTTGTTTGTTTGTGAGTTGTGTTTTTTTTTATCGTGTATGTGTTACTAATAATATCATTCTGTGATAAAAAGATTCATTTTGAAAGAAAACGAAACGAACATAAATATTTTTTTTTTCAAGAATTTAAAACCCAAGCTTCGGTGAGTATTGCTATGAATTTAAATTCGCACCCTCTATTTTTATTAAAGTTTACATCCCACCTGTCGAAAACAATTCTCCTGAACTGCAAACTACTTGTTATTTTTCACGGAACTTCGCTTACAACTCGAGTTGCTTAAACTTTTTACGTCTAAGTTTCTTCTTTTGCTACTTAAAGCTTTAAATTTTTGCTATTTAGTTATTCAGAAAGCTTACAGATTAATTTAGATATGCACAGTTAACTAAGTTGAAATACTCAGATTTCGTTTATTAATTTGAGTATTATAAATATTAAATATGTAGGTGTATTGTATTTATCTATACATATAAAAATGAGTAGCTTTTCGTTAGTCTCGCTAAAACTCAAAAACGGCTAAACCAATTTGGCTAATTTTGGTCTTGAAATATTCGAGATAATCCAGGGAAGAAAAATGGAAAAAATCACGAAAAACAAATCCGAATATAACGCCTTCTCTCATTAAAATGACATTATAAAATAAATTATGGTATTCTGATAATGCCAGTAGATGGCGTTATCCTTACTATTAGGCGGTATGAAGTTCGCCGGGTCGGCTAGTTATTTATAAATGTATATATCTATCTGTTTAAATAAAATACTTTATAATATTGCACCTGTCACAAAGTCTCTGCATCATCCAAAGGTAGGCAATATTAAAGCCAAGCAAATAGTCTGCCTCAGTAATTTTATATAAGTATCAAATAATAAATATAAAAAAAGTAAAAAAAATAATAATAAATAAATATTTTTTTAAGTTTCCACATGCATATTACATACATTTAGTTACTATCGCTAATATCGTTGTTTAAGTAATTATGGTGAATTCGAATACTTAGGGCTATAGTTTAAATAAATTATCCCAAATAGGGAGCAGACAGATCAGTTGTAGATGATACATTTCCTACATAAAAAAAAAAACAAATATAGTAGGTACTCTTATTGAAGCTTTCACGAAAAATCTGAAATAATTTCTTAAATAATAAACAGCTCTATCAATGTTTCCGTTCGAATCTGATATGACGTCACAGCTAATCAAATCTCGACCCGAAACGTGACGTGGTCAATATTGGTCAGCACTAAATGGTTGCCATAGTTACGTCGTACACAGTCACGTATTTTAGTTAAGGAAAATAAATAAGATGGTAATCAGTGGGTATCGTAATTGCTTCTTCCAGACGATAACACTAACATATATGTTTTTTTTGATAATTTTTATAAAACGCTTTTCCATAAGAACTTTAGAAAGTCGAATGGGGCGTGGGCAATCCAACGTGAATGCGATTACGAAGCGATTTGAAGCGGTTCACACGAATCCAACGCGATGCGGTCGCTATTTATAAGTGCACGCAAAGTCGCTGCTTCAACCGTAATTTATTTAAAACAAGCCGTCGTACCGCAAGATATTTCGCGTGGAAAAATCAATCTAACTTATCCGCTTCACTTCACTCGTCGCCGCTCCGCACCCCTGGTGCGTTTGCTCACGTAGAGCACTGCAATAGACTATTAAATATTTTTTCCTTTCGCACCGCTTTGCTTCGTAATCGCGTACGCGTTTAATTGCCTACGTAGCCCTAAGATACTGTGTAATTGAGAATAGAATAAACAAACAAAAGAAAATATATTGACATAAGAAAACTGCCGTCGAGTTGTGCACTTATTCATTTTGTACATTTTAGCAATGTGTGGTATTTTACGTATATATATATAATATATGAAGTTTTGTAATGATTTTAAGTGTTAACAAATGTTGGTAAGCCTAATAAAAATAAAAAAAAAACCAGGAATATTAATTAAGACGCTCGAAAAAATTAAAGCCTGAAAAAAAGTTCAGTGTTCGCATAGAAAACCAACTTAGTTACCTATTTTCTTCAGATGACAAAGAATCGAACACTTTGTAGAATCACTAGAACTTTCATGATTCATCAAGTCATCACACACACTTCTTATATCAAACACTTGAATTTAAAAAAAAAATCTTCGCAAACTAAAATCTAAACTCACCTGGGTGTGTGAATAAAACATTGAAAAGTTTGACACGATGACTGGAACTGGTAGCGCGATGGTCAGTACACCCGCCAATGCACAGAGGGCCCCCACGAACATACCCAGGTACGTCTTCGGGGCCATGTCCCCGTAGCCCACCGTGGTCATCGTGACGATGGCCCACCACAGCCCTAGGGGGATGGACTTGAATTGATTATCAGGGTTATCCTGTGGACAAAAGAAATGGATTTAGATTAATACTTGGCTTCAAATATATTCTGAAGAATCGCCAGCCTAAAAAGGCCGTAGGCAGGCCCATATTGCTCTCAAAACAGTATGGTCAATGAGGCCGAAGAGTTTTGGAGTGGAGACTGTAATATGCAGTGTTAGAAGGCTTGCTACAACGTGGACCGATAACCTGGTAAGGATCACGGTAATCCGATGGATCATTGTGGTGACATTGCTGGGTACAAGCCACCTAGGGAGAGCCTCCTAGAGGGAGCCTTGTACCCCAGCAGTGTGGACGTTTTTCAGCCGAAATGATGATGACAAATATATTTGCGCCTCGTAGAGGGAGCCTTGTACCCAGCAATGTGGACGTTTTTCGGCTGAAATGATGACGGCAAATATATTTGCATTTTACATTTTGACAAGGTTATTAGCAAGCTATGGCAATACATCAGTCTTGATATCAGTAAAATGGGGTGTCAATAGTTTTATCATATTGTTTTGATTGTAATAATTGTGACAATTGTTTATAGGTAACCAGTTTCTACCAGCGGCTTTGTCCACTTTATTTTTCTTTTTTTTTTAACAAAAATGTCTATGTACTACTCCAAGATATGATTTACTCGTGCGCCAAATCTCATTCACATACACATACACATACACACATAAACTTTGCGTTTATAATATTGGTATGATTGTGTAAATAACTTAAGCGATGGGGAAGTACCAAATATAGATGGGGGGATAAAATCGAAATTGATCATGATTTAGGTGAAAAAGTTACCAGCATAACAGCATGGAAGATCTAAACTCCAAAGTCTATTCAGATGTAGTCTAAATAGAAAATAAAGACTTCTAGTGGATGTGGTAAAGGGTTATATTCGCAGCTAGAAATAGTAGCGAGGAGATAAGCTACAACCATATTTCCATTGATAATGTAATAGATCAAAAAGATGCGGTACAATAACCTCTAGAATTTTTGAATTCACTAACTACGAGTGGTCTTCTCCTACATTTGCTCAAATTAAAATGGTTACACCAATTATTTTACTCCAAAAACTAGGGCAACCAGACTCGGAGTTAAAATTCTTCGCAATAACGTGTTCAGTGCCATAGTTTTGACTGATTCAGTAGGGCAAATAAATGGTAATAGCGTGATTTATCTTAAACAGCGTCCACTTACACTTCACAAATATTTTCAATTTCTAACGAACGATGTCGTGGACAAGAGCTATTAAATATAATAAAAAAAAAACAATCAAAAACCTAATAGAAAAAAATCGATTTCTACGTGGACGAAATCGCGGGCCAAAGCTAGGTTTTTTTCACTGCGAGTTTTTATCAAAAACAAAAGAGGCATTTGCCTTGCGGAAGAAAAATTAATTACAAACCAATTGTTAACTAAATAAATGGATTAAAAACAAGTTAATTCTCTACCAAAATCGAGTCTGAAGAAAGCTACATAAATTAAAACAAGAAAGACCGCAGAGATAATTGTGTTACAAGAATCACTCGGCCAATTCGAAATTAATTAATCCCAGTAATTAAAAACTCTTTGTTAAGTCGATATCAGAACCTTGTTTTAATCGCGAAGAGTGTTGGGTATATCGTTATACGATTAATTTTATTCTTGCCCACTGACCTATTTCATGGTGTAAATATAGGTAGCCCTCTATACTATGTTACAAATAGAACTTATACTACTAACTATACTTTTTACTTAGTACAAAAAAATATGGCTCTATCCGTACTCGTTACTTAAAGTAAAAAAAAAAAAAACGAAATCCCAAAATTGTCCACAAAAAAAAAACATAATCTGAATCAATCATTCATAACAAATGCTACTAGAAAATACTACGCGCAGTATTTTTTCATTTTTATAGCTATTAATTCATTCATAATCAACAAGTCTGTACAAAATTTCCATGAATTGAGTGACATTTTGGGATATAAACAAACGCTCAGAACTTTGCTGTTTATGAATATTATTTATTGAGACTTTACTTAAATAATAATAAGGCTTTTTTTAATAAGCCCGTAAAATATTTGTACCAATTGAAACTTTGTGGTGTATTACGTGAAGTACCCATTGAACTATGCAGAAAAACGTAAGAAAAACTGTCCCTCATTGACTGTTTATCCTTTTTTTTTCTGGACTGAACGGGAGAGTGTCAGATTTTTACTGACTAAAATCTTAGTGTTCTTTCAGTTGTTCTATTGCGACGACCACTCCTTGGTACAATTTGCAGCCCTGGCATCAGCCTTAACAGGTCCCTAAAATCTTGCTGACATTTCTTTGAAGCGTGCGTCGATTCGGGCTTGGTACTTAGTTGACGGTCGGACGGTGAGCTATGATTGGTATACCCGACTAATCAATGAAGTTATCATCACTCTATCTAATTGATGACGGTGAGACTGATAGACTGACTAGAGAACAATAAATAGCATAAAGAAACACTCTTTTATATAATCAACTAGTTGGAACCCGCGACTTTGTCTGCCTCAAACTCGTAAAATAGCACATTGCCATAGAAGTTGTTTTTTTATGCGGTACCCATATTTTTAGGGTTAGGTTAGAAAAAAGGAAAAAACGGAACCCTTATAAGATTACTTTGTTGTCCGTCTGTCTGTCTGTCTGTCTGACAAGACCCCTTATAGCGAGAACGCTTAAAGGTCTTGAGCTGAAATTAAAATCATATACTATATAGGTTTGCGGTCCCTTGAAGCTGTAAAAAAATCAAACTTCAAAGTTTACGAAAAAAAGATACGGCCGTTTATGTCGCAAAAAACGTATATTTCGACACTCTCACGGGAATCAAAATTCATAGGGTACTTCCCGTTGACCTAGAATCCTGAGATTCAGCATGAAGAAACAAACTAAAGCTAGCTGCTAACTGAAGCTAGGTCTCATAGCCCAAGTATAAGTAAAATCTGCAAACTGTAAATTTGTAGTTACGTTACAAAAAAAAAAAAATTTTTTTGCGATTCGGAAAAATCTACGTAATTCAATTCGGGTATTATTGAACTGTTTTCATTGATAAGTTTGTACGGAATCCTCAGTGCGCGAGTCCGACTCGAACTTGCCCGGTTTTTTTTCTAAATAAAGTAAACTTTAGTTACTCGTTAGAAAAACAGCTGTCTATCAGTAAAAATTCCGTCAAAATTCGGAGATGAACCGGAAAAAGGCAGTTATGGTATTGAATTAACTTTCATACGCATTTAGTAATAAGTCTTATTTTGATAGAGCAGTGATGGCCTAGTGGTAACGGCCCTGACTTGCGAGTGGTCGCGGGTTCAAATCCAGCCAGGCGCGCATTACTTTGTGTAATTTATTTCATCACCACTGCTCTCAAGGCGGTGAAGGAAAACATAGTGAGGAAACCGGCGTGTCCTAGTACCAAAAATTTGAAAACATGTGACATCTACCAACCCGCACAGAGCCCGCATGGTGGATTACGAACCATTTCCTCTCCTAGAGAGGAGGCCTGAGTCCCAGCAGTGGGAACATTATAAGGCCGACTATGCTATGCTATGCTATGTTATGCTATGATGAATAGACAGACAGATGGAGAACAAAGCTACTGAGTAAGAAACTGTAAAAATTACAAGATCCGAATCACCCTATTGGCGTTGAATTATGACATAGTTGACATAGTTGGTGGATCCAACTCGCACTAGGCCCGCGTGTTGGAACACGGCCCATTCCCTCTCCTAGAGAGGAGGCCTGAGTTCTAACAGTGGGAACATTATAAGGCCGTATACGCTTATTTTGATATTATAAAATACACATTTGAATTTTATTTATATGTATCGTATATAAACGTATTATATTCAGATAGCATTCATAAACTATGATAAGATTATTCCTCGACATACCACAGGTGTGTTGCCGATATTACCCTTTCAGTTATATGTGTTTCATCCCTTTTTATTCGTCAATATCCTCCTGACTTTTTGGTCTCGTAACCGATCTCCGTACCTATTTGTATACAAAGGAACTGACGGTAAAATCGTATCTAGAATCGAATAAAAACTATGAACCCATTTCCCCACCAAATGTTGATTACTAATGGATTTACATCCTTTTTTGTGTTGGGAAATCATCCAATGACTTCTCACGCTCTAAGGTGGAACGACAGGGCGTATCAGACTTTTAACGACTAAACACACACCTGTGTCCATCAGTTGCCCTTTTCGTCCTAGGACCACGGCTTCCCTTTCAAAAATTCCTCGTGGTTATAGCGTTTAACGGCCCTGTTGGGCTCTTACGATTTACTGACATCTTTTTGAGGCGCTCGTGTAAAACTATGAGCTGTCGACGACTTGGGATCGGTCTTTATCTGACGCACGAACGGCGGACCAACCATTGCTCGCCGTCCGCAAGCCCACACCTACATCGACCGGGTATCACCCATCAACCTGCAACTTTTAACTCCCGGGAGCGTTTCCTTTTGCGGTGCCTGGGGCGTGAGCTTGTGACGGATTTTTAAACCTGATTTTAAATTTTCTTATAGGTATAAGACTTATAAAAAAACTGGGCAAGTGCGAGTCGGACTCGCGCACTGAGGGTTCCGTACAAACTTAAAAGGTAAATTGCGGTTTACGATTTATGATGTATTAAAAAAAAAACTGCTTATTAGATCTCGTTCAAACTAATTTTCGGTGGAAGTTTATAAGGTAATGTACATCAAATATTTTTTTTAGTTTTATAATTCTCTTATTTTAGAAGTTACGGGGGGGGGGGGGGGGGCAACATTTTACCACTTTGGAAGTGTCTCTCGCGCAAACTATTCAATATATAAAAAAATTATGTTGGAAACCTCAACATCATTTTTGAAGACCTATCCATAGATACACGTATGGGCTTGATGAAAAAAAAAATGAGTTTCAGTTCTAAGTATGGGGAACCCCCAAAATTTATTGTTTTTTTTTTCTATGTGAAAATCTTAATGCGGTTCACAGAATACATCTACTTACTAATTTTCACTAGGATCTAGGTTGAATGGGGTTTATTATATTTGTACATCTGGGAAGCTAAAGGAATACTAAATAGGCTTGAAGCTGGTCAGACTCGTGATGACTGAAATTACTTCGGTGTTCCCTCGCACACTTTCGTCGGGGGTGCTTTTTGCCCCGAACTTGTATTTCCTCGTCACCTGCAACAGGCCTCGTCTCATATTAGAGAGGCACGCGTCGAATACTATGCTATTGATGGGGCGACGGGTAACTCCTAATCCGTCGTCCACGGACCTAGACTCCAACTTATTGCCTCATTCAAAATTTTTCACCCGCAACCACTAGATCTACGCGACCTTCATAATATGACAAGTCTGTTGGTCTCGTGGACAGTGGCCTCGACTGCTATGCGGGAAGTCGTGTTTAGACCCAGGACAAATGTTTGTGTGATGAGCACAATCATGTGTTCTATATCCGCTTGTAATTTATCTACAATATGTATGTATTTAGGAATATATAAGTATGTTTTTCAGTCATCTAGTACTCATAGCACAAGCTCTGCTTAGTTTAGGACTAGATGCTGTTGTGGAATATTATTACTGCTATTAATAATATTCAGGTCTTAGGGTCTACCACAAAATCTCTCAAAAACACCAAGAAGTGAAAAGTATCAAACCTTAATTACAACATCGTTTAAAATAATTAATTATTTATCACTTGTTTGGTGAGTCAGTTGAGTCGAGATAAAATGTATAGGTTACTTGATTGCATTTTCAAATTGTTTGTTGTGTGCACTAGCTGTTATTTGCGGCTTTATTCGCGCTGTTTGTGTTTTGCAATTAAATTCAAATAGCATTTGTTTGGTAAATGATTTTAGAAACAAACAGTTTGTTAAATGATACGTTTACGTTAAACTAATACGGATTTAATTTTGAATAAAATAAATTACAGCATGCTTAAGTTTAGTTTAAGGAAACTAGATTGGGTTTTAACTTTTTATGTTAGTTTTATTTCTACGTTTCATTTGATACGATGAGGACAATTAAACTGTTTGGATTTTTTTTGCAAAAATAAAGTTTTTATATTAGTACATAAACACTCTTTTACATAAAATACATTAATATTAACTAAACTACACTAAAACCTAACTATGTACATTTTTTTTTTTTTTTTTAGGTGGGAAAATCATCTTATGACAAATCCCGCTCTTGGGCGGAGCGAGAAATAGTGTCAGACTTTTACTGAATAAAACCCACTCCTGTTCCCTCCTTGCCCTCGTCCCAGGGCCCCGGGTTTCACTTTCACACTACCCGTGGCCCCAGTAGGCTTCGACCCCGTTGGGCCCCTACGATTTGCTGACATCTCCTTGAGGCGCGCGTGGAACAGTACGCGCCGTCGACGACTTGGGCTTGGTCCGGACGGCTACCAGACGATCGGACGGCGAGCCACCCATTGCTCGCCGTCCGCAAGCCCGCGCCTACGGTGGCCGGAAATCGGGATCAGAATCCCGGCGGCGGTTGGGGCGTGAGGACCGTTGCCTCACGCGATCGGCCGCCTCCTTTGCTAGCATTACTGCTTCGCAAAAGGAGGCGACCGCCTGCCACTCTTCCTCGCTCCGGACCATGGCCTGTACCAAGGCCCGGCGCGAGAGATCGCCGCCGCCGATCGCCCCCACGAGGACACGGCGTTGCTCTGCCCAAGCGGGGCACACCTCCACCGTGTCCTCCGGGCGGTCCACACAGTGGCGACACCCGGGCGTCGCTTCCGCACGAATCCGGTGCAGGAACTTCCCGAACTTACCGTCTTCGGTGAGAACCTGCGTCATGCGGAAGGTGAGGACGCCGTGAGGTCTTTCCAACCACGCCTCAAAGAGGGGACTTACCGCCATAATTGTGGCGTGCCCAGCACTGGGTCGCGACAGTCGCTGTCGCCATTTTTCCATGAGAACCCGCCGGAACTCCGTCCGCCATGCTGCGATCTGTCGCGGCAGCGGAGTTTCGCCCCGGCGTTGCATCTCCATGCGCAGTTCGTGCATGAGAGCAAGGACTGTTGCTTCCAGATCCCATGGTGGCTGGCAGGCAAGGAGGCTCGCCGCTTCGCGGGAAATCGTCCGGTAACCTCGCACCATCCGTATGGCCATGACCCTCTGGCATGCGTTCAGCCGGGCCGCCGGCTGCTTCCGCAGCGCCGGCGCCCATATCGGTGCGCCGTAAAGGGCCATGGACCGAACGATTCCTGCGTAGAGCCTACGGCAGGAGGCGTCTGGACCTCCCAGATTGGGCAGGAGCCGCCCCAGGGCAGCCCCAGTCCGATTCAGTTTGGGAGCCAGACGTCGGAAGTGCTCCTCGAAATCCCATCGGCTGTCGAGAACGAATCCCAGGTACTTCATCGTCGACCCGACGCCGATGTGGACTCCTCCTACCGTTAGTTGGCAACCCGGTGGTGGCGCGTTCCGAGGGCCGTGAAAGCACATGGCCTCGGACTTGTGCAATGCCACCTCGAGTCCCAACTCCTGGATCCTGCCCACGACTGTCGCGACCCCGCGTGTCGCTAGTTCGACCACCGCCTGGTACGACTCTCCCCGCGCTAGGACCAGCGTGTCGTCGGCGTAGCAGACCACGCTGACCCCGTCAGGGAGGTCGCCGCGCAGCACGTAGTCGTATCCGATGTTCCACTGCTGCACTGCTACGCATGTGCGGCGGCGCACGGCATTCGACGGCCTTGTGACCGGCCTGACCGCACTGGTAGCAGCGGTCACTGCGGTCCACCTCCGCGGCGCAGTAGGCCCCCACGTGGTGCCCCACGTGGCAGCTGTAGCACCGCAGAGGTCTGGGCTCCAGCATCTTCACCTGGGCGGAAACCCAGCCCACCAATAGCCTTCGGCCCTCACCCGTGATGGACTTGGCCGCCGACACGGGGCAGCTCACCGTTACGGCTCGCATGCCCGTGCTGTCAGCACGGATGGTGCCCGCCCGCACCTGATCGGCGTTGCACCCTCCCGCACCGACGATGGCGGCCACCACCTCGTCCACCCTGACGGAGTCGTCCAGGCCCATGATGCGCATGTCTATGCACTTGGTGGGCCTGGACACTCGGACCTCCTCGACATCTAGGGACGCCCTGATCCTATCAGCCAGGGCGTCCGCGGCAGAGACACTATCCGCACCAGGGACCTCCAGTATTCGGGCCCCGGTTGCGGTGCGCCTCATGCGGAAGCCCCCAGAGGCTCCGAGTTCGCCAAGATGGGGCAACACCGCCTGCTTCGCCTTTGCCATGACGGCGTCATACGTCACGCCCCTCTTTACCGCCTCTGGCTGTAGCGTGATGACTACAGCCTCGGAAGTCGGGGCGCGAAGTCTGGCCGCCATGGCTCGCTTCCTGCGCCCTTGCTGCCTCGCGCGCTTTTTGGCCGCCCTAGCCGCCTTGCCCGCACTCCTCTTGGCGCCAACAACCGTCCAATCGGCGCCAGCCGAGGGTTCTTCGGGCTGGGAAGGCGGCAGGCGCGGCCTTGTTGCCGCCGCGGCAGGAGGTCCTGCTGGTTTAGCGGCAGGCAACGCCCTGCCCTTCAGGGAAAGAGCAGGCCTCTCCCGCCGCTGCTGCTGCTTGGCCGCGGGGGCTGGCCTCACAGGCTCCGATGCCACAGCCCCTTGCCCGACTTGCCCCGACGGGCCCGCCTTGGGCGCAGCAGCCGTGGCTGCGACAGCGGCGGCATACGACGCCGCCCTCTTCTGGCTGGAGGCCGCGAGCGGGGGGCGCAGGACGATGCCCTCCACGACAGAGAACTGCCGCTGGACCCGCTCCTGGAATTGCTGCTGCTGCTCCTGCTGCTGCTGGCGGAAGGCAGCCAGCTCTTGCCGCAGCAGGGCCAGAACCTCGCTCTCCGGCTGGGGCAGGGGCTGGGACTGCCCCTGCTTGCACCCCCCTTTCGGCGCCATCTCGGGGCCAGTGCCTCGGAGACCGGCCAGGTCCACTTCGAGCCGCTCAATCCTCTTGGAGAGGGATCTTCTGAGAGGCTCCAAGACAATCCCCAGTGCCTCTATAATTGAGGTCGTGGCCTGGGGGATCGACCTCTTCTTGGAGACCCCCTTCCTCTTTATGGCAACTCCATCTATGGCGGCTGTGACGATCCCTTTGAATTGGGCCAGCGCCTCTTCCATGCCTTCTGGCTCACTGCCAGTAGGTTCCGGCTCTGAGGGGCTGGCCTGGGCACTGCTTGCCCCGGGATAGCGCCCCTCCCTGGCAATCTTCGAGGACCGCTGGGTCGCCTCCTCAGCGGTGGGCCTTCTCCCTTTTCCTTTTCGGCCTGCACCCCGACCAGCAGTGGAAATTTTGCGGGCAGAAGCTCCACGCTCATCGTCGGAGGATGTCCTCCGACCGTCTCCGGATATGGGGCGTTTGAGGAATTGGTTGTTCCTCTTCTTCCTGGAGGTGGCCTCATCTACCTCCATTCTCTCCGAGTTGAGCGAAGACGCGGCATCTGAGTCCGACGCCGCGTCTTCACTCACCTCTCTAAGGCCGAAGCACCTGCTGGCCTCTGTAGTACCCACTGGCGCAGCGGACGTGCTGGGAACGGGTCCCAGGGACTCCACGCTACCGGTGTGTGAGCCACCCTGGCTCCTTGCGTCCACGAAGGACGGTAACAGGTCCCTTGGGGACCTGACGCGCTCTTTGCCCCCCCCAGAATACGAGGGGCAGCCCGAGCTCTGCTCGGGGAGGGATTCTCCTCCTGCGGTGCAGGCGGTACCCTCCTGGGGTAATAATTTTTTTTGAGTCGCGTATATGGTGTGCTGAACTCAGCTTTGCCTTTTTTGTGGGGTGGGGTCCCCAATAACCACGTTCGCCATCTTGGTCACGTCTGATAAGCAGACGCGTACCTGAGGCGAACCCACTCTCCCAGAACCACTGTGCAAAAACACCAACAGCTGTTGGTGCCGATGCTTCTGGACAGTGCACCCTCCGTGGCGGTCCATCTGGACTCCGCCTGTGTGTGTTCCTCTTGGTCTGGTCCCTCACTTGAAGCCTTCCGGCATGAGTAGCTCTACCGGCATAGCCCTCAAGATCACAGAGACACGCAAGTCCCACCACGACGACAACGTGGGAACACAGATGGTGGGGAACTATGTACATAAATATAATACAAAAACACACAATACACTCAGGCGTCGAAATACTCCTCCACATCGCTGTCATCCGAGAATGTGCCCAGAACACTGGCCGCATTGCCACGTTGAATGGCAATGCTATTTCTTTGGGCAAAGAACAAGCCAGCCCTCTGGTCACGCAGGGTCGATCAGTCGGCGTGAAATTTTCTTAAAAAGGAGACGCTTACTCGGACCCCATGACCCAAGCGTTTCGACCCCAAACGGTTCAAAACTGTAATTACCAATAAGGTTACAGAATTTGCGCCGTTTAAGAGTCTCAGCAGCCGCAGCGGCAGCGCCAGCACAGCCCGCCGTGCTTGTCGACACAGGCTGCAGGTTAATAAAGTTTTAGTTTCATTCAATTATCGCATTTTTTTTCACATATGCAGGATTATAATGCAATATAACACTATAAACAGTGTTATTGGTTGGCTGCACGATATTTGTGCTTAGATACTTATAGTTAGAAACCGCTAAATATTCATGTAAAATCATGTTAATTTAAAACTCAATTTTTGCATTTAAAGATGATGCCAAATATTTAAAAAAATGTGTATTCTTTTCCCTATTTTTGGTTTATTCCTGGCACTTGTAAAATTTTCACCAGTTTTTTTTAAAATCTTGTATAATTTAACTTTATTTTAATGGCAATAGATAGATATCGGCACCGGTTCGTACCAGAAGAAGTAACGTTGGAAGGCCTCCTACAAGGTGGACCGATGACTTGGTAACGGTTGCGGGAGTCCGATAGATGCGAGACGCACAGGACCGTTCATTGTGGCGACACTTGGGGTATGCCTATGTCCAGCAATGGACGTCTTTCGGCTGAAATGATGATGAAATAGATATCAACCACACGTTGGTCCTGGCGCAAGGGAAGTTTACCAGGCGGCGGTCAAACTAGTTAGATCCAGCAGTTGAAACTCGAGGTAGCCCTGTATAAGTCCAAAACCATATGTTTTCAGGGTTCTCGGAAGGAGCCGCCACCGGATTCCCAAATAACAGTAGGAAGGGTTCACATAAGTATAGATTCAATGATGAAGTACCTGGGACTCGTCCTTGATAGCCGGTGTGCCCTTACCCCTAACTCAAGGGCTTGTCTTTCTTGCTCCTATGGGAATTATCAATACCCATTATTTGCATGAATGGCCTACATGGTTTTTCTGTTAGCTAATTACAACAAATTGCAATTCGTCCGCTAAATATGGTCACTTATTTTTCTTTGGAATTAGCAGCTCAGTAATTACGAGGAATATTTTATGCTGTAGAACCTACTATGTGATAAAAGCACGGTGGGTTAGTAGCCATTAGTAGTTGCGATGAGGATGGTTTCACAAAGGTGGAGAAGAAAAAGAAGAAGGAGAAGCCTCCTTGTCAGAACCAATTTAGTAGCGCGCTGGCAGGACCCAATATGCTGCTGCATCCAGCATTACCCACAACGCAGCTATACGTGTCGAAATTTCATCAGACCCCTTCTGGTGCAGATACCGACTCATTATTTGGAGGTTTTCCTCAAAAAAGAGTTTTGGCTGAAGTGCATGTAACGTCGATTTTTCGGTAGGATACTGACCTTTTAGCGAAACACGACGCTATCACTTCGCTTGCAATAATTAGTTTTATAATTATAAATAGATTAGTTTATGTATGTTATTAATGTTTATTATTTTAATATTTTTTAATTATTTTGTCTATAGGCTTTAGTTACTGAATATAAAGTTTTTTTTTTTAATAAAATCTCCTCTAGAAGCACAAAAATGCGACATTACCTTCTCATAGATTTCTTAAGGATGCTTAGAACAATTTTATAAAAAAAATCACCTCGCTTTTTTCTGCAGAAACTTTTCTGACAATAACACAAAACAATTGACGATGATCTTAAACTTATAATTCCACAATGAAAGTCATAAAACGAATAAATTTCATCATATTAATAATACAAAAGCGCAAGTTTGTGAGTGTGTTTGTGTGTATATTTGTTACTTCTTCACGCTCGAACGGCTGAATGGATTCGGATGAAATTTGGCATACTTGTAGCACATGTCCTGGAATAGCACTTGAACCTTTTATGCCAGCAGTGGGTCCACTTGGGACAATTTTGTACTTTCCCGTGAGCGAGGCTACTTTTAGCAGCAACTTGATAAATAAAACAGTACCAATTTACTTGTATTATTCAAAGACTATCTATAAGAAAGAAAAAGAAGATTACCCTCATACATATGTATAACTTATGTAATACGTGTACCTCAAGGCTGATAATAAAAGCGAACGCATTGAAAAAAATACATTGTCGAGGAAAATTTCAATACTGGCGGCATATTGGTAAAGTTTCCAACGCATTCTTTGGCTCGAATAAAACAGCTGCGCGTTCGGTTAGCGTAAGGCTGGGAAGTGTCGATATAAGTTTATCGATACACAACACTATTTAACATCACTTACAAGCCTAAAGACTTTCTATCTAAAAAGTTATAAAATAATAATAATAAATTCGTTTATTCCAGGCTTGGAATACCGATAGTTAAATAAAATAAAATTACCTAAAACCAAGGACTTCACGTTTATAAGTACATCACCAAATTGAACTGTTTAGAATCAGAAAGTTTGTTGTATTAGCAATCGAAAGAATTTCTATTACTTCGTCAGAAATTGGTGGACCTATCTTCGTTCACGAATTGATTCACGGGTTCAATTCCTACCCAAGCCAAATGTTTGTGTGATGAGCACGTGTTTTGTGTCTGCGTATATTTTATCTGTATATGTATGTATTAAGAAATATACTATAAGTGTGTTTATCAGTTATCTAGTACTCATAGCACAAGCTCTGCTTAGTTTGGGGCTCGATGGCGTTGTGTGATAGTTGTAAAAAAATATATTATTTATCTATCGATACATTTTCACCTCACAACAGCACATCCCTATATTTTTATAATGTCACCCAGTGTATTACGTAGAGTGTCAAAGCAAACGCCACCGCGACACAGTGTTACCGAGTTTTTGTTTGACTTCGCAATTTTTATGTTTGTGGGGGTCGGAAGTTTTGCCATAAACATCACCCTGTAGGGGTCGAACACCAACAAAAAGTTATATGTGGACACGGCCCAGCCTAATTATCTGGTGTCGCGTGGGTGACATGGACAGAGTTTGGGGTTTATTATAGAGTTGATGGACAAAACAATACGGCAAAGTCTGACCACCCTATTACTTGTGTCTACTTATTGTCAGAAGTTTTTTGGTGAGATTTCTCGAGTGAATTTCAGTGGCTGTTTTAACACTCTCAGCACCGTGTATATATAAGCATATTTTAGAGAAGCAGGCCATGTAGGCGGCGCGCGGGTCACATATATTTTTATGCAGCTGACCACACTACAATTGAACTAAATGTTATAGCAAGCTATGTGGGCCGCTGGCGGGATACGCTGTGAGGCGGCCGGCTTTTTAATATGAATCTGTGGGACCACGACGTGTACCGCCAGCTGCCCAGCAGGCGCATGGCCTGTTGGGCGCTGCTGGTGCTGATCCGCTGTAATCCCACAAATCCATATTAGAAAGCCGCTCACCTACATAACCTGCGGAGATAAGTTATAAAAAATCATATTAGCTTGCAATAAAATAATTTCTGTAGGCGACCGGCAGACCACATGGCGCTGAGAGTGTTAATTGTTCACCAATTGATTCTTAACGGATTTTGTGATAAAAATTGGTGTAATTTTGTATCTCAAGTATCTGTAACACAGCTGAAAAATAATTATGTGGAAAATTTAAAATCATTGAAACAGGCACAATCTCGGTAAAATGAAGCTAGAATTGTACGTGTGTGCTTCAAGCCAGCAGCTTCGCCCGTGTGAAAGAAGAAAATTTATTTATTTATTTAAACTTCATGTACAGTAGTGGTACATAGGCGGACTTAATGCAACAAGGCATTCTCAACAAAAAAAAAAAAATATATACATAAAAAAATATATTTAGCCTTTATCACTCAGTGTGATAAAGTGCAATTTAACTGCTGAAAGATTTTTCCTAGATTGGCCCATTTGATTTTGAGTTTATTCAATACAAACAAAAATAGCAATATACAAAAACACAAATTTAAAATTTAACTTTTCTATTTATTATTATTCTTTATAAACACATATAAATTACATTTTTAAATATGTTTTTTAAACAAAATCATACAAAAAAAAAAATAGCAATATACAAAAATATAAATTTAAAATGTAACTTTTCTATTTATTATATTACTAGCTCCCGCCCGCGGCTTCACTCGCGTGATTGTAAGTTTCTCCATACAAACTTTGGACCCCCGCTTCATCCCCGTAGGGAGTGAATTTTGGAAAATCCTTTCTTAGTGCTCACCTATGTCATAAAAAGAAACCTTGTGCAAATTTTCACGCTCCTAGTTCCAGTAGTTTCGGCTGTGCGTTGATATGTCAGTCAGTCAGTTTCCCCTTTTATATATATAGATTATAGATTAACTACCACAGCTAACTTTGCCGAGAAGGCTGTCACAATATATTTAACTCGCCTGTTGGTCTAGTGGTTAGTGGCCCTGACTGCTATGTCGGAGCTAGTAGATTCCATTTCCACCCAGGACAAATGTTTGTGTGATGAGCACGATCATTTGTTCTGTGTCTGGGTGTAATTTATCTATAATATGTATGTATTTAGAAATATATAAGTATATTTATCAGTTGTCTAGTACTCATAACACAAGCTCTGCTTAGCTTGGGACTAGACGGCGTTATGTGATAGTTGTGGAATATAATTATTATATTTGCTGCCAAATACTAAAATTCGCCTTCTAATGAATTCAAAATAACTGTAACAACTAAATACTTTCTAAACGAAAAAAAAACATTTGTCAGTCCTCGAAGTCGTCTCTCAATAACAGTAGTTAACTTTCTGTAATTTATTTTTGTTCCATCGGGAAAAAATACAATGAAGATATTACCATTACATTTTCTAACAAAGTTCAGGGTTATTGTTCCTTAAAATTTTTCCACAATAGAAATTCCTTTATACTTAACATTGTTAGCTAAAGTTCAATTAATCATTTTGTCAGTAACGGGAGTACTAAACACTAACACTTTTACTAAAATTGTATAGTCAGCGTTATTGTGCCATTGACGCATTTTGTTTGGAAATTGTTACAGAGTTACTTACAATCTTGTTATTTACATCATTACATTGCTTTTCCCTCATTATTTTTTTCCTATTACTTTTACAAACAGAGTCTACATTATTTTTTTTCCAACTCTTCTTTCGCAGATATGCTGGAAAAGATTTCTATAGAAATAAGGATCACCTTTGTACCTATTTTTCTGTTTTCTTCTTTTTGTCTTTTAAATTTATTGTTTGTATATAAATTGTTAAATAAATAAATTATTTTGGGTTTTTTTTTTAGAAGTGGTAAATCATCTGGTGACTTCTCCTTTTCTAGGGCGAAAGCTTCTAGTCTAACCTGACCTTCAGCTGAATACCACTATTTTACAAGAAGTGACTGCCGATCTGACTTCAACTAGGTAATACGATACTGGCTATCAAGCGTTCGGGTTTCTGCTAATTCTTGTGCCAGGTCTTCTGCTATGTCTTCTGCCAAGTCATCTGTTAAGTCTTCTGCCAAGTCTTCTGCCAAGTCTTCTGCCAAGTCGTCTGCCAAATCTACTGCCAAGTCTTCTACCAAGTCTTCTGCCAAGTCCTCTGCCAAGTCTTCTGCCAAGTCCTCTGCCAAGTCTTCTGCCAAGTCTTCTGCAAAGTATTCTGCCAAGTCTTCTGCCAAATCATCCTCCGCTCTAGGGCTGAAGCTTCTAGTCAAACCTGACTCTCAGCTAAATACCAGTATCTTACAAGAAGTGACTGTCTATCTAACTTCAACAACACAATTGCTAAGTAAAACGATACTGGTAATCAGACGTTTAGACTTCCGCTATGTCTTCTGATGTGTCTTCTGCTAAGTCTTCTGCTTCTGCTGACTTTAACCTAGTTTAAGTCCGTTAAAGTCAGTTCCTTCAGAAACTAACTAAACTAAGTTATTTAACTGAGTTAACTACTCACGTACTCACTTTTACTGGCTTAAACAGGGATGTAGAGTGAAACTGAAGTTGCTCTTTGAAAGAAAGAGAAGAAGAAGGAGAAAGAAAAAATAAAAACATTTATTTTGGACTCACATAGGACAAAATATTGAAATAAAAAGTAACGAATCTATCAATACTTAACATAAAAATTTAATAATAAAAACAACGTTTACGTTTCTATTCGTGATATTGCGTTTATATTCAGTAAGAGAATACTAATAACAGTATAATATTTTTAAAAGGAAACCATCAGACGGCACATTCGATAGTAAATACGTCAGATCATCTTTAAAATTAAAAATGACTGCTTAAATGTGTGGGAACTTAGCAAAGGTGAGACGGTACTTCACGCTGGAACAGCTGCTGAACCTTTACCAAATGCAAGTGCGATCTTGTGTGCAGTAATGCTCTTATCTTTGGGATAGGTCTGCCAAATACCAGCTTGATGCACTAGAGTCGATTGAGGAGCGAGCTAAGAAGATCATCGGAAATGATGAACTTGTCGAGTCAAAACCTCAAAGTCTTGAGCTTCGACGCCGAGTCGCTAGCCTGTCGATTTTCTCTCGTTTGCATTTCGGGGAGTGTGAATTGGAATTGCACAATTTAATTCCGCCAAGTCTGTTACATCGGTACATGGTTAAAATCCCATCCATACGTACGTTTTGGGAACACATTTATAATGCGTACGGGTTTTTTTCTACTTATATCGCATGTATTATTACTTTGTACGCCCAAAATCACTCAATATATTAAACAAGAACTTGTGATGTACCTACCTATGTTTTACAATGAATAAATGAATCTGAATCTGTATCTGAGCTTAGGAGTGGAATTCCCTGCTGGAGCCTGTTTCCTATAATCTAGTGGTCTTTAAGTCAAGAGTGAATAGGTTACTTCTAGACAAGCGTGCTCCGCCGTTGGCCGCATCATCGCTTCCCATCAGGTGAGATAGTAGTTAAAAGCATAATAAAAAAAAGAGCTCGAGAACTTATTCTGCTAATGGACACATCAAATAGGGTGACATTTAATTTGCCAAATGAATGGATGTGTCCACTAAACTAACATTGTTTCGATAGCCAAAAACTACTCCCATTTCTGTAGTTATGTACTAGGTAGGTACGTAAATAGTTGCTTGGTTCTCTTGGGATAATAAACAGATCCAGATGTATTGAACATGGGCTCGCCATAATCATGGCGACAACGCCCCTTTTTGAGGAGTAGCTGGAGAGGCATCACGGTTTCCTTATCTTCCGTATGACGCAGGTCCTCACAGGACATAGTAAGTTCGGGAACTCCCTGCACCTGATTCAGGTGAAAGAAACGCAAGGGTGTCATCATTGTGCGGACTGCCTGGAGGACACGGTGGAGCGTACGTTGGAGGCGTGCCCCGCTTGGACGAAGACCGGCCTTGTCCTCGTAGAGGCGATCGGTGGCAGTCACCTCTCATGACGGGCGCTGGTACAGACCATGGTCCATGAGCGACGGTCGCCTTCTACAAAGCAGTAATGCGACAGCCTCACGCGTGAGGGAACGGACATCCTCACGCCACAGTTGCTGCGACTCCGACCCCGACCTCCAGAGAGATGTCAGCAAAACCTAGCAGTGTCGAAGCCTACTAAGACCAAGGATCGACTTCTGAAAGGGGGACCCGCGATCTTGGGACGCAAAAGGCAACTGAAGGAACATAGATGTGGTTTTAGTCAGTAAAAGTCTGACACGCCCTCACGTTCCGCCCTAAAGCGAGAGAAGTCATTGGATGATTAGCCACCGTAAAAAAAGGTTTTTTGAACGTTGAATAAAGTAACAATTTTGAAGCATTTCCAACTGATTACTTGAGCTGATTCTAAACTGATTTTCGGCTAGGAAATTATCCTATCCTACTAATATATTAAACCAGCTTCTACGAGCGGCTTCACCCATGTCAAAGTTTTTTTTTTTTTTTTTTTTTTTAAGGTGGGAAAATCATCTAATGACAAGTCTCGCTCTTGGGCGGAGCGAGAGATAGTGTCAGACTTTTACTGACTAAAAACCCACTCCTGTTCCTTCGTTGCCTTCGTCCCAGGGCCCCGGGTTTCGTTTTCACACTACCCATGGCCCCAGTAGGCTTCGACCCTGCTGGGCCCCTACGATTTGCTGACGTCACCCTGAGGCGCGCGTGGAACAATACGCGCCGTCGACGACTTGGGCTCGGTCCGGACAGTTACCGGACGGTCGGACGGCGAGCCACCCATTGCTCGCCGTCCGCAAGCCTGCGCCTACGGTGGCCGGAAATCGGGATCGGAATCCCGGCGGCGGTTGGGGCGTAAGGACCGTTGCCGTTGCCTCACGCGATCGGCCGCCTCCTTTGCTAGCATTACTGCTTCGCAGAAGGAGGCGACCGCCTGCCACTCCTCCTCGCTCCGGACCATGGCCTGTACCAAGGCCCGGCGCGAGAGATCGCCGCCGCCGATCGCCCCCACGAGGACACGGCGTTGCTCTTCCCAAGCGGGACACACCTCCACCGTGTGCTCCACCGTGTCCTCCGGGCGGTCCACACAGTGGCGACACCCGGGCGTCGCTTCCGCACGAATTCGGTGCAGGAACTTCCCGAACTTCCCGTGTTCGGTGAGAACCTGCGTCATGCGGAAGGTGAGGACGCCGTGAGGTCTTTCCAACCACGCCTCAAAGAGGGGACTTATCGCCATAATTGTGGCGTGCCCAGCACTGGGTCGCGACAGTCGCTGTCGCCATTTTTCCATGAGAACCCGCCGGAACTCCGTCCGCCATGCTGCGACTTGTCGCGGCAGCGGAGTTTCGCCCCGGCGTTGCATCTCCATGCGGAGATCGTGCATGAGAGCAAGGACTGTTGCTTCCAGATCCCATGGTGGCTGGCAGGCAAGGAGGGTCGCCGCTTCGCGGGAAATCGTCCGGTATCCTCGCACCATCCGTATGGCCATGACCCTCTGGCATGCGTTCAGCCGGGCCGCCGGCTGCTTCCGCAGCGCCGGCGCCCATACCGGTGCGCCATAAAGGGCCATGGACCGAACGATTCCCGCGTAGAGCCTTCGGCAGGAGGCGTCTGGACCCCCCAGGTTGGGCAAGAGCCGCCCGAGGGCAGCCCCAGTCCGATTTAGTTTGGGAGCCAGACGTCGGAAGTGCTCCTCGAAATCCCATCGGCTGTCGAGAACGAGTCCCAGGTACTTCATCGTCGACCCGACGCCGATGTGGACTCCTCCTACCGTTAGTTGGGAACCCGGTGGTGGCGCGTTCCGAGGTCCGTGAAAGCACATGGCCTCGGACTTGTGCAATGCCACCTCGAGTCCCAACTCCTGGATCCTGCCCACGACTGTCGCAACCCCGCGTGTCGCTAGTTCGACCGCCGCCTGGTACGACTCTCCCCGCGCCAGGACCAGCGTGTCATCTGCGTAGCAGACCACGCTGATCCCGTCAGGGAGGTCGCCGCGCAGCACGTAGTCGTATCCGATGTTCCACAAGGGCGGCCCTAGTACCGATCCCTGCGGAACACCGCATGACATCTCTCGACGTTCCCACTCTCCCTGGTGACCGGGGTAGATAATGTACCTGTTCGACAGGTACGCCTCGACCACACGACAGAGGTAGTCGGGCGTCCGGTGATACCGGAGTGCCCTCCTAATGCTACTCCAAGGCAGGGAGTTGAAGGCGTTGGCGATGTCCAGAGACACCGCCACGACACACCTGCCCTGGGCCACTGCATCCCCTGTCGTGAGAGCTCGCACGCGCATGATGGCGTCCACCGTGGACCGCCTCCTGCGAAAGCCGAATTGGCCGTCCGCCAGGTCCGGCCCCACCCGTGTTAGGTGCGCGACGAGGCGGTCTGCAATTACTCTTTCAAAGAGCTTGCCCACCTCGTCAAGCAGCACAATGGGCCGGTACGCGGACGGAGAGTCCGCAGGGCGCCCCGGCTTCGCGATGAGGACCAGTTTCCCCGTCTTCCAGCGAAGTGGGAACTGGCCCCTCTCCATGCATGCGCTGAAGAGCCCTCTTAGTCGAGGCCCGAGAGCCTCCATGGCCAGGACCCAGGCCTTCCCAGGCAAGCCGTCGGGTCCTGGGGCGGTATTTTTAGCACTCAGCCTTCGTACCGCCACTCTCATCTCTACCTCGGTCACCTCTGGAGCATTGTCGTCGTCGTCGCCATCGTGGTCCGCGTCGGACACCGCTGGTGGCGGAGCCATGAGCGGGGGAGAGTGTTCCCCTCGCTCAGGAAACAGAGTGCTCACCACACCCTCCACAAGCTGGGGCCGGAGACTCTGCGTCAGCGGGGGAGCCCAGGGGCGGAGTTTATCCCGCACCACCTTGTAGGGGCGTCCCCATGGGTCCCCATTCAGAGTCCCCAGCCACACGTTGCGGGCCTCGAGCTTGGCCCGTCTTATCTCCGCTCGGAGGGTGCGCTTTGCTTCTCTGTATCCCTCGTACAGCTCCGCCTCTCTGGCCTCCGCATCCGGTGGACGGATGCGGCGCCTGCGGTATCTGGCATACCGGCGTCGTGCGGCATTGCACGCGTTGCGCAGTGCCGCAATCTCCGGCGACCACCAGTATACCTGGCGCTGAGCACGTCCTGGACGGACTCGGGGCATTGCCGCGTCGCAGATTTGCGACATGGCCTCCCGGAACCACTCTGCCTCGACGTCGATATCGACAGGCCTGTCCGGTGCTTGCACCCAGGCCTGTACCATCGCGGCTTCCAGGAGGAGCTCCCGGTCCATCTGCCTCAGCGCCCATCGCGGACCACAAGGGTTCTGTCGGACCGGCGCGGTCGAGGTTTGGGCGGAGACGTCAAACCGAATGTACCGGTGATCTGAGTACGTCTCCACCCCCTCCATGACGCGCCAGTCGACGACACGCGGCGACAGAGCGGGGCTGGCGAACGAGATGTCCACCACAGAGTCACCCCGCATCCGCACACACGTGGGGACAGAACCCCGGTTTAGGACGACCAGGCCTGTCTCTAGAGCCCAGTCCTCCACCATCCGACCCCGCTGGTTCGTGAACCGAGAACCCCAAGCCAAGTTCTTGGCATTGAAGTCCCCGCATACAACCACGGGGAGGGAACCAAACCCAGCGACGACGGCTTTCAGCTCCATTAGGGAGATGTGGAGATCGCCGAGAGATCTGTTCGGGGACAGGTATACGCCTACCACTGCAATGTCCCCGAACCGTGCTGCCACGCAACCCCGTCCCCTCGTGACAGCCTCGAGGGTCGGGGTACCGGCGGCGGCCGACGAAATTAGAGTCACCGAGCCGTTCAAGTCCTGAACCCAGTCTCCTCTGGGCAGGACATAGTACGGCTCGGAGACAACGGCGATGTTGATCGACCACTGCGCCATGCTCTGGAGCAACAGATCCTGAGCGGGGGCGCAGTGGTTGATATTCGCCTGGAGGAGACGTAATGGACCCGTATTAACAGTCCATTACAGTCTCCTCCCGAGCCCCACGTGAGGGCCCTGCCGCTTTGGTTGCGGCGGCGACAGCAGCGGCAGCCAGAGAGGAGGCTGCGGCGGAGAGGACGTCGGGGTGGGCTTGCCTCGGGACTTTGCCCTTGGCCTTGGCGGGGGGGTCGCAGGACCTGCTCCCAGCCCGGTGATCGGCCGGCTTGCCTGCCGCCGCACACGCGTAGCAGTGCGGCGTAGCACGGCATTCTGCAGCCTTGTGACCGGGCTGACCGCACTGGAAGCAGCGGTCACTGCGGTCCGCCTCCGCGGTGCAATAGGCACCCACATGGTGCCCCACGTGGCAGCGGTAGCACCGCAGAGGTCTGGGCTCCAGCAGTTTTACCTGCGCGGAGACCCAGCCCACCAAGAGCCTTCGGCCTTCGCCAGTGATGGCCTTGGCCGCCGACACAGGGCAGCTCACCGTTACGGCTCGCATTCCCGTGCTGTCAGCGCGGATAGTGCCCGCCCGCACCTGATCGGCGTTGCACCCTCCCACCCTGACGATGGCGGCCACCACCTCGTCCACCCTGACGGAGTCGTCCAGGCCCATGATGCGCATGTCCATGCACTTGGTGGGCCTGGACACTCGGACCTCCTCGACGTCCAGGCACGCCCTGATCCTTGCGGCCAGGGCGTCTGCGGCAGGGCCACTGTCCGCACCAGGGACCTCTAATATTCGGGCCCCGGTTGCGGTGCGCCTCATTCGGAAGCCCCCAGAGGCTCCAAACTCGCTGAGGTGGCCCACCACCGCCTGTTTCGCCTTTTCCATGACGGTGTTGTACGTCACGCCCTTCTTTTCCGCATCTGGCTGTAGTGTAATAACTACAGCCTCGGAATTCGGGGCGCGAAGTCTAGCCGCCATGGTCCGCTTCTTGCGCTGCTGTCGCCGCGCGCGCTTTTTGGCCGCCCTAGCCGCCTTGCCCGCCTTCCTGGTAGCGCCGACAACCGTCCACTCAGCGCCAGCCGAGGGTTCTTCGGGAAGGGGAGGCGGCAGGCGCGGCCTAGTCACCGCTGCGGTAGGAGGTCTTGCCGGTTTAGTGGCGGGCGCCGCCCCGCCCATCTGCCGCTGTTGTTGCTTGGCCGTCGGGGCTGACCTCACAGGCTCCGACGCCACGGCCCCGCGCCCAGCTTGCCCCGACGGGCCCGCCTTGGGCGCAGCTGTCGCGGCCGCGGCAGTGGCATAAGACGCCGCCTTTCGCTGGCCGGAGGCTGCTAATGGGGGGCGCAGCACGATGCCCTCCAGCAGAGACAACTGCTGCTGGATCCGCAGCTGAAACTGCTGCTGCTGCTGTTGCAGCTGCTGCTGAAGGTTAGCCAGCTCCCGCTGCACCAGCGTCAGCAGCTGGCTCTCCGGCTCCGGCTGGGACTGATTTTGCCCCTGCCCTTGCTTTCGCCCCCCCTCAGTCGGCTCCCGACAGCCGCTGACTTCCTGGGCTCCCACGAGCTCGGCCCGAAGCTCGGCCACCCATGTCAAAGTTGGAAATTTAGCTAAGAAGACGTATTCCCGGATTATTCCGGGAATACGTCCCCTTAGGCTGAATAAAAAGTAACCTATGTCCTCCTCCAAGGACTAATCTACATCAAAATCAATTGAGATGTTTAAGTGTGAAATCATAAAAAAGAGACAGACGAAGTAACTTTCTTATTTATAATATAATATTAGTATGGATAAGAAAGTCTTTTAATCGTGTAATTAGGCTACAATTGCTGAACGAGACAAAAATGGAAGAACATGAACTAGATTAAGAAAGAAAGAAAGAAGAAAGAAAATTAATTTATTTGCCGCAACACAAGATTAGGAAATAGGATACTTTTATATCTGTAGTAGATCGGTTTTTTGTGGGTTTTTTTTTCTGCATTCAGGCAGGCAATATCGTTGAAAAATACCTTTAAATTATACAACCAAATTTTTCATTACTATACGCAAAAAAAATATGCCAGCAAAATTTTGTTAGCGACTACCACGATCTTTTTTGGCTGGAAAAACATGCATATTAAAACGGTTGGCTTGCTTTCAATAATAATATAACTTACGGCCATTTAATCTCTGTGACTTAATTGATATGTTTTCGATCATAAACTGAATTTCCCTTTATGAATAATCATGAATACGTCCGAACCTCCATCATAGCAGCAAGGTAGAGCAGGCATTTATGTTTTGCTTGAGTATCCCAAAATAGAGCGAAATTGTAGCAGAAAGTGACGAAATTTGATGCTCAAAAGGAAAAAACGGACCCCTTTTGATTACTTTGTTATCCGTCCGTCTGTCTATCTGTAAAGACCTTTTATCTCGGGAACGCGTGGAGGTATCGATTTGAAATTAAAACCATATACTCAGGTCTGCGGTCCCTTGAAACTCTGAAAAAAAATTCAATAAAATTTTTAAGTTAATGAAAAAAAGATACGGCCGTTTATGTCGCAAAAAAACGATATTTAGAAACTCTAAAGGAAAACAAAATTCATAGGGTACTTTTCGTATTAAATTCAATTCAGATCTTATATATATATCTCTTTCTATAATAAATAACACCAGAAAAATTAAAAAAAACAAATATTATAAATAATAAAGATATTCAATCCAATAAAATAGATATAATAATTGTCATAGAATTAAAAGAAATAATCCCTCACTCTATTAAAATAATCATATTATTTATAATAAAATAAATTATAAAAAAAAATCTTATTAAAAATTCTGAAATTTGGCATGAAGCAAGCTCTCATAGTGCATAGGAAAAAATCTAAAAATTGAAAATTTGTTGTAACTTTACAAAAAAAAACTTTTTTGTGATTCGGAAAAATCTTAGTGACTCAATTCGGGAATTAAACTGTTTTCAAAAGTAAGTTTGTACGGAACCCTCAGTGCGCGAGTCCAGTCACATAACTGGTTTTTTTCATTATTATTATTGATTGATTTATGTTTCATCACTAATCTCACTTGATAGTAAGCGATGATTGTGGTCGACGATGGACCACATAATTATTCAACACAAATATACAAAGGCGAATTTAATCCCTTAGGCATTCTCCACCAGTCAAAACAATAACAAGAAATATTTTTCTATACAGTGGAATAAGGTGGGAGTCTACTCCACTTGGGCGGAGCACCGCCGTGTCCTTGTAAAGATGATCGGCGGGGGCGACGTCTCACCTCCGGCCCTGGTTCAGGCCATAGTCTGGAGCAAGAGGGAACGGGAAACGAACACCTCTTTTCTGCGAAACAGTAATGCGGGCGAAGAAAATGGCCACAACTGTGAAGGAGCGGACATCCTCACGCCCTAGCCGCCACAGACGCCCTGGGCATCAGCGAAACTGATGTGGCCTAGCACGATCGATGCCTGCTAGGAGTAACGATGATTTGAATGAGTTACTATGGCCCTAGAACGCGAAGGGCAAATAAAGAAACAGGTGGGTTTTAGTCAGTAAAAGTCTGACGCAACCAGCGGGAGAAGTTATTGCACGATTTCACACATCAAAAACTGGACAATCCTGATCTGCAGCTGACATTGAAAGATCCAATTCTGCGAATCTACCCTTTCAATCACCTGTGTTTCCAACTTTTTTTCAGTTGAACGAATTGACAGTCAATTAACTTTCAGTGGGCCACTCAGTTCCGGTTGATGGGCGAAATTCAGTCGTTTTTCACCCACTTATATCTGTACACTTCAAAAATGATTTTCAGGAGTATTTTTACACTGTTTTTTGCAACGATGTCACTTTGAAATGGATCGTTTGTTTTCATGATATTTCAATTACGGGTAATGGAGATTTCAAAGGTGTATTAGAGTGTATATTGAATTTTAGTCTTTTACTTCATGGGGCTTTTTGTGATTCCGTAAAAAGATGTTATAGTATTGGGTAATTTAGTTTTTATTTATTATTTATTTATTTATTTATTTAAACTTCATGTACAGTAGTGGTACATAGGCGGACTTAATCGCGGATCGCGGGCGGATTTTTGTATCTGCTCTTGAGAAAATTACTGTCCTTGCCAAATGAGGTAAATGAGTGTCGCGATGGCTCAGTGGTTAAGGCACCCGCCTCTCATGCATGAGGTTGCGGGTTCGAAATTGGGTAAGTAGTAATGTGATGATTGCTTTTGCAATATTTTTTATATTATATCAGACTTTTATTCAACCTCCTTAACTTCATTAGTAATAGGTTTATATTATTCTTATGCAACCTCTTTTTATAGTGTGAATATAAGAACACTGTAGACTTCACGGATTCATGAGATTACTCACTATTTTGACCCACTTTTTATTGTATTTTTGGGTACAATAATGACTGGTCTACACTGTCCCCATATACCAATAATCTCTTTAAAACGGTGAAGGAAAACATCGTGAGGAAACCGCGGCATGTCCTAGAACCAAAAAATTCGAAGACATGTGACATTCACCAACCTGCACTGGGCCCGCGTGGTGGATTACAGCCCATTCCCTCTGTTAGAGAGGAGGCCTGAGTCCCAGCAGTGGGAACATTAAAAGGCTGATTGTGCCCATATACCTATTGTAATATATTGCAATATGGTAATATTGTCAAAACAATCATTTTTTAAACGAGTAACCATGGAGTTTCTTGCCGGTTCTTCTCCGCAGGAAACGACCCTTTGGAACCGTACCGAACCATAAGTGCCCATGTAGGCCTATATGAAATATATATATATATATATATATATATATATATATATATATATATATATTAATTTTGATATGTGCGACGTAAACTTTGAAATGAAAATCAAACAACATAAGCCGCCTTTAAAAGACCTTCTCAAAATAACCTCATCATTATAAATCCAGACATAATATCCAAGAGCTTTATGAAAATGGAAATTATGTATGCAATAAAATTTTCAGCAATTTATTCAGTGTTCCAGCGAAGTGGCCATTTTGTGGACATAATCACTTTGTTTTCGTGAGAACGAATATGATGCAATTTTCATGAAATCATAACGGTATATTAAAACCGGATGAAATGGGAAAAATAATTAGATTCGGGTTTCAGATCGTAAGTAATTTCAATTTTACATTTATGGGTTAATGTTTGTTAATGTAGATATAATTATAAATCATAAGGGTTTAATAATTTACTATTTACTTGTATTTTATTATTTTTGTATATTGTATTATTTGATATAAAGGTCTTGATAGACGGACGGACAACATAGTGATCCTATAAGGGTTCCGTTTTTTCCTTATGAGGTACGGAAGCCTAAAAAGAAACCAATGATTAATTTATCGTAGGCTTTAAAAAGCAAATTCATACTAACTTTTATGTTTCCTTGGGACAATTTATTACTTACACGCAAGTAAAGCCGCTTTCAGCAGCTAGTAAATTCTAGAAATCCTCGAACATAATGTGAATTCAATAACCATGCAGATGTCATCATCATTATCATTTCAGCCGAAAACGTCCATTGTTGGACATAGGCCTCCCCCAAGCGTCTCCACAACAACCGATCCTGTGCGTCTCGCATCCACCGCATTCCCGCGACTCTCACCAGGTCGTCAGTCCACCTTAAGCACCTTTGCAGATGTCAATTAAAACGTTTTTCCTTTCGTCATTTCGCGTAAATAAACTGATTTTCTTTCTTTCTTTGCAAACTTCTTTGTAACTGTGGAAGTAGGTACTTACCGATCTGCATATCAAAAATTCTTCACTGTTAGAACACAGATGGATTTTAGTCAGTAAAATTTGACACTCTCTCTCACCCCACTTTGAACTGGAGAAGTTTTTTGTCGACTTCCCATATAACATAAAAAAAACTAAAAACAGATTCGAAGTGAGATAAAACCCTTCATCTCGATTACGCCATGTGACGGCCATATTGAATGTTTATATAACAATATGACGTACACCGCAGTTCGTAAATAACACACCCCATAGGTGGAAGATTTTCCAGGTACTTACACCATATTTATAAAGGATAAAATTATCTCCACACGTGTGGAGGCAGGACTTTAAAATAGCACGCGTATTTAATAGAAGTCCCGTGTATAATATGACGTTATTTTATTATCTATATATAAAAAAGGAGAAACTGACTGACTGACATATCAACGCACAGCCAAAACTACTGGTCCTAGGAGTGTGTAATTTTGCACAAGGCTTCCTTTTATGACGTAAACGAGCACTAATAAAGGATTTTCGAAAATGCACACCCTAAGGGGATGAAAGGGGGTCCAAAGTTTGTATAGAGAAACCTTCTTATCCGCGGGCGAAGCCGCTGGCAGAAGCTAGTCTTTACGTATATTTTGTGACGTTTCCGTGTAACATACTCATAAAGTGACGTCACTATGTGAGTGGGTATTTTAGTAGTCACACAAGAGAAAGTTTGCAGTGAAAATTAATATTATCACAATAAGCATAATCAGCCTTTTAATGTTCCCACTGTTGGCACACAGGCCTCCTCTCTCTAGGAGAGGGAATGGGCCGTAATGCACCACGTGGGCCCAGTGCGGATTGGTGAATACTAATAATAATATGCCATACTAAAGGTATGTGCCCGACCCAGTTCTCGATAATGGCGATATCACGCTGTACTGGGATCGGTCCATCATCACTGACAGCACTATTATAGCCAATAAGCCTGATATAGTGGTGGCGGACCGAAGAGAGAGGCGTACAATGATTGTTGACATATCCGTTCCGCATGACGAGAACCTCGTGAAAGCCGAGAAAGACAAACAAATCAAGTATATTGATTTGGCTCGGGAGGTTGTCGACATGTGGGATGTAGACTCGGCGATCATTGTACCGATAGTCGTGTCAGCCAATGGCTTAATAGCCAAGAGCCTCGACCAAAACCTTAGGAGGCTCGCGTTAGGCGACTGGATCAAGGGCTTGATCCAGAAAGCGATACTCCTGGACACAGCTCGTATTGTTAGGAGGTTCCTTTCTCTGGGGCCCTGACCGCCGGTAGTTTGGACCCTATTCCCGATACTTTAAAAAAAAAAAACATTTAAAAATATAAAAAATAGTACCCCACCGCTATTTTTTATATTTTCAAATGTTTTTTTTTGTATGATTTTGTATAAAAAAATATTTAAAAATGTAATTTATATGTGTTTACAAGGAATAAAGAGAATAATAATATTCCACAACCATCACACAACGCCGTCTAGTCTCAAGCTAAGTAGAGCTTGTTTTATGAGTACTAGACAACTGATAAACATACTTATATATTTCTAACTGGGTTTGAACCCGCGACCTACAAGTCGTAAGTCGGGGCCGTTACCAATCGGCCACCACTGCTTTCGCTGCTCTCACCACTGCTATTGTCATAAAAAACATTACAAAAGTAAAGTTGTATAAAATGTGTAGTTTTTTAGAGATTTGAAAACCAGTATGGTTCTTGATCCATTTTTTTTTGGATGGGAAATCATTTAATAACTTCTCGTGGTTTTGGAGTGGGAAGGAGTTTTACATTTCAGCGAGAACTACACTAGACCGATGCAGACGTGAACCACGCCGGATTTGTACGTAGCGGCGCGTTGCGTGGCGTGGATCTAATGTAGCTCTGCAAGTCTAGTTGACGTATAAAATGTATGAAGACCTATGCGCCCAGATCGACGTACGGGGCCCACGTGTGCGCAATGTAGTTCCACCATCACCTGGTAATTAACCAGACCGAGCCCAGTCGTCAACAGCGTGAAGTGATCCACGCACTCGTAAAAGAGATGTCAGCAAACCGTAGGGGCTCAGCAGGGTCGATGCCTGCTAGCTAGGACCGCGGGGAATTTCTGAAAAGGCACCCACACACGGGTGCGGTTTTCTTTTTCTCTTTATGTGACCCAGGTGTGGTTTTAGTCAGTAAAGAAAGAAAAAAGAAGGAAAGAAAGAAAGAAAACATTTATTTGGGACTCGCACAGGACAAACAACGATAAAATAAAAAGTAACTACTTAGTCTATAAATACTTAACTTAAAAATAATAACAGAAAGTTTAACACGCCCACTCGCTCCACCCAGAGCGGGAGAAGTCTTTGGAAAAACATCACATTTAAAAAAAAACTTCTCTCTAGATTGGAAGCAGTCTTTGGATGAATTCCCAACTCTAAAAATAAAAACACAGAAACCCAGTCGGTAACTGCAACATAACCCCAGATAGGCTTGTTTGTATGTAACGGAACACTAAATCCGGGGCCTGAAATTATTGGCAACCAACCAAAAAACTTACGTTTGGTATTGTGACACCTTGTGATTGAATTGTATTCCCCTTTACCTTTATTATGTTCTTGTATTCCATGATTTTTTCAGTGTTTTTAGGGTTCCGTAACCAAATGGCAAAAAACGGAACCCTTATGGATTCGTCATGTCCGTCTGTCTGTCCATCCGTATGTCACAGCCACTTTTTTCCGAAACTATAAGAACTATACTGTTGAAACTTGGTAAGTAGGTGTATTCTGTGAACCGTGTTAAGAATTTCACACAAAAAAGAAAAAAACACAATGAATTCAACAAAATAAAATTTAAGAAAACATACTCTTGGCGACGCAAAAACAATAATTAATATGTCTTTCAGCTCCAAAAAAATCACATTTTAATCAAAAATCATTTCACTACTGAAAACAACCTACAATTTTTTTTTTTATTCCATCAATTTTCAAACCTATTCTAAAAATGCAAAAAAACTTAAAAGTATATCTTTTTTATTTTTTGCATGTTATATTATTTCATTGTTAACTATGTATTTTGTGTGCACCAATTTTCCAACACACAGTGTCTACATCTCTATTTTCTCCAACTCTCCTTTCGCAGGTATGTTGTTAGAGATTTCTTTAGAATAAGCATCAACTTTGTACTATTCTTCTGTTTCCTTCTTCTTTTATTATTTTGTGGACATAAATTATCTAGCCAGTCCACTAACTAATAAGAAAAATAACTCATGCCATCTCCTTCGATATCACAATAACTCCATCTCTCTTTCTTGTTTTCACATCATGATAAGACTCATGGCATGGCTATGCCACAGCCCTAATGTAGGAGAGAAATTTCCTAGGCATAAATTCTTATTGGGATATTAACGCCAATAAGTCTTTTTAATCTCTCCGATCCCTAAAGTATCGATGTAATGTTTAAATATTGGAATTCAGCTGCCACCCTTGGTCGATTGGGAGCCAACCCTGACATAATTCATGGGATTCGAGATGCAAGGAACTTCGAAAAAGGTTACGATGACAAAAAAAAAATCATAACAAGATTTTGAAAAAAAAAAAACAATAATTAAATGGATAAGATGTTTTTTGAGGCCAAAATTAATATTAAGTGTTATAGTCATAATTGCAGAATTTTTTAGTTTTAAGAATACTGGGCTGCAGAATTGTTCGAGATAGTTACCATGTCCTAGTACGGAAAAAGCAAATGAAGGATTATAGGTGAATATCTGATACACCCTCTCGCTCCACTTTAGAGCGCGAGAAAGACACATGGGCTGAATATCGTTCAGGTCGCTAGACCATTTAGATATTAAGCTAGCTTATTAACTGAATAACAAATTAAGCTAATTGACTACGACAGAGACAGTATTACAGATATTCTTTTTTATATTTCAGAGCTGATCTGTGAAAGTGGTTTATTCATGAGTTTTTTAAGGTTCCGTACCTCAAAGTGAAAAAACGGAACTCTTATAGGATCACTTTGTTGTCCGCCCGTCTGTCTGTCTGTCTGTCAATCCCCTTTATCTCGAAAATGCGTGGAGGTATCAAGTTGAAATTAAAACCATATACTCAATTCGGCGGTCTCTTGAACCTGTGAAAAAAAATTATAAGTTAAAGAAAACAAATATACGGCCGTTTATGTCTCAAAAAACGTATATTTTGACCCTCTCCAGGAAATCAAAATTCATAGGGTACGCCCCGTTGACCCAGAATACTGAAATTTTGCATAAAGCAAGGTCTTATAGCACATATATAGGATTAAATCTGAAAACAACAAATTTGTTATTAAGTCAGCAAAAAAAATCGATTCGAAACTGTACGAGAATTGAATTATTTACATAGGTAAGTTTGTACGGAACCCTCAACACGCGATTCCGACTCGCACTTGCCCAGTTTTTTTCTCAAACAAATAACCAACAAATAAAAAACTAACATAGTGTATTTGCAAAAACAACTCAATATATTTTTCAAAAGTGTAAAACTTGTCATACAGATCTTGACGTCGAGATTTCCTAAACAAACTATTACGTGACATTTTCCTCAAATCTTGGAACTACTGAAAAGGGTTCCAATCCTTACACGCATGGCTGTGTTTCTATAATATAATACAAATACATTTGAGTACTCAAGGCCTACCGAACAGTACACAATTCTGTTCAAGCCTGAGGTTCACTTCGATTTATGTACCTACATACATACCTTCTAGGTACATGAGAGGCCTATCACATAATAGTTATAAGAATTAGGTGTAGTCTTTACTATAATGGAGTAGGTATGATTGGAGTAGGCAGGACCAATGCCGTAATCACATAAAATCACAGCGGCGCCCAGGAAAAGGGTGCAGACCCTAAAGAGGCGCAGAAATCATCAAACCAAGGCCAAGTTTTGAATAATGCTTCGTAGTTAATATGTATATTTATATGTAATACCTATTATTTTTCAATACATTTAATCGAAAACCCGATCTTATCCCTACCGCTTTTAGGCACGCAATTTACTGTTTTCTGCACTAGTGCAGAAAAGTGCGCAAGCTAGCCCCCACCACGATTTATTGTATTAATTGTATCAGACTGGGCGCTAAGCGACCCCTATGAGTTACTCGTCAACAGACATTTACTTATTTCTTCATAAATGTATTGGAAAATGTCTTTTGATACACGTGGAAATTAGTCCCTGCAGCACTCGACTCCATGAAAACCCCACTTACGGCTCCGGTGAAATCCGCCTCGGTCGCAATGACAAATTTTCTCCACTTGTATCAAAATGTACTATGTATATCGTGTAGCTAATACGATTGTAGACGTACACTACTGTTGAGTGCTGATTCCATAGGCTAAAGGCTCCAGCACCCACATGAGATAAATAGTGGGTGGTAGTGGTGGGTGGTTATTGAAGTTCACACCGGGCGTATAAGCTAGTTACAGAACTGGGTAGGACGCATATTTTTGTTTACGTAAGGATGTGTCGTGATGGTCCAGTGGTTTGGGCACCCGCCTCTCACACATGAGATTGCGAGGCCGAAACCGGGCAAGTAGCACTGTGAACTTTTCAACTCATGTGTACTTTTCTAAGCTTATCTAGGACATTATTGACACCCTGTGCCTCAGAAAGCACTTGAAGTTTGTCGGTACTGATTGTCATTCATAGATTCTTGACAGTCTTGACTACCTGAGAGAGAAGAACCAGAAAGTCTGATTCTAAGTCTACCCAAGGAGTATCGTGTTGCCCAGTAACTGGATTGTAGAGGTTTGATAGCCAAGCTAGTTGGGAAAAGGCTAGCGAGATGATGAAGGACAGTTAAAAATAGTAACTAGTAGCACTAGAATTTAATCAATTCGACAGTAAAAATAGTAACTAGAAGCTGCAGTAGGATTTAATCAATTCGGAAATAAAAATAGTAATCAGTAGCACTAGGATTTAATCAATTCTTCAATAAAAATAGTAATCAGTAGCACTAGGATTTAATCAATTCGGCAATAAAAATAGTAATCAGTAGCACTAGGATTTAATCAATTCGGCAATAAAAATAGTAACCAGTAGCTGCAGTGGGATTTAATCGATTCAGCAATAAAAATAGTAATAAGTAGCACTAGGATTTAATCAATTCGGCAATAAAAATAGTAATCAGTAGCACTAGGATTTAATCAATTCGGCAATAAAAATAGTAACCAGTAGCTGCAGTGGGATTTAATCGATTCGGCAATAAAAATAGTAATAAGTAGCACTAGGATTTAATCAATTCGGCAATAAAAATAGTAATCAGTAGCACTAGGATTTAATCAATTCGGCAATAAAATTAGTAACCAGTAGCACTAGGATTTAATCAATTCGGCAATAAAGGTTGCTAACATTTCTTTGTCATACCTTTTCTGATTCCAAATCATATTGACTTTTCGATGTTAATTCATCTTGCTACATATTTCATCCGAATTACTGGCAGATGCAACAAAAGGGAAGTTCGTTTCCATTCAACATCGACAGGGTGATGCATTGTGATTGAACTGTTCGTTATTTGCGCAGCGTGAGCGAATAGATCAGGGGGATCGTTTGCACGTATGTGCGACTTTGTTTATTTGTATTGCGTTATTCGAGAGGTAGACTGTGAAGGTTATAGTAGATTAAGGCATAGATATTCATAGTTTTGTATGTAAGCTTCATGTAGGCATACACTAAGCGTATAATGACGAATACGCGTCAATGAAGCTACGCGTCCGTGAATAGTAGGCCTAAAGTAATCAAATATGTATGAAATACCGTTTTATTTTTGTGACATAATAATATATGTGGTCAAGTGCAAATCGGACTCGTGTACCGCGAATTCTGTACGTTTGTACAGACCTATGAAAATAGTTCAATTCCAGAATCGAGTCTCAAATATTTTTCCGAGTCGCAACAATGTCATTATTTTGTGATGTAACTAATAAATTCACAGTTTTCGGACCTTTTTCCTTACTTGTGCTGTCAGACCTTACTTCTTACCGAATTTCGGGATTCTAGGTCAACGAAAAGTACTTTTTAGCTTTCAAATTTTCCTGCAGATGTCAAAATATGTGCATAACCTAAGTATAAACAGCCTTATCTTTAGATTGCAATGACTAACTGCTCAAAAGAGTAGCAAACTTTAGTATATATTATAGTAACCTAAGTATAGTTTTTCTTATTCTATCTAATAATAAATTTTAATACTAAAAAAAATACATATTAAAAGTATTTAGTACACGATATTAATATAGAGCAGTGGTGGCCGAGTGGTAACAGCCCCGACTTACGAGTTTTAGGTCGCGGGTTCAAACTCAGTGAGGCGCATTACTTTGTGTAATTTATTTCATCACCACTGCTCTCAAAACGGTGAAGGAAAACATCGTGAGAAAACCGGCATTTCCTAGAACCAAAAATTCGAAGACATGTGGCATCCCCGGCCCATCCCCTCTCCCAGAGAGGAGGCCTGAGTCTCAACAGTGGGAACATTATAAGGCCGACTATGCTATCCTATGCTATTAATATAAGCCTAAAACTTTTAAGAGTTTTTGAGATAAAGGTTCTTGGAAGACAACTGATGGACAGACAGACAATCGGATAACAAAGTGGGTCCTATAAGGGTTCCGTTTTAACCAATTCAAACACAGAACCATAAGAAAAATAATAAATAAAAACTCACCTGAGACTTCTCAGCATAATACACAAGGCTCGCAAATATCACGATGCCAAGCACCAAAAAGAAGACCAGCAAGGTCAGCTCCTTCGCCGAAGCCTTGAAGGTATGCACCAGTATTTTCAACCCTGGGCTGTGCCTCGTCAGCTTGAACAGCCTGAGGATTTTGATGATGGAGATGAACTCCAAGATGTCGGCTTTGTCCACATACTGTCGGACAACGGTCAGCTCGACCACTACGTCCATGTAGAAACTGAGGGTAGCTATAAAATCTATGATGTTCACTGGTGACTTCACGAATTCTATTAGGTTTGGCGCAACCTGTAACAAAAGAGAAGATTGCTTTAGTCAAATAATAATAAAATCAAAATTCAAACTCACAATAATTTTAAACTTAAACTCAATAGTACATTTTGAAACAAGTTGAGAAAGTTTGTTACTGCAACTAAGGCAGCATTCACCTGAGCCGCAGGGGAGGGTCTTATGGAGCCGAGGGCTGCAGTGACAAATTTCTACGTGTATCAAACGACGTTGCAATCAAACGGGGGTTGACGCGCGAACAGCTGGATACGATAAATCTTATAAAACTGTAGCGAAGGCAAGCACTCGCACTTTTCCACACTAGTGCGAAAACCAGTCAATTGTGTGCCTAGAAGCGGTACGAATAAGAGCGGGTTATCGAGTGAGTGTATTGAAGAATTATTTTATATCACACTAGCTTTTGTCCGTGGCTTTGCCAGCGTATATAAGATATAGCCTATGTCACTCAGGAATAAAGCAGCTTTCTATTTGTGAAAAAATTTTAGCAATCGGACCAGTACTTTCAGAGATTACCTCTTAGAAACCAAGAAACTAACTTTACCTCTTTATCGTCACCCTCAATGTCATTTCAACGCTCTGTCACGTGTTCAGAACAAAGAAATAGGAGGCGTGGCCTACTCGAGGCGTTCGACACAAGAGAATCAAAACGAAACGGTCGTAACTTGGCTAGGGGGGCAGTTCATATTATTACAAGTTAATACTTCCTGAAAATAAACTCGAAAGTCATTTATTTTGATGCCACCGAGTAACTGGGTTGTCCCCCATAACTTATTAACTGGGTAACATGGGACATCTTAGATTGGGATAAGACTTTGGTCTGTCGTAACATGATTAATATTTTGCTATATAATTACAGCTCTCTGTACCATCTATGTGCACTAAACAATGTCTCATAACTACGTATTCTCATTGCTTTTAGGTTTCCGTTCTAATATTTAACCTCGAAGTCTTCAGTGCATGCATTATGTACTACTAAACCACTCGCTAGTTCCATAGCGGTACCAGCAGCGCTCTAATTGAGAACTCGCAGAGTTATTAATATGCTAAACTTCGAGCTAGTTCGTGAACTAAGGTGTTTATTATGTGGCTTCTAAGAGGGAGAGAGAGTTATATGTACTAGAAATGTATTACTTTGAAGCTGAAATTGTAATATAACCGCGGGAAAGTAAAAAAATGTCCCAAGGCAATGTTACCTTGGGACAATCCATGCCATTATGTCTAGAGACTCATCGACCCCAAAGTCAAATCACTCAACGGTTTTGTGGAGCTTAGCTTATAAGTTACAGCCCCCCTAGCCAAGTTACAATCGTATCGTTCACGCTGAACGCTTCGAGTAGGTCACGCCTCCGATTCCTTTGTTCTGACGTCATCTCAACGCTCAGTCACGTGGCCCGAACGAAGGAATTGGAGGCGTGGCATACTCGAAGCATTTGGCGTGAACGATACGATTGTAACTTGGCTAGGGGGGCAGGTATCGGCACAGATCTTGAGCGCTTGGCGAAAGAGTGGGGATCGCTTTGCGTACGCGTTTTTTTTTTTTAATATACACCTAATTTATTTTATTTTTCTTCTACTTATTAGGTACTAGGTAAAAGAAAAAATAAAATAAAATACACCTACACCTAGACACTCAAATTCAAAAAACCTACCTACTTACCTACCTACTAGGTACTAGGTAAAAGAAAAGATCCGTGCCAATACCTGTACTTACCTTTTGGAATAAAGATAAATAAAGAAAAAACTATTTCAAGGCTATTCCAAGCATGGTCTACTCATCTGTCAAATTTCATTCAAATCTGTTCCGCCGTTCGAGCATGAAGAAGTACACATACACACACTCACAAACCTTTGCCTTTATAATATTAGTGTGATTTGAGGTCTCTTTTTAGGGTTCTGTACCTCAAAAGAAAAAACGGTACCCTTACGGATTACTTTATTGTCTGTCTGTCTGTCAAGACCCTTTATCTCGGGAACGCGTGGAGGTATCGAGTTGAGTTGAAATTAAAACCATAATCATACTAAAGTCTGTGGTCCCTTGAAGTTGGAAAAAAATCTAATTTCTAAGTTAACGAAAGAAAAGACATGGCCGTTTATGTCGCAAAAAACGTATATTTCGACACTCTTCAGGGGGATCAAAATTCATAGGATACTTCCCGTTGACCCAGAATCCTGAAATTTGGCATAAAACAAGGTCTCATAGTACAGTTATAGGACAAAATCTGAAAACTGTAAATTTGTAGTTACGTCACAAAAAAAAACCGATTAGGAAAAATGTTCGTAACTCAATTCTCATAGATAAGTTTGTACGGAACCCTCAGTGCGCGAGTACGTCTCGCACTTGCCCGGTTTTTTTTTAATATTAAGTACATATCTAGTTAGAATTGTCAATTAGGGCGCTTTTGAAAGGTTATAAAGGCGATTAAAAACCGCACTCATAGATATTCGTTAATGATAATTAACTGTTAACTAAGGATAACTAGAGGCAAGTACATTAATAACGTAATTTTAACGTGTTGAGCACATATTCTAATGCTTTTAGATGAGATGCGATATCACGACTGTCCTAAGTAAACTTCAGATTCAAATGTTTGTTTTTATTATAAACTTAGGTATATTTACCTAATTTGATTCTCTAGTTTTTAAGGCAGTGCGGGAGTGGCCGTAGCCTTAGAATGCAATGGACAACTAGTAGTGACCGTGAAAACAGAAAAAAACATAGTTTCGAAGGTAACTTGATTTCATATTTAAAAAACGAGTTGTTTTTTTTTTGGTAAGAGTGTTCCTGGAACATTTCCGTGTTAAAATGCAAGCTTACAATAAAAATTGCTCGTAATAGTCACCACAGCTCTTGACGCAAAGGGCAACTGAAGGAACACGGGTAGGTTTAAGTCAATAAAAGTCTGACACACATTACAATTTTCAGACTTTTTCCATTAGGTATTTGTACTAGGAGACCTTGCTTCTTGCCTTTCAAGATTCTAAATCAACGGAAAGGTAAGAGGAACCTTTCCACTCGCCTATCGTCAACATCGAGCATGGTTTAAAAGCTTGTTACTTCATCTAACGCAATCCAACGCGATGTTTGACGAAAAGGTAACGTGAAAAAAGAAAGATAATGCCTGAAAACTCTATTAGTATTCGGTAATTCCGTAATTTACTCGAATATTTTACAAAACGTGTTCCAGGAAATACATATTTTTTTTAAACCCTTAAAAGTTTCTGAAAAAAATTGTCGTCATTCAGAATCTTGATTAAATTTGCAAGGCTTCTATTGCTCTAATTTTTTTACTTTTTAAATTTTTGAGTAAATTATGAAGTATCAAAGTTCATGCAAAATAGCAGATTTTCAGAGGTCTTTACATAGGATTAGTTTTACACGAATTTATAAATTGATTTCAATAGAAGCCTAGATAATATTCACAAGATACTGTGTTTCCAAAATATGAAAAAAAAAAAAAAAAAAAATGATAAAAATGTGTAAGACAAGTGTGTGTGTGTGTGTGTGTGTGTGTAATGTGTTGTGTGTGCGTCATAATCGCGTAAGAGCGGATACAACCGCTCTTACGCGATTATGACGCACAAATCAAAAATGAAAACACAGTGAAAATGTACGTCGAGTTGGATGACCTTAAAGTTTTGATTTCCTTACATATGTCAAAATTAGCACCTTCCACCACCCGAAGCATAAACTTCCTTATCTTTTTATTGACTTAAAAGTTTAATTTTTTTTCATTACTCCAAGGACTAACAGACCTGTGTTGCTGAATATTAATTTCAGCTTAATATCTCCACGCATTCCTGAGTAATAGAGTTTTGATAGATGAATAGATGAAGAGCAGTGGTGGCCGAGTGATAATGGCCCTTACTTATGAGTTGCAGATCATGGGTTCAAACTCAGCCAGGCGCATTACGTTGTGTAATTTATTTCATCACCACTACTCTCAAACGGTGAAGGAAAATATCGTGAGGAAACCGGCATGTCCTAGAACCAAAAATTCAATTACATGTGACATCTACCAACCCGCACAGGGCCCGCATGGTGGATTACGAACCATTTCCTCTCCTAGAGAGGAGGCCTGAGTCCCAGCAGTGGGAACATTATAAGGCCGACTATGCTATGCTATGCTATGATGAATAGACGGACAGATGGAGAATAAAGCTACTGAGTAAGGAACTGTAAAAATTACGAGATCCGAATCATCCTATTGGCGTTGAATTATGACATAATTACACGCCATACTAGTTTTATTTACGAAACTCATAAGGAGATATTTCTATACATCATCACACCAAGGTTTCTGAAAGGATAAGGAAAATTTTTTCATGGGACACAGCTCTTCAATTTTCTGCTCAAGTGGTTCCAATTGCGAGATTGTGGATTACTCCTAGGCATTACCAAATCAACAAGTTGGTTTATATGTGTACGAAAATAAGAAAACAAATAATTACGAATCAAGTTTCATAATTATGTCTACTAGTTTGAGCAATGATTTTGGCCTGTAAAAACTAGGTTTTTTTTTTCCAAACTTAAGTGGCAGTGGGCAAGGAGGAGCGCTTCACTATTAAGTCGCCTACGAAGCAGCTCGAACAGTCTCCTGAGGGTGTTGTCCGAGAGGTGGGACCTGTCCCTGATACAGAGGTGGATGCAGCTTCATGTTAGCGGCTCCTCTCGTATAATTTGACTTTGTGACATTATGTGTGTGTGAAATTTATTGTAATTATTTTATTTGTATTTTAATTTTATTTTATTTTGATTTGAATCTAATTTTATGTGTATAATGACATCTCATGTATGTGTATGTGTATTTGATTTGATTATTTTAATGTTTCATTTGATTTTAATGTAATTTTGTGAGTAATGTATGTATGGACTATGTCTGAAAATAAAATGATTATTATTATATTGTTCGCAGAACAGATGGTCGATTGGGCCGAAAGGTTCTGGAGTGGCAATCGCGTATAGTGGTCCAATGGTGAGGGTCGCGAAAATCCAATGGATGTGAGACGCACAGGACAGATCATTGTGGTTATACTTGGAGGAGGCCTATGTCCAACAGTGGAAATTTTTTGGCTACAATGATGATGATGATGATGAAATAATGAAAAAGAAAAATTAGGATCTACAGCATATTATAAACTGATTCATTCAGTTCATATGCTGTAGATCCTAATTTAAAAAATAAATACATTCAACGGAACATATAACCATCTGCTTTTTGAAGTCGGTTAAAAAGGTTTAGTTGAATAAAACCCGAGAATTTCAAAGGCGTAACACCCGTGCGAAGCTGGGGCGGATAGCTAGTCATAAAAGCAAAAGTGAATCATCAGAAATTATGCCAATGAAGTCTTTACAGAAATTTTTTATTTACATTTAAAAATACTAACTATAATTACAATAAAATAAAATAAATAATAATAAAAACCCTACACTAATTACAACTATCTAAAAGTAAAATATGGCGTCAAAAAACTCCTCCACAGTCTTTACTCTAATATTCTAATTTTTAGGTACGTTGCAATACTTCCAAAGGGCACTGCTTACGGTGACGGGCAGAAAGACGCCACTGAAGACCAACTCATACATCAGCATCGCTGAGAGCGCTAAAAAGGCGCAAAAACCACCACCCAAAGTCCTTCACGATAGGGCTAAATCATGGTAAGAGTTTAACTGTTTTATTTTATTGGATAGAAAGAAGTGCAGCCAAGTTCTAGAAAATTTTACTAAAGTGCGATACAGCTATTTTATTGTTATTTGTCAATAAAGGAATTTGTATTTTCCGTTATATAAAACAGAGTGGAAATTCTTGTAAGCCAGAATTTGCCCACATTCGTAATAATATTTAGTCAGTCAACTCCAAAGGTTGGCTGACGAAGAATGCCTAAATCAATAATGTATTAAGAATCATGCGCTAAATATCTCCGAAAATCAATCGAAGAGAATCTTCAGCAAATCCTACCATGTAATCCATTATCAATCACCACTAATACAATCAAACTAATCACGGAAATATATCGACAGCCATTGTTCTCATAAGTAAAGAACCTCGATAAACCTATTCACTGTTGGTCGTAACAATATTGAAGTGGAAACAGTCTGTAATGTCGATGTGAACACAATAGGAATGATCGGATGATAATAAAAGTAAGTGGCTAAATTGCATGGCTGGCTGATTTTGCGGTATATCTATGGGTAATTTGAATTTAAGGGTGCTTCTCTATCCGTCTGTCTTCAATGTGAGCATGGTTGAAAAGCTTGCTGTTTCATCTAATACAATATTCGATAAAGAGACAACGCGAAAAAAAGAGAGAGAGAGCCTGAACGCTCGGTTGGCAATCAACGTAAAAAGGTCGATTTATTTTATGGTAAATTATCTGGTGCTCACCATACATTCTTTCTGAAAAACTCTCAGTCAACTGAAGCAATACTGCGGGTACCACTTAGTATATATATAATCGAACACCCCATATTTCTTGCCAATAAAAATACATTACAGCCGATAAAACACATAAATCAGCATAAAAATAATCGCATTCATTACCTACACAACCGTTTACGGCTGTACTTAACCATTTCAATAAAAAACGGTCTAGACTGCGTGCTTTACGCACATTACTTACACTGTACACATTGAAAAGAAACCGAAAATGCTCATAAAGGCTAAAGTGGCCCAAATAAACAAGGGGCCCAATTAACGGGGCCCTTTTCACGCCTGTGGGGCCCCCAGTGCTGAAGGTAATGAGACGATTTCGAATAAGAAATATGCGTACTAAGCACTACGTGATAATTGAAAGGGTTTAGGATTCTTAAGGTGTGGTTTTAGTAATGCGATTTTATTTTACAGACGACTTACGACTCGGTACGATCTTCATGGTACGAGTTTATTTACGTACAGTCTGAATGGAATTTAAGTTCTTCTGGCATAATATTATACAATGTATCACGAACATAATTATGTCATTAAGATTATAGTAAGCAGTGATGCAATCGTTGATGGTGAGGTGCACTATTTTATTAAGAGCCTATTGGTGTAATTGGTGTACGCGGTATAAACGACAAGGCGAAACGCTTAGTCCGGACCGTAGAGGTTTCAACAACGTAGTGATCGATACTCGCCGTAGGTTAGACTAAAACATATTGTACAAGCAAACAAATAGTCTCTGTTTTTTGAATTGTTAATAAGTACTAACAATTCAAAAAACAAAGACATATTTGAGAATAAAACAGTGTTGGTAGTATTTGTATAAGTAATGAATTCTGATACCCATGGAAAGATTTATCCTGTCCTATGGGTACTAGGAAATGGGTACAATGGTTAATTTGATATAATTTTTTTATTTTCTAGCCTTACTAGCTCACTGCAAAGACCTACCCCAAGTCTTTCCATGCTTCTCCCGTTCGATTTTGAACCAGTCTTCTTGGTACGCATCTAAAATTTTCTCGCATCTTTTTGGGTCGTCCTCGATGGTGCTTTTGGGGTTAACTACTGGTGATAGACTAGTAGCATAACACAATCAGCCTTATTTTGTTTCCACTACTGGGACTCAAGGCTCCTCTCTAGAAGGGAGTAGGCCGTAATCCACTACGCGGGTCCTGCCCCCCTAGCCAAGTTACAACCGACAACGTGACTGAGCGTTGAGATAAAGTAAAGTCAGAACAAAGAACGGAGGCGTGGCCGACTCGAGGCGATCGACGAAAGAGAATCGAAACCAAACGGTCGTAACTTGGCTAGGCCTGCTGGGCAGATTGCTAGATATCACATGTCCTAAAATTTTTGATCTTAGGACATATGGTTTCCTCACTATTGTTTCCTTCGCCGTCTTTTTTTTTTCGTCATGTTCTAGACCCAACAAGTCTTTTAGCGAATTGATTTAATTTCATACCGCATCGTCCATTGAAGAGCAACGAGCTTTTATCGCACACTACAAAAAAGTTTGTTTAGATGCAGCTATATTCAGAAACTCAATGTAATTATTTTAGTCACTGTTCTCAAAAGGACCAAACATGTCGTTTGAAAATTACGTATGACACTTATCCACACTTAAATATTCGTGTGCTTCGAGGATGATTTGTCAGTCAGGTAACCCACTGTCAATTAAGAGCTCCCAAACCGAGATACATTTCCATACAACCAGTCTTATGTGATTATAACGTTGTTACACCACTTTCTCTAGATATTTTGGAAAAACAGATATCTTCTGGATATTATCTAGGTTTTTTTTATACTCAGAAATCAGAAACGTTTATTTGAAATAGACCAATTACAGGCACTTCTGAATTGTCAAAATGTCAGTCAATCAAAAAAAAAAGTGAAGCTAAATTGCACGTTCCAAAGCGTAGATCTCTTAATTCAATTTCTATGTTTTTAATTAGTTTTTATTATTACTTATCTACATTGTGCTCACGTATTAGAAGCGACAAAAAATATGTAACCCATAACATGATTTAAAAGAGTTTCCATGGAGTTTCTTGCACATTCTTCTCCATAGAGATATATGTTTTGGAAAGTCCAATTATTATCATTTTTCTGACTGACTTACTGACTTCTTGACAATTCAAAAGTTCAAATGATAATCTAAAGTTTTATTTGAAAACAAATGCTTTGCAATAGACAATGGACAACGACAGACTAAGCTGTAAGATCAGACTGTGTTTTGTATAGACAACCACAGACTATGTAGACATCAGTCAACTGTGTTTATTGTCTAGTGTCTATGGTGCAGCACAGTTTTGCCCGGTTTGCACATGGCCCGACAGATTACTATATTTTATTGTGCGTCTATTTGGGCAAAATAAACATGTTTTCTTTCTATGTTTCTTTCTTTGATACATTTTTTTTTTTATTAATTTGTTTGACCACCATCTCACCTGATGGTAAGCGATGATGTGGTCGACGATGGAGTAGCCAGACCCCTAAGTTGTAGTTATCAGGAAACAGACTCCGGCAAGGAAACATTCTTTGATTCCTTTGTTCCTCTGATTCATGCTAATAATGCAATAAGATTAGCAATCTCCAACTTTCACATATTCTTCTAGACTTATAAATTGCATAAGTTTGTTACAAGCTACACAAAATATAGTTCCTTTCACGTCCGTTGTACGAGTATATCGCACACAATAAACTGCAGTTTAAACTGCAGTCGACCATGAAATAAACAGATTATGTGGCCGTCGGTTAGTAGCCCGCTGCATTTTGCTGAATTTTCATATTTCTCATTTATTTCTTTGAGGTAAATTTTGAAATCATTGTGATGTGCGACAGTTTTATACGCGTTTGAAACATTTTTTTTTTCGTTCAATTTCGATTAAAGAAAAAAATTGTCTCTTAAGATTTGAACTACCGGCCTGCAAAAGTAACAAAGAGAAATTTCAAAAAATTTCAAAATCTTTGAATTTTTCTGTAACATTGTAATATGCATTTATCCTTCCTTATCATTTATACCTTTGTCATGAGTACTATCTTTGGTGATAGCCGCATGAAAATCCGTTAAGTAGTTATTGAGTTTATCACGAACAAATAGATAGACACGATGGTTTTGTTTCATAATGTAAGGAAGTCCCAATTTTTAAACGATTTCGATTTTCGTTTTCGTTTTATTTTTTAATTTATTTTTTTATTCTTTTTATTTTTATTGGGACCTTAACATTTTTTGTAAGATTCTCTTTGACCCAGATTTACTTGAAAAACGTTACACACACAAACGGAAAACTCGATAACTCGTACTTCAAAATTATTTTAAACTCCCATATTTTAGTGTCGCACCAAAACACCCAACATGTAATCATAAATTGCACAAGTGGAATCACACCTTAAATTTTATTAAATATAACCCTTTTTTCGATGATTCGGTGATCCTATGCCATAGACTGTTAATAACACCCGTGAATTGCGAGATATTCGTAACATTTTTCGTAGAAATTTTTTACAATTATTTTCAGATTTTGGGTAAAAACTCATTACTTTGGTTTTATTACTTTTAACACTTTTTTTTAGATTGTTTCACTTTTATGAGCACAGTTTTATTTTTTATGTATTCTGAGTTTTTCACCTGCGGTCTGAAATCTCTGTTATAAAATGTATGTATTTTTTTTAAGTATTTACAAAACAGCGCCATTTTAAGTTGTAGATTTATTTAAAGCTTTTGTTGAATCTAAGTAAAATTGTTTCTTACTCTAGTTTCTTACTTTACAATATAGAGTAAGACAAAAGCTTAGACATTAAAAAATGATGCCACATAGCTAACCATGCATTGTCATCTAAACTAAACGTGTTTACAAAATTTCAGCTCAATTGGTGGTCAATTGGTGTTTGCGAGGTTTGCCCCGAACATACATTGCAAGTTAATTAACTCTAAAATTTATTTTTGATAACTTATCAAGTTAAAATTTAATTCTATGTCGACATTATTATATCAAACTATTATTGACATTGAATTTACATATTTTATTTAAAATTAATAATTTATTGAGTTTCGTCCTATAATGTGACATTTTAGCACACCTGATTGTGGTTAATTATGACGGAGAATGTTTAAAACCTCCAGTTCATTACTGTGCTCATATTGTAGCAAAATAAATTATTATTATTATTCTTTATTTATTTTCTATACATATTTTATACCTTTTTAAATATTTCTTAAAACACATATTAAAAAAAAACTTTTAAAATTATAAAATATAGTAATTTTTAGCGGGTTTGACTTTAAAACTTTGGCCAAACTGAACTTTTAATGATACCACTAAAATATAAATCTTGATCAAGTAACATAATATACTTTGCTTTATATATTCAATTAATATACTTAGTAAATACACTTAAACATAAAATAATAAAAATAAAAAGAAAAATAACTGTTTGTGCTTAAATTATAGTGGTTTTAATTACACATATCATATTGTAGTGCAATTCGAGTATAGCAACATCACCAAAAAAAAAAAATGGCATTAAGACATTTTAACTTTCATCCTGCCTAATGACTTATAAAAAAAAAAAACATTACATTATGACGTGAAATTTTGTCGTTCGTTCAAAAATGCGTTTATTGATTTTTAAAATTCATAAACAGATACGTGGGTATTATTGACGTAAGGGTCGCCACACACGGGCTAACAGCCCATTTCTTGTTGGTTTTTATACATATTATATGGATTTGCCGCACACGGTTGACGCCGGTGGCCGCCACACGCTACAAATCACCGCTGCTCGCGCATTTAAACCTTCTTCGTCAGATTCCATTATGATACTGTGCGTATGGGTTAAAAAAAATAGCAACCAGCCACTTGTGACCGTCACGCGCTTCAGCTTCCTTTGTGGCTGCTTCTAGCTTCTAGTGGCGGCGTTTGTGGCTGTGGCATGTTGCCTATTTGCGGTGACACTTAGATATGTAATCTCACCAACTTTAAACTGGAATATCTTTGATACGCAGATTTTAATAATGTCTAGACAAAATTGTTTAGAAATTTAATCTATTTTTGCATATTTTTCATTAATAGTATACGCTAAAAAAATATGCCAGCAAAATTTTGTTCGGGACTCTGCCATGATCCTTTGCTTTCAACGCATAGAAATAAAACAGTGATTTCATTCCCAAGAAAACAGACTAGAACAAGTAAATAAAACAGTTCCAAAACAATTAATTAAAGTAAGAAATATAAAAGAAAATTTTTGGTTTGGAAAAACACACCCAAACAAACAAACTTACACGAGCAGCTTTTTGTTCAATTTCTCATTTATTTCGCTTGAAAAAACGCTCGAGAGGGTTAAATGAGAATATCGTTTATCAAAAAAAAATATGCAAAATAACCAAAAAGGTCGTTTTATTCGAACATGTAGGTAATGTGAAAATGAAAGGACTACCCGCTTCCAAGAAGGATGAAACCCGTTCCAGTTTGATTTGAATTATTCATGTATTGTTAATTGTGGAAGGTTGTAACCTAGCGATGTATTATCGTATGAATAATCAGAGGCAAGAACAGTTGGGAAACCTATTATGGAATTAGTGGGAATAATAGAAGCTTTAGGCAAGAACAGTCGGGATGCGTGATTATATTGAAAGAATCATCACGCCCTCGCTGTGAACGGGTTCAAATTATATATACGTCTTAATATGAACCTACATTACCCGTTTCCCACTTTTCGCGTATCTGTAAGTAAAAACCGCAACTTAAAAAAAAAATACTATGTAGGTAAAGATAAAAAGAAAATGTTTTTTTTTTTGCGAGGCATATGGTGCAGGATGCAAAAACCTCTATTGGATAGAGTAGCTCTTCGGACCAGACGACTTTTTGCCTGGTCCAGACAACTGCCCGAAAGTTGATTTCGGACTTTTATATAGATTCTAATCACTAAGATAACTCCGATACCGCGATTTTCATATTTTAGTTTCTATGAGGCAACATATATACACATATAATAAAAAATTTCTGCCAGAGACACTTATACAAACATATTGCAAAGTAATAATTTTACCTCTTTTTCTATCTTTTTACGAATTCTTAGATTACTTTCTATTACGAGTTTTTTTTTTATTATGATTATTTTTATTGTGCTTTTGGGTTCAATATTGACTGGTCTACACTATTCCTACATAATATCTATTAATACAATAATGTGGAAATATTACATCAACCACTTTTTTTAAAAGAGTAACAATGGAGATTCTTGCCGGTTCTTCTCTATAGTAAACGACCAATTTTTTGAATTACTAAAATAAGTTTAAATAATCATTATCTATAAAAAGAACACAAAAAAACAACAAAGCTCATAAAATATTCATAAACTAGCCTTCTAACTGAGCACTTAACCTTTAATATCAATTTATATTTCAATTCAAATGATAGAGTGCCTTTCTGAAAATAAAATACACTACAAACAACAAACATTTATCTCATTTATTCAGCAATTAATAACTGAAACAGAACATAGTTTTTATGCAAAATCAACACAAAAGTATACAAATAGTCGGTAACTTTTCTTGCGTTATGAATATGGATTACTATCTCTCTCTGTTCATGCCACAAGCGAAACAGATTGAAGTTCATTTGCAATACAAAGCAGTATTTTATTTTGATTTAAAATTACTGTGGGGTATCTGAAAATGAGCTATGGAAAATGAGTAGGAATGTCAGTAGAACCTCTCGGCTAAACAATAGCAGATACAGAAGTACGGACCAGGCTCCAGGTTGGTGGCGCATTGTGTTCTGCGCATAGCGTCATAGTGAGCCAGTGGTAAAGGGCTTGTACTTACGTGTGGTACGTCTTGAGTTCAAACCCAGGCAGGCATTTTACTTTGTGCTATAGATTCCATCACCACTGCTCTCAATACAGGGAAGAAAAAATTGTGAAAAAACTGGCATGTCCCATAATCAACTATTCGAAGACATGTGACATCCACTAACCCGCACTAGACCAGTTAATACCAGCGACCAGGCAGTTAGGACTGCGTGGCTCCTACGGTTTGCTGACAACTCTTTAAGGAGCAGCGTGGATCACTACGCGTTGTTGACGACTGGACTCGGTCTGGTTAATTACCGAACGGCCAGACGGCGACCTACCCATTGCTCGACGTCTGCACGCCAGCTTCTACCATGGCTGGTAGCTGGGGTCAGAATTACGGTGGCTGAGGCGTGAGGATCTTCGTTCCCTAACGTGTGCAGCCTCCTCCTTCATTCATCAAGCATTACTGGTTCTCAGAAGGAGGCGACCGCCTGCCATTCCTCCTCGCTCCGGACCATAGCCCACACCAGGGCCCGACGCGAAAGGTTGCTGCCGCCGATTGCATCCACGAGGACACGGCGGTGCTCCGCCCAAGTGGGGCACACCTCCACCGTATGCTCCACCGTATGCTCCACCGTATGCTCCACCGTATGCTCCACCGTATGCTCCACCGTATGCTCCACCGTATGCTCCACCGTATCCTCCACCGTATCCTCCGGGCATTACATATAGTGGCTAAGCCGTTGAAATGTTTGTTTGATGACCAAAAGACATTGCTGAAAGAATACCTTATGTACCTCTGTTTTAAAAAGATTCAATATTTTTTCACATAGTTTCCCTAATGCTATAGCGTTGAAGGGTAACCATTATTATGTGACTTGATACAATAGGAAATAATTTTAAAACTGACGAAGGTTTAAGCGACTCGACTGTACCTATTGTATGTTACTTATTTAGATTGTACCGTCGGCAACACAATATGTAAACACACAATGTGTATGTATGTGTGTATGTATTCGTGTGGTTGACTGGTAGAGAATGCCTTGTTGCATTAAGTCCGCCTATATACTCGTACCACTACTGTACATAAAGTTTAAATAAATAAATAAATAATTTGCAGAACATCAGGGCATTTCGTGAACTATTATTTCTAGTTGATTAAAACATTGTTACTTAATACCTATCATTGTTAATTAATTACATGTAATTATCTTAATGCGTTCTAAATTATACTTAATAATATATGTTATTACTAGTTGACCCGGAAAACGTTGTTCTTTCATATAAATTATAAAAGAAAAACGGGGAAAGTGCGAGTCGGACTCACACACTGAGGGATCTGTACAAACTTACCTATGAAAACAGTTCAATTCCCGAAACGAGTTACAAAGATTTTTCCGAATCGCAAAATAAGTTTTTTTTTTGTGACGTAACTACAAATTTGCAGTTTTCAGATTTTTTCCTGTACTTGTGCTATGAGACCTTGCTTCATGCCAAATTTCAGGATTCTACTTCAATGGGAAGTACCCTATGAATTTTGATTCCTTTGGGAGTGTCAAAATACATGTTTTTTGTGACATAAACGGCCGTATCTTTTTTTCTCATTAACTTAGAAATTTGATTTTTTCACAGCTTCAAGAGATTGCAGACTTGAGTATATGGTTTTAATTTCAACCTGATACCTTTACGCGTTCCCAGGATAAAGGGTCTTGACAGACAGAAAGACAGACGGACGAACAACAAAGTGATCCTATAAGGGTATTGAGGTACGGAACCCTAAAAAATGGAGGGGTGGGGATAGGAGGGTGAAAAATAGCCTACAACTTATTCTCAGACCTGCCTAATATACACAAAAAAATCATAAAAATCTGTTGAGCCGTTTTGGACGACTTCGGTAACAAACACTACCAGATTTTTGCTAGTTGACCTTCAGTTGCCCTTTGCGTCCTAAGACAATCCCTTTCAGAAGTGACCCTACGCTTCAGCTAACTTCTTTTTGGTTGCGCGTGGAGCACAATCATCAACTCTTATCAAATGACCGGACAGCGAGCTGCTCATTGCTCATCGTCAACAAGTCCGCAAGCCACTCGACATGTAACCCTTCTCTAAATCAAATATATTTTTCTAATGTCGTAATATAACCAACCCTTTTTACCAAATCCCTGCCTAAACTTGACTCAAAATCAAGCATTGTACCATTTTACTGCTGACCATTCTATTCACAGTACAAGCAAAGGTGAGCGCTTCACTGCCCCGGGTCAATATGTGGCAGACACGGCCAGACCTCCGACTCTATGAAATGAAATAATTATTATGTAGGTTTGTACGTTTGTAAAGAATATAGGTACCTACATATTCTATGGTTGTTATTCCTCACAAAGGTGAATTGATCTTAGATGCTTGTGTGTGTATGTTCACATAGGTACACCATTTTTTCGGCCTGCGTAAGATCGGCGCACAATTTTGCAAGTAAATCTACACACACATCAAAGACCAAACCGTCTTCGTGAAATAGAGTACTTACCTATATTTAGGTATATTTAACTAGTTTGTGCCTCAATCAATATTATTTATTGTTTGTCACATGTGGTTTAGTTCTTACAATTGCATTAAAGTCGCTGCTACATATCAAAGACATTAAATATTTTTCGCTCGTTCGACTGACATTTTAACATAGCGTAAGGCCCCTGGCCACCTACCGAGCGATAGTTGAATTTATATAAATTTTGACAAATTTAATTCGCTTGTTTGCTATTCAAAGCCAGATGGCGTCACCGAGACATAGGATGTCAGTTTTTCTAAGACATTTTCTTTTGATAGCCGCTCTATTGTATATCTTTAAATCTCTTTGCTACATACCCAAGGTGTACAAAATTTTTGTCATTCATAATTTGAAGTCGATGACCATTAGTATTATTACATAGTTATATTTCATGTCAGTATCCATTATATTTAATAAAATTTATCCACATATTTCAAATCAAATTTCATAGTCACACAATTACAATTTACATTATTATTTCATTCGTCAATATGTTTTTCATTTAAGAAATCATTGATCGAGTATGCTTTACTTATTAAAAATTCTTTAGTTCAATTTTAAAAATATTTAAGATTACAATGTTTTTTATAGAATTTGGTAGTTTATTATTTTTATTCCTATAAATACTCGATTTAGATTTAACTGTTCTACATTTATTTCTACTCAATTCACTTTTATGTCGAACACTTTGTAAAAAAGTGTTCGACACTTGGCGGTATCGTGACCTAACTCTCTTTTCGCGTATTGATGATAGGATATGGTTTGGATGGTAAATTAAAGTCTCAAATGACTATACTTGCATTCGATGCAATTATGCATTTTCGCTTAGTGTTCGATTAAAACTCGAACACACTTTTTAACGTCTCATAATTACTAATATCGCGTTTTATTATTTGGAGACATTAGTATTGTTTCTCCTTTTTTTATGGGGTGACAAATTATTCAATGACTTCTATTGCTCTACGTTGGAGCCTAGAGGGCGTGTCAGACCTTTACTGAGTCAAACCACAGCTGGATCCGTCAGTTGCCGTATGCGTTCTAGGACCAAGGTTTCCCTTTCAAAATTTTCCAGTGGCTGTTGTGCGCCTTGAAACGAGAAGCAGCTTCTTCGTTTTAAAAATTGCAAGTTATCAAAAGCATTAATTATGAGCAGAGGTCGGAATTAGGTAGAATTATTTATGTACTTGCATCAAAATGTTGATATTAATATGGATCTGGCCGACATTTCTAATGAAAAATTCTGTGTGGCCAACAAAATGATTTATTTATTTGTAATAACAACTAAATAATAAATTTTTATTAGTATATTTCATTGAAAAAGATTTCTCTACGTCAACTGAGGTGAGGTTAACAAATTAATCCTCCTCGTTATTAATGCAGGAAGAACTCTTTTCTGATATATTTTTGAGTGTCATATTTTTTTTTCTACTTTGACATGACTACTGTATTCTTTCACTGTATGAAATCAGTGTTAGACATAAATAACTCTACCTAATTCCGACCTCTGATTATGAGTAAGGCCGCACTCGGAGAAACCACTCACAAACTGATCGCAGACAAATTATTGTCCAAAAGCTGAACAATTCTCATTAACACCACAGAGAACCACCAAAAGTAATAATTCAATTTAATTTTTCTTTTATTTCAGATTGATGTGTCCATTTATAATGTTAGTAAAATACATAGCAATAACTTAGGAATAGGTTACGCTGAGGACAACACACTGAGAAGGTATATCACCCTCTGGAATTCCACCAGTGAGCAAGAAAAGACATCTAATCATACATCAATCACTACCCGACTTACCGGTGCAAATCTTATTAGATTTGTGTGGGTTACCGGGACTTTAAATAGCCTCCGTAATGAAAAATATTATTTTATTTAGAACTGCCTTCTAAAAGTGGTTGTACCGGCATTAAAATCAAAAACTGTCCGAAGGGATGAAAATATAACCTTGTATAGGATTCTATGTACTAATCCAAAACTTGATCTACTCGTGTTCCAAGTTTCATTTAATCTGTTGAGTCGTTGAAACGTGAAGAATTACTAGTCAGGCAGATCGAGTTACTTTTAATAACATAGCATTATCAGCCTTACAATGTATCGACTACTGGGACTCAGGCCTTCTGTCTAGCAGAGGGAATGGGCCGTAACCTACCACGCGGGCCAACTGCAAATTGGTGGATATTGTTGGATATTGGTAGTTTATTGGTGGTATTGGTGATTTTGGTGGTTATTGGTGGTATAATATATATTCGTTATTATATCTATCTATCTATCATAATTTCTTCGAATTTTCGGTTCTAGAATGTTCTGGTATCCTTTAGATGTTCCTTCATCGTATTGAGAGCAGTGGTGATGAAATGAAATACACAAAATAATGCGTATGGCTGGGTTTTAACCCACGACGACCGTAAGCCCCGGCTATTAATTACCACGAGAACACCACTGCTCTTACTTTTGCACTTTGGAAAAGTTTTGAGTTAATTTTTACATTTAGTAGGTATATTAAATAAAGATAAGTATGGATGTACGCTACACTTTAAAAGCTTCATTTAGATGAAGTTCTAAAACTAGGTACCATAAAGAAATACATTTTTTCGTGGGAAATTGTCAAATGACTTCTAGCGCTCTAGGTGGAGCGAGAAAAAGCATCAGACTTCTACAAACTTTTACAACTCTTGAGCAGGGCGGGAGATAGTGTCAGACTTTTACTGACTAAAACCCACTCCTGTTCCTCCGTTGCCTTTCATACCAGGGCCGAGTCTTCCTTTCAGAAGCAGACCCTTGGCCAAAATAGGCTTCGACCCTGCTGTGCCCCTACGGTTTGCTGACATTTCTTTGAGGCGCGCGTGAACAGTATGCGCCGTCGACGACTTGGGCTAACGCGGGGTGGTGAACCGATGCAGCGCGAGATCGAGCTGCGTCGGTCTCAGCTCCGCGAGGCCATGGTGGCGGAATGGCGGAACAGGCTTCTGCGCCCTACCGCCGGCCTCGCCACCGTCGATGCGTTCCGACCAGTGCTCGAAGAATGGCTCGGGAGGAAGCACGGCTCCCTGTCGTTTAGGGAGACGCAGGTGCTCTCGGGGCATGGTTGCTTCCGCAGTGCAGCCGGACGCTCGGTGCCATCCCTGCACCGACTGTCAGAAGGACACGGCGCAACATACACTGGCAGAGTGTGTCGCATGGGAGGAGCAGCGCCGTGTTCTTGTATCTGAAGTGGGCCCCGACCTGTCGCTGTCGGCCGTCGTTCGTTTGATGGCCGAGGGCACCGAGTCATGGGATGCGGTGATCTCCTTCTGTGAAGCCGTAATTACGCAGAAGGAGGCTGCGGAGAGGGAGAGGGAGGCCGTGGCCACTCTCCCGTGCCGCAGCAGGCGAACCGGGCGTCGGCGTAGGGTAGACAATGCCCTCTTCCAGCCCCCATAAAGAGGTCCAGAGGGACGGCGGACTCGGGGTTGTCCGCCGTCCTCCATCCAACAAGACCCGAGGCAGCGGCGCGTAGTGTTCCACGCGCACCCCTATTGGACGTCGCGGGGGGAGGACACCTCACACTCCCCGCGGGCTTGAAATGGCCCGCGTAGGCCGGCCGGCACTAGCCGGGGACCATGGATGGCGTATCAGCTCCTACGATCCCCGGTCCAAATGTGGGAGGGAACACCGAGGTGGTTTTTAGTCAGTAAGAGTCTAACAGACCCCTTCGCCTGCCCTAGGCGAAGGACATCCATGAGGATTTTCCACACCGGCAAAATAAAAAAAAAGGTCCGAACGGTTACCGAACGATCCGAAGGCGAGCTACCCATTGCTCGCCGTCCGCAAGCCCGCGCCTACGGTGGCCAGAAAACGGGACCGGGATCCCGGCGACTGAGACTGCTACTAACTAAAATCTGACCGTGATTCTTCAGTTGCTCTTTGCGATGGCCAAGGTAACTCTTTTGAACAAAACCGCAAACCACTATATGGAAATACTAATGTCGTTTAAATTGGAATTACTGTGTCACCGCAGCAAAATGGCCTAACATCATAATTTAATTACGTCCTCTCTAGGGCTTTACGCCAGCTGCTTTAGAGTAGAGTACAAGTAATAAGAAGATGAAATTTATGGAAAGAATATTTAACTTACTACAAGGAATATAGTTAGGAAGTCTACGTGGAGTTTGTTAGAGGCTATCGGTGGCAGCGACAGCGCTGGTTCAGGTCATGGCAGTCTATCCACCTCCTTCTGTAAAGCAGTAATGCTAGCGAAAGAGACGACCACACGAGCGAGGGAACGGTCATCCTCTTGTCAATTTTGACAAGCATTGAATAGCTCGCCGGCCAGCCGTCCGGTATTCGTCCGAACTGAGCCTTCGTCGTCAACAGCGTGTAGTTTTCCGCGCGCTCCTCAGAGATATCGGTAGACCGTAAAGGCATTTTTTGAAAACTCGTGTTCTTGAAAAGGGCAATTAAAGAACACAGCGTACCCTTAAAAGAAAAGTGGCACAATACCAAAAAAAAAGGTGATTTTTCAGCAGTCATAAAGGTTTCAAAGTACATGTATCTTCCTTGTCGATATCACTCTTGACAAAGTGGTTGTCGTCATCACTTCAGGTGTTGGTGGCAAGCTTCACAACGCGCCGCCACTCCTCTCTGACGGCCGCCTTCCTCGAGCATTCGTGCAGTGATGATGAGTCACTTACTGCCGCTTTAATCTGGTCAGTCCACCTGATAGGCGACCTTCCTCGTGGCCTGGTACACTCAACCTTTCCCTGAACTACAAGTCGCTCAATAGCCACTTCCCCTCTGCGGCATACGTGACCAATAAAGGTGAGAATACGAGACTGTACCAAAGGCGATAAACGCTGCTTGATACCGAGTTCCCGAAGTATAGACTCGTTGGTACGGAATTCAGTCCACGATACTCCGAGCATTCTCCTCCAGCACCACATCTCTAGGGCGTCTATCTTCTTCTTCTCTATTTCCCGTAAGGTCCACGTTTCTGCGGCGTACAAGAATATGGGGAATACAAGTGCCCGAACTAGCCGGATATATGTTGCGATTCCTCTATATTTTCCTCAACTTGTCCATCGCAGACCTGGAAATTGCCATACGCCTCTTCACTTCATCGATACATCCACCGTTGTTCGTAATTAAGGCCCCCAGATAAATGTATGATTGCACAACATCACAAGCAATTTTTGTAATTTCTGGAGAATTGTTATTCATGCGGTCGACAATCGTCACTTTTGTTTTATTCCGGTTTATCTTAAGTCCGAACTCAAGGCTAACCCGTTCCATTTCGGCAAGAAGTTGTTCCATGTGCTGGGTACTGGTGGCAAACAAAGTGGTATCGTCGGCATATCGCATGTTGGAGATCTTCAAGCCACCAATCGAGATGCCATCTGTCCAATCCTCAAGTATAATCCTCATTATGAGAGTACATATAAACTCGATAAGAAGTTGCGAATCAATAACTGAGGAACATCAACTACTGGAACAAATACTTTGACAATCAGATTACAAATGGGTTGTGTTAGTTAGATTGAAAAGTTAATAGCTTAGCTAAAAATGGCAATTAAAAAACAAGTTCAGTATAGTGCCACTTTTGTTTTAAAGGTGCGACAGATGTGGTTTTGGTCAGTAAATGCCTGACCCCTCCCCCTCCACCTAGACTGCGAGAAGTCATTGGATAAGAACCGTCACATACTCATCACACAATAACTTACATAGGAACTTCATCATCCCCTGACAAACTTTAATCGCATTAAGCTTCCAAATTTCACCATCCTCCATAAGAAACTCCACTACAGGCGGAAAACTTCACTTTTCATAAGTTATTTAGTAAACTCCGAAGACGGCATTTCAAATATGCACCCGCTACGCGAAACTTCTCGTTAAGAAGTGCTTATAATTAAGTATATTGTATCCTGGGCAGATGGGTTTAGATGCTTCGTTATGTTCGTTGACGAAGTGAGATATTCCATATTTAAAATATGATTAAGGTAAGCTAATAAATTAAGGTACATGACTCAATATTTTTTAGGGTTTCGTAACTCAAAAGGAAAAAAGGAACCCTAAGGTTCAGCGCACACCTAGAGCAGAACATTATCTGAGATTATTGAAAAAAATATCTTATTATTATTAACATACATCGCTAAATTGAATATACGCCCAAATTTTGCTCAACCATGCTCGAGCATGCCGACTGCGTGTTCGAGTTTGCATTCTACATGCGCGAAAATTTTGGTCAACCATGCGCGAGCATTGTTAAGTTCGGTCTGCGCTGACCTCCATGACCATCTGTCTGTCTGTCAAGACTCTTTATCTCGGGAACGTGTGGACGTATCGAGTTAAAATTAAAATCATATACTTAGGACTCAAATCAAACATCTGAGCAAACGAAAAAAAAATACGGCCGTTTATTTCGCAAACAACGTGTGTTTCGACAATCTCAAGGGAATCAAAATTCATAGGGTACTTCCCGTTGACCCAGAATCCTAAAATTATGCATAAAGTAAAGTCTTATAACACAAGTATAGGAATAAAAATGAAAACCTGATGTGATAAATGTAATAATTTGTGGCGGGGTCGACCTGGCGCACTGTTCCGCACTAGTGCGGTATCACTAAATTGCCTGCCTAAGAGCGGTAGGGGTACTCGTAGGAGCGGTTTTTCGAGTAGGTGTATTGTAAAATACACTGCGGAGCTCCAAAACTCGATTCCTTTCACCGAACATTCAATTGAAGAAAATCTAATTGTATGAAAAATCAGTAGGTAAGAATCTTCTTTGACTGATAAAAAATTTCCAAGGTAATTTGATTTGTCGCTTATGCGTTTATATGATTTGAGTTTATTTAATAAATTAACGACTGAAGAGATTTGATTTGATATCTACAATCGGGATATATACAATTATTTAATTTACGTTTTTACTTTATTATCTTCCTTTTTTTTCGGTGGGAAAACCATTTTATGACATCTCCCGCTCTTGGACGGAGTGGGACATAGTGTCAGACTTTTACTGACTAAAAACCCACTCCTGTTCCTTCGTTGCCTTTCGTACCAGGGCCGAGTCTTCCTTTCAGAATCAGACCCTTGGCCCCAGTAGGCTTCGACCCTGCTGGGCCCCTACAGTTTCTGACATCTCCTTGAGGCACGCGTGGAAAAATACGCGCCGGTAATCGGGATCGGAATCCCGGCGGCGTTTGGGGCGTGAGGAGCGTTGCGTCACGCGATCGGCCGCCTCCTTTGCTAGCATTACTGCTTCGCAGAAGGAGGAGACGACCGCCTGCAACTCCTCCACGCTCCGGACCATGGCCTGTACCACGGCCCGACGCGAGAGATCGCCGCCGTCGAACGCCCCCATTATTATCTTCTTTGGAAAATTCTTAAAAAATCCAGTACTTATTTATTTATTTATGTACACACAAACACTTAAAAATGAAAAGAACAACTTACTTACTTATTTGTTATTTGTTTTTATTTTAGGAAGTTTATAAAAAAAAAACTTGAAGTAATGACTCAAGTTTTGTTAAGATCCAAAATAAATAAAAGGTGAAGGAGTGCAACTCAACTCTAACGGGACCAAGGCTAGGTAAATGATGTTTCTGGCTTTTGACTTAAGTTTCGAATTTCAATACAAAGTTAATCGCTTGGTTATCCCAATCACCCAAGAAAACCAAGGTTAAAGAAAAGAAAAGAAAAGAATAAGAAAAAAAGAAAAAGTAAAAAAAGAAAAAGTAAAAGAAAGAATAAGTTTGGTTGGTTGGTTGGTTTTAAGTGGGCATTGCACATTGCCCGCAGAATCCATGGTCTCTGAGGCCAAAAGTTTCTGAAGTAGTGACTCCGTATTGGATAGCCTCCTACAAAATAGACCGATGACCTGGTAAGGGTCCCGGGAATCCGATGGATACGAGACGCACAGGACTGTTCATTGTGGTGGCCTTGGGAGAGATCTGTGTCCAGCAGTGCACGTCTGTCGCAGTGAAGATGATAAATGATGAATCAAACTAGTTAAAAGTTCAACATGTTATTAATTTAATCTATTAATCATTGTTATTCATTGGTATCCAACCATCGGATTCCCGTAACCCTTACCAGATCATTGGTCCACCTTGTAGGAGGCCTTCCAACACTGTGTCTTCCGGTACGTGGTGGCCATTCCAGAAGTTTTCGGCCTCAAAGGCTATCTGTTCTGAGAGCAATGTGCCCTGCCCATTGCCATTTAAGCTTGCCGAATCTTCGTGCTATATCGGCAAACTTGGTTCTCCTGCGAATATCCTCATTCCTGATTCAATCACGCAAGGTACCTCTGAGCATAGCCCTTTCCATTGCCCTTTGGGTGACTTTAAGCCTTCTGATGAGGCCCATTGTGAGCGATCACGTTTCGGAGCCATATGTCATCACTGGCAACACGCAGTGGTCATAAATTTTCGTCTTGAACGCACTTGACGCACGAGACTTTTCATTGTAGCGACACTTGTAAGGTCTATATCCAACAGTGGACGTCTTTCGGCTGATATGATGATGATGACGATGCATGGGTAGGAATACAGCCGATTAATTCTGAGCTCTTGTCCTTCAGAACGTACTTACCTAATCCTAAAGTAATAACATTACGGAAACATCCAATTTAATTAAATAGATCCTTCAATATCGAGCAGGCTGATTGATGTTGGCAATTTCACCTTAATAACGATCAGACGAATAATTGGAAAATCATTACTTTAGTGCAATGTCGGAAATCTCTTGTCTCCAAAAATTAATGTCCTATCCCGTAATGTATTTATTGTCAAAACAACAACAAAAAAAATAAAAAATATATTTACATCAAAACTTATTGACGCAGATTTAAGGGCTTAGCCAAGGTGATAATCTACAATCGTTAACGCTAGTAGAAAATTTCAAATGTGTGAAAATGACATCATCTCAACATAAAGTGGTCGGTCAGAACAAAGAAATCGGAGGCGTTACCGCACGTAGTGTTCCACGCGCGCCTCAAGGAGATGTCAGCAAAACCGCAGGGGCGCCCAGCAGGGTCGAAGCCTACTGGGGCCATGAGTGATGCGAAAGAGAACCAAAGCTTTGGAACAAAGGCAAAAAAGGGACAGGAGTGGGTTTAAGTCAGTAAAACTCAGACACGAAGGGGTGGGAGATGTTATTAGATGATTTCCCACCTAAAAAAAAAATGCATTACCGACTGTAGAAAGAGAAAGAGAGAAAAGACTGTGGTGCCGAGCGTTCAATATGACTTGCGCCTTGCGTCTTGTGATTCAATGTCGTGTGTACGGACCGTGGTATGCGCTATAGGTATCACGTAAGTTATCAACATTGGTATCGAAGATTTACGTATCCTTGTGTACGAAGGGCTTTACCATACAATTGAGTAGCTAGCTCATATGTTTAACCGACTCCAAAAAGGAGGGAATATATCCAAAATCAAATAGAAAGAATTTTTCAAATCCGTTCAATAGTGAGTGAAGTTAAAAATCTTTCAAATCTGGCGAAAGGGCAAACTATGATGTAGTAACAGAATAAACATACCCATACTGAAATGTGACGTCACTGTTATTAGGTTTTGAGTCTACAAAAAAGTTAACGAGATATTCTAAACGTGAAACGCTAATAGCTAGTTTATTTAATAAACAAAATTTTGAGGCTGTTTTCAAAAAAGTTTTCTATTTAGTACTGTTCGGGCGCCGTCGGCTACCTTCGTCATTCGTCAAGATACATCGCGGATGAAGTCACGTGAGATATGCGGGGCCGCAAGCCCACCACAATTCACTAGCAAGAACGACCGACGACACACAAGCGCGTTGTAAATTTCTCACATTTCTTTTGTTTTGTCAGTAGTTTCACAGTTTTACAGTCCACTGCTTTTTATTTAAATTCAAATCTAGACCCTAATAGTAGGTACATTTTGTTGTTTAGTACAAAAGTAAACACAAGCAAATGCAAAAATTTTAACGTCAATAAACATTTCCGAAAAAACGCACCAAAACTCATTTAAAACAACAAGCAAAAAAAAAATTCCAACAAATGAACAAGACGAATGGAAGTCGGGGTCAATTTGTGCGATCATTAATTGCTTCCCGTTGTGTTCGCGACTGTACATTGTCTGACTTTGAGAGTTGCAAAGGCAGCTTTTAATAGTTCCATTTAGGAAATGGTACATCTTTTATCTTTTCTTGACTTTTTTAGCTTTCGTTTGTTACTGTATCTTTGGTGAAATACAAGTATTCGAAGAAAAAAAAAACCGGACAAGTGTGAGCCGGACTCCCGCACTGAGGGTTCCGCACAAACTAACTTATGTAAATAATTCAATTCCCGAATCGAGTCTCAAAGATTTTTCCGAATCGTAAGAAGTTTTTCTTTTGTGACGTGATTACGAATTTACAGTTTTCAGATTTATTCCTATAATTGTGATGTTTGCTTCATGCCAAATTTCCGGATTCTAGGGCAACAGGAAGTACCCTATGAATTTTGATTCGCTTGAAAGGGTCGAATTATACGTTTTTAGCGACATAAATGGCCGTATCATTTTTTTCGTTTACTTAGACGTCTAATTTTTTCACTGATTCTAGGGACCACAACCTTGAGTAGGTTCTTATGTGACGCCATAGATGTCACTACACATACAAATAAATAATGTTATTATGGAAAAAGAAAAAAACAATCCTGTGATGATTCTACCAATTTCTAGAGTATATGTTCACGTGTCTTCACTTTAGAAGATAATCGACTGGTTGCCGTCCTGTTTTTTCAGATGGAACGCATACTGAAGAAAGATCATCTGGATCAAGAAGGAGGAGCGGGCAAACCCAGAGCGGTGTAAGGGATATCGTAGAAGGCACCTATTTGTGGAACAAAGATTTTTACTGTGCACGAAATAAATAAATTGAATTTTGGAAGTGACAGACAGACAGTCTCAGATTCAGTTAATTTTCTCTATTAAAATATTAAGGTGAATATTTATTTCATAAATTAATCTATTTGCATGTTCTACAATAATTTAAATAAAAATGCGTTGTCGTATTGTCACCTTACGTCTATTTATAGTAAGCCTTGACTATCAAAACAAACAGATATATGAAAATAAATTGATGTTATTTTTTTATTTATTATTCTTGATAGATTCGCGGTTGACCGCTATCTCACCTGATAGAAAGCGACGATGCGGTTGACGAAGGAGCGCGCTTGCCTTGAAGTAACCTATTCACTCTTGACTTAAAGACCCCTAGGTTGTCCTCACTTTAAAAATACTGTTCAAAAAAAGAACAAAAAAAATCACGAACACTCACTTTTTCTTTCGCAAACACCCACTCTTTATCATCAAAGTGCCACAAATTATTCAAAAAAACAAAAAAGAAAACTTCTAACAAAATGAACAAGTCGAAGTAACTTGGAGTTAATTTGTTCCTATTAATTGCTGCCCCTTGGCTTTGGCGCAAGATTTGCCCTTTGAGAGCCTTTGAGAGCACTTCGGACTCTCATCCCGTTCTTAAGTTGGTCTTTAACTAATGCGTTAGACTGTTGATACTGGAGTACCTATGAGAACTTGTAGTGCGGTGTTTTGTACTGAACAGATTTTAATGACATCGAAGTAAGGAAAATTATATGTAGGTACGTAGTAGCATTACTTTTGTATCTGGGTTATAATCTATAATATAAAAGCAGAAACTAACTGACTGACATATCAACGCACAACCGAAACTACTGGGACTAGAAACGTGAAATTTTGCACAAGATTCCGTTTTATGACGTAGTTCATAGGCGAGAACGACGAACCCTACTTTCATGCGGGTGAAGCCACTGGCCGGAACTAGTCTAATATATAAAAATCTCAATCATGTCACAGTGTTCATTAACGAACTCTTCCGAAACAGCTGGACCGATTTTTACGAGCTGTGTAGTAATCAACCCGAATGACATTTTAAATGAATTCGCTTAACGTGAGAAATGCGATTCTTCACTTCCAGAAGGCTCGGACCACAAACGCCCGAACCTTAAGGTACACTTGAGCGCCTGTCATTTCTATTACTTCCTTCTTTTGAGATACACTTTTCCTAAATTCATATTATTATTTTAAATTGAATCAAACAGGCATCAGCGTTAAGCAAGCTTACGTTATTAACACCTTTAGGGTCCGGAATAAGCGTTAGATTGGAAAAACTTGCCTGTTGTGGTCTTTCCGTCCAATTATAATTTAGGTGTCTTCAAGGCTAGAGTGAATAGGCTATTAATAAACTAGTGCAATTCACTATCATCACTGCTCACCATCAGGTGCGATTGCAGTCAAGTACCGGATAATATCATTAAAAAAAAAAGGTCATTAAATATCTTCATTTGAAAACACTCCACGAAGACACGGCGTAACAATTGCAAATAAACCTAACTCATGATTTAGTTACTTTGGTTGTTCGCAAGCTAACAATACCTAATTGTCCTTATAAGTTGTTATAAAATCAGACAGTTATTTTCCATGAGTTTACAAAAGCTACTTATCATCACATTCACATTTTCAGCACAAAATTCAAACAATCACTTACACGCACACAACTTATCAACGTTTCACAGCCTTTTAAACTTTCAAGACGACTTCTCAACAATAAAACATTCACACACAACCTACACACACAGACATACATCACAATACCTCGTTATTTCCGCATATATTCTCAGAGAAGAGCTCTGACAAATAATATTTGTTACAAAGCTCTTCAGTCAAAGAATCTGGTTCTTTTGAAGTTACTTCTGCTGGCAGTAATGATCGTAAGTTTTGGAGATTGAACGGATATACATGTTTTGGAGCATATTTGAGTGGTAAATAATGTCTTTTGAGGTATTTTATTTCTTTTTTCATGGTTCCATAAAAACCGAACCTATATAGGATTACTTTATTGTCTGTCTGTCAAGAGCCTTTTTTTTGAAAGCGTGGAGGTATGAAATTGAAATTAGAATGAAATACTCAAGGGGCTTAGACAAAAAAAAGTAAAAAGATATCAAGTGTTGTTTGTTTATATTTGGCGCAACCCGATCGGCACCGTTACCAAGTCATCGGTCCACCTTGTAGGAGACCTTCCAACGCTAAGTCTTCCGGTACGTTGCGGTTGCGGGAGTCCGATGGATGCGAGACGCACAGGACCGTTCATTGTGGCGACGTTTGGGGGAGGCCTATGTCCAGCAGTGGACGTCTTTCAGCTGAAATGATGATGATGATGATGATCGGCACAAATGACGTCTTGAATTTGACGTTTCATTCCAAGATCATAGCCAAAAAGTTGTTTTTTATCAAATGAACTGCCCCCTAGTCAAGTTACAACCGTTTCGTTTCGATCCCCTTTTCATTGATAGCCTCGAGTCAGCCACGCCTTCTTTTCGTTTGTTCTGATCACGTGACAGAGCGTTGAGATGAAGTCAGAACAAAAAAATCGGAGGCGTGGCCAAATCGAGGCGATCGACTAAAAGAGAATCGAAACGAAGCGGTTGTAACTTGGCTAGGGGGGCTGGAATTAACAATTCGACTTAGCACTATGAACGACATCGCTAAGGCGAAATCGAACCTTGAAATCAAATTGACACCGAGCGATTGCCACTTGCTTAGGCTTCCTGGTCTCAAACCCCTTGTAGTAGTAAAAAAAAAAAAAACTTACACGTTGATGATAACTAAAGAAAAGGTCGTTCATCCTCTGTTTTGGCAAATTTCGTCACTCGCAAAGAAGTCAAAATCTAGGTATAGTAGGAAGAAGTCATTAATTGATTACCCACCCCAAAAAAAATGGGGTTGTTCCCGTTGACCTTGAATTCTGAAACGTGGAAAGAAGTAAGGTTTTATAGCACTAGTACAGGTCTGAAAACTGTACATTTGTATAAATTATAAATTTTTAGGACTCGATTCGAGAATCGAACTACATAAGCTTGTACGGAGCCCTTGGCACTCAATTTCGACTCGCACTTGACCGTTTATCTTTGTTAAAGAGAAAAACTTTATTGTTTCATTTTTTGAATTGGTAAACGCTACGCAATACTTGTAAGTTGTGAAGAACGTGCAAAAGCAAAATTTTCTTTTACTTTGAGTTTTGAGAGGAAAAGTTGAAACTTCAAATGTAAGAAACGCAATTTCTCAAACACCCCACGTAAGAATGGTAGTGGATTTTTTATTATTATTATACAACATGATTTTTAGTATATGCGAAACTTCAGGTTCCGCATATACTAAAAATAATATAATATAGTTTGTTCATAATCAGTAACTAAATCGATTCCAATAATTTTTACACCATGTTATATTTTTTTCCAAAAAATATTTTAAAAAGGTCACACGTAAGGTCACAAGGACACCACCGACACACAGCAGACAGCATAGGTCACGGCAGGTTATAGCGGACATCAGACACTAGCGCACAGCTAGATAGGAGTAAAATCCTTCAGTACCCGGGTGGCCCGGTGACCATGTATTTGTGCGGCCAGCCAGGTAATATAACAAGCTTATAACTCCGTGATTTTTCATCGCACAGTTATGAAATTTTGTACACAGATTCTTTACATAAAAATACACACGTGTTTCGGATTTCGCATATACTAAAACTAATATTGTATATAGGCTCGCGCTTGACCACTGCCTCACCTGATGTAGACGATGATGTGGTCGATGATGAGGTACGCTTGCCTACAAGTAATCTATTCTTAGTGTTGTAGCTGTTAGGAAACACAGACTTCCGTTGTAAATTCCACTCAGCTGTACGCACAATGAACGTGTTCTCATTACGATTTATGCATACGGGTATAACGTCCACCATGTACTGGTGGCGCATCGCCAGACTTCTGGAAATCGGGCAGATAGCAACTAACTCTTCGTTGTACTAAGGTATTTAACAAGAAGCTCTATGTGTCCTGTTTGTACCTAAAAGTAATTAATAATCTATTGACACAACATTGGGTTACAAATACTTAAGTGAAATGATGACTTCTAAGCTAATTTAGGTGCCTGTATTTCACGAGCTAGTGAATTCTTTATTTTATATTTTCTGTTTTGAAAGCAGTATGTAACAAACAAAGAAATTTTATTCTACCTAGAATAATAGAATTTTAAGGATATATACAAAATTAATAGTTATATCAAAAACTGTAAGGTCTTGATTTACTTATTGAAGATAACGAACAGATCTTCTAACTTGTAATAGTCTAGCTAAGTTTTTGGTTAATACTAATAGTCTAGTTGAAGTCTAAGATTATCTGTTAATTCTGAGATTTATCTGGGTAAAAGTTTCTGCTGGGGAAAATCTCACGGCTCAGTGGTCAAGATACTGACCAAGTGGTTGCCTTCTCTCAAGCAATAGATTGAAAATTCACAAGCCGGCAAGTACCAATATGAATTTTTCAATTCATATGTACTTTTCTAAGTTTATCTAAGACATTACTAACACCCGTTCCCTAGAAAAGCACGTAAAGCCCCGATTGTTATTAGTAGATCTTTTGACAGTTGTTACAGGTAGTCAAACGCCAGAAAATCTAACCATGTACAGACATGGTCAGATTTTCTGGACAGCCACAGAGTATCGTGTTATTCAGTACCTAGGTTGTGAGGTCTTTATTTTTTTTCCGGTTGGAAAAAACATTTAATGACATCCCCGGCTCTTGGGCGGAGCTCCCAGATAGTGTCAGACTTTTACTGACTAAAAACCCACTCCAGTTCCTTCTTTGCCATTGTTCTAGGGCCCTGAGGATCTCTTTCGCATCACTCATGGCCCCAGTAGGCTTCGATCCTGCTGGGCCCCTAAGGTTGCTGACATCTCCTTGAGGCGCGCGTGGAACACTACGCGCCGTCGACGACTTGGGCTCGGTCCGGACGGTTACCGGACGATCGGATGACGAACTACCCATTGTACCAAGGCCCGGCGCGAGAAGGTTGTAGAGGTCTGGTAGGCACTCAGTCCATAGAAAAAACTGATCTCGAGCTGCATCCAGTTTGACTTTAAACTGACCCCAAAATATTTGAGAAAAGGTTTGGCAGACACAAAAACCTTAAAATCACTGAGTTAAAAATATGTCGTGGTCAGCCACATCAAAATTTTGTACCAACATTACAATAGAAAACAAGACAAGCATTTCTTAGCAGTGGAACCATTTCTCCTCCTTTTTTTGGGACAGGTGGTATCATAAAACCTGATTTCATTCTGGTCACGAACTTCCAAGATTACGGCGTGAGGAAATTATTAGGACAGTGTAGAAAGTATACCTATCGCAGTAGGGGATGTTTCTGCTGCGTGGGTATTTATTATTAAATTGCGTCATTAGAATGTGATAACGGTAAGTCTCTTTTGTTTTAATTAATGTCGAGTATCATCCCCTGTGTCTGTCGAGAGCAGTGGTACCTAATGGTAATGGCCCGGATTTACGAGTTGTAGATCGCCGACTCCATTATGACGAGCAATGTGTAGCTCACCGTCTGACTGACCGGTAACTGTCCGAACCGAGCCCGAGTCATCAACGGCGCATAGTTTTCATAATGCATGTATAATAATAATACTATTCCACCACTACCATACAACGTCGTCTAGTCCCAAGTTAAGCAGAGCTTGTGTCATGAGTACTAGACAACTGATAAACAAACTTAAATATTTCTAAATTCATACATATTATAGATAAATTACACCCACACAGAGAACAAATGATCGGTCTCAACACACAAACATTTGTCATAGGTGAGAATCGAACCCACGACCTTCGTCAGCAGTCAGGTTCACTAACCACTAGACCAACAGGCCAGTCAAAAAGACAAAAAAAAATGGTTAAGAAAAGAGGTTATTAATGTATTTCATTGTATAATGATCCTGATTGACAATTTTTTTTCCCGGAAACTTTTCAATAGAAAGCTCAGGAGGAACCCTTTTAAAAGGCCTATTACACTACTCGATATTCAGATAGTCTTAGTCGATGTCGTGTAGTGTAATAAGGGTTAGACCGGTCTTACTCGGAACTAAAAATAAGACTCTGAATATCGTGTGCTAAATATCGCGTAGTGTTATAGGCCCTTAAATGCCACGCATTGTTAGGTAATCATATACACTTTTTGAAGTTAATATAAGTTAAATAAATTTATAAAGACAACTTCTTAATCAGTACTAAGTGAATACTGAAGCTACCGATGTTTGACTTGTTACTAAGTCTACTAAGTTATGAGCAGTTCCAGTGACATGTTAAGTTCTCAAGTAAGTTACTTCAAGCTAGTCAGATTCTCTTGAAACTTACATGACGAAATTATGTTTGAAGTACGAGTAGCTTAAAATTATTAAGTGCGTCGTTTTTGAGATTTATCTTAGGAGTGCAAACAGGTTGACAGAGGAACAAGTTGATGAAAAATGGTTTTAGCCTAATAAAGAAGTACTGATTGGGCTGTCCAAAGTTTTTTTTTTGGTATTGATATATACTAGTGCTTGACTGCGAACCCACCCGATGGTAAGCAGAGATGCAAGCGTTGATGCTGAGGTTCACTAGTTTATTAAGAGTCTATTCACTCTAGCCTTGAAGATACCTAAATTATAGTTGGACGCGGTATAAACGACGAAGCGAAACGCTTAGTCCGGACCGTTGAGGTTCTCTTTAAAAGTCGCTTTGATCGATAAGATTACACCCTAATCATTTAAAACCCCTTTTGTATATTTTTATGGAGTAAAATAAAGATATTTATCTGTTTTTTTTTACCTAAAGTTTTCGCATAAAGCTGCAGCAGGACAGTGTTAGAGAAACGCAAATTGTAACATTTGAAGAACATAGATATTGGGAGTGAGATATAAGATAAGAAGGAGGGGTGGATGTAACTAGTTTATAACTATAAATATCCACGATGAAGATCCTCTCACTCTATTCCCTTCTAACCTAACCTGTCTGGGTGCCTACTTTCTAAGGTCCCATACCTCAAAAAGAAAAAACGGAACCCTTATAGGATCACTTTGTTGTCCGTCCATCCGTCCGTCTGTCTGTCAAAGCCCTTGATCTCCGAAATGCATGGAGGTATCGAGTTGAAATTAAAACCATGTACTCAAGTCTGACGTGCACTACGTCAGTTTCTTATTAGTTGAATACTCTCTAAGTCTATAATAATATAGGTAGAAATCATTTTCGTTTTATAAACATATAAGTGGTCTAGAGTGAATAGGATACTTCTAGATAAACATGCTCCATCGTCGACCACATCATCGCTTTTCATAAGGCAAGGTAACGGTCAAGCTCGATCATATCAATAGTATTTTTTTTTTAATATACATTTAAGACTGTTAGCAAAGATCAGCGTTAGCTTTAATACAAACTAAAATGCCAAAAAAATATACTAAGAAATCTGAAAGTACGAACAAAAGACTGTCAGTCGACTGCTGTCTTATTTCACAAATATAAATAAAAACAATGACAACACAACGGAAAAATCTCCCCCAAGACGAAATTCGCACAAAACAATAAATTCTCCAAACTGTTTTCGTCTGCCATTAACATAGGAACGCAATAAAACGCACAACATAAACAAACAAATTGACGTCGGTTCTATTATGAGGCCGCACAAACAATTATTAAGTCTATTAAGTATTCTTATGAGAAAATGTCCTATTTCCGGGTGTGAGACATTATACTTCACACAAATTCTGTACAGGAAAAAGTTTATAAGTATATGTGTACAGGCTTAAACAACGCGTTCCAAATAAGAATAGGATCGATTGCCATGTTGTGACGTCACGTCAAACTGTCAAATTGCAAGAAATTGTGCAAATTTGAAGAACTTAGAGATATACAAAATTGAAGAACTGGATTCTGATCTATCGTAAATAAATTAAATTTTATAAATTTCTTGTTTGCTCACCATAATAAGATTGTTAGTCTTGTTTGGCTCAATAATTCCGAATATGGTAAAAAATATAAAAAAATGGAACCAAGGTTCCGAAGAATCGCCAAACTTAAGTGGCCATGAGCAGGGCACATTGTTCGAAGAACGATAGCCGTTGGGGCCGAAAGGTTCTGAAGTGGCGACCGCGTACTGGTAGACGCAGTGTTGGAAGGCCCCGTACAAGGTGGACCGATGACTTGGTGAAGGTTGCGGAAATCCGATGGATGCGAGACGCACAGGACCGTTCATTGTGGCAAAATTTGGGGGAGGTCTACGTCCAGCAGTGGACGTCTATCGGCTGAAATGATGATGATGATGATAAAGAAATGAAATAATGCTAGTCTATATAGCCCTGCGGCATTGTTCGAAAGAGTTACCACGGACCTGGACCGCAAAAAGCAACTGAAGGGACACAGGTGGGTTTTAGTGAGTAAAGGTCACTCCCTGTCGCTCCACTCAGAGTGGAAGGAATCGTTTGATAATGACCCACACAAAACAAAAGCTTGCGTATAGGTTTCTAGTAGTGGCCTAAACGTTTCTCAAAGTTTGGTATTAAGTAGTTGAAAAATACTCAATCTATCATCACATTCACCAAATTCAAACTGAGCCCAATTTTGTTTAGATCAATATTGTTTAGATAATAATAATTTTTTTTTAATAATAATAATAATATTTGTTTATTTCTCACCACAAAAAAAAAAGTTTACAATATAAAGAAGCTTAATTTAAAAAGTACTCGATACAAAGCAAAATTTTTATATTGTTGCAGTATATAATGTGGTGGCTGTGATATGCCTCAAACAGTTTTGACCCTATCCTCTGAACTAGGTGTAAACCTGTATCTCAGGGGATAGTGTTCAGCCATCAGTTTGCATGATATTTACCGAGTGCCACTACTATAACGATGAGTCGGTATTGCGAGTGAGAGTGGTGTGTAATTGCAAAGATGTGAGAGAAAGAAAGAATGTAGGAACGTATGTATATGTATGTGTGTGGAGAGTGTGTGAGAGAGAGAGTGAGAGAGTATGTGAGTGGGTATGATATTGGGGTTATGTAATAAAGGTAATGAGATTTTCTGTTTCTTAATATTCTAATTGTAATAACCAGCTCTTAACCGTATGTTTTGCATCATGTGTACTCAGTTTAATTATGTTGATTTTTTTGTCAACTTTTCTGTAAAGATAAGAACATAGGATCAATTTTGTTTAGACCAATTTTGCTTAGACCCATTTTGTTTAGACCAATTTTGTTTAGACCAATTTTGTTCAGACTAATTTTGGATTAAGCTCGCTTGTCATTAACTGTCAACATCATCTTCCTGTCCTTGTCCCATGAAACTTGGGATCGGGGCAACACGTTTTTTCTTCCATTCTGTCCTGTCACCCGTCACGCCAACACTAACTTCTTTCTCTGTCGTATCTCTTTTTTTTTTACTTTTGTTCATTCTCACACTAATAAGTTTGTTACTTCTTCACACTTAAACGGCTGAACGGATTTCTATAAAACTTGGTACACGGGTAGACCATGTCTTGAAATAGCATAAAGAATACTTTTTATCCCGGGAATATGTTCTCTTGACTCAATTTTCTACTTTAACGTGGACGAAGCCACTTACAGCAGTTAGTAAAGAATAAAAAAGATTCTTTCCACACGCAATGCCTTCTCTCACCAAACAAACAATCGTATATTTTCCTCGACTAGTCGACCTCTTTACTGAATTAAAGGCGAGCAGATCTCTAGAGAGGTTGCCGAGATCTCAGCAAACAATTGGCAAATATTCGCGAGGTTAGGGCAAGCATCAGACAGAAAGCAGCGATATGAAAAGAAATATAATCGGGACAAGATTTGAATTTGAAATTTAATTTTGAATGAAAAGTCAATATTTTACAACTAAATTGAGTTGGACATACGTGTAATGTAAATCGTAATTTTGTTGTTATAGAGATAAATATCAAAGTCTTTGCCAATATTATAATATTTTCCTGGCACGATTCTCACGACATATTCAGATGAACCTACCAATTAGAGGATAATATCAGTTGCTCTTCTAGTGATGATAACGATGAGGTAACAGTTTCCTGTTGGTAAAATTCGAAGACGAAAAAAATTTAGTCAGTAAAAGTTGGACATAAACTCTCGCTCCACCCAGAAATTGAACAGTAATTTGATGATTTCCCACCTTAAAGAAAAGCCCTCGGCAGGGATATTAAGCCTCCTCTTTAAAAAATATATGCCACACAATACAAAAACAAAAAACAAACAAAAAACTTGCAAAAACCAAAACAAAAACAAACAAACAACAAAAAAATCTTTAATCAGAACAGAGATAAACGAGAGCATAATACAATCCATCTTAACTGTACCATCATCGGAGATGGCTAAAAAGTTGTGCCACTTAATTAAAGTTCTTTATAAATAGCTCTAATTTTCTTATTAAATGATTAAAATTCAAAATTCATTTTCTAAGCATTAAAAATGAATTTAGTTAGTAGAACTAATGTGAAATGGTACGATGGGGCTGACATATCCTGATAAAAGACCCTAAATAAAAGCAGATTAAAAAAAAAAAAAAACAAAATTACTTGAACATCTTACCATCTTTCTCACGACTATTAAAACTATCAAACACACCGTTTTTCCTCCAACCACACTTTTAACGATAACAGAAAATTCGCAACTAAGTTTTAGTTCTGAGACAGTTGTCAAGATACCCTTGTACAAGTTCAAGTTACAAACTATCTTCAACTTAAATATTTCAATCTGTCGACAAATCGTTGATGTGCTTCTGAAAGGGTTTTAATGTAGTATGTAAATAAGTTAGTTCAAGACAGTCTTTATCTTAATTTACTTGAGGTCGACTATAGATTTCAAAAGTAAAGACATGACAGGCCAAAAACTTGCGTCAAATCATCGCTCTAGATGGAGCGAGCCCTCCGCTCTGTGTATCTTTAATTGCCTTTTACGTTCCAGGAGCGAATTAACTGTTATCGGCTCTAAAGATACTCGTCACCTATGCTAACATCTCTTTGAGTCGCTAGTGGGATACAACGCGTCATCGACTCAGGTGTGGTTCTCATCGGACCATTGCTTGCCATCGCTGCTGCTATCAGGTGGCCAGGAATCGCATGATGCCCAAAGTGCCTTCTGCGACTGCTGGGGCGTAAGGATTGCCTCTCTCTTACGCTTTTCACCGCTTCAACTCGCATTACTGCTTCACAGAAGGAGGCAGCTGCTTTCTATGCCGTTTTGCTCCGTACTATGGTCAGAAGCGATAGATCGTTGCCATCGATCACCTTTATGACGACATGGTGGTGCTGTCCAAGCGGAGAAAACCTCCACCGTGTACAAATGCGTTCACCATACAATGAACTCGGCATTGAATCTGTCCGCTTCCAGAGATTGCAAGCCATAATTACGGGCATTAGAAAAACGTGTGGTTTACACTGTTCTATAAGGTGTGGTGTGTTATGTTTGAAGTTTGCACTGAGGGTACAGCTGCTTCTGGATTCGCACCGTACCGTCAATTTCAAGGCGTTCGTGGTGCGAGTCCCGAACACTTTTCTGCCCCTCATGTTGAAGGAAGACTTTTGGCCGCAGGGCGTGGTGTTCCGTCGCTTCCGCGGACAAGTGCCACAGAACAGTACAAAGTGAACAAGTGCAATGAAGTGTTATTAACATAGTCATAAGTCGTATTTATTAACAATAAATTGTATTAAATTTACATTATTTATATTATAGTCTGAAAGGTATTTATCTATGGGCCAAGATGCCTGAAAATAAATGATTTATTATTATTATATAAATAAATGATAAAGGCATTGGTGCATCACGATTTTTCTTCTATTACATTTTCTTTTTAGCGTTGTCTGGAGTTGACATCGAGAGATATCTTCTATCTGTATTTATTCTTTTCGTTTTTAAGTGTTTGTGTGTACATAAATAAATTAATAAATAATATTTTTCACAAGTTCTTTTTATTGTTCTTTTTGATATTCTTCTTTCTTTATCTACATGAATGCTTTTAAAAAAATCTTCAAATGGCGTTGCTTTGCCATTCTTCTTCAAGTAGTTAATAACTTATCTTAACTTTGATATTTTCATTTTTTTACTATTGTAACTATGGAAGAGGAAAACATCTGATCCTTAGGTCAAATCCTGTAATTGACAGCTTAACCAAAATTGATTACTCTAGTTGGCGTCACAATGACGTCAATAGGCTAGAAATTTCTTAGACTTCCAAGGGAAAATTGTGTTAGTGACAGACAATTAATCATTTGATTAATATTCAAAACTTGTCATATTTATCTAAAGGCTAAATGGAAACATGAATCCATTATTGAAATTGATGTTTATAAACTCAAAGTCTACACTTTTTATTGTTTAGTTCTCCGAAAACGAAAATACATGCACACACAACAAATATTCCATATTTTTGTCAACGGTATGTATGATTTTAACTTTCTTGAACGGGTCAAAATATTGACCATAAATGGAGCAATGGTTGGCTCACCATCCTACCGTCCGGTGACGGTCCAGATCGAGCCCAAGTCATCGACGGTGCGTATTGTTCCACGCGCACCTCAAGGAGATGTCAGCAAACCGTAGGGGCCCAGGAGGATCGAAGCCTACTGGGGCTATGGGTGGTGTCAAAGTGAAACCCGGGGCCCTGGGATGAAGGCAAAGAAGGAATTGGAGTGGATTTTTAGTCAGAAAAAGTCTGCTACGCCTTCTCATTCCGCCCAAGGGCGGAAGATACTATAGATGATTTTTCCACCTAAAAAGAATGGTATAAACAAACGTTACCCGGTATTTTAACCTTTGCAAAAGTAAAACAAACGCCTTCATTTCTTAACATAACGCAACATTATTCAGCGTCAATCCTGACACACAATTCCAACCGATAGCTCCACATAAAACGGAAACTTGGACCTGAATCATTAATTTCTAGCAGAAAGCTCTTAACAAATTGCGGGTAGATACAAAAAGGCTGGCTCCTGCCTTTGTAGCGCGAACCGGCTACAATTACAACCCACTTTGGATATAATTAATTTTTAATTGCACCCTGTGTTCAATTCTGAAGGCATTGTTGGTTTTGGTACAGTATGGATGTTTTTTGCGGTATGTTGATTTGTTGCCGAAAATTTTACTTGGAAACAGATTACGCTTTAAAAGTTCATCTAATTTTGTTCTGTTTTTCCAAGTTGAGTCCGGTCCAGGCGCGCCTGAAGGTGTCAGCAAACCGTGGGGGCTCTAACTAAGCTCTGCTTAGTTTGGGACTAGATGGTATTGTGTGAAAGTTACAACAGGCCGAAATCAATTATCGAGCAATTACCCGGACCAGACACAAAACCCGTCTAGTCGAAATATCTCCCTTTTCAATGGAAGTTTGCAGGACTTCTCGATGTGTCAGTACATACTGAGATGTCTATGGTCGGTGTTTAGAGCGAGCATCTAGTGTAGCAAAACTGGATGCTCGCCTTACGGGGAGGAGGAGGGGTTTCGCGGGGGGTTTACAAACTACAAGTGGGGATAACAGACTAATAGCGTCTTTTATACAAACTTAGACGACGGAATGGTCGCCATTACTTTGCCAGCTGAAAATCACGTCTCCTTTTCACAAACGGAAACCAGCAACGACGCTTTTCCTTCGAAGAAGCACAGCTCTAGTACCTCCTATTCATTTGTACAAAACTTTACAACACAGCCACTTGAAATGCACAATAAATTCATTCTAAGTAGGTACCGTCAGCGGCAAAAGTTGCAGCATTAACAGATTGGGCACACTGCCAGATAAATTAAAAACTTTCAAGTAGGACTGTAATTAAAACTGGGTTTAAAGGGACTTCTTTGTCTGATTTAATATTTATTGTCATGGAAGATAAGATGATGTTCAGGTACAAGGATTTGTTCTTTTCTGAATTATTGTAAGTTTTCATCTTATTATTCATGCTTTAATTAAGAAAATCCTCAATCTCAATTCTGAAGACATGGTTGGCGCAGGTGGTTGAGCAATTGAGTCCTACACTGTGGGTCACGAGTCGAACCCTGCATGGAACAAAGACATGTATGGACTTTTTTTTTCGGTGTGAATATTATCCACTCCTGTTCCTTCGTTGCTGTTCATACCAGGGCCGAGTCTTCCTTTCAGAAGCAGACCCTTGGCCCCAGTAGGCTTCGACTCTGCTGGGCCCCTACGGATTGCTGACATTTCCTTGAGGCGCGCGTGGACCAGTACTCGCCTTCGACGACTTGGGCTCGGTCCAGACGGTTACCGGATGGTTAGACAGCTACCCATTGCTTGTCCTCCGCAAGCCCACGCCTACATATACGCATTTTCATAGGTAAGTTTGTACTGAACCTTCAGTAAACGAGTCCGACTCGCTCTTGCCCTGTTTTTTATTTATTTAGCATATACGTTCCCGCTGTTGGGCAAAGGCTTCCCACAACTTCTTCCAGGTACCTATTCTTTTCTCGAGCTACCTCGAACCAGCCCTTCAATGATTTACTAAACTTAAAAATAAAAATGTCATAAAATTTTGTAGCAAAGGGTACGGAATTGAAATGAAGTACTAAGAAATGCAGAGAAAGATATCGCCAGAAGCTTTTAAAATGCTAATCGCTTTCCAACTACGATATACACCGACGAATACCAACTTTTGATACACATACTTTGAAAGTCTTGGTTACAAATCTTCAATAGAACTCTTCGAAGCAGTACACGTAACTGGAAACGTCCATTTCTTTAGCTAAATACTATTAATAAGAAAGTTTCTGGAAGACATAATCATCGTTTGGTCGAATTATCTGTTGGCCTGTATCCAAAAAAGTTCAGAAGGTTTCTATTACAATATTTTTTTCTTAACGCGACAAAAGAAATCCGAATATAGTATTATATATCTACTGTAATGAATTAACCTATTTCATTTGTTGGTAATCACTCAAACGTCTCACTGATGGTGGCGCGTGTGTTGGATCATTCGGTTGCCTTCAAAATGGTTGAGCTGAGTGGTGCTAATATTCGCGTCATGTCCGTGAACGGGCGCTGTCAGTTGAGACTGGTCATCTCTTAGCTGCCAGTTGCTATTTTAATATCTATATTTAGTTTTTATTTATTTTATTGACATTGTTCTCACATGATAGCGACAAGCGATGGCGACAAGAAACATGTAACAGATATTTGTAATTGCAAAACATGGTTGAAAAGAGTGTCCATGGAGTTTCTTGCACATTCTTCTCTATAGAGATCTACGCTTTGGAATGTGCAATTAGCATCATTTTTTTTGACTGACTGACTTCTTGACATTTCAAAAGTGCCTGTAAATGGTTTATTTGAAATAAATGCTTTGAATTTGAATTTGCTAATATTCGCGTCATATCCGTGAACGGGCGCTGTCAGTTAAGACTGGTCATCTCTTAGCTGCTAGTTCCTATTTTAATATCCAAAATTTAGTTGTTATTTAAACTTTTACTTTATTTACATTGTTCTTACATGATAGTGATAAGAATGTACATGTAACAGAGATATTTACATGCATTTATACAAAACATGATTGAAAACAGGGTCCATGAAGTTTCTTGCACATTCTTCTCCATAGAGATCTACGCTTTGGAATGTGCAATTAGCATCATTTTTTTTTTTATTGATTGACATTTTGACATTTCAAAAGTGCCTGTCAATGGTTTATTTGAAATAAAATGCTTTGAATCTTTGAATCTATGATGTAACTCATAATTAAGCAAAAAAAAATAAGATTGTCTTAAAGGGTGCAAAGATCTTTTTTTGAGAGTGTAAATTCGTCAAATAACTTTCCCGCTCTGGGTGGAGTGAGGTTCAGTGTCTGAGTGACGTATACTGACTAGTTAACATATGTAAATATTATTAACCTAATAAAACAAAAAAATTGCATCAAAATCAGTCAATTCTTCTAGGAGCTAGGTACGATGTCACGGATAGACAAACAGGCAGACTCACAGATACATCAAACTTATAACAACCCTCTTTTCCTTTGGGGGTTAAAAAGAGAAGAGTAGGTATATATATACTCTTGTTGTTTTTGTAGAAAGTTATATGACTTTCTACAAGTCGTCGATGGTGCGTTGTGTTCCACGCGCGCCTCGAGGAGATGTCAGAAAAACCGTAGGGTCCATTAGGGTCGAAGGCCTTATTGGAACCATGGCTTGTGCGAAAGAGAACCCCGGGACCCTGGAAAAAGGTAAAAAAGGAACAGGAGTGGGTTTTAGTCAGTATAAGTCTGAGACGCCCTCTAGCTCTGCCCACGCTCTCTAGGGCGGGAGATGTCATTAGATCACAGCCTAAAACAAATATAACTTTTTAAATTTTCGAACAAACACTGGCGTTTGTTAACATTCACATAGTCGCTGAATCCATCGAAATTAGTGATTATACACTGATTCATCGTAATATTCACTACCATCAGTCATTTAGGGTTTTTTTTTTGTGGTGGGAAATCATCTAATAAGTTCTTTCGCTTTAGGGTGGAGCAGGAGAACGTGTCAGAATTTTACTGACTAAAACCCACTCCTATGTTCCTTCTTTGCCTCGTGTCCGTTAAACATCTGGCCGGAGTTAAATGCAGGCATACTAAAGCTCCGCTGACCTTTCATCATCATCATCATCATTGCAGCCGAAAGACGTCCACTGTTGGACATAGGCCTCCCCCAAGCGTCGCCACAATGACCGATCCTGTGCTTCTTGCATCCACCGCACTCCCGCGACCCTCACCAGGTCGTCGGTCCACCTTGTCGGAGGCCTTCCAACGCTGCGTCTTCCGGTGCGCGGTCGCCACTCTAGAACCTTTCGGCCCCATCGGCCATCCGTTCTACGAGCAATGTGCCCTGCCCACTGCCACTAAAGTTTGGCGATTCTTCGGGCTATGTCGGCGACCTTGGTTCTCCTGCGGATATCTTCATTCTTTATGCGATCACGCAAGGAAACTCCGAGCATAGCCCTTTCCATTGCTCTTTGGGTGACTGTAAGCCTTCTGATGAGGCCTATTGTCCCGCTGACCTTTAAAATCATTATATTTGAGAAATCTTGATTGATTTGCATAGGCTATGTACATTTTGAAGAACACTGAACTAACAATTTTTTTGGACATAGTCATAGATTTGACATTCACGGTAACATCTATGTCTAGCGCACAAAGAGCCTTTTTTTCAATATAATTACCAACATTTCTATCTAAGCATTCAAGTGAAATATACGTATGAGATACTAAAACCCAACGCACTTTGCGCATACAAAATTTAATAGAGTTACGTGTTCCACACTGGGAAGCTAGAGTGCCTGTAAATGTACGGGCATATTCTGTGAGCGCGACTGTCGCTAAATTGTGTGGAAACGTCATTGGGATACGGTGGACGCGCTCGGTTTTTCAGCAAATAAAGTGCCAATTGCAGAATGCAAATTTTTTACAAGTAGCAAACTTAAACTGGCACCTTTTTTCTTTTGAAACTAAAGAACGCCTTTTTTTGGGTTGGAAAACCTAAGTAAATAATAATAATTTAATATTTAGTTAGGTCTACGAAATCGTGCTAATTTTCAGTCATAGTGGCTAATGGAACACGATTTTGCACACAAACGAAGCTCCTCTTTTTCACCCCATTACAAGTTGTATTTTCAAAAACCCTTTCTTACTCGTAGTATTCGTCTACGACACTAAAGGCACGTTCCTAAACCCGGTAGTTTCAACTGTTCGTTGACATATGTTAGTCAGTCGGTTTCTCCTTTTATTTTATACTAACTTCTGCCAGCGGCTTCGCCCGCGTGAAAGTTGGTTTCTCAATACAAACTTTGGACCCCCGTTTTATCCCCTTAGGGGGTGAATTTGGAAAATCCACTCATAGTGCTCGCCTATGTCATAAAAGGAAACCTTGTGCCAAATTTCACAGACCTAATCCCAGTAGTTTTGGCTGTGCGTTGATATGTCAGTCAGTCAGTTTCTCCTTTTAATATCCACTGTTGCGGCGTTTGACCTGAGGTCAGCCATTGCATTTTTCGCTTACGGTTATCGTAAAGAATCCACTTTTCATCACATGTCTCAATTCGATCCAATATTCCTTAATTTCTGTATCAATTCAAAAAGGCAACACAAGTTTCAACACGCATTTCTTCAGATCAGTCAAATCATGAGGCACCCATTTTTCATATTTTTTTATTTTATTGATTTGACGCGAATGAGTCAATATTGTTGGAGAGGAAACGTTAAATCATGCCGCTAATTCCTGGGTAGTTTGGCTCGGATCGGCTTCCATCATTTCTTTCAATTCATTGTTATTCACCTGTGTTGCCGGTCTTCCCCGCGGTTCAATCTTCAAATCAAAGTTTCCATCACAAAAGCGTTTAAACCAAAATCGCATGGTGCGTTCATTAGCAGTCCCCTCCCCAAACACTACATTGACATTGCGAGCTGTTTCTGCCGCGTTAGTTCCGCGTCGGAACTCGTATTCAAAAATCATTCGAATTTTAGAAGTATCCATCTTTCTTGTCTAAGCATAATAATAAAACAACTGAAAGTCGATAATCGAATAATGCACATTTTTTAAAAGAAAAACTTCATAGGTGATATGTGAAGAAAGTTTCACTCAAAAATCTCAAACCATGAAGGTTCTGAGTCAATACAAAGTACCTATTACAATAAAACGGCAATTTCATACTTTAACCCCTATTATTAAAAGCGGCCAGTTATTTGCATCGTGTTAAACTTTTAATTATAAATGATGCTATAATAATAACTTTAACTGTTTCCGCATAATCTATGATGTCACATAGAATAAAAAATTCCACATCCTGCAGCACGCTATTAAAGTTATCCGCTCAATTAGAACATAAATATTATATTCGTACAAAACCCCAAAATTAAAACATATACTCGTACAACACCCTAAAATTAGAACATATCCTCGTACAACACCCCAAAATTCGAACATAATTATGCTCGTACAATACCCCAAAATTAGAAAATATACTCGTACAACACCCCAAAATTCGAACATAATTATGCTCGTACAATACCCCAAAATTAGAATATATCCTCGTACAACACCCCAAAATTCGAACATAATTATGCTCGTACAGTACCCCAAAATTAGAACATATACTCGTACAACACCCCAAAATCAATTATCGAACATTTGCCTGTATCAGACACAATGCCCTTCTAGTTGGAGGATTCTCTCTTTTCAACAGAAGTTCATATATGAGAATTTACACCTATTCCGCACACCTCTAAACCACACTAATACCTTACGATTGATCACATTATTCAGAATCGTGTAGCTCACGTGCACGTCATAGTAATCATTGTCATTATGTTTTCAGCAACTATTATTGGGTACAACAGACACAGCGTGCTGTATTTGTCACTCATAGCTAACAAACCTTTTTGTTTACAAAACCTGTTTACCTATCTAACAGCATTATTAATGCAGAATATTGTGAATATGTGTTACGTGATAACTTGTCATGGTATACCTGTACAGGAGCATTTTTTTTTATTTTTTTTCGATAAAAACCAGTGCTTGATTGCGATCCCACCTGATGGTAAGCAGTGATGCAATCATTAATTGTGAGGCGCACTAGTTTATTAAGAGCCTATTCACTCTAGCCTTGAAGGCACCTAAATTACAGTTGGACGGGAAGACCGCAGCAGGCAAATTGCAAGAAATAACAATTCCTTTTGTTGGTTCTTTGGTTTTTTAATTATATAAACCAGTGCTTAACTGCGATCCCACCTGACAGTAAGCAGTGACTCTCATCACTATCAAAGATTGCATTCTTTGGTGGTCGAATGAATTGCATTAGTTTATTAAGAGCATATTCATTTGCATATACAGGTGTTGTGTCTAGCCAGGCTCGCTGTGAAAGTTGATTTCGTTCTGTTATATAAAATATGTTCTCATCACGCGTAGAATTTTGATACTGCAGGATTTTTATATTTTTGTTTCCTATCTAAAAGACAGAAACATATTTTATCAACTTACAATAATTATTCATTTTATAGGGAAATATCGTCACATTCGCGCAAAACGGCCGAACGCTCATTAAAGCATAATACGACGAATTCACAGCGCTGGTTTGCAGCGTGGGCAGGTAGCGGTGTCGATACTACGCATTGCATTGCTAGACAAAGAACTTGTGTTTTTTTTTTCAGGCTATTATAAGATCATTACTTTACAACTTCTTTTCCTTTAGTAACAGTGGCATTCAAACAGACCAGAATACAACTGTTTCATGATATATAATAAAAAATCTAGGGAAATGTCTGGCCTGTTGGTCTAGTGGTTAGCGGCCCTGACTGCTATGCCGGAGGTGGTGGGTTCGATTCCCACCCAGGACAAATGTTTGTGTGATGAGCATGATCATTTGTTCTGTGTCTGGGTGTAATTTATCTATAATTATGTATGTATTTAGAAATATATAAGTAAGTTTATCAGTTGTCTTGGACGGCGTTGTGTGATAGTTGTGAAATATTATTATTATTATATTTATATTTATTATTATTAAAATTGTTAACTTAGCGAAGTTCAGGTGATATTCTTATAAAGTCTTCTCTGGGATCTAACAGGCGTTACACTGAAGGGGTTTCGGTGTGGGCTTTCATAAGGTAACGAGGCCCCTTCTATATGCAGATGGTGATCACTGGGGTGATTTTAATGAGGTAAAAATCCTGCACTCCTTTGACTTATCCCTTAATAAAAGTCCGAGTGCATTTTGAAGGCTTCTATACGAAAACAAAAAAAAAGGTAGATACTAAGATTCACGATAAAAAAACTTAAGATTATCACTCACCAAGAATCTCACGACGAGTTCAATAGTGAACCACACGTTACACACCAGCTCAATGTAAAAAAAGGCTGCATGAGGCTTCCCATTGCCATGCCATAGCATCTCCAAAGCCCCTGACCCGTTCTCCCTCACCACCGTCCCATGGCTGAAGACTCGAAGGTCAGGGTGCGTCTTCAGGCAGAAGGAAAGCACTGATATGCAGATGAAGAAGACGGATAATGCTGATATCACCTGTGAAAAAGAGAGAAGGAATTTTAAAATAAGGTGATGTAAAATCTGTGTCATGAAGTTAGTATAACATTACATAGATCATCATTTCAGCCGACGTCCACTGGTAGACACAAACTACCCCTAAGTGTCGCTACAATGATCAGTCCTGTGTATCTCGCTTCCATCGGATTCCCGCGACCCTCGCCACGTTGGCGGCCCATCTTGTGGGAGTCCTTTCAAAGTTGTATCTTCCGGTACATAGTCGCTTTTTCACAAACTTTCGGCTCGATCAACCAATGTGCCCTGCCCATTAGCACTTAAATTTGGTAACTGGCACACTTAATTTTTTTACCAAATACGTGCAAAAGTTTGTATGTAAATGTGTGTGTATGTACTACTTATTCACTCTCAGACACCTGAACGGATTTGGTTGCAACTTTGCACACAGGTAGGCCATCTCCTAGAATAGGACGTACAATTATTCTTGTTATCTCAAGAGTAAGTAACCTTAGGATATTTTTTTTATTACAATGCAGGCGAAGCTAAAGTTATATATTTCGAAAAATATCTAACAATGGTCAAGATAACTACAATAAATCCTCCCATCACCCGTTATATATTTAAGTATCATATAAAAGTGGACACAAAATATGGGCCGCTTAAAAAATATTATAGATTGATCCCTAATAATACTTTACGCAATACGGGAATCGCGGGTGACCTCATGCTTAGCTAGGCGTGTAACTACCGGACCAGCGAGTGTTTGAAATTATAATTATATTACTATTCTTTATAGCATACTAGCGACCAGCCCCGGCTTCGCCCGGGTGCAATGCTGATACTAAATATACTACAGAATGGTCTTTATATACAAAGTTCACAGCTTTTTTGTCATTAGACAATACAAACATGTTTTCTTTAGGTTTTACTCTTGAAAGAATAAAGGCATACCTAATTGTGTGGAGTAAGTGTGTGTGTTTATTATTTCTTCATAAACGAACGGACGGATTTCAGGTAGAATATGTTCTAAAATACGACATGATGTACTTTTTATCCTGATACTGTTCTCACGATAAAAAGTATCTAATGTCCTATTTCAGGACATATTCTACTTATGTAACAAGAACATACGTTTTTTGGGATTTTTTTTACTTTAACACGGGCTAAACCGCTGGCACAGCAGCTAGTGAGTTTTAATATTATATAAAATCAATAGAATCACTACTCAGTATTTATTAAATACTCCATGCTCCATGATTTTTCCCTTTCAATTTACAGAATTTCAGGATTCTAGGTCAACGAAAAGTACCCTATGAATTTTGATTCCCTTGAGAGTGTCGAAATACACGTTTTTTTGCGACATAAACGGCCGTATCTTTTTTTTTTTTCGTTAACTCAGATGTTTTATTTATTCACAGCTTCAAGGGACTGCAGACCTGAGTATATGTTGTAAGGTAATCACAAAGGATATTAACACTGTTGTGGTTCGCTTTTGAAACCACAGCCAACACGTCGAGCGGTGTTACATCATCAATCATGGTGTATTCTGTGGTCTACATCACGCAATCATTGTGGCCAAGTCATAAGAAAATAAGATTAACGTGCCTGCTGCGGTCTTCCTGTCTGATTATAATTTAGGTGTCTTCAAGGCTAGAGTGAATAGGCTCCTCATAAACCAGTACGCCTCACCATCAAAGATTGCTTCACTGTTTACCATCAGGTGGGATAGCAGTCAATCACTAGATTTGCATCAGTTAAAAAAATAACTAAGAAATACGATGTAACTAATAAACTCAAAGAAGAATGCTTGAAATCGACTACTGAAATACTTTTAGCTATTGATGATTGCATCACTGCTTACCATCAGGTGGGATCGCAATCAAGCACTGGTTTATATCAATAAAAAAAAAAAAGATTTAATTGAAATCTGAATTATAATAAATATTGTATTAGAAATTTGGTGTTAAGGTTAAGAAAGCCTGAGATATTAATATACTATTAAACATATCAACTGGTCAAATTCAAAATTACAAATTGACAAAGGACATTGCTCGTCATCCATACATAGCTCGCCTAAGATCCAACAGGGAGGTGTAATTACTCTTTGGGTTTTAGATAATGTACATGTTCGATTAAACCTAAATTAAAACAACGGACACTTTGAGAATTCCGAAAAAATCAAAACACTTTCAGATTTTGAGGTTATAATTACGTCAAATCAAACATTCGGTATGTAGCAATAACTTAGCATTTATTACTGAATGACATTACTACCAAATGTCAAATGTTGTCATCTGTCAATTCGTCAACTGTCGGTGTCGATATTATTGCTCGTTTCAAACAGCGCTTTCAAACGAGTTTTTTGATAAGGCTTATTATGGTTCCGCAACATCATAGCGGACTGTTTGTAACTAAAAATTATTATCGTATATCAAGTGTTGAGAATACTGACACTTGTCTGTGTCAAACTCTTATTAAGAGTGCTGTTACATAGACTTGGCTGTATGACCTATAATACCTTTGCCTATTAAAAACCTCAAATTGTTATGACGGAAGCTAAGGACGAAAGTGAATACTTTTTAAAATGTTTTCGAAATTAATAAGTGTCCGTTCTATAAAAATATAAGTTATGTATATTATTAAAAGAACTAGTAATTATAGGAAATATTTCATGCGTGTTGGTTCATAGGCCATTTTTTACAATGTTATTTCAACAATACTTAACCACAGATAATATTACGTTTAGCTGTCAGTTGCGTTTTGTTAATGTAGTAAAGTAATCAAGATTTATTTAAGGATAAAAAATACATATTTTGATAAAGCCTTGATAAATCTTGATTGTATCACTAGCGTGTTTGTGTATGCCTTTGAGGATACCAATACCAATGCGCTGTTGGATCATTCGGTTCCCTTCAAAATGGTTGAGCTGAGTGGTGCTAATATTCGCGTCATGTCCGTGATCGGGCGCAGTCAGTTGAGACTGGTCATCTCTTAGCTGCCAGTTGCTATTTTAATATCTATATTTAATTTTTATTTTTACTTTATCGACATTGTTCTCACATGATAGCGACAAGAAACATGTAACAGATATTTGTAATTGCAAAACACGATTGAAAAGAGTGTCCATGGAGTTTTTTGCACATTCTTCTCTATAGAGATCTACGCTTTGGAATGTGCAATTAGCATCATTTTTTCTGACTTCTTGACATTTCAAAAGTGCCTGTAAATGGTTTATTTGAAATAAATGCTTTGAATTTGAATTTGAATTTGCTGCCAATGTAGTGCGTCGATGCCCTTATTATTGGTTATAATTAGGACTTATTTCTTAAAAGAAACATTACGTAAATGCATCTATTTATGTAAAAAGTTTCAGTGATTAAATTATGATTGTAACTTAATTTTCTAATTTTGGTAAAGGTTCTTGGTGAGGTTTTAGAGGCATGATAATTTGAGTGCTGAAATCCATTTGCCAGACTTAGCGATGATACAACGATGTACATCGGTACATGGTGGCCTTCCCATTCATATGTACAAAGTGTTTTGGGAACACGTACATTGTGCGTTCAGCTAAGGAGTGGAATTCCCTGCCAGAGTCTATGTTTTCTTATAGCTATAACCTAGGAGTCTTTAAGTCAAGAGTGAATAGGTTACTTGGTTAAGCGAGCTGCAACACTTACCATCTGATGAGATAGTGGTCAAACGCGAGCCTAATCATAAAAAATGCGTTATCTTACAAATCATGTATAGAGAGATAGTTTTCTTGATCCTCTCGTAAAGTCTTTTTTTTTTTGATGCCCGCTTGCACTTATGACTTGTCCTAACGATTTCATGTAATATGTCGCAAAATCGTGACGCATAATCATATTTATTTTGTGAGAATCACACGACCATCATTATAGATCCGTTCATAATCATAGCTTATTCGCTTATTTACTCATCAAAATAATATGTGGACGTAATTTTCATAAAGATTAATTAGTAGATTATTTATTATTTAAATTATTGTTGCTGCTAGTGTTAGTCTATATAAAATAAAGTCGTGTTAGTTACATTATTTATAACTCAAGAACGGCTGAACCGACTTGGCTGAAAATTGGTGGGGAGGTCAATTACTGGACGGCCGGACGGCAAGCTATACATTGCTTGACGTCCGCAAGCCCACGTCTACCGTAACTGGTATGCGGGATCAGAATCTCGGCGGCTGGGCGTGAGGATATTCGTTCCCTTACGCGTGCGGCCTCCGTCTTCGCTAGCATTACTGCTTCGCAGGAGGCCACCGCCTGCCATTCTTCCTCGCTTCGGACCATAGCCCGAACCAGGAACAGACGCGAGAGGTCGCTGCCGCCGACTCACACTTGCCCAGTTTTTTTTTAATATGGAATGATTCGTTTATTTTATAACCAGAATATTCTAGTTAAAATTTCGAACTTTCGAGACATTGCATTGCACCAAGCTTGTAAGTGTGTTCAACCTTTTTAACCCGTTTTCGACCCTGCTGGGTCCCTACGATTTGCTGACATCTCCTTGAGGCGCACGTGGAACAGTACAAGCCGTCGACGACTTGGGCTCGGTCTGGACGATTACCGGACGATCGGACGCGAGCTACCCATGGCTCGCCATCCACAAGCCCGCGCCTACGGTGGCCGGAAATCGGGATCAGGATCCCGGCGGCTGGCGCGTGAGGGCCGTTACCTCGCGGGTGCATGTGCGACCTCATCCATTGCTAACATTACTGCTTCGCAGAAGGAGGCGACCGCTTGCCACTCCTTCTCGCATCGGAACCATAACTACTTAGCATCTAAATAATTTGCAACAAGAGAGTTCACACTATCATTTACTTAGTGTATTATACTCATAAGAAACAGTCACAACACGTCATCTTAACGCTCAGTCACGTGATCAGAACAAAGGAATAGGAGGAGTGGCCGAGTCGAGGCGATCAACGAAAAGAGAATCAAAACGAAACGGTTGTAACTTGGCTAGAGGGGCTGCCAACTTTACGATTGCTTCACGAATTTTCAATAAATCTATAACCTAGAGTACCTAACCAATCACGGAATGGCTTTTCAATCTGGATTGAAACAAACACAAAGTACGGACAGATCACACAGAGACACTAATAGATCTCCAAGATCTGTTCTATCTGTGCAAACAGACATGGTAGCACAGATTCTGTACCTGGAGACTTGTAATGTTTATTTTGATATCTGGGGAGGATGTAGTGGTTGTGTATCCTTAGACGTAGTAGTTTATGAGATTATTTATTTATAATATTAAATTTTATTATAACTAGCTTTAGCTCCGATCAAGACCGGGGACTTAACACTTGAAGTTGTGGACGACTATGTTTACCTCGGGGCTATGTACCTGAAGTTCGATGCCAGATAGATATAAGTTTTAGACGTTTTTTGCAACATTTTATGTGGAAGTTAATGTAAAACCTCAGATACATTAAGAGACAAAATGTTAACATGACGCGCAACGCTGAATTTACGTGACTCTACAACGTTGCCCAGTCTTCCATTAATTTCCCCTCAACATTTACAATGCATTCACGTGACCAACAACATATCCCTCGTATGTTGTTGGACAATTTGACAGCGTTGCGCGTCATGTTAGAGAAATTTCATCCCTCAAGTTAAACGTATTATTAGTTTCTGTCTGTACCTATTTGTTTTTGTTGACGTGATTATCATAGTTTACTTATTGGCACTTCCACCTACACTTATTTACTGTAAGCGTGGACTTGCGGACCTCGAGCAATCGGCAGCTCGCCGTCCGGCCGTCAGGAAACCGTCCGGACGGAGCCCGAGTCGTCAAAGGCGTGTAGTGTTCCACGCGCGCCTCAAAAATATGTCAGTAAAGCCATGGAGGCCTAGCTGGTACACAAGCATAGTCGGCCTTATAATGTTCCCACTGTTGGGACTCAGGCATCTTCTCTAGGAGAGGGAATAGGCCATAATCCACCACGCGGGCCCAATGCGAGTTGGTGGCTGTCACATGCCTTCGAATTTTTGCATCTAGGATATGCCGGTTTCCTCACGATGTTTTCCTTCACCGTTTTGAGAGCAGTGGTAATGCAATAAATTACACAAAGTAATGCGCCTAGGTGGGTTTGAACCTGCGACCTACAACTCGTATGTCGGGGCCGTTACCACTCGGTCACCACTGCTCCTCAAGTACGCAAGGCAAAGAAGGAATATAGATGTTTCGCACTTCTTACACAACAACAACACATGATTTAACACTGTTTTATAATATTAGCTTCTAGAATAGAATAGAATAGAATATAATAGAATAGAATAGAATAGAATAGAATAGAATAGAATAGAATAGAATAGAATACAATACAATACAATACAATACAATACAATACAATACAATACAATACAATACAATACAATACAATACAATAAAACTCCCTAGTGTCTCACTCACTAGTACTCCTATCAAAATTTCTACGTAGGCATATCCATAAATTCCTTCCAAATTAAAGCTCTTTAAAAGGCCACTTACTTACGAACAAGCGTTATGATACGTTTTTTAATGAAAAAGGTTCGTAATGGCCGTCCTTTGCAACGGGTTTAATGTTAAGACTGATGTATTACGGCTCAGCTCTTTGCAATGAGGGTAGAATTACGGATCTCCGGGGGCAAGGATTAAATGATTGGCTGTTTTTTTTGTATGTAAAAAGTTATCGTAGAATCAGGGGCCATGTCGTATTAAAATGTCAAGCATGCGAGCCAGAAAGAAGGACCCTATACAGCTCCATCCCTTTAACAGTTCAGTTTAGGTCGTCAAATGGATCCCGTTAAGAACTCATGGTAGCTGCGTCTTTCGGTCGGTACACGGTCACCACTCCAGAAACTTTCGACCCCAACGACCATCTGTTCTGCAACCCTTTGTTTTTGTTGCTAGACCAAAAAACAATAACAGAGTTATGCTGCAAAATAAACTTTTTACCAAATAAACAAAAAACGAAGATACTAGATTATAAAACACAAAACTTTGACTTTACGAAGCACAATTTCGTCGTAACAGAAAATTTGGCATAAGCTAACGATGTTAGTTAGTATTATTGAATTTGTGAGACGAAGACGATCAATCAATTTGCTCGTTAGCTAAAAACGTACAAAATAATTAGATTACGTCACATACAAACATTAATTAAGTTTACAGAATTCAGCCTCTAGTTTCTGGAAGCTTGTAATCAAGTGTTGAACCAAAAATCTGCAACCGACAGCGCAGCAGAGCTGTCAAACCACAGAACTAGTTTTATTTTATTTTTTATCCACTTCTTTGTCTTAGCTTGTTGAGGATAAAAAGAGTTTTCCTTTTTCCAAAATAAATTTCTTACCTGACCCAGTATTTGACCACGCCAATGCTGTCTGCTGACGCTGTCCTTAGATCTCCACGTGAACAGGTAACAGAGTACCTACGTGACGCAAAATGGTCTGGTAGAGATACCGCACATAAACGGTTTTCTACTTGATCGAAGTGGTGAAGCGAATCATCATCATCATGATCTTCCTGCCCTTGTCCCATGTTATTTGGGGTCGGCGCAACACGTTTTCTTCTTCCATTCTGCCCTGTCACTCGTCATACTATCACTAACTTCCTTTTCTTTCATATCACTCTTCACACAATCCATCCATCTTTTCTTTGGTCTCCCTCTCCCTTTCCATCCATCCACATGTAAACTCATAACTCTTTTAGTAACATGCGCTTCATCCCTCCTCTTCACATAACCATACCAAGACAAACGATTCCCTTTCAACTTTTCAGTCACTGACGCCACTTTCAAACTTACCCTAATATACTCATTTCTCACTTTATCCATTCTCGCCACACCACACATCCATCTTAACATTCTCATCTCCGCTACATGCAATCTTTTTTCATCCGTCTTTTTCACAGCCCAACATTCTGATCCATACAGTATGACAGGCCTTATCACGGACTTGTAGATTTTATAAGGCATCCGTGGGTCTCAAGTTGTTCCCGTGACCTGTCGCCATTTCATCCATCCAAGCGCAGCGCAGTATATTTCTTACTTGACAAAGAGCCCACTTTTGGTCTTGATCTCACGTGATTATGGCAAGTGGTTGATGAGGTCTATGATGGAACGAACAAGCGTAGAAGATGCTTGATTACTCGTCTTTAAATCTATTCTATCTCTAACTTACTGGACAGGTCTAATCTGTGTGTTGCTTCCCTCAAAAAACAGACATACTACATTGATCATTAAATATTTATTATATAGACTTTAACAGAGAGTTTGACCTCTGAGTTTGCTTCGGTGTTTCTTCTCAGAGGCTAATAAAATAATGATTTAAGAGCCCTTTTTTGAGGTGGAAAGTAACGAAAGAGGAGGCTCCTCCACTTACTTTACTGCTTTGTTGCAGAAGGAAGTGGCTGTTTCCTATTCCCTCTCTTCTCGCTCCCATGGCTTGAACAAGGGCTGGACGTGAGAGGACACCGCCGCCGATCGCCTTAACGAGGACACGGCAGAGGTCTGCCCAAGAATGGTTGAATCCCACCGTATGCTCCACCATGTCTTCCAGAGGGCATGGAACACTCGGGTGTTAACCCAGGCGTTTCTTCTCACCGGATCCAAAACAGATACCTCCCGAAACATTACCTAGGCTCCCTAGAAATTATAATAACTCGCCCAATCGTCTTGACCAATTGTCTTAGTCAATGCTCAAACCTCAAATGCGTTTGGTATGAGTACGAGAGGCCTTCGCCCTGCACTTGAATAGTAAGGCTGATTTTATCACGCATAAACTTCTCAAACAAATCATTTCGGTTGAATTGGTTTCTGCGTCAATTATCCAGCCAATGGAGTGAGTAATTGACCACTGCACCGCAGCTTGTGGGTTGAATTCCCATTATAATAACAATTATTTCTATTATGTGTACCTATTTATCTATGTAAAACTAAGGGGATTGCAATTATCAAAGTCCTGCCTAAATTGGGATAGTACGCATCATCGCATCACTTAACAATTGCGTTTTATAACTGAAGTCGGAGAATTTTTGTAATACGTTGTTGATCATACTTTTGGTTGAATATATATATCACTCGTACGTCAAGAATGAATAGGTTACTTCTAGGCAAGCGTGCTCCATCGTCGATCACATCATTGCTTACCATCAGGGGAGATAGTGGTCAAACATGAGCCCATAGGTAATTTAAAAAAAAGGTTGGTCTATAATTACAAAATCTCTAATATCTACAAGACATAACAACTGAATCAAAAATTTTATTAGTTATAACGATCAGTTAATATAATAAGCGATTGATATAATTTTAAAATAACTAATTTTTATAAGCATTACTTACATTGATTATAAAATGTTGAAATATACCACTCAAAAGACATAAAACTTGTTTAGTCTAACATGAAAGAACAAATGCTTTTTTTTATCATAATGACTTTTAACATAACCTAATCCAAATGATTCTCTAACATTAGAAGTGGATCTGGTGCTCGGTGGCCGCTGCCGCGGCACGCTCGCTTCGTTCACTCGCTTTCACCCTTTTATGGTGGAGCCCTTTTCTTTTGGCGCGGAGTTTGAGTTGCATCTGTTATTTATGTTAAATACAGTGCTGTTTCTAGTTATATCATATCTAGTATGTATTGCGAATTTCATAATAGACAAAAACATCGAACAAAGAGTTTGTCTTAAATTTTGCATCGCCAATGGAATTTCGTGTTCGGAGTCACTGAAAATGTTACAGAAGGCTTACGGTGAATCGACTTTATCAAAAACACGTGCTTATGAGTGGTACAAAGCGTTGAAAAGCGGTCGAGATGTGATGAAAGATTTGCCTCGCTCTGGTAGGCCATCAAGTCTTCAACTAAAGTTAACATCGCAAAAATGAAGGAAATAGTGACTGAAAATCCTCATTCAACTTTGAGAGAGATAGCCACCGAACTTTCTGTATCTCATGAGTCGATCCGTACCATTTTAACTAATCATTTGGGTATGAAACATGTTACCGCTCGGCTAGTCCCAAACTACCTGAATTTTCTTTAAAAATTCAATGACATGAGAGTCGCTGAGGATATGGTAGAACGAGTCAATTCCGACCCAACATTCATGAAATGCGTTTTTACTGGTGACGAGACGTGGGTTTACGAGTTTGACATGCAAACTAGTCAACAAGCTTCGGAGTGGCGCCTTCCAACTGAACCAAAACCGAAAAAACCAAAATATAAGTTGTGTTACTTTTTTGATGTACTATAAACGTTTATTCTATTCTATTCCTTAGATGATAGATATGGCTACATGTGGAGCTTGAAAAATAAGACACAAATTAGGCTGTTAAATGCTAGCTAAGGAGGCGGCCGCAACCGCGACGGAACGCCCATCACGCCCCGGACGCCGGGATTCCGATTCCGATTTCCAGCCACTGTAGGCGTGGGCTTGAGGACGGCGAGCAATGGGTAGTTTGTCGTCTGACTAACTGGTAACCGTCCGGACCGAGCCCAAGTCGTCGAAGGAGCATAGAGTTCCACGCGCACCTCAAGTAGATGTCAGCAAATCGTAGGGGCCCAGCAGGGTCAAAGCCTACTGGGGCCATGGGCTGTGCGAAAGTGAACCCCGGGGCCCTGGATCGAAAGCAAAAAAGGAACAGGAGTGGGTTTTAGTCAGTAAAAGTCTGTCACACCCTCCCGCTCAGCCCAAAGGCGGGAGATGCCATTAGATGATTTACCAACTAAAAAACAAAAAATAAGTAAGCTGTTAAAATTTATGCCTGTTTGGTCATTAACTTATTTCATCTACCTACTGCAAATAACTCAATCAAATAAATCCCTACTTAGCACAGACACAAAAGAAACTGCTCCCAAATGTTCTGGTTCAAACAAAAACATGCTGAAACAAAATGACGTAGCATCGCAAGCAATGTAGATGTCTGCTAAAGCACCGTCAATTAATCACGAGCTCTTGTTTCTGTCGAGGGGAACTGAAAACCAAGCTCTAAGGTCCCTATTTATAAAATGATCTCAACTCTGAGATCAATCTTGGGATTTATCTCAGAAAACTGGCTAGTTTTGAACCTCTTCTCGCAATCATTCTTTCATTCTTATACACTTCATATAAACTAAGCGATGTTTACGGTATCTCTATTAGAAAAATAAAACTCTAATGTACAAACTAAACTATAAAAAATATTCATCAATACTGAGAAAATGTATCTATAGATCCAAAATAAATTCAAACATTAATTACATTAATAACAGTCAAAACAAATGCAGAGCAACGTGGTCAGTCATTAACCGTGAAATTGGAAATACAAAATGTGACAACGATATTTCTCAACTAGAATTAAATAAGAGAATACTGACTAATCCCTCTGACATAGCAAATGCTTTTAATAATTATTTTAATGATTCGAATAGCATTATGACATTTAATAATTTATATGATAATGACGAGCGTAATAAAACCCTGACTATACCCAATTCCATGTTTCTTAGCCCTATGACTGAAGACGAGATAAAAAAAGAAATAATATCTTTAAATAACACGAACTCAGAAGGTTACGATGGAATTAGTAAAAAAGTAATTAAAAGTTGCAGTGCAGAACTAATTCCTATATTGACGTATTTAATTAATCTTTCATTTTCATCAGGAACTTTTCCCGATGCCCTAAAATTAGCCGTCGTTATACCTCTTTACAAAAAAAACAATAAAAATGATGTTAAAAATTATCGCCCAATAACCCTTATACCCATATTATCTAAATTGTTTGAAAAATGTATGCACAAGAGACATTCTGACTACTGTAGCAAATACAACATCATAACAAAAGAACAGTATGGGTTTCAAAAGAACAAGTCAACCACATTAGCAATTGCTAATCGTTTAAGGCATATTCATGATTTCTTAAATAAAAATTACTTGACGACCGGTATATTCTTTGACCTCTTACAAGCTTTCGACTTTGTAGCGCATAATATATTATTGAGAAAATTAGAAAAAAGTGGAATAAGAGGTCTAGCACTGCAGTGGATCGCGTCTTACTTAAGCAACCGAAAACAATACGTTGTTATTAATAAAGCAAATGAAAATTTCTTAGCGTCGTATTCATCTGACTATAGAATTAATAATTGCGGCGTCCCCCAGGGAAGTATATTAGGACCCTTATTGTTTCTAATATACATAAACGACTTACCGCTAGTGACTAATCATAAATGAGTATTATTTGCCGATGACATCTCAATAATCGTAACATCTGATAAAAAGTATAAAACTAAATCTGATCATGAAATGGACATTAATAATACTATCGACGACGTTATAAAATGGTTACAGACAAATAAATTAAAAATTAATCTAGATAAATCTAATTATATGCAGTTCAATAAATCAAAACACACTAAATACAATATTAAACTTAATATCAATAGGCTAAAAGAAGTTCAACAAACTAAATTTTTAGGAGTACTCATAGATCTAGAGTTGAATTGGAAAGAACATCTGGATAATTTGTGCGGGAGGATTAACAAGTTTGTTTATGCTCTCAGACAAATAAAGAATATTACCAACAAAAAAACTGCAATTACAACATATCACGCCTATATAGAATCTATCTTACGATACGGACTTATTTTTTGGGGTAACAGCATGGATAGGCACAGAGCATTTATTGCGCAAAAGAAATGCATCAGAGCCATTTGTGGTATCCGTCCTGATGAGTCATGTAAACCTTTCTTTAAAAAGCTGGGTATATTACCACTTCCGTCACTATACATTTACGAAATCTGTAATTATGTTTATAATAATAAGGGATTGTTCAACAAAGCCTATCAAATGAACTCTCGAAATAGAGACCCATGCAGACTTGCACTGCAGGATACTTCTAAATCAGCCAATGCGAAAAGTTTCCTAGTCATGTGTATTCGAATTTATAACAAAATTCCAATTGAAATAAAATTGTTATATAATGTAAACTCATTTAAAAACAGACTATTGAAATGGCTGAAAGAACATATGTTTTATGACTTTAAGAATTTTTTTAACCACATATTTTAAATTTCTGGATTTATGTGATTACGGATAATGCTGAGATAAAACTATTATATTATTATATTGACTTTATATTATGACATTGAATACTCAATAACTAATAATTATAATTTTGCATGCAATTGATACAATTAGCTAAACATGTGGACTAAAGATTAATACCTGACTGTAACAACTTTATACCATATTTAAGGCAAATAAAGACTTATCTTATCTTATCTCTATCTTTTTTTTTAAATTATTTATTGGCTCACACTTGACCACATTTTTGAGAAATGTATCTGGAAAAGGGAGAGGGAGGCCTTCGGGTGCGTCTCATATCATATAGAGTTATTTGCTATATTTTCATTTCAATAAAATTCACAAGTAATAAACGTGATATATACGAACTGTTGAATATAATTTCTTTACATTTAAAATTATACTCTAAAACTTATTCCGTATAACGTTATTGGAGTTGTGCCAATCTACCAAAATTTGAATTTGGAACCTTAAACAGATCATCCATTCCCGATACTTTTCTGACTGAATTTTATTATCATCTTTAAATAAATAAATAAGTCGCCGCATTGGAACTAAAGCTACAAAATCCTTTGTCGTGGTATTACAGTTCTTCGAGCGATTAAAAAATATATTACAGATTGAAATCAACGGTCGGTTAATTGCCCGCACCAGTCTCATCGGAAGATCTTACTTTTTTTCAACGGAGGTTTGCAAGACTTTACGCCCGGTCAAGGACTATTTCTTATTCTGTGGTCAAGGTACAAAATACAAAGAAAAAACTACATTAATTTAGAAAATTAATTTATCCCAAAATAAAACAAATAAATAGAAGAAAAATTAATCATGACAAATTTCTAAATAATTGTAAAAAATCTTTAAATGTATTGCAATAATTTAAAACATTCACAAACAGATTCTATCAAATAAACGAATATTTAAAATTATTTATTTGCAAAATGAATAATATTTTAACAACTTTCCAAAAAATATAAATACTCGTAAATATTATTAAAGACTAAAAACGAACTGTTATAAAAACAAGAAGAGTACCTTCAAATAAACTTTATAAATGAAAACTAATTGTGAATGACCTTTGATAATATTATTTATTACTGCGAGCTCTCAGTTCGTTACAAAATGGAACGGCGACTAATTAATTACACGACTCTCATGAGTTGAAAGCTAAATAGTGTTGGAAATTAATTAGAAATAACACTTCCATTAGAAGTTATGATTATTTATTACGGAATATCACACGCGGGTTGAAACCCAGCCAGGCGCATTACTTTGTGTAATTTATTTCATCACGACTGCTCTCAAAACGGTGAAGGAAAACATCGTGAGGAAACTGGTATGTCCTAGAAGCAATTCAAAGACATGTGACATCCACCAACCCGCACTGGGCCCGCGCGGTGGATTACGGCCCGTTCCCTCTCCTAGAAAGGAGGCTTGAGCCCCAACAGTGGGAACATTATAAGGCCGACTATGATATGCTATCACACTGTATGTTTGTTACTCCTGCACGCCTAAATAGCTGAACGGGTTTGGATGTTGATGACACATTTTATCCCACAGTGGTATATTCCTTTTTTTTAGGTGGTAAAATCATCTTATGGCAAATCCTGCTCTTGAGCGGAGCGGGAGATAGTTTCAGACTTTTACTGACTAAAAACCCACTCCTGTTCCTTCTTTGCCTTCGTCCCAGGGCCCCGGGTTTCACTTTCACACTACCCATGGCCCCAGTAGGCTACAACCCTGCTGGGCCCCTACGATTGGCTGACATCTCCCTGAGGCGCGCGTGGAACAGTACGCGCCGTCGACGACTTGGGCTTGGTCCGGACGGTTACCGGACGTTCGGACGGCAAACCACCCATTGCTCGTCTACATCGACGCCTACGGTGGCAGTATATTCCCTTGAGATTATTTAGCAGAAGTTAATTTTATTTAACGGTTTCCTTGGTTAATTAAGGACATTAGGCTTTGTACAGTCTAGTCATTTCCACCTTGTTATTAGAAATACATTAAATAGCTTCTCTTCATCGAGAATTTTCAGAGTTATATACACTAATAGTATAAAAGGGTAAAGTTTGTTTTTTTGTTTGTAGGAGGTAATCTCTGAAAGTACTGGCCCGATTGCAAAATGTTTTTCACCGATAGAAAGCTGCTTTATTTCTGCGTGACATCGTGTTGATCTCTCCTTGTAATAACAATCCGAAGGTTACAAACATAGCTCAAAGAATCGCCAAATTTAAGTGGCAGTGGGCAGGGCACATTGCTCGCAAAACAGATGGTCGATGGGGACGAAAGGTTCTGGAATGGCGACCACGTACAGGAAGACGCAGCGTTGGAAGGCCTCCCACAAGATGGACCGATGACCTGGTGAGGAGTCGCAAGAATCCGATGGATGCGAGACGCACAGGGCCAGTCATTGTGGCGACACTTAGAGGAGGCCTATGTCCAACAGTGGACGTCTTTCGGCTGAAATGATGATGATGATGATGAATAACAATTCCACCTTATAAGCTTCAAAGCATTTTTGTTGAAAAATGCTTTACAAAATTGCATGCAATTTTATAGCAAAAGAATATACTAAGCTAGTGAAACTGAGGAAATGGCCAAAACTCAGTCCACACTATAAAATTTTCACTTTTATAATATTTTTACTACGAACAATGTCACTTGGAATTTATTAAAACCGATAAATTATATTTTAAACCAATTTTCGTAAAATAAAGCGAAGTTGAAAATAGGGTTGTCACAACTCAAATGAAACAAAACAAACATTTTTTTTTCCAAGTGAAAAACACTATCTTTCACAAACTCGCGTGTCATTTCTGTGAAACTTTCTAATCGAAACAGTCATCTTAAAAGTGCTTGCTATTTCTAGTTTCTACTAAAAAAATACTACAGTGTGTTTTGCGTTACAAACATTTGACTTTTTAAAAAGGCAAGCAAGAAAACTGTACTTTTAACTGTAAGTTATCTAAGCAATCTACATAGCTAATGGAAATAGTAAGCACCTTGATTCTCTTGTCCATCTATAATCCACAGCGCAGCGTGAAACAAAGCAAAGACGGTAAAAATTATAAAATAAATAGCTAAGAAAATACACTAGGTAATTTTTTGTTTTTTTTTAGGATTCCGTACCTCAAAAGGAAAAACGGAACCCTTATAGGATCACTTTGTTGACCGTCCGTCCATCTGTCTGTCTATCTGACACCTTTATCTCGTGAACGCGTGGAAGTATCGAGTTAAAATTAAAACCATATTACTCAGGTCTGCGGTCCGTTGAAGCTGTCAAAAAATTAAACTGCTGTTGATGCAGATGCAGTTTCTCTATAAGGTACTATCGAACTGATCTGATGATGGAGCCGGAAGATAGGCACAGGAACTTCGTAATTAATCAATGTATCCTAGCCGTGTTTGGGCTTATTAGGATTGTCATGAGATGCACTTTGGCTATTATGTACTATCGAACTGATTTGGTGATGGAGCCGGAAGGTGGAAGGTAGACACAGGAACTTTATAATAAAACAATGTAACCTAGCAGTGTTTGGGTTAATTAGAATTGTCATGAGAAATAGGCACTCTGTTTATAAGTGTATCGCAACTAAAAAGTGTAAAATAAAAACTTAAAAAAAAAACAACAGACAACAAAAAAAAAAAATATGAGCATCGACTCGCTACATTGGTAGCGCTTCGGTATTAGTATTTACGTATTTATTATAAGATAAAAAATACCTGTTTTAAAAATAACTGAAGTCAACTCAATAGTCGATTTTTAAACACAAAACTTTCAGGTTGAGCGTATATTATATCATAATATGGTTATTTATTTATTATCTACTTTATTATACATCTCATAATGTGGACAGGATAAACATTTACAATGTACTCAAAAAGGTCTGCGAAAAGAAGTTTTTATGTACCTATAAGGCACTGGTGACTTGTAATTATTTCAAAAAGTTTGATTATAAACATTAAAAATACTATTGTTCGAATTTTTAATTTCCCTCCATATTTTTTCGGGAGCCAAATCAAATTATCGTGGCTCATTTAAAAATGGATCTGCATCGAGCAAAATTTTCGTACGATGTTTTTTTACGATTTCAAATGTGGCTTAAAACTTGATGAGTCATTTGATCGACTTCAAATTGGTTTTATAGATAAAGGCACGTTTTTTTTTTTTTTATTTGCTATAAACCAGTGCTTGACTGCGATCCCACCTGATGGTAAGCAGTGATGCAATCATTGATGGTGAGGCGCACTAGTTTATTAAGAGCCTATTCACTCTAGCCTTGAAGGCACCTAAATTTTAGTTGGACGGGAAGACAGCAGCAGGCAAATTGTTCCAGTCCCTCGATGTACGCGGTATAAACGACGAAGCAAATCGCTTAGTTCGGACCGTTGGTGTTTCAACAACGTAAGGGTGGATACTCGCCGTACGTCGGGTTGTCCGATGGTAGAAAGGAGATGGCGGAATCAGGTCATGCAATTCCCGCGCACACTCTCCAAAATGCAACCTGTAAAATACCGATAGGCTGGCTACCCTGCGCCTGTGCTCGAGGCTTTGTAGATTGGACTTAACCAAATCTGGATCCCCAATTAGCCTCTTCGCACGCCTTTCTACTGAGTCCAAAGCTGCCAGATGGCATTTTGCAGCACCAGCCCATATATGACTGCAGTACTCCACACACGATCGGACCTGTGCTTTGTATAACATTAGAAGCTGACCCGGTGTGAAGTACCGCCGGACCTTTGCAAGAACGCCTAGTTTTCTAGCAGCTACCTTGGCTTTGGACTCAATGAACCGCCCGAAATTGAGGTCAGAAGAAATTTCGACACCCAAGAGCTGAAGGCGGTCGGTGCACTCCAGGGATACATTCCGAAAAGCAGGAGCCAAGGTGAACGGACTCCTTTTGGCGGTGAACAGACATGCTTGTGTTTTGGCGGCGTTGAATTCTACCAGGTTGGACGTACAACGGGTGGTCTTATCGCACAGGGTAATCTCTTACAGACAATCTTAGGATGGACTGAACGAAAGGAGATAGATTTGGTGGTTAGTGTAAAAAAATCATAAACAGTATTAATTACACATATAATAAAAATAAATTTATATGTACAATAGCAATATCATATGTTGTACAATATATGACATTATGCCCTTTTTAATTAAAGATTTTTAACATTTTCTAAGGTAGCCAACCCTATATCAAGCAAAGAGCTCTTGCTCTGAATAGAAACAAATTAAGTAAACTTTGATAGGGTTAGAGAATAACAGCAATTAACTGAACATGGATCAGTTCCAGATCAAAAGCTAGTTAATCTCGAATGTAGTTGATGTCTTGTTTTGAAATAGACACTGTAAATGGATTATAAAAAACACACAAGAAAAGTTATCTAAAATAAATATGCTATTATGCTGCTGCTGGGACTCAGGCCTCCTCTCTAGGAGAGGGAATGGACCATAATCCACCACGTGGGCCTAGTGCGGGTTGGTGAATGTCGAATTTCTTCGAATTTTGGTTCTAGGACATGCCGGTTTCCTCACGATGTTTTCCTTCACCGTTTTGAAAGCAGTGGTAATGAAATAAATTATGCAAAGTAATGCACCTGACCAGGGTTGAACCCGCGGCCTACCACTCGTAAGTAGGGGCCGTTACCACTCGGCCTATAAAATAAATATGACTACTTATTCTAGGGGAAAAAATTATGTAAAAGATAGATTCAAACCTACACATATAAGGTAGATTGGGAACGCCATAATCATGGCGGTAAATGGCACTTACAAACAAGCCGTGACGCCTCTCCAGTCACTCCTCAAAAACTCCTCTTTGAAGAGTGGCTGGAGAGGCGTCACGGCTTCCACACCTTCCACATGTTGTATTTTCTCACCGGACATGGTAAGTTTGGGAGGTTCCTGCACCAGATTCGGGCGGAAGAAACGCCCCGGTGTCACCATTATATAGACCACCCGGAGAACACAGTGGAGCATGTGGTGGAGATGTGACCCGCTTGGACGGTTGTCCCCGCGATCAGTGGCGGCAAACTCTCGCACCGGGCCCTGGTACAGGCCGTGAAACAGAGTGAGGGGGAATGGGTGGTGGTCACCTGCTTATGTAAAGCAGTAATGCTAGCATAGGAGACGGTTGCACGCCTGAGGGAACGGACATCCTCGCAAAATAAAACCTATGGCGTTGGTATTATAAATGTGAAATTTATTTAAAAAATAACGAATCCTTTATTGTACTGGGTGCTTTCACTAATATGTAAACTCACATACCTGTAGATAACATGCAAACCCTGAACAACTATCAATCCAATACAATTTTTTTTGAAAATGGAATGCGACGCGCTGCGCAGCAGCCAATGACGCAACCACTGCGCCAAATAAACATGCCTCTAAGACTAAAGTAACTAAAAGAACCAATGAAAATTGATACATAGGTAGATCATGGTCAGAACTTAGAACATTAAGGTACCTACTTCTGATATCAGTGATATGTGATCGTGAAACCATGATCGACTTACATGCGGCCAAAACCACTGGAAAGGACTAGTATATTTATAAGTACTCATTTTTATTTTCAAAACTGCTTTTAGGCACGCAATTGACTGAAGAAAGAAAGAAAGTTGGTAGTTTTTATTTTATTGTAGTTTGTCCTGTGCGAGTCTCAAATAAATGTTTTCTTTCTTTCTTTTTTTTAAAGACAAACAGTTTATTTACGCGAAATGACGCAATCCTAAAACTAGCTAACAAACTTAATCAATAGATAGGAAGATATCCGTCACTGTTTGTGCGTGAAAGTTTTCCATACTAGTGCGGAAAAGTACGCGACATAATTTATTGTATTTACTTTATAATTAATATAATTTATTATATTAACAGACACCGTTTAGCACAGTCGCGCGTCTGTGCTGAGCAAACAGTGAACAGCGGGCCAGCGATATACAATCCATCCATATTATCGTAGGCCTCCCTCTCCCTCTCCATTCGTTCAGTACAGAAAGCTTTAATCGAAACCAAAATACGAGTACCTACTAAATGAAAATTGGAATATTAATTATCCCTTTGTTATAAGTTTGTAGGTCTTTGTTGAGAGCAATATTCCTTCATAATATATTTATTGGTTTTCGATTATTATAATAATAGAAGCTTATTTATGAGGTCGTTTGATTCTTCTCACTTCTTTTATGCTTCATTTTTTCGGAAAAAATGCTTAACTGTGATTTTTAAGAAATTCATTGTCTTCCTCGGAATGTTGACACGATGACCATGTGGTAGGCAGACTTCTTTATACGCAACGTAGACGCTGCTCAAACGCAGTAACACCGCATCGACGTAACATTTTCTTGTACCATCACGGCTACGCGTCTACGCTGCATCATCGCAGCGTTAAGACCCGTGCTTAACAAATCATCATAATCATTTCAGCCGAAAAGATTCTACTGCTGGATATAGGCCTTCCCCAAGTGTCGCTACAATACCCTCACCAAAACGTCAAAAAATTGACCGAGAAATCGGTGAACATAAATTATAAAAAGAAACAGCCAAACATAGAACCTCCTTCTTTTTGAAGTCGGTTAAAAATTGCTTAGCTGTGATTTTAAGGAAAGTCATGTTCTTCCTCGAAATTTTAATACGATGACCATGTGGTAGGCAGACTTCTTTATCGCAACGTAGACGCTGCTCAAACGCAGTAACACCGCATCGACGTAACATTTTCTTGTACCATCACGGCTACGCGTCTACGCTGCATCATCGCGGCGTTAACACCTATGCTTAACAAATCATCATAATCATTTCAGTCGAAAGAATTCTACTGCTGGATATAGGCCTTCCCCAAGTGTCGCCACAATGGCCGGTTCTGTGCGTCTCACATCCATTGCATTCCCTCCTACAAAGTGGACCGACGTCTTGGTGAGGGTACCAAGACGTCGGTCCACTTTGTAGGAGGCCTTCCAACGGTCTGTCTCCCGGTACGTGGCTATGTTTAAAAAAATGCTCAATTTAAAAATACACAAAATGAAATGATAACTCAACATTCTCAGAATATCAAAATATCAGAATAGCTGTCAATTTAAAACTTCACACTTTTCCCTATCAAAGTCAAAGTTTCAAAACTCACTGAATTATTGTAACGGTAAATGGGGCTTGATACTTCCGTGCTCAAGTTACTTTTTAAACTTTTAAAATCTGATGAAGGCGTCGATCTATGAGAAAAATGAAATTGTATTTAGATGGAGAAAAAAAGCTTTTCTGTCCATTGAAAGGTTGCATTTTTTTTTTATAAGTTTCGTTATAGCTTTAAGTATCCAAGAGATAGCGTTTGATTTGAGTTCTTGATTACAATAAATTGTGGTATGAAAATAAGAAGGCAAATTCCTATACACACTTTTAAATTCAAGATACCGACATTACAATCACAATAATAATATTCACACAATCACACAACACTGTCTAGTCCCAAGCTAAGCAGAGCTTGTGTTATGAGTACTAGACAACTGGTAAATATACTTATATATTTCTAAATACATACGTATTATAGATAAATTACACCCAGACATAGAACAAATGATTGTGCCCATCACACAAACATTTGTCCTGGGTGGGAATCGAACCCACGACCTCCAGCATAGCAGTCAGGGCCACTAACCATTAGACCAACGGACCAGTTAAAAAATTGTATTTAGGTCGATAAAAAAAGCTTTCCTGTCTATTGAAAGGTTGTAGTTTTTTTTTTATAAGTTTCATTATAGCTTTAAGTGTCCAAGAGATAGCGTTTGATTTGAGTTCTTGATTACAATAAATTGTGGTATGAAAATAAGAGGCAAATTCCTATACACACTTTTAAATTCAAGATACATTGTAATCATAGATTGACCACAATGATGATATTCACACAACTATCACACAACGCCGTCTAAGCTAAGCATAATATAGTTGTTTTTAAAATTATAGCTGTTTTTAAGGAGGAAAATCTTCCAATGACTTCTTCGCTCTCGGACGGAGCTCGGACGGAACTGGCATATCAGCCTGTTAATGACTAAAACCACACCTGTGTTCCTTCTTTGCCTTGCTTTCTAAGACTCCGGGGTTCCCTTTCGGACTACCCATGGTTCAGATTGTGCCTGCGACGAGAATGACAACAAAATTGGCCATTGTGATGTTGATTTTAACCGTGAATGCTACACTTGTGTAAGTGCCATGTAAGTGCCAATGCATTCAGGGTGCTATTGGAGCTGCCTAGATACTGCAGTGCATCGGGCATATTCTCTTTAGCGCATATGGATGATTTCCACGCTATAATGAGAAAGAAGGCTGCCTCGTTGCTAAGCAGATCTAGGACCAGATCCAATGATATTCTTTGAACCTTAGCCGATAAGCGGGATTCTCAAGTGACTAGTTTTGATTGCTGGTGCGGCAGTAGGTTAAGTTTTCTGAGTGTTATTAAGCAAAGAATTAATTTCACTAACCATTGGATCCATGTTGTCTCACAAACAAAAATTTAAACTGTCAATGTTAAGCTCTTGACCCATAAGTTTTAACTTTTTACTAGTAAGTACTACAACAGATTTTCAACCAATTCTTGTGAGTATCGTTAAATACATAAAACATCATGCTGCTACCATATTCGATTTCCTTTAACAATTCCAAGTGGTTACGCGAAGCGAGGATGTTTGGTATTCATGTTTAACAGGAAGGCACTTTGAGTACTATGACGACTATAGAGGTCACAGCTATTATTAACTTGCACAAGTGGCATGTTATACTTTTAAAGTTTATGTTATACAAAGTTTAGGTGATTGTTCATCATCTTCCTGCCCTTGTCCCGTGTTATTTGGGGTCGGCGCAACACGTCTTCTTCTTCCATTCTGCCCTGTTACTCGTCATACTATCACTAACTTCCTTTTCTTTCATATCACTCTTCACACAATCCATCCATCTTTTCTTTGGTCTCCCTCTCCCTCTCCATCCATCCACATGTAAACTCATAACTCTTTTAGTAACATGCGTTTCATTCCTCCTCTTCACATGACCATACACATACATGATGAAAGTTTAGGTGATTGATGTCAAACAATAAGATAGGAAGGCGTCAGACTAATGTCGGGACGTAATTTTATATAGAAAAGTATATGAAAGTGTTAAATACAATATTATAATAGTCCAATAAGAACAATAAGCCTTTTAATGCATCTCCATCTCCCACAAATGGTTAAGACGCCGGGTACTATCAGCTGAATACTATTATGTTTACCTAGGATGATGATAATAGGTGATGAGTATGTTTTTTCAAGGGGCTGTTGTGAGAAAAGCCACTATCGTCCTCTTCTTCACATTTTCCCATTCATTCGGTCTAGCTGTTTGCCGTTTTATAACTACTGTACCAATCCCGAATTATTTCCTTATCCAAAATGTTTCCCATCCTTAATTCAAATTTACCACCACCACTGACAAAGTCTAATTCCCGCGTACGACTACCCATTTGTAGACGCGCGCGCCAATAAGAACTCTTAAAAACATTAAAAAAATATACGCGTCCATGGCCGCCTTGTGTTATTTTTTTTTTAAATGTTATAAACTAGTGCTTAACTGCCATCCCACCTGATGGTAAGTAGTACTGCAATCGTTGATGGTGAGGCGCACTAGTTTATTAAGAGCCTATTCACTCTAGCCTTGAAGACACCTAGATTATAGTTAGACGGAAAGACCGCTAAGTTCTCAAGTAAGTTACTTCAAGCTAGTCAGATTCTCTTGAAACTTACATGACGAAATTATGTTTGAAGAGGTAATGTAGCTTAAAATTATTAAGAGCGTCGTTTTTGAGATTTATCTTAGGACTGCAAACAGGTTGACAGAAGAACTAGTTGAAGGAAAATGGTTTTAGCCTAATAAAGAAATACTAATTGGGCTGTCCAAAGTTTTTTTTTTTAATTTATATAAACTAGTGCTTGACTGCCATCCCACCTGATGGTAAGTAGTACTGCAATCGTTGATGGTGAGGCGCACTAGTTTATTAAGAGCCTATTCACTCTAGCCTTGAAGACACCTAGATTATAGTTAGACGGAAAGACCGCTAAGTTCTCAAGTAAGTTACTTCAAGCTAGTCAGATTCTCTTGAAACTTACATGACGAAATTATGTTTGAAGAGGTAATGTAGCTTAAAATTATTAAGAGCGTCGTTTTTGAGATTTATCTTAGGACCGCAAAACAGGTTGACAGAAGAACTAGTTGAAGGAAAATTGTTATAGCAGGATAAAGAAGTACTGATTGGACTGACCAAAGTTTTTTTTTAAAATTGATATAAACCAGTGCTAGACTGCATCCCACCTGATGGTAAGCAGAGATGCAATCATTGATGGTATGGCGCACTAGTTTATGAAGAGCCTATTCACTTAGCCTTGAAGACACCTAAATTATAATCGGACGGGAAGACCGCAGCAGTTGTTCCAGTCCCTCGATGTTCGCGGTATAAATGAGGCGAAACGCTTAGTCCGGACTGTAGAGGTTTTAAAAATGTAAGGATGGATACTCGCCGTTCGTCAGATTGTCCGATGGTAGAAATGAGATGATGGAATCAAGTCCTGCAATTTACGCGCACACTATCCAAAATGCATCCTGTAAAACACCGAAAGGCTGGCTACCCTGCGCCTGTGCTCAAGGCTTTGTAGTTTCGTGTGTCTGAAAAATAAATCTTTTTCCTTTTGATTTTTTGATTGATTAGCTTACAATCAATCTTGCCTGACTTGGTGGATAGTGGTGAAAATCTATAAGTTCTTGGTAACACTGGCCGGCCAGCAGCAGCGTGCGACGGAAGTGTTCCGTCGCCGGTAATCTCGTCAACTCCAGATTAACGTCCAGGTGAGAGTTTGTGCTTTCTCTACCGTTTTTTTTTTTTCTGGCGGGAAAATCATCTAATGACAACAACACTATCTCCCGCTCCACCCAAGAGCGGGTCTTGGGTGGAGTGGGAGATAGTGTCAGACTTTTACTGACTAAAAACCCACTCCTGTTCCTTCTTTGCCATTTTTTTTTCCCAGGGCCCCGTGGGTCACTTTCGCATCACCCATGGCCCTAGTAGGCCTCGACCCTGCTGGGCCCCTACGGTACAACTCCTATTTCTCTACCGTTGAGTTACTATTTGAAGGTAGGAACGTTGTTCTGGTACTTTTCGAAATGAAATCTCTTCCACGAAATGAAGCCACCAACAGTTTACTATTTAATCCTAGCTGAAACTGTAAAAGGAATTAAAATTCAACCGATCTTGAAAGTTAACTTATTCTTTACCTTAAAATAACTTTAATATTACAATTTTATTCCGCTCACGATTTTCATTCCTCCATTTGTAGTATGTAGATATTACAAACAATTTGTGAAAAAGGATTTAGAAACTTGTTCTCGAAACTATTTAATAGTACGATATTTTTGTTATGAATACAATTAGAGTTACTTTTAGATGAAAGCGAAGGTTTTGGAAGTTTTGAGTTTTTAATTATGAACATTGATTTGCGGTTTTAACCGACTTCAAAAAAGGAGGAGGTTCTCAATTCGGTTGTATTTTTTATTATCATAATTATAACGGAATTTCATACTCACATGGATATCACAATGAATATAGTTAAGTAACTATGACAATACAAATAAATAAATGGTTCTGAATAGATATGTTGAAAATGGTATCATCAAAGTGAACTGATAATGGTGATGGAGCTGGAAGGTAGGCACTGGAACTTCGTAATTAATCAATGTATCCTAGCTGTGTTTGGACTTATTAGAATTGTCATGAGATGCACTTTGGTTATAGCCAAAGTGCACCTACTACCTACTACTATCGAACTGATCTGTTGATGGAACCGGAAGGTGGAAGGTAGAATACAGGAACTTCATAATAAAAGAATGTAACCTAGCAGTACTTGAGAAATATGCACTCTGGTTATAAGTGTATGTATCTTATTATAAAAAAAAAAATAACCGACTTCAATAAAAGTGTCTGTCTGTCTGAACCGCTAGTATAAGTATAGATTACTGTCTTAATATAATCAGTTATAGTACCTATACAATATAAAATATAATATGGTATTATAATATATATAATGTATTATAGTATAGTATAAAAGGGTTTAGAAACTTGTTATTAGTATAAGGCATTATTTAAATATTGTTGTTACATTTATAGCAAGTTTATGAGAAAACAGACTGTTTTGGAACAGCAGTGGTAGGTAATTAGGAATTTTAAGCACTTGTAATTAGGAACACAGATTTAGACATAACCTTTCTAGAACTACGTGGATTTAACGAAAAGATTTAATACCAAGCAAGCTCAGTTGTTCATTAACACTAATTAAACATTAATTAAGGATTAACTTTTCAGAACAAGCCGTTTTGAAAAGTCACGATTCCGGCTCGCACTTGCCCAATTTTTTTATGCCAATCGGTTCTTGTATATACCCACGTCCTATTATGTGAAGTACATCTCTAACACAGTACCAGTGTGGAGCCGCATCCTGCACAACCACCTGCAGTTTTCAGGATCTATACGAGGCCAATAACATAGCCGTAGAGGTTGCCAAATACTGGTCCGATAAAATTTAGTTAGAGTACACCGACACGAAAAGAAGAAGAAGAAGAATTATGTGAAGTGTTCGATGATTGAATATTCTTTCTCTATCACCGGTAATGTCAAGATCCTGTCAGCTGAATATCGTCAAAGTCAATAATAATTTTTGTTCCACGAATATTGATTTGTCGTTGTCTGGTTTATCAGTTTTTCTCGCTGATCTGAATAATTCAGAGGTAATAAAGGTATATAATGGCAGATAGAGAGACCAAATGATTACATTTCTATGATTGCCGAAACAAAGAGGCTTATTTTTATAGAGAGCCGAAACTAAACGTTCTATTCCTTAAAGTGTATGGCAAAATGGATTATTTTTTTATGATAATACGTAAAAATAAGATTTTTTTAATGAGAAAAATATATTAACCTATCTAGATTATGTACATAAAAGTAACATACTTAAAATGTTAATATATGATAAGTTTTGCTATTTTTCTTGTTATTGAAAAAAAATATCACACAGAAATAAGATTATAATTTAGGTGTCTTCAAGGCTAGAGTGGATAGGCTCTTAATAGACTAGTGCGCCTCACCATCAACGATTGCAGCACTGCTTACCATCAGGTGGGTTTGCAGTCGTTGATGGTGAAACGCATATTGAGAGCTTAGTCACTCTAGCCTTGAATACACCTCAATTATAATCGGACGGGAAGACTGCAGCAGGCAGCAGGCAAATTATTCCAGTCCACTGACGTGGTGACAGAAAAACTGATCAAAAATTGAGATAATATTCCTAACTATAATTTGATATTGTTATGCTTAATTATATGTGTCTACGCCAGATGTCTGCGACATAGCACAAACCTACTTAGTCTAATAGTTTTAACGCCTATTTTTGCTTGTATCATTTTAACCTATCATAAAGCGATACGTCACATATCGCGCCATTGTAATCGACCAATGACAGGAACTAACGATTCCTTTCTTTTCTGCTAAGTCACACATAATTGTACTCATTCCTAATTTAAGCTTTGAGCAATACAGCCCATTTCAAAAAGTAACCAATTTTTTCTTTTGTTCGCCTAATCCTGAACAAAAAGTGGCGACCGTGACAGGACCTGCGATCTAATTCAAAACTATTTGCAGTGTTTCAACTCAACACCAACGGGCCGCGAGGCGTGGAGGTCAGCCAAGGACATCGCCTGCACGCGCGTCGCCCACTTTCAACGCAGCCTGCACAAGACTTGAGGAAGGGAAGAAGGCTCCAGAAGCTGCGGTGGCGACATCGGATCGCTCCAGCTGATTTCCTCACCGCATCACGAGCACCTACATACCTACGACAGAAGTGCGGCAAACGGGACCTGCAAGCCTACCAGCAACCAACGGCCGGATCAACCAACCTTCTCCGGCTTTGCTACCTACCTTTCTGCACGTGAGCCCGTTCCTTTACTGCATTCCCTAATGTTCCTCTTTGACTTGTGCAACTCAGTGAGTAGGACCCAATGCTAAGTGCCCTACTGCTAAACCTACACATCCAAATCTAAGGCATGCTATGCACGCCTAGTCTCTCAAATTAACTAAGTTTTTATGCCCAAATCTCTTTAAAGATTGCTAAAATTCCATTTTTTACGAGAAAATATCGCTAATTTTTTTGTTCTACCTCCTATATTTCGCAAAGTTATTTTCGAATTCAATCACCTCCACTTTTTTCCAAATTGTATTTCTGCTTAGTAGCATTTCGCTTGCCTTCTTTCTTATGCTATAAACGCGCTTGTTTTTTCTAAAAGGGGTATATCTCAAATAGTACCTAAACGTCATTTTAATTAAGCCAAACATAGCAATAACAACGTAACTACCTCAGAGCTGGAACGCACCTCTCACAGATAATTACTCCCGCTTCGTAGTTTATTTACCAAAAGTACATATTCAGTGAATAATTTCAATTGCAGTGCGCGGCTACCATCGAGGTCAAACAAGGTCATCCTACGCCCGCCGCTCAGCTATTGTTCTCGCGGCGACCGCTGCTCGTACGCATCAGCTGATCGACCCGAGCCTACCTGCCCTGCGCGTCATCTGAATCACGGAGTGAGGAGCGTATCGTATGCCATTTGATAATTCTTTTTACCTTTAATTGTGCTAGATATATCATTATAATGCCTAATGAACCTAAGGCCACCGAAGGCTATTCCGTGCTTAACTCTAAGCGTGGTGTGGCTAAGGGGCGACTAACTAAATTTAAAAATCACGTTGATAATTTGGAATCTTTAGAAACGATTTCGGAATTAGATATATCTAAGCTGATGATGAAATTATCTAGAATGGAATCTTTATTCATTGAGTTCGATGAGTTACAGAGCCAAATAGAACTATTGACTACCGTTGATTTAAGTGTCGAGTTAACTACCCGCGATATTTTCGAACAAGATTTCGATACCTACATTTGTTTAGCTCAACAAATAATTAAAAGGCACTCGCCTTCCAAGTCTTCCAACGATGAACATTCAAGTAATATCTCATCTACACACGCCACACTTCATTGCAATAATGAAGATCACGGATCTCTGGGTTTTAAATTACCCGTTATTAAAATACCTAACTTTGACGGCACATATTATAAGTGGTTGGAGTTCAAGGAGACCTTCTGCTCTTTAATACATGAGAATAATAAAATAAAAAATATACACAAATTTCATTATTTAAATTCATACTTGGAAGGCGAAGCGGCTCGAGTTCTTTGTAACTTGGAGGTATCAGCAAAAAACTACCCTGAGGCCTGGAACCTTCTATGTGAACGATTTGATAACAAAAGACAATTGATTAATAACCATTTAAAATCACTTTTTAATTTTGAATCAGTGCGAGAGTCTGACAAATCTCTGCGTTTCATAATTGACCACGTAACAAAAAACTTGCGGGCTCTTAGCACTTTAGGGTTACCCACCGACAAGTGGGACATCCTAATTATTTACATGGTTACAGCAAAGTTAGATAACACTACTCGATTTAAGTGGGAAGAGCATAGGAATTCCATTTCTGAAATACCTACCCTCAATAATTTCTTTAATTTTTTGAAAAGTCGAGCTGACGTTTTAGAGACAGTTTTTCGCAATAAACAGGATACACAAAACAAGTCAGGGTCTTGCGCTTCCACATCTCAAATTAAAACACAAACTAAGTCCTTTCTCGTTACGCCTAGGGAGACTACCTCTAATTCTACAAAAAAATTTGATTGTGGGGTATGCAAAGAAAATCATCGCCTATATGAGTGTCCCACATTCAAATCCAAATCCCCAGAAGACAGAAGCTCCATCGTAACGTCATTAAATTTGTGTAAAAATTGTTTTCGGTCGGGACATAACGTAGAAAATTGCAAGCTCCCAGGTTCATGTCGCACTTGTAAAAAACGTCATAATTCACTTTTACACATTCAAAAAAACAATGACACCTCCAATTCCAACAATTCATTGGTTATGTCAGCCCTAGCCTCCCCCGAAATTTTGCTGTGCACCGCTAAGGTCCAAATCACAAATCCCAACACTAAATCTTCCATAACAGTACGCGCACTACTTGACAGTGGGAGTCAGTCTTCCTTTATAAGCCTAGCTGTAAAGCAACAATTAAAACTAACTTCCCAGCCATCCACTGTCAACGTAATCGGTATTGGTCAAATCTCACTCAACCAAACTACGGAGAGATGTGCTCTTCAATTACACTCCAAACAAACTTCCTTTGAAGTATCTATGTTTTGTCTAGTTTTGCCTAAAATTTCTGATAATTTACCTAAGGTCTCCTTTGACCCTAAAAGCCTAAACCTTCCCATTGTTAACCTAGCAGACCCAAATTTCAATGAGCCATCAAGCATCGACATGTTGATTGGAGCTGATTTGTTTTGGGACTTGATAGGTTCCAAACAGATCAGTCTAGGAAAAAATAAACCCATACTTCGTGATTCAAAATTAGGTTGGTTAGTCGCGGGTCCCCTACCAACGTTCCCCAAAATATCGTCCCCAAAACAAATCATGTGTAACTTCACACAAAATGACCAAACTATTCCTAATCAAACCCAGGATAACTACAATAACCTAGAAAAACAAATGACTATTTTCTGGGAGTTAGAAAGTCTCCCTCATACTAAGCCTTACACTAGTGAAGAAAAGTTATGTGAACACCATTTTATCGCTAACACTATACGAGAGGATAGTGGACGTTTCTGTGTGGCACTACCTCTAAGAGAGGACAGAGAATGTTTAGGTTCTTCATATCAACTAGCCAAAAAGAGGTTCATAAATTTAGAATCACGTTTTAAAAAACAACCAGAACTCAAAGAGTCTTACACAGCTTTTATTGAAGAATATGCTCAACTTAATCATTTGTCTGAAGTCAAATCACAAATACCTACGGATTCTTACTATCTTCCTCACCACCCAGTTATTAGGGAAAAAAGTGAATCTACTAAACTACGAGTTGTGTTCGATGCTTCCGCTCGCAGCACTTCTGGGTTCTCTGTCAATGATATACAAATGGTAGGGCCTACAGTTCAAGACTCCCTCTTTCATATACTCCTTCGTTTTCGCCAATATAGGTATATAATATCAGGTGATATAGAAAAAATGTACCGCCAGGTAAACGTTAGGGAATCAGATCGCAACCTTCAACTCATATTGTGGCGCAATAATGAGAACGAACCTCTACGTACGCTACAGTTGAATACTGTCACATACGGATTCTCTAGCGCGAGCTTCCTTAGTACCAGGTGTATCTGGCAGCTGGGGGAAGAGTGTGACGATTTAAAAATCAAAACTATCATTCAAAAGGACTTTTAATGTGATGATTTACTCACAGGAAGCGACTCTGCCTTAGAACTTTGTCACATTCAGCGCTCAGTGGCAAACGAACTATCTAAAGGTTGTTTTAACCTTAGGAAATATAGAACTAATTTTCCTGAGCTCTTTTCAAATGACAACATTCAAACCGAAGAGGGCAACCTAATTATCAGCCACTCCACAAACACTTTAGGTCTTGGCTGGTCACCTAATTCAGACGAAATCCATTTTGAAGTCGGAGCTTCACCAGACGAATTGATCACTAAGAGATCAATTCTCTCAACTACGTTTAAAATATTTGACCCACTAGGCCTACTTTCACTATGCACTATCAAGCCTAAAATCATGCTACAAAGGTTATGGTCCTTGAAAATAGATTGGGATGAGCAAGTCCCACAAGATATCAAAACTAGCTGGTTAAAATTTGCTAATAATTTACATTATATTTCTTCGTTGCGCATTCCTAGGTGTGCCTTAATAAAAAATCACACGTCAATCGAAATGCACTGTTTTTGTGATGCGTCACAACAAGCATATGGCGCTTGCATCTATCTAAAATCAACCAACTCAGAAGGTAATGTACAGGTTCATCTTCTCACCGCCAAGGCACGCGTTGCTCCAATTAAACCTACCACCATCCCAAGGTTAGAACTTTGTGCCTGTCTGCTAGGTGCTCAGTTAGGTTCTTCTGTTACTGAAGCCTTAAGAGTCAAAATTGATTGTCATTATTACTGGACTGACTCCAGTGTCGTGCTGGGCTGGTTAAAGACCCCAAACAAAACTAAACCCTTCGTAGCAAACAGATTGGCAGCTATAGGAGAACTTACTGAAACCTCTATGTGGAGACATGTACCCACCACCGAAAACCCTGCCGATCTCGCCTCTAGAGGCATAGACCCTCAAAATTTACAAACATGTTCCCTGTGGTGGCAGGGCCCCCCATACCTTCTGCAACCAGAGTCATCTTGGCCTACAATGACACCTACTAATGTACAGTTACCAGAACTAAAAACAGTTTCCGTTTTGGCGGCGGAGGCTGCACCTTCAGAGCAAACGATAGACTTTCATCGATTCTCCAAACTATCTACTTTACAAAGAGTCTATGCAAGGATGTTTAGATTTTGTCATAATTGTAAAAATCCCAAAAACAAGCTTACTAACGAACTCCAAGTGAGTGAATTAAATAAATCAATAGAATTACTTATAAAAATCGCCCAGAATGAATCCTTTCCTGATGAGATATCTCGTCTAAAGACAAACAAATCTCTCCCTGCCAAGGGTCATCTGTCTTCATTAAGCCCATTTCTTGATCAATCTGAAATTCTACGCGTAGGAGGGCGGATTCATAGCTCAAACTATCCCTATGAAAAGAGACACCCAATTCTTCTACGTTCTAATCATCCTCTAACTAAACTAATTTTTCAGCAAGAGCACACCAGACTCTTACATACAGGGCCCCAACATTTATTAGCGTCAGTTAGAGATCAGTACTGGCCTATAGGAGGCCGTAATTTGGCACGAACTATAGTGCGTAATTGTCACGTATGTCGGCGTTTTATGGGACAAACAATGTTGAATATAATGGGAAATTTACCTAAAGAGCGTGTTGAACCAGACTTTCCCTTTAATACAGTAGGTACTGACTTTGCTGGACCTTTTTATATTACAGATCGAAAAGGAAGGGGGTGTAAAATCACTAAATGTTATCTATGTATTTTTATTTGTTTTCGCTACAAATGCATTCATCTTGAAGCGGTCAGTGAACTAAGTAAAGACGCATTTATTCTAACGTTAAAGAGATTTATTGCACGTAGAGGTACCCCAAAGGTCATATATTGTGACAACGGAAGAAACTTTGTCGCTGCTGCTAAAGAAATCTCTTACTTTGTAAAATCCAATAAGGATGCTATATTTGGTTTTGGGGCTCATCGGGGCATTGAATTCAGATTCTCCCCTGCATACGCTCCTCACTTCAATGGTTTGGCTGAGGCAGGAGTCAAATCGGCAAAGCACCATATTCGCAGAGTTCTAGGGAATACTCACTTAACATTTGAGGAACTCTCGTCTCTGTTTGCACAAGTCGAAGCTATCCTCAACAGCCGACCCCTATGTCCTCTCAGCTCCTCACCTAACGATTATCAGTCCCTTACCCCGGCTCACTTTATGATTGGTAGGTCGCTGACATCACCACCGTCGCCGAGCCTGATGGACCACAACACCAGCCGTCTCGACCGCTTCCAACGACTCGAGCAAGCCAGACAGCACTTCTGGAGCCGGTGGGCCAGTGAATATGTCGCTGAGTTACAACAGCGCATGAAATGGCGGATTAGTCATAAGAACTTAAAGCTAGACGATCTAGTGATTATAAAGGAAGACAACACACCACCACTATGCTGGCGTCTAGGAAGAGTAGTCAAGCTGTTCCCAGGCACTGATGGTGTGCCTCGCGTCGCAGACATTGCTACGTCACAAGGAACGACCCGGAGAGCGCTCAACCGCCTCTGCCTTCTACCTACTTCTGAAGATTCGTCTTGAAAGCTCTGCTTAGTTGGAGCTTCCAAGGGCCGGCAAGATGTCTACGCCAGATGTCTGCGACATAGCACAAACCTACTTAGTCTAATAGTTTTAACGCCTATTTTTGCTTGTATCATTTTAACCTATCATAAAGCGATACGTCACATATCGCGCCATTGTAATCGACCAATGACAGGAACTAACGATTCCTTTCTTTTCTGCTAAGTCACACATAATTGTACTCATTCCTAATTTAAGCTTTGAGCAATACAGCCCATTTCAAAAAGTAACCAATTTTTTCTTTTGTTCGCCTAATCCTGAACAATATGTTATCGCTGTCAGTCATAAAATAGTAAATAATTCGAATAAATTGACGATTATATAAAAATTAAAGCATCATCATCATCATTTCAGCCGAAAGACGTCTACTGCTGAACATAGGCCTCCCCCAAGTGTCGCCACAATGAACGGTCCTGTGCGTCTCGCATCCATCGGTCTCCCGCAACCGTTACCAAGTCAAGTCCACCTTGTAGGAGGCCTTCCAATGCTACGTCTTCCGGTATACAAAAATTAAAGCATATTAGACGAAAATCTCAACCGTTCAAAGGCGCTAGTTTCGGTCAAGCCGAATATTCAAAATAATAACCTCTTTTTGGCCAAAAACGAAGTCGAACCTACGGTTGGTCACTATCTTTAACAAAATACTCCACGAAGGCATGGCTTAGCAGAGCTAGAGCTACTCTAAAAACTAGCAACATTTTTTATTCTTACCTTGGCAGCTGGTGAACTGGATGGCTCATCGAATAATGCCCAGACCTTAGGTTTGATTCTCTGCCAGATGCCCACATCTCCTGATAGATATGCCTCTTCATAACCGAACAGCCTTGCGATTTCTTCCTCCGAGGGCTTCTCACTGTCAATGTCCAGTTTGTCGAGGATAGCCAGGGTATTCTGGTGACAAGGGAAAACGATTATTTTAAAAAACTTATAAAAATTAAAAAGCGCTGGTATCGAAGTTTTTTTTTTGTGATTATCGACAAAGTTATTAAAGGTATTTTTGTAAATGTCAATCATGACTGAAAAAACTTGTTACGCGTCAAAAAATAGTGACAAAAGATCCAGGGTTACTCATTAATAAAATAAATTGATTAAAATAGGGGTATTTAATATATTCTTTTAAAAACTTTCATTAGCATCGAGATGTATTTTAATTAAAAACTTGCGCACTACGTGTAATCCACTCTGCATGCAACCTTTCTGATTGGCTTGTCACAATAGAATACATTATCTTATAAATAAGCTAAGCTTATAAAAATAAAAAATCTTTATTACCAAACTTAAAAACTAAAATACAATTATTTTACTATTCAATCTTTTACTTTTTACCACCACAGTCACGTGTAAGTACATGACAAAGCACGGTCATAGTTGTGACCGTGCTTTCTCATGTTAAACGCTAATAAATCTTGTCAAGTTATGCTTTTTAAGGTTCCATACCTCAAAACGAAAAACACGGAACCCTTATAGGATCACTTTGTTGTCTGCCCGTCTGTCCGTCTGTCTATCTGCCTGTCTGTTAAGACCCTTTATCTCGGGAACGCGTAAAGGTTTCGGGTTGAAATTAAAACTATATAATTAAGTCTGCCGTCCCTTGAAGTTATGAAAAAAACGTGTATTTCGACAGTATCATAGGAATCAAAATTCATAGGGTACTTGGCATTGACCTAGAATTCTGAAATTTGGCATGAAGATAGGTCTCATAGCATAAGTATAGGAAAAGATCTGAAAACTGTAAATTTGTAGTTATACGAAAGGCTACTAAGGAACAGGGGTGGGTTTTTAGTCAGTAAAAGTTTGACAATGAGCGGGGGATGTCATTAGATGATTATCCCACCATGAAAAAAAGACCATTGTCAACCAACGAAGCCCCAAATTGGAGTCACAAATATCGATCCATTAAAAAGGTTTCGTTTTTCCAATCTTGAGGTAGAAAACCCAATTTTTCGTCGTCCTTATATTTGTGATGAGAAAAGGCTCTGGGCTTCAGGGGGAGGGGGTAAAATAGGCTCTTCTCTTTAAGTGGATTGACACTTTATAAACGTACACTTTCGGACAAAGTTAAGAACAAGAACTGGGCAAGTGCGTTTCGGACTCGCACTAAGGGTTCTGTAAAAACTAACTTATGTAAATATTTCAATTCACGAATCGAGTTTCGAAGATTTTTCCGAATAGAAACAAGTTTTTTTTTGAGATGTAACTACAAATGTTTGGTTTTCAGATTTATTCCTATACTTGTGCTATAAGACCTTGCTTGCTTGCTTCATGCCAAATTTCAGGATTCTAGGTTAACGGGAAGTACTCTAAAAATTTTGATTCCCTTGGGAGTGTCGAAATATACGTTTTTTGCGACATAAACGGCCGTATTCTTTTTTTTTTCGTAAACTCTGAAGTTTGATTTTTTCACAGCTTCAAGGGACCGCTGACCTGAGTAGGTTCACACGTGATGACGTGACCAAGGGCATTAAGGATTAATCTTTATACATATTATACATTATAAAGAGAAAATATTAAAATTTTCGTTTGGAATGCATAAACTCAAAAACTGCTGGATCGATTTAAAAAAAATCTTTCACCTGTAGAATGCCACTTTATCACTGAGTTACAGGCTATATATTTTTTACTTTACGCAGCTGAAGATTGGCTGTTTCCAACAAGTGAGCCCTAGCATTTTGCTAAGCGCTGGCCGTTTTCCGCGGAGATGGCGCATAATGCACTCTATTGTATACATTTCTTATTTATATATTTTTTTAAGTTATGTGCCAAGTTTGTCGTCAATACAGTCTTTTTCTTTCTTTCTTAACGTCTACACAAAATATATTAATCTAAATCGGCAAATGTAACTTTTATATTGATAACGACAGGTGTATACAGGATGCCTGAGCGAGCTGTCAGCAAAATTGACAGGATCTGCTAGAGCCAATGCCAGCGAAGGTTGCAAGATAGTTCAACAGAGTTACTGTGGCCTAGGAACATAAAGTGCAACTAAAGAAACACAGGTGGGGAAAGTCAGAAACTCCCTCTCGTTCCAACCAGAGCGGAAAAAGTTATTTAACGATTTCCCACCTAAAGAAGATAAATACGGGATAAAATTTCCTTCACAGACTTTGGAAGTTTGTAGTACTCCTAAATATGTAAAAACTACTAAATGTAGATAAGTACAATATAGATGATTTGTTTTCAAATTTTAGAATTAGGCCTATGTCAAACACTAGCTTCTGGCAGCGGCTACGCCCGGATGAAAATAGGGTTTTCCATACAAGCTTTGGTCCCTTTTTCTGCCCCTTAGAGGATGAATTTTGGAAAATCCTCTCTTAGTGCTCGCCTATGTCATAAAAAGAAACAATGTGCAAAACTTCACACCCCTAATCCCAGTAGTTTCGGCTGTGCGTTGATATGTCAGTCAGTCAGTCAGTTCCTTTTTATATATATATTTATAGATTATTCAACATGCATCTTTTGAAAGTAATCCTATGGAATCAGTGTGGCTAAGATGTTAAATAATAGCCATAGACAAAAAGAAACAGAAAGGACTTGCATTAAAACATTTAATTTAGATTTTACTCCAGCAACAAAAGTGAACCCGGTAGTGTAATTTTCACTTAACAAATGCTAATTGCTGCGCCAAGTGAACGCAGGCGGAGATAATAATTACGTCTCAACTTCTATTTTACTAAACGAATTAGTTTTTTCTTGAGGTTTTAAAAGTTAGATGGTTTAATATAAAAACTAAAACCTTTTTGGCTCATCAAAAAGCACAAACGATGTTTTTTTTTTTTTTTTTTTTAGGTGGGAAAATCATCTTATGACAAATCTCGCTCTTGGGCGGAGCGAGAAATAGTGTCAGACTTTTACTGACTAAAAACCCACTCCTGTTCCCTCCTTGCCCTCGTCCCAGGGCCCCGGGTTTCACTTTCACACTACCCGTGGCCCCAGTAGGCTTCGACCCCGTTGGGCCCCTACGATTTGCTGACATCTCCTTGAGGCGCGCGTGGAACAGTACGCGCCGTCGACGACTTGGGCTTGGTCCGGACGGCTACCGGACGATCGGACGGCGAGCCACCCATTGCTCGCCGTCCGCAAGCCCGCGCCTACGGTGGCCGGAAATCGGGATCAGAATCCCGGCGGCGATTGGGGCGTGAGGACCGTTGCCTCACGCGATCGGCCGCCTCCTTTGCTAGCATTACTGCTTCGCAAAAGGAGGCGACCGCCTGCCACTCTTCCTCGCTCCGGACCATGGCCTGTACCAAGGCCCGGCGCGAGAGATCGCCGCCGCCGATCGCCCCCACGAGGACACGGCGTTGCTCTGTCCAAGCGGGGCACACCTCCACCGTGTGCTCCACCGTGTCCTCCGGGCGGTCCACACAGTGGCGACACCCGGGCGTCGCTTCCGCACGAATCCGGTGCAGGAACTTCCCGAACTTACCATGTTCGGTGAGAACCTGCGTCATGCGGAAGGTGAGGACGCCGTGAGGTCTTTCCAACCACGCCTCAAAGAGGGGACTTACCGCCATAATTGTGGCGTGCCCAGCACTGGGTCGCGACAGTCGCTGTCGCCATTTTTCCATGAGAACCCGCCGGAACTCCGTCCGCCATGCTGCGACCTGTCGCGGCAGCGGAGTTTCGCCCCGGCGTTGCATCTCCATGCGCAGTTCGTGCATGAGAGCAAGGACAGTTGCTTCCAGATCCCATGGTGGCTGGCAGGCAAGGAGGCTCGCCGCTTCGCGGGAAATCGTCCGGTAACCTCGCACCATCCGTATGGCCATGACCCTCTGGCATGCGTTCAGCCGGGCCGCCGGCTGCTTCCGCAGCGCCGGCGCCCATATCGGTGCGCCATAAAGGGCCATGGACCGAACGATTCCTGCGTAGAGCCTACGGCAGGAGGCGTCTGGACCTCCCAGATTGGGCAGGAGCCGCCCCAGGGCAGCCCCAGTCCGATTCAGTTTGGGAGCCAGACGTCGGAAGTGCTCCTCGAAATCCCATCGGCTGTCGAGAACGAGTCCCAGGTACTTCATCGTCGACCCGACGCCGATGTGGACTCCTCCTACCGTTAGTTGGGAACCCGGTGGTGGCGCGTTCCGAGGGCCGTGAAAGCACATGGCCTCGGACTTGTGCAATGCCACCTCGAGTCCCAACTCCTGGATCCTGCCCACGACTGTCGCGACCCCGCGTGTCGCTAGTTCGACCGCCGCCTGGTACGACTCTCCCCGCGCTAGGACCAGCGTGTCGTCGGCGTAGCAGACCACGCTGACCCCGTCAGGGAGGTCGCCGCGCAGCACGTAGTCGTATCCGATGTTCCACAAGGGCGGCCCTAGTACCGATCCCTGCGGAACACCGCACGACATCTCCCGGCGTTCCCACTCTCCATGGTGACCAGGGTAGATGATGTACCTGTCCGACAGGTACGCCTCGACCACACGACAGAGGTAGTCGGGCGTCCGGTGATACCGGAGTGCCCTCCTAATGCTACTCCAAGGCAGGGAGTTGAAAGCGTTGGCGATGTCCAGAGACACCGCCACGACACACCTGCCCTGGGCCACTGCATCCCCAGTCGTGAGGGCTCGCACGCGCATGATGGCGTCCACCGTAGAGCGCCTCCTACGAAAACCAAACTGGCCGTCCGCCAGATCCGGCCCCACCCGTGTTAGGTGCGCGACGAGGCGGTCTGCAATTACTCTTTCAAAGAGCTTGCCCACCTCGTCGAGCAACACAATGGGCCGATACGCGGACGGAGAGTCCGCAGGGCGCCCCGGCTTCGCGATGAGGACCAGTTTCCCAGTCTTCCAGCGAAGTGGGAACTGGCCCCTCTCCATGCATGCGCTGAAGAGCCCTCTTAGTCGAGGCCCGAGAGCCTCCATGGCCAGGACCCAGGCCTTCCCAGGCAAGCCGTCGGGTCCTGGGGCGGTATTTTTGGCACTCAGCCTTCGTACCGCCACTCTCATCTCTACCTCGGTCACCTCTGGAGCGTTGTCGTCGTCGTCGCTATCGTGGTCCGCGTTGGACACCGCTGGTGGCGGAGCCATGGGCGGGGGAGAGTGTTCCCCTCGCGTGGGGAACAGAGTGCTCACCACACCCTCCACAAGCTGAGGCCGGAGACTCTGCGTTAGCGGGGGAGCCCAGGGGCGGAGCTTGTCCCGCACCACCTTGTAGGGGCGTCCCCATGGGTCCCCGTTCAGAGTCCCCAGCCATACGTTGCGGGCCTCGAGTTTGGCCCGCCTTATCTCTGCTCGGAGGGTGCGCTTTGCCTCTCTGTATCCCTCGTACAGCTCCGCCTCTCTGGCCTCCGCATCCGGTGGACGGATGTGGCGCCTGCGGTATCTGGCATACCGGCGTCGCGCGGCATTGCACGCGTTGCGCAGTGCCGCAATCTCCGGCGACCACCAGTATACCTGGCGCCGAGCGCGTCCTGGATGGACTCGGGGCATTGCCACGTCGCAGATTTGCGACAAGGCCTCCCGGAACCACTCTGCTTCGACGTCGATGTCGACAGGCCTGTCCGGTGCTTGCACCCAGGCCTGTACCATCGCGGCTTCCAGGAGGAGCTCCCGGTCCATCTGCCTCAGCGCCCACCGCGGACCACAAGGGCTCTGTCGGACCGGCGCGGTCGAGGTTTGGGCGGAGACGTCAAACCGGATGTACCGGTGGTCTGAGTACGTCTCCACCCCCTCCATAACGCGCCAGTCGACGACACGCGGCGACAGAGCGGGGCTGGCGAACGAGATGTCCACCACTGAGTCACCCCACATCCGCACACACGTGGGGACAGAACCCCGGTTTAGGACGACCAGGCCTGTCTCCAGAGCCCAGTCCTCCACCATCCGACCCCGCTGGTTCGTGAACCGGGAACCCCATGCCAAGTTCTTGGCATTGAAGTCCCCGCACACGACCACGGGGAGGGAACCAAACCCAGCGACGACGGCTTTTAGCTCCATTAGAGAAATGTGAAGATCGCCGAGAGATCTGTTCGGGGACAGGTAGACGCCTACCACTACAATGTCCCCGAACCGTGCTGCCACGCAACCCCGTCCCCTCGTGACTGCCTCGAGGGTCGGGGTACCGGCGGCGGCCGACGAAATTAGGGTCACCGAGCCGTCCAGGTCCCGCACCCAGTCTCCCCTGGGCAGGACATAGTACGGCTCGGAGACCACGGCGATATTGATCGACCACTGCGCCATGCTCTGGAGCAACAGATCCTGAGCGGGGGCGCAGTGGTTGATGTTCGCCTGGAGGAGACGCAATGGAGCCGTTATTGACAGTCCATTAAAGTCTCCTCCCGAGCCCCCCGTGAGGGCCCTGCCACGGCGGGTGCGGCGGTGACAGCGATGGCAGCCAAGGTGGCGGCTGCGGCGGTGAGGACATCAGCGGGGATGGGCCTCATGGCTTTTCCCTTGGCCTTGGCGGGGGGGTCGCAGGACCTGCTTCCAGCCCGATGGTCGGCCGGCTTGCCTGCCGCCGCACATGCGTAGCAGTGCGGCGGCGCACGGCATTCGACGGCCTTGTGACCGGCCTGACCGCACTGGTAGCAGCGGTCACTGCGGTCCACCTCCGCGGCGCAGTAGGCCCCCACGTGGTGCCCCACGTGGCAGCGGTAGCACCGCAGAGGTCTGGGCTCCAGCATCTTCACCTGGGCGGAAACCCAGCCCACCAATAGCCTTCGGCCCTCACCCGTGATGGACTTGGCCGCCGACACGGGGCAGCTCACCGTTACGGCTCGCATGCCCGTGCTGTCAGCGCGGATGGTGCCCGCCCGCACCTGATCGGCGTTGCACCCTCCCGCACCGACGATGGCGGCCACCACCTCGTCCACCCTGACGGAGTCGTCCAGGCCCATGATGCGCATGTCTATGCACTTGGTGGGCCTGGACACTCGGACCTCCTCGACATCTAGGGACGCCCTGATCCTATCAGCCAGGGCGTCCGCGGCAGAGACACTATCCGCACCAGGGACCTCCAGTATTCGGGCCCCGGTTGCGGTGCGCCTCATGCGGAAGCCCCCAGAGGCTCCGAGTTCGCCAAGATGGGGCAACACCGCCTGCTTCGCCTTTGCCATGACGGCGTCATACGTCACGCCCCTCTTTACCGCCTCTGGCTGTAGCGTGATGACTACAGCCTCGGAAGACGGGGCGCGAAGTCTGGCCGCCATGGCTCGCTTTCTGCGCTCTTGCTGCCTCGCGCGCTTTTTGGCCGCCCTAGCCCCCTTGCCCGCACTCCTCTTGGCGCCAACAACCGTCCAATCGGCGCCAGCCGAGGGTTCTTCGGGCTGGGAAGGCGGCAGGCGCGGCCTTGTTGCCGCCGCGGCAGGAGGTCCTGCTGGTTTAGCGGCAGCCAACGCCCTGCCCTTCAGGGAAGGAGCAGGCCTCTCCCGCCGCTGCTGCTGCTTGGCCGCGGGGGCTGGCCTCACAGGCTCCGATGCCACAGCCCCTTGCCCGACTTGCCCCGACGGGCCCGCCTTGGGCGCAGCAGCCGTGGCTGCGACAGCGGCGGCATACGACGCCGCCCTCTTTTGGCTGGAGGCCGCGAGCGGGGGGCGCAGGACGATGCCCTCCAGGACAGAGAATTGCCGCTGGACCCGCTCCTGGAATTGCTGCTGCTGCTCCTGCTGCTGCTGGCGGAAGGCAGCCAGCTCTTGCCGTAGCAGGGCCAGAACCTCGCTCTCCGGCTGAGGCAGGGGCTGGGACTGCCCCTGCTTGCACCCCCCTTTCGGTGCCATCTCGGGGCCAGTGCCTCGGAGACCGGCCAGGTCCGCTTCGAGCCGCTCAATCCTCTTGGAGAGGGATCTTCTGAGAGGCTCCAAGACAATCCCCAGTGCCTCTATAATTGAGGTCGTGGCCTGGGGTATCGACCTCTTCTTGGAGACCCCCTTCCTCTTTATGGCGACTCCATCTATGGCGGCTGTGACGATCCCTTTGAATTGGGCCAGCGCCTCTTCCATGCCTTCTGGCTCACTGCCAGTAGGTTCCGGCTCTGAGGGGCTGGCCTGGGCACTGCTTGCTCCGGGATAGCGCCCCTCCCTGGCAATCTTCGAGGACCGCTGGGTCGCCTCCTCAGCGGTGGGCCTTCTCCCTTTTCCTTTTCGGCCTGCACCCCGACCAGCAGTGGAAATTTTGCGGGCAGAAGCTCCACGCTCATCGTCGGAGGATGTCCTCCGACCGTCTCCGGATATGGGGCGTTTGAGGAATTGGTTGTTCCTCTTCTTCCTGGAGGTGACCTCATCTACCTCCATTCTCTCCGAGTTGAGCGAAGACGCGGCATCTGAGTCCGACGCCGCGTCTTCACTCACCTCTCTAAGGCCGAAGCACCTGCTGGCCTCTGTAGTACCCACCGGCGCAGCGGACGTGCTGGGAACGGGTCCCAGGGACTCCACGCTACCGGTGGGTGAGCCACCCTGGCTCCTTGCGTCCACGAAGGACGGTAACAGGTCCCTTGGGGACCTGACGCGCTCTTTGCCCCCCCCAGAATACGAGGGGCAGCCCGAGCTCTGCTCGGGGAGGGATTCTCCTCCTGCGGTGCAGGCGGTACCCTCCTGGGGTAATAATTTTTTTTCCGAGTCGCGTCCATGGTGTGCTGAACTCAGCTTTGCCTTTTTTGTGGGGTGGGGTCCCCAATAACCTCGTTCGCCATCTTGGTCACGTCTGATAAGCAGACGCGTACCTGAGGCGAACCCACTCTCCCAGAACCACTGTGCAAAAACACCAACAGCTGTTGGTGCCGATGCTTCTGGACAGTGCACCCTCCGTGGCGGTCCGTCTGGACTCCGCCTGTGTGTGTTCCTCTTGGTCTGGTCCCTCACTTGAGGCCTTCCGGCATGAGTAGCTCTACCGGCATAGCCCTCAAGATCACAGAGACACGCAAGCCCCACCACGACGACAACGTGGGAACACAGATGGTGGGGAAGCACAAACGATGTGTGTATGTCTAGTATTGTCGCACTCTGCGACGGTAGAATTGAGGTTCGGGATTTTTCTTGAATGAAATACTTGATATTATATAAAAATCCTTATACTTTTAATCAAGATTCAATATTAGCACATCGCGCTACAATGGTTATGTCCAAACTGAAAAAACTAGCCATTTCTTCGTTCTAATCAATTTTCAAACCTATTCTTGAACAACAAAATCCTTAAAAGTATATTTTACATGCCAGTTCGTTAACCTAACTCATGCGATCTCCTTTCGATATCACATTAGGCTTAGATAATTGTCTTTACTGTTACAGTGCCCGCCAAACGCTAAGTCCAAAATGTATAGTAATGATAATACCTGCGTTTAAAATGAATTAAGCTAGTTCTGGTAATGCCTGTAGATGGCTTTATCCTTTGACAGTTTAGCTAAAACGTATCAAAATTCATTGAGTAGGCGGTACGAAGTTTACCAGGTCAACTGGTTTTTTTTTTCGGTGGGTAAATCATCTTATGACTACCCCCGCTCTTGGGTGGGGCGGGAGATAGTGTCAGACTTTTACTGACTAAAACCCACTCTTGTTCCTTCGTTGCCTTTCGTACCAGGGCCGAGTCGAACAGCACGTGCCATCGACGACTTGGGCTCGGTCCAAACGGTTACCGGACGGTCGGACGGCGAGCAATGGGTGGCTTGCAGTCCGACCGTCCGCAAGCTCGCGCCCACTGTGGCCGGAAATCGGGATCAGAATCCCGGCGGCGGTTGGGGCGTGAGGACTGCTGCCTGACGCGATCGGTCGCCTCTTTTGCAAGCATTACTGCTTTACAGAAGGAGGTGACCGCCTGCCACTCCTCCTCGCTCCGGACCATCGCCTGCACTAAGGCCCGGCGCAAGAGATTGCCGCCGCCGATCGCCCCCACCAGGACACGGCGTTGCTCTGCCCAAGCGGGGCACACCTCCACCGTGTCCTCCGGGCGATCCACACAATGGTGACAACCGGCCCAGGTCAAGTGGTAAATAAATAAAGTTGTAAGTTTTTGTACGCACACATGTATGATTGTCAAAAGAGCATCGACCGGTTCACCCAACAGATTAAAAAAAAAATGAGTGCCTTATTCTTTAAAAAAATATCTAACTAACAAACTATGAATAAAAATAATCAAACCAACTGGCCCTATATTCAGTGTCCGCCAGTGTACGAATTTTATATTTTCATAAACTAAAAATGTTATCAGACGTTCTTTTCCGGAACTTTTTAACAAAGCGGGACAAAAAACGATATAAAAAAACATCAAAGTAAATTATTACTCGCTAAAAGAATACATAGGATATTTAGAATAACTTTTAACTAAAAATGAAAAGGTCGCTTTTTTCTTATTACTTTCTTTGTTTGCATAACATAATATAGTAACTAGTTGCTCAAATGAATTTAATCTGCACAAAATAGGTATACATAATAAAAACGACTTTTATTTTGAACATACAATATAACAAGAACAATAAAAACACTTAACTAATTAAAATTACATAATACGAGTAAATACAAAATAACTCCTATCTAAAATATGGCGTCAAAAAATTCCTCCGCATCGCTGTCGACTGGAAGTGTGCCCAAAAGACTGGCGGCATTGCCACGTTGTATGGCAATGCTTAATCTCTGACCGAGGTAAAAGCCAGCCCTTTGGTCACGCGAAGTGTCAACTAGCCGTCTGGATATTTCTTTAAAAAGGGCATGAGCACTCGGACCCCACGGCCCAAGAGTAATAATAAAATAATTAACTTAACACAAAACGTAGAACGAAACAAACCACGATGGCAGGTAGCTTACTCCTCTTATGCATGCGGTTGCGGGTTCAAAACCGAGCAAGTACCTACCTATCAATGTTTATTTTCCAATTAATATAATATACTCGTCTAAGTTTATCTAGGACTCTAGCTGCGGCACCAGCGGCTTCGCCCGCGTTAAAATTAGTTTTCTCCGGAGTTTCGTAAAATCCGTTATTAGCAGATATCTACACCCTATAAGGAAATCAGAAATCAGAATCGTTTATTTCAAATAGACCAATTACAGGCACTTTTGAATTGTCAAAATTTCGGTCAGTAAAAAAAAAATAGAAGTGAAGCTAAATTGCACGTTCCAAAGCGTAGATCTCTATGGAGAAGAACGTGCAAGAAACTCCATGGACACTCTTTTAAATCATATTTTAAGTTACATAAATCTTGATTACATATTTCTCGTCGGTTCTAATATGTGAGCACAATGTAGATAAATAATAATAATTAAAATTAAAAAAAAAAACTAATTTAAAAAATAGAAATTGAAGGAACCTGCCAAATTTTAAGTTTGTCGCTGTTATAGTTTCTGAGATTTCGTGATTAATCAGAGAGTGGTATTTCGCTTTTATATACGTTAGTATATAGTGTAGTGTATAGACATTTATGGTTGTATATCTGTCGTCTCGAGCAGCGCACGCGCAGGATCGCGGGTTGGGGGGCACTGCCCGATTGACCGCCGCTAAGGGAAGACGCGGGTGCTTGCTGCGAGCCGATATCAATATACATATATTGTGGGGTAACTTGTTCATACCTAATTATGTCAACCTCAGAGGTGTAGTGTACATTACATATAGATTATTGGAGCTTCATGTCTCGGAAAGCACGCAAGCACGCAAAGCCGTTGTACTCGGTTGTCATTCGTGTCTTTTGTCAGTCGTTACTGGTAGTCAGACGCCAGGAAGTTGGACCAACAGTCTATCAAAGAAATATTGTGTTGCCCAGTAACTGGGTCGAGGTCTGATAGGCAGTCGCTACATGTACAACACGGGTATTCAGTCGCATCCGGTTAGCAAGGAAGTTGACCCCAAGCTAGTTGGGAAAATGCTTGGGAGATGATCGCACATATTACTGGAATACAAAGAGCAACTGAAGGAACACAGAACTCTCCCTCTCACACCACCAAGAGCGAGAAAAGTCATTTAATGATTTCCCACAAAAATACCGTTTAGGGCGAGTTGGCGAAAAAATAACGTCTGGGGTATAGGAGCTCCACATTATTTATACAGACCCCTAGCCCGCCCATCATCGAAACACCAGGCGTACGGCGATGCGCCATCGGTACATGGTGGACATCCCACCTATACGCACAAAACGTTTTGGGAACACATTCATTGTGCGTACAGCTAAGGAGTAGAATTCTCAGCCGGAGTCTGTTTTTCCTGATGGCTACAACCCGGGAATCTTTAAGGAAGAGTGAATAGGTTACTTCTAGATAAACGCGCTCCATCGTCGACCGCATCGTCGCTTTCTATTAGGTGAGATAGCTAAAATGTGAAAAATAAATAAATAAAATAAAATTTCAACTATCTAGCTATCAAGGTTCATGAGATAAAGCCTGGTCACAGACAGTCGGACAGCGGAGTGATAGCAAAAGGGTCCCATTTTTACCCTTAGGGTACGAAACCTTAAAAACTGACTAATACCGCTTTCTCTTTCAAAACGTATTAGAATTTATTAACAAAGTTAAATTAACAAGTCTCTAATTAGTCATAAATTAAACAAACATTGTTCACTAGAACTAATAAAGGTTATTAAGGCTCGTTTTAAAAGATATATGACTTGATTATATTTGATAAAAGATATAATTATGATGATAAAGTGTGTAGAAACTTTGTTGAAAACTCAGCGAGTGGAATTCCGAAACTCTTGCTAAAATGTTTGTGAAGTTTTTGGAGTGTATTATGAACTAGGTAACTTCTGTTCTTAGCTTTGTTCCTGTTCTCATCATTTCAACCTAAGACGCGCACTGTTGGACATTAGGTCTTCCCAAGTTTCGCCACCACGACTGGTCCTGACCAGTCCGTTCATGTTCTTGGTCACACTAATATTACAGAAAGTTTGTATGTATAATGTGTGTGTGTGTGTGTTATGTTGAACGGATTCGGATGAAATTTTTGAAACACTGGTTGGGTACGGTGGGAATAACACAAAGGATATTTTTTTTCGGGTCTTTTTTAAGTTCTTTTTTTCAGGTTTTTATCAGAGTAAGATTTGTTGTAATCGGATCAGCTCTCCTCCTTTTCTGGTGATCTCATATATTCGTCATCACCATCATCATCATTTCAGCTAAAATACGTCCACTGTTGGACATAGGCCTCTCCCAAGTGTCGCCACAATGACTGGTCCTGTGTTTCACACATCCATCGGATTCCCGCGGCCTTCACCAGGTCAACGGTCCAACTTATGGGAGGCCTTCTAACGCTGTGTCTTCCGCTGTGCAATCACCGCTCTTAAACCTGTAAAACCATTGATCCATAGCTCATTTCTTACAACTTCGTCAAAAAAAAGTGTCTCTTTCGAAAAATGTTGCATTAATAACCTATATTAATCTAGCTTTTGCCCGCGGCTTCACGCGCGTACATAAAATATCTAATAGCCTATGTCACTCAGGAATAAAGCAGCTTTTTATCGGTGAAAAAATTTCAGCAATGGGACCAGTACTTTCAAAGATTACCTCCTACAAACAAAAAAACAAACTTTACCTCTTTATAATATTAGCGTAGATTTAGCCAGGTTAAAAAAGGTGGTCTTTTTTTTCTAATTTCTGACTGAATTGATTATTTAAAAGACCGCCTCTCTATACCTCTCTGTCTATGCAAATAAATAAATATATCTATCTATCTATACTCAAATCATTTTCTATCTCAAATTCCAAACCCCACAAAACCAATGTGAGCTGACCTTAATCTCAAGCCTTTCAAACCCACTGAACAGGATTGAATTATTAAAGAGAACATAACTCAAATTCGGTCACAAAACCGTAATTTAGTTACAAACATCCAAACCAGTAGTAAACTTGAATTTTAACTTAAATAAGAACAAAGTATTAAGTCAAAGTTTAGTTTTATAACGTAAACATAATCAGCTTTGTAAAGTTCTCACTGCTGGGACTCGGGCCTCTTCTCTATGAGTGGGTATTTTTTTTTTCGGTGGGAAAATCATCTTATGACATCTCGCGCTCTTGGGCGTAGTGGGAGATAGTGTCAGACTTTTACTGACTAATAACCCACTCCTGTTCCTTCGTTGCCTTTCGTACCAGGGCCGAGACTTCCTTTCAGAATCAGACATCTCCTTGAGGCGCGCGTGGTACAGTACGCACCGTCGACGACTTGGGCTCGGTCCGGACGGTTACTGGACGGTCGGACGGCGAGCTACCCATTGCTCGCCGTCCGCAAGCCCGCGCTTACGGTGGCTGGAAATCGGGATCGGAAACCCGGCGGCGGTTGGGGCGTAAGGACCGTTGCCTCGCGCGGTCGGCCTCCTTTTTTGCTAGCATTACTGCTTCGCAGAAGGAGGCGACTACCGAAGAAGGTAAGGACGCCCAGTTGCCTTTCCAGCCATTCCTCAAAGAAGGAAATTACCGCCATACCTATGGCGTGCCCAAGGAGTGGGTTGATGTTATGTTACAATGTCTTCGAATTTTTGGTTCTAGAACATGGTTTCCTTGCGATGTTTTCCTTCACCGTTTTGAGAGCAGTGGTGATGAAATAAATTACACTAAGTAAAGGGTCTGCCTGAGTTGAAACTCACGACGTTTATTTTGGTTTTAATGAATAGCAATTAAAGTTGGATGTCTGGTTTAACTTTAATCCGAGTTTCGGGAAGGTAGTACCGATGTGACGTCATCGATATGGGTTGTTAACCTTACAGTGATTCACACGTTTGTAAGGGATAGTTAAGTTAGGAGGCAGATAAATTTGCAATAGTGGTCATTGACCCTCCCACATTTATTGACGTTCTTAATTTCAGAAATGGAAATAAAGACATCAAAATGTCTTGAATCAACATCTATCGCGATCTTTTATATTTTCTTGTAATGAAAAACCGTCCATTGTTTGTTTTTCAGTAACATATTAGAAAAATGTCAATGTACTGTATAGTAAATTGATCTTGCGTTTACCATAGTATCATTATTGCGGAGCACGATCCAAAAATGGTTCTGTGTGATAAATAGGTACCTAATTTGTAAATTACTTTTGAATGTCATGCCTACTTTAGCAATAATAAGTTCATTAATAGATCTTAACGCCCACCATACCAACCCACCAACCACACAACACACCAACGCTCGTTAACTCTAAGGGAAGAGGAAACCATCGATTCGAGGAGGAGATTAATAACTAACATACAACCAAGAATAATTTGGTTAACACAATGTTTTTACACGCAGCACGTAGTGTTCCACGTACACCTTACGAGATGTCAGCAAACCGTAGGGCCGCAACAGGGCCGATGCCTGCTGGGGCCACGGGAATTTTCTGGACATCCAACGTGGTCCTAGAATTTAAAAGACAACTGAAGGACACAGGTGTGGTTTTAGGCAGTAAAAGCCCTGCTTCTTTGCCATAGAGCGAGAGAAGTCATTGGATGAGATCCCACCTCAAAAAAAAAAGACTGTTTACACAATGAATGTGTTCTTAATGCAAGCTTATCATCAGCAGTAAGATAGTGGTCAAACGTGTGTCGATAAGAAATATACAAACGAGTAAGTATCTACCAAACTATGGAGTCAACACCCTATCGAGTCCTTTAAGGGGATGCAACTCGACATATATTTTCACTGTTGTTCATACAACCGCTCTTACGCGATTATGATTTTATAACACATTTATCATTAGATATTTTTGAAACCCGGTATCTTGTGGATCCTATATATTATCTAGGCTTCTATTGAAACATTTGTGTAAAATTAATCCAGTAAAGACCTCCGAAAATCTGCTATTTTGCATGAACTTCGACACTTCATAATTTACTCAAAAATTTAAAAGTCAAAAAACTATAACAATAGAAGCCTTGCAAATTTAATCAAGATTTTGAATGACGACAATTTTTTTTCAAAAACTTTTAAGGGTTTAAAAAAAGCACGTATTACCTAGAACAAGTTTTGTAAAATATTTGAGTAAATCACGGAATTACCGAATGTTAACAGAGTTTTCAGGTGTTATCCCTCTTTTTTCGCGTTGCCTTTTCGTCAAACATCGCGTCAGACTGCGTTAGATGAAGAATGAAAACAAGCTTTTAAACCATGCTTGGTGTTGATGATAGGCGAATAAAGAAGGACTCTCTTAAACTCATTCGTTCAGCCCCACATTCAAAACATTAATATGTAAATGTGTCTGAGTTTTTGTCTAGCCAAACTAGTACAATGTTATGATCTTCAGCCAAGTTTGTCGCTCATAGATCGTGAATATGAATATTTTAGAACAGTATCCCGCATGTTTTCGCCTATGAATCGTCGTTGGTAGAACTTCTTACGACACACAATGAAGGAAATTTATTATTTCTTTATAAAACAATCTAATCTTTCTTTCGGCCACTTACACACGGTGTGGTGTTTTAAAACAATTCGAAACTTACGGGAGTTATTTTTTTTGTTATTTAAAATATAAGTTCTAATGAAAGTTTTTAAATAAAATAATTTAACTCTCATTTTAAATCAACCATTTAGAAACTTTAAAAATCTTCATTTTTTAATCTTTTGAATTGGTTGGCTAACAAGACGAAGTTATTTAGTACTTTCAGTACTTTTTAAAATCAGTAATAATATTATATTATAAAACATTTGTTTTAGTATAAGCGAAACCTGAATGTAGTTTGTTCAAAATTAGTAACTGAAACGATTCCAATAATTTTTTACATCGTGTTAATTTTTTTCCGAAAAATATTTAAAAAATGGTCATAGGTTGGACATCACCGACACTAAGTACAACACAGATCATGGCAGATCATTTTTTATTTATTTTATTTATTTGGGACAAAAAACAGTTATACAATACAGAATCAATATATAGTAGTTTTATAATAAAAGTAAAAAAAAATATAACCCACACCATTGTCCACGGAATAACACGTGAAATAGGATAACGGACGCGCGTTAAATAAGAGTAATATAATATATAGGTATAAATACTCTTACAATTATTTTATGAGAAGCAAATACATATGAGTCTATTTTAAGGGCGATGAGCCAGCAAATGACAAGCCATTTTTCTAAACTTAGATTGAGAAAGCGCGAAAATGTCTAAATCTATAAAATGTGAGTTATAGGTTGCCACTAGTTGGGGGGTATAAGGCGCCAGCACACATCTGGGTGCAGGAAAAAATCAACCCCTCAGTCGCCCGGATGACCCAGTGACCATGTATTTGTGCGGACAAGCAGGTAACATAACAAGCTTATAACTTTGTGATTTTTCAAAATACAGATATGACATTTTGTAAATAGATTCTTTACATAAAAATACCAGACACGTGTTTCGGGTTTCGCATATAACTAAAACTAATCTTGTATACAATAATAATTATTATTATATTTATTTTTATTATTTTTCAATTCATTCATATTTTAAATGAAATAACAAATATTGTTCATTCTACACAAAGAAAATTAACTAACAAAACTCCGCACACGTTTCTATCATAACAAAAAACATACCAAGTCATTAACAATTAGTAAAAACATAGTTTAAATGGCCGTTGACTTTGTAGTCTGTGTTTACAATTGGTTTTGTCATAATATAATAGTTATTCAAATTGAATCTCTACTACAAGATAATTTTATATTATGATAATGCAATAGATCAGCGGTGGCCACGTTGGCAACGGCCCCGACTTACGAGTCGGATTGCGGGTTCAAACCCAGCCAAGCGTGATTTTCTGTTAATTAATTCAACACCACTGTTTTCAAAACGGTAAAGGAAAACATTGAGAGGAAACCGGAGACCTAGATCTAAAAAATTCTCCTAGAGAGACGGCCTACGTTCTAGCAGTAGGGATATTACAAGACTAATTATGTTATATTAGAGAGCAGTGGTGAGCGATTGGTAACGACCCCGACTTACGAGTAGGTAAGGTAAGTTGTAGGTCGCGGGTTCACACCCAGCCAGGCGGCGCCTGGCATGCGCATTACTTTGTGTAATTTATTTTATCACTACTGCTCTCAAAACGGTGAAGGAAAACATCGTGAGGAAACCGGCATGTCCTAGAAATTTAAAATTCAAAAATATATTGTGACATTCACCAACCCGCACTGGGCTCGCGTGGTGGATTACGGCCCATTCTCTCTTCTAGAAGGAGGCCTGAGTTTCAGCAGCGGGAACATTAAAAAAGGCTGATTATGCTATGCTATGTTATGTTATGTGTTCTTTGCTCCTGTTGTTTACGCATACAAGCGCGTGTATCGGAACATGTCACTTCGACTATTTTGGTGTACCATACCTAAAATTTATTCTATTCTATCCTACAACCAGAGCCAAACGGACTTTGTGTATTAGAATATCCATATCTACCTTACGTCTCGTTTAAATTCTATCATTATATTCTTGATTCGTTAGAGTCGATTGAGAAGCGAGCCAAGAGGATCAACAATGATGCACTCGTCGAGACCAAACTCCAAAGTCTTGAGGATCGACGACGAGTTGTTAGGCTGTCGGCTTTTTATCGTTTACATTTTGAGGAATGTGCATTGGAATTGCACAATTTTATTCCACCAAGACCGTTCCATCATTGGATCCCTGGACGTACGGCGTTGCACCATGGACACATAGGCCACGTATACGTACAAAAAGGTTTTGGGAACACATTTACTATGCGTACAGCTAAGGAGTGGAATTTCCTGCCGGAGTTTGTGTTTCCTGAAAGTTATTATTTAGGGAACAACAGACTTTATACAAATAAATACTAAAAACTGCAAAATAACTCCAAAAGTCGAATTCTTGAACGTCGACGCCGGGTTGCTACCATATGGATTTTCTATCGTTTACATTTGGGGTAGTGTGCATCGGAATTGAACAAATTAATTCCGCCCAGCCCGTTCCATCATTGAAACGCCGCACTGGACGTACGGCGGGCGTTGCACCATCGGCATATGGTGGACATTCCGTTTTTGCCGTATGGGTATATGGGTAAAACGTTTTAGGAACACATTAATAATTGTTCGTAGAGCTAAGGAGTAGAATTTTTTGCCACCTTAGCCTTTGTTCGCTGATTGCTACAACCTAGGGTTCTTCAAGTCAAGAGTGAATAGGTTACTTCTAGGCAAGCGTACTCCATCGTCGACTACATAATCGCTTACAATCCAATGAGATAGTGGTCAAACGCAAGCCGATCTATAACCTTAAACAAATCCACGACGCCAGAAGTCAGTGGCTGATGTGACAGAGTAGGCACTCTGTCATTTCAGCAACAAAGGTTCGTTTGTGGCTCACAGTAGTAGGTACGGATCTTCTAGCTACTTTCTTAGACGAAGCAGTCAGAAAATACTGTACGCATAAAGTCGTCACAATTCTGAGAGAGACGGCACGTGCGTCTATTCATTGAGACCACCATCTCGTAACACAAAACGGAAAAGTAGAAAATAAATGTTTACTTATGCTTCACACAACGATGAAAGTACACGTACCTTGTAAATTTTTAAGTACAAGATCAAGAAACGTACAAGATTCATTCACGTGGAGCCAGTTTGTAGGATACTGAAGAATATAAGTATAGAGCATATAAAAACCATTATAAAAGTTCCATTCTTTCTTACAAAAAATGTTCATCAGATCGTACTAGGATCTGATGAAGATTTTCGGAGAAAAATATCATATTTATTAAAATAAGCCCAATTTTGGGTCATACACCGAGGCAAAGGCTGAAAAAAGTTAGTAATCCTAATGTAGCGATATATATGGCACCACATAAGAACTAAAAAAAAAACGAAATTAACACGTGGCCCCAGTAGGCTTCGGCCCTGCTAGGCCCTACGGTTTTGCTGACATCTCTTTGAGGCGCGTGTGGAACACTACACGCCGTTGATAACTCGAACTCGGCCCAGACGGTTACCGGGCGGCTGGACGGCGAGGTACTCATTGCTCGTCGTCCACAAGGCCACGCCTACGGTGGCTGGAAATTGGGGTCGAGATCCCGGCGGCTAGGACGTGAGGAAGTCCGTTCCCTCACGCGTGATTGTTCGTATAGCTAAGGAGTAGAATATTCTGATAACCCAAAAACAAAATGTAGACATTAAACACTAAAACGCCAAACCTTAATTCTGAACAATCTGTAGAGAAACCCACGTTAGGTGCTACAGATAACATCAAGTGTCGCAATGCTGAAAACTTGTTAGCCCATTACCCCTAATCGATTCTCCAGACACGAACAGAATCTTAAAACAGCTGGTATCCGCTTTATTTCTCTTTTTAATTCAAGATCGGCAATCACTGAGGTAATTAAAATAAATAACGGGGAAGGAATTTAGCTGATTGGGTGAAATGCGATTAAATGAGATTGGAAGTCTTATTCTTCGTCTTTTTTTTTAGGTGGGAAAATCATCTTAAGACAAATCTCGCTCTTAGGCGGAGCGAGAGATAGTGTTAAACTTTTACTGACTACAAACCCACTCCTGTTCCTTTTTTGCCTTCGTCCTAGGGCCCCAGGTTTCATTTTCACATTACCCGTGGCCCCAGTAGGCTTCGACCTTGCTAGGCCCCTACGATTTGCTGATATCTCCTTAAGGCTCGCGTGGAACAGTACGCGCCGTCGATGACTTGGGCTCAGTCCGGACGGTTACCGGACGGTCTGACGGCAAGCCACCCATTGCTCGCCGCCCGCAAGCCCGTGCCTACGGTGACTTCGTCTCAAGTTCTTAAAAGCGATTAACCCGAGATACATTTTCTTACAACCGCTCTTACGTGATTATACCTACACATCTTTTTCTAGGTATTTTGGAAACACTGATGTCTTGTGGATGTTTCTATTGAATTAAAACATGACTGGCTTGTTGGTCAAGTGGTTAGTGGCCCTGACTGCTATGCTGAAGGTCATGGGTTCGATTCCCACCCAGGACAAATGTTTGTGTGATGAGCGTTCTGTGTCTGGGTGTAATTTATCTATAATATTTAGAAATATTTTATGTAAATATTTAATATTTTATGTTTATCATTAAGGTTTCTGAGCGGACCTACCTGCCTAATTTTAAGTTTGTAGTTGTTATAGTTTCTAAGAATTCGTTAATTAATCAGTGAGTGGTATTTCGCTTTTAGATATAATATGTATTGATTTACTAGCTGCTACCCGCAATTTTATCCATGTTTGTTATTGCTTCGCTCCTATTGGCCGTATCGTTATGTTATTTAGCCTTTTTTAATGTGTAGACTTCTCTATAATTTTGTCACGTGGGAAATGATGAAATAGCTTCTCCCGCTCTAAGCTGAGCAGGAGAGAGTGAGACTTTTTTGACTAAAACCCGCAATGTTCTATACTAAGATCTGTCTGAGCTGTCAGACATTACTTATTTTCACATGGATGAAACCTTAGGTTCTCAGTAGCGTCTCATGTGTTTTGAATACCTGTGTACTTGTGGAGCATCTCCTTGGGGAACTTGGGCAGGTACGAGGTGAGAAAGGGAACTAAAACTTACTTCTAGGCAAGCGTGCTCCATCTTCGGCCACATCATCGCTTACCATCAGGTGAGATAGTGGTCAAACGCGAGCATATCAATAATAATAAAAAAAAATAACGAGTTACTTTACTGAAATTTTTATGGCTGATTTTTATAGATGTTTTGTAGAATATTATTGTAAAGTAGTATCAAGTAGTGTCAGAAACTTTACTTATTTTTACTAGTCTGATTTTAAATATGTTATTGTAAATATTACAAAGTTATATTTCATTCTTATCGTAATCATAATCAGCGCTTTTTTTTTATGTTCCCACTGCTGGGACTCAGGCCTTCTCTCTCTAAAAGAGGGAATGGGCCGTAATTAACCACGCGGGCCCAGTGCGGATTGGTGAATGTCACATGTCTTCGAATTTTTGGTTCTAGGACATGCCGGTTTCCTCACGACAAGTACACAGGTATTCAAAGTACATGAGACGCTACTGAGAACCTTAGGTTTCATCCATGTGAAAATAAATTTTGTCTGACAGCTCAGGGATCTTGTTCTATTCCTTTAATTGCCCTTTATTGCGAGAACTGCGGTAATTCTTTCGAACAATCCGCAGCATGGGCAGACGTCCTTCCTAACTGGTCCCTACAATTTTGCTGACATCTTTTTAAAGCGCAAAGGAACACAACGCGCCGTCAAGCCGGGCTTTGTCCTACCGGACGGCCGGACAGCGAACTACCTATCACACACCGTCCGCAAACCGGTATAAATGGACTATCTAACACGAAAATAATTTATCGCTTCAGCTTTATAATATAAGTATAGATTCAACCAGAATCATAATTGCCAATTACAATTATTAGATACAAATTACATAAATATATATATATAAAAGCGAAATACCACTCACTGATTAATCGCGAAATCTCAAAAACTATAACACCAACAAACTTAAAATTTGGCAGGTAGGTTCCTTATAGGGTGTAAACATCTGCTAAGAACGGATTTTACGAAACTCCATCCCTAAGGGAGTAAAACGAGGGTTGGAAGTATGTATGGAGAAACCGAGTTTCGAGGTGAAGACACTGGCAGAAGCTAATAACACAAATACGTAATATTGTAATCGCCTCTCAGTTTTTCCTCAAATTACCAGACACGTAGATAGAACGTATCTCCTTCAATTTATTAGCAAACAGATTTAGTCCACGACCGGGTTCAAAGAGAGTGTTGAGTGCGATTTACGTTCTTAGAATGGGTGACATATGTCGCGCAACCGTACGGCAACGTGGCACTAAATAGTATTATAATTTATGCCTTCTTGCCCAACAATAGTGATGGGGAATAATTTATTATCTGTAAGTTAGTGCTTAGTTATGTATATGTTACTGGAAAATTGCAAACACAGTATGATTGTGACATATTTTTATTCATTATCATCATTTCAGCCAAAAGACGTCCACTGTTGGACACAGGCCTTCCCAAGGGTCGCCACAATGAATGGATAGGACAGTTACTAGTGTTGGAAAGCCTCTATCGACGAGACTCCTAAGCGTTTCTCGCTACTGACAGCACCGCGAGAAACGCTTAGAAGTCTCGTCGATGCGTATGTTTGTGTGAGTGTGGCGTTTCGAACATTTGTACGTAGTTTCTGTACTGTTCCATATCTATACTGTGTCGATGACCTAGTAAGGGTCGCGGGTATCCGATGGATACTAGACGCACAGAACCTGTCGTTATGCCGACACTTGGGTAGGCTTATGTTTGGACATATATACAATGGCCGTCTTTCTTAGTGTTGATGAAAAATTTTGTTAAGATACATTAACATTCTTCACATAATATAAAATCATTTCTCCGCTAAGTAACTCGTTTGTGCAATGCAGTTTTCACTGATAGAAAGAACAAAAACTGGCCAAGTGTGAGTGGAACTCCCAGACGAAAGGTTTCGTACTTACAATATTTTAAATCAAGAAAAAAATAACGCCGACAAAATATAGAAAGCACCTTTAATTTTAAACTTTATTTTTTCAAGTGTTCATAGAAATACACATTCTATTAAAATTTCAGCTCTCTTCTTTTTACGTTTTGTGAGATACAGCTCGATAACAGACAGACGGGCGGACAGCTGGGCAGACAGCGGATGTTAAGTGATAGGGTTCCGTTGGCACCCTTCGGTTACAGAAAAAGGAAGGTTTATGTATATGTTGTAGCCAGATCATAGAAATTGATCACTTCATGATATGGCCAAGTAACATTGGCCAGCCTCCCTAGCCAAATTACAACCGTTTCGTTTCGATTCTCTTTTCGTCGATCGCCTCGATTAGACCACGCCTTCGATTCCTTTATTCTGGCGTCATCTCAACGCTTAGTCACGTGGTCAGAAGAAAGGAATAGGAAGCGTGGCCAACTCGAGGCGATCAACGAAAAAAGAATCGAAACGAAACGGTTGTAACTTGGCTAGGGGGGCAGATCGTTTTAAACGTTAAAGTTTGATGATATTTCAATCCTCATTTGGCAACTTTCTTTAGAACTTTTACAATCATAGAAATCTTACATCAATGACATGGCCAAACAAGGATTAACATATCATCAACTGTTAACGTTTAAAAGATTTGGCCAGTTTGATTTTTTGATTTTGACTATGTGAAATAATGGATACTGACATGAAATGTAATTATGTAATAATACTAATGGTCATCGACTTTAAATTGTACACCTTATGGATATGTTGCAGCGACTCTAATGCAATTGTAGAACTGAACCACCTGTGATAAACACTAAATAATATTGATTCATTGATTTAGTTGGCCATATCATGACGTGATCAATGTCTATGATCTGACCACGACATATATAAATTGCGCACGAGCAAAACCGGGGCAGGTCACTAGTTTCCTAAAAAGAACTGTTTTAAGAGTTTCTCTTAACTATAAACTATGAATATATCGTTCTCATTATTATTCCGTCTGTATATACGAGGTCGTTTATTATTCACGCGCGAGCTTTGACCGCATTACCAAGCGCCGATGCTATTTCTTTTTGGATCATCCTGTGTGTGATCTTAAATCGGATGAATCAATCTTTTACAGGATCTCATTTGTACGGATTATTTTGAAATAGACGCTTTTTGAAATAGGAGACGACCCTTATTTTTTCTGAGCTAATATCGTATAAAAGAGCATTTGTATCTTCGATCAATGAGTATTCTGTTGACAATGTTTTAGAATTGAAATAACGAATGAAAAACTTTTCCAAAAAAAAAATTAACCGACTTCAAAGTAAAAAAAAACACTGAAAAGTGCAAAATAACTTTAATTACGGAAGTCGGTGTTTCCATAATAGTTTTGTCTCTTCGTTATTTAACACCGACTTCCGAAATACTTTAATTTCGGAAGTCGGTGTTAAATAACGTGTATTTTGCACTTTCCAGTGTTTTTTTTACTTTGAAGTCGGTAATATTTTTTTTTGGAAAAGTTTTTTATTTTACACTTTTTGGTTACGGTATCACCACTAAAAATTACCCCTCAGTCAAATTTAAATACCTTGTAGCCAGAGTGCATCTCATGACAATTCTAATAATCCCAAACACGGTTAGATTACATTAATTTATTACAGAGTTCCGGTGCCTAACTTCAGGGTTCATCATCAGATCAGTTCGATATATTCCCCCTCTACTTTCAGTCAGTCATCGACTACACGTATAAACAAAGCAATTTTACTTGTTACGACGGTTCTGCTGTGATCCTATGAGGAGTTCTGTTCCATATCTTCGAAGTTCATGATCAGATCATAACAATATTTCTATGGGACCAACTCGGAAGCATAACCTTTCAATTGAAAAAAAAAATAATTCAAAATCAGTCCACAATTGACCGAGAAATCGGTGAACATACATAAAAAAAACATACATTCAACCGAACATATAACCTCCTCCTTTTTGAAGTCGGTTAAGAAGATAATTTATTTATTTTTATTGGATTTAATTTTTTTTTATTAATTTAATTTAATCAGTATTTTTACTAACTAATATATCTTCTCGCAAGCCTAGCAGAACTCAAGAAGATTTCAGCATCTGTAGGGGTCCAGCAGGGCCGAAGCCTACTGGGGCCAAGGGTCTGATTCTGAAAGGGAGACTCGGCCCTGGTACGAAAGGCAACGAAGAAACAGGAGTAGATTTTTAGTCAGTAAAAGTCTGGCACTATCTCCCGCTCCGCCCAAAAGCGGGGGATATCATAAGATGATTTTCCCACCGAAAAAAAAAGCCTAACAGAAAAAAGAGTAATAAGAATTAGCTATCAATATACTCCGCCACTTATATTATATGGTAACAGGTAGGTACAGTTTTAAAGTTTGTTTGAAAATTATTCTTTTTCTTGGTATATTTTATTGTAATAATGTTACTAGCCCAAAAACTTTTGACGCCCTGCAAAATGGCCACGGCTCAGCCAGGAGAATACGCCTTTGCTAGAACATTTCCTACACATTATTTAACTTTTGTTTATGTAAACAGACAGAAAATAAATACGAGTTTGTTGTTTACTCAGAGCACTGAAAATGAAAACAAAACAGCGATAGTAAAAGACCCATAAGAACCACACAGATTTATTTTTGCCGCCCAGAAATAATAGCTGTGTTCCATCTTGCAGGTACAAATTACTGGCACATGATAAATTTTTTTTCTTTGTATTTCTAGGCAAGGAATGCTGCCGGCATCGGCTGCGACTAGACTAGCCATAAAGCTTTGGTCTCCCAATCGGAATTTACAACACTATCGACACCGTCACTGGCCCACGCTGCAAACCAGTGCTGTGGTCTTGTCGCATTATGCTTGAGGCCACAGCTTTATGCTGAGCGCTCGGCCGTTTTGCGCGGATGTGACATATATTTTCGCTATATAGTGATTATGATTGTAAGCTAGTCTTAAAACTGCGTCATTTCACGCAAATAAACTGTTTTTCTTTCTTTCTTATTACTCGTCTATAGTACAAAAAACGTTCACAATGCTGAATCGCCACTGTGACGCTGCAGCAGATAGAAGGACATAATGGTCCACAAGGCAACGACAACCGGGCAAGACTAGAACCCATTGGGCCATTCGCTTTTAGTCACCCAAACACAGTGGAATGATGGTGGTTCACTACAGGATTGCAGGCAGGCCTTGGAGGTCATGTCATTCTTAACTATAAGCCTACTGTGACTGGATAGAGGCAGCTTTTACCTAGTGGCGGGGATTGTAACACTGGTCGCTAAGTAAACACTTACAATACAAGAGGCGTCACGGATAGTCCTGTGCAAGAATATGGAGACGAAACGGTTCCGCATGTACTCCTTGAGTGCACGGACAGCGATAAAGTAATGCGTATTTTGTTGATGTCCGCAAAACTTAGGATCATCGAATTTCTCATAGACGCCCTAAACAAACTGGGAGACCTAATCTCATTGAGAGAGGTGGGCTGTTTGGAATAAAGCTTGCTATGACTCACGTTCAAGGATCCATTCTAATCTGCTTCTAGAGAGAGGTAAGCTGTTTGAAATAAAGCTTGCTATGACTTACGTCCAAAATTCCATTCTAATCTGCTTCTTGACAGAGGTGGGCTGTTTGGAATAAAGCTTGCTATGTCTCACGTCCAATGATCCATTATGGACTAAGTAAGTCTAAAAGCCAAAATTTGGATAACTAGCCATATAAAGCTATAGAAAGAACGTCAGGACGCTCTGTTTTTTCGAGGTGTAGAAGTTTATGTGTTCTTTAATAATAATATTCGTGAGTATTCAGTTTTTCCAGAGTTGTCACAGGCCATCAATTTCTGAGTAAACGTATCAAGTTTTGACAGATAATTCTGCCTCATGCAACACTGCTTGAGGCAGAATTGTCTGCTGCTATTGAAGTGCGGCCACTTTGTGTTCCAAAGTGACGGGCAATATAACAATCATCAAGACTCTGTTGTGAGAGAGAGATAGATCTATACAGGGTAAATAACATTATGTCTTTAGTCTATAATATGTACCATAACATAGAACTTAAAACAATATTTAGATTTAGCTGTCACACAACAGCACAACTTAAAAACTGAAAAATAAAATTAACAAAAAAAATACAACAAACTTTATACAAATAAATACTAAAAAATATTTATTATATTATATTTAATAATAACTTCCGAAAGTCGGTTTCAAAGTCTTGAGCATCGACGCTGGGTTGCTACCATAATTATGAATTTTCTATCGTTTACATTTCGGGGAGTGTACATCGGAATTGAACAAATTAATTCCGCCCAGCCCGTTCCATCATCGAATCGCCGCACCGGACGTACGGTGCGCGTTCCGCCCTTGGTATACGGTGGAGATCTCGTATACCGGTATACGGTGTTCCTAAAATGTTTTGGCCGTATATCGATACGGCCAAAACGTTCTAGGAACACATTAATTGCACATAGAGTTAAGGAGTAGAATTCTTTGCCGCCTTTGTTCGCTACAACACAACCTAGGGGTCTTTAAGTCAAGAGTGAATTGGTTATTTTTAGATAAAAGTGCTCCATCGTGGACCACATCTTTGCGAGATAGTGGTCAAACGCGAGCTTATCTCTATAAACGGTGTTATATAACAAAGAATCAAAACCAGGGACAGCGACATCCGAAATTTATAAAAAAGTTTTTTCACGGCGGATTCATTATGGCATAATGACACGTCCCAGACTCCCTACTGTGACGTGTCATTCCCATGGCTGGTCCTAACAAAAAACAGATGGTACAGTGTTTTATAAAGATTTCGTAGTAAACAAAATCTAAATCGAACGTCAAACATTGCAATATACAGCTGCGGTTACGGTTTTACATTTCCTTCGCCTGATAGCTATAGCTCAGTTCATATTCTGTATTTTTCTTAAAAATAAATATGTATTTTTTATAGGTTTTTGAAAGGATATCGAGAAATCTTGTGATTGGCAGTTTTAAAATGCTTTTGACTTAGAATCAGCTCGATTTTCCAAATATAAAAAATATACCATTGATTTTCTAAGTGAATATGCTTTGCAATATCAGTATTGCAAAGCATGGGAAAGGGATGTTAGGTGACAATTTTCTTCTCTGTAGATAGTTAATAACTTATTATAATAAGTATATAATATCTTTAAATGGTCACAAAATACAGGTATTGACCAGCCAAGGATGAAAATATTCGTAAACAGCGCTTTGACAAATTATAGTTTGAAATCGAATCTGCCCCCCTAGCCAAGCATACGATTGCAACTTGGCTAGGGGGGCAGCTTATTATTAAATATACAAGAATATAATGCTAGCTGAGAAAACCAAATTAAATTTGATCGAAAAACAAACACTCATTGTGCTTACAACTAAAGAGTGCTTGCCTGTATCTTTGTTTTCTGATAGAGCAGCTACAACTTCGGGAACTTTAACTTAAGAGTGAATAGATTACTTCTAGGCAAGCGTGCTCCATCGTCGACCACATCGTCGCTTTCCATCAGGTGGAATATTAGCCAAGCGCGAGCCTATTAACAGTAAAAAAATCAGCAAGTGTGAGTCGAACTCACACTCTAAGGGTTTCGTATTTGTACTATTTGTACAAACTACAATAATTTCCGAATGGAGTTTTGAAGATTTTTCCGAATCGCAAAAAAAAAATTTTTTTTGTCACGTCGTTAACAACAAATCTACTGTATTCAGATTTTTTCCTATACCTGTATTATAAGGTCTTGCTTCATGCCAAATTTCAGGATTCTGGGCCAACGGAAAGTACCTCATGAATTTCGATTCCCTTGAATCATCACCAAACGCCTGCTCGTTTTGATTAAGCAAATCAACGACACAATGTCTTCATTTAAGTTAAAGTTCAATTTAGGTATGTCACTTCCTTTCATCTTTGTTCTCAATCAAGGCAATACATATTTAACTAGTAATTAGCATTTTTGGAGTATCTTTGAACAATCTCTAAAATGCCCCAATATAATATAATACTTCAATACACTGATTGATGTGTGCAAAAAGATCAATAACCCGTAACAAAAAACTGTTTAAAAAACTCGTGTCTACCTCAACGTTTTTACTTTAAGTTTTATTTCATAAAAGAAGGAGCTATATTTGACCTCGCTTTTAGGAACCTAATGAAGATTGATGAAGGTGTAGTAAATATGATTTTCATTACAGCGAGTAAGGCAGGTGCTTTTTTGCCGGCTTTAATTTTACATTGTCGCCCTTTTAGCTAGCTGCAGAATAAGGAAGGAAGTTGGAGTATTTAAGCAGACTTAAATATGTCAAAAAATATTAATTTTCGATTGTCATTTTCAAAACTATGCAAAATTCACGGTTAAACGTAACGTAAATTTGCCCATTTTTTAAATTGTTGTCATTCTTGATTAAAAAAAAAACTTGATTAAATTTGGAAGGCTTTTATTGTTAAACTTTTTTGACTTTTAAAATTTTTGAGTATATTATGAAGTGTCAAAGTTCACGTAAAATAGTAGGTTTTCAGAGGTCTTTACTTGATTAGTTTTACACAAATTTACAAATTCATTTCAATAGACGCCTAGATAATATCCGAAAAATAATTTCATTAGATATTGTGTTTCCAAAATATCTAATGAAAAATGTGTAATAACGTCATAATCGCGTAAGAGCGGTTGTATGAAACAGTGAAAATGTGTGTCGAATTGCATGCCCTTAAGATACCAATTCACTCTTGACTTAAAGACCTTTAAATTGTAGCTATCAAAAAATAAACTCCGGCAGATAATTCCATTCCTTTGCCGTAAGCATAAAAAATGTGTTCCCAAAACGTTATGTGCGTATGGTCTGATGATGCAACAGGCTATGCGGAATTAAGTTACGCAATTCCAACGTACATTACCCGATATGTTAGGTTTAAAGCCGACTACATAGCATAGTATATAGCATAGTCGGCCTAATAATATTCCCACAGCTTTTTTTTTTTTTCGGGTGGTAAAATCATCTAATGACAACCCCCTCTTTTGGGCGGACGCGAGATAGTGTCAGACTTTTATTGACTAAAAACCCACTCCTGTTCCTTCTTTGCCATTTTTCCAGGGCCCCGGGGGTCACTTTCGCATCACCCATGGCCCCAGTAGGCCTCGACCCTGCTGGGCACCTACGGTTGCTGACATCTCCTTGGGGCGCGCGTGGAACGCTACACGCTGTCGACGACTTGGGCTCGGTCCGGACAGTTACCGGACGATCGGACGGCGAGCCACCCATTGCTCGCCGTCTGCAAGCCCGCGCATACGGTGGCCGGAAATCGGGATCGGAATCCCGGCGGCGATTAGGGCGTGAAGACCGTTGCCTCACCCGATCCGGCCACCACTGCTGCTTAACCTCTCGGCTTTCTCCGCTCCTCCGACTAATAACACACAAATCTTTCTACTACAAAATGTCATTCAAATATCTATATTGACACACTAAAATACATACTAAAAAAAAAGCTTTTTTCTGCGACTACACGTCCATTTCACGATTGAAACAAACAGCCGGGTACCACATACCGTGCCAGGTAACGTTCCGGGTACAACGGGTACATAAACAAAAGATCACCATTCCATTATCGGGGATTACGGGCGGTTTTCACCCGGTCAGGCTCCCGACCGCGATTTCGCGATATGATTGAACATTCTGCTTTGTTCTGAGGTAAAAGTAGACGGAAATGTTTTGGTATTTATTTTTTTATTTTCTGTGTGGTATTTGCTAACAGTTATCTTAGCAAAAGGTACACGGAAAGAAAAAAGGCTAAATAGCCTGCGGCGCTGGAACGCGAAAGACAACTTTTTTAGGGTTAAACGGAACTCTTTGTTGTCCATCTGTCTGTCTGTCTGTCTAGACATATACCTTTATCTCGAGAACGCATGGAGGTATCGAATTTAAATTAAAATGGTATACTCAAGTCTGCGGTCCCTTGAAGTTATGAAACAATCAAACTTCTGAGTTAATGAAAAAAAAAAGATACGGCCGTTTAAGTCGCAAAAAACATGCATTTCGTCATTTTTAAAGGAATCAAAAACAATTTTTCTTTCTTTCTGATAAAACACAGGTGGATTTAAGTCAGTAAAAGTCTAACACTCCCTTTTTCTTTAGCCAAAGTGGGAAAACTCATTTTAATGATTTAATATTGAGTTAAAAGTCTTCCTTACACGATCCAAAATAGATTTTACCAAATTCTATCACAAAGCAATCTAGCGCAAACACAGCTAAACTAAAACAGGATTAGACAAACCACAGTGGCCGTGTGTCTGATTAGCTTTGGCCCACGCAGCCACACAATGGCGAGCAGAGGCGCTTTGCTTTGCGGTGGTCACACAGGTTCCGCCAAAGGACATTTATGTTGCACCTATGCATATTTAGTTTTTACTATATACTGGTTGTGGAATTGCGGTAGCGGTTGGATATGAAAGATTTTTTGCTTGTATAAAGGCTAAAACTTAATGGCTTAAATAAGTTGAACAATAAGCTAAAAGTGTTAACACTTCTAGCTCGGTAGCTCGAAGTTACCACTTTTTTGCTCGTTGTCAAAAATGACTAGTAGAGTAAAGGAGGAGAATCAAGGTTATGAACATAGCCCGAGGAATCGGCATACAAAAGTGGCAGTGGGCAGTGGGTAGAGACATTGCTTGCAAAACATTGAGTAAATTTAAAAGACTTATCTGTACCTCTTTGTTCAAATAATGTCCTTGTGTCTCTTGTCCTTGAGAATTATCTCTAATCTCGATTCTTTTTTTACTATCCCTATAATATTATTACAAACTGCATGTACTTTTACTAACACCTAAACCTAAAATAACCCCAGCGATTATTATATAAAAGTGATAATACATTTTGTCTACCCGTGGGCAACGTTGTGGGTTGCATTATTGCCAAAACTTTTCTTTATTATAATTAGTTGTGAGATGTTTATAATGTGACTGTTTGTTGCTCCTATTTAATAAAATAACATAAAAAACAGATGGACGATGGGGCCGAAAAGTGGCGACTACGTACCAGAAGACGCAGCGTTGGAATGCCTTCCACAAGGTGAACCGTGAACGACGAAGAGTCGCAGGAGTTTGATGGAAGCGAGGTGCACAAGACCGCGGGCATTGTGGCGACGCTTAAAGGAGGCTTCTGTCTAGTAGTGGACATCTTTCACCTGAACTAATGGTGATGATGAGGACACTTAACTCTACGAAAAATAGAGATTTCAATAAGATTTTTTTTTCTGAGTTGCCCTCCTAGCCAAGTTATTACCGTTAGTTTCGATGACGTCAGAACAAAGAAATCGGAGGCGTGGCCTACACGAAGCGTTCGACGCAAAAGAATCGAAACGAAACGGTCGTAACTTGGTTAGGGGGGCAGTTCTTTTCCCTGTTAATGTCCTGGCAATATAAGTATGACACTTGAATCGTTTCTCCGACTGTTTATTCTGACTTACAGGAGTTGCAGTATTTGGGGTTATGGATCCATTTTAGGGAGAATAGCGTAAGGATAGTTAACTTTTCTTGCTATGAGTTTTATTTAGTTTCCTAATTAAAAAAGTATGGTCATGTGAAGAGGAGGGATGAAGCGCATGTTACTAAAAGAGTTATGAGTTTACATGTGGATGGATGGAGAGGGAGAGGGAGACCAAAGAAAAGATGGATGGATTGTGTGAAGAGTGATATGAAAGAAAAGGAAGTTAGTGATAGCATGACGAGTGACAGGGCAGAATGGAAGAAAAAAACATGTTGCGCCGACCCCAAATAACACGGGTCAAGGGCAGGAAGGAATTAAAAAAGTATTTAGTAATGCATTTATAAAACAAATATGACTTATTATTCATACAGCTACTGATCTATTAGAATAGTTCCTATTAATATGTTGTCGTAAATACTGTTTATATAAGAAAGGAAAAATCCCTATATATATTTAAAAAAGAACAAAATTGTTGATTTAAGATTTTCTTTAAGGAAAAGCTCGATATCATGGCGGAATCGTCCCAAAATTTCTTTAAAAATAGGTAACAAATATTCATAAAATACAGAATTTGATAAAAAATAATCAAGAGTCCACTTGAGATATCTACCATTTGGAATTTGACAGCGGATTGGCATAATATTTGTACGACCTACAAACGGCTGGCTCGAGTCTTGTCGTTTATTTACTTTTAAATTCTATGAAACATTAAAGAAACATAAAATATTGTTTAAGCGAAATAATATTATTACATCACTTGCTTCTGCAAACAGCTTTGACAGCATGAAAAATAAATATCGACATGGGAACTTAGCATGCGGGATAAAACCTATGCTTTATTTTAGGACATGGTCAAATTTCATACCGATCGAGCGTGAAGATTATATTTAAAACACATTTACAAACTTGCGTATAGACGCAAGTTTGTAAAGTAGTATTAGTGTAATTAGTCGTAAAAATTAATATTTTAGCAATTTCCTGCAACGGAAAATCCAAAAAAACTAAAAGTGTTATTGTTTTGGGATTATTATAAAAAAATTGGTGAACAGGAGTCAGATAAATGACTGCACCGATGACAAGACTGCTTGATGCAGATGAGAGATGCTCATCTTGTACAAAAATAACTTAATTAATTGGTCTTACCACTCTCAACTGATACCCGCCGCTACATTTACGGTACGTTACTATCTACAATATTAAAACGTCTGAATTAATTTACTTAGCGTTTTTCCTCTACACTTCTAGTAATTCTAACTTCCACGTAATGGTAGCAGGAAAATGATATTCAATGCAAATAGTGTAAATATTCTGATTCCATGAAAATTAGTAAATGAATATCAAGATAGATATTAACGTGTAAAACACGTATAAACTTAACTGTATGTCTCGAATGGTTGTTAATTCTTTTTAACCGACTTTAAAAAAAGTGGTAGTTATCAATTCGGTTGTATTTTTTTTTCAAAGTCAAAGTCAAAAGTTTTTATTTCACATAGGCCTACATGGCCACTTATAAAACGTCAGAAGCTAGTGCACAGTAGTTTTATGTTTGTTACCTCAGAACTCCGTCGTTTATAGATCGATTTGCATTTTTTTTTTCCCTTAACTCATTGAATGCCCGATGCGCGGATCCACGCGAGACACAATCGTTTTTTAATTGTGTCTCTAATTACGGAATACGAAAGGTTAAAGGATATGCTTCCAGATTGGTCCCATTTTTTCAAAATCCAGTTTTGATGATGGAATCCATGAAGAATCGAGGGAACTTCTTAAATATTATAGGCAACCATATAGGGATTTTGGTATTTTCAGTCAAAAAGTAACATTTGATCAAGTGGAACTGATAAAGAAGACCAGAAATGGCCAACGAAACTTCATACTCACGTAGATATTACAATGAAGATAGTTAAGCGACTGTACGCTAAGTTTTTGCAAATGTTTATCCTGTTCACACACACTTAATTTACACCTCGTAAGTAAATTAAGTATATAATAAAATAATATCTTTATTTCTGATCCGGTCATGCAATGTAACTCCGAGTAAAACCCGCTCCATTGCCCTTTGGGCGAATGTATAATTTGTGGAGTTTTAAATTTCAAAACTAACAATACTTCATCTAAAATACTTTTCACTTTGAGTTCCATTAAAATAAACTAGAAATGGTAACACAAAACACGATTGTCAGCTTTCAATTAACAACAGGCGATCCTGTTTTGTTTCTATCCCGAAATTCATGCCTCGTTCACACAAGGACAGTCACTCGACCGCCGAGAGGCGAGAACGACCATTTAGAACATGCGATTTATCTCTCTGTTGTATTTATACAAAATTTATCTTGGAATATAATATATAATGGGCGTGTACCTGGTTGACAAAATAATTTATTTAAAAACTCACCTAGCAAAGTCAGTTAAATAGTTGTTTAATATGTAAAAAAAAAATTAACACTACTATAGTGTTTACGTATATCTTTCGTAGGGGCCCAGTAGGATCGAAGTCTACTGGAGCCAAGGGTTAAGTGAAAATGAAGGGCCCTGGAACGCAAGGCAAAGAAGGATTAAACCAGTGGGTTTTAGTCAGTAAAAGTCACGCCCTCTCGCCCCGCCCAAGGGCGGGAGATGTCATTGGATGATTTCCCGCCTAAAAACTAGCGGCCTAAATGATATTCAGCCAATACATCTAATACAATATTCAAGGAACTGGCTGCCTAGAACGTAAGCAATTCATAGAATAAGGTGACCATGTGACGAAAAAATACTTAGAACACCCTGACACAGACAGGTTAGAGTTCGAAAGTGGCGAAGTCCCCGTCATCTCCTTCATAATAGGTTCCTCTAAATCTATGCAGACAGAAAGAGTAGCCCAGGCTTCATCGCTTACTATTTCTTGCAACCACCGACAGCACATTGCTGGGTAAACGTAAATCAATATTAATTTTACGACTTGCCTTTCTGAAATGTTTGGGCCAGGCGATTAATTAAACGTTATTGATCCAACTCACAAGTACAGTTATTTAATTGAATGGCTGAATGTACAATTTTATTGTATATAACCAGCGAACCGCCCCAGTATCACACTAATGTAAAAATCTCACAAAAAAACTCTTCAGCTTTATAATATTAAAATAGATTGCCTAGTGTGCAAGAACATCGAGATTTAACAGCGACGGCAAATTTGTATTTTAATTTGTAAGTAAAACAAGACATTGGCAAGAATTTTGTTTTGTGACTTCTTCTCTTCAGCTATTAAACACCTTTCATAACTTTGGACTTGTAGAAAGTTTCTTAGCCTTACTTAAAAAATATCTTTTGTTTGTGATTGCGCTTAGCGAATTTGTCAAGAGCATTTTTTCTACTTCAAAGACGAGTAACTATCCTCACGTAAACGAAGCTTCATGGATACAATTTGTTTGTATTTCGAATGCCGTTTCAAATCAGTCTGTGGGTAGTCAAACATAAAATAGACGTGATTTGTACATTTACTGTTTTGATCAGACACGCCAGTCTGTGATGTTTTCATGGAAATAGGAAATGAATTTTGCCTTTAAAATTATTGGGAGGAACGAGTATTTGAACTAAACTGACATTAAAACGTAAATAAACTTTCAGCAATGAGCTACTATTTTGTGCGTAAAAAAGCTATTTTGCTATCACACACAATCATACAAATGGGCCTCATCGGAAAGCCAAAAGTCGGCTAAAGGGCAATGAAGAGGGCTATGCTCGGAGAGCCCTCGCGTGAGCGAATCAGAAATGAAGATATCCGCAGGAAAACCAAGGTTACCGGCATAACCCTAAAAATAGCCAAACCTAAGTGGCAGTGGTGCTCGTAGAACAGATGATGCGAACAGCGTTCGATGGCCTCAAAGTAGACCTGGCCTAGTGAGAGTTGCGGGAATCTGACGACGTACAGGATCGATCGTTGTGGCGACGCTTGACACGCCCTCCCGCTCCACCCAGAGCGCGAGAAGTCATTTGGATGATTTCCCACTTAAAAAAAAGCTGATAGCCCGCGCAATACAAATTTTCGTTTTTTCGCTACATGCAGAACAGTTCAATATCGAATAGTATCTAACGTAAAAAAAAAAAATACATTTGTAGTAATGACAATATGTGTTTACAGAATTATACTCGTCAAAACCATAAACATAACTCTATCACCTACAGAAGAGTTAAAATGTGCCATTTTAATGGAAACTTGTCGTTTTACCTTGTCTCTAAGTTAAATAGTTATTATGATGGCTGTAGTAATAATAATAATAATAGTTCTTTATTTTCAGGCAACTAAGGCCCATAGACAGAATACATAGAATAATCTCAAATATAATAAACTAATACATATTAACAACAGACAATAACTAATCTATTTTTCTTCTTTGCACTATTGTACACGAAGTGACGGCGTCGTGTTTCGCTGCGAGGTCGGTATTCTTCCACGAAATCGTCGATACACGACACCCTTCGGCCAAAACTCTCCTTTGAGGAAGGTCTCCAAGTGTTGAGTCGGCACCCGCACCACAAACGACTTGAAATTAGTGTTATGGCGCGACTCCAACTGCACGACTCTCAAAGTCCAGTTTGTTTTTACTCGTACATACTCCACGATCTCCTCAACCTTCGTGGTGTGATGTAGTCTCGACACATACAGCTGCGTCGTGGGTATAGCTGGACGCAGCAGCTGCAGCTGAGTGCTGTAGTGAGTATAGTCGTGTAAATACATACATGTCGTTACCGCAAAAATATTTTTATACCGTACTATCCGATATTCAGCTAAAAAAAACTAGGTAAGTCGTAAATCATCTATACGCACAAAACGTTTTGGGAACACATTCATTGTGCGTACAGCTAAGAAGTGGAACTCCTTGCCGGAATCTGTGTTTCCTGATGGCACAACGCGGGAATCTTTAAGTCAAGAGTGAATAGGTAGTAATTACTTTTAGGTAAGTGCGCTCCATCGTCGACCGCATCGTCGCTTTCCATCAGGTCAGATAGCGGTCAAGCGCGAACCTAACAAGAAAAAAAATTGCTGGCTACCCTGGGAGCATTTACTTTTCTTTCTTTTTTCTTTTGGGAGCATTTATATTTCTATAACCAACAATATCAAAAACTATCTCTTCTCTATCTTTTTTTAAGGTGAAAAATCATCTAATGACTTTGGCAGACTTTTACTGACTAAAATCACACCTATGGTCCTTCTTTGTCTTGCGTTCCAGGACCACGGGTTTCCCTTTCGGAAGTGAACCCATGAACCCTTCTCTACCTATAACCCATTAGCAATCAAAGCGGGTCAATAATACCGGAAACATTATTACCCTCGGACGCGACACGTATTATATCGCTGACATCAAAACCGGACCGGATCGAACTGGACCGGAGGACTTCAGCACAGTATAGATATATGGAACAGTACGGAAACTACCTACAAATGTTCGAAACGGCTCACTCACACAAACATACGCATCAACGAGACTCCTAAGCGGCATTCGCTACTGACAGGACCGCGAGAAACGCTTAGGAGTCTCGTCGATGCGTATGTTTGTGTGAGTGTGCCGTTTCGAATATTTCTAGGTAGTTTCCGTACTGTTCCATATATCTATGCTGTGACTTCAGTGGCCGATGTCATATCGCTTTCATATTTGACTGCCAAGAATTGTGTAGTAAAAATATTGCTTTGTACGGGTAACTTGTAAAGGTATGTAACTTAAACATCATACAGAGAGAACCCTAGATATCGTCAAGAGTAATTACGAGTGGTTTTATATTGTTTTAAAAAATGTACCTAAGAGGGAGAGAGGTTTCCACGTGGCTAAATTGAAGGAAAATGTGGTTTGACAGATTTTAGTATTTGGTACATTGAAAAGGTTAAACTGCGCTTACGACACAAAATGCCTCGCTAATAATGGTGTACACTTCTTTATTCTAGCATAGCATAGCATAGTCGGCCTTATAATGTTCCCACTGTTGGGACTCAGGCCTCCTCTCTAGGAGGCCAAGTGGGGGTTGGTGGATGTCACATGTCTTCGAAGTTTAGGTTCCGGTCATGCCGGTTTCCTCACGATGTTTTCCTTCACCGTTTTGAGAGCAGTGGGGATGAAATAAATTACAAAAAGTAATGCGCCTGGCCGGGCTTGAACCCGCAACCTACAATACGATCTAAAGTTAGACAAACGCAAACCTCTAAAAGATACATTTAGATACTCGTAGTATGGTTTAAGTAACTCCCGTTTAAAAAACATAACTTCTGGAAAATATATTACAAAGAAAAGTTTCAACAAAAGATAAAATTAAAACAGACTTATATTGTTTACAATTTCTAATTTACTTATTCCCCGCAATGCTTTCTTCGCATTTGCATGATCCAAAAGCTCAATAAACTAGGAATAAATGAATATCAACAACTGAAAAGGAACTTTGTGAAAACGGTATTAAGTCTTATTAAATACCAGGTGGTAACTGGTCGCAGAACTTACAGGTGGTCGATAGCTCACCGTCCGACCGTCCGGTAACCATCCGGACCGAGCTCAAGTCGTCGATGGCACGTATTATTCCACGCGCGCCTCAGGGAGATGTCAGCAAATCGTAGGGGCCCAGCAGGGTCGAAGCCTACTGGGGCCATGGGTAGTGTGAAAACGAAATTCGGGGCCCTGGAACGAAGGCAACGAAGGAACAGGAGTGGGTTTTTAGTCAGTAAAAGTCTGACACTACCTTCCCGCCCCGCCCAAGGGCGGGGGATGTCATACGATGATTTTCCAACCGAAAAAAAAAAAAAAAAACAGGTGGTCGATGAGGTCGAAAGGTTCTAGAGTGGCGACTGTGAACTGGAACATAGCGTTGGTAGGCTTTCCATAAGGTAGACCGAGGATCTGGTGAGACTCGCGGAAATCCTATCGATGTGAGACCCACAGGGCTTAGGACACTTGAAGGAGGTTTATGTCTAACTAGCTTCTGCCAGCGGCTTCGCCCGGTTTTTCCTTTCAAATTTTGGACCCCCATTTCAACCCCTTAGGGAGTGAATTTTAAAAAATCCTCTCTTAGTGCTCGCCTACGTCATAAAAGGAAAATTTCACAGTCCTAGTCCTAGTAGTTTCGTCTGTGGGTTGATATGTCAGTCAGTTTCTCCTTTTATATATATAGAAAGATTATCGATATGTTTCGACTGAAATGTTGCTGATGAAATAGCAGGTGAGCTTAAAGCTTTTCTTAGTGGGGTACTGAGAATTTTCTGAGAGAAAAACCAGCGTCCATCAGTTCCGAATTAATCAGCAGGGATCAGAGGACGCAGGACATGACAATGGGTGGCTCGCCGTCCGACCGTCCGGTAACCGTCCGGACCACGCCCAAGTCGTCAACGGCGCGTGCTGTTCCACGCGCGCGATGCCTGCTGGGCCAAGGGTCTGATTCTGAAAGGAAGACTCGGCCCTGGTACGAAAGGCAACGAAGGAACAGGAGTGGGTTTTTAGTCAGTAAAAGTCTAACACTATCTCCCGCCCCGCCCAAGAGTGGGGGATGTCATAAGATGAAAAAAAAGGACATGACAATTAAGTATCGCATTGTTTGTAAATCAGCACAAAATTTACAATCTAGTAAGAATTAACGTAATCCTGGAGCGCAAAGGACAACTGAAAGACACAAGGGTGTTAGTAAAATTCTAACACGTCCTCTCGCTCCATCCAGAACGGGGGAAGTCACCTACATGTACGCAGATGATCTCAAGATCTACAAATCCGTCAGGACTGTCAATGACTGCATTCTTTTCCAGCAAGACCTGGACAGACTTACAGATTACTGCCATAAAAACAAGCTAAAATTAAGCATACCTAAATGTAATTTCCTCTCTTTCACCAAAAACAAAAACGTACTTAACTTCGCGTACACCCTGTGTCACGCACCTCTAGCTAAATTAAGCTCAATACGGGATTTGGGTATTATACTTGACTCCAAGCTCTGCCTTGATTCGCATATAAATAAGATTATAAGCAAATCCTACCAAATGTACGGATTTATTATGCGGTCAACTCTGGACTTCAAAAAACCTCATCATACCTATGCTTGTATAAAGCACTTGTTCGTTCACAGTTAGAGTATACAGTGCCAGTATGGAACCCATTCTATATAAAATATATCGAAATGGTCGAAAAGGTACAATATAAATTTTTACGCGCAATGTATTATAAATGCCACAGATGCTACCTACCATACGCCCAGTTACTCAGCAAGTACAAACTCTTAACCCTTAGCTCCCGTAGAAAATACCTTGAAGCCAATTACCCTGTATAAAATAGTCAGAAATAAATTTAACTGCACAAATCCCATCTCTCCCTTCCACCGGCGGCAGGTGCATGCAGGCACACTCTTTGCTACACATGCATGCCGCACTAATTCTGGCAAGCGGTCACCTGTCCGCCGTATGGTTGACTCTTACAACAAGTATTTTAATAGTATTGATATTTTCAACATGAGTAAATTTAAAAGACTTATCTGTAGCTCTTTGTTCAAATAATGTCCTTGTGTATATTGTCCTTGAGAATTTTTCTCTAATCTCAATTCTTTTTTTACTGTCACTATAATATTATTACTAACTGCGTGTACTTTTACTAACACCCCCAGCGATTATTATAATAGTTTTTATAAATTTTGTCTACCCGTTGGCAACTTGTGGGTTGCATTATTGCCAAAACTTGTCTTTATTATAATTAGTTGTAAGATGTTTATAATGTGACTGTTTGTTGCTCCTATTTAATAAAAAAAAATTAAAAAAAAATACAGAATTTACCTCTTTATAATATTAATGTATTTTACATTAATATTATAAAGAGGTAAATTCTGTTTTTATGTTTTTTTTGTTTGTTGGAGGTAGTCTCTGAAAGTACTGGTCCGATTGCTAAAATTGTGTGATTAGTTTACCTTAGTTTCAAATTTTGTTATCATTTAAGTGCAATGTAAATTTCTTTACGAGCAATAAATATCTTTAATTAATCAGAAAAATGTGATATTCTATCTCTCCCTACCTCACTTTCCCGAGTTCCGACATAAAAAAAGGTGTAGGAATCTATAAATCTCTCCCTGGGCAGGCTTTTCTTAATCAGTTTTCTTGCGACTTGATTTATTCAATTCCCCTAGTTAACATGAGAATGAAACTCAAAACCTCACGTCAACGCACAAATGTGACAGTAAACAAACCGTCTAACTTAAATGTATTTTCACAAAGTTAGAACAGTTAACGTTTAATGCATGGCGTAAAGTCAGAGCCGAGCCGTCAACGGCATCACTGTGACGGACGGGGGCGCTACGAACCGTCGTAAATCGCTCAATTAGCAAGGATCAGTTTCATTGGTAGGGTTCAATTATTTTATTGTTGCAAGTTACTGACGAAGAGCGGTTTAAAGAGTTTTTTTTGTCAGTAATCCTATGTTGTATTAAGCTACTGGACAGTGTTAAGAGATTTTATATTGCTTTTGGAATAATTTCCAAGAGCATATATCGTGCCACAACTTTATAATATCTTTAAAATGTAAAACTTACAACTTCACTTACTACCTAACCTAGTTGTAATTTAATTTATCCGAGCTCACTAGCCATATATAAGCCAGTAAAGGCTTTTGTGGTTTTAAGTATTAAAAAAAAATGTATACTGCGATTTTGAACATAAATAATAAAAATAAAAAAAAATAGAAAACTATCAGCCATAACATCATTTCAGTTGAAAGACGTCCGCTGTCAGAAACAGGGCTCCTCAAGTGTCACCATATCCTGTGCATCTCGTATCTATTGTCTTCCCATGAATTTTACCAGATAATCGGTCACCTTGTGGGAGACCTACCAACACTGCATCTTTCGTCTGTATCCTGTCATTAAGTCAAAGGGTTCTTTCTATTTTGTGAATTATAAAAATAAGAAAGAAATAAATAAAACCAGTTTATTTACTCGAAATGACGCAATCTTAAAACTAGCTAACAAACATAATCAATAGATAGGGAAGATATGCGTCACATCCACGCAAAATGGCCGAACGATGAACAAAACGGATGAACGAAGAAAACATTTTTTTTTCTAACGCCTATTTTAATTTATGCTGTCGCGAATCTGGGCCAATGCCACCTCTATATATATGAAGAGGAAGAAGCCTACTTGTCAGAACCAGTGCGGTACCGCGCTGGCAGGACCCAACATGTTGCTGCGTCCAGCAGTACCTACGACGCAGCTGTACGTTTTGAGGCTACATCACACCACGAAGGCTGAGGAGATCGTGGAGTATGTACGCGTAAAGACAAACTGGACTTTGAGAGTCGTGCAGTTGGAGCCGCGCCATAATACTAATTTCAAGTCGTTTGTGGTGCGGGTGCCGACTCACCACTTAGAGACCTTCCTCAAAGGAGAGTTTTGGCTGAAGGGTGTCGTGTATCGACGATTTCGTGGAAGAATACCGACCTCGCAGCGGAACACGACGCCGTCACTTCGTGTGCAATAGTATAGTTTAATAATTGTTATAGTTTCTTTTATATGTATTAGTTTATTATTTTGTAAGATTATTTGTGTATTTTTTCTATGGGCCTTAGTTGCCTAATAATAAAGGATTATTATTATAGTAGGTATTTCAAAGATCCCATCATTTTACTTTTTCCGGCATGGATTGGCCGTCTTCTCACCTGCGTTTCTGGTTACCCAATGAGTGACCACTCTGACTCATTTGACTTTGTGCAGCCTATAGAAGTATGGCATATGGCTAATCCAACCGAACTACTTACACAGCCTAGAATACTTATTGCCCACATCTGAAATCTTATTGATAAATGCGAGAGCTAAATAAAACTTACTACATTTAATCGGCCATTGACAAATAAAGAAACATAAAAAAGAAAAAAAAACTATAAAATCACTTATTAACATTCAGCTTTTCACTTGCACCAAACCCTAAGCTCTCACGCAACAGATGGTTCGACAACTAAAAAAAATACAATTTTTGCCTTTTCATATGTTTTTTCTGTAAAAGTGAAAAGTTTTTAGTAAGCACTTATTTTCCTACAAATAGAGCTACAGTTTTTTTTTTACCATCCGTTTTCATTGAAAGAAATATTTTATTTGTGTTTTATTTCTTTTACGAAAAAGAATGTTTGAAATAATAAAACTTGGCAATGTTTTCCTTCAATTTAGGTTCGTAGAAATCACCCTCTTCCTGTAGGCACATTTTTTTAAACTCTTTTACCTTTATTATTACCCTGAACTCATTATGTTTCATGTTTTTACTGGCAATTTCCATTTCCATCTAAACATTTCCGCCTACACAAAATTGGATATTTCAAGCAATTACTACCCATTGATTGAAGAAATCTTTCTATCATTATATCCCTGCCGGAGTCTGTGTTTCCTGTTAACTATAACCTAGGGGTCATCGTCGGCCACATCATCGCTTACCATCAGTGATCAAACGCGAGCTTATGCTTAATAATAAAAATAAAGTTCAGATACGAAAACTACTTTCAGCTCGTACACTTTATATTTAGACCTAGCCACCCCTATAGACCCTTTTTCGAAACATATTCAAAGTAATCTCTACAGTACTTTCTTCAATAAAGACATACATTACTACTAACCCCGGTGACCTCCCAATAGTATTGAATAGATAAGACATGTCTTACAATTCTAACCGACTACACTACAAGTACTGTGTATACGAAACTAATATCTACGAAAAATTGTCTGTCTGCCAAGCTTTTCCGCAACTATTTTGGGGTCATCTTCTAGTCTAACCGGCAGCTAAATAGGTACTAATATTTTATAGGGGAGATTTTATATGGTGGCCGAGTGGTAACGATCCCGACTTACGAGTTGTAGGTCGCGTTCAAACCCAGCCAGGCGCATTACTTTGTGTAATTATTTCATCACCACTGCACTCAAAACGGTGAAGGAAAACATCGTGAGGAAACCGGCTTGTCCTAGAACTAAAAATTCGAAGACATGTGACATTCACCAACCCGCACTGTGCCCGCGTGGTGGATTATGGCCTATTCCCTCTCCTAGAGAGGAGGCCTGAGTCCCAACAGTGGGAAACATTATAAGGCCGACTATGCTATGCTATGCTATATTTTATAGGCCCACTTTAGGCGGCACTTGTTGAAAGCCTACATAATGACCAACAGTGAACGTGTTTCGGAAATGATGATCTTATCTTATCTTGTTGTGAGACTGGCCCTAGGCCAGAGCACTTCGACCCTTCTGGATCTTGTGTGCTATGCCCCTCCTGTCTACACACCCCTAACCCTCCGTGCAACTTCTTCATGAGGCCCAGTATGGCCTTGATAGGGCTGAGCCTGTAGTCCTCTGGTCTTGGAAATGGTTGGCCCAGATGGTACACTAGTCTTTTGGAGCCTAGTGCTGCACAGTCACACATCAAGTATAGCACAGTCTCCTCTGCATCTCCACAGGTCCTGCAAGTCGGGTCGCTTGCTAGTGCCATGTTGTGGAGCTGTTAACTCGGAAATGATGAAGTAAATGATAGACTTATTATCCTAAAATTACGTTCCCATGAGATAATTTATTTATTTGATTAGACTTCATGCACCAAAGTGCTAAAGCGGACTTAATGCCTTAGAAATTACCAGTCAACCAATGGTGGTCAAGAGATTATATGGCACGTTCATCGTTTAATTTTCAACTTACACGCGAACATAGTCGCGGCCAAAAGCAAGTAGAATAGATCAGTCAAGTATCTCATATATGTTTGTGTTTTTAATGGAAATCCGTTTATCGAAGGAACACGACGACCCTTGTCCAGACCCTTCTATAGACCCTTTCTTTTGATGCTTCAATGAAACAGGAGGTAAGAAAGTGAGAATTACTTTTAATAGTAAGTTAGGACTGTAGGCCTGTTGTCACATTTATTTATTTAAACTTCATGTACAGTATGGTAAATAAGCGGACTTAATGCCACAAGGAATTCTCTTCCAGTTAACCATTGGGTTAAAAAAGACAACACTGTGGTAGATGTGCACAATAAATAAATAACAGATATTTGAAATAGAATATAGTATCGTTAAATGATAAATGATATTTATTCTGCAAATAGGTTTATAAAACACTTTTACACGTAATTTTTGTCATTTTAAACTAGATCAGGCCGGTGTTTCCTAGCTGACTACCCTGAGAAGAACACCGAAACAAACTCAGGGGAAAATTAAGTTGCATAAAATACGTATAAATGCCAATATAATAGACTAATAAATACTATGATAAATATGAAATAATTATAATTAAAGAACTTAAAATATAACAATTATGATGAAGACCGAACTAAGGTTGAGGACTTCAAGTAGTAGTCCGAAATTTTACGTTTGAAGGAAAATTTACTTTCAGCCTTTTCGATTTATTTAGTGAAGAATGTCAACCATAAGATAAATAAAACCGATAGAAAAAAATTAACACAAATATAGGTTGTAATTACAACAAAATTCAATTTTTTCTCCCAATTGTTACCATTTTCTCTGTGAAAGATTCTATTAATAATACTCAGTTGTTTCAGTTTCTTTTTAGAGTTCCGTACCTCAAAAGGAAAAAACGAAATCCTTATAAGATTACTTTGTTTTCCGTCTGTATGTCTGTCTGTTTGTCAAGACCCTTTATCTCGGGAACAGGTGGAGGTATCGAGTTGAAATTAATAACATATACTCTATGCGGTCTCTTGATGCTGTGAAAAAATCAAACTACTGAGTTAACAAAAAAAAAAAAATACGGCCGTTTATGTTGCAAAAAACGTATATTTCAACACTCTCAAGGAAATCAAAATTCGTAGGGTACTTCCCGTTGACCTAAAATCCTGAAATTTAGCATGAAGCAAGGTCTCATAGCACAAGTATATAAAAAAATCTGAAAACTGTAAATGTGAAGTTACGTCACAAAAAAATAATGTGATTCGGAAAAATCTTCGTAACTCAATTCGAGAACTGAACTGTTTTCATAGGTAAGTTTGTACGGAACCCTCAGTGCACGATTCCGACTCGCACTTGCCCGGTTATTTCTAAAATAGATCCTATTAATAATACTTAGTTGTTTCAGGTGAAAAATCATCCAATGACTTCTTTCGCTCTAGGGCGGAGTGGGAAGGTTTTACTGATTAAAACCAACCCTTATGGTCTTTTTTTGCCTTGCGTTCCAGGATCCCGAGTTTTCTTTTTAGAGGCGAACCCATGGCCCCAGTAGGCTCCGGCCCTGCTGGGCTACTATATTGCTGACATCTTGAGGCACGCGTGGAACACTACGCGCCGTTGATGACTCGGGCTCGGTCCGGACGGCGAGCTACCCATTGCTCACCGTCCGCAAGCCCACGCCTGCGGTTTAGTTTTTCCAATTTAAACTTGTGATTTTACGCAATCTTTAATTGCATACAACATGCAGAATTAATTTGTTTGTCAGGTTATTCTAGGAATATTGTTCAAAAAAATCGCCGTGGCCTAGTAACGCAAAAAGCAACTAAAAGGACACAGGTAGGTTTAAGTCAATAAAAATCTGACACACCCTCTCGCTCCACCAAAGCAAGAGAAGTTACCTAATAATTTATCACCTTAAAAAAAAAATCCATTCTGCCAGTATTTTCTTGTTAAAGTGTCGAAATGGCAGTTCCACTCCCAAATCAAGTTTCGTACATTTTAGGAGCTAGTGACAATTTTATGTGAGTATTACTCAACTCCGGGGCAAGGTATGGGATTTGTCCTTCTAAGGATGGTCCCAATGGAATAGTTACGTGTTAGCCCATCTGTTGTTGTAAGTAGCTTAGCTTTGTTGTTGAAAAGTTTCTTACAAAGACTGCACTGTAGGTGGAAAAATAAAAACAATTTTATTTTTATTAACTAATAATTTATTTTAAATGAAACCTTCCACTTAAACAAATTTCATATTTTGAATAAAATTCTACATCGCTACTGTTTCCATTTGATAGACCTTTATAATGTAAAAATCCTATCACTAGCAAGCACGCAAAATTAATTACTTAGTTAAACTTCTACAAACATAATAAAACAAAAAAAAGGAAAATAATCACGTAACTATCTAACAAGGGTCTTCCAAACCACTGAAGAAAATTTTTAGTTCTAGTATTTTTTTAGTACAAAAATTAAGCGTATGCATTTTAAATCGGTAAGCAACGGCACAGCTCTGCGAAGGGACGAAAAACAAAATATTATTATGCACGCATGCACTTAATTCTCACCAACAAAACGTGGCCGGGGTCTGTGAGACCCATAGACCTACCATGGGTCTCACAGACCCCGGCGACGTTTTAAGGTTAAGGGTTAATTCGACCCTGTAAGCGTGTAGAGATTAATACTTTTCTTAATATTGTTTAAAAAAATTAATCACATGTTTATAATTTTCTTCACATGCCTTATGCGTACAAGTAATAAAACTTTCCCAAGTAAATTATGCCAGTGTAAACATGACATAAATTCTAAAGATTCTTAGTACCAGGTTACCGGTACGTTAGCTTTGAATTACAGCCACGTAGATAAAAGTATTAACCGTTCATTATACCCAGTGACCTAGATCTCTACTGACTCTAACGAAGACTAGGATTTTATAAGAGTTTATGATAGTGAGGTTCATACTTATTTTGAAATAGAAATATGAATAACGAAACGAAATTTAACTGTTAACACGTTGATAGCAGCACTAATTTTTATATTATTTCCATTCCTGCAGTACGGGGCTTTTAAGATCTCGTTTGAAAATTTACATTATGACGGTAAGGGGCTTATTAGACCCCGTAATGTTTAAGAAACTACAAGTTTGCGAAGTGAGGTAAGAGGTCAAAGTGACCCTGGATTTTAATCAATTCTTTTTCTTTCATTTATTTCAATGTTTGAGAAACTACAAGTTTGCGAAGTGCGGTAAGAGGTCAAAGTGACCCTGGATTTCAATCAATTCTTTTTCTTTCATTTATTCCAAACTAGCTGACCCGGCGAACTTCGTACCGCCTAACAGTCAATGAATGTAGTATATCTTTCAATATAGTCAACCGATTGCGATGAAAGAAGCCTAATTAATATATCAATTTACACAAAATTTTATTGTATAAAAGTTATCTCCATCGATTTCGTACATTTTACGTGACGCGCACACAACTAAAAATTTCAACAGATTGAGAAATATAATAATACGTATAGATACTTAGAAAAATCATTTATTAGTAAATACACCGTGCATTTTGTTTTAATAGGGACCTTATGTATAATTATATTCATTTTTATTCTAAACCAAACCAAATTGAAGTTATGGCCTCCACACCGTAGAGAAGAATATGTTTATTTTTAGTTGCACCGCAAGGAGGACACGTGTACGAGGCATGTTAGACCTCGTTCCGCATTTACCGTATTACAGATAGCTTAATCTATTTCTGAGTAGTTTTGTTATCTACAAATGTGTTAGTTTACATATGCTTTTGGATCTGACTGATTCTTTGATGGTCTTCAAATTATGTACGTATTGTTGATGTTTTTAATTTTACGGAAAAATCGATTACAATTTGTTGAGGTGCATTAAATGCAAAATATAGAATAGGCAATATGTACGTATTTTTTTAATGTGCTAAATGAAATATTTATTATTTCTAGTACACCACTATACGAAAGAATTTAAAAAATACTTTTTTAATGACAGGTTGAAATAGCGTCTAAACTGCTAATTAAAAAGAAAAGTCTGATATGAACTCTGGCATCAAAGTCTATCACGCTTATCGTCGTATCCTACGAATAGGGGCGTAACAGCATAATAGCAACTTTTCAGGAGACACTTTTTTGTGTTTAATTAAATTAAATATTATCAAATATGTATTAGCGATTTCATTGCGTATTGATATCTTAAGATTCGGCTAGAATTATTTTCAATAAATTATCTTTATATTTTAAACGCACTTTGTCCCTTAGATCCTTATTCTCTGTTGTGTTAATCAATTTTCAATATTGGGTACATAGAAAAAAAAACTATAATGGTAATTGTGGCCGTGTTATTTGGAATGGGTATATTGCGATACGAAGCCCTAATTACGTTTGTGTCTTTCTTCTGTTTCAAATTATGTATTTGTCTTTTATTCTTACGCTGATAAAAGACATAATGTAACTTATTGCTCAACTTATTGTGGCTTTTACGATTCGATGTTATGTGGGTTTTTTTTTTTTTTTTTTTTTATTCGGGTGGGAAAATCATCTCATGACATCCCCCACTCTTGGGCGGAGCGCGAGATAGTGTCAGACTTTTACTGACTAAAAACCCAATCCTGTTCCTTCTTTGCCATTTGTTTTCCAGGGCCCCGGGGATCTCTTTCGCATCACCCATGGCCCCAGTAGGCTTCGACCCTGTTGGGCCCCTACAGTTGCTGACATCTCCTTGAGGCGCGCGTGGAACACTACGCGCCGTCGACGACTTGGGCTCGGTCCGGACGGTTACCGGCCTGTACCAAGGCCCGGCGCGAGAGATCGCTGCCGCCGATCGCCCTCACGAGGACACGGCGGTGCTCTGCCCAAGCAGGGCACACCTCTACCGTGTGCTCCACCGTGTCCTCCGGGCGGTCCACACAATGGTGGCACCCGGGCGTCTCTTCTGCACGGATCCGGTACAGGAACCTCCCGAACTTACCATGCCCGGTGAGGACCTGCGTCATGCGGTAAGTAAGGACGCCGTGAGGTCTTTCCAGCCACTCCTCAAAGAGGGGACTTATCGCCATATGTCAGGCGTGCCCAGCACTGGGTTGCGACAGTCGCCGTCGCCATTCCACCATGAGATCCCGCCGGAAGTTTTTCCGCCATGCCGCTACTTGGCGCGGCAATGTTATGTGGCTGCCATTGAAAACGGCTTCTTTGCAAGAAAGACAAACAATTTGTTTTTTTTTTTATATCTATCTCGTTTTCTTTTCAAGCAGCTTTGATTTTGTTTTCACAGTTAGTATAATAAAGAGTTATTTGTAAAACACTGGCAACCTCTCAAGACTATGTTACTAACATCATAAACTACAACTTCTGTTCTATGACTTTTAAAAATTTATTATATTTTAGTTCATCAGATTTTCATACAAAAATAAAAACATTTAAATTGAACGGTCTAAATATTATTAAGTCTATGCGAAGCAAGCGATAGTACAATAGCGGAGGGGAGCGGGGATCGGGCGGCGGGGGTGCTTGATGCGCTTGCGTCACGTCATATAGACGTTGGTCAGTATAGGAAAATACAGAGTTAAAATGAAAGAAAGAAAAAGAAAGAAAGAAAGAACATTTATTCTAAATGTGTTAGATAGAACAACAAAATCATGAAGATTTGTTTTTAGTAAATGAATTATGTTTTGTAAAAAGTCGTAGAACAAAAATTGTTGTTTATGATGCTAGTAATAAAGTCCTGCAAGGTTGTTAGTGTTTTACAAATAACCCTGTATTTTTAAAATTTATAGTTTTTTTTTATAGACTTTAATAATACTTTCCTGTCGATCTATTTTTAAAAAATCACCCCCTTCTAAGTCCCACCACAGTCAGTTCATACAAAACCAAGATAAAATTGATTTCTCCGTCCGATTTCCCAACTAGATCTACTTTCTCTACAGTATGAATATTTGTCCCCACATTTTATGGTCATGTTACAGGTTTTACGACTCCAAGCTTATCTAAGTTGACGTTTAAGTGACAGTAATTTTATTACCCTATCCCGCTTCGTATATCCTCCTTCATGATACATGATTACAAAGAAATCCTTCGAACCATAAAAACTTATGTGACATATCGAGATTTTGATAAATTGAACTAAAAGAGGCCTATCTTGGAATTTTGCCAAGATTATACCAAGTTTTCCAACTTTGACTAAGGGTTCTTATTGATTGTACAAAACGTTTTGAGAACATATTGGTGTACAGCACGGTTATAGTGGGATGATTTACGTCCCACTTTGGTCATCATCTTGATCTGCCGCGATCCTGTCTTACGATTTCAGAGCATCAATTTTATGTTTTAAAGGTCCACCGCTCGACTGGTATCCGGCAGACATGTCCAGCCCAGTCCTATTTAAACTAGGCACCGTTCAGAAATCAGAAACGTTTATTTCAAATAGACCAATTACATGCACTTTTGAATAGTCAAAATGTCGGTCATTCAAAAAAAAAGTGAAGCTAAATTGCACGTTCCAAAGCGTAAATCTCTTTGAAGAAGAACGTGCAAGAAACTCCATGGACACTTGAATTTAAGCCACTGAATCACGTCAACAACTTGTGTTTTGGAGTGCATAAGATTAATGATATTTATTTATTTTGCAAATTGGATTACATTTTTACGCGTAATTTTTTTTCGCCAATTTAAACTAGATGAGGCCGATGTTTTCTAGCTAGATTATACTGAGGAAAAACACCATAGAGGTTAAATTCCATACAATAAACATGTAATAGCAATTTTGGTGTGTACTTCAACTTTCATCAGAAAATTCGGGTCAAGTCAAGAAGTATTGCGTACTAAAATCAGCAACTGTTTAAAGGTAATCGATACCGCATAATTATGGCCAAGCCCTTAGTTTTGTACCAAAAATATTTTCGCCTTCACACACAGCTTTTTACTTGACAAATGTACTTTTTCTCGTCATATTCATACGTTCATATAAACTATCGCTAGAAAAAAGTCTTATTTATTGTGCTTATGTGATTTATGTATGCAAGGCAATATGCTGGAAACGGCTGCTTGAATTTTATATTATATTATGAGCTAGAAGAAAAATATGTTAGATAAAATATGTGTGCTAGATTCACGGGCCTTTATTGACGTAGTTTATTTGTAAAATAGGTCATAATGATATCGTTTCAGGCTGTGAATGTCGACTTCTGAGTAGTTTCCCAGGGACTGCTAAAATAATGGCGTGTAAGAAATCGAATTGTATATTACGGTTGACGGATATGGTTTAATGATCGTGGATTGTTTCTGTATGTCTTTAATCAGAACGTGCAAAAAAAATATTTTGGCGCCATAAAGTTCGGCTTCCATCTAACCGAATGCAGCTAAATACCCGTGTTCTACATGAAGCGACTGCCTATCAGATCTCCACAACCTAGTTACTGAGCAACACGATAATACTTGGATATACTGATGATCAGATTTTCTGCCATCTGACCTACAGTTTTGCTGAATCGGGCTCGGTCTGGACAGTTAACGGACGGCCGGACGGCGAGATACCTATTGCTCGCCGTCCGCAAGCCCACGCCTACGGTGGCTGCAAATCGGGGTCTGGATCCCGGCGGCTGGGATGTGAGGGCCGTCGTTCCGAGGCGACCACCTACAATTCCACCTCGCTCCGGATCATGGCCTGTACCAGGGCCCGGCGCGAGAGGTCGTTGCCGCTGATCGCCCTCACGAGAACACGGGTCTGGTATCTGACCTGTGAGGACTGTAAAAGTCAACCGAGACATCATCATTTCAGCCGAAAGACGTCCACTGCTGGACATAGGCCTCCCCCAAGCGTCTAGGTAGGACTAGGCGTCCTAGTGTTTAAGCAAAGGTAATTTAATGGTAATCTCTAAAAAGACGACTATTTTACAAACAAAACGAATTTCATTTTTTGCAGTGGAACAGACCACTTTATCTTGACATACGGCGCATTGAAGAACTATTTCAAAATATGCTCGTTCTGGCATATTTTACTTTTACCCTCTTTTATTCGCCACCAGCGCGACTTGGAAGTGTCAAATTATATTGGCGAGGCGGTCCCTTTTGTGGCGGTCTAGGTAGCAAGAAAAGGTATAATTATGATGAATACACGCAATTAGCCTGTGTGTTATGGTGTAATAGCTTCCGTAGGTTCGGGATTTAATGACATGGATATGGTATACTTGTATATATTCTCGTAGTACTACAAATATATGAAGAAATCTGAAAACTGTAAATTTGTAGTTACGTCATTAAAAAAAAAACTTGTTTTGGCGTTTCGGAAAAATCTTCGGTACTCAATTCGGGAATTGAACTGTTTTCATAGGTAAGTTTGTACGGAACCCCTTAGTACGCGACCCGGTTTTTTTTTATCTAGCCCTTACTGTCCCACTTCTGGGGACTTCCTTCTCCTGCGCCGTCTCAAACGAGACAAATCTATATATATAAAAGAAAGTCGTGTTAGTTACACCACTTATAACTCAAGAACGGCTGAACCGATTTGGCTGAAAATTGGTGGGGAGGTAGCTTAGAACCAGGAGACGGACATAGGGTACTTTTTAACGAGTAGGGTAGAGTAGGGTAGAGTAGGGTAGAGTAGGGTAGAGTAGGGTAGAGTAGGGTAGAGTAGGGTAGAGTAGGGTAGAGTAGGGTAGAGTAGGGTAGAGTAGGGTAGAGTAGGGTAGAGTAGGGTAGAGTAGGGTAGAGTAGGGTAGAGTAGGGTAGAGTAGGGTAGAGTAGGGTAGAGTAGGGTAGAGTAGGGTAGAGTAGGGTAGAGTAGGGTAATTTTTTTTTTTTACTAAATCCCGATTTTGGGCAGAACAACGTCTGCCGGGACCGCTAGTTACTTATAAATTACAGTACAATAATGTAAGAACACAATGTAGGGAAAAATTCATTCTACTTTTCCTGTGAAGTGCAAAGTTTTATAAAAAAATTACAAGAATTTTTACTAAACTTTACTAATATTATACATCTTAAAAAAGTTTGTTTAAACGCGCTAATCTTAGAAAGTACTGGTTAGAATTAAACAATTATGTAATGACGAATAGCTACGTCCAACGGGAGCGGATTAGTAACGAAAGACGCGGAGAACAGCTAGTTAATTATATTTTATTTTAATTTAAGCAATATAGGTATAATTTTTTAATTTTGGTTATGTTTGAAATTATTATTTCTGCTATAATTCCTTTTTGTGCTTTGTCACACAGAGCTTTAAATCTACCTAATCTGCAAGCCACTATAATTATTAATTCTGTCACATAACTTTCCTCCATTATTAATATAAACTGTTTGATTAATGATACTCACACACAACTTATTTACCCAACACCCTTTTCCCCCCAAAATAAACAATTTATCTGGCAGATAGGCAATAAAGACAATTTTCTCAATAAAAATATAGCTTTCCCATATCAGCCAATATTATATCCAAAATAAACGAAATAAAAATGATAGGAGACGCCTCCTAAACTTCGATGAAATGTTTTAGAAAAATAAAAGATAAAAGATTTTTCCTTACGGTGTTATGAAATTGAATGTCGTTATTGAGTTTTTGTTAAAAGAGTTAGATGTTCAGGATCAAGTTTCGGGTTTTTTTTTTCACGTGTGAGCTCATCATCATCATCATCATTTCAGCCGATAGACGTCCACTGCTGGACATAAGCCTCCCCCAAATGTCGCCACAACGAACAATCCTGTGCGTCTCGCATCCATCGGATTCCCGCAACCTTCACCAGGTCATCGGTCCACCTTGTAGGGGGCCTTCCAACACTGCGTCTTCCGGTACGCGATCGCCACTCCAGAACCTTTCGGCCCCAACGGTCATCCGTTCTGCGAGCAATGTGCCCTGCCCATTGCCACTTTAGTTTGGCGATTCTTCGTGCTATGTCGGCAACCTTGGTTCTCCTGCGGATATCTTCATTTCTGATTCGATCACGCAAGGTAAATTGCCCTTTGGGTGACTTTGAGCTTTCTGATGAGGCCCATTGTGAGCGTCCACGTTTCGGAACCATATGTCATCACAGCTCACACGTGTGAGCTCAACCTTTATTTTTTTAAACCTAAGATTAGAAACTGACGGTGGACAACAAATGGCCGATGCATAGGGCCTTAGTTTCTGGATTGGCGACCGCGTTCCGGAAGCACTGAAAGTGAAGTATTAAAAATCTTCTGACAAAGGGAACCTATGACACTGATCAAGACTGCAGGAGTTCACTGGATACAAGAACCAAAGGACCGCTGTAGGGTCTGTAGGCGAGGCATTTTTCCTGTAGTAGACTTCTTTCAGCTGCCATGAAGAATATTAAGAAATAAGAACTTGTTCTCTATTTTCTATGTTCAACAGCTATTTAAAAAGGCTGCGCCCATTTTCATAATTTCTGACGTCACTTTATACTCAGTGGCCATATTGAGTGCTGGTGAACGGTCATCTCGGCGCAGCATGGTGAAGATACCGAAGGTTACATGTCAACCATATAGGAGAGAGAAAAAGACTGACTAGTACATAATAAAATCAAGTCGACTCCTCCCCCCTACACGGCCGACATTTTCGGCAGCCCCGGCGTCACTTGCTCTCCAAATCGTTCGTCAACTGGTTTCTATCGCGCGAGATACGCACCAAAATGTTCCCTCACAAACCATGTCGTGGTATGCTCCAAACAAACACCTGTACTGTATTTTCTCCACAGTGTTGAACTTATAGGTCAACTAAAACTTCATCGTCGTTACAGCCGAAAAACGTCCACTCCTAAACATAGGCCTGGTCCAAGCTGTGGTTCGCCAACGGGAATCGGAATGTGCTGAATTTGCGTCTTTAATCAGGTCATTGATCCACTAGGAGGCTTTCTAACGCTTCATCTTCCGGTACTTGGTCACCACTCCAAAACCTTTCGGCCCTATTGACCATCAACTCAAACTCAATAATTTTTTCAAATAGGCTTAAATGGGCACTTATAAAACTTCAGAAGCTAGTGCACGGCTCCAATTGGTCGTTTTCTATGGAGAAAACGAATAAGAAACTGCGTGATTACTCTTTAAAAAAAAAAGATTGTTTCTACATTATTTCCATATTACTATATTAATAGAAATGAGAGGACAATGCAGACCGGTTAGTTTTGAATCCAAAAGAACTATTAAGACGAATCTAAATTAGCAAAAACTGGATGGATTTACTAATAGGTAATCCAAGGTTACATCTCTTACCATCGAGCTCCATCATCAGACCAACTCAATGGCTCTAGCATAATCATAAGTATTTTAATTTAAATATTAAGTTACACATTATGTTTGAAAGAGAAGTAAATACCAATTAAGTGTTCAAAATCCATACCGCAATGAACAAACGAGCTAATGACCTTGAACACCTGGATAGATCTGTATAAATTGTACCTAAGAACGATCTCGAATACGTCACTTTAAAAAAAACCGCTTCAAAATCGGTCTATTCGTTTAAAAGCTACATTGCCACGGACAGACATACAGACACGTCAAACTTATAACACCCCTCTTTTCCATCGGCGATTAAAAATACTACTCTATGAATCCGCAAAGTCTACAGTGTTCTCACATTCACATTATGAACAGAGGTTATACAAAAATAAAAGTAAACTTATCAATAAATGATAGATGTATCCGTTCATCAGTTCTGCAATCAACGCTGCCCACTGCGATTAAACATTAACAATTCTTCAGACTTAAGTGGGCTGGCAAATCATACTTCATCAGAAAATATTCTTATACTTTAGAATTGGTTTTAAAAAATATGATAAAGGATGAAATAGGAGATAACATTGTTGGTGAGCTTTGGTTAACGGACTAGTACTGGCGCAAAGACCACAATGATCTATGTCCATTTTGTCCAATCTAGGCAGCAATGGGTCCAGCTCCTTAAGAGGATGAAATTCAACACACATTTTTAATGTTTTTCATGCAACCGCTCTTAGTATAGTATAGTATAACGGGCTGGTATCCGCAACTCCACGACTAAGCGCGTATTTTGCAATCGTACAACCGCTCTTACTAGATTATGACGTCATTACAAATTTTTTTCATTAGATATTTCGAAAACACAGTATTTTGTGGATAAAATTTAGGCTTCTATTGAATTCAATTTATAAATTTGTGTAAAACTAATCCACTAAAGACCTTTGAAAATCTGCATGAACTAAACCACTTCATAATATACAAAAAAAAATTAAAAGTTAAAAATATATAATAATAGAAGCCTTGCAAAATTGGTCAAGATTTTGAATGCCGACAAAATTTTTTTCAAAAAGTTTTAAGGATTAAAAAAAACACGTATTTCCTGGAATAAGTTTTGTAAAATATTCGAGTAAATCACGGAATTACCGAATGCTAACAGAGTTTTCTGGCGTTATCTCTCTTTTTCACGTTGCTTTTTCGTCAAACATCGCGTTGGATTGCGTTAGATGAAATAAGAAGGTTTTAAACCATGCTCGATGTTGACGATAGGAGAGTGAAAAAGTGCCCTCTTAATATGGATGGTCAATGTCTTTTTTATCGTACCAACTTCAGAAACATTTTCACAAATTGTAATTTCATTATTTTAAGTATTTTGATAAAACTTAAGTTGTCTAGACGCTAGCTACGAGGAACCTTAAAATAATTTGTATAATGGTAGTCTAAACTGGTGAAGTTTTTGTAATTTTATTACAAGTCGAAGTTATTGTTAGTGAATTCCGCTTCAGCTGTTCTTTTGGCGACTTATGAAAAGTTTAAAATATTGCTATTGTATATATTAATGTCGGATTGTTAAGAGTGAACTTAAACAAAAAGTTTATTAAGCGAAATTACTTTCAAACAATCGTTTATTTTCTCTGAATAGCAGGCCTAGCCAAGTTACGACCATTTCGAGTTGGATCTCTTTCTACAAACAATAACGCCTCGGCGCGTAAGTGATTTTAGAAAAAGATTTTTTCTAAAATCGTACATTCTACAACAATTGTAACTTGGCTACCATTTATACCATAAAACTACAGCATGTAGTGATAAACATTGTAGTAATTATTACATTTCATTCTATCATTTTGAAGGATGTCAACTTGGCTACGAATTTTCTTTTCGTTTTTTCTGACCACGTGACTTAACGTTGAGATACGTCATTCCCATACATTTGATTAGTTCTCTACTAGCGTTAACGATTGTAGATTATCAACTTGGCTAAAGGCTTAGCCAAGTTGACAATCGCATCTTTAAAATCATATTTAGAATTTTATGTTATTAAAACTGCAACAGATTTTGAAAGAATTAAACTATACCTACGTATTCAATCTGAAATATTTTGTAAACGGGGAAAATGTTATCTTAGCCAATCTTCTAAATTCAATATCTAATCTGCACCTAAAACTTGCTTCCGGGTCCTGGTTCAGGCCATGGATTGAGGCGAGAAGAAAAGGGATGCGGTCGCCTCGCGAAGTAGTCTTCGCAAAAGGTCCGCCAACTGCTAGTACTACTAAATGCTAGCGAAGGAAGTGCGCCACTTCCTTCGCAAACATGAGAGAGAGGACATCCTCACGCCACATCCACAGGAGACGAGCCGGGCGTTAGAGTTGCAGGGCGAGCTCGCCGTCCAGCCGTCCGGTAATCGTCCAGACTGAGCCCAAGTCGTCGAAGGTATTTATTTATTTATATATACTTTATTGTACACCAAGATAATAAATTATACATATGAGCCTTATATAAACAAAAACATACAATTGGCGGCCTTATCGCATTCCGCGATCTCTTGAACATTGAGATGTCAACAAAACCGCAGGGCCGGTGATTGCTAGTTCACTTCTTAAAAAGGGTCCTGGAACGCTAGGCAAAGAAGTAACATAGTTGAGTTTTGACACACCCTTTGCTCCACTCTAGAGCGAAAGAAATCATTAGAAGGTATTTCACCGAAAAAAAATCTTTCAATTTCCTTCAACCATACACAAATCACACATTCTTAAGTATCTAAAGTACAAAAAAGAAAATGCTATTCAATTCTGACAGCAAAATATTATGAAGACCTGGACCTATTTGGCGCAGCCGTGAGACACACATTGTGTCAGTGTTTTTTTCTTAATTGTCTAAAATTTTGTTTTTACTGTGTGCGTATCCATGCGTGCCAAATAAAATATTTTCCTTTCTTTCTTTCTAAGAAAAAATATTGCAGCTTGTAAAAATCACGATCAATTTAAAATATTTTTCATAACAATCAAGTAATCTAGCGTCAATCATTCAAATCTTTCAGCAAATATAGTTACCGATTCTACCTGAAACTTTCTTCGCCACACAAAAAGCCTCTTTGCTACTTCATTAGGGTAAAAAAACCATTTTATTAGGGTCCCGTATCGGCGAAGTGAAAACGATACGGCCCCATATAAAGAAGTATTTATGAGCAGTAAGTACTGTTGTGAGTGAGCTGTTTCTCCCTATGGGACTTTTATGGTAAAGGTGCACACCTTATTTGCTCAACGATTTTCGGAGCATTTGTTTTTATATTTTGTTACTAGTTTTGTTACCAGTGGCTTTTGTACGAAACTAGAAAATATATAGCCTATGTCACTCAACAATAAAGTATTTTAGCTTTCTATAGATGAAATAATTAAAAAAAAACGGTCTAATAGTTTTGAGCTTATTCATTTCAAACAAAATAGAAATAATCTTTCCTCTTTACGACTATGGTGATGTGTGCTACTATGACCTGCAGATCTCCTCAATAAACTTGACCGCCTTCTAGCGACACTTGGGGACCTATGTCCAACAGTGGACATCTTTCGACTTAAATGATGATGATGAGGACAACATCGCTAATTCCTTTACCAGACTTGGTGATTTAGTACCTTGTGTTTACGGTTTTTTTTTTTTGATGTGGGTATATGGGAAACCATTAAACGAATTCTCCCGATCTGGGAAAAGTGAGAGAGAATATCCAGTCAGTCTTTTACTGATTAAAACCGTGTTCCCTCTGCTGCCTTTGCGTGCTAAGGCCGCGGTAAATCTTTCGAAAAATCTCGTAGTCCCCAAAAAACCATCTTATTCCCTCCAAAGCGCTTTGGTACAGTATTGAAGCTGACAAACAAGCTGCTTGCCCATCAGATATAAAGTGTTTACAACTTTTTTAGAACACCTGTATAGTCAAGAGGTTTGCTGAAACATTGCCAACCAAAAGATAAAGATCTCATTACGGACATGTTTTAATTTATTTGTACTTTTTTAGAGTTTTGTACCTCAAAAGGAAAATCGGAACCCTAATTGGAACACTTTGTTGTCCGCCTGTCTGTCTGTCTATCTGTTAAGACCATATATTTTGGGAATGCGTGGAGGTATCGAGTTGAAATCAAAACCATATACTTACTTCGGTCTGCAGTTCTTTAAAGCTGTGAAAAATCACTAAGTTAACGAAAAAAAAGATACGGCCATTATGTCACAAAAACGTATATTTCGACATTTTCGGGGGAATCAAAATTCTTAGGGTAACATTAAACCTTAAACCTTGATATCTAAAAAAAAAATAACGCAGCGCTGGTATTCTGATAGGGCCTGGTGATTTGTCGCGGACACACTCACGGAACACAGATAAGAGAAAGTGACGTAATCCAGTGGTATTATTTTCATATCCTTCCAAGTCAACCCTCGCTAGAACAAAGGTTTCCACTGCTGGGACTCAGGCCTCCTTTCCATGAGTGTGAATGGGCCGTAATCTATGCTGCCCCGGTACCGGTTAGTTAATAAACCAGCTTACCCCAAGATAATCTTTACGATACTTGGAAAACTTCCAATAGTTTGATATTTATGACCCAACTAGCTTTTACCCGTGGCTTCACCCGCGCACATAAATATCACTATGTCATTCAGGAATAAAGCAGCTTTCTATCGGTGAAAAAAATTTTGCAATCGGACCAGTAATTCCAGAGATTACCTCCTACAAACAAAAAAAAAAACAAACTTTACCTCTTTATAATATATAATATAAATATAATATATATAATACTGTACTGCCGTCATAATAAAGAAGGCCGTAACTGACATTTTTGCCAAAAATGAGTTATAAACATATTCGGAATCAGCAAAGAAAATGCTATCTTATGGTCTTACACACAAAGCTGTAACTCGTATTAGACCAGAGATATCATAAGAATTTTAGCCGTAACTACGACACAAATTCTGGTTTATGAATCTGAAAAGCCGTAATTACAAAATAACGGCCTTTTTTGTTAATATTTTCGTATGGCTAGTCAGGAAGGCCGCAATTACCAATTAGGGCTTTTTAACTAAGCAAAACTTTAAATTTACTATAAAAAAAGGCCCTAACTTCACAATAAGGGCTTTGCATATAAGTATTTTGAAGGGACAAGCGCGCGGGAGTGGGCGCGGGGAGAGTATATTTGAATGAATCCGCGTCGCTCAGTTGCTAGCTAGGAGGCCATGCAAGGTGTAGCGTGTGCGTGCGGTGACGGGGAGACGCCGCAGCCGTTTTCCATAAGAAATATTATTGATATCTTGGTAAGTATTGTTTGTTTACGTTATATTAATTCGTTGATAAACTCATTTTTTGGTCGGTCCGTTGTGTTACGTGGTTTTATGTCTAAACTGAGTGTTCGAATAAACGGTATAATATCACTTTCAACTAGTTTTACTATGAGACATACCCAAATCCTAAAAAAAACTAAGTTATCGATGGCTACGTGTAAATCAAATGTTGTGAGTGAGCGAAGCAATTGTGATGTTTAAGTAGAAGTGCATAAGGCCTCCTCTTGTAACACGGCATGGTTTTACGCCGTACGTAGCCACGGTCAATTAGCCGTTCGTAGGCACGGCGTGACGGCGCGCAGTGTAAGTTGTATGGAGATCACTGAGAGAGCTTGTTGATACAAACGGCGGCGCTACGGAACGGCGCCGCCGTCGTGTGCGCTGTGCCGCCCCCACTGCGAGAATTTCATCAGTGTTGTATGGCAGTCCATGCGAGTGTGTAGACGGCGCCGGACGTACGCACGTTTTCGTGACGTTGATTTTATTTTACGATAGTGAAAATAAATTGAGAAATCTTTTTTAAGTGGTTTGTTATTTTTTACATTGCGTGTGTTTATGTGTGCCAAATAAATATTTTTCTTTCTCTCATAATTACTTTGATTTAAGAAACCTATCTTCAACCTCCCTAAGTTGATTCTTGTTAAGCGTATAAAATGCGCCAAATTCCTCCCGTTTTTTTAATTGTATGTATCCGAAACTCTAGTTTTCTACTTCTAATAGTACACAAGAATAATTTATTTCTTAATAGAATTCAAGGTCGTCTGTAGCTTGGTACAGAAAAAACGCAATAGAGCCGCACCTGCCCGTTGTTTCGACGGTAGCTTTACCATGCCGTGTACAAGAGGCCCAAGGGTGACTTTTGCATCGACGAGTTAGTGAGTTTGTGTGTGACTTGTTGCGAAGTTTACAGGCTACAGTGTGTAAAGCTAGGTGTCGTTCATCTGAATCTCGGTGTTATCGGTTATTAGAGTATTTTAAATGAAAATAATTAATTATTATCTTTTATTTTTAGGACCATGAAGAAGAGTGCAAGGGGTTTTCAAATGATAGAATTACTAAAAACCATCAACGGTAGCAACGATGGTCATCAAATGCAACAAGCGTCGACAAGTTCTGTTTTGCATTCGTACCCATACAACAGCAGCGATGAGGATTTTGATTCAGACGATTCTGTGCAAGATAAAACATATTTACCTCCAAATCCCGTTCAACACAATGACCATGATTCAGATTCAGACATAATACCAAATTCACAACCTATCGTTCTTCCGACATCACCGACGCAAAATCATAATCTAAGTTCAGTTGGTCAAAATGACAGTGATTCTGATTCTGTTTCTATTATTCCGAACTCACAAAACATCATGATACCAGAATCGCCAACCCAAGAACAGGATCACTTGACTAAAAGAGGAACTATACGCAAAAGAAAAATATATGAAACCAGCATTGCAGAAAGAAAGAAAACTAGAAAGGAAGAAAAGATTTCAAAGGACTATGCCCTAAAACCTGGATGTGATGAAACTTGTAAAAGAAAATGCTCTTCGATGATTCATGAAGATAGAAGAAAATCAATTAATGAACTGTTTTGGTCCCTAACGTGGAGTGAACAAAGAGTATTCATCTCGAGCCATACATCTACAGTAGAACCTGTACGAAAAAAGAAATTTGCCGCAGATTCCAACAAAAAAAACAGAACGAAATCTCTGTCCTATTTTCTTAGCAACGAAATAGGAGAGAAAATACAAGTTTGCAGAGTATTTTTCTTGACAACTCTTGGCTACTGCAAGACCAACGATAAGGCTGTAAGAAATGCTGTGAACAAACGAGACGAAGTACCTATAAATGATGGAAGAGGTCAAAACCCAAAAAAACTTCGATATAATCATGATCTCATCAAAGCTCATATTGAGTCTTTTAACCCAACTATATCTCACTACAGAAGAGAGCATGCGCCAAATAAAAGGTACCTCTCTTCTGAAATATCAATACAATTCATGTACAATGACTACATTCAAAAACATCCCGAGGAATCTATTTCATATGATTTGTACAGAAAAACCGTAAAACAAATGAACATTTCTTTTGCGAAGCTAGGCCATGAAGAATGTGAAAATTGTGAGCAGTTTGAGATTCACAACCCGAACGCAAAAAAATTGCGTCACAGAAACTGTGATACTTGTAAAACCTATGACAAGCATCATGAACGTTATATCTTAGCAAGGCAAGCTTATGATGTTGATCGCCAAAATGCAAAATCTAGTGCAAATGAAGGTTACTTCTCCGTGGACTTGCAAAAGGTAATAATGTTACCTAGAATTGACATGTTTAAGTTGGTCTTATTTTGTCCTCGCCTGGTGGTGTTCAATGAAAGTTTTGTGCCGTTAGGGTATAAGACTTCAGATATTATGTCTTTTGCTGCTATATGGCATTAAGGCATTTCGGGCAGGAAGAAAGAGGATATCATATGTGCATTCAGAGCCTTTTTGATGCACTTTAGAGACTTAAATAAGATAACTTTATGGCTCGATAATTGCGCTGCGCAAAACAAAAATTGGACATTGTTTTCATTCTTAATCAACTTTATAAATTCTCACGAGACGTCTATCAGCATTATCGTATTGAAATATTTTGAAACAGGTCATACTTTTATGTCCGCTGACGAATTCCATCACCAAGTAGAACATGCCTTGAAGAAAAAGAAAAAAGTGTATGACTTCGACGATTTTGCCGACGCTGTTGCGAGAACAAATAATAGGAAAACTGTTGTGAAGAAGATGGTTGTCACAGATTTTTTCAAAATTGCCGACGATACCTCTTCTGCCAGAATTCAACAATCTAACCCACGAGCATATTTACGTGATATGAGTGAGATACTCTTTAAAAAAGGAAGCTTGTGTTTGTTTTACAAAACTAATTTCAGCACTATCGACTACATTCCATTAGAATGTTTAAAAAAAACTGTCCCTAAAAAAGGTTTTACAGCGCATGTGCAAAAAACAGAACCCAGAGGAATAACAAGTGAACGAAAAAATAATATAGTACAAAGATTAGGACCATTAATGCCAGCAAATAGAATGTTGTTCTGGCAAAGTTTATATACGAACAACGATGCTGCGGATCTGACGGTAGACCGGGAAGATTGACTAGGTACCAAACTTAATAGTTATTTGCGTTAGGAGATTATTTTTTATGCAAGAAATGTTTTTATTTCAGTTCGTTAATTAAAGTATGATTCTCAGTGCTTAGGCTCACTTCTATTTGAAGAATTAATTCCTGAAACGATATAAGCTGATGTTTTAAAATTATATTATTGGTTGTTTTGTGTGTGATTCTATTGACATTGTGTCAGAAGATATTGTTTTTTTTTTTTTTTAGCTAAGTAAGATATACTTCTCAGTATCTATAAAAGTTCCTATCACTAAACTGTTTAAGATGATTATTAATTGTTTTGTGTGTTATTTTATTGTCAGAAGATATATATTTTTTTATGAGTATAAATAATATGTTTTGTAGATTTTGTTTAGATAGATAATAAGAAAAAAATGTGATTAATAAAGATGTTCCTTTAAAAATAATTTGATAAATACTATTTAATTAGTGCAAGCAAGAATTGATTGTTTAAAAACGCTTCAAGGTAACTGGAATTAGTTGTATGTACCTACTTGAATGTGTCTAGCTTAATATTGTAAGTTTGACTGAATACTTCAACTTATGAGACTGACTGAATTAATAAAGTACTAATTTTATTAAGTAAATATTCTTGGTTTCATTTTAATAAGTCTTCTTTACAATCGACACAATCGATTCGTAATTTACGTTTACTATCAAAAAAAGGCGCAACTGCACATTTGAGACTTTAGATAGAAGGATTTCGGCTTTAAGAAGATCGAGTTCTTTATATGAAAAGCCGTAATTACATTATTTGCAATTACGCCCTTTCAGATAAGTATTTCACAATTTATTATTATATTTTTGCTGAAATAAAAGGGAAAAAATTGAATTAAATTAATACGTGTGTATAAATTTAAATAAATTATGGTTCATAATAACGTCTGTATTTATTGACGTTTTATAAAACAATAACCACCTACTAAAACCATTCAGTAATTCGCGGGCCTTCATTTTAGATAAAACTTTAATTATCTCGGAATCAACATTGACGTAGTTACGGCCTTCTTTCTAATGACGGCAGTGTAGATATGACGACAGTGTTGAATAATTTACTATCTAGAGACACCTCTGAATAAAACTGAATTATTCAGGACAGACATAACGCATCCTAGTGCTACTATATTGTTTTACAGCTAGGCTTAGACGGCTGTAACTATCAACTATGTTGGGCAACTGAAATACAATGTATTGGAGCAAATTATGTGTTATGTTGTGACGATTCTAGACTTGTTATTTCATCATTTTATTGTTTGTAGCGACATCTATGGCGTCACATAGGCGATAAAAACATATAGAACAGCCCAAAATCAACTACTGAGCAGTTTCCCACCAGACATAATACCCGTCTGGTTGGAAGATCCTCCCTTTTCTACGGAGGTTTACGGGACTTTACTCTCTGTCCCGCATACCACCAAACTAGTGACCCTCGACAGTGAACGTCAGCGCAGCCTTCGTGCAGCTACTACTTCGTGACGTCATCATCACTTCCTCAAGCTTTCGAGCAGCGAACCATACAGCCAGCACCCACGGCTTTAAAAGGTATCCTGACCTCCAGCAAGCCTACCTGGGCATACCTGGTCATCACTCTGAGCCTTATCAGCAACCCTGGCTAACCATACCGCACCTTCGGCCAGTCACATGAAGAGCTATGAAGAACCTCTCCTGGTCGACGCCAGCAGTCAAGCCCTACGTCGCACAGCACCGCTCCGACCCAATGGAGCCTCATCCCGAATCAATGGGGCATCATCCCGATTCACTGGGATATCATCAACCCGACTAAGGGCATCATCCCGACTCACTGGGACATCATCACCCCGACTCACTGGAGCATCATCCCGACTCATTGGGACAGCACCACCCTGACTCACTAGGGCATCATCCCGACTCATTGGTACAGCACCACCCCGACTCACTAGGGCATCATCCCAACTCATTGGGACAGCACCACCCCAACTTAGTGGAACATCACTGCAGACAGTTCCGACTCACCATGAACTATGCGGCATTCGGTTCCAACCCACTGGAACCAACCTATCACTAGCTTGGCACACATCAAGAAACATCAAAAACCATCGATCTCTGGAGGGGAGTCATGTAGCGACATCTATGGCGTCACATAAGAACTAATCCAGCATCGCGCAATCAAAGTTCTCCGCGCGATCAGAACATAGAACAGCCCGAAATCATCTATCGGGCAGTTGCCCACCAGACATAACACCCGTCTGGTCGGAGGATCCCCCTTTTCAACTGAGGTTTGCAGGACTTTACTCTCCGTTCCGTATGCCTCCAAATGTTGTATGACTCATCCTCATCATCATAAAACGTAGTATATTTTGAGACACGATTTACAGTATTTTCTCAGGTTAGCAGATTGAGTGTTCCTTAATTTGACCACGACTTTCACCCATTAGATTACACAATGTCTTTACCATGAAGTTATCACAATTATTTCTTAAATCCTTCCTCGATTTTGTAAAAATATAATTCACTTTTATGGTCATAGCTTATAAGACCCACTCGGCGCCCAACCAGCAGTGTCCACTCGACAATGAGTGGTGGTTCACGGTTGGATGCCATACGTCTATCAGTAACAACAAGTGGTCCACGAGTTGACGCCATCTTGTTAACCAGTAAACGTAACGTAGTCAACGAGTAGACATTGCGTTGTCCGCGAATAGATGAGTAGTTTATCAAGAAATGACGAAAATGGGGACGGTATATCGCCAATACATCGTTTTCGCGCTCGCAGGAAAATCACCCCATGACATCCCTCGCTCTTGGGCGGAGCGGGAGATAGTGTCAGACTTTTACTGACTAAAAACCCACTCGTGTTTCTTCGTTGCCTTTCATACCAGGGCCGAGTCTTCTCTTCAGAATCAGACCTTTAGCCCCAGTAGGCTTCGACCCAGCTAGGGCCAGCGTGGCCCCTACGCTGGCCCTAGCTGGGTCGAAGCCCAAATCTCCTTGAGGCACGCGTGGAACCACGCGCCGTCGACGACTTGGGCTCGGTCCAGACGGTTACCGGACGGTCGGACGGTAAGCTACCCATTGCTCGCCGTCCGCAAGCCTGCGCCTACGATGGCCGGAAATCGGGATCGGAATCCCGGAAGGCTGGGGCGTGGGGGCCATTGCCTCGCGCGTGCTCGTGCGGCGTCCTCCTTTGCTAGCTTTACTGCTTCGCAGAAGGAGGCGACCGCCTGCCAGTCCTCCGCGCTCCGGACCATGGCCTGTACCAAAGCCTGGCGTGAGAGGTCACTGCCACCGATCGCCCCCACGAGGACACGGCGGTGCTCTGCCCAGGCGGGGCACACCTCTACCGTATGCTCCACCGTGTCCTCCTGGCGATCCACACAATGGTGACACCCGGACATTTTTTCCGCACGAATCCGGTGCAGGAACCTCCCGAACTTACGATGTCCGGTGAGGACCTGCGTCATGCGGAAGGTAAGAACGACGTGTTGCCTTTCCAGCCATTCCTCAAAGAGGGGATTATGTTTCATTTACATTTTAAACTTTATCATTTGTACCTAAATAGGTAGGTGTAGAAAAAGAACGTAGGTTATATTAAAACCTAAGTTCATTAAAAAACTGTTTTTCAATTATTTGATAATATAATGTGTCTAACTTAAAATATTTATGATAAATATATCTGATACTTCTATGTATAATTATAATGAGGAAAAATTTGTATTTTTTTGAATGAATAAACTCCAAAACAAATGGACCGATTCAAAAACTTGATAACCCTAAAATCATTTAATATGAACATAATTGGTGAAATAAGAATACCACCACCCATACTTTTTTTTCTTGTGTGACGCTACATAGACTAAGATTGTCTGAATATCGGGTGGTGTAATAGGCGCTTTAGGGTAGTATGCATGCACAATCGTGTGCCGCTTGCGTTTTCGCGACCCTTCGATTTCGTTTCTAAATCACCAAATTGTTATGTCTTGGTTGTACTTATGTGCCCTGCCGCCCTAGCCAAGTTACAACCGTTTCGTTTCGATTCTCTTTTTGTTGATCGCCTAGAGTCGGTCAGGCCTCCTATTTCTTTGTTCTGACCATGTGACTGAGCGTTGAGATGACGTCAGAACAAAAGGATCGGAGACGTGGCCGACTCGAGGCGATCGACGAAAAGAGAATCGAAACGAAACGGTTGTAACTTGGCTAGGGGGGCTGTGTTGTGAACGAATAAACTATGAAACGATAAACGTGGCTTTCTTCAGACACTGAACGTTATAAGTTCCCACCTTTACTAGCCTTACGTGTATTAGAATAGGGATGAGCGTGTTACAATATATTTTTTTCAGTCCTATTTACCTGGCCATTACCGAGGAGTAGGCTTCGGAAAGTTACTGTTTTATGGCACTGCTCGAGCGCTTGGGCCTTAAAAAGAACACTCAATCCAAACGCACATTAGGCCTAGACTGGGTACCTACATTAATGTAACTTAAATCGATTCTTAGCAGGTACAACATAATACATATTAATGGATCTTCCATAGCAACACATATAACGGAGAGTTTATTAGTTCTGTATTAGGAAACTTACCAATCTTATATATAATATTGTGTATTATGCATAGCATAGTCGGCCTTTTAATGTTCCCACTGTTGGGACTCAGGCCTCCTCTCTAGGAGAGGGAATGAGCCGTAATCCACCACGCGGGCCCAGTGCGGGTTGGTGGATGTCACATGTCTTTGAATTTTTGGTTCTAGGACATGCCGGTTTCCTCACGATGTTTTCCTTCACCGTTTTGAGAGCAGTGGTGATGAAATAAATTACACAAAGTAATGCGCCTGGCTGGGTTTGAACTCGCGACCTACAACTCGTAAGTCGGGGCCGTTACCACTCGGCCACCACTGCTCTCAACTCGGCCACCACTGCTCTCATATTGTGTATTGTGAGATGTTTATCCAGGTTAGGTTACTTGTTTGGTTAAAGTAACATTGTGTGGATCATCTACACTGTCTACACTAATATTATAAAGAGGTAAAGCTTGTTTTTATGTTTTTTGTGTGTAGGAGGTAATCTCTGAAAGTACTGGTCCGATTGCTAAAATTTTTTCACCGATAGAAAGCTGCTTTATTCCTGAGTGACATAGGCTATATTTTATGTACGTGGGTGAAGCCACGGGCAAAAGTTTGTAGATGATATTTTGGTAGGGTAACGTTTAAAGTCCTCATGGGTATTATCCGCGTTTGACCACTATCTCACCTGTTGGTAAGTGACTATGTGGTTGACGATGGAGCACGCGTCCTCCTTGCACCGTGTATCCTCAAAGCTGGACGAATAACTTTCTTATGGATTTCACCATGTTGTCATATCTTCGGCGATGTAAATGGCGTCGCTCGCGCGTATGCCTTGAGCTAACCAATTCACTCTTGACTTTAAAAAACTCCAGATAGTAGCTACTACGATTAAGAAACACAGACTCTGTCAGGGTATTTCACTCCTAACTGCAAACCAGAAATCCGACGGACAGATAAACAAATGATCATAATCTTCTGCACCAATATCGATAACCTTCCAACCAATCTAAATATACATCGATACGAATGGAAACACATTAAAATGAAACAGTTTCCGTGTATGCTCCGCGATTGGCCGAATATTTACATAATATTAACCGATGTGAGCGTCCGTCGGTTTGATATTAATTTATTCTGATGACTATGTTTTGAGATTATAATTCAGTTCAGGGATTTATATTGTACATTTTTTTTTAGACAGTTTTATTTAATTCAATATAAACACTTAACTAATTAAAACTATATATACACTAAAGGCAAAAACTATTAGCTAAAATATGGCGTCATAAAACTCCTCCGCATCGCTGTCGACTGGAAATGACCCCAAAAGACTGGCGGCATTGCCACGTTGTATGGCGCAAATTTAGAACTAACAAATTATAAGTATATTGTGTGAAAGAAATATGACACCACATCCGCTCAAAATGGCGGAACGCTCAGCATGATGCCGTGACCACACGCAAAATTCGATGATTCTACGACGCTGGTTTTCAGCGTGGGCCGATAACGGTATCGACATAACGAAGTCGGCAGGGTATTCTCACCGTATTCAATGCTTAAAATCTCTGACCGAGGTAAAAGCCAGCCCTTGGGTCACGCGAAGTGTCAACTAAGCATTCGGATAATTCTTTAAGAGGCTTATGAGCACACGGACCCCACGAGTTTCAAGCCCAAACGGCTCAAAAAAAAAACTGCCGAGGAGGTTGTTTCCGCCGGGATTATTTTTACAAGAAGACATAGAAATGAAGTGATGGCCCGGTGGTTAAGGTACCTTTTTTTGAAGTGTGGAAATCATCCAATGACTTCTCCCGTTCTGGGTGGAGCGAGAGGGCGTGTCAGACTTTTACTGATTAAAACCACACCTGTGTCCTGCAGTTGCTCTTCGCGTTCTAGGACTACGGGTTTCCTTTTCAGAAATTCCCCGCGGTCCTAGCTAGCGTGCACCGGCCCTGCTGAGCCCCTACGGTTTAAAGACATCTCGGCGGATCATAGAGTCAGAATCTCGACGGCTGGGGCGTGAGGACGTTCGTACCCTCACGCCTGCAGCCGTCTCCTTTGGTAGCCATTACTGTTTCGCAGAAAGCGGCGACTGCCTGCCACTCCTCCTCGCTCCGGACCATAGCAGTGGAGGTACCTGTGGTGTATTGGTTGGGTGAGTTGTTTTAAGAATATTGACATGATGTATTTGAAACCTGTCAGTGGTTATCCGGCATTTGACTGTTTTAGTTGGCCATATCATGAACTGATCAATTCTAAGATCTCGGCCACGACATGAATATGCTTTATAAATCTCAAATTGGTAAAACTTAAACAACACAGCCAATATTCCTTTAACAAACTCATCAACAGTTGCTTCTAATAAAACCTAATTAATCCTTCAAACCACCTTGGCTTACGTACTGCATCCAATATTACTGGTGCAATATTATACACGCCATCTTGTTAGCTGTGGATAATAAACAGAGAGCAGTAATTTATTTACGTTGTTAATTTTAAGGTGGTGGTTAAATAGTTTAATTTGTTTGAATAATGATTCTTCATCTATCTATACAAGAGGAGAAACTGACTTACTCACATATCAACGCTCAGCCGTAACTACTGGGACTAGGAGCATGAAATTTTGTACAACGTTTCTTTTAATGTCGTAGGCGAGCACTAAGAGAGGTGTTTCTAAACGTCACTCCCTAAGGGGATGCACCGGGAGTCCAAAGATGGTATAGAGAAACCTACTTTCACGCGGGCGAAGCCGCTAACAAAAGCTAGTTCTTATGATAACGTTACAAGATTACTTGTACATTAAACATTATTGATTGATTGATTGATTGTCCTTTTTAGGATTCTCCTTTCCTAGGGCAGTTGCACGGATCAGACACAACATCGGTCTCGGTCGGATGATCCTCACTTTTCAACGGAGGCATGCGGGACTTTACACTCTGTTCCGAAAACTCCTATAATGGTATGAAAATTTTCCTATATAGCGTTATCGACTGGTAATGTGCCCAGAAGCCCTATCACGAAGCCCTCAAAGCAATCCATTTGACGACCTAAACTAAACTGTTAAAAGGATGGAGCTTTAAGGGGTGTATAGCTCAATCGTTCTACCCCACTCGCATGCCTGCCACATTAAAACGTCATGATATTGCCCCAGAAGACTGGTGGTATTGCCAGGCTGTCTAGTACCAGCTTTATCTCAAAATACTTGCTTAATCTATCATAGACAGCGCGTGGAAAAACTGAGCTTGGAGTACAGGCGTAGGGTAGCCAGCCTTTTGGTATTCTACAAAATGCATTTTGGAGAGTGCGCGCTGAAATTGCATGAGATGATTTCGCCATCTTCTTTCTCCCATCGAATAACCCGACGTATGACGAGTGTTCACTCTTATGTTGTTGAAACTTCTACGGTCCGGACTAAGCGTTCCGCCTCATCGTTTATACCACGTACATTGAGAGACTGTAACAATTTGCCTGTGGGACTTCCCGTCCGATTTATTTAGGTGTCTTCAAGGCTAGAGTGAATATGCTCCTAATAAACTCACTGCTTACCATCAGGTGGGATCGCCGTCATTGAGTCAAGTAGTAGTTTATATTATTAAAAAAAAAACCAGGCAAGTGCGAGTTGGACTCGCGCACTCAGGGTTCCGTACAAACTGACCTATGAAAGCAGTTCAATTCCCAAATTGAGTTACATAGATTTTTCCGAATAGCAAAAAAGTTATTTTTTGGTGAAGTAACTACAAATTTACAATTTTCAGATTTTTTCCTATACTTGTGTTAAGTGACCTTACTGCAATGCAAATTTCAAGATTCTAGGTCAATGGGAAGTACCCTATGAATTTTGATTCCCTTGAGAGTGTCGAAATATACGTTTTTTACGATATAAACCGCCGTATCTTTTTTGTTCGTCGAATCAGAAGTTTAATTTTTTCACAGCTTCAAGGGACAGCAGATTTGAGTATATGGTTTAAATTTCAACTCGATACCTCTACGCGTTTCCGATGTAAAGGGTGTTGACAGACAGACAGACAGACAGACAGACGGACAACCAAGTGATCCTATAAGGGTTCCGATTTTTCCTTTTCAGATACGAAATCCTTCAAAGACTCCATCTGTCATCACAAATGAAAAAAAAAAATCCTGTAAATTTTACAATGCCGCATAAATCACAATAATGGAAAACATGCAATAAACTACGTCAGAACATTTACTAACGAAAATAAAAGAAAACCCACGGGTTTGGATCGTTCTAAAGATTTGTTTCTCAACGGTACACAGTTTTATAGGTTGCACCGATTTTTATTATCTATACAAGTTTAAATCATATTATTTATTTGTTTGTTCGTACATTTCGTACAGTACATTTCCGTTAGTGATTGTAAAATACTGCATGAGTAAGGTTTCGATGGAAAAGTCTTGGGAATTGCTTTTCTCAGATTTAAAGTATATGCTTCGATATTTAAAACCTATTATTTCTCAGTGACGGCGCGTAGGGGTTCCACGAACTAGGGTGTAACGAGAATTTTCGAAAGAGATAGTATGGTCCTGGAATGAAAGGTCCACTGAAAGACACAAGTGGATTTTATTCAGTAAAAGTCTGACGTGCTCTCTTGTTACACCCTAGTGCGGGAGATCACAAGTCATTTGATAATATTCCACCTCAAATAAAGCTTATCTACACTAATATTATAAAGATGTAAAGTTTGTTTTTTGTTTTTTTTTGTTCGTAAAAGGTGATCTCTGAAAGTACTGATCCGATTGCTAAAAGTCCAGTTTTTTATGGCCATTTTATGAAGTAATCAATTCTAAGATATGGCCACGACACATATTTTTTTTTACAAATTTTTAATTAGTACAAATACATAAAGGACTTATTAGAAAAGGTCTTGTTATTTAAGTAAAGTCTCAATAAATAATATTCATAAACAGTAAAGTTATTGGCATTTGTTTTTATCGCAAAATTTCATTCGACTTATGGAAATATTGTACAGGCTATTGATTATGAATGAATAAGTGACGATCAAAGTGGAAAAACACTGCGGATAATAATTTCTGGTAGCAGTTGTTATGAATAATAGATTCTTTTATGAATTAACTAATTATGATAAAACTCCGTGGCCAATTTTAAGATTTTTTTTTATTTTCCTTTGTCAACAAAAATATGATCAGTAGCGAGTACGGATAGAGCCCCATTTTCATACGACTGCCCAAAAAAAGGAATGTTATGTTTTCAGGGTTCATGTATGTATGTATGTATGTATATATGTATGTATGTATATATGTATGTGAGTTTCTTTATTCCATTGTGTACTAATAATAAAATAGGGCTGTATTTTTTATTTTTCTGTGGGTGACTTGTGTGATCTCTTGCAGTCACACTAATATTACAAAAGCAAATGCTTGTGAGTGTGATTGTGTGTTTGTTACTTCTTCAAGCTTGAATAGCTAAACGGATTTTGATGAAACTTGGCACACGGGTCGACCATATCCTGAATAGCCCATAGAATACTTTGCATCCCGGAAGTTTTTTCCATTGGGACAATTTTTTACTCTCACGCGGGCGAAGCCGTGGCCAACCGGTAGTTGAAAATATATCTAGCTACGCTTAAAAAGAAATCTAACTCAGCTTATTACCTAAGTTCTAACCCTAATAGCACTCAACAATATTGTTCCTATCATTCAGTGAAAGAATTTTTGTACTTAAGAAAGAAACTTCCAAAAAGAACTTCCTTTATCATAATATTAGATTATCGCCATCAAACAAGCAAATAAAAAAGAAAACAATTTCACCACTACTTAATTTTGCTTAAGATTAATTACACAAAGTAATAAGCTTTCTCATAGCTTCTAAATTGAGTTAAGCTCCGTAATAAGGATGAATGTTCACTTTTTTCTAAAATATGGCATAGCATAATCTGCTTTTCTGATGGTCAATGGGGACGAAAGGTCCTGGAGTGGCGACCACGTACGAGAAGATGCAGTGTTAGAAGGTAGACCGCTGACCTAGTAGAGGTCGCGGGAATCCGAAGAATGCGAGATGCACAGGACCGGTCGTTATGGCAACACTTAGGGGAGGCTTGTGGCCAATTGTACTAAGGACCAATAGGACCAATAGGTGTAAGGTACTTTAATATTCTTTGTAAAGAGTTCTCTTTTGACCCGTTTACTATTAAAACCTATTCGGCACGCACTCAGCTGAATGCGGACTTTTTTAAAAGTGCATAGTGTTGATTTTACTTAAGGGATGTTTAATTATGTTCTTTTTTTTCGTGCTTATTAGTGATCGTAGGTTTTCTATTACTTTACCTGTTTCTGCCCGTGAGAACCTGTAATTAGTTCAATGTCTTTTTTTTTAATTGATATAAACTAGTGCTTGACTGCGATCCCACCTGATGGTAAGTAGTAATGCAATCGTAGACGGTGAGGCACACTAATACTATTGTTATTCTTTTGGTTTAGCTGTTGGTTCTCCTATGATTAATTAAATAAACAAATAAATAGTAAAATCTTTTCTGCTGAAATGATGATGATGAATCAGCCTTTTAAATATTTCCATTGTTGTGATTCGAGCATCATTTTTGGTCTAGGGTATGGGCCGTAATCCACTACGCGGGCTTATCTAAAGCGCGTTGTTGAATGTCCCATATCTTTCTATTTGACTATTACATATTTGCTGTATGGACTTTAAAAGGGACTTTAACCTCTGAGTTTATTTCGATGTTTCTTCTAAGAAACACCGGCCTCGTCTAGTTTAAATTAACGAGTAAAAATGTTTTAAAACCTTCTTGCAAAATAAATATCGTTTATTATTTATCATTTAAAGTTTTGATTCTAGGATAATTATGTATGAGTATATTTTTCTCACGATATTTTCCTTCACTGATTTGAGAAGCTATTAGCGCTGGGGAAGCATTGCTCACTAAAATATGGCACTAGGAAGAAAACACGTCGAAAATAAATAAAAACGCGAAACCTCTATTATTATATTTCTCTTAATTTCTGAGCTTAGTGCAGTGCTGTTAGGCACTCTAATAGCTCATTTTTAAAACCTTCTTTTATCTTCTAGCTTTTGCCCGCGGCTTCACCCGCGTACAAAAAATATAGCCTATGTCACTCAAGAATAAAGCAGCTTTCTATCCGTGAAAAAAAATTTGCAATCGGACTAGTACTTTCAGAGATTACCTCCAACAAACAAAATATTAATGTAGATTATTTATCATTTGAAGTTTTGTTTCAATGACATGACAGTTTCCTCATGATATTTTCATTCACCGATTTGAGAGCAGTGGTGACGCAATAAATTATCTACGCAAAGTAATGAGCCTGCTTAGGTTTGAACCTACGACATGCAACTCACTGAAAAGAATACACTCGAAAAAAAACAGCCGCGAAATCTTTATATACTTCTCGTCATTTCCGAGTTTAGTCCAGTGCCTAATAGCTCAGTTGGATTCAATTTTCTTGCGGCAGTCTGAAATATTTTTCCGGTTCCAGTAAAATATTAAACTTGAAGCTACTAATCTTATTTCCAGTAAGGTCTAATGCAAGAGTAGGTAACCCATTTCTCAGTTGACCTAAGTTTAAAATTCAATATTCATCCAGTTTTTTTTCCTAAGTGACTACATGCTTTTGCTTTTTATTAGAGGTAAGAAATCAGCCAATGACCAGCTCCAGGGTGAATGGCTATCTTAAGGAGTGATCGTGGCCTTGGGATAATAAACATGACTTGTATCTTGTGTGGTGGATGTACTGTGTAATCTTTACGATTTAAATCTATGGCGTTATTAGTCTGTGGAATGATGCCACTTCCCAGTGCCTTAAATAAATTTCGACATACTGTGTTCTAAACTGTCATCGTTATTTATTTAAAAGCAAAGTGCTGGTTGGCTGCTCGAAATGTTCCTAATTTAAAATAATCAATACGATTGGCGGTCCGTTCTATTATGCAACGGCCACTTAGGTCTATTGTGAATAGAGAATCAGGTTTAGTTTCTGTGAACCATTATAATGATATTAGATGGGTTTTTTTTGGGTGGGAAAATCATTTAATGAATTTGCCATTGTTCTAGGGTCCCGGTGATCGCTTTCGCATCCATGGCCCCAGTAGGCTTCAACCCTGCTGGTCCCTACGGTTGCTGACATATCCTTGAGGCGCGCGTGGAACACTACGCGCCGTCGACGACTTGGGCTTGGTCCGGACGATTACCAGACGGTCGGACGGCGAGCTACCCTTTGCTCGCCGTCCGCAAGCCCGCGCTTACGGTGGACGGAAATCGGGATCGAAAAGCGTGAGGGCCATTGCCTCGGGCGTGCGGCCGTCTCCTACGCTAGCATTAATGCTTCGCAAAAGGAGGCGACCGCCTGCCACTCCTCCTCGCTCCGGACCATACCCTGTACCAAGGCCCGTCGCTAGAGATCGTGCTCTGCCCAGGCGGGGCGGTATTAGGTGGGTGATTTTCTTAGTTCAAGATACCCAGCTCAGCATTACGTTGACATGAGTATCTTGAAACTTATGACATGGTTAATTATAAGTGGTTACCTAAAACTATGCATCAACAGTACCCTGAATATACAATTACATTGGAAATGGTACCTTTGTACTTGCTTTCGTATCAATTGTCTTACGTTTTTGGTTGTGTCTTTTTTTTTCTTTTTATTTCTTATTAGGGACTTTTATACAAATGTACATGTCAGTCCCATCGGACATTATAATAGTAAATACCTTACCTATATTGTAAAACGTAACAAAGCAAACTTAATTAAGCTACAAGCAGCCTCTGAGTTAGGTGTCGACAAGATGTGATGAAAAATTCCAACATCGTATATGTTTGTACCTAGCTCTTTATACAATTCCTTTCTTGCAGATTGAAATCTGACACATTCCGTCAACAGATGTGTAACATCTTCTACTGTGCCACACTCCTCACAATTTGGTGAATTAGTTTTTTTTCATTAAAAATGCAAACTTATTGAGCGGCATGTGTCCAGATCTCAGTCTGTGAGCCGTTACTAATAGCTTTCTGTTGAACCTGGTGTTACAAAACCATGGTATAAGTGGAGGCTCCAAAACTATAGATCTATACCATATTCCCTTTTCTTTCGATCGTTCATTGAAATATTCTTTCCAAATTTCGTGACATTTGTTTTTATATCTAGGCAATAATTCTACATAATCGGTTGTGTCTTTGTGTAGTGTGGACCGACTCTAAAGGAGCCGAGCACAAACGACACTACACGAATTTGACCTCGGCTCGTGCTCCGCACGTGCTCTGCTCCTCTAGCGTAGACCACCATAACAGACCTTTTTACTGCTACAATAAAATAGGTTCACGATTGTCTCGTTGTCAAATCTTTTATTTCTTTACGATTTAGTTTTGACGTGGTCTGGAATCAGATTTAGATGATGTTTTGAAAGGGAATAGAAGATAGATGGACTATTTATAACACTAACATTATAAGGGCGAAAGTTTGTATGTATATCTGTGTGTTGGTATGTGTGTGAGTGTGTAATAATCCTTTACTCACAGACGGTTGAACGGATTTGCGGGCAAAGTCGCTTACAGAAACTAGTTGATCTATAAATTCAAGTAACCTAGACTAAGAAAAATGTTTATTTTGGACGAGGTACACTTGAATTCTGAAAGCTTATTCAATTTAATCTTTTGGCAGATCTCAAATCATGTGGTTTCATTGCTGCCACCTTGTGTCAGTCAGCCCATATTATATAGTTAACATAGTTACTATTATATATAAAATACTATAAAAAAACACATTACTATAAATATTTTTTTTATTATTATATTGTAGAAGATAGGAAGACACGAGGACGGGTATATACATGTCGGTGAAGTCAATAGTACGGACGCTTGAGAACGAATGAACGAGCTATGTGAAAAGTGACAGATGTCACTTTGACAGAGTCCGCGCTGACGTTTGCATGAACCGAGCAGATAAAAGTGCCGGCTACAGAGGTCCGTGGCTCTTTTCTCTGTCGGCAGCCGTGCGTACAACGTCTAGTCTTGGGGACTGTCTCACTGCTCGTTGTGTGAAGTGAATATCTAAAGCTTGCAAAATAATAAATCAGTTGTGTGATCTGGAATAGTTTGTTTATTGCTCGATACCCAGCCATCGCCCACAAAACAGAGTACCTGGACATAGCTTCAATGAAGATCGGCATCCTGCCCCGACATACATATAAGGCGGTGCAGCACCAGCACCACACTCTTTTTTCGCTTGGACTTCGCCGTGGGAACAGCTTCGTCAGGACGTCACTGTCGGTTACATTTTTAATGTTAATGTAATGTTTTCTGTGTATAATTTTGACTTGCTGAGTGTATTTTTCGTTTAAGATGTTTCTTGTTATTTTGTTAGTTCATTAAATTATTATCAGTTTCCTTCGTGTATTTGAATCATTTCCTGTAGGTATCTTTAAAAATTATTTTTTTAAAAGTTACTTCTAGTCAAATTTCCAAGAATATATAATATTGTTTTTATTTTTTATTATTATTCAGTTTATTCATTTATTATTATATTGTTATTTGAAGGCAATTATCATTTTCAGGGCACAAATAGTACATAGAATATTTTTTATCTCAGAAGTATGTACCCTTGGGACAATTTTGTACTCCAACACGGACCCTCTGGCACTAGTTAGATATTTATAAAAGTTGGAAGTACTAATTTTATTAATATAATTATATATAAGACTTAGTATTAAAATAATAAATTTATTTCATATCGTCAAAATATACTACAATAATAATAATTACAGTTAAAACATGTCAAGCTAGTCAAATAACCCGCCTCTAACTGTTCCCGGCGCAAAGGTGCCCACAACGCTTGCTGCATTGCCACGCTGGATAGCAATGGCTAACCTTTGCACCAAGAACGAGCCGGAGCGGGAGTCAGTAAGACTTAGTTATGTAAGTTTATATTGTGCACTGGATCCTACCCTCAAGTATGTTCTCTTTCTATAACTCAAAGGATTGCTGGGAGAAAACTCATTGCTGAGTTAAGCTCGCCTTTGTACATATTAATAATAATAGTTTATTTCAAAAGTACACAATTACAGGTGACACTTAATTTGAGGTACAATTGGCGAGGTACAAAATAAATGATCAATGAACATGAACTGTCTGTATCTCCATATATTATGTTTTTGAGTACAATAAAGAATTAAGAACTAATTTTAAGTAGGCGAAGTTGCAGGTGGCAGCTAGTCTGTAATGTCATAAATGAAAATGCTTTCTTCTAGACCTTCGATCAACAATGTATTCTAGACAAAGTACCTTCAGTGACCTAGGTACACTTGGAACTTCCACAAACAGTTTTATTTACCGACACTCCACTTTCTATAGACCCCATAAAATAAATCATATATCAAGCTATAAAACCGTTAAAAGATATATTTTTCGGCCTAGTTATGATTGTTTCTAACCAAAAGATAGTGCTCGTAAATCTATCTATAAATTATTGAATAATCTAATCTAGATTAGTAGAAAAATTCTAAATGATTTTTTCATTTGAAAGAATATAATTAATAACCTATTCACTCTTGACTCATAGACCTAGGTTTTGCCTATCAGATTTTTCACAGACTACGTTGAAGGTTTTTATTTAAGTTGACGTTTAAAAAAAATTATAGGTGGAATCGTAAGAAACGCTTTCAAAATTAATGACAAGCACCTTTTTTGACAGTTGCTGGCCTAAAGGAAACACAAACGTGACGAAGCGTTTTCCCAGCAATCGAATCATTGACAGGAATACTATCCTACATATTTTGGCCACGGTGGAGAAGGCTTACAGTCACCCAAAGAGCAATGGAAAGGACTATGCTCGGAGTTTCCTTGCGTGATCGCATCAGGAATGAAGATATCCGCAGGAGAACCAAGGTCGCCGACATAGCCCGAAGAATCGCCAACCTAAAGTGGTAGTGGGCAGGGCACATTGCTTGTAGAACGGATGGTCAATGAAACCGAAAGGTTCTAGAGTGCCGACCGTGCACCGGAAAACGCAGCGTTGGAAGGCCTCCGACAAGGTGGACCAATGACTTGGTGAGAGTCGCGGGAATGCGGTGGATGCGAGACGCACAGGATCGGTCGTTGTGGCGATGCTTGGGGGAGACCTATGTCCAACAGTGGACGTCTTTCGGCTGAAATGATGATGACGATGATGATGAAATCTCAACGGAGATCAGCCAAGTACATCATCATCTTTCTAACCTTGTCCCATTTTACTTGGGATTGGCACTGCACGTTTTTTTCTTCCATTCTATCCTGTCTGCAGTCACGTTAACACTGACTCACACAATCCATCTTTTCTTTGGCCATCCTCTCCATCCATCCCCATGTGTTCGATGGATGGACACACAAGAGATCAGTCAAGTATGTTGGAGATCAGGTGCGTACGTAAACAAAGGTGCACTCTCTACTCTTTTACTCTTGTAGTCCGATGGGATGGCAACCCGACACGACCGCCTCCGATTCCTTTGTTCTAACGTCATCTCAACGCTCAGTCACGTGGTCAGAACAAAGGAATCGGAGGCGTGGCCTACTCGAGGTGTTCGACGCATACGAAACGATCGTAACTTGGCTACTGGGGCAGGTGCAGAACCAACATCTGTATACGTTATTCGAATCACGGGCGTATCACATCACCGATTTCCAAATTCCGGGCTGCTGCTGAGACAATGTCTTAATGAAAAAATTGAATAACACTTTTCTTGACCCAAGAATCTATCCTAAAACCTCACGCTTTGCGACGTTGAGACTGCTAAAAAGCTAATCATATCGCTTATTATTAACTTGGTTGTTTAAATACATTTAAGTGTAATCAGAACCAATTATTACATTTCAGTTAGATCCATAATACCTAGTTAATTAATTTAAATTCATTGAAGACTATAATTAGATATTAGTCTCTACACTGTTAATTAACATACATTGAAGCTTGAGTGTGCTTAATTACATAATTAGCGTATTCATGTGTTTCTAATGAGATTATAACCTGATATGCCAATTAAAGTATCTAGAACATAAAGAGTTGAAAAATATGTCAATATTTTAGCAAAGTTCTTGAGAGCATTTTCAGTACGTTGTAATTTATATAATTAAATCGGCATCCAACTCGACATAAATATTTACTGTTTTTCATACAACCGCTCTTACGCGATTATGACGTTACTACACATTTTTCATTAGATATGTTGGAAACACAGTATCTTGTGGATATTATGTAGGCTTCTATTGAAATCAATTTATACATTTGTGTAAAACTAATCCAGTAAAGACCTCCAAAAATCTGCTATTTTGCATGAACATTGGCCCTCCATAATGTACTCATAAAATTAAAAATATAAAAAAGTCTAACAATAGAAGCTTTGTAAAATTAATCAAGATTCTGAATGACCACTATTTTTTCAATAACTTTTAAGGCTTTAAAAAAAAACACATATTTCCAAGAACAAGTTTTGTGAAATATTCGAGTAAATCGCGGAATAACCGAATGCTAACAGAGTTTTCAGGCGTTATCTCTTTTTTCGCATTGCCTTTTTGTCAAACATCGCGTTGGATTGCGTTAGATGAAGTAATAACCTTTTAAACCATGCTCGATGTTGACGATAGGTGAGTGAAAAAGGACCCTTTTAGTGGTCTTATACACCACTATTTTTTAATTAATACAAAAAAATGGTACTCTATCCGCACCCTACTTTTGACTACACAAATATGCTCAGTAAATGATCATATTTGTGTAGTCAAAAGTAAAAAAAGCGAAATCCCAAAATTGACCAAGAAAACTGGTCATAATTGGTAAATTCATAATTGAATCAATCGTTCATAACAATTGCTCATCATCAATCATTTTGATCGCCATTCATTCATTTCCATAAATTGAGTGACATTTTGGGATTTAAACAATCGCTAATAACTTTGCTGTTAATGTTTAATTATTTATTGAGACTTCACTTAAATAATAACAAGACCTTTATGTATATATTACTAATTAAAAATTGTTGGTGTATTTTTTAACTACTATTTCTTATACTGTAAAGAAATAATTCAGAATTGAATTGGAGCATCAGTATTGGCATAGTGGGTATTTTTGCAAGCATATTTTGTTTTAACAAGTTAAAAAAAAAACTGGGCAAGTGCGAGTCGGACTCGGGCACTGAGGGTTCCGTACAAACTTGAAAGGTAAATTGCGGCTTACGATGAATTAAAAAAAAACTACTTACTCGTTCAAACCAATTTTCGGTGGAAGTTTACATGTACATAATATATTTTTTTTAATTTTATCATTCTCTTATTTTAGAAGTTACGGGAGGGACACACATTTTACCACTTTGGAAGTGTCTTTCGCCCAAACTATTCAGTATATAAAAAAATGATATTAGAAACCTCAATATCATTTTTGAAGACCTATCGATAGACACTCCACTACACACTTGTATAGGTTTTATGAAAAAAAAATTTGAGTTTCGAGAAGTATTGGAAACTCCCAAAATTTATTGTTTTTTTCCTATTTTATGTGAAAATCTTAATGCTGTTCACAGAATACATCTACTTACCAAGTTTCAATAGTATAGCTCTTACAGTTTCGGAAAAAAGTGGCTGTGACATACGGACGGACAGACAGACACATGACGAATCTATAAGGGTTTCGTGTTTTACCATTTGGCTACGAAACCCTAAAAACGAATCAAAAATATCCTTATGGATCTTTTTCAAGAAGGCATTCTGGAATTACCGGCCAAAATCTTGTTAACTTAACTTTTTCTATACATCCAAGATCTAGTGCTCACAAGCCACAAAATATAACTTAGCCAAATACTACGCCGGGGTAATACGGGCTGTCCTAAAAACATTACATTTCTTGGACCAATACCCAAACATTGGTAAAATACCCCGACCGTAGGTATTTACCAGGATAAAAGCCGCAGAATTTACATATTCTCTCCCGTTTACAATCATTTGTAAACAAAATATGAGAACATTACTTGGGTTGGATAGATTTCGTTTACGAGTTTTCTATGAAAACTTGTTTGGCATGTTTGGTAATGAATATCTGAATCAGATATTTTCTTTGAAGGCAGAAAGGGTGGCTGCAAAGATACATAGCTGAATAGAAATAGTACATTTTGTTGCAAGTGAAGAAAGTTTGTCATTGCTACCGAGGCGGTATTTACCCGAGCCTTGGCGAGGGCTGCAGTGACAAATTCCAAGTGTATCAAACGATGTTTTTCGACATACATAAACGCGGGTTGAGATGCCACTCGTTGTGAAAAAAAGTGTATATGTCGTGGCCAGATCATAAAAAATTATCACTACATGATATGGCCAAGTTAAACTGGCCAAATCGTTTTAAACGTTAAACGCCTCTTTAGATTGTTCATTATCATAGAAATCCTACATCAATGATATTGCCACACGAGGATCGATATATCAGTAAATATTAACCTTTAAACGATTTGACCAGTCTTAGTTGGCCATATCATGAAGTGATCAATTTCTATGATTTGGCTACGACATATATAAATAATGAATTAAAAATCATCAAATAACTTCTCTCACCCTGGATGCTGCAAGAGGGAGTGTCAGACTTATTCATACTTTTTTATACTTATTTATATTTTTTCATACTTATTCATACTTTTTCCTACGTATTCATGCTTATTTCTTTATTCTTTATTGTACACACAGTTATAGAAAGACATTATAAATGGGGCAGTTGAATTACAAATGCGAGCTTAACCCACAACTGGGTTTAAATGCTGCAAGATTAGAGATAGACTTATTCATACTTTTTCATTCTTATTCATACTTATTAATCCAACCACAGTGCAGTGTACGTAGTTTTAGTCAACCGTAAAATTAAAATACATCAGAAACTTTTCAACAACAAAGCCAAGCTACTTACAGCGACAAATGGTCAAACACGTAACTATTCCATTGGGATCATCCTTAGAAGGACAAATCCCATCCTTTCCCCTGGGGTGAGGAAAACTCACATAATTTCGTCACTATATCGTCACGTCATCTCAACGCTCAGTCACGTGGTCAGAACAAAGGAATAGGAGGCATGGCCGACTCGAGGCGATCAACGAAAAGAGAATCGAAAGGAAACGATTGTAACTTGGCTAGGGGGGCTGAAATGTACAAAACTTGATTTGGGAGTAGAACTGTCATTTTGACACTGGCAAGTAGATATTAGCAGAATTGACTTTTTGTGTGAGAATGGGAAATCATCATTGGAGTTTCTTGCCGGTAAAATGTCAGAAGCTAACGCACCAATTCCAATTGGTCGTTTCTTATGGAGGAGATAAGAAACGACCAATTGGAATTGGTGCGTTAGCTTCTGACATTTTATAAGTGCCCATGTAGGCCTATGAAATAAATAATTAAGAGTTTGAGATTGAAGGGTCTCGCCTTTGGTGATATTCCCGGAATCAGGTTTAAGGTCTCCGTAGCCATGTTCAAAGAAAAGAAAGAAAGGCCACATTCGTAAGTATGACTTACATGCACTGTGATAAGTGACCAGTTGCTTCAAAGCTCGTGTTGTTTATAAGTGTAACTTCTTCCACTTTGGTGGAGAGAGATGAAGAGTGTGTCAGACTTTTACTGACTAAAACCCACCTGTGTTCTTTCCGTAGTAGCCCTTTGCGTTCCTTTGCCACAGTTCCTCTTTCGAACAAAAATCACAGCCTTGGTAGGTATCGGATCTGGCGGGCCTTTTCAATGAGGATCAGTCATAATTTTTGGGGAGTATACAGCATCAAAAAAAAAGCAGTAAATACTGTGAAGAAAATATTTAAATCGGACCAAACATGACGAAGATACAGCAATTTTAGTATAAGCAATTGTAGTTCTAGAAACGTGAAGCGACTCGCTGTGACGTCATTTGTCATGATCGGTGTCCACCGGCGAATGAATATAATCAAGCTTTTCGTCGTACGGATCATGACAGATGTCGTCATCATAAACAGTCCAGCGAGAGCACGCGTTTCCAAGTAGCCGTACATATTTGTGAAAACACCCACGATACGCAAGTAATTTATAATGCAATGAATTTAAAAAAAAAGATAAAAGGTATACGTGAAATTAGTTAAGTATCTACTGCTGACAAAATGATTAGCAATAAGATGAAATTGCATCAAAGAAAAAAAAATATTTACTTTACAAATGCAGTAGCTTCTTAAATTTTCAAAAAACTATTTATATTACTTTTTATTTAACACAAAAATTAAACGAATTAATCGAAAAACGAATTTTATTAGTGAAAAACCACTTTGATCTGATGTTGCGGATATTTTTACCATTGTAAACACAGGCGTCCGAACCGTTTGATCTCGAGAGATAGCTTTTACTAATACCGTGAAAACGAATTCCTTCATACTAGTATGAATGATTGGTTTAATCTTGATTTTCCATCGTTTGATTATATCAGTTGATGTTTGGTTTGGCAAAAGTTTTGTTTTATGTTTATAAATAAATATTGGCTAGTGTAAGATGCGGATAGTATGTATTTTGTATCAATTCGCATTAAAATTGTTGGAAAGATTCCTGTGATTTATTTCGGTATACGTTGTCTACAATACAATTCATTTCACAATTTCAATCACACTTAATATTAAAAAGGCGAAGAATTCTTGAAATAAGAACGCTTGTTATGGAGCTTACGCAATTTACTGTTTTCCGCACTAGTGTGGAAAAGTACGTGAGCTCCATAATACCCTCGCCTATTAACCAATTCGCTCGCAATAACAAACTTTCTCCACTTGCATCAAAATGTACTATTCTTCATAAGTGCACTGGAAAACGTCGTTTGATACACGTGGAAATTTGACACTGTAGTACTCGGCTCCATAACACCCTCGTCTGTGGCTCGAGCTAATTTCGCCTCGGTCACAGTGACCAAATTTCTCCATTTGTATCATCATCATATCAGCCGAAAGACTCCCTCAAGTATCGCCAAAACGACTGAACCTGTGCGTCTCGCATCTATCGGATATCCGTGACCCTCACCAATGGTATCAAAATGTACTATTTTATGTTTGTTATAAAACCCACAACCTTTCGTTTTTACCGGAGGCAATATATTGGAAAACTAAAATAATGAAAACATCCTTTTTTTTTTTTTTTTTTTTTTTTTTAGGTGGGAAAATCATCTTATGACAAATCCCGCTCTTGGGCGGAGCGAGAGATAGTGTCAGACTTTTACTGACTAAAAACCCACTCCTGTTCCTTCGTTGCCTTCGTCCCAGGGTCCGGGTTTCGTTTTCACACTACCCATGGCCCCAGTAGGCTTCGACCCTGCTGGGCCCCTACAATTGCTGACATCTCCCTGAGGCGCGCGTGGAACAATACGCGCCGTCGACGTCTTGGGCTTGGTCCGGACGGTTACCGGACGGTCGGACGGCGGGCCACCCATTGCCCGCCGTCCGCAAGCCCACGCCTACGGTGGCCGGAAATCGGGATCGGAATCCCGGCGGCGGTTGGGGCGTGAGGACCGTTGCCGTTGCCTCACGCGATCGGCCGCCTCCTTTGCTAGCATCACTGCTTCGCAGAAGGAGGCGACCGCCTGCCACTCCTCCTCGCTCCGGACCATGGCCTGTACCAAGGCCCGGCGCGAGAGATCGCCGCCGCCGATCGCCCCCACGAGGACACGGCGTTGCTCTTCCCAAGCGGGGCACACCTCCACCGTGTGCTCCACCGTGTCCTCCGGGCGGTCCACACAGTGGCGACACCCGGGCGTCGCTTCCGCACGAATTCGGTGCAGGAACTTCCCGAACTTCCCGTGTTCGGTGAGAACCTGCGTCATGCGGAAGGTGAGGACGCCGTGAGGCCTTTCCAACCACGCCTCAAAGAGGGGACTTACCGCCATAATTGTGGCGTGCCCAGCACTGGGTCGCGACAGTCGCTGTCGCCATTTCACCATGAGAACCCGCCGGAGCTCCATCCGCCATGCTTCGATTTGTCGCGGCAGCGGAGTTTCGCCCCGGCGTTGCATCTCCATGCGTAGATCGTGCATGAGAGCAAGGACTGTTGCTTCCAGATCCCATGGTGGCTGGCAGGCAAGGAGGCTCGCCGCTTCCCGGGAAATCGTCCGGTAACCTCGCACCATCCGTATGGCATGAAAACATCCTTAGGAAATACATGTAGCGTATAGCTCTCGAAGGCCATAGATAAGTCAATATTAGTTTTATTTGAAGAGGTTAAGCATTTATTGGTATTTTATTATCGTGGATAAATCGTAAATGTATTACAAATTGGATTTGGTATATTGCAACAAGGGTTAATAATATTTTGAAATCAATTTGATAATGGAAGCCGTAAAAGCAGGTCCAATCTCTTTCAGTTTCTTGGTGTTTTAGTGGCCCTAACTGCTATGCTGGAGGTCATGGGTTCGATTCCCACCCAAGACAAATATTTGTGTGATGAGCACGATCATTTATTCTGTGTTTTGGTGTAATTTATCTATGACTAGCTTCTGCCAGTGGCTTCGCTCGCGTAAAAGTAAGTTTCTCCGTACAAAATTTGCACCCCAGTTTCATCCTTTCAGGAAATTTTGTAAAATCCTCTCTTAGTGCTCGCTTACGTCATAAAAGGAAACCTTGTGCCAAATTTCACGCTGCTAGTCCCAGTAGTTTCGGCTTTGCGTTGATATGTCAGTCAGTTAGTTTCTCCTTAGAAATATATAAGTATGTTTATCAGTTGTCTGAAACTCATAGCATAAGCTCTGTTTAGTTTGGGGCTAGATGGCGTTGTGTGAAAGTTGTAGAACATTATTATTATTGTTTTTTACTTTTACTTAGTTAACAGTGTTCTTTGCTGGATAACGACCTCTTCAATTTTTCTTCAGCTAAAGTCTTCCCAAGCTTCTACTGTTAGGGCCAACGCTATGTTAAGCGGCTGCACGCGCGGGTGGAAGCGCGAGCTCCCGTCGCGTGACGTCGCGCGTGTTTCATGTGCGACGGTCCCCGTACTGGAAACTGGATTATTACCAGTGCTGTGTCGCTATTTCAACTTTAACGGTGTACATGTAGTCGTGTCGATGGAGATCTTTAATGTATTATTACGTAGATTGAATATGCTTTTAATAAACTAGTGCGCTTCACCATCGACGAATACATCACTACTCACCATCAGGTGAGATCGCAGTAAAGCACTGGTTTACAATAATTAAAAAAAAAAACCTGGGCAAGTGCGAGTCGGACTCACGCACTGATGATTCCATAAAAACTTACTTATGAAAGCAGTTCAATTCCTAAATTGAGTTACGAAGTTTTTTTTTTGTGACTTAACTACAAATTTACTGTTTTCAGATTTTTTCCTATACTTGTTCTATGAGACCTTGCTATATACCAAATTTTGGGATTCTGGGTCAACGGGAAGTACCCTACGTATTATGATTCCCTTGTGAGTGTCGAAATATACATTTTTAGGAACATAAACGGCCGTATCTTTTTTTCCGTTAACTTAGAAGTTTGATTTTTTCACAACTTCAAGGGACTGCAAACGTATATGGTTTATATATAATTTCAACTCGATATCTCCACGCGTTCCTGAGATTGTCTTGACAGACAGACAGTCAGAAAGATGGACAATAAAGTGATCCTATAAGGGTTCCGTTTTTTTCTGTTTGAGGTTCGGAATCTTAAAAAGAACAACAACATTGTGTCTCACGACTGCGCTAAATAGGTTTAGTTCAACAAAAATGCCAAACAACTACGTAGTAATTACCTGACACTGGTTTCAAACTGGTTTTAGATACATACACGCACCATAAGAGGAGGTAAGTAATTTTATAACCAACCCTTTGTCTACAATAAGTCAAAAGTTAACCTATGTTCGCAGAATTTAGCCCAAAGCGCTCCAAAACTATTTGACCTTGACCTTGAAAGCTAACTTCAATAGTTGAGGGACTTAAATACTTTTTAACTACTTAATCCTTGTTGGCTGAAGTTTCGTAGGCAGTAATGTCCCGAGACATATATGGCGTTTATTTTGATACTTAGTTTAAGTACCTATTTGAAGGGTTTTATGGCCTCTGGCGTCTGGCTCTGGTTCAGGTTATAGTGTGAGAGGGAATGAGAGGTAGTCGCCTCTTTGCTCAAAGTAGTAATGCGACCGAATGAGGCGACCGAAACTGTGAGGCGAGACCTCATGCTCTGGCCACCGCTGGAGGTACCCTGGGTGTTGGGAGCCGCAGAACGATTTCTGGCCACTTGCGGACGGCAAACAATGGGTAGCACGCCATCCAGCCGTTCGGTAAGAACCGAAACCAAGTCGATGGCGTGTTACGCGCTACGCGTCCCTTAAGGGAAAGTCAGCAAGATTGTCGGGGCCAATCAGGGTCAATGCCTGCCTGGGCTACGGATTGTTCGGAGGAATTACCCTGGCCCTCGTGAAAGGGTAGCTGAAGCAACATTTTGGGTCCCTCCCGCTCCACCCAGCCCTTTGCGTCCCAGGGTCACGGTTACTCGGTAAAAATTATAAAAGATCCCCAAGCCTTAGGTCTGCTGGGCCACTCCAGTTTTGCTGACATCTCTATGAGTTGCGCGTGGAATATGACACACTGTAGATTCATGCCTAGTCCTTACTGGAGGGGCGGACGGCAAGCTACTCGTCCACCCGCCGTGCTTATGGAAGCAGGAAATCGCCCTTAGACTCCGGACAGTGTGTCCGGGTGTCTCCATCGGCGGCGGCTGGGGCGTGAGGATGTCTGCAGGCCTAGCCAAGTTACGACCGTTTCGTTTCGAATCTCCTTCTTCGAGTAGAGCACGCCTCCGATTCCTTTATTCTGACGTCATCTCAACGCTCAGTCACGTGATTTCTGCTTTTAAAGCTAAGCCAGCAATATTTCACATCATCATTATCTATTCAGCCGAAAGACATCCACTGCTGGACATAGGCCTTTCCAAGCGCCACCACAACGATTGGTCCTTTGCGTCTCTCATCTATCGTATTCCCGTGATCCTCACCAGGTCATATTTCATAGACCTACAGAATAAAAATCGCGAATGCAGCCATCCCATACATTTTCGATGTACGTGTGCGGAAATTTCAATTGTCCGTCTATTTATCAGGGGCTGTCATGCGGCCTAGCAGGAGGACGTTCAAACTAATCGCTGGGGTACCGAGCGACCTCATTCCTGCGGCTTTGTTCCGGATTTGAGACCCCTAATGCCTGTTATTTGCCATTTTGTGACCGTTTTACTACTCTTGTTATAGTTTGCGGTCAATTCTCTTGTGATGAGATAATGTTATGTCGTTTTGAAATTGTGTTGGCGTCAAGCTTATTTCTAATTGATTTAAATTAGACCTTAATATTGCGAGTCCCGTCAGCCGCATGCACATTGATCATTGGGCAAAAGACACCACTAAATAGATCGTTGAGAATAGACGGCGTAGCGTCGTTGAGGCCGACGTGGCAAGTAGTAGTGAAGGGACAGAACAGGCCCGTATCGCAAGGACTGGTTTGAAGTGTCTCGAGAAAAGAATTTGGAGAAGGACGTCGTCCAGCAATGGCTAAATAAAAACACAAAAATTTCGTGGCTTCGCTCTTGTGGTTTATCGTACTGTAACCAAGTAAAAAAGTACTCAGAAAAATTGTTTGTAGTCGAACCAGTATTTCCAGAGATTAAAATAATATAAATATTAGTTGACCTTTATTTCGGAGCAAAGTTAGCATTAGAAGTCGCCCTCATTTTTGTTTAATATTGAATCCTTTTAAATGAAAGGAAAATCGCCGAAAAAGTCGGACATTTTCAGCAAATTTTCATGCCCATACGGACCAGCTGATAACTCATCAACATGAAATACTCGTCTCATAAAGAACAACGAGCACCCCTAACCCTGCAAACGTGATCAGGTGTCAACTCGACCCGACAAATATTTTCGACGGCGAGCCTACATCTTTGTCGATTTACATAAAAATGGCCACCCTTTCGAATAGCCCTTGGTTGTTATGAAAGCGGAAGCGGTTACGGTAGAGAGCGCGATCTGCATGATTGAATATTGTTTTTTTTCAATGGAACATTTGTACATTGTACCATAAGCGAAAAGTTGTAGCATAAAGCCTTTTATAAAGGTAGGTATAGTTAATAAATAAAAAAACTGAAATAAAATTAAAGAAATAAAGTCGCCATGTCATATTCATCATGGTATCAGAATTTTGCGCGTGATTAGAACATATAAAACAGTCCGAAATCAACGACCTTTCGGGCAGTTGCCTGTACCAGACACAACAGCCAATTGGTCGTAGGTACTTTTTTTTAACGGAGTTTTACGGGACTTTACATCCTGTTTAGCATACCTATAAAAATAAATAGATACAGTTAGATTATGGTTGATTGTAAATGCACGGAAGAGGCCTACGTCCAGCACAGAACTAATATAGGACGTTACGAGTTGATTGAAAGGCAATTTCAGACTAGATATTTAGCTAAGAAATTATTTTATCATTTTAAAACTAAAAAATAGCAGATCATGCTTGGTGAAATTACTAACGTGACACGGCCGAAACCCGTACTTCCCATCCCTTTTTTAAGTCGGAAAATCGTTAAATAACTCCTGCTCTGGTAAAGCGAGAAGGAGTGTTTGACGAAATCCCACCCGGATTCTTTCAGATGTCCTTTGCGTTCCAAAGCCGCAATTGGGGGGCACGGTAGTGCCCCTGCCAAGCTGAGCGCGAAGTAAACACTGCCGTACCATCCTTTACTGGAACCATTTCGCCGCATTTTCAGGCCACTATTTGAGAACCTCTGGATAAGACCAGAAGGCAGAAATTTTCGTCATCCAGTAAGCTATAATCACATACTTAAAAATTAAAATTTCAACTCTGTAGGTAATTTAGTTAGAAGTTAAGCAAAAGCAAAGTTTCACATTTATGACACTCACTCACTCACTCATGATCATCAGAATAGAACTAGTACTTCCCATAAACTCAGAGAGCTGAAATTTGGTACAGAGTTAGGGTTTAATGGCCACATAAAGGGAAAACTATAAAAACTAGGATAATCGAAGATCTGGAGTACCTGGTGACCCTGATTAGAAAACACAAGAGCCCAACCAAACTATTAGAGATCGACATACCGCCTTCTCAAAAATATTCAACTTGGTGGGCCGCTTCATTTGATGTCAAAAATCGAAGGTCTGAAGTATCTGATGAAGAACCCTCAGCTGGTCTCAGCTGTATTAGAGATATGGTAATGCCCCCTTCTATTGCGTCCTACTACTAATACGTCCTTCCTTCTTTGAAGAATATACACAAGGCTACAAATACAGGTGCTCCATGACACCTTTGCACCAATCTGTCACCAGAACCGCTACCCATTGACGATGGAAAATGTATTGTTCAACGGCCAAGTCACACAACATTAACTATAATAATAAAGAAATCGCAGTAAGGAACCTTAGACTTTGCACGCTTTGTCTAGATTTCATTACTTTTTAGAGATAAACAAGCAGCTCCATCGAGACTTGGCTAGTTTTTTACAGAATGTTTTTGGTGGGTAACTCTTTCAAAAAATACTGCTGCCCGAAGGAGGATCACATAGGCACACACGCTTTCCCTGGCACCATCGTCGCATCCTAACAAAGTTACCTAGGCACGCACTTATGCGTCGTTTGAACCTCATCGGACGCTTTCCCTGATACCCATTCGGAGCGGAATAAAATGTGATTTGTTTAGGCAAATTAGGCCGAGCTACTTCGAATGTTTGTAAAGGCCTGCTGAGTTAGCAGCCTGAGGGTTTTGTTTGAAGATTTATGACGAAACGAAAAACTTTATATCGTGTACCAGGAGTCATTGGTTGGAATAACAATTGTTTATGCATACGGTAATATGCCTGGAAACATTTTCTTGGAAAAAGTTTCAGAAATGTCATTTAGCTACAGTAACAAATCTTGTTATATTCTAAAGGCTATATTTATAAAAGGTTTATAGGTCTAATCTTGTATTTGGATTATATGGCCTTTTGGTTTTGTTTTATTTACTGATTTACCGAGGGTACTGGTGAGCCAATAGTAACTGCCCTAACTTACAAGTTGTAGGTTTAAAGGTTCAAACACACAGCCAAGCGCATTACTTTGTGTAATTTATTTCATCACAACTGCTCTCAAAACGGTAAAGGAAAACATCGAGAGGAAAATCAGCATATTCTAGAACCAAAGATTCAGACGTTCAACTTCCACCAACCCACTCTGCGCCCACGTGGTGGATTACGCCCCATTCCCAGCAGTGGGAAGATTACAAGGTCGATTATGTTTATGCATATTATACTGAATTAACAGAACTTTTCATTTTGACAATCGACCGTAACCTTCTACTTACGCACGCGCGTTAATTTGTCTATGACATTAACAAGTGATATTAGATCATCGGCCATTATGCTCAATTTTCATCAGGTTTTTTATACTACTTTTTGACGTTGGCTAAATGCATAAACCATCCGAAGCAAAAATAAAAAGGAAGTATACTGATAAACCCTTCGGAGAATTATAATGCAAGTTTCTTTTTTAGATGGGAAATCATCCAATGACTTCTCAAGGCGTGTCAGACTTTTACTGACTAAAACCCACTCCTATGTTCTTTCTTGTGTTTCAGGACTCAGATTTTCCCTTTTGGAAGCGAACCCATAGCCCCAGTAGGCTTCAGACCTGCTAGGCCCCTATGGTTTTACTGACTTCTCTTTGAGGCGCGCGTGGAAAACTAAACGCCATCGATGACTCGGGCTTGGCCCGGACAGTTACCGGACGGCGAGTTATCCATTGCTCGTCATCCGCAAGCCCACGCCTACGGTGGTTCGAAATAGGAGTCGGAGTCTCGGCGGCTGTGGCGTGAGGAAGTCCGTTTCCCCACGTGTGTGGACACCTACTTCACTAGCATGCAAGATAAGAGATGTTTTTGTCTTAGTTCGAATAAAAAACTCTAAAAACGAATCAACTAAATCCGATCCGACGGGTCTATAAAACCCCATTTTGCCAAGTTGCACCTGCACTTTGGAGGCTTTGATGAGTGCACCCGATGCTGCTATTAATGCAGCCACCTATTGGGCCCAAACAGTTTGACGAGTTTACCATCGAATCGAAAAGAAGAAGAAGAACTAAATTCAATAGGTTTTAATGCGTGTCTTTTTACAAACGTATCTTCGTTAGTACCTGTTTAACCTTGTTTCTTAACTAAGAGGCACTAAATCGAGATACATTACCGTCGTTTAAACCCACTTAAAGCAATTAGGAACACGCTTAAGTACCTAGATAGACAATAAATAGATGCTTAATTACGTTTATGGTGATTAGAGCTCCGTATTCCACGAATTTGTCTTCTATCGATAGCGCATGTTCAGTTAATTATATTTATTAGATTATTCATCCATGTGGACATCTTGAATTACGTTGTTTCTAACTAGTGAATTGTTGGAGTGTGGCAGAAGTTTTAAGTTATGCACGCATCACGTAAAATGCATGGAATCGATGTAGATAACTTTTATACATTAAAATTGTGTTTAACTTGATATATTACTTAGACTTTGTTTCATCGAAATCGATTGACTACACCGAAAGATATATAAATTTAAAGTGTTCAAGAAATTAAATATCACACCACAAGCAATGACTGTTAGGCGGTACAAAATTTTCCGGACCAGCTAGTTAGCAAATATATATTTATATAATATATATATTTACATGACTGGTATTTAGCTATATATATATATATTTACATGACTGGCCTGTTGGTCTAGTGGTTAGTGGCCCTGACTGCTTCGATTCCCACCCAGGACAAATGTTTGTGTGATGAGCACAATCATTTATTCTGTGTCTGGGTGTAATTTATCTATAATATGTATGTATTTAGAAATATTTAAGTATGTTTATCAGTTGTCTAGTACTCATAACACAAGCTCTGCTTAGCTTGAGACTAGACGGCGTTGTGTGATAGTTGTGTGAATATTATTATTATATAGAAGTATTATTTTTGAGAAGTTTTGACCCAGTAGTAATGGCCCGGACTTACGAGTTGTAGGTTCGGTTGTTAGATTTCGATCCTGCTGGGCCCCTACGGTTTGCTGACATTTCCTTAATGCGCGCGTGGAACAGTACGCGCCGTCGGCGACTTGGGCTCGGTCCGGACGGGGCGCTACCCATACGGACGGCGCCTATGGTGGCCGGAAATTGGGATCGGGATTCCGGTGGCTGGGGCATGAGGGCCGCGCCCTCGCGCGTGCACGTGCGGCCTCCTCCATTGCTAATGGCCTACAGAAAGATGTTCCGGGTCTGGGTATCATATATATGTGCGAAAGGTGGTAGAACACGGTAACTTCATAATAAAGCAATGTATCCTAGCAGTGTTTGGGCTAATCGGAATTGTAATGGGACATATATATGAACTCTGGCTGTAAGTATATCATAACTAAAAAGTGTGTGTATCTTTAATATCACTCCTCACAGATATCACACTATCCATATTTTCTTTGTCCTGACAGATTCTTCCCTCAAGTAAACTTCAGACCAAAAGACTTCAAATGACAAGCTGATATCGTATTCATAGTATTTGCATCTCATTATATGCTAACCACCTTTAAAACCAATCTGCCCTCAGTCTCTCATATATTCATCAACTTTATGGCACAAATAACCCCTTTACTATGTAAATTGTCTATCAGGAAATTAATTTCCTCCGTCTGAACTTTATGACCCCACAATAAGGTTAACTATCGCTTGGCAAATGAGTTTTATATTGTCCTTAGGAGAAAAAGATTTACTGTGTTTCTTCAGTGGATTTTCGTTAAGACGTGGATATGGGGTATTATAAACATTGGCCGGAATTGGGATTTGGAAGCCAAAGATGGTAAATACTGTGGCAGATGGCGGGTTTAACATGGATGCTATTTTAAAGATTTTATTTGTTTGATTTCTTGGTTGAAGAATACAATCTTCGTTATTAGATGAAAAAAATAAAAACTTATTTTATCGTTTGTAGTTTCGCGGTTGAAACATAGTGCGCCGACCCCAAATAACACGGGACAAGGGCAGGAAGATGATGATGATGATGATAAGTTTCGCGGTTGACCTCTATCTCACCTGAAGGAAAGCGACGATATTGTGGTCAACGATGGCGTCTTTGAGTAAGTAAAATCGTGAAACACATATAAAAAAAGATTCCGATGGAAACCTCCTCCTTTTTTGAAGTCAGTTAACTAGACCAAAATTTTTAAATTCTATTAAATTATTAGTGAATCTAATAGAACATTCCGTGCGACCAACATAAGTGGCAATGGCAGGGCACAGTTCTAGAATGGCGACCGCTCACTGGAAGTCGCATCGTTGGAAGGCCTCCCACAAGGTCGACCAATGACCTGGTGAGAGTCACGGGAACACGATAGATGGGAGACGCATAGGACCGTTAGTTGTGGCGACACTTGAGGGAGACCTATGCCCAACAATGAACATCGCTCGGTTGAAATGATGACGATGATGATTTCGTGCGACCAACAAAAAATATTTCGAAAACATCGATCCTCTTCTACCATGACAATTTAATATTGGGACGTCAAACATTAAAACGAAGCGAGAACTCCGGCCACAAAGCTATGCATAATATTTCCTAAGATTTTACATAAAACTCAAAACAATACACCTTCCTAATAAGATTTGAAACATTTAAGATGCAGTAGAACAGAATATTCAGTAGTTTAATTTAATAAAAAGTGATTTTAAGTTCAGTGCACTCACTTGAGTATATATATTGTTCTTCAAGATGCAGGATTGTTTCCTGGTTTAGAGGACAGAGATCTAATTCATGTGAAATAGGCATTCTTATTTTTTTTTAATAATATTCCACAATTATCACAACGCCGTGTAGTCCCAAGCTAAGCAGAGCTTGTGTTATGGGTACTAGACAACTGATAAACATACTTATATATTTCTAAATCTAAATACATACATATATAGATAAATTACACCCAGACATAGAACAAATGATCGTGCTCATCACACAAACATTTATCCTGAGTGGAAATCGAACCCACTACCTCCAGTATAGCAGTCAGGGCCACTAACCACTAGACCAACAGGCCAGTCAAACTCATACTTGAGTCTTTCATTCTTATATAATCAGTGTGGGTAGGAGACAGAGCTATACAGGTTATCTAGCGCCATCTCTTACCCACACTGGAAATAAGAATGAAACAATCTTACTTTAAACGTCATGGTTCAGGGGCAGGTCACTTACCACTGCTGCATTATGCTTTCTTTTTAATTTCAAAAAGTTAAACAACTTTTGAACTGTTTTTAAATAGCCGCATAAATAGAATTTATACCAAATTAGTTTTTTATTACCCTTTGTCTAGTCCTTAAGTAAAATTGAATTTTTAAACACTCGCAACAAACCAGATCTTACTAGGTTTCATTGCCAGGCTTTCATCCATTCTACGTAAATTCCGATAAAGAAACACAATCAAACTAATGAGACTATCTAGACCAAGATCCCAGAGCTGTCTGATGGGCACAAGTCCCCTCTTTGAGGAGTGGCTGGAAAGGCAACACGGCGTCCTCACCGGACATGGTAAGTTCGGGAGGTTCCTGCACCGGATTCGTGCGGAAGAAACGCCCGGGTGTCACCATTGTGTGGACCGCCTGGAGGACACGGTGGAGCACACGGTGGAGGTGTGCCCCGCTTGGGCAGAGCAACGCCGTGTCCTCGTGGGGGCGATCGGCGGCGGCGATCTCTCGCGCCGGGCCTTGGTACAGGCCATGGCCCGGAGCGAGGAGGAGTGGCAGGCGGTCGCCTCCATCTGCGAAGCAGTTATGATAGCAATGGAGGCGGCCGATCGCGTGAGGCAACGGTCCTCACGCCCCTATCGCCACCGGGTTTCCGGCCATTGTAGGCGCAGGCTTGCGGACGACGAGCAATGGGTGGCTCGCCGTCCGACCGTCCGGTAACCGTCCGGACCGAGCCCAAGTTGTCAACGGCGCGTGCTGTTCCACGCGCGCCTCAAGATGTCAGCAACTATAGGGGCCTAGCAGGGTCGAAGCCTACTGGGGCCAAGGGTCTGATTTTGAAAGGATAGGAGAGGATAAGCAACGAAGGAACAGGAATGGGTTTTTAGTCAGTAAGTCTGGCACTATCTCCCGCCCCGCCCGAGGGTGGGGGATGTCATAAGATGATTTTCCCACAAAAAAAAGAGCTGTCTGATATAACTTATTTTAACATGGATGAAACCTTAGGTTCTCAGTAGTGTCTCATGCGCTTTGAATACCTGTGTGCTTGTGGAGCTCCTGCTTGAAGCCCCTGGGCACCTACCAGGTGAGAAAGGGAACTACAAAACATATATAAATAAAATCAGCCATATAAATTAAGTAAAGTAATTCGTTATTTCTAGTTCTCTATATCAGACAGGTCTGGGATCTTAGTATAATCGATTACTGTAGTCAAATTCCAATGTGTCAATCAATCAGGAAATGGGCATCGTTTCTTTTTTATTCTCATTTAATGTATACTTTCCCACTACTGGGCAGACGCTCCCTTCAAATCCTTCCAGGTATTTTTGTCTTGAGCCACCTCGAACCAGTATGGTATGCGTTTAAGTCGTTTCGCCATCTCTTTCCTGAGTTTTGGAGGCGTCGTCCATCTTCAACTTCGACTTTGCGAAAACTCTTGCCCTTTTTATCTTTCGAAGTTTGGATTTATCAAATAATGCTCTTGGTGAAGCGAAAAGAAGTGAATGATAAACGATATATGATATTTATTTTGTAAATAGGTTTAAAAAAAAACACTTTTAAACGCCAATTTTTTTTTCGTTATTTTTAGACTAGATGATGCCGGTGTTTCCTAGCTGACCCTGACAAGAAACACCGAAACAAACTCAGGGGTCAAAGTCTTTTTTAAAGTCCATACAGTAAATATGTAATAGTCAAATCACATGAGAACCATGCAGATTTGTCTGAGATGGTCTTTTGAAGAAAGAACCATACAGATTTGAGTGGACCTGTCCAGTCAGTGCAAGCATATGTCAGTATTCGTAAAGCTCAACTCAGGACTACTAAGGAGCTCAACGAAGTGTCGTCAGACTACTACTGAGTAAAGCACACCTGTGTTCCTTCAGTTGCCTTTTGCGTTCCAGGGCCGCGGTAACTCTTTTAAACCATCTCGCAGCCTTTGAAACTCACCCATATCTTTTCCTTACTCAATTATTCACAGTCCTCAGTGAGCCTTCTGAATTTACCTTCATATATTAAAAACCTTTGTTTACAATTAATTTCTGCCTATTTAATAATGTAAAGCGGATTGGCGCAGCTTTCCGAAGCAAATACGCTTTTAACATAGCCATGTTTTATTTGAAGACGCGATACAAGGATTGTGTAGTCAAGAAATCTTTACTTCTGTACCCACTTAGTTAGGTTTATAATGTTAGAAAGAAAGAAAAGAAAGAAAGAAAAACTGTTTATTCGCGCGAAATGACGCAATCTTAAAACTAGCAAACAAACATTATTAATTAATAGGGAAGATATGCGTCACATCCGCGCAAAACGGCCGAACGCTCAGCATAAAGCTGTGGCCTCACGCATTATGCGATGAACTCACAGCGCTGGTTTTCAGCGTGGGCCGGTGGCGGTGTCGACATAAAGACGCCCGAACGGTGCAGTGAACAACAAGATTTGGATACAAAAAGGATATAAAAATACATATGAATTATAAATTATAAATTAAAAGAAAATAAAATTAAACTAAATAAATAAGAATAAAAAAATAATAATAAATAACGTGACAAATACAAATGAATGAATGAATGTTAGGTTTTTTTTAAGTGAGAAAATCATCTAATGACATTCAGCGCTCTTAGGCGGGGCGGGAGGGTGTGTCAGACATTTACTGACTAAAAACCCACTCCTGTTCCTTCTTTGCCATTGTTCCAGGGCTCCGGGGATCTCTTTCGCATCACCCATGGCCCCCCAGTAAGCTTCGACCCTGCTGGGCCCCTACGGTTGCAGACATCTCCTGGCGCGCGTGGAACACTACGCGCCGTCGACGCTTAGGCCCCGTCCGGACGGTTACCGGACGGGCGACCTATCCATAGCTCGCCGTCTTCAACCCCGCGCCTACGGTGGCCCGAAACCGGAATGTTAGCATTCGATTATTATTAACATCAATTATCATAAATAGGTACCTCCGACTAACTGAGCTAACTACCTATCATGCTTTTTTGAAAGCATGTAAATATGTTGGTACCAGTTGTCATTCGTAGGTTTGACGGTCGTTTAAAGCAGTCAGACGCCAGAAAGTCTGACCATCAGTTTATCTAAGGAGTATCGTATTGCCTGTTAAGTGGGTTGTGGAGATCTGATAGGCAGGCTCCATATAAAACACGACTTACTAAAAATGTAAGGAGCTTCCCAAATCATTGACTCTTTTCAGTTTATAACTCAGAAAAGCTCAATTATATTGAAATCTCTTCAACTGAAGCGATCTACTAAAAGTCGGTCCACGACAATACCCCAACGGAACAATTCCGACATAATACACCAAGTCTCGCTTCTCAATCGCTATTCAGAACGTAAGTCGGACCGGATGTCTGGGGCTCACGAGGCGACTTCCGGTTCCTAATGCCGCCAAAATAGAAAAGAGAGGGGAGGTAGGGAGTATAATACTATTATCCATATACCAATTCCTGTAATGTTATGAAAAGAAAAAGCTTTTTATTTGGTTACGGAAATTCTTTCACTGGTACATAGTATACTATCTTGTACAATGCGTTCCAAATAAGAATAGGATCGATAGCCATGTTGTGACGTCACGTCATACTGTCAAATCGAAGAAATATTATGGTAAGCAAAACAAGAAATCTTTAAAATTTAATTTATTTACGAACTGTGAACGAAAAAAGTTTAATCAGAATCCAGTTCTTCAATTTTGCTCATCTCTGAGTTCTTTTGCCCAATTTCTTGCGATTTGCCAATATAACGTGACCTCACAACATGGCAATCGATCCTATTCTTATTTGGAACGCATTGTACAAGACAGTATACCATGTACAGGCTCACAGACTGAGATCTGGACACATGCCGCTCAATAAGTTTGCATTTTCAATGAAAAAAACTAATTCACCAAATTGTGAGGCGTGTGGCACAGTAGAAGATGTTACACATTTGTTGACGGAATGTGAAAATGATTTCAATCTGCAAGAGAGGAATTGTATAAAGAGCTAGGTACAAACATATACGATGTTGGAATTTTTCATCACATCTTGTCGACACCTAACTCAGAGGCTGCTTATAGCTTAATTAAGTTTGCTTTGTTACGTTTACTATATAGGTAAGGTATTTACTATCATAATGTCCGATGGGACTGACATGTACATTTGTATAAAAGTCCCTAATAAAAAATAAAGAGAAAAAAAAATACATGGCAATCGATCCTATTCTTATTTGGAACGCATTGTACTTCGGTGTTGAAAGTTACTTTTAATTACGTAAAATTCAAGGTTTGTCGAGTCGAGGCTTCAAAGTCTTGAACATCGATACCGAGTTTCTAGCATGTCGGATTTCTTGCGGTTGCATTTCGGCGAGTGTGTGTCGGAATTGCATAGCCTAATTCCGCTAAGTCCGTTCCATCATCGGACCAGCAGGCGTACGGCGATGCGCCACGGTGGACTTCCAACCGATACGAACAAAACCATTTTGGGAACACATTCATTGTGCGTACAGCTAAGGAGTGTAATTCTCTGTCGTAATCTGTGATTCCTGATAGCTACAACCTGGAGATCTTTAAGTAAAGAGTGAATAGGTATCTTTTACACGTCTTTGCTTTCCATCAGGTGAGATAGTGGTCAAGCGCGAGCCTGTCAAGAATAAAAAAAGGTTCCTGTCTGTCCAAATGGGCAAAATTGTGGGAAAAACAATATAACTAAGAAAGATTTGTGTTTTATATTTTTGTTTGTAATGAATAAATTCAAAAACTACAGACCTATTTAAAAAAATCCTTTAACGATACAGTAAACAGTATATCTAACTATGTATATAATCTATATCTAAGTTCTATAGTAAGGTATCTTTTTTTAGGTGGGAAAATCATCTAGTGACATCCCCCGCCCTTTTGTGTCAGACTTTTACTGACTAAAAACCCACGCCTGTTCGTTCTTTGCCATTGTTCCGGGGTCCCGGGGATCTCTTTCTTTTCTTTTTGGTGCAGCTGTGAGGCACACGACTATATATTTTTTTGCTTCTTGTTTTTATTTTTGTTTCGTGTTTACCTATATTGTGTTTGTGCCTTGTGCTGTACCAAATAAATTCTTTTTCTTTCTTTCTTTTTCTTTCATTCTCTTTCGCATTACCCATGTCATTTCGCAGTACTCAGGCTACCCTGCTGGGCCCCTACGTTTGCTGACATCTCCGTGAGCCGTGCGTGGAACAGTACGCTCCGTCGACGGCTTGGGCTTGATCCAAACTTGGTAACCGGATGGTCGGACAGCGGGCTCGCAGTCCGCAAGCCCGCGCCAACGGTGGCCGGAAATCGGAAACGGAATCCGGGTGGCTGGGGCGCGAGCGCCGCACGTGCGACCGCCTCCTTTGCTAGCATTACTGCTTCGCAGAAGGAGGCGACCGCCTGCCACTCCTTCTCGCTGCGGACCATGGCCTGTACCAAGACACGGCGTGAGATGTACCAAGACCCGACGTGAGATGTATCAAGACCTGGCGCGAGAATAGTAAGGTATCTAAAGAATATAACCATTAAAACTATTTATAACCGAGTGCAACTCATGGCAATTCTAAAAGGCCAAAACACGGCTTGGATACATTGTTTTATTACGATGTTATGGTGCCCGTTTACCGGTTTCGTCATCAGATAAGTTCAATGGTACAATTTTCATCAACACAATTTGTTTTTTGTGTCTTCATAGATACTTAACTAACTTAATCAAGATATCTGTGTATTTGTGCAGTTCCTTTAGCCATATGTGATCTTTTTCCTTTTCATCAAGTGGTACTTTTATGAATGCAAATGCTTGACCTCTTGATGAAAATACCAAAATCGCTGTATATGCTTGTAATATTTTAAGAATTCCCCCAATCCCTCATAGATTAGTGTATATGAGCTGGAATTTGATAAAATAAAACCAATCTGCAAGTGTATCCTTTGCCACTAAATCACCATCAGTACCAAGAAATCATCGAATTCCACGTTCGATGATTTCTTGGTACAATTTCGCCGCATCGCAGCTATTATTAAATGGCCAGAAAATTATCAAGGGAGTTAGGGATTTTAGGGTCCGGCCCTTGCACATTTTAAATTTATTTATAGTGTAGCAGATGATATAATTATGGTCCTGTATAGCGCAAAGGATGTGGTCCATTCTCTGTTGGTAACAACAAAATTAAATAGGTTTGATTTTATTTTTAATAACAAAGTTCCTTTCCGAATTGATTCATAAATTACAGTTTCTAAGGTTTTTTTTTTTTTTCGGTGGGATAATCATTTTATGACATCCCCCGCCTTTGGGCGGGGCGGGAGATAGTGTCAGACTTTTACTGACTAAAAACCCACTCCTGTTCCTTCAGACCCTTGGCCCCAGTAGGCTTCGACCCTGCTAGGCCCAGTTTCTAAGGTAAATATGAAATCAAATTGAGAAATCTCTTAAAAGTAGAAGTCGGGTAAAGCAAAATAACATTTTTTCCTTCCAATTATTGGGATAAAGAAAAAAATCTTGAAGCTCAAGCTTGTAACATTTCATACACGTACAAACCGCATTAAAATACTTTTTATCTCAGACAATCGGATTGTTCCCCTGGCTTTTATAAAACTGCCTGTTTCATAAGCCGGGTGACGTTTAATTTTGTAACCTTCAACGTACATTGCTCATTTTGTAAGAAATCTATCTAATTTTTTTTTGTACTCCAAAACTATCACACAACGCCGTCTAGTCTCAAGCTAAGCAGAGCTTGTGTTATGAGTACTAGACAACTAAACAATAATAAACATACTTATATATTTCTAAATACATACATATTATTGATAAATTACACCCAGACACAGAACAAATGATCGTGCTCATCAAACAAACATTTGTCCCGGGTGGGAAACGAACCCACGACCTCCGGCATAGCAGTCAGGGCCACTAACCACTAGACCAACAGGCCAGTCAATTAAACAAATAAAAGCGATATACCACTCACTGATTAATCACGAAATCTATGAAACTATAACACTTACAAACATAAAAATTTGGCAGGTAGGTTCCTTATAGGGTGTAGACATCCGCTAAGAACGGATTTTACAAAACTCCATCCCTAAGGGGGTAAAACGGGAGTTGGAAGTTTGTATGGAGAAACCTACTTTTACGAGGGCGAAACCGCTGGTTTAAGTTAGTTAAATATATTAAAATGAACAGTTCTTTGTTTCATTTTATTCGCAAGAGATTGTCTCGTACCGATGGTTACCAGAGCCATAGGATTGTTAGAAAAAGTCATCGCAGCCCTAGAACTCAAAGGGTGACTAAAAGACCACAGGTGAGTGTTGCCCAGTAAAAGTTTTACACTCACTATAGGTACGCTAAGAGTGGGAGAAGTTAGTTGATGACCTTCCACCCCAACAATAAAACAGCTGGCATAGATCATCGAAACGTAATGGTAGACTAACTGAATTAAATAAATAAAAAATTGTTAAAAAAAAATTGATATGAAAAAAGAGAATGTGTGTGTGTGTGTTGTGTGTGTGTGTGTGTGTGTGTTGTTGAGTTGGATTTGAATTGTTGTTTTTTTTTTTAATTGAATTAATTTCTTATAGTCCATCCTAAAGTTGTCTGGTAGATATCACTGTCAGTAATAAGACATTGCAATTGTAACCGAAGTTTTTTTTTGTAAAATTGTTTTACTATTTTGGTGTACAATACAGTTTATTTTATAATAGCTTATGGCACCTTAAGGAACATAGTTCCTCATCAACAGGTACCCAATATTGGGTACCAACCTCTTTATCTACCTTAAAATCCTCTGACTACAAGTTCAACCTCCCCTGAGGTTTTCTACGAAATACAAAGTTAAAGTGACACGTTTTTGTGTAAAACAAAAATTAAAACTATCAAAATATATAGTAATCTACAGAATAATTTGAATTCAAGAAAATTGAAAATTTGAAGAGCAGTATTAAATTTTCAGTAAAATACAACAGACAGATGAACAATAAATTGTAGACAATAAAGTAGAAATAAACGCACTAAGCATTTCGCCTCGTCGTTTATATTATATTGCGTAAATCGAATAAAAAATATTATAATATAATATAATATTCCACAACTATCACACAACGCCGTCTAGTCCCAAGCTAAGCAGAGCTTGTGTTATGGGTACTAGACAACTAATAAACATACTTATATATTTCTAAATACATACATATATAGATAAATTTTACCCAGACACAGAACAAATGATCGTGCTCATCACACAAACATTGGTCCTGGGTGAGAATCGAACCCACGACCTCCGGCATAGCAGTCGGGGCCACTAACCACTAGACCAACAGGCCAATCAAATAACAAAATTTATTATCTAAATCTTTTCCTTTCGTACAGTCCATCCAAAGACTATCTGTAAGAAATTGCATTGTTCGATAATACTGCTTATTGTACACTTATTTCTATAAATGTTTGTCTTGTAATAAATTAAGATGTGCAATAAAGTATATAATATTGAAGGATTGGAACAATTTTTATATTTATTTAAGATGTCTTCAAGGCTACAGTGAATAAGCTTTTAATAAACTAGTGCGTCTCACCCATAATCGATTGCATCACTGCTTACCATCAGGTGAGATTGCAATCAAGCACCAGTTTATACCATTAAAAAAAGAATACGTAGAGTAGAATTATATTTTCATTAAAATCCAACAGATACATGAACAATAAATTTATTGCAGACAACAAAGTTGAAATATTTTACAGCTACAAAATACACAGAGAAAATAAATACTTACATTATTATCTACCGATCATAAATATCCTCCTCGAGTTCCCCAATTTCCAGGTAATAAAATTTCCTGTCAATTTATTTGTAAATCAACGGAAAAGGTTTTGGATACAGTGTATGTTTAACGGTTGCAAGGATAAAGTAATGAAAGTGGAGTGTTAAGTTACACGTTTATTTTCAGAAAATAATCCTCACGGCAATCGAATTTCGATCATATGGGCCGATCTCATCGAAGACTAGCCAAGTATGCATGTTGTCTCTCCACCAACGTTGATTAACTAGCTCTTAGAGAATGCCTAAGGCATTAAGTTTGCCTTTGTACTTTTGTGTTGCATGAAGTTTTAAATAAATTCAAAGATTCAAGGCATTTTATTTCAAAAACCATTACAGGCACTTTTGAAATGTCAAGAAGTCAGTTAGTTAGAAAAATATGATGCTAATTGCACATTCCAAAGCGTAGATCTCTATGGAGAAGAATATGCAAAAAACTCCATAGACACTCTTTTCAATCATGTTTTGTAAACGTCTCAGTTATATGTTTCTTGTCGCTATCATGTAAGAACAATGTAAATAAAGTAAAAATAAAAACTAAATATCGATATTAAAATAGCAACTGGCAGCTAAGAGATGACCAGTCTCAACTGACAGCGGCCGTTCACGAACATGACGTGAATATTAGCGCCACTCAGCTCAACCATTTTGAAGGGAACCGAATGATCCAACACACGCGCCACCATCAGTAAAACATTTGAGTGAGCATTACTAACTCTCAACTGCCATGCTTGGCATGCATGTCATGTCAAAAAAGTCCAATAGCAACCTAAAAACCATAAAATCCATTATAAAAAAATTATCTTGAAATCATTATAGTGCTCGAGCGTGTGTAAAAAACTCACACTTAACTCTCATAGTCTCTTGGGACGGCAATCAATATGAATCAATAATGTTTAGTGCATTGGTTTAACGATTGGATGCTACCCTGTGTGTCGTGGGCAGTAACAAATACAAGTTTGGCCAACAGATAGTTGTTTCAAATCTGAGTATCTTATGTACGTGTTTGTGAAGGAACCCACGCTTTAGGAGAAAGTCCTAATGTACCTCAACGAATAATAAAATCCGACTCGAGCAGCGAGAAATTAAGCACAAGAACACCTCTACCGTATGGTCCATCGTGTACTCCGGGCGATTCGCACAATCGTGACACCCGGGCATTTTTTTCCGCCGAACTCGACACAGAAATCTCCCAAAACAATCTGGTCCGGTGTGGACCTGTAGCAGGATGTGGCGCCTCTGTAGCTACTCCTCAAGCAGCAAACTATGTGTTGCCCAACTATCTGCTACCACCATTCATGCACACTGTAGCACTCCATATATCTATCTACTCCGAGTCCTTGCTTTCTAGATATTATGTGAACTGGATAGAATCCAAATAGATGCAATTTTATGCTCTAGCTCATAAGTTAAGCTGTAACAATTTATTTACGGGAACTTTTATTATTTGATTTAAGATGTTTCCATCACCATAAAGTTTTCTCCTTTTGTTAGGTTAGCTTGATGTTTATTTGTTTTATAATAAAGTAAAGTTATTGCGAGTGAGAAGTGTGTTTTATAGTTTGAATAAGTTATTTGCTAACATATTTTTTTATTATTTGTAGGTGATATATATGAGATAGATGTGTAGATAAAGCTATACTCAATTTAAGCCGATTGGAGTCGAAATGCTTGGGTCATGGAGCCGAGTGCGCTTGATTTTTTCAAAGACATTTCAAACTGGCTGATCGACACGTTGCGTGACCAGAGGACCGGATCGTTCTTTGCACTAAGCAAAAACTTGCTTTCTTTGCTTTGGGCAACGAATGAGCCAATCTTGCTGTTCGACACAGCGGTTTTGCCAGTCTTCTGGGCATATTACCGTCGTGCCCAGATGACAGCAATGTGGGTGAGAATTTCGATGTCTAAGTGTATAGTTAGAATAGAATATAATAAACTTTTTTGTACACCATAAAAGTAACTAGACTAGTTAGGTTATAAATATTTGTAGTTAGTTAATATTTACGTCTTTTAAGAACATAATAATATATTTTGTTATTTGACTTCATCATTATTTCAGCCGAAAGACATCCATTGTAGGACATAGGCCTTCCCGAAGTGTCGCCATAATGACCGGTCTTGTGCGTCTCGCATCCATTGGATTTCCATTGGAATCCTTGCTAAGTATCTCCAGATATTAAGTTATATACAAAAATAAATGTGAACCTTTTTATTAGTAACTACATGCAAATGCTGATTAAAAAACGCATATCAGTAAGATGTTTATCAATAAAGGAAACTCTGGAAAGAGTGAAGCAATACTGCATGCTTAATAAAACTGTTTAGAAATGTACCAACTGAAAATACAAAGCGAAATGCTTACAGAAACTGGTGCTTACGGCGTTACAGAGAAGCAAACGTAACAAAGAGATACGACAGCTCATCCGCAAGCGATATGAGCGGTGTTAGCGCTCAAGCAATTGTCTGTCGTTTTACGTCGACTTCACAGCTGAGCGGAGCGGGGCTAGGAAGTGAGCAGGGGACACGCTATGAGAAAAAAAATCATTTATCAGACCTCAAGACAATGTGGCGCGTTAAAATATCTAAAATCCACTATACTATTGTAGCGACATCTATGGCGTCACATAAGAACTAATCCTGCATCGCGCAATCAAAGTTCTCCGCGCGTTTAGAACATATAGAACAGCCCGAAATCATCTATCGGGCAGTAGTAGCCCACCAGACATAACACCCGTCTGGTCGGAGGATCCTCCCTTTTCAATGGAGATTTGCGGGACTTTACTCTCTGTTCCGCATACCTCCAAACTGATGTGATTTTAAATTTCTAAATTTAAATGTTGGAAAAAGCTGTTTGAATGCGAGGAAAGTCAGTTTTCAGGTACTGGAAACCATAATGGTCTGAAATAACATAAACAGTGAGCAAGCAAAGTTATAAGTACTCTTTCTCGGTGTGAAATTTAGCTGTTAAACAAACGCTAGTGATAACACTAGTATCTAATACTATACATACATGCTTGCTATGGGGCAAGTCGCTAGTGTATAATACGCACAAGTATAATTCTGCACGGATGTTGCTAAAAATCTTTAAAATTCTCAGTTACGTTCTATTAGGTATAATATGCATGTATGATAACCACTTAAACCTTCCTTACGAATATACTTTTTTTAACCGACTTCAAAAAGGATGAGGTTCTATGTTCGGCTGAATGTATGTTTACCGATTTTTCGGTCAATTGTCGACCGATTTTGAATTTTGGTATTATTTGGTATTATTAGAATTGTCATGAGATGCACTCTGGCTATAAGGTATTTAAGTATGGCTGAGGGGTACTTTTTAGTGGTGGTACCATAACTAAAAAATGTAAAATAATAAACTTTTTACAAAAAAATTCAATCGACTTCAATAAAAAAAAAACACTGTAAAAAGCAAAATAACTTTAATTTCGGAAGTCGGTGTAAAATAATGAAGAGACAAAACTATTAAGTTGTTTTGCACTTTTCAGTGTTTTTTTTTTATTGAAGTCGATTGAATTTTTTTGTAAAAAGTTTTTTATTTTACATTTTTTAGTTATGGTACCACCACTAAAAAGTACCCCTCAGCCATACTTAAATACCTTACAGCTAGAGTGAAGTCAGTTGTATATTATATAATAACGTAACGTTTTCTGGATTTTTCTAGGAAAAACAAAGATAATAGAAACCAAAATTTTTGACAAATAAATATCGTACAAGCGTGTGTACAGTACGACAATTAAGCGTTTTTCAAGGTTATTCAAGTTGTACAGACGTATATACAATCGGCGCGCGAGGGGTTAATGTAAGCACCGACAGGAAAATGATAAGGATTTCAGCTACTAGACTTGAATTGACATCCAATACCCAACGCAAAGAATCAACCACAACGTGTTACATCCGCTCCTCTCCTAGCCCCACAGCAAACGGCATGACAAAGCAGCGATACCCATGAATTACAACTGCTGTACCAAAGGTTTGCGTAAAATAAATGACGCACAAACAAATAATATTAGAAATGTTACGCTAAACATTCATAAGAAACAGTATATGCCACAAACTTTTGCTATTTCTGATAAAAGGAAGAAAGACATATAGCGTTATGCTCGTGACTAAATAATCATTAAATAATTATTCCTCCCATCATCATCATCATCAACATTTTAGTCGAAAGACGTCCACTGTTGGACAAAGGCTTCCCCTGAGTGTCGCCATAAAGACCTGTCATGTGCGTCTCGCATCCATCGGATTTTCGCGACCCTCACCAAGTCATGGGTCCTCCTTGTGGGATGCCTTCCAACGCTGTGTCTTCCAATACGTAGTCACGACTCCACAACCTTTCGTCCCCATCGGCCACCTGTTCTGCGGGCAATATACCCGCAAAGTTTGGCAATTCGATCATCATGGTGATGAAGATCATGAATTCCTCCCGCTCTGAATGGCGTGCGCGAGAGGTGTCAGACTCTTACTAACTAAAAACATAAATGTACAGTTAATGAGCAGAATTTCCTGCTGGAGTCTGTGTTTCCTGACAATTTACAACCTGGAGTTATTTAAGTCAAGAGTGAATAAGTTAATCCTAGGCAAGAGTGCTCCATCATTGACCACATCATCGCTAACCATCAGGTCAGGGGCCCAAGTCTGCTATTTTTATAAATTCATCATTCCAATACGATCCCATTGTCATTTTGTTAAAAGTTTGTAATCTGCTAATTCATATTGGTCGATCATTGATCGATCAATGGTCTTGTGGTAAACTGACAATATCGGACTGTCTCGTAACAAATTAATAGCAATGACTGCACAATGACGTTCTAATGGTAGGTCACTGATCAAAGGAATTGTCAAAATTTATAGCAGATTCCCGCATACGTTAAACATTCATTTGTGATGTACGAGATTACCATTCTATGCCATTTCATTCAATGGAGTGTCAGTGGTTGACCATTGGAAAGTCACAATGAAGCCATTATATTAGTAGATCACCAAACTTGCCAAAATCAATAATTATGAAGTCAATGATAGACCCTTCTGGAACTAAAATAGCAAACTTGACGCCCAGATCACGCTCAAGCGCGAAAACAAGAATGAACGTCGCACCCAGTCCCAGAGCATGGGCACGCCGTAATTACGGCGGTAAGTCCCCTCTTTGAGGAGTGGCTGGAAAGGCAACACGGCGTCATTACCTTCCGCATGACGCAGGTCCTCACCGGACACGGTAAGTTCGGGAAGTTCCTGCACCGGATTCGTGCGGAAGCGACGCCCGGGTGTCGCCACTGTGTGGACCACCCGGAGGACACGGTGGAGCATACGGTGAAGGTGTGCCCCGCTTGGGCAGAGCAACGCCGTGTCCTCGTTGGGGCGATCGGCGGCGGCGATCTCTCGCGCCGGGCCTTGGTACAGGCCATGGTCCGGAGCGAGGAGGAATGGCAGGCAGTCGTCTCCTTCTGCGAAGCAGTAATGCTTGCAAAGGAGACGGCCGATCGCGTGAGGGAGCGGTCCTCACGCCCCAACCGCCACCGAGATTTCGATCCCGATTTCCGGCCACCGTAGGCGCGAGCTTTCGGACGGCGAGCAATGGGTGGCTCGCCGTCCGACCGTCCGGTAACCGTCCGGACCGAACCCAAGTCGTCAACGGCGCGTGCTGTTCCACGCGCGCCTCAAGGAGATGTCAGCAACTGTAGGGGCCCAGCAGGGTCGAAGCCTACTGGGGCCAAGGGTCTGATTCTGAAAGGAAGACTTGGCCCTGGTACGAAAGGCAACGAAGGAACAGGAGTGGGTTTTTAGTCAGTAAAAGTCTGACACTATCTCCCGCCCCGCCCAAGAGCGGGGGATGTCATAAGATGATTTTCCCACCGAAAAAAAAAAACCCAGTCCCAGAGCAAACCGAGAATGATGACAAAATAGTGATGTGTTTAAACAAATTATAGGCTTCTATCAACAGATTATCGTATCAAAATGAAATTACAGTACTCGAACAGTACCGAACTCGATCCACGTGTAACCCAATTATATGGGTTAACGTAGCATTCGACGCCTGTTAATTATATTGGTGTTATTGTTGTTTACCTGTTCTCTGTATTTATTAGATTACTAGAGGCAATATAGCGGGAGGTAACGTTTTATTTCCGCGAATTCTGTTTTCTAGTAAAGTTACGTTACGAATAATTGGAATAATATTATAAAGACGAATATTTATATGTTTGTTATTTCTTCACGCTCAAAAGGCTGCCAGGATTTAGATAAAATTTGGCACAAGGATAGACTATATCCTGGAATAGCACATAGAGTTATACTTTATACCACAGGCGTATGTTCCTGTAGCGACATCTAGCTATAACGCCACATAGAAAATAAAATTCGAAATCCTGGCCTATTGCTCTAGTGGTTAGTGGCCCTGACTTCTATGCCTGTATATGATTCCCACCCAGGACAAATGTTTGTGTGATAAGCACGATCATTGGTTCTGTGTCTGGGTGTAATTTATCTATATATGTATGTATTTGGAAATATATAAGTATGTTTATCAGTTGTTTAGTACCCATAACACAAGCTCTGCTTAGCTTGGGACTTGACAGCATTGTGTGATAGTTGTGGAAAATTATTTATAAAAAATTAAATAAACAAACAGAGCAAAAATAGCTCTAGTTAAATTATTGGGCAGTTATCCTTACCAGACAAAATACCCGTGTGACCGGAGGATCCTATCTTTTCAATGGACATTTGCGGGATTTTACACCCAGTTCCGTACACTTCCAAATTCCTTTTGGACAATTTTCAACTTTTTTTTAATGGTTTATTCAAGAAAATTTACATAAATATTTTCACATTATCTTCTGCCAAACTGCAGTACAGTTTGTCTGCACTTTCACTCAGGCAAATCCACTGGCAGCAACTAGTTATTATTATTCTAGACAAGCGTGCTTCATCATCATCATCATCATCATTTCAGCCGAAAGACGTCCACTGTTGGACATAGGCCTCCCCCAAGCGTCGCCACAACGACTGATCCTGTGCTTCTCGCATCCACCGCACTCCTGCTACCCTCACCAGGTCGTCGGTCCACCTTGTGGGAGGCCTTCCAACGCTGCATCTTCCGGTGCGCGGTCGCCACTCTAGAACCTTTCGGCCCCATCGGCCATCCGTTCTACGAGCAATGTGCCCTGCCCACTGCCACTTAAGTTTGGCGATTCTTCGGGCTATGTCGGCGACCTTGGTTCTCCTGCGGATAGCGTGCTTCATCGTCGGCCAAATCATCGCTTACCATCAGGTGAGATAGTGCTCAAACGCAAGCCTATAAGAAAAAAAAAATCCTTAAAAGGAAGGATGAACGCATGTTACTAAAAGAGTTATGAGTTAGAGTTAAGTTTGAGAAAGTGAGAGAGGACAAAGGAAAAGAAAAAATCTCCCTCTACACAGGCCAACACAACTGTCCTCAATTCGGTAAAAGGGGTGCGTAAAACCCTTAACCGTAGATAAGCCCGCTCACATGCCACATGGGACATGACACTACTCGCTCATCCATCAAGATGACTGACAGTCACTATCTTCAGTCCACACTACTTAGAGTGGAGTATGTACGTACCATTCTGAAAACCCTTTGAACCTTTTTGTTGAGTACCCTAGGGTTTTAATTTTTACCCGATTGCGCCAGAACGAAGGTTATGTTTTACGAGTATTTTTTTTTAAGTGGGAAATCAACCAATGGCTTTTCCTGCTGTAGGGCAGAGCGAGCAGGCGTGTCAGACTTTTACAGACTAAAATCCACTCCTATGTTCCTTCTTTGCCTTACATTCCAGGACCCCGGGTTTCCCTTTCGGAGGCCAACCCGGCCCCAGAAGGTTTCGGATGTCTTTGAGACGCGCGTGAACACTACGCGCCGTCAACGACTTGGGTTCGATCTGGAAGATTACCGGGCGGCGAGCTACCCATTGCTTAGCGTCCGCAAGCCCACAATGTTTTTCAAGTATATGTTTGTATATTTCTTCGGCGCACCCGCCGCAAATCAGCTGAGAGCCTGATTAAAATGGTTTCTAAAGATTTTTGTACGATAAAAAATGAATTTCTTCTAGAGCCATCTTTATTTGGACTTAGGAATATGTTTTACTTTATTAAGGCGTATATTTTCCTTTTTCTGTTTTGACCTATATCTGAAATTTCCACATAAACTGCCTAGGAATAAAAGGGTCTCGACTGCGATGCTTATCTCCAGTCCTAAACCCCTAAAGCCCAGAGAAAAGAGTCCCTATCTATTAAAGGCGGCGGAAGATCACTTATCTCCTGAAATTGTGATATTTCAGGGTTTCTATTGGTTGATTTTAGATGGCCTCACTTCATTCAAACCGTTTTTATTTGGCCAGACAGATACTGGAAGAAATAAGAAAGGGTTCACGATTTAGAAAGATATACAAATGATCAATTTAAGGGAATCTTTTTCTACAACGACGCCTTCAGATATCTTTAGAATTGTACGTTTTCTTTCAGTATTTTTGTAGAAATAGCCATTTTAGAATGAGCAATTCTTAATTTTTTTGACAGTCTAAGTTAAATCGCAAAATAAATTGAACAATATTTTTTTTTAAGTTGGGGAATCATCCTATGACTTCTCGCGCTCTGGGTGAAGCGGGAGGGCGTGTCAGACTTTTACTGACTAAAACCACACCTGTGTCCTTCAATCACTTTTTGCATTCTAGGACTACGGGTTTCCTTTTCAGAAATTCTCCGTGGTCCTAGCTAGCGGGCATCGGCCCTGCTGAGCACATACGCTTTGCAGACATCTCCCTGAGGAGCGCGTGGATGACTACGCGCTGTTGACGTCTGGGCTCAGTCCGGTTAATTACCGAACGGCCAGACGGTGAGCTACCCATTGCTTGACGTCCGCAAGCCCTCATCTACCGTGGCTGGTAGTCGGGGTCGGAATTACGACGGCTGGGGCGTGAGGACCATTATTGTGAGATATGATTACTTACAAAACAAGAATGATATACTTGCAAAAACAATTAAAGATTGTAATTTTGAAGTCAACTCAAGAGGGCTTAGACGACTAATCCTCAGGGATGGTTCGGAAGATCGTGGCCCTGAATCAAAAAGGTCGATTGAAGCACAAAAGTAGATTTTAGTCAGTAAAAGTCTGACACGCGGTGGAAGAAGTCATATGGTAATTTTCCACCTCAAAAAAAATACACTACAAAAATAACCTAATAATATAATTCAGTCATTATTCGAAAGACACTTACCCCCACCGCGCCGCCTAGCGTCCTAAAACAAATGTAATCGTCAAAAGTGATTTTATTTTCCTCAGGAACAGTACTATATTTCCGTGTTACAACGTATATTTTATGCATCTGCAGTAAAGCTATCTCATCACCACCTTTGATTGAATGGTAGAGAATGCTTCAAGGTGCTATCCGAACCTCGGTTGCAGGCTGCGGATGCAGGCAGCACATGCGGCGGCTGCACGAAGCCGGCTGCAAATGCATGACTGGTTTTCTATGTAGTAGTATGAATTTTTTGAAAACCATTCCGAACGCAGCAGCGGCCGCACGTGCTGACGAGCTTCGGCTACGAGTGCTGCCGCGACCTGCAGCTGCAGCCGATCGCAGACCAGTAGTGCTGCGGCCGCAAGTCGATGCGCACGTAGTTACGTCACTCCAACCTGTTTAGACTAGTCCCGAAATAATCGCTACTCGGAGCCGATAGCGCTCATATTGGATTGAATCGTAGATTTACGACTGGTAGCACATGCTGCCAGCCTTGGAATCACTCCTGGTTGTGGGTGCAGGCAAAACCTTCGTGTCATGCGTGTGCCACCCGCATTCGCAGCTTGCATCCACAGCCTGCAGCTGGAGTTCGAATGGCACCTTAAGGCAGTAAGTCCGCCTTTGTACCTTTGTGTTGCATGAAATTTTAAATAAATAAACAATATGCAAAAATCATTTTTCTGGCTTCTCACCTACATATTCATAACGTGTCATAGATCTACAAATGACACCTGAGATCAACGGCAAAAAGCGTTTTTTGTAAGGAAATAAAGAATCTTTTATGTTAAGGTGGTCACCCATCCATAGACTGATCTCGACAAGCGTTGCTTAACATAGGGGATTGATCGAAGATGACTTACTTTTAAATTAAGTTGTATTGTCATAAGTTATGTTAAATTAAGTAGATACCTTTTTTTGTAAGGTGGGAAATCTTCCAATAACTTCTCCCGCTCAAAGGCGGAGCAGGAGGGCGTGTCAGATTTTTACTGACTAAAACCACACCTATATTCCTTCTTTACCTTACGTTCCAGGACCCCTGGGATCCCTTTCGGAAGTCAACCCATGGCCCCAGTAGGCTTCCGCCCTCCTGGATCCCTGCGTTTTGCTGACATTCTGAGGTGCGCGTGGAAAAGTACGCGCCGTCAACGACTCGAGCTCGGACGGCGAGCTACCCATTGCTCGTAGGAGATCGATCTATGTGGTTATATTTATTTATTTGATTGAAAAAGACTTGTTTTTAAATGATATTATCATCAGTTAAGTGAAGTAGGTGCCTAGATCTTACTTCAAAATTCCTGTTCTAGTCGCCTACATTGTCAGTTTTTGTTCATTATAAGATTAAATGAGTTGTTCCGTGACAACAACAGTGTTTGTTTGTAGTTTGATATAATGGCGGTTTTAAACCTAATTCATTTGAGGATCATTAATTACATTGTTGTAGAATGACGAAGCCCTTCTTCTTTATAATTCAGTCATCCGATGTCAACTTAATTTGTATTAAACTAATCCGAAAATTTCGATAAATAAATATAGTTTTGTTTTTTTTTTTTGTGGTCACTGGAAAAACTGGTTTGATTTCAAAAATCATATTTTTATACAGGCTTTTGCCAGCAACTTCGCCCCCATAAAAGTTGAATATTATGACAAGGAGACATATTCTTGGAATAAGAATATCCTGTGTCCTATTCCAAGATATTGTCTATCTTTTTGCCGAATTCCATCCAAATGAACGGGTTATTTGATACTGAAGGAAGGACAGACATACACAGACATACGTACATACAAACTTGGGGTCGGATGGTAAAGGACTGGGCTCTGGAGACAGGCCTGTTCATCCTAAACCGGGGTTCTGTACCCACGTGTGTGCGGATGCGGGGTGAGTCAGTGGTCTTCAGCCCCGCTCTGTCGCCGCGTGTCGTCGACTGGCGCGTTATGGAAAGGGTGGAGACGTACTCAGACCACCGGTATGACCGCGCAGACCGCGCTAGTCCAACAGAACCTTTGTGGACCGCGGTGGGCGCTGAAGCAGATAGACTGGTAGCTCCTCCTGGAAGCCGCGAAGTTACAGGCCTGAGTGCAAGCACCAGGCGTTTAACAAACTGCTGCCAGCGACTTTGCCCGTGATATAACAGAAAATGATCCCAAGAGAACATTCTCAAGCAATAAAAAATAATCTCATGTACAAAGTTTCGTTGAAATCCGTTTAGCCGTTCAAGCGTGACGAAGTAACAAATATAAAAATATATATACTCACAAACTTGCACCTTATTAGTGTAATATAATGTAATAGAAAGATTAACCATGAATGTCACTTACTTTTGATCGCTTTTGATCCCGGTAAAAGACGCGGGTCATGAGAGATATGACATCGAAACTAAGCTGCAGGAAAATGACGGTATAAAATATTCTCTCAATCGGTAACCCTGTTATATGGATTTTCCATTTTTTATTTTATTAAATAGGAGCAACAAACAGTCACATTATAAACATCTTACAACTAATTATAATAAAGACAAGTTTTGGCAATAATGCAACCCACAACGTTGCCCACGGATAGACAAAATGTATAAAAACTATTTTAATAATCGCTGGGGGTGTTAGTAAAAGTACATGCAGTTAGTAATAATATTATAGGGACAGTAAAAAAAGAATTGAAATTCTCAAGGACAATACACAAGGACATTATTTGAACAAACAGCTACAGATAAATCTTTTAAATTTACTCATGTTACAGTTGAAAATATCAATACTATTAAAATACTTGTTGTAAGAGTCAACCATACGGCGGACAGGTGACCGCTTGCCAGAATTAGTGCGGCATGCATGTGTAGCAAAGTGTGTGCCTGCATGCACCTGCCGCCGGTGGAAGGTTCTGGGTACAGTGTAACAGATCATGTTGTTGAGTTTTGTGCAGTTAAATTTATTTCTGACTATTTTATATAGGGTAATGGCTTCAAGGTATTTTCTACGGAAGCTAAGGGTTAAGAGTTTGTACTTGCTGAGTAACTGGACGTATGGTAGGTAGGATCTGTGGCATCTATAATACATTGCGCGTTTCAAATGGGATCCAAAATACTCGTATCTTTGCTGCTTTTTATCTTAAAAGTTTTTATATCAGAAATAAGTTTAATTAAATTAATTTTACATAAATACAAAGTAGTCAACATCGTGTGTGTTTAATTACGAAAGAAATATTTCTAATTAATTCAGTTTGTCCACGATTAGCTTTAAATATTAATATTATGTTGTACACCAATCGAGTCTACCAACATAATAGCAACTTTCTTCTTCAAAATATAAGTTAGTAATTTTCAAATTAATACAGATTTAATTATTTATGATTTTTTATTTAAAAAGGCCTTAAAGTACATTCAGATTTGTGAGTTTTTTCTTTAGGAAAAAAAATACTGATGAACACCTATCTATAGACCATACAAATATTTCCGTGCGGGAATCGAACTCACGATACGTAGCGCAGCAGTCAATCGCTTAACCACTTTTTTTTTTGTAAGTGGTAAAATCATTCAATGACATCCCTCGCTCTTGGGCGGAGCGAGAGGGCGTGTCAGACTTTTACTGACTAATAACCCATTCCTGTTCCTTCGTTGCCTTTCGTACCAGGGCCGAGTCTTCCTTTCAGAAACAGACCTGCGGCAACCTTGTCGTCATGACTACTACATTGGAACTAGATTTCATCGGTTTATATAAGCTCTGAATTTCTCGGAAACCCAACGGTTTGGTTACAAACATTGTTTTACAAGTATATTTGAATTAATGTGGAGAAGATTAAAGCAGTGGTAATTTTGGTTAAAATAATTAAAACAAAACTATATAAAAGTCAATTAGACAAAGAAATTCAGTCTGAAATTATAATTTTATTTTTTAGTGTTCACTTTAAACAATTGACGTGGCTGGCTCGTTCTTTGCCCAGAGATTTAGCATTGCTATTCCACGTGGCTGCCAGTCTTCTGGCCACTTTCCCAAATAACAGCGATGTTGAGGAGTACTTCGATGCCTGAGTGTATTTTGATTTTGTATATAATTAGGTATCTTTTTCTTAGCGCACTGATTACAAAACTAGTTAAATTCTTAGTCTGGCCCAGTATTCGGCCACTGAAGCAGTCATTAGGTCACAACGTGAACAGGTAACAGGGCAGAACAGGTAACAGGGCACGTGATGCAGGATGGAAGATGGGACATGGTCTGCGGAGAGACGCCGCACAAACACTGCTGATCGGAACTGTCCGAGAACCCACATTAGTGAATATTGACTTTGCTGCGCCCAACTTGGGTGCGGAGTCTGTTTAGAGTTTTCTAAGTTGACCCCGGCAACTCGTGTCCAGGAGAAAGGCTCTTCTTGCTCTCCAATTATGTATGAAGTTAACGTTGACGTGTATTTAGACACAAGGTAGCACGTCAAGCTAAGTTCAATCAAAAAAAGAACTGGTGAACAACACTATACGAATCATTTGGAGCCACTTTTGACCCCTTTATAATTTAAAATCTTGGTAAACACACCTTTGTTTATTGAGACCTCCTAGATAAAACCCCCCATTAGTTGCAGCTAAACCTAAGGATGAGCAAGTTCGATGGTACCATTTTTACCAGAACTATTTCATCATCATCATCATCATCATCATCATTTCAGCCGAAAGACGTCCACTGTTGGACATAGGCCTCCCCCAAGCATCGCCACAACGACCGATCCTGTGCTTCTCGCATCCACCGCACTCCCGCGACCCTCACCAGGTCGTCGGTCCACCTTGCGGGAGGCCTTCCAACGCTGCGTCTTCCGGTGCGCGGTCGCCACTCTAGAACCTTCCGGCCCCATCAGAACCTCCAGAACTATTTAGAACCATTTATTTATTTGTATCGTCATATTTACTTAACTATATTCATTGTAATATTATGCGATTGTGAAGTTCCGTTGGTCATTTCTAGTCTTCTTTATCTGTTCCACTTCACCAAATGATACATTCTGATTGTTAATGCTTAAATCTACATCTACATTAATATTATAAAGAGATAAAGTTTTTTTTTTAGGTTTTTTTGTTTGTAGGAGGTAATCTCTGAAAGTATTGGATTTATTCTTGTGTGAAATATGTTATGTACGCGGGCGAAGCTTTTTTTTTTTAATACATGGTACATCTGTTTTACAATTTACGTTTCCCTGACTCTTAAACTAGGGTATACCTGTATCTTAAGCTGCGGGCAAAAGCTAGTTCTTGATAAAATACCAAAATATTTGAGGAGTTCTATCAATCCCTCATAGATCTCATTATCAAAAATGGGCTTTGAAAAAAATGGAGCCAATCTGGAAACATATCCTTTCACGTAAAAAGAATTTTGCAAATCTGTTCATAAATGACGGAGATCTGAGGTAACAAACATAAAAAAACCGATTTGAGAACCTCCTCCTTTTGTTTCAAGTCGGTAAAAAACAAACTAGATTGTCTACAGAACTTGGCATCCATTTAGATCTCAATTCTTTTGTTGGTGAAGTCACTATCTCGTATTATTGAACTTCAATGTTATGTTTTGGTGGGATATTATTTAACTTCACCTTGATAAAGTTTTCAATTGTATCATGTGGCCTTAGACACCCTTTTTTTCCTTTCTATCTTGGTATATACACATATTACGCGTCATCGCTTACTATCAGGTGAGATCTTCGTAATCAAACGCGAGCTCACTACATAGTATAAAACAAAGTCGCTGCTGCCTATCTGTCCCTATGTATGCTTAGATCTTTAAAACTACGCAACGGATTTTGATGAATATTTTCGAAAATATTTCAGATTTAAAATGCGAGGACATAGCGGTTGCGGTGGTATCAGCATTGCACCCGTGCAAAGCCGGGGGGGGGGGGGCTAGAAATAATAATAAAAAAAAATATTTACATGAGAAATTAATAGTTTCGAAGATATTTTAGATTTAAAATGCAGGGACATAGCGGTTGCGGTGTTATCAGCATTGAACCCGTGCGAAGCCGGGGCGGGTCGCTAGTAATAATTAAAAATTATTTTTTTCTTTACTTTACATAAGAAATTGTAACAAATCAAGCAGTCCCTTGTCTTATATTTCATTTCATCATCATCATCATTTCAGCCGAAAGACGTTGACTGCTGCACAGAAACCGCCCTAAAGTATCGGTACAACAACCGAAAGCAATTAATGCGAAATATTTAAACAAAAAAAAAAACTATGTATGAAAAGATAATATGTACCAAAAAACCTTCTCAAACCAGTTTGAAATAATTGATCTTAGTAAAAAGTCGTGTAGGCCTTTCTGGCGACTTGCCCAGTTAGCCAGGCTTCATTTATTGGTTTTTCTCGTTTTTTCGTCGACTGGTTCAATGAGTCTCTGTCATTGCCAATCTGGGCAATCTAAGCCATGTCAATCCGAAAAAAGTGTGAAAAAGCCTTTGAAAAATCTGTACCAATTTGTTGGATATCCGGGGAAAGTGCTATATCGAAAGTGATATTTGATTTTTACGAATGAACTTGTATGATATTGTAGCTTATAGCTATATGGTAAATTATATTTTTTGTCTGAGCGAGTCCTTTATTTATTTTGCAAATAATAATATGTATATGAAAAGTTAACGGTGACACAATAACAAACCGTAAATATATATATTTTTTTTTATCAATTCACTTGCTCGAAAACCCGCTCTTATCTCACCGCTTTTAGGCACGCAATAGACTGTTTGCCGCACTAGTGCAGAAATAGCGCGTGCTCTCCCCCACCACAATGTTACCATTACATTTATCGTATCAGACTGGGCGCGCGTCGACCCTCGCAAGTCACCTGTCAACCCCCGTTTATTCATTTCTTCGTAAGTGTATTGAAAAAAGTCGTTTGAGACACGTGCAAATTTGTCACTGTAGCCCTCGGCTCCATAACACACTCGCCTACGGCTCGTGTGAATTCCGCCTCGGTCGCAATGACAAACTTTCTGCACTTGTATCAAAATGTACTATTTTTTATTATTACATTGACTGGACATGTAAGATTACTATTTTTTTTACCTTTCAAAACCGTTAAAAAATAGCGACTTTTAATAAGAACAGTAAAGCTAGAACCACATTAGACCGACGCACACGTGTAACACGCTTGATTTGTACGTAGAACGACGTCGCGTGGCGTGGATCTAGTGTAGCTCTACAAGTCTAGTTTCCATATAAAATTTATGGAGACCGACGCACCCAGATCGGCGTGTGTGGCACACCTGTGAGCAGTGTAGTTCTAGTTAAAAGGATGAGTCATAAAAAAGATAATGATTTTGGATACTGTATTTTTAATCCCGGTATAGTTACCAAAGGCTCTTTCAAAAGGACAAAAGCAGCAGTATCGAGACTTTAGATAACTTGTTCCTTTTATAAGTTCATAAATGTAATTTTTTTTTAAACATCGTGGCATAGTTAGTCTTTCTAAAGACTTTATATTAACAAACCTGTGTGTCCCTGTGTATGCTGTAGGTGGACCAGCAACAGGGTTCCACCTGGTTGGAGTCCAGCCCCCAGAACTCCAGCTCCTCTTCGAACAGTGGCCCGCACACATTTGTGGGATAGTGCAGTTTACCAGTTCTGAAACAAAGAAATAACCAAGTTAAGGAAAGTTTTACCCTACTTATCAGCAGAATTTGACGCTCAATTAACAGCGCCATCTATCGGCACAAAAATTATCAATTTTGCTCAAACAACTATGTTAGTGATTCTCGACCTGAATCAAGAAAAAAATAAGTATTATTTAAAAAAAATATTCTTATTTACTTAAGAAAATCGATAAAAGCGTTTCGTAGAGGAAGTAGGCGGGACCTCGTATTAGTACAGATTTTTTCACTTAAAAATTTTTCCTTATTCCCTTATACATCCACTGGGAGTTTTTTTTTTTAAGGGCAGAAATAATTAAGCACCTAACCCTCGCTCTACGTGGAGCGAAGAGGAGTGTCAGATTTTTACTGACTAAACCCAAAGTTCATGGTTGAGCTAATTAGTGCTAATATTCGCGACATGTCCGTGAACGGGCGCTGTCAGTTGAGATTGGTCATCTCTTAGCTGCCAGTTGCTATTTTAATATCTATTAGTTTCTGTTTTTACTTTGTTTACATTGTTCTCACATGACAGTAGCGACAAGAAACATTTAACTGAAATATTTGTAATACACAACATGATTGAAAAGAGTGTCCATAGAGTTTCTTGCACATTCTTCTCCATAGAGATCAACGCGTTGGAGTGTGCAATTAGCATCTTTTTTTTTCTGACTGTCTTCTTGACATTTCGAAAGTGTCTGTCAATGGTTTATTTGAAATAAAATGCTTTGAATCTTTGAATCTTTGCAGTCCAGGGCCACGGCCTCTTTATTCTATTAGGAGGTAGGTCCAATAGCGCTATATCCTACAATGCTATATTATTCACTAAGAATGCAGCTGGTATTTTCATACCCTTCGACTTTCAAAGTCTTCGAGAACAAAAAGGCCTTATAGAAAACCGGCTATGCCTTGTGTCCTCTGTATAAGTCGCAGCCGTCTATTGTTTGAAGCGATTTTAATTTATCGTTTGACAGCCCTAGCTGCGGTTACTATGGGGCTATTGTAGTGAGCTATTTCTGCAATTTTATTGTCCCGTTTTGATGCTTGGGAGGACAACTTTTTGCCTATTGACACCTGTCAATTTACCATAGGATATACTAGATCATCATCATCGTTTCAGCCGAAATACGTCCACTGTTGGACATAGGCCTCACCCAAGTGTCACCTGACCTGTCCTGTGTGTCTCAATGGATGCTCATTGGATTCCCGCGGCCCTCGCCAAGTCATTGGTCCATCTTATAAAACTAATCTGTTTAGCAATAAATATGCAAATATAGAATATTAATGGTGAAAACAATATCAAAAGTGGTAGAAGAGTATAATAATAATAATAATAAGCCGGTTCAAAGCTAGGCAAAACCACAGTGGACTCAGACTCTCGCCCTGGAATATGCCACGCTCGATCCTTATCGGTTCGCTGCTCTCTCGGATTTGTCGACATCCTGGATAGTGAAGGGCCGTCCTCCACTGCCCCATACACGACATCAGGAAGGTGCGAAGAGTTGCATCAACTTTATACAGCTCCAGCACCCTCATGAGCCATGTATGTGGAACTGAGTCATAGGCCTTCTTATAATCTATCCAACATGTCGACAAATCTCTTCGAGAACGACGAACCTGTTGGCTAATGGCAACATCAATGAGGAGCAGCTCCTTAGTACCACGGGACCCGTTCCTACATCCATTCTGAGAAGCAGACATGATGGAGTTTATCTCAATATGACTATTAATTTTGGCTCTCAGAATAGATGTAAGAACTTTATAGACCGTCGGTAAGCACGTGATCGGTCTATAATTTTTAGGCTCCGCAGTACTACCCGATTTGTGGAGCAGGTGGGTTATTCCTGTCGTAAGGAACTGGGGCAGCGACCCTGACTCTAAGGCAGATTGGAATTGGGTTGCCAAGCGAGCATGCGATCTTTGAAACCATTTAAGCCAGAAGTTGTGCAGCCCGTCCGGCCCTGGAGATTTCCAGTTAGGCAACGGACGGACTGCACGCGCTACGTCTTGGGGACTGATGGTAATTGGCCCCATTTCTGGTATAAGATCGCACGTTCGCTCGATCTCCCGAGTCCAATCACCCTCGGTGTGACTGACAGGCACCGACCAGATGCTGCGCCAAAATGAACACATGGCATCATCATCCGGTAGGCGCGTATCAATCACACCTTGGTCCGGTCGCTCCCAAGCCCTATACACCCACCTTTCGTTTCTTTGGAACGTGTGATTCTGGGTGTACCGCTCCACTCGCCGCTTGTACCGTCGAATACGGTTTGCCCATGCATAGACCTTCTGCTTCAGGAAGTCGATACGCTCTGTGATATGGGGTAGATAATCTCGAGGACTAATATCTGTCCCCGAGAACGCCCGCCTCACAAAGCGCATCACCCTAGGGCGAGAGTTGCCCTCCCTGAAGCAGATAAGCTTGCCTATGAGTGCTCTGGCCTCACCGATACGGCGCTCGATCCTGCACTGCCAAGCTGGTACAGCTGGTCGTGGTCGTGTAACTCGGTCACTGTTAGGAAACTTGACTCGAGCTACACGACATGCCGCTACAGCAGCACAATACAAGATCGAGTGGGTATCAGTAAGGTCTTCGCTGCTATCAAAACAATTTGATAGCTGCGAATCCAGAGCACACACCAGCGCCCTATTTTTCTTATGCATGGGCAAACGAGGTAATCTAGGTCTAAGCTCAGCCGGTGTGAAGCGGTACTCCCGGAATGCATCCTCCAAAGCGCTCCTCAAACGTACATTGCACTGGGTACTCACGGATATAGCCCCGTCATCATCATCCTCTCCAACGTAGTCGGGTCGCGGTGAAACATTGGGCTGCAGTTGCACCGCGGCCTGTGGCGAAGACGGTGAGACACGGCTACTCCGTGATTCGAGGCGAAGTCTATCAAGTACGGCATCATCCAGCATACGGTTACGCTGGATGACCCGCACCTGGTCCGATAGTCGTTGGGCCGAAACGTTGACAGCTGGCTCAAGCACCTGAAACAGAGAGAGCATCCGACCACGGTACGCAGTCAGGTTACTTCCCCCCTCAGTAGCCCCAAAGTATGAGCGTATGACATTTTCGTTAATGGATTGTGTCCATCGCATGCGCTGCACACTTCCACCGGCAGCGGGGACCCTATCAGAGGCCGGTGGGCCTCGAGGTCCTAAGCTGGCCGGAGGTCGGCCTCTTCCTCGCCGACGCGCAGGTGGTGGTGTCGTCGGCGGCGAGAAGTATTCGTCGCTCGAGCTCGACGCAACTGCAGCGACCGGAATCTCTGGACTCACGGTCGGCGCTGGTCCCGGCGGCTGCGAGGCGGAGCTGAGCGACGAACCCGAAGATGTTGGGTGTGTGTTTATTTGCTTTGCCCGGCTTCTAGTCAGCATATTCGTTTGTCATATTTCAGTATGTTTTGTAATTTTCGGATGTTATTATTGCATATGTATTTTGGTATATTTGGATAGATACGTATTTTTCGTTGTTTTATTTAGTCTTATTTGCACTATTGTTAGCATGATTTAATATATTAAATAAAATTGAAAAAATATCGGAAAAAATATGACTGACAGCTTGACTAGCTTTGAACCCCCTCAGCACACTGCTGGAGGGTTCTGGCTTGGGCTACCGGTTGAGAAGAGGTGGTCAGGTTATATCTCACCTTCTTTACATGGATGATCTGAAACTTTTTGCCTCCAACAACTTGCAACTGATGGAGCTACTGAAGGTAACTGAAACCTTCAGCAGTGCCATCAGGATGGAATTTGGTTTGGACAAATGTGCAGTCATGCATGTAAAGCGAGGAGAGATTATGGAATCCGTGGGTACCCAACTCTCGGATTCCATATACATTAGATCCCTCTGCTCAACCGAAACTTACAAGTATTTGGGTATGTCGGAAGCGTTAGGCATCAATGCCGCTGACATGAAACAATCGTTGAGGGAGCGCTTCTTTGGCCGCCTGAATAAAGTGTTGAATAGTCTTTTATCAGGCGGGAACAAGGTGCGCGCCTTCAATGGTTGGGTCATGCCGGTTTTGATGTACTCTTTCGGCATACTCAAATGGACTCAGACAGAACTCGACGCCCTGGATAGGAGGGTCCGCTCACTACTTACCGCAAATCGGATGTATCACCCACGGTCATCGGTGATGAGGCTGTATATCCCGCGGAAGTGCGGGGGTCGTGGTTTCTTAAATGCTAAGACCCTGCACAACCGTGAGATATGCAGTCTCAGGGAACACTTCCTGAAAACCGACGTGGGGATGCACCGAGATGTGGTTGCGGTAGACAAAGGCCTCACCCCGCTCTCCTTGGCTAACGAGAACTGGCGCAAACCTACAGTAATGGATACTAATGAACGCAGGGCAGTATGGCAGGGCAAGGAGCTTCACGGGCGTTTTTACCGGGCCTTACATGGGCCCGATGTAGATCTTTTAGCGTCCGTATCCTGGCTGCGCTTTGGTGATCTCTTTGGAGAAACCGAAGGTTTTGTCTTTGCAATTATGGACGAAGTTATGATGACGAACAACTACCGGAAATACATTGTGAAGGACGGTACGGTTGACATCTGTCGGGCATGCCACCGACCCGGAGAATCAATCCGACACATTATTTCTGGATGTTCTCATTTAGCTAACGGAGACTATTTGCATAGACACAACCTTGTAGCCAGGATTATTCACCAGCAACTTGCTCTCAAATACAATCTTGTGGAATCAGAAGTACCGTACTATAGGTACGTGCCCGACCCAGTTCTCGAAAATGGCAGCGTCACATTGTATTGGGATCGATCTATCATCACTGACAGGACTATTGTTGCCAATAAGCCTGACATAGTGGTGATAGATCGACTAGAGCGTCGCACAATGATTGTTGATATAGCGGTCCCTCATGACGAGAACCTCGTGAAAGCTGAGAAAGATAAACAAACTAAATATCTTGACTTAGCTCGCGAGGTTGTCGACATGTGGGAAGTGGATAAAGCAATCATTGTGCCGATAGTCGTAACGGCCAATGGCTTAATAGCTAAGAGCCTCGAACAACATCTGAGGAGGCTCTCGTTAGGCAGCTGGATCAAGGGCCTGATTCAGAAAGCAGTTCTCCTGGACACGGCGCGTATTGTTAGGAGATTCCTCTCTCAGGAGCCCTGACCACCGGTAGCATGGACCCTGTTCCCGATGCCGGTGGGCTACTATTTTTTATATTTTTAAATGTTTTTTTTTTATATGTATTAAGAAATATTTAAAAATGTACAAAATATGTATATAAAATAAATAAAGGAAATAATAATAACTATTTTTTATATTTTTAAATGTTTTTTTTAATATGTTTTTTAAAGAAATATTTAAAAATGTAAACGATATGGATAAAAAATAAATAAATGGAATAATAATATAGCCTTTTTATTCAGATCTCTTAGGTGATTACAATGCATTTAAACTTATAATATAATAACACTGACTCATAAATTGTTTATCCTAATATCTGTTGCTTGGTTATCTTTCCTAGATCTGTTTGCCAATCGGCAAAGGCCTCCTCCAACCTTTTCCAAAAGACTAAAATGGAGATGGGCTGGCCACGTGATAAGAGGATGCAACAAATGGAGCCAAAGTGTGACCCACTGGTATCCCAGAGAAGGAAGAGGAAGAAAGGTAGACCGCAAAAAAGATGGGTCGACGACATTAGACAGGTGGCCGGAGTCACGTGGAACAGAGTGACACAGGAAAGGAAAGAATGGAAAAGGTAGAAGAGTAAACGAGATATAATAATTTTAAAAACAAATACATTATTTAACCCTGGCCCCGCCTTACGAGTTGTAGGTCGCGGGTTCAAACCCAGCCAGGCGCATTACTTTGTGTAATTTATTTACCACTGCTCTCAAAACGGTGAAGGAAAACATCGTGAGGAAGCCGGCATGTCCTAGAACCAAACATTCTAAGACATGTCATATTCACCAACCCACACTGGGCCCGCGTGGTGGATTACGGCCCATTCCCTCTCCTAGAGAGGAAGCCTGAGTCCTAGCAGTGGGAACATTTAAAGGCTGGTTATGCTTATGCATATATTGTTTAAAATTGGTTTTTAAAAAAAATAATGTCTGTCCTTCTCGTCAAGATGCAGTTTTCTATGAAGGCCGTTTAGGTGTCATGGCCTTTGACGTCAAATACCATGTCGCTCTTCTTTTTAGGTTTCCGTACCTCAAAAGGAAAAAGCGGTACCCTTATAGGATCACTTAGTTGTCCGTCTGTCTGTCAAGACCCTTTATCTCGGGAACTCGTAGGGATATCGAGTTGAAATTAAAACTATATACTCAGGACTGCGGTCCCTTGAAGCTGCGAAAAACTTCTCAGTTAACGAAAAAAAAATACGGGCGTTTATGTCGCAAAAAACGTGTATTTCGACAGTCTCAAGGGAATCAAAATTCATAGGGTACTTCCCGTTGACCTAGAATACTGAAATTTGGCATGATGCAAAGACTCATAGCACAAATGTAGGAAAACTTTTTTTACGGTTCGGAAAAATCTTCGTAACTCAATTCAAGAATTGAATTGTTTACATAGGTAACTTTGTACGGGTTCCGTACAAACTTACCACTCAGTGCACAAGTCCGTACTTGCACTTGTCCGGTTTTTTCTTATTAGCAACTTTGAAGGTTTATAACTTCGTTGTTGATGAAGATATTATGTTTACCAGAATTAAAATTATTTATTACTTATTGTTAATTAACAATTTAGTGAATAAAAAATTGAATATAATTCCCTATTCAAAGTCACCAATCAAAAGCCAATATGGAAGATTAGATTTGGTATATTTAGAGAAAAAGATTTACTTGATCCGATATTAAGAAAGGAAAAACTGTTTGACTGACATATCTCAGCCGAAACTACTGGTAAAAACTACAAAAACGTACAATTTTTGCTCGAGCACTAAGAAAGGGTTTTTTGGAAATACAACATTAGGGGAATCATCATCATCATCATTTAAGCCGAAAGACGTCCACTGTTAGACATAGGCCTCCTCCAAATGCCGCCATAACGCCGTCCTGTGCGTCTCGCATCCATCGGATTCCCGCGACCTTCACCAGGTCATCGGTCCACCTTGTGGGAGGCCTTCGAATGCTGCGTCTTCCAGTACGTGGTCGCCATTCCAGAACCTTTCGTCCCCATCGACCATCTGTTCTGCGTGCAATGTGCCCTGCCCATTGCTAATTAAGTTTGGCGATTCTTCATGCTATGTCTGTAACCTTTTGAAAAGAGTGAATTTCGTCAGTAGGTACTACCCTCAACAAAACAATGTAAGGTGTTTAAAGATTGTATGGAGGATCCTTATTTCTTGGGTTTATAAACTTTTGAAAACAACCTTCAAAAAACTGTTTAAGAGGTGATAGTTTTAATGAAAATTCTCGCGAAGTAAGTCGCTTGGTAACGTGGTATGATTATAAAACGTCAGAAGCTACTGCAGCGTATTATTTTGAAACATAATGTTTTGTCCAAACAACGTCAATGATAATGGAAAATGAATTTCATTCATCCCTGTCTCGATCTTGAAGCGTTATCGTGAATAAATCACAGTGCGTTTCGTTTAGGGTTGGAACGAAATTTTGCCTCCGTCTCCAAAACTGCAGAACTTTGCAAAAAACCAATTGGAGATTTTTACCATAATCAAGGTTTTCCGATTGGCGGGAACTTCGAACCGATTTTTATTACAAACCTAGCTGACCCGGTGAACTTCTTTCCACCTAAAAGTTAATGAATGTAGTTTACCCAAGTGGTAACGGCCCCGACTTACGAGTTGTAGGTTGCTGGGTCAAACCCAGTCAAGCGCATTGCTTTGTATAATTTATTTCATCACCATTGCTCTCAAAACGATGAAGGAAAACATCGTGAGGAAACCGGCATGTCCTAGAACCAGACAGAAAGAGCATGTCCTAGAACAGAAAAATTCGAAGACATGTGACATTCACCAACCCGCACTGGGCCCGCGTGGTGGATTACGGCTCAGTCCCTCTCCTAGAGAGGAGACCTGAGTCCCAGCAGTGGGAACATTAAAAGGCTGATTATACACGTCTATGAGGCTACGCGTCCTTAGACAGTAGATCTTAATGTAAGGCAACGTAACGTTACTTTAATATTTTTTATCTCTAAGTTACATTTTTTACGCCCGGTTTTATATTATGAAGCCTCCGTTACAGCCAACTCTGTTATTTTGCCTCTTAATGTCCGCTTTCACATCCCTAGCTTCGTTACAAGATGGCAGGGAGTTTTATTTTATTGAACGGATATTGTTCGGAAGCGATGGGGGACTCCACTTATCTTAGGATTCTTTATTGGGAGTAAACTCCCGATGGTACTTAATAATTTTACTAGGTTCTAGATTTCCTTTAATTTGGCTGCGGGTTTAATGGAAAATCAAATTTTTATTGAGAGATACTTAAAATAAAATATAATGTGGTTATCCTGTTCGTCTCTACTATTAGTATATTCTAATAGTGTAGTTTGTTTAGGGTATTGAAATAATTGTTTTTATTCCACGCGCGTCCCAAAGAGATGTCAGAATAATTGTGGCCAAAAACCAACCCAAGCATCGGCCCCAGCGTGGCCCAACGCTTGCTAGTTTTATTTTAATTGGGAAATCGTCAAACGACTCCTCCCACTCTGGATGAAACGAGAGAGAGAGTCAAGGGCAGAAAGATGATATAAAAGTATAAAGGTGGACTTAATGCCTTAAACATTTTCCACCAGTCAACCCTTGGTTGTTCATCACTGCATTTTATTTCCTGACGCATAGGTTAACAGATACAACGTGCACATCCACTTATTTATTGCTTGGCTTGGCAAGTAGCCAGAACCAATCATGATTAAAAATAAAGTGTACATTTTACTGGAAAAGATATACACTGTGTGGAATAAAAAGATCACTCACGTAAGTTTTTTTAAATAATTTTAATGCAGGATGTATGTATATTCCATTGATAATTACTTACACATTTTTTTTTCGATGGATAATCATCTTATGACACAGTCTTGGGCGAAGCGTGAGATAGTGTCAGACTTTTACTGGCTAAAAACCCACTCATGTTCCTTCGATACCTTTCGTACCAGGGCCGAGTCTTCCTTTCAGAATCAGACTCCTGGCCCCAGTAAGCTTCGACCCTGCTGTTGCTGACATCTCTTCGAGGCGCGCGTGGAACAGTATGCGCCGTCGACAACTTGGGCTCGGTCCGGACGGTTCCCGGACGGTCGGACGGCGAACTGGACGGTCGGACGGCAAGCTTACTAAAAGTAAGCTAAGAAAAGTAAGCACATGAAAGTTTGATTAAATTATAATATTTGTAATTTTCTCTTTAAAAGAAAATAGGATTTTAAATTACTTAAATTTCTACATGAATGCATATGCGAGTCAATACCTAGCCGGGGTTGCGTGATAAACTACACAAGAAGTCTAGCATCCCAGCCAAAGGTACTAGTAGCTCCATATGCATCTAGACACTAAAAGTCTAACAGACCCCTACGCACTCTACGAGGAGAAAGACGCAGGACAATCGGTGGAGTTGTGCCCCGTTTGGGCAGAGTACCGCCATGTCTTCATGGAGACGATCGGCGGCGGAAACTTCTCGTGCCGAGCCCTAGTTCAGAAAGAGAGGAGAAGAGAGATGTGATCGCCTCCTTCAGCGGTTTCGACAGCACGACCGCATTACTAAGCAGTTATACTAGAAAAATAAACGGTTGCACGTATGAAGGAACGGACATCCTGGTGCATGGACAGCCATTGCGACAGGAGACACCTTTGGCGTCGCCAGGAGTTTCAGGATGACTGCCGGCCACCGTAGACGCAAGCTTGTGAACGACAAGCAAAAGGTAGCTCACCGTTCGACTCTTCAGTAAAGACCGAGACCCAGTCGTCGACGGCGCGTAGTATTCCACAAGGGCCTCAAAGAGATGTCAGTGAAACAGCAGGGGCACGATGCAAAGGGCCACCGAAAGAACATAGATGGTTTTTTTTAGACGGGAAAATCATCTAATGACAAATCTCGCGTTTAGGTGGAGCGGGAGATAGTGTCAGACTTTTACTGACTAAAAACCCACTCCTGTTTCTTCTTTACCTTTGTCCCAGGTCCCCAGGTTTCACTTTCACACTACCCGTGGCCCCAGTAGACTTCGACCCTGCTGGGTCCCTACGATTTGCTGATGTCTCCCTTTACGTTACCGGACGGTCGGACGGTGGGCTAAACATTGCTCGCCGTCCGCAAGCCCGCGCCTACTGTGGCCGGTAATCGGGATCGGAATCCCGGCGGCGGTTGGGGCGTAAGGACCGTTGCCTCACGCGATCGGCTGCCTCCTTTGCTAGCATTACTGCTTCGCAGAAGGAGGAGGCGACCGCCTGCCACTCCTCCTCGCTCCGGAACATGGCCTGTACCAAGGCCCGGCGCGAGAGATCGCCGCCACCGATCACCCACCACAGGCCACACCCACGAGGATAGGTGGGTTTTAGTCAGAACCCAGTACAAGTCTGACACGCCCTCTGGCGCCACCTTAGAAGGCTAGAAGACATTAAATGAATTTGGGTGGGATTCAAGCTGTTATCTAATCCATCTTATTATTTAATTTTACTCAGAAGTCAAATTGCTTTCTGTAATTTTCTGCATTTGACATTCACGACAGCATAAAAACGTGTTGATTGTCAAACATAATAGAGATGGTCGTCATGAGCGTGACAAATGATACTAACTCTGGCTGTAAAATATAAAGAACGGAGACCTCATAAAAGTGTTATGGCTTATGGTAGTCGTAATATACGGAAGAATGGGGATGTAATGTTTTTATCAGGTTGGTACGAGGATCAGTGAATTTACAGGTCTATAGAATAAAAAACGAAGAACCAAATAAGGAGAACCAAGGTTGCCGACATAGCACGAGGAATCGCCAAACTTAAGTGGCAATGGGCAGGTTACATTGCTCACAGAACTGATGGCAGTTGGAGCCGAAAGGTTCTGGGTGGTGACCGCGTACCGTAAGACGCAGTGTCGGAAGGCCCCCTACAAGGTGGACCGATAACCTGGTGAAGGTTGCGGGAATGCAATGGATGCGAGACGCACAGGACCGTTCATTGTGGCGACATTTCGGGGAGGCCTATGTCCAGCAGTGGACGTCTATCGGCTGAAATGATGATAATGATGATGGGAAGAAATTTTCATGTGATGAAAGAAGGCCACAACCGTGAAGGAACTAATATCCTCATACCCTAGCTGCGGCGACCGGAGACGCAGTATTAGGGTGAACAGCGGCTGTCGACGACGAGCAATAGGTAGCTCACAGTCTAACTGTCCGAGAACCGAGCCTGAGTCGTCGACGGCACGTAGTGTACCAAAGCTGTAGAGATCCAGTACGACCCATGCCCGCTAGATCCACGGGGATTTTCTAGATACGAAACCTGTGGTCCTAGAACACAAAGGGCAACTGGAGGACACAGGTGGTTTTAGTCAGTCAAAGTCTGACACGCCATCGTACTCCACCTTAGCGCGTGAGAAGTCATTGGATGATTAACCAACTAAAAACAAAAGTGGTCTGAAATTATTATCTGTAGTCCATCATGCGGTCTCAGTAGTTTTCAACTCTATATTGCAATGATCTGGTTAGTTTACGCGTTTCAATATTATCTAATCACAAATTCCATTCCGAGCCTAAATCTTGATCTCAAACTACTGCCCCAAATAACTAACTTTTCACGTGAATCTCGCTGAAACTTCCTACATAACACATTTCACTCAATTTGCAAACTTAAATCCGAGTCATAAAGTTCATTATTGATTGATAAGAAACTTTGCCTAGTAGATTAATTGATTTCAAACGAATTTAAATTTTGATGAAAGGAAACAGGGTTTAAAATTGCTTGGTAAGTTCATTTCGAATAATTGTTGATGGTTTTAAGTTTAGCGTTTTGATAGTTTGTCTGTATGTAAATGAAACAGTTTTAGTTAAATTACGTGTAAAATATATTTTAGGAAATAGTAGCTTTTCTAGTATTTACGCATAAATATAGAAAGTTTACGATTTCGTGTCGAGATGTTAAAATAAATTCTATTTGAACGTTGGAACAAAATAAACAGGTTTGTGTTAGATTAAAAATAGTAATTGATGTTGTAATAATGTTGATCTATATATATAAAAGGAGAAACTGACTGACTGACATATCAACGCACAGCCGAAACTACCGGGACTAGGAGCGTGAAATTTTGCACTAGGCTTCCTTTTATAACGTAGGAGAGGATTTTTCAAAATTCACATATTAAGGGGATGAAATGGGTGTCCAAAGATTGTATGATGAAAACCTTCTTTTACGCGGGCGAAGCTGCTGGCAGAAGCTAGTTTATAATAAAATAAATACAGGAAACTTCTTTCTTAGATTTTAACAGGTGCTGTTAAAACCTAAGAAAGACTTTTTGAAGCATAATTTCAGCCAAAGAAGATAATCGCAGAGGAACCAAAACCGACATAGCTTTTTTTCGGTGGGAAAATCATCTAATGACATCGCTCATCTTGGGCGGAGCGGAAGATAATGTTATAATAAGTAGTATGTAATAGTGCGGGAGATAATGTGATATTAATGTGGTAAGCGGTGATGTGATCAACGCTTACCATAACACAGACAAAATGATATTTAAAATATTCTCCATTTATTTACAGCAACATTCAAACAAAATAAATATCCGAAAGTGTAGAAATAGGTGAATATAAAATATTACCACGGATTGACCGTTTCATCTTTCAGCTTTTATTCTAGTCATAAATTATTGCTTTCAGCAGACGCCTAATGGAAACTAGACACGATCAGTTTTAGACATGACGAATTACATAAAGCCATTTGATTTAGTATTCTGAAAACAATAAATAAGTATAGTTACTTATTCTGAATGAAGGAAAAAAATCACTCCACAAAGTGATTTTTTCGTGTGTTGCACTCAATCACACAATAAACAAGAGCCACAGCTCTTTTAATTAATCTTATGAAAAATTGGTGTAGTGGATAATATGTAGAATAATTTAAAAGGACGAGATTGTGGTAATGGAGCTGATAATTTTATTTTAGTATTGACCATCAAATCTGAGCATAGCATAGCATAGTCGGCCTTATAATGTTCCCACTGTTGGGAATCAGGCCTCTTCTGTAAGAGATAGAATGGGCCGTAATCCACCACGCCAGTGCGGGTTGGGATTTCACATGTCTTCGAATTTTTGGTTCTAGGACATGCCGGTTTCCTCACGCTGTTTTCCTTCACCGTTTTGAGAGCAGTGGTGATGAAATAAATTACACAAACTAATGCGCCTGGCTGGGTTTGAACCCGCGACCTACAACTCGTAAGTCGGGGCCGTTACCACTCAATAAACACTGCTCGTTTAATATGAGCATTTGTTATTTTGTAATTTCATTATAAGAAAAACGGTCTTCACAGACGGACAGACGGACAAACAAGTGATCGAATCAGGGTTCCATGTTTGACGTTTAACCCTAAAAAAGACTACTTATATGTTCTATTCTGACTTGCAAAAGGATTTTATATTGTGAGGTTGCAGACAAGGAGGATGGCACAACAACTTTGCAGTAACTTTACTATACTACCACTTGGTAAGATTCTGAAATTTTCTGACCACTGACTACGCGTATCAACTGTCAAAACTCAACAAATAACAGCTGGGATCTAACGGATTAACACGCTTTTGGATTTTTCCCGAGTTTAATTTTTAATTAATAATAATATCTATTAATATAATATTCCACAATTATCACACAACGCTGTTTAGTCCCAGCTAAGCAGAGCTTGTGTTATGAGTAGACTAGACAACTGATAAACATACTTACATATTTCTAAATACATACATATTATAGATAAATTACACCGAAATACAGGACCAATGATTGTACTCATCACACAAACATTTGTCCTGGGTGGGAATCAAACCCACGACCTCTGGCATAGCAGTCAGGGTCACTAACCACTAGACCAACAGGCCTTTCAAGAAATGAATGGTTGCGCGCATTTAGCTAGTGACAAGTTGTAAATGATATAATATTATCAAACTATCTTCTACTATTTATCTATGACACTAAGAAAGTTTTGAGAAACAAAAAATCTAACTTCTATGGATAAAATATTTTTATTAAAGCTTTTCAAAGAACTCTCCACCAGCCTCTATACAAAGTTTCATACGTCTGAACCAATTTTCGAAACATTTTTTCCAGTCCGCCGCAGACACCTCTTCCACAGCCTTCTCGATCGCTGCTAGCGCGTCTCATGGCTTTTTGCCATTTTTAAATTTTAAAAAATAAAAAGAGGTCACAGGAAGTCAGATCAGGATTGTAAGGAGGATGCCCCAAGGGTCTGACGGGTGTGGTGTCCAGGAAGTCCCTCGTTTTAATAATTAATTTCGAAAGTCGGTGTTAAATTACGAACAGATAAAACTATTATAAAATATACCGACTAACGAAATTAAAGTTATTTTGAACATTTTAGTGTTTTTTTTTACATTGATAAATCATTTTGTCACTACAATGCTTATTAGGGTCGTTTAGGGTACTTTTCGTTTACTTGAGGAAACGTTAGAAAGTTAATGTCGATCTTGGGACACCTCTAGCCATTTTAACACCATTAACCGCAAATAACAGTAAAGATTTGGGTTTTAAAGATCACTAAAGTTTAAACGAATTTCCCTGGAGATTATAAAATGTGATTTATAATCTGTTATATGGTTTATTTACTGATTTCGGAGGCAGGAGAATGTTACTAGTAGACATGTTTGAAAACAGGAATAAAATACTGTTTTATTACACCCATTGGTTAGGGTGAAGAAAACATCGTTAAGAAAACTGCGATTAATGGAATCTGAAATCTGAAAGATCGTCTGAATAGTATTTGTATGTCTTTATGAGACACTATAGCGTCTGTTAGCGGCTTCGCCTGCGTAAAGGTAACAAATTGTTTACGAACAACTGGCGCCATCAAGCGGACACTACAGGCGACAGCGTGACAGTCGACGCCGACGTGGAAGATATATGTGAATCCAAACAGATTTAGTTTTTAAGCGGTCGATTCAATCCAAAAACTACCAGCGATCGAGTACGACTACTCTTAATTCTCATTAGACCTCAAGCACTAAGTACTGGAACAGCTTTGTCATAGGTTGAGAAATTAACAATTTTAAAAGGAAAATTAAAAACAAAGTATATCTTCATCATCAAGTTTTTCTATTCGAACATCCTCAATACGACGATTGACAACCTCCTGCACACAAATATATGCCTGTGTCACTTTGTGATAGAGTAACATAGTACTGGTAATAAAATTTTTGAAATTGGTCTTGTAGTTTTTGAGGTAATTAATTACAAACAAAAATCTAAATTTTTGCTTTTTATAATCATAATCTCCGTTTAAACCGAAAGACGCCCACTGCTGGACATAGGCCTCCCCCCAATGTCGCCACAAGTACCGGTGCTGTGCATCTCGTATCCATCAGATTCCTGCGACCCTCACTAGTTCAGCGATTTACCTTAGTATAAATATGGATACTATCTCTACCTCTTAGCTGGTAAAGGTTACGGGAATCCGATGGATTCGAGACGCACAAGACCGTTGATTGTGGCGACACTTGGGGAGCCTTATGTCCAACAGTGGACTACTGTCGGCTGAAATTATGATGATAATAATGAAGATATATTTTTAAAAAATATCTATGTTTCTAAAATGTCGAAAGAAAGATGTATAATGACGTCATAGTCACGTAAGAGCGGTTGTATGAAAGTGTACCTCGAGAAGTATGCTCTTAAACTGTACTTTCCAGAAACCCGCAAAGGCACATATTTTTACGCGGGTAAAGCCACTAGCCGAAGCTAGTATTTCATATATTCACTATCCTTTTAACCCAGATAAATGACGTAAGCATAATATAGACAGACTACCCACCGACATTTGAAGATTTACCGTCGTTAGGTACTTTCCCTAAAGATCTACCTATCCACTTACTTCAATAGGAATAAAAGCGATCTTCGGGTTGAACGATATTCCAGCAAGGGTTTTCCACGAGGGTTCCAAAGGTCATGGGTTCAGATCCGGTCGCGTTAATTTATTATGGTGTAGCCATTTTCAACGCTGGAGGATTTAAGTGGAATATTAATAGCTGTTTAACTTGTGGTGCTTGTTATGATTTTCTTATCAATTAAGTGTTAAAACGACTACTGTACTGTTAAATAGCAGGAAATTAATATAAATATGGTTCACTAGCTACTGCCAGCGGCTTCGCCCGCGTGAAAGTCTGTTTCTCCATACAAACTTTGGACACCCGTTTCATCCCTTTAGGGGGTGAATTTTGGAAAATCCATTCTTAGCGGATGTCTACATCCTATAAGGAACCTAACTGCCTAATTATAAGTTTGTAGGTGTTATAGTTTTTGAGAATTCGTAAATAATCAGTGAGTGGTATTTCGCTTTTATGTATATAACTAGCACTTTGCCCGCGACTACGTCCGCGCACATCGCGTTTGGACTTCAACCCTTAAAACATTTCCAAACTTAAAGAGTAGATTGGAAAAGTTTATCACAATTTTATGAGATAAGGTTTTTATAAGCTTTCTTTATAAACAACATTCTTCGTAGTTCTAGAGGGCGCTGCCAGAATTACCAGACTGCAAGGTGAGCTCACGCGCGAGCATGCCACGTAGAACTGCCCGTGCGAGAAACAGGGTTGGCGCAGGTCAACTTCAGCAAATTTAAGGGTTTGGCCCTGTGATTTATTTATTGTCATCGCAAAGCAAACTTTCAAAGGAAACTGTAGTCTTTTGAATTCAAAAAGAAGATCGTTCGGAATTAATGGAATACGCGGTATGAACACTGTTTCTCCCTGGGCAGACCCGGTTAAAATAATATCCACAACAATATTGCGGTGCAATGCTTTTACTTGCATCCTAGTACCATTACTACTTACATCCTAGTAACATAACTTCGGAGGCTTCAAGTTCCTGAGCAACATCATGGGTGTGCCCACACGCAGTGCAAGTTTATGGCATGGAAGGCCGGCTGGATTAATGGTGTTCAGAAACTCAACCGGATAGTGGACTGCTTCGTCTGCATTTACCACCGTGTCTATTGAACTATACACTATAGGCGTCAATATAGCTCTTTCTCTTAGCCATTCCATTGGTTTGTCTTTTATTTGAGAGATTTTTCAATCATCTCTTCGACTGTACTTACTACCGCGCATAATTTTTCTGGTATGACTATAACCCCATCTAATTCTTGGTACTTGCCGTTTCCTAATTGGAGTAAAAGTTCTGAAAATTCTCCTGCAGAGACGTCTCCTCTGAGATGTACTCTCATATTTTTCGTTAATTTAAGAATTTTAGTATAGGACCATAAGTGAGATCTTTTAATGCATGCTTTCATTTCATCCACTCGTGTCCCTTTTGGTATCGTTTTTAACTGGTAACGTTTGGCGAAAAAAGAAAAAACTCCTGCCAGCAATACTGTCATACCACCCATTAAGTTGTCGTTGCTTCGTATGTCCTGTAGACTTCTATTTAATGCTTAAATAGCTCTTTTGTGCGCCATTGTGCTTTCGTCACAGACTATTATTTTTGCTTTACTTAACAATTGGGCAAGATTACTTTGCCTGGAAATGTTGCACATTGGCGTCTCTACATTTGATAAATTAAGGGGCAATTTCAAAGCAGAGTGTGCAGTTCGACCACCTAACTAATAATGTGCGGCGATCCCAGAAGACGCGACCGCCAAAGCGATTCCGCAAGTACTTCTTACTTTTGCTAAAATTAAATTGATAAGATATGTTTTACCAGTCCAACCTGGTGCATCTAAAGAGAACATTTGAACTGGAAACAATTTTTCTTTAATTTTTTCCACCGAGGGTTGCATAGACATAATGACGTACATAAGTCATAGTGACCTGAGTTCGCTCGTGTATGTATCTCGGCCCACCGGTGAAAAAGGACGGTAATACCACTATTTGACCCAGCTGATGAGCGTCAACATCTTGTCTACCGATAGCTATCGGAGCGTAACTTTGCCTGATTATTTGTAATGAAATTCAGTCTCTCAGTTTTTGCGTACTAATCTACCAAATATTGGCTAAAATGAGCATCAAAGTGAAGATGGTAATTTTCCTAATTTTCCCTGACCTGAATGATGAATAAAAGCTCAATGCTGACACTGTCTTTTTCTGAAGTAATTTTGTTTCCGGGTCTCGCTGTAGAATAGCACTTGAATAACCGTCTTCTCCGTGGCTGAACATTACAGGATATTGCAAAGCATCGTATGAGCGATGTATTTCACTAATTATATCGCGACGCTCGAACTGTTGATCTAATAACACCAAAGCAACTTAATTCGTTTGTGTGGTGGTTGTTTTTCGGCATGTTCTAACTTGAAAGTTTTACAGGAGGAAGGAATTCTGTCAATGGTACTCTCTTCATGTCCCTGATATAAGGATTGACTTCGTGCAACATTTTCTGCAGTTTTATTAAATTTGGTTTTAATTGCGGGAAATTACAGCATCTTAAATTTGCTTCTCTTTCATCTTCACCCACGATAAATTTGTAAAAACTGAGCTGTTTGACCGGGTTCTGACTATAAACTGGCAATTAAACTTGATAAACTTGTCCCTGTACTTTGAAGGTTGGCGTTTATCCATCTCCACCAACTTGTTTCCCACCAAACGACATCATTTGGAAACAATTGTTGTATTTACGAATGTTCGAAATAAAATGTTTGTGATCAGGATGGAGATCCATTATCAAACTGTAAAGGGGCTCCGGAGGTGTACTCAATAATTTGAGTTAAACTTTACCGCTGCTGCAACACGTCTCAGGAGTTTCTTCCTTCCATTTAAACGCATTACACCAACAACATTTATGATTCATATCATCAATTGAAACTACATTATCAAATTCGTAATTTATTTCAGGTTTATAAATTCCTAATAGATACTTGATCTTCCATGGCCGTTTAACAACACGTTTAATGAAGCGGGAATGCGCTGCTCTGTGTACTTCAGGATGCGCTTGCTGGTAATTTTCAGCGGCTATTTTTCATTTGGCATTTCGGTGTATTTTTTTTTTTTTTGATAATTGCCTACAGCTTTCCGGTGTGCCAAAGAATTATTTTCTGAGTATATTTTCTAAGCTCGTCTAACTTGAATCTTCCTTGTTTTGTCTGTATATCTGGTCCTCTTTTTTGTGATGCCGTCATGGATTGTGAAGGAATGTCCGTAGAAATTACTGAATATGAATTTAAGGAATTTAGTGGCACAATATCGTAGGTACTTCATAATATTTCGTTTTCTTCACATTTATGTTTTCCTCGTCAGAATTAACAACGCTTGTAGGATTAAGTTCTCCATATGAAAAGTAAGCATCGAAATGACCTTTTGAAAGGTTTTGTGTAAAGCGAAAACGTTTTATCGGGTAACCTGGAGTACCTGCATTTACATACAATTCACCGTTACGATAAACTTCGCAAAAACCATACCAACTAAATCTTACATCCAGTTACTTATCTTAATTTTATTATTATTCAAAATTTTACGTAAGACTGTTTAAAAAATACTGTTTTGTAATTAACTTTATGTTTTCGTTTGTACCAATTTGTGTCAGTAGATGTCGTTGTACGTATATAAATCACATAATTGATAAGTTATTATAGGATTAGGTTATCACAATGGAAAAAGAATAAGATATTTTATGCAAACATGGATGATAACATTTCACCAATACAGGGATGAATATTGTATAATTGTTTGAGAAAGTATTATATTAAATTAATTTTTTTACCCATATTTTTGAGTAAAATAAACCACTATGTAAAATCTTTCCGTAAAATTAATAATCGCTATTTGCTCTGTTAGAGCTTGTTTTTCTAATTTCTAACACCGAGTTGCGAGTAAATTAGGATGCGCAGTAAGACTTCAAAAATTCTGAACACGATAAAGAACACTTGACTCGACCCTAAACCGAAATTTGAGGGTAGTTTTGGAAAACGACTAATGCGTATCTTTATTATTTATTTAAAAGTGTATTCGTGCAAAGTTTCAAGTTTATTAACCCAAGAAATAAGATTCTCCCATACAAACTTTAACACCCCCTAAATCTTGCACTGGGGGGTTGAACTGAAAAAAAAATATCGTAAACTTTATAACTAATTTAGGTTAATATTTGTACTAAGTTTTGAGTTAATTGGCCCACGAAAAAAAAAATTGTATACATACGAAATCCCCCCTTTTTACCCCCTTAGGGGCTGAATTTTGGAAAATCCTTTCTTAGTGCTCGCCTACGTTATAAAAGGAAGCCTTGTGCAAAATTTCACGCTCCTAGTCCCAGTAGTTTCGGCTGTGCGTTGATATGTCAGTCAGTCAGTTTCTCCTTTTATATATATAGACTAGCACTTTGCCCGCGACTACGTCCGCGCACATCGCGTTTGGACTTCAACCCTTAAAACATTTCCAAACTTAAAGAGTAGATTGGAAAAGTTTATCACAATTTTATGAGATAAGGTTTTTATAAGCTTTCTTTATAAACAACATTCTTCGTAGTTCTAGAGGGCGCTGCCAGAATTACCAGACTGCAAGGTGAGCTCACGCGCGAGCATGCCACGTAGAACTGCCCGTGCGAGAAACAGGGTTGGCGCAGGTCAACTTCAGCAAATTTAAGGGTTTGGCCCTGTGATTTATTTATTGTCATCGCAAAGCAAACTTTCAAAGGAAACTGTAGTCTTTTGAATTCAAAAAGAAGATCGTTCGGAATTAATGGAATACGCGGTATGAACACTGTTTCTCCCTGGGCAGACCCGGTTAAAATAATATCCACAACAATATTGCGGTGCAATGCTTTTACTTGCATCCTAGTACCATTACTACTTACATCCTAGTAACATAACTTCGGAGGCTTCAAGTTCCTGAGCAACATCATGGGTGTGCCCACACGCAGTGCAAGTTTATGGCATGGAAGGCCGGCTGGATTAATGGTGTTCAGAAACTCAACCGGATAGTGGACTGCTTCGTCTGCATTTACCACCGTGTCTATTGAACTATACACTATAGGCGTCAATATAGCTCTTTCTCTTAGCCATTCCATTGGTTTGTCTTTTATTTGAGAGATTTTTCAATCATCTCTTCGACTGTACTTACTACCGCGCATAATTTTTCTGGTATGACTATAACCCCATCTAATTCTTGGTACTTGCCGTTTCCTAATTGGAGTAAAAGTTCTGAAAATTCTCCTGCAGAGACGTCTCCTCTGAGATGTACTCTCATATTTTTCGTTAATTTAAGAATTTTAGTATAGGACCATAAGTGAGATCTTTTAATGCATGCTTTCATTTCATCCACTCGTGTCCCTTTTGGTATCGTTTTTAACTGGTAACGTTTGGCGAAAAAAGAAAAAACTCCTGCCAGCAATACTGTCATACCACCCATTAAGTTGTCGTTGCTTCGTATGTCCTGTAGACTTCTATTTAATGCTTAAATAGCTCTTTTGTGCGCCATTGTGCTTTCGTCACAGACTATTATTTTTGCTTTACTTAACAATTGGGCAAGATTACTTTGCCTGGAAATGTTGCACATTGGCGTCTCTACATTTGATAAATTAAGGGGCAATTTCAAAGCAGAGTGTGCAGTTCGACCACCTAACTAATAATGTGCGGCGATCCCAGAAGACGCGACCGCCAAAGCGATTCCGCAAGTACTTCTTACTTTTGCTAAAATTAAATTGATAAGATATGTTTTACCAGTCCAACCTGGTGCATCTAAAGAGAACATTTGAACTGGAAACAATTTTTCTTTAATTTTTTCCACCGAGGGTTGCATAGACATAATGACGTACATAAGTCATAGTGACCTGAGTTCGCTCGTGTATGTATCTCGGCCCACCGGTGAAAAAGGACGGTAATACCACTATTTGACCCAGCTGATGAGCGTCAACATCTTGTCTACCGATAGCTATCGGAGCGTAACTTTGCCTGATTATTTGTAATGAAATTCAGTCTCTCAGTTTTTGCGTACTAATCTACCAAATATTGGCTAAAATGAGCATCAAAGTGAAGATGGTAATTTTCCTAATTTTCCCTGACCTGAATGATGAATAAAAGCTCAATGCTGACACTGTCTTTTTCTGAAGTAATTTTGTTTCCGGGTCTCGCTGTAGAATAGCACTTGAATAACCGTCTTCTCCGTGGCTGAACATTACAGGATATTGCAAAGCATCGTATGAGCGATGTATTTCACTAATTATATCGCGACGCTCGAACTGTTGATCTAATAACACCAAAGCAACTTAATTCGTTTGTGTGGTGGTTGTTTTTCGGCATGTTCTAACTTGAAAGTTTTACAGGAGGAAGGAATTCTGTCAATGGTACTCTCTTCATGTCCCTGATATAAGGATTGACTTCGTGCAACATTTTCTGCAGTTTTATTAAATTTGGTTTTAATTGCGGGAAATTACAGCATCTTAAATTTGCTTCTCTTTCATCTTCACCCACGATAAATTTGTAAAAACTGAGCTGTTTGACCGGGTTCTGACTATAAACTGGCAATTAAACTTGATAAACTTGTCCCTGTACTTTGAAGGTTGGCGTTTATCCATCTCCACCAACTTGTTTCCCACCAAACGACATCATTTGGAAACAATTGTTGTATTTACGAATGTTCGAAATAAAATGTTTGTGATCAGGATGGAGATCCATTATCAAACTGTAAAGGGGCTCCGGAGGTGTACTCAATAATTTGAGTTAAACTTTACCGCTGCTGCAACACGTCTCAGGAGTTTCTTCCTTCCATTTAAACGCATTACACCAACAACATTTATGATTCATATCATCAATTGAAACTACATTATCAAATTCGTAATTTATTTCAGGTTTATAAATTCCTAATAGATACTTGATCTTCCATGGCCGTTTAACAACACGTTTAATGAAGCGGGAATGCGCTGCTCTGTGTACTTCAGGATGCGCTTGCTGGTAATTTTCAGCGGCTATTTTTCATTTGGCATTTCGGTGTATTTTTTTTTTTTTTGATAATTGCCTACAGCTTTCCGGTGTGCCAAAGAATTATTTTCTGAGTATATTTTCTAAGCTCGTCTAACTTGAATCTTCCTTGTTTTGTCTGTATATCTGGTCCTCTTTTTTGTGATGCCGTCATGGATTGTGAAGGAATGTCCGTAGAAATTACTGAATATGAATTTAAGGAATTTAGTGGCACAATATCGTAGGTACTTCATAATATTTCGTTTTCTTCACATTTATGTTTTCCTCGTCAGAATTAACAACGCTTGTAGGATTAAGTTCTCCATATGAAAAGTAAGCATCGAAATGACCTTTTGAAAGGTTTTGTGTAAAGCGAAAACGTTTTATCGGGTAACCTGGAGTACCTGCATTTACATACAATTCACCGTTACGATAAACTTCGCAAAAACCATACCAACTAAATCTTACATCCAGTTACTTATCTTAATTTTATTATTATTCAAAATTTTACGTAAGACTGTTTAAAAAATACTGTTTTGTAATTAACTTTATGTTTTCGTTTGTACCAATTTGTGTCAGTAGATGTCGTTGTACGTATATAAATCACATAATTGATAAGTTATTATAGGATTAGGTTATCACAATGGAAAAAGAATAAGATATTTTATGCAAACATGGATGATAACATTTCACCAATACAGGGATGAATATTGTATAATTGTTTGAGAAAGTATTATATTAAATTAATTTTTTTACCCATATTTTTGAGTAAAATAAACCACTATGTAAAATCTTTCCGTAAAATTAATAATCGCTATTTGCTCTGTTAGAGCTTGTTTTTCTAATTTCTAACACCGAGTTGCGAGTAAATTAGGATGCGCAGTAAGACTTCAAAAATTCTGAACACGATAAAGAACACTTGACTCGACCCTAAACCGAAATTTGAGGGTAGTTTTGGAAAACGACTAATGCGTATCTTTATTATTTATTTAAAAGTGTATTCGTGCAAAGTTTCAAGTTTATTAACCCAAGAAATAAGATTCTCCCATACAAACTTTAACACCCCCTAAATCTTGCACTGGGGGGTTGAACTGAAAAAAAAATATCGTAAACTTTATAACTAATTTAGGTTAATATTTGTACTAAGTTTTGAGTTAATTGGCCCACGAAAAAAAAAATTGTATACATACGAAATCCCCCCTTTTTACCCCCTTAGGGGCTGAATTTTGGAAAATCCTTTCTTAGTGCTCGCCTACGTTATAAAAGGAAGCCTTGTGCAAAATTTCACGCTCCTAGTCCCAGTAGTTTCGGCTGTGCGTTGATATGTCAGTCAGTCAGTTTCTCCTTTTATATATATAGATAGATAGAAGATAATAATATATATGTATAGAAAAATACCTAATTTTCTTTAATTTAAATTTCCCGCGTTATGATCGTCATAGACACAGCCTTGCGTGCTAGCTCTCATGATATTAGGATAGAAAAATAAGTTTTGTTGTCGATAAAAAGATGGTCTGTGGTCTATGAAAAGGATAACCTAAAAATACGTCACGCCGTAATTAATTTTGAAAAATAATCTCTAAAATAGAAAATACTGTTGTCAATGAATAATATAATATATTCCACAACTATCACACAACGCCGTCTAGTCTCAAGCTAAGCAGAGCTTGTGTTATGAGTACTAGACAACTGATAAACATACTTATATACACTTATATATAGATTTTAAGGTAAATCGTAATGTTGATACAGTAGTTAAGACGCCCGCCCCTCGTACATGAGGTTACAGGTTCGAAACCTGGCATGTGAATTTATCAATTCATAATTACTTTTCTGTTTATCTAGGACATTACTGACACCACGTGCCCCGGAAAGCACGTGAAGCCGTTGATCCCGGTTGTCATTCGTAGATCTTTGGCAGTCGTTACAGATAGTCAGACGCTATAGAAACTCTGACCATCAGTCAATCCAAAGAGTATCGTATCGGCCAATAACTGGGTTATGGAGACTTGATAGGCAGTCGCTCCATGTAAAACACGGGTATTCAGCCACATCCATCGTCATCATCATTTCAGCCGAAAGACGTCCACTCTTGGACATAGGCCTCCCCCAACCGTAGCCACAATGAACGGTCCTGTGCGTCTCGCATCCATCGGATTCCCGCGACCCTTATCAGGTCATTGGTCTACCTTGTAGGAGGCTTTCCAACGCTACGTCTTCCGGTACGTGGTCGCCATTCCAGAACCTTTCGCCCCAACGACCATCCGTTTTGCGAGCAATATACCCTGCCCATCGCCACTTCAGTTTGGCAATCTTCCGTGCTATGTCGTAATCTTGGTTCTCCTGCGGATATCTGCCACATCCAGACCCCAAGCTAGTCTGGAAAAGACTAGAGAGATAATATATGATCTAACTGATCATATCTCTCTAGTCTTTTTATAGCAAAAGCGCTAGATTTTAAATGTTCTTAAGTTATTTTAGCGTAAAGAAGTAATAAACATACTTACGTAATAACAGTCCCAAACCTTTGTCTATATAATATTAGTGGGATGCTATACCGTGTTCATCTGAGCTTTAGACGAAATATAAAGAAAGAAAACAATGGAAGAAACTTGGCCGAAGGTACCGGTACCTTCGGCCAAGTTTCTTCGACGGGTTTTTTTTTAAACACGAAAACAACAATATAACAAAAACACAAAACAATCAACCAGTAACTTAACAAAACAAGAAACTTTATAAAAACAACAAAAGTAACAACGAAATAACAAGAATTCAACGAAAATATCTGAAAGCGTCGCTCTCGTATCTATAGTGAAAAATATGGCGGTCACATTTTAATATAAAATGTTTACAGTATCTGTGGTCTATAATTTAGTAGTATTATACAGGGTGTTTGGTGCATCGTATGCCAAATTGAAATGGTCGACGGGAGGGGTCATCTGCTATCATTTCATACGCCTAAAAACTTCTCATGCCCTGTGGATTTTTTTTAATCGACTTTTTAGTGTGTGAAAAAAACTTTTGCTAGAATTGTGAATGATTCACATAAGACTAACTTGCAAACAACGCATTGAAACGGCTTTCAATACAATTAAGGAGGAAATACGACTTCGTACAACTGTCGAAATACGAATCAGATGTTGGGCCTGCATTTACAACAGAGGCCAAAAATTTGGGCAGGATTTGTAAAAATTAAGAAATAAAAATGCAATTAGTTTTTTTTTTTTATTTCAACTAAAACCCGCGAAAAGAGAGATACGAGACAGATTTTACCTTATAAGAGTGAGATAACATTTTTAATAGGTTTTTCAGGTATAATTTAAGCAAAAATATTTTTTAAATCATAATTTTGAATTGAGATCATCCTCATTTTTAAAATCAGTTAAAAATATTGTAAACACAATATTGCATAAAACCACGTTTTAAAATAAATTCACATCAAAAGTATTAAAATAAATACTACGGATAAAATATAAACAATGATATCATAAACGAAGATTTATATTTTAAATATTTATTATAACTCCAGCTGGTCCACCGTCATCGGTGAAATACTATTTCATTAAAATTTAGATTTGGTAGTTAAAGACTTATATTACATTACACTATACAAATTTATTTCCTTTGTTTATGCCAGCGGTTGAAAGCCAAAAATTATTCTAAGGGATAATAAGTGACTCATATTCCTGGGAACTGGGAAAAACCTCGTCGGCAGTTTAATTTTCGAACCGTTTGGGGTTGAAATTCTTGGGCCCTATGATCCAATTAGTGCTCATACACTATTTAAATATTTCTCCAAACAACTAGTTAAAACTTCGCGTGACCCAAGGACTGGCTTTTACCTCGGTCTGATCGAGGTAAGTTTAAGCATTCATCACACACTAGCGTGGCAATGCCGCCATTCTTTTGGGCACACTTCCAGTCGACAGCGGAGAAATTTTTTGGTAGTATTTCCTGGTTAGGCCACGTATTCAGCGAACAAGTCGTAGGCTGGGCCTAAAGCAAAATTGTCTAAGCCTTTGCGCACACGTGGGCCACGTACGCCAATCTGGGCACGTCGGTCTCCATACAATTTATATGGCAACTAGACTTGTAGAACTACATTAGATCCACGACACGCGACGCGACTCGTACAAATCAGGCGTGGCCCACGTGTGCGTCGATCTAATGCAGTTCCCGCTTTAATTTTATATGAAACAGGCAAGACTAAGGTGAAATAGTTATATTGTATGAGTAACCATCGAGGGACTGGAACAATTTGCCTGCTGCTGTCTTCCCGTCCAACTATAATTTAATATATAATAGGCTCTTAATAAACTAGTGCGCCTCACCATCAATGATTGCATCACTGCTTACCATCAGGTGGGATCGCAGTCAAGCACTGGTTTATAGCGAATAAAAAAAAAAAAAACAAATTATTTTTTCTAAGGTAAAACCTTAAACTGTTATTTCCTTGACAGAAAATGATAAACAATATCTTTTGACAAGTTAGGATGTCAAACTGAGTAACCGCACGTTCTTGGCGAGCTGAGGCCTTACCATGACATTTTAAAATGTCAATCATGCGAGCGAGAAAGAGGAATAATAATATAATATAATAATATATTCCACAACTATCACACAACGCTGTCTAGTCCCAAGCTAAGCAGAGCTTGTGTTATGGGTTCTAGACAACTGATAAAGATACTTACATATTTCTAAATACATACATATATAGATAAATTACACCCAGACACAGAACAAATGATCGTGCTCATCACACAAGCATTTGTCCGAAGTGGGAATCGAACCCACGACCTCCGGCATAGCAGGAAACGCCGAAAGCAAGCCAACCGGAATCTCTGCGGCAAAGCACCAGCATCGCCTGGTGCGAGTGTGCGTGCCGCTCAGCCGAACACACCGGTGTACATCTCCCGCCTGCATTACACCACAAAGGTGGAGGACATCGTCGATTATATGCGCCAAAAGTTGAAGTACACACTGAGGGTGCAGTTGCTGGAGTCGCACCGGAATGTCAATTTTAAGGCATTTGTGGTGCGAGTACCGAACTGTTTTCTACACCTTGTTATGGACGAAGACTTTTGGCCACAGGGTGTGGTGTTCCGTCGCTTCCGCGGACAAATACCACAGGACAGCACCAAGGCGAATAGTGCGAAGTGAAGTGTTACTAACATAGTTTTAAATCATATTTACTAACAAAATGATTTAGAATGTTATTATTATGTATTAGTTTATTATTTTTAAGATTGTTATTTATGTATAGTGTCTATGGGCCTTTGTAGCCTGAAATAAAGAGTTATTATTATTATTATTATTATTATAGCAGTCAGGGCCACTAACCACTAGACCACCAGGCCAGGAATGGAGGTGCATAGCACCCTATATAGCTCAATCCCTTTAACAGTTCAGTTTAGGTCGCATTAAGAACTCGTGTTAGGGCTTCTGTACAATTATATATTTCCAGTAACAGTCTTCATTCAATTTCCAATCAGCAATGCCGTGTTCCTTGGTCTACAAATTGTGGCTACTGGCACTATTATAAGCAGCTGAGACCACTCTCTAAATAAAATGCGAAATGTTACCCACATGGCTTTCAAGTGCAGCGGAATAGTACAAGGAATAATTCCTTGTTGGACGATGTCGAACCGCCATATTTATTACTAGCTTTTGCTCACAGCTTCGCCCGCGTTAATAAAATATAGCCTATGTCACTCAGGAATAAAGCAGCTTTCTATCGACAAAAAAATTTTAGCAATCGGACGGGTGCTTTCAGACATTACCTCCTACAACCAAATAAACAAATATTTAGATAACAGAAGAAAGAAAGAAAAACATTTTATTTGGCGGAACGAGACGCAGATTTAGAACAAACAAATTATAAGTATATTATGTGAAAGAAATATGCGCCACATCCGCGCAAAACGGCCGAACTACTACTAATGCCGTGACCACACGCAAAATGCGATGAGTCTACGGCGCTGGTTTTCAGCGTGCGCCGGTAACGGTATCGACATATAGACACAACAGTTATATCCGATTATTGAAAAGTCAGGCCTAAAACAAACATATTGAAATTTCATGAAAGTGTAGAAATGTCCTCACTCGAAAACAAAAGAATGAGGAAGAATTCAACTTGTTTAGAAAGTGTTTAATAAAACAAAAGACAAACGCCCGTGGAAGTGAGTGCAGGATATAAAATAAATGGGGCGTCGAGTAAGCCACTTGTCGTATCCATGTACAAGCTAAGGGAATTTACAAACGGGACGAGAAAGTTGGTGCTTCGAGCGTTCGATTCCATTGGTTCTTGACAGTCTGAGTGACTAAGTGGTTGAGAGGTGTGTTGGAAGGAAATTGTACATGTAAATATTGAATGATAAATGATATTTATTTTGTAAATAGGTTTTTTTTTTAAGGTGGGAAAATCATCTAATGACAAATCCCGCTCTTGGGCGGAGCGAGAGATAGCGTCAGACTTTTACTGACTAAAAACCCACTCCTGTTCCTTCATTGCCTTCGTCCCCGGGTTTCGTTTTCACAATACCCATGGTTGTAAATAGGTTTAAAAAAAAAAACACTTTTACACGTCATTTTTTTTTTTCGTCATTTTAAACTAGATGAGGCCGGTGTTTCCTAGCTGACTACTCTGAGAAGAAACACCGAAACAAACTCAGGGATCAAAGTCTATTTTAAAGTCCAAATAAAAGTCGAATATGTGAGATTGGTTATACTGCCGCCAAATAAATCACAAACTTGAATTTCATTCTTCCTCCTATAACGTCTTGTTTGTCTTTTTTAGAGTCCTGTACCGAAAGGGTAAAAATGGGACCCTATTGTTAAGACTTCCTAGTCAGTCTAACTGACAACAGGCTGCATCTCATGAACCATGATAGCTAGATAGTTGAAATTTTCTGTTACCACTATTACAACAAATACTAAAAACAGAATAAAATATATATTTAAGTGGGGCTCCCATACAACAAATGGCAAAAAGACGAAGAAAAGAGATAATGTCCACGGTGTACTCAATGCTAAAGAGGCCCAGCAGAGGTTTTTTTTTTCGTATGAGCAAACCATCTAATGACATCCCTCGCTCTGGGGCGGAGCGCGAGATAGTGTCAGACTTTTACTGACTAAAAACCCACTCCTGTTCCCTCTTTGCCATTTTTCCAGGGCCCCGGGGATTTTTTCGCATCACCCATGGCCCCAGTAGGATTCGATCCTGCTGGGCCCCTTGTCTGCTAGGGTTGTGAGAAATTTTTAAAAGAGTGACAGCGGTATTCTAATAATTTTCCGTTCCTACATTTACGTAATAAAAATACAAGTTAATTTAAAAACTAAATAAATTAAGTCTTCATTAAAACGTGCGCAATAATGATATATTATAGAGTACCTACTTAAGTATTTCTAATTATCGTCAGCTTCGCATTTTTTAACAAAGTTGGAGTCAGTTTCATAGATTGAAAGTCAACCCCGAAGCGAGAGGAAATCTCAGACTTTTACTGACTAAAACTCACCTGTGTTCCTTCAGTTGTACTTTGCAACCGCAACTCTGGCAAGTAAGTGTTCCTAAACAATGTATTTATTAGACAAAATTTATAAAATATATTATAATCTATATATTATCTTTATATTATATCTATATGGCTTCTGCCAGTGTCTTCGGCCGTAAGAAAGTAGAAAATATATATATAGCATATGTTACTCAGTGATAAAGTAGCTTTCTACTAACGAAAGAATTTTTTAAATTCGATCCAGTAGCTTTCAAATTTATTCATTACAAATTTTTGTTCTTTAAAATATTAATATAGAAGTCCAACAATACTAGTAAGAGCACATTCAGTCGCCAACTGACGACAATAGCACGAATGATTTCGTAGCCATTTCGATGCTTGTAAGCTGGATTTAGTTTCAACTTGTCAGCGCTAGCGTGTCTCTACTGCACAATGCAGCATCAGCATTCACATTCACAGGGATGGTATTCCTTCTGTACATATAGAACTTTGAATTTAATCAGTCACATAAGATGTGCTCTTTCTGAACGTCAGGACGGCAACCAGTCAGTTCTTCTTTAATGTGAAGGCCACATTTACAAGAACTTGGTAGAATCATCACAGTATTGATTGGTTGGTTTCATTTGTAGGGTTCCGTAGCCAAATGGCAAAAATCGGAACCCTTATAAATTCGTCATGTCTGTCTGTCCGTCCGTATGTCACAGCCACTTTTTTCCGAAACTATAAGAACTATACTGTTGAAACTTGGTAAGTAGATGTATTCTGTGAACCGCATTAAGATTTTCAAAAACAAAAAAAAAAAAGAATTTGGGAGTGTTTAGAACTGAAACTCAAAAAAAAAAAAAATTTATCAGACCCTTACGTGTGGGATACCGTGTGGGGTGTGGTCTTCAAAAATGATATTGAGGTTTCTAATATCATTTTTTTCTAAACTTTATAGTTTACGCGAGAGACACTTCCAGAGTGTTAAAATGTGTGTCCCCGCCCTGTAACTTCTAAAATAAGAGAATGATAAAACTAAAAAAAAAATATGATGTAAATTACCATGCAAACTACCGAAAATTGGTTTGAACGAGATCTAGTAAGGAGTTTTTTTTTAATTCGTCATAAATCGTAAACTGCAATTTAGCTTTCAAGTTTGTACGGAACCCTCAGTGCGCGAGTCCTACTCGCACTTGCCTAGTTCTTTCATAATAACATTCTTTATTTTTGTATGTACAGTCATGCCAACAAGCCATTAAGTCAGACAAAAGAGCGGAAAAGTGTTGACATGTATATATTCAGGAGCCAGTCAACATAATGTTTGGTTATTTTTTAATGAGATTGTCTTGGATAAAATACAAGATTTTATGAAATTTTCCGTTTTTTATTTACTTTTTTTCAGTGGAGATGGGTAAATTTAATACATCAAGGACTCCAATTAGTGGGATATACAGACAGTACCATCGAGGCCAGCCCAGAAAAAGGTGACAAGACGACATGGACGCGTACCGCGAGGGCTGGTGCGAAGTGGCACAGGAAAAGAATTCCCGGACGGACTTTGAGGAACCTTTTCCCCAAAAGTGTGTGTCAGTAGTGTCCTACTGTTCGACAAAAGATTCTCCAAAGTCCTTCGTAAAATCAGACTCTTTGGCTTTTTTAGGGTTCCGTACCTCAAAAGGAAAAAACGGAACCCTTATAGGATCACTTTGTTGTCCGTCCGTCTGTTTGTCTGTCAAGACCCATTATCTCAGAAACGCGTAGAGGCATCAAGTTGAAATTAACCGTATATTCAAGATTGCGGTCCCTTGAAGCTGTGAAAAAATCAAACGTTTAGGCCGTGTCTTTTTTTCCGTTAACCTGTCGAAAAAACGACGAAACGAAATAATAGGGTACTTCCCGTTGACCCAGAACCCTGAAATTTGGCATAAAGCAAGGTCGTATAGATACAGTCATATAGATATAGGAATAAATCTGAAAACTGTAAATTTGTAGTTTCTTTTTTCGGGTGGAAAAAACATCTAATGGCATCCCACGCTCTTGGGCGGAGCGTAATATAGTGTCAGACTTTTACTGACTAAAAAACCCACTCTTGTTCCGTCTTTGCCATTTTTCCAGGGCCCCGGGGGTCACTTTAGCATCACCCATGGCCCCAGTAGGCCTCGACCCTGCTGCGCCCCTACGGTTGCTGACATCTCCTTGAGGCGCGCGTGGAACACTACACGCCGTCGACGATTTGGGCTCGGTCCGGACACTTACCGGACGATCGGACGGCAAGCCGTAAATTTGTAGTTACGTCTCAAAAAAAAAACTTTTTTTACAATTCGGAAAAATACGTAACTCAATTCGAGAATCGAACTGTTTTCATAGGTAAGTTTGTGCGGAACCTCAGTGCGCGAGTCTGACTCGCACTTGCCTTCTTGCCTTCTTTCTTTTTAAAAGAAACGCACAAACTTTGCCTGCACCCCCGTGGTAAACCATTGGTTATTTTATTTGCTTATATAAAACCTAGCCTCCGGTTCTCAGCGATATGTGTATCTTACCTGTCCTAACGTAACTAAGACGAGGTTGCTCACCGAGTCGCAAAAATTTCACCTTGAAGTTTGTAAAAGAGCTAATAAGCGCAGCATTCTGGGTGTCAGAAGAGCCTAGGAACACTACGATGCTCCCTTGAAAATGGTGATCATAGACGTAGGAATACGATTACCAGACTAAAACGGGTGTCACCGTAGGCGCGGACTTGCAGATGGAGAGCAATGGGCTCGCCGTCCGACCATCCGGTAACCGTCCGGACAGAGCCCAAGTCATTGACGGCGCATAATGTTCCACGCGCCTCAAGGAGATGTCAGCATACCGTAGGGGCCTAGCAGGGTCGTAGCCTACTCGGGCTATGGGTTATGCGAAGACTGGGTTTTAGTCAGTAAAATTCAGTAGATGTTATTAGATATTTTCCCACCTAAAAAAAAAGACTAAAACGTGAGTAGATCTTATTAGTCAGAAAACGTTCAGTATTCCTCCAACAAACAAACAAATAAAATAAAACTTTAGTTGCCCCGAAAATTGACAAGACCCAGTCATTCAGCCGTAGATTTTTGCTATGGAAACACGCAATAAAATATAATATCTCTATAATATAATAATGTATGCAGATTAAAGCGACAGGATTTACTGAATCTTACAAAGGATATTCCTTCTAAGATATGAACGCTTGTTGCTTTGATCCGTTTGACTCGGTTCGATAAACGCGGCGTTTTCCTCAAAAAACGCTCTGATCAACATCATTATCTTCCTGCCCTTGGGAAAAACGTGTTGAACCGAAGTAATATGGATTACTTGGGATCGGCTCAAAACGTTTTTTTCTCTCATTCTATCCTGTCAGCCGTCACGCTATCACTAACTCCCTTTTCTTTCATATTACACATACTCACACAAGCCATCCGTTTTGCTTTGATCTAGATCTCTTTCTCTATCCATCCAAATTTCTAATGAAATTTATAAATCTTTTAGTAACATGTGTTTCTGTTTCTTTCCTGTGAGGAGGGACCTTTTCACATGACCATACCAAGATAAACGTACCTACGTCTGTATGCATCCCCGCCGCCTGATCCCCGCTCCCCTCCGCTATTGTACTATCGTTTACTTCTCATAGACTCCGTAATATTTAGAACGTTCAATTTAAATATTTTTATTTTAGTATAAAAAACTGATCATCATCTTCCTGCCCTTGTCCCGTGTTATTTGGGGTCGGCGCAACATATTTTTTTTTCTTCCATTCCCCCCTGTCATTCGTCATGCTAACACTAACTTCCTTTTCTTTCATATCACTCTTCACACAATCCATCCATCTTTTCTTTGGTCTCCCTCTCCCTCTCCATCCATCCACATGTAAACTCATAACTCTTTTAGTAACATGCGTTTCATCCCTCCTCTTCACATGACCGTACCAAGACAAACGATTCCCTTTCAATTTTTCAGTCACTGGTGCCACTTTCAAACTTCCCCTAATATACTCATTTCTCACTTTATCCATTCTCGTCACACCACACATCCATCTTAACATTCTCATCTCCGCTACGTGCAATCTTTTTTCATCCGTCTTTTTCACAGCCCAACATTCTGATCCATACAGTATGACAGGTCTTATCACGGACTTGTAGATTTTACCCTTCAACTTGGGGGGCATCCGTGGGTCACAAGTGGTTCCCGTGACTTGTCGCCATTTTATCCATCCAGCGTTGATCCGATGTGTTACGTCCCGGTCTACCTCACCATCCCCTTGAACGAGTGACCCGAGGTACCGAAAGTCGGAGCAGATCGGTATGGGCGTTCCAGCGAGAGCTAAAGGCACTGGATTGGAGAGACCGCCGAAATCGCAGAACAAGTATTCTGTTTTGGTTCTACTCAATTTTAGGCCAACACTCTCCAGTCTGTGCCACCACACCTCCAATCTGTTCTGGACCTCTAGGCCACTCTCGGCAACCAGCACAATGTCATCGGCAAACAGCATACACCAGGGAGCCTCTTCCTGAATGTCCGACGTTAGAGCGTCCATTATCATTAGGAAGAGGTAAGGGCTGAGAGCCGACCCTTGATGTAAGCCAACAGCCATGTATAAAAAACTGATGAACTAAAATAATATGATATTTTTTTTAAAGTCATAGAACATAAGTTGTTGTTTATGATGTTAGTAACATAGTCCTGAGATGTTGCCAGTGTTTTACAAATAAGCCTGAATATCGGGCAGACCGTTTTTTATCGACGTAAAATAAAAAATAAATACCATACGAACGTAAATGACCAAATATTTTACCGATTATTTTTTATGTACTAACAATCAATGGATTTTTAGCACAACAAATAAATACAGTTTTCACACAATGTAATCAAATCGAGAGAATTTTATTAATAACATGGGTTTTCTATTGACAAGCCAGAACAATTTACAAAGTACTACGTATTGTTTGAACTACCCACCTTTTTAGTAAAATGAAATCGAATATGTATACCCATTTCATTATTGCAATTCATAAGCAAATTATAAATTGAATCTGTAAACAAAGATTTTTATTTGTGAAACCTTAAGCTTTTTCGTAATGAAATTATTATATAAGTTAATAAAGTACTGGTCACATGAGGGTACAGTTGCGTATTGAAAACATGTACGAGTATGTGCACCTATAAATTTATTATTTACCAGATTGTAAAAAGTAGTGCTTGGCGCTATGGTGACCTAACACTCTTTTCGCGTATTGATGACAGGATATGGTTTGTATGGTAAATTAGAGTCTGGAATTGTAAGGAAAATAACTATGTTATACTAAATTACTACAACTTTTTTTTTGTCATTATGTATAAACATATATTTAATAACAATTATTTCAAAAACACTTAGGTATAAAAAATATATATACTCTAAAAGCTACTCCTAACTAAAATATGGCGTTGTAAAACTCCTCCGCATCGCTGTCGACTGGAAGTGTGCCCAAAAGGCTGACGGCATTGCCACGTTGTATGGCAATGCTTAATCTCTGACCGAAGTAAAAGCCAGCGCTTGGGTCACTCGAAGTGTCAACTAAGCGTTTGGATAGTTCTTTAAAAAGCGTATAAGCACTCGGACCACACGGCCTAAGAGTTTCAACTCCAAATGGCTCAAAAATATAATTGCTGACGAGGTTGTTATATTTCTACCACTTGAGGTTTTCCGCAGCCGCAGCGGCAGCACAGCACGATGAGCTAGGAAGATGGGATGGCTCAAGAGTGTCGACACAACACTTAGTTACAAGATAGATAAAATGGTAATGGTTTTGAGTGCGTGTAGCTCTAACGGGATGTGAACGCGAACTGGTCCACATTTTGGTAAAAGAGCGAATGTGCATGCTTGCGTTCGATGCAATTATGAAATAACGCTGAATGTTCGATTAAAACTCAAACAAAAGTCAATTGTCCCAAGGGATCATGTATTCACGTGATAATTGTCCCTTTCTCAGAACATGGTCTATCCGTGTGCCAAATTTCATACAAATTCTTTCAGCCGTTTGAGCGTGATTGAGTAACAAACACAGATGAGTAATATAATGGCGAAAGTTTGTGAGTGTGTACTCACAAATTTTCGCGAGTATATTGTACTAGCTTCTGCCAGCGGCTTCGCCCGCGTTGAAGGAGGTTTCTCTATACAAACTTCCAACCCCAAAAGTGGAGTTTCGTAATAAGACGATAAATAAGGAACCTACCTGTCTAAATTTTAAGTTTGTACGTTTCTGAGATTTCGTGATTAATCAGTGAGTGGTATTTCGCTTGTAAATTTATATAGATTTCCAAACTGTAACAAATGCGCTGCGTTGTAAACGATACGTCACGGAAATAGGTATTCGCGAGTATTTCTCAACAGCGTTTTTCTCACCCAGTGCGTTCCTATGTTGACACAAGAAAAGTAACGAAGCGGAAAATCGTCTCGACCCAGCGATCCGGTAATTGTTACGTCACAAACGGTAGATTGGTATTTTGAAGAGTGGATTTTAAAATTTAATCTAATACTTCGAATTCATTAAGATAATGTAGAGACAACGAGAAGTTAACAAACTTACAATATCAAAATTACAGAACAATGAATTACAACACCAGTAGCCAAAATCATCATTTTTTGCGATTTGTAAAAATCTCCGTTACTCAATTCGGGAATTGAACTGTTTTCATAGGTAAGTTTGTACAGAACCCTCAGTGCGCGAGTCCGACTCGCACTTGCCCGGTTTTTTCATATTACTTCTCTCACAATCCATTCAGCTTTTCTTTGCCTTCTTTTCCCACTCCATCCATCAACTTGTATAGGTACCCATAACTCTTTTAGTAACATATCACTCCTCTTCAACTTTCTTCAATCACTGCCGCTACTTTTAAACTTCCTCTAATATACTCATTTCTTACTTTATCTCGGCTCTTTTTTCATCCGTCTTTTTCGTTTTTTTTTTTTGGTATTACACAGACACAGTATTACAGGGATTTTGCCGTAGTGAAAAAAAAAGGTTTCTGTTAAACCAGAAGCTCTCACTAATTGGATAAAAATAACCATTGATTGGAAGTAGATGACTGACTGACAAAATTTGAATCTGAAGTATGAAAAGTCAGCAAAAAAGCAACGCTGTATGGGTTGCCTTTTTTCCGACTTCACTTTCTGCCGATGAACAGATAGGATCACTTTGTTATCATATCTATCAGTCTTTCAAAACTCTTTTTCTCAGAAATGCGTGCCAGTGATGACATATGGTTCCGAAACGTGGACGCTCACAATGGGCCTCATCAGAAGGCTCAAAGTCACCCAAAGGGCAATGGAAAGGGCTATGCTCGGAGTTTCCTTGCGTGATCGAATCAGAAATGAAGATATCCGCAGGAGAACCAAGGTTGCCGACATAGCACGAAGAATCGCCAAACTAAAGTGGCAATGAGCAGGGCACATTGCTCGCAGAACGGATGGCCGTTGGGGCCGAAAGGTTCTGGAGTAGCGACCGCGTACCGGAAGACGCAATGTTGGAAGGTGGACCGATGACCTGGTGAAGGTTGCGGGAATACCGATGGATGCGAGACGCACAGGATCGATCGTTGTGGCTACATTTGGGGAAAGCCTATTTCTAGCAGTGGACGTCTATCGGCTGAAATGATGATGATGATGATGATCGAGCTGAAATCAATATAAAATGCTCAGGTCTGCTACCCCTTGGAACAGTGAGAAGTTGTGGAAGTGAAAAGTTTCAAACAAACTTTTAAGTCGACATAGTCTCAAGATAAGGCCGCTCTAGCTCCGTTTAGCATAATCAGCCTTTTTAATGTTCCCACTGCTGGGACTGGGCCATAATCCACCACACGGGCCCATTGCGGGTTGGTGAATGTTACATGTCTTCGAATTATTGGTTCTAGGACATCCCGGATTCCTCACAATGTTTACCATTACCGTTTTGAGAGCAGTGGTGATGAAATAAATTACACAAAGTAATGCGCCTGGTTGGGTTTGTAAGTTGGGGCCGCACATATTTTGTCACTCATAATCAAAACTTATAGGGTACTTCCTGTTGACATAGAATCTTGATACTTGGCAAGAAGCACGGTCTCAGCACAAGTAAAAGAGAAAGTTTTGTAAACCATTTTGTAGTGACATCACAAAATAATTACTTTCGGCGATTCGGAAAAATCTTCGAGACTCGATTCGGAAATCGAACTATTTTCGAATACATAGGTAAGTTTGTACGAAACCCCTGGGTGCGTGAGTCCGACTCGCATTTGACGGTTTTTTTTTTTAAACGCTGCCCCACAGCAGGAATTGCTTTCTGTACCGAAAGTGCGTTCACAAATATCCACAGCACACTCAGACCCGTAACAACTACCTGTAGGCCATACACATACTTTTATCCATGCGGGAATCGAACCCACGATTGGCGCAGCAGCTAATCACTAAAACACTGCGCCAGCTGTGCCTTCATTATCAAATCTTCAACTCGAATGGGTAGCATAAAGACAATATCGAAGAAAAGAACGAGATTAAACTAACCTAAACCTAGAATTTTTATACATGATGAGGAACAACAAGAAACTCGTAGTTTGGTAATATCGGTAATAGTATGTGCCTAAAACAAATTCATTTATACTCGTAACGTAAGATTCATGCCAGGAAATTCTCATTTGAAATGCCGCAATGTATGTAGACTCGTGAAATTGTCTCAATTTCGAAGTATACCGTAAAACTATCGCAGTCTCTGACTGCTATAGTTCTCTTATCTCTTGTCCTCTGCACTGTCTTCAAAAGACAGTGCAGAGGACGAGAGATGCGCGCTGTGGAAGCAGAAGCACTCAACTTCTACACATTTCATCACCCCGTCAGAACATCTCCCCCCTGGACGTGAATTGCACTGGCCAATCTGTAAATCTCTTAACCGACTGCGCACTCAGGTTGGCCGCTGTAAAAATAATTTGGCCAAATGGGGCTTCCTCGACCCATCTCTAACACAGTGCCAGTGTGGAGCCGCTGCACAGAACATGCGTCATTTGCTATGCTGTCCATCCTGCACAACTACCTGCAGTTTTCAGGATCTTTACGAGGCCAATAACAAAGCCGTAGAGGTTGCCAAATACTGGTCAGATAAAATTTAGTTAGAGTACATCGACAAAAAGAAAAAAAAGAAAAGAAGAAGACTGCTATAGTCACCTAAACAAAGCTAAATGTATCTAACACGCCACGGTCGCGATTACAATACAGACAAGAAAGTATTGTTTTTTCTTGAAATTGCCGAAAAAGTTGTTTTTTTTTTTTTAGTTTTGCGTCACACTTTTTTTCTTCCACTCTGCCCTGTCACGCGATAGCTTGATATTTAACACCCTTTTCTTTCATATCACTTCTCACACAAACTATCCACCTTCTCTTCGGCCTTCCTCTCCCTCTCCATTCATCCACATGTATACTCATAACTCTGTTAGTAACATGCGTTCATTTCTAACACTTACTAAAATATTCGCCAAGACCGAAGCAGCTAATTTTAATTCCAATATTATTATTAATAATATCAGATAAACCTAAGTCAACAGGCTGCAATTTCCACTAAAGCTTTGTAAACCGAGCTTCGGTTTAGTATTAATTATCATCAAAGCTAACTCAAGTTTTGAGGATCACCTGGCAGAAATGAACACCAATTCTAGTTTTCATCTTCAAGGTAAAGTAGTGCTCAGCTCCATTCGATTAGACTGGGACTCAACCAAATGAGACTTGCTGTCTGTGACCGGCCCTATGCCTGCCGTATCCATCGGATTCTGCAACCCTCACCAGGCCATCAGTCCACCTTGTCGCGAGGATGTAGTAATTTAATGTTTGGAGCAGATGCTTGCCTAGCTATATCATCATGATCATTGCAGCCGAAAGACGTCCACTTCTGGACATAAGCTTACCCCATGTTTCGCCAGAACGACCGGTCATGTGCTTCTAGCATTGATCGGTTCCCACGACCTTCACCAGGTCATCGGTTCATCTTGTGGGAGGCTTTCCAACGCTGCATCTTCCGGTATGTGGTCAGAATCTTTTGTACGTCGCTATCGACCGATATTGCTCGCAAAATAGAAGCAATGACTGGCCTGTTGGTCTAGTGGTTAGTGGCCCTGACTGCAATGCTGGAGGTCGTGAGTTCGATTCCCATCCAGGACAAATGTTTGGTCAACATGATGAGCATAATCATTTGTTCTGTGTCTGGGTGTAATTTATCTATAATATGTATGTATTTAGAAATATTTAAGTATGTTTATCAGTTGTCTAGTACTCATAACACAAGCTCTGCTTAGGTTGGGACTAGATGGCGTTGTGTGTTAGTTGTGTGTGAATATTATTATTATTTGATGAGTCCTGCCCATTGCTGCTTAAGATACCATAGACTTACATTATAAAATTAGAAGACTTGAATATTAACGATACCAGTCAAAACTCAAGAGAATTAAAACTGCGTATATCCCAAGGGTTAAAGACAAGGTCAAGGCAAATCCAGAATCCAAGTCGAAATTATTTCACGATATAGTTGGTACAAAGGGCGTCTCATATTGCCTGGAGCTATGTGGAATATCGTGGGCCACAACAATGTTCGTCTAATCCTTACTTTTAGCGTTACACTGTTACCAACGAAACCAAGCCTGTTCTCACTTCTAAGAAGCTGTTTGTAAAAGATATGTTGTAAGCTTGTTATAATTTACAAGATAAATATATAGTATAATTACATTATTTTATTACAATATTATTAAATTACAGTATAAGGTATATATAGTTATACTAGCACTTTGCCCGCGACTACGTCCGCGCACATCGCGTTTGGACTTCAACCCTTAACACACTTCGAAACTCTTTAAGTTTGGAAGTGTTTTAAGGGTTAGATTTAGAAACTGTAGTCTTTTGAATTCAAAAGGAAGATCGTTTGGGATTAATGGAATACGCGGTATGAACACTGTTTCTCCCTGGGCAGACCCGGTTAAAATAATAACCTCAACAATATTGCGATGCAATGCTTTTACTTGCATCCTAGTACCATTACATAACTTCAGAGGCTTCAAGTTCCTAAGCAACATCACGGGTGTGCCCACACGCAGTGCAAGTATATGGTATGGAAGGCCGGCTGGATTAATAGTGTTCAGTAACTCAACCGGATAGTGGACTGCTTCGTCTGCATTTACCACCGTGTCTATTGAACTATACACTATAGGCGTCAATATAGCTCTTTCGAAATTTTTTCAATCATCTCTTCGACTGTACTTACTACCGCGCATAATTTTTCAGGTATGACTATAACCCCATCTAATTCTTGGTACTTGCCGTTTCCTAATTGGAGTAAAAGGTCTGAAAATTCTCCTGCAGAAACGTCTCCTCTGAGATGTACTCTCATATTTTTCGTTAATTTAAGAATTTTAGTATAGGGCCATAAGTGAGATCTTTTAATGCATGCTTTCATTTCATCCACTCGTGTCCCTTTTGGTATCGTTTTTAACTGGTAACGTTTGGCGAAAAAAAAACTCCTGCCAGCAATACTGTCATACCACCCATTAAGTTGTCGTTGCTTCGTATGTCCTGTAGACTTCTATTTCATTCTTAAATAGCTCTTTTGTGCGCCATTGTGCTTTCGTCCCAGACTATTATTTTTGCTTTACGCAACAATTGGGCAAGATTACTTTGCTTGGAAATGTTGCACATTGGCGTCTCTACATTTGATAAATTAAGGAGCAATTTCAAAGCAGAGTGTGCAGTTCGACCACCTTCCAATAACTAATAATGTGCGGCGGTGTCCCAGAAGACGCGACCGCCAAAGCGATTCCGCAAGTACTTCTTACTTTTGCTAAAATTAATTTGATAAGGTATGTTTTACCAGTCCCACCTGGTGCATCTAAAAAGAACATTTGAACTGGAAACAATTTTTCTTTAATTTTTTCCACCGAGGGTTGCACGTGAAGGTGACAATAAGTCTGGGCGACCATAATGACGTACATAAGTCATAGTGACCTGAGTTCGCTCGTGCATGTATCTCGGCCCACCGGTGAAAAAGGACGGTAATACCACTATTTGACCCAGCTGATGAGCGTCAACATCTTGTCTACCGATGGCGTCCTTAAGGTGGATATAGCTATCGGAGCGTAACTTTGCCTGATTATTTCTAATGAAATTCAGTCTCTCAGTTTTAGCGTACTAATCTACCAAATATTGGCTAAAATGAGCATCAAAGTGAAGATGGTAATTTTCCTAATTTTCCCTGACCATGATGTAGTATGAATAAAAGCTCGATGCTGACACTGTCTTTTTCTAAAGTAATTTTGTTTCCGGGTCTCGCTGTGGAATAGCAATTGAATAACCGTCTTCTCCGTGGCTGAACATTACAGGATATTGCAATGCATCATGCATGTTGTTTTTCGGCATGTATAACTAACTTGAAAGTTTTACAGGAGGAAGGAATTCCGCCAATGGTACTCTATGTCCCTGATATAAGGATTGACTTCGTTCAACATTTTTTGTTTTATTAAATTTGGTTTTAATTGCGGGAAATTACAGCATCTTAAATTTGCTTCTCTTTCATCTTCACCCACGATAAATTTGTAAAAGCTGAGCTGTTTGACCGGGTTCTGACAATAAACTGCCAATTAAACTTGATAAACTTGTCCCTTGTACTTTGACGTTTGGCATATATCCATCTCCACCAACTTGTTTCCCACCAAACGACGTCATTTGGAAACTATTGTTGTATTTACGAATGTTCGAAATAAAATGTTTTTGATCAGGATGGAGATCCATTATCAAACTGTAAAGGGGTTCGGGAGGTGTACTCAATAATTTGAGTTAAACTTTATCGCTGCTGCAACACATCTCAGGAGTTTCGTCCTTCCATTTAAACGCATTACACCAACAACATTTATGATTCATATCATCAATTGAAACTACATTATCAAATTCGTAATTTATTTCAGGTTTATACATTCCTAAAAGATACTTGATCTTCCATGGCCGTGTAACAACACGCATATTGAAGCGGGACTGCGCTGCTCTGTGTACTTCAGGATGCGCTTGCTGGTAATTTTCAGCGGCTATTTTTCATTTGGCATTTCGGTGTGTTTTTTTTTGATAATTGAATACAGCTTTCCAGTGTGCCAAAGAATTATTTTCTGAGTATATTTTCTGAGCTCGTCTAACTTGAATCTTCCTTGTTTTGTCTGTATATCTGGTCCTCTTTTTTGTGATGCCGTCATGGACTGTAAAGGAATGTCCGTAGAAATGACTGAATATGAATCTAAGGAATTTAGGGACATAATATCAGGTACTTCACCATGTTTCGTTTTCTTCACATTTATGTTTTCCTCGTCAGAATTATCAACGCTTGTAGGATTAAGTTCTTCATATGAACAGTAAGCATCGAAATGACCATTTGAAACATTTTGTGTAAAGCGAAGACGTTTTATCGGGTAACCTGGAGTACCTGCATTTACATACAATTCACCGTTACGATAAACTTCGAAAATACCATACCAACTAAATCTTACATCCAGTTACTTATCTTAATTTTATTATTATTCAAAATATTACGTAAGACTGTTTAAAAAATATTGTTTTGTAATTAACTTTATGTTTTCATTTGTACTAATTTGTGTCAGTAGATGTCGTTGTACGTATATAAATCACATAATTGATACGTTATTATAGGATTAGGGTATCACAATGGAAAAAGAATAAGATATTTTATACAAACATGGATGATAACATTTCACCAATACAGGGATGAATGTTGTATTATTGTTTGAGAAAGTATTATATTAAATTATTATTTTTACCCACATTTTTGAGTAAAATAAACCACTGTGTAAAATCTTTCCGTAAAATAAATAATCGCTATTTGCTCTGTTAGAGCTTGTTTTTCTAATTTCTAACACCGAGTTGCAAGTAAATTAGGATGCGCAGTAAGACTTCAAAAATCCTGAATACGATAAAGAACACTTGACTCGACCCTAAACCGTAATTTGAGGGTAGTTTTGAAAAATCACTAATGCGTATCTTTATTATTTATTTAAAAGTATATTCGTGCAAAGTTTCAAGTTTATTAACCCAAGAAATAAGATCAGTGCCGCGCGAGACGCTGAGGCGAGCGCACGCATTTTATACAGATCGCTATTTCGGTCCTATCTTTTGCATCTACCCACATATTATAATTATTCAAATGTTTACTGATAATGGCTGATGGGCCGGGCATTAGTAATAGTGAGTTGAGTGGGAGCGAGGGCATGGAGGAAGAAATAATTCGGAACGAGAGTGAACGACTAGTTATTGTACATAAAGCAATAGAAGAGAGTACCAGTTTGTCGAATGAGAATCGGAGGGTCACAGAAAAGAAAAAAAGAGAAGATAGTGAGGAAATCGTAGAAGAGGATGATGGATTCATAACAGTTAGGAATAAAAAAGTGGCGAGAAGGTCTTCTAGAAAATCGGATAGTGGGTGCGGTGAAAGAAATGTACATGTTCCGAGTCACACTGTTAGCATTACGGGAAAAGAAACGATATTACCGAAACAATTTGGTTTGGCAAAGTTATTGAGGGCGGAGAAGATAATAAATATTAGTAAAATTCAATATAAAAATGCGTACAAAGCGGTACTGGAATTTGAAGACAGAGAAAACGCTGAGAACCTAGTCAAGTGTCAAAAATTCCAAAGTCTAGGTTTTAGATGTCAGTTTGTGGATGAAACCAATCTATCGTATGGAGTCGTGAAACAAATAGATTTGGATGTAAAAGAAGAAGAAATTCTGCAAAGTGTAGAATGTGAGTACGAGATTGTTACGGTAAGAAGATTAAAGAGACTTAACATTTCAGGAGAATGGGTGGATTGTGAAACTGTACGTATATGCTTTAAGACCTCAACGTTACCCTCATGTATCAATTTGTATGGATGTAAATTTAAAGTAGAACCCTACATGTTCCCTGTCACGCAATGCTCCGGGTGTTGGCGCTTCGGACATTTATTAAAGGCGTGCCCAACAAAAATAATACGCTGCCCGAAATGTGGAAAGAATCATAGTAATTGTGACACGACTGACTTCAATTGCATTAATTGTAAAGGTTCACATATGGCGCTAGACAAATCTTGTCCCGTCTTCACAAAGGAGAAGCGTCTGAGGGAAATTATGTGCGAGAATAACTACACATATCGGAAAGCTTTATCTACATACAGAGAACAAAGTAAGGCTGTGGAAACTGCTCAATATTATCATCCTAGATCTCAACGTATTGAGGAAAGTGCATACAACCAAATTAATACAAGGTTTGTTAAAAAATCGTACAGAGATATATTAGTTACAGACACACAAAGAAATATCCATGATTTGAAAGTTGACACGCCACAGATAGGCGCCGAGAACACAGGAGATCAAAGTGAGGAAGAATCAACCGAGTCGGTCATTTTGGGGAACTCATTAAGGAAGCATAAGAGAAAGAAGAAAAATAAAAAGAAGAAAATATCAAATTGGAGTTATAATGTGACACAGGACGACGGAGAAGTTTTAACCGAAACACAGGAAAATAGTGGAAACAAAGATGAAGCTGCAGAACGTAAAATAGATTTCAAAAAGCTGTTACATAAGTTGAAAGAAATCATTAAATCGGACTGTAATTTTGATGTTAAAGTTAAATTAGTATTCAGTTTTATATTTAAAGAATGTTTTCAATATATTTGGAAGTTAGTGAAGGAGACAGATGTTATAAGCACAATCTTTTCCACATTATATGGCTTGTTTGCGTAAAGATATCAACTTAAACATTATGCAGTGGAATGCACAGAGCTTGAAACCAAAAATGGAGGAGGTAAAATGTTTGTTGCTGCAAGAAAAGGTACACATAGCATTAATAAGTGAAACATGGTTAGGAGAACAGGTATGTCTTAATTTTAATCAATACAATATATTTAGACGCGATCGAGAGGATTCGTATGGTGGAGTAGTGATAATGACACATTATTCATTAAGTGTTGAGGAAGTTCATTTTAGGGTAAATAATTTAGGCATTGAATTAGTATGCATTAAAATAAACAATTCTAGCTACATTCGACATATAATTTTAATATATTGCCCTAGTTCGGTACAAACAATCCAATCCGATTGGGATAGTATTTTTTCTAGGTTTCCTAAAAATTGTTTGATAGCAGGGGACTTCAATGCCCATCATGCGAATTGGTCATACAAAAATAATAGTAGAGGTAAACAAATTTTTGAATCGGCGTTAGAGTTTGGTTTTGCCTCACTCAACAATGGGCAACCTACTAGACTAAAATTAGTAAATGGTAGTTTACGAAGCTCATCTCCTGATGTCACATTCGTATCGGTTGATATTGCTATTTACTTTGACTGGCAAGTTATTAATGAAAATCTGGGAAGTGACCACTTGTTTGTTAAAATTAAAGTCAAATATAATGAAGAGGTGTACACAAATATTAGGCGAAACTATAAATTAGCTGACTGGCAAGGTTACAAAAAAACGTTACGTGATGGTTTGTCCTTACCTTTACCGTTAGAGGAGACTAACGTTCAAACCTTGTATGATCACTTTGTTTGTCAGATAAATAACGCGGCCAACTCTAATATTCCGTTAATTAAAGTTTGTAATAATCCAAATAGCAATTTTAGACCGAAGGGTTATTGGAGTCCGGCCATGTCTAAATTAGTTGGTGAACGTAGACTAGCCCTAAGTAATTTTAGAAGAAACCCAACACCCGCCAATCTCTCACTACTTGAGGAAAAAATAAAAAAATCTAAGCGCGCTATCCAAACAGCTAAATCAGCAGATTATCAGAAGTTCTGTGATAACATTGATCATGAGGTATCAGCATCTGAAATGTGGCACCGCTTAAGGTGGGTTAAAGGCTACAAGAGAACCAGAGTTCAATGTCCTCAAGAGTTAAGAAAAGAGATGCTATGTGATCTTGCACCTGACTATGTCATGCCATCTAGGCCATTATTTACTTCTGAAAATAGACTATTAGAATCAGAGTTTTCACCTCAAGAAATGATAAACTGTTTGAAAAAGAAAGATACGGCTCCAGGAGAAGATAAAGTGACTTATTCTATGATCTTACATCTACCATCTATTGGAAAGCAATACTTACTCAAACTGTACAATATTATATTGAAAACTGGTACTGTTCCATGCCAATGGCGTGACATTAGAGTAATTGCAATTCCAAAATCAGGTGGAGGTACAAACACCAATAATAACAAACCAAGACCTATATCATTGATATCTAGCACATGCAAAATTTTTCATGCCATGATAGGTAAAAGATTGGAGTGGTACATCGAAAGAAAGCAGGTTCTATCACCGTATACAACGGGCTTTAGGAGGGGGCAATCCTGTCTTGATTGCTTAACGCGACTGGTGACACAAATTCAGATAGGCTTTTCTATTAATTCCCCCACTCTCGCTTGCTTTTTAGACATTAAAAGTGCGTACAACAATATTTCAATAGAAAAGTTATTGTCCATTCTCGATAAACTTAATGTAGGTAAAAGAATATGTAATTATTTATGGAGCTTTTTAAGTGAGCGTCACCTCAAAATTTCTGATGAGTCTGCAGGGGGAACTGATGTGATCAGATATACAGGAAAAGGCTTAGCACAAGGTGATCCGATGTCGCCGTTACTTTTTAATATAGCTACTTACAAATTTTGTCAGGAAATCATTGATGTGTTTACGTGTCAGTATGCTGATGACTTTGTACTGTATACAACATATAATAATATTTTAGACGGACAGAATAAAATTCAAAATGCACTAAATGTTTTTGTGGCTTTATTAGATGAATTAGGATTGGAGATATCTATTAGTAAATCTAAATATTGTATTTTTAGCAGGGAATTTAGACAACAAAGAATTCAACTTCTGGTAAATAACTGTGAACTTGAAACAGTACTAACCTACAAATACTTGGGAGTTTGGCTGGACAGGACATTGCGCTGGGGTAAACACATCAATGAAATCGTCGAAAAGGTTCAGAAACTTATCAATGTACTTAAAATTCTTACTGGTTCAGCCTGGGGTATACATCAGATACATTTACGTAGGCTATATATAGCTTTAGTTAGAAGCAGACTTGACTATGGATGTTTCTTGTACGATAGTAGTGCGGATTCAAATATCTATAAGCTAGTTAAAGTGCAAAATCAAGCATTAAGGGTAGTGGGAGGTTTCATAAGAAGCACTCCCATTCATGTCATGGAATGCGAGCTCTGTGTTCCTCCACTGCATTTAAGAAGAAGGTGGCTAGCCGTCAAATATTGTTTGAAGTCACGATCATTGTCAGATAATGTAACAATCAAGCTATTGTCAGAACTTAGCGCTCTTAGACACAACAGGTATTGGTCAAATAAGAAGCTTCCGTTACTTGTTAGTGTTCTTGAAGAAGTTAAAGAAGAGAGTATGAACTCATCTTCTATATTGGAAATGTTTAGTTTAGATACTTGGGTCAGTAACATTAACACGCGAAATATTATTAAGGTTGAGTTAGATTCAATTAAAAAACCGAAAAAAGCGTACGAATATAATTTAATTAAAACAGAAACGTTAAAAGAACTAAGAGAAAAATATGACGAATATTATATTATTTACACGGATGGGTCTAAGAGTGCTAAGGGAAATGGTGCGGCTTTCTATGATCCTCTGAAACCAGGAAACAATAGCAATAGTTGTTTCAAAATAATTAACGCTATATCGGTAATGTCTTTGGAACTTTTTGCGATTTCAGAAGCGCTTAGTTATATTCAAAATAATGATAAAAGAAAAGCAGTGATTTGTGTTGACAGCAAAAGCGCATTACAACATATAGCTCGATGCGCCTCTGGTTGCAGAGGTGCATCGATAGCTTATGGTATCCTGTCTTTGATACAAAAGTTAACCAGCAATGGGTTTGATCTGAGATTGCAATGGGTTCCATCGCATATAGGCTTACATGGTAATGAGGAGGCTGACCGGTTGGCAAAATTGGGAATTGATGAGGGAAAGGAGGTAAATATTGGAACATATTACGTGGAATTATTACCAAAATACAAAAACAAATGTTATGAACTTTGGAAAGAATATTTTAATGAAAGATCCAAGGATAAAGGCATATGGTATAGATCAATGGTATCGGAGCCTCCTCATATACCATGGTTTTATAACACGAAGTTATGTAGGCGGCTGGTTGTGATTGCGCACAGACTGCGATCTGGACACATGCCCCTCAATAAGTTTGGATTTTTAATGAAAAAAACCGACTCACCTAATTGTGATGTATGTGGAACACCAGAAGATGTAGTACACTTATTGTTGGAGTGTGCCAGATTTCAGTCTGATCGAGTAGAATTATTTAAGGATTTAAACTTAAATATGTATGATGTAGGTGTATTTCATCATCTTTTATCAACACCTAATTCGGAGGCTGCCTCCAAAGTATTTATGTTCGCTAGGTTACGTTTTAGTTAGATAATGTATTAATATAAGGTATGATGGGACTGGCATACACGTCCGTGTAAAAGTCCCTAATAATAAATAAAGAGAAAAAAAAAAAAAAAAAAAAAAGAAATAAGATTCTCCCATACAAACTTTAACACCCCCTAAATCTTGCACTGGGGGGTTGTACTGAAAAAAAAATATCGTAAACTTTATAACTAATTTAGGTTAATATTTGTACTAAGTTTTGAGTTAATTGGCCCACGAAAAAAAAAATTGCATACATACGAAATCCCCCCTTTTTACCCCCATAGGGGCTGAATTTTGGAAAATCCTTTCTTAGTGCTCGCCTACGTTATAAAAGGAAGCCTTGTGCAAAATTTCACGCTCCTAGTCCCAGTAGTTTCGGCTGTGCGTTGATATGTCAGTCAGTCAGTTTCTCCTTTTATATATATAGATAAGTATTTATTAGTTTAAGATATTCTAACATACTTTTCTTTTCTTATTTCTACACACTATTGTCTACATTTCTTTTTATCTCTCCTTTCGCAGTACTGCTAGAAGAAATTTCTTTTAGAAATAAGGAGTTTAGAGGAGAGATTTTTTTTGTAATATAATACTAAATCATCTCTCAATATAATGTGTGTACAAAAATTATAAAATAAATAAATAGAAATCATAATTACATTATGGAACTTATTTCCACCAAGGTTAGCATAGAATAGATGTTTTGACTCTATACGTGGCGGAGCGAGAGGGCATGTCAGACTTTTACTGACATCGTTGCCGCCGATCTCCCCCACGAGGACACGGCGGTGCTCTGCCTAAGTGAGGCACACCTCTACCGTGTGCTTCACCGTGTCCTCCGGGTGGTCTACACAGTGGTGGCACCTGGGCGTTACTTCGGCATGGATCCGGTACAGGAACTGGCCGAACTGACCATGTTCGGTAAGAACCTGCGTCATGCGGAACGTGAGGAAACCGTGAGGGCTTTCCAGCCACTCCTCAAAGAGGGGACTTACCGCCATAATTATGTCGTGCCCAAAGTATTACGTACATAAGAAACTATAATAGGTACATAATATTTACCTATACTAATCCTACTTACATTTATCCAAAAACACAAAACACAATCAGGTGTCGAATTACTCCACCATAATGTTGAAATATGTTTTTAAGATTGCCCTACTCAATCTGAATATCGTCAGCGTGAGCATAGTTTAGAAGCTTATTGTAACAACGCAATTCAACGCAATCTACACTGATATTATAAAGAGGAAAAGTGTGTTTTTATTGGTTTTTTTTTATATATATATTTTTTTTGTTTTAGAATGTTTGTAGGAGGTAATCTCTGAAAGTACTAGTCCGATTGTTAAATTTTTTTCACAAATAGAAAGTTGTTTTAGTCCTGAGTGACATAAGCTATATTTTATGTTGGTTCCCGACAGTTGTTACCCGCACCATCATATAGTAATTGTAGTGTAGTTGTCGGTCAATGACAAATTATAGCCAAAATATAGCAACGCTTTCAGAGTGCTGATGCGATGTACGCGAGCGAAGCGGCAGACAAAAGCTAGTGTTTGATAAAGAGGCAACGAGAAACATAGAGAGATAACACCTGAATGCTCTAGTGGTATTCGGTAATTCTGTTACTTATTTGAATATTTCACAAAACTTGTTCCAGGAGCAAGTACATAATATTTTCTTTACTATTAAAAATGATTAATATATTCTACGAGTAAAAGGCCAAAGTTCACGTAAAATTCACACAGCTTTTCTGAGAGAATCTCTGAAAATCGGATATTTTGTGTAGACTTACACTTTACACTTAACGTTTTGATTTCGATTGAAACCTCTATAATATCCACAAGATGTGTAATGACGTCATAATCACGTAAGAACGGTTGGATGGAAATGTTTCTCAAGTTGGGCACTCTTAAGATTAAAGTGGCAAACCAAAATATGTAAGTATGAACTGAATGATGAGTGACAGATGATATAGTACCGATAAAATAAAATGGAATAAGCACGAATTAATGACAAAAATGTGTTTACTGTTCGAATACTCTGCACATTAAATTTAACTCAGAGAAGAAAAAAAATCGCATTATACCAAATAATGTAAGAAAAAAAATCAGCAAAAGCCTTATAATCAATAAAACCACACTTCATCACAGCAGTATATATACACGTTCGCAGCCAGAATCGAAAACCTCACACGACATCCGTACCGAAAGTAAACCAAGATAATAAAAATAAATACAAGATAGACAGGTCCATCCCAATGGTTACAAAGGGACCTCGGTTGTAAAAAATAACGGAGCAAAAATACAGGGTATACCGATCGAGCGGAAAGGTACCGAGGACAGATAAAAAGGTTTCCTGCTGATTAGAAACTTGAAAAAGTAAGAATTATCTGATGCTGTTACTATGTAGACTGAATTTAAAAGATGAAATCAGGGCCTCAAGTCTGCTACTAAAATTAAATAGTATCAGAATGGTCTATCATTGATTTCATAATTGTTAATTTTGACAAGTTTGGTAATCTATATATATAAAAGGAGAAACTGACTGACTGACATATCAACGCACAGCCGAAAGTTCTGGGACTAGGAACGTGAAAATTTGCATCAGGTTTCCTTTTATGACGTAGGCGAGTACTAAGAGAGGATTTTGCAAAATTCACCCCCTAAGGGTATGAAACGGGTGTCCAAAGTTTGTATGGAAAAACCTATTTTGACGCGGGCGAAGCCGCTGGCAGAAGCTAGTCTACTAATATAATGGCGTCACCAATTGTCAACAACTGGCCTTCTATTGAAAGAAGTGGCATAGAAAGGTAATCTCGTACATATTGACAAATAAATATCTGATGTATGCGGTAATCTACTAAAATTTTGACAGTTCCTTTGATCAGTGACCTACCATTAGAACGTCATTGTGCAGTCCTTGCTTTTAATAAGCTCGATATTGTCATTCTCCCACAACTCTAGTACAAGACCATTGACCGATCAATAATCAATCATTATGGATTAGCAGATTACGAGCTTTTAGCAAAATGACAATGGGATCGTGTTGAAATGACGAATTAATAAAATAAGCAGACTTGGGTCCCAGGAGGAATGTACCTAAATGCATTACAGTAAATGCAACTACTCCATTAAGATGCAATGATGGCTTAGGAGTAACAGATCTGATTTACTAGTTGTGCGTCGTAGAACGAACCTAGTTCGGGTTCGCAGACGTCGAGCAAAGTGTAGATCGTCTTCCGGTAAGAACCGAGCTTGGATCGTCAACGGCGCGTAGAGCATGTCAGCAAAACCGTACGGGCCCACGGCCAAGACAAGCTGGGGCCATGGGTAGTCCGAAAGGGAACCCTAATCCTGGAATGCAAAACAAAGGAAGAATATAGATGTGGTTTTAGTCGGTAAAAGTCTGACACACTCACTCGCTCTACCCTAAAGCGGAAGATACCATATCGATTACACTTCGGGGAGTGTGTGTTGGAATTGCACAATTTAATTCCAGCAAGTCCGTTCCATCATCGGACCACTAGACGTACGGCGTTGCGTCATCGGTACATAGTGGACATCCCACACATACGTACAAAGCGTTTTGGGAACACATTCATAATGCGTACAGCTAAGGAGTGGAATTCCCTGCCGGAGTCTGTGTTCCCTGATAGCTACAACCTAGGGGTCTTTAAGTCAAGAGTGAATAGGTTACTTCTAGGCAAGCGTGCTCCATCGTCGGCCACATCATCGCTTACCATCAGGTGAGATAGTGGTCAAACGCGAGCCTATCAATAATAATATAAAAAAAAACCATTGGATGATGAACCTTAAAAAAAGGTTTTGTTTTTTTTTTAAATTGGATAACTTGGAAATCGACCCTTGCGGATATATAATTAGAATAATGCTACGATCTAACGTCATCGTTCCATAATTCAGCAGAGCTACGAGGTTCCCAGAAATTGAAAAGACATTTCTGCGCCAAAAAATACCATCCTTAATGACTGCCAGCGATGTCAATGCTTAATGGACCTCTTTTATTAATGCGATAATTCAATTACTTACTAATCTAATATTTAACTTCTCTCCCTACTCTCAAAAATTGTCATTTGCCAGAAATTTTATCTTTTTGATGGCAATTTCCTTCGCTTCAATCGACACAGTTTTTTTTTTCGTTTTGGAAAATCATCTCGTGACATCCCCCGCTCTTGGGCGGTGCGCGAGATATTGTCAGACTTTTACTGACTAAAAACCCACTCCTGTTCCTTCTTTGCCATTTTTTCCAAGGCCTCGGGGATCTAATAATAATGATCAATTATAAATGATATTTATTTGTAAATAGGATTCCACGTAAATTTTTTTTTTCTTCATTTAAAACTACGTGAGGCCGGTGTTTCCTAGCTGACTACCCTGAGAAGAAACGCCGAAACAAACTCAGGGGTCAAAGTCTCTTTAAAGTCCATACAGTATATATGTAATGGTCAAATCACATGAGAACCATGCAGATTTGTCTGAAATGGTCTTTTGAAGAAAGAACCATACAAATTTGAGTGGACCTGTCTAGTCAGTGCAAGCATTTGTCAGTATTCGTAAAGCTCAACTCAGAACTACTAAGGAGCTCAACGACTTGACGAACAATATCAAAGAAAGGACATCTCTTTCGCATCACCAATGGCCCCAGTAGGCTTCGCTTCAATCGATACAGTTGCTATAACAACGGGAAACCCCTCGGTTAAAGTCTATAAATAAAATAATATATGGGTTAGGTCCATTTCGTTGAGTTGAGCGAAGGAAATGCCCATAGGGGTAACTTTCCCAAAAGAGAGAAATCACAGTAATTTTAAATAGATATACTCATAGCATGATCAACCTATTTTGGCACACTGCTGGGACTCAGGCAAAGACATTAAGACTCAGTCCTCCTCTCTAGGAGAGGGAATGGACCGCAACCTACCACGCGGGCCCATTGCGGGTTGGTGGTTGTCACATATAATCGTTTTTTTGGTTCTGAGACAAGCCGGTTTCCTCACGAGGTTTTCCTTCACCGTTTTGAAAGCAGTGGTGATGAAATAAATTACACAAAGTAATGCGTCTGGCTGGGTTTAGAACACACGACCACACGACTCGTAAGTCAAGGCTATTACAACTGGACCACCACTAAATAGTTAGTACTATACAGTGTCATTTGGTTTTTTTTTTGTATGCGCTTTTTTTAATAATAATTGTTTATCATTAACATTACACATATAGATATAAATTCACGAATAATATCTATTTCTTCACCGTTTTGAAAGCAGTGATGATGAAATAAATTACACAAAGTAATGCGCCTGGCTGGGTTTGAACCCCCAATTTACCACTCGTGATTCGGGGCCGTTACCACTCGGCCACCACAGCCCTGCTCTCAAAACGGTGAAGGAAAACATCGTGAGGAAACCGTCATGTACTAGAACCAGAAATTCGAAGACATGTGACATCCACCAACCCGCACTGGGCTCGCGTAGTGGATTACGGCCCATTTCCTCTTCAAGAGAGGAAGCCTGAGTCCCAAAAGTGTGAACATTATAAGGCCGACTATGCTATACTATAATATATCTATTTCTTCATAATTTATTATTTTATTTCGAGAGTCTATTTAACATCCATGTGTTCGTGGCATCACCGCGGGCCATAACAGAATACCAGCGTTGCGTTATTTATCGTTTTAAATAGCGCAGCATAATTATGCTGATTTAGGCGCCTTTTTGGCCTGGCACTGATTATAACTTTCATTTTTTTTTCATTGTGTATTTTTAGTTTATACGATTGCGTGAGGCACGAATAAACGTTTTTTCTTTCTTTCTATATGATGATAATATTAAAATTATGACTTTAAAAAATATTAGTTAAAAATTTAATTAATTTGAAAAAACAAAAATAAAATAAATGACCAGACCGTGTTTCCTGAAATGTAGTCTATATTAATTTGCGCTATAATTCCAGTAACTAGCGACATCTTAAAGCAATTCCAGTAATGGCAGATTTACTAATCACCATTATTTTAAACTGCTCGCTATTATTAAGTGCGCAGATGTTCCTAATAGACTGACGTTAGAACGTTCTCCGTTACTACAAGGATTGGAGTTAATGATTATTGGGAAATATATTAGAACTGCAGCGTTTGAAGGCCTCCCACAAGGTGGACCGATGACCTGGTGAGGGCCGCGAGAATCCGAGGTATACGAGACTCACAAGACTGGTCCTTATGGCGACACTTGGGAAAACCTATGCCTAGCAGTAGACGTCTCTCGGCTGAATTTTTTTTAAATTTTTTATTCCACAACTTTCACACAACGCTGTCTAGTCCTAAGCTAAGCAGAGCTTCTGTTATGAGTACTAGACAACTGATAAACATACTTATATATTTTTAAATACATACATATTATAGATAAATTACACCCAGACACAGAACGAATTATCGTGCTCATCACACAAACATTTTTCCTGAGTGGGAATCGAACCCACAACCTGCGGCATAGCAGTCAGGGCCTCTAACCACTAGACCAACAGGCCAGTCAAAATGATGATGATGATGATATGAAACTTTGACATAAATGAGCATGGCAGTTGAGAGTTTGTCATGCTCACTGATGGTGGCGCGTGTGTTGGATCATTCGGTTCCCTTTATAATGGTTGAGCTGAGTGGTGCTAATATTCGCGTCAGGTCCGTGAACGGGCGCTGTCAGTTGAGACTGGTCATCTCTTAGCTGCCAGTTGCTATTTTAATATCTATATTTAGTTTTTATTTTTACTTTATTGACATTGTTCTCACATGATAGCGACAAGAAACATGTAACAGAGATATTTGTAATTGCAAAACACGATTGAAAAGAGTATCCATGGAGTTTCTTGCACATTCTTCTCCATAGAGATCTACGCTTTGGAATGTGCAATTAGCATCATTTTTTTCTGACAGACTGACTTCTTGACATTTCTAAAGTGCCTGTAAATGGTTTATTTGAAATAAATGCTTTGAATTTGAATTTGAATTTTGAAAATTTTTTTAAGGAATAATACTTCCCGGGTAAACTATATGAGTATTCTATATGCTATTCCAGGGCTATATGGGCTATTTGTCTGTCAAATTTCATCAAAATCTGTTCAACCGTTTGTCACTACAGCATTTGGCTCCATAACACCGACTGTAGAATTCCGCCTCGTTCTCAATGGCAAACTGCCACTTGTATCAAAATGTACTATTTATTTATTTATATACTTTATTGAACACATCATAATGTGGTCAAGATAAGTATATACAAAAACAAAGTGTATGAAGGGCAGTCTTATAACTGTAGCGGATAGGACTGATGGCCTTATATTAAAACACTGGACGAGGACGCAAGTGTTATCCTCAAACCGTGCCCAGAAGAAGTGTTGTGTGTGTATGTTAATTGTTTTTTGATTGTGTAATTTATTTATTATTATTGACATGCTTTATTGAATTTATTTATTTAATTGACAGAGATATATATGTACAAACACTAGTTTATAAGTTGTGTATGTCTTTACTAACCATAATGGATTGTATTATTTTGAAAATAAATTATTATTATTATAACACAGGGCAATGTCTTACAGACAACTTTAGTACTATTATCATGACAGTCTATAGTGGGGTCTAGTAACTGATACATTATCAAATAGATTTTTGATAGGAATACCTTACATAATAAATAAATTAATTATCTATAGGAAATCAATCGCCGTATCAAAAACGCCTGGAGAAGCTACTGGTCCGTGAAGACGCTAATGAAGGGAGATCTACCGATCTCCCTGAAGCGAAAACTCATTGATATGTGTATCCGGCACATCCTAACGTACGGTGCCCAGACATGGTCGCTCACCAATTCGCAAAAGTTGGGGTTTGGCAACGAGCAATGAAGCGCAGCATTCTGGGTGTCAAGAGGGCCGACAGAGTGAGGAACACCACGCTGCGTCAAAAGACGGGAATTATGGACGTAAGGAAAAAGACTAAATTGGGATTGGGCGGGTCACATCAGCCGCATGCACTCTGACCGGTGGGCAAGAGTCTCCACAAAGTGGGTACCTGAAGATGGTCGACGCCGCCGAGGTCGGTCTGGGAAGAGGTGGCGAGACGACCTAGGTGCTAGGCTCAAGAAAAGAATACCTGGAAGAATTTGGGAGAGGCCTTTGCCTAGCAGTGGGACAGTATAGACTATTAAAAAAAATCTATAGGAATACCTCAACGAAGGAATTTCGGTAAAACTAATCTAAGAATACTTCCGAGAGGTAATTGTCCTATGATGATTGCACTTGTCGCACAGATTAGTGATGGCGTTGATGTTATTGGGTCACGTTTGATTAATGTCGGTTTGCATGTACTACTATCTACGTTTCAATGAACTTGCAATAATTCTATAACAGTGTCGCATTTAGTGTAACTCTTATATGTTCTTTAATTTGTTAAATGAAACTAGCAATGCAGTTTCTCACCTCTAGTACGTATAGTCTGGGCACAGTTGCTTCGGTGAGTATCTGTACAGGATTAAACGAGAAACTACAGGAAATTGCTACCATTGCGGAGGTGACCTGGGGCTCAAAACTCAATTTTTATAAATTCGTCATTCCAACACGTTGTCATTTTGCGAAATCATTCATCGATCATTGATCGGTCCATGATCTTAAAGTAGAATGGCATATGATACACAAATTAAAAGCAATGACTGCACAATGACGTTCTGCTGGTAGGTCACTGATCAAAGGAACTGACAAAATTGTAGCAAATTTCCGCATACGTCAAACATTCATTTGCAAACATTCATTCATTATGTACGAGATTACCATTCTATGCCATTTCTTACAATGGAGTTTCAGTTGTTGACCATTGGAAAATCATATTGACGCCATTTTAATAGTAGATTGCCAAACTTGTCAAAATCAACTATTATGAAATCAATGATAGACCATTTTGACACTATTGTAATAGCAGACTTGAGGCTCTGGACAGCTGAGCTGTGGATCTTAGTTGCCAGGATCAAGCAAGACCTGTCTCTGCTAACAGTACTAAGGTGTTTGCTGGCAGCGACTGATACCTAGGTACAGAGAAATAGTCTCCTTCTGTGAAACCTTAATGGTTCAGGAAACGACCACGCGGTTTGGTGATATATCTAATCTCATTTGGAGAAGAAGGCGTCTAGTTCAACATAGGTGGAACTCCGTGGTCGTGAGTGCTCAGAATAAGGACTCTGTCCACCATCCGAGTGATCCCAGGATAGACGTTGGTACAGCGATCACGTGCTCAGGGATGACCATTCTATATGGTGTTTCTGAATAGGCATTGCATAGAAAAATTTCAGGTGTGGTCTTTTAGAAGTTACGGAGTCCCTTTCATGTGCGAATGGTGATCATTAGGATGATTTTAGTATCAATGGTCCAAAAACCCTAATCATTCTTATAAGCTAGCTAGACAATGTTTTTTTTTTAATGATATAATCTAGTACTTGACTACGATCCCACCTAATGGTAAGCAGTGATGCGATCGTTGATGGTGAGGTGCACTAGTTTATGAAGAGCCTATTCACTCTTACCTTGAAGACACCTAAATTATAATCTATATTGGTAGGAAGTATAATCTATATTGGTAGGATAGGAAGATGGCAATGGATCAACAAAAATCGATTAGCGAGAATACAAGAGGGTTCAGAGGTAGCGCATCCATTTCGGATTTCCTGGCGAACGTTAACGTCGATAGAATGGCACTTTGTGAAGGAAGCTTGTCACATTACAGGTTATAGGGTACCTATCTATGGCGTGATACATCAAATATGTTAAGAGCGGCCAACCCGAAATACCACATGTCACATGTCTTCAAATTGTTGGTTCTAAGACATGCAAAGTAATGCGCCTATGGCTGGGTTTGAACTTGCGACTTACAACTCGTAAGTCGGGGCCGTTAACACTCGGCCACCACTGCTCTCGTGTAAAACTAATTCATTAAAAACCGCTGAAAATCCGCTATTTTGCGTGAAGTTAAGTACAAATGAAAAAAAAAGAAAATATATCTATAAAATCGACCATCCGTTCTACGAGCAATGTGCCCTACCCACTGCCACTTAAGTTTGGCGATTATTCGTGCTATGTCGGCGACCTTGGTTCTCCTGCGGATATCTTCATTCCTGATGCGATCACGCAAGGAAACTCCGAGCATAGACCATTCCATTGCCCTTTGGGTGACTGTAAGCCATGAGGCCCATTGTAAACGACCATGTTTCAGTGCCATATGTCATCACTGGCAACACGCACTGGTCATAGACATTCGTCTTGAGACACTGTGGTATGTTGGACGAGAAGATACCGCGCAGCTTCCCGCTGCCCAACCGAGTCGGATTCGACGATTGACCTCTTTCTCAAGACCTACCTAACTAGATTGTCTGTCCCAGGTAAACGTAATCGTCTACAACATCGAGTGTAGAATCTTAATCGGGTGCTTTAATTTGCACAATTTATTTCATCATTATAAACATTTTGAGGAAACCGGCAAGTCTCAGAACCTGAAATTCGTACCCACATGACCTCCACTCACATTCGCTCTCGTAGAAAAGAGGCCTGAGTCCCAACAGTGGACATATTAAAAGGCTGATAAGCTATGCTAAGCTTATACATATACGTGTTCATATCAATGATGTTAGAATACTAAACACTTGTGATAGAAAATTTGAGTTAGTAAAGGTATCGGCACGGATCTTGAGCGCTCGGCGAAAGAGTGGGGATCGCTTTGCGCATCGTACACATATGGCAAAAAAATATACACCTATTTTATTTTATTTTACCTTATTATTACACCTAGTAGGTAAGAGAAAAAAAAATAGATGTACATTTTTTTTAAATAAAGCGCGTACGCAAAGAGATCTCAAGTCTTTCGCCGAGCGCTCAAGATCCGTGCCGACACCTGTAACACAACCGACAGATTTCGAACTTTTGACCTTTCATTCGTCTTTGTCCGCTACTACTAACAATGTTACTATTTTTGACTCCCACCCACGTTAGCAAAGGTCATATCATAATATCATGACATCTACATTCCTGTCTATTGATACAATCTTCAAGAAACTAATTATTAAGTAAATAGATAAGGAGTCATTGAAGGCGTAGGTTCAGTTGTTCGAAAAAGTTACGATGGCTTTGGAACGCAAAGGGCAACTGAAAGAACACAGGTGGGTTTTAACTTGTAAAAGTCTGACATTCCCTGCCCCAGTTATTTGATGATTTCCGGAGGTTGATAATGTGGTATACATTATCAACAACTTTGTACTATACTAACTAGGTACACATTTTTCCAATATTATTGTAAAGCCAAATAATAAGTTTACTTCCCCTCCTCCGCTCGGAGTTTCTTTGAGTGATCACATCAGCAATTTTGATATCCTCAGGAAAACGAAGATGACCGACATAGCCCGAGGATCAGGAATATTGCTCGCAGAACATATGCGCTTCCTCTCGACAGGACGGCCACTAGTCAGTATTACATTTAAGCAAAAGTTGCGGAATTACTTTGAAAACAAATAGTGGAGTTTTTTCAAAAACCCCCTTCTTTTACTTGTTATTTACATTTGTACTCTTATTTTACTTAATAGGTAATCTATTTTTTTGTGTAATCCATGTTTTCTCCTCACCAGTCTTGGTTGACTGGTAGAGAATGCCTAAAGCATTAAGTCCGCCTTTGTACCTTTGAGTTGCATGTGGTTTTAATAAATAAATAATCATATGGTTAATCAGGGCGAAAAGTTTTTATAAGACCTACTGAGAGTTGCAAGAATCTGATGTGTGTGAGACACACGGGACCGGTCATTATGGCAACGCTTGGGGAGGCCTATGTTCCGCGATGACGATGAGACACATTAAACTTGCTAATCATATTCAAAACGATAATAATAAAAAAAAATGCTTCGCTGATACAGACACGGACTCTCGAACTCTCTGATTTTCTTTCTTTACATAGTAAAGAATTTACAACAAAAAAAAGTAAATAATAATTATTTTTTTAAATATTTTTCAAATAGTCCACAACTATCACACAACGCCGTCTAGTCTCAAGTAATGCAGAGCTTGTGTTATAGATAACTGATAAACTTACTTATATATTTCTAAATACATACATATTATAGATAAATTACACCCAGACACAGAGCAAATGATCGTGTTCATCACACACATTTCTTTTTTTTTCCTTCTTTACAACAACAAGCCAGTCGGAAAGCCAAATGGACAGTTAATGCAAAAAATCCAATTTAAATCATAATTTCGGTTTTTTTTTATAGCAAACATCCGTACATTCAGTAGGTATTTGATCCATATTCAAACGTAGCCATTACAACGAATGTTCAGCATTTCAAATACTTCCACGTCGATCCTGTAAATCACACAACGTGACAGGGTCGCCTGCCATTTTCAGAATATATTTCACGGAAGAATTTTTATGATCACCACTATGATGTTTTCAATAGGAATTAAACTACCAGATCTTTCAGATGTCACTAACAATGGTGCTTTTTATTTTATAATATCCAATCAATATTATGAACACTTTAAACTAAAATACACTAAAACTATATATACACTAAAGGCTACTCCTAACTAAAGTATGGCGTCATAAAACTCCTCCGCATCGCTGTCAACTAGAAGTGTGCCCAAAAGGCTGGCGGCATTGCCACATTGTATGGCAATGCTTAATCTCTGACCGAGGTAAAAGCCAGCCCTTGGGTTACGCGAAGTGTCAACTAACCGTTATAGATAATTCGTTAAAAAGCCAATGAGCAGTCGGACCCCCCGGCCCAAGAGTTTCAACCCCAAACGGCTCAAAAATATTACTGCCGATGAGGTTGTTATATTTCCGCCGCTTAAGGTTCTCCGCAACCGCAGCGGCAGCACCAGCACAGCACGATGAGCTAGGAAGATGGGATAGCGCAAGAGTATCGACATAGGTAGCGTCCCACACTAAGAGTCTACCCATCTTCCACGGAAATAAAGACTTACCGTCCGGTCTCTTACCATCGTCGCGTGCCAGGCCATGAGGTTCCAAAACAGCCGGAACGCCAACGCTGACAAGAGCTCGTCGGATAATGTCGTTAATATTCGCATGCCACGCTATGTGACCCGCGCTTCGGCCGCATGACAGGCCGTGGTGACCGAGGCTGTTGACAACTTCGCCACAGTGGCAGCGATGAGGAGAACAGCAAGCAGCGACAAGGCGTAGGGCAACAGCTAGGCGGAAAGTGGTATTGTCAATGGTATTTGAATTTGACTGCAAATTATTGACAATAACCAAAAATAAACTACTTCTTTTATGAGTAACTAACTTTTAACAGTGTCTTCGCATGTGTGAAAATAGAAAATTATGCCAAGGATAATATGTTATATATATATAATATGTTGCCCTGACTCTTAACAAAATTGAGAATCCAGAAATATTTCACTAAACCTGATCCTGTACAAATAGTCATCAACATCATCATCGTTTCAGCCGATAGACGTCCACTGCTGGACAAAATGTCACCACAACGAACGATCCTGTGCGCCTCGCATCCATCAGATTCCCGCAACCTTCACTAGGTCATCGGTCCACCTTGTAGGGGGCCTCCAACACTGCGTCTTCCGGTACGCGGTCGCCACTCCAGAACCTTACCCCAACGGCCCATCTGTTCTGCGAGCAATGTCTATGTGTGTGTGTTCTATGTGCCTATTGCCACTAAGTTTGGCGATTGTTCGTGCTATGTCGGCAACCTTGGTTCTCCTGTGGGTATCTTCATTTTTGATTCGATCACGCAAGTACAAATAGTAGACAGTTTTTATTTATCTCTTCTCAACTTTTGATCACGTCAATCATCATCATTTAAACACTCTACAAGTCAGAAACTTTTTAAAAGCTTTTATTTAGTTTCATCTGTCCCGATGTTTGTCTGTAATGAAATCTTACAAATTAAATTTGATCCACTTCCTGGTTACCGATCGAGCTGAATTTTGCATGCATGTGTAAATGTGGTGGTAGATGGTAACCAGGGTCTGACGATGGAGATAGCTATAGGAACTCGGTAATAAGCACAATAAGATAACTCTACAGTGTTTGAACTTTTTGGAATGGTCATGAGTATTTATTATAAACCGCTCTACCGCTATCAAATTTCTAAGTTAATGAAAAAAAAAGATACGGCTGTTTATGTCGCACAAAAACGTATATTTCGATACTCTCATAGGAATCAAAATTCATAGGGTACTCCCGTTGACCTAAAATCCTGAAATTTAGCATAAAGCAAGGTCTTATAGCACATGTATATATCTGAAAACAGTAAACTTGTTACCTACACCAAAAAAAAAAAAATTTTTTGCAATTCGGAAAAAACTTCCGAGACCCCATTCGGGAATTGTTGTTTGTACGCGAGTCGGACTCGCACTTGCCTAGTTTTTTTTTGTGATCGGCAGGCTCTTTTCCTCTATCACACCTGATGGAAAGCAACGATGTGGTCGGCAATGGAGCACGCTTGCCTAGCAGTAACCTATTCACTCTCCACTTAAAGATCCCCAGGTTGTAGCTATCAGAAAACACAGACTCCGGCAGGGAATTACAGAAAAGCTTCCAATTTCAAATCCTGTCGACTATTTAAAATCTTAACCTATTTACGCAAAAGCATATTAGTCGGGCTAAATCCAGATGAAGCGTTCTAATCCTGTGTGAACTGAAATATGCGTTGCATCCGCATTGCACTATAAATGTGCAAGTGATTAGATTGGAATTCGTACCTATTCTACGACGAGCTGTACTGAGGCAAATAACGATTAGGTGACTTAATTTAGGCATATGCAAGCATAATGCCATATTGTAACACACTCAATAACAGCTTCCGAGCCGCCAAACCAGAGCTGCATCACGGAAGAAGCGGTGGCGCAATAATCGACCGAGATATAACCGCGACTACTCTGTCAAAATTGAACGACAAAGAAGAGGAAGCATAATAAATAAAATAAAAATCTTTTCAGGCATCAAGGCTCATAGTGAGTTAGTACAGACAAATTTACTTAAATAACTATGTTAGTAGATCATCACCAAAACAAATAGACAATCACAATACATAGACAATCAGGCGAATATAATCAGAATGGTTTATCAAGCTCCATGCAATACAGGCCATTCATCCCACCATGCCAGTCAAAAAAAAAAAAGAAAAAGGAGAAAAAAAAAGGAGAAGTAAAAGAAAAAAAGAAGATGAAGAAGTTCATTCTGCCCATTTCAGGCCCATCTTGCCTGTCCGCAAATACCTTCATAATAAAATGAAATTAGAAACATTTTTGGTGACGAGAAAAATTGTTTCTAATTTCTGCGAAGATGGAAAAGCCATGGGTTGACTTCCAAAAGGGAACGCTGGGGTCCTAGAATGCAAGGCAAAGAAGAAACATAGGTGTGGTTTTAGTCAGTAAAAGACTGACACGCCCTCCCACTCCACTTTGGGACGGGAGAGATCATTAAAAATTCAAAATATTTTTATTTCACATAGGCCAACATGGACACTTATAAAACGTCAGAAGGTAGTGCACGGTTCCAAACTGGTCATTTCCTATGGAGAAGAACCGACAAGAAACTCCATGGTTACTTTTTTAGAATAAGTGGTTGATGTTACAATATTTCCATATTAATAGATATTATGTAAGAACATTGTAGACCAGTCAATATTGTAACCAAAAGCACAATAAAAATTATCATAATAAAAAAGTGCCTCGTCGTAATAGGAATTAATCTAAGAATTCGTGGAGTCTACAGTGTTCTCACATTCTTCTTCTTCTGGCTATACCTTATCCCATTTATTTGGGATCGGCCCTTCTTGTCCTCGTTTTCCATTGTGCACGATTTTGTGCTATATCGGTGTCGAGATGAGCTTCTCTAAGGTCTCTTTGGACCGTCGTCAACCAAGTGGAGGGTGGTCTTCCACACGTGCGCTTCGTCGTAGGCAGTTCAAGGGCAAGCTTCACCATATGATCATCTGGGCGTCTTTGTACGTGGCCATACCACCGTAAGCGCTTTTCTTTGACTTTATCGGAGCAGTGTTCTCACATTCACATTATAATAAAGAGGCTATATAAAAATAAGCAAAAAAATAAATAATTACAACTATCCATAAATGAGATGTTAACAAAATAAATTACTAACGAATTTAAGATAGTTGAAGTCTAAATGTCATTGGATGAATTCCCATCATTAAAAAATCACACAGTCGGAGGCTATATAACTAAACACATAATAATTCGTAATTGTCTTAGACTACATGCTATGTCGATTAACAGACACTTTAAGATCTATCCAGTTGATGAGAGTAACTAATTTCCCAAACATACACATAAAAAACCCAGCCCTGTCTTACTTATCGCGCAGTCGGGAAAAACAAAATTGATTTTAATTTTTTCGATTATTTTTGGACATAAAAAATCCTTTCCAATCCAATACGTTCACCCCTAAAACCAATCACTAACTCAATTATTTCTGTTTAATAATAATTAAATAAATATTGTAATTCAATTATCTCTATAGAATTGAAAATCCTTTGATCAACGCACCCCAGGCAATCTCTAATTTTACGAGTAAACCAACTTCGAAAGAAGATTATCAATGAATTCGATACGTATATTATATACGTTAAGTAATATTATTGGGACTGCCATATATAATTATGATAGCATATCAAGTCTTTTCAGAAATTGTACCCACAATTTTTTATAGGTATATGTTCGTCTAACTATCAGTTGGATTGTATCCATTCATTTAAATTGGATTCCACTTTACTTCAACTTCAGAAATTTATTTATTTATTTCATTGGTTACAATTTCTTACAGGTTAGCACCACATGCCCCATAAAAGTAAAAACTACATGCTACGAGTCGACCGACGACCTACTTAATATAACATTAATAAAAATAAAACAAGAGCAAAACATTAGGAACTAAAATTAAGATTGAAATTATAATTGAAATATTAAATTTAACTAAAGAGTTATAAGTATAAATGTGGATGGGTGGAGAGGGAGGAGTAGGCCAAAGAAAAGATGGATGGATTGTGTGAACAGTGATATGAAAGAAGTGATAGCATGACGGTTGACAGGATAGAATGGAAGAAAAAAACGTGTTGCGTCGACCCCAAAAAAGACGGGACAAGAGCAGGAATATGATGATTGAAATTATAACTAAAATAGAAATCGAAACTGAAATTAATATTAAACAAAAAATTGAATCAAGATTAAAATCACTATACAATTTAAAATTGATCAAAATATAATATTATTATGTTTACAAAATTAATTCACAAATTGCTGTTAATAATTTTGTGGAACTTGCCAAATGAATCGAAATGCACTTCGACAAGATCGCTGCAGCTGCAATAGTTTACAAAGCCTTTATTTTGATGAAACAGTGTCTATTTCATTAAAATCGATTCAGTGCTTTCACTTGGGGGAGGCCTATGTCCAACAGTGGACGTCTTTCGGCTTAAATGACGATGATGATTCATTACATTCAAGCTATGGATAAGTGCAAATGTGACGGTTTGGCTTATTGATAACTACATACTACGACTGTTGTATTATATCAAAGTAAAAATTGAAATATTATTTGGTTCATGATAATTCAAAAGCCTATTGGGGCCACGGGTAGTGCGAAAGTGAAACCCGGGGCCCTGGGACGAAGGCAAAGATGGAACAGGAGTGGGATTTTAGTCAGTAAAAGTCTGACACTATCTCACGCTCCGCCCAAGAGCGCGATTTGTCATTAGATAATTTTCCCAAAAAAAAAAACCTAAGACCTGGACTCGACTTGGAGGGCACAGAAAGGAACTTCTTAATAAGAAAAACAGCATCAATGTGTAGATTTAGTTATTGCGGCATAATCAGTTTTGGTCACCACTAGTAAAAGTAAAAAAAACTGTTTACAAAAAAATATATAACATAGGTTTTTGAACTCCAAAATTTCGTCACGTATCCAAAATTACTACGAATATTCACTTTCCAGCAATTTTCGTTTCGTCTAAAAAATTGTTCAGAGATCAACTTATAGTTGATTTAGAGGTATTTTAACAATCTCCAATGTATATTAATCCTAAGCATTATAGAGTTTAAGAATATTTTTACGATAAAAGAAAATTTGGCACGTGACGATAAAGATGAAAAATTAGTCTGTTCCGGACAGTGTAGTGAAGCAAAAAAAAGCGGGCAAGTGCAAGTTGGAGTCGCGCACTGATCAAAAATAATATAAACTTATGAAAACAGTTCAATTCCCGAATTCACCAAGATGTTTCCGAATCACAAAAAAACTTTTTTTGCGACGTAAATACAAATACTTGTGCCATGAGACCTTGCTTCATACCAAATTTCAGGATTCTAGGTCAACGGACGGAACACACATTTTTTGCGACATAAACGGCCGTATCTTTTTTTCCTTAACTTAGACGTTTGATTTTGTCACAGCTGCAAGGGACCGCAGACCTGAGTGTATGATTTTAATTTCAACTTGATACCTCCACGCGTTCTTAAGATAAAGGGTATTAACAGACAGACAGACAGACGGACGGACAACATAGTGATCCTATAAGGGTTTTGTTTTTCCCTTTTGTGGTACGGAAACCTAAAATTATAAAGATACTGCTTACTTCAACTTTTACGAGCCGACTTCAAAAAACGGAGAAAGTATCAAATCGGTTGTAGTATTATGCTTGAAAAATTCATCAGAATACATCGAACATCAGAATTCATCGGAACCGGGTGTAAAATACACAAATCTCCGTTAAAAAAAGGAGGATCCTCCAACCAGGTGGGTATTGGGTCTGGTCCGGCAACTGCCCGATAATTGTTGGACTGTTGTTAATGTTCTATTCGCGCATAGAACTTTAATACCGCGATGCAGTTCTTATGTGGCGACCATTGATTACTGTGTACATACATCCATTCCATTAACATATCTACGTATTGGCACATAATTAATTATATCCATCACCATATCTCTTAGTCTACCTCTAGAACTATTATCAACATTACCCAAGCTATCAATTTCATTATCAAAGCTATCCACCTCATCATCTTCGAAACTATAACAAAAACCCTGATTTTCATGAAAGTTATCGACGATGTTATCAAGTGACAAGATCTTTGAGCGTCTCACGATCAAGTTACTGAAAGGACCGAGGTATCCGAACTTTAGTTGCTCGTTAGTACCTTCAATAGAGAACAGAAATCAATATATGTAACGTATGGACGTTAAGATGACGGGAATTGTTGAATTTACTATTCTCACTCCGATACTTATAACGTGACTACACAACATAAAACACACACACATAACTTCTGCAAAATTATGGGTAGGTTTTATTTTTATTCTTTATTATTGTTATTACTTTTCTATTTTTGGATTAAGCTTATTGTCAAGATTCAAAGATTCAAAAGCATTTATTTCAAATAAACCATTTACAGGCACTTTTGAAATGTCAAGAAGTCAATCAGTCAGAAAAAATGATGCTTATTGCACATTCCAAAGCGTAGATCTCTATGGAGAAGAATGCGCAAGAAACTCGATGGAACCTTTTTTAATCATGTTATGTAATTACAAATATCTCTGTTACATGTTTCTTGTCGCTATCATGTGAGAACAATGTCAAAAATAATTATTGATATTTGTACATATTATATATTTTGGCTGTTAATTTTTCCTAAATAAATAAAAGAAAATAAATACATCAAAAATAAAAACTAAATATAGATTCATCATCATCACTTCATCCAAAAGACGTCCACTGTTGGATATGGGTCTCACTCAAGTGGCACCACAAGGCACGACCTGTCCTGTGCGTCTTGCATTAAATCCACCGGGCAACTAGCCCATCATCCTTGATCAAGCAGAAGCCAACAAGGCACCACAAGAAAGTGTTTTTATTACAATGACAAACTACACATAACACACACACACACAACACACACACACACACACACACACTATTAAGTTCCTAATGTAATTTGTATTTTTGTTGTACAATAAAGAATATATCTATCTATTTATCTATCTATCTATATCATCATTTCAGCCGAAAGACGTCCACTGTTGGACATAGGCCTGCCCTAAGTGTCCTTTGTTTCTTGCAGTCATTGGACTCCCTCAACTTTAACCATGTCATCGGTTCATCTCATGGGAAGCCTTCCAACACTGCGTTTTCCGGTACGCGGTCACCACTTCAGAACCTTTCAGCCCCATCGACTATCTGGTCTACTAGAAAGCACCCTGTCCACTCCCACTAACTACTAATTACTTAGACACGCATAAAAGTAAGATACATAACTGTGGAATGGTTTCTAGAACTTTGGCGTTTACGGGTAATCAAAAACCTGAAAGTTTGACAACGAAGCTATTAGGTATCGTGTTAGGACTTAAGAGAAATGTCACCTTAGGAAAAACCCTTTTTGCGGACCCCAGGGAGACATGAAAAAAAAAGCCTATAATCTTTGACGTGGTATAACTTAGATCTGTATACATCCACCATAATAGAATCATGGGAAAGTAGCCTATCACTCTAGAACACGGAAAAGCTCACAAGGTACCACAAGAGAGTATTTCTATTACAATAATCAACTATATACCTACTAGAGAGATATTATATCATCATCATCATATCAGCTGAAATACGTCCACTGTTAGACATAGGCTTCCCCCAAGCGTCGTCGCAACGACCGGTCCTGTGCGTCTCACATCCACCGCATTCCCGCGACTCTCACCAGGTCGTCGGTCCAACTTATGGGACGCCTTCCAACGCTGCGTTTTCCGGTGCGCGGTCTTCACTCTAGCACCTTTCGGCCCCATCGACCATCCGTTCTAAGAGCAATGTGCCCTGCCCACTGCCACTTTAGTTTGGCGATTCTTCGGGCTATGTCGGCGACCTTAGTTCTCCTGCGGATATCTTCATTCTTTATGCGATCACGCAAGGAAACTCCGAGCATAGCCCTTTCCATTGCCATTTGGGCCACTGTAAGCCTTCTGATGAGGCCCATTGTAAGCCATTTTTCAATGCCATATTATTATATCATCACTAGCAACACGTACTCTAGATACTATATAGAGTTTCATTATTGTTTAATGAAACTTCTAATTACCACCTCAATACACGATGAAATGAAACGTCATAATCATTACGTTTAGTACCGCTTAAACGGGTATTACATAGCACTTGCTCTCTTCAATGGTGAAGCGAGAGAGTGCGATATTGAAGTCATGTATTCTATGAATGGTATTGAAACCATACCAAACGTGTGACATATTTGATTGAAGGAATAGGAGGTTGAAGACAAAATATAATAGTATAGAATAAACTTTATTGTACAACAAAATAGTAGCAAAACTTTTACACTAACTTAAATCTATTGGTACAAAGGCGGTCTTATCGCTGACAGCAAAATTACATTTTATAAGCTACTAGCTTCTGCCCGCGGCTTGGCTCGCGTAAACGTAGGTTTTTTTGTACAAACTTTGGACCCCTGCTTCATCCCCTTAGGGATTGAATTTTGGGCAATCCTTTCTTAGTGCTCGCCAACGTCATAAAAGAAAATCTTGTGCAAAATTTCACGCTTTTAGTCCCAGTAGTTTCGGCTGTGCGTTGATTTATTTATTTATTTGTTATTTTTAAATAGAACGGCCGAAGCCAATTACACTATTTAAACTTATACCTAATTTTTTAAACTCAATCATGCATCCTTCTCACAAAAATTCAAACATTCTGACATTATCAGATATGTCAGTCAGTCAGTTTCTCCTTTTATATATATAGACTAGCTTCTACCAGCGGTTTCGCCCGCGTGAAAGAAAGCTTTTTCGTATAAAAATTGGACCCCCGTTTCATCCCCTTATTGTGTGAATTTCGAAAAATCCTTTCTTAGTGCTCGCCTTCGTCATAAAAGAAAATCTTGTGCGAAATTTCACGCTCCTAGTCCCAGTAGTTTCGGCTGTGCGTTGATATGTCATTCAGTCAGTTTCTCCTTTTATATATATATAGATAAGGTTTTCCAAATAGAACAAAATGTAATGAGATTAACATGCGTTACTGAATGTCAAGTGGTAAAAAATGCCACTTTGTCTACAACTCGAGTAGCAGAAATGATTATTTGGTAGGATTTTTGCGAATAAAGTACAGTGGTTGTTATAATTATAAAATATATTTATGGACATGTCGTGGCCAGATCATAGAAATTGATCACTTCATGATATGGCCAACTAAAACTGGCCAGATCATTTTAAACGTTAAAGTTTGACGATATTTCAATCCTCATTTGGCCTACTTTCTTTAAATATTTTACTATCATAGAAATTCTATATCAATGATAAGGCCAAACGAGGATCGACATATTATTAAATGTTATCGTTTAAATGATCTGGCCAGTTTTAGTTGGCCATATCATGAAGTGATCAATTTCTAAGATATGGCCACGACGGACATATCGTGATATAAAATAAGTTTTGTATACCAGGTGTTTATACAACTCAATAATATGTGAAATCATTGACAACTGTCGGTGAAATAGAACTAAGAAAGAATTTTATTCTAGTAATTAACTGCCTCAGCAAGTCTTTTGCTGCCAAAAACATTAAATATGATTTATCCGCATTATAATGAAAAACAAAATACCTAACTCTATTTTGTAACAACAACTAAACACTTTCTAGACTCGACACTGGCTGAGTGCAAAAACCATGTGAAGTGAAAACGAAGAAATAAAATTAACGCCTGTAGATAGTTAAAAAAAACTGGCCAACTATAATTTAATAATATAATTCAATAATTCCACAACCATCACACAATGCCGTCTAGTCTCAAGCTAAGCAGAGCTTATGAGTACTAGACAACTGATAAACATATTTATATATTTCTAAATACATACATATAATACGAGTAGATAAATTACACCCAGACACAGAACAAATTGCTCATCACACAAACATTTGGCCTGGGTGGGAATCGAACCCACGACCTCTGGCATAGCAGTCAGGGCCACTAACCACTAGACCAACAGGCCAGTCAAAACTACGGCAAAACATCCCCCTTAAATATTTATTTCATTCTGTTTTTTTAGTATTTGTTGTTATAGCGATAACAGAAATATATCATCTGTGATAATTTCAACTGCCTAACTATCACGGATCATGATAAAGCGCCTGGTGACAGACGGACAGATCAGACGGACAGCGGAGTCCTAGTCATAGGAACCTGTTTTATCCTTTGGGTACGGAACCCCAAAAAAACTAGAAATTAATGTCAACTTAGAAAGTCTCACAAACGCCAAGAATGAAAAAAGAAATTAACGTCAACTTAGAAAGTCTTACAAACGCCAAGAATGAAAAAAGAAATTAACGTCAACTTAGAAAGTCTCACAAACGCCAAGAATGAAAAAAGAAATTAACGTCAACTTAGAAAGTCTCACAAACGCCAAGAATGAAAAAAGAAATTAACGTCAACTTAGAAAGTCTCACAAACGCCAAGAATGAAAAAAGAAATTAACGTCAACTTAGAAAGTCTCACAAACGCCAAAAATGAAAAAAGAAATTAACGTCATTCGTCATGTCGCAATGTCCCACCGCATGCTCAATGTTCTGTAAATTCAATTATCCGTAATGTATTTCAATCTATGTGTATGTTAATGTTCCACGTTTGCCTCGGCTTCAATCTAGGTAATTGTCTTGCGTCTTCTTTTACAATTTCTTTTTCCTGGAAATCGACTTTGTACTTTTTTTGTCAAACTTTGATCAATCAACTTGTGTTTTATTTTGCACCTGGCCCCCTAGCCAAGTTACGATCGTTTCGTTTGCGTCGAACGCCTCGAGTAGGCCACGCCTCCTATTTCTTTGTTCTGACCACGTGACTGAGCGTTGAGTTTTTTTTTTTATTATTGATAGGCTCGTGTTTGACCACTATCTCACCTGATGGTAAGCGATGATGTGGCCGAAGATGGAGCACGCTTGCCTAGAAGTAACCTATTCACTCTTGACTTAAAGACCCCTAGGTTGTAGCCATCAGGGAACACAGACTCCGGCAGGAAATTCCACTCCTTAGCTGTACGCATTATGAATGTGTTCTCAAAACGCTTTGTACGTATGGGTGGGATGTCCACCATGCACCGATGGCGCAACGCCGTACGTCTAGTGGTCCGATGATGGAACGGGCTTAGTGGAATTAAATTGTGCAATTCCAACGCACACTCCCCGAAGTGTAATCGATAGAAAACCGATAGAAAAAGAAATCGATAGAAAAAGATAACGTCAGAACAAAGGAATCGGAGGCGTGGCCTACTCGAGTCGTTCGACGCAAACGAAGCGATCGTAACTTGGCTAGGGGGGCTGATCCTGTGACAGGCCGACTTTTAATTTACCTTAAAAAAAAATTATCGTTGCTAAACGACATTCATATTTGAACAAACGTTTTTACAGTCCGTTCAACCGATTTTCACTTTTATTGCGTTGTTGGCATGACAAATGACGGCTGCAGTAAATAGCTGGTATTGTAACCACTTATTTTGCTTTTAATGTCTACCTTACGTCTATGGAATAGAAGTTAAAATCGGTTGAACGGACAGTAAAAACAGTTAGTTTAAATGTTTAATCTTATTGTGAATGGAGTATAGAGCAAAACTAATCTGCCACAGTCGTCTGCTTTCTTTTTATATATTGCGTAAATTTTCTCATAGCCAAAATGAAATTTCTATTTCCATTTCAGCTATTTCCGTACCAATCTGTGTATAACTTTCTTTAGCCCGCATAACCCGATCATCTCGCCACTCTAACACCCTTTTAGACCTAATTGAATGAAGCCGATCAATTTTTATTTTTAGCTGGAAGGTTCTAATGTGGAAAACATTTTGACGCTGCTGTAATAATGTCAGGGCTATTTTTAGTTGTTAAAATTTGAAATAGAAAATACAGGTTACGTCACCAGGGTAAACTATACAACTGTTAGGGGTTAAAGCATGAAATTGCCGTGTTTTTAAAACGGATTGCTTTGAAGTGTTATAACTTTGGATTAACTTGGTATTATAAGTTCAAATATACTTTATGTACAAGATACGTTATTCTATTTTTTTTTTTAAATTAGGTTTTTATTGGTTTCTTTGTGTTTTGTACTTTCTGTAATATTGCAGTACTTGTAACTATTTTTGTATGAAATATAAGAAAACTTGCATAATTTTGTAATATGAGTTCTATCGTAGAAACAATGTGTCTCAAGCGGTACGAATATTGATGATGTATATGGACTTAAAACTGCTAATGGGATGTCTATTTTTGTTTCGATCACTTTCACGTAGGAAATTTTATCTCACGAATAACTTTTCTCCTCAGTGCGGCAATAAGACAAAATTTCTAAAACGAAAGCTATTAAACCAAGAGCACAAAGTTCTTTTGTTAACAGAAAGTCGTAGGTATACGTAATTGATATTGCTTGCCCTTTGAAATTCATTTTTATTAGCTTTCATGGTTATAAGAACTGCGATATTACAGAAAATACAAAACATAAAAAATCCAATAAATACCTAATTTCGGAAAAAGAATAACGTACCTTTAATATTATCTGAACTTATAATTCTAAGTCAATCCAAAGATATAACACTCCAAAGGAACCCGTTTTAAAAAACGGCAATTTCATACTTTAACCCCTATTATAAAGCGTGAGTTAGGTTAGGTTGGGTTAGCTGTAAACTCACATTAAATCACTACCTCTTATAACATAATATTCACGGTTCATTTTGCTGTATATTCCGCTAAAGTTGTGAATTATGGACGATAAAAACAACGACGAATAGACTCAATGTTCGTCAATAATTAACAATCATTGTTTTACTGGATTCGCACGACCAGTTTTTTATCCAGCGTGTTTTTTTTTTCGATGGGAAAATCATTTTATGACATCCCCCGCCCTTGGGCGGGGCGGGAGATAGTGTCAGACTTTTACTGACTAAAAACCCACTCCTGTTCCTTCGTTGCCTTTCGTACCAGGGCCGAGTCTTCCTTTCAGAATCAGACCCTTGGCCCCAGTAGGCTTTGACCCTGCTAGGCCCCTACAGTTGCTGACATCTCCTAGAGGCGCGCGTGGAACAGCACGCGCCGTCGACGACTTGGGCTCGGTCCGGACGGTTACCGGACGGTCGGATGGCGAGCCACCCATTGCTCGCCGTCCGCAAGCCCGCGCCTACGATGGCCGGAAATCGGGATCGGAATCCCGGCGGCGATTGGGGCGTGAGGACCGTTGCCTCACGGGATCGGCCGCTTCCTTTGCCAGCATTACTGCTTCGCAGAAGGAGGCGTCATCCAACGTGTGCCTCCAACACTACGACTTTCGGTTGTGCAGATATGACAGTGCATATGGCGAACGTGCATAAGTCAGAATGGTAATGTATCGTGCTGGATCGTCTATAAACTTGTTGTATAGCCAATTCATCTTAATGACGGGCGCTGTCAGTTGAGACTGGTCATCTCTTAGCTGCCAGTTGCTATTTTAATATCTATATTTAGTTTTTATTTTTACTTTATTTAAGTACATTGTTCTCACATGATAGCGACATGAAACATGTAACATAGATATTTGTAATTACAAAACATGATTGAAAAGAGTGTCCATGGAGTTTCTTGCACATTCTTCTCCATAGAGATCTACGCTTTGGAATGTGCAATTAGCATCATTTTTTTCTGACTGATTGACTTCTTGACATTTCAAAAGTGCCTGTAAATGGTTTATTTGAAATAAATGCTTTGTCTTTGTCCTTGAGCTTGTAAAGCTTGGTGACTAAATGTTCAAAATGGATCGTGAAACACTTTCAAGATTTATGAAAGAAGATCAGTTCATATTTATTAGTCCTCTGTGAAGTGTATCAAATGATTACATGGATTTAAAATAAAAAGGTATTTGTGGCTTCTCGCTTGCCGTTGCTGACAAAAGGAGGACTCCCATTTTTCGGCGGTTGGATAAAACTGTTGGCAGTACAAATAAATAAAAATGAAGTGCATTCACTTGTTCGATTTCATCTAGCGCACTGGATGCACACATGATAATGTGTGTATGATACCGTCTAACATTGATATTGACGGAACATAAAGCAAGATGAATGTGAATATGATGATTTTATTCTTTTAAGATAACATTGAATTGCCTTTTCCACACTATATTGGGCTCGGCTTTCAGTCAAACTGGATGGAACTGGATATCAGTATTATACGTATAGCGACTGCCTTGATCTGACCTCCATAACCCAGTGCTTGCGGACGGCTAGCAATGGGTAGCTCGCCGTCCGACCGTCCGGAAACCGTCCGGACCGAGCCCAATCCGTCGACGGCGCGTGATCAAGGAGATGTCAGCAAACCGTAGGGGCCCAGCGGGGTCGAAGCCTACTGGGGTCAAGGGTCTGATTCTGAAACGAAGACTTGGCCCTGGTACGAAAGGCAACGAAGGAACAGGCAACTAAAAACCCACTGGTTTTTAGTCAGTAATAGTCTGACATTATATGTCGCCCACCCAAGAGCGGGGGTGTCATAAGATTATTTTTTCACCGAAAAAAACCTCCATAACCCGGTAATAGGGTAATACAATACCCTTTGGCTAGATTAGTGTTAGATTTTAGTACATTAGTTATCTTATTGAAATATTAAAAGTTTTAAAGGCAATAAAACACTTCAAATCCTTACTAAAAAAGATTTTCAACAAATTCTAAACCAAATTCAACCCAAGAGAACAATTTCCTAAAAACCAAAATCACTTGATTACAGATTCTCAACTCCTACGTCACCCTGAGGGCCGATCAGCATAATTAATGAGTCTCTAAGACCGCCTATTGTGGCATCAGACAACGTCACAGGATTGAGCCTGTCCATAGCGTCCATTTGTCCTATCTCAGTTCGTCAGGCGGACAAACGTGTCCATTGGGACATCAAACTAGTATTTGGAATGACTTAGTGAAGAAGCCTTTGTTTTTTTCGTGTCTCTTGAGAAGTGTTGAGAGTAAAATGAATTTCTGCCGTATCTTCCAGTTGGAATTTATTTTTGTAAATTTCTTTTCTTTATTTTATTTTGAGCAGTGGTGACCGAGTGGTAACGGCCCCCCGACTTACGAGTTGTAGGTTGCGGGTTCAAACCCAGCCAGGCGCATTACTTTGTGTAATTTATTTCATCACCACTGCTCTCAAAACGGTGAAGGAAAACATCGTGAGGAAACCGGCATGTCCTAGAACCAAAAATTTTAAGACATGTGACCTCCACCAACCCGCAGTGGGCCCGCGTGGTGGATTACGGCCCTTTCCCTCTCCTAGAGAGGAGGCCTGAGTCCCAACAGTGGGAACATTATAAGGCTGAATATACAGATTTCTTTAAGCTGTGATTGTAGAAAATATATCATTGTTATAGCTGTGTCTTCAACTCTAACGCTAAATACGACCCTAGACACTGCAACTTCCTTAACAAATGTAGCTTGCAACTTCAAACAATTCAGTATATACCTGCTCATAAAATAATAATAATAATATTTTTTTTATTATAAGGTTTAAAAAAAAAAAAAAATGTTATTTGTAGGTATTTAAAAGTATTATAGGAGATAATAATATAATAATATTCCCCAACTTTCACACAACGTCATCTAGTCCCAAGCTAAGCAGAACTTGTGTTATGGGTACTAGGACAACTGATAAACGTACTTATATATTTTTAATACATACTTATTATAGATAAATTCCACCCAGACACCAGAAGAAAGGCTCGTGCTCATCACACAAACATTTGTCCTGGGTGGGAATCGACCAGTCAGTCAGTCAGGGCCACTGACCACTAGGCCAACAGGTCAGTCAGAAATAAAATGTCTGCCTTAATTCTAATATCATCTAGACTTTATTCACAGTGACACTCAATCCATTTTCTCTAAACTCACTCAGAAACAAACACATGAAAAAATATTCGCATTCTCCCACGCATCTCATTTACTTCCATTTCAAATTCCTGTCACGTTTCCCCAACGTGTTAAGCAGGTCCCAAATTAATCCACCCAATTTACCAAGAACATTTTTTACCATTATTTTTTCACCTTACAACAAAACAATTGAGAATTACCTGCGCAAAAATCTAACCTCTATATTTTTCACTAAATTAAATGCTACAGCAGCAAGACCTTCTCAAACTGAAACGGACTCAAACTTCACTGAATTAGAATCCAATTTTGTTTGATTGTTATTAGAGGGATAAACTCCCAGTCTTTTAGAAAATTTTGGCCTAAAAAATCCAATTGCCCTCTGCTGTAGCTGTTTGTAGGAAATTACAGTTTTTCGAGACCATTCCGTGAGCAAAATGGATATACATCTATGTTTGTTTTCCTCGCTCTTTGAATGTTTCCTGTCGTATGTTCGTTGTCTGTGAAATTTTTGTGATAATGTTTTCGAAATATTTGCTATATTTTTATGAGGTACATTTATGGCCGTTTAGGACATACTAACTGGACGAACTTTAGCATTGTCGACTTCATTTGGAGGTTAGGAGAAACTTTAACACTGTGGTTGTTACGCTTTAGTACTTTGTGGACAGTAAACTATAGCCTTGTCACTATCGCCAACTAGCTTAGAAACGTAAATAATTACTTGCCTTGTTTTGTCAGAATATCGACTATTGGTTGCAACACATTTAGGCCCGCTTGCTACCATCACAGCTTATTAACCGTTCAAGTGACAAGGAATTCCTATTTATGAAACGCCCTCAATGCCTTCGCATTTTGTAGATATTTTTGGATTTGGGTAGACTTTCGGAAAAACGTTTTTTTCACTGATAGACCGAATACAGGATACAATAAAATTTGAAAAAAGTAGCGACTAATTGTGACCGAATAGTTATACGGTTATACACATAATTATCAAACTCTAAACAACAAACTAGTGCGCCTCACCATCAATGATTGCATCACTGCTTACCATCAGGTGGGATTGCAGTCAAGCACTAGTTTACATCGAATAAAAAAAAATAAAACGGTCCACAATTGACCGAGAACTTGGTTAACATATTATTATAAATATAAAAAAAAATACATTCAGCCGAACATAGAACCTCCTTCTTTTTGAAGTCGGTTAAGTAAATCAACATCACTGATAAAATCTCTTCACCCTCTTCATAATGAACATTGGGAGGTCCTCAATGGGCCGTGGTTCCCGAAGGGCTTAAAGGAAAATCCCCATAAACACCTTTGATAATGTCAGTGTATTATTTCAAGAGACGAGAAAATCCGTAATGGATAGGAGTGTCGCCCTAAGGGATTGCCTCCTAAAGTCACATTTTACGACAACCGTGGCTATGAAAGAGCCTTTTCTACCCTGAGGTGTCGTGAATTGCGGTCTTCACTTTTAAACAAACTTAATATAGTGATTATGAGTTCTTTCATCATTGTCTATCTGGGCTTTTCAAACTCGAACTTAAAGAATTTATTTCAAACTAGCTTCTGCCAGCGTCTTCACCCGCGTAAAAGAAGGTTTCTCTATACAAACTTTAAACCCCCGTTTCATCCCTTTATAGGTTGAATTTTGGGAAATTCTATCTTAAAGCTGGCTGACGTCATAAAAGGAAACCTTGTACGTTGATGTGTCAGTCAGTCAATTTCTTCCTTTTATGTATACAGATAAACAATTTACAGGGTCAGTCATAAAAAGGTGAAGGTATTGGCACGTTCCAAAGCGTAGATCTCTATGGAGAAGAACGTGCAAGAAACTCCATGGACATTCTTTTAAATCAGTAAATAATTACAAAATTATAGTTACATCGTTAATGTTGAAAAAACACAAATATGTGAGAACGAAGTAGAAAGTTGTAGAACTCTATTTCTGGGCTCTATCACAATCTCTTAGCGCGATCTCAAATCAAACTTTGGCAAATTTAAATAATATAATAAATATATAATATTCCACAACTATCACACAACGTCGTCTAGTCACAAGCTAAGCAGAGCTGTGTTATGATTACTAGATAACTAATAAACCTACTTATATAATTCTAAATACATACATATTATAGATAAATTGCATCCGGGGCCCTGGGTCGAAGGCAAAGAAGGAACAGGAGTGGGTTTTTAGTCAGTAAAAGTTTGACATTATCTCCCGTTCCGCCCAAGAGCGTCATAAGATGATTTTCCCACCCAATAAAAAAAAATCCAGACACAGAACAAATGATCATGCTCATCACACAAACATTTGTCCTGAGTGGGAATCGAAACCACGACCTCCGGCATAGCAGTCAGGCCCACTGACCACTAGACCAACAGTCCAATAACAATAATTTTTCCACTGCTGGGACTCAGGCCTCTTCTCTGGGAGAGCGAATTGAAGGACCGCTAACCGTTATCTCATTATTTTAGGGTAGGTAGCAAAATAATATGAGACTAAAGTTACCTTTATCGTCATCTGTTTGATCTATTCTATACCTAATTTTATATTTTTTTCTTTTATATTAGTGACTCGGACTCAGGAGATTATTTTTTTCCATGCCTCAAATGGTAAAAACGGAACCTTTATAGTGTTAGACTAAAAAGTTGATGAGTGAGCGCATCCCAACGTCACCGCGTCCCATCGCCCCGCACTAGCATCTTTGACAACCGCGTCACAGAGAATTGCGCGCCGTTTTCGGAACGTTGTACTTTTCTTAAATAAACGTAATAATTAAATGTTTTGCGAGATAAAACTGCATTTATCTTTATCAATAGGATCACTACACTCAGGTCTGCGGTCTCTTGAAGCTGTAAAAAAATCAAACATATGAGTTAGCGAAAAAAAATATACGACTGTTTATGTCGCAAAAACTCATAAGATACTTCCCGTTGACCTAGAGTCCTGAAATTTGGCACATAACACTAATCTGCATGGTTCTCATAATTATGAGGTGACATTACATGTTTCCTGCATGAACTGAGATGACCCTTGAGTTTGTTTCGGTGTTTCTTCTCAAGGTAGTCAGCTAGGAAACATGGGCCTCGTCTAATTTAAATTTATGAAAAAATTTTTGTGTAAAAGTGTTTTTTTAAATCTATTTGCAAAATTAATGTCATTTATCAATTATTCCAACTACATAAATCAAGGAGTTTAGTTACTTATGATCTTACTAACTCCATACATTTTTCGATTTTACAACACACTATTAAATTGTTGATGTTGTTGGAATTGGAACAACGTTTATTTGTTTACTGAATGGCATAGATTTACAATTCACATTGTTATTATCATGGCTGAGATGCTACCCCTATTTTATTTGTAAACTATGACTAAACTACTGTTGAGAATCTGAGTAATTATTGCGATTTTTATGTATAAGAAGTTGAGAACATTGGTTTTGGTTTAATTTTTAGGGTTCCGTATCCAAAGGACAAAAATGGGACCCTGTTGCTAAAGGGATGGCCAAATGGTTGCAAACTAGCTTTCCAACCAAGGTGACCTTGGTTTATGTGTGGTTGGTGTTGCAGCTACATGAATGTAAACCACGCGCCAACACGTTCGGTGGTTGGGAAAACGCGCCTCCCAACCAAGGGCGTTGAAGGTGGATTACAACTGCTGTCTATATGGATTGAAACCAGCAAGGTCACCTTGGTTGGGACGTTAGTTTGCAACCGTCTAGTCACCCCTTAAGACACCACTGTCCAAGTTGAAATTTCCATAGATAATGTATTTCTGTTACCACTCATCATCATCATCTTCCTGCCCTTATCCCGTGTTATTTGGGGTCGGCGCAACACGTTTTCTTCTTCCATTCTGCCCTGTCACTCGTCATACTGTCACTAACTTCCTTTTCTTTCATAACACTCTTCACACAATCCATCCATCTTTTCTTTGGTCTCCCTCTCCCTCTCCATCCCACACATTACTGTTGCCGCTATAACAACAAATAAAACAAATATAACAAACATGATTTTTTGCTACGAACGGTACGGAATGCTTCGAGCGTGTGACGTCCGACTCGCACTTGGCCGGTTTTCTTTAATCAAACATGATTGTAGAACAGAGATATAGTATTATCTCTTACAGTTAACTCAGAATAATTAGACAGAAAAGAAGTAGTCTAAATAATATAATAGTTCTTAATAAAATTAGTACCTAAGTAATTATTTAATTATACATCTAATAAACTGAGTACCAAACGGCGAGATCCGAAGACGTGCAAAAGTTTTTGATGTTGGAAAATTAATAATGGAAATTAAATGGAGCTAGGCAGGACACCTGGCAAGGTGCAGTGATGATATTTGGAGCAATTGAGTGGCGGTGGCGAGATAGAATAACGACATTGTTGTTTTCAAGTGTTTAATAACAATAAGAGCAGCATAGAAATTTGGGGTCAAGAATGTAAAGGTCCATGCTCCGCATTGGGCGAAGGTGGCGTCGAAAAAAAAAGGAAAAATAAACAATTTATTTACTGGATAACACAATCTTAATACTAGTGTTCAAATAATAAATATTCCCTAGCGAATACTCGTCACATCCACGCAAAACGGCCGAACGCTCAGCATAATGCGGTGGCCACGTTCGTAATGCGACGAGTCCACAGCGCTGATTTTCAGCGCTGGGTCTGTGACGGTGTCAACACTAAGAGATCGGAACAGTAATAGTGCAATTAGATTTTAATAGAAAGATAACGACGATAAATTAAATCTATATTATATAAAAGTGAAATACCACTCACTGATTAATCACGAAATATAATAAACTGTAACACCTACAAACTTCAAATTTGGTAGGTAGGTTCCTTATACCCTTTATAGCCGTGGGTGCTGGCTGTATGGCTAGCTGCTCGAAAGCTTAAGGAAGTGATGATGACTTTACGAAGTAGTGGCTGCACGAAGGCTGCGCTGACGTTCATTGTCGAGGGTCACCATTTTAGAGGTATGTGGAATAGAGAGTAAAGCTCCACATACCTCCTTTGAAAAGGGAGGATCCTCCGGCCAGACGAGTGTTATGTCTGGTGGGCTACTGCCCGTTAGATGATTTCGGGCTGTCGTATATATTCTAATCGTGCGGAGAACTTGGATTGCGCGATGCAGAATTACTTCTTATATGACGTTATAAATGTCGCTACAGGGTGTAGACATCCGCTAAGAACGGATTTTACGAAACTCCTCCCTTTAGGGGTAAAACGGGGATTGTATGGAAAAACCGACTATCACGCGGGCGAAGCCGATGTCAGAAACTAGTTATTTATAAAATATATTTAGCAATGAGTAACACTCGAAGAACAATAAAAAAGGGCTATCTATGCTCGGAGATTCCTTGCGTGATCACATCGGAAATGAAGATAACGGCAGAAGAACCAAGGTTACCGTCATAGCTCGTAGAATCGCCAAACTAAGTAATAATAGTAATAATAATAAATAATAAAGTTTATTTGTTTACTTAAAGTGTTACAAAGTTAAATGTGACACTGGATCCCGCACTAGGATACCCTGTGTCGCAGGATCCAGTCTCTTTCGACAGATAATATTTATTATTTTTTACAATATAATTTAGTAAAGGCCAAATGTTAATAAATGTATGTATATTATGATGAGTGTGAATAAGTGCGAAAAAACTAAATAAATAGGTGTGTGCAATATAAATGAATATATTACAATTTAATAGTTATTTGATAAGAGGTTTTCCGTTTCGGCATAGTTAATTCCTAGCAGCCAAACTTGAACCTGCTTCTTGCACTCAAACTTTGTTAATGGAAGGATGTTTAATTTTTTATTAACTCTTTCATACAGAAAAGGCTCAATGCATGAAAAAGCTTTATTACCAAATTTAAGTTTTCAGAAAACTCTATTCCACTTAGGCTTTCTGCGTGTGCGCGCGACAAAAGGTTCTGGAGTGGCGACCACGTACTGGAAGACTTTCACTTCGTCGTTTATACCGCGTACATGGAAGGACTGGAACAATTTGCCTGCTGCGGTCTTCCCGTCCAACTACGATTTAGGCTTCAAGGCTAGAGTGAAGGCTCTTAATAAACTAGTGCGCCTCACCATCAATGATTGCATCTCTGCTTACTATCAGGTGGGAGCACAGTCAAGCACTGGTTTAAATCAATTTAAAAAAAAGAGGCAGCGTTGGAAGGCCTTTCACAAGGTGTACCGATGACCTGATGCTGAGGGTCGCGGGAATCGTCGTTATGGCGACACTTGGAAGAGGCCTATGTCCAACAGTGGACGTCTTTCGGCTGAAATGATGATGATGAACACTCCTTGTCAATTTAAAAATCAATAAAAAAAACCCTTTACCTATGAAGTACTTCGGAAAACGGACACTGTCTTTTTCATTTACCCTAGATCAGTATCCGCTAACAATAAAGGCAACCCATCCATATTTTTCTGAAGTCTAGGTTATAAATCAAAGCGATTGTATCTGAGCCCGTAGTGGCTCTTTTGTGCACACTAATGGAATATCGAAACCCAAAATTTAGGCCAACTGTGTTTGACAGCCGTCGTCTATTAAGGGTAAGTGTGCATTGAAGTGTAACAAGGCCTCTTTAACGGAACCCTTATGGATTCGTCATGTCTGTCTGTCTGTCCGTCCTTATGTCACACCCCCTTTTTTTCCGAAACTATAAGAATATACTGTTGAAACTTGATAAGTAGATGTATTCTGTGAACTGCATTAAGATTTTCACACAAAAAGAGAAAAAAACTTAGAACTGAAACTCATTTTTTTTTAATCAAACGCGTGTGTGGTATTTATGAATAGGTCTTCAAAAATGATATTGAGGTTTCTAATATATATCTAAACTGAGGTTTCTAAACTGAGGTTTCTAAACTGAATAGTTGGCGCGAGAGACACTTCCAAAGTAGTAAAATGTGTCCTCCCCCCTGTAACTTCTAAAATAAGAGAATGATAAAACTAAAAAAAATATATGATCTACATTACCATGCAAACTTCCACCGAAAACTGGTTTGAACGAGATGTAGTACGTAGTTATTTTTTAATACGTCATAAATCGTATACCGCAATTTACCTTTTAAGTTTGTACGGAACCCTGAGTGCGCGAGTCCGAGTCACACTTGCCAAGTTTTTAGATTTGCAGAAATTCTGTGACCCTGATTAGCATCAAATGACGTTTTTGAAAAACGTAGTTTGATATACGTGGAAAGTCACTGCAGCCAAGTGGCTCCGAGTCATCATCATCATCATCATTTCAGCCGAAAGACGTCCACTGCTGGACATAGGCCTCCCCCAAGCGTCGCCACAATGACCGATCCTGTGCTTCTCGCATCCACCGCACTCCCGCGACCCTCACCAGGACCAGTGGCTCCGAGTGCGAACTTCTAACCACGTGACAGCCCACCACAGTGGCCACCAACCCTATGAATCATTCGAAGCCGTCTGAATTTGAAATATCGAGCTGAATTAATAAGTCCGTGGATTGGCAGCCGGCATTGTTCATTTGTCACCATTGTTTTTAGTTATTGAGTAAATTATGGCGCTGGGCAGTGCAGTAGGCAGTTTGTTGTTTTTTTAATGGGTAAATGAATGCAGTTTTTTTAAGGGTGCTTTGTTGTGATAGGAAATGTTTGTAAAAATAACCAAAAAATATTTTAAAATAAAAACAAATACATATTTTAATAAATTCTTGATAAATCTTAATCGTGTCACTAGCGTGTGTGCGTAGGTAGATACCAATACAGATGCGCTACGAATGTAGTGCGTCGATTCCCACATTATTTGCCTACAATCAAATCAAGGTAACTAATTTTTTTCTAAATACTTCATAAGTGCTTGTTTACGGAGACGCGGAGCGTCTCGCGGTGCGTTGAGCGTTGGACATTGTATGAGAGTGTTTACGGAGAAGCGTTTTTACACGCGTTTGCTTGAAATATAGGCAGCGCCCGCGGTGTCCTCCGTTCAGGGTAAAACGTAGCGACACCCGTAGCGAGGCCTGCGGCATCACACGCCCAATACGAGCATACAGCTATATCTACTACCGCCACGTTCGCGATCGTTCGATGACGCTAGCCGCTGCACGCGACGCTTAAACCCCCATAAACAGTAAAAACGACCGACGCGCCGCGAGACGCGACGCTGCACGCGCTGCGCGACGCGCCGCGTCTCCGTAAACAAGCACTTAATGCACTTAAAAAAAAAACATTGATCGAGTTATGATTGTTACATACATTTTCTATTTGGGGTACAGTATAAAAGTGTGCATTATTTCAGTTACTTGTATATATAACTATATTACCAAGAAAGTTACAATGCGTATAATACTTATAAAATTACTAACTGAAACCGTACCTCTAAATATAAAAAAGACTATCATTCTGTGTCGAGATGAGGATAAGCCACTTTTTCCTTACCATTCGGTTGGACAGGCGCGATTCTGCGCATCTTGCCGTTTCTTATGGAAACAACCGAGTCATTCTACCACACAAAGTTAGTATTAATAATTCGGGCAGTACGTGAGATGAATATAAATCGTACGGAGGGTAACACTGTATTTTGTAAAGATTCTGCTAGAATATTTTCTTTATTTTCTCTGTAAATGAACTTAAAGATAATGTTTAGTTTTTAGATTCTACTAGCTAAAAGTTTACCCAAAAATTGTCCTTAGAGAAAATATGTAAATACTTATATGACATTCCAGGACATAGTCTATCCTTGCGTCAAATTTTATCCTCATCCGTTCAGCCGTATGAGCGTGAAGAAGTAAAAAAAATACAAAATATCGTCAGTCTGTAACACGTCATTTGACTGGCCTGTTGGTCTAGTGGTTGGTGACCCTGACTGCTATGCCGGAGGTCGTGGGTTCGATTCCCACCCAGGACAAATGTTTGTGTGATGAGCACGATCATTTGTTCTGTGTCTGGGTGTAATTTATCTATAAAATGTATGTATTTAGAAATATATAAGTATGTTTATCAGTTGTCTAGTATCCATAACACAAGCTCTGCTTAGCTTGGGACTAGACGGCGTTGTGTGATAGTTGTGGAATATTATTATTATTATATTTATTTTGTCACACCTCTCTAGTACTACCACAACATGCCACAACATGAGATGTCTTCAATTACACTGATTTGTCATTGACTTTTTCCAAGGGAATATCAGGCAAAGACTGGTGCTCCTCTGGGGAGTGCTTGCAGAGGCGCTATTGCATCCTCATTTTTGTTTGCCCCACACGAATATGGTCCTTATCGGATGTTCTTATATCGGATTTGGCGGATACAAACACCCGGGTGTCACCATTATGCGGACCGCCCGGAAGACACAGTCGAGTATACGGTAGAAGTCGGTCCCGTTAGGGCGGAGCACCACCGTGTCCTTGTGTAGACGCTCGACGTTGGGGACCTCTCGCATCCGACCCTGGTTCAAGGCCAATGGCTCCCTCTCACTCTGTACCATTGGCACGGAGTGAGAGGGAATGGGAGGCAGTCACCTCTTTCTGCGAAGCGGTAATATAAACAAAGTAGGCAGCCGAAACTGTGAGTCTGAAACAAGCCTCACGCCCATGTTGGGGTCGTTACAACGACGGCGACCGCGACGGTTCAAACCCTGACGGGCACTTTTCTTTATATATAATATATTTCATCACAACTGCTCTTACAACGGTAAAAGAAAACGTCATAGAATCAAAAATTCTAAGACATTTGACAACCACCAAACTGCAGTGAGCCCGCGATCGTAACGTTTGTTTAAGACCTAGATAGGAACATTCTAAGGCAGATTTTTCTATGCTATGCTGTATTTTATCTAAAGAAAGTTTCAAGCTAGGTGCCCTCATCAAATGATGATCATTAGCTCAACTTTGAAAAGCGACCCGTTATTTCCAAGGATCTCCACTATTGGACATAGGCCCTCCCAAAGTATCGCCACAATGACCAGTCCTGTGCGTCTCGGATCCATCGGGTTCCCGCGAACCTCACCATGTTGTCGATCCTTGTGGCCTTCCGAGGCTGCGTCTTCCGGTGCGCAGTCGCGACTCCAGAACCTTTCGGCTCATCGACCATCTATTTTGCGTGCAATATGGGCACATTGCACGCCTACTGCCACTTAAGTTTCTCACTTCCACTAACAATTCTTCAGCAATCTCCTGCGGACATCTTCATTCCTGATGCGATCACGCAAAGTAGCTGCGATAATACCCTGGTTATAGGCTACTTAGGCTAGGTGTCCTATTGAATAATAAATGATTATCTGATGACCTAAATGCAGAGCAGTGTAGTATCCGCTTTCGCCCTCAACGTTGCAGATTCAATTTCCGCATTCGAACGAAAGCTTGCCGAAAAATACGTAGGAATTGTAATAATAGTGAGATTTTATTTCACTGAAAATCTTATCACTTTTTTAACAGAATTTCGATGATAATAAAACTTTGTTTTGATGCTACTTTTGCGTTAATTATAATAATAATCTTCTAACACAAACTTATTTGATCTTTATGATAAAAAAAAAACTTGCTTCTATTCGCGGCTTTGCTTGCATGAAACATCTTCACCTCCTTAAGGGATGAAAATCAAAGAAAAAAAAACAAAAACAAAAATGCGTCCTCGTCTACATCTTAAAAAGTATACCTGTGAAAAAATTAGCTTCCTAGGTCAGGCTTTCCCTTTTTATATGATAGTAGTTGTCCCCCACGGTCTCACCCACGTCTTTAATTACTGCTCCACTCCTCGTTGACGTAGTATGATGTTATGAAACAAAAATTATATTTCTCCAAAGTAGTTCTTGGGATTAGTGCTTTCAAGTAAACAAACAAAACTTTATGATATTAGTAGATAGATTTGTTTTCTGCTTTTAGAAAAGTTATCATCATCATCATCATCATTACAGCCAATAGAAGTCCACTGCTGGACATAGGCCTCCCTAAATGTCACCACAATGAACGGTCCTGTGCGTCTCGCATCCATCGGATTCTCGGTCCACCTTGTAACCTTCCAACACTGCGTCTTCCGGTACGCAGTCGCCACTCCAGAACCAGTAAAGTTGTAAAATAGTATAATAAATCAAATTAATATCTAATGACATAAAAGGCGTACTTTTTATGTCATTTAGGTATCACAAAAACCCATAAATAAAATCCCATTATTACTAATAATACCGGCCTTCATAATAAATCTCGTACTGCGTGCATGGAACAAAAACCTGTCAAGTGCGAGCCGGACTCGCTCATGAAGAGTTCCGTATTGTCCGTAGCAAAAAAACGGCAAAAAATCACGATAGTTATATAGGAGCCCCACTTAAATATTTATTTTAATCTGTTGTTAGTACTTTTTGTTACAGTGGCAACAGAATTACATCATCTGTGAAAATTTCAACTATCTAGCTATCACAATTTACAAGAGACAGCCTGGTGACAGACGCACAGATAAACAGATCCCAGAAAAGGTCCCGTTTTACCCTTTGGTTACATCATCATCATCATTTCAGCCGATAGACGTCCACTGCTGGACACAGGCCTCCCCCAAATGTCGCCACAACGAACGATCCTGTGCGTCTCGCATCCATCGGATTCCCGCAACCTTCACCAGGTCATCGGTCCACCTTGTAGGGGGCCTTCCAACACTGCGTCTTCCGGTACGCGGTCGCCACTCAAGAACCTTTCGGCCCCAACGGCCATCCGTTCTGCGAGGAATGTACCCTGCCCATTGCCACTTTAGTTTGGCGATTCTTCGTGATATGTCGGTAACCTTGGTTCTCCTGCGGATATCTTCATTTCTGATTCGATCACGCAAGGAAACTCCGAGCATAGCTGACCTAGATATATGAGGACCTGGTGATTTGTAATACAGGCATTTTATGCCTAACTCAAACACCAGCTCCTCACACTGTTAATTATAATAACAGAACTTATGTAAAACCTAAACCTATAAGTTTATCATTGTGAGGAGAAATAAAGAATTATTATTATTATTATAGCCCTTTCCATTGCCCTTTGGGTGACTTTGAGCCTTCTGATGAGGCCCATTGTTACGGAACCCTAAAAACCTATATACATACATGTGTTGTAAAGACTTCCACGTTTTGCCTGAGTAAAGTATGCAGGGATTCCTCAGAGGGTTCCGTTCCCTTATAAATTATACATTTTCACTTTCACTCACCTCGTTAGGCCATTTAAAGTGAACCGATTTCGGTGTCTTGTTACTAAATCAGCGTAAAATACATTAGGTAAGAGGAAAATGTTGCTTATTTAGGACCCTTTAGGTGGACGACCGTGGAGCGATTGCGGTTCAATCCAGTGAGTACAAAAAGATAAAGTTTTCCTGGATTTTTTGTTGATGTAGTTTTTTTGAGTGGGAAAATCATCTAATGACATCGTGTCAAAAGTCTGACATGCCCTCCCGCTGACTAAAAACCCACTCCTGTTCTTTCTTTCCCATTGTTCTCCATGGCTCCAGTAGGCTTCGACCCTACTGGGCTGCTGTTGCTGACATCTTCTTGAGGCACGCGTGGAACACTACGCGCTGTCGACAACTTGGGCTCGGCCCAGACGGTTACGGGATGGTCGGATGGCGAGCTACCCATTGCTTGCCGTCCGCAAGCCCGTGCCTACGGTGGCCGGAAATTGGAATGGGAATCTCGGCGGCTGGGGCGAGAGGGCCATTGCCTTGCGCATGATGTAGTATGTAATATAATGAATCTATATCATCATGATCATTTCAGCCTAAAGACATCCAATGCTGGTCATATGCTTTCCCCAAGTGTCGTCATGACGACCGGTCCTGTGTGTCTCGCATCCATCGGATTCCCGCGATCCTCACCAGGTCATCAGTCCACCATGTAGGAGGCCTTCCAACGCTGCATCTTCCGTATATACGTCCGTACTACGTGGTCGCGAATCTAGAAGGTGTCTTTTTGGATTCCGTATCAGAATGATAATATGTAATACAAAAGTAATTTTGCACATTTATAGTGTTTTTTGCATCGATGTTACTTTTTTTTTTAAGTTATGTATTATTCAAATCAGTAATCGCAAAAAATAATTTTACGATTCGGTACTGACTTACGAGTTACGCACTAGTAGGTACATAGTTAAGTACTCGTATCGTCCGGGTTATAAAATCGGTAATCGATAAAACAATTCTTGCGATTTCCGACTTATTGCCCGGAGACATCGAATTGCAGAGACTTTTGTTAAACATATTTTATGTTTAATATACGAGTTTTTTTTTTAATTGTTTTAAACTAGTGCTTGACTGCGATCCCACCTGATGGTAAGTTGTAATGCTATCGTTGATAGTGTGGCGCACTAGCTTATTAAAAGCCTATTCGCTCTAGCCTTGAAGACACCTAAATTATAATCGGACGGGAAGACCGTAGCAGGCAAGTGGTTCCAGTCCCTCGATTTTCGCGGTATAAACGACGAGGCGAAAAGCTTGGTCCGGACCGTTGAGTGTGAATGAATGTATCAATGAAGGATGATAATTGATTAATAAATTAATTAACAATGTGAATGAATGAATTCCTAAAGATTCTTTTATAAAAGAATATATAGTAATAGAGTCTGATTGTAACCCTTCGGATACAATACACTAAGGCACAATCTTCAAACCCCATAAAGAACTATTTCACCATTTTTCCATTTAAAACGCGAACTGAAAATAAATCCGCACTAAACTCGTATAAAAAAGAAGAAAGAGTGAATTTAAACTTTAAGCCGCTTTAGCGCTCAATAAGAAAATTGAAGCACTTATAGAATCAGCTCAGCGCTCTTTCGCAGCGCTTTTTATCCATTCAACTTGAATTTTAAAATATCTAGGTCACGTTGGAACATCGTTTGTTTTGTGTAAATGGTGCTTATATGAAGATGATCCTCAAATGTTGTATACCAGGTTCTATATAAAGCTAGAACTATACTGCGCACACGTGTGCCACACACGTCGATCTGGGTGCGTCGGTCGCCATACTTTTTATATGGAAACTAGTCTTGTAGTGCTACACTTGACCCACGCCATGCGACGTTGTTCTACGTACAAATCAGGCGTGTTACACGTGTGCGTCGGTCTAATGTAGTTCTAGCTTAAATCTAGTTAATATGTAAATGTTACTGGTAATCTTTATGAGTACTAGTCAAGGTTTTATATAACTACTAGTTTTTGCCACTCGCGTGATTGTCTACAATGATCACAATATAAAACTCCCAAGATATAAAGTGTCATATCTTGGAATAGGACATTCCAAAATATAGTTTACCCATGTGCCAAATTTCATTCATATCAAACAGTCGTTTGGACGTGAAGAAATAACAAAGATATATACAAACTTTCACCTTAAAGGTGCTATTCGATCCTCGTCTGCAGGCTGCAGATGCAAGCAGCTTCATGTGGCGGCTGCACGAAGCCACTGGTTATCTATGTAGTAGGTAGTTTGGATTTTTGTGAAAACCGTTCTTGTCTTCGAGTGCTGCAGTGACCTGCAGCCGCAGCCGATCACAGATCAGGTAGTGTTGCGGCCATAAGTCGACGCGCACGTAGTTACGTCACTCCAATCTGTTTAGACAAGTCCGAAATAATCGCTACTCGGATAGCGCTCATATTGGATTGAATCATAGATTTGCGACTGGCAGCATGAGCAGCCAGCCTCGGAATCACTCCCGGCTGCGGATGCAGGTAACGGGTGGGTGTCATGCGTGTGCCACCTGCATTCGCAGCCTCCATTTTGCGAAAATCGCGCCTGTTTATTGTTAATAGGTTCGCGCTTGACCGCTATCTCACCTGATGGAGAGCGACGATGCGGTCAACGATAGAGCGCGCTTACCTAAGAGTAACCACCCTTGACTTACATAACAATATCCACTAGGAATCAATTTGCGAATAATGAAAACAACCTCTGAACTTTTGCTTTTGTTTTTTTTTTGCAAAAAACTCACAAAAAAAACCTCCACGATAACTAGTGTCAAAATTTTAAATCGGGAATAGAACAAGACCATGTGACATTAGGTAGCACATGTCAATCCCATGCATTTTGATCTAATCACTGACACACTCAGTTCGTGCAGACTCTCTTACAAAGTAAGCATAATTTAAAAATGCAAATCAAAGCAGTAACTGCGATAGAATCAAACAAAACATAAGAACAGCGCGCAAGGATAAAACTGGTGACAAAAGAAGCCGTTTTATTGTCGTCACAAAACACTGATTGAGGTCGAAACTCGTAAAACTTATAAATCAAAGCTCAACAATACCTCAGAGGCTGCCGAGCCCCTTAAACTTTAGATTTACGATCCGTGAGCCGTTGATGTTGAATTAGGAATCCGTGCTGATCTCAATGGTTGTACGTAATTTGCCAGGTTTGCTTTCCAGGGACGTTGTAAATCATGCTTCAAGGATAGTCGTACAACTACATTGAGTAATTGGTGTACAATTTGGATTAAGCATAAGCATAATTAGCCTTATAATCGATCTTATAGGCCTGTTGTGTCCTATACTGTGATCATGTGATCATACATGTCAGTTGATCCTAGTGTGGGTTAAAGCCATCATCATCATCTTCCTGCCCTTGTCCCGTGTTATTTGGGGTCGGTGCAAAACTATTTTTCTTCTATTCTGCCCTGTCACCAACTTCCTTTTCTTTCATATCACTCTTCACACAATCCATCCATCTTTTCTTTGGCCTCCCTCTCCCTCTCCATGTATCCACATGTATGCTCATAACTCTTTTAGTAACATGTGTTTCATGTGTGGGGTAAACGGTACTCAAAAAAAAAAACAGACTTTATCATGAGAACTCTTTATAATGAGTGAATCCTGCCTGGTGACCTCCTCACTACTCCTGGTTGACTGGTAGAGAATGTCTTAGGTATTATGTCCGCCTTTGTACCTTGGTGTAAAAAGAATTCCTAATAAACGAATACCTAAACTATATATAATCAGTATAAGGTACTGGTGAAAACATATTCTGAACGACACGGTCGGTTTAGTGATTAATGGCCCCTGAAAACTTCAAGAAAAGACCTTTTAAAAGTTATGACTCGATCAAATTAATCGGCCATTGTATTATACAAATATTTGTAACCTAAGTCTACCAATCAATAAATATATCAATCATCATTGTCATTTGATCTTAACGAATTCTGAAAGGACCTTTTAAAAAATATGGGTTGAAGCTTGAAAAACTAGACGACAATAATAATTAAAAACTTCTCAACTTGTCAAAACTTCAAGAAAAATAATAATGACCTAGAAAGTTCCAAGCCCGTATACACAAAAAAATTTTTTGTTGGAATCCTGCAAAAAAAAATGTCGAATACCGTGTTTATTTAGGAGATAGACCAGCGGCACTTATTTTCCTAGAAACATTTTACAATCATTAAATTGAAACTTGAAATACAATTTTGTGTATTTAGGTAACTCAGTGATCAGTGGTAGTCGAGTGGTAACGGCCTCGACTTACAAGTTGTAATTCGCGGGCCCAGCCAGGCACATTTATTTCATCACCACTGCTCTTAAAACGGTGAAGGAAAACATCGTGAGGAAACGGCATGTCCTAGAACCAAACATTCGAAGACATGTGACATTCACCAACCCGTACTGGGCCCGCGTGGTGGATTACAGCCCATTCCCTCTCTTAGAGCGGAGGCCTGAGTCCCAGCAGTGGGAACATTAAAAGGCTGATTATGCTATGCTATGATGAACTCAGGACCCAACGGTCCTCCTAGACCTTGTACACCTCAAGGGGCCGAAGTCAACTCGCAGAGCCCATTCGACCAGTGTTTAAGTCATGGAACGGTTGGTACCAACCGAGATCAACCCTTTACGCGCTATGCAAGTGCACCCAAGGATTACCCACAATTGGTGAAAAACTATTGAGATATATGTGTATAGTTTGCAATTTCATAAATCCCGGGATTCCATCGGCAAGTTTATGATTCCAGGATTTTAGTGGAGCTATTATCAAGTCTATGTAACTTACTTTCATGAACTTCACGTAAATATACTCTACCTTTTTCGATCTCTGGTCATCACACAAGCTGTTTCCCAAATAAGACAAAAAAAAAAAAAGCCTTTATTCTACTGCTTACATAAATTGAGTTATTTAATTCTACTCTTTACACTTAGCTACCTATTTTATAATAATTATGCTTTATAATAGTAAATCATGCCTCTAAGTAATAATCGCCTGTTTGACGTAGGCCTCCCCCATTACTTTCCAATGGTTCCTATCCCTAGCCATAGTCATCCACCCTGGTCCAACTCTCCCCCGAAATGTTTTCCCCCCTTTTTCTTGGTCGGTCCCTACTTCTGCTTTCTTACCTGGGTATTCACTCCGTTACTTTATTGGTCCATGTTCCCAGTGTGTGTTACCTAGATACTTAGATAATAATTTACCAAAAACAAACATCGTTAACACAGCTTTAAACTCTGCTTACCCACGAACAAAGCGTGTAGACAAACAAGTGAACGACGATTGGAATTAATACTCTCGCATAACAGCTGACGCTCCGATTTATTAGGTGATCAATCATTAACAATGGAATGTTAACGTTAACGTATGTAGAGTAGCCATGAGTCCTGAGAAACTGGGACATGGGAATACAAGGTGAAGGGAGAGGTCTCCACAAACTTTAAGAGCTTGCTCAGTAGACGAAACTGAACAACCTTCCACAATTATTATTTTCTGGAAACGAAAAAAAAATCGGCCTTTTCATACAAACTGTCCAATCAAGTTCATAATTTTGTATGAAGAGGCCGATTTTTTTTCAAACTAACTTCTGCCAGCGGTTTCACCCGCGTGAAACTATAAAATTGTCCCTAAGGATTTTACTTCCGTGATAGAAATACCCTGTGTGCTATTCCAGGACTTTGTGTACCTGTATACCAAATTTTATCTAAGTTGTGCGTACAGCTAAGGAGTGGAATTCACTGCCGGAATCTGTGCTTCCTGATAGCTACAACCTAGGGGTCTTTAAGTCAAGAGTGAATAAATTACTTCTAGGCAAGCGTGCTCCATCGTCAACCACACAACCGCTTACAAGCATGTGAAGTAATGGTCAAATGCTAGTCTAATAAAAAAAAACAATTTTTCTTTTGGATATTTCTATGGTGTAGTGTATTAGCTGAAGTTTTGGTAGACTCAAGAGCTAGTGACAAGATGTATATTTGACACCTAGCCAAGTTACAACCGTTTCGTTTCGATTCTCTTTTCGTTGATCACCTCGAGTCGGCCACGCCTCCTATTCCTTTGTCAGAACACGTGACTGAGAGTTAAAATGACGTCAGAACAAAGGAATCGGAGACGTGGCCAACGAAGCGGTTGTAACTTGGCTAGAGTGACTGTTAGTAATCATCGCGTGGTTGATCTAAGCGGTTGTGTGATGCGTATAAGCGTGTCGTGGTATCAGTGAGCCGAAAAATATTCCAATTAGCAGAACATTACATATGGCATCCCGGATTAAGATTCACATACCATCATGTAAGATAGCGCCATATAATATCGAAGGAGATTGCCTGAGAGATGGTTCTTGTTAGCACATGAGCTAATAAGAAATAATACTTTTAAACAGTTGTGAAAATTAGGATGAAAAAGAGAAGTTTTACACCTTATGACATATCTATGATGTCTTTGAGGTGCATGCAGGCTTGTCTTTTTTTTGTGGTTAGAATATCAAATCATTTTTCTCATTCTTGGTGGAGCAAGACGACTTGCCAGACTTTTATTGATTTAAATCCATCTGTGTTCTTTGTGTTGCCCCTTGCGTTTGAGGGCCTCTTCTTTCTTCTCTAAAATAACACGTAGTAGGTATACCATATATTTCAGAAATTTGAATTTTCTGTTTTCACACGGGCGAAGCCGCTAGCCAAAAGTAGTATGACCATAAACACCCTCTTACACAGGACAACATATGACTGATAAAATGTGAGTCTAGTTACAATTCTGCCCAATACATCAAGGAATAATATAAGTGCGATATTATATTATCTCCTCATGCCAATATGCCAAAAAGCTATCGCGTTGCCACTTAGCCGTACAAATATTTATTTTGCTCTTTATGCCAGTTTCCCAATCAATTAATAGATTAATCTTTGTAGATATTTGTTATGTACCCACTGAAGGAACAGAATTCTAACTGACTAAGCTGCTGCCAGCAGCTTCGCTTGTGTGATAGTAGACAATTATCACAAGGGAAAATACTCCCGCAGATGTATGCAGATATCCACAGGACAACCAAGGTTGCAGACATAGGACGAAGAATCGCCAAACTTAAATGGCAATGGGCAGGGCACATTGCTCGCAGAACAGATGGCCGTTGGGGTGGCGACCGCTTACCGGAAGACGCAGTGTTGAAAGGCCCCCTACAAGGTGGACCGATGACCTGGTGAGGGTTGCGGGAGCCCGATAGATGCGAGATGCACGGGATCTTTGATTGTGGCGACATTTGGGGGGGGGGGCTATGTCCAGCAGTGGACGTCTATTGGTTGAAATGATGATGATGATGAACATACCCCCCGGGATAAATGTAGTACATGTGCTATTCAAGGACTTAATCTACCTGTATATCAAGCTTCATCGAAATCCGTTCAGCCGTTCGAGCGTAAAGAAGTAACAAACATACTCACAAACTTTCACCTTTATAACATTAGTCAGATAATCCTGTAATCTATGATTAAACTCAGTAATTTTCGCTCTTTCCGTTCATTTCTTGATCTTAACTACCTAAAAGATCACGGAAAATTTTTGAAAGAAATTCCATAATCTTACATGCAACGAGCAACTGAAAGACACAGGTAAGTTTTAGCTAGTAAAAGTCTGACACGCCCTCTCGCTCCACTCTAGAGCAGGAGAGTTAGGAGAAATTATTGGGTGCTGGTTAGAAATATTTCCACACGTTACCATGTCAATAAGCCAGACAACCCGGCATCGCGAAACTAATCTCATTAACAAGTAAACATACTTGACATGAACTAACATGGGCTACAAGGAAATACAGATTCTCCGTTACATAGTTAACTTTTCAGCTCTCGCATATAAGTAGGTATGTATATATAAGGAATAATGGAAAGGTTTGCTTATTTTCGATATTTATAGACTGCTTTATGAAGACTACTTATTTACGTTCTTAGATACATACTCTTTAAATGAAACGCTCAATATTTTGTAATCTATGCGTTCGCTTGGTGTTTGATCGAATGGATCGACATGACGCGCGAACGTCGGCATTCGCTTGGTGTTTGACCGAATGGTGCGACATGACGCGCGAACGTCGGCATTCGCTTAGGGTTTGACCGAATGGCGCGAAATGATGCGCGAACGTCGGCGTTCGTTTGGGGTTTGAGTTGGAGAGAAACTGACAAGGCTTGTGTACTTTAAAATACCTAAATATTTTGTCCCACTGTTCGGTAAAGCTCTCCCTCTGACGGTCCCACTGTTCGGTAAAGCTCTCCCTCTGACGTTTCCACAGAACTCTTGTCTTTCACTACTGTGTCAGTTTTTTTTTTTTTAATTTCTTAAATAAAAAAGTGTTCATAATTTAACTAGGCTGAATGTATTTTTGTAATGCAATCTTCTTTTTTTAATTTTATTTCTTTTTACTGTGTTTTTTAGTTTATTATTTACTACCTATATTTTTTTGTAATTTTTATTTAATAAAATTCAATTAAATTTGTGTGTTTTATAAAATATGTTTTATGAAAATGTTTAATTTCAATAGCTGTGATTGCCTTTAATAGTAACACTTGAATTGTGCCAAATAATACACTTTTAATGTTGACAATCCAAATAGATAAACAAAACAGTTTACGCATTTTTTTTTAATTATGGCTACCCCAGTCCATACATCATGGACAATACAGCTGAGTACCTACACAGTATTTGTTTAGTGGAATGCTCCGCGTATTCGCGTACTACGCTCTTTTGACAATACATTACACTTCAGCGATCTATCGATGTCGCAATCGACAGAAAAGCTTTCGCCTATTTTTATTTTTTTGTCTTCGGATGGTTTGTGCATTCAGCCAGTGTTAAGAGGGTCCTTTTTCAGTCGCCTGTCGTCAACATCGAGCATGGTTTAAAAGCTCTCTTCTTCATTTATCCTAGTCCAACGCGATTTTTGACGAAAAGGCAACACGAAAAAAGAGAGATAACGCCTGAAAACTCTGCTAGCATTCGGTAATTCCGTGATTTACTCCAATATTTTACAAAACTTGTTCCAGGAAACACATGTTAATTTAAACCCTTAAAAGTTTTTGAAAAATATTGAAGTCATTTAGAATCTTGATTAAATTTACAAGGCTGGATCTTCTTGAATCTTGATTAAATTTCAAGTCAAAAAAGTAATTGTTATACTTTTTTGACTTTTTAAATATTTGAGTAAATTATGAAGTGTCAAATTTCATGCAAAATAGCAGATTTTCATAGGTCTTTACTGGATTAGTTTAGTGGACCACCATGCACCGTCGACGTCTCGGGCTTGGTCCGACCGGTTACTGGACGGCTGGACGGCGAGGTGCCTATTGCTTGTCGTCCGCAAACCAACGCCTATAATGACTGGAAGTCGGGGTTGGGGCAAGGCGGCTGGTGTGAGGCCGCCTGCTTCGCTAGCATTACTGCTTCGCAGAAGGAGGTGAGCGCCGCTGATTCCCCTTCGCACTGGACCGTGACCTGTACCAGGGGTTTCCTAATGATTCTTTATTCTTTATTGTACACATAATTTTATATAAACAATAAAAAAAAAAATGACAGTTGATGTACATTGGCGAGCTTAACCCACAACTGGGTTTTCTTACAGCAAACCATGTTGGTAAGAAATAAATTTAATACATTTTGAGGGACTATAACTGTACAACAAAAAAAAAAAATTAAACACTTAAACTAAATCTAAACTTAAAACTAAAATATAATAAGCAGATACGTGTATGCATAAACATAAATATACAATAAATAAATACCTATAAACATACATATTTATGGGTCATGTTGATAAAAAATGTTCCCTAATTCTTCCCCTGAAAACCTCCAACGAAGGGCTAGCTCTCAATGTATGTGGAAGAGAATTCCAGAGGCGCACAGCATGAACGGTAAAAGATCCACTGTAGCGACTTGAAGAGTGAGGAGGAAAACGAAGGAGAAGAGAGGATGATGAGCGACACGGTTCACGAGTTGTACGTCGTGGATTCGAACCCAGGCAGGTTTACCACTGCCCTTGTAAGAATTATAAATTACTATCTATAAATGAAAATAGAATCTTTTTTATATATTGTAACGTTTTTTGAACCTACGTTGGAAAAGCGCTCATGCGAATCAAACCTACGAATTGACATAGTTAGATCATAGAATATGTATGACTTATTGATGCCATATGTCAAACCCTTCCACATCATTGGATTTTTGAGGGTCATTGAATGTCACTTTGACTAGACAGAATTTTTTTTGCGAGTATTTAAGTTATTCATATTCTGATTCAAGAGCTGTGGTGGCCGAGTGGTAACGGCTCCGACTTACGAGTTTGTAGGTCGCGGGTTCAAACCCAGTCAGGTGCATTACTTTGTGTAATTTATTTCATCACCACTGCTCTCAAAACGGTAAAGGAAAACATCATGAGGAAACTGGCGTGTCCTATAACCAAAAATTCGAAGACATGTGACATCCACCAATCTGCACTGGGCCCGTGTGGTGGATTACGGCCCATTCCCTCTCCCAGAGAGGAAGCCTGAGTCCCAACAGTGGGAACATTATAACGCCGACTATGCTACATTCTGAATGACGAAAGAGGACAATGAGGTGGACCGATAACTTGATAACGGTTGCGGGAGTCCGATGGATGCGAGACGCACAGGACCGTTCATTGTAGCGACACTTGGAGGAGGCTTATGTCCAGCAGTGGACGTCTTTCGGTTGAAATGATGATGATGCTATTCTGAATAGGTTGTGCTCATTGTTTCAAACATACCCGCTAAATAGGTGAAGGTTCTATGTACTGTTTTATAATCGGTCCATCTACCTACGTTGTTCCAACCACGTTCCAACTATTTTTTTTTTTTTTTAGGCAAATTAGTTTTCTTAATTGTAGGCAAATAATATGAGAATCGATGGTCTACACTGGTAGCGCTAGATGCAATCAAGATTTATCAAGAATTTATAAAAATAGATTTTTTTTTTATCAAGAAGTATTTTAATTCGCTCTCTCATTGTCTTTCTATTGTGTCTCTAATTACGGTATTCGAAAAATTTAAGAAAAAACAAATTAAAATTAAAAAATATATTTATGTTAAGGATTATAGGTATCTGGTACTCACCTACATAATCTACCTCGGTACCTACCTTTAAAATCAATGTTAATAATAGTTAATTCATTTTTCTCTTACTAATTCATGAGGTAAGTAAATAATAAATCAATTTTCCATGACCCCATAATCAAAATTCAATCCAGGATCTAAAATATCCCCCACATAATCACATACAGATGTATTCTATCAGCCGTTTGACAGCTCCGTTGAAATGGGTCCAAAGTAAACTTCGGACATCCGATGTTTCCCGAACATTACCGAACAATCCCGAACCCTGGTCCCTAAACTATGTATCTGGATTTTTGACTGTGCAAATATTATTGGGATTTGTTTGATATGTAAAGCTTCTTGTTTTCAATGTAATTGAATATTTTTGGGGGATGATGAAGCTTAATATATTTTGGGATTTCAGTGATCTCCGTTGGGGAAATAGCGTTATTTTTGTATCAAAATTTTTGTTGTTGAATATGTAATGATGGTTTGGCTTCGTCGCGTTTGCCTCTGCCAAAACTTTTTATACGTGGTTCGTATGAGTTTCTCTAGAGAGTTGTCACGCGTACGTATTTCCCTAGAGAGCTGTCACGCGCTATAAAATATATACCTATGGCAAAAGTCCACAAAACACAATTAAAAGTACCAAGAGACAATCCTCACGACCCGGCTCCCGCCAGACATGTCCCGGATGCAGGGACTTGCAAGGCGATTCTCGGCCACCGTAGGCGCGGGCTTACGGACGGCGAGCAATAATAATAATAATAAATCTTTATTGCAGACAATTTCATCCATATTTTACAAATTATACGCATATTAAAAAACTAAACAATTTGGGCACGAATAAATGTTTTCAGGATGTTTGAGTCCTGTTTATTAGCAATGACCTGTAGGATGCTGTTAGTGCTACCCCGGACTCTGCTTAGTAAAGAAGCGAGCCGCTTGCGCACGATGGCATGGCAATGGGTTACTCGCCATACGGTAAAGACCCAGCCCAGTTTGACAAAAGATATGCTAGGTCTGTAAGATTACACGAAAGGGTTACCGCGGCTCTGGTCCGCAAAAGACAAATGAAGGAACAGGTGAAGTTCAATTAATAAAAGTGTAACACTCCCTCTCGCTCCAACTAGAGCGAGAAGAGTCATTTAATGACTTCCTACGTTAAAAAAAAAATATGACAGTGCCAGCCGTATTCGTAAAAACTCTAATCTGATGCCATGTGAAAATCTAAACAGTATCCTAAAAGATAATTCATAATCATTTATTTGCTAATAATTATGGGTAATTACATAAAGTCATTGAAAATATAGTACAGTCCAACCATATTACACCTAGAGGCATGCAAATCATAAGCTTTATTATTATAATGCATTTTCTTGCAAAAAATATTTTTAATTAGATAACAGTACAATTAAGTTTTATTCATTTCACCGTGTCAAATAACAAAGAAAAATACTAAATGAAGTTGATAATGTCACTTGAAGAATTGAAATTTAAAATGTTATTAGTTAAATAATAATGTCAAGATAAGTGTAAGTGTCAACCATCTATATTAAAAGGCGCAAAACAACTCTCATTAAATTAACTACCCCTAAAGTTGTAACTAAGCAAGCCTACGCAACCCCAACACACTATAGTAACACATCTTTATGAGACTGCCAGCAAAATAACAACCCTCTAATAACAAAATACAACACTAATTACGCTACTAAACCGTTAAATGGCAAAGTTATGGACAAACATAAAACGTAAAAATGTCTAACATAAACTTAAAATGGCCGTGGGATTTATGCTCCATAGTTATGTACTATATTTACACATATTGCTTATTTTTACACTTGACTGAGTGAGGGTAAACTCGAAAAAGCCAGCTAATAAACCTGTACTTACCTAGGTTAATTTTTATGGACTGACTAGTGAATTATGGACCACAAGGTCTGATTCCCTGGAGTGTAATATTATGGGCTATGAATGTAGTGGGTAACAATTAAGTATTAGCTTCTGTCAATTTCTTCGCTCGCATAGTTTTAGTACTGTCTCCATTATAAATGACTAGCTTTTGACCGCAGCTTCACTCGCGTAAATAAAATATAGCCCATGTCACTCAAGAATAAAGCAGCTATCTATCGTAAAAAAAAAATTTTAGCAATCGGACCAGTATATAGTTTATGGACAAACATAAAACGTAAAAAATTCTAACATAAAAGTAAAATAGCCGTCAAATTTATGCTCCATAGGTAAGTACTGTGTAGTGGACGCACTGACACAGAGGGTAAACACATTGGCTCGTTACGTCACCAGCAGTTAGGTTCAATACGTCCTTCTTCAGCAACGGCTAGTAAACGAATGCCCGTGAACTCGAGACAACTAGGTACACAAACACTACATACTGTATTGACACATATTGCTTAGTTTTACGCTTGACTAAGTGAGGGTAGACTCGAAAAAGCCAGCTAATAAACCTGTACCTAGGTTCATTTTAGGAACCCTTTGTGTTTTCAATAATTGACATACTAATAAAGCACTTAACCAGCACACTATAAAGGCGTAAGATAGATATATAGATATATTCTTTGTAAGTTTGTGAATGTGTGTATGTTTGTTACTTTTTAACACTAGAACGACTAAATTTGTCGCACAGGTAAGCCATTTTCTGGAATAGAAAGAAAGAAAGAAAGAAAGAAAGAAAGAAAGAAAGAAAGAAAGAAAGAACGAAAAAAAGAAAGAAAGAAAACATTTATTTGAGACTCGCACAGGCAAACAACAATAAAATAAAAAGTAACTACCTCATCTATAAATACTTAATTTAAAAATAAAAGAAAACAAAATTAAAAGACAAAAATAAAAGACCTGTGCGAGGCCAAAAAGGCTCCTATCTCAGCATATGCTGCGATAATAAAAACAAAAAATAATAACACATAAACACATAAATAAAACACACATGTATAGGACATACGATACTTATTATCCCGGATATCTTGGATCATTTTCTAGTAATAATTTTCCCTGGGTTAATTTTGTACTTTCCCACGGATAAAACCGCCAGCTGAAAATATGGCATCGAAAAACTCCTCATCGCATCGTTGTCAACTGATAATGTACCCAGAAGATTGGCGAAATTACTACGTTGTATGGCAATGCTTATCCTTTATTAAAGGTAACCATAAATAAGTTATGCCCTGGAATGACGGATATGCATCAGGAATGAAGATATTCGCAGGAGAACCAAGGTCGCTGACATAGCCCGAAGAATCGCCAAACTAAAGTGGCAGTGGGCAGAGCACATTGCTTGTAGAACGGATGGTCGATGGGAACAAAAGATTCTAGAGTGGCGACCGCGCACCGGAAAACGCAGCGTTGGAAGGCCTCCCACAAGGTGGACCGAAGACCTGGTGAGAGTCGCGGGATTGCGGTGGATCCGAGAAGCACAGGATCAGTCGTTGTGGCGACACTTGGGGGAGGCGTATGTCCAACAGTGGACTTCTTTCGGCTGAAATGATGATGATGATAAATAAGTTCCATAAATAAATTACTAAATGTGGATCTTTTTAACAACGTCTGTTTCTATCTACCACTTATCTCTCTTTCTTTTCTCTGATTTCCTTCAATTCAAACGTAGATAGTGATATCCTGGACTAGTTCGTCGAGTCGTAAACCTCAATCATTGCCTTCCAGCCAATCAGATGGTCAAATGCGGGCTCATATCATCATCATCTTCCTGCCCTTGTCCCGTGTTATTTGGGGTCGGCGCAACACGTTTTTTTCTTCCATTCTGCCCTGTCACTCGTCATGCTATCACTAACTTCCTTTTTTTTTCATATTACTCTTCACACAATCCATCCATCTTTTCTTTGGTCTCCCTCTCCCTCTCCATCCATCCACATAACTCATAACTCTTTTAGTAACATGCATTTCATTCCTCCTCTTGACATGACCATACCAAGACAAACGATTCCCTTTTAACTTTTCAGTCACTGGCGCCACTTTCAAACTTCCCCTAATATACTCATTTCTCACTTTATCCATTCTCGTCACACCACACATCCATCTTAACACTCTCATCTCTGCTACGTGCAATCTTTTTTCATCCGTCTTTTTCACAGCCCAACATTCTGATCCATACAGTATGACGGCCTTATCACGGACTTGCGGGCTCAAAATGAAATAAAAAAATATACCATGAGCATAATAGTAAATGGGCCCAGTCCGTGTAATTGAACGAAGTCACCGGCCCTTATTGACATCTACAAGATCCGAAGATGTTCCTAATGAGTTAATAACCTTGGAGACAAAAAGGGAAATCTCAGGAGACTGTTAATTTACCGTTATCCATACCTTTTCAACCAACCTACCCTCAATGGGACCGACTAGTGAATTATGGACCATAAGGTCTGAGTCCCTGGAGTGGAATATTATGGGCTATAGATGTAGTGGGTATCAATTAAGTACTAGCTTCTGCCAATGGCTTCGCTCGCATAGTTTTAGTACTGTCTCCAATATAAATGACTACCTTTTGCCCGCAGCTTAGCTCGAGTAAATAAAATATAGCCCATGTCACTCAGGAATAAAGCAGCTTTCTATTGGCGAAAAAAAATTAGCAATCGGACCAGTACTTTCAGAGAAAAACAAACTTAACCTCTTTATAATATAAGTGTAGATTATAAGCTAAGAGTATGTATATTACAGTAAACTTTCATACAAACCAACAGATTTGTTCAGTTAAGTTTCAGTCATTTGGTTGAGAAGCAGTTGTCTGGCATTATGCTGAACTGGACTTATTTGGCAAAGCCGTGAGGCACATTGTTATTGTTGTTTTTATTTTTTTTTTGTGTTTAGTTTAAGTTGTGTGCCAGATAAACATGTTCTCATTCTTTCTTTTTTTTTTTTTGAATAACAGTCTTTAGAATACATACATATTTACGAATTTTATTTTTATTAAACTTTTTTAGGATTCCGCATCTCAAAAGGAAAAAACGGAACCCTTATAGGATCACTTTGGTGTCCGTGTGTCTGTCTCTCTGTCTGTCAAGACTCTTTATCTCAGGAACGCGTGATGGCATCGAGTTGAAATTAAAACCAAACTTTGGACAAAATTGATCAAACGATTCGATCCACTTTAACGTCCATCTTAAATTTGGCTCTGGATGACCGAGCGTGGGTACAAGCCACGTTACCCATCCGTTTTGGCGGGCTCGGCATCCGCAAAATTTCTAGTATAAGTCTACCGGCGTTTCTGTCTTCGGTCCACAGCACTCAACAGTTAGTCGATCGTATCTTAACTCCATCACTGATTAACTGTGAAGTGCCGTGCTTGACCGACGCCGTGAACGCCTGGAAAGTGGCTTGCCCGGACAAGGCGTTGCCCGAGAACCCATCTTCCCAGAGACAGTGGGATGAGCCGCTCTGCAGGCTGGTACGGAATAATCTTATTAATACGTCCACCAATACTGCTGAGCGCGCCCGCCTACTGGCTGTGGGTGAATGGGAGTCGGGCCTCTGGCTACAGGCTCTACCGTCACCTAACATAGGTACTATGCTGAGTGACACCACCTTCCGGATCGCTACATGCCTGCGTCTGGGTGCTCCTAGTGGAGCTCCACATCGATGTCAGTGCGGTGAAGCAGTCGACCGCCTCGGACACCATGGCCTATCATGCAGTAGAAGCGCTGGTCGGATAGCACGACATGCCAGTATTAATGACATCATCCGCCGAGCTCTTGTCACCGCCGGGGTGCCAGCTGTTTTAGAACCCAATGGCTTGGCACGTGACGATGGGAAGAGGCCAGACGGGATGACTATAATGCCTTGGAAATTGGGTAGGCCTTTGGTGTGGGATGCAACATGTGTCGACACCCTTGCGCCATCCCATCTTCTGAGTACGGCGGGCTGTGCTGGGGCGGCTGCTGCAGGTGCAGAAAACCTCAAACGGCGTAAATATAATAACCTCATCGGAGGCTATATATTTGAGCCGTTTGGGGTTGAAACACTAGGGCCATGGGGCCCGAGCGCTCATAGAGTTGTTCGGGATATCAGCAAACAGCTGGTCGACTCTTCGCGTGACCAGAGGGCTGGGATTTTCTTCGGTCAACGTATCAGCATTGCCATCCAGCGTGGCAATGCTGCCAGCGTTCTGGGCACTTTTCCCATTGACATCGATGTGGACGAATTTTTTGATGCCCTATGAGTTTTATTTCTACCCGTTTGTACATATATTATTTTCAGTTTGTTTATATACTTATTAAGTTATTTATAATATTTAGGATTAATAGTTAAGGTGTATATATAAAGTTATATAAGAAATACTTGTAAAAAAAAAAAAGAGAAGCAATAAAAGAAAATTAAAACCATAATTATACTCAAGTTAACGGCCCTTGAAGCTGTGAAAAAAATCAAACTTCTAAATTAACGAACGAAAAAGATACGGCCGTTTATGTCGCAAAAAACGTATATTCTCAAGGAAGTCAAAATTCATAGGGTACTTCCCGTTGACCCAGAATCCTGGAATTTGGCATGAAGCAAGTTCTTATAGCACAAGTATAAAAATAAGTTTGAAAAAAGGAAATTTGTTGTTACGTCACAAAAAAAAAATACGATTCGGGAAAATCTTCGAGCCTCCATTCAGAAATTTAACTATTTAGGTAGGTAAGTTTGTACGGAACCCTCAGGGCACGTGGCTGACTCAGTTTTTTTTTTTTAAATATTTAAAAGTGCCAATTGTGTCTTCTTCTTCATATTTACATTAAAACCTAAGAATATACAGAAACTAAAATAACAAAACACGTTATCCAACATCAAATCAAGCATTCCACCTGTCCAGCAGCAGGTACATGAGGATAATTCAATAACCGTGATGGATAACATTCCTCATAGTTCTCCGAAATATTACCGAATTCTACCGGTAGTTCATTTGTAGTTTGGGCTCGTACTCTTCGGTATTCACAAATTAATTGGTATTAGGGTGGAGATATACTGTTTTTTTGGTTATAGGCTGAATATATTTCAGCCATGCAATATTAAAAAGTACACAGTATACACACTCATGTAAACCTGAATTAGAACGGTCACGCACAGCATTCACACAGTGCTCTACTTATATTTAAGCTATCACTTAATTCTTTTTTGGGTTGTGAAATCCTGCAATGAATTCTCTCGCTTTAGGGTAGAGTGAGAGGGTCTTTCAGGCTTTTACGGACTAAAATCACAGCTGTATTCTTCAATTGGCCTTCACATTCTAGGACCACGGGATTCCTTTTCAGAAATTCCCTGTAGCCCATTTTCTCACGCTTGCCGCTGTCTCCTTCTCTAGCATTACTGCTTCACAGCAGGAGTTATCCGTTTCTCATTGCCTCTTGCTCTGAACCATGCCCTAAACCAAAGCCGGACACGAGAGGACGCCACAGCCGATCGCCTCCACAAGGACTGTGCTCCGCCCAAGCGGGGTGGACTTTTACCGTACGCTTCAAGGAGTGAACGGTGACTCTCTCTGACGCACATGTTGTGTACCTTTGGAAAGTTTTGACAATAGCGTCACTAAACGTGTCAATCTACAGTATGTTCAATGAATAAAAAGTCAGCTTTTTTCGTTCTAATGAAATTCATAGACTTGAAAACATCTTACAAGACAAGAACAACACAGAAAAAAGTAATTTTCCTTATAAAAATATTTGGTGTTCAAAGAATTCGGTTGTAGGTAATTTATGTCAATGTGTTTGTCTTTCATCTATGTCTTGATGTTTGCTTAAAGAAATGACACTATCTTGCCAAAAGAATAGAGCTCATTATTATTCAAATGGTTAGGTATGTTATTCCTTAATTGAATGGCGGCATGAATTGTTGACAAGTTGCCCCGTAGATTAAACAAAACGTTTGTTAAGGTTTTTTTTTCTTTCTTTCTTTCTTTCCACAAAAGAAAACTTGTTGGTTTGGTTTTATAATAGCCAAACTCGTCAACGCGACATTCAGCTAAAGAATGGAATTCTCTGAAGTCTGTGGTCCCTGATAGCTACAACCTGGGAGTATTTAAGTCAAAAGTGAATTTTATTACCTACTTCTAGGAAAACGTGCTCCATTGTCAATTACATCATCGTTTAACGTCAGATGAGATGTTGTTTAGGAAGAAGCTTGTCAATAAAAATAAAAAATAACCACGCAGTATGCAAGTATACTGGTATATTTATTTTCTTTATATACATATAATTTACATTAAATAATACTTGACGGCGCTTTTTCATTTAAATTAGTTTTCTAAAGATATCAGAGAAGGCTCTAGTTGTTTTGAGTGGTGTTAGTGGTTCAGACTGACGTGTGTCACGTGACTGGCCACGACTGTCTGAGGCAACACTGAGTGTTTATGGGATGTAAGTCAACGACAGAGGCGCAGTATAGTTGCAGCCTCGGTCTAAGGCACATTTCTACGCTACGCGGTCAGTGGAGTATTTTAATTGTCTTGCCTATTTTGTAACAATAATTATTTTGTGATTATTATAGTCTATAGTAAAGTGCTAACGTTAAGTAATTTCGTTTGTAGCCAGTGCCTATAACCTTCGCTCGACAAACTACGTCTTATTACGAACCGCATTTCGAGGTTATAGATCCGATTAACGTACCTGATAAAGATCGAAAGCCTTTATACTTAACTGACTATAATTACAGCAAAACGCAGTAATAATAATAAAAACCCTAAGTTAATTAAAACTAGCTAAAAATACAGAGACAGTGATGTGGAGGTGTTTTCTGACGCCATATCTTAGTTTGTTTCTAGTGAGCAAGTAAAAAAAACTGCAACCTTATCAAGCTTAGTTAAGAGGAATAAAAGAATTACTTACTGGTAATGCGCAACTAACAAAATGAAAACGAAACCAACCATATCGTCTGGTCAGTAAATTAATTAACTAAGTGCAGTCTAAACTTGTTATCACAAATGGAAAACAATAATAAGATAACAATACAATCGTTGCACTGTCATTTTCACTGTTTTGTTTTACAACTTATATTATACTCATTGTCTGATCAACTAGCTGCTGGCAGCGGCTTTGCCCGCGTGGAAGTTGAAAATACTGATCAGGAATTTTTGGCAGGAATATTAATCGAAACTTATTGTACTGAACTTTTTCAATCCTAGGAGCCTAAATAGGATTACCAAAAAAAAAGTTTATTCTGTTCTGTTCTGTTTTCTTCGTCCAATCGAGAGCGTATTTTAGTCGTGGCCACGGCAAACAGTTTTTATAAGGCTGCCTTTCCACTATGTCGTAGCGGTTAATGTATCGTCGGATCTTTGTCGTAGCCACGACAGATAGTCGCAACGACGAAACATTGATTTACTGTAACCGTTTAGTCTTTTCAAATATTTTTTTTTTTATTCGATATAAATCAGTGCTTGACTGCGATCCCACCTGATGGTAAGCAGTAATGCAATCATTGATGGTGAGGCGCATTAGTTTATTAAGAGCCTATTCACTCTAGCCTTGAAGGCACCTAAATTATAGTTGGACGGGAAGACCGCAGCAGGCAAATTGTTCTAGTCCCTCGATGTACGCGGTATAAACGACGAAGCAAATCGCTTAGTTCGGACCGTTGAAGTTTCAACAACGTAAGGGTGGATACTCGCCGTACGTCGGATTGTCCGATGGTAGAAAGGAGATGGCGGAATCAAGTCATGCAATTCCCGCGCAGACCCTCCAAAATGTAACCTGTAAAATACCGATAGACTGGCTACCCTGCGCCTGTGCTCGAGGCTTTGTAAATTGGACTTAACCAAATCTGGATCCCCAATTAACCTCTTCGCATGCCTTATATATATATTTGTCGTTTTACGACTGATGTGCTAGCCGTTCCCAATTTTATGACAATCTGTTCTCACCGAAATAAAGTCGTAGACGACAGTTAATTGTGTCGTCCTATATCTGAACACTTCCATTTAAATATCGACACATAAAACTAGAGGATTATCTGTCGTCACGACAAAGTGGGAACGCGGCCTTAAGGGAACAGCTAGAGACGATAGTCGTCCGACAATAAATTAACTGTTATGACATCGTGCTAACGCGGCCTTACTGTTTACATTCATTATTCCCACAGCTGGGACTCAAGCCTCCGTAACCCTGGCCCAGTGTGGCCTCATTAGTGGACTTCACATATCTTCGAATGTTCAGTTCTAAGATATTTTCCTTCAACTTTTTGAGAGCAGTGATCATTAAATAAATGACTGGCCTGTTGGTCTAATGGTTAGCGGCCCTGACTACTATGCCGGAGGTCGTGGGTTTGATTCCCACCCAATGTTTTGTATGATGAGCACGATCATTTTGTCTGTGTCTGGGTGTATTTTTTTTATAAACTGTATGCATTATGTCACTTGGTTGAGAAGCAGTTGTCTGGCATTATGCTGAACTGGACTTATTTGGCAAAGCCGTGAGGCACATTGTTATTGTTGTTTTTATTTTTTTTAATGTTTAGTTTAAGTTGTGTGCCAGATAAACATGTTTTCATTCTTTCTTTTTTTTTTGAATAACAGTCTTTAGAATACATACATATTTACGAATTTTATTTTTATTAAACTTTTTTAGGGTTCCGCACCTCAAAAGGAAAAACGGAACCCTTATAGGATCACTTAGATGTCCGTGTGTCTGTCTCTCTGTCTGCCAAGACTCTTTATCTCAGGAACGCGTGATGGCATCGAGTTGAAATTAAAACCATAATTATACTCAAGTTTACGGCCCTTGAAGCTGTGAAAAAATCAAACTTATAAGTTAACAAACGAAAAAGATACGGCCGTTTATGTCGCAAAAAACGTATATTTCGACACTCTCAAGGAAATCAAAGTCCATAGGGTACTTCCCGTTGACCCAGAATCCTAGAATTTGGCATGAAGCAAGGTCATATAGCACAGGTATAAAAATAAGTCTGAAAACAGTAAATTTGTTGTTACGTCACAAAAAAAATTACGATTCGCGAAAATCTTCGAGACTCCATTCAGAAATTTAACTATTTAGGTAGGTAAGTTTGTACGGAACCCTCAGGGCGCGTGTCTGACCCAGTTTTTTTTTTATATATTTAAAAGTGCCAATTGTGTCTTCTTTTTCATATTTACATTAAATCCTAAGAATATACAGAAACTAAAATAACAAAACACGTTATCCAACATCGAATCAAGCATTCCACCTGTCCAGCAGTAGGTACATGAGGATAATTCAATAACCGTGATGGATAGCATTCCTCATAGTTCAGCGAAATATTACCGAATTTTACCGGTAGTTCATTTGTAGTTTGGGCTCGTACTCTTCGGTATTCACAAATTAATTGGTATTAGGGTGGAGATATACTGTTTTTTTGGTTATAGGCTGAATATATTTCAGCCATGCAATATTAAAAAGTACACAGTATAAACACTCATGTAAACCTGAATTAGAATGGTCACGCACAGCATTCACACAGTGCTCTACTTATATTTAAGCTATCACTTAATTCTTTTTTGAGTTGTGAAATCTTGCAATGAATTCTCTCGCTTTAGGGTAGAGTGAGAGGGTCTTTCAGGCTTTTACGGACTAAAACCACAGCTGTATTCTTCAATTGGCCTTCACATTCTAGGACCACAGGATTCCTTTTCAGAAAATCCCTGTAGCCCATTTTCTCATGCTTGCGGCTGTCTCCTTCTCTAGCATTACTGCTTCACAGAAGGAGGTATCCGCTTCTCATTGCCTCTTGCTCTGAACCATGGCCTATACCAAAGCCGGACACGAGAGGGCGCCGCAGCCGTTCGCCTCCACAAGGACTGTCCTCCGCCCAAGCGAGGTGGACTTTTACCGTATGCTTCAAGGAGTGAACGGTGACTCTCTCTGACGCACATGTTGTGTACCTTTGGAAAGTTTTGACAATAGCGTCACTAGACGTGTCAATCTACAGTATGTTCAATGAATAAAAAGTCAGCTGCTTTCGTTCTAATGAAATTCATAGACTTGAAAACATCTTACAAGACAAGAACAACACAGAAAAAAGTAATTTTTCTTATAAAAATATTTGGTGTTCAAAGAATTCGGTTGTAGGTAATTTATGTCAATGTGTTTGTCTTTCATCTATGTCTTGGTGTTTGCTTAAAGAAATGACACTATCTTGCCAAAAGAATAGAGCTCATTATTATTCAAATGGTTAGGTATGTTATTCCTTAATTGAATGGTGGCAAGAATTGTTGACAAGTTGCCCCGTAGATTAAACAAAACGTTTGTTAAGGGTTTTTTTTTCTTTCTTTCCACAAAGAAAACTTGTTGGGTTTGGTTTTATAATAGCCGAACTTGCCAACGCTTACAATTTTTTGCATTCGGCTATAGAATGGAATTCTCTGAAGTCTGTGGTCCCTGATAGCTACAACCTGGGAGTCTTTAAATCAAAAGTGAATTTTACTACGTACTTCTAGGTAAGCATGATCCATCGTCGATCACATCGTCGTTTAACATCAGATGAGATGTTGTTTAGGAAGAAGCTTGTCAATAAAAATAAAAAATAACCACGCAGTAAGCAAGTATACTGGTATATTTATTTCCTTTATATACATATAATTTACATAAAAAAATACTTGACGGCGCTTTGTTATTTAAATTAGTGTTCAAAAGATATCAGAGAAGGCTCTAGTTGTTTTGAGTGGTGTTAGTGGTTCAGACTGACGTATGTCACGTGACTGGCCACGACTGTCTGAGGCAACACTGAGTGTTTATGGGATGTAAGTCAACGACAGAGGCGCAGTATGGTTGCAGCCTCGGTCTAAGGCACATTTCTACGCTACGCGGTCAGTGGAGTATTTTAATTGTCTTGCCTATTTTGTAACAATAATTATTTTGTGGTAATTATAGTCTATAGTGAAGTGCTAACGTTAAGTAATTTCGTTTGTAGCCAGTGTCTATAACCTTCGCTCGACAAACTACGTCTTATTACGAACCGCATAAAGATCGAAAGCCTTTATACTTAACTGACTATAATTACAGCAAAACGCAATAATAATAATAAAAACCCTAAGTTAATTAAAACTAGCTAAAAATACAGAGACGGCGATGTGGAGGTGTTTTCTGACGCCATATCTTAATTTGTTTTTAGTGGGCAAGTTAGAAGAAACGGCAACCTTATCAAGCTTAGTTAAGAGGAATAAAAGAATTACCTACTGGTAATGCGCAACTAACAAAATGAAAACGAAACCAACCATATCGTCTGGTCAGTAAATTAATTAACTAAGTGCAGTCTAGACTTGTTGTCACAAATGGAAAACAATAATAAGATAACAATACAATCGTTGCACTGTCATTTTCACTGTTTTGTTTTACAATTTATATTATACTCATTGTCTGATCAACTAGCTGCTGGCAGCGGCTTTGCCCGCGTGGAAGTTGAAAATACTGATCAGGAATTTTTGGCAGGAATATTAATCGAAACTTATTGTACTGAACTTTTTCAATCCTAGGAGCCTAAATAGGATTACCAAAAAAAAAGTTTATTCGGTTCTGTTCTGTTTTCTTCGTCCAATCGAGAGCGTATTTTAGTCGTGGCCATGGCAAACAGTTTTTATAAGGCTGCCTTTCCACTATGTCGTAGCGGTTAATGTATCGTCGGATCTTTGTCGTATCCACGACAGATAGTCGCAACGACGAAACATTGATTTACTGTAACCGTTTAGTCTTTTCAAATATTTTATTTTTATTTTTTTATTCGATATAAACCAGTGCTTGACTACGATCCCACCTGATGGTAAGCAGTAATGCAATCATTGATGGTGAGGCGCACTAGTTTATTAAGAGCCTATTCACTCTAGCCTTGAAGGCACCTAAATTATTATAGTTGGACGGAAAGACCACAGCAGGCAAATTGTTCCAGTTCGGACCGTTGAAGTTTCAACAACGTAAGGGTGGATACTCGCCGTACGTCGGATTGTCCGATGGTAGAAAGGAGATGGCGGAATCAAATCATGCAATTAAACCTGTAAAATACCGATAGGCTGGCTACCCTGCGCCTGTGCTCGAGGCTTTGTAGATTGGACTTAACCAAATCTGGATCCCCAATTAACCTCTTCGCATGCCTTATATATATATTTGTCGTTTTACGACTGATGTGCTAGCCGTTCCCACTTTTATGACAATCTGTTCTCACCGAAATAAAGTCGTAGACGACAGTTAATTGTGTCGTCCTATATCTGAACACTTCCATTTAAATATCGACACATAAAACTAGAGGATTATCTGTCGTCACGACAAAGTGGGAACGCGGCCTTAAGGGAACAGCTAGAGACGATAGTCGTCCGACAATAAATTAACTGTTATGACATCGTGCTAACGCGGCCTTACTGTTTACATTCATTATTCCCACAGCTGGGACTCAAGCCTCCGTAACCCTGGCCCAGTGTGGCCTCATTAGTGGACTTCACATATCTTCGAATGTTCAGTTCTAAGATATTTTCCTTCAACTTTTTGAGAGCAGTGATCATTAAATAAATGACTGGCCTGTTGGTCTAATGGTTAGCGGCCCTGACTACTATGCCGGAGGTCGTGGGTTTGATTCCCACCCAATGTTTTGTATGATGAGCACGATCATTTTGTCTGTGTCTGGGTGTAATTTTTCTATAAAGTGTATGCATTTAGAAATATACCAGCGGTCCTGAAAGACGCTGATTGTTGTTGATTTGACTAGTTTTTCGTCAGAAAATAATACACAAAGTAAAACGCCTACCTGGTTTTGAACCCGCATCATACGACTCGTAAGTCGAACCCGTTACCACTAGGCTACCACTATAGCCCCCCTAGCCAAGTTACCACGGTTTCGTTTCGATTCTTTTTTCGTCGATCGCCTCGAGTCGGCCACGCCTCCAATTCCTTTGTTCTGACGTCATCTCAACGCTCAGTCACGTAGTCAGAACAAAGGAATAGGAGGCGTGGCCGAATCGAGGCAATCAACGAAAAGAGAATCGAAACAAAACGGTTGTAACTTGGCTAGGGGGGAGCTGTTTACACACATCAACTTTTATATCTCCCGAAGGCTTAGCCAAGTTTATAATCTACAATCGTTAACGCTACTACAAAGCTTCAAATGCATGAGAATGACGTCATCTCAACGCTCAGTCACGTGGTCAAAACAAAGGAATCGGAGGCGTTGCCGACTTGAGGTGATCGACGAAAGAGAATCGAAACTGGCCTGCAGATCACCTTTCAATAATCGCCCAATCGCAGAAAGAAACTTTCATCGTGTAAATGTGCCATAATAAATACGTGTCCTAAGTTATCTGAAAGTAATTAACTTTGGTAAACTTGTTAACTTAGTAACTAAATACGTGGCCCGCAGTTATGAGCAAAAATTATGTTGTCTGCACGTTCATTCGTATATTTTGTAACTTTATCTAAGGCTACGTGATAAATAGTTTCTGTATTATTTTATTGTCGATTTGTTTCGCTTGTTTGTTGAACTGATTAATTTAAATTTTTGTTTGGTTTTTTCTCTAATTTTAATATTTAATTTAGTTCGACGACTACTGCTGGACATGTCCGGGGGGGACCTCCAAGTGTCACCACAATGACGGACACCTTGTGGGAAGCCTTCCACCGCTGCGTCATCTGGTACACAATCGCCACTCCAAAGCCTTTCGGCTTCATCAACCATCTGCTCTGCGAGCATCGTGCCCTGCCCACTGCCACTTAAGTTTGGCGATTCTTCGGGCTTTCATTTAATTAATTTATGTTACTCATTTACTCTTTATTAAATAGATGTGTACTAAAAAGTTAGAAGTTAAACACTTAAGTTAAAATGGGCGTCATTTGGACTCCTTAACCTACTTAAAACTGCCGCAGTTTATTTTTCTAAGCGTTGTTTTAAAACTCCGGCAGGAACTGAGTCCATTAGTCCAAATTATGTACATCACACTGAATTATCTTTCCAGCCTTTCGATATTTTACAGGATGCATTTTGGAGAATGTGCGCAGGAATTACTTACATGACTTGATTCGGCCATTACCTTTCTACCATTGAACCGAACCGACGTACGGCGAGTGTCAAACTGTCCACCCTTCTGTGATCTCCCGTGCGATTATAATTAAAGTGAATAGGCTCTTAATAAACTAGTGCGATTCACCATCAACGATTGCATCGCTGCTTACCATCAGATGGGATCGCAGTCAAGCACTAGTTTATATCAATTATTTTTATCTTTTTCTCTTGTCCCCCAAGCGAACGCAGGCGTCCGCTCTTTCCCACTTCATTGCATACGCTTGGGCACAGAACACTATGCACAGAAGTCAATCTACATACAAAGCGCGCTCGAGCAATGCACACATAGACACCGCTCACGGACACGATATATCGGAGCGCTCGGACCAATGCGAGCGCAAGTGCATCCTCTTGAGACACGCATCTGTACTTTTTTTTGTGCAATTTTTGAGCAAAAAAAAAAGTTATTTTAACTGTTTATTGAACAGTTGTTTAAATTCAACATAAAATGGTGAATTATCGTTTTTTAAGCTACCAGAAAATAATGATATGTACAAACGGACTCATTGGACATCAAAAAATTCATCCACATCGATGTCAATGGGAAAACCTAAACGCTGGTAGCATTACCACGTTGGATAGTAATGCTGATTCCTCGACCGAAGAAAAGCCCAGCCCTCTGGTCACGCGAGAGTCGACCAGATGTTTGCTGATATCCCGATCAACTCGATGAGTGCTCGGACCCTATGGGCCTAGTGATTCAACCCTAAACGCCTCAAACATATAACTTCAAGTATTTTCATCTGTTAGCAACGAATGTTTCATAACCATTAAGGCCAACCCCCATAAATATATAGGAAGTTATGCTCTATACTTTATGGGGTAGAATAATATGGTAGTTATAATGGTGGAGCATTAAGTTACGTGGCTTATGGTTACATGTATCTATATATATAAAAATGAACAGCTGTTCGTTAGTCTCGCTAAAACTCAAAAACGGCTGGACCGATTTGGCTGATTTTGGTCTTGAAATATTCGAGATAGTCCAGGGAAGGTTTAGACAGTCCCAAAAAAGGGAAAAATTACAAAAAAACAATACCGAATACAACGCCATCTCTAATTAAAATGTCATTATAAAATGAATTATGCTGCTCTGGTAATGCCAGTAGATGGCGTTATCCTTACTATTAGGCGGTACGAAGTTCGCCGGGTCAGCTAGTATAATAAATAATCAGCCTTTTAATGTTCCTACTGCTGGGACTCAGGCCTCCTCTAGGAGAAGGAATGGGCCGTAATCCACCACGCGGGCCCAGTGCGGGTTGGTGAATGTCACATGTCTTCGAATTTTTTGATTCTAGGACATGCCGGTTTCCTCACGATGTTTTCCTTCACCGTTTTGAGAGCGGTGGTGATGAAATAAATTACACAAAGTACCCGTAAGTAAGGTTTGCACCCGCGACCTACAACTCTTAAGTCGGGGCCGTTAGCACTTGGCCACCACTGCTCTTACATTATGGTTACATGTAGTTTGATCAATTTATGTCCTCAAACACAAATTCAAAGAAAATTTCAAACTAGCTTCTGCTAGCGCTGTGTGTTTCAGGGCAAAAAGCTTCCTATCTTATTCCAGGACATAGTGTACCCGTATGTCAAATTTTAATCCAAGTCCGTTCAGCCGTTTGAGAGTAATAAACATACACACGCACACATGTACCAACCTTCGCTTTTAGAATATTAGTATATCGTGATTTGTATACTAACATAACATGACGGACACACGAAATGCTCCGAGCGTCAGGGCATCGACTGCAGGGTGATTCCAGCCACCGAAGGCATGGGCTAATTTAAAATTATTGTGGATGGGGGATAACGTGTCAGACTTCTCTACCGTCCATCCCTTTCTTACCATTCCCCATAGCCCTAGCTAGCATCGGCCCTGCTGGGCCCCTATGTTTTTGCCAACATCTCTTTGAGGCACACGTAGAACACTACGTGCCGTGGAACACTACGGGGCACCTTCTATCACGGTACAGCAAGGAGCGAGAGAACGTACAGAATTGTCATGATTCTATTAATGATTCTAATCATCCCAAACACGGTTAGGTTGCATAGATTTATTACTAAGTTCCGGTGCCTACCTTCCGGCTTCATCATCAGATCAGTTCGATATATCCCCTCCCCTTTTTCTTTCAGTTAGTTATCGGCTACACGTACACAAAGCAAGTTTACTGGTTACGACAGTTCTGCTGTGATCCTATGAGGAGTTCCGTTCCATATCTTCAAAGTTCATTATTTATTTAGTTTAGTTTTTCTTTATTTAGTTTTTAATTGAAGAAAGAAAGAAAGAAAAACGTTTATTCGTACCTCACAAGACAGTAAAATTAAAAAAACAGTAAAAATAAAAATATAATAAAAATAATAACTGTATGATCTGTGCAAGGTCATAAAGGCGCCTAACTCAGCATATGCTGGTATATTTAAAACGATAAATAACGCAGCGCTGGTATTCTGTTAGGGCCTGCGGTGATGCCACGGTCACACTCACGTTTCAATTGTCTTTATTTTTTATTTTTTTTAATAATGTTTACATACTTGTGACTAAATACACGTTCTAGATATAAGTCAACGAACAACCTATGACAGGGGATCGCAACTGTCTGTTTTTTAACACAGGTTATCTCGTAGACTGGTACTGCGTAAAGTAAGAGCAGACTGGTGCATTCACCCACTTAATAGTCTAAGTAAATAAGTAAAATATATTATCAGACAGCATTTCCGTAGCCGAATACTGGGCCAGGCAAGGTTTTTTGCTAGTTTTGCCATCGATACGCTAAAAAGAAAATTATCAAATCCTAACAATAGTTTTATGGGACCAACTAGGAAGTATAAACATTCAACCAAAAAAAAATATTTTCAAAATCGATCCCAAAAGACCGCGAAAATGGTGATCATACATAAAAATAAAAATACATACAACTGAACATAGAACCTCCTTCTTTTTGAAATTAGTTGAAAACATGAAATTTTTAACACAAATTCCTCATCGATTTGGACTCAAAAACATAGCAACTGTTGCCTCATTATTTATATCGGCGATATTACAGCTTGATTCTATTGCCAGGCGAATTAATAGGCGCATACAAATCACGAGTCCAATATTCAGGTACGTGAATCGTCATCGATGTTTGTTCAAACATTCATCAAAGCTGAATAAAATGGCGAGCAATAAAAACAAAAATAATCGTATTTTTGTTAAATAAAATGTTTTTTTTTTTTTTATCTAACGCTCGGACTGTATGCGGGCTTGATTTGTGTGTTCTTTTTTTGGCATTGAATTTTTTCATTAGTTCGTCGCGGTAAACTAGTTAAGGAACAAAAATTTTGTTTTTGTTTTAATACGTAATAAGTTTTCAATGAAAATCTTTTTTAGTGAACTTTATTTTTTGAATTGTGAGTAGAGTTGCCAATCGTACTCTAATATAGAGTATTGTTCAGTACTTGTAGTTGTAGGCACGAAGAAATCAGACGGAATGCGTAGGCACTAAGTGACCCGAACTTAGTGCAATGGTCGATCGTCGTGAAGTAGGAGCAAGCCGAAGAATTCTTCGAAGCCCACAGTACCACAACAGTGACGCGCGGTGCCACAATTTTAGCGCTGAACCCCCGAGTCTAGTTTGCGCAATTAGAACTTGCCATCGCTGCAACAAAAATCGGAAAAGAACAAAAATTCAATCTCGTCGTCCCACTGCTGAGCTGCAGCGATTTAGAACAAATTGGAGAGATCGTCTAAAATGTGGAAGAATCTCAAATCCACCTACTACAGGCAAATACAGACCTTGAACGACAAACCAAAAGTTTTCTATCTCTACTTTATAATGTACATAAGCAATAGAATACTCTAATCATTTTGACTCCGAATTAAATCATACAATTTTAGAATTTCACTGAAAGACATTTTGTCGTTCGGGTTATATTTACAAATTGGTTGCAATAAAAAACCGTGAAATCATTTAGTAATGGTATAGTTTTGTATTTTGAAAACAACAAAAGTTCAATAAATCAAAACCATAAACGGTTTTTCTAGGACTATTTTTTACATTAAACTTTTTTTAAATCGAATTTTATACTCTTTTTGTTCAAAAAAATGTTCGTAACCCTAGCTGCAAGTAGCATTTTTGACTCGCGTAAATTACGCTACATTCTTTTTAAACGTTTCAGTAGTATTTATGATTCACAAAATTCAGTCGTTTAATGAAGCCACGCATTTATTTGCATGCTTTGACCTTTCTTCGAACTCCCCTGTGTATTCTATCTTCGATTAGCATAAGTGCTTTAATTACGTAAATGACCGACCATTCCAATTAAAATCGAATAGGAACAGAAATAAACCAATCGTTTTCAATGACACCACGACATGAGGTGACGTTATCTTTTCATTGGTAATACAGGGCTGTTATTTGTTGTTTTATTTATAAACCGTTTTGTTTGTTATTTGTCGTGGGCAAATATCAAATAACTAACCTCTCTGTTTTCTGAGTTTCTTTTTTTTTGTACGTGGGAAAATCATCCAATGACATCAGAGCGCGAGAGGGTATCAGACTTTTACTGATTAAAAACCCACTTCTGTTCCTTCGTTGCCTCTCATACCAGGGCCGAGTATTCCTTTCAGAAGCAGAACCTTGGCCCTAGTAGGCTTCGACCCTTCTGGGTCCCTACGGTTTGCTGACATCTCCCTGAGGCGCAAGTGGAACAGTACGCGCTGTCGACGACTTGGGCTCGGTCCAGACGGTTATCGGACGATCGGACGGCGAGCTACCCATTGCTCGTCGTCGATCGAGCTCGCGCTAACGGTGTCCGGAAGTCGGTATCGGGATCCTGGCGGCTGGGGCGCGAGGGCCACGCCGTCGCATGTGCACGTGCAGCTTCCTCCTTTGCTAAAATTACAGCTTCGCAGAAGGAGGTAACCGCCTGCCACTCCTCCTCGCTTTCCGAAGCGAGGCCATGGCCTGTACCAAGGCCCGGCGCAAAAGATCGTTGCTGCCGATCAACTAACCAGAGTATAAGTCAGACTTTTACTAAATAAAACCCACCCGAGTTCCTTGTGGATAGCCAATTCAGCTTCCACAAGGGACGTTTTAAGGTGGACGCTATAACGTGCGTACGAGCCAGCAATGATAGTGAAGAAAGCGGGTGCAAGAGTCAGGGAACACATCCTCACGCCCCAGTGGGCGTAAGGATGTACATTCCCTTACTCCCTGCTGCGCCGCGATAGAAGACGCCCTGGGCATCGGGAATCGCAAGACGATGTCCGGCCACCGTAAGCGCTGGCTTGCGGACGTCGAGCAAAGGGGTCTCGCCACCCGCCCGTCCTATAAGGATCAAACCCGAATCAACGACGTCGCGTAGTGTTCCATGTGCGTCTCAAAGAGATATTAACAAAACCGTAGGGATCAAGGCCGATGATAGCTAGGGATATGGTGAATGGTATGAAGGGGATGGAGGGAGGAAGTCTGAAACCCCATTCCACTCCACCCCCGAGCAACTACAAACTCTAAGACGTCTAGATGTCTTGTATATGTGACTTTACAAATTTAGAAAAACATCAAGGATACAGGAGTAAGTCCTAGTGCGGGGAAAAGTTTATCTTAAAAAAACCGGGCAAGTGCGAGTTGGACTCGCATACTGAATTCCTTACAAACATACTTACTAAAACAGTTCAATTCCCGAAACGAGTTATGAAGATTTCCGAATCGCAAAGAAAGTTTTTTCTTTGTGATGTAACTAAAAAATTACAGTTTTCAGATTTTGTCCTATACTTGTGCTATGAGACCTTGCTTCATGCCAAATTTCAGGATTCTGGATCAATGGGAAGTACCCTATGAATTTTGATTCCTTGAGAATGGCAAAATACACGATTTTTGCGACCATAAACGGCTGTATCTTTTTTTTTTTTTTCATTAACTTAGAAGTTTGATTTTGTCACAGCTTCAAGGGACCGCAGACTTGAGCATATGGTTTTAATTTCAACTCGATACCTCCACGCGTTCCCGAGATAATAGGTCTTGACAGACAGACGGACAACAAAATGATCAGATATGGGTTCCGTTTTTTCCTTTTGAGGTGCGGAACCCTAAAAAAATTTATTTAATATTTATTTTTCTAGTATTTCCATTTACTTAATATTCGATACTGAATTTCTAAACGTCAAATCAATTCCCAAAACAAAACATAAAATCGTACATCTATCAAAAAATCCAAACGGAATGCTGGCTGAAACCTGACATTTCAATATTAAAACGTAAATAGGATTCCTGTACAATTAACACGTAAAACACGGGTTTTGTATTCGAACGTACCGTTTATTTGCATTCGTACGATTATTTCCAATACTCGTATTAGGAATGGGCAAGTGTAGAAAAATATCGTATCGTCGATATTTCCGGACACTTTCGATAGATATTTATCGATGTTTTTGCCTTAAGCCGATTTAAGTATTCCCAAAATTATAAAAAGTTTAAAGGACTATTCAGAAATCATAATTTCATAAATTTTTTGGGTTGTAGGAGGTAATCTCTAAAAGTACTGGGCCGATTGCTAAAATGATTTCACCGATAGAAAGCTGCTTTATTTCTGAGTGACATAGGCTATATTTTATGTACGTGGGTGAAGCCGCGGACAAAAGCTAGTTTTTAATATTTCGATATTAAAAATATCCGCAAAAAAACTATCAATTATTTTGTGAAAAGTTATCGACGTTATCGATACATTACATACCAAAGCCTACTCATGAAAGCTGGGGTGAAACAAACATAGTGTTGGTCGATCGAAACTGAAATGCGGAATTTTTAATCTTCGCGGTGAATAGCGTCAACAGTTTTTATTACAATGAAGAACTGAATGGTTAAATAAAGATCAATTCAATGAATTAGCTGTAAGTAAAAAATATGATTGATAATATAATTTGGTAAAGAAATTTTTACATAATACGTAATGTTATATGGAACTTTTGTGACTACTTAGTATTACAGTGAAGTAAATCAAATCAGACGCATAAATATAATAACCTAATTGTAGCCAGCAGGGTGGATGGCTAAAAGGTGTCTCACTGGATGGCTGCACCTAGACAGTCATTCAGATATTTTGTGATACATGTTTTTTTTTTTATTATATTTTTAAGACATATTTAAAAATTTAGATTATAATAATATGTGTAAATAAGAAAAATAAAGAAATAATAATTTATTCATTCAGATATCATTGATCCAATGGTTAGTAGAAAACTTATCATCTAGGTGTTAGTAACTTAAAAGAATAATTTAAATGAAAGATGAAAAGAAGAAGTTTTCAATAAAGGGCGCGACGTAGCTGATCTATTTAATTATTTAAGACCTGTATTATGTACAAACCTATGCTCCACAATAAAGATATTGAATTGAATTGAATTGAATTGAAAAGTTTGGCTTCTAAAGAAGTGTAATCTAACTGTATCCAATTTCTCTAAAAGTTCCTTTGATGATACTCTGGCTATGCACAATCTTCTTATTTTGCTTTAGAAGTTTTTATTTGTTACTCAATCTACGGGTCCAATGTAATAAATAACGCAGACGACGTAATGCTAAGGATGCCGCGTTTTATTAGCACTTCGGGGTCGGCTCGCTCATGCGTCTGTGAATCGTATCACAGATGCGTTGGGTGCGCGACAGCCCCAGCAGCCTCTTGGCTTTTGTAGCCAGCAGGGTGAATAGCTAAAAGGTGTCTCACTGGATGGCGGCACATAGACAGTCATTCAGATATTTTGTGATATATGTTAAACGTGTTTTAGTAAGTAACAATCAACTTATTCGTATGTTGTGGATCTCTGGTCTGGAAATGTGGCTTAGCAAAAAAACTTCTCGTTACCAAAAAATCACTTTAAACAAACCTGTAATAATTGAGGATCTGCGCGAAGACCCCAGGGTGCCTATCGAAGAAGTACTCGTTGAGGACGGGGTCGTAGTTGGCCAGTGCCTCCGTTAGGCGAGACAGCCGCGTGGCGGGGATCTTCTTCAGGGTCGCCTTGTACGTCTCGTATCTGAGGAAGAAAGAGAATTGAGTTTAGACTCTATAGATCTTCATCTCCATAGTCTTCCGGTGGGTTCTCATGGTGAAATGGCGACAGCTACTGTCGCGACCCAGTGCTGGGCACGCCACAATTATGGCGGTGAGTCCCCTCTTTGAGGCGTGGTTGGAAAGACCTCACGGCGTCCTCACCTTCCGCATGACGCAGGTTCTCACCGAACACGGGAAGTTCGGGAAGTTCCTGCACCGAATTCGTGCGGAAGCGACGCCCGGGTGTCGCCACTGTGTGGACCGCCCGGAGAACACGGTGGAGCACACGGTGGAGGTGTGCCCCGCTTGGGAAGAGCAACGCCGTGTCCTCGTGAGGGCGATCGGCGGCGGCGATCTCTCGCGCCGGGCCTTGGTACAGGCCATGGTCCGGAGCGAGGAGGAGTGGCAGGCGGTCGCCTCCTTCTGCGAAGCAGTGATGCTAGCAAAGGAGGCGGCCGATCGTGTGAGGCAACGGCCTCACGCCCCAACCGCCGCCGGGATTCCGATCCCGATTTCCGGCCACCGTAGGCGTGGGCTTGCGGACGGCGGGCAATGGGTGGCTGTCCGACCGTCCGGTAACCGTCCGGACCGAGCCCGAGTCGTCGACGGCGCGTATTGTTCCACGCGCGCCTCAGGGAGATGTCAGCAATTGTAGAGGCCCAGCAGGGTCGAAGCCTACTGGGGCCATGGGTAGTGTGAAAACGAAACCCGGACCCTGGGACGAAGGCAACGAAGGAACAGGAGTGGGTTTTTAGTCAGTAAAAGTCTGACACTATCTCTCGCTCCGCCCAAGAGCGGGATTTGTCATAAGATGATTTTCCCACCTAAAAAAAAAAAAAAAATCTCCATAGTCTGTCGATGGCAATGTCGTTTATTTTATTTTGTTTATTGCATTTTAGAAATAAGCAGTACCTTTGTACAATTTTTTATAATACTGTATCTCCTTCCTATTTATAAAAGTGTACAAAAATTATAAAATAAATAAATAAATAATAATAACAGGACATATCACCAATTTCCAGGCTTCTAAGTATCCATAACGACAGTCACAGATCTAAAAATGACAGCCGAGACCAATGGCTTAACGTGCTTTCCGAGGCACACAGGAATCTCAATATATTAAGACGGTCACCCATCCACAGACCAATCTCACTTAGCGTTTGGCAGAAACGTTAACAATAAAGTCATTTGTCTTAGAACTTGTCTAAAAGGGGTGAATTTACCGCGATTCTCTCATGCTTTTCACGTGCGACCGTTACATCCAGAAGGAGTGTTCCAACGCGCGAGCATTTGGGGATAAATTCGTTCCTGCATCGGATTCAGGTGGAAGAAACGCCCGGGTGTCACCATTGTATGAACCACCCGGAGGACACGTTGGAGCATACGATGGAGGTGTGCCCCACTTGGGTGGAGCACCTCCGTGTCCTCGTTGAAGCAATCGATGGCAGCAACCTCTCGCGCCGAACCCTGATTCAAGCTATGGTTCCGAGCGAGGAAAAATGGCAGCTGGGTACCTCCTTCTACGAAGCAGTAATGCTAGCAAAGGAAGAGGCCACACGCATGAGAGAACAAACATCCTCACTTCGCAGCCGCCGAGACCCCGATTCTGACTTCCAGCCATGTTAGACGCGGGCTTGCGGACGTCGAGCAATGAGTAGATCGTCATCCGGCTGTCCAGTAACCGACCGGACCGCTCTATTCAGACCGGGAGAAAAGTGGTTGATTTACCACCTAAAACGAGAGGCTCTAGTATCTCGACTCGTGCACAGTACACGCGAATCAAGTGGCAGTCGAGAGTCTAGTAAATTTCACGCGATTTATGCCAGTATAAAACTGCGCGATGCTTTTGGACGCAAAGCCTAGTATCTCGCTAACGCGCGAAAAGTTTCGCGGCGAATTCGCCCCTTCTGGACAAGCTGAGGAACATAACGTTATTGTTATTTCTTTTTTAATTTAAGTTTCTAACATTGTGTTTATCTGTGTGCCAAATAAACATCTTTTCTTTCTTAATTTACGTCAGCTACAACAGTGAACGAAGTTGTTTAAAATTTAACGAACTGAGCTTACAGCTTTGAATATCGATGTTGGCTAGTACAGACATAATCGGTTTAGCTGTCACTTCGTGTAAAATACCGATGGAAATACAAATAGTATTTGGTTGGATTGAAGGCTGACCCAAAATGGAAACAACCCAGACGGATTTAGTATTTTACATTCCCATATTTATGAACATCGGATCAAAGTTGTTTGTCGTATCTCTCCGTGTACAAGCTTAGTTCTTCTAAATTATAAGATAATAGTTTAATAGTAATCATTATTAATAGTTTATTTTATTTTTCACTCTACACAAAGTTTAAACAAAAGTTTTATAAAATAGATAATAATGCAACATATAAAAACTTTGTGAGAGTCTGGAGTTCATACTAGGATACCCTGTGTGATGGATCACCAGGCTCTCACCTCAAAATGCCAAAAAATTATGCTTAATTATTTATAATACTAAACAAATGAATAAAAAAAAAAGATTTGAACATTGTTAACAACTTATCGAGAATACAGACAAAAATCTTCATTAATAATAATTTTACCTATACATATAAAAATAAAAAGTGAAGTGTAGATATTAGGTGTCATAAAAAATGCTTGCAGTGTGATGGTGTGAGTGTGAGCGAGTGCGTGTAGGGTGTACAGTTATACAAAAGATGGATTTTGATGGGGTTTTACCATAATTTCGAGTTTGGCTTGTACAGTATTACTTAAATGCTAAGTTATAACAGCTTTGTGGGATTGTTCGAAATAGTTAACTCGACTCTGGAACGCAAAAGACAATTGGAGAAACATGGGGTTTTTTTTGGGAGGTGAGAATTTATCTTATAATTCTCCTGCTCTAGAATGGAGCGAAAGGATGTGTCAGAATTTTGCTGACCAGAACCCACCTATGTTTAGTTCCTCTTTGCGTTGTAAGACCATGAGTTTCCTTTTTAGAAATTACCTAGCGGCCATTGGCCCTGCTGGGCCCCTACGGTTTTGATGTCATTTTTTTGAGGCGCGCGTAGTACATAGACGCCGTCGACGACTGGGGCACGGTCCTTACAGTACGGCCAGAGGAGCACAGGTTTTTTTTTCCGGGTGGGAAAATCATCAAATGACGTCCCCCGCTCTTGGGCTGAGCAAGAGATAGTGTCATACTTTTACTGACTAAAAACCCACTCCTGTTCCTTCTTTGCGATTTTTCCAGGGCCCTGGGGATCTCTTTCGCATCACCTATGGTCCCAGCAGGCTTTGACCCTGCTGGGCCCCTACGGTTGCTGACATATCCTCGAGGCGCGCGTGGAACAGTACGCGCCGTCAACGACTTTGGCCCGCTCCGGACACTTGGGCCCGGTCCGGACAGGAACACGGGTGGGTTTCAATCAGTAAGTCTGATACTCCTACTTACTACTGGTATCCAGAATAGGAGAAGATTTTTGATGATTTCTCACACTTAAAAAATATGATAATAGCTGCCGATGTTTAAAGTTAAGTTACGATTCTGCAGGATTTATTCGAAAAAGTTATTGCGGACCTGGAACGTCAAGGGTGTTTTTAATATCGTGCAGTTTTGATCACATACAAGTATTTATTGTGATGCATGAAATACGCACGCGGGACGCGTTTTTTTGCATTTAGATATTTTCTGCATGGGGAGCAAACCCGCATGCTTAATGAAATTCGCACGATATTAAAAACACTCTTAGGGCAACTAACGGAACATGAGTGGGTTTTAGTCCACACGCTCATGCTTCAACCAGAGTGGAAGGAATTATTTGATGACTTCACTAATTTATTTTTTATTTATTTATCTATTTTATTCAAATCTATTAGCACACAATACCGTGTCGACGTTTTTATGTCAATACCGTTACCGGCCCACGCTGAAAACCAGCGCCGTAGACTCATCGCATTTTGCGTGTGGTCACGGCATTATGCTGAGCCGTTTTGTGCGGATGTGGCGCATATTTCTTTCTTTCTTATAATTTGTTAGTTCCAAATTTGCGCCTTGTTCCGCCAAATAAAATGTTTTTCTTTCTTTCTTTCTAACTCTGAAAAAAAAGATAAGCAACATTTGCAGAGGTAGAACATTTGGAGAGAGTCGTTTCATAATGGTTGGTCCCGTCTGTCAATGAAATAATACATTTTGTTAAAGTTTGTCATCCGATGGATGCGAGACGCACTAGGCCGTTCGTTGTGGCGACATTTGGGGGAGGCCTATGTCCAGCAGTGGACGTCTATCGGCTGAAATGATAATGATGATGATAAAGTTTGTCATCGCGACCGAGATGGAAGTGAAGGTATTATGAAGCCGAGTGCTTTTTTTTTAGGTGGGAAATCATGACTTCTCCCGCTCTTGGGCAGAGCACCGTGCACCGTGTCCTCATGAAGGCGATCGGCGGCAATGACCGGAGCGAGATGGAATGGCCGGTGATCGCCTCCTTCAGCGAAGCAGTAATGCTAGCGAAAGAGGCGGCTCGTATGCTCCACCGTATTCTCCGGGTAGTCCACACATTGGTGACACCCGTGTGATTCCTCCGCACGAATCAGGTGCAGGAACTTCCGGAACTCCGCACTTGTGCGAAAAACAGTAAATTGCATACCTAAAAGTGTTAGGGTTATAAGCGGATTTTCGAATTAAAAAATCTTTAACAGTATATAAGGTAGTCAGAACAGTGAATCATTGTTTGTCTCAACTTATCGATTTTGTGTTAGGAGCCGGAAAATCTTGGAAGTTTTACACGTAGACAAAAAAAAGGTCAGGAAAACATTTTCAACCGGAACGCCTCCCATTATTGGATAAACTCGACAAGTTAAACTGTCAGTCCTAAACGAGGGCCGTTAGAGCATGACTAAGGTTTTTATGTACTTACAATCAGGAAACTGGAAACAGTTAACTTTTAACGAGATTATAGTAAACTAGCTTCTTTGAGCGGCTTTACCCGTGTGAAAGTGGAAAATTATCCTGAGGGAACATAAGTTTTTATTCTAGGTCATGGTCTTTCCGTCTGCCACATTCCATCCCATTTCGTTTAGCTATTTGAGCGTGTAGGAGTTACTAAAGAAAGAAAAACATTAAATTGTTTATGACTCGTTCAGGACAAACAATAATTAAATTTTAAAAAAATAAGTTAACTAGTCTATAAATAACTTAAAATTAAAAAATCAACATTAAAAAGAAAAAAAAAGTCCAGTGTGAGGCTGAAAAGACTCCTATCTCTAGTGTACTACGTAAGCTCGAAAAATGAATATTATGCGCCTCCCACCTTAGCGTTCTAACCTAACCTATTCTGTCCGTGTCGGGGTCCCCTAAAATATGTTAATTCTTCATGTCGCACTAGAGTAATGTCGAGCTTCAATATGTCGCACAAGAGTACAGTCAAATTATGGTGAGTAGTAGTAGGCCGGGTTCCCACTATGCCGGACCGGCAAATCTACCGGAAGCCGGATGCCGGAACAGTGTTCATATTACACCGGATCCCGGACAGTTAAATACTCACCTCAGTTGAATTTGTAGCTGTGCGCACAATGGACGACGAAATTGTTGTGTTGTGGTGCTATCTTAATAGAAAGCAAAACAAAAGAAAACATTGGGTACATCCTATTTTACGAGAAAGTTTTTGTTTTTAAAGACTTTTTCGTCTTATCCCACAGAACAAGTCTCTCTTGGACAAGCGTAATTAAAGTTTCTTACTTGAATATCCATGTGCTCCATGACACGTCTACTTATATCGAAAATGCTAGCTGAATGACATGAGGGGAGCACGGGCGGGGCGAGCGAACAAACTCGTTTACTCCGGTCCGGTATTTCTACCGGCACTTCGCAGTGGCAAAACGCTCGGTAAAAATTCACATTATCCCGGATCTGGCTAAAATGCCGGATACGGGATAGTGTTAATAGTTTCATATAAATTGTACAGCCATAGCCCTTCCAGCAGTTTTACCGGTCCGGCAGATTTGCCGGTCTGGCCGGCTTAGTGGGAACCCGGCCGTACAGTTTTGTCGCACAAGCCTTAATCACACATCCATTTGTCGAACTCTCGTAGCACACTTCCTATCTCAGCATATGCTGCGATATTAATACTACTAACACACACACATACACTGCCTCTATAATATTAGTGTGGTTAGTGTGATTAGCGACCCGCCCTTGACACACACGGGTGTAATCTACGGCTAATGAGCATATTAGGTAACTTACTGGAACAAATCTTGTTACGAAATCAATCTGCACAGCAGTTTTCCTAATTATACTGAGGTTGGCTGTACGGTCGTTAACTGATCATAGGAACTGAAACCTCTAAATATAAAAGGAGAAACTGACTGACTGAAATATCAACGCACAGCCGAAACTACCGGGACTAGGAACGTGAAATTTTGCACTAGGTTTCCTTTTAAGACGTAGGCGAGAATTAAGAGGATTTTTTTAAAATTTAGCCCCTAAGGGGATGAAACGGGGGTCTAAAGTTTTTTATGGAGAAACCAATTTTCACGCGAGCGAAGTTGCTGGCAGAAGTTACGTTAACCGTCTCATATAAGTACTCACTTTTATTCTAAAACATAACATCTATACAACATCATTTTAAGTATATGCGAAACCAGAATATAGTTTGTTCAGAATCAGTAACTGAATCGATTCCAATAATTTTTACACCATGCTATATTTATTCCCAAAAATATTTAAAAAAGTCACATGTTGGACACTACCGACACTAAGTACAACACAGGTCACTGGTCCGGGAGCAAAACCAGCCCTCAGTCGCCTGGATGGCCCGACGACTTATGTATTTGTGCGGTCAACCAGGTAACATTAAAAAGCTGCGGTCTTTCAATCAATTTGCCAGGTGTGTTCAAGGCTAGAGTGAATAGGCTCTTAATAAACTACTGCGCCTCACCATCAATGATTGCATCACTGCTTACCATCAGGTGGGATCGCAGTCAAGCACTGGTATATATCAATTAAAAAAAAAAGCTTATAATTTTGTGATTGTTCATGATACAGTTATGAAATTTTGTACATAAATTCTTTACTTAAATATACTAGACAAGTCTTTCGGGTTTCGCTTAATGATTTTTATAATTAGTTACAACGCGGCCACACTCACACACAATCGCCTATTACCGCTTTTAAAATAACTCCGTGCATAGCCCTTTCCATTGACCTTTGGGTGACTTTAAGTCTTCTGATGAGGCCCATTGTAAGAGAACACGTTTCAGAGCCATATGTCGTCACTGGCAACACGCACTGGTCATAGACTTTCGTCTTGAGACACTGTGGTATATTGGACGAGAAGATACGGCACAGCTTCTCGAACGTTGTCCAGCCGAGTCGGTTTCGACGATTGATCTCTTTCTCGAAGAATTGTAATTGTGTGCTGTCAAAGCAAAAGTATAAAAAGCTAACAAAGCAGAGTACAAACGAGTACAAATATCCGCTTTGGCCATTTTATTTGCATCACTTTTCCCGCTAAGATAACCAAATAAGTTTTCATTTGATCTTTCTCAAAAGATCATAATATTAAGTACTATATTTCCGTATAATTTTACACTTGCACCAAGTGAATTTTACACTTGCACAAAAAATCTTTTGAAATAAGCATTATCTTACTGCTCTTCTATTTGTGTTTCGTCTTTCCGTTTGTTAATAATAATAATAATAATAATATACTTTATTTCGGATATAGAAAATCCATAATGTGTTAGTAACAGAAATACTTATACAACTATGTTAGTAACAAAATGAATTAAAACAAAATAAATAGACTTTAAAAAATCATCCCCTCTCAATTCATATATTGTCCCTCAGCACCAGGCCCGCAAGCATGCCTGCGGGACCAGTGCATCATTGTTAAGATGTTAAGTTTGTGTAAACATAAAAATAATACCTACACAACACACACACACACACATACACCACAAACACACACACACACACACACACACAATACACACATTAATTACATTTTCCTACCCTCGAATATGTTCTCTCTCTATATTTCAAAGGTTTGTTGGGAGAAAACTCATTGCTGAGTTAAACTCGCCTTTGCCAATTTATTATGTTTTGTTTTTGTGCACAATAAAGAATTAAGAAAATAAGAATTAATAAATAAAGACACTGTCAACGTCTCCATAAAATGTGACTGTATTTAATATCGCAATGAAATTGTAATATTTGAAGAGCCAACGACCAATTCTACTCAAAATAATGACCAAGTTAAGTTCCAGACACCATGTTTATCATCTAAATAACACGTAACAAACAGTAACAATTTTAGCCGGTCCAAAGTTCAACAATGGAAACTATCTCGTTTAAAGGAGGTGCACTTCGAAATATAGTTAGAACTTCCCCGAACTAGTGTATTTGCATAAATGGAAATGCAAAAGCGGAAGATGGTAGTTCGGTAATGGAAATTGACAATGGATATTCTCCTTTATTCTTGTGAAGGAAGTTTAAAATTGGTATTATTGGTTTATCCTTATGGGTATATCTACGGGTAGTGTGAAACCCGGGACCCTAGGACGAAGGCAAAGAAGGAACAGGAGTGGGTTTTTGGTCAGTAAAAGTCTGACACTATCTCTCGCTCCGCCCAAGAGCGAGATTTGTCATAAGATGATTTTCCCAACTAAAAAATAAATAAATGGGTATATATGTGAATCAATAACTGCTCATAAATTCTTGACATCTTTGTTGCCGTTCTCTTGTGGTGGTAATGAAATCTTTGAATTGGCGTATATGGGTATTATTATTACGAAATAGCGCGTCTTTTACTAAATAGACCAAAAAAAAATTTTAAAAAGTAGTTTTGGGTAGACCTTAGGAAAAACGAAAATATAAAGACCAACATATTCGGCCGAACAAATTTCCTACACCAGTGTGTACAGTATGACGCTTAAACATTTTTCAAGGTCATTCAAGTTGTACAAACATATGTACAATCGGCGCACGAGGATTTAAGATAGAAAGAAAGAGAATATGTTCATTCTGCCCGAATGGACTCATAATAAATTACAACATGCTCATAGCTTAATTAATTTTGGTAAGGTATTACTATTATAATGTCCGATACGATTGGCATGTACATTCGTATAAAAGTCCCTAATACAATAAAAAGAAGAAAAAAAGATCAAACAAACAAAAACCAGTTCCACTGTCGGGTCATGTGTGAACCGTATATTAAGTGAGGCTACTGTACTGTACACCTGAACTTCAAGCATTTGGGATATTGAAAGTTTTATTATGAGTCCATTTACTGTTACGGAGCCTTATCACTTCTTTTTCCGTTTTTGGGATGAACTAGTCATGAAGACCAGAAAGATAAGCCAGTAAGATAAGTTGACGGCTCAGGCTTTACTTTGGTGTCATCTCTGGTATAAAATTTATTACCTCCACTCCACTGCCTTTCTCAATCACAAAGCTATAAATTAATTATGTAACAGTATTATCACATGATGAAAATAACAAGATCTCAAAAATACGAACAATATCTATCCACCCACGCCAAAATTCACACGAAAAAGACTCAGGCCTAAAATACTGCCCTGAGGAACTCCCGCTAAATTCAACATGCTCGAACAAGTTTCCATCTGTTCCCCGAGCAGCAATACACACTTGTGAATTCCCGGGGTGCGGAACCAATCCATTCCAATTGATCTGCTAAGTGCTTGAACTTGCTCTAGTGTTGGTTGGTAGTAACTGTGATTTCCCATGAGTGGTCCAAAGTAGTTTTTGCTAAGGGTTTATGATGAATATAACGAGTTTTTATAGACATGGTAAGATACCTTCATAGACATATTTTTTTATTTTTTCAATTTTAACTTGTTTATTAGGGCAGTGAGGGCAGTGGTGGCCGAGCAGTAACGGACTCGACTTATGAGTTGTAAGTCGCCGGTTCAAACCCAGCCTGGCGCATTACTTTGTGTAGAGAGAAGGCCTGAGTCCCAGCAGTGGGAACATTAAAAGGCTGATTATGCAAACTTGTTTAAACACTACCAGGTCAACAATAGGAAATAAAAAGACAATACTGTGTTAAGTGTGCACAATAAATAATAATAGATATTTGAAATAAAATGAAGTATCATAAATATTACTTGTAATAATAAAAAACATATATTTGCTATGATAATACACAAATCAATGCTATAATAAATATGAAATCATTATAATAATAGAGAACTAAAAATGTAATAATTATGACGAAGACCAAACTAAGTTAGGTAGCATATTCACTAAGTACAAATACTTAGTTATTATAAAAGTTTCATACGTACAATTTTTAGAAGGCATAATTTTTTTTTTTAAATGTGATTTTACAACTTTACCCAAGGCATTTATTTGTTATAATTGTTTATTGGCACACCAACAGCATTACATACAAATCAAGATTATTTTGAAAAACAACATTTTAATCTGGACACTAGTATGCATGCATATTATAAGTATGCACAGCTTACCATATTAGGTACGACAATAATTATTATGGTGTGGGATTTAATAAAGAGTTTATTAATGGAAAAAATAACGTAGACTAAAATGGAAAAATTAATCATTTAAATAAAAGAGGATAGAATCTATAACATTGAAATGTATACAATTGATTAGAAGGTTTGTACAAGTTCGTACCTCCGAGACTGCTCTCCTAAACTTATTGACGTAGGTAGCCATTGACCGAATTAAAATCAGATCTCGAAGTTTTAACCAGATTACTCTGGGCAATAAACTAACTAGGTAATATTTTATGAAGTTCCATCATTCAAGCAACAAATAAACGTCCAACCACGGAACCTTTAATTTGATGTTAGGCTGGCGTTGCTCAAATATTTAACCAACACCATTCCCTGAAGACCAGTCTAGATTCCTTCCTCTATATTATTCCTGAGTGCTGTTGGTGAGATGTGTATTCACACTTATCGTTCCTCACCTATCCCTGATTTCCCTAGAGTGGAATCCATGATTCCTGCACCAATTGTACAAATGAACTCCGCAAACGACTCAATGCCTACTGATATAAATTCTATATTCAGTTATTTTACGTTAACTGAAATGTTGAATTGTTAAGTATGTGAATTTGTCAACTATATTTAAAAAACTAGGTCCATGTTCAAATAACGGCTAAACAAATACGATTCATTCTACTCCATTTTCGATATTTTACGTTCTTTAAAGGTTTCTATTTCAAGGGAAGTGTTTTTTTTTTTATAATTATAATGTTCCACAATTATCACACAACGCCGTCTAGTCCCAAGCTAAGCAGACCTTGTGTTATGGGTACTAGACAACTGATAAACATACTTATATATTTCTAAATACATACTATAGATAAATTACACCCAGACACAGAACAAATGATCGTTTGTCTTGGTATGGTCATGTGACGAGGAGGGATGAAGCGCATGTTACTAAAAGAGTTATGAGTTTACATGTGGATGGATGGAGAGGGAGAGGGAGACCAAAGAAAAGATGGATGGATTGTGTGAAGAGAGATATGAAAGAAAAGGAAGTTAGTGATAGCATGACGAGTGACAGCAAAGAATGGAAGAAAAAAACATGTTGCGCCGACCCCAAATAACACGGGACAAGGGCAGGAAGATGATGATGAAAGGTTTCTATTTCATTCATGGATTCAGCTCATGTCTATTTTGTTATTGCTTGCTAGCTTGCTTTTATTTAGTTTTATATCTCGGTATATGTCTACAATGAAACATTGCATTTAAAATTGACATACTTCCCGATAAAAAAATTACATTGATGACGATGCAGTATTGCAATAACACACAGCTGATCTGATGATGGAGTCGAAAGGTGGCTAAGGATGCTCTGTAATAAAACAACGCAACTCCATTAAGTTTGTACCCAACCTTTTTTTTCAAACCAAAAGTTTTAACTAACCAATAATTAACTGATTTGTTTTATAGTTAACCTAAGGTTTAATAATGTCTTGTTAATAAAATAGGTAGGCATTATTGGATGGAAATTACTCAACTAGTTATTTATTTATAATAATGTTTAACATCATAAATACTGAAACATAAAAAAAAAATATACGTAAACGAAAAACTAATGACATGACATCTGTATTTTTTCTTCGGGAGTATGCTGTAATGGTTACAGATTGGTCTTTTAAGAGATAGGAAAGTCCCATCCATGAGCTGATAGTGATCACCGAGGTGGTTTCAATGGAGTAAAAAACACTCATCGAGCTTTCCCAAATCCCAAAACGTCCAAAGACACCCTTTGAAGGTTACCTTTACTCAAACCGTAGAATGAAAACTTTAGAACTCTGTATCAGAATATAAGCACACGCTTCAATTTCTTCACAATTGGTTCAACGTTCAAAGTATTTACGATTCCAAAACCACACAAGTTTCTTTTAGCACAGGCATATGATAATATCCTAAAATAACTGCCTTAAATTAACACGATTTTACTCCACCGAGTTTGTTAGAATTACAAAATTAGTTGCGAAGAAGTTATTATTGGCCTTCAAATTTTCATTCCCCTACTTCAATACCTATGGTGAGTTAGAGAGTTAGAATGTATTGCCACACGAAAGTTAATGTACGGTTTGGGACAGGAAAAATAAGAAAAAAATATTGATGCTCTCTATAAGAAAAAAGACTGAAAAGTCGAGTAATCGAGACTCGATTTGAGATTCGAACTATTTAATCGGCACGCGAATGCGACTCGCACTAGACCGGGTCTTTTATTTCAAATAGTTATTTCTAATTCGAATATTTACTTATTTTACTAGTTTTTCGTACGGAAGAAACGCCTGGGAAGCCGGAGGACACGGTGGAAAATAAGGTGGAGTGTACCCCGCTTGGGCAGAGCACCGCCGTATCCTCGTAAGGGCGATCGGTGGTAGTGACCTCTCGCTTCGGGCCCTGGTACAGGCCATGGTCTGGAGCGAGGAACAATGTCAGATGGTCGCCTCCTCCTGCAAAGCATTAATGCTTGCGACGGAGACGGCCGCACGCGTGAGGGAATTTACACGCCATAAACACGGCGGTAAGTCCCCTCTTTGAGAAGTGGCTGGAGCGGCAACACGGCGTCCTCACCTTCTGCATGTTGCAGGTCCTCATCGGACATGGCAAGTTCGGGAGGTTCCTGTATCAGATTCAGGCGGAAGAAACGCCCGGGTGTCACCATTGTGTACCCCGCTTGAGCGGAGCACTACCGTGTCCTCGTGGAGACAATCGACGGCAGCAACCTCTAGCGCCGGGCCCTGGTTCGGGCCTCCTTCGTCGCCTCCTTCCGATACCCGGACGTCGCTTCCGCACGAATTCGGTGCAGGAACTTTCCGTGTTCGGTGAGAACCTGCGTCATGCGGAAGGCGAGGACGCTGTGAGGTCTTTCCAACCACGCCTCAAAGAGGGGACTTACCTCAAAGAGGGGACTTAATCAGCAAACCATAGGAGCTAGCAGCGCCGATGCTTTCTGAATAGGAAACCCGTAGTCCTAGAACGCAAAGGGTAGCTGAAGGATACAGGTGTGGTTTTAGTCAGTAAAAGTCTGACACGCCCTTGCGCTCCGTCCAAAGCGCGGAGCATCATTGGATGATTTCCCACCTAAAAATAAAAATAAAAAAAAACTATACTTGTCAGTTTAAAGAAATTGGAGAGATTTCACCATAATTATAGTTGCTAAAATGTTGGCAGTGCAAACATCGTGTTCCAGTATAATATTAAAGTCAAAGTCAAAAGTTTTTATTTCACATAGGCCTACATGAGCAATTATAAAACGTCAGAAGCTAGTGCACGGTTCCAATTTTTTTTTTTTTTCCACAACTATCACACAACGTCGTCTAGTCCCAAGCTAAGCAGAGCTTGTGTTATGGGTACTAGACAACTGATAAACATACTTACATATTTCTAAATACATACACATATATAGAAAAAATTGGTCGTTTCCTATGGAGAAGAAGCGGCAAGAAACTCCATGGTTACTCTTTTAAAAATAATAATATATCTACATTCAACGTTTATACTCTTATTTTATTAGTCTCGAAACGATCAAAGTACTAAAAGCCTAAGATAAATGGGTTTGTGTATTCACCAATCAAGTGTAAGTTCACACTTCAAAGCGTTTCAGTAATAGCTCTCGGTTTAAAGTTCTCAAGACACAGTTAATGATGGATTGGTGTTCCAGGAAGGATTTAGTATCGAACTAGGAATCTGTTACAGATGAGACTGATGGGGAAGTCAAATTATGTACGTCTATTTATTGAATAATTTATGTGTTTTTTAAAATATCGCTTCGCGTGTGCGTATCCCAAAAGTCAACGAAAATAATTAGGTCCCCAGTACCTAATTATTTTCGTGTATGACTACTGGATAAAAATTAAAACCTCGAAAATTTACACCCCATAATCGCATAAGTTATTTTTAACCACGTATGATACGTTGTTGACATCTCTACAATCCGGACTATATGTTTTGCTTCGTTGTTTATACCGAGTGGGCACATCAAAGGACTGGAACAATTTGTCTGCTGCGGTCTTCCCGTCTGATTATAATTTAAGCTTCTTCAAGGCTAGAGTAAATAGACTTTTAATAAACTAGTGTGCTTTTCCATCAACGACTGTATCTCTGCTTACCATCAGGTGGGGTCACAATCAAGCACTAGTTTATAAGATAGTAGCTAGTAGATAATAAATAACATATTTCTTATTGTATTTTTTTTTAATATGGTCATGATATACCATTTTGAAATCCTTATGATGAGCCCTTTAATTTGAAACCCATATTGCAGTAACTTTTTTTTTTTTTTTCGGTGGGAAAATCATCTTATGACATCCCCCGCCCTTGGGTGGGGCGGGAGATAGTGTCAGACTTTTACTGACTAAAAACCCACTCCTGTTCCTTCGTTGCCTTCGTCCCAGGACCCCGGGTTTCGTTTTCACACTACCCATGGCCCCAGTAGGCTTCGACCCTGCTGGGCCCCTACGATTTGCTGACATCTCCCTGAGGCGCGCGTGGAACAATACGCGCCGTCGACGACTTGGACTCGGTACGGACAGTTACCGGACGGTCGGACGGCGGGCTACCCATTGCTCGCCGTCCGCAAGCCCGCGCCTACGGTGGCCGGAAATCGGGATCGGAATCTCGGCGGCGATTTGGGCGTGAGGACCGTTGCCTCACGCGATCGGCCGCCTCCTTTGCTAGCATTACTGCTTCGCAGAAGGAAGCGACCGCCTGCCACTCCTCCTCGCTACGGACCATGGCCTGTACCAAGGCCCGACGCGAGAGATCGCCGCCGCCGATCGCCCCCACGAGGACACGGCGTTGCTCTGCCCAAGCGGGGCACACCTCCACCGTATGCTCCACCATGTCCTCCGGACGGTCCACACAGTGGCGACAACCGGGCGTCGCTTCCGCACGAATCCGGTGCAGGAACTTCCCGAACTTTCCGTGTTCGGTGAGAACCTGCGTCATACGGTAGGTGAGGACGCCGTGAGGTCTTTCCAACCACGCCTCAAAGAGGGGACTTACCGCCATAATTGTGGCGTGCCCAGCACTGGGTCGCGACAGTCGCTGCCGCCATTTAGCCATGAGAACCCGCCGGAGCTCTGTCCGCCATGCTGCGATTTGTCGCGGCAGCGAAGTTTCGCCCCGGTGTTGCATCTCCATGCGCAGATCGTGAATGTGAGCAAGGTCTGTTGCCTCCAGATCCCATGGTGGCTGGCAAGCAAGGAGGCTCGCCGCTTCGCGGGAAATCGTCCGGTATCCTCACACCATCCGTATGGCCATGACCCTCTGGCACGCGTTCAGCCAGGCCGCCGGCTGCTTCCGCAGCGCTGGCGCCCATACTGGTGCACCATAAAGGGCCATGGACCCAACCATTCCCGCGTAGAGCCTCCGGCAGGAGGCGTCTGGACCTCCCAGGTTGGGCAGGAGCCGCCCGAGGGCAGCCCCAGTCCGATTTAGTTTGGGAGCCAGACGTCGGAAATGCTCCTCGAAATCCCATCGGCTATCGAGGACGAGTCCCAGGTACTTCATCGTCGACCCGACGCCGATGTGGACTCCTCCTACCGTTAGTTGGGAACCCGGTGGTGGCGCGTTCCGAGGGCCGTGAAAGCACATGGCCTCGGACTTGTGCAATGCCACCTCGAGTCCCAACTCCTGGATCCTGCCCACGACTGTCGCAATCCCGCGTGTCGCTAGTTCGACCGCCGCCTGGTACGACTCTCCCCGAGCCAGGACCAGCAAGTCATCTGCGTAGCAGACCACGCTGACCCTGTCAGGGAGGTCGCCGCGCAGCACGTAGTCGTATCCGATGTTCCACAAGGGCGGCCCTAGTACCGATCCCTGAGGTACACCGCACGACATCTCTCGACGTTCCCACTCTCCCTGGTGACCAGGGTAGATGATGTACCTGTCCGACAGGTACGCCTCGACCACACGACAGAGGTAGTCGGGCGTCCGGTGATACCGGAGTGCCCTCCTAATGCTACTCCAAGGCAGGGAGTTGAAGGCGTTGGCGATATCTAAAGACACCGCCACGACACACCTGCCCTGGGCCACCGCATCCCCCGTCGTGAGAGCTCGCACGCGCATGATGGCGTCCACCGTGGAGCGCCTCCTGCGAAAACCGAACTGGCCGTCCGCCAGATCCGGCCCCACCCGTGTTAGGTGCGCGACGAGGCGGTCTGCAATTACTCTTTCAAAGAGCTTGCCCACCTCGTCGAGCAGCACAATGGGCCGGTATGCGGACGGAGAGTCCGCAGGGCGCCCCGGCTTCGCGATGAGGACCAGTTTTCCTGTCTTCCAGCGAAGTGGGAACTGGCCCCTCTCCATACATGCGCTGAAGAGCCCTCTTAGTCAAGGCCCGAGAGCCTCCATGGCCAGGACCCAAGCCTTCCCAGACAAGCCGTCGGGTCCTGGGGCGGTATTTTTGGCACTCAGCCTTCGTACCGCCACTCTCATCTCTACCTCGGTCACCTCTGGAGCGTTGTCGTCGTCGTCGCCATCGTGGTCCGCGTCGGACACCGCTGCTGGCGGAGCCATAGGCGGGGGAGAGTGTTCCCCTCGCGCGGGGAACAGAGTGCTCACCACACCCTCTACAAGCTGGGGCCGGAGACTCTGCGTCAGCGGGGGAGCCCAGGGGCGGATTTTGTCCAGCACCACCTTGTAGGGGCGTCCCCATGGGTCCCCATTCAGAGTCCCCAGCCACACATTGCGGGCCTCGAGTTTAGCCCGCCTTATCTCCGCTCGGGGTGCGCTTTGCCTCTCTGTATCCCTCGTACAGCTCCGCCTCTCTGGCCTCCGAATCCGGTGGACGGATGCGGCGCCTGCGATACCTGGCATACCGACGTCGTGCGGCATTGCACGCGTTGCGCAGTGCCGCAATCTCCGGCGACCACCGGTATACCTGGCGCTGAGCACGTCCTGGATGGACTCGGGGCATTGCTGCATCGCAGATTTGCGACATGGCCTCCCGGAACCACTCTTCCTCGACGTCAATGTCGACAGGCCTGTCCGGTGCTTGCACTCAGGCCTGTACCGTCGCGGCTTCCAGGAGGAGCTCCCGGTCCACCTCAGCGCCCAACGCGGACCACAAGGGTTCTGTCGGACCGGCGCGGTCGAGGTTTGGGTGGAGACGTCAAACCAGATGTACCGGTGATCTGATATTGCAGTAACTAAATGCCTGAGGCATTAAGTCCGCCTATGTACAGTGTTTATTACTTGTGCATAAAGTTTTATTACATAAAATAAATAAATAAAAACCTGGAGCTAAAAATAATTTCATTTACCAAATTGAAAAAAATCCCTATTCACTATAATTTTTATTAAAATTAATACCTTTTTAAAGCTGGGATTAGGGATGAACGATGCGATTAAATACAAGTACACATTCGATACTTTTCTCCGATACCAAGTACTTTTATTATCGATACTTTGAAATTAAGTATCGAGTAGGTATCGGTCAAAAGTACTCATATCAGTATGCAAAATATGGATGTATAAATGTTCCTTGTGAAAGGCTGTTTTCCAAAGCTGGCGCAACTGTCACTGCTTCCAGAAATCACATGACACGCAAACATTTGGACAACTAAATATTTTTGGGAAGCAGTACAAAAACAGACTTCTTTTCATAAATCCTTATAATTTTGTACTAATCAATAAAGAATATTATACTAGTTACACTTTTTACTCTAAATTTTCCAAAAACGATTCGATACCGGTAAATATCGATACTTTTCAATTGATCCCGAGTTTCGATACTTGACGACCAATACTGTTTCGAGTAAAAGTATCCCTACCCCAATGGTATCGTATCGTATTCATCCCTAGCTGGGATGTCATCAAATAACTTTTCTCATTCTGGGTAGGACGCTCGAACGAGGGATTTCAGACTTTTACTAACTAAATCCCACTCGTGTTCCTTCAGTTACCCTTTGCGATCCAGGGTCACGGTAACTCTTTCGAACAATCGCGGAGTCCATGAATAAATTTGTCTATAATTACATTTTAAAGATTTCCAACATTATATTGTACTAAGAAGATTTTATTAACATTTTAAAATGGTTTTAACAAAAAAAAAACTTCAAAGGCCGACGCTGATAAAGCTTTTTTTATTTCATCCGTTAAAAATACCCAAAAGTTTGTGCCTGTTGAGTCGTGACGAATTTTAATTTGGAGCAGATTATTTCGGTAGTTAAACAGGGTTTTCAACAGAATTTTGATTACTGAACCGCAAGAATGACCGACGAAGGTAACTTGTGGACAAACCGTATTAAAGGGATAAGCAGCATGGCTGAAGATTATTCGAAGAAGTTACCGAGACCCTCGCAAAGGGCAACTCTGAAGGAACACTACGGGTTTTAAACAGAAGGAACACCACTTAGAACTGAAAAAGTTATTTGATGAAGAAAGAAAGAAGAAAGGAAAACTGTTTATTCGCGATTGATGGATTCCCACAAAAAAAACTGGGCAAGTGCGAATCGGACTCGCGCCCTGAGGGTTCCGTACAAACTTACCTGTGTAAATTCAATTCCCAAGTGGAGTTTCGAAGACGTTTCCAAATAGTAAAAAGTTTTTTTTTTGTGACGTTACCTCAAATTTACTGTTTTCAGATTTGTTCCTATAATTATGCTATAAGAACTTGCTATATGCCAAATTTCAGGATACTGGGTGCACGGGAAGTACCCTATGAATTTTTATTCCCTTGGGAGTATCGAAATATAAGTTTTTTATGACATAAATGGCTGTATCTTTTTTATTCGTTAACATAGAAGTTTGATCTTTTCACAGCTTCAAGGGACCGCAGATTTGAATGCACGGTTTTAATTTTAACTCGATACCTCCACGCGTTCCCATGATAAAGGGTCTTGACGGACAGACAGATAGACAACAAAGTGATCCTATAAGGGTTCCAGTTTCTCCTTTTGAGGTACGAAACCCCTAAAAATAAAATAAACTACTTTCACGCGGCCAAATCCGTTGGCAAAAGCTAGTAGTTTATTAGCTAGTACAATGACTTTTTGACAAACACATTTGGACACAACACGCTACCTCCATTTCGATATCGAAACTAAATATACCGCCGACATATAAATAAATATATGACTGATACAACTGTTTATATGAGAAAAAGGTCAGTCATAAAATTTTTATACACGTCAGCTCCGTCTCAAGTTCAATTTCCAGTTACAGACGTACGTTTGTAGAAAATGTAACGGAAGAAATATATCTTATAGAAGATCAAGGTTATAGAACTGATTTTAATTATTTTTGATGTGTTTATAAAATCTTGTAGTTATAAGTAGTAACTCAGCTTACGCACGTGGCAAATTTCATCCAAATCTATTTTGTCGTTTGAAGAGGAAAGACAAACATACACACACACATATATACATATTAACGTTCACCTTTTTAATATTAGTGTATGTGATACTGAATGTATATGTAATGCATTCGGGTCAAGTAAAGTCAAGACAATTTTTTTTATTTCTTATAGGGCTACATGGTCACTTATAAAACGTCAGAAGCTAGTGCACGGTTCCAAATTGGTAGTTTCCTATGGAGAAGAACCGGCAAGAAACTCCATGGGTGTGAATCGTAGTCAATTAGGTAATCTACAGAACGTCAACCAAAGAGCAAAGGAGAGGGCTACGCTCGAAGTTTCCTGGCGTGATCTGGTCAGAAATGTAGATATCTTTGGTGAACCAAGGTTACCGACATAGGTACACTGAAAAACTTAAATAGCAGTGAGCAGGGCACATTGCTCGAAGAACAGATGGCCGAAAGGTTCTGGATTGGCGACCACGTAACGAAGACGCACTGACGGAAGGTATCCCACCAGGTGAACAGACCACGGAACAGAGGATCTGGTGAGCGTCGTGGTCGCGAAAATCCTATCAATACAAGCCGCACAGGATCAGCGACACTTGGGGCCTTTGTGGCGACACTTGAGGGAGGCTATGTCCATCAATGGATGTTTTTCTGCTGAAATGATGATGGTGATAGGTACTGAGTATGTAGTTTAAGTATTTGGGTGTGGCTCTGACAAACTGTCAAAGTGTTATACTTATTAATTTCATGCAACACAAAGGCATAAAGTCAAACTTAATGCCCTAGGCATTCTTTTCCAGACAAGCAAGGGTGGAGATGGACAGACAACATGGCAGGTGCATAAAAAAATGAAAATATGTATTTATAGGTCATAAAAGAAAGAAAAAGGATAACAATTCGTTTATTGACATAAAATCACAAAAATACTCGTACATTAAATGTATGAAAAAATATCGCGGCAAATCGTCTGGATTTAGGCCCGATTAATGGCATAATGCTTCTTACTTAAAACACAACAGCTGTCGAAATGTGAGGGTGGAACAGAATCCCTATCTGTAACGAACAATATAAAAATGGTTCTGTATATTCTTCTCTGCATCACCCAAAGGTTTACTAGTAAAAAATGCCTAAGGCATTAAGTCCGCATCTGTACCTTTATGTACATGAAGTATGAAATAAATAAAAAATGCGGATAAAAGATCGGAGACTCTATACTCGAAATTGTGGACGATTACGTCTACCTCGGCCAGATAGTCCAGTTGGGTAGATCTAATTTCGAGAAAGAGGTCAACGGTCGAATCCGACTCGGCTGGGCAAGCGTTCGGAAAGCCTCGCGGTATCTTCTCGTCCAACATACCACAGTGCCTCAAGACGAAGTCCAATATGACCAATGCGTGTTGCCTGTGATGACATATGGTTCCAAAACGTGGTCGTTCACAATGGGCCTCATCAGAAGGCTTAAAGTCACCCAAAGGGCAAAGCAAGGCAAGGGGAAAGGGCTACGCTCGGAGTTTTCTTGCGTAATCGAATCAAAAATGAAGATATCAGGAGAACCAAGGTTGCCGACATAGCACGAAAATCGCCAAACTTAAGTGGCTATGGACAAAGCACATTGCTCCCAGAACAGATGGCCGTTCGAGTCAAAAGGTTCTGAAGTAGCGACCACGTACCGGAAAACGCAGCGTTGGAAGGCCTCCTACAAAGTGGACCGATGACATTGTGAAGGTTGCTGGAATCCGATGGATACGAGACGCAAAGGACCGTTCACTGTGGCGACACTTGGGGGGAGGCCTAAGTCCAACAGTGGACGTCTATCGGCTGAAATGATGCAGATGATGATGAAATAAAAAATTTGTTCATTTTTGTCTTTTAAGACTTTAAGTTACTTCCTCATAGTTAATGGTCGACTACTACCTTATCATGACTACCCAGAAAATTGTTAACATGATTCAGCCATTAGCCCCCTAAGATCATTAGGCCCTTTTACATTGATTCACTATAGCTTAAGCCATTTACGGAAGTCATGTTGGTCCATTAGAATTCGTTTTTCTTATTGGATTAGTGTTGTGATTGTTTCTGTTGCTGATTTTGTGTTTTTCAAATCAGAGAGAGATTATTAGTTACGCGTTATAGACTTTTCTCATCTACTTTTGGTTTTGGTTGATAATAAGCTTAAATAGATTATTTAATTGGTCTTATAAACACAGTCTGCCTAGCCTTATCTCAATTAAGTTGGGATTTTTTTTTAGGTTGGAAAATCATCTAATGACAAATCCCGCTCTTGGGCGGAGCGGGAGATAGTGTCAGATTTTTAGTGACTAAAATTCCACTTCTGTTCCTTCGTTGCATTTTGCACCAGGGCCGAGTTTTCCTTTCAGAATCAGACCTTTTTTTTTTCAAGGTGGGAGAAATCATCAAAATGACTTCTCGCGCTCTGGGTGGAGCGAGAGGGCGTGTCAGACTTTTACTGACTAAAACCACACCTGTATCCTTCAATTACCCTTTGCGTTCTAGAACTACGGGTTTCCCTTTCAGAAATTCTCCACGGTCCTAGCTAGCGGGCATCAGCCCTGTTGGGCCCTTACGGTTTGCTGATATCTCTTTGAGGAGCGCGAGGATCACTACGCGCTGTCGACGACTGGGCTCAGTCCGGTTAGTTACCGAACAGCCACCCGCGTCTACCGTGGCTGGTAGTCGGGGTCGGAATTCCGGCGTCTGGGGCGTGATGGGCGTTCCGTCGCGGTTGCGGCCGCCTCCTTAGCTAGCATTTAACAGCCTAATTTGTGTCTTATTTTTCAAGCTCCACCCTTGGCCCCAGTAGGCTTCGACCCTGCTGGGCCCCTACGGTTTGCTGACGTCTCCTTGAGGCGCGCGTGGAACAGTTCGCGCCATCGATGATTTGGGCTCGGTGCGGACGGTTACCGGACGGTCGGACGGTGAGCTACCCATTGTTCGTCGTCCGCAAGCCCGCGCTACTAAGTTGTGGTCGAGTTCCAGTCAAACTTCACTCACATCTTCACATACCAAAAGTCATTTTGCTTTGATTTATAACCCAAGATAAAACTGCCAGAGCTACAGAATTGTTTGAAAAAAGCCACGGTCCTGGTACGAAAGAAATATGGATAGGTTTTAGTTGGTAAACGCCTGATAATCCCTCTTACTCCAACCAGAGCGAGAGAAGTTACTTTTGTTTTAATGATATAAACTAGAGCTTGACTGCGATTCCAGCTGATGGTAAGCAGAGATGCAATCGTTGATGGTGAAGCGCACTAGTTTACTAAGAGCCTTATCACTTCTAGCCTTGAAAACCGATTTGATTTCAAACCTAAAAAATTATAAGACTGTCTTACAACCTATCCCTAAAGTTATACAGGCGTGATTTGTAGCCTCCATATCTGGGTCACCGACATTATCCCAAAAAACCATCACGAAACATTTTATTATCCCCAAAAAAAAGAGTAAAATTAATCACGATGCGAACAAACGGAGCAGGGTTCAACAAATTATCGGAGAAAACGTTAAAGAGGCACCGTTAAGCCCAAAGGGTTCCGCACATAAAACCCATTTAGAATAAGGAAGATTTTTTCCTTTTTTTAGATGTAAGAATAACTTTAATTTGAGACTTTGTGATTGGTTTTTATTGGATGTTTTCTCTTAGCGCCGTTTCTTGGAAGGACGTTTAGTCTAGTCATTTCGTAGATGTATTTGGTAAGTTTTCCGGGAGTTTGTGAAACTAGTGATTTTATAGATTTGGTAGTGCTCTTTTGCCATATTAGTAAAATTGCACCAAAAATCTGTTTTTTTTTTTAATTATATAAACCAGTGTTTACCTGCGATCTCACCTGATGGTAAGATTTTTAACAAAATCTCCTTTACAACTCATTATACGATAAAATCCATAAATGAGAAAGTAACTCTGTCTGTTACGTTTTCAAAGTTAAACTACTGAACCAATTTTGATTAAGAGTAAGCTTAAACTTCAAGGAAGGACAAAGACTAATTTTTTTTTACCACAACTTCGACTTCGCGTCCGTAATAACAGACATTCACACACACACCAACTCGGAAGCGTAAAAAAAAAAAACAATATCTGCCCACAATAATTGACCGAGATATTGGTGAACATACATAAAAAAAAACACATTTAGCCGTACATAGAACCTCCTTCTTTTTGAAATCGGTCAATTATTAGCATTTTTTTTTTTTATTCGGTATAAACCAGTGCTTGACTGCGATCCCACCTGATGGTAAGCAGTGATGCAACGACACATCGATACCGACGTCAAACGTCAAACTGTGTTAAACTGTGTCAAACTATCATGACAGTGTAATCCTGGTCGATCATACACTACCACAAGAAGCTCCACACCGCCAGGGGCGCCGGCTTTTAATAAACCTCACGGGTGCTCATGCTCATTTGATGGACTCGAAAAAGTGGCGAAGTGTGAGAAGAGAAACGCACACTGATCGACCGACAAATAAATAAATGTCTTACATACATATTGCGTACTTAATTACTAATTAAGTTTGATAAAAACATAAAATGAAACCATTATATAAAAATGATACAAGTTTTTAGTATCAAGAAATATTATATACGTAACCTAAAAGGCGATTACTGATCGGTTTCTTTATGTCTATTCTCAGGGGTGCTCAGCACCCACTGTTTATTTCTCATGGGTGCCGTGCCCGAGCAGCCACGGAGTCGGCGCTCCTACACACGGCTACACACATTTCAGAATCAACAAGTAAACGTTCCTTTGCGTCACACTCCTTTTCATCAAACCTTTACACTAGAGTAACAGCTTCACAGTACAAAGATAAAGCCAGAGCACAGCATAAAAAGAATTTATAATGACCTACCAAAAACAAGAGTGTTTCCACTGGTGTATAGTCTGTGGTATTTTGGTCTGAGGTTACGCTTTCAGCGGCTGTTTTGTGTTCAATAGCAATTTGAATAATAGATACTATAGAACAGTAGTAATAATAGAATACTGAAATATTCAGGAGAGCTTAAAATGGTTGTACTATTTGCGCCTTTATTGTGGAAGAGCGGAACATAGTATGGACATTCCAGCCTAACTCGTCATCTAAACAGAGGCTTATGACGTGTTAAAATGTCAAGCGAGGGAGCGAGATAGAGGATAATTAGTTTAAATACTTACAGAGCTTATTAGAAAAAAGTAAAGTCTCAATTAATAATATTCCCTTAATGTCACTCAATTTATGGAAATATTGCACAGGCTATTGATTATAAATGAAAAACAATAGAAAAACACTGCGCGTAGTATTTTTTGGGAGCAATTGTTATGAATGATTGATTCAATTATGAATTTACCAATTATGACAAATTTTTATGGACAATTTTGGCATTTCGTTTTTTTTTACTTTTGACTACACAAATATGATCAGTAACGGGTACAGATAAAGCGCCATCTTTTTGTACTAATTAAAAAATAGGGTATATATATCTCTGCATCCCTTTAACACTTCAGTTTAGGTCGTCAATTGGATCGCGTTAATAGCTCAGGGTAAGGCTTCTGTGCCCAAAAGCTGATGGAATTGTGTTTGGTGGTGACAGGTCACAAATTGTTTGCTTGTTTATTTATAAAACAACAAGTGCCAGCGGTTTTGCCCGCTTGAAAGTAGAAAGTTATCAAGGGAATGTACTCCCGGGATAAAAAATAGGGCAAGTGCGAGTCGGACTCGCGCACTGAGGGTTCCGTACAAACTTACCTATGAAAACAGTTCGATTTCCGAATTGAGTTACAAAGATTTGTCCGATTCGCAATTTTTATTATGTGACGTAGGTAACTACAAAATTGACAGTTTTCAGATTGTTTCCTATACTTGTGCTATGAGACCTTGCTTCATGCCAAATTTCAGGATTCTAGGTTATCGGGAAGTACCTTATGAATTTTGATTCCCTTGAGAGTGTCGAAATTCACGTTTTTCTCGACATAAACGGCCATATTATTTTTTTTGTTAATCCAGAAGTTTGATTTTTTTCACAGCTTCAAGCGACCGCAGACCTGAGTATATGGTTTTAATTTCAACTCGATACCTCAACGCGTTCCCGAGATAAAGGACAGACAGACAGAAAAATGATGACAATTCCTAAAATGATTCTGTTTTTCTTTTAGAGGTACGGAACCCTAAAAAGGACATAGTCTACCCGTGTACCTGGTCCATATCTGTTCAGTCGTTTAAGCGTGAAGGAATGACAAAAATACACACACTTCCATCTTTATAATATTACTAGCTTCTGCCAGCAGTTGTGTCCGCGTGAAAGCAAAAAATATAATATATGCTTATGTCACTTAGCGATAAAGTAGCATTCACACACACAGAAATTCTTGGCTTTTAAATATAAGTGTTCTATTTATTCTGTTTGAACATTGTATGGACTCACGTACGCTTTTTTTCTCATGGGAGTCAGAAGAAACTTCAGAATTTCACGTTAAATTTCTTTTACGTTGATACATCAGATCACAAAGTAGAGATATTTAATGGTATAGAGGTCTTGCGATGACGTTTTAAAATATCAAGAGTGTGAGCAAGAAAGGGGGATGGAGCTATAAAATCAGCTCCATCTCTTTAACAGTTCAGTATAGGTCGCATTACGAGCTCGTGGTTTTTTTTTTCGGTGGGAAAATAATCTTATGTCGTCCCCCGCCCTTGGACGGAGCGGGCGATAGTGTCAGACTTTTACTGACTGAAAACCCACTCCTATTCCTTCGTTGCCTTTCGTACCAGGGCCGAGTCTTTCTTTCAGAATCAGACCCTAGGACCCAGTAGGCTTTGACCCTGCTGGGGACCTGAGGCGCGCGTGGAACACTACGCGCCGTCGACGGCTTGAGCTCGGTCCGGACGGTTACCGGACGGTCAGACGGCAACCTACCCATTGCTTGCTGTCCGCAAGCCCGCGCCTACGGTGGCCGGAAATCGGGATCGGAATCCCAGCGGTGGTTGAGGCGTGAGGACCGTTGCCACGCGCGTGCGGCCGCCGCCTTTACTAGCATTACTGCTTCGCAGAAGGAGGTAACCACCTGCCACTCCTCCTCGCTCCAGACCATGGCCTGTACCAAGGCCACGGTCATCGTCGGCCATCAACAAAGAGATCTTATAGGATCACTTTGTTGTCGTTTGGGTTTCGTTTTTGCCAACTGAGGTACGGAACCCTAAAAAATAAATATGCTATTTAGCAGAGATATACACAAAGCAGAGACAAATACGCTTGATATGCTTAAAAGTCCCTTTTCATTAAAATCGCACTCCATCAAACTTCAAAATGTCGATAACTCATAACAAAAACACACGCAAAATAAATATTCACCCCCGTACCCCTCCCGCACTCGAACGGCGCATTTTTATGAATAAATGCGAGCTAAACGACACATCTAAAGGCATGGGGTCACAATGACCCCATTGGAAGTCTCATGACACCGTATAAATTGACTAAAGTATTCAGGATCCCGCCGTATGTCACCCGTGTTCCTCGGATGTTCAAACTTGATATGATTAAGGGTTTTTGGACCATGGAGGGGTCATGGGAGTGACAGGGTATGTTGAAGGTATAATGTAGAGTGTATATATTCAAATATGGGTCCGCTCGTGAAAATTGCGCCGTTTTTCGCAATTTAATCTCGTTTTTTGCGAAAATGGTTTATATAAAATTGCGGCCCAAGGAAGGGGTTGTGTTAGGGTACTAGGGCATAGGAAAAGTAGAAGAGTTTTTGCGGAGATTTCTTCGAGTTAAGTTCAGTGGCTGTTTTAATTATTTACAAAATGATTCCTAGTGGATAATGTGATGCAAAATGGGTGTAGTTTTATATTTCAAGTGTCTGCGTAACTGGATAATATGTGTAATCATTGAAACAGGCGCGATCTCGATAAAATTGAGCTGAGAATTTTTAATTTTTTTTTTTCAGTTTTGGCTACCTCAGTGAAGTTTGCCGACAAGGTTAACTTGTTACATTTACTATCAAATACGTTTTTTCAAAAACATTAGAATATGTACATTCATATTCTAATTGTAAACAATTTAACTATTCATTCAAAGACATGGCTTAAAGGACTTAGTATGCAAGCCGTAAAAAACAAAATGTAGGTAAATACAGGTCACTTCTTTTGCTGTGCCCGACAGGATCCATGATTGTTTCTTTTGGCAAATATTTACCACCTAAGTTTACATTGTGGAATACAATAAAAAATTGTGTATTGAGGTATGTACAAATTTTTCTTTTCTTAGTATCAGGCAACTTTTTGTATACGTAAAATTTAGGCATTTTTTTTTCGGTGGGAAAATAATCTTATGACGTCCCCTGCTCTTGGGCGGAGCGTGCGATAGTGTCAGACTTTTACTGACTAAAAATCCACTCCTGTTTCTTCGTTGCCTTTCGTACCAGAGCCAAGTCTTCCTTTCAGAATCAGACCCTTGGCCCCAGTAGGCTTCGACCCTGCTGGGCCCCTACAGTTGCTGACATCTCCTTGAAGCGCGCGTGAAACAGCACGCACCGTCGACGACTTGGGCTCAGTCCGGACGGTTACCGGACGATCGGACGGCGAGCCACCCATTGCTCGCCGTGCGCAAGCCCGCGCCTACGGTGGCTGGAAATCGGGATAAAATCTAGGCATAGGTACATGCACCGTCTGATATGAAGAACTTGATAACTGTATCTTAGGCAAATCTTTATCGTACATGGTAGATAAAAATCACAACGCATGAATTCGTACAATAGACGATATTATCGCTGTTAACAACGAGATAAGACTTATTAACAAAGTCCATTATGAAATAGCGAAAACCGACCAAGTGCGAGTCGGACACACGTACAAAGGTTTCCATATCGTCCGTAGACACAATTAAGAATAATAAAAACTGGTAATTTTTTATCGTAAAATAATGCTAGATTATTTATTTATATATATAAAAGAGGAAACTGACTGACTGACATATCAACGCACAGCCGAAACTAAAAGGCCTAGGAGCGTGAAATTTTGCGCAAGGTTTCCTTGACGTAGACGAGCACTAAGAGAGGGTTTTCCAAAATTCACTCCCTATGGGGATGAAACAGGTGTTCAAAGTTTGTATGGAGAAACCTACTTTCACGCGAGCGAAGCCACTGGCAGAAGCTAGTTTTAGCATAAAAAAGATTCAATAGCCGATTCTGAACATACTAATTTCAAGATATGTATGAATGTTTATAGTTATGTTATAAACAACATCCACAACGAACGGTCCTCTGCGTCTCGCATCCATCGAATTCCCGCAACCTTCACCAGGTCATCGGTCCACCTTGTAGGGGGCCTTCCAACACTGCGTTCGTTGTAGCGACATTTGGGGGAGGCCTATGTCCGGCAGTGGACGTCTATCGAATGAAATGATGATGATCAATGATGATACACAACATAACTATTTTAAGACATGTTCACCTATGTTTGACCATACCATGCAATAATCGTGCTTAACTGCACATATCGTTAAACGCAGTGTTAATTAATTTGGCTACTCCATATCATTATGTGACCAGCAGGCCAGATTCTATATCAGGATTGGCCATCATTCCATTGGTCACATAAAAATCAAACAAAAAAAATTAAAAAAAATGGTGGTGGTGGTGGTGGTGGTTGTGGTATGGTATGGTAATTTAAGATCTGGCTTTGTCATGTAAACTGAAAACAAAGTTCGTTTAAAAAATAACAAGACGTTTTTGGCTGTCTGTTCGAATTTAAAACTCAAACATAAAAAACCTAGGTTTTATTTATCGACAGTGAATGGACGTCGACGCAAACGCTCCGTTTGGATTCTCCCCTTAGAAAAGAAAATGCACCAGTGACACTAGCCGAAGTGGGCCAAGGTTGGGACTTGATAAACGTAGGTGTCAGTTTATTTTATGTCATTACTGAAGCCACTTGAAGTGTTAATGGTTGTTAACTTTTTTAACGACTTCAAAAACAATTTTTTTTTTAATTTGACTGAATATTGTTTTTTTTTTTTTCGTAACTTGTTCACAGGCCTATTCGTCCACTTTTCTCTAGATCCTTAGTTACTTCTGGCCAATCAAAGGATTACCTAAAGAGTTAGGACGTACAAATCCGGAATAAGAGTTTCGCCTCGTCGTTTATACCGCATACATTGAAGGACTGAAACAATTTGCCTACTGCGGTCTTCCCGTCCTTTTATAATTTAGTTGTCTTCAAGGTAGAGTGAATAGGCTCTTAATAAACTAGTGATCCTCACCATCAACGATTGCATCACTGCTTACCATCAGGTGGGATCCCAAACACAGTTTATATCTTAAAAAAAGGAGTTCAACTCGTCACGCCATCTCTTTCCGGGGTCGCCTCCCTTTTTCATTTGGTAACATGTTTTCTCTATGTGGTTTCATTTAAATTTGGTAAATATTTGGTGAAAAACTTCGGAGATAGACAATGGAACTCTTCGATAAATAATTTGAAAACTGAGATTGTTATAATCACATGTATGTGTTTATTGCTAACACGATTTCATGAAATGTAATAAAGTATCAAAAATATCTTTGAAAGCTTTTATTCTAGGACATGCCGGTTTCCTCTCAGTATCTTAAATAATTATGTTTGAAGGTATTGCCGGAAATATCATCAATGTTACTTGGTTGAAATCTCTGTGACCCTTTCTATTTTTTCAAAAACTTTCTGTCATTTAAAGTACCATAACTTAAAAATCTTCATCAGTTGCTACCTTCATTCTACTCTATTCAGCCTGAAATCCAAATCAACGCTGAATAAGTCCAGTGAACTGGAATCATCGCTTACTGAGTTGATGCGGTTCGGTAAGCCAAATGTGGCTGCCAACTGGTGCTACTTAAGTAGGACTCGCTTCTCCTCGTGGCGTCACTCACTTAAAAGGGTATTTCAATTGCATGAACAACATTATTTTTAATTTATGCCTAAATATAGTTTGTTCAGAATCAGTCACTGAATCAATTCCAATCATTTTTACACCATGTTATATTTTTTTCCAAAAATATTTAAAAAAGGTCATAATTTGGACACCACCGACACTAAGTACAACACGGGTCACGGCAGGTCATAGCGGGCATAAGGCTCCAGTTTACAGCAGGGTGCCCTCAGTCACTTGGATGTCCCGGTGACCATGTATTTTTGTGGACAACCACGTAACATTAAACTTGTAACTTTGTGATTTTTCATGATACAGTTATGAAATTGTACATAGATTCTTTACATAAAAATACTAGACACGTGTTTCGGGTTTTCCATATACTAAAATTAATGTTGTATATTTAGGTATCATTATGTGGGTGAAGCCGCTGCTAATAGGTATATTACCTAAGATGCATGCAATTTTTTTATACGTCTAGCGGTCCGATGTCCTATCTATACTTTTCATTAATTTATTTCCTAGCTCAAGCATCTTTTATTTATTTATTGTGCACACCTACCACAGTGCTATCTTTTTAACCCAAAGTTTAACTGTTAGAGAATGCCTTGTGGAAGACTCGGCCCTGGTATGAAAGGCAACGAAGGAACAAGAGTGGGTTTTTAGTCAGCAAAAGTCTAACACACCTTCCCGTTCCGCACAAAAGCGGGGGATGTCATTGGATGATTTTCCCACCTACAAAAAAAAAGAAAATGCCTTGTTGCATTAAATCCGCCTGTGTACCACTACTGTCCATGAAGTTTAAATAAATAATTATATATTCCTCCCTAGCCAAGTTACGATCGTTTCGATTCGATTCTCTAGCATCGAAAACCTCGAGTAGGCCACGCCTCCGATTTGTTCTGACGTCATCTCAACGCTCAGTCACGTGGTCGAAGAGAATCGAAACGAAACGATCGTAACTTGGCAAGGGGGGCTGAACACAAAGTTAACCCGTTGAGGAAGCCTTTATCAATAAGTCATAGGTCTTAGGAGAAGTGGTAACTCCGGGTAAAGGAACAAACAGCTAAATAATCAAGAGCCATATTGAAATAGATTTCAATGTAACTTGGAACTTGTAAGCTAAACTTAATGCTAACATAACGATTAAGTTTGAAGAACTTTACCCCGTGACTTATTTGTACAGCTTCAGTTGTTGTAATAGAAATAGACATAGTACACGTGACTTTTTATGTAATAACAAGCTTGTTTTCCTTAATAGGGTGAGAGAAAATGTAAGGAGTTTTGCATAACTTTTTATAAGAGTTTTTAGAAGCCTTAGAAATAGGGGCCGAGCAGAGCCGAAGCCTACTGAGGCCAAGGATATATTTCTGTAAAAAAACCCGAGGTCTTGAACGCAAAGGCAAAGAAGGAAGATAGGAGTGGGTTTAGTTAGTAAAATTCTGACACGCCCTTTCGCTCCGCCTTGGAGCGCGAGAAGTCATTAGATATCTTCCCACCTTAAAAAAAAAACTGGGCGAATCCGAGTCGGGCTCGCACACTGAGGGTTCCGTACTGACTTACCTATGAAAACAGTTCAATTTCCGAATTGAGTTTCGAAGATTTTTACGAATCGATTTTTTTTTGTGACATAACTACAAATTTGCAGTTTTCAGATTTTTTCCTATACTTGTGCTCTGAGACCTTGCTTCATGCTAAATTTCAGGATTCTAGGTCAACGAGAAGTATCGTATGAATTTTGATTCCCTTGAGAGTGTGGAAACATATATTTTTTGCGACATAAAAGGCCATATCTTTTTTTTCGTTAACTCAGAAGTTTTATTCAAGGGAATACACGCGTGATTTAAATTTCAACTCGATACCCCCACGCATCAGCATCAGCAACAGACAGACGGACAACAAAGTGATCCTATAAGGGTTCCGTTTGTTCCTTTTGAGATACGGAACCATAAAAATACCTTAGGCATTTTCTACTAATCAATCTTTGGCTGATGTAAAGAAAAATAGTGGTAGGTGCAATAAAAGAGTAAAAAAAGGGAAATACAAGAAAAGATACAATAATAAACAAAAGCTACAGTACAATTAAACGTAATTATATTCTCAAATGAACAAACTAAATACACGAATATGGGTAATCAATACAATTGGGAAACATTGAAGCTGTGACGATATTATAGTTCTTAGGAATATGCTCCCAAACTTTAATTATGACTGTTAATCGGTTTGTGGCCATCCTGATTTTACCGTTTTATTTTTACCATCAAAAACGATCTCCACTAAACAGACTTATTTCCCAACAACGTCTAAATAAGTCTAAATACTAACAAAGCTTTCAAATCTTATTAATTAACCATCAAAATCCTAAGAAATGCGATTAAATGCGAAAACATCAAGAATGCTTTTAGAGGGTTACACAACTCTGCCTTGACCTAAACCACTGACTAAGAGGGTTCCGCTGTTAAGATTTAAAGTTGAGGATAGTGAGTTATTTCTGGTTTCACGACCTTAATGTAGTTGCGAGTAGTGTCTCGGTTATATTTAGGTGGATTTTTTTACTTATTTTGTGTAGATGAGGAATACTAGTGTAAGCATGTATTATTCTATACCTCTTTTATGTTATATTAAGTCGTACATTGGTTATCGATTAATAATATGGGTATTAGTTACCATTAAATAATACATAGTAGCTGCAAAACAATACTAAAATAATTTGAATTTAAAGAAAATGTTTGTAACGGCCGAGATCGCAATGATGGCAACATCCCCTCCCTATACCTACAAAAGGGCATGTCGCCATTATTACGCTCTCAGTTTCTATCCGACGTTTGTGGAGTTAACAACCTGTGATTTGCAAGTAAGTTAAATAATAAATTGAGGGTATTTGATGTTTGATAATATGTTGCTTCTATATTAATAATTGTGAGTAAAACTATTAGAATATTAACTATAATTATTAATAAATGTGTAACGTATTGCTTATGAAATGTTATTTGTTCTTTAAAACCTGTTATTAATATTAGAAACATTAAAACCCACTGTATAATGAACTAGTCTTTTGATTTATCCTACACTAGCCTCTCGTCTTTGTAATAATCAGGGATCGGAGGAATTAGGTAGAGTTATTCAGGTACTTGCATCGAAATGTTGATGTTAATATGGATCTTCCCGGTATTTCCAATAAAAAATCCCGTGTGGCCGACAATATTACAAATAAATATTAATAAAAACCTTAGAGATAAATAAGACAAATAAAACAAAGGTAGCTCAGGAAAGGAATACCTAGAAGAAGTTGGGGGAGGCCTTTGCCCAGCAGTGGTACAGTATAGGCTAATAAAAAAAATAAAAATATAACATACAATTTTTATTAGTATTTTTCATTGAAGCGTTTTTATGGCGTGCCCAGCACTGGGTTGCGATATTCGCTTTCGTCATTCCGCCGTAAGATCCTGCCGGAACTCTTTCCGGACTTTTTCTTCTTTCTTTCTCTTTTCTCGTTTCAGCAGAATTTCGCCCCGGCGTTGCATCTCACTGTTGTCACTGTCACTGTTGGATATAGGCTTCCATCGCATTCCCGCGACCCTCACCAGGTCATCGTTCCATCTTGTGAGAGGCCTTCCAACGCTGCATCGTCGCCACTCTAGAACCTTTCGTCTCCATCAACCATGTGTTCTGCGAGCAATGTGCGAGGCCCCCTGCCACTATGGCTATGTCGATATAATAACACAAAATAAACTCATAATTTCGTCTCAAAACAGAATAAATAAGAACTCCATTCCCACAGAAATTTAACAATTTTATGTCACCGAGGGTTCAAATATTTTCATTTTCCCGTAATACACATTTTATCGTCACTCAGTAAACAGATTTATTTCAATCAAATACTGAAGGAAACATCGTCAAACGAAACAGAATAAACATTTATTTCAATTTCCTCTTGATATCCGCAATTTATTTAAAAGGAATACGTTTAAATATAATTAATTGATATTAATAGACATTTCAGGAAAAGTAATATTATTTTAAGCTTGACGAAAATCGTAAATGGAAACAAATGACTTTGGCGTCACTAGCAGGATGGTCAGGAAATTGTTCAAGTAGCTGAAATACTTATTGAATTGTTCATTGGGTCCGAATAATTTCCGTTAAACTCTGTGAAATCGAAAAGTTCAGTTATTGGACAAATTACAAAGAGACAAGAATATTTTATTTTTTCAAATGACGTAGACTTATGCTTGATTGTAATTCCACCTGATGGTAAGCAGTGAAGTAATCATTGATGGTGAGGCACACGAGTTTTTTAAGAGCCTATTCACTCTAGCCTTGAAGACACCTTGTAGTGTATGCGCATGTGCAATGACAGTGACAGTCGCCCTCCAACCGTAAGCGAATTATGATGCACTGTCACCACTCTAGAACCTTTCAGCCCCATCGACCATCCGTCCTACGAGCAATGTGCCCTGGCCACTGCCACTTCTGTTTGGCGATTCTTTGGGCTATATCGGCGACCTTGGTTCTCCTCCTCTTCGTTCCTGATCATCATCATCATCATCATGATGCTGCAGCATGGTGCATGAACTCCGAGCATAGCCCTTTCCATTGATCTTCTGATAAGCCTTCTGATGAGTCTTCCGATGAGGCCCATGGTAAGCGACCAAGTTTCAGTGCCATATGGCATCACAGGGGCCGTTCATCATCATTGAGGCCGAAAGGTTCTGGAATGGCGACCACGTACCGGAAGACGTAGCGTTGGAAGGCTTCCTACAAGGTGGACCGATGACTTGGTAACGGTGGGAGTCCGATGGATGCGAGACGCACAGGACCGTTCATTGTGGCTACGCTTGGGGGAGGCCTATGTCCAGCAGTGGACGTCTTTAGGCTGAAATGATGATGATAATGATGACATCACTGGCAACACGCATTGGTCATAGACTTTCGTCTTGAGACACTGTGGTATGTTGGACGAGAAGTTACCGCACAGCTTCCCGAACGCTGCCCAGCATAAGGTTTTAGAAGTGTAATGGCAATTTGTATCGATAATAGCCATCAAACAAATAAGATCCATTGTCTAAAGTACCAGAAAGTTATCAAGAAACTGCAGATATATTGAATTCAACATTATCATAGTACGCTGTCTGATAACTATCTATTCTATTGTTTTTACGCTCAAAAATGCAATAAAGCGTTCTACAGATAAAAGAGAACTCGACAATTTAAGTCGTGCGAACAAATATTCGCATTGCATACAGATTCCGGGATAAAGAGGAACGGTATTCGAGGTTCGAAGTATTGAACATTTTTTTTTTTTTGGTGGGAAAATCATCCAATGACACACTTGGGCGGGAGGGTGTGTGAAACAGAAAAAACCCACCTACACAACAATTCCTTTGTTGCCATTCATACCAGGGCCGAGTCTTCCTTTTAGAAGCAGACCCTTGGCTCCAGTAGGCCTCTAACCTACTGGGACCCTACGGTTTGCTGACATCTCCTAAAGGTGTGCGTGGTACGCGGCATCAACGACTTGGGCTCGATCCGGACGGTTACCAGACGATCGGACGGCAAGCTACCCATTGCTCGCTGTTCGCAAGCCCACGCCTACGGTGGCCGCAAATTGGGACCGAGATCCCGGCGGCTAAGGCATGAGGACCGCGCCCTCGCACATTACTGCTTCGCAGAAGGAGGCGACCGCCTGCCACTCCTCCTCACTTCGGACCATGGCCTGTTCCAAGGCCCGACACGGGAGATCATTGCCGCAGATCGCCTTTTGAGTTTCATTTTTCGGTACAAAATAAATTTTTCATTTATTTGCAACAGAATATAGATCCAATTATCAAGTATGGAGCAGTAGGAGCCCAGTAGAAATCGCCCCGACTTAAGAGTTGTAGGTCGCGGGTTCAGACCCAGCCAGGTGCATTACTTTGTGTAATTTATTTCATCACCACCGCTCTCAAAATGGTGAAGAAAAACATCGTGAGGAAACCGGCACGATATATTAGGCTTAAATAAATTAACGAATAATAATACAACCGATAAAGTGGGTACAATATTAATTAGGTAAAGATAGAGACTTATACACCCCTATTTTTTATTAGTACAAAAAAATGGGGCTCTATCTGTACCCGTTACTGATCATATTTGTCTAGTCAAAAGTAAAAAAAACGAAATCCCAAAATTGACGACAAAAATTTGTCATAATTGGTAAATTCATAATTGAATCAACCACTCATAACAATTGCTCGTAGAAAATACAACGCGCAGTGTTTTTCCCTTTGTTTTTCATTCATAATCAATAGCCTGTACAATATTTCCATAAATTGAGTGACATTTTGGGATATAAACAAACTCTAATAACTTTGCTGTTTATGAATATTATTTATTGAGACTTTACTTAAATATTAAACAGACCTTTTCTAATATTTGTACTAATTAAAACTAGTGGTATATTAGAATTTCTAGTAGTTTTTCCTTTGATAAATATTAGTTGGATATTTCGATTTGTAATCAAACTCATATTAATGTTATTCTTCCTTCACAAACAAATGTTCTCCATTTTATTTCAGTTTATTGTTTCGTACGCAGCCCACACTAAAACTCACAGCTATTGATTTGATCGGTCTGTTCTATAAACATTAGGGGAAAACAAAATACTGCTGTGTTTGGACGGCGTTGATCGTTTTATTGGAACGTGAGTAAGACGTGTAGGAAATCTCGGAAAATGTCGATTAGAATTAGAATATTTAATTTGATTTCGTAAAACTGATGCCAAGTTGTTCATTGTTTATTAAAAAACTACAAGAAGAAATCGAAAGGCGTTTGTAGGTGCAGTCGAACGCATGTCCTTAGTAGAGATGTAAGTGTACCGAAACTGGTAATAAAATTTAATCTTTCAAAGAAGTTGCTAGACGCACCGAGAACGCCTGGAAGAGCTATTGATCGATAAAAAAACCTGACGAAAAGATCACTTCCACTTTCCCTTAAAAGGAAACTCAGGGACATGTGCATCCTTCCCACCCTCTCCTACGGAGCGCAAACGTAGTCATTAACGAAACGTCAAAATTTCGCACTCGGGGTCTGCCAGCGAGCAATGGAACGAAGCATTCTCGGAGTCAAAAGAACAGATCGCATCAGGAACAGTATACTTCGTTCCAAAACACAAATCGCAGACGTAGGTAACTCAGCCGCCAAACTAAAATGGAACTGGGCCGGTCACATCTGCCGCATGTCGCAACAAAATTGGGCGAAGGCAACCACTGACTGGATTCCGAACAGCAGGAGCCGGCGACGCGGTAGGCCCAGAAGGAGATGGCGTGACGATTTGGACTCCTACCTTAAGGATTGGCCAGAAGTAGCTAAGGACAGAAAAGAATGGAATAACGGAAGGGAGGTCTTTGCCCTGCAGTGGGACACAACGGGCTTATAATAATAATAATAATAAAAAATTATTATTATACCAGTCCAGTAAACATTTACTCATCATCACCCTTGGTGGACTGATAGAGAATGCCTAAGGCATTAAGGGCATGCAACTCGACACACATTTTCACTGTTTTTCATATAACCGCTCTTACGCGTTTATGCAGTTATTACACATTTTTCATTAGATAATTTGGAAACACAGTATCTTGTGGATATTATCTAGGCTTCTATTGAAATCAATTTATAAATTTGTGTAAAACTAATCCAGTAAAGACCTCTAAAAATCTGTTATTTTGTATGAACTTTGAAACTTCATAATTTACTGAAAAATTACAAAAAAAAAATATAGCAAATTTAATCAAGATTCTGAATGACGACAATTTTTTTCAAGAGTTTTTCAGGGTGTCAATAAACACGTATTTTCTGGAACAAGTTTCAAGATGAAGAAATAAACTTTTAAACCATGCTCGATGTTGACGATAGGCGAGTGAAAAAGGACCCTCCTAAGTCCACCTTTGTACCCTTGTGTTGCATGAAGTTTTAATAAATAAATAAATTATATAGGAACCAAATTTGGAACCACAGTAAGAAGCAGAGGCGTTAAATAAAACAATACTAAACATCATGAAGAGCGAAGACTAAAGAAAAGATGAATGGATTGTATGAGAAGTGATATGAAAGAAGAGGGAGTTAGTGATAGCGTGGCGAGTGACAGCACAGAATGGACTAAAAAAACGTGTTGCGCCGACCCCAAATGAAACCCCAAAGGACAAGGGCAGGAAGATGATGCACAGCATAGAAAGAAAGAAAAGAAAGAAAGAAAACATTTAATTGAGACTCGCACAGGACATAGCATAGCATAGTCGGCCTTATAATGTTCCCACTGTTGGGACTCAGGCCTCCTCTCTAGGAGAGGGCATCCCCTCTCCTAGTGGTGGATTACGGCCCATCGGCCGTAATCCACCACGCGGGCCCAGTGCGGGTCGGTGGATGTCACGTCTTCGAATTTTTGGTTCTAGGACATGCCGGTTTCCTCACGATGTTTTCCTTCACCGTTTTGAGAGCAGTGGTGATGAAATAAATTACACAAAGTAATGTGCCTGGCTGGGTTTAAACCCGCGACCTACAGCTCGTAAGTCGGGGCCGTTACCACTCGGCCACCACTGCTCTAGTCGGCCACCACTGCTCTAGTCGGCCACCACTGCTCTAAATCGAAGATGATGATGAAGAGCGAATTCACAGCATTTCAAATACGAAACAAAACACCAAGTAAGAGTAAGCGACAAAAACACGGAGGGAGGGAAGTTCGAGGAAATTTATACAAACCGAAATCAGTCCAAATCAATCGGAAGTTCTAAACTTTCTGAATTGAATCTTCGTAACATCTTTGGTGTATACTGGTATTTTATTCTATTGCAACTGTGTAAGTTTCCTGATCGCTACCACCTGGGTCTAACTTACAATCAAGAGTGAATAGGTTACTTTAAGGCAAGGGTGCTCCATCGTCGACCACATCGTCGCTTAACATCAGCCCCCCTAGCCAAGTTACAATCGTATCGTTCGCGCCAAACGCCTCGATTAGGCCATGAAAATGAAACGATTGTAACTTGGCTAAGGGGGCAGGTAAGATAGCGGTCAAACGCGAGCCTATCTATTATAGAATAAAAACTAGGCAAGTGCGAGTCGGACTCGCAAACTAAGGGTTCCGTACAATCTTACCTATAAAAACAGTCCAAATCCCGAATTGAGTTACGAAGATTTTCCCTAATCGCAAAAGAAGTTTTTTTTTTATGACGTAACTACAAATTTACAGTTTTCCGATTTTTTTCTATACTTGTGCTATGTGACCTTGCTTCATACCAAATTTCAGGATTCTAGGTCAAAGGGAAGTACCCTATGAATTTTGATTCTCTTGCGAGTGTCGAAATATACGTACGTTTGATTTTTTCACAGCTTTAAGGGACTACACACTTGAGTAGGATATGGTTTAATGTTCAACTCGATACCTTAACGCGTTCCCGAAATAAAGGGTCTTGATAGACAGACAGCCGGAGGGGGCAACAAAATATCCTATAAGGATACCGTTTTTTTTTCATTTGAGGTGCGGAACCCTAAAAATAAAGATTTTTTTCACCCATGAAGTTTTAGTTTAATTTTTGGTCGAACCTGAGACCGAAGCTGAAATTCGGATTCCGCCGTGAAAATTCGGTTCAGTCGGGCAATATCAACACTAGAAACCTTCCCTCCTTTTAAACTCCAACGCAGTCGGGTTAAATTAGGTTCGCATAATAACCAAGCCTACCAAAGACATAAATCTATTTACTTAAAGCTCTCTCGACAATGCCGCAGACACTCATATCTTCTTCAGAAAGGCAGACAGTATCCATTAGATCCTGAGTGGCACTTTTAGTGTGATCAATCAGCTTGGTACTTGAAAAGCCTGCTGTCAGACCGAACGAACTGACTTATTTGAGCACTGAAGACCTTTTTATCATTAGAAAAGTAAGGATATATAAGGTTATGTAATATGCATGTTTTACTTGACGATATTAGGGTAAGTATTTTTTTTTAGGTGCAAAATCATCTAATGACATCCCTCGCTCTTAGGCGGAGCGAGAGATAGTGTCAGACTTTTACTGACTAAAAACCCACTCCTGTTCCTTCGTTGCCTTTAATACCAGGACCGAGTCTTCTATTCATTCCTTTCAGAAGCAGACCCTTGGCTCCAGTAGGCTTCGACCCTGCTGGGCTTCTACGGTTTGCTGACATCACCTTGAGGCGCACGTGGAGCAGTACGTGCCGTCGACAACTTGGGCTCGGTCCGGACGGTTACCGGACGGTCGAACGGCGAGCTACCCATTGCTCGCCGTCCACAAGCCTGCGACTACGGTTGCCGGAAATCAGGATGGGGATCCCGGGGGCTGGGTCGCGAGGAGCATTGCCTCGCACGTACACGTGCGGCCTCCTCCTTTGCTAGCATTACTGCTTCGTAGAAGAAGGCGACCGCCTGCCACTCCTCCTCGCTTCGGACCATGGCCTGTACCAAGGCCCGGCGCGAGAGATAGGCGCCGCCGATCGCATTGCGTTCCATGTCCAAGGTATCTCTTTCAAAAAATTCCCGTGGCACTAGCGGGCCTCTGTCTTAATAGGCCCCTACGGTTTTGATGACCTCTCTTTGAGGTACGCGTGGTACACTAAGCGCCGTCAACAACACGGATTTGGTCCTTATCGAGCGTCCGCAAGCCCACGACTACGAAAGGTAAGTAGGTACTGGGTATGTATTCGTGGAAAATATTGTAGAATATTCCTAGCTATCCCTTGTGGTTTCACCTGCGTCTTTGGTTACTGCTCCACTGTTTTTGGTCATAGCTTGATAGCTTTAAGCCTTCTTCGATTAATGGGTTATCCAACACTAAAACATTTTTTCAATTCGAACCAGTACTTCCTGAGATTAGCGCGTTCAAACAAACATTTTTTTAAGATTTATCATAATATTAGTAAGTATAGATAGAGTAATGACCCTTTCTATAAGTTATGACTTCGTGGGTGTCATAAAAGCAAAATTGACTAATTTATACTGCCCAGACATGAGAGTTCTTCCAAATGGTCCAAATGGTTTTTTAGAAAAATATTCACTAACTTGTGTCTGCCGGCGGTTTTGCTCGCATGAAAGTAGAAAGTTGTATACTGTCTGCGTACGTCACTAAGTGATAAAGTACCTAATAAACTTAATGATAATTATTATATGATGAAGATCTTCACTGACACAATTATCATATTCCTTCGACTATGATAATTGAGTGCCAAGATGGTCATATCATCAGATGGCTCGCTTGTTGTTGTTTTTGTTTGTTTGTAAGTATGACGACTGCCAGTTACCCATAGATGTTCATACCATCAGATATGTCTGACGAGTATCATAGTTCGGAAAAGGCTAGATAGATAAACATATACTTATAATTCCTGCCATACCCACTAACATAACACCTATTACTTTTCGCCATTTGCAACGTTTGTCCTGAATTGTCGTAAAAGGTGTAACGTGTGCTGAAACTCTGAAAGTCGAGGCGTTGCGGTGTTATCCGTGTGCTGAATACGAAAGCTCCATTTTCGTGCATACCTATGCCCGTGCCTGTTACCTTATTGGATGAAGTATGGATCATTCGTGGACTGTTATAACATTCTGAAGTTTTATTTTGGTAGGGATTTTTTGAAGGAAAAATTATGAGATATTATGGAAAGGCCTGTCGGAGAGTTTGAAGGAATCACGGTGGTTTTTTTTACATGGGTTAGCATCACAGTTGGATAGGGCGTAACAATAACAGTGATACCAATTACAAGCCAAATAATTTCTGTTGTTAATATTATTGTTTACCGATCTTCAACTGTGTTGTTAAGATTTCTCATAACAATGTCGTTACTGACCGGATTCCATATCATCCTCATTATCTTCGGAATAAAAAGACGAAGTAAAAGAAAAATATAGGTATTAAATAACAGAAAGAAAGAAGATATTGTTTACCTTCACTAGAATTTTCCATAGTTTGTTTTTTAGCTATTGTCTTACTAATATTATAAACGCGAAAGTTTGTATGTATGGATGTATGAATGTGTAGTGAATTATTCCTATTAATTATAAATACATTGCTTTTAACGATACAATAAAAAGTAACTGCTTAATCTATAAATACATAACTTAAACATTAACATAAAAATAATAGACAACAATATTAAAGATAAAATAAAAGACCTGTGCGAGGCCAAAAAGGCTCCTATCTCTGCGTTATTTTTACTAAAAAGTAAAAATAACGCAGCGCTGGTATTCTGATAGGGACTGATGACCTTTTGCATACAAACGCATTCGCGAACGAAAGACATGACGTCATTTCATTCTCAAATGTTAATAATTAATTATTATTCTTATAAATATAAACGTTTTTTTTGGGTTCTGTAGATAGATATACGCTTTGCGAGCCTACCGCCAACGTATGTCTATCTTTGAGATAATTCGCCACGCTATAATCTACGTCCTTTCTGTGTGTTCTGTCATCTTCTTTGTTCTACCACTCTTTTTACTCTAGTGGAACTTTACAACTTTAAATTACTTTTCCCGTGGCTGCGGGAGGGATTGTCCATCTTGTTGTGTGGTTGCCACCAGATTCTATGGCAACAGGCCGGCAAGGAGACTCACCGCTTCTCGGGAGACTGTGCGTAATCCCTGCCCGGATGGCCAATGATGGATGTGTTCAGCTTGGCTGCCGGTCGCTTCTACAGCGACGGCGCCCACACCGGCCCTCCGTAAAGGGCCATGGACCGCACGATCATCACTTAGAGCCTCCGTCAGGAGGTGCCTGGACCTCAAGCGGGTCTTGCCCAATCTTTTGGGATAGGGCAAGACCCGCTTCAGGGCAGCCCCGGCCCACTCGTTTGGGAGCCAGGCGTCAGAAGTGCCTGTATCGTAAATATATGTGAGCTTACATGTTTCTGAACGGACGCATTCATATACAAGAAACCCAGGCTATTTTTTTCCCTATATAAGGAGTATGGGTAAATCTGGGGCAACATTTTAAAAAAATACAGTGTACAAAATGAAATATCTTCAGTTACTTGCTTAATGTCGTTGAGATTTTACGGTTAAACTTGATTGCCAAGAATTGTGCAGTTATCAGTTTTAATGCAGATTTACAACGTATTTTTTTTTTAATAATCTCATTAAGTCACTCCGTAGGTTCAGCCAATTTTCAGGCGTCGAGAGTTACAGTGTAGAACGATTACCGACTCCGTAGGCGCTCCGTAGGGTTTACGGGCTGCGAGCTTCAAAAAGAGCTAAGCTTAAATCGATGGCGCACTGTATTCCACGCGTTAAAAACGATATCAACAAAATTGACGGGGCCTGTAAAGGCAGATGCCTCCCAAAGCTGCAAACTGTTCAAGGAGTGACTGTGTAGCCGTCACAAAAAAGATAACTGAAGGTACTCTGTGGATTACATCTGTATAAGACGGACACTCTTTCTCTTCGAAAAACCTCATCTTGGAAAGTCACTCTACAGGTACGCTACGGTAATTTAAGAAAGAAAGAAAGAAAAATAATTTATTTGGTACTTACAGCACAAGGCACAAACACAACATAGGGTAACACAAAACAAAAATAAATATAAAAAGATATATAGTTGCGTGCCTCACGGCTGCACCAAAATAGGTCCAGTTTAGCATAAATGCCAGGCAACTAGTGCCTGACGCTGGTTTTCAACTGAACCTGTGGTTGTGACGTTTTATTGTTCACAGCATAATATGAATATAATGAAATGGTCGTAGATATTAAGTCTAATACGAGTATGTCACATAAATCCGTGAAACGCAATACAACGAAGCCACATCAATTATCGTAAAGCACTCGCGCAATGAAATGGCGATTTTGCTCTAACCACACACAATAATCCCACCGTATAAATGTATTGTTCCCATCATTATTTCCATTTAAATCTACATCGTTTAAATTGATAACATATCACAGCTATCACGATTTTATTCCTAGAAGAAGTGCACAGAGGTGTATAATATCTACCACAAAAAAATATATAAGTATCCTAACATCTGCTACTACTGCGGAGCGTGCGCGCCTCCTAGCTGTGGGAAATTGGGAATCAGGTCTTTGGCTTCACGCACTGCCGTCGTCGAATATTGGCACCTTATTCGACGATACTACTTTCCGCCTAGCTGTTACCCTACGCCTAGGCGCTCCTTGCTGTTCTCCTCATCGCTGCCACTGTGGCGAAGTTGTCAACAGCCTTGGCCACCACGGCCTGTCATGCAGTCGAAGCGCGGGACGGATAGCACGGCACGCGAATATTAACGACATCATCCGACGAGCCCTTGTTACCGTCGGCGTTCCGGCTGTTTTGGAACCTAATGGCCTGGCACGCGACGATGGTAAGAGACCGGACGGTATGTCTTTATTTCCGTGGAAGATGGGTAGGCCTTTAGTGTGGGACGCTACCTGTGTCGACACTCTTGCGCCATCCCATCTTCCTAGCTCTTCGTGCTGTGCTGGTGCTGCCGCTGCGGCTGCGGAGAACCTCAAGCGGCGGAAATATAACAACCTCGTCGGAAGTTATATTTTTGAGCCGTTTGGGGTTGAAACTCTTGGGTCGTGGGGTCCGAGTGCTCATAAGCTTTTCAAAGAACTATCCAGACGCTTAGTTGACACTTCGCGTGACCCAAGGGCTGGCTTTTACCTCGGTCTGAGATTAAGCATTGCCATACAACGTGGCAATGCCGCCAGCCTTTTGGGCACACTTCCAGTCGACAGCGATGCGGAGGAATTTTATGACGCCATATTTTAGCTAGTAGTTTTTGTCTTTAGTGTATATATAGTTTTAATTAGTTAAGTGTTTTTTATCAATTAATTGTAGTTGTGTCAAAATGTAATTTATATGTGTTTATAAAGAATAAATAATAATCTCTATAAGTATAAATAAATTATAAATCGTTTATTGTCACAAAGAATCATACATTAGTATAAACTAAATTAACATTATTTTTTTTTAATTGATAGGCTCGCGTTTGCGCGGTGGCGGTTTCAAACCCAGGCAGGCGCATTACTTTGTGCAATTTATTTCATCACCACTGCTCACAAAACGGTGAAGAAAAACATCGCGAGGAAACCGACATATCCTACAACCAAAAAATTAACCTATTTTTTGGTTGTAGGATATGTCGGTTTCCTTTGTTTAAGGTTAAGTTTGTTTTTTTTTTTGTTTATAGGTGGTAATCTCTGAAAGTACTAATGCGATTGTTAATATTTTTTTTACCGATAGAAAGCTGCTTTATTTCTGAGTTACATAGGCTATATTTTAAGTACGCGAAGCCGCAGGCAAAAGCTAGTGTGAAAATTATTTTGAGTTATATTATTTGATTTTTTATATCATTAAAAATTGTGTGCAGCAAGTATTATTTAATTTTTTTCTTGCATTGTAATAAAAAAAAAGAAATCATAAACGCTTTTTTTTTCAAATAGACCAATTACAGGTACTTTTGAATTGTCAAAATGTCAGTCAGTCAAAAAAAGTGTAGCTTAATTGCACGTTCCTAAGTGTAGATCCCTATGGAGAAGAACGTGCAAGAAACTCCATGGACAATATATGAAATCAATAAATAAAGAGCTACCGCAGCCTAAATCGCAAAGGGCAATTGAAGAAACACAGCTGAGTTTTAGTCGCTAACTCTGGCAGTCCCTCTCGCTCCATACAGAGCGGGAGAAGTTATTTGATGATTTCCCACCTCAAAACAAAAGTATAAAATGAATATTTTCGATTTTGAATCACAATTTTGTTTCTATTCACCCCCGTGTTCGCATTTACCCCATTTCCAGATAATAACTTCCAGTTACCATTGATATGCCAAGAACAAGAAAGCGTGACATTTACAAATACGTAATTTAATTTAGAGAAAGGTCAAAAACTAAGCATAGGTTTGTGTAACCTTTATTACCCACATCTGTAGTTAAATGTGTGGGCAGGGTGTAGGCTTTTGATATTCTTGGGTTAATTGCTATCTAGATCTTAATATTCAGTTTCTGCAGACAACTATGTGAAGTCATCATATTAATCTTCTACAAATACATATAAAAGCAAAATACAACTCACTGATTAATCACGAAATCTCAGTAACTATAACACATACAAACTTAAAATTTTGCAGGTAGGTTCCTTATAGGGTGTAGATATCCGCTAAGAATGGGTTTTCCGAAATTCACCCCCTAAGGGGATGAAACAGGGGTCCAAAGTTTGTATAGAGAAACCGACTTTCACGCGGGCGAAGCCACTGGCAGAAGCTAGTATTATGTAAGCGGAAGTTTGTGAGTGTGTGCCTGTTTGTTACTTCTTCACACAGGAACGGCTGAACGGATTTTAATAAAATACATTCGATGGGTAGACCATTTCCTGGAATAGCACATAAGATAGGAAGTATCCTGGAAGTATGTTCTCTTGGGATAATTTTGGGCTGATAAGCCGCTGGAAGAATCTAATTAGTTATACTACTTAATCCACAGGTTTCCATGGGAAAAAAAGTCCATAAAGGGGTCGTCGCAAAGCTGTCGCAATATCGCGTCGTAACTTTTTGAAGGAGCAATTGCATTTCGAATTTTAGAAACAGACTGTAACAAAGTCTGTCTAAGTCAGTCTTGTCTCAAGTGTGCGCAGGCCCACACCATACTTTGTGAATGAAACGTAACTGATCTTTGGCCAAGTACCTAATAGAAAAATTTGCTTTGGAACCCTCGGTAGCCAAATGAGATAACAACACTGGTTAAAAATGGAAACTCTATATTAGTACAAAATTATCAATTATTTTACTTTTATCAACCCTCATTAACCTTTCATGTAACTTAAAACTACCATATAGTATACCCATTATTTTATGTTACGTATAAAGTAAGTACTTTTTTTTTTTATAATTGTTACTACTCTCGAACAGTAATGTATTAATTACATTAAGTTTAGATAAGTAACTACTCACAATTTTAAGGGCGCAACTACAACATAAAATTTCTGTTCTACCTATCTTATTAATGAGACTTAGATTAGTTCTGACAAATGTTTCATTATTTTATTTCAAGATTTGATTGTACACTGAAATTGTAACATTTCTCTTTTGCAATATTGTTAAAAATATGGTCACCTAAAATCAAATGGGGTCCTAATTGCTGTTAGCGATATCTACTAGAAAAACTTTGGATATATTTTTGGATTGGTCTAGTGGTTAATGGCCCTGACTGCTAAGAGCCTCCTGCTGGAGGTTGTGGGTTCGATTCCCACCCAAGAAAAATGTTTGTGTGATGAGCACGACCATTTGTTCTGTGTCTGGGTGTAATTTATCTATAATATGTATGTATTTAGAAATATATAAGTATGTTTATCAGTTGTCTAGTACTCATAATACAAGCTCTGTTTAGCTTGGGACTAGACGACGTTGTGTGATAATTGTGAATTATTATTATATTATATTTTCTTTTCCTTTCTGGGTTGGTTTCGGTATTTATTTCTTGTAGTGGTACAAACACAAATCGCAGACGTAGGTAACTCAGCCGCCAAACTAAAATGGAACTGGGCCGGTCACATCTGCCGCATGTCGCAACAAAATTGAGCGAAGGCAACCACTGACTGGATTCCGAACAGCAGGAGCCGGCGACGCGGTAGGCCCAGAAGGAGATGGCGTGACGATTTAGACTCTTACCTTAAGGATTGGCCAGAAGTGGCTAAGGACAGAAAGGAATGGAATAACGGAAGGGAGGCCTTTGCCCTGCAGTGGGACACAACGGGCTCATAATAGTGGTAGTATTGATTGGGTAACAAATTGAGTTGGAAATGTGGGTAGCAACATGACTACAGAAAATAATTTATCTATTAAAAGGAGAAACAGAATGACTGACTGACATATCAACGCATAGCCGAAACAACTGGGACTAGGAACGTGAAATTATGCATAAGGCTTCCTTTTATGACGTAGGCGAGCACTAAGAAAGGATTTTCCAAAATTCACCTCCAAAAGGGATGTAATGAGGGTCCAAAGTTTGTTTGAAGAAACCTATTTTCATGCGGGCGAAGCCGATGGCAGAAGCTAGTATGATTTTTTTTTTTTTGATTGATCGTTTGATTATGAGTCAATCTCCAAGAACGAAATTAAGAATTTCCGACTTATTACTTATCTAACTCTAACCTGGAAACACTGTCAAAAGTAAACACGTACTCAACTCTAAACTCCCAATTCAGAAACCGGCCATAAGAATTATTTCAATAATAACTAGCTACTACCTATACCGTAATCAGTTAACACCAGTTTCCATTAGTTGAAACGTTTAAACTGTAAATTCAACTCCAAACTGCGCTAACTCCATTTACATAAAAGTATTTCGAACTACGTAACTGAAACTAGGCATTTTTAGTGAGTAAAATAGTCACGTCATGTTCTAGATTCTAGAGTAGCATAGCATAGCATAGCATAGTCGGCCTTATAATGTTCCCACTGTTGGGACTCAGGCCTCCTCTCTAGGAGAGGGAATGGGCCGTAATCCACCACGCGGGCCCAGTGCGGGTTGGTGGATGTCACATGTCTTCGAATTTTTGGGTCTAGAGTAGAATGGACAGAAAAAAACTGGCTATTTGTGACCCTCAGCCACTTCCAATCTTACGAAGGAAAGCTGACTAACTGAAATATCTATACATCTACCCGTATATCTTCTGTATTTATAAAAGGAGAAACTGACTGACTGACATATCAATGTACAGCCGAAATTACTGGGACTAGGAGCGTGAAATTTTGCACGAAACTTCCTTTCATAATGTTGGTGAGCACTAAGAGAGGATTTCCCAAAATTCACTCCCCAAGGGGATGAAAAGGGGGTTCAAAGTTTGTATGGAGAACTTACTTTGACGCGGGTGAAACCTTTGGCAGATGCTAGTCTAAGATACTAACAATTACCAATACCAAACTAAAAATTTGTTAAGGTTGTTCTTAACAATTTGCCTGCTGAAGTCTTCCCATCCGATTATAATTTGGGTGTCTTCAAGGCTAGAGTGAATAGGCTCTTAATAAACTAGTGCACCTCACCATTACCGATTGCATCACTGCTTACCATCAGGTGGGATCGCAGTCAAGCACCAGTTTATATTAAATTAAAAATAAAACAACTTATAAATAAAAATGAAACACTTCATTTTTATTTATAAGTTGTTTTTTTTTCTTTGTAATATCAAAATATATTTTTTTTTACTACATATATTTGAAAGTATATTCGATACCTACTTGTAACAAAAATGCATTTTTTTATTTTTGTATGTCTGCCGGTCTGTTTGTCCGGGCAATTTCCGGAACGGCAGGACTGATTTGAACTTCCACTGGTAAATAGCTGATGTTTTAAGAAGTATCCAATGTTGGACATAGGTCTTCCCCAAGCGTCTCTACAACGACCGATCCTGTGCGTCTCGCATCCACTGCATTCCCGGGACTCTCACCAGGTCGTCGGTCCACCTTGTGGAGGGAGGCCTTCCAACGCTGCGTTTTCCGGTGCGCGGTCGCCACTCTAGAACCTACGGAGTATCAAGGAGGTCTTAAGGAGTATCATATGCTATTATTAAATTACTTAAACAACCACCTTACCATTACCTGCTAATCATTAAGTGAGTAGATAAAAGCAAGCCGATCAACACTTTCATCTTTTACACGATATATTTAATTAAAACAATCTAGCAGCTTTGGACTCAGTGGAAAGGCGTGCGCTAATTTGTGATCCAGATCTGGTCAAGTCCAATCAACAAAGCCTTGAGCACAGGCGTAGGGTAGCCAGCCTTTCGGTGTTTTACAGGATGTATTTTGGAAAGTGTGCGCGGGAATAGCATGACTTGATTCCACCATCTCATTTCTACTATCGGACAACCCGACCAACGACGAGTATCCTCCCTTACGTTGTTAAATATCTACGATCTGGAACAAGCGTTTCGCCTCGTCGTTTATACCGCGTACATAGAGGGATTGGAACAACTTGCCTGCTGCGGTCTTCCCGCCTGATTATAGTTTAGGTGTCTTCAAGGCTCTGAATAAAGTAGTGCTCCTCATCATCAACGATTGCATCACTACTTACCATCAGGTGGGATCGCAGTCAATCACTAGTTTTTAGCAATTTTAAAAAAGTATGACATTTCATTACAAACAGAAGAATGTTACACTATATATTTTTTTACTAATTAGCTTCCGTAAACGAAAACTGGCATGGATCCCACCAGAAATGAAACATGATTAAAAACTTAATGAATTTAACTAAATGAAAAATATTTCTACAAAGTAGTGTCAGTTCAGCAAATCTCTGTAAGTAAAGCAATTAGGAAAATTAAATCATACCGACTCTTGTAATTGAAAATGCACTTAATTTCAACAACTTTAAGTCCCATTTTCATTATTTTCTTTGACATTTTACTTGTGTTAAAAACGTTTTTCTCATAAAGATTGATGATATTCATGTTTTTATCTGTTAAAAAGGCGACTTCTTTTAAGAATTATAACGATTTGGCTTTTGAAAGTATATCCCTTAAGAGATGACTCCTGATTATGCTTGGACCACATTTTTGTGATGTGTCATGTTGTGGCACGTTCTGATGAAGGCTCGTTCTAATATAACATAGGGTTGATTAAATTCTCGCTCGATGGTGGTAAGCATATGCATAGCATAATCAGTCTTTTAATGTTCCCACTGCTGGGATTCAGGCCTCCTCTCTAGGAAAGAGAATGGGCCGCAATCCACCACGCAGGCTCAGTGCGTGTTGGCACACGTCTTCGAATTTTTAGGTTCTACGACTAGGTGTCGATTTCCTCACGATGTTTTCCTTCACCGTTTTGAGAGCATAAAAATATATATAGATATGGAGGTATTTATTTCCAGCTAGACTGCTGACCACAATATAGTAGAAAAAGTCTGGGCAGATTGATGAACTAATTCTTTTGTACAAATGAACAAAAGAATTGACCTCTCTTTCTCTTTGTAATACTTCATGTAATTAAGGTACTTACGCAAAGAAAAAATACAAAAAATGAGGCACTTAGCAGATTATAGTACAATAGCTGCTAACAGCGACTTCGCCCGCTCCCGAGATATAAAGTAAGCTATGTACTATTCCAAAACATATCCTGGACCATACCATATCCTGATTAGACCATACTCTATCGTGCGTGAAGAAGTAACAAACATTCACACTCACAAACTTTCGCCTTTATAATATTAATGTGATTACCATCAGATGTTTTATAGATTTTCTACTTTTCTGGTTTTAATTTTAGTTACCTTTTTTAAAAACACTAACATCTGTCAGCGGCTATGCTTGCATGAAAGTAAAAAACTATTCTAAGGGAACATACTCCCGAAATAAAAAGTACCCTATCTCCTATTCCAAGACATGGTCTAGCCGTGTGCAAAGTTTCAACCAAATCCATGTCACCGTTTGAACGTAAAGGAATTTGCTCGCGCACGTACATAGAATAGAATAGAATAGAATAGAATAGAATAGAATAGAATAGAATAGAATAGAATAGAATAGAATAGAATAGAATAGAATAGAATAGAATAGAATAGAATAGAATAGAATAGAATAGAATAGAATAGAATAGAATAGAATAGAATAGAACAGAATAGAACAGAATAGAACAGAATAGAATAGAATAGAATAGAATAGAATAGAATAGAATAGAATAGAATAGAATAGAATAGAATAGAATAGAATAGAATAGAATAGAATAGAATAGAATAGAATAGAATAGAATAGAATAGAATAGAATAGAATAGAATAGAATAGAATAGAATAGAATAGAATAGAATAGAATAGAATAGAATAGAATAGAATAGAATAGAATAGAATAGAATAGAATAGAATAGAATAGAATAGAATAGAATAGTATTTATTCGATGCAGGCAATACAATACAATGCAATAGGCAACAATAACACAAAAAAAAAGTTCAGATTTACAATATAGTTGCGCTGAGCGTGCCCGAACCGAAAGGGTCGCCAACTCAGCAATTGCTGGGCGTCAGACACCCAACGCTGATTTTCAGCTGGCACCCCACATAAAATATAGTCTATGTTACTCACGAATAAAACAGCTTGCTATCGGCTTGGTACTTTTAGAGATTACCTCCTACAAAACAAAAACCAAAACCTTTGTAAAATATTAGTAGTAGATGGTGATTCTTTAACAGACTATCAATATTGATGCTCATTTTCGCATTCTAAAAATCCCTCCCTAAATTTCTAAGGATTCTAAGAACTATACCGGTCATAATACTTATAAGGGTGGGAACTTTCAGGGCAGATTGACCACGTAAAGTCTGTAACAAATAGACAAGACCCTTCACCACTACATGTCACTGTACTTATCACACCCAACGAAAGTGACCTAACTCAAAAAATACATTTTGAGGGAAATGAGCATGAAACTCTTAAAAACATAATATAGTATGATGTGAGAGAACTATGTTCGGAGTTTTCACACATGATTAAATCAGAAATGAAGATATCCGCAGGAGACTTACTACCGACATAGTCCAAAGAATCGTTCAACTACTTGAGTTTACGCAAATACCTCACCCAATACCACATCTCTACTGTTTTATTCGATACGTGACATCGCAATGGAGAGGGCTATGCTCGGAGCTTCTTTGCGTGATCAGAACAGAAATGAAGATATCTGCAGAAGAACCAAGGTTGCCGACATAGCAGTGGACACTTTGTTCGCAAAGCAGATATGTCGATGAAAGATGCAGCATTGCGATCATGATCATAGGAATCCGATGGATACCAGACCCGTAGGACCGGTTCTTGTAGCGACATTTGGGGGAGGTCTATAACCAACAGTAGACGTCTTTTGGTTGAAATGATGTGAAGATGATAATACGAGTAAATTTTAATCTCTATCACCACAAGGTTTTAGAATAAGTTTAAAGATATTTTGAGTTAGGGCACTTTCGTTGTAAGGGTGCGATGATTCAAACATAATCCTTTGGAAACCTAGCTTACGTTCTTGTGCTTAGTTCTTAGAGTACTGGACTAGAACCTAGTCTGGCATTCATATATAAAACGCCATTTTCTCAAGGGATCCATTCCCATGAGAAAATGGCCCAGAAAATGCAATAACGCCAACCCATCATGATTGCGGTAAGCTAGATAGCTTTTCTTCACATCATGCTTCTGTGGCCTGTAGCACAGGAATATGCTCTTCTCCAGTACAAGAAGTAGCGTAAGGCTGTGATAAATTCACGCTTTTTACCAATGTTATGTATTTATTATTTTTCCAATGTTTGTATTAGTTTTATTTAACCACCGCAGGCCCTAACAGAATACCAGCGCTGCGTTATTTATCGTTTTAAATATCGCAGTATGTGCTGAGTTAGGTGCTTTTTTTGCCTTGTAAAGATTTTAAAGTTATTTATTCATACTTAATTCTACTGTGTTTTTTTAATTCTAATGTATCCTAATTCTATTATATTTTAATTCTACTGTATGTGTGAAGTATGAATAAACTTTTTTTTCTTTCTTTCTGATAGAAGCTTTCTATAGATGAAAAATTTTCATAAAGGAAATCGCGGTAGTTCAAAATTTTTCATAAAAATAATATCTCGTTAAATCAAGTTTTACGGATATTGTGTCTGGTTCGGACAGCTGCTCAATGGTTGATTATTGAACGATTGTGTATGATCAAATTGCGCAGAGAACTTTGATACCACGATGTAGGATTTATGTAACGTCAGAATTTTAGTTCGTATGTGGCGACATAGATGGCGTTTCCTATGGGGTGGACAATGGACAGAAAGTGCAGGTGAAGGTTTATGACATTACATATTTTAACATTACACTTGCAGGTTCTAACCCCGCCATAGCAAGCTAAGTTTTTATAAGTTTTTATTATGAGAAATCGATAATACACCGGAGATAATTTTTTTTCGCATGGGAAAATCATCTAATGACATCTTCGCTCTTGGAAGAAGCGAGAGATTCTGTCAAACTTTTACTGACTAAAAACCCACTCCTTTCCTTCTTTGCCATTTTTCTTGGGCGCATCACCCATGGCCCCAGTAGGCTTCGACCCTGCCGGGCCCCTACGGTTGCTGACATCTCTTTGAGGCGCGCGTAGAACACTACGCGCCGACTCCGGAGAGATTTAGGGTATATTCTAAAATTTTGGTGTGATTATCAATCACCTGCCAAGGGCGAACCCGTAGTATATAAGCGCGATGTTTGGTTGAGGGGCATAGATGTTAAACTTTACAGAATCTAAAAAGTACCTATAAAATTCTAAGGTCCAGTTTCTGAATTGAATATTTGGAGATAAGTTGACGTGTCCTATTTACAAGTTTTTTTCAATCCGGGAACACATTCATTGTGCATACAGCTAAGGAATGGAATTCCTTGACGGAATCTGTGTTTCCTGATGGCTACAACCCGGGAATCTTTATGTCAAGAGTGAATAGGTTATTTCTAGATAAGCGCGCTGCATCGTCAACCGCATCGTCGCTTTCCATCATGTGAGATGTGGTCAAGCGCGAATCTATTAAGAAGAAAAGAAAAATGTGCCAAATTCTTAATTCAGGGATCGGCGGTATGTGAAGAAAGAAAGAATAAGTATTTATATAAATGAAGTTTTAAAAACGTAAGAAAAAAACACCAATAATTTTTTTTTCCAATTTATATTCACCAAAACCGAGACAAATGGCTTCGTTCAGTCCGATGACGGATAAACAACGTTCCCTTATTTAGAAACAAATTGAGGTCTTGAGACCAAAGTGTTTACATATCTTTGAGTTACTGTCTCTCTCTCTCAAATAATATAGTACTGTTTTTAGAAGGGAAATACCAATTGACTGTTTAAATTTGCTAATCCTAAATTAGTAGGCTACGTTTTACGTTAAGGGCTTTAGATATAACTAGTAGTCTGCCTGCCTACTAGTTTCTGCGAGTGGGCCCATAAAAGGAAATCTTATACAAAATCTCACACTCTCTCACGCACTCTTAGGCGCTGTAGTTAGCGAGGAGAATTGGCAGGCGGTCGCCTCCCTCTGCGAAGCAGTAATCCTAGCAAAGGAGGCGGTCGCACGCGTGAGGGAATGGCCCTCACGCCCCAGCCACCGTGGTCCGGATCCCGATTTTCAGCCAGCGTTGGCTTGCGGATGGCGAGCAATTTGTAGCATGCCGTCCGACCGTCTAGTAACTGACAGAGCCCAAATCGTTGACGGCGCGTACTGTTCCACGCGTGTGTTAAAGCTAATATAGCTTAAGATCTTTTGTACTGTATATAAATCTTCCTTCTTGCTTCCTTTAAGCCATTTATTTATTCATCAACTTTCTCAAAAGAAAAAAATGGTACCCATATAGGATTATTTTGTTGTCCGTCTGTATGTCTGTCTGTATGTCAAGACCCTTTATCTCGGGAACGCGTGGAGGTATCGAGTTGAAATAAAAACAATTTACTCAAATCTGCGGTCCCTTGAAAAAATCAAACTTCTGAGCAATAAAAATAAAAGATTCGGCCGTATATGTCGCAATAAACGTATATTTCGACACTCTCAAGGGAATCAAAATTCATAAACTAAATGTATGAAATTTTCATTACCAAATGTCCCTCAAGTTGGCGTCAATCTAATTCTAGACGGCAACAAACTTGATGTTACTACGGAAACTGTGTTTTTAGGTATAACTATCGATTCTAAACTGCAGTGGGGCGCTCATATTAGAACTCCTTCAGGTAGATTAAGCTCAGCCGCATATGCAGTACGAAAAATAAGGCAATTGACAGATGTAGCCACCGCTAGGTTAGTTTACTATGCTTATTTCCACAGTATTATGTCTTATGGCATTTTACTGTGGGGATCTGCAGCTGATGTGGACTCAATTTTCATATTGCAAAAGAGAGCAATCCGGGCTATTTATAAAATGGGTCCTCGCGAGTCCCTCAGAAATAAATTCAAAGAAATCGATATACTTACTCTGCCTTCTCTTTATATCTTGGAAAGTATTTTGTACGTTCGTAAAAACCTAGGACTTTTCAAAATTAGAAGCGATTTTCATAACATAAATACGCGCAGTAAACACGAAATTGTATTACCCAAATGGAGATTAGCTAAAACCAGCAAGTCATTTTTAGTAAACAGCATACGCTTTTATAACAAGCTACCAAAGGCGGTGACTGAACTTAGCGAGGGCAAGTTCAAAACCCATATTAAGCGTGTCCTAACTAAAAAAGCGTATTACAAGGTTAAAGACTATGTCGAAGACACGCTTGTTTGGCAATGACTGCTTCTGCACATGTGGCCCCCTGGTAACTCATAATATTGTGTACATCTATCTATTAACTGCTCCACATTTGTTGTAATATATACATTTTTTCTTTTCTTCCTACACATTGCTTTTGCAATATTTTTTATATTAGTAGACGCCAACCACATAAATTCGTTAGTAATTTTCTTTTTGTTGACATGTCATTTATTGATAATTGTAATTACTTATTGTTCTTGTTTTTTTTTTTTTTATATAGCTTCTTTTTTTTTTAATGTGAATGTGAGAACACTGTGGACTTCGCGAATTCTTAGGTTACTTCCTATTACGACTCACTTTTTTTTTTTTAAATATTTTTATTTTTATTGTGCTTTTGGGTACAATATCGACTGGTCTACACTGTTCTTACATAATGTCTATTAATACTGTAATATGAAAATATTGTAAACAATCATTTTTTTAAAAGAGTAACCATGGAGTTTCTTGCCGGTTCTTCTCCATAGGAAACGACCAATTTGGAACCGTGCACTAGCTTCTGACGTTTTATAAGTGCCCATGTAGGCCTATGTGAAATAAAAATTTTTTGACTTTGACTTTGACTTTGATAGGGTACTTCCCGTTGACCTATAATCCTGAAATTTGACATGAAGCAAGGTCTTATAGCACAAGTATTGCAAAAAATCTGAAAACTGTAGATTTGTAGTCGTCACAAAATGAAATATTTTTCGATTCGGAAAAATCTTAGTAACTCAATTCGGGAATTGAACAGTTTTCATATGTTAGTTTGTAGTGAACCCTCAGTGCGTGAGTCCGACTCGCACTTACGCGGTTTTTTTCTTTATTTTTTTTTCTCTCTTCCTTTGTTTCTTCTTTTCTTTTCAATTTGAAAACATTTAGAGTTTCCTAGCCTATCAACAATCATTATTAAAGAGTTCTTTTAAAAAAAAAAAACGAGGAAAGAGATTACAACCGCCGCCATCTTCCTAAACGACCACATTTTTCGCACAGAGTAAACCAAAAAGACCGCTGACATAAATTACGCAAATTAATTTAACTTCCTCCTACAAAAGCAAATGTTTTAACTCCATTCCTCACGGGATTGAGCTTATTTGCTTTGCTAATCATAAAATATGACCTGAACAAATAATAACTAACTACTCTGTTTGAGCTTCGAGATAATCCTCAAGATTTGGGTTTGATTACTCATAAGACCTTAATGGAGAATCTAGTTTGGGTTTAGTAATCATGAAGAGAACTCTATACTGACAAGTTACATATTATAAAACAAAGTCCCCAGCAGCTTCAGTCTGTCTGTATGAAATCGATAAACTCGAAGCAGTAATGCTAGCAAAGGACCGCACGTACACGCGCGAGGCAATGGTCCTCGCGCCGCCGGGATTCCGATCTCGATTTCCAGCCACCATAGGCGAGGACTTACGGACGGCAAGCAAAGGGTAGCTCGCCGTCCGACCGTCCGGTAACCGACGTTGACGACTTGGCCCGGTCCAGACCGAGCCCAAGACGCCAACGGCGCGTACTGTTCCACGCGCGCCTCAAGGAGATATCAGCAAACCGTAGTGGCCCAGCAGGGTCGAAGCCTACCGGAGCCAAGGGTCTTATTCTGAAAGAAAGACTCTGCCCTGCCCCCCTAGCCAAGTTATAATCATATCGTTCGCGCCGAACGCCTCGAGTAGGCCACGCCTCCGATTCCTTTGTTCTGACATCATCTCAACGCTCAGTCACGTGGTCGAGGCGTTCGGCGCGAACGATACGATTGTAACTTGTCTAGGGGGGCTGGTACGAAAGGCAACAAAGGAACAGGAGTGAGTTTTTTGTCAGTAAAAGTCTGAAACTATCTCCCGCTCCGCCCAAGACCAGGGGATGTCATTAGATGATTTTTCTACCCGAAAAAAAAATCCTCTCAGTTCTTCTTACCCTAATGAATGGCTACTTCATGAAAAAGGGTTAACAATGATTTTAATTAATTTAATTCTGTAAAAAATACGTATTACGCCCGCCAAAATTTAAATTAAAATTCAAATTATAATCAACAAATCAACATATTGCAATCCGTAATAATATTATAAATTAATTTATAACTAGAAAGAAAGAAAAAGAAAGAAAGAAAAACATTTTATTTGCCGGAAAAGGCGCAAACTTATAACTAACAAAATATGTTAGTTATAAGTTTGCGAACATTTTGCAAGACAAAAACATAATTAACTAAAAATAACATATATGCGCCACGTTCGAGCAAAACGGCCGTACGCTCGGCATAATGCCCTAACATAACATAACTCTGTCTTTTACGCTTTTACGGTTAAACTACTAAACCTATTTTGATGAAAATAGGTACGGAGTAGGTTTGAACTCCAAGAAAAGAGAGGCCACTTTTTATTTGGTTTCGACTTCGACTTTGCGCCCGCCATAACCGAAATTTACACGGATAAATCACGGGTAAAATCTGGTTTTAATTAAAATATAGATCGAAAGAGCGTAAAAAACTTCAACTAATATTGCTAAAGCTTTAATGGTCAAGTGAGGAGTCTCCATCGGCCGGTAAAAAGGTTCACGTTAGGTAGTTAGGTCAAGGTTATTATGATACTAAAACTGGCTCTGGCCACACATGCTCTGAATTTTGTCTAAGTTTTATCTTACTAGAATCATAAAGGTATTAAATCTAACCTTTTAGCCGACTTCAAAAAAGGAGGTTATGTTTTCCAACTATGTCTTTTTTTTGGTGGGAAAATCATCCAATGACATCTCGCGCTCTTGGGCGGAGCGCGAAAAAGTGTCAAACTTTTACTGATTAAAAACCCACTTCTGTTCGTTCATAGCCTTTTGTACCAGGGCCGAGTCTTCCTTTCAGAAATAGGCCCTTGGCCCCAGTAGGCTTCAATCCTGCTGGACCCCTACAGGTGCTGACATCTCCTTGAGGCGCGCGTGGAACAGTAGGCGCCGTCCATAAGTCCGCGCTTACGGTGGCCGGAAATTGGGATCGGAATCCCGGTGGCTGGGGAACGAGAACCATTGCCTCGCGCGTGCATGTGCGGCCTCCTTCTTTGAAAGAAAGAAAGAAAATGAATTTATTTTGTCACAACGCAAGGCACACAAACAATATAATGTAAACACGAAACCATACAAAAGAGAATAAAAAAAAATATAATAATATATATGCAATTGTGCGCCTCACGGCTGCGCCAAAATTGGTCCAGTTCAGTATGATTGCCAGACAACTAGTGCCTGACGCTGCTTTTCAACTGCAAGCCATACGCAAGCCCACCAACCATAAGTCTGCGATTTTCTCAAAAACTATTGATCCGATTTGGATGGAATTTTCGTTTTATTAATATGTATATTTTTGAGGGAAGTTAATATTTTAGGATTAAATAAGTATCTTCGGATTGTAGAAGTCAGATTGGCAGGTGCACCAGGTCAATAAATGGTACTCAGTTTTTTTTTTTTTTAAATAGGGTAAATGCTACAGTTATAGGCATCTGTACAGCTATTGGTCATTTTAACTTTGACGGCCTAAATAAATAATTAGCTACCAGAATAGTACATTCAAAACTTCTTACTGATTAATGCAGTTTTGAATCTACTATCTGCTAGGTTGTTACTTATTTTAGGCTGCCAAAATTAAAATGGCCAATAACTGACGCGTTGCCCCCACTAGCTACCTCTAACGTCTTTGAAGATCTTTTGAGACTATATAGTAAGTACCCTTTTAAACTAGTTCTCGCAATTATTCCTCTCGTACAGTCAAATGGGTTCCTCCCATAGAAACTGAGGGGTAAAAAGAAACCAAACTTCAAATGGTATTTTAAGGATTTTTGAATATTTTTTGTAACATTGATATAGTTAATAGCAATTTATTAATACATTGTTCTTTTAAAAAGTCGAAGTTTTGTTAGAAGCCGCTAGTATGCTTGCGTTTCTATTTACCCCGTTTTACAGTACTTTTATTCTTCTCTATTCTATCTTTCTTTATTTCGTCATCATCCATTCACAATGGGTGGAACACCAATTTTGCATATTTTTCGCTCTTTCATCATCATGATGATGAAAGAGCGAAAAATATGCAAAATCATCATTATCACCGTCATCATCACCGTCATCATCACCATCATCATCATCGTTTCAGACGAAAGAAGTTCTTCTACACGTAGTCCGCCTTTGTACTTTTGTGTTGCATGAAGTTTTAATAAATAAATAAACATAAATAAAAATGACCGGCTGAATTTGTTTATCATTCATCATTTCAGCCGAAAGACGTCCACTGTTGGTCATAGGCCTCCCCCAAGCGTCTCCACAACAACCGATCCTGTGCGTCTCGCATCCACCGCATTCCCGCGACTCTCACCAGGTCGTCATCACCTTGAGGGAGGCCTTACAACGCTGCGTTTTCCGGTGCGCGGTCGCCACCTTAGAACCTTTCGGCCCCATCGACTAGCTGTTCTACGAGCAATGTGCCCTGCTCACTGCCACTTAAGTTTGGCGATTCTGGTACACAAGTACATACGTTTAAACTGGAAGGCGACCCCAAAATAGCCGAAGAAAGTCTATCTGATACACCGTGTATAAATCCATACCACCTACGCATAAGATCGTTATGCAAAAAGTGCATCTTTTCTTTCTTCTTTCTTTCAAAAAGTGCATCTTTTCAGAGGGCTTAGCCAAGTTGATAATCTACAATCGTAATTTCACTAAGCCCTAAGGAAACGCCGGCGTTCGCTCTCTCATTGTCTTTCTATTGTTTCTCTAATTACGGTATTCGAAAGTTTAAAAGAACACTTCAAATGTATGGAAATGACATCATCTCAACGCTCAGTCACGAGGTCAGAACAAAGGAATCGGAGGCGTTGCCGACTCGAGGCTACCGACGAAAGAGAATCGAAGCGAAACAGTCTTAACTTGGCTAGGCCTGCTAGAGACTTCTTTTTCGTATTTTTTATATTATAATCAATTCGTAAAACACTTGTAACCCTCATTGTAACCAATGTTTTTTGCATTATGTAATCAATAAACAGTTTATGATCACAGTATCAGATGCTGAATGTAATGTGAATGTGATGGCACGGTTGGCGCAGTGGTCGAGCGATAGGCTGCTGCGCTGCGGGTCGCGGGTTCTATCCCCGCACGGAACAAATATTTGTATAGCTTACATATAGGTGTTCCTGGTCTGGGTGTCTTATATATGTGAGTTTATATGTTTATGAGCGCACCCACGATACAGTAGTAACACCTAGAGGCAACGTTTTAAAAAAAATAAGAAATTATAATAATTTTACTAGCTTCTGCCACTACTACTACTACTACTTCAGCGTGAAAGTAGGTTTCTCCATATAAATTTTGGACACCCTTTTCATCCCCTTAGGGGGTGAACTTCGGAAAATCCGTTTTTAGCGGATGTCTACACCCTATAAGGAACCTACCTACCAAATTTAAAGTTTGTAGGTGATATATTCTCTGAGATTTCGTGATTAATCAGTGAGTGGTATTTCGCTTTTATATATATATATATATATACAGATTTTATTTTGTTTTATAATACAATTTTACTCCTCCTCCTTGCGTCGTACTCCTCAATGCTTCATCACTTTCATTGGAACGATATTCCTCCACCTTTTTCTGTCTCAGGCAGTGTGAAGGGCATTAATACAATGTTACTCAAAAAAATATCTTACGACTTTATACATACGTATAAAGACGTACGTTCGAGATATCGAAATGTGTGTCGTCATAGAAATATTATGTCTCAGTACTAAAGTGTAATTAAGAGCAGGTGTTTGTTAGTAACGCTACCCATTCTTCTTTATTAAGAAAATTCGGGCAGCTGGACCATTTGGCAGATTACCTACATTAGCACTGTCATTGTCGAGGGATGAAGGCGATTTACTAATGAATGAAACAAACAACTGGATGCTACGGAGGTAAACTATCTTTGTACTTAAGTAAAGTTGTTATCTTTAGAGATTTACCAATCTTTGGACAGGACTAAAGCTGTCAAAAAATATAAGGTCCGTTTTGACATTTGTATTTTGACTACCTAGTGGCTTGTCCGGTATAATGTAGCTACCTACTACTAAAATAGATAAAATAGCTGCTACTACACCGGACCCCAAATTATTATTTTATTGTTTCTCTCAGTTTCGTTCCAAGTTACTTTCTAGGGTTTTTCTCAAATGTCAAAACGGGCTTTCTATTTTTTAACGAAGCTACTCGTTTGCAATTACTTTTTTTTAAATTTTTTAAAGTCATTCAATCGGAATAATAGAGATTACGTACTTCTAAATAGTGAATTTGTTTACCATTAGAATATGGATATACATTGTGCACATTCTAATGTTTTTGGCTGCAAATGTATCAAGTCCTTCTCAACAAACCACGCTGAGGTAAACAATACTATAATAAAATTGTCAGCTCCACTTTACCGAGATCGCGCCTGTTTCAATGATTACACATGAGATACAAAACTACAATAATTTTACATCACAATATTCACTAGGAATCAATTTTCAAATAATTAAAACAGCAAAGAAGAAATCCCACCAAAAACTACCTATTTAGTTTATGGCAACTATATATAAGGAAAGATTATGTTTTTTCTTTGCTGTTAACACAATGTACCTACAAATTGTGAGGTAGATAAGTAGTATTAAGGTATTAAGTGTCTTCAGGGCTAGAGTGAATGCTCTTGATGAACTAGTGCGATTTACCATCAACGATTGCATCACTGCTAACCATCAGGTGAGATCACAGTCAAGCACTAGTTTATCTCTATTGGTTACTCCTTCACGCCTAATGAAATTTCTCACACGGTAGACCATGTCCTATCTTGTCTGTCCCTAGAGTATGTTCCCTAGGAATTATTTTCTACCATTACGCGTACGAAACCACAGACAGAAACTAGTGTCATAATTATATTGCTTACTTATGTTCGCATTCACATTACTTGCTGCAATCATTCATCAACATTCAATAATGTTATGAAAAATTCAACTGAAAATTCGTCCAATCAATTCATCAAATTCATAACACTACAATGGAAAATCATTTTCCAATACCTGACCACATAATTCTGATGGTATTCGCCTCTGATGAAATTCCTTAAAAATGCCTTTGGCTACGATTTCAGGACTTTTTTCCTGATCACAAACATGGATAAAAACCATGTACCTACTATCTTCTGTTATTTTTTTTTAATAGGACTTGCAGAGAGTCTCGGAAAATTGTGTTTAAAAATCATAATGAAAATATTAACATTGATTTGTGCAATAGTTTATTGACACAGAAATGCCAATACAATCAGACGTATTTATCACTGCCGGATATAAAGTAATTTCTTAAGACATATTCTCAGGATTGTTATTATTAACTTATTATGCAGTGTTTTTCCTTAAATCCACGATAATTAAATAACTACCCACCTTATACCGCCAACGTTCAAAATAATCCGATTCTCTCCATCCATTCCTGTTACCTCACTTTAATAAACATTTGAAACTTCACAACACTAAACCCATCACAGACACAACCGTTATTTTTTTTAAACTTATTCTTTTTTTGAAAATGACACTTCGCGAACGCGGATTGTTGACGTTTGTCTCGCGTGTTTTCACAACGAGCACGGCGCACTAACACGTGCGATACCGACGACCGTCAGATCGGCACTGGGATGAAATGAGATGAAGGGGAGGATGCCACCCCCCACCTGTGGCCAGCACGCACTGCAGTCGACCCCTTTGCGCCTTTCAAGTTTATGATGGAGCTAGCGGGCACGTTTTTAGTGGTTTTTCATTCAGCACCACTTACATAAATGCTGAATTTGAGATGATTTCTTTGCGGTTTTTTTTTGTTTCCTGCACGGTATTGATGCGAATATTTCTCGATAATAGTAACACTATTTAAGTCGTAAATACGTCTAAAAGACACTAGTGTTTTCACAGAGTATATAATATGTAGTCCTTGGTGGCCGTTCAACGTCTCACCGTCGACGACGGCTGGTGCTGAAAATCAGCGCTGAGGCTCTGTCTCACACGAGCCGAGCAGAGCATTTTGCTGAGCGCTGGCCGTTTTGCGTGGATGTGACGCATATCCTACCACGTAGAATATTAGTCGTTGTTGTTATTGGTTTTTGTTTTTAAGGTATGCGCCAGAATAAACTCTTTTTCTTTCTTTCTTTTTAATATACACCGAAGCAAGCTCAACACTTTCACCGTAGGCGTGGGCTTGCGGACGGCGATTAATGGGTCGCTCGCCGTTCGGCCATCCGTTAACCGTCTCGACTGAGCCCAAGTCGTCGACAGCGCGTAGTGTTCCACGCGCGCTTCAAGGAGATGTCAGCAATTTCTTAGGGTCCCAGTAGAGTCGAAGCCTGCTCCGCCATAGGTTCGCCTCTGAAAGGAAAACCTGGGCCCCTGGAACGCAAGACAAAAAGGAACATAGAAGTGGGTTTTAGTCAATAAAAGTCTTACACACCCTTCCACTCGTAAAGTTTTATTTCCCACCTAAAAAAAAAACTCAACTGTTTAAACTTTTTAATCCCGTTAAGTTTTTGTATTGGTCAGTGAGAAAGATCTTTCAACATTTTCAACAGAATGAAACGAGCTGACAAATTCTTAGGTAGTAGTTTCCAACTAGTGTTGTCCTTCCTTCAAATAAACCTTTTATAATGAGCGCTCTATTGTTCTCGGTGTCGTAGTCTAACACCCTTGATTTTCTTTTGTCTTTCCTTCATACAATACGTGGATATAATCTTAGAATTCTGTAGGGCTTATTATTTAATCTTCATCATCATCATCATCATTTCAGCCGATAGACGTCCACTGCTGGACATAGGCCTCCCCCAAATGTCGCCACAACGAACGATCCTGTGCGTCACGCATCCATCGGATTCCCGCAACCTTCACCAAGTCATCGGTCCACCTTGTAGGGGGCCTTCCAACACTGCGTCTTCCGGTACGCGATCGCCACTACAGAACCTTTCGGCCACAACGGCCATCCGTTCTGCGAGCAATGTGCCCTGCCCATTGCTACTTTAGTTTGGCGATTCTTCGTGCTATGTCGTGCAACCTTGGTTCTCCTGCGGATATCTTTATTTCTGATTCGATCACGCAAGGAAACTCCGTGCATAGCCCTTTCCATTGCCCTTTGGGTGACTTTGAGCCTTCTGATGAGGCCCATTTAATCTTACAGCTTTATAAATAAAATTAATGGTTAATCCCCCATTTCTAATTAACACAAATCAAATACATTATGAAATTGAGTATTTCATGTTTATAAATTTTATACTTTTTTGTTGTTTTATTTTCTTTTTAAGTTTGGATAAAATGGCGACAGGTCACGGGAACCACTTGTGACCCACGGATGCCCCTCAAGTTGAAGGGTAAAATCTACAAGTCCGTGATAAGACCTGTCATACTGTATGGATCAGAATGTTGGGCTGTAAAAAAGACGGATGAAAAAAGATTGCACGTAGTGGAGATGAGAATGTTAGGAATGATAAGTGTGGTATGACGAGAATGGATAAAGTGAGAAATGAGTATATTAGGGGAAGTTTGAAAGTGGCACCAGTGACTGAAAAATTGAAAGAGAATCGTTTGTCTTGGTATGGTCATGTGAAGAGGAGGGATGAAACGCATGTTACTAAAAGAGTTATGAGTTTACATGTGGATGGATGGAGAGGGAGAGGGAGACCAAAGAAAAGATGGATGGATTGTGTGAAGAGTGATATGAAAGAAAAGGATGTTAGTGATAGCATGACGAATGACAGGGCAGAATGGAAAAAAAAAACATGTTGCGCCGACCCCAAATGACACGGGACAAGGGCAGGAAGATGATGATGATGATTTTCTTTTTAAGTTTCACCTATGTTATTTATTGTTTACACTCTAAATGTTTCTAATATTGTTAAATGATATCTCAGTTTGATTATTTGTTTGCCCAAAGATTTATGTGCCTGTTTAGGGCACATAATTTTTTTTTTTTGGACTGTTATATAAGAATTGCAACATTCTCTTTTTGTTGGTTTCTGCACAGAACCTTTTAGATTTTTAATGAATATTTTCTGTTTTCAAGTATATGGCACCCAAGGGCTGTAACTGAAAATCAGCGTCAGGTGGTGACCTTGTGTTACCATTTGGCATTACGCTGAGCTGAGGCCCTTTTGGCATAACTCAATGTACTATTTGTTTAATTTTAAGGTGTTTCCCTGTTTGTAATGCCATTAAACGCAATTTTCTTTCTTTCTTTTTCTTTATTTCTCAAGCTCTAGTTTAACCTATCAAAATTTGGTTCTAACTCAAAATACTCGGTTCAGAAACCGCCCTAAATATGTTGTGAAAAACTCGAAAATGACTGAACTTGTTTTACTTACTCTCAATTTCTGAATTAAGCATTTGTAGTTAAGTATCCCTTAAATATATTTGGCATTAAATTAAGGTTTGAGACGTGGTTAAATCAAAATACTCAATTCAGAAGCACGCTCTTACTCTAATCATTTGAATTTTTCTTAAACAATTTGTTGGAAGTCTCAGGAAGATTATTCGAATAAGAAAATTGGAAATATTGGACGGAAAACCGTAAAGTACACATTTATCTTTATTACATTGTAACTGTTCGTTGTAGCTTTCTTTCAATATATAGGTTAGCTGTCAATCTTTACTATAAACTACTTTTAAGTATTTAGATATCCGTAGATTTGACACTTTTCCTTTTTACGATATAACATTTGTGACAAAATGACGTTTATCGGGTCAGCTAACTTCAACTTCAACTCCTCATTAATGGCATTTGTGGAAAAGACACCACAATTTTGCCAATAACACGTTCAAACTGTTAGTAGGCCATCAAACGCTGGAGAGTATTTAGCATGAATTAACAGTAAAATAAATATATACTTATCTCTAAACATTGCAGTTCAAAATAAAAGAATTTATAGTTAGTAATATCTACATTGACGTGAGAACAATATAGAGAGACGTGCATGTCAAAAAGAGGTCATAGTAAATAATAAAAAATCTATGGGCCCAAACACAGAGCTGCGATGCAACGTCGCATCGTAAAAATCCACGAACTTGCACGATGGATCACAAGAACTTGCGATTTGATTCGCATCGCACATTGTATGGTCATCTGAACCGATGTTTTGCCGCACAAAATCGCATCGCAGCAATTTGTATCGGAAGTCATCTGCGATGAGTCGTCGTATCGCATCGCATTACAGTTTTGAGTAGGAGCCCTATGTCAGAGGAAATAATTCAAAGAGTAACTAAAAATTTATATTCCTGAAAATACTGAATTGAATTTGAGCTACAGGATACTTGAGAAATTAATCTCTCGATTATATCGAAATACCATCTCAGACATTTAAAAAGATAGATAGATAGGATAGAAGAAGAAGAAGAAAAAGAAAAAGAAAGATAATAAGAAAAGAAGGATAGGAACTTAAAATTAATAGGGTGTCACAATGGGCGGCCTTATCGCTAAAAGCGATTTTACAGAAAACCTTTGGATGGATTTGTCAGAGAAAGAGAAAAAGATACGCAGGTAGTGTGTGTACTATTCTTTGCTTTGCTTCTTTCCCTACTGGGGCCATGGGTAGTGTGAAAACGAAACCCGGGGCCCTAGGACGAAGCAACGAAGGAACAGGAGTGGGTTGTTAGTCAGTAAAAGTCTGACACTATCTCGTGCTCCGCCCATAGCGCGATTTGTCATAAGATGATTATCCAATATAAAAAAAAAAACTATGATGTGGTAAAATGTCAATTGAGCGAACGAAAATGAGGGATGGAGGTATAAACCCTGTACAACATTATTTTAGTATATGCGAAACCTGACACACGTGTCTAGTATTTTCATGTAAAGAATCTATGTACAAAATTTTATAACTGTATCACAAAAAATTCCAATGTTATGTTACTTGTCCACACAAATACATGGTCACCGGGCCATCCGGGTGATTGAGGGGTTTTTTTACTCCCGCACCTAGTGGCACCGCAGGCTAGTGCGCTGGCTCCGAAAGCCCGCTATGATCTGCCGTGATCTGTGTACTTAGTGTCGTTGGTGTCCAAATTGTGACATTTTTTTAAATATTTTTGGGAAATAAAAATATAACATGGCATAAAAATGATTGGAATCGATTCAGTTACTGATTCTGAACAAACTATATTCAGGTTTCGCAAACACTAAAAATAATACTGTATAACTGCATCCCTTTAACAGGTCAGTTTAGCTCGTCAAATGGAACGCGGGCCCCAGACCATTACATTAATTGTATGGACTTTAAAAAGTGACTTTGACGGACTATCTCATCACTTTTGATAACATTTCCCAGTAAATTGAAACTTCACTATAGTTAAAAAGTATCACGTCACTTGTCATGGACAAATAAACCTTGTCATTTTGTGACAGGCACGTGACATTCAGGTGATAAACATTTTAATTTCTCTAACTGGTCTCCATGGCCCAGTGGTTAAGGCATCCGCCTCTCATGCACGAAATTGCGGGTTTGAAACCGAACAAGTACCAATATAAATTTATCACATGTACTTTTCTAAGTTATCTGGATTATAATTGACACTCTGTGCCTAGGAAATCGTGTAGAGCCGTTGGTCAAGGTTATCATTCGTAGATATTAAGACAGTCTTTACAGGTGGTCAGACGCCAGATAACTTTTTTTTTTGCTTGGGTGGAAAATCCTCATGGATGTCCTTCGCCTGGGGCAGGCGAAGGGGTCTGTCAGACTCTTACTGAACTGATACGCCATTCATGATCCTCATAGGGGCGCGCGTGGAACACTACGCGCCGCCACCCCGGGTCTTGCTGGATGGGGGACGGCGGACGACCCCGAGTCTGCCGTCCCTCCGGACCTCTTTATGGGGGCTGGAAGAGGGCGTTGTCTGCTCTCCCTCTCCGCAGCCTCTTTCTGCGAAATTACGGCTTCACAGAAGGAGATCACTGCATCCCACGACTCGGCGCCCCCGACCATCGAACGAACGACGGCCGGCAGCGACAGGTCGGGGGCCATTTCAGATACAAGGGCACAGCGCTGCTCCTCCCATGCGGCACACTCTGCCAGTGTGTGTAGCGCTGTGTCCTCTTGACAGTCGGTGCAGTGATGGCACCGAGCATCCGGCTCCCTGTTTATGCGACACAAGTACTTCCCGAAGCAGCCATGCCCCGAGAGCAACTGAGACGCCAGAAAACCTGACCTAACCGTCTATCTAAGGTGTATCATGTTGCCCAGTAACGGGGTTGTCCTGGTCAGATAGGCAGTCGCTCTATGTAAAACACGGGTATGCAGCCGCATCCGGGTAGACTAGTTTAAGGTCAACTTCCAGCTGACCTTAAACTAGTTGAGAAAAGATTAGGGTGATGATGATCTGGGTAGTATTTTCTGAACTAAAGTTAAACTAGAGCCTTAGCTAATACGGATTGTTTCTTTTAGTATTCATACATTTGACCCGGGTTGGTTTTACAGAAGTAGAGCCTTTTTTTTCGGTGAGAAAATCATCCAATGATATCCCCCGCTCTTGGGTGAAGGTGATTCAGACTTTTACATACTAAAAACCCACTCCAGTTCCTTCTTTGGCTTTCTTACCAGGGCCGAGCCTTCCTTTTAGAAGCAGACTCTTGGCCCCAGTAGGCTTCGACCCTGCTGGGCCCCTACGGTTTACTGACATCTCCTAAAGGCGCGCGTGGAACAGTACGCACCGTTGCCGACTGAGCTTGATCCGGACGGTTACAGAACGATCAGATGACGAGGTACGGTGGCCGGAAATCGGGATCAGGATCCCCGCGGCTGGGGCGTGAGGGCCGCTCCCTCACAGGCAGAAGTAGAGCCTGGATTCGTAGCTGGTAGATAGCAAAATTACAGGACACACACAGGACCGGTCGTTGTGGCGACACTTAAAGGAGGCTATGTCCAACAGAGGACGTCTTTGAGCTGAAATGATGATGATGATAGCATAAGTACAAACAGTTCTTCAACTTAAGAAAGATAACTCAAAATGTCTAAATCCATAATAATTAGAACCCAAAGTTTATTATTAGATATCAAAGTAAACAGTAGGCACTCTAAACAAGACATAATTAATGAAATCCACCCAGACTAATTATTTCACTTAATTTAATTTACTCTTTGATGTTGTGTAAAATAATTTCTTTATCGAGCCGCTCTGTGATCTCACAACTTAAGGAATTTAATAACTACAACAATAGCCATTGTATTCATTGATTATTATTTGTTCTTCATTAAAAGGCAGATAGTATTGTTTCAATAGTCCAGCAGTTTTTAAATAAAATGTCTTGTTTTTTAGGGTTCTGTAACTCAAAAGGGAAAAAACGGAATCCTTATAAGGTCACTTTGTTGTCTGTCTGTCTGTCAAGACCCTTTATCTCGGGAATGCATTGTGGTATCGAGTTGAAATTAAAACCATACACCCAAGTTTATGATCCCTTGAAGCTGTGAAAAAATAAAACTTCTGAGTTAAAGGCAAAAAGAGATACGGCCGTTTATTTCGCAAAAAACGACACTCTTAAGGGAATCAAAATTTATAGGGTACTTCCTGTTGACCTAGAACCCTGAAATTTGGCATGAAGCAAGGTCTCATAGCACAAGTACCTATAGGAAAAAAACCTGAAAACTGTAAATTTGTAGTTTCGTCACAAAAACAAACTTTTTTTGCGATTCGGAAAAATCTTCGAGACTCCATTCGGGAATTGTTGATTCGGGAATTTGTTTGATTTACATAGGTAGTTTGCACGAAACCCTCAGTGCGCGAGTCCGACTCGCCCTTGCCCAGTTTTTTTTTTTGCTGAGATAAATAATAACTAAAATAAGTTTTTAAGAGGCTCAAGGTTAAATACAATGAAACATGCACAACTGAGAGCAGAATTACGTCAAAGACGTCCACTGTTGGACAAAGGCTTCCCTCAAGTGTCGCCATAACGACCGGTCATGTACGTCTCGCATCCAGAAGAAATATTATTAAGAATTATGTATCACGTATAATTTAGTAATAATAAATAAAACGGTCAATAACTACAGCTATGGTAGCGGTAATTCTCTTTTTTGAGGAGTGGCTGGAGAGGCGTCACGGCGTTCTCACCTTCCGCATGACGCAGGTCCTTACCGGACATGGTTAGTTCGGGAGGTTCCTACATCGGATTCAGGCGGAAAACGCCAGGGTTGCCACAGAGAATACGGTAGAGGTGTGCCCCGCCTGGAGCAGCAGCACTGCTGTGTTCTCGTACAGGTGATCGGCGGCGTTGGCTACTGGTCAAGATAGGCACGGGTTTCAGGACGACGAGCTATGGTTAGCGCGCCTTCGAGCCGTCCGGTAATCATCCCACCGTAGGAGCCCAGCAGGGCTGAAAAGGATACCTGTGGTCCTAGAGTTTAAATACCTCTTCAAAAGACAGTGCAGAGGACGAGAGATGCGCGCTGTGGAAGCAGAAGCACCCAACTCCTACACATTTCATCACCCCGTCAGAACATCTCCCCCCTGGGCACGAATTGCAGTGGCCAATCTCGAAATCTCTTAACCGACTGCGCACACAGGTTGGCCGCTGTAAAAATAATTTGGCCAAATGGGGCTTCCTCGACCCATCTCTAACACAGTGCCAGTGTGGAGCCGCTACACAGGACATGCGTCATTTGCTATGCTGTCCATCCTGCACAACCACCTGCAGTTTTCAGGATCTATACGAGGCCAATAACAGAGCCTTAGAGGTTGCCAAATACTGGTCCCATAAAATTTAGTTAGAGTACATCGACACGAAAAGAAGAAGAAGAAGAGCGTAATGGGCAACTGAAGACACAGGTGTGGTTTTGCTCAATAAAAGCCTGACACGCCATCCGCTCTAGAACGAGAGAAATCATTCAATGATTTTCTTCCCTAAAAAAAGACGTAATAGTCCTTTTTGTGTTATTTTTCAGTATCGGTTTTTAATTTTAACTTACTTCTGAAATACACATTCATGTTTAATTTGGTCCCAAAATTAGTAGATTGTATTATACAATAATAACATAAATAAAACCCTTTCTGCCGAAACAAAGACAATAAATTAACACAGATAAAAACCGAAATGGGGCACAGATTATGGAGATAAATTCTATGTGATAAACATAAATACTTACCCATAATAATGTATAGAACATACATTTAAATAAAAAATCGGGCAAGTGCAAGTTGGACTCGCGCACTGAGGGTTCCGTACAAACTTATTTATCTATGAAAACAGTTCGACAGCATTGTCGAATTGAGTTACGAAGATTTTTTCGAATCGCAAAAAAAAAATTCTTTTTTGTGACGTCTCTCGTCGACTACAAATTTACAGTTTTCAGATTTATTCCTATACTTGTGTTATAAGGCCTTGCTATAAGCAAAATTTCAGGATTCTGGGCCAACGGGAAGTACTCTAGAATTTTGGTTTCCTTAAGAGTCGAAATATACGTTTTTTGCGACATAAACGGCCCTATCTTTTTTTCCGTTAACTTAGAAGTTTCATTTTTTCACAGCTTCAAGGGACCGTCGACTTAATTATATGGTTTAAATTTCATCTCAATATGTCCACGCGTTTCCGAGATAAAGGGTCTTCACAGACAGACAGACAGACGGACGGACAACCAAGTGATCCTATAAGGGTTCCGTTTTTTTTGAGGTACGGCCAAATGCGAAAGTGCATAGGAGCTACAGAAAAAAAATCGTGTGAAGCGAGAAATGACGCCATCTAGCGTAAAACCAGATTGAAATGTTGCTATCGACAACATTACATTATACTGTTAATAGATGGCGCCGCTGAGCTTTAAATGATTAATGCTTAATTAATGCTTATTTTTGTACTTTCTTTTTGTTTCTTCATACATTGAAATTATTTATAATTTCTTTTAAAGAGATGAAGATATTAAAATTGAATATCAATTTATAAATATTTGATTATCTATGTGTTAGTTTTCAAACTTGAGAGGGTAGGTTGAATATGGATTTCCGTTGAAGTCCATAAGAACGCTAAAGATTACATTTCTACGAACCGAGCGAGCACGATACTTCCGTGCGTATGTGTGCGCGTGTATGAGTATCCACATTCCACAGATAACACACACTAAGGAACTGTCGTCGCACTGAACTTAAAACATCATTATTATTTTTCTGTGCCATTGAATACGCATCACACAGTCACAGAGGCGACTTTTTCTTACCATTGCATTGATAAAATTCACGCAAATATGTCATGTGCTGGTAGCCGTATGAACTAAGTGTTGGATTCGCAAACAACGTAGCCCGAGTTCAAATCATGGTCGGTCCATTGCGGTTATTTCTTACTTTCAAAATTCCCAATCTATATTAATATAGTTGTTTTTTATATTGCTATGAAAAATACTATTGCATTTTTTGCACTAAATAGTTGCAAATTACGAATATGATCTATTAACCACAAGAAGAACACATTCGTAATTTTCAATTATTTAGTTGTTATATCTTTTCGATGTTGTAAGGTGGAAATAAAAAGACGTGTTTAATAAAAATCTTTATTCTTTATATTTACAAATTAAACATTTATGAGAATTGTGACGTCGAATTGTTACTTAAACAAAAAAATTATCTTGTAACCGATAACTATGTTACGTGTAAGATTGTTTGTTGGAAGTATACCCACTTAGACCATTCATAATATGAATAACGTAACAATAAAAGGATATTAAAATTTTAATAAAATAAAATATAGTTGTATATATCCAGTTATTTATTGAAAAGTGATATATGATTTAGACTTTGTAAACATTTTATTTTTATGTAACGTCACAATGAATGTATTGAGGTCATAGCTTAATTGTTCATTTTCTTGACGAAAAGAAGATTGAAACTAAACCTCAATTTCTGTTAAAAGAATTTTCTCACAAGATAATCGTCAATTAGATGAGAAAAATAAATTGAACTATTATGTTAGAACAGTGTGGGTAGAAGAATAAAAAACGAAATAGAATCATGATTATTGTTAACAAAATTGATAGCGAGTTCACTGCATTCTTAAGATAAGGCGATGGCACAAGTTAAAAGATATAGCTGTTTTAAACGAAAGTAAACACAATATAATACAGTGTTTGTTAACGAATAATCATGGATATGTTAAAATAAAATGGCCTACTAAATATTTAATTACACCGACTGATTTCACTAAAACTTAATATTTTGTATAACCCCCATTATTTTCGATACAGTCAAGTAGACGTTTGCGCATGGACCCAACCATATTACCGCATATTTCGCTCCCTCTAAAACTTTCCCACACCTCCATGCAATGGGTTTTGAATTGTTCCGTAGACCTCTCATTCCGCGAGTCCCACCTTTGCACCATCAAACCCCATAGATTTTCTATGGGGTTGAGGTCGGGTGATCGCGCTGGCCATGGAATAACAATTACTTCCGGGTGATTGTGAAACCACTCACGCACAGTACTCGCTCGGTGAATAGGACAATTGTCCTGGACAAACGGAAATTGTGCTAACTCATCAGCTGGGTAAATGTTGCGCACAGTAGGTAGCATAATTGAGTCTAACACTTCCTCATAAGTTGAACTGTTTGCGCGTGGAGAAATGAAAGCCAGTTCTCCTGGTCCTGCTGCACTCATCCATCCCCACATATTAATTGTGATTCGACCTGATTCGGTGTTAGGAATAATGTTGTTATCACACCAGCGAGTGTTATTCTTGCGCCATAAGTGAAGCCTGCCCTTTTGACTGGATTTAAATGTTTTTTCATCTGAAAATACCGCAGTATTCCAGTCAAAATCTAAATAATCACGTGCGAAACGTAATCGTTCTTGTTTATGCCTCTCTGTCAAGTACGGCTTTTTAGCAGGTTTTCTGTGATGCACACCTTCAGCGTGAAGTGCACGGCGAACAGTATCCATCGAGGTGTCATATAATTCCGCAAAATGTCTCGTTGGTGCGAAACCATTCGTTTCGTATACGTCCACCATATGTCGTCGCTGCGCCTCGCTAATAAGCTTCGGTCTCCCACTTCTCTTTCGACTAGCAAGGCTACCTTCGTCCTCATATCTTTTTATCCAAAGACTTACAGTATTTTTCTAAAACAAAAAAAATATATATTAGGCAGCTATACCTACTTGACTTCATTTTCATTATATAAAATGTTAACAATCATAATGATTGAATATAATTTTAAAATAAAACTGCATTTATAAATCCAATAACCAATCCAATAAACCCAACGATTTATGTATTTCTCTTTTAAGCCTCATAAAGATACGATGAATGGATTCATAAATGGCATACATTTTAATTAGAAGATTAATTTATAATAAAGTTACAATTCATTAATAGCTATTATACTCACATTCAGTCCGGTTTCTTCAGATATTTGTGTTTTATTGAGACCGCTTTTATGCATCCCAATGATAGTCGCCCTCACTTCAATACTAATATTAGCCTGCATTTTGCGAATATTACTATACTGTTAACCACACGTCACTAACCAACAACTACAACCAAACGACAGTTCATTTCGGTCAAGTTAAACTTATGTCTACCTCGCAGAAATCTAAATCTTTATTTAGTTTTTTTGTGATCATTTTCGACCTCTAAGAGATGTGTGAACAAGTTAAAGAATAATTTAATATATGTAATGCTAATCCATAACTTCCAATCGGGTTCCGGTTCCAACTTACAAAAAGTCAACCATTGCGTGGGATTTGAACTTGCGGCACATTGATTTGCGCTTCAATCTGTGTCAATACCACTAGGCCATCTTGACTTATGCTAAGTTGATGAAATTATGAACTACAATCAGTTGTTGACGACAATGATGACGCATGTGTCTATTATTTGTTAAACTAAAAGACAAGTTTATACTTTGTGAGATTGCCTTTGCTCGCCTCTTAGCTGTGAAGAAACCAACGCCATCTAGTTTAATTTTCGAAAACTTGAACTCTAACGTGCAAGGGATAATAGGCGTTAAGGTATCTAAGCACTTTTATTGGGTCATAGTACGTAACCCTAAAAATGAACGGCTGAATGTTTTCATCATTTCAGGCGAAAGACGTCTACTGTTGGATATAGACCTCCCCCAAGCGTCGCCATAACGACCAGTCCTGTACGTCTCGCGTCCATCGGATTCCCGCGACCCTCACCAGGCTATCGGTCTACCTTGTGGGAGGCCTTCCAGCGCTGTGATTTCCAGTACGTGGTCGCCATACCCATCCACCATCTGTTGTGCAAGCAATGTGCCATGCCCACTGCCACTTAAGTTTGGCGATTCTCCAGGCTATGTCGGTAACCTTGGTTCTCATTTCTGAGGCAATCACGCAAGGAAACTCTGAATATAACCCCTGAGTGTGTTGCTAAGCGCAAAACTTAAGGATGATCAATTTGGATGGACCAATTAATGAAGTCTTAAGAAGGGAAAAATTGCACGCAAAACCATAAAAAACACATTTTACGAATTCATTCAAACCGCTCTTTTTTTAGGCGGCAAATCAGTTAAAAACTTCTCGCGCTCTGTGTAGAGCGAGAGGGCGTGTCAGACTTTTACTGACTAAAACTCGCCTGTGTTCCTTCAGTTGCCCTCTTCGTTCTAGGACCTCGGTAACTCTTTCAAACACCCTTACATAGCAGGCATTGGCCCTGGTGGGCTCTGTCCATTTTGCTGATATGATATCTCTTTGAGAAGTGCGTCGAACACAACGTGCCATCTGGACTTGGTCCGTGCCGTTGATTTGGGATGGCCGGACGGCGAGCTACCCATTGCTCGCATTCTGCAAGCTGGCGCCTAGGGTAGCAGGGATCGCCAAAAAATGAACCTAAACCTGGACATGACCTGTCCGAGTACCTTCTCTTCATCAAAACCTATTAAGCCGTATGAACGTGAAGTAGGAAAATGAAACGGCTGGACCAATTTTGACAGAACTTTCATTGGTAGATCGCTGATGTTATAAAGAGTAAGTTAAGCAATTTTTTTTCTCATGAAACGGGACTTAATTTCTGGAAGTTTAATTGATTTTAAATCCAGGGGGTCGGCCATTTCCAAAATGGATAACATTTTTTATACGACTGTCCTAAAAATGGAGAATAATGTTCTTAAACTCCACGCAAACGAAGTCGCAAGTAACAGCTAGTATTAGATATAGCATATAGCATAGCATAGCCGGCCTTATAATGTTCCCACTGTTGGGACTCAGGCCTCCTCTCTAGGACAGGGAATGGGCCGTAATCCACCACGCGGGCCCAGTGCTGGTTAGTGGATGTCACATGTCTTCGAATTTTTGGTTCTTGGACATGCCGGTTTCCTCACGATGTTTTCCTTCACCGTTTTGAGAGCAGTGGTGAAGAAATTAATTACACAAAGTAATGCGGCCTGCGCCTGGCTGGGTTTGAACTCGGAACCTACAACTCGTAAGTCGAGGCCGTTACCACTCGGCTACCACTGCTCAATAAGCATTAGATATAATATAATGATAACCATTTGCAAGAGAGGGTTCAGCATTGTCTGTGCCCCGTCGCAGTGGAGGGTTGATATCTGTTCTATGTATATATTGTTTAATCATGATGTGATTTCAGCAGATTGCGTTAATTTAATTCGCATGAGAGGGTAAGGGTTCTGCTTATGACGCATTTTGTAGTTGTATGAGGTAAATTCCGTTGTGTGGTTTATTTTGCTGCAACGTATAAAATATTATACATGATACATGTTCAAAAATTAATTCAAAACTTATAAGCATATTCAAAACATGGTAGAAATTACCGCAAACGTTCATTAAAAAGTGAGGTGTGTTTGTACCGAAGTGTTTCCACATATTAACTAAAAATTAGTTCGTATGCGGAAACATAGATGGCGCTGTATGTTTTGTATGTTTGTACTAGGTCTTCCTGTATTCGCCTTTTTCTCGACGGCGAGCTACCCATTGCTCGCCGTCTGACCGTCCAGTAACCGTCCGAACCGAGCTTAAGTCGTCGATGGCGCGTACTGTTCTATACGTGCCTTCAGGAGATGTCAGCAAACCGTAGGGGCTAGCGTAGCGTACTGGGGCTAAGGGTCTGCTTCTGAAAGGAAGACAAGGCCCTGGTAAGAAAGGCAACGAACGGCACCCTCTCGCTCCGCCCAAGAACGGGGGATGTCATTGGATGATTTTTGATGATTTTGAAATAAAGTCTTGTGACACGTAGCACAGTAGCCAATTGCTCAGCCACAGCGACAACTATAATACCGACTAATTTAAAGTTATAGTAATTATATGTAAGTTACTCTCAAATTGCTTGTACCCTAACTAAAACCCAGGGTAATCAATCTAACCATTAACGATTAATATCATGGGCGTTCTTAGGGATTAATTAACCAAAATGACGTTTTAATATACCGCCATTACCGTAAAGCCGGGACCACACGAAGCGGCGCGAGTGTGGAACGGGCTTTACGTGAATAATTAATTGGTTGTAGGGTAACATACCTAATTATGATGGGTGGTTCCTGGAAAATGGTCCTCTTTTTAGTCGATGGTAGACTTCTTAGATTGTTTGGGTTCAATGGGTGGGTATGTCAGTAGCAGCAATCAGGGCATGAAAGGAATTAAAACTAAATCGTACAGCGTCTCCAAACAGCCGGTGCACCTTGGATAGCCAGCACTCGGTAACGCACTCTGTGGACATCGGCCCTTCTGGGTCCTTACAGTTTTGCTGTTATCTCTTTGAGGCGGGCGTGGAACACTTCGCTCTGTCGACGACTCGGGCTCGGTCCGGACGATTACTGGACAACCGGACAGTGAGCTCCCCATTGCTCGTCGTCCACAAGCCTGCGCCTATAGTGGCTGGTAGTCGGGGTGGGGTCTCGGCGGGTGATGCGTGAGGATGTCCGTTTTGTCACGCGTGTGGCTATCCGTTTTGTCACGCGTGTGGCTATCCGTTTTGTCACGCGTGTGGCTATCCGTTTTGTCACGCGTGTGGCTATCCGTTTTGTCACGCGTGTGGCTATCCGTTTTGTCACGCGTGTGGCTATCCCCTTCGCTAGTAATACTTACTGCTTCGCATAAGGTTGAGACCGCTGCCCATTCTGCTCCTCATCCCAGACCATGTCCTGAACCAAGGTCCGGTACCAGAGGTTACTGCCGCTGGTCGCCCCCTCTAGGACACGGCGGTGCTACGCCTAAGCGGTCAACACCTCCACCGTGTCCTCAGGGCGCTCTGCACAATGGTAACACCCGGGCGTTTCTTCCGCCTGAATCCGATGCAGAAACCTCCTGAACTCATCATGTCCGGTGAGGACCTGCGTCATGCAGAAGGTAAGGAAGCCGTAACACCCCTCCAGCTACTCCTCAAAGAGGGGACTTACCGCCATGATTATGGCGTGCCTAAATGCAGAGTCTAGCTGATTACCTTTGACTGACTTTTCACCACGAAGGTACCCAAACTGGTGAATGGTAAGTTTCCTAGTCTCTAACAGTGTACGACAAGGTATAAAAATAAGAACTAAAAACCAATAAGGAGTCAATATTTATTTCACTTGTACCGTTTAAGTACGAGCACCTTTTCATTGTCTAGAAGTCGGTTAGTCAGAAAAATGAAGCTATTTGCACATTCCAAAAAGGAACTGTACTTACATTTCTAAAACAAAAATAACTTTGGCAACGAAAAAATGTAGTACAGAATGTAAAGACGATAGTTCAACAATAAATTAAAATGCTCGTAGTGACATCTATATTCCCACATAGGAACTAAAAATTCAAAATTGCCATCAGAGTTCCACGCAATTAGAATATTTACAATTAACAGCCCGAAATCTACTATTTAGGCAATTGCTCGAAGCAACCACACCCGTCTGGTCGAAGAATATCAAATAATATTTTCAATGGAGGTTTGCTGGACTTTACACCCTGTTCCATAACACTCTACGCACCATATTAGACGATTTTTGCAATGAGATCAACATTGAAATCACGAAAAAAAAGCAATGGCCATACATAACATTGACATGTTTGTTATTGACATGATTATTATTAACAGGATTATTATTGACATGATTACTATTGACATTTGTGATTATTATTTTTATTAGTTTTCGTTTTTATATTGACATTTCTTAATTCAACAATACAATTTTAATGGAACAGAAATCTATATAACGAGTGCATGATTTTAATCAATAATTAATTTAATTTCAACTGCTATGCTTTATATTTGCACGCCGAAATTAAAGGCAGAATAAGAGATCTATTTCATTTATGTTGTCAACCTTCTGTACCTTATTTACGCAAATAAACGATTTATATATATGTTTACATAACTTTACTTAACGTTGCCATACATAACCAGTTTGGTCTCATAATAACAATAATTGTTCGAAACGGTGAGTACCAATTACCAAGGTATTCCAGTATTGCTTCCAAATTGTATATTTTTCATATTCCAAAATATTTTCAACTAAGATTGCTATAAATCAAAGCAGTTTAAAACAATATATAACAGTAAAATTCCCAAGGAATTTAACATTTGTTTGCGTCCATTTTCCTATTCTCATATGGAAAACAGTTTTCCTTACATTTTGACAAGTTTGTCCGTGATGAGGGTCGGATAGACCCCACGTACGACGGGTTGGTCCAGTAATTTTTCATTAAAATTGAGAACTTTTGGCTGGTAGCGAATTATTCATGAAGAATTTTGTGATTCAAAATATTATGTGATTGCGATTATCTAACTTTCCAGGTTTTTTAGGGTTCTGTACCTCAAAAGGAAAAAGTGGAACCTTTACAGGATCACTTTGTTCCCTTTGATCCCTTTTTCTCATTTATTATTTTATTTATTTATTCTAATTTGGCATAAAGCACAAGTATAGGAAAAAATCTGAAAACTGTAAATTTGTAGTTACGTCACAAAAAAACTATTTTTGCGATTCGGAAAAATGTTCTTAACTCAATTCAGGAATTGAACTATTTTATAGGTAAATTTGTACGGAACCCTCATTGCACGGGTCCGACTCGCACTTGCCCGATTTTCTTATATTGAAGTTGTTTGTATTTTTTTAATACAACCAAATTCAATGTAAAAACAAACACTGAAAAGTGCAAAATAACTTTAATTTCGGAAGTTGGTATTAAATAACAAAGAGACAAAAATATTATTGAAACACCAACTTCCAAAATTTAAATTATTTTGCACTTTTCAGTGTTGTATTTTTTTTGTAATAGCTTTTTTTTAAGGTGGAAAATCATCCAATGATTTACCCACCGAGTCGGAGCGCGTGTCAGACAAGACCTATGTTCCTTCATTTACCCCTTGCGTCCCAGGATCACGGGTCCCCCTTACAGAAGTCAACCCATGGTCCCAGTAGGCTTCGGCCCTACTGGGCCCTACGGTTATGCTGACATCTCTTTGAGAAACGCATGGAACACTGCGCACCGTCGAAGACTCAGACTTAGTCCGGACGGTTAGCGGACGGCCGGACAACGAGCTACCCATTACTCGTCATCGACGCCATCTAAGTTGGGCACTGCTGGGACTCAAACCTCCTCTCTAGGAGAACGAATAAATATTTTTTTTGAAAATTAAAAACAGTAGGTATCCACAGATACAAACTCAAAGTTATCACTATATTTATTTGGGTTAAAAACTAAGATAGACAGATAAGCTCCTTGCAAAGATAACATTTTATTTTTTGCTATTACGAAACCAGTTTTCAATGTTGCGTCTGTATCAATCGTTATCTTTACCTACGTTTAGTCATCTCGACGAGTTATTTGTGTGTTTTCATACAAAATTCAGATCGTAATATAGTGTCATATTAAATGTACTGCTGAAACTTGTTGTGTCGTAAATAAATGTACTTTCTTTCTTTCTTTCTGTTTTCTTTGCTTTTTTTTCTTATTTTTCCTTCTTCCGTTCTTTCTTTTATTAATCTTCTTTCTTTCCTTCTTGCTTCCTTTTTCTCTTTCTTGATTTCTTCCTTCCTTTCTTTATTTCTTTTTTTCTTCCTATCTTCGATCGCAGTCGAGTAATAGTTACAATACATATCCACTTTTACCCTTATACTCACTTTTATTACCTTCATAGGACGGACAAAAGTCACATCAAAAATCTTTATTGTATTCACTTTTTCTTTTATTGTCTCAAAGTTGAGAACCCGCCCTTCATCGACCTATATTCTAACGTCTACGATGCCTTTAAGAGATTTAAAAGTTCCAAGATGAATAAAAAAACAATAGGTAAAGTTCATGAAAATGTTGTGCAAGGAAATGTTTTTGGGGGAATAGAATATATGACGTTGTTACTGTTTATTGTTAGGGAGGTTCTTGCACCCCTCTTTCCTATGTATAGGAAAGAGGGGCGCAAGAACCTCCCCAACGGTTGTAATCTGTGGTGCCTTTTGCGGATTCCTATCGGTCTGCAAAAGCTAAAATTCCGCGCGAAATGTTAAAAAAAATCTAACATTCGAACTAAAATAGTAGTATTGATGCGAACTGATTTTGAGTTTCTATCAAGAATATTGTGTTTTCGAAACAATGATAATTACTCTTGATTGTAAAGAACATGTGTTGTGCAACAAGTTTTGATTTTTTTATATAAGTTTTATTATAGATTCATCATCATCATATTCCAGTCTTTGTCCTATGTCACTTTTTTTTTCCGTGGGAAAGTCTTCCAATGACATCTCTCGCTCTTGGGCGGAGCGTGAGATAGTGTCAGACTTTTACTGACTAAAAACCCACTCCTGTTTCTTCTTTGCCTTCGTTACAGGACCCCGGGGTTCTCTGTCGCATCACCCATGGCCCCAGTAGGCTTCGACCCTGCGGGGCACCTACGGTTTTGCTGACATCTTGAGGCGCGCGTGGAACAACTTGGACTCGGTCCGGACGGCTACCGAACGGTCGGACGGCGAGCTACCTTTGACATTGCTCGCCGTCCGCAAACCAGCGCCTGGTTGGCTGGCAACGGCTGGCAACGGTGGCTGGAAATCGGGATCGGGATCTCGGTGGCTGTGGCGTGAGGGCCGTTGTCTTGCGCGTGCGGCCGTCTCCTTTGCTAACATTACTGCTTCGCAGAAGGAGGCGACCGCCTGCCACTTCTTCTCTTAAAGAAATCTTGACAAAGCAGTTTTGTATGAAAATTCATAGCTCCTCAATAACAATTTAAGAAATCGACAGTACCTATATCTCTTATCATCCTTATCACAGATAAATCCCGATAAACATCACACAGATGAAATGATTCAGTAGTCAACTATTTACCGTCAATGGTAGCCAGACAAGATGTTACTAAACTGGATCTTTTTGTTATTGGCCATCAGTGTAGTGTTCTGTTATCCTAACTATTTTGAAAAGAAGAAATTCAAGGTTGGAATTGAATATGACAGTAAGTACATGGTTGTTTAAGTAACGTGTGAAGTAAAAGTAATTAAGGGGATGCAACTCGACATACATTTTCACTGTTTTTCATACAACTGCTCTTACGCGATTATGACGTTATTACACATTTTTCATTAGATATGTTTGAAAAAATTTCCTTTTTTTTTGATTGGGTGGGAAAGTCATCTCATGACATCCTCCGCTCTTGGGCGGGGCGGGAGATAGTGTCACACTTTTACTGACTAAAAGTAAAAACCCACTCCTGTTCTTTCGTTGCCTTTCGTACCAGGGCCGAGTCTTCCTTTCAGAATCAAACCCTTGGCCCCAGTAGGCTTCGACCCTGCTGGGCCCCTACTGTTGCTGACATCTCCTTGAGGCGCGCGTGGAACAGCACTCGCCGTTGACGACTTGGGCTCGGTCCAGACGGTTACCGGACAGTCGGACGGCGAGCCACCTATTGCTCGCCGTCCGCAAGCCCGCGCCTACGGTGGCCGGAAATTGGGATCGGAATCCCGGCGCTGGTTGGGGCGTGAGGACCGCTGCCTCACGCGATCGGCCGCCTCCTTTGCAAACATTACTGCGCAGAAAGAGGCGACCGCCTGCCATTACTCCTCGCTCCGTATCATGGCCCGTACCAAGGCCCGGCGCGAGAGATCGCCGCCGCCGATCGCCCCCACGAGGACACGGCGTTGCTCTGCCCAAGCGGGGCACACCTCCACCGTATGCTCCACCGTGTCCTCCGGGCGGTCCACACAGTGGTGACACCCGGGCGTCGCTTCCGCACGAATCCGGTGCAGGAACTTCCCGAACTTACCGTGTCCGGTGAGGACCTGCGTCATGCGGAAGGTAATGACGCCGTGTTGCCTTTCCTGCTACTCCAAAAAAAGAGGGGACTTACCGCCGTAATTACGGCGTGCCCAGCACTGGGTTGCGATAGTCGCTGCCGCCATTCCGCCATGAGATCCCACCGGAACTCTTTCCACCATGCCGTGACTTGTCGCGGCAGCGGAGTTTCACCCCGGCGTTGCATCTCCACGCGGAGATCGTGCATGCGTGCAAGGCCTTTTGTTACCAGATCCCATGGTGGCTGACCAGCAAGGAGGCTCGCCGCTTCGCGGGAGACCGTGCGGTATCCCCGCACCATACGTATGGCCATGATCCTCTGGCACGCGTTCAGCTTCGCCGCCGGTCGCTTTCGCAGTGACGGCAAAGACCCCTAAGTTGTAGCTATCAGGAAACGCAGACTCCGGCAAGGAATTCCACTCCTTGGCTGTACGCATAATAAATGTGTTCTCAAAACGTTTTGTGCGTATGGTTGGGATGTCCACCATGTACCGGTGGCGCAACGCTGTACGTCTAGTGGTCCGATGATGGAACGGACTTGGCGGAATTAGATTGTTCAATTCCAGTGCACACTCCCCGAAATGTAAGCGATAGAAAACCGACTCGGCGGTGATGTCCAAGGCTTTGGAGCTTCGACTCAACAAGTGCATCATTGCCGATGATGACAACCTTTTAGGGGGTGAATTTTGGTAAATCCTAAATGAGTGCTCGCCTACGTCATAAAAGGAAACCTTGTGCAAAATTTCACGCTCCTAGTCTCCGTAGCTTCAGCTGTGCGTTGCTATGTCAGTCAGCCAGTTTCTGCTTTTATATATACAACATTATTTTTAGTATATGCGAAACCTGCATGTAGTTTGTTCAGAATCAGTAACTGAATCGATCCCAATAATTTTTACACCATGTTATATTTTTTTGTAAAAATATTTAAAAAAGGTCACTAGTTGGACACCACCGATACTAAGTACAACACAGGTTATGGCAGGTCATAGTGGGCATTAGACACTAGCGCACAGCTGAATGCGGGAGTAAAAAAACCCCTCAGGCGCCCGGATGGCCTGGTGATCATGTATTTATGCGGCCAACCATGTATCATAACAAGCCTATAACTTCGTGATTTTTCATCGTACAGTTATGAAATTTTGTACACAGATTAATTACATAAAAATACTACACACGTGTTTAGGTGCCAGCACACTTTCTTCCGTGACAGCCGTTGTAGGACGACTACTTCTTTGTTCATCCCCAAAGTAAAGCGACCGCGCTTGAACTGGCTATACCAGCGGTAGATGGTTGCTTTTGAAGGTCCTTTATCCATAAAAGCAATTTGCAAAGGCCTAAAACCTGATGAGTCATTTGATCGACTATCAAATGACTCATCAGGTGTTAGACCACATTTAAAATCATAGAAAATCATCGCACGAAAATGTTCTCGATGCAGATCCGTTTTTAAATGAGACACGATAATTCGTTTTGGCTCTCGAAAAAATGTGGAGAGCTTCAAAATTCAAACAATTGTATTTTTACTTTTAAATAACCAATTATACAACTGACCAATACCTTATACATAAAAACTTTTTTTCGCAAAACTTTCTGAGTGGCCTGGTATTAAATATATGCACCGCTCGCGTCGGATTGGTCCAAAGAGTGTTTTCGCGTTCTATTCGCCAGCGTGTGTTTGCGACTGGGTACTCCATCTCATTTACCTTTCCAATCCCCATAGGTGACAAGAGCTGACAAGATAGAAAGAAAAGAAAGAAAAAGTTTACGACAGACATGGTGCATATCTTAAAAAAAAAAAAAATAACAACTCTGTACAATAGTGTGACTAATAACCACATCCGGGCAAAACGGCCAGCGAGCAGAGATCGAGAATATAGTCGTGAATGTGTGATCCTATCGGACTAAACGCGAGTGTATTTATCGGATAACTCTGCACTTGTGTGAGTTGATCTTTATGCTGTTTACCAAAGTCGGTCCATATATGTGCCCAATATCTAAATCACTAGCACTATTTGCCTAATCCGGGAACTCGGACGCCACGCTCTACAGTCTAGCTAGCAACTTTGAGAACGATGAGGCAGTTCTGATCTAGAAAGTACTGCTCCTTACCTCAGTAACCTGTGTTTTTCTGTATTCCAGAATCTCTCCCAATGAAGGGTGGATCAGATCGCTACAGACACAGGAACAACTACGATCCCTTCTTCGTCACAATCACTGCCAGATCCAAGGTTAGTCGCTATCATCATACTTCTGTTCTAATACTAACTGTTGTGATAACCACGTGATAAGAACAGTTCTTTGTACCTTATCTGACTCAGATCTAGGCTATCAGTACGGTTCAATGACAGTAAGATGAGTTTACGAGTCAGTTTCGCCATAATGCTGCACTCAAGGTTAGTTTTTCAAGTCAGGTTAGCAAAATTGTGTTATAGTAAAATAGTCACTCTGGTCCAACGGTCCGAACTAAGCGATTTGCTTCGTCGTTTATACGGCGTACATCGAGGGACTGGAACAATTTGCCTGCTGCGGTCTTCCCGTCCAACTATAATTTAGGTGCCTTCAAGGCTAGAGTGAATAGGCTCTTAATAAACTAGTGCGCCTCACCAACAATGATTGCATCACTGCTTACCATCAGGTGGGATCGCGGTCAGGCACTGGTTTATATCTAAAAAAATACAATAAAATGAAAAATATCATGAAATAATCGAGTTAAACGCAGAGTGTCCTTGGTTTGGCTAACCCATTTCCCAAATCATGATATGGCCAAACCATAGAGTTTAGAGTTTTTCTCCGTCCGAACTCCGTCGTTTATGGACTGAGTTGCAAAAAAAAATTCCTTTAAATGATATGTTTCCAGATTGGTCTCATTTTTTCTAAATCTTGTTCTGTTGATGGGTTCTATGAGGAATCGAAGGAACTCCTCAAATATTATAGACCTTATAGTGATTTTGGTATTTTCATCGAGAACTTAAAAATGCTTAAGTACTGTACAGTAAAAAAGTAACATTTGAAGAAGTGAAACTGATAAAGAAGATCAGAAATGGCCAACGGAACGTCATACTCATATAGATATCACAAAGAAGATAGTTAAGAGACTGTGACAATACAAATAAATAAATTATTATTAATAATTATGTTGAAAATGGTATCATCGAAGTGATCTGTTGATGATGATGGAGCCGGAAGATAGGCACCGGAACTCCGTAATTAGGTAATCAATGTATCCTAGTCATGTTTGGCCTTATTAGAATTTATGTCATGAGATGTACTGTGGCTATAAGTTACTATCAAACTGATCTGATGATGGAGCCGGAAGGTGGAAGGTAGACACGGGAACTTCATAATAAAACAATGTAACCTAGCGGTTAATTGAAATTGTCATGAGAAAAAGGCACTCTGGTTATAATGAGTGTATCGCAAACTAAAAAGTGTGCCACGGGTAGTATGAAAGCGAAGCCCGGGGCCCCGGGATGAAGGCAAAGAGGGAACAGGAGTGGGTTTTTAGTCAGTAAAAGTCTGACACTATCTCTGGCTCCACCCAAGAGCGGGATTTGTCATTAGATGATTATACCACCTTAAAAAAAAAAAGACAACTAAAAAGTGTGTGTTTTTTCTTTTTTTAATTTTTTTTTTTTTTACATTGGTAAGTCGAATCTTATTGCGAAAACTTAAAGTAATAAGACTTAAACTACTGTTTAGATTTTTTTTTAATTTTACACTGTACCTAAATTGGATAATTTTTGTCAACAAATTATTTTTCCACATCCACAGAATAACTTCGTAATAGCCTACCTAGAAGTAACAGCCACGGTTGACTCAGGGGGAACCATAGACTTCAGGCTCATCCGAGGTCAGACAGGGTCTACCTCCATGGTCTTTCAGCTGGTCTCCAACCATAGTGACTTCCTGTCTTATTCCTACATGACGTACGGCATCAGGGAAGAAGAGTATCGAAAGGTGAATTCAGCTTCGTATGGTATTTAGGTTAGTAATATAACGCCTCTGCTGTGAAGTGATAACAAAAAACTATAAAATATTGTATTTTCAGAAATGTACATTGTTTTGTTTAAAAAACATACCTCTAAAATCCTGGGTTTTAGTCTTTTTAACAATCGAGGCAATACCCAAAGAGTATGTACCAAATAAGTAGGTAGGTACACGAATGAGTTATGGAAAATACATAATAAACAATAGAGCCATCTATTGCCTTATTTAAGAATCACTCTGGAAAAAGGTCTAACCAGCTTTCAAATTAGTATTGCTAGTGAGTCATAGATAGCGCTGACATAAATTACGGAATATTTAGTTTTTTTTTTGTTTTTAATAACACAATGAATTTGCCAACTCTCGGTGGAATGAATATTTCACATAACTATAATTTTACACTTAAGATTAGGTTTAGGTTAGGTTTAAAGAATTTATTCTCATAAGAACAATTACAGTTCACTTAAAATGAGATACAAATTACAGGATAAAAGTATTGAAATATTCACATCTGGTGTGTTAGTGATGGTGACGTCATATTATGTTATAGACATGTTTTTTTAATTTTGATTTAAACATATTAATGTTATCACATTTTTTCAATTCTTCGGGTAAATCGTTAAACAGCCGTGCTCCTTCAAACAGTATTGTTTTTTTGCCGTAGTTAGTTCGTGCGCGATTAAAGTAGGTAACTTAAATTTTAATACATAATCTGTACAAATTATTTATTTGCTTGAACATCAACACTAATAAATATTAAAATTTAATAGGATCAAATACAAACTATAAATATTAATATTTACAAACGAGTAGAAAAAGAAATGATTGATAACATAAATTATTTGAATGAAGTCAATATTTCATCTTTTCTTTGTCAATACTAACTATTTGATCATAGATGGCGCTAATAACAATTACAAAAAATTACTTCATCGAAATCATTTTTAACTTTTTTTTCTTCTTCCAGATCGCGAATATTATTACCCTACCGATACCAACGAATAAAGAATTATCGCTTCATAACACAGGATTTAATATTATCACATTATTATCGTTATTGTTCATTTCCATGTTATAATATTTTTATTTTATATAAGGCAAGAGTTTTAATTTTATAATAGTGAAAGCAAAAGAACATTTAAATGAAGTTATATTATATTATTGTTTAATGTAACACACTTTACATGAGTTTTATTTAAATACAATACATATATTCCTTAAGCATAGCATAAGCATAATCAGCCTTTTCATGTTCCCACTGCTGGGACTCGGGCCTCCCCTCTAGGAGAGGTAATGGGCCGTAATCCACCACTCGGGCCCAGTGCGGGTTGGTGAATGTCACATGTCTTCGATTTTTTTTTGTGCTAGGACATGCCGCTTTCCTCACGATGTTTTCCTTCACCGTTTTGAGAGCAGTGGTGATGACTATGATTACACAAAGCAATGCGCCTGGCTGGGTTTGAACCCGCGACCTACAACTCTTAAGTCGGGGCCGTTACCACTCGGCCACCTCTGCTCTCTGTCACTATCTGATTGAGAATGAAATAAAATTATAATGCGGAAGTTCATGAAAAGTGGACGCAAATCCTGGGTCCACCTTCAAATAGCTATGCGTGTTACATCGTTGGATAGGTATTTTTGAGCTGAATAAAAGTTACTATGGCACCATGTTCCAAATCTTAGTTCCTTCAAAGTTATTCTTTGATTCACATGTTAGTTTTGCTTAAAACCAAACAATAATATCGACGGGTGCAAAGTAAATAAAGTTATCTGCAATTTTGCGATTTTCTGATAGTTGCTTAATCTAAGTGTCAAAAATGCAGAAATGATAGTTGTTTTTTCAAAAATATTTTTGTATTAAAAAATTACTAAATAACTGCTTATTATTAACTTATTAATACTAATTATCAGAAAATCGCAAAATTGCAGATAACTTTATTTACTTTGCACCCGTCGATATAATATTCCACAACTATCACACAACGCCGTCTAGTCCCAAGCTAAGCAGAGCTTGTGTTATGAGTACTAGACAAGTGATAAACATACTTATATATTTCTAAATAAATACATATTATAGGTAAATTACACCCAGACACAGAACAAATGATCGTGCTCATCACACAAACATTTGTCCTGGGTGGGAATCGAACCCACGACCTCCGGCATAGCAGTCAGGGCCACTAACCACTAGACCTACAGGCCAGTCCATCTCGGTCAGTCGGTTTATTTAGATGTAGGTAGCATACCTATTGCATTTCTGTGTGATTTTTTACACGTAGTGTGTAGATACTAACCTACGGTTATTAATTGTGTCTTTAGTTAGGTTTTGCTGCGTAAAACAGTGAGCAAAATCGCATTTTCATTTTCAGCTGCCCGAGCGGTTTCATCTTGTTCACTCTGTGTAAATGATGCGGATGCGTGATAGAGGTGACGTGCGCCATCATCGTCATCATTTCAGCCGAAAGACGTCCACTGTTGGACATAGGCCTCCCCCCAACCGTCGCCACAACGACCGATCTTGTGCGTCTCGCATCCACCGCATTCCCGCGACTCCTACCAGGTCGTCAGTCCATCTTGTAGGAGGCCTACCAACGCTGCGTTTTCCGGTGCGTGGTCGCCACTCTAGAACCTTTCGGATCCATCGACCATCCATTCTACGAGCAATGTGCCCTGCCCACTGCCACTTTAGTTCGGCGATTCTTCGGGCTATGTCGGCGACCTTGGTTCTCCTGCAGATATCTTCATTCTTTATGCGATCACGCAAGAAAACTCCGAGCATAGCTCTTTCCATTGTCCTTTAGGTAACTGTAAGCCTTCTGATGAGGCCCATTGTAAGCGACCATGTTTCAGTGTCATATGTCATCACTGGCAAAACGCACTGGTCATAGACTTTCGTCTTGAGACACTGTGGTATGTTGGACGAGAAGAGAGAGTTAAGCCGAGACAGATTCGACGATTGACCTCTTTTCGTGACTTGCGTAAGACAAAGTAACTTTGTTTGTCTTGGGTTAACCATTCCATTGGAAACATTCTAACTGCAATGCACTCTGTCTCTTTCCTGCCCTCATAAAAAAGCGAATAAAAAAACAAGCAATTTAATTGCATGCGAATAAGTCTGAATGGAATAAGATTTGGAACTTGGTGCTATAGAAACTTTTATACAAATAAAAGTGACTTATCCAACAATATAACACACATAGCTATTGGAAAGCGGGCCCAGGTTTCATAGAAACCCTGGCATCAGCTTTTCAGCAATTGTCCCTCTAGACCCCAAGTGCAGTAGTTACGTTAGTTGCCATCTTGCAGGTAAAATATTAAACGACAGACAGTAAATTAAAAACACAAAATCGAAACAAATGCTTTTTTTTTTTCAATTTAAAATTATTTCCCAAAACGTAACAAATAAAAATCCGATTGACAGCTTGCGTATGAATAATCTTGAACATTTGAATCACAACACAAGCTATGCCATCCTCCATTAACGAGTGTAGCAAAACATGTTCTTTAGTCAGGTTGCTACAAAACAGTCCTCCTGAAAAATAAAATTCCATCGCTAACACAAATATTGCCGCTGCTAATGTAGTACACGATTTAGTTTGTTAGTCATCATCATCATTTCAGCCGAAAGACGTCCACTGTTGGACATAGGCCTCCCGCAAGCGTCGCCACAACGACCGATCCTGTGCGTCTCGCATCCACCGCATTCCCGCGACTCTCACCAGTGGGGTTACCATGACGTTCAAAGTAAGCTTGTTTCATTCTTAGTTCAGTGTGGGTAAGAGACAGAGCTATACAGGTTGTCTAGCGCCATCTCTTACCCACACTGGAAATAAGAATGAATCGATCTTACTTTAAACGTCATGGTCACGTACAGGTCCAGGTCGTCGGTCCACCTTGTGGGAGACAAGACCTTTTATTATATTGATATATATTTCATGCGACTAATAATATAATAAAAGGGTGGTAATAATCAAGGTCAAACTCCTTTTTTAGGCAGTCGTAATCTATACAAAAACCTATTATGGTAATTCATGCAAAGGGGTTTTTTTTTTCGGTGCGAAAATCATCTTATGACATCCCCCGCTCTTGGGCGGGGTGGGAGATGTGTCAGACTTTTACTGACTAAAAACCCACTCCTGTTCTTTCGTTGCCTTTCGTACCAGGGCCGAGTCTTCCTTTCAGAATCAGACCCTTGGCCCCAGTAGACTTCGACCCTGCTGGGCCCCTACAGTTGCTGACATCTCCTTGAGCCGCGCGTGGAACAGCACGCACCGTTGACGACTTGGGCTCGGTCCGGACGGTTACCGGACGGTCGGACGGCGAGCCACCCATTGCTCGCCGTCCGCAAGCCCGCGCCTACGGTGGCCGGAAATCGGGATCGGAATCCCGGCGGCGGTTGGTTCGTGAAGACCGCTGCCTCACGCGATCGGCCGCCTCCTTTGCAAGCATTACTGCTTCGCAGAAGGAGGCGACCGCCTGCCATTCCTCCTCGCTCCGGACCATGGCCTATACCAAGGCCCGGCGCGAGAGATCGCCGCCGCTGATCGCCCCCACGAGAACAGGGCATTGCTCTGCCCAAGCCGGGCACACCTCCACCGTATGCTCCACCGTGTCCTCCGGGCGGTCCACACAGTGGCGACACCCGGGCGTCGCTTCCGCACGAATCCGGTGCAGGAACTTCCCGAACTTACCGTGTCCGGCGAGGACCTGCGTCATGCGAAAGGTAATGCCACTCCTCAAAGAGGGGACTTACCGCCATAATTACGGCGTGCCCAGCACTGGGTTGCGACAGTCGCCGTCGCCATTCCACCATGAGATCCCGCCGGAACTCTGTCCGCCATACCGCAACTTGGCGCGGCAGCGGAGTTTCGCCCCAGCGTTGCATTTCCACGCGCAAATCGTGCATGCGTGCAAGGACTGTTGCCTCCAAATCCCATGGTGGCAGGCCAGCAAGGAGGCTCACCTCTTCGCGAGAAATCGTTCGGTATCCCCGTGCCATCCGGATGGCCATGACCCTCTGGCAAGCGTTCAGCATGGCCGCCGGTCGCCTTTGCAGTGACGGCACCCACACCGGGGCCGCGTAAAGGGCCATGGACCGAACAATTCCCGCGTAGAGCCTCCGGCAGGAGGCGTCTGGACCCCCAAGGTTGGGCAGGAGCCGCATTAGGGTAGCCCCGGTCCTTTTCAATTTGGGAGTCAGACGTCAAAAGTGCTCCACAAAGTCGCATGCATAGTCGAACCGACGTCGATGCAAACCTGTCCTACCGTTAATTGGGAACCCGGTGGTGGCGCGTTCCGAGGACCATGAAAACACATGGCCTCGGACTTGTGCAGTGCCACTTCGAGTCCCAACTCTTGGAACCTGTCCACGAAGTAATGCACCTGGCTGGGTTTGAATCGGCGACCTACAACTTGTAAGTGAGTACCGTTACCACTACGTGAATTCGCATAAGATAATTGGAGGCTAAGGACTAAAGATACACCACCTGAAAAAAAGACTCTTTTCAGGTGGTGTATCTTTAGTCCGTCATGATCGAATGTATGTATGATGATGATGATCGAATGTACATGGGTCATGTACATTCGATCATGAGCAGCCTCAAGAAAATTCGTTTCTCGTATTAAAATTCATAAGGCAAGTATTTAGTGGGATTAAGAATATTCAGTAATTACCTATTCGATTTCAAGTGGCAAACTTGTAATACAACAAGTTCAGTTGCTCGAGGAATATGAAAATAAGGACGGTCATGGGCCCGATCTTCATATAGGTGGGTAGCATACCACTCCACAGTGCCAAAACTCCTTCGTTCTTTACAATAGTCTTTAAAACTGCCATCTGGCTCGTACCTCTCTCCGAATTCTGTACTCTAGAAGAGATAGGAATTCCTGATATAATAAGTGATTTAAGCTATATACATGTTACAAAACATATTATCAGTGATGCTAGCTTAGAGATAGGTAAGGTAGAGAAACTGACTGACTGACATATCAACGCACAGCCGAAACTACTGGAACTAGGAGCGTGAAATTTTGTACAAGATTTCCTTTTTCCTACCTCCAGCCATCTTTGTCCTACCTCCAGCGTCAAGTGAAGCAATATTCAAACTGGAAACGTCGGACACAGCTAAATTTAAAATGGTAGAAAAGCGGACGATCTCTGCTTGCCTAGGGATAGTAAAGTCAGATTCCTCATGACTTAACTAGTCAGCCTGTTCTTCAGAGCACTTTCAGAGCTCTTTGGCTAATACTAATAAAAATGACAATCAATATCAAAAGTTTCCACGCAATCCAAGCATGTAGCATGTCAGCATGCATTCCAGTGTTAATGTTGACATTCTAAAGGCGTAATTCACCAATAAAACTAATCGCGTTTTAACGTTTGGCTTGCATAATCGCGTTTAGCCGCTGTCACTAGTGTCACTTGTAAAAATACAACAAAAGAAAAATACCAAGTGAGACTAGTGACAGCGGCTAAACGCGATTATGCGAGCCAAACGTTAAAACTCGATTAGTTTTATTGGTGAATTCCGCCCTAATTGTTTTAATAAGCTCAGCTAAGTTTAAACTAAGCTAGTAAATACCTCGTTTTGACGATGTCAACGGGCAGAGATGAAATGGTTGTTATGAAACCAGCAATCATAGCTGCTACTGTATGTAGATGTAAACCGTCGCCCATCACGGGTAGCAGCATCTCTCGACTCTGAAGTAAAAGCTGTATATATTAAAACCTAGTAAACTAAATCTGGCATAGTATGAAGCCAAACGTGGTAAGCAAGGAGCTTTGCATTAGTTCCTCTCGTTTTCTGTGATGATTGCGTGTATGTATGTGCAATGAGGAGATCAATAACGATCCATGTATTTTCAGCGTCATATTTGATGTTACGGTCTGTATTAGAACTTTCCTTACAGTGGTCAGTTACAGGTTTCCGATTGTTTGAATAAAACTAGCCCTTTTACACGACTTGGCCCCCGTGACTTATCCCAAAGTACCGCTCAGCGTTTACGTAGCTGTCTGTTATCAGTTCTCCCAAAAATTACCTCCTATAATCAAACGAACAATTTAGGTACTCTTTTAAAGGTATTCGGCACAGGGTGTAAAGTCCCGCAAACCTCCGTTAAAAAGGAAAGATCCTCCAGAAGAAGCGACAAGAAATGTGTAACCAAGATTTATGTAACTCATAATATGATTTAAAAGAGTGTCCATGGAGTTTCTTGCACGTTCTTCTCCATAGAGATCTACGCTTTGGAACGTGCAATTTAGCTTCACTTGTATTTTTTTTTTGACTGACGACATTCTGACAATTCAAAAGTGCCTGTAATTGGTCTATTTGAAATAAACGTTTCTGATTTCTGATTTCCAACCAAACGGGCTACATTCGGACAACAGCTGTTATTTATGTTTAAATCGCGTGGAGAACTCTAATTTCTCGATGGATTTCATAGTTCTGTTCTTATGTGACGTCATAGATGTCGTCTTTATAATATCACTTTAGATTTGAGTTTAAAGACTAACCTGCGCATACGAGCCTAGTTGAGCGCCATTCACGACCATAGCTCTGCTGACAGTCGCGCCAGCTCCCCTCCATAGAGTCGTTACACCTTCTTCTCGTGTTATTCTGTAATATCAGGTTATTGTAAGTTAGAATTCGAAAGTAAACGCAGCGTCACCATGCTCAGTCATGGTGAGACCATATTTACAACCACCAGACAGTGAGAAGGTAACAGCGACTTAATGTAAGCAAGATGAAGATCGTGGTAAGTAATTACGATGTCACTTAGGGCTGAATTCGAAAACAGTCTGACATCGATTATGATGAAGACCCCGAAGTAATTATTGTTCATCATAATTATTTTAGCTGCAAGATTTCCGCTGCTGAACAACGGTATCCTCCTAGTGTCCTGTGCGTCTCGCATGGACCATCGGATTCCCGCGGCTCTCATCAGGTCATCGGTCCACCTTGTGGGAGGCTTTTCAACCATGTGAGACTTTCCAAGCAAAGTGCCCTGCCTACTGCCACTTAAGTTTGGCGATTCATCGGGCTATGTCTGCAACATCTGTAATAATTATTGTTTTAACGCTGATTTTTGTGCGTCTATTACCATTTTGACATGTATTCATTGAACTGCCCCTAAGTTTTGTCTAAGCTCATCCGATGACTGATGCGTACTATATAGGCGAGCTATTCATCATCATCATCGTTTCAGCCGAAATAGGTCAGCTGTTGGACCTAGGCCTCCTCAAATGTCGTCAATACGAACCGTCCTGTGAGTTCGCATCCATCGGATTCCCGCGACCCATCAGGTCATCGGTCCAGCTTGAGCTATTGAAGTGATATTAATATTATCAATAGAGAATAACCTGCCAATTGCATTAAACACGTTCTTATAGTTCCTCCTTTTCTCTGGCGGGAGTCTGCCGTCGGCCGTCATCCTGATTAGCGCTACTTCAGCTGGTGTCCCAATAAAAGCGCCGATGCCTCCGGCGAAGACACCCATCGTTATTTTCATCGGAAAGGAAGGAATACCACGGTTTCTAGAAACGAAGATATAGACTGCAAAGTACGAGATAAAACCAAAGGAGGGGTAAGAAAAAATGAAGTGTTGCAGTTCTATTTCTTCTCAGTACTGTCGTTATTAAAAAAAAAAAAAGTTGTTGTGTTGACCCTAAGTAACATTGGACAAGGGAGGAAAAATGATAATAGTTTGAACTAAAATTTTCTGGGAAAACCTTGTGCTATTGGGCGGCAAAAAAAAGTATATCTTCATCTTTGCATAAAAACTGAAAAACCCAAAAAAAAAATAAAACGGATTTGCGAAGTATCACATGCCTGAAGATAATTTTACCTGAAAGGACCTCGATTCAAACGCGGGATGCAATACTACTGTGATTCTACTGTAGATACAGTAATGTTTAGTCGCAGTACGAAAGGCGTCTCCTTAAATAGGGTGACTGGTAATTAGTGACCGATACTTAAACACGTGATTGTCCTCATGATTACAAACAACTTTCCCAAAGAAACTTTTTTATCACTAGTTTTTTGTCTTTAGTTTTATGACAATATCAAAACAGCTGTTTGATATTCGCGCGCGCTCGGGAATGGGCAATGAACTAGGTAGTAGAGCGCCTCACGAGTCACGTTCCCCCCCCATCCCCGCCCGCACCTCTCCTTTTGCCGTGCAGTAGTGACGTAGGTAATAATAACCGTCACCCGGAAAGCTCGTCGCGAACAATGCCCAGTGTCAAGTAGGCAGCTGTTTTGTTATTGTGATTAAACTAATTAGTATATAAAAAAGTTTCTTTGGGAAAGTTGTTTGTAATCATGAGGACAATCACGTGTTTAAGTATCGGTCACTAATTGCCAGTCACCTATCACAGTCATATTTTTCGCTTCAAACATTTAACTTTTTTGCTTCTAGTTTCTTTTTCATATATAGCTGCTAAAATAAAAATAAGCTACTTACGCTTTATACATATCAAACAAGGCGTTGAAAACTCCAAGTCGTCCAGTGGTGTAGGTAGCTTGCCTAAATAGTGCTGCAGATAAACCGGAGTAGAAAGCCAAGTATCCCTCTTTAGTCACGATGTCTATAGTCGTCGTGTAGAGTTTTCCAGAAGGTCCCAACAACTGCATTCGAGTTTTCAATAAGTCTGCTGGCTGCACAATACTTATAGCCAACATGCTGTGAAGGGAAGACACTTGTACTATTATTTTACACGGCCAAAATAGGTGAAAATCGTGTAATTTCACTGGCACGGTTTAATTTGATAGCTCGCCGTCCGACAAAGGACCAAATCGATGATTTTATTTAATTGTAATCGGAAAACAAACAGTATTAACAACGAATAAAAACAACAAATTATGCAACTATAAACCAATGACATGTTTTCGCATTTAAATAGCTATGAAGAGCATGCTTGAAAGAGAAAAAAAAAAGATAAATTACAATGTTTTTAACAATACGACACAATCATAATATAACGTGTACAGTGCTAAATAAAACAGTTATCGAACCAATGTTTGGTAAGAATTCTATTGAATATACGCGGCTTAGTAGTGAACAAATCAAGTTCAGAAAAATCAATCAAGTTATTGTAAAGTCCTACAATAACTTGATTGATTTTTCTTATATAGAACGCAACGCGCATCGTATAAAGAAAGAATTCTGTCTGTACTTTGTATAGCATCGGGGAACGTTAAGAAAATGATACGTTGTGTTCCAGGCTCAAAGAGATATTTAATGTTAGTTTTCTTTATTTTTATTCTTTTGTTTCTGCACTGTCGTATCTGTATTTGACTGGCCTGTTGGTCTAGTTGTCAGTGGCCCTGTCTGCTATGCCGAAGGTCGTGGGTTTGATTCCCACCTAGGACCAACATTTGTGTGATGAGCACGATCATTTGTTCTATGTCTGGGTGTAATTTGTCTGTAATGTGTATGTGTTGTAGAAATATATAAGTGTGTTGTCTAGTACTCATACCACAAGCTCTGCTTAGTTTGGGACTAGATGCCGTTGTGTGAAAGTTGTGGAATATTGTATTTTATTATACTGTGTATAGCTGTGTTTCCCAAACAGAATATTTCTTTATCTTTTCTTTATTTATATGGGCATAAGATACGCGGGGCTCGCTAGGGTCGATGTCTGGCACATGCACAAGACAACAAGACTCGGAACAACTATCTGTAGGCCGAAACCACTAGACGTACGGCGTTGCGTCATCGGTACATAGTGGACATCCCACACATACGTACAAAGCGTTTTGGGAACACATTCATAATGCGTACAGCTAAGGAGTGGAATTCCCTGCCGGAGTCTGTGTTCCCTAATAGCTACAACCTAGGGGTCTTTAAGTCAAGAGTGAATAGGTTACTTCTAGGCAAGCGTGCTCCATCGTCGGCCACATCACCGCTTACCATCAGGTGAGATAGTGGTCAAACGCGAGCCTATCAATAATAAAAAAAAAAATTAAAAAATTTGTTCCGTATGGGAATCGAAACCACGACAAGCAGTGGAGCAGCCACTCACCAACCGTGATAGCAACTAAATGATAAGTACCGAGATGCTCTGGTGATGCAGCTGGAAGTTGACGGTAGGAACTCATCATCATCTACTTAGCATTTTCCCCACTCGCTTGATTGAACTAGCTTGAACGGATGCAGCTGAATACCCATGTTTTACATGGAAGGACTACCTATCAGACCTCCACAATCCAGTTACTGTACAACACGACGCTTCTTGGATAGACTGAAGCTAGAACTACATCAGACCGATGCACACGTGTAACACGCCTGATCTGTACGTAGAACAACGTCGCATGGCGTGGATCTAGTGTAGCTCTACAAGTCTAGTTTCCATATAAACGTCGAGAGACGTCGAGGTTTTCCGGTCAGTGACTCCCTATATAGTCGGACCGCTTTCGCAGGTCGGCAATTTGTTATCTTAAGCGCTCGCATTTATAATAAGATTCACCATCTGATCAATATTTATATTTTAAACAAATATTCACTTAAAACTAAGCTATCTAATTGGTTGCAAAAACTGTCTTATGATTATACCGAACCATTACTAACGATCATCGTATAACTATTCCCCTATACTGTTACACGTCCATATAAAGGCTATCTTAATTGTACCTAACATTAAATTTTTGATCATCTCTAAGGAGGAACCGGCTCCTGAGATACAAGTATTTATTTTAGTTTAGGAGTCAAATGTTCATTTTATTTCCACTGATCAGTGTTTGTACAACTATTATATCTGTTCATGTCATTATATACTGTTACTGTGTTTGTTAAACGTACAAAATAAAGATTTATTATTATTATTTATTATTATTATTATAAAATGTATGGAGACCGACGCGCCCAGATTGGCGTGTATGCCACACGTGTCCGTGTAGTTCTAGCATGATGATCAGGCTTTCTGGCCTCCGACTACCAGTAGATAACGACTGTCAAAAATCTACGATTGACCACCGGGACCAACGGCTTTTACATGCTTTCCGAAGTAATGTAATGTCCTAGATCAGGGATGGCGAACCTATGGCACGAGTGCCAGTAGTGGCGCGCGGCAAAATGATTCGAGCACGCCAGTGGAACATACAACATGCAGGTGATTTGAAACACTCTTTTATATATATATAATTGAATAAACAAACTACTGTACTTAAACATTAAGAATATATATACGAATTTTGCAAAATATAGAATAACATTTAGTTAAAGCCAAGATCAAGTCTTTGGCGGCACGCAATGCCTACATTTTTTTTTAATATTTTAGTGGCACGTTCTCATATAAAGGTTCGCCATCCCTGTCCTAAATAATCTTAAAAAAGTACATAATTATAAATTTGAAAAAATCACATTCTTAGTGACTATTGGAACTTGATAAAATAAATAATAGTCAAATTTATGACTAACCCACTCAATCCTCCTATTGCAAAGTTCATATATCCAGGCATGACATGGATGGGTTTAGGACCAGGGCCAGGTGCTTCCTTACCCATTTTGTCTGTTAGTTTACGGTTAAGTTTACTTAGAAAAAAATATTTAATCTAATTTTTTATAAATATGTTTACTATTATGTAGTTTATTCATATTTTAGAGATTCGTTTTAGATTTTACACAGACAGCATTGTTAGATTTGTTGCTTCATTGACATCGCTTCAATGTCACATAATGGACCGTTTGATAACTTTCTGTCAGTCAAATCAGCAGTATGGACCAGCCAGAAACATAAAGACAAAACCTTAGAACAGTTTTAAAACAACGAAAGATGGCAACGGTAACAACGGCATAACCACATAAACGTAATCAGTGTCTGTTTCCGTAAGGTATCTATGTTCTTTAAATTTATCTAGCAAGAATACCAGTAAAAGCTCTTTTTTTATTAGGATAGGTAGTGCAGTGCCATCTACAACGCACGCTAAACACTAATATTGTCTTGTTACTCAGTAAAGTACAACTATTCGATCATAGATGACACTAAAAGCATGGAAGTTATAAACTATAACTCATAAGAAAAAAAATTATCATAACATGTTTGCAATGCATAGCGTAGTTTAGAATTATGGGTAGAAAGTAATATTAAACAGGTTTGTTCTGTACTTTTTCTTCATATTCGGAACGTCTTGACACAGCGCTACCTATCGCGCGTTGATCGTATTACTTAATATTTAACTTTTTAGTCTTGATAACAGATGGCGCTAAAGCAAATAATTTCAAAATATAAACAAAAACATGCTTAGATCGCCTTTTCTTCTATTTGGATGGGCAAAAACAATAGACCGCCACATAATATGGCCTTTTTTTTCATTTATATTATTATTCCTACAGAACGAATTTCTGCCAGAGCTAAGTACCTTTTTTTGTAGGATACCTTTATATTATTTGTCCCGCTCTGGAAGAAGCGAGAGAGAGACAATATTTGACTTTTGCTCACTAAAACCAACAGTATTCCTTCAGTTGTCAAGTCAACTCGCTACGACAATTCTTTCGAACAATCCGCAGCCCTGGCAGACATTGGGCACGCCGTAATGATAGCGGTAAGTCCTCTCTTTGAGACGTAGTCTTTGTGACGCAGGTCCACACCTGTGCTGTACCTGCACCGGATTCGTGCGGAAGAAACGCCCATGTGTTAATATTGTGTGGAACGCCCGGAGGACATGGTGGAGGTGTGCACCACCTGGGTAGAGCACCGCCGTGTCCTCGTGGAGGCGATTGGCGGCGGTGATCTCTCACGCCGGGCCTTGGTACAGGCCATGGTCCGGAGCGAGGAGGAGTGGCAGGCGGTTGCCTCCTTCTGTGAAGGAGCCGGCCGCACATGCACGCGTGAGGTTATGGTCCTCGCGCCCCAGCCGTCGGGATTCCGATCCCGATTTCCGGCCACCGTAGGCGCGGGCTTACAGACGGCGAGCAATGGGTAGCTCGCCGTCCGACCGTCCGGTAACCGTCCGAACCGAACCCAAGTCGGTTAATTGTGAGTGTGCGTGGGGATTTCATGACTTGATTCCACCATCTGATTTCTACCATCGGACAACACGACATACGGCGAGTATCCCCTTACGTTGTTGAAACCTCTACGGTTCCGACTAGACGTTTCGCCTCGTCGTTTATACCGGGTACATTGAAGGACTGGAACAATTTGCCTGCTGCGGTCTTCCCGTCTGATTATAATTTAGGTGTCTTCAAAAGTCTCGAGTAAATAGGTCTTAATAAACTAGTGCGCCTCACCACCAATGACTGCATCACTGCTTACCATCCAGTGGGACCGCAGTCAAGCACTAGTTTATCTATGTATTTAAAAGGAGAAACCGACTGACTGACATATCAACGCACAGCCGAAACTACGGGGACTAGGATTCTGAAATTTTACACAAGGTTTCCTTTTATGATGTAGGCGAGCAGCTAAGAGAGGATTTTCCAAAATTCACCCCCTCATGGGTTGAAACGGGGGTCCAAAGTTTGTTCTAGAAAAAAAACATTCACGCGGGGAAAACCGCTGGTAGAAGCTAGTATCAAATAAAAAAAAAAGAGGAGTGAGGTGAGGGAGCCATAAGTTCTTGACGATAAAAAAAACACCACAATAGCTAAATAAATATATCTCTTTATTGCTTAACCTTAAACATGAAGTATCCTGTTAATTACGGTCATATACCGAGACAATGCCCCATCTGTGTAGTTGCCACACTTGTCCACACTAACGCACTCCCCAGCTGAATCTCGGAGTAGGCCGGGAGCACATATGCAGCCTCCTTTGCATATGCGGTTGCATATCGGCTCCGGGTCTTCGCATGATGGCTCGCAGGATCCGTTGCAGAGGTCGTAGGCTTCGTTTTTGTTCAGACATGGCTCTGAAAGTATGTTGGAATGTGTTAAGAATGTATTCAATTGGCCTAAGTTATTCTACCTCTGAAAACTGCTAAAACATTTTCCTCAAACAGTTGACAATGCTTTGTGATTTAATTCTAACTCAAGGGTTACAAACCTTTTACGAAAATACAAGATCTCAATTGTCTGTAAAACCACAATGCCACCTAGTTTACCAGTTAGGGTAGAAGTACCAGCGATCACGTATGAGATGTACCTCGTACATTAATTAAGCTCCCCAGGTAGTAGCTATCAGAAAACACAGATTCCGGAAGGGTTTTCCACTTTTTAGCTGTAGGTACGCAAAATGAATGGTTCCTATAACGTTTTGTGCGTATGGTTGCGATGTCCACCAGGTACCGGTGGAGCATCGCCGTGATCTGATAATGGAACGGGTTTGGCGAAATTAGGTTATGCATGCAATGATGAAGGAATGAAGGTAATGCTTAGAAAGAAAAGAAAGAAAGAAAAACAGTTTATTTACGCGAAATGACGCAATCTTAAAACTAGCTAACAAACATGATCAACAGATAGGGAAGATATGCGTCACATCCGCACAAAACGGCCGAACGCTTAGCATAAAGCTGCGGCCTCGCGCATAATGCGATGAGCTTGAAATTATAGCACCCAATCTTGGATTCATTTGGTCTTGTTTTGTCTGTTTATAAGAATACTTGGTTCCAAACACATAATCTATCTCAACAACACCTCAAAAAGAAAACTCACCAACAGGACACTTGTCCAGAGTCACACACTTGTCGTTGACGGTGTCTCGCACGTATCCTGACTTGCAGAAGCAGCCCATCCCGCAGGCGAGGCCGCAGATCAACGGCTCCGGTTGCTTGCAGGTCAGGGGGCAGGCTGTGCCGCAGGCCAGGAACTCTTCGTTGGGACCGCAGATCTCGGACTTACCTGGATAACGATGTTTTTTAACCGACTTCAAAAAGGTGGAGGTTCTTTGGAAAATTGTTTGGTTTGAGGGGTATATTTCTCAGATGGTCTCAAAGTTCCAAGGTAATCTCTCAATCTATTGATTTGATCTTAGATAAATCGAGAGAACTCTTAAAATATTATAGGCACACTAGTAACGGTTAAATTTTATAGGTACCTTACTATATAACTAACTATCACACTATTTAGCTAGGTAAATAACACAAATAAAAATTGTAACGTAAAACACTTTTTACAGGAAAAAATAAATCGGTGTCTCAGTTTTTTTTTTTTAATATAAATTAAACACTGACTTCCGAAATATACAGTTATTTTGCACTTTTTAGTGTTTTTAGTATTGAAGTAAAAGGAAAAAAAGGAGTAAAGGGGGGGGGGGGGGTAAGTGGGGGGGTTTAAAGGGGTATAGGTGGTAAAAGTGTAGTAGTTGGTAGTTGTGTTTTCTGTAAAAAGTTTTTTAACAGCCTTGTTTATAAAACTTGGTAAGCTTAACACCTACTTCCTTGGAATTTCGCTAGCTAATTACAGCAACGTACAGCAAAATATCAATGTCCAAACGTACCAACGCACTTATCCTGAGTAACACAAGTGCCATTATCATCTCTTAGGTAGCCAGCCTTGCAGAAGCAGCCTTCCACGCAGTCCTCGGAGCAGATGACAGGACCCTCAGGGTTTGTGCAGTTGAAGGGGCACGCTGACCCGCACAGGAGGTACTCCTCGTTTGGAGGACATTCTTCTGTGAAATGAGGGAAGAATTTAGGATAGATAAAAAGAAGTTATAGGTATTTCTTATTTTAAGGATAAGCTACAAAAAGTCACCCTAGAAGTCAAAGGACAACTGAGGAAACATGAGTGGGTTTTAGTGAGTCTGACACCCTCAGCTCCTTCGAACCAAATAATCTGAGGATTATCTGGTTTGAGTACCCGTAGCGAAAATCAGAGATCAACAAATGCCAGCAGAGATCAACAGGCTTATCGTGCTTACGCACGGAGGAATCTCCGTAACTATTTTAAATTGGTCACCCATCTATAGACTGACCTCGCTAAGTGTTGCTTAACCTTGAGAAAATTCGAGTCGAGCTGCTGTTAATAACGATGCGGCAGTATCTACTCTAATACAGTGTTATAATAATAAGAATAACTTTATTTTGGGTAGCATAAGCTCGTAAATCTTAATCCAGTACCAAATTTTATTACATTCTATTTACCATGACTGACCACACCTACATAAGACATGACCCACTGACTTTGAAAGGTACAGTCAAAACATTAAAAGAGTCAGATAAAATCAATTTATTATTCGATGGTCGATGAAGCCGAAAGGTTCTAGAGTGACGAACGTCTACCGGAAGACCTAGCGTTGGAAGGCCTCCCACAAGGTAAACTGATGAGGGTCGCAGAAATCTGATAGATGCGAGACGCACAAAACAGGTCGTTGTGGCGACACTTGTGGGAGGAATATATCAAACAGGCTGAAATGATTATGATTATAGTCGATGGGACCGAAAGGTTCTGAAACAACAATCGCGTACCAGAAGGCGCAGCGTTGGAAGGCCTCCCACAAAGTACACGCAGGAATTCGATGGATGCGAGACGCACAGGACCTGTCGTTGTGGCGAAAATTTTGCGGAGGCCTATGTACAACAGTGGAAGTTTTTCGGCTAAAGTGATGATGATGATCAATTATATTGTTACGAACGTGAGTAATTAAATTCCGGTTTACTAGCAGATAATTTTATTTACCACAAACAGCAACAGATTTGTCTGATCTACAATAATCCAATCGCTATGATTCCAAAATCCTTTTTACTGTCGCTTAGGTCGTTAGGTAATATCACTTCACACACTTAGGTAGTTCGCTCTTGTCGCAGTCGGAATCAAAACTGACTCATTTCCGGTCGGGGGCTCGTATTTATACGCAGAGCCAGGAAAATTCTAGATACAGAAGCAATAAATTATTTTTAAATAAAACGCGGGGCAATAAATCATTTTTATTGCATACATTGCACAATTTAATTCCACCTAGTCCGTTCCATCCATCATCGGACCACTAGACGTACGGCGTTGCGCCATCGGTACATGGCGGACATCCCACCCATACGTACAAAGCGTTTTGGGAACACATTCATAATGCGTACAGCTAAGGAGTGGAATTCCCTGCCTGAGTCTGTATTCCCTGATAGCTACAACCTAGGGGTCTTTAAGTCAAGAGTGAATAGGTTACTTCTAGGCAAGCGTGCTCCATTGTCGGCCACATCATCGCTTACCATCAGGTGAGATAGTGGTCAAACGCGAGCCTATCAATAATAATAAAAACATGTAATAATAATAACTTTCACGCGAGTTTCGACTCTATTGTTAAAAAGGGAAGGAACAAATTCCCTTATCCCAGTTCGATTAATAAATAAAAGATAGTACCTACCCCGCCATAAGTGCCTAGTTGACTCTTTCTAGAATTAACTAGATATGGTATGTACTACTCCGATTCTAGAACCTTCACTCAGCAATGCGTTTTAATTATTTGATGCTAGTCTTGATTCATCGAAGATGCACGGCGTAACAATGTTATCGCACAAAATAATTATGATCTTCTTGGTCGTAGTTATCACAAAGGTAACTCTCCGGAAGCTGTCAGGGTACACCGCACGACTTTCCACTACTTTTGCCTGCTAACAATCATCCGGGCGCACTCGTTCAATGGGCCGCCAACAGCTGCTTTGATCTGTTCAATGGGCCGCTAACAGCCACTTTGATCAAAATAAGATACCTACAACTTTTAACCGAAACAAAACACCAAAAATTGCGCATATCTTTACCCTCATTCCAATTGGAAACCCAATTAAACTATCAGAGATGGAATCATTTGCTCACTGATCATTTAAAACAAACGCACTGAAGTGTGAACAGCCTCAAAAAAGTACTCGGTAATCTATCGGAAAACCATTTTCCATTGGTTGCCGTAAAAAGGACTCAATAAAACTGAATTGCTTTAATTAGTTCGTAGATTCATTTCACAGTTGACTTGCTAATTATCTTTCATTTTTATTTGGAAAATCGTTTGCTATGTTTTTGGAAACATCGAAATGAAATCAATGGAATTATTTCTGCTACTAGTTGTGCCTGCGACAACTCATGCGACTGTTGTTGAGAAAACATTAGTTTTGGTCCGCGGTTTCTCTTATATAGTACCTAATTTTAAACTCCTTTTTCATTCCCGCATACTTAGATTGAATTTCGTAAAATACGTTGTTGTTCCTGAAACAACACTTGTGAAAAAGTTAAACTTTCACGAACGTTTGCATGGAGGGATTCTGGCCAATGATGAGTTAGTAAGTGAGGCCTTCTCTTTTTAAACGACTTCAAAAAGATGGAGGTTATATGTTCGGCTGCATGACATTGTTGATAAAGACTGTATGTATTTTTTAATAATATTTAATTATGTTAATTATCTCAGCTAAATGGTCATGTGAAGAGGAAGGATGAAACGCATGTTACTAAAAGAGTTATGAGTTTACATGTGGATGGATGAAGAGGGAGAGGGAGACCAAAGAAAAGATGGATGGATTGTGTGAAGAGTGATATGAAAAAAAGGAAGTTAGTGATAGTATGACGAGTGACAGGGCAGAATGGAAGAAAAAAACGTGTTGCGCCGACCCCAAATAACACGGGACAAGGGCAGGAAGATGATGATATAAATTTTCTCAACTAAATTGCACGAAGAATTTTTTCGTTCGTTCTCGGTCGTGCGGGTTCGAATACTCACAAATTATATAAAGATCCATCTAATAATAATTATTATTATGTGTTTGTTTTCTTACCACAAATAACAGAGAAAGTAATTAAAGAGTCTACAAACACAATATTGAAATTAATTTGTGGAAGACTGGTGCCTAAGCCAGGTCCCACAAACAAAGTTTGAGATTATTAATTAAAGTACTGATGACGATTTGATTCGCATAAATACATTAAACTATTACAATATTTACATTAATAATAATACCCCTAAGTTTGTTCCGGAGTTTCTTCTCAGGATAGTCAGCTAGGAAACACCGGCTTCATCTAATTTAAATTGACAAAAAAATTGACGTGTTAAAGTGTTTTTAAAAATCTATTTTCAATATAAATATTATTTATGATTTATAAATTGATTACATTATTTAATTATAGCCAAATTACATTACTAAATTTTATTGCATCTTTTTTTTTTTTTTTTTCGGTGGGAAAATCATCTTATGACATCCCCCGCCCTTGGGCGGGGCGGGAGATAGTGTCAGACTTTTACTGACTAAAAACCCACTCCTGTTCCTTCGTTGCCTTTCGTACCAGGGCCGAGTCTTCCTTTCAGAATCAGACCCTTGGCCCCAGTAGGCTTCGACCCTGCTAGGCCCCTACAGTTGCTGACATCTCCTTGAGGCACGCGTGGAACAGCACGCGCCGTCGACGACTTGGGCTCGGTCCGGACGGTTACCGGACGGTCGGACGGCGAGCCATCCATTGCTCGCCGTCCGCAAGCCCGCGCCTACGATGGCCGGAAATCGGGATCGGAATCCCGGCGGCGATTGGGGCGTGAGGACCGTTGCCTCACGCGATCGGCCGCCTCCTTTGCTAGCATTACTGCTTCGCAGAAGAAGGCGACCGCCTGCCACTCCTCCTCACTCCGGACCATGGCCTGTACCAAGGCCCGGCGCGAGAGATCGCCGCCGCCAATCGCCCCCACGAGGACACGGCGTTGCTCTGCCCAAGCGGGGCACACCTCTACCGTGTGCTCCACCGTGTCCTCCGGGCGGTCCGCACAATGGTGGCACCCGGGCGTTTCTTCCGCACGAATCCGGTGCAGGAACCTCCCGAACTTACCATGTCCGGGAGGACCTGCGTCATGCGGAAGGTAAGGACGCCGTGTTGCCTTTCCAGCCACTCCTCAAAGAGGGGACTTATCGCCATAATTATGGCGTGCCCAGCACTGGGTTGCGATAGTCGCTGTCGCCATTCCGCCATGAGACCCCGCCGGAGCTCTGCCCGCCATGCCGCGACTTGACGTTGCATCTCCACGCGCAGATCGTGCATGCGTGCAAGGCCTGCTGCCACCAGGTCCCATGGTTGCTGGCCAGCAAGGAGGCTCGCCGCTTCGCGGGATACCCTGCGGTATCCCCTCACCATCCGTATGGCCATGACCCTCTGGCACGCGTTCAGCTGGGCCTCCGGTCGCTTTCGCAGTGACGGCGCCCACACCGGCGCCCCATAAAGGGCCATGGACCGGACGATGCCTGCGTAGAGCCTCCGGCAGGAGGCGTCTGGACCCCCGAGGTTGGGCAGGAGCCGCTTGAGGGCAGCCCCAGCCCGATTCAGTTTAGGAGCCAGACGTCGGAAGTGCTCCTCGAAATTCCACCGGCTATCGAGGACGAGTCCCAGGTACTTCATCGTCGACCCGACGCCGATGTGAACTCCTCCTACCGTTAATTGAGAATTCCGAGGTGGCGCGCTCCGAGGGCTGTGAAAACACATGGCCTCGGATTTGTGTAGCGCCACCTCGAGTCCCAACTGCTGGATCCTATCAACGACTATCGCAACCCCGCGTGTCGCTAATTCGACCGCCGCCTGGTATGACTCTCCCTGAGCCAGGACCAGCGTGTCGTCTGCGTAGCAGACCACGCTGACCCCGTCAGGGAGGTCGCCGCGCAGCACGTAGTCGTAGCCGATGTTCCACAAGGGCGGTCCTAGTACCGATCCCTGCGGAACACCGCACGACATCTCTAGCCGTTTCCACTCACCCTGGTGACCAGGGTAGATGATGTACCTGTCCGACAGGTAGGCCTCGATCACACGACAGAGGTAGTCGGGCACCCGGTGATACCGGAGTGCCCTCCTAATGCTACTCCAGGGCAGGGAGTTAAAGGCGTTAGCGATGTCCAACGACACCGCCACGACACACCTGCCCTGGGACACCGCATCCCCCGTCGTGAGAGCTCGTACGCGCATGATGGCGTCCACCGTGGAGCGCCTCCTGCGAAAGCCGAACTGGCCGTCCGCCAGATCCGGCCCCACTCGTGTTAGGTGCGCGACGAGGCGGTCTGCAATTACTCTTTCAAAGAGCTTGCCCACCTCGTCGAGCAGCACAATGGGCCGGTACGCGGACGGAGAGTCCGCAGGGCGCCCCGGCTTCGCGATAAGGACCAGTTTCCCCGTCTTCCAGGGAAGTGGGAATTGGCCCCTCTCCATGCATGCGCTAAAGAGCCCTTTTAATCGAGACCCGAGAGCCTCCATGGCCAGGACCCAGGCTTTACCAGGCAAGCCGTCGGGTCCTGGGGCGGTATTCTTGGCACTTAGCCTTCGTACCGCCATACTCATCTCTACCTCGGTCACCTCTGGAGCATTATCGTCGTCGTCGCCATCGTGATCCACGTTAGACACTGCTGGTGGCGGAGCCATGAGCGGGGGAGAGTGTTCCTGGCCGGAGACTCTGTGTGAGTGGGGGAGCCCAGGGGCGGAGTTTTTCCCGCACCACCTTGTAAGGGCGTCCCCACGGGTCTCCGTTCAGAGTCCCCAGCCACACGTTGCGGGCCTCCAATTTGGCCCGCTTTATTTCCGCTCGGAGGGTGCGCTTCGCCACTCTGTATCCCTCATACAGCTCCGCCTCTCTGACCTCCGCATCCGGCGGGCGGATGCGGCGACTGCAGTGTCTGGCGTACCGGCGCCGCGCGGCATTGCATGCATTCCGCAGTGCCGCAATCTCCGGCGACCACCAGTACACCTGGCGCCGGGCACGTGCTGGCCGGACTCGGGGCATTGCCACGTCGCAGATTTGCGACATGGCCTCCCGGAACCACTCTGCCTCGACGTCGATGTCGACAGGCCTGTCCGGTGCTTGCACCCAGGCCTGTACCATCACGGCTTCCAGGAGGAGCTCCCGGTCCAGCTGCTTCAGCGCCCAACGCGGACTACACGGGGTCCGTGGGACCGGCGCTATCGAGGTCTGGGCGGAGACGTCAAACCGAATGTACTGGTGGTCCGAGTACGTCTCCACCCCCTCCATGACGCGCCAGTCGACGACACGCGGTGACAGAGCAGGGCTGGCGAACGATATGTCCACCACTGACTCGCCCTGCATCCGCACACACGTGGGGACGGAACCCCGGTTTAGGACGACCAGGCCTGTCTCCAGAGCCCAGTCCTCCACCATCCGACCCCGCTGGTTCGTGAACCGGGAACCCCAAGCCAAGTTCTTGGCATTGAAGTCCCCGCAAACGACCACGGGGAGGGAACCAAACTCAGCGACGACGGCATTCAGCTCCATAAGGGAGATGTGGAGATCGGCGAGAGTTCTGTTCGGGGACAGGTAAACGCCCACCGCTGCAATGTCCCCGAACCGTGCTGCCACGCAACCCCGTCCCCTCGTGACAGCCTCGAGGGTCGGGGTACCGGCGGCGGCCGACGAAATTAGGGTCACCGAGCCGTTCAGGTCCTGCACCCAGTCTCCCCTGGGCAGGACATAGTACGGCTCGGAGACCACGGCGATATTGATCGACCACTGCGCCATGCTCTGGAGCAACAGATCCTGAGCGGGGGCGCAGTGGTTGATGTTCGCCTGGAGGAGACGTTATGGAGCCGTTATTGGCATTCCATCACAATCTCCTCCCGAGCCCCACGTGAGGGCCCTGCCGCGGTGGTTGCGGCGGCGACAGCAGCAGCAGCCAAAGAGGAGGCTGCGGTGGTGAGGACATCGGCGGGGATGGGCCTCCCGACCTTGCTCTTGGCCTTGGCGGGGGGGTCGCAGGATCTGCTCCCAGCCCGGTGGTCGGCTGGCTTGCCTGCCGCCGCACATGCGTAACAGTGCGGCGTAGCACGGCATTCAACTGCCCTGTGACCGGGCTTACCGCACTGGAAGCAGCGGTCACTGCGGTCCACCTCCGCGGAACAACAGGCCCCCACGTGGTGCCCCACGTGGCAGCGATAGCACCGCAGAGGTCTGGGCTCCAGCAGTTTCACCTGCGTGGAGACCCAGCCCACCAAAAGCCGTCGCCCCTCCCCGGTGATAGTCTTGGCCGCCAACACGGGGCAGCTAACCGTCATGGCTCGCATGCCCGTGCTGTCAGCGCGGATGGTGCCCGTCCGAACCTGCTCGGCAGTGCATCCTCCCGCCCTGACGATGGCGGCCACCACCTCGTCCACCTTGACGGAGTCGTCCAAGCCCATGATGCGCATATCAATGCACTTGGTGGGCCTGGACACTCGGGCTTCTTCCGCATCCAGGGATGCCCTGATTTTTGCGGCCAGGGCATCCGCGGCGGGGCCACTGGCCGCACCGGGGACCTCCAGCATTCGGGCCCCGGTTACAGTACGCCTCATACGGAAGCCCCCAGAAGCTCCGAGCTCCTCAAGGTGGGGCAATACCGCCTGCTTCGCCTTCGCCATGACGGCATCATATGTCACGCCCTTCTTACCGCATCTGGCTGTAGTGTTATAACTACAGCCTCGGAGTTCGGGGCGCGAAGTCTGGCCGCCATAGCCCGCTTTTTGCGCTGCTGTCGCCTCACGCGCTTTTTTCTGGCCAGAAGCCGCCAGCGGAGGACGCAGCACGATGCCCTCTAGCACGGAAAGCTGCTGCTGCATCCTTTGCTGGAACTGCTCCTGTTGTTGCTGCTGCTGCTGCCGGAAGGCAGCCAGCTCTTGCCGCACCAGCACCAGCAGCTGATTCTCCGGCTCGGGCTGAGGCTTGGGCTGACTCGGCCCTTGCCCCTGCTCGCGTCCCCCTGCCTGTCCATAAGAGTCGCCCTTTGGCAACTCTTGCTGGACCGAGACCTTTCGGAGCCGAGCATTGTCGGCCCGAAGTTTGGTGAGCCCCCTGCGGATTGGGTCCACCACCTCCTGGAGAGAGGTCCTGGCCTGGGAGATAGCGCTCCTCTTGGAGGACCTCTCCCTTTTTTTGGCCACGCCATTCAGAGCGGATGCCAGGACCGACTCAAGCCTATCGAGTGCCTCGTCGATGGTGGTGTCTGGCTCACTGCCGGATGGCCCCGAGAGGTCCATCCCAGTACTGGCCGCTCCAGGGTGACGCCCCTCCGCGGCGAGCCTATCAGCTCGCTGAGCGGACTCTTGAGCGGTGAGGCCTCTCCCCTTGCCTCGCGCCCGTCCCGCACCCCGCCCATTGGTGGGGATTTTTCGAGCCGAGCCCATCTCTGCATCGGAGGACGATGCGTCCCCCGATTTGGAGCGCTTCAAGTAGGGGCGCAAGTCCCCACCAGAGTCGCCTACCACCTCCTCTACCTCCGAGCCCTCCGAGCTCCTTCCGGATGCCGCGTCGGACTCCGACCGCGCATCACTCTCAATTGGGTTTTTGAAGAATTTTGAGTTCATTATTGTTCCCACGAGTATTTTTCATGTTTTACTGGCTCAAGTACTATGGTTCGCACTAGAGACTAATTAAGCTACCCATTAGTCAAGCTAACAACCTCCCTCACGGTGCGCCGCCGCTTGGAGGTTTGGGGTGATTTTTTATAGAGGTTGTCGTCCTCGCGGCCCGGGCGGTTAAGCCAAGACCCTCGACCCCCATCAAAAGTCAGAAACATGACCTTGGACAATCTCTGGGGCTACGAGACTAACGGTGGCAGAAGGAGAAGCAAGTCTTCCTCCTGCCTGCCCAGTGGCAGGGTAAGTGCACACCGAGCCCGCTCTTACTTCGCCACTGTGCCCTCTGCTATAGCAGAGGGACACGCGTTGAAGCGATCCTTCGGACAGAATATTCGCAGGCGGACATCGAGACCCCTTAGGCAGAAGTACCCAAGGGGAGTCGTTAGCCGCCTCCCAGGGTGCACCGTCCCGCAGACTGGCCTTCACCTCGGACGTATCCGCAAGGGAACTACAGCCCGCGGGCACTCGTGGAGGTTTTCTGTCGTAGCACCCCAAATTTTATTGCATCTAAATGTAATCATCATCTAAACGCCATGTTGACACTTCACATGACCCAGGGGCTGAATTTAACCTTGGACGAAGAATTGCCATACAACAGCGTAATTTCGGCATAGGTATTTTAAGTCGACAGAGATGCGGAGAAATTTTATGACGACATATTTTAAGATACTTAGTTAAGAGCATCCTTTTTCACTCGCCTATCGTCAACATCGAGCATAGTTTAAAAGCTTGTTACTTCATCTAACGCAATCCAATGCGATATTTGACGAAAAAGCAACGCGAAAAAAGAAAGATAACGCCTGAAAACTCTGTTAGCATTCGGTAATTCCGTGATTTTGTCGAATATTTTACAAAACTTGTACCAGGAAATACGTGTATTTTTTTAAACCGTTAAAAAGTATTTGAAAAAAATTGTCGTCATTTAGACTCTTGATTAAATTTGCAAGGCTTCTATTGTTATACTTTTTTGACTTTTTAAATTTTTAAGTAAATTATGAAGTGTCGAAGTTCATGCAAAATAGCAGATTTTCAGAGGTCTTTACTGGATTAGTTTTACACAAATTTATATTTAGATTTCTATAGAAGCCTCGACAATATCCACAAGATACTGTGTTTCCAAAATATGTAATGAAAAATGTGTAATAACGTCATAATTACGTAAGAGCGGTTAAATGAAGAACAGTGAAAATCTATGTCGAGTTGTATCCCCTTGTTTCAAGTGAATGTAGTCTATAATACTCGTAGAATACTTAGTTTGTTAAGGTTTTTAATATTGTTTAGTGGTTTCTAAGTATATTGCAGTTAAATTCTGTTGTAAATTAAAGTCATCTACAATTTTAATCTGTCTTGGGCGGAGTGGGAGATGACATTAGATGATTTTCCAGTAATCTTCGACCCTGCTAGGGCCCTACGAATGCTGACATCTCCGACGCGAAAGGAACACTACGCGGCGGACGGTTACCGGGCGGTTGGACGGCGAGCTACTCATTGCTCGCCGTCCAATTTTAATCTTTTAATTTGGAAATTCTCAGTAGCCTGCCGATGCGAACGTCTGGGTTTGTGATCGATTATTAGGTGTATGGGTTTTAAACATAACTGCCGAAGTATGGCTGCATGGCTGGCATCATTTCCTTACCCTTCGAGAAACAAGTGTTGCTTAAATTTTAGCTAGCTTTTGCCACCGGCTTCGGCCGCGTGAAAGATTTTTTTTTCCAGTGGGAAAATCATCCAATGTCATCCCCCGCTCTTGAGCGGAGCGGGAGTTAGTGTCAGATTTTTACTGACTAAAAACCCACACCTGTTCCTTCACTCCTGTTGCCTTTCATACCAGGGCCGAGTCTTCCTTTCAGAATCAGACCCTCGGCCCCAGTAGGCTTCGACCCTGCTGGGCCCAAGCCAAGTTTCGTTTTGCTGACATCTCCTTGAGGCACCGCGTGGAACAGTATGCGCCGTAGACGACTAGTGCTCGATCCGGACGGTTACCGGATGGTCGGACGGCGAGCTACCCATTGCTCGCCGTCTGCAAGCCCGGCCCGCGTTAAAGTAGAAAACTATCCCAAAGGAACATACTCCCGATATAATATGTATCCTACCTATGTATATATGGTATGTATGTATGATACAATGTTTTATTTAACTTACACCTGACACTGATTACTAAATATCGTTAGGTAAACTCATTTTCATCCGTACACTCTCAATAAAGTTAGTTGAAAACCAGCGCCAGACAACTACCTCGTAGTTGTCTGGCATTTTCGCTGAACTGGACCCTTTTGGGGCTAGCGTAAGACGCATGATTTTAGTTTTTCTGTTTTCTAAGTTTCAACATGTTTTTCTACATTGTGTGTATCTATGTATGAGCGCCAAATAAAATATTTTTCTTTTTCTTTCTTTTATATGTGCTATTCTGGGACATGGTCTTATCCTTTGCCAAATATCATTGAAATCCATTCAGGCATTTCAGAGTGAAGAAGTAACAAACATATACTACACACACACACACACATACATCTTCTTCCTTGTCGATATCACTCTTTTGACAGAGTGGTCGTGGTCATCACTTCAGGTGTTGGTGGCAAGCTTCACAACGCGCCGCCACTCCTCTCTGATGGCCGCCTTCCTCGTGCATTCGTGCAGTGATGATGAGCCACTTACTGCCGCTTTAATCTGGTCAGTCCACCTCATAGCCGACCTTCCTCGTGGCCTGGTACCCTCAACCTTTCCCTGAACTACCAGTCGCTCAATAGCCACTTCCCCTCTGCGGCATACGTGACCAAAAAAGGTGAGACACACATACATAGAAACGCCTTAATAGTATGATCTACAGTTCCTCTAGTTACATATACGATGTATTTCTATTACCGAAGTTACCCGAGTGGCTTCGTTAGTGTTCGTGCGTGTGAGCCACTCAAGTGTCGCTTGCATTTGCTAGACCAACGGAATAATTGAATAGGTACACTTCAGTTTCTTGAACTATTATTTAAAAAAAAACTTTTCATGATATCTGAGTAAAGTTTAAATGATTCTGCCGCTTTGAATAAATATTAAACATGTTTTTGGTATAAAGAAAAGTACAATAATTAAAAATATTTTACAACAAATTTCAAAATGGTGGTCAAGATTTTACGAAGAGTGGATTTTTATAGTTTTGCAAACCAACGGACAATCATGTAATAAGTGTTTTCTTTGTGTCGGTTAGATTTTTAAGTCCTGTGATTTTAACAAGTTTTTTTTTTGCTTATCACTAAATCCATAACAATGAGCTCTAAAATAAAATCATGTTTTATTTTGTTGACTATGGTTTTCATGATCGAACAAGCGATAAGTATCACACTGCGTAAGTATTATTTTTATATTGAATTTCATCACATCATTCACACAATTCAACCATTTTTTTAAGGCTCGAAAAACTATTTTTATCCCTACCACTTTTAGGCACGCAATATACTGTTTTTCGCACTAGTGCGGAAAAGTTGACGCGGTCATCCCGCCACAATTTTATTAGGTACATTAATTGTTTCTGGCTGGGCGCTATGCGAACCCCGCGTTAACTCCTACGTGTCACGCGTCAACCCCCGTTTATTTATGTGTTCGTAAGTGTATTGAAAAAAGTAAATTGATACACGTGAAAATTTGACACTGCAGCTCTCACTTCCGTAACACCCTCGCCCACGGCTCGGGCAATGCCACCTCGGTCGCAATGATAAACTTTGTCCACTTGTATTAAGATTTAGGTACTATTCCCGCTCTTGGTGAAGCAAGATATCAGACTTTTACTTACTAAAACCCTCCCGAGGTTCTTCAGTTGCCCATTGCGTTCTAAGGCTGCGGTGAATCTATTGAACAACACCACAGGCAACCTTAATTTTTTTTTGTTAGCCTGTTTTCCTACTTCTGTCGATGCTGTGTTTCGTCTCGCCAATTATATTAAGGAAGCCAGCCAATGTTTTCAGTAAGCAATTAAAAAAGTTGAAAGGAAAACTTCACACAAAAAATTCCAAATTCAAAACTTTTTCGTTCTTTTTTAAATACGGTAAATAAAATTTGTTTGATGTCTTTAATAAAAAAACCGGGCAAGTGCGAGTCGGACTCGCGCACTGAGGGTTCCGTACAAACTTACCTATGAAAACAATTCAATACCCGAATTTAGTTCGATGATCTTTCCGAATCGTAAAAATGTTTTCTTTTGTGACATAACTACAAAATAACAGTTTTCAAATTTTTTCCTATATTTACTTGTGCTATGAGACCTTACTTTGTGCAAAATTTTAGGATTCTAGGTCAACGGGAAGTACCCTATGAATTTTAATTCGCTTGAGAGTGTCGAAATATACGTTTTTTTGCACGGATATCTATGGTTTTTTTGTGGCATAAACGGCAGTATCTTTTTTTTTTCGTTAACTCAGAAGTTTGATTTTTTCACAACTTCAAGGGATCACAGACCTGAGTATATGGTTTTAATTTTAACTCGATGCCTCAACGCGTTCACGAGATAAAGGATCTTGACAGGCAGAAAGACAAAAAAGTGATCCTACAAGGGTACCATTTTTTTCCTTTTGTGGAACCCAACTAAAAAAAAAATTTACTCTCGTACTAAACTTTTCCTGAAATAAGAAATTTGGGATATCAGTAACCCCACACTAAGATTCTCTATGTAGCGACATCTATGGCGTCACATACGAACTAATCCTGCATCGCGCAATTAAAGTTCTCCGCGCGATTCGAACATATAGAACAGCCCGATATCATCTATCGGGCAGTTGCCCACCAGACCGTAGTCCATATTATTGTGTTAGTAATACCACCCCTTATAAACTATGTCAGTAAAAGACGTAGGTATGTGTAATAAGACGGTTTATTTTATACGCCAATGTCTGCCTATCACACTAATAATATAAAGATGAAAGTTAGTGAGTTTGTATATGTGTGTGTATGTTTGTTATTTCTTTACGCGCGAACGGCTTAACTGATTTTGAGGAAACTTGGTACACGGGTAGACCATGTCCAGAGGCCCTACCTAGGCTCTTAACGCGATCCATTTGACGACATAAACTATATATAATAATAATACAACCAATGGCTTAATAGCTATAAGACTCGAACAACATCTGTGTTGATCTGAGGAGGCTCTCGTTAGGCAGCTGGATTCCGGCGACCCCCGGTCATCCACCTTTTTTTTTTTGTTTTGTTGCCGGGGTGGAAAATCCTCATGGATGTCCTTCGCCTGGGGCAGACGAAGGGGTCTGTCAGACTCTTACTGACTAAAAACCACCTCGGTGTTCCCTCCCACACTTGGACCGGGGATTGTGGGAGCTGATGCGCCATCCATGATCCCCGGCGCCGGCCCACCTACGCGGGCCACCTCAAGCCCGCGGGGAGTGTGAGGTGTCCTCCCCCCGCGACGTCCAATAGGGGCGCGCGTGGAACGCGACCCACGACCACCGATCCATCTACGACCACAACTACAACTAAGACAAAACCATCTAGTTCCAAACTAAGCAATGCTTGTGCTATGAGTACTAGACAACTGCTAAACATACTTATATATTTCTAAATACATACATATTATAGATACTTTACACTCAGACACAAAACAAATGATCGTGCTCATCACAAAAACAATGGTCTTGATTGGGAATCAAACCCATGACCTCCCGCATAACAGTCAGGGCCACTAACCACTAGACCAAGGGTCGTGGGGCTTTCTGGACCGGGACTGCGGTCCCAAATTCCACCTATAATATTTTTTTTTTTAGTAGTATATTGAGACCACAAGGAAAAAGACATTTAAGTACGGCCACCAAAAAAACTGTATTTATTTTATTTGTGGTCTTAAAATACTATTTAAAACAAATTATTTACTTTTATAGGTGGAAGTTGGGACCGCGGTCTCGGTATAAAGAGCCCTATGACCCTAGACCAACAGGCCAGTCAAACCTCTATCGACCTCGTTATCTGATGCTAATTCAATCTCCTATTGTTTTCAGGAAGAGAGTGTCCTGAGGGCGAGGTGCATCGGTCCTGCGCCTTCTATGATGAGTACACGTGCTGGGTGCACGCTGATCGCATGGAGAGGGTCAAATCTCCGCCCAAGAGGCTGCCACATTGCAAAGCCGGCTGCTATTGCAAGTAAGTCCCTCTTTTCCGTAACTGGGCATAACATTTATTTATTTAAAGAAAGATAGAATACAAAAAGAAAGAAAGAAACACAGTTTTTTACCCTGCGCCTGATGATAGCCGTGGGTGTTGTCTGTATGGCTTGATGCTCGAAACCTTCAGGAACAGATTTTGACGTCACGAAGTAGTGCGCTGACGTTCATTGTCGAGGGTCGCCAGTTTGGAGGTATGTGGAACAGAGAGTAAAGTCCCACATACCTCCGTTGAAAAGGGAGGATCCTCTAACCAGCCAGGCTTTATGTCTGGTGGGCAACTGCCCGATAGACGATTTCGGGCTGTTCTATATGTTCAAATCGCGCCGAGAACTTTGATTGCGCGATGCAGGATTAGTTCGTATATATATATAATCTTAGTGTGGGGTTACTGATATCCCAAATTTCTTATTTCAGGAAAAGTTTAGTACGAGAATTCCCTCTTGGCCCATGTATAGTAGCCGCTGGTTGCCGCAATCGAAAACTACAGGCGGTGTTGAAGAATTTACCGACTGGACGGTCGTATATTCTTAGTCATAACTTTCACAATTAGTTCTTATTTAGATATTAGAAGCTGTAACTTATGCTAATATTACACCTATAAAGGTAAATTTTGTAAGTTAGTATCATCATCCCCCTAATCTTTTCCAAAATACTTAGGGTCGACTTTCAGTCTAACCGTATTTGGCTGAATATCCGTGTTTTACATGGAGCAACTTACTACCTATCAGACCCAGTTACTGGGTAACACGATAATCCTTGAATAGACTGATAGTCAGACTTTCTAGCATCTGTCTACCTGTAACGGCTGTCAAAAATCTACGAATAACAACCGGGAGGGCTGGACCAATGGCTGTACGTGCTTTCCGAGGCACAGGGTGCTGGTAATTTCCTAGATAAACTTGGATAAGTACCTACAATATGAATTGAAAAATGTTCCCACAGCTGGGACTCAGGCCTCCTCTCTAGGAGAGGGAATGGGCTATAATCCACCACGCGGGCCCAGTGCGGGTTGGTGATTGTCACGTTTTCGAATTTTTGGTTGTTAGACATGCCGGTTTCCTGACTATGTTTTCCTTCACCGTTTTTGAGAGTAGTGCAGTGGTGATGAAATAAATTACACAAAGCAATGCACCTGGCAGGGTTTAAACTCGCGACCTACAACTCGTAAGTCGGGGCCATTACCAATCGGCCACCACTGCTCAAACATTGGTAGTTGCCCGATTCCTAACCCGCAACCTCATAAATTTTGTTAGTATGTAAACGTGTTAATCTTAGAAACTACTGTTTGAATTGTATAATTCTTTTACTGTTGGACAGCCCATTATTTTACTAAGGAAGGTTCCAGGCTATATACCGTCACGCTACGTGCAGTAATTAAAGACGGGTAAAACCGCAGGGGACAGCTAGCCTATTATAAAATTATGTTTTTGTCGATATGCTGAAATGCAGAAGTTTTACCTACTGTTGTTGAAGAGTTTCATAGCAGTTAAATATTTAAATCATAATTATTTAAATTTATAATTGTTATTATAAAACTAGTATACCCCCGTGACTTCACATGGGTACAAATATACCCAGCAATTTTCCTCGTTTATTGTTATATCTATTAATGAAAACCGCATCAAAATCCATTGTGTGGTTTAGGAAGAGTTAGCAAATAAATACACAGACAGACACAGAATGTGATTTTGTTTTTTTTTAAACTATGTTAATATTGTATGTTTTTATTTATCTCAGCAAGTGCTGATCCAATTAAGAAATTATTTCACAAACGAAAGCTCCGCATTTACTCCACACACAATCGAAATCCACAGGAGCATATTTAGACGGAAATATGTAGTTGATTATTAATATTGTAGGCGCTGAAGAAATACTGCACATTATTTTTTTGAATACCTAGTATTTAGGGACCACAAGGAAAAAGGCATAAAATAAATAAATAAATTAAATAAAAGTTCAGTTACCAAAAAAAACTGTATCTATTTTATTTGTGGTCCCAAAACACTGGCAATTTTTTTTTTTTTTTATAGTTGTAAGTTGGCACCGCAGTCCCGGTCCAAAGAGACATTTTGGTCACAGATAAGCCAAAAAAATAACATAAAAAATCCTTACCTTGAGCAATATAAATACCGGTACTCACTGCCACAAAACAAATAAAAAAGAAAATATTTTTTTCGAAAATTGACAGCATTTTTAACGATTTTTTTTTTTTTGTATTTAGAACAACTGTCTTCGTCGACGATTTAAAATATTCTGCTTGTTTAAAATGCACAACCAGAGTGTTGTCATAATGACCTTTAAAGGTTTAAATTCAATAGTTTTTGTTCTGTCAATAAAACTGTATCATCCTTGACTTCAGTGCATTGAAGCGTGTTGCATTGAAAAAGCTGGGCAAGAGCGAGTCGGACTCGCGCACTGAGGGTTCCGTACAAACTTATCTACGTAGATAGTTCAATTTCCGAATAGAGTCTCGAAGATTTTTCCGAAGTGCAAAAAAGTTTTTTTTTTCGTGACTTAGGGTAACAACAATCTGTTTTCAGATTTATTGCTATACTTGTGCTATAAGACCTTGCTTTATGCCAAATTTCAGGATTCTGGGTCAACGAGAAGTACCCTACGAATTTTGATTTTCTTGAAAGTGTCGAAATACACGTTTTTTTTGACATAAAATGCCTTATCTTTTTTTTTCGTTAATTCAGAAGTTTGATTTTTTCACATCTTTAAAGGACTACAGACTTAGGTATATGGGTTTAATTTCAACTCGATACCGGCTCGAGTTCCCGAGATAAAGGGTCTTGACAGACAGACAGAGAGACGGACAATAAAGTGATCCTATAAGGGTTCCGTTTTTTCCTTTTGAGGTATGGAACTCTAAAAACCGGCCAAGTGCGAGTCTGACTTGCAACATTAGACTCTATATTGTAACTTTTTTTTTTATTTTAACCTGTTAACTAATAATATTAAGCAAAGAACGGAAAAAATATCGGGTTTGATGTATGGGAGGCCCCTTAAATAATTATTCTATTTTATTATATTCCTTTATTTCATTTATATAAACATATTAGTTACATTTTTAAATATTTCAAAAATAAAAAATAAAACATTTAAAAATATAAAAAACAGCATCCCACCGGTATCGGGAACAGGGTCCAAGCTACCGGCGGTCAGGGCTCCAGAGAAAGGAACCTCCTAACAATGCGAGCCGTGTCCAGGAGTACCGCTTTCTGAATCAAGCCCTTGATCCAGCCGCCTAACGCGAGCCTCCTAAGGTGTTGGTCGAGGCTCTTGGCTATTAAGCCATTGCCCGACACGACTATCGGCACAATGATCGCCGAGTCCACATCCCACATGTCGACAACCTCGCGAGCCAAGGCCTTCTTTCTTTCTTTCTTCTTTCTCAATAGTCCTGTCAGTGATGATGGACCGATCCCAGTACAAACTGATATGACCATTATCAAGAACTGGGTCGGGCTCATACCTGTAGTACGGCACTTCCGATTCCACAAGAGAGTATTTCAAAGCAAGTTGCTGATGGATAATCCTGGCTACAAGGTTGTGTCTATGCAAGTACTCTCCGTTAGCTAGACGAGAACAACCAGAGATAATGTGACGAATCGATTCCCCCGGACGGTGACATGCCCGACAGATGTCAACCGTGCCGTCCTTCACAATAAATCTCCGGTAGTTATTCGTCATGATAACTTCGTCCATAATTGCACAGACAAAACCTTTGGTTTCCCCAAAGAGGTCACCGGAACGCAGCCAGGCTACGGACGCCAATTGGTCTACTTCGGGCCTGTGAAGGGCCCGGAAAAAGCGTCCGTGAAGTTCCTTGCTTTGCCATACTTCCCTGCGATCGTTAGTGTCAAGCACTACCGGTTTGCGCCAGTTCTCGTTAGCCAGGGCGAGCGGGGTGAGTCCCTTGTCCACTGCCACTACATCTCGATGCATACCCACGTCGGCAGCTAGGAAATATTCCCTGAGACTGCATACCTCGCGGTTGTGTAGGGTCTTAGCATTTAAAAAACCTCGACCCCCACACTTCCGCGGGATATACAATCTCATCACCGACGATCGTGGGTGATGCATTCGGTATGCAGTCAGCAGTGTGCGGACCCTCCTATCCAGGGCGTCAAGTTCTGTTTGAGTCCATTTGAGTACGCCGAAAGAGTACATCAATACCGGCATGACCCAACCGTTGAAGGCGCGCACCTTGTTTCCGCCTGAAAGAAGGCTATTGAATACCTTCTTCAGGCGTCCAAAGAAGCGCGCCTGCAACGATTGCTTCATGTCAGTGATATTGATGCCTAGAGCTTCCGACATACCCAAATACTTATAGGTATCGGTTGGAGAGAGGGATCTCAGGTTTATGGAATCCGTGAGTTGGGTGCCCACGGATTCCACAACCTCCCCTCGCTTTACATGCATGACCGCACATTTGTCCACACCAAACTCCATCCTGATGGCACTACTGAAGGTTTCAGTTACCTTCAGTAGCTCCATCAGTTGCAGATTGTTGGGGGCAAAAAGTTTCAGGTCATCCATGTAAAGTAGGTGAGATATTACCTGACCACCTCTCTTCAACCGATAGCCTAGGCCTGAATTCTCCAGCAGTGTACTTAGAGGATTCAAGGCTAGGCAAAACCAAAGTGGACTCAAACTATCACCCTGGAATATACCTCGCTCGATCCTTACAGGTTCGCTATTCCTCTGGGTATGTCGACATCCTGGATAGCGAAGGACCGTACTCTATTGCCTCATACACGACATCAGGAAGGTGCGTAGTGTTGTATCAATTTTATACAATTCCAGCACCCTCATGAGCCATGTATGAGGAACAGAGTCATAGGCCTTCTTATAATCTATCCAACATGTCGACAGATCCTTTCGGGAACGTCGAACCTGTTGGCTAATGGTCATATCGATGAGGAGTAGCTCCTTAGTACCGCGGGACCCATTCCTACATCCATTTTGAGAGGCAGACATGATAGCGTTATTATCTACATGATGGTTAATCTTTGCTCTCAAAATGGATGTAAGAACCTTATAGACTGTCGGCAAACACGTAATCGGTCTATAGTTTTTGGGTTCCGCGGTGCTACCAGATTTGTGGAGCAGGTGGGTAACTCCTGTTGTAAGAAACTCGGGTAGCGAGCCAGACTCCAAGGCGGTCTGATACTGAGATGCCAAACGAGCGTGCGATCTTTGAAACCACTTTATCCAAAAGTTGTGCAGTCCGGCCGGCCCTGGAGATTTCCAATTAGGCAACGGACGGACTGCACGGGCCACATCTTGGGGGCTAATTGTAATTGCCCCCATTTCTGGGATCGGTTCGCATGCTCGTTCGACCTCTCGAGTCCAACCACCTTCAGTATGACTGACAGGCACCGACCAGATGTTACGCCAGAACGAAATCATGGCGTCATCATCCGGAAGGCGCGTGTCAGCCACACCTTGGTCCGGCTGCTCCCAAGCTCTATATACCCACCTTTCATTACTCCGGAATGTGCGATTCTGGGTGTACCGCTCAACCCGCCGCTTATACCTTCGGATACGGTTTGCCCATGCGTACACCTTCTGCTTCAGGAAGTCGATGCGCTCTGTGACACAGGACATATAGTCTCGGGGGCTGATGTCAGTCCCCGAAAACGCCCGTCTCACAAAGCGCATCACTCGAGGGCGAGTGTTGCCCTCCCTGAAGCAGGTTAGTTTGCCGATGAGTACTCTGGCCCCACCAATACGACGCTCGATCCTGCACTGCCAGGCCGGCACAGCTGGTTTTGGTTGTGTAGCTACGTCACTGTTTGGAAATTTGACGTGAGCTACACGACATGCCGCTACAGCCGCGCAGTACATTATCGAGTGTGTATCAGTGAGATCTTCGCAGTCATCAAAATAGTTTGACAACTGCGAATCCAGAGCAGCCACCAGCGCCTTATTCTTATTACACATGGGCAAACGAGGTAATCGCGGCCTAAGTTTAAGCGGCATGTTGCGATACTCCCGAATAGCACACTCCAAAGCACTCCTCAATTCATTGTTAGACTGGGTACTTACATGTGTAACCATGTCAGTGCTCTCCTCGTCAGCGTGATTGGGAAGATGGTTGGACGGTGATACCTGTGAAGGTACCGCCGTCTGCGACGAAGAGGCAATGGCATGGCTACCCATTTCCGTTCGGAGGCGATCAAGTACAGTATCGTCCAACATATGATTACGCTGGATGACCCGCACCTGATCCGATAGTCGTTGGGCCGAAACGTTGACGGCTGGCTCAAGCACCTGAAACAAAGAGAGCATCCGAACACGGTACGCGGTCAGGTTGTTTCCTCCCTCTGTAGCCCCATAGTATGAGCGCATGACGTTTTCATTGATGGATTGCGTCCATCGCATGCGCTGCACACTTCACACTTCCGCCGGGAGCTGGGACCCTATCAGAGGCCGGTAGGCCTCGGGGTCCTAAGCCACTCGGCGGCCGGCGTCCTCGCCGTCGACGCGCAGGTGGTGGTGACGTGGGCGGCGAGTAGTACTCGTCGCTCGAGCTCGACGCAGCTGCCGCGGCCGGTGTCACAGCACTCGCAGTGGGGCTGGGTTCCGGCGGCGGCGAGGCGGAGCTGAGCGACGAGGCCGGAGGTGGTAGGCGTGCACGGCGAGCTGCGGCTCTCGTCAACATGGTTGTATGATTTTCATTTCTGCTAGGTTTCGTCTATTTTATTATCATTCATGCTGGTGACATATGTCATCTGTCTGGTTTATGCATTTTTTCTCTTCTCTTCTATGTGGTATTGAATATAATTATATTGTTTTTAGTTTTTTTAAGTAGTGGAATCTTCCTTAATATTTTTATTGTTGAATTTTGGTTAGAATGGGTCCAGAAATCAATATTTTAAAATTTAAAACTGTGATTTAAAAAAATACGGCTTCTGTTGACATCGGGTGTTGCCAGTGTTATTATATTTATTTTTAAAGTGAGTAAATATACAACTAAATAGTCTGTAAATATTTCAAGCTACTAGCTGTTACCGTTATTAATATAGAGTAAAAAAACGGCAATAAATCATGGGAGCCCCACTTAAATATTTATTTTATTCGGTTTTTAGTATTTGTTGATAAAATAGCAACTGAAATACATCTGGGATAATTTCCACTGTCCAGCTTTCACGGTTTATGAGATACAGCTTCGTGACAGACGCACAATGGAGTCTTAGTAATAGGGTTCCGTTTTTACCCTTTGGCTACGGAACCCTAAAAAACAGTAGGTAGGTAAGTAAAATCAACCGCGGATCAGTGTTAACAGTTCGACATAGACAGCGTCATTATGTCGTAGCAGTGAGGACTATTTTGTCTGTTTTTGACAAGTGATGTTGACTGTACGTTTGAGATCAATCTAGAATTACACAATAGTAAATCAATTTGTTACAATTCGCATGTATTGGTGTAATGCATTGTGTATTGTTGTTTAATATTATAAGTAAGTGTTTACATTGTGCAATGATAGTATGACGGGCTTTAAATGTATCTGCATGAGGGTTTAGATCAATAGTTTAATAATCTGAGAGCGGGACGTGGGTAAGTTTTTTTTCAATGGTATAATGGTATAAATGGTGATGGTAAGCAGTGATGCAATCGTTGATGGTGAAGCGCATTAGTTTATAAAGGGTATGCAACTCGACATACATTTTCACTGTTTTTCATACAACCGCTCTTACGCGATTATGACGTTATTACACATTTTTCATTAGAAATTTTAAAAAATACAGTATCTTGCGGATATTATCTAGGCTTCTATTGAAATCAATTTATAAATTTGCGTAAAACTAATCCAGTAAGGACCTCTAAAAATCTAAAAAAATGCTATTTTGTATGAACTTTGACCCTTAATAATTTACTCAAAAATTTAAAAAAGTTCAAAAACTATAACAATAATAAAGCCTTGCAAATTTAATCAAGATTCTGAATGCTGACAATTTTTATCAAACACTTTTAAAGGTTTAAAAAAAACACACGTTATCTCTCTTTTTCGCGTTGCCTCTTCGTCAAACATCGCGTTGGATTGCGTTAGATGAAGTAACAAGCTTTTATACCATGCACGATGTTGACGATAGGCGAGTGAAAAAGGATCTATTCACTGTAGCCTTAAAAACACATAAATTATAATTGTACGGGAAGACCGTCGCAGGCAAATTGTTACAGTCCTTCGATGATGGCGGTATAAACGACGAGGGGAAACGCTTAATTTGGACCGTAGAGTTGTCAACAACGTAAGGGTAGACACACGCCGTACGTCAGATTGTCCGATGGTAGAAAGCAGAAAGGTGATGGCGGAATCAAGTCATGTAATTTTTGCGCACATCTCTCAAATGGATCCTGTAAAATACCTAAAGGCTGGCTACCCTACGCCTGTGCTCCAGGCTTTGTAGATTGCATAAGCATAGCATAATCAGCCTTTTAATTTTCCCACTGTTGGGACTCAGGCCTCCTCTTTAGGAGAGGGCATGGGCCGTAATCCACCACGCGGGCCCAGTGCGGGTTGGTGAATGTCACATGTCTTCGAATTTTTGGTTCTAGGACATGCCGGTTTCTTCACGATGTTTTCCTTCACCGTTTTAAGAGCAGTGGTGATGAAATAAATTACAAAGTAATGCGGTCGTAAGTCGGGGCCGTTACCACTCGGCCACCACTGCTCACTCGGCCACCACTGCTGCTTGTAGATTGGTGTTAACCAAATCTACATAGTTTGTATATTAACCCAAAGTGTACAGTTAGGGGTCAAAAGTCCAGTTGCACTCTACCAATGCTAAAGTGTCTAAAATTTATTTTGTAGTAGAAGTTTCATAGTCCACAACTAGTTTAATCAATACTATAGATTCTATGCTACAAATCAAATCAGGCATGAACCATTGACCCTCTTCTACAAGTACATTTTAGACACTTTAGCATTGATAGAGTGCAACTGCACTTTTGACCCCTGACTGTACATTAATTTGTCTTATAGGCTGATTTGAAAGCTGCAGAAATGTTTGAAAAAGTTACCGTGGCCTTAGAACTTAAAGGGCAAATTAAGGAACACGTGTCAGAAAATGTCTGACACGCCCTCTTGCGAGAGAAGCCCTTCGATGATATCCAACCTCAATAAAAATGTGTCGATTTGTGAATCTTCGCATATGTTTTTTGCTTCGTGCGATTTTGTGAGTTTAACCAGTGTCCAGTTTAAAAAGTATTTAGTTTTTGATACTAGATATACCTAGATAATAGTTTTTAGAATTAGGAAGGACACAATCTAATGTATTTGGCAGGTATCGAGTCAGTCATCTCGGCAAGCTTTGCTGAGGTAGTCAGTACTATAGCCCACCGTCCGACCGTCCGGTAACCGTCCGGACCGAGCCCAAGTCGTCGACGGCGCGTATTGTTCCACACGCGCCTCAGGGAGATGTCAGCAAATCGTAGGGGCCCAGCAGAGTCGAAGCCTACTGGGGCCATGGGTAGTGTGAAAACGAAACCCGGGGTCCTGGGACGAAAGCAAAGAAAGGAACAGGAGTGGGTTTTTAGTCAGTAAAAGTCTGACACTATTTCGCGCTCCGCCCAAGAGGCGGAGCGCGAAATAGTCATAAGATGACATTCCCACCTAAAAAAAAGGTAGTCAATACTGTAATACAATTCCAGCTCCATTTTACCGAGATCGCGCTTGTGAATGTCAATGACTCCACATCCAGCTGTGTAAACACTTGATATACAAAAATACATAAATTTTACATCACAATATCCACTAGGAATCAATTTACGAACAAAAAAGATCGTCACTGAACTTCACCTGAAAAAAACTGCCATAAAAAACCACGAATAATTTGTAGGCATCAGAAGAATAAAAATGGTGGTTTAACATTATTTCCTTAACGAAAACTGTGAAACCACAATTTTTATTCAAAGATATCTAAAGCATGAAAAATCTACTCTAAAAATGGTTCCTCGTGAAGGTTCGCAGTTCTGTCTGCACTTGATCAATATGAAAGCCGTTCGGCTTCCATTCGTTCTACAACCGTACCAATGTCATACAGTCACTTGGCAGTTTTATTTCATTACTGTTTATAATGGAATCAACAGAATTTTGTTAGTTTTGACCTTATCGATTCGACTGCCAAGCTGCTGCTGTATATCCGGAAGTCTGAAATTAACACCAGGAAAATGTGTATATTTTTTTTTTACTTTTAAAATAGAATTGATTTATTTTAGACATTCTACATAAGTGCTACATTATACAAAAACATAATTAAGAAAATAATATTAAATGAGTTAAGACGGAAAACTCAACAAAGGTGGTTAACCACAGTCAAGTATGTCACCCTACTAAGGAATCAAGTCGATAAATTATCTTTGGTTGTTCTCCTCAAAAGCACAGCCTTGCCCCAACAGGCTTCGAACCTGCTGGGCCCCTATGGTTTTGCCGACATCTTTAGAGGTGTGCGGGGAACACTAGACGCCAATGATGATTCGAGCTCGATCTGAACGGATACCGGGTGCCAAATAAACGTGTTTTCTTTCTTTCTTTCTTTTACCTCGTCGTCTGCAAGCCCACGGTGGAAAATCCCAGATTTATTCCTTTAGTTGCTCTTAGCGTTCTAGGGCCTCAGTAATTCTTTCAAACATTCTCGCAGTGTATATACCGCCCCTCTTGACCTATGAGTAGCAGCTCATATTATAAAGCTGTTTGATCGAAGCGAGCCGTTGTTTGCGGACCGATCGCGTTACGTTGATTGAATGGACGGACAAACATACGACGTACATTATAATATGACGTGGTGGTTGTGGATAAATCATAACTGAGCGCATTGTTCGGCTTATGGCGGAATTCACCAATACTCGTAAAACTAATCGCGTTTTAACATTTGCGCTGTCACTAGTGTCACTTGTAAAAATACAACAAAAGAAAAATACAGTCAAGTGACACTAGTGACAGCGGCTAAACGCGATTATGAGAGCCAAACGTTAAAACGCGATTAGTTTTATTGGTGAATTCCGCCCTTACTTGATACTAGCACTTTAATCCAGCGACTTCGTTTGGACAAAGTTTTCACAAAAACATTAACAACACATAACACTAGAAGCGCGGAAAATCAATGTTAATTTTAGCCATTTTATTTTTGCTAGTTATATTATAGATAAGGAGAGATGATATACAAATTAAACTGGTAACTGATATTTAAAATATTTTTATTATTATAAACGCGCAACGGTATCGTTATTAACGCGTGTTTCGCATTTGCAACGCGCTACAGAAGAGATGCCAATGCGCTACTAACGCACTACAGCATCGCGACTGTATCGATGCAAACGCGCGACCGTGTCGGACGAGATCTAATCATCGGGGAGAGAACGGAGCCACAGTGGCGCAAAAGTGAAACATTCTACATACAAAAACTTCATTTTTTTGCCGTTACTGAATCTCGTTTGCATCGCGACTGAAAATCATGATGTGGGCGAATCGCAAACAGCTAGCGACCGCGTCTCGACGATATCGATGCGAACGCGCGACAGCATCGCTACTAAAAGTCGCCGTGCAAGAAGGTCCTTAGACTCTTTGAAATATTGCCAATGAATTCAAAGTAGAATCTCTTTATTATTGATCTTCAAGGTTATGGTGCACTTGTCACGGTCAATAGGTACATGGATGGATGACCAGAGTAACTATTCTGTAAGCCTTGAGACCCAACTGAATAGTTACATCATAACATCACACCTGTCGAAGTTCTTCGAATGGACAGGTAGAGGAGTTATACATATACCTACAATTTGCAAGTTTTGTTTTATTTTTACCTATAATGTAATGGCTTGGATACTAAGTCATTTCAGCTTCTGTAAGATGGCCCTTTCCGTCCGTCCGCTTGTCACCAACGTGAGCATGGTTTAAAAGCTTGCTGTTTCATCCAACGCAGATTGCGTTTGATAGAGAGGCAACGCAAAAAAGAGAGATAGCGCTTGAAGCCGGTTGTCATTCGGTAACTTTCGTCAATGACTCGAATATTTTACCAAACTGGTTCCAGGAAATATATATATTTTTTTAATTAAAACCTGAAAAGTGTTTTGAAAAAAAATCTCATTTAAATCTCGATTAAATATTCCACAATTGTTTCTGTACTTTTTCAATTTACGTGTGACAAAAACTACTAGCTAAAATATGGCGTCATAAAATTCCTCCGCATCGCTGCCGACTGGAAGTGTGCCCAAAAGGCTGGCGGCATTGCCACGTTGTATGGCAATGCTTAATCTCTGACCGAGGTAAAAGCCAGCCCTTGGGTCACGCGAAGTGTCAACTAAGCGTCTGGATAGTTCTTTGAAAAGCTTATGAGCACTTGGACCCCACGACCCAAGAGTTTCAACCCCAAACGGCTCAAAGATATAACTTCCGACGAGGTTGTTATATTTCCGCCGCTTGAGGTTCTCCGCAGCCGCAGCGGCAGCACCAGCACAGCACGAAGAGCTAGGAAGATGGGATGGCGCAAGAGTGTCGACACAGGTAGCGTCCCACACTAAAGGCCTACCCATCTTCCACGGAAATAAAGACATACCGTCCGGTCTCTTACCATCGTCGCGTGCCAGGCCATGAGGTTCCAAAACAGCCGGAACGCCGATGGTGATAAGGGCTCGTCGGATGATGTCGTTAATATTCGCGTGCCGTGCTATCCGTCCCGCGCTTCGACTGCATGACAGGCCGTGGTGGCCAAGGCTGTTGACAACTTCGCCACAGTGGCAGCGATGAGGAGAACAGCAAGGAGCGCCTAGGCGTAGGGCAACAGCTAGGCGGAAAGTAGTATCGTCGAATAAGGTGCCAATATTCGACGACGGCAGTGCGTGAAGCCAAAGACCTGCCTCCCAATTTCCCACAGCTAGGAGGCGCGCACGCTCCGCAGTAGTAGCAGATGTTAGGATTAGGTTTTTCTGGACTACTTTGCAGAGCGGTTCATCCCACCGTCTCTGGGAGGTAAGGTTGTCAGGCGGATTTGTATTCAGGCAAGCGATTCTCCAGGCATCCATAGCCTCGGTGAAGCACGGCACTTCAAAAGGAATCAGTGTGGAAGTTAGAATGTTCCTGATTAATTTATCAGTGCTGTGAACCGAAGATATGAATGCCGGTAAACTAATACTGGTAATTTGGCGGACGCCAAGGCCTCCCATACGGATGGGAAGAGTAACTTGATCCCAAGCTCGATCGTCCAAGGTCATATTTAAAATTAAAGTAAGTGTATGTCGGATAATTTGGTCCATTTTTTCCAAAAGGTGAAAGTGCTTCCATAGGTGGGAAGCACGAAGGATATATATTAATTTAGGACCGAAACAACAATAACGAATTAGGGTAATGGCCGAATGCATGTTAATTTGGAGTAGTCTTTCCGAAACGTCATTGAAATTTTGTATTTTTTCCTCCACAAAACTGGGAAAGGAATCCTCAAAGATTGGGGACCCAAGGAGACGAAGAGAACTTTTATCGATAATTTTGATTGCAGGGGCTATTGCATTGAATTTTGGAAGAGTCAGATGTCTGTCAGTACTGTCAGAGAGGAATAATTCACATTTAGATAAGTTGAGATCTAGTCCTATAGAAAAGAGTTGGTTTTTTAAAAATTGTAAATCATTTAAAACGGTGTCTACATCGCCTCCCAAGGTTCCATCATCGAGGTACCACACGTTGAATTTGGAATTTAGTTTTCGAAATTAAGCATTGCCATACAACGAAAGCGAAAGCAAATTAATAAAATTTACGTGTGTGTGTAAAATAGCTGATTTTCAGAAGTCTTTACTGGATTAGTTTTATACAAATTTATGTTTTGATTTCAATAGAAACGTAGATAATAACCACAAGATGTTAGCCCCCCTAGCCAAGTTACGACCGTTTGGTTTCGATTCTCTTTCGTCGAACACCTCGAGTAGGCCAAGCCTCCGATTCCTTTGTTCTGACGTCATCTCAACGCTTAGTCACGTGGACAGAATATAGAAATCGGAGGCGTGGCCTACTCGAAGCATTCGACGCAAGAGAATCGAAACGAAACGGTCGTAACTTGGCTAGGGGGGCAGTGTTTCCAAAATATCTGGTGTGTAATCGTCGGTAGTCTAAAAAGTGGCGATAAATTGCACGTTCCAAAGCGTAGTAGCGTGAAAAGATTATAAAGTTTTGACGTTTGACAAGCGTAAGCCGTCATTTTCAATTATTATGAAGGAGCAAAGTTAGCTAATTCAATCCACAGGTTGGGAGTCAGTAAGCCTAAAAATAGATTGAAACATATATTTTCGAAGTCAATGATTGTCAGTAGGTACTGATCATTGACACCAAGTTATGTTAAAAGATATCTGCATTTTTACTAAGAAGCACATGCATTACTATTTTGGCCCAGTCATGTTCCTTCGTCATTAGTGATAACTACTTTAATCATCATGGATTGTCGTGACGGGACTCCCACGTCCCTTCCACCGTCACCCCACATTACCAGATATTTCGCCGGTGGGATCTTTGGCGAGGTCGAATCAGGTATTGATACAAAAAAGACTTGAAATCAGAAATCAGAAACGTTTATTTCAAATAGACCAATTACAGGCACTTTTGAATTGTCAAAATGTCGGTTAGTCAAAAAAAAAATACAAGTGAAGCTAAATTGCACGTTCCAAAGCAAAGCAGATCTCTATGGAGAAGAACGTGCAAGAAACTCCATGGACACTCTTTTAAATCATATTATGAGTTACATAAATCTTGGTTACATATTTCTTGTCGCTTCTAATATGAGAGCACAATGTAGATAAATAATAATAATTAAAATAAAATAAAAACAAATTAAAAAAAAAATAGAAATTGAAATTAAGTTACTGGCAGCAAAGAGATGACCAGTCTCAACTGACGGCACCCGTTCACGAGCATGACGCGTGCATCAGCCCTACTCATCTCAACCATTTTGAAGGGAACTGAACTTGACTTGAAGGGCAGGAACAACAGGGGAGCCTTCGACGACCTCTGGGCCCGACTTAAACAATGTAATGAGGTTGCCTCTGCCTCCTGGTCATAAATGATAAATGATATTTATTTATCAAAGAGGTTTTTAAAAACACTTTTACACGTATTTTTTTTTCTCAATTTAAACTAGATGAAGCCGATGTTTCCTAGCTGACTAACCTGAGAAGAAGCGCCGAAACAAGCTCAGGGGTCAAAATCTCTTTTAAAGTCCATACAGCAAACATGTAATGGTCAAATCATATGAGAACCATGCAGATTGGAGTCAGAGATGGTCTTTTGAAGAAAGAACCACACAGTTCTGAGCGGACCTGTCCAGTCAGTGCAAGCATTTGTTAGTATTCGTGTAGCTCAACTCAGAACTACTAAGGAGCTCAACGACTCGACGAACAATACCAAAGAAAGGACATTTAGATAGGCCGTAAAAAGTACTCAAAACTGCCAGATATTATGTAATAAAGATATTTATAAAAAAAAATAATTACATAATATGTGTGTATTAATTTATAATAATATTACAAATGAATTAGGTTGTTACAGGCCATGCTTCCGATTACTTTATTCTGACCACGTGACTGAGCGTTGAGATGACGTCAACAGCAAAGGAATCGGAGGCGTGGACTACTCGAGGCGATTGACGAAAAGAGAATCGAAACGAAAGGGTCGTAACTTGGCTGGGGGGCAGGCGTGTTACACGTGTGCGTCGGTCTAATGTAGTTCTAGCTTTAATATTTAGGTACCTTCAATATTATTTTATATTCCTTACGACTTTATTTTCGCGTTTTATAAATATCAACGGCATGCTTGAACGTAATTGTTCCAGGGTTTCGCTACATAAATCAATTTCAGGCGCGAATTATAGTTTCTCAACGGCTTAACATAATCTAAACAAAATCATTCAAATACCAACCCTTTCTTTTGAAACATAGAGTACATTTTAGATTGTAATTTTCAACAAAGGAAACTGAAAATGAAATAATCATTTTTCATTTAATTCAAAGAGATGTCAAGCAAACACTGGGGGATATTATATGTATTAATTAATTAGGGGTGTTATTTTTACTGGAGGGATGAAAGGGGTGGAATTTCGGGAAATATTCCAGTTATTGGTGGTGAAACGATTTATGTTTTGCAATTTATGAAAACACTAGCTTTAGCCAGCGGCATCGCCCAAGTTATGGTAGAAAGTTATCCAAAGAAAAATACTTGTCGAGAGTCGGACTGGCGCTCGAAGGGTTCTTTACCATTATCTACATAACTTTTTTTTACATATTTATTTTAGTGTTTTTGTATTTGTTATTATTTATCTTTGAAATAAAGCCTGGTAACAGACAGACAGTGGAGTTTTAGTAATAGTGTCCCGTTTTTACTCTTTGGTTACGGAACCCTAAAAACTACTGATAAATGATGATGAAACTGAACAACCTTCCACAAGATTTTTATTCAGGAAACTAAAAAAAAGTTCGGCTTCTCCATACAAAATTATAAACTTCATTGGACAGTTTGTATGAAGAGGCCGATTTTTTTTTCGTATCTTCAAATATTGTTCGTCAAGTCGTTGAGCTCCTTAGTAGTTCTAAGTTTAGTAGAACTGTGTGGTTCTTTCGTCAAAAGACCATCTCAGACTCCAATCTGCATGGTTCTCATTTGATTTGACCATTACATGTTTGAATGGACTTTAAAAGAAACTTTAACCCCTAAGTTTGTTTCGGTGTTTATTCTCAGGGTAATCAGCTAGGAAACACCGGCTCAATCTCAGTTTAAATACACAAAAAAAATTGACGTGTAAAGGTGTTTTTAAAAACCTATTTGTCAAATAAACATGATTTATCATTTATGACCAGGAAGTTGATATCTATAATAGAAAACAACCTTCCACAAGATTTTTTTTCAGGAAACTAAAAAAAAAAAGATCGGCTTCTCCATAAAAAATTATAAACTTGGACAGTTTGTATGAAGAGGCCGATTTTTTTTTTCGTATCTTCAAAAAAAAAATTTTGTGGATGGTTGTTCAGTTTCGTCTACTGAACAAGCCAACAAGACTATGGAGACCTGTCCCTTACACCCTGTATATTTATATGTATGTTCCCTATGGATATTTTTTACTTTCACGTCGGTGAAAGCCGCTAGCAGAAGTACAACTCAGTGCTCCAAATCCTTTTAAAATTTTAGGTATTAAGTAGAATTAGAATAGAATAGAATAGAATAGAATAGAATAGAATAGAATAGAATTTTATTTTGCAAATATGGGTAATACATAGTTCTTAAGATTATATTACAGCTCAGCCACATTTTACCATTCGGCATGCAAACATTTAAAATTATTTATATTATTGTTAAAAATGTTACTCTTGAATGTTACTCACTTAAAAATGTTTTTGATCAATTTATAAATCACTATTATTAAATTTTAAATCATCAATTAAATTAAATTAATATGTATGTATTAAAGGGAAAATATAAATTATTATCGTTAGACTATATATTATGTCATTACAATTACAAATAATAAACCATTATCATTAGATTATATAAAATGTCATTACTATTACAATTCAAATGTCAATACCAAAATCAAAATGTCAAAAAAAAAAAAAATATAAAAAATAAAAAACCAAATTACAAAAACCAAAATATCAAAAATCAAAATGTCAAAAATCTAAATGTCAAAAATTAAGATGTCAAAAATGTCACTAATCAACAAATATTTTTCTCCAATAGGAACTCAGTCACACTGTAATACGTTTTATCTAACAAAAAATTCCGTAATTTACTTTTAAACTGTGCTGTATTTAAAGCTTTCCAACCACTCGGCAATTTATTGTAAATAATTGGGGCCATGCAATAAACGCTCTTACGCATTAAAGCGGTTTGACATGGTACTTGGCATAATTTGCTGTTATCACGCCTATTCCTTGGGAATACATCAGCCAGGCGTTCAAAACGAGATGGATTTTGCTTAACAAACATAGCTACTTCCAAAATATAAATACAGGGAAGTGTCAAGATTTTATGTAGCTTAAAATAGGGCGCGCAACTGTCTATCGATTTAAGTTTGAACACTGATCGGAGACATCTTTTTTGGGCCTTAAACGCTATATCTCGATCAGTTGAGTTTCCCCAGAAAATGATGCCGTAGCGCAAGTGAGATTCAACTAATCCGTAGTAAGCCGTAAGGAGGGTTTTGGTATCTACTATGGAGGACAACCTATATAACACATATGCGGATGAACTCAATTTTTTACACAAAATATCTATATGTGCTTTCCAATTTAAATTGCAATCTATTTGTAACCCTAAAAATTTGGTATCCCCTGCTTCCTCAATTTTGTCATTTTTGTAATGGATGTTAAGATTAGTGCCGCCGGAAGTACGTTGTCTAAAGTGCATTATCTTTGTCTTACCTAAATTAATATTTAAATTATTTTCGTCTAGCCATTTAATTAGTGCGTCAAGAGAATTATTAATATCCTTTTCATATGTATTTGCACTTATACAAGGGATTGTTACTGTGCTATCGTCTGCAAACATAGTTATAGGATGTTCAAGGGACTTGGGCATATCATTAACATAAGTTATAAATAAAAAAGGCCCCATCACGGTTCCTTGTGGTACACCATATGAGATTTTACGTTCTCGAGATCTTACTATCTCTTCGTGTTTGTTAACTATGTTAATGCGGCTAACTTCGGTTATTTGTGTTCTGTTTTCCAGATAAGATTTTATAAGTTCGAGCACGTTACCTCTAATGCCATAGATTTCTAATTTATGAAGTAATGTATTATAATGTACATAATCGAACGCCTGTGTCATATCGCAAAAAATAGCGCATATGGGGGATCGTTTATCCATTCTTCTCATAATAGTATTCAAAAAGTCATAAATTGCCATATTGATGGTTCTGTGCTGTCTGAATCCTTTTTGTTCTTCGCAAAGTATATTATATTTTTCCATATAATTATATAACTCCTTGCAAATGTATTTCTCGAATATCTTTGAAATAACCGGTATAAGTGAAATAGGTCTATAATATTCCATCAACTCCCTATCTTCTTTCTTAAATAAAGGTTTTATTATAGATGTTTTTAAAGCTTCTGGATATATACCCGTACAAATAATTAGGTTAAGTATGTGGCTTAAATGTTCGCATATCTCTGTTGAGACAGACTTCAGTACCTTCGTGGCGATTCCATCAAAACCAACACTGCTAGTATTTTTTAGCGACTTTATTATTTTATTTAAATCGTGTGGTGTGCTAGGTGCCATAAACATTGAATTATGTTTCATGGAGGACACGCATGTTTTCGGTTTACAGTCAACGCCTATTTTCGGACGTACTTTATCAACGAAAAAGTCATTAAAAGCACTAGCGATATGAAAAGGTTTGTATAAAGTTTGATTACCAATTTTAAGTTTTTCGATTTGTTTTTTAGGTATATTGTACTTTGTCTGATTAATTACCTGCCATGTAGTCTTTGATTTATTTTTGGATTGCTGTATTTTGTGATTATTTTGAGCTTTTTGTGTTAAGTTAATTATTTTATTATATAGTCTAGAATAAGTACTGAATTTCTTTTTGTTTTCATGGGTAGGTTTCAACCTGGAACGCCACAAAAGTTCTCTTTTTTTCCTACTGCACAATTTAACGCCACGTGAAAGCCATTTTGGTTTATTAATGAGGTTTATTTTTATTTCTTTATACGGAAAACATAACTCGTAAAATAATTTGAATGTGTCAATAAATTCATTGTAAGCTACGTTGGGGTCATCAGTAAGATATATCTCCGAAAATTTGAGACTGCTTATGCTATTTTTAAATTTCTCAATATTCTCGTTACTGTAATCTCTTCTAGTTATATACCAGGATTTGATATTATATACATTGGGAACTGGGCATTGTAGTAGCTGTGCTGTATGGTCTGATAATGCAAACTCAAGTACATCTGTCTTACAACTCTTCTTAAAATTATGCGCAAAATTATCTATACATGTCCCACTAGATATCCGAGTTGGCTGTTTAAGAGCAAGTTTCAAATTGAAACTTAGTAGCAGATACTCAAGTGCAAATGAATTGTTACTCGGTTTTAAAACATCAATATTAAAATCGCCTGCAATTACAACATTCTTGGACCGCCTGTTAGATATCTCTTTAAGTAAAGTTTCAAGTTTATCAAAACAGTCATTTAAATTCCTAGCATTTGGTACCCTGTAAATACATACCACTATTAATTTATAATTAATAAGCTCGACAGCACAACACTCAAAAACCCCTGGTGATGACAGTTTTGATATTTGAGGTATTTCCCTCCATTGGTGGCAATTATTAACAATTATACATGCTCCTCCTCGCTTTTTTTCCTGTCTGCTGTAACATGCAGCTAAACTGAAATTTGGTATGCACAGATGCTTTTCGTGACCTTTCATGATGAAATGTTCAGTAATACATATAATATCTACATTTATGTTAGTATCAGATAATTCATTCAAGCATACCGTAAGAGCATTTGATTTATTTAGTAAACCTGCAATATTTTGGTGTAATATGTTAATATATTTACTGGAGAAAAAACTGTTCCTTAGATTCATTTTCTTCGTTGAGAGTATTTTCTTCAAAGATTTCCAATTGAAGGTTGAATAGGTCCTCAAAGATTACTCGCATGGCGCAGTCTTTTATGACTCCTGACCTTGTATACGTAGAATGGTGATAGCTTAGGTTCAAATTGGAGTCCAGAACATATGAATATTGATGTGTAATAATGTCCATACATAGCATGTTGTTGAACATTTCCACTCTTGAGTTATATAAAATATTATAGTCATTATTATATTTGTATGTTGGCAAAGTAATAATTATATTTGTGTTCTTTATATTCTGTAATGCGTTTCTAATGTATGTAATTATGTCAAAGTAACATTTAGTTGTTTTAAAATCTTCCTCGCCGATCATTATTATACAGAAATCATTCTTTGTGTAATGTTGAAGTTTTATTTGTAAATCCCGTAAAAGGTGCGTAATACCCAGCTTTGGTGTTAGGTAGTGACATATTTGATAACTGTCTGTAAAATATTCTTCTGCCAGAGTTAGTATATTATTAGTTTTATTAGTACTTAATATACATAAGTTATTTTTCAATTTGGTTTTGTTCACTTGTATATATTTTTGCGTTGTCACTTGCTCATTCGAAGGTTGTGACGCCATCTGTGGACTGGAATGTGTAGTAATCGTTTTTTGTTGGTCGTATGTTTTGGTTACTTTTTCTTTGACATTTATTTCAAAATCAGTCTGTGTTTGTTTATTTATACATCCTGCTTGTTTTGAATATTTGGACCCCCTTTTTTTAGGCGTAATGGTAGGAGATTGTATCGGACTAGTCACTATTTGTTTGTAGAGTGAGTTCTTACGAATCAAATTGTCATTTTCCTTCTTAAGCTTTTCAATTTCCAGGCTTAGTGAGTCAATTTCTCCATTTGCACTACTCAGTTTAATGGTGAGATCATCAATATTTTTCTTTAATTGAGTAATTAAATCAATGTCGTCATCATCTGACATATCCGGCATACTGCATATAGTGCCATCTAGGGTGCGATTGACGAGGCTTTCGTCTAAGTTGTAGTCTGAGTTTGAGTGCGCGCGTGCGCGCCTTACGGTGACGTTATTGATTTCGCTCATCGTTTGTGTAAGCAGTACTGATATTTATCACTAGATGTCTATTGCACTGTATCGATTGTTAAGACACTAGATGCCACTTTACTCAATTTTGATGGGTCTATTGTCGTGACTATGAATTCAAAATATTGAAAATAAACGACTATTATTTTCACTTTATGAGATAAATGAGTTGTTAATATAAATTAGTTATTGTACCTGTAGTTGTTGGTATTATTACATCTTATAGTCGCTTTATACGCTTTTCTTACGCCCGTGTCATTGATTTATTTGAGTATTAAACACAGCACATATAGTTGTTTATATTGTCACTTTTCACTTAGGTTTTGTGGAAATAACGCTATTTAGCGTCAATTGTCACTTTATGCACACAATTAGATACTTAATTAAATAATTAATGCACAATTACTATATATTTACTTTTTTCAAATACGGAGTCGATGTTAACTGTGCGCCACTAGCGCCCTACTCAATTAACATAACAGTTACAACCTTTTCGTTACGATTCTCTTATCGTTGATCGCCTCGAGTCGGCCACGCCTCCGATTCCTTTGTTCTGACGTCATCTCAACGCTCAGTCACGTGCTCAGACTTGGCTACAACTTGGCTAGGGGGGCAGTTCTTGAATTCATATATTGAACATATCAAGAATAAAAAAGAATAAAAATAGTGCAATATAATTTCAATCCATAGCTACCAACTCCAGAATCAATTTTAGCGTTGTGTCTTTTATGTAGATATTTATTGTCCATTTATAATAATTTTCGTTTATTTCTCTTGACAAATTACACCACTAACTTTAAATTAGTACAAATACTTAAAAGGCTTATTAGAAAAGGATTTGTTATTATTTAAGTAAAGTCTCAATAAATAATATTCATAAACAGCAAAGTTATTAGCGTTTGTCTCAATTTATAGAAATATTGTACAGGCTATTGATTATGAATGAAAAAATGACGATCAAAATGGAAAAACAACAGGCAATTGTTATGTAGAATTGATTCTATTATTATGAATTTTTATTTCCAATTATGACAAATTTTCGTGAACAATTTTGGTATTTCGTTTTTTTTTACTTTTCACTACAAAAATATGGGTACGGATAGAGCCCCATTTTTGTACTAATTAAAAATGGGGGTGTATATAAGGCTCACTAAATTATATTAATAAGGCTTCTCCGGGTCGGCGATAGCGCATTGTGTTTCAGGCGCCCTTCAAAGAGGTGTCAGCATTATTGACGGAGCCCCGCTGCCCCCAGCCCTCCGATGTTAGCCATGGCTGCAGAATTAAAAAAAAGCCACAGCGGACTTCAGTGGATTTCAGTCAGTAAAAGTCTGACATACCCTCTCGCTCCATCTAGAGCGGAAGAATTTGCAATAGCAATTAAACTTAATCAAGTTTGGTAAAGACTTGATTGTACTTTGTAGCATTTGATAATAATCACGAACTCTTAATTAAAATATAGAAAGTCACCATTATGCACGTCTTTTCCACTCCTAACTTTAGATTTTATTTAGACATTGGTTTCACTTGAGTCTAATCAGAGGGATTTAGCGTCAAATGAAACCTCCAATGAAACTGCATCAGTTAAGCCAGTGGTTCTCAACTTCAACCTCGACCTCGAGTGGTCCGTGGACAAGAACTTAAAATATGGTAAGTAAAAGCTTCAAAATTATAAAATTTGCCATTGAAAAGTACTTACTTAAAAATAAATCGGTCTGTTTTTAATTATTGTCCATCAGAAATGTTGTGTTTCAATAAACAATGCTCGTACGTTTCTAATTTCATAGAATAGAAGTGCTACAAGATTTGAATATCTACTCGTCTACATTAATGTTATAAAGAGAAAAGATTTTCATTTTTATTTAAACTCAAAAACTACTGGATCGATTATCAAACATTTTTTCACCAATAGAATGCTACTTTATTAATGAGTGACACACAGATACGGGAAAAGCTGCTGGCAGATGATAGTGTGAAACATTTAAAAAAATGTAATTATAACTGAGCAGTAGTGGCCGAGTGGTAACGGCCCCGACTTACGAGTTTGTAGGTCGCAGGTTAAAACCCAGCCAGGCGCATTACTTTTTGTAATTTGTTTCATCTCCATTGCTCTCAAAACGGTGTACGAAAACATCGCGAGGAAACCAGCATGTTCTAGAACCAAAAATTCGAATACATGTGACATTTACCAAACCGCATTGGGCCCGCGTGGTGGATTACGGCCCATTCCCTCTCCTAGAGATAGGAGGCCTGAGTCCCAGCAATGGGAACATTATAAGATTATGTATGTATGTATGTATGTTATTATAACATGGACATTGAAGAATCATTTGTGAAAATGTAACGTGAAACAATAATATTGTACTTTCTTCTGGACTTCTGGTCCCTGTCAACAACAAAGAAACCAAAGTAGTCCCAAATAAAAAAGTTTGAGAACCATTGAGTTAAACGAAGGCATCTGTACAGTTAGTTAAACGTACACGATAGAGGCGTTTCTAGTTTAACTGAACAGTGAAGCTTAGTTAATTCAACTAAAATTATGGTCTTTGAGGGGGAGCCCTCATTAGAAATTGAGAATTTCCGACCTATTTGGCGAATACAGTATGGTGTTAAGGTGTTATTTTTGCTCCGTAACAATGAAATACAAATACTGGCTCTAAGGTTTATAGCAATTGCATATCCTCCCATTTTGTTATTTCAAAATAATTTAATATAGTTATGTATTGATAATGATAAATGCAGTTTTAACCCGCAAAACAGTTAATTATTAGGTAGTTTTAGCCAGGAAAAGTACAACGTTAAAAAAACGGCGCACAATTCTCTGTGTCCCGGTTGTCAAAGATGCTAGTGCGGGGCGATGGGACGCGGTGACGTAGGGATGCGCTCACTCATCGACTTTTTAGTCTAACAGTATGTTAGTCTTTATTTTAATACAGTATTTATGGTATGGGTACTGTTTACTTGAAATAAAATGATTATTATTATTTCAATAGTAAGTGGACTGCGGGATTGCTAGAAAGAGTCAATGCAGCCCTAGAATGCCTAGGGAGAAAAAGGGGCATTAGAAAGACACAGGGTTTTTTTTAAGGGTGGAAATCATCCAATGACATCTCCCACTCTGAGCGGAGCAAGAGAGCGTGTCCGACTTTTACCGATTAAAACCACACCTGCGTCTTTCAGTTGCCTTTTGCGTTCTAGGAATACGGGTTTCCCTTTCAGAAATTCCCCGCGGTCCTAGCTAGCGAGCATCAGCCCTTCTGGGCCCCTACGGTTTGCTGCTGGTACACTACGCACTGTTGACGACTGGGCTCGGTCCGGTTAATTGCCGGACGGCCGGACGACGAGTTACTCATTGCTCGATGTCGGGGTCGGAATTTCGGCGGCTGGAGCATGAGGACGTTCGTTCCCTCACGCGTGCGTTCTTCGCTAGCATTACTGCTTCGCAGAAGGAGGCGACCACCTGCTATTCCTTGGTAAATAATATGGAAATCGACGCATTACATTAGTAGCGCATCGATATTGGCATCTATGCACGCACACAGAAACGTTCGGCCATTTTGCGCGGATGTGACGCATATCTTCCTTATGTATTGATTATGTTTGTTAGTTAGTTTTAAGATTGCTTCATTTCGCGTAAATAAATTGCTTTTTTTTTCTTTCTTTCTTTCTAAACACGCTAGTGACGCACAAACAAGATTTACCAAGAATTTATTGTTGAATAAAAAAATTTTGTCAATTACTCTTTCAACCTTTTAAATTCATTAAAAGAACCTATAAATATTTTAAACATGAGCGTCACTTAGTCGGCGGACCGTTAAGTACCTTATTTTTTACTTCTTTTGCGTCGAGTTTCTTTTTTTATTTCACACTTTTTAAACTAATCGCCGGGTTCCGCGATTAGTTATTATCGTCATAAATTGTTGCTAAGAACCATCTCGATCACGTCAGTTTTTAAACAAAAACAACCGCATTAAAATCGGTTCATTCGTTTAGGAGCTACGATGCCACGAACAGACACACTGACAAACACCTCTTTTCCGTCGGGGTTTAAAAATAGCTGAAATTGATTTAATAGCAGATTCTGAACATACTGGTTTATGTGCGTTTATTAAGTAACATGTTGAAAATGCTTACCTAGAGGTAACCTAATTACTCTTGATTTAAAGATCCCGAGGTTGTAGCCATCAGGAAACAGACTCCGGCAGGGAATTCCACTCCTTAACTGTTCCCAAAACGTTTTGTGCGTATAGGTTGAAATACTTCAAATTCAAAATATTTGATTTATCAAAGGAATTATTTTACATTAAATTTCTCACTCAACAGTTATTTTGTTGTATTTCCGTTTGTAGTTATGTGTTTATTACATCACAAAACCTTTCAGAAACCCTTTTCAACCCGTCAGATGTCCTCTCGCATGCACAAGTCCGACCTGACCTATTTCCTCACGACAAGAGGATGCATCCATCTTCCACTCTAGTTGTCTTCAATAAAGAACCTTACCATGCCATGATATATATGCAGTTAACTACAACCTTATGCCAAAGCTATAATGGTGAGAGTCGTCTGAATTGTGGAAGGGTAAGTTGGAATTTAATTTTCGATCCCTGTTCGCTTTAGAGGGATCTCAATTTGATGCAGTTTTACGGATTTTCAATTGGAATTTGTGTTAGATTGTTTTGGGGTTGTGCTGATGTTTTTTTGTTAAATAAGTTAAGGGGATGCAACTCGACATACATTTTCACTGTTTACCATACAACCGCTCTTACGCGATAATGACGTTATTACACATTTTTCATTAGATATTTTGGAAACACAGTTTCTTGTGGATATTATCTAGGCTTCTATTGAATTCAATTTATAAATTTATGTAAAACTATTCCAGTAAAGACCTCTGAACATTTGCTATTTTGCATGAACTTGATACTTCATAATTTACTCAAAAATTATTAAAGTCAAAAAAGTATAACAAGAGAAGCCTTGCAAATTTAATCAAGATTCTAAATGACGACAATTTTTTTCAAAAACTTTTAAGGGTTAAAAAAACCACATTTTTCCTGGAACAAAATTTTTAAAATATTTGAGTAAATCACAGAATTGTCGAATGCGAACCGAGTTTTCAGGCGTTATCTCTCTATTTCGCGTTGCCTTTTCGTCAAACATCGCGTTGGATTGCTTTAGATGAAGTAACAAGCTTTTAAACCATGCTCGATATTGACGATAGGAGAGTTTAAATGTATATATTTATTGTCTTTGATTTGAGTACAGTTTTTACAGCACAAATAAGGTTATTTGTGCAAAAAAAAAATAGTAAGTCCGCAGCTGACAGAAGCTGATTTTTTTTTTAACAATTCATCAAAACTTGACCACAGGCACAATGGCAACCTGGAACACAGGTTTGGCGTAATTTCCGAGATTCGGTGTATAATAAATGATCACTCATCCAAAGACCGACACGCAATGCTTAGCTGTATTAGCAAATTTGCACGGACATCTGGACGATGAACTATCCATTGCTCGTCGTCTGACCGTCCGGTAAGGACCAAGCCCAAATTATGTTCCATGCGGGCCTCGAAGCCTGCAAGGGCTGCAGATTGTTCGGAGGAGTAACCGTAGTCCTTGCCAAAAGGGCAACTGAAGGATCACCGTGGATTCAATCAAAGTAACAATCTGCCCTGCCGTTCCACACAGAGCGGGATTAGTCATTTGATAATAACCCATACAAAAACAAAAGTGCCGCTTTTTGTGACGTTATACTATCAAATGACTTCTCCCACTCCAGGATGGAACGAGACATCATGGCATGTCAGACTTATACTGACTAAAATTCACCTGTCACTGTGTTCTTCAATTATCCTTTGGGATCTAGAGAAAGAGTAACCGTGGTCGGTTATTCTTTTTCAAACGCTGAAGAATCAGCACTAGTGGATCTTGTCCATTTCGTTTCCCGTACTTCCCTCAACCAGCTGCTTTACCAAGAGTTCTCCATGTCCCAGGTAGCAATGCCCTTCCATGGTAAGCTATACCTTTACAACGCCATTAGAAACCATGTCAGCTACCGTATTAAACTAATGCAGTATTCGTGTAGTAATAATATAAATTAGAAGTTCAGTTAAATGTCAGGTTTATGGTATGGTGTCGTAAAGTGAGCCGTTATGGTGCTAACTGTTTGAAAGGTCCAAATTCCATGGTGTTAGAATTGTGACGTGAAAAAATAGTAAATTTTGTTACAAGTTGAGAGAGTTCATCATTGCTACCGAGGCGGAATTCGCCCGAGCTGCAGGCAGCTGTGTAAAACTAATCCAGTAAAGACCTCTTAAAATCTGTTATTTTTCATGACCTTGGACAATTCATAATTTGCTCAAAAATTTAAAAAGTCAAAAAAGTATAACAATAGAAGCCTTGCAAATTTAATCAAGTTTCTAAATGACGACAAGTTTTGTAAAATATTCGGAATTACCGAATGCTAACAGAGTTTTCAGGCGTGATCTCTCTTTTTTCGCGAGCTCTTTTCGTCAAACATCGCGTTGGATTGCGTTAGATGAAGTAACAAGCTTCGATGTTGACGATAGGCGAGTGAAAAAGGACCCTCTTAATTCCAAAACCTATGGAATTGACATGCGCTATCGACGTATTACGTACACGATAAAACCCAAACATTGCAGTCTTCTAGCAATTGTAAATGTCACTTTGTTTAGAGTGCACCAATACCATACGTACTATTGATAAAATTACAGCATGTTCCTAAAGAATTTCATAACCTAACAAGCTCTATTTTCAGACAGACATATGAAGCATCCACTCAATTTTCCTCTGCGACGTAGATGCATGTTCCAACGTACTCGCGACAAAATATAATTCTTTCTCATACAAAACTAAGTTATCGCGCTCCTAAATCGCATTACTGTCTCAACAGTTGGTGCACGTCATGAGCGGAAGCGATTTTAAATAAATTAGAAAGATTTTTGTTATACCAATATCTTTTTGGGGTTTCGTACCTCAAAAGGAAAAAAACGGCACCCTTATAGGATTACTTTGTTGTCCGACTGTTTGTTTGTCTGTCTGTCAGTCAAGACCCTTTATCTAGAGAAAGCGTGGAAGTATCGAGTTGAAATTAAAGTCATATATACTCAAGTTTACGGACCCTTGAAGCAGTGAAGAAATCAAACTTCTAAGTTAACGAAAAAAAGACACGGCCGTTTATGTCGCAAAAAACGTTTATTTCGACACTCTCAAAGAAATCAAAATTCATAGGGTACTTCCCGTTGTCCTAGAATCCTGAAATTTAATATGAAGCAAGGTCTCTTAGCACAAGTATAGAAAAAATCTGAAAACTGTAAATTTGTAGTTACGTCACAATTTATTTTTTGCGATTTGGAAAAATCTTCCGAGACTTCATTCCGGGAATTGAACTATTTACATAGGTATGTTTGTACGGAACCCTCAGGGCGCGAGCCAGACTCGCATTTGCCCAGTTTTTTTTTTTGTTGACCGGACCAAACACTACTCTTGGTCGAAGGATCCTTCCTTTTCAGCGGAGCTTTACACTCAATTGTTTTACATCAAATGGTAATAAGGTCATCATCATCATCATCATCATCATCATTTCAGCCGAAAGACGTCCACTGCTGGACATAGGCCTCCCCCAAGTGTCAGTTAATAAGGTCAGTTAGTCAGAAAATTGATAACGCTACTTTATATCAACTTCTCCAGATCAGAGTATCATTCCGCTTTCCACTCACCCTTCGTACCCCACTATATTTATAAACCGCCTCCCGTCTTCAGCCACTGCATACAAAGAGAACAGCTGTAGTCTGCAATACCGCGTTATTGGATCCGATGGCGAACAAACCTGACTGCACCTAGCTGCAGCTGCAGGTACCACAGATTGCATGTTCGATTCAATCTGTGTTCGACTGTACTCACGATTTAGTTAAGACTGCCGTTTTGCAAATTGTGCGGTGAAAGATGGATTTGTTCTAGTCACTGGTGATGGGATGAACTAGCTGTTACTACTGACTTCGCTTGCGTGGAGTTTAAGAACACTATCTATAACAAAGTACCAACGGCTGTCAAATATGAATCGTGTTCTAAGTATGTACCTACCTACAGCAATAAAAGAAAATTAAAAAACTGGATAAGTGCGAGTCGGACTCATGCCCTGAGGGTTCCGTACAAACTTACGGAACTTACGTAAAGAGTTCAATTCCTGATTGGAGTCTCGGAAGTTTTTTCCCAATCGCAAAAAAATTGTGACGTGTCAACAAGTTTTCTGTTTCCAGATTTATTCTTATACTTGTGCTCAAAGACCTTGCTTTATGCAAAATTTCAGGATTCTGGGTCAACGGGAAGTACTCTAGAATTTTGGTTCCTTTGAGTGTCGAAATATACGTTTTTTTGTGACATAAACGGCCATATCCTTTTTTCCGTTAATTTAGAAGTTTGATTTTTTCACAGCTTCAAGGGATCGTAGACTTAAGTATATGGTTTTAATTTCAACTAGATACGTCCACGTGTTCCCGATATAAAGGGTCTTGACAGACAGACAGACAGACAGACAGACGGATGGACAACAAATGATTCTACAAGGGTTCCGTTTTTTCCTTTAGAAGTACGGACCCTGAAAAGTAACTGCATAAACATGGGAAATCTGTAAATTCTTCTAAACTAGGTATTGACGATCATTGCAGGGTCTTGTCTGCCAGCAACTGGTTGAAAGTTGCCACGAATCGATGTAAATGGCTGATGTATTGAAGAAGTTAACCAATCGGCCTAGCCATCACGCAGCCAGTTATCACTGATACGACATTTTCTCCTTATAGATCTGACATTTAGAAATAAGCAGTTGTTTTTCTAAGTAATTCACACATTCATAATACGTACAGCTAAGGAGTGGAATTCCCTGCCGGAGTCTGTGTTCCCTGATGGCTATAACCTAAGGGTCTTTAAGTCAAGAGTGAACAGGTTAAAGATGGAGCACGCTTGCCTAGAGCAAGCGTGCTCCATCTTCGGCCACATCATCGCTTACCATCAGGTGAGATAGTGGTCAAACGCGAACCTATCAAAAATAACAAAAAAAAAATAATATTGATACATTTCTACTTACATTAGTTTTTATTATTTGTTAGTTTTTTTTTAGTAGATAAATTTGTTTAAAATACACGGCCATACACATCATCGGTCCTAACTCGCCCGGTCTGTAAATATGTCTACCTATGTGTGTCCTGTCTAGAAGATTATGTGCCATGTATTTCCACCAATATATTCTACACCACCAGACCACCATGAACTACCTGCGTACTTTTTTTCTCCTTCTCTGTCAAATCCATCCAAAGGTTGTCTGTTAAAAATCGCTTTTAGCGATAAGACCGCCCATTGTGACACCATTAATTTTAAGTTCCTAATGTAATTTGTATTTTTGGTCTACAATAAAGAATATATCTATCTATCTCCCATATAATGTGGTTACTTAAGCCTGTATATCTTGCTTGTTAGTAGTTTGTTTTGTTTTTTCATATTATCTGTACCCTTTTTGATCAATAATAATAATAAATTTGTTTATTTCTCCCACAAGATACATAGGTACAACAGAATTTATTTTTATTAAACAATATTTTTGGTAGGGAGACAGGAGCCCATACAAAAAAAAAAATATTATGGGTCTCCTGGCACCTTTACCCAGAACAGATAAAAAAAAAATAACAGTAATTAGGAACTTAAAAATTAAGGGAGTGTGCTAATTCAGAAAAAGTTGACATGCATGTGTGAATGTGTGCGTGTGTGCGTGTGATGGTGTGTTTATATGTGTTCGAGTGCTAGTACGTGTATTTGTTTGTCTAGAAAACTCTATGTTTGTTAAGCAATCTTTCTGTCTCCTCGTACCCAAGCTTAAGAAGCCATTCGGTGATCTTCCCCTTACATTCCCTTTTCGTAAAATCAATAAACAATTATTATTATTATATTATTATTATTATGTACATAGTGAAGTATGGTTCAACAGTATCTAATTCTGTACGTCTCTTTTACTTTGTGATTCTTGTGATAAAGGAGACAATTTTTTTTGGGCCCACTATTAAACGGTTACGTATATTAATCATATTACACATGAAAAAAGCGATCATCTTATTATAATTAACAGACCAAAAATTATATAGAAATCTAACTGGAATAATGAAATAATAGTAAAAAAGTGTTACGGCAAAAAATACTTGTTTAGGAGCGTTTTCAGGTTTATTTTAACGTAAAAAAAAAATGTTACTACAGTGCGCAGCGGTAATGACATCGGCTTTAAATGCGTTTAAAAATGGTACAGCGAACTTGTTTTTAATGCTGTTATTAACGGTTAACACAAATATCAAAATCAAGTAATGTACTATAAAAACCACCGTGGAACGAAAGGTAATGAATAGCCCGTTGCAGATGCTCTGTGGTCCAGTTTCAATCAGTAAAATCAGTTTGACACTGACAGATAACATTATTATTGTTTGCGATCACTAGATAGTTGCATGTTTCTTCTGTTCTTTTCGTATTTTTATTTGAAAGATTTTATGAAAATGGCATCTGTAGATACAGTCATAATCCACAAAGCCGTTGTATCAATTGTGCAGCACGATTTCAACGGAATGTTGAATACTGCTCTTGCTGGATACTGTTGTAATTGTTTAGTGGGCAGACGCACTGTTGGCTGCTGTGCATATGTGATGTGTAAAGTTTGGTTTTTATCTTGGGCGCGGCATCAAGGTGAGGTTGAGCCACCTGCATCTCTTTTAGATGAAATACTGCTTTTAAGAGATGACTTTGAAAATGATGATGATGAACAGTAATAAATACTTCTTGTGATGTACCTAAAATGTGTTTTTTTTTTCCTTACACAACAAGCTTAGGTATAATACATCACCTTATTATTTATTTTAGATCTACAGTCAATGGCCGGCAAAAGCCGCACTATTTCGAAATGAATACATCTACGCATTTTCATGAATAAGTATATGAAATCGTGTAAATCACATCAAAGTCTGTCCCGTAGTACAGACGTGACTTTGTTTTATACTGTATGTTATTGAACAGTGCACTATTTTAACTTAAAGTACCAAGGAGACCTATCCACTCATTAGACACTCTTGTGAGATTTTAGGTTATTATGAGAGTCATGTTTTAACTGTCGTATATCTCGGTACTCCAGTTACATAAAGTTTTGCTAATATTACCACTGTAATCTAGAGATTATAAGGAATAAACTAACGTGCATTTCATTGCTATACGCCACAATTTGTGGTGGGCCTATTCCCCAAACAAAAAAAAATTGTCTCCTTTGTTATATTGCATTCTATTTCAAATTACCCGTACACGACAAGATCGAACTCATCAGTCACATTTTGACAATATTTTTATTGCCGATTCAGCGAACCAATAAACGAATGGAATGACAAGGCAACATAAAAAGGCAATACAAATTCACCTCAATAAGCCTTCTAATAAATCTTACAAGTCTGCCGACCCCCGTTAGGAAAGGTTTTATGAAGGCAGTAACTCTTTGTACCAAGCAGAAATTTTATAGAAAGTCCACTCAGGCCAAGAGCTTACTTAACCATTCCGTCGAGAACTTAGGTTTTCGACAACATCATCTTCCTGCCCTTGTCCCGTGTTATTTGAGGTCGGCACAATACGTTCTTTCCTTTCATTTGGTCCTTTCATCCGTCATGCTAGGTATCATTAACTCAACTCTTTTCTTTCTTAACAATATAATACTCGTAGTAATATAATATAATATTCACACAACTATCACACAACGCCGTCTAGTCCCAAGCTAAACAGAGCTGGTGTTATGAGTACTAGACAACTGATAAACATACTTATACTCCATCGGTTTAGATAGTTAACTAAACGGTAACAATCTTAGTCTTTTTATTAAAAAAAAGTCGTATAAAAGGCAAACAAAGATTATTTAAATTTAGTTAGTTACCAAACATCGGTATAGGTAAATAACAAATTGTAAACATTTTTAGATAAAAATTATAGATAACTTTTAGATAAAAGACATGTCAAGATTGTTTACCTTTAGTTAATTACCAAAACAGATGGAGTATAAATATTTCTAAATACATACATATAGATAAATTACACCCAGACACAGAACATATGATCGAGCTCATCACACAAACATTTGTCCTGGGTGGGAATCGAACCCACGACCTCCGGCATAGCAGTCAGGGCCACTAACCACTAGACCAACAGGCCAATCAAATTCAATCTTCACACAATATATCTATCTATCTTTTCTTGGACCTCGCTCTCCCTCTCTATCCATCCACATGTATACTCATAACTCTTTTAGTAACATGCTTAGGTTATCAACAAAATAGATTAAATAAAATTCAATTCTTCTTCTTGTTTTTCTTCTTCTTCTTAGTCGAGCACTCTTGACAGAGTGGTCCTGGTCAAGTCTCGGTGGAGTCTTGCGCCACCGCCTCTCTCGCGATCCCACGCCATGTAGCTCTGTTTGGCGGCTTGGGAGTTGTCATTAATGCTGCAGTGTGTCATAGATCTGATGAGGTCCACCGTATTGGAGAGTGTCCACGTGATCTTTTGCCCTCGACTTTCCCTACGGGCCTCAGCTTATCTATAACGTCAGTGGGTGAGCACAGCAAGGACGGGCTGGAACGTGCATTTATTGATTAGGGACAAACTTAATACTAGTGGCTCAGCTGCGTGGGTTTTTTTTTTCGACGGAAAAGTCATCCAATGACATCCCTCGCTCTTGGGTGGAGCGAGAGGGTGTTTCAGACTTTTACTGACCAAAAACCCACTCCTGTTCCTTCGTTGACTTTCATACCAGAGTCGAGTCTTCCTTTCAGAAGCAGACCCTTAGCCCCAGTTTGCTACGACTCTGCTGGGCCCCTACGGTTTGCTGTCATCTCCTTGAGGTGTGCGTGGAACACTAGGCGGCGTTGACGACTCGGCGCAAGCCCGCGCCTACTGTGGCTGGAAATCGGAATCGGGATCCCGGCAGCTGGGGAGTGAGGGCTGAGCCCTCGCACGTGCACGTGCGGCCTCCTCCTTTGCTAGCATTACTACTTTTCAGGAGGCGACCACCTGCCACTCCTCCTCGCTCAGGACCATGACCTGACCCAAGGCAGGGCGCGAGAGATCGTTGCCGCCAATCTCCCTCACGAGGACACGGCGGTGCTCTGCCCAGGCAGGGCACACTTCTACCGTGTGCTCCACCGCGTTTTCCAGTCCAGCTGCGTGGGTTGGCTCGAGCAACGGATGGGGCAGATATTGACGAAGGCGTCACAGGGGGCCTCAACGTCGAGGATGGCTACAATAAGGCCTCCCAATGTCTATTTATTATGTGATCGTCGCAGATAGACCCCTAGCAGCGAGGTTTGACGGACATCGCCCGATGAAAACTAGTCTTGTAAATTAATTTTTAGTAGTGAACCTTCTGATCCATACATTACGGTAGCACAGTGACCCACATTCGAACTTACATAATTTCGTATAGAGATGTTCTGATTGATTTAGTGGTGACATTGATTGGTAAGTATTTGACTAATGATTTAGTATAACGGAGGCTTTACTGCTGTGTTTCCGTATTGGAGAAAGGTAGTACACGGTGGACCACCCTTTATTTGAGGTGGGTGTGATGACAATAGTGTCAAAAGGTTGTGGGCGGAATCTGACAGCGATGAGTAGCTACGTCTCCATTGTACATTCGTCCGCATAGCAAAGGTAACTTTTGTACCTACTAAGCAAATTACTGTTGTGACCGACATAAGTGCTGTTAGTGTCAAATTGTTGCCATTAAAGTGCGGTCGAGCTTACGCTTCGTGGTTTAATCTGCATTGAATTGCCCATGCATTTCTTTGGCATAAAACAGCCTGATGCTTATCGAAATTTGTGTAACAATTTAGGAAGTGAGTGCAAACGAAACTCTTTTTCTTATATTTTGGTTTTTATGCTTTGTTCATTTAGCCAATGTAAAAATTTAGAAAGCGTTCAGTTTTTGAAAGAAAAGAAAGAAAGAAAATTGCGTTAATTGGCATTATAAAAAACGGAAACACCTCAAAATTAAACAAAAAGTAGGTACGTTGAACGCTAAAAGAGCCCTCAGCTCAGCATAATGCCACATGGTGACACAAAGCTTGACACATAATTGATACATAATTACCTACATACATTGTAGTATCGACGATCTCAGCAAAGCTTGCTGAGAAGGCTGACATTTGCTGCCAATAGTGTCAATACTTCAAAAACGTTACTTACTCTAATGTGTTACATCCGCGTTCTAATGATTATCAATGTATATTTTTTTACAATTTGTAATATTTATATTTTTTGTAAATTTTATTATTTTGAATGTGGGGACTATTACTCTTTTTGTTTTCTTTAATTATAACATCATGTCTGGCGGTTTTGAGTACTGTTTGCGTCCTACCCAAATGTCCTTTCTTTGGTATTGTTCGTCGAGTCATTGAGCTCCTTAGTAGTTCTACACGAATAACAAATGCTTGCATTGACTGGACAGGTCCGCTCAGAACTGTGTGGTTCTTTCTTCAAAAGATCATCTCAGACTCCAATCTGCATGGTTCTCATATGATTTGACCATTACATGTTTGCTGTATGGACTTTAAAAGAGACTTTGACCCCTGAGTTTGTTTCGGTGTTTCTTCTTAGTGTAGTCAGCTAGGAAACACCGGCTTCATCTAGTTTAAATTGACAAAAAAATTGACGTGTAAAAGTGTTTTTAAAAAACCTACTTGCAAAATAAATATAATTTATCATTTAACTGTAAGCCGTATCAAAAACGAAATACTTACAAAATTAACACTGGCTAAATGCAAAAAACTAGCAAAGCCAAAAGTGGCCAAGTACGATTCGGACTCGCACATGAAGGGTTCCGTCCCGTTCGTAGCAAAAAACGGCAAAAAAGTTACGTGTTTTTTATGGGAGCCCCCATAAATATTTATTTTATAGTATTTGTTGTTATAACGGCAACATAAATACTAAATACGTCACCTGTGCAAATTTCAATTGTTTAACTATCACGGTTTATGAGAAACAGCCTGGCAGACAGACAGACGGACGGACAGTAGAGTATTAGTAATAAGGCCCCGTTTTACCCTTAGGGCACGGAACCCTAAAAAGAAGCGGTAAGCAATACATTTTCACCCGAGTCCAAAATTCAATTCAATAGTACTTACCTACTAATACCAGACCACCAATCCACCAGACATTAAAAATTTAAGCCACCATCGAGTAGATTTCATGAATTTTCAATGAAGGAGAACATACCACAGAACAATAGGGTGAAGATCCCAGTTATAGACAATGGATCGGGATAATCTTATGAGAGATTCTTGACGGTGCGGGGATGTTTGCCGCGTCTGGCGAGCTGGGACGAGGACTGGGCGCTCACCCGACGTCGCCGAGATATTTCCCATTTGAAGGAACGACGCGCACAAATATGTGCATTTTAATCGACTTTAGAGGTTTTTGTTTAGTTTAATTTTATTTATCTATATATATAAAAGGGGAAACTGACTGACTGACACATCAACGCACAGCCGAAACTACTAAGATTAGGAACGTGAAATTTTGCACAAGGTTTCCTTTTATGACGTAGGCGAGCACTAAGAAAGGATTTTCCAAAATTCGCTCCCTAAGGGGATGAAGCGGGGGTCCAAGGTTTGTATGGAGAAACCTACATCCACGCGAGTGAAGCCGCGGGCAGAAGCTAGTTTATTATATACTTTATTGAATACCTATAAGTGTACAATGGGCGGACTTATCGCACAGGGCAAACACCTTAAGATGGACTACACGAAGGGAGATAGATTTGATGCGGTCAGTGTACAAAAATTATAATATTAATTAGACATAATAATAAAAAGCATCACCTCTGTACTGTTCTTCTGTTTCCTTCTTAATTTCTTCTATTTATTATTGTGTGTACATAAATTGTTAAATAAATAAATAAAAAAATCCATATATACAATACCAATTAATATACTAATATATATAAAAAATACAACCGGCTTCTCTGTAAAAAAAACACTGAAAAGTGCAAAATAACTTTAATTTCGGAAGTCGGTGTTTCTATAATAGTTTTGTCTCTTTGTTATTTAACAGCGACTACCGAGCTAGCATTACTACTTCTTAAAAGGAGGCGACGGCCTGCCACTCCTACCCGCTCCGGACCATGGCCTGTGCCAAAGCCGGGTTTGACGATAACATGAATTGTAGTTAGAAAAGTGAATGTATGTGACGTATCGACAAAGTTAAGTTTGTTGTCATTCTGTTCTACAGGTTCTACTTATCTTTTCATCACAAACGATAGTAAAATTAGGATAAAGAACCCATCGCACGCGAATCGAATTCGCACTTGGCTGTATTTTTTTTTTTATTACAACTTTTATTTAGAACATTAAAGTTATTGCAGGCACTTACATTATGACAGTTTAGTACCTCATGTACCTAATTAGTATAAAAGCCATTAAAAGTCATAATAAATCATAGATAGTAGACGTAATGTGACGATTTAATGCGGTTGTAATATACGCGTCTATTGTTGCACTATGGCTACACGCTTGCATACTAAATAGTAGGGTAGCAGGGACAGTAGACGGCCGATACCTGTTCGAATTACTGACGATTCGGACACAATATATTCGGACACAGTGTCCAAATCGACAGATTTTATTTTCAATATTTTTTCACTGACGATTCGGACACCACCTTTATTGAAGCTATTTAGTACAGTCAGATAAAAAAAGTCTTCAAAATATAAAATATATATATATAAATTTTATTACCTAAAATAGTTTGGTTACGCTTTTTTCCCCATAAGTTATATTTTAAAACGTTTTTTTCTGTACTTAACAGTGTGTCCGAATCGTCAGTGAAAAAATATTGCGATAAAAATGTAATAATTCAGACACTGTGTCCAAATATACTGTTTTGTAATAATAATGTCCATAAGTGAAAACTCCTTGGTAAAAACAATTAGGCCTTCTGTTCACGAACGCGTAGTAGCTTCAAAGACGCATAGTAGTCATCATACGCTTGGTGTACGCCTGATCACAGCTTATATACAAAACTATGAAACTGTCTCGATGAACGACACAACGCTGCCGCTTCGTCGACGCAGTGGCGTAAAATAAAATCATTTCTTGGTGCTCGCTTACGTCATAAAAGAAGCCTTGTGCAAAATTTCACGCTGTTAGTCCCAGTAGTTTTGGTTGTGCGTTGATATGTCAGTCAGTCAATTTTTCCTTTTATGTATGTACGAGTACCTATTCCTAGCAATCGATCCCAGTCTCTGGCTTCGAAGAAAGCTGTTGTAAATTTTATGGAGGTGCGTTTGACACGATGATTGACATAAACCACTTTTATGAGTCTAGACACGCTTTATGCTTTAGACTAGACACGGTATTGCCTAGTTATTATACATGCCTGGATGAATCTATAAATAGAAACTGGAATATTTGTCGGCAATTGTTATTACTTGCAGTAATACGCACAGGCATAGCATAGCATAGTCGGCCTTATAATGTTCCCACTGTTGGGACTCAGGCCTCTTCTCCAGGAGAGGGAATGGGCCGTAATCCACCACGCGGGCGCAGTGCGGGTTGGTGGATGTCACATGTCTTCGAATTTTTGGATTATCCTGTTTACTATTCCAGGATATAGTCTGCCAGTGTGCCAAACATCAAAATCCGTTCAGCTATTCGAGCGTGAAGAAACAACAAACACACACACACAAACTTTTGCCTTTATAATATTAATCTGAAAGTGTGATAAAGCAGAATAGTTTTTGTTTGTTTAAACACGATAATCTCAGTAACAACCAGTCGAATTAAAAATGAAATACTGTGAATAGAACAGTCAAACTCATGACAAATAGTATAAGGCTATATAATTTCTCGCTATGGCCCACGGAAGCGGAGCAGTAACCAAAAATCGATAAGTCATATGTATAAGGACCAATGCGCAAATGACTACTTTTCAATAGAGGCTTTCACAGAGACAAGAACATATTACAAACTATTCATTATTTATTTTCCTATTTGGCGTAGCCGTGAGACACACATTGTTTTTTTTTTTTTCTTCTTAGTTTAAATTTTGTTTTTTACAGTGTGTGAATCCATGTGTGCCAAATAAAATATTTTTCTTTCTTTCTTTCTTTTCTTTCTTTTCTTTCTTTTCTTTCTTTTCTTTCTTTTCTTTCTTTTCTTTCTTTTCTTTCTTTTCTTTCTTTTCTTTCTTTTCTTTCTTTTCTTTCTTTTCTTTCTTTTCTTTCTTTTCTTTCTTTTCTTTCTTTTCTTTCTTTTCTTTCTTTATTATATTATATTATTCATAGGACCCTTCAAAATGTCGGCGAAACAGCAGGAGACGGCTAGTTGTACGTAAAGTTAAAATAAAATAATATAACAAACAATAATCCTCTACGGCCGACAACAGAGGTCCTCACCTTAACCCCGTATCCCGCTATTACGAAACCGGATGCATTTGTTAGAATCAAAGCGGGAAGGGGACAATGGTGTTATAATAATAATATGATAATTTTGTGCATTTTCACCTTTCGACATCCTATCACCATGTTGGAAGTGATAAGCGGTAACAAAATAATAAGTAGGAGCTTAATAACACTGAAAAATCCATCTGAATTGGATTTACATTTCATTGATGCTTTTTTTACGTGGGTAATCATCAAATAACTGATCTCTTTTTTCTTCTTCTTTACTAGTGCTTGACTGCAATCCCACCTGATGGTAAGCAGTGATGCAATCGTTGAACGTGAGGCGCATTAGATTATTAAGAACCTATTCACAGCCTTGAAGACACCCAAATTATAATCGGATGAAAAGACCGCAGCAGGCAAATTGTTCCAGTCCTTCGATGTACGCGGTATAAACGACGAGGCGAAACGCTTAGTCCGGACCGTAGAGGTTTCAACAACGTAAGGACGGATACTCGCCGTACGTCGGGTTATCTTCTTCTAAACGTGTTTTCTATCTATTTCTTTCTCTCTCTCTGGTTGTAGCGTGTCAGACTTACTGACCAAATCCCACGGTGTTCCTTCAGTTGCCCTTTTTTGCGAAGGCTGCGGTAACTCCTTCGAACAATTTAGCTGACTGGCCCTGTCAATTTTGCTGTCATCTCTTTGAGGCGCGCGTGGAACACAACACGCCGTGGTTCCGGACTTGGTCCTTACCGGACGGCTGGATGACGAGCTATCCATTGCTTGCTGTCCGCAAGCTCGCATCTACGGTGGGAATCGAAGCGGGAGGCTTATCTCCGCCTCATAATTTCGACCGCCTTCTTTGAAAGAAAGAAAGTAAAAACGTTTATTCGTATCTCACACATACAGCTCGCAACGCTCGCTTCGCAAAAAGGTAGCCCCCTCCATTCCCTCTCACTTCTTACCAGGGCCGGGCGCGAGAGGTTCCCGCCGCTTATAACTTCTACATGAACACGGTGGTGTTCCGCCTAAGCGGAACAGACCCCTACCGCATGTTCCACTGTGCCCTCCAGGCGATCCACACAATGGTGAAACCTGTGTGTTTCTTCCCGTCGACGTTTTTGTAACTAGAAAATCTTGGCGTCAATCATTGATAATAAAACAATTATTGATTTCAAAGATTGGTTTCAATCTATTTTTAGGCTTGCCAATCCCATAATTTGTTGATTAAGTTAGGATACTGAGTTAAATTATTTGCTCATGGATTAACCAATCAAGTTTTTTTTTGGTAACTTTTTTTTTGTAATAGCCTATACTGTCCCACTGCTGGGCAAAAGCCTCCCCCAACTTCTTCCAGGTGTTCTTTTCTTGAGCCACCTCGAAGCAGTCCTTGCGGTAGGCATCCAGGTCATCTCGCCACCTCTTCCCAGGTCGACCTCGGCGGCGTCGTCCATCTTCAGGTACCCACTTTGTGGAGACTCTTGCCCACCGGTCAGAGTGCATGCACCTGATGTGACCTGCCCAATCCCAATTTAGCCTGGCAGCCAAAAAACAACTATTACAACTGTTAAATTTTTGGGATCGAGATTGATCAGGACATGCCTTTAATTGCTTTCGTGTGTAAATCGCTTATGGCGGCCTAGCCTAAGGTGCCCAAGTTGCTAGCTTTTCTACGGGTTTTACGGTTCTGTGTCCGAATTGCAAAATTTAATTCCACCAAGCCCGTTCCATCATCGGCCCACTCCTTCTTCTTCTTCTCAAATCGATGGTTTTCTCCCTCAAAGTTTTTGGGTCCAGTAGATTACTATATTTATGGCGGCGTCAGTGGCGTTTTTAGGTCCTTCAGAGGGGAGATGTAGAGACATTTTGGGTACTCTAATAAGCGCGGCGGGCCATTTTCTGGTCAGGAGAAGTACTGCACTCAGACCATTACAAGTACGTTAATAAACGTAGTGAACTGGACTAAGTTTTGAACTTTCATTGAACATTCCCTGAAGAAGTCTGTATTTCTTGATAGCGACAGTCAGGGAGTCTTTAAGTCAAGAATGAATAAATTATTTTTAGGGAAGCATGCCCTTACCTTCAGGTGATATAGTGGTCAAGCGTGATAGTTACATTTTCTATAAATACATATTATAAATAAAATTGAAGTGTCTGTTTGATAATCTTTATCTCTCTGTCTGTTTAAACGGCTGGACCAATTTTGATGAAACTTCCATTGGTAAGTAGCTGATTTTATAAGAAGTAGCTTAAACTTTTATTTGAAAAATAAAAGAATTGGAGTTCCGTGAAAAAAAAACATCTTAAAATTGCGTTTATTGTGCTGTTTTTTTATCTTTTTGGAGCACCAAACACCAGCAGTTTTAAAATAAGTAAAAAAAAAGTAAATCGCTTCGCCTTCCAACTTATACCACCGGCGACATGCCCGTAACAACATTTATGTTTAAAACATACATTTGTATCAAAGCGATATTAAGCTGTTTCAGTTAACCGAAGTTTTCAATGGAGCGATGCATTATTTATGTAACACATGCTGCTTATATAATTAGTTTAGTATCTTCTGCCTATTGTCTAAGGTCTCTCATGACAGCCATGTCTAAAGGAAAAGCGTAAATTAGAGACGCTTTTTTGGATAAGGTTAATTATCCTTCCTCCGCCGGTAGCTTGGACCCTGTTTCGACACCGGTGGGATACTATTTTGTAATTTGTAGGTATTTAAAAGTAATAAAGGAGTATAATAATATTCTACAACTATCACACAACGCCGTCTAGTCATAAGCTAAGCAGAGCTTGTGCTACGAGTACTAGACAACTGATAAACATACTTAGATATTTCTAAATTCGACTGGCCTATTGGTCTAGTGGTTAGTGGCCCTGACTGCTATGCCGGAGGTCGTGGGTTCGAATCCCACCCAGGACAAAATGTTTGTGTGATGTGCACGATCATTTGTTCTGTGTCTTTTTCCACCTCAAAAAAAAAGAACTTCAGACTACTGCTGTAGGTAATACTACTTCCTATGTTTTTTTTTTTGCTTGTGTAAAACATGATCACTTAAATTTATATTGACTTGCACACTAAAAGCACAACGTTCATCGGTTGAAACTTTACCCAATTTAATTGTAGCTCCAACAGACAATAAAATCTATCGGCAAATAATCGGTGAAGTATTCCGCGAATGAGTTGAACGGATGAGTGAACAGGAACGAATGAACGATACTTTGTAAATAATGTGAACCTTTTTTGCTCGATGACAGTTTAAGCGGGTTCAATTTAACGTGCGCAGATTTAATTCATTTTATTTTTTGAAATTGGAACACATTTTTTTTTTGTTTGTACGTGATTTTATTAATGTAGTTTATTTTATTGGTGGAGTTAAGCGTAATATATGGAAAAATATTCTCACGAAAATAAAATGACGTCGTATGTACGTACGTTTAAAACAAACTTTAGCCTATGAGACACAAAATGCATAAACATACATCTTGTGATTGCTGTTAAAGCAAGACTAAATTTTCATATTTTATGATCAACATTGACGCAATCCTTAGTACTTCAAATAACTTCGACCTATTTAATTTTTATAATATAATAATAATAACTTGGACCCTGTACCCGATACCGGTGGGACACTATTTTTTATATTTTTTAATTGTTTTTATATTTATGTTTATTGAAATATTTAAAAATATAATTTATATATGTTATAATAATGAATAAACGAAATAATAATAATATTCCACAACTATCGCACAACGGCGTCTAGTCTCAAGTTAAGTAAAGCTTGTGTTATGAGTACTAGACAACTGATAAACATACTTATATATTTCTAAATATATACATATTATAGATAAATTACACCCAGACACAGAACAAATGATCGTGCTCATCACACAAACATTTGTTCTGGGTGGGAATCGAACCCACGACCTCCGGCATAGCAGTCTGGGCCACTAACCACTAGACCAACAGGCCAGTCAAATCTTTCAAATTTCTATCCCCCTACTTTAATATACCCCACTAATCTTTGACAAGTCATTCTTATAAACATAATTACGGTCTCAGATGGTCTATAACTAGAAATCCAATAAGAATAACTTTCCGGAAGCTGTCCATCAAATTGCCATTAAGTGTAGTGATAGACGGGGAACGAGGGAGCGAGTAGAAAAATAAAAGACAGAGAGAACAGATGTAGTTGATAAATGATAGTTATGGATCAGGAGAAGATGTGAAGCTGGATAAAATATCGCTTTATATATTGTTAAGTGTAGAATAAAAATGTGAACTAAACTTAACATCTTTGTTTTTTTTATTCAAATCTTGTAAACGAGTACCCCATTCTAGCAATGTATGGTTTTAGGTTACTATTGGATTGGTTTGACATAAATGATCATGGCAGTTGAGAGTTTGTCAAGCTCACTCAAATGTCTCACTGATATGATCTAATTATCAACATTATATTATGATGTAGTATATCATTTAGGTACGCATCACCGCTATACAATATATTACACTACAAAACTGTTTTGCGAACGTTACGTCACAACCTCGGGTACAGTTGAAAACCAGCGTCAGTCACTAGTTGTCTGGCAATCATGCTGAACTAGACCTATTTTGGTGCAGGCGTGAGGCACACAATTGTATTTTTTTTTTCCCTTGCGTTGTGATAAAATAAATTCATTTTCTTTCTTTCATACTTTCTTTATTTCTTGATGGTGGCGCGTGTGTTGGATCATTCGGTTCCCTTCAAAATGGTTGAGCTGAGATGTTAGTAACAGATATATTTAGTAATACATAACATGTTTGAAAAGAGTATCCACAGAGTTTCTTACAAATTCTTCTCCATAGAGATCTACGCTTTGGAATGTGCAATTAGCATCATTGTTCTCACTGAATACTTGACAATTGAATCATCGTTCCTAATGCATTTCCTCCACTCGACTCGAACTTCACTCAATATAATTAACAGTTCTAGCTTGTTATCCTTATATTTTATAAAACACAATTCTGCGCTGCATTTGTTTGTCTTTATTAACGCGATAAACTTTTAAAAAACTGAACAAATCTTCATGCAGTGTCCACCTATAGACGGGGAGGAGGAGTGGCAGGCGGTCGCTCCCTTCTGCGAAGCAGTAATGCTAGCAAAGGAGGCGGCCGATCGCGTGATGCAACGGTCCTCACGCCCTAACCGCCGCCGGGATTCCGATCCCGATTTCCGGCCACCGTAGGCGCGGGCTTGTGGACGACGAGCAATGGGTGGCTCGCCGTTCGATCGTCCGGTAACCGTCCGGACCGAGCTCAAGTTGCCGACGGCGCGTAGTGTTCCACGCGCGCCGTTAGCAGTGTAGTGGTAAGGGTAGTGTGAAAGCGAAGCCCGGGGCCCCGGGATGAAGGCAAAGAGGGAACAGGAGTGGGTTTTGAGTTAGTAAAAGTCTGACACTATCTCTCGCTCCACCCAAAAGCGGGATTTGTTATTAGATGATTTTCCCACCTTAAAAAAAAAAAACCTATAGACGGAGAGATTCATGAGGAAGGTTTAGGTTAATATTACAGAAGGGAAAAGCCGAGAATTTCTAACACCCGTATGAAGTTAGGGCGGACCGCCAGTTAATTGATATGAATTCAGACCTTTTTCCATTGTTATGACGACTGAGTCGAATCGAGTTGAAAAAGTTTCCTCCATCAACTCGACTCTAACGGCGTCGATTTGTGATTTGTAACTCGTAGGCTTAAAACCAGGTACTTATATGCTTGAGTGCAGTGGTGGCTGAGTGGTAACGGCCCCGACTTACGAGTTGTAGGTTGCGGGTTCAAACCCAGCCAGGCGCATTACTTTGTGTAATTTATTTCATCACCACTGCTCCCAAAAACGTTGAAGGCAAACATCGTGAGGAAGCATGTCCTAGAACCAAAAATTCGAAGACATGTGACATCCACCAACCCGCACTGGGCCCGCGTGGTGGATTACGGCCCATTCCCTCTCCTAGAGAGGAGGCCTAAGTCCCAACAGTGGGAACATTAAAAGGCTGACTATGCTATGCTATACTTATATGCTTCACTTTGTGTAATTTAATTCATCACCATTGCTCTCAAAACGGTGAAGGAAAACATAGTGAAGAAACATGTGACATCGACCAACCCGCACTGGGCCCGCGTGGTGGATTACTGGAGTGACCCGTTCCCTCTCCTAGAGAGGAGGCCTGAGTCACAGCTGCAGAGAATTTTATCAAAAGGCTGAATATTTCATGTATTTTATTACAGACAGATTGTCTTAATCTAAAAATATCATTCTTAATTAATAAGTCAAATCACAAGCAATCACTTTGATTAACGAGCGCAGCAGCGGTGTCTTCAGATCAAGATGACGTATCATAATCATCAATTATTCCATAATTAGCTTTTATATCGTTACTTTTATTCTCGTCTGGCATTAATATGGTATAATTATATATTCACTTTTTTGGGCTCAGAAGTCATATTTTTTAGGGTTCCGTGCCTCAAAAAGAAAAAGCGAAAGCCTTATAGGATCACTTTGTTGCCCGTTCGTCTGTCTGTCTATTTGTCTGTCAAGACCTTTATCTCGGGAACGCGGGAAGGTATCTATCATATATATAGTTGAAATTAAAACCATACAGTCAAGTCGGCGGTCCCTTGAAACTGTAAAAAAATCAAATTTCTGAGTTGACGAAAAAAAAACCAGATTATATTATGTCGCAAAAAACGTATTCGACACTCTCAAGGGAATCAAAATTCATAGGGTGTGTTTGACCGACAATACTGAAATTTGGCGTGAAGCAAGGTCTCATAGCACACGTACAGAAAAAAATCTGAAACCTGTAAATTTTTAGTTACGTCCCAAAAAAGAAATCGGAAAAATCTTCGTACTCAATTCGGGAATCGAACAGTTTTCATAGGTAAGTTTGTACGGAAACCTCAATGCGCGACTCCGACTCGCATTTGCCCTGTTTTTTTTTTTTTTATTGATATGTACTAGCGCTTGACTGCGAGCGATGGCTTTAAAATATTAGTGTATATTTTGAATTTTTTTTTTTCATAAAATGGAAACCGTACACTAAAATCCATACAATTGGCATCCTTAGCTCATTCTGCGATTGGGGTAGACCCGTGAAATATATGAAAGTAAACTAAAATAAAACATGTAAGTCTACAATTGTTAGATACCTACTTAATATTTCTAATATAGAGAATAAGTGATGATTTAATTGAAAACCATTAAAACGAAAACAAGATCACAGTTGTCTGGTCTGTTGGTCTAGTGGTTAATGGCTCTAACTGCTATTCCGGAGGCCGTGGATTCGATGCCTGTCCAAGATAAATGTTTGTGTGATGAGAACGATCATTTGTTCTATGTCAGGATGTCTAATTTATATATAATATGAAAGTGTTTAGAAATATATAAGTTTGTTTATCAGTTTTGTAGTACTCATAGCACAAGCTCTGCTTAGTTTGGGACTAGATGGCGTTGTGGAATATTGTATTATTATTATTTTATAACTGTAGATCTTGCACACTATTTAGGTTTTACTGAGGGGTACCACAGCTAAAAAATGTTTTTATTATTATTAAAATATATATATATTAAAAGTAACGAAGAAAGAAAAGTAGCACCTGTTGTTTTGCACTTTTAGTGTTTTTTGTATTGAACTCTTGCATTTTCTTGCTACTAAAAAGTTTATTGAAATCTCAAGTAAGGGCGGAATTCACCAACAAAACTAATCGCGTTTTAATGTTTGGCTCGCATAATGACACTAGTGACAGCGGCTAAACGCGATTATGCGAGCCAAACGTTAAAACGCGATTAGTTTTATTGATGAATTCTGCCCTTAGTCATTTGAATATTAACGCCAGTTTGCAATTCGCGTTTTACCAAAATATAAAAAGAAAAATTATGAGAATCTTAAGTGAAAAACATCTACATCCAAAAACCCGAACCATTGTCCGCAATAAGCAGAAAGTTCAGACATAAAATAAAACACAATAGGGGGCGCGTCCAACCCTTGGCCAACTTTCAACACACCCCTTTTATAGTGTCTGCACTTTATGGGGCGAACCAAGTTTTTTTGGGAATGTCAATCAACCCTTAAAGGGAAAAAGAAAGAAATGCAAAGTCATTTTTGGACCGTGGAGTTTTTTTTTTCTTCTCTTCATGGTAAAGTAGCTTTTGCTACCGGCTTCGCCTGTGTGCAATTTGAAAAATCCCCGTATATCATGTTTCACCCAAATCCGATTAACCATTCAAAAGTGAAGAAGTAACAAAAATACAGACACACACTCTAAAATTTTCATCTTAGCTAGCTTTCTTTCTGCCAGCAGCTTCTTCCGCGTGATAATAATAATAATATTCTACAACTTTTACACAACGCCATCTAGAGCCAAACTAAGCAGAGCTTGTGATATGGGTACTAGACAATTGATAAATATACTTATAACCTATATCTAAATAAATACATATTATAGATAAATTACACCCAGACAAGAACAATTGATCGTGCTCATCACACAAAAATTTGTCTTGGGTTGGAATCGAAACGACGACCTCTGGCGTAGCAGTCACAGCCACTAATCGATAGAGGCCAGTCAATTGTTTCTTATTCTTATTCTTTATGGTACACTTAATTTTAACCAACAATAAAAATAGGACAGTTGAAGTATATGCGAGCTTAACCTACAATTTAAATTTAATTAACTATTAATTAATTTTATTATTTTGATTTAAGCATTTTAAGTTTCACTGACATTGTAATTTTGACATTTTATTAGTCTATTTTATATTATTGTTTTTGTATATTATTATTTATATTTGATGGTGAACCAATTTAGATATAAATATTACAGATATTGTGGACTAAATGTTGTCTTATTAATAAATTATAGCATAGCATAGCATAGTCGGCCTTTTAATGTTCCCACTGTTGGGACTCAGGCCTCCTCTCTAGGAGAGGGAATGGGCCGTAATCCACCACGCGGGCCCAGTGCGGGTTGGTGGATGTCACATGTCTTCAAATTTTTGGTTCTAGGACATGCCGGTTTCCTCACGATGTTTTCCTTCACCGTTTTGAGAGCAGTGGTGATGAGATAAATTACACAAAGTTATGCACCTGGGCTGGGTTTGAACCCACGAGCTACTACGTAAGTCGGGGCCGTTACCACTCGGCCACCACTGCTCCAATTAATAAATTATTATAGTTTATTCATTACTTTAAACATATAAATTATATTTTTAATATTTCAATAAAACACGAAATTATGAATTCGAATTGAAAAAATCTTTTAATATTGGATAACCCACTTATCGAGGGAATATGCTATAGGTACAAATTACATCACGCTACGACCAAAATGAGCGGTGTAGTAACCCTGACATTCCTTGAACTTGAAATATTATACTAATATCAATATCTTGGTAGTATGTTAAACAGCTGATCGGAAAAACCAGGGAAGTAAATAAATTTACTTAACAAAAGCCTTAACTAATGTGAGTAAATTAGTACCTAGTAACAATACAGAAATCTTCACGCTTCGACAGTTCCGGTACTAACAGCTACCATTTCCTTTTCACAGATGGTTAGCGCTGTTGAGTGGAAACTTAGAATAACAGATTTAAAAACGTTTTAACACATTTTTTTGGTCATATTGTTCCGTTCCGTTCCGAGAAATAAGGTTGTTTTTCCACTACAGTTGTGCGAGGTAGCTAAGCTATGCGTGACAGAATAATCCACCAATGGGATGAGTTTTTTGGAACGAAGTTCCTTATCGCGCGTTGTGAAAGGGGGCTAGACGGAAAAAATTCTTACGAAAAGTTGTCACGACACTTTCTTACGAAAAGTTGTCACGACACTTTTTTTTGTTTACTAAATATTTATATCAATTGATTCAAAGATTGAGTCAAAGATTGATTGATTGATGGATGGATTGAAAGATTGTTTTATTGATTGATGGATTAAAAGATTGATAGATTGATAGTTTGTTTGATTGATAGATTGATAGATTGATAGATTGATAGATTTATAGATTGATAGATTGGCAGATTGATAGATTGATAGATTGATAGATTGATAGATTGATAGATTGTTAGATTGATAGATTGATAGATTGATAGATTGATAGATTGATAGATTGATAGATTGATAGATTGATAGATTGATAGATTGATAGATTGATAGATTGATAGATTGATAGATTGATAGATTGATAGATTGATAGATTGATAGATTGATAGATTGATAGATTGATAGATTGATAGATTGATAGATTGATAGATTGATTGATGAGTTGATGATAGATTGATAGGTAGATGGATAAGTCGATAGATTGATAAGTTGATGGATAGATTGATTTATTCAAAGATTGAATGAAAGATTGATCGATTGATTGATTCAAAGATTCCAAAGATTTTAATGAAATGGTTGAGAAATTAGTTTCAGTAATCGAATCAGAGGAACTTCGTTCCATCCGGGTGTCCCTTGACACCTCTCAAGTTTTTTTATCTTAGCCTACGATCCCGACTAATAACTACTACTAGCCACGGTAGGCACGGCCTTGCTGAGAGAAATGGTTAACTCGCCGTCCGGCAGTTCGGTATTTAGTTTAGCGTTTAGACCGTTCTCAAGTCGTCGACAGCGCGTAGTGTTCCACGCGCTCCTCAAAGCGATGTCAGCAAACCGTAGGAGCCCAGCAGGGCCAATGCCCGCTAAGGCTACGGTCCTAGAACGCAAAGGGCAATTAAAGAACACAGATGTGGTTTTAGACAATAAAAATCTGACAGGCCTTGGCGCACCACCCTGAAGTGAGAGAAGTCATTGGATAGGGATTGCGCAGGTCTTGAAGAGGGCTGCCATAAGCTAGGAGCGAAGCATTTGAATGTGTATAAATGCGAGAGATGTGTGCGAGGATTGTGAGTGAGCCGTGTATGCTAAAAAGAGCCTGGCAACTCATCCTCGCCCCACTCAACACACACCGTTTAGAACGAAAACATGTTGGTTTGGCACACGCAGATACAAACAATGTAGAAACAAAACCTGATGGTAAGTGATGATGTGGTCGATAGACGATAGAGCACTACCAGGAATTCCACGTCTTATGTTCCCAAAACGTTTTGTGCGTAAGAGTGGGATGTCCACCATGTACCGGTAGCGCTTCGCCGTACGTCTGGTGGTCCGATGATGGGACAGACTTGGCGATATTATTGCTCGCATAATTTTAGTGGAAACAATCAGACATTTAACCATTTTTTTTTTCGTTTTTTTTTAAGATTTATAAAGCATATTGCTCGTCAGTATACTCGGGAGGCCTGTGGTTTAATTAGGCCCAAAAGTCCTACAATACTCTGCAGATCTAGTAAACAATGCATTTAAGGTGCTGCTGCTGCCTCGGTTCTGTAGCGCGTCAACAATGTTTGTCAAGGCTCGCACTGTTAGTATCAACGCTGTGCTTTGAAAGAAAGCAGCTTTACTCCCGAACAGACTCCGTGGCAGCCACAACAGCTTCTACGGGTTGTTACCAGAAGGCAAGATAGCCCACTTGTAAGGGCACTTTTGGCACGTAGGAACATTATCGCGATTTGTATATCGTGCGGACTTCACCACGCATGCGGAATTGCTCCGCAAGTGGGGCTGCTGCCCGATATCACGCCCCGCATCCCGCGTGCGTATTCCACGCCTTACAATAAATACTAGTATGAAAAAGAAATTTGCGGTAGCTACGTGTGCGGAGCAATCCGCGCCGCTACACATCCTCGCTCCGCATAGCTACTGCGCACAACTCCTGTTGGAAAAGCAGCTTGATGTTTTTAGTACTTAACTTTATGTTCGATGGAGGTTTGTTTATGCTTTCAGGCATCGTTACAAACTGGCCAGAGTTTGGTAAATCTGTCTAACCTTCCGTATTAAAATGGCTTACTAATCCAGCAGTAGCTTATCGCAAAAACAGAGTGTAGTAAAACATTGAAGTTTCAGCTTGCATTATTGTTAAAATAAATAACATAGTTTCAGATATAATAGGTTGTCATTGTCGTAGGCAATAAGGACAACATAACCTCGTGATTAAGCATACCTAACTCTTCTTCTCAGTCGTTACACTCTAGCCAGAGTAGTCGTGGTCATCACTGTGAATCACGATGACTGATCATCCTGGTAACACGTCGCCATTCATCGCGGACTACAGCTTTCCGGGTACATTCGTAAACCTAGTACTTTTAGTGGAGGCCTTGATCTGGTTGATGATCTACTTCTATGGTCTACCTTGGACTTTAAAAGAGACTTTAACCTCTGAGTTTGTTTCGGTGTTTCTTCTCAGGGTAGTCAGCTAGGAAACACCGGCCTCATCTAGATAAAAAATGACGAAAAAAAAAAATTGACGTGTAAAAGTGTTTTTTTAAACCTATTAACAAAATAAATATCATTTATCATTACCACGTGGCCTGATGCCCTCAACTTTGCCCTGCACTTCGAGACACTCTATGGAATCATTACCACGACGATATACATGGCTGAAGAAGGTCAAAATGCGCGACTGTACTGTGGATGATAGGCACTGTCTGATGCCGAGTTCTTTGAATATGGAATCATCTGTACGGAACTCTGTCCAAGATATTCTCAGCATCCGTCTCCAGCACCGCATCTCCAACGCGTCAACTTTTTTCTTCTCGGTTTCACGAAGATTCCATTTCTCCGCCACAGAGGAAAATGGGGAAAATAAGACAATAAACGAGCCTGGTTTTTGTGGTCTTGGTAATGTTCCTATTACCCCAGATCTTTTACCTAACTGGTGCACTGAAATTCTACGACGGTGTCGCGGCAGACCACGAAGGAGATAGCAGGACGACTGATATCTTCCTTAGGAATTGCCAAGAAATAGCTCAGAGCCGGGAACAACTTTATCCAACAGTGGGACAGTACAAGCTAGCAGGTCGGTTCGTGATGAAGATCCGATGCTTCGTATCTCGGCCACCTATGATACGACAATTATAATATTTTACGAACCAGCTAACAATGTTTACTTACGGTGGACGGAAATCTTGATCGAAATCTCGGCGGCTGGGGCACGATTGCCATTGTCTCACGCGTGTGGCCTCCTCCTTTGCTAACATTACTGCATCGCAGAAGGAAGCGACCGCCTGCTACTCCTCCTCGCTCCGGACCATGGCCTGTACTAATACTGTAGAGATCGCTGCTGCCGATCGCCCTTACGAGGACACGGCGGTGCACTTCTACCGTGTCTTCCGGGCGTTTCTTCCGCACGAATCCGATACAGGAACTTCCCAAACTTACCATGTCCGATGAGGACCTGCGTCATGCGGAAGATAAGGACACCGTGTTGTCTTTCCAGCCATTCCTCAAAGAGAGGACTTACCGCCATAATTATGGCTTAACCATTATTTATCCCCTGAAGTAATAAGCAATAGATACCTACGTATTTTACTCCACTCGGTTCCTACTACATGCCTGTAGAAGGTGCCAGATAAACGTGGAATAAAGTACATTGACCTTTTCCTTATATCTCTGCGTTGGTACCCGAAAAACATACGATGAACTGTTTTTGATTACTAGACTGCAGCTTTATGTCTTTTTTCCGTTTTTGAAATTATGAATGTCAACAAATGTAGGAGGGTCAATGACCGTTATTCCATGTTTGTCTGGCGCCTACCTTGCCAAACTTAACGACTACCTACGTACTATATACCCCGGTGACACCCTAAATCACTGCAAACTAACTTACATCTATATCCCAACTAAGCCAAAGGGCTAACATACACGGAACTAAGACTAACCGCTCAGTAATTCAATTCCTCCGTCTAAGGCGAGTTACATAAGACAGCGCACGATATATGCACCTTGTAAACTGAGCGAAATAGATTGGTATGCATTGTTCAGATTCAGATTCAGATTCAGATTTCATTTATTTGCTCAAACATGAGTGTACATACAATTATTATAGTAAACAATGCATGCAAGGTGTTACAGTTAATGGAGTTGTGCTAACATATTTACCATATTGTCATGGTGTGCAAATATTAATAATGTGTTCAGGATTTAAAAAATCAAAATTAAGTAAAGAATTGCAATTAAATACCATTATAAAAATTATTATTATCATACATATCAAATTAAATTAATCTATAATTCAATGTCAATTCATAATAAATGTCAGTTGGTCCAAAAAAAAAAAAGATAATCCGTAAAAAATAAAAAATGTCATTATAAAATCATTATTATAGTACAAATCGAATAATTAATGTCAATTTAAAGTGGATCTATTAAAAATTCCCTAACATCATAATATGCTTTACTAGTTAAAAAAGATTTCAATTTCCTCTTAAATAGTTCTAAGTTTAGCTCTTTCAAGCTATTCGGAAGCTTGTTGTAAATAATGGGAGCCATACAAAAAACACTCTTGCGCATAAGAGCAGTCCGAGATCTATGTTGGCAGAGTTGACTATTGTCACGTCTATTTCTAGGAAACACATCTGCCATCCGGGGAAATAAATTAGGATTCGTTTTAACAAACATTGCAATTTCCAAAATATAAATTGATGGTAAAGTCAAGATTTTGTAATTTATGAAAAATGGCTTGCAACTATCTGTCGTTTTTAGTCTAAATATGGATCTAAGGCATTTTTTTTGGGCTTTAAAAACTATATCTCTATCCGTAGAATGTCCCCAAAAGATAATGCAATATCTGATAATCGGCTCTGCTATGCCGTAATAGGTAGTTAATAGGACATCAGTATTAAGAATTCGCGATAGTTTATATAGTGCGAATGCACTGTTACTTAATTTTTTGCTAATGACCTCTATGTGTGCCTTCCAATTTAAATTTCGATCCACCGTTAATCCTAAAAACTTAGTAGAATTCACTTCGTCAATTTCATTATTATTATATTTAATTTTAAAATTTGGAAACTTTAACGGTCTTTGGCTGAAATGCATTATTACCGTTTTATTCAAATTGATTTTAAGGTTATTATTTTGTAACCAAAGAATAGCTTTAGTTAATGTGCTATTTATATCCGCTTCATAATTATGCTTATCATCACATGGAATGATTATCGTGCTGTCATCTGCAAAAAGTGTCATACTGTGTTCTATATATTTAGGCAAATCGTTGATGTAAAGGGTAAAAAGCGGCGGTCCTAATACGCTTCCTTGCGGTACGCCATAGTTGACAGTACGCTCCCCAGATGTATAAATTACCTCACATTTAGTGCTTGCATTAATCGTCGCTATTTTAGTTGTTTGCGTCCTTTTTTGTAAATATGACTGTAGAAGTCTTTGAACATTTCCTCTTATACCATACACCTCAAGCTTTTTTAATAGAATGTCATGCTGAACATAATCAAAAGCTTGCGTCATATCACAGAAAATTGCAGAGATGGGGGTATTTTTATCCATATATATCATAATTTTGTACAAAAAGTCATAAACTGCCATATTTATTGTTTTAGTTTTTCTGAAACCGTATTGTTCATTACAAAGTATATCATGTTTATCCATATACTTACTAAGTTCTCGAGAAATATATTTTTCAAATATCTTAGAGAAAACGGATATTAATGATATTGGTCTGTAATTTTGCATCAAGTCTTTTTCTTGCTTCTTATGTAATGGTTTTACAATCGATCTTTTCAAGGCATCAGGAAATATTCCTTCACAAATACATAGATTCATGATATGACACAATGGGCCAGACACAATATCAGCAACAGATTTAACGATCTTTGTACTAACATCATCATAACCCACACTGTTAGTGTTTCTAAGGGCCAGAATAATATTGACTATGTCTGTAGGTAAGCACGGAGTCATAAACATGGAATCCTTTCTATTCAGGATATGATGAGTGACATTTGACCCTGCCGCAATTGGCTTTATTTTGTCAATAAAAAAATCATTAAACAGGTTTGTAATTTGTTTAGGGTCCGTGATAATTTTACTATTGATACGAATTTGGTCAATGTTATTCTTAGGAATATTTTGTTTATTTTCATTAATAATTTGCCATGTCGTTTTTGATCGATTACTAGACGTTTTTATTTTATAAGTGTTCTGTGCTTTTTTCGTCAAATAGATGATTCTTTTAAATGTATTACAATATTTTTTAAATAAAATTTTGTTTTTATGCGTAGGTTTCGATCGATATTGCCATAATAAATGTCGTTTTTTTGCACTACAGAGTTTAATACCCCGCGATACCCATTTATTTTTTCGTAATACTTTCGTATAGATCGGTATTTTAGGAAAACATTGGTTATATAAAAACAAAAACATTTCTGCAAATGCACTATAAGCTATATTAGGATTATTAGATTCATATACATCTGAAAATGTCAAACTACCTAAATACGATTTAAATTTATTGACATTTTCGTTGTTATAGTCACGTCTAAGTATACGCCATTGCTTTATAGAACATACAGTTTTTATAGGGCATTTAAGGAGTTGAGCCGTATGGTCAGAGAGAGCTAATTCAAGTACAGACGTTTTAAAGGACTTGCTAAAATTATGCGCAAAGTTGTCAATGCATGACTGACTCCCAAGTCGAGTTGGTTCATATAGAGCAAGTTTTAGGTTGTAATTAAGTAACAATGTCTCAAATTCAATTGATTGCCTATTTCGCTTCAATATGTCAATATTAAAATCTCCTGCTAAAACAATATTTTTATAGGACCTTTTTACAAGCATACGTAACAATATGTCTAATTTTTCCATACATTCATTAAAGTTGCTAGCATTAGGTACCCTGTATACACATACAATTACAGTCTTGTACGACGTTAATTCAATGGCGCAACATTCGAAAACACCACTTGTGGATAATTTTGCTATTTTTTCCAGTTCCCTCCATTGATGTCCATTTTTTACGAGTATACACGCTCCACCACGTTTGCTTGCCTTGCGACTGAAATTGGCCGCCAAACAGTAATCCGGTATTTTTAGATGTCTTTCATATCCCTCCATCAAGAAATGCTCTGTAATGCACAATATATCGACCCGTATATTCTTATCATATAGCTCATGTAAACAAATTGAAAGATTGTCAGATTTTCCTAATAATCCAGCAATATTTTGGTGTAATATGTAAAGGTTCTTAGTCAAGAAAAAAGTTCTCATTTGATTTCATTAGTTCTTTTGGTTTGTCTATATCAATTTGTGCTATGTCAGATTGCTCTGTTATACTAGTAATTAAATCTAACAAGTCCTTGAATATTCTCGATAGACCACGATTGTTTATAGATCCTGTGTACTTATTAAACATGCTGTAGTCATATTCGAGATTTAGATTGCTGTCCACGAGGAAGGCGTGACCATGCGTCCAAATATCCAGATACAGTAGGTTATTAAAAGTCTCTACTCGGCAATTAAAAAGACTTGTATCAAAGGGGCACTTAAATGTAGGTAAACAGACTATTATGTTAGTATGCTGCACAGTTAGCAATACGTCTCTTATATGGAAGATAATGTCGTAGTAATTGTTGGTCGTCATAAAGTCTTGTATTGCAAATATCTTAGTACGTAAGTTAGGTCGTGCTTTGAAAGCTACTAAGTTCTATGGCTGGTGCACCCTAGAACTAAGTAGCCTTTGAAATATTAAAAGAATATCTAACCCAAAATTTGTAATTTTAACATGGATTATATTTTTTCCTTTCAGCTTTTACGCAGAGCGTATGACAGTCCTAAACAATTGTACATCACAAGACATGGGCCATAAATTCGAAGAAATCTTTCGCATCGTCTCCATTTGAACTACTTACATGAGTTCTGTTCAAATTCAGAGACCACCCAAATTGACCTGCCTAAAACCAAATTAAATTATTTCTACTGGACTCATATTGGACCTATGCAATTTTACATTTTTAATAAGATTGCCTAGAACACGCTTCATTTCATTTAACGATTTAGCCTCCAATTTTACTATGTAATAGTATTTCATATTTCAATATTATACTGCATTTAAAAATAAAATTGCAATTTTGAACCTTGAGTTACCAAATCCTTGCTCTCGTTTGCTTTATCCACAAATAAAAAAATAGTATCGCATCGGTTAACTTAGTTATTAAGTGATTGGCTGTTGCGCTGCGTGTCGTGGATTCCATTTCAGCACAAAACAAATATTTTTATGGTATTCAGATAGCCGTTTCGGGTCAGGATGTCTTGTGTGTCTGTGTTTATATATTTGTGATTGCACCGACTATACAGGAGTAATTCCTAGTGTGAGGCAAATACTAAAAAAAAACGTAAATTAGTAGCGTGTCTATAAACTCTACTGTTTCACCATGTGTACCTAAATACCTAGGTCGTGCCATTCGAAATGTCAACCGGTACAAATCGAATGTTAATGTCTTTTGAAAGCACCATACTTCCTAAAGTTTCTATAAGAGAATTAACCTGTGTTGCACAAATATGTTGACACTGCATCCAGAGATTACCGACATTATACTTGTATAAATATAAATGCCTTATTAGTCTGGGGTTAGGTAGATCCCACGTTAATGGGTAAGCTTAAGGCTGTATATCACACTTTCTACTTAATATGTACAAAGATGCAGCTATGCAAGCTTCTTTCTATTACAAACTGAACATGCCAGGGACGCGAGGTGCGCGCACGGCCTGTATTTGCCACTACTATCAGTCGAACCAACGCTGGCTGGCGTGCCCCTCTTCATCGCCTTACGAGCAATTTCTTCAAATCTGTTTTCTGAACCTAAATGGAAAATCAACATAACTATACTCAACTTGTTAAAAATCAATATAAATAATAAAAAGTCAGCTCTATTGTTTGTGAACAACAATGTAATTTAAAAAAAAAACTTATTGCATTCTTTTCAAAGAAAAATTAAAAATTACAGTTTTTGTCAAACCAAGTGTCTCACGTTTTTATAAGTCTTTTTTATGTAATTCCCATCTGTTATTGTTTGTTTATCCCAATGAATAAAATAAAATAAAACTAGCATCAGGTGAAACCGCTGTTTTAGACAGCGGTTTTACCTGATGCTAGTTGATGCTGAAAAATAAACCAACAGACAGACAGACAGACAACAGAACAAACACACAGACTGACAGAAGAAAATTAAACCAAAACAACATACTTTTGGGAAAGAAAGTATCATATCTGCGTGTGTTAAGTTTTATCAAAATCCGTTGAGCCGTTTCAATGTGAAGGAGTAACAAACATATAAACTCACATACATACAAACTTTTGCCTTTATTAGTGTTATGTGTACCTACATTAAAACGTGAAAACGTGTTGCGCCGACCCCAAATAACACGGGACAAGGGCAGGAAGATGATGATGATGATGATGATGTGTACTACATTAAAACCTATCACTTTTAACATCAATTTGAGTAAGTAGGTATGGAGAAAAAAAAAACTTACCTACGTAAATACGAGTAATTCAATTTCCGAATGGAGTTACGAAGATCTTTCCGAATCGCAAAAAAATAAATTTGTTACGTAACAACAAATTTATTGTTTTCAAATTTATTCCTATACCTGTGCTATAAGGCCTTGCTTTATGACAAATTTCAGGATTCTGGATCAACGGGAAGTACCCTATGAATTTTTATTCCCTTCAGAGTGTTGAAATATAGTACGTTTTTTGCGACAAAAACGGCTGTATCTTTTTTTCGTTAACTTTTAAGTTTGTTTTTTAACAGCTTCAAGGGACCGTAGACCTGAGTATAAGATTTTAATTTCATCTCGATACCTCTACGCGATTCCGAGATAAAGGGTCTTAACAGACAGGCAAACTAACAGACGGACAACAAAGTGATCCTATAAGGGTTCCGTTTTTTCCTTTTGAGGCACGGAATCCTAAAAATACACCCACGGGAAGCTGAAGCGGGTCATCATCATCATCATCATCATCATCATTTCAGCCGAAAGACGTCCACTGTTGGACATAGGCCTCCCCCAAGCGTCGCCACAATGACCGATCCTGTGCTTCTCGCATCCACCGCACTCCCGCGACCCTCACCAGGTCGTCGGTCCACCTTGTGGGAGGCCTTCCAACGCTGCGTCTTCCGGTGCGCGGTCGCCACTCCAAACCTTTTGGCCCCATCGGCCATCCGTTCTACGAGCAATGTGCCCTGCCCACTGCCACTTAAGTTTGGCGATTCTTCGGGCTATGTCGGCGACCTTGGTTCTCCTGCGGATATCTTCATTCTTTATGCGATCACGCAAGGAAACTCCGAGCATAGCCCTTTCCATTGCTCTTTGGGTGACTGTAAGCCTTCTGATGAAGCGGGTCGCTAGCTTGTAATTAGCTAATAATAATTACAAGCTCCTTATCCACTTCCCAGATTCTCTTACAAGGCACCATGCATCAAAATAATCAAGACCAGCCTCCAGCCTCAAACTATTGAATCGATTTAACGAAACCCGACTCACTAACTGCTCGCAGTTAGTGGCAGTTACCGGTACTCAGTCTGCAAAGTTGTCGGCAACAATCGACAACTATAAACTATCAATCCGTGTTTCAAGGAGCTGGGCTGAGAGTTAGGTGGCTGTTACTAGTTTGGAATTTGGAGATAGTGGATTTTGGACTGTAATTGTTTTTTGGAGTTGGTAATTGTGAGGTGCTGGTGAAGTAGGTGGTGGAACTTGAAGAGACTAGAGGGGCATTTAAGTAGATAGACGGGCTATTGACCGAATGACCACTTCCCATAAAATAATTCTAATTAAAATGTAGGTGAATCAACGCGGATGCGATCGTGAAGCGAAGCGGTGCGAGTGGAACAAACGATTTTGATACCCACATGGATTTTTTTAAGGTGGGAATCAACCTTCCACCCTGGAGATTTTGCCCCAGCAGGCTTCGGCCCAGCTGTGCTCCTACGGTTGTGCTGACATCTCTTTGCGGCGCCGTCGAAGATTCGGACCGGACGGTTACTGGACGGTCGGAAGGTGAGGTACCCATTGCTTGTCGTCAGCAGGCCCACGCCTACGGTGGCTGGAAATCGGAATCAGGGTCCCGGCGGCTGGGGCCCGTTTCCTAATGTCCGTTCGAGTGAGGACGCGGACGCATGTAGCTATTTCCTTCGTTAGCATTACTGCTTCGCGGAACAAGGTGACCGCCACCCATTTCCCTCGCTCCGGACCATGGTCTGTACTAGGGCCCAGCGCGAGATGTCACTGCCGCCGATCGCCCCGTCAAGGGCATGACGGTGCGTATGCTCAACCGTGTCCTCCGGACGGCCCATAGAATGGTGACACCCGTGCGTATACTCTCATGGATGCAGTTTGATATTCTCGTGCTTTGTAAAGCTTCATCTTTTTATGACTGACCAACTTAAACAATTCAAAAGTGCCTGTATGCATGATTTAACTGAACACAATCAGATTTGAATCAAAACTCTGAAAAATCAATAATCTGTAAGCACTACATATTTTACGAACACCATTACCCAGCTCAGCTCGTCGAATGAACATCCTAAAATACATTAGTACTGCCTACAAAACAGTAATACCTACTACAGACACAAACAAACTAGTACGGTGTGCAAATAAAGCTAGTTTACATTATACAACGTTTATATATTTTTGTTTTGCCCCCATTACATACGGAACCGTCGTGTTTATGTTGTTTGTGTTCAGCAATACGGGCTCCCGATTTTGTGTAAATAATTTGTGAGTTTAGATTACTATAGATGTTGGGCTTGATGTCTTTGGGTGGTTTTGAAGTAATTAGCGTTGAAGGTGGGTCATTGTCAAATTTTGTGCCGGTAAACTCACTAAAATATTACATTTTGATACAAGTGCAGATAGATTGTCATTGCGACCGAGACGGAATTCGCACAAGCCGTAGGCGAAGGTGTTATGGAGCCCAGGGCTGCAGTGACCAATTTGCACGTGTATCAAAAGACATTTTTTCAATACACTTACGAAAAAATTAATAAACACGGGATGACCGGCGCCTCGTGGGGGTCGACGCGCGCCCAGCCTAATACGATAAATGTAAACACATTGTCGCGGGGGAGAGCACGTGCACTTTTCTACACTAGTACGGAAAACAGTCTAAAAGCGCGGGTTTTCGAGTAAGTGTATTGAAAATTATATTTTCAATAAGGATATTTTTAACTGTTCAACAAAAAATCCTATTCTTCACTAAAAATAATAATAGTACACCAAATATTAACGGACTTTTTATAACTATTAAAGAACTCTGGGCAACCCGACTCAAGACAGGTTAGGTTAGAACGAAGCATAAACAAACCTTGAAGGGGATGGCAGTGTCTGACACCGCCATCCCCTTCATGGTTTTTTTTTTAACTACCCATAGAAATATATTTTAGAACACAAATGGTATTAGTAGGAAACAGGAATCAACTGAGAAACAGTTAAATACTACCCATTTAAAAATAATGGTTAATGCTCGTTCTAAGTGAAAACCACATCAAAAGCCGCTATTAGGTTTAGGAGGAATTAGCAGATACACGTACAGACTTTGTTTTATACTATGTAATATAATAATAATAAACAAACGTAAACTTTACAGTAATAGGTCGACCAAGTAACTCATGTTTCTAATTTATCGAAAAAATTTGAATCTTGAAGTTGACTTTTTTAGTTATTTTTTTTTAGTTTCGAAATCATCCAATGACTTTTCCCGTCTATGGCGGAGCGGAAGGGCGTGTCAGACTTTTACTAACTAAAAGCACACCTTTGTTAAGATCGCCAACATTACAGGAACTGGGACTTTACAAGTATTTAATATCACCATTCTAGTGCTGCAACACTTAGAGACAATCACTTACTTCATTAACATAAAACATTTGATTTAAAAACACATATTATTAGTTTATTAATTTCATCGCATAAAATGTCAAAGGAAAAATATAATTATATTTAGAATAATGTCAGTAATAATAACACAAAAAACAAAGTACAAAGAAATAAAAATTACATTACATTCCTTACCAGAAATACATTAATTTCTAAATTGAATTAAATTATATTAAATTATAATTAAAATAGAAATACAATATGGCAAACGGGTTAGTCTAATTAGAATACAATCAAATTAAATCAAATCAAATGGCGTGATATAGCATAATCAGCCTTTTAAAGTTCCCACTGTTGGGACTCAGGCCTCCTCTCTAGGAGGGGGAATGGGCCATAATAATCCACCACGCGGGCCCAGTGCGGGTTGGTGAATGTCACGTCATGTCTTCGAATTTTTGGTTCTAGAACATGCCGATTTCATCACAATGTTTTCCTTCACCGTCTTGAGAGCAGTGATGATGAAATAAATTACACAAAGTAATGCGCCAGACTGGGTTTGAACCCAACCAGGCGCATTACTTTGGTATTGAATTACCAAATGCCGTGAACTTTTACATTTTTGGTATTTATGTTAAGATAGTTTTCTTAAACTTTAATTTTTTGTCATGTAGTGACGAAAGATCAGACTTTAGCAATAACATTGTTCTTTCGGAAGTAAACCTATGGCCCCAGTAGACTTCGGCCCTGCTGGACCACTACAGTTTTGCTGACATCTCGTTGAGGTGCGCGTGGAACACTACGGGCCATCCACGACTCGGGATAGGTCCGGACGGTTACCTGACGGCCGGACGGCGAGCTACCCATTGCTCATCGTCCGCAAGCCCAAGCTTGAACTTGACTTGTGCTTTTGGCTTGTGCTTTTTAAGCTTGCTTGACCTTGATTTAGAAGAATAGCACTGCGCACGCGGTACGGTTGTGGAATTCACTACCACCTGACATTAGGGGCTGCCAAACTATTGCAGTTTTTAAAAGAAGAGTGAAAGAACACTATCTTTCTATCTCGTCATAGTTGCATATTAGTATGTATTATTTTATTATATTATTTAGTATGTATTTCTGTTAGCACAAAAGATCCAGAAGGGTCGAAGTGCTCTGGTTTTGAGGCCAGCCCCACATCAAGATAAGATGTATTTTTGTGATATTTATTTTATTATGTGTATGTATATAATTATAATAGTATATCTGTATTTTATTTTATTTTTTGGATGTTATATGTATTTTGTGTATACCAATTTTCCTTTTACTACTACACACAGTGTCTACATCTCTATTTTCTCCAACTCTCCTTTCGCAGGTATGCTGGAAGAGATTTCTTTAGAAATAAGCATCACCTTTGTACTATTCTTCTGTTTCCTTCTTCTTTTCTTCTATTTATTATTGTGTGTACATAAATTGTTAAATAAATAAATAAATAGATAGACAGTCAACCCTTATAAAATACATACTGGTACATACCAGCAACATCTGGTTAAATTGAAAGCAAATATACAGACGTTGAAAAAGGGTTTAGCAGATTTTTTCTATTAATAACATACTTATCACCATCATTTCATCATAATTCACCTCTCGAACATCAAACTACAATTCCACATTTATGTTCCGAAAGTTCGAAATTCAAACGCAATAAAAACGGTCTTCAAGATGGCGGCATAAAACGCGTGCGTCATAAAGTTCAGTTGAAAAACGCAATGAAAACTTACTTAGCGTCCTACGACATCGTAAATCAATAGTTTTCGAAAGTTATTGGGAAAGTGTTGTACCTACTTCTTTATTTCGAAGTTGGAATAACTAAGTTTATAATAAGAAAGGGGAACATTTGTTTTAGTACATATAACAAAGAGCCTTCATAAGTCTGTTTTTCCGGATAGCTAGGACAACCTAGAGGTTGAAATTTGTAGAGAGTGAATAGGTTACTTCTAGCCAAGCGTCGACAACATCATATCTGGCATGGAATTTCAGTCCTTAGCTGTCAGCACAATGAATGTTTTCCCAAATACATGGGACCATTTGGGTAAAAACGTTGTCCACCATGGGCATATAATACCTCTAGTGGTCCGATAACGGAACGAGCTTGGCGGAATAAAATTATGCAATTCCGACGTTTCAACAAAATGTACTCTTGAAGCTTCGACTCTACCAATGTATCATTGCTTTCAAAAAATCATAAACTCACCACAACATTTGATATTTATTTATTTATTTAAACTTCATGTACAGTAGTGGTACATAGGCGGACTGTTAATTGTGGCGACACTTGGGGGAGGCCTATGTCCAACAGTGGACGCCCTTCGGCTGAAATGATGATGATGAGTATTCACATCACTGGGACTCATTATTTAAAAGAATGTCTATGGAGTTTCTTGCACGTTCTTTTCCATAGAGATCTACGCTTTGGAACGTGCAATTTAGTTTCACTTTTTTTTTTGACTGACCGACATTTTGACAATTCAAAAGTGCCTGTAATTGGTCTATTTGAAATAAACGTTTCTGATTTCTGATTTCTCAGACCTCCACTCTAAGAGTGAGGAAATGGGCCGTAATCGAACACGCAGGCCCAGTACGCATTGGTGGAGGTCACATGTCTTCAAATTTTTGGTTCTAGGACATTATGACAGACAGATGTTTTCCTTCACCGTTGTGAGAGCAGTGGTGTTAAAATAAATTACATAATGTGCCAGGCTGGGTTTGAACCCCTGCAAGTCATCGGGGCCATTGCCACTAGACCACCGCTCCTGGACAGTAGCGTAGCTAGGCGTGGGCAAAGTGGCCTCATGTGCCCTCGCCCACGGCCTTGCACCCAAAGGGGCCTCGCGTGTGCTTTAACAACGAGGGTTTTGCTTTATAATTTATAGGCTCGCGTTTGACTACTACTTCACCTGATGGTAAGCGACAATGTGGTCGAACACTGGGTTGCGACAGTTGCTGTCTCGTTTTCGAACTTACGAAACAAAAAGGCCTTGCTGATGCGCTTTCGCCCACATCTAAATTAGTCCACAAAGAATTACCTAGAGAAAAAAAACCTTGTATTTCTTTACGTAACTTTGTGATCAAGCAAAAAAGTCGTAAATCTTATCTTACATAACGTTTTCCAGGTCATTCTCAACTTCCTAATTCCCTAATCGGTCAGTCACCCGACCATAGGGCAATGATAACACGTGTATTGGTGGCGTTATCTTCGTCAATTTATGTAGAATAACTAATGGAGGTACACAGAGATAGTGAAATCAGTTATTACTTAATTGATACGGTAGTGAAAAGGGGAATTGATCGATTTCTTATGATATTTTTCGCACCGAATATTCTTTAAATTAACAGCAGGGTGGACAAAAGACTTGGTATGGGTCGCAGGATTCCGATTGACGCGAGACGGACCCACAGTATCGCTTATTGTGACGGACGTCTATGTCCAACAGTGGACGTCATTCAGCTGAAATGATGATGATGATAGTGCCACAACCAGAACACGGCACTAGTCTTTTGTAGTTCGCAAACGAACTCGGTCGTTAGAGCAAACTAAATCGTTACACGGGCAAAGTAGGGGGAGTCCGGGAGAGTATACCCGCCGTCCACTAAAATGCTCATAAATTTTTCTTTACTTACAAATCGCTATTTTTTGTAAATTGTATCATAAGCTGCATTATTTAGCTATATTTCCTCTACTAGCTACTCCCCCTAAATCACAGATCCGTCAATTTTAGTTCGATAGTTAATTCAGTACGACCGATTTAATTCTAGAATCGAGAGTGAACGATAGTGCAGCGTCGTCGTTCCGCAAGTCATAGAAGCAAGTTCTTGCAGATTTTTACGATGCGACGTCGCGTCGTAGTTTTGTGTTTGGACCATTAACCATATGACATTTTAGGTATGTTTAATAGTATAGTATATAAGTATAGTCGGCCTTATAATGTTCCCACTGTTGGGACTCAGGCCTCCTCTCTAGGAGAGGGAATGAGCCGTAATCCACCACGCGGGCCCAGTGCGGGACGTCACATGTCTTCGAATTTTTGGATCTAGGACATGCCGGTTTCCTCACGATGTTTACCTTCACCGTTTTGAGAGCAGTGGTGATGAAATAAATTACACAAAGTAATGCGCCTGGCTGGGTTTGAACCCGCGACCTACAACTCGTAAGTCGGGGTCGTTACCACTCGGCCACCACTGCTCAGGTAAGTTTAAATTCGTTAAAAAATCAAAGGCTCATTTTGAAATTTGAGAAATACCCTAGGAAGTAACTTGGAACGAAACTGAAAGAAACAATAAAATAATAATTAGGGGTCCGGTGTAGTAGTAGCTATTTTAGAAGTAGCTACACTAAACCGGACAAGCCGCTAGGTGATCAAAATACAAATGTCAAAACGCAGGGCCTTTTATTTTTTGACAACTTTAGTGCCAAATTTTCTGGTTACTGACTATACAAGCTAATAAATAGCCGGGATTTTGAACTATTATTTATGAACAAAACTCAATATGCAATAGTAGGTCACCCATCCACGTCCGACCTCGGCTAGTGTAGCTTAACCTCGGTATTCTACCCATGCGTCTTTTGTTATTGCTACGCTCTAACTCTATAAATCCTTTAGGCTTCTTTACGATACCCATGGGAGTAGTTGGGTGGTCTAATGAGATACCATATGATACCCATGATCCTACAGAATATTTCTCTTCATTGTTTTATTATCTTAAATTTGTCAGTATTGTTCAACGGGTCATTGAACTCCTTAATGTTCCGAGTTGGGCTAGACGATAACAAATACTTGCATTGTCTGGACAGGTAAAATCAAATCTGTGATACACTTTCTTCAAAAGGCTACCTCAGATATTACCCTAAATGGTTCTTATACAAACTGACCATTGAGTTGCATGACGATCCCCAGCCATCGTAGCCGTGAACTTGCGGACGACGAGCAATGGGTAGCTCGCCGTCCGGCAGTCCGGTAACCGTCAAAACCAAGCTTAGGGCCTCGGGGAATTCCTAAAATGAAAACCCGTGCTTTTAGAACGCAAAGGGCAGCTGAATGACACACGTGTAGTTTTAGTTAACAAAAGTCTGACTTCTCCTGCCACCTAAAGCGAAGCGAGTCCAATGACTTCACACAATGGTGATTTCAAACCTCAAAAAAATACTACATAATTTATTGTCATCATCATCATCATCATCATTTCAGCCGAAAGACGTCCACTGTTGGACATAGGCCTCCCCCAAGCGTCGCCACAATGACCGATCCTGTGCTTCTCGCATCCACCGCACTCCCGCGACCCTCACCAGGTCGTCGGTCCACCTTGTGGGAGGCCTTCCAACGCTGCGTCTTTCGGTGCGCGGTCGCCACTCTAGAACCTTTCGGCCCCATCGGCCATCCGTTCTACGAGCAATGTGCTCTGCCCACTGCCACTTAAGTTTGGCGATTCTTCGGGCTATGTCGGCTACCTTGATTCTCCTGCGGATATCTTCATTCTTTATGCGATCACGCAAGGAAACTCCGAGCATAGCCCTTTCCATTGCTCTTTGGGTGACTGTAAGCCTTCTGATGAGGCCAATTTATTGTATTCACTTTAAAAGAGACTTAACTCTGAGTTTATTCTATTCTATTCTATTTCATACTCATATATAATATTATGTTGAAACGAAAGTTACAACATAGTTCCAGCTAATTACTTCGACCAATAAACACAATCTGCATTATCCATGAAGCCTCACGTTGTCAATTCATCGTATGACCAGTACCTCATAATTATTCCTGAATCCATTATTATTTTACAAAATGCACATGTCATTAATATTTTACAATAAATTCATGTTTTACTGTAAGGGTCGGTGCACACGGGCCACATATTTCCTGTAGTTTTCAGACATTTTATATAGACTCGCCGGGCATGGTTGCTGCCGGTGGCCGCTATACGCTACAAATCGTCGCTGCTCGCTTCATGTGACACTGGCCACTAAGCACCGTAACAAAAAATCACCTCGCGCATTTAAACCTTCTTCGTCAGATTTAGCTTGGGTAAAAAAAAGTAGCAGTCACCGGCCACAAATGGCTGTCGCACGCTTTAGCTACCTCTATGGCCGCTTCTAGGTTCTCGTGAAGGCGCAGTGCCGTGCAGTGAAGAAACACTCGTGTGACACCATTGTTCGGATCACCTGGAGCACATGGTGAAGTTTGCCACACATAGGTGGAGCCCCGCCGTGTCCTCGTGGGGGCTCGAGCGTTCGGCCATGGTCCCGAGCGAGAGAGTATGAGAAACAGTTACCTTCTTCAAAAATATACAAAACTTGGCCTTGGTTTGATTATTTCTGCGCCTCATTATGGTCTGCGCCCTGTGTCTTGGCCCTGCTGGCACCGCCCTAGTTACGGTACTATGGCGACGCGCGACGTTTATGTCTGTCGCGAGTGGCCCGTGTGCGTCGACCCTAAGTGAACGTAACCGTATCAGCCATGTTACTTTTGCAAAATATTTTACGATTGGCTAGGCCGACATTTTACGAGCTCATTAAACAGCTTAAAGATAATTAAAATGGTAGAATTTATGGTTACGGGCTATTAAAAATTACATAATTTTATTAGTCGTAAGTAAAATTTTGATGGATACTTGTCGAGGACGGTGGGTATTTGGCTGAGGGGAGCAGTTGGAGATTTTTAATAGAAATTATTGATTTTTCTTCTATGGCTTCATCACGAGGTTACGTTATATGAGAATAGCGATAAATTTTCAAATAACGTCTCCCGTTGTGGGTCGAGTGAGAGTAAGTGTCAGATTATTACTGACTAAAACCCACAATGTCCCTTCAGTTGCCCTTTGCGAGGGACTCGGTAAATCTTTCGAATAATCTGCAGCCCTGGCACGCATCGGCCCTGACTGGCCCTGTCAATCATGCTGACGTCTCTTTGAGGCGCGTGTGACACACAATGCGCCGTGTCCTTACCGGACGGCGAGCTACCCATTGCTCGCCGTCTGTTACTTCTCCTGCGAGTGCCGTGGCCGTTTAGCCATCTCCTTAGCTCGCCTTAAAGTTCCGCAGAAGGAGGTAGCTTTCGCTCCGTACCATGGCTTTAAGCACGGCCGGAAGCACATATCTACATTAAAAAAAAAATACAATTAACAATTATATTAATAATAATACTACCAGTCCCAACAGGCGTTGACCTACCCGAAAGCTGTTTTTTTTTTTTCAGAAAAAACGATTATGAACTTAATTTCAGCGCCATCGCCACCTACTCGGTCCAATTGTTTAACAATTTTCAAACCATCCAGGGACCGACTCAAATATACACACGAAATTTCATCCAAATCGGTCCAGCCGTTTATGAGGAGTTAGGTGACAATCACACGTACAGAAATATTATATACATTACCTATATAAAAATATTTGTATTTTTTTATCCATCTACAACACAGTATGGAGTTTTTTGCCGGTTCTCCATAGGAAACGTTTTATAAGTGGCTATCTACACTAATATTATAAAGACGTAAAGTTTGTTTTTATGTTTTTTTGTTTGTAGGAGGTAATCTCTGAAAGTATTGTCCCCCTAGCCAAGTTACAACCGTTTCGTTTCGATACTCTTTTCGTTGATCACCTTGAGTCGGCCTCGCCTACTATTCCTTTCTTCATACCACGTGACTGAGCGTTGAGATGAAGTCAGAATAAAGGAATCGGAGGCGTGGCCTACTCGAGGCGATCGACGAAATGAGAAACGAAACAGTTGTAACTAAGGGAGCTGGTCTGATTGCAGAAATTCTTTCACCGATAGAAAGCTGCTTTATTCCTAAGTGACATAGGCTATATTTTATGAACACATGCGAAGCCGCGGGCAAAAGCTAGTGTGAAATATAAAGATTTGGATTTTTTTATAACTGCTTTTTTCCTAAGATGATGATCCTGAAATTTTTCTCATAGAAAAAAAGGGCTTTCAAAAACAAAAGCAGTAAAAACAATCTCATAAAACAGTAACAAAATCTAAAAGCACTGTTAAGCTAACAAGTTAAAATAAAACTCAATATAAAGCATCATCTATCATCTTTCACTAGATGTCGCTCCAAGCGCGCGCCGTCAAAACATTGTAATTGATAGATCGATGGTTGAGAGAAGATAGCGCAGTTGTTAGGTGTCGACTTGGACGGACAGACACGAGTTTGAGCCTCGTGTTAGAAAGTTTTAGTGGGGAAAGTTTACATGGTTTAAGTAAAAATGTTACATACAGTTTTAGTTTGAATGTTGGATAGATGTTATATTTTGTGCTAGCTGATTCCCGCGACTTTGTCCGTATCAGAATCGAATTCGTAAAACAGCATATAAACAATGTTCGTCACAATTTCAAGGAGTTTTTTTTTTTAGTGGAAACCTAACTCATATTCTAAAATAAAATTAGCTCAAATTACTTTTTATAAAATCTTCTATCTACCAGATAAAAATTTCGTCAAAATCGGTCCAGCTGTTTTGAGAATTAGCCGAAGCAAACAGATAGAAAGATGAAAATGTAAGAAATTGCACTATTGTTATAGAAAGAAAGAAAGAATACATTTTTTTATAGGTATGAACTATACTCTCATGTGCTTTTTAGTCAGCGAGCATGAGTTGCCTTCTGAGAGGGAAACCCAGGATCCTGGAACGCAGGGCGTAGATGTGGTTTTAGTAACATAGGTGTGCTTTTAGTCGGTAAAAGTCTGACACGCCCTCTCGCTCCCACAGATCGAGAAAAGTCATTCGAACCTTAAAAAAAAATGCTTTAAGTAAAAAAAATATAACTTTGATATTACAAACATACACTTCAATTTTATTTATATTTATGAATAGACTTCACTCGTTCTTTAAAGCGAGAAGCAATCAAGAAGGAGGTTCTAAAGTGGTTATCGTAGAAATTAATATAGATTATGAACAATAAATACAAGCCCTTTTGTTCAGTCCGTATTTAATCGATCAATGTGGGGATTTACAATCCATACTTTCCTATACTAATATATATATTTATAAATATCAGTGCGTAAGTCTCTCCGTACAATTTTCATGTCCATCACAATTTTCAAAAAAACGATTTCTTTTTTATTCGTTAACTTAGAAGTTTGATTCTAAGTTAACGAATAATTTTTCACAGCTTCAAGGGGCCGCAGATTTGAGTATATGGTTTTAATTTCAACTCGATACCTTCACGCGTTCCCGAGATAAAGAGTCTTGACAGACAGACAGACAGATGGACAACAAAGTAGTCTTATAAGGGTTCCGATTTATCCTTTAGAGGTACGGAACCCTAAAAACCTACTTGATCTCATAGCGCTTTAGTCAAAGTCAAAAGTTTTTATTTCACATAGGCCTACATGGGCACTTATAAAACGTCAGAAGCTAGTGTTTACATAGGAATATGGCAAAAAAACTGGTTGTCATCAAATCAATAGACAAGGGAAACACTCATCTACTTTTTTTAATTAAACGTAATCATATTTTTGACATTGGAACGCGGAACGCACTGTGTGGTCGCATACACGACGGCTGGTTAACGATCAAGCAAACTGTTAAGTTAATCCGTAGATAAGCGTTGCGTGACACCAGCACCATTGTTCTAACAGAATAGATAATTTACGCTGACAACGTCGCCGGATTACTGGAGTTAAGGTTGTGTAATATGAGCGTGTTGGCTTCTTACTTGTAGGCTCGTTAGGTATCCGAGGAAAACACTAGTGCCTAATTGAAGCTGCATTTACAATTTTAGTCTTAAGCTCAGTTTGAGTTTTGGCAGGCTAACTGTGCGATTTCTGGACTTTTGATTGAAACATCTTTCCTCTTGTTATGGCTCGCCAGGTTTAAGTTATTAACTCGTTTATTAATGAGGGGGGTTAAGCTTTTAGTTTTTTCAGCTATAAGATAACGAGAAAGAGTATAAGTCTGCATCGTTTTTTTTTTTCTCTTTCTTTATTACAGACTTACACAGTTGCTTTACTTACAGATTGTAATTATCAGGCCCCATCATATGCTTAAGCTAGTTACAGACACTCCTTAAGATTATTTACCATAAATTTATAAATAAACTCAGCTTTAATATTTGAAGGAAATTTAATCATTTTCCCACAAATCCATCTGCTTCATCCACCTCATGCCTCTCACCCCTCTCTTTTTTGTTTATAGTTTTTTTTTTAATCTTTTGCATATACCTAAATGATGTCTTTCTAAATTATTACGAATACAATCCATAATAAAAAGATGTGACTGACAACAAACTGAAACATTACAGTTAGTGAAAAGGATTTCTCCATTAAAAGGCTAATTTCTTCATATTCAGATCGCATTCTAAATTAGCACATATTTTTTAAATATTAGTTCTTTTTCTATACACAAGCCTAGCATGGCCCGATTGCATATAATTTTCCAATATCATCAAAGATTTAACGTCTTCTTTTATTTTTCATGTGTAGTCATTAAATATGTCAATCAATCTTTAAATAAATCACCAAGACTTCGTCTCTTCATTATTTGACAATACAATTCAACCGAAGTGAATTGATTGCCACCACGGCTCAAGGGCAGCCGACCGGCTATCTGTCACTAATTCAGGGGGATGTCTTATCCTGAACCATTACTATGCTTATTATGAGATAAAGTACACTTCATTAGGCTTCTTGGTCTTTTTCAATGTTTGGGTTTTTGATAAAATGATCAGAAGGACCAATTTAAAAAATGTTTTCATCAGTAGAATACATACTGCTTTATCATTGAGTGACATCGAAAAAATAATATTACAAAACTAAATGACTGAAAAAATAATTAATGATTTTTGTCTGTTTTTATTTTAATATAATTTTTAAAAAAATATTAAAAGACAAAGAGATTTAAATCAGATTGAAATGATTATTTTTTTTCATTACTATTTCTATCTAATCGACTTTTTGATGTAATTTTTTGTTTGTTTTTAACGTAATTTACTGATTTATTTTATGTTTTTTTAGGATCATAAGCTCTAAAATAAAGGTTACCATTATTATTGGAATTTTTTGGCGGGATTTCTTCGAGTGAAGTTCAGTGGCCGTTTTAATTATTCGCAAATTGATTCCTCGTGGATATTGTGATGTAAAATTGGTGTAGTTCTGTATCTCAAGGGCAACTGCGCAACTGGACAATATGTGGAATCATTAAAACAGGCGCGATCTCGATAAAATGAAGCTTAGAATGGAGCGGAGAATTTTATTGTAGTTTTGGCTACCTCAGCGAAGTTTACCGAGAAGGCTGACTCGATACATTTGCTGCCAAATACTACAAAAATATTAGAATGTGTTGCACCCGCACTCTAATGTGATACATATTGCAGTGTATTGAAAAATAAAATAAGATTTGATTTAAAGGTCCAAGTATTGTTATTATTGTTATAATATGCATTCATTTGTTAATCTCGCGCGGGGTAAGCCGCTAGTGAAAACCTAGCCATCGATAAGATTAAAGTCATTTATTTTCTTTACTTGAAATTATTTCTTTCAGCATTGTCAATTGTATCTATCAATCATTTAAATTTATTCATATAAAAGACTAACTGTCACTTCACTGAGTAATAACAATTTATTAATAGGCACTAGGAATAAAGAGCCTCTAAATTGAACTATTACGGTAAACAGTTTATCGGCTATAAACCCCGTTAGCAGTTGGCGGCTTCTCTATAGTTCCTTTCTCTCAAGAACATACTGGTGAGTGTTGATAACCTAACATCTAAAGTTTTACAACTTAACAGGTGATTGTCAGTAACGAAAGGTTTAAGTATTTTATGGTATGTGATGCAACTGTGCCTAAATCTAGGTTTAGGATGACTACTTTGTGTTGAATTGTCATTGTGCGTACATCTAGGAGTTTCATTCCCTGCCAGAGTCTGTGTTTCCTGATAGCTACATCTTGGGGATCTTTAAGTCAAGAGTGAATAGGTTACGTCGCTTTCCATCAGGTGAAATAGTGGTTAAAAGCAAGCCTGTCAACAGTAAAAAAAAAAAGATCTTTAATACGATCATTTGGTATTGGCGAAAACATCGTTATTTATAATTTGACTAGCTTCTGTCAGCGCCTTCTCTCGCGTAAAAGTAGGTTTCGCCATACAAACTTTGGACTCCCGTTTCATCCCTTTAGGGAGTGAATTTTGGAAAATCCTCTCTTGGTGCTCGCCTACGTCATTAAAGGAACCCTTGTGCAAAATTTCACACACTTAGTCCCAGTAGTTTCGGCTGAACGTTGACATGTCAGTCAGTCAGTTTCTCCATTTATACATAGATATAGATATCAACAGAGATGGTTTATAGATTGGCATGGCGTTGCAGTGTGTCTTCAGGATTGTTTACAAGAGTTACTGTGATACTGACACGCAAAGGATATGTGAAGGAACTCAAGTGGGCTTTAGTCAGTTAAAGTCTGACACTACTACTGGCTCCACCCAGCGGGCACATTTACACGAAAATAATTTAAAATTACTTACACAGTTGCTCATCTCGCTCGGCATTTAAAACGTTTAAAGCGTATCTGTGATTACAATAAAAAAATCAAACGATTGAAATTAAAGCAATATAAGTATGAAATAAGCAATAAAAATCAATTCGCGATCGAACAACGTAAAGCGAACGATTGTATCAATTAGCCGCCATTAATGTGACGTCAGAAAACATGGCGCCCAGTGCGCGGGAAAATTGCCGATGAGTTTGAGATTTTAAATGAACGCGTTGGATCTATTTTAAAATTACATTACAAATTTTACAGTTGTTTACCAAATTGCAGTGAATTTCTGATAGCTACGACCTAGGGGTCTTTAAGTCAAGAGTGAATAGGTTACTTCTAGGCATGCGTGCTCCATCATCACTTACCAAATGAGATAAGTCAAACGCTGTCCTAACAATAAAAAAAAATACTCGAAATTATTCTCCAACAAACATATTTTACAGAAAAATACAACCGGCTTCCAAAAAAATAATACAAAAAATTACAAATGGACCTTAATTTCGGAAGTCGGTGTTTTTGATAACCACTATCGAAATAAAGTTATTTTGTTTGGTGTAGATATCGCTAAAACATATACAAAAAAAAACATTCAGCCGGATCAAGGCCAGGATCAATGAAACCATAACGAAAAAAATATGTGAAAATACCTAAGATTTACAAACAGACTGCCTATTGTCTTTCTAAAAGTTCTAAGCATCAAAACTATGTACCTAAAGTTTATATGGGTTGACTTTTGGCCAGGGCCGTATACCGCCTTATCAACCGGCCCACGCTGAAAACCAGCGCTGTGGACTCGTCGTATTTCTGCGTTGTGGACACGGCATTATGCTGAGCGTACGTCCGTTTTGCTCGGACGTGGCGCATACTTGTCAATTTGAGTTATTTATGTTTTTGTCTTGCAAAATGATTGCAATATGTTAGTTATAAGTTTGCGCCTTTTCCGGCAAATAAAATGCTTTTCTTTCTTTCTTTCTAACCGTATCGGTGATACGGGGCCACAAAGCTACAGGGGCTCCGTCATATGCCTAAATTCGTAAAATGTTATCCACAATCTTAAATTTTCATATTGATAAAAGGCTAGCCCCCCTAGCCAAGTTACAATCGTTTCATTCATTTGTTCTGACGTCATCTCAACGCTCAGTCTTGTGGTCAGAACAAAGGAATTGAAGGCGTGGCCTACTCGAGGCGTTCGGCGCGAACGATACGATTGTAACTTGGCTAGGGAGGGCAGGAATTAACGAATAATGATACTATAATGGTACTCTGCAAAAAATTTTTAGCACGCTCTTCTTCACTTTAGCATTTTCTACATACAAGACGACAATAAAAATTCAACCGTTTAGAAGGTACCTTCGAAATGATCCATTTTGACTAGCCTGTTGGTCTAGTGGTTAGTGGCCTGACTGCTATGCCAAAGGTCGTGGGTTCGATTCCAACCCAGGACAAATGTTTGTGTGATGAGCATGATCATTTGTTCTGTGTCTGGGTGTAATTTATCTATTATATGTATGTATTTAGAAAAATATAAGTATGTCTATAAGTTGTCTAGTACTCATAACACAAGCTCTGCTTAGCTTGAGACTGGACGGCATTGTGTGATAGTTGTGGAATATTATTACTATTATTATTAAATGAGCTCATTTTCATTTTCGAGGCCTTTTAAGGCCCTATTTCACTGCTAGTAGAAGCTATTTTTTACAAAAAAACTCACTTTAAAAAAAAAATGGATATGCCCCATTAGGACTAGCTACCCCACTGCTTTTGGCCAATTTGGGACAATTACTACAGATTTGCATTATTTGCTGATATCCGCAAACGATTCCCACTGTTCGTGTCTTGCAAAGCAGTTGCAAATCAAACACGGAAGCCTAATAAACCTGACATTACAATTCCAGCCACGGCATCTATATCCATTACGATTGACGTCTTTATTATGTTATTAAACAAACACGATAAATCATAGCGACGATCAATTATCATGGAGTCACGCTCGATCAGCTGATTCAATTAGCGGCCATTACTGTTGCGTCACAAAATGGCGGAACGCGGGAAAATTCGCTACGGTTGATGTTGTGTTTCAGATTCTGTTGTCTGAAGTGATGGTTGAATAATAAGCTGTCAACAAGAAACGTGAATTAAATCTTATCAAGAAATAAATGAGAATTTACAAACTGAAATTAATAATATGAGAGCAGTGGTGGCCGAGAAGTAACAGCCTCGACTTACGATTTAAATCGAGCTAGGAGCATTACTTTGTGTACCTAATTTATTTCATCACCACTGCTCTTAAAACGGTGAAGGAAAACATCGTGAGGAAACCGGCATGTCCTAGAACAAAAAAATTCGAAGACATGTGACATTCACCGACCCACACTGGGCCCGCGTGGTGGATTACGACCTAATCCCTCTCGTAGAGAGGAGGCCTGAGTCCCAGCAGTGGGAACATTAAAAAGGCTGATTATGCTTATGCTATGTGGTGGCTGAGTGGTAACGGCCCCGACTTACGATTTGTAAGGTCCCGAGTTCAAATCCAGCCAGGCGCATTACTTTGTGTACTTAATTTATTTAATTACAACTGCTCTCAAAACGGTAAAGGAAAACATCGTGAGGAAACCGGCATGTCCTAGAACCAAAAAATTTGAAGACATGTGACTTCCACCAACCCGCACTGGGCCCGCGTGGTGGATTACGGCCCGTTTTCTCTCCTAGAGAGGTGGCCCGAGTCCCAGCAGTGGGAACATTATAAGGCTGATTATGAAAATGATATACAACAGTCAACAGTATGAAGTAACCTGACAGTCCGAGATCCATCAGGATGCTGATACAACCGTCTCTATTATCTACATCCATATATATAAAAGGAGAAACTGACTGACTGACATATCAACGCACAGCCGCAACTACTGGGACTAGGAGCGTGAAATTTTGCACAAGGTTTTCTTTTATGACGTAGGCGAGCACTAAGAAAGGATTTCCAAAAATTCACTCCATGAGGGGATGAAGCGGGGGTCCAAAGTTTGTATGGAGAAACCTACGTTTACACGAGCGAAGCCGCGGGCAGAAGCTAGTCTACTATATATAATATTATTGACTGGCCTGTTGATCTAGTGATTAGTGGCCCTGACTGCTAAGCCGGAGGTCGTGGGTTCGATTGCCACCCAGGACAAATGTTTGTGTGATAAACACAATCATTTGTTTTGTGTCTGGGTGTATTTTATCTGAAGGGGCAGGAGGGCCTTCATCAGAACTCATCTCGTGTGATATATGTGGGTAGGTAGGTTGGCAGGTGGGCGTGAGCAAATAAATCACAAGTCCTTATTAAAATCACCGTTGTTTAATCAGCACAGGGTTTAATAATTGAAATGCACAGTCAAATGAACAATGTACAGTCTAAGCAACACGATACCAACTTAATTATAACATTAGATTAAACTATCACTCGGATGCAAAGCGATTCGTCACAAGCGTGGTGTACAGGCGCCGTCTTGAACAAAACCGTGTGTCAAGATGTCCGCCCTCACAACCATCGACAATGACGCTTCGCTAGGCTGACTTTGACAGCTAAAAGTCAACCTGATGTCTGACGTTGACGGATGCGCCGTCACGGCCGGACTGACACTCGACCGTCCTCGGGCGATTTTCTGAAACAATGAGTTGCAATCGTACATAGTCCGTTCGGCATCCTAACAGACGACTAATTTCAATTGTCACAATGCGCTATGATACTTAAGACTTAAGGCGAGTGTCTCGCAACAATTAAGCCGAATGACACAGCCTCGTCACTAAACAGCGTGTAGGTTAGCTGTTCACAATTGGTACTATTAGACAAGTCAATCCTTTGGTGGATGTGACCCGGACGACAATATTCGTCTTACTATAATCTGCAAAACATCCAGAACAAGTCAGTCGACTTAAAGGACTCTGACTCGGACGACCTATTTCGTCTCATAGAACAAAAGCACGAAGACAAGTCAATCTGATACTGACTCGGACGACATATATTTCGTCTGACTATTTGGCAGGAAAGAGATTCATTCTTACAGGTCGCTCCACTTACCTACGACTATGAATCGTCCCGTTCTGTATGAATTTCAGTTTCTTGCAACATATCCCAAGTCTCAGGATCTGAGTATGTACTGAGAGTGTCTGAGCCTGCTGTGAGCGTCCTCGAATCGGCGGAAACAGTGTTTGAGCATACGGTCAAGGTGTCAGAGTTATCATTGTCATGATTTGAATTAGTTATACTTTCTTCATCTTCCGACGCCGTCTCGGCCTCTTCACAATTTAAAAGACTAGTAGCTATTTCGATCAAACCGATATGTCCCTGGGGTACTGCGCGCAAATTCTCGTGAGAGTATTTGTAAGTTCTCTGAGAACCACCTAAACTTTTAAGTTCGTAGCGATCGTTTTCAAGTACTTCCACTATAACATATGGACCTCGAAACTTCCTATCCAATTTTGTTTTATTCCGTTCACAATTTTTAATAAATACGAAGTCTCCTTTAGAAAAAGGTCTTATTGTGGCCCGACCACGATTAAACCGAAGGGTATCAGATTCAGCAGCTTTGCAAATGTTAGCTGATGCATCAGTTCTTATCGAATCTAAATCTAAGCGAACCTCATGATCTATATTATCGGCGTTCAACTTAGACATCCCTAAAGAATTAGAACGGATTTCAAACATTAGTTCTGACGGTGAGTATTTGGTAACAGAAGATTTAGAACTATTGAGAGCGAGTTGGATGTTACCTAATTCGTCACGCCACGCTTTGTTAGGGTCGTTTTCAATTATAGTAAGGAGGCTCTTTAGAGTACGCATCACTCGTTCAACTTGGCCGTTTGCCCTACTCGTACCAGTCGCGATGAAATGGAGATCTATTTTATGCGCTTGACAAAAGCTCTTAAAATCTGAGCTAATGTAGCAACGGCCCTGATCTGCGATGATTCTTTTTGGGGCTCCAAAGAGACACACTGCTTTTTGTACGGCATATATTGCGCTCTTGGAATCGACTGACAAAGTATGTTCGAGTAAAACGTATTTGGTAAAGGCATCGATTATTACCGAGCAATACTCCTTTCGGTCACTCTTCCCGCTCAGCTTCCCCGAGAAATCTATGTGAATCGTGTGCCAAGGCACGGATACTTTTGGAATCGAATGAAGCTGAACAGGCTGAGCTCCCGATGGACCTTTCGATGCCTTACAAATGATACACGAATCTATAAATTTTCGTACACATTTAGACATATCGGGAAACCAATACTTTTCATACAGCTTGTCTAGAGTTTTGTCCCTGCCTAAATGTTGCAATTCGTTGTGGACATGATTAATTAATGTCCAAATAAGAGACCGTGGAACTACGGGTAACCATGAAACCGCTTTGTTACGAGTAATCTTCCTGTAGAGTATGCCATCTCTAACGTCATATGTTTGACCTACTGTTTCGGGAAAGCTATTATTATTATGTTTTGCGATAAGATCCTGAATTTCTGCGTCACGTTTTTGTTCAACTGACAGCCAGCCCTGATGTAGTTCAACATAATTGACAGTTTTAGGCTTAGGTTTTACAGGAGCGATAGGAACAGCAGAATCTGACAGTGGATTTCGGGACAGGTAGTCAGCATGCTCCATTTTACTTCCTTCGCGGTATATAATATCGAAATCGTAAGCTTGTAAATAAGCCCACCATCGGTAAACGCGGGGTGTTAGGTCTTTCTTCGATTTCGACGCCTTGAGTGAATTGCAGTCGGTAACTACAACAAATCGCCTACCATATAAATAATGGCGAAAATGCTCTACAGCTCTAACGACTGCTAAAGTTTCTAACTCGTATGAATGATAACGAGATTCCGCGTCTGCTGTACGGCGGCTATAATACTCTACAACGTGTGGAAGATTATTTTTCTTTTGCAGGAGGATGGCTCCATAACCTTCTGAGCTAGCATCGGTATGTAGCTCCACCGGAAGTTCTGGGTCGAATATAGTTAGCACCGGTTCAGACGTGAGAATGCCTACAATTTTGCGCCGTATCTTTTCATGTTCGGTAGTCCAAGTAATTCGCCCTTTAAGTTTTGTAAGAGGGTATAAGGGACCGACTATTTGTGTGAACTCAGGAATAAATTTCCGAAAGTAGGAGGCTAGACCGAGAAATTGGCAAACATTAGTAGCCGATTTAGGTTCTGGGGCATCTGCCAATGCTTGAATCTTCCGTGAATTGGGCCTAATCTCACCGGATTGTACAGAATAACCTAGGTAGTCAATTCGTTGTTTCATAAATTTACATTTCTTTGTATTGAATGTAAACCCGGCTTCTGATAACGCACCTAAAACAAAGTCAAGGCGCTTCAGTCCTTCGGAGATGTTAGCAGAATGACATAACACGTCATCCATATAGACAAGTGGTTTATCTTGTAAATGACTAAGAGCCCTTGTGATACATCTCTGAAAGACTGAAGGAGCATTTCGCAAACCAAACGGCATGGCGAGATACTCGTATTGCCCTTCGTTTGTCACGAAAGCTGTTTTCTCCACTGACTCAGGGTGGATAGGGATCTGGTGGAAGCCAGAAGCCATATCCAATGAAGAGAAGAAATTAGCACCCGTAAGCTGGTCGATTTGTTCCTCGATTCGAGGTAAGGGATAATGTTCAGGTATGGTATTTGAATTTAACTCCCTAAAATCTACACAAAGTCTATCGGAATTATCCTTCTTTTTCACAAGAACGATAGGACTAGCAAATGGGGACGTACTCTCTCGAATCACCCCTGCGTCTAATAGTTTTTGAACCTGTTCCCTAATTATTTGTTTCTCAATAGGTGCTCTTTTATGGGGACATCGCTGCACAACTTTATGTGGATCTACTAATTTAATTTCACATACTCCCGTCTTCACACGCTTGGTAGGTATACCCTCGATAAAGTTATTCGCATATTTGCTCAATATGGAAATCAACATGTCTTTATCCCGTTCCTGCAAATCCGTGTCAATTTTTGAAAAATCTGGTAGATCCGATGTCGCGACACAAAGATTAGATTGTTGTTTGGAGTATATAACAAGATTATCATTATCAATTTCTACACTTAACCCCTGATCAAAGATATCTCTACCAATAATAATAGGCTCGGATATATTATTGTCAGAAACCACATGAAAGAGTAAACTAATCAAGCGATCACCAATTTTAACATCGGCCTGAATTTGAGTCGAACACTGTATATCATCGCCTCCAATGCCGCTCAGATATACGAGACTTTTACACACAGTACCCAAGAGTTTACCACGATAACTTTCTTTCACAAGAGAACAAGACGATCCGCTGTCAAATAGAAAAGGTACAGACTCACCGGAAGATGTTGTCAAGACGCCCCTTGAAGGACGGTGTTCACAATGATGGACTTCTTTGGCCGCAGCTTTACCACCGTTCCTTAGTATAGTATAGTATAGTATAACGGGCTGGTATCCGCAACTCCACGACTAAGCGCGTATTTTGCGTACGGGTGGGACAAATGCGTCATTCGAGCCACCCCAGCTCCTCCAGGAAGGCCAGCAGCGCCTTGGTGTCACTGACCATTTCGCGGAGGTTACCTGGGTTTCCGAAGTATTTTGCCCTGTATCCAGCGACAACAGGGCAGCTCAGAAGCAGATGTGCTGCTGTCTCGTCCTCTTCCATGCAGGCTCTGCACAGGGGGCTGTCTGTAACTCCTATGACAGAGAGGTGCTTATTAAAGGTCCCGTGTCCAGTTGTTACTGCCGTCACTATGCGCAACTGAGGTTTAGTCAGTCGCAGGGCCTGTTTCGTAAAGCGGCCATCGATGGAGGGAAGCGCCTCCTTGGCCTGCCTGCACTCACTATGGTCTTTCCATAGTCTGTGATGCAAGTCTCTAGTTCGTTTCCTTACCAGGTTGCGTAGGTATCCGAAGCGGAGCGGCACAATTGGCTCAGGTCCCATTGCTGCCATATTCGATCCCCTTCTGGCGAGTTCATCCGCTGCATCGTTGCCTCGGGAATCGCTGTGTCCTTTGATCCATTGGATGGTTACTTGGTTATGCTCACCCACCTGGTTCAGGCGTTGGTGGCACTCGTAGATCAGCCCAGAGTTAACTGTATAGCTGTTCAGCGCTTGCAGTACAGACATGCTGTCCGAGAGTATACGTATTGAGTGATACTTAACTTCCCTGGCTACAACGGCTGAGGCTGCCAGGGAAATGCCCAAGCACTCAGCCTGGAACACCGTGTTATGAGTCCCCAATGGTGTGGCTATATGAATGTTGAGATCCTCCGAGAAGACTCCCGCACCCGTGCCATTACCTGTCTTGGATCCATCAGTGAAGATCCGCAGCTCCGTGGGGCACAGCCCTTCGCAGCGGTGATCCTCATGCAGTTGGATTTTGTATTTTTTATCAAAAATAAATTGCTTAGGTATCCGGTCATTAACTGCTTTAGTTATGGGAAGCTCATCGTTGAGTTCCGTAAGCAGAGCGGTGTGTTGTGTTTCTCTCTTACCCCAAAGATCCAGTGTCTTAAGACGTACAGCCGCCATCGTCGCTTCCTGTTGTATGAACAGGTGGAGTGGGGGCAGTCCCAGCATAGCTTCGAGCGCTGCGGTCGGAGTGGTCCTCATGCAGCCCCTACGGGCTACTACTAGCCATGCAGGCCAGCCTTTGCATGTGTTGTAGTTTGTTTACGGCTGTGGCTAGCTTGGTGCGGGGCCACCACACCACAGCGCCGTAAGTAATCATGGGCCGAATAACTGCACAATACAGCCAGAGTATAATTTTGGGGGATAGGCCCCACCTCTTACCTATCATTTTCCTGCATTGCCAGAAGGTGATGCAAGCCCTGCTTAATTTGTTGTCTATATGAGAGCTCCAGTTTAACTTACTGTCAAGGGTAACTCCCAGGTATTTAACCTCGTTTGACAACCTGAGTTCAGTATTGAATAGTTTAGGTAGATTGAAGCGCCCTAGTGCTCGCTTTTGTGTGAACATGACTAATTCAGTTTTAGAGGGGTTCACTGACAAATCATAGTCCCTGCACCATCGTTCCACGATGCGCAGTGCTTGTTGCATAAGGTTGCAGATCGTTCCAGTCACCTTCCCAGGTACGAGGATTGCGAGGTCGTCAGCATAACCTATTGTGTAGTAACGGTTCGCGTTGAGTATGGTGATGAGGTCATTGATAACAAGATTCCACAGTAGCGGGGAGAGTACCCCCCCCTGTGGGCAGCCCCTGGCTATCAAGGCTAACTGCTGCTCTTCCTCAAGGCGAACTACTCGTTTGCTTAACATATTAGTAATCCAGTCAGTTAATACCTGGTCGACTCCGTGCTTGGCGAGGGCGGTACTTATGCTGGAGAAGTTAGTTTTGTCGAAGGCTCCTTCGATGTCTATAAATGTGCCCAGGCAGGTACCTTTCTGATGAATCGCTTCCTCTATCTGATTTACCACCAGATGAAGGGCAGACTCTGTAGATTTACCTGAGCTATATGCATGTTGGTTGCCATGTAGTGGCACTGTTTTAAGGGCGCCATCTCTTAGTTCCCTCTCGCATAACCTTTCCATCGTCTTTAATAGGAAAGAGGTCAGACTTATAGGTCGATAGGATTTGGCGCTTGTATAGTCACTCTTACCTGGCTTAGGAATGAATATTACTTTCACTTCCCTCCATCCTTTGGGAACGTATCTGAAGGCCAGACACGCTCTCATCAGAGGCACCAGACTAGTTGCCAACGGTGTCCCCCCCACTGCAGTAGCGCTGGAAACACACCGTCAGGACCAGGAGCCTTAAAAGGATGGAAACTTTGGATGGCCCATTGGAGTTTTTCCAACGTGATCATCCTGTGAGCGCAGAGCCAATCATCTTCTGATGGTGTTTGTGTTACATCTGACCATTCTGTTACCTGTGTGAAAACGCAGTCAGGGAAGTGAGCTTCAACTAGGACGCGTCTTGCTTCTTCAGGTGACGTGGTAAGGGTGTTGTCAGGTTTACGGAGCGTGGTAGGCCCAGGGGTGTCCTGTTGTGCCAGTATTTTCCTTACCCTGTTTGCTTGTTGACATGATTCAATGCTCCCACAGAATTTGCGCCAACCTGTGGTACGCCTGAATCTGATGCATTTTTTGTAGCTGGATTTGGCCGCATAGTAGGCGTCCCAGTCCTCGTCCGCACATGTGTTCATAGCTCTGTTTAGAGCCTTCCTTACCTTGCTGCGCTTGCGTTCCAGATCCACACCCCACCAAGGTTGTCTACCCGTTGTGTCACGCGGGAGGGTCTCTGGACAGGCAGTATGGTAGCTGCTTATTAATGAATCGGTGAGTAGGGCCACTTTTGCGTCGATTTGCGTTGTGTCCCCAAGAGTCATCGAATCGCCTGTTGCCGCAAGCTTGGAAGCTAGGCTATGTTTGTAGACGGCTCTGTCCGTATTGCGTGGATTGCGACGTGGTAGCGTAGGTGTCACACAGACCTGGATGTCGAAGCGGATCCACCTGTGATCCGAGCAGGAGGCCTCCTTGGAGACATGCCACCCAGTAGTAAGTGCAGCTGCACCCTCAGTTGCCAGAGTGAGGTCAATTATTGTGCGACTGCGTCTGGTTACAAACGTTGGTTCGGAACCTGTGTTTAGTATGGATAAGTTAGTTGTAAATAAATAATCTACCAGATTCTTACCCCTAGTATTGTGCGTGTCCATTCCCCACAGTGGATGGTGTGCGTTCGCATCTGTCCCGACCACAATCTCGTCTCCGCTGCTCTCACAGTGGGTAACGAGGCGGACCATGTCGTGGGGTGGTGGTTCCTCTGCCTCCGGCATGTATACCGAGGCGAAGATAATCGCCATCGTTGTGGCGCCACGCTGCATCGTCAGCCTCGCTGCAGAGACATCTCTGCAACAGAAGTCATTTAATAGCTGTGCTTTAAGGTTACCTGTGACATAGATGCACGCTCTAGGGTGATCGTGGTCCGTAGTAACAAGGAGCTTACCGCCAAGATTGGAGAGTCCTCGTATGTGGCCGCCACTAATCCACGGCTCCTGGATTAGAGCAATGGCCGTGTGTTGAACCTCCAGCCACTTGCGTAGTTGGGCCGTCGCTGTTTGGCTGTGGTGGAGGTTTGCCTGCACAACTTTACAGGCCGAAAAGGACGCCATCGCTGGCTGACCTCTCCTCCTCGCCCTCCAGTCGCAGCCCGGCAAACAGGTCGCCCTCGTCGAAATCCCCCCCCCCCCCCCGGGGTTGAAGCTGGTGACAACATGATGTCGTCGAGCTCCCCACCCGACGGAGGGACGGCATCCTCGATGGCTGCGGTGGCGGCCGGCTCTGCTGTTACCGCAGGGCCCGCCACTGGTGCTTCCGGGTTGTTAGGTGGGGGAAAAGTCCCCCCTGCCTCCTGTTGCTGCTTCATCCTGTCCCTGTCCCACCCCCGAGGGACGTCGACGAACCTGCCGTTCGGACCCTGGAACTTAACGTACACCGACCCCAGACCAATCGAGAGTCGGCGCTCGGCTTTCATCAGGGTCGGAATTTGGTCCTCGGGGATGCCTAGGATCAGGAACCAGCATGCTTCCTGCTTGTCGGCGTGCAGAAGGACCCACCTCTTCACGTCGATCCAGGGGTTTTGGTAGCTGAGGGCTCGTCTCCATGGAGCCCGCACCTGGGAACGTCGCACTACTCAAAAGAGTGCGCCGTTAGGACTACCAGAGAGACATAGGTGCGCAAGGCTGGTTTACAGTGCGACATCGGGTGCTCGATCGGGCTGGCGTCGGAGGTCGAAAGGCCTACCCCCAACGAACTGATCAACCCTCACTTACACCGTCAGCATGACCTTTACCCACCGCCTCAGCCGTCCGAGAACGACCTCAGCGGACCCCACGCACCTCGCCAGTGGCCCTCTGACGGGACACCATGGCCATTTCCCTACCCTTGGCTAGAAAGTAGGGCCACCGTTTTGCTTGAAATCCAGACCAAAGGGGGCGTGTTGCCTTTCAGCTCAACCCCCCAGGATTCCTTCATCCCCGCTCACGGCGCTCAACTGCGCAGGTCCTAGCGCAGGTGACCAGTTTCTCCTACTCGCCATCAGCTGATTTTAGTGACGGCGGAGCCCGCAACCACCCAGTCACGGAAGGGCCGCGGTGAGGAGAGGAGTTTGGATGTTGATAGGAGATGGGAGTAGGTGGGAATGTGATGGTGAAACTTGGGCAAGGAGGGCCGTGGGTAGGAGTATGGGTTCAGTGGTAGTTGGGATAGGACCGAGTGGACACCCCCACTCTGAGGGTCGCCCGGCGGTTTCAGTTGCGTCTGATTCTGATGGAATTAGACCAAAAACGGGGTGGCAACCTCGTGAAGGTGGATCCGCCGGACTTGCCTTGAGGATCTACGCGACTGTAGCGCTCTCCCCCAAGACCTCGCCACCCTACCGCCTCTGAGGGAGGTGGTAAGGTAGGTCTGCATCTATACTACCAAGCAAAGCATAATAAAGCAAAGCATGTCGTTGTGCAACCGCAAAAGCATACAAACAGACCACCGTTCCTTTTATCGGGACAGTTAGTTGTCACATAACCGTTTTGGCCACAAGTGTAGCACGTTACATCGGTCTTCTTCTCCAACGGACGGGAAGCACTCGAAGTGTCTCGAGGCTCGGCTGATCCCAGCGCGTCACGACGTTTTCGGCATTCAGCAAAACGATGTCCCGATATTCCGCAAAAGTTACATCTGCCAGTGAACCTTTCGCTAGCACGAAAACGCTTCGCCTCAGGTTCGTTAGCTTCGACACCGTCTGAACGCCGCTTAAGAGATACGCCTCCCAGGATTCGAAACAATTGAGTGCGAGTTGTGATATTGTGCGCAATCAATTCGCGTCTTATCAGGCTGTCCTTCTGACAAAGCACAGAAATAACGAATCCAGTCACCACTTCTTCAGGCATCACAGTCTTAGGTATTCGTTCGATTAGGTTCCATAGACGAAGAGCGGCTTCTGAAGCTGTCTCCTTAATTCCTATTTGGAATCGCAATATTTCGTCGAAATAGTCCTGAAGAAGCTTTGGTTTTGAAAATTTAGCTAACAGTGTCTGTTTGACAACGCTCCAGGACATTTCATCTAAATTTAGCTTAGTGATACAGGCAGCCGCTCGTCCTTTTAAAGAGGTAGTAAGAGCCATGAGCAAGTCTATTCCTTCTAAGCGCTTATTATGAACGATCGCTTCGGTAATATTGCACCAACCATCTATGTCACAGTCTGGTTCATCTGGATTAAACGGTAAGAAATGTGTTGCCTGGTTACTCACAGTTGGCGTTGGCTGGGCTGCGAGAACACGAGATAAAAGCATTTCCATGTTATTCAGCAATTTTTCTGCATCCGATTTTGGTGTTTCTTGCTCAATTCTAGCCCCATCCAATCCCACTTCTGATGAAGGGGCAGGAGGGCCTTCATCAGAACTCATCTCGTGTGATATATGTGGGTAGGTAGGTTGGCAGGTGGGCGTGAGCAAATAAATCACAAGTCCTTATTAAAATCACCGTTGTTTAATCAGCACAGGGTTTAATAATTGAAATGCACAGTCAAATGAACAATGTACAGTCTAAGCAACACGATACCAACTTAATTATAACATTAGATTAAACTATCACTCGGATGCAAAGCGATTCGTCACAAGCGTGGTGTACAGGCGCCGTCTTGAACAAAACCGTGTGTCAAGATGTCCGCCCTCACAACCATCGACAATGACGCTTCGCTAGGCTGACTTTGACAGCTAAAAGTCAACCTGATGTCTGACGTTGACGGATGCGCCGTCATATCTATAATATGTATGTATTTAGAAATGTATGTATGTTTATAAGTTGTCTAGTACTCATAACACAAGCTCTGCTTAGCTTAGGACTAGACGGCGTTGTGTGATAGTTGTGTGAATATTATTATTATTATTGTAAGGAGGTGAAGTTTGTTTTTTGTTTGTAGGAGGTAATCTCTGAAAGTACTGGTCCGATTGCTAAAATGTTTTTCACTTATAGAATGCTGCTTTATTCCTAAGTGACATAGATATATTTTATGTATGCGGGCGAAGCTACTAGGAAAAGCTAGTCATATATGTTTGCAGATCCGGGACAAAGAAAAACATACAAGGTACTAAAAGATTATGTACAGTCAGGGCTCAAAAGTGCAGTTCCACTTTACCAATGTTAAGATGTCTAAATAAATTTCTTTGTAGAAGAGGGTCAAGGTTTCATGACTGATTTAATTGGTAGCATAGAACTAAAGTATTGAATAAACTTTTTTTTTATAGATAGTTTATTCATTTTGATTAAGATTAATTGATAAAAAAACACTTAACTAATTAAAACTATATATACACTAAAGACAAAAAATACTAGGTAAAATATGGCGTCATAAAATTCCTCCGCATCGCTGTCGACTGGAAGTGTGCCCAAAAGGCTGGCGGCATTGCCACGTTGTATGGCAATGCTTAATCTCTGACCGAAGTAAAAGCCAGCCCTTGGGTCACGCGAAGTGTCAACTAAGCGTCTGGATAGTTCTTTGAAAAGCTTATGAGCACTCGGCCCAAGAGTTTCAACCCCAAACGGCTCAAAAATATAACTTCCGACGAGGTTGTTATATTTCCGCCGCTTGAGGTTCTCCGCAGCCGCAGCGGCAGCACCAGCACAGCCTGAAGAGCTAGGAAGATGGGATGGCGCAAGAGTGTCGACACTATATAATAAATAGTTGTGGACTATTTAACTTCTACAACAAAGAATTATTTAGACACTTTAGCATTGGTAGAGTTCAACTGCACTTCTGATCCCTGACTGCACCTCACATGGTAGGTAGCTAGAGCTGCTCACATATCGTCACCTCAGAGTTAAAACCACCTGGAGATATTGTTTGAAAGAGTTACCATCGCCCTGGTACACAAAAGGCAATTACTAATAGCATCGAATCAATTTTGCGATACATACTCGGTATCAAAACAAAAGTACTTTGTATCGAATAGAATCAGACTGAACAAATGTAATTTTAAAATTTCCGAACGCATCAGAGCGAAAGCCTTGTAGTCGCAAGTTCGCAACATCGGTTCCAAGCATGTTCCAAGCGAGTGCTTATTTTTCAAAGCCGGAGCAACAATGTGGCATACAACGTACAGATCGTCCTCAAAATACCTAGAGCACTTACTGTTTTTGAGCAATCTAGATGCTTAAGGGGATGCAACTCGACATACATTTTCACTGTTTTTCACACAACCGCTCTTACGCGATTATGACGTTATTACACATTTTTCATTAGATATTGATATATTGGAAATACAGTATCTTGTGGATATTATCTAGGCTTCTATTAAAATCAATTTATAAATTTGTGTAAAACTAATCTAGTAAAGGTTTATATAGTGCACTGGATCCTACCCTCGAATATGTTCTCTCTCTATAATTCAAAGGTTTGCTGGGAGAAAACTCATTGCTGAGTTAAGCTCGCTCATGTACAAAGACATGAACTGTCTGTATGTCAATATATTATGTTATTTGTTTGCCAAATTAAAAGAAAAGATGGATGGATTGTGTGAAGAGTGACATGAAAGAAAAGGAAGTTAGTGATAGCATGACGAGTGACAGGGCAGAATGGAAGAAAAAAACATGTTGCGCCGACCCCAAATAACAAGGGACAAAGGCAGGAAGATGATGATGATGATTTGTTTGCCAAATTATTATGTTTTTGTGTACAATAAAGAATTAAAGACCTCCGAAAATCTGCTATTTTGCATGAACTTTGACACTTCATAATTTACTCAAAAATTTAAAAATGTCAAAAAAGTATAACAATAGAAGTCTTGCAAATTTAATCAAGATTCTGAATGACTTTCAAAAACTTTCAAGGGTTTAAAAAAACTCGTATTTCCTGGAACAAGTAAATCACGGAATTGCCGAATTCTAACAATGTTTTCAGGCATTATCTATCTTTTTTCGCGTTGCCTTTTCGTCAAACATCGCATTGGATTGCGTTAGATGAAGTAACAAGATTTTAAACCATGCTCGATGTTGACGATAGGCGAGTGAAAAAGGGCCGAGAGTTTTTTTTGTATTAATATAGGTACTTGTAAAAAAAAAATATATATGATTGTAGTTAATTACTATACTTTTAAGTTTTACCCTCCCAAAATTACTATCCTTTTGCAAATATTATATTAGATGTATTAAAAAAAACAAAAAGATCAGTATGTACCGATAGGTACTTGAAGAGTAGTATCGAAAAATTATTTCAGTATTTACTACTGATATGAGTAGGTATTGACACTTTGAAGGTATGTTCATCGGAACATTGCTACGGCTGGTTTTTGACAGTAAAAATCCGACACACCCTCTCGCTCCACCCAGAGCGGAAGTAGTAATTTGATGATTTTCTGAACTGAAAAAAAAAAAAAACATAAAAAGCTCGATAATATAATTCCAAAGCTTTTCATTCTCAAGAGACGATTATGTATCTACGAATTTACAACCCTTACTTTAATTTTAAATTCTTTACCGTTCAACGAACTAGTAAACCCTACTTATTTTCCTATAAAAATCGAATTACGAAGGTATAAAAATCTCATAAAAGTTAATCCTTTGTATCACGGAACACAACGGAACCCGGTACACAAATAAATTACTTACTATAAAAATATCGTAACATCGCATTATCATCTATAAAGTGGAATTACCTGAAAATATTCATTTAATAGTAAATTTACGATGACATCGGTGGAAGTGCAGGCTATGAATAATATAAATATCATAAGAATCCGATCCAATTGAATATTTTGAATCAATTTAATTTGATGAGCTACTGCTTTCTTGTCCTTTCAAACGAGGTAAAGTCTGTTGTTGCCTGCAAGTTATCAAATGTTTTGGCTTTTTATGGCCCGTTTGTTTTTTTTTTCGAGTGGGATATCATCTAATACCCGCATTATCATTGATTGATTTGCAATAAGAAAGGTTTTACTAATAAGTATTTTTTTTATTAAATTTTTTTTCGGTATTAAAATCATCTTATGACATCCCCCGCTATTGGGCAGAGCGGGAGATAGTGTCAGACTTTGACTGACTAAAAACCCTCTCCTGTTCCTTTGTTGCCTTTCGTACCAGGGCCGAGTCTTCCTTTCAGAATCAGACCCTTGACTTACCTACCACCATACCACCCATGGCTACCCATTGCTCGCCGTCCGCAAGCCCGCGCCTACGGTGGCCGGAAATTGGAATCCCGGCGGTGGATGGGGCGTGAGGACCGTTGCCTGTTACGATCGGCCGCCCCCTTTGCTAGCATTACTGCTTCGCAGAAGGAGGCGACAGCCTGCCACTCCCCCTCGCTCGATTCGGAAATCTTAACTCTGCCGTGAGACACCCTGTACAAAGGTGAAAGTTTGCATATGTTTGTTACTCTTTTACGCTGTGACAACTGAACAGATTTAGATGAAATTTGGCACACATGTAAACCATGTACTGGAATAGGACATATAATACATTTTATACCACGAGGATCTTCCTTTGGAATAATTTTACCCTTTTACGCTAACGAAGCCGCTGGCAGAAGCTAGTCTGAAAAAAGTAAAACGTATTACTTTAGAATACATACAATTTCCCTTTCACACCTTCACCACATCTCACAAACTTTAAAACCGTCCAAATCACTTTACATTCGGAAGTTAAACAAACAAACAAAAGCGAACCGTTTCAGCCAATCCGAACAAATGAGAACCGAACTTCGGCAATAAGTCACGCAGTTCTGTGTACGAGTGTACGTCAATGGAGAGCACCTGAATATTGGCGCGAGTTTGTGGTTGACTGTACCAACAGGGACCATGGAATGTTTTGAGATGTATTTGTAAGGGTTGAACCAAACACAGCTTGTGTAGATCGAACGCATTTGCGCACTTGACAAATGTTTTCGTGTCCTATTCGCCAGCCCCCCTAGCCAAGTTACAACCGTTTCGTTTCGATTCTCTTTTCGTTGATCGCCTCGAGTCGGACACGCCTCCTATTCCTTTCTTCTGACCATGTGACTGAGCGTTGAGATGACGTCAGAATAAAGGAATCGGAGACATTGCCTACCCGAGGCGATCGACGAAAAGAGAATCGAAACGAAACGGTTGTAACTTGACTAGGGGGCAGGGTTGTGTGTTTACGACTGGCTACTCCATCTCGTTTAGCTCTTCAATCCACTTAGGTGATAGGAGAGCTGACGAGACTATGATAGATGCATAGATGCATATGATGATCGTGCCCCAATCATATGTATGACCTTGGCGGAATAAAAGCGAGAGTGTTTGGCGGATTTATCTGACGTAGACGGTTAAAGGGTTGATTGTAAAGCACCAAGTAGACAGTCATCATCATATTCATCATCATTTCAGCCGACAGACGTCCACTGCTGGACATAGGCCTCCACCTAACATCGCCACAATGAACGGTCCTGTGCGCCTCGCACCCATCGGAGTCCCGCAACCATCACGAGGTCATCGTTCTACCTTGTATGGCACCCAACACTGCGTCTTCCTGTACGCGGTCGCCACTCCAGAACCTGTCGGCCCAAACGGCCATCTGTTCTGCGAGCAATGTGCCCCGCCCATTGCCACTTAAGTTTGGCGATTCTTCGTGCTACGTTAGCAACCTTGGTTCTCCTGCGGATATCTTCATTTCTTATTCGATCACGCAAGGAAACTCCGAGCATAGCCCTTTCCATTGCCCTTTGGGTGACTTTGAGCCTTCTGATGAGGCCCTTTGTGAGCGACCACGTTTTGGAGCCATATATCATCACTGGTAACTCGCACTGGTCATAGACTTTCATCTTGAGACACTGTGGTATATTGAACGAGTACAAGATGGTTATTACAAGGAGAACACAGACAAAATGGCAGATGACACTGACAGTTGATTTTAACATAAGCACTGTCATTGAATGTTGACCCATGGTACATAAAATAATGTAGTTTTGAGCACCGATACGGTGACGCCGAGTTACTAGCCTGTCGGTTTTCTACCGGTTAGATTTCGGGGAGTGTGCGTCGGAACGACATAACTTAATCCCGTTTCATCATTAGACCACTAGACGTAGGTAGGGCGATGTACCACTGGCACATGGTGGACACCCCAACCAAATGCACAAAATGTATTGGGAACACATTAATTGTGCATACAGCTAAAGAGTGGAATTCCCTGTCAGTCTGTGTGAACTCAAAGCTAAACGTGTATTTTAAAGTCAGACAAGCGATTGTCGGTACAAAAGAAATCGTCCCATATTTACAAACATAGAGTGAATAACCCCTCAAAAAATACAGAAAAATAAATTGGGCAAATGCGAGTCGGACTCGTGCACTGAGGGTTCTGTACAAACTTACCTACGCAAATAGTTCAATTCCCGAATTTATTTATTTATTAAAACTTCATGCAACACAAAGGTACAAAGGCGTACTTAATGCCTTAGGCATTCCTTCCAGTCAACCAAGGGTGGTGAAGAGAATAGAGTCTCGAAAAATTTTCATTTGACCTAAAGCTGAAATATATGTTTTTTGCGACATAAACGGCTGTATTGGATCTTTGTTTTTGGTTAACTTAGAGGTTTGATTTTTTCACAGCTTCAAGGGACCGCAGACTTGAGTATATAGTTTTAATTTCAACTTGATACCTCCGCGCGTTTCCGAGATAAAGGTTCCTGACAGACAGACAGACAGACGGATAACAAAGTGATCCTATAAGGGTTCCGTTTTTTTCTTTTTGAGGTACGGAACCCTAAAAACACGAACAAAAATAAAGAAGATTGCTACAAAATTGGCAGGTAAACTGGCGTGCATAATAAAGTTAATTGACGTTTTTATTCACAGGCAGTGTACTATTAATTTTCATAGGTTTACGAATAAAACTGATATCCATGTTATGAACGGAAGATTTCGTTTTTATCGTTTATTTTTTCAGTAGATTGAAATGAATGAGTTTTGTAACCCGATTGGTATAGTGGCTAAAGAGATTGGATTTTCGCTCTGTTCGGTATAAATAGAAGATAAAATAGATATATATATTTTATTTTCTTTTTGAAGTGAGAAGTTACCTTACTCTTACTTTTACCGCTCTGGGGTTTTTTTTTTAGGTGGGAGAATCATCTAATGACATCCCCTGCTCTTTTGTATCAGACTTTTACTGACTAAAACCCCACTCCTGTTCCATTCCTTCTTTTCCATTGTTCCAGGGCCCCGGGGATCTCTTTCGCATCACCCATGGTGCTGGTTGCTACGGTTGCTGACACATCCTTGAGGCGCACATGGAACACAACGCGTCGTCGACGGCTTGGGCTCGGTCCGGACGGTTACCGTACGGTCGGACGGCGACCTACCCATTGATCGCCTTTCGCAAGCCCGCGTCTACGGTGGCCGGAAATCGGGATCTGAATCCCGGCGGGCTGGAGTGAGAGGTCGTGTCAGGCTTTTACTGACTAACGCCCATCTGTGTTCCTTCATTTGTCTTTTGCGTTTTAGATCTATTCAAAGACATGGTCCACCCGTGTCTCAAATTTTATCCACATCCGTTCTGCTGTTCGTGTGTAAAAAACAAACACACACATACTCACACTCGTATGCTTACGCTATGTTAAACAACATATGGTTAGCCTTTTATGCTAACTCTACTTATTTCATTTTGGAGTGCAGTGGAATACATTTCTGAAGCGCATTGGAACTACCCAAGTAAAAGTGTAGTTGTCCACTTCTTCATCAGAAGACTTAAAGTCACCCAAAGGGCAACGGAAAGGGCTATGCTCGGAGTTTCCTTGCGAATTAGAAATGAGAATATCCGCAGGAGAACTAAGGTTACCGACATAGCAGGGAAGAATCGCGAGAGGAATTGCTTGCAGAACGGATGGCCGTTGGGGCCGAAAGGTTCTGGAATAGCGACCACGTACCGGAAGACGTAGCTTTGGAAGGCCTCCTACAAGACGGACTGATGACCAGGTAAGGGTTGTGAGAATCCGATGGATGCGAGATGCACAGGACCGGTTATTGTGGCGACACTTGGTGAGGCATATGTCCAACAGCGAACGTCTTTCGGCTGAAATGTAATGATGATAATGATGGCAGTGTAGTACTTCAATAAAAATTTATTAAAATACACTTACCTTAAGTCATAAACAGATTCATAATTTATAAATTTTTACAACATTTATTTTACAATGATGACACTATGATAACAATTTAAGCTCTTAATATACTCCACGAGGCTGTCCTTGGTTACTGCCACGTAAATATTACTCACTGTGTCAAGTTCTAACAAAAATATTATCACATTAATCAACACAACCTACCCCAACACTGTTTTATGCTCCTTAATCATAATCAATGTTACACACTTAATTTTAGACCGAAATAATCAAAACTAAACCTTATTTCTTATGATATAGAATTCGAGATGACTGCTCCAGTAATATTGTTCACAAAAATGTCACGATTTTTGTTTATCGCTACAGCGTCAAAGGAAAATCAACTTTGTACAATCTGCTATAAGGTAGAAATGAATAAATTATATCTTGATGTTGTTTTGTACAACAAAAAAACGTCGAAAAATCAACATTGTCAGATCGTAAAGCATGTTAGCTGAATTATGAAGAAATAGTAGTTATGCCACCCGGGTTTTCTTGTAAATTATTATAGCCGTGTCATTTTCGGCAGCTGTAAATTTGAAAATACGTATATTCAAACATAACATAATCAGCCTTATAATACTGGAACTATCGCCTCCTCTCTGGGAAAGGGAATGGGCTGTACTCAAACAAGCGAGTTCGATGCCAATTTGTTTATTTAAGAGGGTCCTTTTTCACTCGCCAATCGTCAACATCGAGCATGATTTAAAAGCTTGTTACTTCATCTAACGCGATCCAACGCGATGTTTGACGAAAAGACAGCGCGAAAAAAGAGAGATAACGCGTGAAAACTCTGTTAGCATTCGGTAATTCCGTGATTTACTCGAATATTTTACAACTCTTGTTCCAGGAAATACGTGTTTTTTTTTTAAACCCTTAAAAGTTTTTGAAAAACATTGTCGTCTTTTAGAATCTTGATTTCGCAAGGCTTTCTATTGCTATAGGTACTTTTAATACTTTTTTTAATTTTTGAGTAAAAAAGGAAATGTCAAAGTTCATGTAAAAAATAGCAGATTTTCAGAGGTCTTACTGGTTTAGTTTTACACAAATTTATAATTAGATTTCAATAGAAGCCTAGATAATATCCACAAGATACTGTGTTTCCAAAATATCGAATGAAAAATGTGTAATAACGTCATTATCGCGTAAGAGCGGTTGTATGAAAAACAGTGAAAATGTATGTCGAGTTGCATGCCCTTTACATAAGTATTTATGTAAGTAGGTACAGCAGGGCCGAAGCCGAATGGGGCCATGGGTCGACTTCTGAAAAAGGTAGTCGTGACGGTGGGATGCAAAAGGCAACTGAAGGAACAGGTGTGGTTTTAGTCAGTAAAAGCACAGAACACAAAGTCTGACTCGACCTCCCGCTCGACCCTAGAACGGAGGAAGAAGTTATTAGATGATTTCTCAAATAAAAAAAACCTACTGTCAAACAACGGTCATTTTCTTAACTTTCATTTTCACGGAAATAAAGACATTGGATCACGTAAAACTTATCGCATGCTTATTTTTTTTTTTATTTGATATAATCCAGTGCTTGACTGCGATCCCACCTGATGCTTAGCAGTGATGCAATAGTTGATGGTGAAGCGCACTAGTTTATTAAGAGCTAATTCATTCTAGCCTAGAAGACACGCAAATTATAATCGGATGGGAAGACCGCAGCAGGCAAATTGTTCCAGTCCTTCGATTTACGCGGTTTAAACTTGACTCGGATACACTTATGACAGTCTATTACTCACTCTGTCAGTCTCTTCTTCTGTACTGTTTGCCTGCTTGGGGTGGCGCCTGCAAAACATACTTTCTGAAATTAGAAAGAGCTCAAAGAGCAGTTCTCAAAGTTATGTTTTGCAGGCCCTATAGACATCCCACTTTGGAACTTTTTACGGAATGCAAGGTTCTGTCTGTGAGAAGGTTGTATGTGTTACAATGTGTTTTAAGGAAACATCGGCTGCCTTTCACAGTGAGTAATAGACGTCGAGCTGATATTATCCTCCCCCCAGTCAGACACAAAACTGCCTTCGCAAAACACCAATTCACCTACCTTGGCTATATTTTATATAATAATATCAATAAGTATCTTCATATCCACAGTTTAAATTATCACCACTGCAAAAACACAGTTAAGAAATGGTTGTTTGAGAAATCGTATGAAGAAACTGAAAAACTACTCTTCCCACATGCCTAAGTTAGATCTCCCCTCATTTAAGAACACACACTAGCATACCATCACAGCAACTCATACACATACACACAAATACACACACCCTTACACACATATACACACCCTCATACACACTAAAACACATACTAACTCCCTTTCTCACATTTGTGGTCACTCACATAGAGTCGCGGTTCCTAAACGTGGCATTTTTATTTTTTATTATTACTTAGTTTTATTTTTTATTTTTTTTTTATTTTTCTATGCCAAAATTTTTATTTTATTGTTATGTCAAGTGTGTTACTGGTGAAAACAGATTTTCACTTTTGTTATTACCGTCATGGAATCACTGGTCCCCAAGTCACAGGCTTTAAACCTAGTTTGGGGACCAGGAGATAATACTTCATGCAAACATTATTGTATCCCATTACTGAACCTTTGTGAGCAATTTATTGAAATAAACTTATTATTATTATTATTATTATTAAACGACAAGGCGAAACGTTTAGTCCGGACCGTACAAGTTTCAACAACGTAAGGGTGGATACTCGCCGTACGTCAGGTTGTTCGATGGCAGAAATGAGTTGGCAGAATCAAGTCATGCAGATCCCTCGCACACTCTCCATAATGCAACCTGTAAAACACCGAAAGGCTGGCTACCCTACGCCTGTGGTCAAGGCTTTGAAGATTGGACTTAACCAAATCTGGATCACCAATTAGCCTCTTCGCACACCTTTCCACCGAGTCCAAAGCTGCTAGGCTTCTTCTAGCTGCTTATATTGTTTGGACGTTCATCCTACAAACGATGCATCATGATTGTCTGAAGACATGATTGGATAGACTGTTGGATTGTTAATTACATTGTGAATGTCATACAGTCATACTACCGTCAGCTTAGCCCCTCTAACAATATTTTATGTTAATCTTTCCTATAATTGACTATGCTGATGTGTGCTACTATGACCTAAATGCAGATCTCCTCTATAAACTGGACCGCCTTCTGAATAACTGCATTCGATTCGTCTTCAACCTTCGTAAGTATGATCATGTATCAACGCATCGATCACTTCTAAAATGGTTACCCATTCGCCAGCGTAGAGCGTTAAGGGCCTTGACAACTCTGTTTTCTTTTCTGAATAAGCCCTCTTCTCCTTCTTATCTGACTTCAGAAATTCAATTTCTTTGCTCTGCGCACAATAAAAATCTTCGATCTACAAATAATCGTCTTCTAAGATGTCCGACACACCGCTCTGGGTTTGTCCATTCCTCTTTCTTTGTCCAGACGATCTTCCTTTGGAATGCGCTCCCTCTGAACATCAAAATGGCAACCAGTCGGTAGTCCTTTAAAATGAAAGCACGAGAACACTTTCGCAAGAAGTTGGTAGATTCATCACACTCTTGATTTGTAGTATTTGTTTTTTTTTCTCAATATCATTCTTTATTTGTATGTATGTATCTAAGTATATATTTATTATTGTTCTTGTTTCCTCTCTGTCAGTCTTTTATTAAGCTGCACCTACAATGTTATATTTCTGCACCACCCTAAGGTCGACTGGTAGAAAATGCCTAAGGCATTAAGTCCGCCTTTGTACAGTGTTTAGTGCATAAAGTTTTAAATAAATAAATAAATATGTTACGTTCAATTTTGTAAACACTTTAGTTACTAGGATATTTTCTAAAATGTTGTTGTTACCTTATGTGCCTGTTATTAGGGTTCCGTACGCAAAGGGTAAAAACGGGACCCTATTACTAAGACTACACTGTCCGTCTGTCTGTCACCAGGCTGTAATTTCATGAACCGTAATAGCTAGACAGTTGGAAATAGTTTGAATTTTCGCAGATGTATTTTTGTTGCCGCTATAACAACAAATACTAAAAATAGAATAAAATAAATATTTAAGCGAGGCTCCCATACAACAAACTTTCTTTTTTATTAGCCGCTTTTTAACCGCCGACGGCCACGGAAAAAAGGGGTGTTATAAGTTTTATAATATTATAGTACGGAACCCTCCGTGTGCGTGTCCGACTCGCACTTGCCCAAATTTTAGATACTTCGAACAGTAAAAAACTAAACCCAGATCTGTTTTCAAGCCCATTATGTCTTTTCAGTTTTCTATCGCATTCCAAAAGACCTTATGACAAAAAATGACAAAATGTCATTACGTGTGAATGAGGTGCCGAGACTGGCGCCTGCGCAGATAATGTTACTGGAGTGCTTTACAGTCATTATGTTCACAGAACTGCGAAGTGATTTAACCTAATAGCATAGCATAATCAGCCTTTTTAATGTTTCCACTGCTGACACTCAGGCGTCCTCTCTCTAGGAGAGGGAATGGGCCGTAATCCACCACGCGGGCCTAGGGAGGGTTGGTGAATGTCAATGTCTTCGAATTTTTGGTTCTAGGACATACCGGCTTCGTTACGATGGTTTTCCTTCACCGTTTTGAGAGCAGTGGTGATGAAATAAATAACACAAACTAATGCGACTGACTGGGTTTGAACCCGCGACTTGCAAATCGGTAATATTGATGTTGTGTCAAATTCAATCTATTTTTAATTTTATCTGTTGTGTTGTAATAAAATTGTATTTATTAATCTTCCATTTTTTTACTTGTTGTAAATAGTAATTGTTACATATTCTATATTGTTTTTAGCATAATTATTAATTACATAATTTTGTAAAACCGTTGCTACACTAATGGATGTTAGTTTCGTTTTAGTATAATATAAATATATTGTGTAAGCAGTTATTGGCTAACCAAATAAATAAATCAATAAATTGGGACAGTTACCATTAGGCCACAACCAACTGCTCCACCATTGTACCATATCCTTAAAATTCAATATATCTTTCTTTATTAAAAAAATCCTGTCTATCTTGAGTGCACATAATATCCCAAGTATCGCACATACCATGACATTCCTCGCTCTTCCCACCCTCAACAGATAAGACGCCGTGAAGATAAAGCCGAGACAAGTGTCAATCATGCACCACGACACTTGTGTGCCCCATCACCCACGAGATAACCTGTGTCAGTGTTGTTGATAGTGTGAGAGAGCTATAAGGATGTATTTTGGTGAGGATAGCTGAACGATAATAATTTTGAGTACCTAGTTGGAAGGAAACTGGATGAAAAAATGCTGGCTTTTTTTTTAACTTCTATGTATTTTATGGGTACGTATTTGAATATCGAAGATTAAAATACCTACTGTTAAAATATCGATGTTCAAAACATCGAAAATGGAAATATCGAACGACCATAAAACCGATAATTAAAATAACGAAAGTATATCGGGTGTAAAAAGACCCTTAACGTAAACGAAAACTACGTATTGTACCCATCACTGGGATAGTTTTTTTCTTCTAGAACATACCTGGGAAATCACTGGTTCCAGAGATTTTCAAGGTCAAAGTAAGAAAAAAAAAGTTGATTTTTTTTCAAAATCGTATTCCAAGTGTCATTAGAAAACTTTCTTCCGAACAAACATTATCAAAATTATTATTTTTTCATAACAAATTTTGCATTTGAAGTTACAAAAATGCAATGTATACAAAATACTACGCACGCTTCGACGCAGCTGTACGGCTGTGGCACGCACACTAGCGCGCGAGGTTCCGAGTTCAACGAACAAATGCGAAACGCGCTCAGCTGATGACATTATGGACAATTTATTTATTTTATGAATTGAACACAGTTTACGATTTTACGTTTTCAATAAAAACGTTTATTATTAATTATTTATTGTTTTAATTTTGAAATTAGGTATTAAAAGGTAGAAATTAAGTAGGTACCTACCTATCGTACCTACTTAACTAAGCGCGGCTGCGCTGACGCAGGACTTCCCCAATCTGGCAGGTCCTGACGCCTCCTGCCAGAGGGTCTACGCCCCACGTAGACCCCGCGGTTTGTGCAGTCTATGGACGTTTATGGGGCCCCGGTTTAGACTCGGTCACTCGGACTGAAGGTGAGTAAAAGGGTCATGGCCATCCTAATGATACAGGGATACCACACGGTCTCCTGCGAGGCGAGCCGGCATGCTGGCCTGCCACCGTGGGATTTTGCAGGCAACAATCCTCGCACGTGATGATGCAACGCCGTCGAAGGGAAACTCCGCTGCCGCGTCCAATCGCGGCACGGCGCGGCATACAGAGTTCCAGCGAGATCTTTTGGTGGTATGGTATGAAGACAACGACTGTCGCAACCTTGCGCTGGGCGTGCCATGATAGCAGTAGTAAGTTCCCTCTCTGAGGAGTAGTTAATGAGGCACCACGGCTTCCTCACTTTCCGCCTGACGAAGGTCCTCGCCGGACACGATTGTTTCAAAAGGTTCATGTGTCGGATTCAGCGGGAAGAAACGCCCGGGTGTAACGCGGCCCTGGTACCTATTACAAACGGCAACTGAAGGAACAAAGAGAGAGAGAGAGAGATGGAGTTTCAAACTTTTTACTGACTAAAAATCGGTAAAAGTCTGACACTCCCTTTCTCTTCACCCAGAGCGCGAGGGGACATTTGATGATATCCTATCGCAAAAAAGTTACTTTTTACTTATCTAAAAACTAAACTTAAATTCTAGGTAGGTACCTACCTACAATTTAAACTTCTTAAATAACAACTTAATATACCTCACTAGGTTCATAAGCATAACATAAACCTCACTAAGTAGGTAAATAAGACGTGATACGAACAGGTAAAACGACGTGATTGCTGCATTTACGATCACAATGATAAAGGAAAAGTAAATTTCGTAATTTCATTTATTATGTTTGAATTAGGTAGGTACCTATCTAAAGCTATCGGAAAAATCACACAAAGTTCCATACACTTAATCATCACCTGCTTAGGTTTCTCCCAACTATTAGGGTCTCCTTTCAGTCTAACCGGACTGCCTATTTGGCCTGCACAACCTAGTTATAGGATAATACGATAACGATAAAGCCCCTCAAAAATGCCTACAATCCGTAAGTATTGTAGGCATTTTTGAGGATGGCTTCTAGTGCATAAGGCTGTAAGGCTTATGCACTAAAAGCTATCCTGTTAAGCATGATTGGAAATAAATGTCGTAGATAGGTACCTCATTTTATAAAAATGTTTAGTAGGTACCCACCTAATAAATTACATTTTAAAACATGAACGAGCACGCGGCGCGTTTTACCTGCGTGAGTTTGTTAGTTTGTCGGGAGTCACAGATCGATTCCCGGCCACCGTAGACGCGGGCTTGCGGACGGAGAGCAATGGGTAGCTCTCCGTCCGATAACAACCAAGCCCTGGTGGACAGCGCGTTGTTTTCCACGTGCGCCTTAAGAAGCTGTCAGCTAAACTGATTGGGCCTGATAGGAGCGATGCCTGGCAGGGTCGCGGGAATGTTCGAAAGAGTTAGGTACCGCGACCCTGAAACGCAAAGGCAACCGAAGGATCAACATTGGGTTTTAGTCAGTAAAAGTCTAAAACTCACTCTCCCACTAGAGCGCGAGATGATTTTGATGATTTCACAACGTTAAAAAAACAAACAAAGCTACTAACGCTTCCGTACACAACTGCAGCAGTCTGAACTGAGATACAATTTGTCTTTAGTGTTTAGAGCGTGTTCATGTACCTACCTACCGACTACGGCCTTCAAAACTACTTACTAGCTATTTCACAAATACTAACCAGAATTCGGTCAGAATTTCATTTATCTGTGTTCATTGATAACATTTTTTTTAATGTAATCACGAGACAACCTACGCAATAATTTACGTAAACTGATGAAGCCCATCTCTAAATGCTCGTTAGAACTCAAACTCAATTTAGGAAATTATTTACAACTAGAGCGACACCTAAATCTATGAGATCACATTTTGTAATTACACCAGGCTGGCGCTAGGGCCAGCAGCCAGTAGTACGCGAGCGGCACGTGCTCTATGAAAGGGAAAAGCCGCCAACCGGCGGTGCGCGGCTGTGCTCAAAGCATCAAAAAGGCCGCCAGCGGTCCGACCCCCCTCCGCAAATAAATTTAAAGGAATTTTATTTACTGCGAATTTACTTACCTACGTGTTTGTTATTAGTTCGGTTTCTTACGTCATCGAATGCACTTGTGGATATTTTTTTTGCGAGTTACTGTTATTAGTTGTGTTTGTGTAGTAGACTGATAGTAGTGAAAGCGTTGGAGTGATATGCTTAGTGTAGGTGTATTGTGAGTGCGTTGTTTGTTCTTTTTAGGATTCATTTAGTTGTAGGCACCTTTCGCGAGTTCAGATGCCTTTTCATGTTTATTCGGTGCGCGAGTACGTGATTTCACCAGAGCTGTTCATCGATTGCTGGACAACCAACCGATAGTACCAATTTCTCTGGGAGGCGGCCGACAAGTACGACCAACGGTCGATGAGGTCATTCTCGCTGTGATGCAGGAAAACACACGATTGGGCGTACGAACAGCAGCCAAAATATTGCGAAGGCGGTATGTTCATCACGTTCGGCACATGGTTTCCCATTCTACTGTGCACAAAGTGTTGAGGCGGGATAGGCAACGGCATTACAAAATCCATCGTGTGCTAGCGCTCGAGCGCTCGTTCCAGGCGACGCGATATGTCGCATGGATTACTGCAGGCGGCTGTTGAGCCAGGACCGAAACTTCATCCAAAAAATAATTTTCCCTGACGAGAACACTTTCACAAATAATGGAATGTGGATCCGCCGAATACCCATTATTGGTGTTCCGTCAATCCAAATCAAACCCAAGAAAAGGGCTTCCAGACACGGCTGGCATTGTGGGAAACCAGATCCTAGGCCCGGTTTTCTTGCCACCGAGAATGGACGGGCCTGCCTACCTCAATTTTGTTACTGGCTACCTAACCGACACTTTGGAAGAGATGCCACTAGTTCAGAGGCTTGGGTTGTGGTACCAGCACGACAGTGCGCCGCTTCATGTTGTGAGACCAGTTCGTGAGCAACTGACGACGCTTTTCGGAAACAACTGGATCGGACGGTTTGGGCCTAACGAATGGCCAGCACGCTCGCCTTTTTGTGGGTTTACGTCAAAGATAGGGTGTTTGACCGCCCCTGCGAGATCGCTGCGGCAATGCGACAGAAAATTATTGATGTGATGAACTTAAGCAGCGGTCAGCGCAAGAAGGGATCCTGGTCCCTGGACCGGGTTCATGAAAACACGCGGGCTAGGGCGCGCATCTGTCTCCGCGTGGAATGTCGGCAGTTTGAACCGGAGCTCGTCAGTGTTGAGAGGCCACCTGTGCTGGATGAAAGCTGAAGCGATGGACAGTGTAGGTAAGTACTCAGGCTATTTAAAAAAACTGTACGCATTTCGTGTACTTAAGTATTTGTACATATCCGAATTTTTTAATTACCAAGAGCCTATTTAATACCTACACCATGCAAAACGCGCGCGACGCCGAGGCGCCGGCGCGCCGTGCCTCGCCTATCGTATACACGGTACCTATTACACACACACCGGCACAATCAGTTGCCCGCTTTACATTGCTCGCAATAAAAAGCATAATTTTTTTAAAGATGGAAAAAAAAGTTTGTTTCCCAGCAATATTTTTTGTTCAAAATGACTTAGTTATATGTACAGAATGTGTAGTTAACGGGTATGTGATCGGTCTTTTTACACCCTGTATATTATCGAATAGTTAAATATCCTACGTCCAATATATCTAAAATCTAAATATCTACAAAAGTCACATCGATCCAAATATCGAAATTCAGATTATCGAATGTCCTAAATATCGAAGTACAAACTATCGAACTAAATATCGATGGGTACATATATTATTTGAACATCGAAAATTAATATACCTACGTGTAAAAATGGGTTAATTTTTAACATTTAATACATAATGAATGTATTACTAAACTATATTCACCCTAAAAATACGTACAAGTTAAAATATCGAACAAATTTTGATAATATAAGTAGTATGAGTGAAAATAAGATTGCTTCTGCAACGTCTCCGGCGCTACGCGAAGTGCAACCCCTTCGCGCTTGCGTAACAAAGGATAGGCATAGGCTATGCTTTGTTACAGCGGGCGGGGGTTGCCCTCCCTTCGCGCCTTCGGATTTTTATATACACTCTAGGGTAACAGCCAAAAGACTACGTAAATTCGGGGTGCCCCAATTTAGTTTTGGAACAATTTCGACCTATTTTATCCATGGAAATCAGTGTCCAGTGTACAAGCATAGGTCAATCATGAGGGTATTATTTAGGTCTTTAAATTAAAATATTTTCTTGAAAGTCAATATATTGTGCTACTAAAGTTAGTGACAGAAACGGATCGCTGCAAAACCGACTCCACGTAGTCTTGTCTGCCCTACCCCTAGAGTGTACGGCCCCCGGAGCGCGCCGCCTCGGCGCTCCCAATTAACAGTAGGAGGAGTTCACATCGGCGTCGGGTCGACGATGAAGTACCTGGGACTCGTCCTCGACAGCCGGTGGAATTTCGAGGAGCATTTCCGACGTCTGGCTCCCAAACTGAATCGGAACGGGGCTGCCCTCAAGCGGCTCCTGCCCAACCTCGGGGGTCCAGACGCCTCCTGCCGGAGGCTCTACGCAGGCATCGTCCAGTCCATGGCCCTTTATGGGGCGCCGGTGTGGGCGCCGTCACTGGGAAAGCGACCGGCGGCCCAGCTGAACGCGTGCCAGAGGGTCATGGCCATACGTATGGTGCGGGGATACCGCACGGTTTCCCGCGAAGCAGCGAGCCTCCTTGCTGGCCAGCCACCATGGGATCTTGTAGCAAAAGACCTTGCACGCATGCACGATTTGCGCGTGGAGATGCAACGCCGTGGTGAAACTCCGCTGCCGCGACAAATCACGGCATGGCGGAAAGAGTTCCGGCGGGATCTCATGGCGGAATGGCGACAGCGACTATCGCAACCCAGTGCTGGGCACGCCGTAATTATGGCGGTAGGTCCCTTCTTTGAGGAGTGGCTGGAAAGGCAACACGGCGTCATTACCTTCCGCATGACGCAGGTCCTCACCGGACACGGTAAGTTCGGGAAGTTCCTGCACCGGATTCGTGCGGAAGCGACGCCCGGGTGTCGCCACTGTGTGGACCGCCCGGAGGACACGGTGGAGCATACGGTGGAGGTGTGCCCCGCTTGGGCAGAGCAACGCCGTGTCCTCGTGGGGGTAATTGGCGGCGGCGATCTCTCGCGCCGGGCCTTGGTACAGGCCATGGTCCGGGGCGAGGAGGAGTGGCAGGCGGTCGCCTCCTTCTGCGAAGCAGTAATGCTTGCAAAGGAGGCGGCCGATCGCGTGAGGCAGCGGTCCTCACGCCCCAACCGCCGCCGGGATTCCGATCCCGATTTCCGGCCACCGTAGGCGCGGGCTTGCGGACGGCGAGCAATGGGTGGCTTGCCGTCCGACCGTCCGGTAACCGTCCGGACCAAGCCCAAGTCGTCAACGGCGCGTGCTGTTCCACGCGCGCCTCAAGGAGATGTCAGCAACTGTAGGGGCCCAGCAGGGTCGAAGCCTACTGGGGCCAAGGGTCTGATTCTGAAAGGAAGACTCGGCCCTGGTACGAAAGGCAACGAAGGAACAGGAGTGGGTTTTTAGTCAGTAAAAGTCTGACACTATCTCCCGCCCCGCCCAAGAGCGGGGGATGTCATAAGATGATTTTCCCACCGGAAAAAAAAAAAAAAAAAAAAAAAAAAAAACCCCTAGAGTGTAATTTAGAATCGTGTAGGCGCGGAGGGGCGAGGCAGCCCGCGAGCTGAGGAGCAGGTGGTCTTAACACCCACCGCCGTAGCTGAGGCTGGCCGGCTTGGCCGACAAGCCGAAGCTGCGGTGGTGAGCGTTTAGTAAGACCATCTGCGACGTTAAGCTCGCGTAGGACTGCCGGAGCCCTGCAGCGCCGGATCCGTGACAGAAACCATGCTTACTAGCATGTTGTATAAATGCTGCATGCTTGTTTGCTAGATGGTAATCAATGGATTAAAAAAAAAAACAAGGAGAACCTCATGTAATTTATTTTAACTAGTAGGTATTTTTAAAGTAGATATTATGAACTTAGATGTATTAAGTGTTGATATTTTGAACTTAGGCATAATGTCATTCGATATTTTGAATCATTCGAAATTTTAATCACTCGGCATTTCAATCTTCGACGTTTTACGCGTAACAATTTTCGACATTTTGATATAATCGATACTTAAATTTTCGATGTTTTGAACATTGGTATTTTAAGCGTAGGCATTTTATTCTTCGATATTCAAATACGTACCCGTATTGTATTTATATCTATTATATGACGCAGCCAAATCGGAGTGTATGGCACACGTGTACGCAGTGTAGTTCTAGCATGATTCACCTATACTACTGTAGCGACATCTATGGCTCCAAATAGAAACTAAAAATTTGAAATCCTACATCGCGCAATTAGAGTTCTTCACGCGATTTGAAAATGTACAAACGCCTGAAATCATCCATTGAGCGGTAGCCGGGTCATAACACCCGTCAGGTCGAAAGATCCTTTCCAACAGTTATGTTTTTTTTTATTTTTTTAGGTGTGAAAATCATCTAATGACAAATCGCGCTCTTGGGCGGAGCTGGAGATAGTGTCAGACTTTTACTGACTAAAAACCCACTCCTGTTCCTTCGTTGCCTTCGTCCCAGGGCCCCGGGTTTCGTTTTCATACTACCCATGGCCCCAATAGGCTTCGACCCTGCTGGGACCCTACGATTTGCTGACATCTCCCTAAAGCGCGTGGAACAATACGCGCCGTCGACGACTTGGGCTCGGTCCGGACGGTTACCCGACGGTTGGACGGCGGGCTACCAATTGCTCGCCGCCCGCAAGCCCGCGCCTACGGTGGCTGTTGGGCGTAAGGACCGTTGCCTCACGCATTCGGCCGCCTCCTTTGCTAGCATTACTGCGGGATTTTACACTCTGTTCCGAGAAGTACAAAATCAATTAAGGCAAGGATTTCGTAGTAATTATTGCACCATAGTAATTAATTTGTCCAGTTCAACGCTTACTAATCCCCGATTATTTTGTAATCCAAAAATAACACAAAATTTAAGTTCAAAACGTTCCCCAATACACAAATAAGGTCCTATCATTAAGAACAAATCATTCATACATCTCTGGCGCCCCCATGGCGTGTTACATGTCGTAAAGATATGGTACATTAGTACACCGGGTTACGATAGTGCTAACTGTATGATAAGCTGGTTTAACGTTAATTTGATGGTTTAGTGGGCCACAATATTATAGATGATGGGTTGGTTGGTGTGTGGTCCGTGTGTGAAAGTAAAATGGGTTATGAATAATGTCATTAGGTAATATTCCTTTTGTCAGTGTTCCGTACCAAAAGGATAAAAACGGGACGCTTTTGCTAAGACTCCACTCTCCGTCTGTCTGTCACCAGGCTGTATCTCATGAACCATGATAACTAGACAGTTGAAATTTTCATTCACAGCTTCATAATGTATTTCTGTTGCCATTATAACAACAATACTAAAATTAAAAAAAGGTTATAATATATTGTCTAATGTTACGATGTATAGATAATGGTACGAAACCCTTTATGCGCGAGTCCGACTCGCACTTGGCCGATTTTTTTAGCGTTGTGTACCACAAAAGGAAAAAATGGAATCCTTCTAGGATCAGTTTGTTGTCCGTCTGTCTGTCTCTCTGTCTGTCAAGACCCTTTATCTCGGGAACGCGTGGAGGTATTGGGTTGAAATTAAAACCAAGTGAAATTATACTCAAGTATGCGGTCCTTGAAGCTGTGAAAAAAAAAAACAAACTTCCAAGTTAACGAAAAAAAAAATACAGCCGTTTTTGTCGCAAAAAACGAATAGGTATTTCAACACTCTCAAGGGAATCAAAATTCATAGGGTACTTTCTGTTGACGTAGAATCCTGAAATTTTTCATGAAGCAAGGTCTTATAGTTATATTTATAGATTTTCCCTATACTTGTGTATAGGAAAAATCTGAAAACTTTAAATTTGTAGTTACGTCACAAAAAAAAATCTTTTTAGATATATATGTACTAACACTAGTTTATAAGTTGTGTATGTCTTTACTAACCATGATGGATTGTATTATCTTGGAAATAAATTATTATTATTATAAAGAAAAATCTTCGTAACTCAATTCGGGAATTGAACGGTTTTCGTAGGTAAGTTTGTATGAAACCCTCAGTGCGCGAGTCCGACTCGAAGTTGTCCGGTTTTTTTAATAATTGATATAATTGGAAGCATCAGAAATTATGCTCACTACAGTACCGATGAGTTGGATCACAAACTACCCCTATGAAAACCCCACGCAACCGTTTTACCTTATTCATCGTATATCAAAAGTTGAACTGTACTCATTCATTTTTTGCTGAAATTATGTATCAAAAGCTACTCAAGTGGTTCATTCATTCATCATCCATTCATATCAATCAATAGACGTCGACTGTTGGACATAGACCTCCCCCAAGCGTCGCTACAATGAACGATCCTGTGCGTCTTGCATCCATCGAATTTCTGCAACCTTTATCAGGTCATCGGTCCACCTTGTAGGAGGCCTTCCAATGCTGCGTCTTCCGGTACGTGATAGCCACTCCAGAACTTTTCGGCCCATCAGTACCTCAAGGGTCTCAAGTGGTTGCTCTACTGCAACAGAAATTTAGTCAGCGCTCAACTCGATTTGAGGCAGATTGCTCTATCAATAGTTTACTAAAAATTAGAAACTATCACTGCCTTCAATTAGAGACCAAGAACAACTCGCCACCGGGCCACCTCGGAAAGTGACGACCTTTTTATTGTTTCAACCTTGCTGCAAAATCACCTAACCGAAGCTGATGTGCATCAGGAACTGAAAAGAGCTCGAGGAGTAGTTATCAGAAAGTGGACAACAAGAAGACGGTTATAAGAACTTTAGCCCAAAACGGACTGCTACAAGCCTGAAATTGACGGCCCGCGACCGGTAAGCATAGCATATAGCATAGTCGGCCTTGTAATGTTCCCACTGTTGGGACTCAGGTCTCCTCTCTAGGAGAGGGAATGGGCCGTAATCCACCACGCGGGCCCAGTGCGGGTTGGTGGATGTCACATGTCTTCGAATTTTTGGTTCTAGGACATGCCGTTTTCCTCACGATGTTTTCCTTCACCGGTTTGAAAGCAGTGGTGATGAAATAAATTAAACAAAGTAATGCGCCTGGCTGGGTTTGAACCCGCGAGCTACAACGGAAGTCGGGGCCATTACCACTCGGCCACCACTGCTCTACCGACCGGTAAGCGCTCCTTCAATTTTCTCAAAAACATCTTGATTATATATTAGTAGTTTTAAGCCAAAATAATCTAAGATTTTTCCTTACGACATTTTCCTTCACAACAAGTCACGTAGGTATGTACCTCACAATACTACCAATTACTAAATTACGATGAACAAAAATATAAACGCATTGAACAAATGTAACAATAAATACTCCATCCTTTGTCAAACAAAGGCGTTTGCCCACACAATTAAATTCCAACATTATTTACACCAGCTTAGCGTGTATTTTATGGCTAAACCAGCACACAAATTAGCGCTAAAACCAAGCTAACAGATAGATCAATGACGCTGACAACACTAGCTCCACGTTTTTCTACACGAATACCATCACGCCAGCTAATCAGGGCGTTCCCAATAACGTAACATATCGGTATTTATCAGTTTTTACCGTAGCGTGACATAACACGATAAATAACGGTTTAGCTGACAACGTTAAAAGTGTGTAATCTCGTGAAAGTGCACCTCTATTTCATTACCCACAAATATCGTGACGATCGATGTGTATCGGTGGTAAAGAAATTGAAAAATGCTACTCTAATAAGACTGGTGGTAACGATGAAAGTGAGATTATAGTGGCTGGTTTACTGCGATAGGCAGGGGCGCCGGCTTTTAAAAAACCTCATGGGTGCTCATACTCATTTGATGACTCAAAAAAGTGGCGAAGTGTGGGAAGGGAAATGCACACTGATCAATCGACAATTAAATGTCCCACTTACATACTGTGTACTTAGTTACTAATTATGTTTTATAAAAATGTAAATTGAACCCATATACAAAAATTAACTTTGGGCACGTCATAATTATGGCGGTAAGTCCCCTCTTTGAGGAATGGCTGGAAAGGCAACACGGCGTCCTTACCTTCCACATGACGCAGGTCCTCACCGGACATGGTAAGTTCGGGAGGTTCCTGCACCGGATTCATGCGGAAGAAACGCCCGGGTGCCACCATTGTGTGGACCGCCCGGAGGACACGGTGGAGCACACGGTGGAGGTGTGCCCTGCTTGGGCAGAGCAACGCCGTGTCCTCGTGGGGGCGATCGGCGGCGGCGATCTCTCGCGCCGGGCTTTGGTACAGGCCATGGTCCGGAGCGAGGAGGAGTGGCAGGCAGTCGGCCGATCGCGTGAGGCAACGGCAACGGTCCTCACGCCCCAATCGCCGTCGGAATTCCGATCCCGATTTCCGGCCATCGTAGGCGCAGGCTTGCGGACGGCGAGCAATGGGTGGCTCGCCGTCCGACCGTCCGGTAACCGTCCGGACCGAGCCCAAGTCGTCAACGGCGCGTGCTGTTCCACGCGCGCCTCAAGGAGATGTCAGCAACTGTAGGGGCCTAGCAGGGTCGAAGCCTACTGGGGCCAAGGGTCTGATTCTGAAAGGAAGACTCGGCCCTGGTACGAAAGGCAACGAAGGAACAGGAGTGGGTTTTTAGTCAGTAAAAGTCTGACACTATCTCCCGCCCCGCCCAAGGGCGGGGGATGTCATAAGATGATTTTCCCACCGAAAAAAAAAAAAAAAAAAATATACAAAAATTAACTTAACTAGTTTTTATTATCAAAAAATATTATAATTTTTATGTAACCTAAAAGCGGCACACACTGTTTATTTCTCATGGGTGCTCTAGCCCCCGAGCAACCCACGGAGTCGGCGCCCCTGGCGATAGGTAAACTGTGGAAAATAATAGGTAGCCAAATAAAGAACTTTTTAAAGTAATGGTTAATTATACTGAGCTGAATTCAACTAAAATAATATCATTGCTCGCAAAACTTTTTTAACTCGCAAAAAGTTATTGACATTTAGCTTTTTATTATATATTGTATTTAAACCATGATATTTAATGTGATGACAACTAATGTGGAATGTAATTTTATTTATTTACCTGGCAATTTACTATAACAACATGTCTATATAAATTGATTTTTATTTTTTAATTCTTATATTGTGGTTTTTAAATGTTGTGTTACTTAAAATATTGTTAAATTTTCAACCATTTTTCAACAAATTTACATTTATGTCGATAAATGTAAATTTGTTGATGAAATAAATGAATGAAAATAAACAGATGGTCTATGGAGACGAAAGGTTATAGAATAGCGACCAAGTACAGGAAAACGCAGTGTTGGAAGGCCTCTTACAAGGTGGACCGATGACCTTGAGAGTCGCGGGAATCCGATGGATGCGAGACGCACAGGACCGGACCGGGTGTTTCGGGAGGTACTTGAGTCGGCTTTAGTGGGAAAAACGCCCTGGTGTCACCGTTGTAGTGTCCCGCTTGGGCAGAGCACCGTCTTCTCCTTGTAGAGGCGATTGGCAACGATAAACTGTCGCGTCATGCCCTGGTTCAAGACATGGTAAGGGGTGAAAGGGATTGGGAGGCGATCCACCGAAACTGTCAATTGGAGACAGCCCCGACCCCAGCCCGAGTCGCCCCAGGTGTTGGGAGTCACCGGATAATATCTGGCCACGGCAGGCCAGATATTATGCGGATGGCAAGCAATGGTGGCTCGCCGTGATATGTATAGCACATGATAACATTTTTAACCGACTTCAAAAAGAAGGAGGTTCTATGTTCAGCTGAAAGTATTTTTTTTTTAATGTATGTTCATCGATATCTCGGTCAATTGTGGACCGATTTAAAAAATATATTTTTTTGATTGAAAGGTTAAGCTTTCAAGTTGGTTCCATAGAAATATTGTTATTATCTAGTTATTAATTATAAAGATATGGAACAGAACTCCTCATAGGATCACAACAGAATTGTCGTAACAAGTAAAATTGCTTTATTTATACGTGTAGTCGATGACTGACTGAAAAAATAGGGCGAGGGAATAATTATATGGAACTGATCTGATGATGCATCCGGAAGATAGGCACCGGAACTCTGTAGTAAATTAATGTAATCTAACCGTGTTTGGGATTATTGGAATTGTTATGAGATGCACACTGGCTATAAGGTATTTAAGTTTGGCTGAGGGGTACTTTTTAGTACTGGTACCATAACTAAAAAAAAAAAAAAACTTTTTACAAAAAAAAAAATCCGACTTCAATGTAAAAAAAAAAAAAAACAATAAAAAGTGGTTCTTCGTTATTTAACATCACACTTCCGAAATTAAAGTTATTTTGCACTTTTTAGTGTTGTTTTTAGGGTTCCGTACCTCAAAAGGAAAAAACGGAACCCTTATAGGATCACTTTGTTGTCCGTCCGTCTGGCTGTCTGTCTGTTTGTCAAAACCCCTTATTTCGAGAATGTGTGTATCGAGTTAAAATTAAAACCATATTCCCAGGTCTGCGGTCCCTTTAAGCTGCGAAAAAGCAGAAAAAGGTACGGCCGTTTATGTTGCAAAAAACGTGGTTTTCGACACTCTCAAAGGGAATCAAAATTCATATGGTACATCCCGTTAACCTGAAAAAAAAAAAATATCCTGAAATTTGGCATGAAGCAAGGTCTCATAACACAAGTATAGGAAACAATCTGAAAACTGTAAATTTGTAGTTACGTCTCAAAAAAAAAACTTATTTCGCGACTCGGAAAAATCTTCGTAACTCAATTCGGAAATTGAATTGTTTTCATAGGTAAGTTTGAACGGATCCCTCATTGCGCGAATCCGACTCGCAATTGCCCAGTTTTTTTACATTGAAGTCGGTTGTATTTTTTTTTTGTAAAAAGTTTTTATTACACCTGAAAAATACATGCTTACACAGTTTGCCTAATCGGGAAACATTTAAAAAATACTATGAGTATCAATTGTTTGACCAATAGCTACTAAGACTTTTCTATTTTGGGGTATAAACATAAAACCTGACTAATATTTATAATAATATAATATTATTATTATTAATATTCACACAACTATCACACAACGCCGTCTAGTCTCAAGCTAAGCAGAGCTTGTGTTATGAGTACTAGACAACTGATAAATATACTTAAATATTTCTAAATATATACATATTATAGATAAATTACACCCAGGCACAGAACAAATGATTGTGCTCATCACACAAACATTTGTCTTGGGTGGGAATCGAATCCACGACCTCTGGCATAGCAGTCAGGGCCACTAACCACTAGACCAACAGGCCAGTTGCAAACAATTTTTTAGATCTAGCCTGACAAAAAGTAAACATGATTTCTAACTTCAAATAATCCATTGAAGCGAAACATCTGCTCACCCCACACTAAGGGTGGTATGATAAAAAAATACCCCAAAGAAACTTGAAGGGAGAGACAAATTAGGTTTCAAATAACATATAATTACTTGGGTTAATTTATCTGTTGGTCTTAAATGGAACTTTGAAATAATTCGTGCAATTTAAAAATGTTCTTTTAGGAATGGAATATTATTCTGGGCTGCTATTAAAGATTTTCTGTTGAAGAAATATCAAACAACAAGCACAATACTCGATCCGGCAATCGAACCTAGGACCCCTCGCTCGGCAATCGCACTTACAGCCATGAGAACAATGGGACAGTCAATTTAATTTATTTAATATTACAGGGGCAATAGAAATACAGTCGCCAGCCCCCTAGCCAAGTTACGATCGTTTCGTTTGCGTCAAACACCTCGAGTAGGCGTCGCCTCCGAATCCTTTGTTCTGACGTCATCTCAACGCTCAGTTGTGAGGCGTGGCCTACTTGAGGCGTTCGACGCAAACGAAACAATCGTAACTTGGCTAGTGGGGGGGGGCTGGTATCTTCGGGTACGGAACCTGACACGATAAAGACACTTAAGTGGCCTTTTCTCATGGTGGTAAAGACGCCCTCTTAAAGAAGTGGCTGGAGAGGTACCCCGGGCAGGGCCGATACCCGCGAGGGCCAGAGGGAATTTCTGAATGGAAAATCATGGTCGCAAAGGGCACAGTTGTTGAGTCAGTTAATGTCTGACATATCGATTCGCTCCACTCTAAAGCAGAAGTAATCTGATGATTTCCCAGCTCACAAAAAAGTGTTATTTTCTTAAACATCACCCTTGTTTCAATAATTTAGAGGACAATAGATTCCTATTCCTACAGTCAATGACGTGAAACTCTTTGAGTTTCACAATGTTTTATTAATATTTAAATTATATTTGTAAATATAATATCACAAATAAACATAATTTATAAAATCATTAAAAGTATTTATTTTAATAATCATTAAACATAATAAATAAATAATCATTTAATTTATAAAATAAAAATATCTTAAATAGTAAAAAGTAAACACAATCGCATTTACCTAAACTTGGGTAAACCTGTGCTTCAGGCTAGCAAGTTCTTAAATTAAAAACCAAACTAATAAATTAACATTAATTTATGTGCTAAATTAATAAAACGTATTTAAATAAGTACTCTTTTTAGTATACTTAATAAGTACTTTTTATTAATAGGCTATCTTACGGCTTCGTATCTTTGCCTTTCTATGAACCTAACTAAGCAAAGCGAGGATAGAAAAATAATTTAACCACATCATCATCATCATCCTCATTTCACCCGAAAGACGTCCACTGTTAGACATACGCGTCCCCCAACTGTCGCCTCAACGAACGGTCCTGTGCATCTCGCATCCATCGGATTACCGCGACCCTCAGCAGGTCATCGGTCCACCTGAGGCCTACTATCGCTGCGAAAGCCGGCAGCAGATTCTCAAAAATTTATTTCTGCGTAAAAGTGGCGAATTAGTTATGTAGTAGTTGTGTAGAGAAATTTTTAAATGCTACGCCGCCAGATATTTAGCAACTGTACACGATAATTTTTTACTGATACGTTTGACTGAACTGTTTCGCCATTCCAGTTTAAAAATATGTAATTAAACATTCGTCAGTTACTTATAACTGAAAGGTTTTATGCTACATCGCTTTTCAGTTTTTCAATCAGTTTTAATTGTACAGTGAAAAGTATGTTAGTAAGTATAAGTATAGCAAAATCAGCCTTACAATGTTCCCACAGCTGGGATTCAGGCCTCCTCTCTAGGAGAGGGAAAGGGCCGTAATCCACCACGCGGGCCCAGTGCGGGTTGGTGAATGTCACGTCTTCGAATTTTTGGTTCTAGGACATTTCCGCCGGTTCCTCACGAAGTTTTGATTTGAGCAAGAAACTTACCTAGCTGAAATACAGACCCAATAACTTTTGAAACTATAGTTTATGTACTCTCACCAGTATAGTGCGAGTACCGTTAATGTGCACATTAACCGGTTAACGTCCGCACTAATAGATGACGTCAATTTATGTTCTTCAATATAGTTTGACGGTTTAATTTCAGATGAGATGGCATTGTCAATTGAGGAATGATTGCGCCGTTATTTATTTATTAAAACTGTATACACTAGTAAGAAACACAGTACAAAGGCGAACTTAATGCCTTAGGCATTTTCTACCAGTCGATCTTAGGGTGGTGCAGGAACATAACATGGTAGGTGCAACATAATGGTAAACTAGATTAGAAATACAATAATAAATATATACTTAGATACATACATACAAATTAACAATGTTATTATGAAAACGAATCCAACAAATCAATGCTGTGATGATTACACTAACTTCCTGCGAATGTATTCACGTGCCTTCACCTTAAAAGTGAACCGACTGGACAAAAATGGAGGACGTTATCTCCCTGTTACTTATTCTAGCATAAAATATTTACAAATTCCATGTAAAATGTCTTTTCATACTTGATCTTATACACAAACAAATATTTTCCTAATGTTACGTCACACCGCCTTAGCCGATGACAGCGCGCCACCCGAGCCAGCCAATCATAGCCAAGCCAAGCCACCACCACCACTACCGGACCCCTCCGGTGGGGATAACGCCACTTAAGCAGCAGCAAGCACAATTTCGCTCTCTTTTTCGTTGCGACGCTAGAACTAAGCTGAAGCTCTGTCCAATTGTATTTATAAAAATATTATATCAGTGTGATTATACAGTTCTGCCTTTTTTATTTATGCCCTTCTGTTTCACTAAGATATAGTTTTTTACAAGTTTCAAAGTCGACTTCCAAAGTCATTACGAAACTAGAGATTGGGTTGCTGCACACTCACTCTGACATCCAACAGTACACAATGCATCAATAGCTCAGTACCGATGACAAAAAAGTCAATCACATACCTCCGTCGACGTATCGATTGCACTCTGCGCTCCGGTAGCATTCATTGCCTAGATACGGGTACGGATAGCAAAAAAAAAAACTTTTATGTGCAATATTGAAATATGAAGAAGACAGATAATGGATAAAGAACCTTTTTGAATGATAAATGATATATGTATAATATATTTTTTAAACTATATGAGGCCGTTGTTTCTTGGTTGACTAACCTGAGAAGAAACACCGAAACAAACTACGAGGTCAAAATTAAAGGGTAGGTTTGCTGTAGATATAAACTTTGAGTTTATATCTATAGCAAACATGTAGTGAAAGAAAGAAAGAAAGAAAGAAAGAAAAACTTTTTATTTGGCGGAGCAAGGCGCAGATTTAGAACTAACAAATTATAAGTATATTATGTGAAAGAAATATGCGCCACATCCGCGCAAAACGGCCGAACGCTCAGCATAATGCCGTGACCACACGCAAAATGCGATGAGTCTACGACGCTGGTTTGGTCAAATCATATGAGAATTATACTGATTAGGGTCTGAGGTGGTATTTTTTTAATTATTTTTTTTTTATGTGTGATTGGCTCGCGTTTGACCACCATCTCACCCGATGGTAATCGATGATGTGGTCGAGGATGGAGCACGCTTGCCTAGAAGTAGCCTATTCACACTTAACTTAAAGACACCTAAGTTGTAGCTATCAAGAAAGGACCACACAGATTTGAAAATGGTGATTTTGAACACGGTGTAACTAATACAACAGACAGCCATTCTGACAAAGATCTATATAAATTATTTAAAGTATCTTTATTCAATAAAATTATCATTATTGTCATCAGTGTATACATCACCACAGTCCAAAATTAAAAATATATCATTAGGTATTTATTGTAATAACAGTTTTGTGAACCAAAGTTTTCTGTTTCCACAAATCGACACAGTAGGCATTAATTTTAATTTAAAAAAAAATGCATTATATCGATTGGGAAACCAGACACCAACTTTCCCTTATCATCTCCATCATTTCAGCTGACAGACGTCCACTATTAGACAAAGGCCTCCCCCAAGCATCACAAGATCCACCGTAGGCGTGGGCTTGCGGACGGCGAGCAATGAGTAGCCCGCCGTCCGACCGTCCGGCAACCGTCCGGACCGAGCCCAAGTCGTCGACGGCCCGTATTGTTCCACGCGCGCCTCAGGGAGATGTCAGCAAATCGTAGGGGCCAACAGGGTCGAAGCCTACTGGGGCCATAGGTAGTGTGAAAACGAAACCCGGGGCCCTGGGACAAAGGCAATGAAGGAACAGGAGTGGGTTTTTATTCAGTAAAAATCTGACACTATTTCTCGCCCCACCCAAGAGCGTGATTTGTCATTAGATGATTTTCCCACCTAAAAAAAAAGCATCACAAGATCATCCGACCCTAGGTCTCTGGCATCCAGCGAACTCCTGCGGCCCTCACTCTCCTGCAATCTCTCACTTTCCTGCCCCAAAACATTCACTATAAACATAAAAAATAACAACAGCAAAAAATATTCCTAACCTTTTTCACCAACGCTACTGCAATAGGAAGGGTTTAGCGGTTACCCAAAGCCGAAATGATTTATAAAAGGCCTCATTTGAATCCGAATGGGCTCTCGGCCTCAAACCTTACCTCTGACAGATAAATAGGATATTTTTCACATGTAAAATAGGCGAAAGTTATCGGATATTGGATTGTTAAAAAGTCCCGGATTACCCAAGGCTTGGGATTAATGTGCAGTCGAGTCGTTTATACCTTCGTCGGTTTTTAAAACGTTCTGTGCGGAACGAGGTCAAACGCCTCGTATCTGTCTCTCTTACGGTGCGGCTAAGAAAAATATAGTCTTCTCTGCCGTGTGGAAGCCGTAACTTCAATTTGGTTTAGTTTAGAATCTAAGGTGTAAATCTAAGGTGTCCTAACAAAACAAAATGCAATGGTGTATCTCTAAATTATCACACACAATTACACTTGTATCAATTTTTTATTTTAAGTAAGGGTTATTTTTAAGTATGGTTTATTTATAATGTTATATTTATTTACCATCATCCGTGCGTCACTGCGGGGTGCCAGCTGAAAATCAGCGTTGGGTGTCTGACGCCCAGCAATTGCTGAGTTGGCGACCCTTTCGGTTCGGGCACGATCAGCGCAACTATATTGTAAATGAACTTTTTTTTTGTGTTGTTGTTGCCTATTGCACTGTATTGCCTGCATCGAATAAATACTATTCTATTCTATTCTACTTCAATACGGGGTCACTTTTCCTTTACACTTAACATGTCATTTTACAAATTTCTCCCGCTCATAATCTTACAAACATTAGATTCATGTTTATGTGCCGTAAAATGCGATTATATTTAAAAGGGTGTGAGCCTGGAGATCTGTCATACAGGTCTCGAATCTAGTTCAGACTCCTGCTCTCACAAAGGTTTTTAGCCTTCTGGCTAAATTTATAAAATAAACTTGTTACAATGTACCTTTATGAGAGAAATAAACGATATTTATTATTATTTTTATTAATTTGACCTCGTACCACAATTAACAAAAATACAGCTTTTATTTTCTTAAACGTTACGGGGTCTAATAAGCCCCTTACCGCCATAATGATCGTTTTCAAACGAGGTCTTAAACGCCCTGTACCGTGAGAATGGAAATAATACAAAAATTACTGCCGCTGTCAACGTGTTAAATCGTTTCCTAGTCATGTTACTACAATATCGACTAGTGTTAGCAAAGCTACTACAAAACAAAGGTCGATATAGTAAATCTTTCATCAATGTTTCATCATCATTATTCACACATCCCTTCTGCTGGGAATACCACAGACTCTCTATTCTTTTTTATATTTTTTCTTATTTTTTTTTCTAATATTTTTTTTTTTTATTCTATTTTTATTTCATTTGAAATAAGCAGTACCTTTGTGCTTTTCTATCTGCTTTTGTTAATTTCATTTTTAAGTTTTTGTATTTATATAAATAAATAAATTTAACACATTATTTACTCGTCATAATAAATAATAATAATAACATTCAGTGCCATCAAATTTGTTGTTGTTAAAATAAAACATTTTAAATGGATTGGCCATTTTATGAAATACCACCTTCTGCCATTGTCTACACCCGCGTGATGGTAGAAAACCTGCCCTATTCCAGCAGGCCTAGCCAAGTTACGACCGTTTCGTTTCGATTCTCTTTCGTCGATCGCCTCGACTCGGCAACGCCTCCGATTCCTTTGTTCTGACCACATGACTAAGCGTTGAGATGAAAGAAAGAAAGAAAACATTTATTTGAGACTGGCACAGGGCAAACAACAATAAAATAAAAAGTAACTACTTAATCTATAAATACTTAACTTAAAATAAAAGAAAACGATATAAATAAAAGACCTGTGCGAGGCCAAAAAGGCTCCTATAGATGACGTCATTCCCATACATTTGAAGTTTTCTACTAGCGTTAACGATTGTAGATTATCAACTTGGCTAAGCCCTTAGGACTTGATCTACCCGTGTACCAAATTTCATTTAAATCTATTCAGACGTTTAATCGTGAAGGAGTGTTCCAATGTGTGTGAACCAATGTTCACACATATACAAACTTTCGACTTTATATTAGTATAATTTTTATGAAAACCGTTTTTAGGGTTCCGTACCCAAAGGGTAAAACGGAACCATATTACTAAGACACCGTTGTCCGTCTGTCACCAGGCTGAATCTCATGAGCTGATGAAAATTTCTACTGTCTAACTATCAGACAGTATCAATTTTCATAAATGATGTATTTATGTGGCCACTATAATAACAAATACTAAAAACAGAATAAAATGTATAAGGGGGTTCCCATACAGCAAACATGATTTTTTTGCCGTTTTTTTGCTACGGACGGTAGGGAACTTTCGTGCGCGAGTCCGACTCACATTTGGTCAGTTTTTTTATGGAACTACTGGGCCTTACCATGAAGTGTTAAAATGTCAGACATGCGAGCGAGAAAGAAGGATGGAGCTGTACACCCTATAGAGCTCCATCCCTTTAACAGTTCAGTTTAGGTCGTCAAATGTATCGCGTTAAGAAATCGTGGTAAGGCCTCTATATTTTTTTTTAAGGTGGGAAATCATCTAATGACTCCTCTCGCCCAGCGCGGAGCACAAGGGCGAGTCAGACTTTTACTGAGGGCGTGTCAGACTTTCGCAAAAATAAACACGTTTGTTGTTTTTTTTTTTGTTCTTACATAATGTCTATTAATACTGTAATATGAAAATATTGTAAACAATAATTTTTTTAAAAGAGTAACCATGGATTTTCTTGCCGGTTCTTCTCCATAGGAAACGACCAATTTGGAACCGTGCACTAGCTTCTGACGTTTTATAAGTGCCCATGTAGGCCTATGTGAAATAAAAAAAATTTGACTTTTGACTTTTGACTTTTATTATTGATAGGCTCGCGTTTGACCATTATCTCACCTGCCGGTAAACGATGATGTGGCCGACGATCGAGCACGCTTGCCTAGAAGTAACCTATTCACTCTTGACGTAAAGGTTGTAGCTATCAGGAAACACAGACTCCGGAATTCCACTCCTTACCTGTACGCATTATGTATTTGTTCCCAAAACGATTTGTACGTAGGGTTGGGATGTCCACCATATACCGGCGGCGCAACGCCGTAAGGCTAGTGGTTCGATGATGGAACGGATTTGATGGAATTAAATTGTGCAATTACAATGAACACTCCACGAAATGTTATAGATAGACAACCGAAAGGCCAACAACTCGGCGTCGATGCTCAAGGCATTGGAGTCGTTGTATGGGAGCCCATACTCGTACAATGCACTTTGTACCGTGCCGGTATTTATTGTATTATCAGCATCACATTTTTAATAACCGAGTCATTCTGTGACACTAAGAATAAGACAATACCAAGTTGCTACAGTAATAAAACATCTCCATTCATCAACTGTACAAACAAAATCAGGCATATATGTGACGAACCTATTCTGACCGTGAGTTTACATAAAGAGGAGTGGGGAGGGTTGAATATTCGGTTGCCAAAGGTTGATTAATGTTGGCTTGTGGATATCTTACTAAGGATATTGGGCAGTTCAATTTAAGGGGTACGTACAGGTAAGTTATTGATATATTTATTACAGAGGGTACGGTTATGTGGAGATTCGGAGTTCGTAATCTCGTTGGCTTGATGAATCTCATGATGAAATCAGATAGGATATTATTATATCTGTTTATAATGACAGTTCGTCGTAAGATTTCGTAAAAAGACTATTGAAATCATGTTGTCATGGCAACACAACCTTTGGTGTACATACCTGTATGGGTCCGAATGTTGGACAGCAAAAAAGACACATGAACACAAAGTTCATTGATTCTCCTCAGCCGCCATGGCTAGTTCATTGATTCTCCTCAGCCGCCATGGCTAGTTCATTGATTCTCCTCAGCCGCCATGGCTAGTTCATTGATTCTCCTCAGCCGCCATGGCTAGTTCATTGATTCTCCCCAGCCGCCATGGCTAGTTCGGGAGGTTCCTGTTTTCCTGAAGAAACGCTCTGGTGTCAACTTGTTGCGGTCCGACAAAGAACACGGTGGAGGTGTACCCCGCTTGGGCGGAGCACCACCGTAAGGTCGTGGAAGCAATCGGTGGCGGCGACTTATCACTAACAGAAAGAGCAATAAACGAGGAAGGTTTGTGTGTATAATTTGCATACGAGCGAAGCCGGGGCGGGGCATTAGTTATAAATATGACAAAAAATTTTCAACACATTTACTCGAATATCCGCTCATATCCCTACTACCGCTTTTAGGCACGCAAATTACTGTTTTCTGCACTAGTGCATAAAAGTGCGCAAGCTCGCCTTCACCCCAATTTATTGTATTTTCTTACTCGAAAACCCGCCCTAACCACGGCTTTTAGGCATGCATTTTACTATTTTTCACACCAGTGCGTAAAAGTGTACCAGATCGCTTCCGCCACAATTTACTGTTTATATCGGGTCAACCACCGTTTATTTATTTCTGCGTAAGTGTATTGAAAAACGTCGTTTGATACACTTTTAGTGTAGTAGTGATTCGAGTTTTTAAATGGAAAAGATTTATCAGACGAGAGATGAATTTAGGAAGGCTGTCAATGTAAAAGAGTACCTAATCTCATAAAAATAAATCCTACACGCCTAACCTCATTACGCTACTAAGCCTTTTTATTATCTCCGAACCCCACACTATGTATCACAAATGGGCTGCCGGAACGTTTAAGAGTTACGGCGGCCCTAAAACGCAAAGGGTAAATGAAAGACACAGGTAGGTTTTACTTAATAAAAGGCTAACGCGCCCTCTCGCTCCACCCCACAGCGAGAGAAGACATTTGATGATATCCCAAATAAAAAATAAAACTATCATCATCTGTAGAAAGACGAGTAATTATCACATTTGTATCTGTTTTTCTGTTTCCTTCTTTTTGTCTTTTATTACGTGTGTGTAGATGAATTGTTAAACAAATAAATAATAAAAAAAAACCGGCCAAGTGTGAGTCGGACTCGCGCATGAAGGGTTTCTTACCGTCCGTAGCAATAATACGCCAAAAAAATTACATTTGCTATACGGAGACCGCACTGAAATATTTCTTTTATTCGATTTTTAGTATTTGTTTTGATAGCGGCAACAGAAATACATCATCTGTGAAAATTATATTAGCTGCGCGGTATCTTCTCATCCAACATACCACAGTGTCTCAAGACGAAAGTCTATGACCAGTGCGTGTTGCCAGTGATGACATATGGCTCTGAAACATGGTCGCTTACAATGGGCCTCATCAGAAGGCTAACAGTCACCCAAAGAGCAATGGAAAGGGCTATGCTCGGAGTTTCCTTGCGTGATCGCATAAAGAATGAAGATATCCGCAGGAGAACCAAGGTCGCCGACATAGCCCGAAGAATCGCCAAACTTAAGTGGCAGTGGGCAGGGCACATTGCTCGTAGAACGGATGGCCGATGGGGCCGAAAGGTTCTAGAGTGGCGACCGCGCACCGGAAGACGCAGCGTTGAAAGGCCTCCCACAAGGTGGACCGACGACCTGGTGAGGGTCGCGGGAGTGCGGTGGATGCGAGAAGCACAGGATCAGTCATTGTGGCGACGCTTGGGGGAGGCCTATGTCCAACAGTGGACGTCTTTCGGCTGAAATGATGATGATGATGATGAAAATTTTAACTGTCTAGCTATCAACTGGCCTGTTGGTTGTTGGTGAGGTCGTGGATTCGATTCCCACCCAGGACAAATGTTTGTGTGATGAGCACAATCATTTTTTCTGTGTCTGGGTGTAATTTATCTATAAGTATATTTATCAATTGTCTAGTACTCATAACACAAGCTCTACTTAGCTTGGGACTAGACGGCGTTATGTGAAAGTTCAAAAAAAAGAATAGATTAGCCTGGTGACAGACAGACCAACGAACAACGGAGTGATACCAATATCAACTACAATAATCTCGTATGCGTCAAAACACTCGTAGTTTTAAAACCATGAAACTGAGCTGCCAATATCGTCACTAACGATGAGTGGACTATATTTGAGCAGCGTAATGTAATGATGTTAGAAATGCATGTGTCGATCGCACGTGCTCCGGTCGACCGCAGCATGTGCGGTTGAAGCATTGATATGTGTAATGATCGTTAGGATTTTGGAGTTTAAATAGTTGTCAATTCATCGAACCCACTGGCTGTAGGTACTTTTAAAATAGTTAGAAGTTGATAAATTAAAATAACTTTTATTTACTGAAGGTGGAATAGGTTAACAACAATAATAGGGGTTAAAGTATGAAATTGCCGTTTTTAAAACGGGTTGCTTTGAAGTGGATTATATCTTTGGATTGACTTAGAATTATAAGTTCAAATAAATTTTATATTAAAGGTACGTTATTCTTTTTTCAAAATTATGTATTTATTGGTTTTTTTGTGTTTTTTATTTTCTGTAATATCGCAGTACTTGTAACTATTTTCGTATGAAATATAAGAGAACTCGCATTATTTTGTAATATGTATTCTACCGTGGAAACAATGTGCCTCAAGCGGTATGCAATAATGATGGACTTAAAACATATAAATATATACATATATGTGTAGGCAATTTCATAGTTAAAGACCTAACATACTAATATTGGCACCTTATTCGACGATACTACTTTCCGCCTAGCTGTTGCCCTACGCCTAGGCGCTCCTTGCTGTTCTCCGCATCGCTGCCACTGTGGCGAAGTTGTCAACAGCCTTGGTCACCACGGCCTGTAATGCAGTCGAAGCGCGGGACGGATAGCACAGCACGCGAATATTAACGACATCATCTGACGAGCCCTTGTCACCGTCGGCGTTCCGGCTGTTTTGGAACCTCATGGCCTGGCACGCGACGATGGTAAGAGACCGGACGGTATGTCTTTATTTCCTTGGAAGATGGGTAGGCCTTTAGTGTGGGACGCTACCTGTGTCGACACTCTTGCGCCATCCCATCTTCCTAGCTCTTCGTGCTGTGCTGGTGCTGCCGCTGCGGCTGCGGAGAACCTCAAGCGGCGGAAATATAACAACCTCGTCGGTAGTTATATTTTTGAGCCGTTTGGGGTTGAAACTCTTGGGCCGTGGGGTCACTCGGACCCCGAAGCTCATAAGCTTTTCAAAGAACTATCCAGACGCTTAGTTGACACTTCACGTGACCCAAGGGCTGACTTTTACCTCGGTCAGAGATTAAGCATTGCCATACAACGTGGCAATGCCGCCAGCCTTTTGGGCACACTTCCAGTCGACAGCGATGCGGAGGAATTTTATGACGCCATATTTTAGCTAGTAGTTTTTGTCTTTAGTGTACATATAGTTTTAATTAGTTAAGTGTTTTTTTATCAGTTAATCTTAATCAAAATGAATAAATTATCACATACTTAACAATAATATAGATTGTTAACAATATTCATTCCTAATATCTCTATGTTTACTACATAAATATAGGTCTTTTTTATAATATTTTTTTTTATACCTTTTTTTTTTGTTTGTCGTAAAAACCAAAAAACAAAAATGGAAGTATTTCTTTCTTTCTTTTTATTTAGTTTGTCTTTGTTTTATTTTTTTTTCTTTCTTACATTTTTTATTATTGTAAGAAGTTTTTCGTTTCTTTTTTGTTTTTGTTTGTTTGTTTTATTTTACTTGTTTTTATAAGTGTTAAATAAATCATTGTAATTTAGTAAAATTCACAAAGACTACTTACGAGTTAGTAACTTAATAGTTCTAGAACCGTTGTAGGCATCTCTATTAAATAGTTTGAAAAATTTTGTAACAGGATTTTTACACCAAACGGCTGAACATATATGGATGCAATTCGACTCACTGGTAGACCATATCCTAGAATAGCACACAGGATAATTTTTATCCTTGGAGTATATTTCCCTTGGGATACTTTTCAACTTCTACGCAGACAAAGCCAATTGCAGAAGCTAGTAGAATATAATCCTGAATCAACCTACATTTACTTAGGTACCAGCCACACCATTGACCGATGTATTCGAGTCCTATATACAAAGATAATACAATTAATCCACGTCCTTTGAACTGGTTAGACCTTTCATGGGGCGTCGAGCACTCTCGCCGACGCCGTTTCAAGATGGTGTACAAACGGTTTGTGAGTCCAATATGTTTGGGTGAGTTCTAAGATTTATGATTGAGATGTTTGTTGATAGGTTTATTAATATTACACACAGATACTTACGTCTGGAGAGCAGTGGTGTCCCAGTGACAAGGGCCCCGACTGAATGTTGATAGCATATTATCATAGTAGATGGCGAATTCCATCAATACATGGAATATAATATATTTATATATTTTAATTTGTGATTTGACTTCGATGTATTTGTTTTCTTGTGTTTTCTTTTATTTTTTTGACATTCTTTATTATTTGACATTGCATGTAATTATTTCTTGACTAAGTGTAATGTATATATGACTTGTACCCTTTTTTTTGAGTGGGAAAATCATCTTATGACGAATCCCGCTCTTGGACGGGGCGGGAAATAGTGTCAGACTTTTACTGACTAAAACCTCACTCCTGTTCCTTCCTTGCCTTCGTCCCTGGTTTCAATTTTGATCGTTGAACAATACGCGCTGTCGACGACTTGGGCTCGGCCCGGACGGTTACCGGACGATCGGACGGCGAACCACCCATTGCCGAAGCCCGCGCTTACGGTTGCCGGAAATCGGGATCGGAATCCCGGCGGCGGTTGGGGCGTGAAGACCGTTGCCTCACGCGATCGGTCGCCTCCTTTGCTTGCAATACTGCTTCGCAGAAGGAGGCGACCGCCTGCCACTCCTCCTCACTCCGGACCATGGCCTGTACCAAGACCCGGCGCGAGAGATCACTGCCGCCAATCGCCCCCACGAGGACCCGGCGTTGCTCTGCCCAAGCGGGGCACACCTCCACCGTGTGCTCGCTCCACCGTATCCTCCGGGCGGTCCACACAGTGGCGAAACCAGGGCGTCGCTTCCGCACGAATCCGGTGCAGAAACTTCCCGAACTTACCGTGTTCGGTGAGAACCTGCGTCATGCGGAAGGTGAGGACGCCGTGAGGCCATTCCAACCACGCCTCAAAGAGGGGACTTAGGTACCGCCATAATTGCGGCGTGACCAACTTGTACCCTTTTTTTTTCTTTTTTTTTGCGGTGGGAAAATCATCTTATGACAAATCGCGCTCTTGGGCGGTGCGCGAGATAGTGTCAGACTTTTATTGACTAAAAACCCACTTCTGTTCCTTCGTTGCCTTCGTCCACCAATAAACTACTATGACTATGACTATAGCACGAAAATAGTTTTATTTTGACACAAGTGGGAAAAAAATTGCCATTATCTCATTATGACCGAGGTGTTATGGAGCCCAGTGCTGCAGTGACAAACTTTCACGCGTATCAAACGACGTTTTTCAATACTTACAACTTACAAAGATATAAATAAACGGGGATTGACACACGACTCGTGGGAGTCCCTTAGCAACCAACCTGATACGATAAATGTAACTAATAAATGTGGCGGGGGCGTACTCCCGCACATTACCTCACTAGTGCGGAAAACAGTCAATTGCGTGTCAATTGACTGTTTCCCAACAAACACACACAATAGACAGTTTAACAACATATATACAAAAAGGAAAATGAAAACAATATAAAAATTGGTAGAAACACAGACGAGATATAAAACAATTTTAATCTGTCTCACTCGCCGAAAAGCTTTGACATCAAAGACCACGTCGTCGGGCTTTTCTTTTTTATTAGCAGTTTTGAAATTAAACATATTTTAAAAAATCGTTCATATTTAACCATTCGAGCCGTGGTGGCCGCATGATAATGGCCCCCATTTACAAGCTGTAGGTCGCGGGTTCAAACCCAGCCAGACGCATTACTTTGTGCAATTAATTTCATCAGAACTGCTCTCAAAACGGTGAAGGAAAACATCGTGAGGAAACCGGCATGTCCTAGAACCAAATATTCGAAGACATGTGACTTCTATTCCCTCTCCTAGAGAGGAGGCCTGAATCCAGCAGTAAGATCATTATAAGGCTGATTATGCTTTATACTTCAATTTGATTTCTCTCTTTAGTTAGCAAAGTATAGGTGTTGTAATTACTAGTTACTAGGGCTTCAGGATTTTTAAATTTTAGATTTTTGACTTTGCTCGAATTCTTGATACCACTCATGCAGTGTTCTTATACCAAAAATCGCTATAACCGGTTAATATAAAGAGGTTGCTCAACGCCAATAAAGTTTTCTCATACAGCTAGTACGTCATCAGTGAAGATTATATTTTTAATATTATTATTTTTTACAGTGGAGGGTAGTAAGTGTTACTAGTGTGTTGTTGTATCTAGTAAAACTTACTTCCCTCCCTGTAAAAAAATATAATAATAAAAATATAATCTTCACTGATGGCGTACTTATTGGCGTTATAATAATAATAATAATAATAGTCACGGCCTTTCGTGCCGGCGCCATCCACATATTTAAAGCTATTCCAAAGCAAAAAGCTCTCTGCGTATTCCTGAACGAACCTGTCAACTTCATTTCGTTTAAAGCACATTTCATGAACGACTAGGATATGCTAGGGAGGGTAAGGCATAACATTGGGAGGGAGTCCCGTCTCGGACAAGGAGCTTCGTATAATTGAGATAGAACTTCACTTACAGGTAAGTTCGTTTAATCTTCTAATTATACTCTCTCCTTGTCCGAGACGGTTTACAGTGTAGATGTTTAAAGTTTAGTTGTGAATGAAATGCTGTTGTAATTGAAAAAATAATCAGGTGTAATTACAAAACATTATAATTATTTTAGAGAATTAAGTAACACAATCATGTACAAAAAATAATGCTTAGTACTAGGTTCTATTTATAGTATTGCAAACAGCATTACTAAAGGCCAGGGGGTCTTCTGTTACTGGTCTATTGTAAGACCTAGCGAAGGTTGAGGATGTGCCTGACCATCCTGCTGTCCTTCTAATGAGATCTATGCTAAGACCCGCCCTACTTGCTGCTGAAGTAGAGGCGTGCCTAGTACTGTGTGCGGTAAACACAGAAGTATCTATACCTGCCTCATTCAATGTCAATTTTATCCATCTACTTATAGATTGAGAAGAGGCACTGCGATATGGTTTTTTGTATGTAATTATTAAATTATCTATTTCTTTTCTAATATTTTTAGTAACACTTACACACACTATAAGCTGGCAACACCAGATGTCAACAAGTTGTTTTTTCACCGACGAAGATTTTTAAATATTAATTTCTGTTCCCATGTTTTCACAATTTTTACAATAGCCAACAAGAAACAATACGTAATAAAAACTTGATCAAAACCATAGTAATTATAGCAAAAATCAACAAGAAGAAGAAAAATATGCACAAGACCAGACAGATGACAGATGTCACCAACAAAAATAACATAATCAATATTAATAAAAGAATGAAAAAACATCTGTGAGTATGTTGACGAGAGCAGCTGCCCGTCGCGCACGCCCTTCACCCCCGGGCTCGTCGCTCAGCTCCGCCTCGCCGCCGCCGGACCTCGGATCACCAGTGTCACCGACGGCTGCAGTTGCGTCGAGCTCGAGCGACGAGTATTTCTCTCCGCCGACGTCGCCAACACCTGTACGTCGGCCGGGGAGAGGCCGGCCACCGAAGAGCTTAGGAGCTAGGGGCCAACCGGCCCCGAGCCGGGTCCCCGCTGCCGGTGGTTGTGTGCAGCGCATGAGATGGACTCAGACTATGAATGAGAACGTCATGCGCGCATATTACGGGTCTACAGAGGGGGGAACTAACCTCACTGCGTACCGTGATAGGATGCTGTCTCTTTTTCAGGACCTGGAACCAACCGTGAACGTCTCGGCCCAACGATTGTCGGATCAGGTGCGGGTTATCCAACGCAACCACAGGTTGGACGACGCTGCACTTGATCGGCTGCGCTCAGAGGTACTGAGCAACCAAATCATCTCGACATCTACACAAACACAGACCGCGGCAACGCCGACTACTAACGCAATATCGCCGCGGTCCAATCATAATAACGATGATGCAGATGATAGGGTTGTCACAGTAAGTAGCCAGTGCAACGATCGACTGAGGAGCGTACTGGAGGATGCGCTTCGCGAGTACAGATCAACTCCGATTGAGCTTAGACCCCGTTTGCCAAGGTTACCCATGCACAAAAAAAATAGGGCGCTGGTGTGTGCTTTGGACTCGCTGCTTAAGAACATCTTTGAAAGTAGCGAGAACCTCGTTGATACGCACTCAATCCTGTATTGTGGGGCTGTTGCGGCATGTCGTTTAGCCAACATCAAGTTTCCTAACTCAGATGGAACTATTCGACCAAAGCCTGCTGTACCAGCCTGGCAGTGCAGGATCGAGAAGCGTATTGATGGGGCCAGGGTACTCATCGGCAAACTACACTGCTTCAGGGAGGGTAATACACGACCACGAGTGATGCGCTTTGTGAGGCGGGCGTTTTTGGGGACTGGTATCAGCCCTCAAGAATACATGTCTCGTGTCACAGAGCGCATCGACTTCCTGAAGCAGAAAGTTTGTGCATGGGCGAGCCGCATTCGCCGGTATAAGCGGCGGGTTGATCGGTACGCGCAGAATCGCATGTTTCAGAGCGATGAGAGGTGGGTGTATAGAGCCTGGGAGCGACCTGAACATAGTGTGACTGACGTGCTCCGCCCGGATGATGCCACCACGAATGCATTCTGGCGCAGCATTTGGTCGGTGCCCGTCTGTCACACTGAGGGTGGCTGGATGCGTGATGTCGAGCGCGTGTGCGCAGCTGTACCAGAAATGGATAAAGTTATAATTACTCCACTAGACGTAGCCAGAGCAGTTCGTCCGTTACCTAATTGGAAGTCTCCAGGTACGGACGGACTGCACAACTTTTGGTTAAAATGGTACAGCAGCTCACACGCGCCTCTGGCATCGCAATTCCAGTCATGTTTAGATTCTGGGTCGCTACCTCAGTTACTAACAACTGGTATCACCCACCTGCTCCATAAGACTGGTAGTCCCACGGAACCCAAGAATTATAGGCCGATTACATGTTTATCGACGGTCTATAAACTTCTTACATCCATTCTGAGAGCAAAAATTAATGTACATATAGAAAAAAATTTGATAATGTTTGCCTCTCAGAACGGATGTAGGAATGGGTCCCGTGGTACTAAGGAGCTACTCCTCATTGACATGGCCATAAGCCAACAGGTTCGTCGATCCCGCAAGGATCTGTCGACATGCTGGGTAGATTATAAGAAGGCCTATGACTCTGTTCCCCATACATGGCTCATGAGGGTGCTGGAGTTGTATAAAATAGATGCAACTCTACGCACCTTCCTTGAGTCATGTATGAGGCAATGGAAAACAGTCCTTCGCTACCCAGGATGTCGAACGATCCAAGGGAATGATGAACCAATATGGATTAAACGGGGAATATTTCAGGGCGACAGTTTGAGTCCACTTTGGTTTTGCTTAGCCCTGAATCCTCTAAGCACGTTGCTGGAGAATTCAGGTCTAGGCTATCGGTTGAGAAGAGGTGGTCAGGTCATATCTCACCTTCTTTACATGGATGATTTGAAACTTTTTGCCCACAACAATTTGCAACTGATGGAACTACTGAAAGTAACTGAAACTTTCAGTAGTGCCATCAGGATGGAATTTGGTGTGGACAAATGTGCAGTCATGCATGTAAAGAGAGGGGAGATTGTGGAATCCGAGGGAATTCAACTCTCGGATTCCATACACCTTAGAACCCTCTCCTCGACCGAAACATATAAGTATTTGGGTATGTCGGAAGCGTTGGGCATTAACGTTGCTGACATGAAACAAACATTGAAGGAGCGTTTCTTTGGCCGCCTGAAGAAGGTTCTAAACAGCCTTCTGTCAGGTGGAAATAGGGTACGCGCCTTCAATGGTTGGGTCATGCCGGTTTTAATGTACTCATTCGGCATACTCAAATGGACTCAGACCGAGCTAGACGCTCTGGATAGACGGGTCCGTACATTGCTGACCGCAAATCGGATGCATCACCCACGATCATCGGTGATGAGACTGTACATCCCGCGGAAGTGTGGAGGTCGGGGTTTTTTGAACGCAAAGACTCTACACAACCGTGAGGTGTGCAGCCTCAGAGAATATTTTCTCAAAACCGACGTGGGTATGCACCGCGATGTGGTCGCAATGGACAAGGGACTCACCCCGTTATCCATGGCTAAAGAGGACTGGCGCAAACCTGTGGTACTTACTACTGATGACCGCAAGGAAGTATGGAAAGGCAAGGAGCTCCACGGGCGCTTTTATCGGGCTCTTCATGAGCCTGATGTAGATTTCGCGGCGTCCGTGGCCTGGTTACGTTTTAGCGACCTCTTCGGAGAAACTGAAGGTTTTGTCTGTGCAATTATGGACGAAGTTATCTTAACGAACAACTACCGGAGACATATTATGAAGGACGGGACGGTTGACGTGTGTCGGGCATGCCATCGTCCGGGTGAGTCTATCAGACATATTATCTCTGGTTGTTCTCGTCTGGCTAACGGCGAGTACTTGCACAGGCATAATCAAGTAGCCAGGATTATTCACCAGCAACTTGCTTTGAAATATAACCTAGTGGATTCGGAGGTACCATACTACAGGTATGTGCCCGACCCAGTTCTCGAAAATGACCATGTCACGCTGTACTGGGATCGGTCTATCATTACTGACCGGACTATTGTAGCCAATAAGCCGGATATAGTGGTGATAGACCGATTAGCGCGCCGCGCAATGATAGTCGACGTCACCATTCCGCATGACGAGAATCTCGTGAAAGCTGAGAAAGAGAAACAAATCAAATATCTCGACTTAGCACACGAGGTTGTCGACATGTGGAATGTGGACTCGGCTATCATTGTGCCGATTGTTGTGACCGCCAATGGCCTTATAGCCAAAAGCTTCGATGAACATCTGTCGAAGCTGTCGTTGCGCGGTTGGATCAAGGGCCTGATACAAAAGGCAGTACTCCTCGATACGGCTCGCATTGTGAGGAGGTTCCTGTCTCTGGAGCCCTAACCACCGGTAGCTTGGACCCTGTTCCCGACACCGGCGGACAACTATTTTTTATATTTTTAAATGTTTTTTTTATATGTTTTTTAAAGAAATATTTGAAAATGTAAAAGATATGTATAAAAAATAAATAAATGGAATAATAATATAATATTCCACAACTATCACACAACGCCGTCTAGTCTCAAGCTAAGCAGAGCTTGTGTTATGAGTACTAGACAACTGATAAACATACAATTATATATTTCTAAATACATAACTATTATAGATAAATTACACCCAGACTCAGAACAAATGATAATGCTCATCACCCGAACATTTGTCCTGGGTGGGACTCGAACCCATGACCTCCGGTATAGCAGTCAGGGCCACTAACCACTAGCCCAACAGGCCAGTCGAAGTTATAATAGGTCTTTACCTATGTAATTGGAGATTCTATAACCAGCATTTTCAGAATTAATTATCTGTGGATTGGCGCGCAATTCGAAGTTCAAATAAATTTTATTCGAAAGACGTGTTAATTTAATTTCAATTTCAGTCATTTGTTTTTAGATAGTTTTTTGTTTTTGTGACATTGTGGTAGTTTTTGGCGCTATGGATAAACTGAAAATTTGTACAATTTTCGAATATGAGTTCCTACGTGGAAATACCGCTGCGCAAACAACACAAAACATTAACGACGTGTACGGGCATAACACTGCTTGCATAAACACAGTCCATTATTGGTTCAATCGTTTTAAATCTGGAAATTTTGAGTTGAAGAACGAGCCTCGCGGTCGGCCGGTAACTATTGTCGACAACGACGAATTGAAGGCGATAGTGGAAGCGGATCCATCTCAATCTACGGCTGAGCTTGCTGCGGGCCTTGGAGTTAGTGTCAAAACAACATTGAAGCACTTGCGTCAAATCGGAAAGATAAAAAAGCTAGATAAGTGGGTGCCACACGAACTAAGCGACCGACAGCGAGATTTACGTGTCGAAGCATGCATAGCACTACTGAATCGGCATAGAAACGAGGGAATTCTTAATCGAATTGTTACCTGGAATGAAAAGTGGATCCTGTACGACAACCGTAAGCGTTCGTCTCAGTGGGTGGACCCGGGTACGGCACCTAATCAGTGCGCTAAAAAACAGATTACTCATAGGAAGATGATGGTGACTGTCTGGTGGACCAGTGCCGGACTTGTACATCACAGCTTCTTACCGAATGGCACAACAGTGACGGCAGATGTCTATTGCCAAGAATTGCAAACAATGATGGAGAAGCTCGCAATTCAACAACCAAGACTAGTCAATCGCTCTTCCCCATTGCTTCTCCACGACAACGCGCGAGCTCACACTTCACGACAGACCATCGCAAAGCTACAAGAGTTACAGCTGGAAGCTCTCCGTCATCCACCGTACTTACCGGACCATGCCCCAACAGATTTCTACTTTTTTCAACATTTAGACAATTTTTTAAGTGGGAAAAAATTCAACATCCGTGATGCAGTACAAAACCCTTTCGCTGACTTCATCGCCTCCCGTCCGGCAGACTTCTACAGTAAAGGGATAAACAAACTGCCATCAAAATGGCAAAATTGTATAGATCATTTGGGCCAGTACTTTGATTAGCTGAAATAAAAAAAATGCCAAAATTTTTATATTTTAAAATTATCATACAAATCTCCAATTTCATAGGTAAAGACCTAATATTAACCGATTATGGTGATTTTTGGTATATGAACACTTGCATGAGTGATATCAAGAATTCGAGCAGTCAAATGAAAATTGAGAACTTGAAAAAACATGAGACACCCTACTAATTTTTTTTTTTTTTTAAACAAAGTTAAGACTTACATACATTACTTACACACATTACATTACATTATTACATTAAATTTGAAAAGTTACTTTCAACCTTTGTACCTTTTTGAGAGAAACAAATAAATATTATTATTTATATGGATAGATTATATATTCATAATATGTCAAAAGAGTGTACATTCACGCAACACTTAATACAATCAAAATGCTCGAAATATGACCATATTTCGAACTACAGATCTGAGCTCAAATGGATGCCCATTCGTCAGAGAAGGAGTCCGCGTGCATTGACTACTCTTTACTCTCTGCTTTACTCTCCCACTCCTCCTTCTTATCTTATGCTTCTTAGCTTATGCTAAGAATATGCGTTCTTCTAACACCTGTCTGCCTGAAACACAGGTTTAAATTAACAGCCTGAAACACAGGTTTACATTAACCTAGATCGGGCGGTCCACTATCAAACATTGCTATTCCGGACCACGCTTAATTGCACCTTTAATAATATTTTAGTTTCAGTATATTTTTTTTTAGGCACTGTAATTGTATTGGAAACCTTATTACTGTTGGCTTAATGTTAATTTTTTGTGAACGTTATTGAAATTTATTATTAAAAAAAAAAAAAAACATTCTTCTACTGTTTTGTCCTTCTCATACTTCTGCCTTTGTTCATTCTTCCTTTCATATACAGTCCATACTTCTGTGGAATGCGCTTCCTCTCGAGATCAGGACGGCCACCAGCCTATATGCATTTAAGCGGATGTTGCGAAATTACTTTCTGCACAAAAGTGAAGTCGTCTCAATAACCCCTTTCTTTTACTTTATATAAATAGGTGTATATGTAATTATTATATTAATATATATATATCTTTATTTTGTATATATATTTAGAAGGATGCGGAACAGAGAGTAAAGTCCCGCAAACCTCCGTTGAAAAGGGAGGATCCTCCGACCAGACGGATGTTATGTCTGGTGGGCTACTACTGCCCGATAGATGATTTCGGGCTGTTCTATATGTTCTAAACGCGCGGAGAACTTTGATTGCGCGATGCAGGATTAGTTCTTATGTGACGTCATAGATGTCGCTACATATATATACACTTTTGAACTCATATTTTCTTAATATTTTTTTGTATTTTTATGCACCTGCCGCATTTTCTCTTCACCACCCTTGGTTGACTGGTAGAGAATGCCTAAGGCATTATGTCCGCCTTTGTACTTTTATGTTGCATGAAGTTTTAGTAAATATATAAATCTGACGGTGTTTAGAATTATGCGGTGCCATATCCATTCATTCCAAAATAATTAAAAAAGCAATTCTCTTCCCTATATTCTCATCTAAAAAACCCTTTAAACAAACTCCTTAACGATATTAATATTGTTTTGATCACAGTCTCACATGTGTTCTCATACAAGGCCGTCATTATGCGAGACCGAGTCGTCTGGAGATATATTAATATCTCCAGATCGTTCTGTTATGCACTGCCGTGTGTCACTTACACTGAGTGATGAATGACGTACATTTTAATAAGATTCGAAAGACTAATGAGTTCGAGGTTCAGGTATAACATCTTCTTATTAAAACACTAATCATCTGGTGTTTTGTCCTAACTACCATTTAAGTTTTACAAGTAAAAAATCAGGCAATGTGGTGGAAGTGAATGTTTGAGACAGAGCGAGGTGACAGGCAACTGAAAGCAGTTTTTAGGTGGGAAATCATAAATTGACTTCCCGCGCTCTTGGGAGCGAGGACGTGTCAGACTTTTATTGACTAAAACCCACTCCTTTGCCTTCTTTGCCTTCGTTCCAGAGGCCAGGGGTACTTTTTCGCACAACCCATGGCCCCAGTAGGCGTTGACCCTGCTGGGTCCTTACGGTTTTGCTGACATCTCGACTCGGGCTTGGTCTGTACGGTCACCGGACGGCGAGCAACCCATTGCTCATCGTCCGCGACGTCACAAGGACACGGCGGTGCTCCGCCCAAGCGGGACACACCTCCACCGTATGCTTCACCCGTGTTACAATGGAACCACCCAGGCGTTTCTTCTGCACGGATCAGGAGCAGGAACCTCCCAAACTTACCATGCCCGGTGAGGACCTGTGTCATGCGAAAGGTGAGGACGCAGTGACGTCTTTCCAGCCACTCCTTAAAAAGGAGACTTACCGCCATAATTATAGGGTGGATTTAGGTACCTACGTCTAACTTTACAAATATTCCAAAGATACTAAACATAGAAAATTTAAAGCAACAATCTTCCCAGACACAGAAAATGCAGTTCTAAACGGAACAGCACTGCATGCAATTGATATTATTTATGTATAAAGCAACTGATTGGCACTTACCGTCTCATATGAACTGAATGTTGGTAGCGCTACATGTAGACACTGAATGCAGACTTGAATTTATGTAGGTAATGGAACTAACCAGGGCTGCGCGAAAATTCTAAAAAGTTACCGTGGCCCTACAACAAAACAGCAGTTGCAAAACGCAGCTGTACTAACACTGGCCTTGGTACAGGCCATGGTCCGGAGCGAGGAGAAGTGGCAGGCGGTCGCCTCCTTCTGCGAAGCAGTAATGCTAGCAAAGGAGGCGGCCGATCGCGTGAGGCAACGGCAACGGTCCTAACGCCCCAACCGCCGCCGGGATTCCGATCCCGATTTCCGGCCACCGTAGGCGCAGGCTTGCGGACGGCGAGCAATGGGTGGCTCGCCGTCCGACCGTCCGGTAACTGTCCGGACCGAGCCAAAGTCGTCGACAGCGCGTATTGTTCCACGCACGCCTCAGGGTGATATCAGCAAATCGTAGGGGCCCAGCAGGGTCGAAGCCTACTGGGGCCATGGATAGTGTGAAAACGAAACCCGGGGCCCTGGGACGAAGGCAACGAAGGAACAGGAGTGGGTTTTTAGTCAGTAAAAGTCTGACACTATCTCCCGCTCCGCCCAAGGGATTTGTCATTAGATGATTTTCCCACCTTAAAAAAAAAGCTGTAGTAACACTGGTTGGTTTTGGTTAATAAAAGTCTGACACAGTGAGAGTTAAAAAAATTCAAAATTCAAAACGTTTTTATTTCACATAGGCCTACAACCATAGAAAGAAAGAAAAATACGTTTATTTGGCAGACAGATAAACACAATAAAGTAACAATTATATTATTATAGAACTTAAATACATCAACATTATGTGTCTCACGGCATCGTCAAATAGGTCCAGGGACCTTAATATGACATTTCAAAAATTCAAAATTCAAATCTTTTTATTTCACATAGGCTTATATGGGCACTTATAAAACAATTTTCTTTCTTATTTGCCTTCTTTTTCCATTTGCCATTACTCATATTAGCAAAATTGAAGAACTAGATTCTGATTCGTAAATAAATATTATTTAAAACATTGTGTTTTATTTGTTTTGCTCAAACTACCCAATTTTTCGATTTGACAGCTATGCCGTCACAACATGGCGTAAAAATCGATCCTATTCTTATTTGGAACGCATTTTACGTTTAGTGAACGACCAAGCCTATACGGTAAAATTTTGGTCACTCGTAGTAATTATAGGTTTACGTACGAACGTCATATTTAGTTATTTTTTTTATATTCTAGCAACTTTTTGCAAAATATCTAGCAACTTGCTAAAGCTAGCAGTTGGCAACACTGCGTTCAGAGGTAAGTTATGTTGGCCTGTAATCAGAATTACAGTGTACTATATTATAGTACACTGTAATTCTGATAATATAATATTATCATATTATGATCTTGTTAGAAAAGTCCGACATTGGAAGCAAAAATTTTAAATATTCGGTATTAACCTACTTACATTTTTGCAACCAATTCCAGAATCTTTAATTTTATGAGATTTACTTGTCACCAAATTAATGCTTTTTCTAACAACTGTATAAGCCACAAGAAGATAAAAACAGTTTTCCAAAATGAGCATGAGGTTCTGAGTATGTCCTGGGTCGGGCAGGGCGTTATTGAGTTTAAACTGAGCAACACAGCATGCAATTGATATTATTTATTAACAAGCATCTGATTGGCGCCTACCGTCTCGTATGAACGTAGGCAGCGCTAGAAGTAGGCACTGAAATATTAAACTAAGCTGCATATACATACCAAATTATACAAATAGAGGAATTGGTACTCAGTCAGGGGCGCCGACTCCATGGGTGCTCGGAGGCTCGAGCACCCATGAGAAATAAACAGTGGGTGCCGAGCACCCCTGAGAATAGACATCAGGAAACAGATCATTAAATGCCTTTTAAGTTACGTATAAATTATAATATTTCTTGATACTAAAACTAGTTTCATTTTTATTATAATTATAATGGTATCATTTTATATTTTTATCAAACATAATTAGTAATTAAGTACGCAGTATGTAAGTAGGACATTAATTTATTTGTCGATCTATCAGTGTGCATTTCTATTCTCACACTTCGCCGCTTTTTCGAGTCCATCAAATGAACATGAGCACCCATGTGGTTTTCTAAAAGCCGGCGCCTCTGTACTCAGTACTTTTTTTCTAACACATTGCTTTTGCAATATTTTTTATATTATTAGACCCGAACCACCATAAATTCTTTAGTAATTTATTTAGTTAATGTCAGATTTACGGATATTTGTAATTATTTATTTTTCTAGCTTTTTTATATATAGCCTCGTTTAGCCTCTTACAATCTGAATGTGATAACACTGTTTATATCAATGAAAAAAAAAAACGGCAAAAGGGACTTAAATAAAATTTTGCACACGGTGAAGTGACTCGGCGAACTCGCTGACAGAAACTAGTTGTAAAATACTGTTTAGAAGCCTCAAGATATCTAATATATAAAATTCTCGTGTCACAGTTTTCGTTGCCATACTCCTCCGAAACGGCTTGACCGATTTTGATGAAATTTTTTGTGCTTATCCGGTATCTATGAGAATCGGCCAACATCTATTTTTTATCCCCCTAAATGTTAGGGGTAGTCCACCCCTAAAATTTTTTTTTATTTTTTAGACAAAATTTTTCATTTCTATTACTTATATGGCAAAACAACGTTTGCCGGGTCAGCTAGTTTTTTATAAATTCGCTTTTCTGACGAAAGAATGAAGATCATTTTAAATTTATAAATAAAGTTATCAATAAACGTAGAGTAAAAGATTAAAGTAACGCTAACAATATAATCTCATGATTCGACGTTAATTAGGGTTCCATTCTTCAAAAGGAAAAAACGAAACCCTTATAGGATCACTTTGTTGTCCGTCTGTGTGCGCTCTGTGTGAAGTGAAAGGGAGTGTTTTTTTTAGGTGGGAAAATCACCTAATGACAAATCCTGCTCTTGGGCGGAGCCTGAGGGCGTGTCAGACTTTTACTGACTAAAAACCCACTCCTGTTCCTTCGTTGCCTTTCATACCTGGGCTGAGTTTTCCTTTCAGAGGCAAACCCTTGGACCCAGTAGGCTTCGACCCTACTGGGTCCCTAAGGTTTGCTGACATCTCCTTGAGGCACGCGTGGAACAATACGCGCTGTCGACGACTTTGGCTCGGTCCGGACAGTTACCGGACGGTCGGACGGCGAGCCACCCATTGCTCGCCGTCAAAACAACGTCATGATCACGTAAGAGCGTTTGTATGAAAAACAGTGAAAATGAATGTCGAGTTGGACGCTCTTAATCAACTAACCGCTGTCAGCGGTTTCGCTCGCGTGTTAATAGAAAATTATGGGCAGTCCAGGAAAAAAAATCCTATGTGTTATTATGGGCTGTCTTGGGATAAAAAATCCCATGTGCTATTCCGGGACATTGTCCACCCATGTACCAAGTTTCATCGAAATTATTTCCGACGTTCGAGCGTAAAAAAGTAACAAACAAACACACTCACACGCACACTATTGCCTTTATAACATTAGTGTTATAATAATGTAATAATAGTAAGGAAACAAACAAACAATAAGAATCCTATCTCAATTCACATCGCCACCTCTTAAAATGGTATCGATTCCATCCAGACCCCATGCTCGTAGGATGCCGGGTACAGGCTAAGCGATCGAACACTAACCAAGGAGTCACCGACGAACACAGAACGCTATTTCGCCTTCAAGTACTGATACCACGTACCACGGGGTACCCAATTCATAATTTTGCAAATTCTTTTTATTTTGACAGTTTAACAAAATTCATTACTTTATAAACAACTAGTTCTTGCCTCGGCTTCGCTCGCATGATAGTAGGAAATTATCTCAAGGGAATATACTTCCGGGATAAAAAGTATGTTAGGTGGTATTCCAATAGCGTATACTAAGTTTCTTTGAAATCTGTTCAGCCGTTCAACCGTGAAAAAGTAGCAAAATAATATATGCTCAAAAACTTTCAATTTCATAATATTAGTGCGATTAGTGTAATAGATTAGGAATTGTTTTTAAATTCCTTCGGATATATATATTACACAATAGTATTTCAATGTTTTTTTTTAGAATTACAGTTCTCAAAACGCTGAGAAAAGACCCTCTTGTGTACTATAAAACACATCACACGGAAGTCGTTGTTTCCGGGTATGTTTCACTTCTGAAATTAGAGTTATTCGTATTTTTTTTTCTTGTATTAACATTTTTCGTATATAGTATTATTATATTGAAGTCGGCTTTTTTTTTTAGATGGGAAAATCATCTTATGACAAATCCCGCTCTTGGGCGAAGCGGGAGATAGTGTCAGACTTTTACTGACTAAAAACCCACTCCTGTTCCTTCGTTGCCTTCGTCCCAGGGTCCGGGTTTCGTTTTCACACCATCCATGGATATTGAAGTCGGCAGTGTTTTTTGTAAAATGTTTATTGATTTTTTTGTGGTGTGTTTTCATTGTGGTTCTGCATAGCTAAACCGCTTGTTCGTCTTCATCCGCTTGGTCTATAGGTATCTGACAGAGGGTGAGCAATCAAGCGGTGTCCATCGGTGATACCCATTCGGTGCTCTTTCGCTTGGTCTCTACCCAGCAGCACACAACTAGCTCATATTACACAGCTATCATGCCATTTGGCTTGCACCCATATACTCATTTGGCATCAGATCGGATGCCCGTGTTTATGTGCCAGTTCGATGCCCATTTCCGGACATTTGTTTAGTGGGTCCGGGATGAGGTTAGTCTAATATCGACTTTGGATGGAAAGTGGTTTTTGAAGAATCCTGTTTTGTAAATTTAAATGATTTATTACGCTTTTTTTATTGTGTGGTTAAAATTATGAGGCTAATGTGTGGTGAGGACTTGCGTTATAAATAAGACCACCTCATAGATTTATTAATATTGGTAGATACGTTTTAAGAGATCCTCCATCTAATATTAAGAATGTTAACTTAATCACCTTTTATAGTGATTTTTCTTTTAATTTAATTATTTTTATGAGATTTCTAATTGTGTTGATTTGACTTCTTTTTAATTGTAATACTTTTATTGTTTTGATATCTTTTAAAGAGTATTTTCCGTTGACCTAGAATCCTGGAAATGGCATTAAGGTAGGTCTTATTGCACAAGGATAGGAATAAATCTAAAAACAGTAAATCTATTATTAGTTTCGTCAGAAAAAAAAAAAATCTTTTTTGCAATTCGGAAAAATATTCGAGACTCCTTTCGTGAATTGTAATTTGTACGGAAACCTCAGTGCGCGAGTCCGACTCGCACTTGCCTCAACAGGAGTGGGTTTTTAGTCAGTAAAAGTCTGACACTACCTCTCGCTCCGCCCAAGGGCGGGGGATGTCATTAGATGTATTTCCCACCCGAAAAAAAAAGTGGGATTTGGCCGGACATGTCTGCCGCATGTCGGATGAGCGGTGGGCTAAAAGTGGCTCTTTAATGGGTCCCATTAAACGCAAGGCGACATCGCGGCAGACCAAGGTGAAGGTGGAGAGATGAGGAGCTGGATAACTGTCGGAGGGACTGCCCGCAATGGCCGAGGACAGACGTGTGTGGAAAATGAGAGGGAGGCCTTCACTCAGCTGTGGGACATAAATGGGCTAGCTAATAATATGAAGAGGTAAAGTTTGTTTTTATGTTTTTTCTGTTTGTAGAAGGTAATCTCTGGAAGTACTGATCCGATTGCTAAAATTTTTTCACCGATCGAAAGCTGCTTTATTCCTGAGTGCTATAGGCTAGTGATATTTTATGTACGCGAGCGAAGCCACGGGTAAAGGCTAGTTATTAATAAAGGACCACCCTCATTAAGAAGACTCATCAACCACCCATCATTAACACAACCTACCGACATTCACCGCGTCCAATTCTAATTTATAAATAATTAAAATGGTAATTGATCCCCCTTCATCATTCTAATCATATCTTCACGCTATAACAAGGGTTGCTACCCAATTAAGAGGAAGTCAACCGTCACCAAAGATAACACGGCCTGAAATTGAGGGGAAACATTGAAGTGTGCCGCGTGTATGCCATATGTTGATAATGATGACGTCAAAACAGCTTGTGTAACAAAAAGCACGGTAGTGCTAGCGATAGCGAGGCAACTGGCACAAGAGTATGCAAGTAGCTTGCATGCCAGTGAGTCATAACCAGAGGTCAGAATTAGGTAGAGTTATTCATGTCTTCTTCTTCCTTGTCGATATCACTCTTGACAGAGTGGTCGTGGTCATCACTTCAGGTGTTGGTGGCAAGCTTCACAACGCGCCGCCACTCCTCTCTGATGGCCGCCTTCCTCGTGCATTCGTGCAGTGATGATGAGCCACTTACTGCCGCTTTAATCTGGTCAGTCCACCTCATAGGCGACCTTCCTCGTGGCCTGGTACCCTCAACCTTTCCCTGAACTACAAGTCGCTCAATAGCCACTTCATTCAGTTATTCATGTATTTGCATCGAAATGTTGATATTAATATGGATCTTCGCGGGATTTCTAATGAAAAATCCCGTGTGACCAAGAATATTCGGGTTCCGCTTTTTTCCTTTTGAGGCAAGATGCCACGAGAAGTTAGAAGCGGCCACAAGGAAAGCTGAAGCGCGCGACAGCCACTTGTGACCGGTGGCTTCTACTTTTTATGACCCATGCGCGCAGTATCTTATTGGACTGTATTAGAGAAGGTTTAAATGCGTGAATGGTGTGCGGCGGCGTTTTGTGTCGGCGTTTTGTGACCTGTGCGAGCCACAAGAAGCGAGCAGCGGCGATATCAGCATGTGACTGCCACCGGCGTCAACCGTGGGCTGCGAATCCATATAAAATATATGAAAACTATAGGAAATATGTCAGTGGCGGGTCATGGCCCGTGTATGGCGACCCTCAGGGATAAAGTAGGTAGCATACTATCGAAAAAAAAATTATTTTTTAATCTGTCCAGTGGTTTTTGAGTATATTCATTACAAACAAAAACGTGAGAGAGAGGATTTTGTATTTTTAACAAAATCCTCTCAAGTATAAATAGATTCAAAAACTGTAATGTTTTACGAACACATTCATTGTGCGTACAGCTTTTTTTTTAAGGTGGGAAGTAGAATGAACTGCGATCGCAAACTATACAGATGAGACACTAATGTCGCCATTTGTGTCGTACTCTTAAGATAGCTTAAAGTCAATTCTAAGTTGAGCCGTGTTACTAAGTTAAGTTACAAACTTGTTGGCTTGCTCCTCGAGTATCTGTTCACTTCTACATAATATCAATTTGTAAACTAAAGCTAAATGTGTTGAAATGTTCTGAAGTTAACGTGTGTATTGGAATTTGAATTATTTGCGCGCATTTCTTTGCTGTTTATGAAATATGTATATCTTAACAAACTGATATTCCTCCTTATATCGGAAAGCTTTTTTACGTGGGAAGTCATCAAATGTGTTCTCCCGTTCGGGGTGGGGCGGGAAGGACTTTCAGACTTTTACTGACTAAAACACACAGTGTTCCTTCAGTTGCCTTTTTAGCGAGGACTACGGTAACTCCTTCTCTGACCTCGCAAAGCCTGGTAAGCCGTTAGTCCTAATTAGTATCTATATAGATCTTAGATAGTCGTTAGCTACAGATAGTTTGAAGCCCGGAAATCTGTCACCACACCAGTCTTGGCAAGGGTTATCAAAGAAACGCCCGGGTGTAACCATTGTGTGGACCGCCCGGAGGACAAGGTGGAAATGTGCCCCGCCTGAGCAGAGCAACGCCGTGTCTCGTGGGGGCGATCGGCGGCGACGATCTCTCGCGCCGGGCCTTGGTACAGGCCATGGTCCTGAACGAGGAGGAGTGGCTGGCGGTCGCGTCTTTCTGCGAAGCAGTAATGTTAGCAAAGTAGGAGGCCGTACACGTGAGGCAACGGTCCTCACGCCTCAACCGCCGTCAGGATTCCGATCCCGATTTCCGGCCATCGTAGGCGCGGGCTTGCAGACGGCTAGCAAAGGGTAGCTCGCCGTCCGACCGTCTGGTAACCGTTTGGACCGAGCCCAAGTCGTCGACAGCTCGTACTGTTCCACGCGCGCCACAAGGAAATGTCAGCAAACCGTAGGGTCCACCGTAGGGGTAACCAGCAGGGTCGAAGCCTACTGGAGCCAAGAGTCTGCTTCTGAAAGGAAGACTCGGCCCTGGTACGAAAGGCAATGAAGGAACAGGACTGAGTTTTTAGTCAGTAAAAGTCTGACACTATCTCAATGTCATTAGATGATTTTGTCACCCGAAAAAAAAAAACCGTCACGCTAACACAATACGGATTTGCCTTATATATGATTCTTAAAAAGAATTTCCTGCCTTTCCTGCCGGAGTCTGTGTTTCCTGATAGCTATAACCTAGGGGTCAAATCAAGTCAAGTGTGAATAGGTTAGTTCTAAACAAACGTGCTTCATCGTCGGCCACATCATTGCTTAAAATTACCATCAGGTGAGAATTGAGATAGCGGTCAAACACAAGCCAATAAAAAAAGAATTACTGCACCGCAGCCAATTATTCGAAGTTCCTAGCGATCAAGACATGTCGGTCGTACTATATCTCTAATAACAACATTAAATTTCTGTCTGTCACAACATTCTCAGCTGTATGGGTGACGGATGACATCGTATTTATTTTCAAAGTTCAATTAATAATTTAGGTAGGCAGGGATCGAAGTTGCAACTGTGTCTATATGTGTATATATATACTGCGTATGTACGAGTATATAAATCTGTGTATGTATCTACCGTTCAATCGAAAGATTTTTGAGTAGAAATTTCAAAGAACAACAGCAGAACCACTACTGTAGAACAAGAAATTACCTATTTGGCGACAAGAACAATGCACAATAATAGTATACTTGTCACTCAGAATAACAATCTTAACAAACTGTCTTCCTGACCCCACAAATGAAAATTGTCTCATAACCAAGGGACAATGCAACCTAACATAAGGATGTGCGCAAACCAAGGAACTGAAGGACAGTGCAGATGAAATGACAATTCTTAGCGGCCTGTTCACAACTTCGGTTTTAGCGGCGAGCGGGACGGCATCGGTACGCGCGGAGCTATGAGCAACGTCTCGTGGCGTGCTTCAAACATTTTCATACTTTTAATCTCACCGCTCGCCGCTCCGAGCTTAGCTCCCGCTCACAGTGGCAAAGTCGTAAACGGGCCGTAAGTATTAGTCGGACTACACAACAAATATCTGGAATAATGCACAACCGGTAACCGTCCGGACCGTGCCCGAGAGAGCCCTAGAGCGGGAGAAGTCATTGAATGATTTCTCACCAATGGAGAAAAAGACCTGCCACAGTGTTGTCTTTTTAACCCAAAGGTTGACTGGTAGAGAATGCCTTGTTGCATTAAGTCCGCCTATGTACCTACCATTACTGTACATGAAGTTTAAATAAATAAATAAAAGAGTAAATGCTACTATGTTTATTTACTACTGGTATTGTTAGACAATATTTGTAATAATAATTATACAGGATGTGTACCTGTTGTTTTGAAAGTTTTATTTACATCATCCTCCACGCTAGGACAACGAAATAAGTTTCCTAACCAATCTTTTTCCAACAATGACATAAACTTTATTATCGTTAAATAACAGATGAGAAAAAATATTTCTTATACCGCATCTCGTACTGTTAGCTTAAATAACAATTATGAAACACGACAAAGTAGTGTACAAAACGTTTCTACTATGCGCACTGCCTAACACACTAACACATCTTACTCCACAATATATATGGGTCATTTTCTCACAGCCAGACCATCGCCAGTGAGTCTAGGAATGCAGTCATTTCCGTCCAGGCATGTCTAACTTACAGCCTAGACTAGTTTCTCCCGCGGCGCCACCTATGGGAAATTGATGGCTGTTTATGGCAACTAGCTTGGAAATACTGTGATGGCGTAATGTGATGGTGAATTGTGTGTAATGGTGTTACATTGTATGAGATTTTAATTTTACTGGTAGTCGTTTTGTTGTATCGACTACGATTGGATTAGATTTCACCTAAAGTGGTTGTCTATTTAGTTTTTTACACGTCTATCTTTTTTTGGTCATTTTAAACTAGATGAGGCCGGTGTTTCCTAGCTGACTACGCTGAGAAGAAACACCGAAACATTTTAAAGTCCATGCAGTAAATATGTAATGCTCAAATCACAGAACCATGCAGATTTGTCTGAGATGGTCTTTTGAAGAAAGAACCATACAGATTTGAGTGGACCTGTCCAGTCAGTGCAAGCATTTGTCAGTATTCGCAAAGCTCAACTTCAGGCAAGTACTAAAGAGCTCAAACTAACAGTCCTTTGTGTCTCGCATACATCGTATTCCCGTGACCCTCACCAGGTCATCGTTACACCTTGTGGAAGGCCTTTCAACGCTGCATTTTCCGGTGCACGGTCGCCACTCCAGAACCTTTCGGCCCCATCGACCGTCTGTTCTGCGTGGATGCTACGTGTTTGTTTACAATGACTTTTGTATTGTCCATGTTCATTTTAAGACCCACTCTTTCGGAAGTTCCACTGAGATTATCGAAAACAAAAGATTAAATTCATTCACAAACGTGTTGATTATTTTAGTTGGCAAGTTAAATAGAATTGATACGGTTAGTGTAGGAGTATTTTCCGGAGTAAGCTTTAATGTACTTGTACAACTGTAGTCCATTATATCCTTATAGCTGTCGCCGCGTCTTTGATTACTACTCCGCTTCCCTGGGTCGTAGCATGATGTTATAAAGCCGGCAGCCTTTCTGAATAAATCATCATCATCATCATCATTACAGCCAATAGACCTCCACCGCCGGACATAGGCCTCCCTAAATGTCACCACAATGAACGGTCCGGTGCGTCTCGCATTCATCGGATTCCCGCAACCTTCACCAGGTCATCGGTCCACCTTGTAGGTGGCCTTCCAACACTGCGTCTTCCAGTACGCGGCCGCCAATCCAGAACCTTTCGGCCCCAACGGCCATCTGTTCTGCGAGCAATGTGCCCTGCCCATTACCACTTAAGTTTGGCGATTCTTCGTGCTATGTCGGCAACCTTGGTTCTCCTGCGGATATCTTCATTTCCGATTCGATCACGCAAGGAAACTCCGAGCGTAGCCTTTTTCATTGCCCTTTGGGTGATTTTGAGCCTTCTGATGAGGTCCATTTTGAGCGACAACGTTTCGGCACCATATGTTATCACTGGCAACACGCTCTGGTCATAGACTTTCGTCTTGAGACACTGTGGTATATTAGACGAGAAGATACCGCGCAGCTTCCCGAACGCTGCCCAGCCGAATCAATAAATTAAAAAAATTGAACCAGTAGTGCCAGTAGTTCCTGAAATTAGCGCTTTCAAACAAACAAACTCTTCAACTTCATAATATGACCAAGTGAGGTGGCCACGTCGTACGAATGCATCCGGACACAGTCATGTGAAGATTGTCACTCAGAGTCCGAGTGAGGACGACATTGTAATCGAGATAGACCGTCCGGTAACCGTCCGGACCGAGGCCAAGTCATCGCGGCGCGCGCCTTAAGTGGTAATGGGCAGGGCACATTGCTCACAGAACAGATGGTCGTCGTCGCCGAAAGGTTCTGGAGTGGCGGCCGCGTACCGGAAGACGCAGTGTTGGAAGGCCCCCTACAAGGTAGACCGATAACCTGGTGAAGGTTGCGGGAATGCGATGGATGCGAGACGCACAGGACCGTTCATTGTGGCAACGTTTGGGGCTGGCCAATGTCCAGCAGAGGACGTCTATCGGCTGAAATGATGATGATGATGAATAGCATAGCGTAATCAGCCTTATAATGTTGAGACACAGGCCTCCAGGAGAGGGGATGGGCCGTAATCAACTTCGAGGGCCGCAGTAAGGTTTGGTCTTCGATCAACAATGTACGGATGTCCATATATGTTTTCGAAATTTTTTGTTGGTTCTGGGACCAGTTACCTCACGATATTTTCCTTCAACGTTTTGAGAGCAGTGGCAATGAAATAAATAGTCGCAGGAATGCGATGGATGCGAGACGCACAGGACTGTTCTTTATGGCGGCACTTGGTAGAGGCCTATGTCCAGCGGTGGACGTCTTTCGGCTGAAATGATGATAATGATGAAAGCGCCTGGCTGGGTTTGAACTTGCGACCCATAACTCGTAAATCGGGGCCGTTACTTCTGACCACTGCAGTTTCAATATAGGCTAACATTAAATTAAATAAAAAATTACTTACAGCATCTGTTTAATTGATCTATTTGTCGAAAACTATCATAAATTGACTATATATAAACATGTATCGACATGTTTTATTAGTTTTAATTACGTCTGATCCACTGCACGGCTGCTCCCCACGGCGATATTCATTAAGCTCCATAAGAGCTATTAATTTGTTCGACGAGATATTTTTTGTGTGCTTTTATTATAACGTAAATATCCCATAGGGCCATTCATAGGGAATTCCAGAAAAAGTATCCCGCGTCCTTTTTAGGGTACGTCCGTACCTCAAAAGTAAAAACGGAACCCTTAAAGGATCACTTTGCTGTCCGTCTGTCTGTCAAGACCCGTTATCTCGGGAACGAGTTGAAATTAAAACCATATACTCTGGTCTGCGGCCCTTTGAAGCTGTGGAAAAATCAAACTTCTAGGTTAACGAAAAAAAAATATGGCCGTTTATATTGCAAAAAACGTATATTTCGAAACTCTCAAGGGAATCAAAATTCATAGGATACTACCTCCTGTTGACCTAGAATCCTGAAGGCAGGAAGCAAGGTCTCATGTCATAAGTATAGGCAAAATCTGAAAAAAATAAATTTGTAGTTAGGTCACAATTTTTCTTTTTGTGGCCGGACGGTGAGCAGTCCATGCCTCATTGCTCACCGTCCGCAAGCCTGTTCCTACGTTAGCAGAGAATCGCTCTGACACACAGAATGAAATATGACTCAATAAAACAAAATGCAAATATGAAAACGGGTAGACACATAGAGCACACATCTTTTGACTAGTTGTCTTTTGCTACTCATCTTCGCATTTATCAACGCAGTCGAAGCCGCTAACAAAACATACGTTCGGCACAGGCTCAAACAGCAAACCCACATAATAAAGGAAACACATGACCTGCAGTGCTATTCTGTAAATGGTAAATCATTTCGAAAGTCATTTCGCAAATCATCTCGAAAGTCACACTCACTTCGCTTCTCATCTCGCCTGTACAAGTTTCGTTATTCTTATGTCAAGATCAAGGCCAAGTGTTCCAAGAACAGAAGAAGAGTTCCGAGAACCCAAGTGACATTGCTCTATGGTAGTAGTGCAGTGCTGAATTGTGTCTTGTTATGATTTACATCGACTCACTTTATTTAAGAATACGAAACTTTATTTTTCACATGATTTCACTGCGGATTCAGAAGTGATTTCGCAAATAAACTTTTCAGAATAGCAATGCAGTTTGCGAAATAAGTGCATAAAGAGCGAAATCTTAGAACGCATCCAGAAAGACCACCAATGCACCGAACTTCTCAAAATCTAACATTAATAATTTCACGAAAAGAGCCGTCACATCGCTATGGATACAGCGTACGACGAACGTGGCTAAACACAATATTATAACAGAATTCTTAATAGATTTAAAGAAGTATTTACGCTGGATACACGAAACAAAATAGTTACAAAAGTTCCAAACAGAACAAGACGACATAAATTTTTCGGTCTTTAAATTGATTAGTTCTACGCGCGCCTTGATGAGGTGTCAGCAAACCGTAAACTGCCTGCTAATCAGTTTTTGGAGAGAGGTGGGCTTGTTGAAATGAGCCCACCAAAGTTTATGGCCGCCACGGCCCAAAAAACAAAAAACAAAAGACAAAAGACAAAACAAAAACCAAAACAAAAGACTAGGACTAAGTGCGGAAACCAGACTCGAACTGAACAGTTTTAAAGAGTCCCTGAAACGCAACTGAAAGAACAAGGGTGCCTGACGCTCCCTGTCGCTCCAATCAGAGCGAGAGAAGCACGTAAAAAAGGAGGTTCACCACCCTCCTACGGTAATGGACCTCGGCTAAGAACGTCACTGGGGACATTTGAAAACGTTACCAGAACTTGACCAACTTATAGCTTCTTGATGACATTTCACCTATCGTAGCACAAAACAGATATTTATAGAAATGGAAAATCCGAGCCCTGCACTGAGAAAAAAAGAAAAAGTAATTTCATGAATTGACACCTCAAAAAAGTACCTCAAGTTCGGTAGTCGCATTTGTGTCCTTTAGTGGAGATCTTTAAGTCAAGAGTGAATAGGTTACTTCTAGGCAAGCGTGCTCCATCGTCGACTACATCGTCACTTTCCATCATTTGAGATAGTGGTTAAGCGCGAGTCGTATCAACAATAAAAAAAAATATCTATTTAAGTCATCGTGTCTGTAATTGTGAAATGAAATAGAAAATGGAATGGATTTACTGAACGTACTTCCTCACATTTAAACCGAGCGCCATTATGCTAACATATTCACGGCAACCAGCCAAAGGGATGATCAGAATATTAAGGCTTGGACATTCCTGTTCATGTGACTAAGAGTTACTCTGATAGCGATCAGGAGTGCTGCCTGGCGTCTGTATGTATCGTTTACATTGCGATGGACTAAATAGTTTTGAAGCTCAGTTCAGTACTGTCCTCCACGGCTATCTGATTCCAGTATCGCCGACACCTGGTAGGGCTGGAGGAATGTTAGCAGTACGATTACTGGCCACCGTAAGCGTAGGCTTGCGGGTGGTGAGCAATGGGTAGCTCACCGTCCGGACGGCGCGTTGTGTTCCACGCGCGCCTCAAAGAGATGTCAGTAAAATTGACAGGGTCAGTTAGGGTCAATGCTTTCCAGGACTGCGGATTGTTCAAAGGGGTTACTTTAGCCCTTATATGCGAAGTGCTACTGAAGGAACTCGTGTGGATTTTAGTCGGTAAAATTCTGATACGCCCTCTCGCTTCACCATAACGTGGGAGAAGATATTTGATGATTTGCCACCCAAAAAAACACAAACACAAAAAAAGAGACAAAAAGAGCTAGATATATATGATTAAACTCTTGGTTATTAATTCTAAATTTGATACAACCACCTACGCGCATTGGGCCCGCGTGGTGGGTTAGTCCATTCCCTCTCCTAGAGAGGAGGCCTGAGTTCCAGCAGTGGAAACATTATAAGGCCGATTATATCAAAAGTCAAAAGTCAAAAATTTTTTATTTCACATAGGCCTACATGGGCACTTATAAAACGTCAGAAGCTAGTGCACGGTTCCAAATTGGTCGTTTCCTATGGAGAAGAACCGGCAAGAAACTCCATGGTTACTCTTTTAAAAAAATGATTGTTTACAATATTTTCATATTACAGTATTAATAGACATTATGTAAGAACAGTGTAGACCAGTCGATATTGTACCCAAAAGCACAATAAAAATAATAATATTTAAAAAAAAAAGTGAGTCGTAATAGGAAGTAACCTAAGAATTCGCAAAGTCCACGGTGTTCTCACATTCACTTTAAAAAAAAAGAAGCTATATAAAAAAAAAAAAAAACAAGAACAATAAGTAATTACAATTATCAATAAATGACATGTCAACAAAAAGAAAATTACTAACGAATTTATGGTGGTTGGCGTCTACTAATATAAAAAATATTGCAAAAGCAATGTGTAGGAAGAAAAGAAAAAATGTATATATTACAACAAATGTGGAGCAGTTAATAGATAGATGTACACAATATTATGAGTTACCAGGGGGCCACATGTGCAGAAGCAGTCATTGCCAAACAAGCGCGTCTTCGACATAGTCTTTAACCTTGTAATACGCTTTTTTAGTTAGGACACGCTTAATATGGGTTTTGAACTTGCCCTCGCTAAGTTCAGTCACCGCCTTTGGTAGCTTGTTATAAAAGCGTATGCTGTTTACTAAAAATGACTTGCTGGTCTTAGCTAATCTCCATTTGGGTAATACAATTTCGTGTTTACTGCGCGTATTTATGTTATGAAAATCGCTTCTAATTTTGAAAAGTCCTAGGTTTTTACGAACGTACAAAATACTTTCCAAGATATAAAGAGAAGGCAGAGTAAGTATATCGATTTCTTTGATTTTATTTCTGAGGGACTCGCGAGGACCCATTTTATAAATAGCCCGGATTGCTCTCTTTTGCAATATGAAAATTGAGTCCACATCAGCTGCAGATCCCCACAGTAAAATGCCATAAGACATAATACTGTGGAAATAAGCATAGTAAACTAACCTAGCGGTGGCTACATCTGTCAATTGCCTTATTTTTCGTACTGCATATGCGGCTGAGCTTAATCTACCTGAAAGAGTTCTAATATGAGCGCCCCACTGCAGTTTAGAATCGATAGTTATACCTAAAAACACAGTTTCCGTAGTAACATCAAGTTTGTTGCCGTCTAGAATTAGATTAACGCCAACTTGAGGGACATTTGGTAATGAAAATTTCATACATTTTGTTTTATTCGCATTTAATAAGAGATTATTAGCTGCTATGCATATGCTATGATACATTCGCAACATTACATTTTTAGAGTTCCGTACCTCAAAAGGAAAAAACGGAACCCTTATAGAATCACTTTGTTGTCCGTCCGTCTGTCTGTCTGTCTGTCAAGACCTCGGGAACGCGTGAAGGTATCGATTTGAAATTAAAACCATATAATTACTGAAGTTTCCGGTCCCATGCAGCTGTGAAAAAATCAAACTTTTAAGTTAACGAAAAAAAAAGATACAGCCGTTTATGTCGCAAAAAACGTATATATTTCAACACTCTCAAGGGAATCAAAATTCATAGGGTACTCCTGTTGACCCAGAATCCTAGGTAGATATAGAAATAAATTTTAAAATAGTAAATTTGTTGTTATGTCACAAAAAAAATTTTTATTTGCGATTCGGAAAAATCTACGAGACTCCATTCCGGAATTGAACTCTTTACATAGATAAGTTTGTACGGAAAATTCAGTGCGCGAGTCCGATTCGCACTTGCCCTGTTTATTTATTTTCAAAAGGGTCAAATAGTTTAAAGGCTACAGAAATCGTTTTACTAATTATATAAAACTATCTTCTGCCAGCGGCTTTGCCTGCGTGAAAATAGGTTTTTCTATACAAACTTTGAAACCCCCGTTTCATCCCCTTAAAGGGTGAATTTTGGAAATTCCTCTCTTAGTGCTCGCCTACGTCATAAAAGGAAGCCTTGTGCAGAATTTCATGTTCCTAGTCCCAGTAGTTTCGGCTGTGCGTTGATATGTCAGTCAGTCAGTTTCTCCTTTTATATATATAGATTAAACCTATGGTAACCTAACAATAACAAACTAAACACTTCTATATCTAGTAGTATTGGATCACCACCTAACACAGAACCTAAGTTGCAAACCACAGTTTAAATTTAAACCCTACATACATCTTTAAAAACAACATCGGCTAAAGCCTCGCATGCCTTATACAGCCTCCACTGAAAATCCCTCTAACACAAACAACACCAACCTAATGCACTTGCCTTGTATCCTTTGGTACCAACATAACGGCTCACTTCCGCTTCCTGTATGTAACTTATGCTAATGTTGCCGTCCCGAATTAGCTGGACTTAATTGCTGGTAATATTTATTTGTGTACGTGATTTCTTTTCTCACAAGGGCTCTATAGTACAGAGGATGGATTTTCCGTATATAATTAACTAGCTGTAGCCAGAGACTTCGCCTGCTGAGTGTTTGGCCACACTAGCAGCGCGGTGCGGGGAGCGGCGCAGTTTCAGAGACAGGGTTACCGCTCGCCGCTTGCGCACTCACTGTGGCCACTTGTATGAACGAGCGAGGGCGAAAGTTGCCCGCGCGCGTCCCACGTTGAGCTTCACCCACATATTACATTGTGTTTACCTATCTTCGTAGCCTTTTACAAACTAGCTTGGGGTCGGCTTCCAGTCTGATGGAATACGACTGAAGACCCGTGTTTTTCATGGAGGGACTGCCTACCAGACCTCCCCAACTCAGTTACTGGGCAAGAAGATACTCCTTGGATAGACTGATGGTCATGTTTTCTGGCCTCTGACTACCTATAACGACGATCAAAGATATTCGAATGACGCTTTACGTGCTTTCCGAGGAACGGATTTCAGTAATTTCCTAGATAAACTTAGAAAAGTACATACGAATTAAAAAATTCACATTGGTATTGGCCCGGTTTCGAACTCGCAACCTCATGCAAGAGAGGCGAGTGCCTTAACCACTAGATCATCACGAAACTCAAGCGACATATTGCCCAATAAATTACTAGACTACCTAAATGCACAACATATACCATTAATTAACAAATAGATCAATAAAATTCATTTCAATTTAATAACATAGAAGGCATCCCTCCTCTATCCTCACGGGAGTCTAGCGCGACACAACAAATTAATTTGTAGTTCCCCCTCTAGTAACAAATACACTGACATACAAACAAACATCAATGAAGTTCTTTGTAGTCCACTTGATGGCACTGGAGTATCATGTAACATGACAATTCGTAGTTAATTGTATCTAATAATTGATGGTTAATCAATGTTGTCAGGACAATCAAATTGTTGTTAGGAATCATTGTACAAAAGAAGGCACAAATTTTGTACAGTGGTTTAAAAAAAATGTAAACACAATAAACAAACCATAAGTAATAATAATTAGAAGCGCAAATTAATAACTTGTCTATGAAATATTATTGTCTAACCATTGTAATCAGTGCCGTAACTAAGGGTAACGCCAGCGGTGACGACGCAGGACGCAAGAAATGATCAAACCAGGGCCAAGTTTTGGATCATGCTTGGGATTATTTTTCTTATAGTTTTGGTTTCTTATTTGTAATATTATTCATCGTGTACATAACACGATTGTAGACGCCCTAACAGGACTGCAGAATCTGTTGGTGCTCAGGACTCCAGCACTCACAACAGGTAAAGAGAGAGTGGTGTGTTTGAAGCATCACGTCACACGTATATTTTTTTAAATCTAGTTTTTTTTTTTCTTTTTATTACCCAAGTCGGGTAATATCAAAAAATATCAAGGGGGGCCCCTTTATTATAAAAGTTCGCACTGGGCGTTTAAAAGGCTAGTTACGGCACTGATTCTGATTAGCAAAGTATGTAGTATACAGATTTAGAAATCTGAAAATGGATCACGAAATCATGAATCCAAAGGATTAAGGATGCTTATCCTTAATTGCGAGCGATTTTACAATGAAAAGAAAAAAAAACGTAATCAATAGGAATAAACCCTGCAGTTTTAAGCAAACAAAAGCCTACCTTACTACAGAACTTGCTCAAGCATACAGCAATTATTTTAATGGCCTGTTGGTATTGTGGTTAGAGGCCCTGACTGTTATGCCGGAGGTCGTGGGTTCGATTCCCACCCAAGAAAAATGTTTGTGTGATTAGCATTATCAATTGTTCTGTATCTGGGTGTAATTTACTATATGTTGTAAGTTTAAAAGCCAAGATACTCATGAGTTCGTCCTGTTACCACTGGGCCCACCACTTAAAGTTGCCATGATCCCCACCAACATAACAGCGTCCTAAGTTTTCCATAATCCTGTCATTCAGCGCGGCCTCGAGATATCTTGGAGGGCGACTGTCACTTGTTTTCAGTTATTAATATTTTGGCGCCACACCCCCAAACGACATCGCCAGATACTCTTTATAATATCTGTCACGGACAATTTGACCCAATTATGCTAATTTTAATAGCATTCCACGCTAACCAGCAATTTAGTAAAAAGCCACACTGAAATATAAGGACAATATTTGCCTTGGAACACTTTGTGAAGAAACTGAAAATGTCCTGGATTCAAAAAAATTTACAAAAATTCAAAGACGCGAGAAAATGGCCCATTCCCTCTCCTAGATAATAGGAATGAGTCCTAGCTGTGGGTACATTATAAGGCTGCTTATAAGCATAAGCATAATCAACCTTATAATGTTCCCACTGTTGGGACTCAGGCCGCCTCTCTAGGAGAAAGAATGGACCGTAATCCACCACGCAGACCCATTGCGGATTGGTGGTTGTCACATGCTGTCATAAGCTGTATATATGATAATTTTTTTTTGCCTTCTATTCAAACAGCAGAAGTACACAAATAACATAACTTCATTCCGAACTTAGGAGGCGCAGGATTGTAGGAACATCTCGCTATTTACAGTTGAGCTTGATATCCATTTCGTTAAGAGCGACCAACCCGAGATATATTTGTTTAGAACTGGTTTTACGTTATTATGACTATAAATATACATCTGTCTCTAGATATTTTGGAAACACAGATATCTTGTGGCTTTTATTTGCGTTTTATATACTATTATAAATGTAAACTTTTTAGCTAGATTGCAAACCGGATAGTCAAAAAGTTGCAAAATTTCAATATGAACAGATAGACACCGGACAGTTAAAAGTATAATAGTAAAAACTAATTAAAAGTTTATGAAACGCTGTTCTGTATTTTAGTGTATAATTTTAACATATATTTATATGTTTTTAAGTTACTACTTATTAAAAGCCACCTAATTTAATGGATCTTGATTATATTTGTAATATGATTTATTTAATTGTGCACACATACCACAGTTATGTCTCTTTTAACCCATAGGTTGACTGGTAGAGCATGCTTGTTGCATTAAGTCCGCCTATGTCCACTACTATTGTATTATTATTTTTTTTGTATCGTATAATTGTTTATTATTATGTTATTCCTTTAGTTTGTTTATTAAGTTGTTTTTAGTTCATAAGATGAAAATTTTGTAGCCGTTCAACTTCTCGTCGACGACGGCTGGCGCTGAAAATCAGTGCTGTGGCTCTGTTCAGTACATGAGCCCCAGCATTTTGCTGAGCGCTGGCCGTTTTGCGCGGATACTCTATTGTATAGATTTGTTATAATGTTATATTTTTTGGTGGTGGCACGTTTTATTGGGTTGTTCAGTTGACTTCAAAATGGTTGAGCTGAGTGGGGCTGATGCACGCGTCATGCTCGTGAACGGGTACCGTCAGTTGCGACTGGTAATCTCTTAGCTGCAATAGGCTTAATTTTTTTTTTTTATTTTTTTTTTTTATTATTATTATATATCTACGTTGTGCTCACATATTAGAAGCGACAAGAAATATGTAACCAAGATTTATGTAACTCATAATATGATTTAAAATAGTGTCCATGGAGATTTCTTGCACGTTCTTCTCCATTACGCTTTGAAACGTGCAATTTAGCTTCACTTTTTTTTTTTGATTAACCGACATTTTGACAATTCAAAAGTGCCTATAATTGGCCTATTTGAAATAAACGTTTCAGATTTCAGATTTTTTTTTTTAAGTTGTGTGCATGGTTGTCCTAAATAAACTCTTTTTCTTTCTTACTTGTACATGAAGTTTAAATAAATAAATAATAAAACACCAATTTAGTACACGCCCAAGCAACATTAAAAACAAATGACAATTACATCAAGATTCAGAATACGTCGCCTGCGCACTCCATAATGGCACGCGTACGTCACAGTTCGAGTGTCAGATAAACGGACAAAAACAACGGATATTGGTGACACGTGCCCTCATAATTTGTTCACCCCCCAATGCTTTGCTGTCTCGAGGGGTGGGCACTAGTTGCATGGGAAACTAATAAATACAGACAGAATGGGGTAGAAATTAATATTGTATTGTGAAATTGTTCGCTTGGTGTTTATAGGAAAGACAGCTTTCAAAAAGATCTGATTTTCTGACTCATGTGAGTTCATGTCTGTTTTGGTAAATGCTCCAGGTTCGCATGCAAAATTCAAATTTTCAAAAGTATTTTTTTTTTTAATCAAAAATTTCAAAATCGGTCCACAGTTGACTGAAAAAACGGGGAACATACGTTAAAAAAAAAAACACTCAGCTGAACATAGAACCTCCTTCTTTTTGAAGTCGGTTAAAAATATGAATTTCGTGGGATAACCTGGCAATTTCACCAACAGTAACTACCGTAGTATTTTAACAAGTTTTCAGGCTACAGTATTTATTTATTTATTTAATGCTTTATGCACACAAATGTACAGAGGCGGACTTAATGCCTTAGGCATTTTCTACCAGTCAACCTTTGGGTGATGCAGAGAAGAGTAGTGGTAGGTGCAATAAAAGAGAGAGAAAAGGTCGAATACAGGAATAGATTTACTTAAAGGCCATAGACTACTATATACTCATCATCATCTTCCTGCCCTTGTCCCGTGTTATTTGGGGTCGGCGCAACATGTTTTTTTCTTCCATTCTGCCCTGTCATTCGTCATGCTATCATTAACTTCCTTTTCTTTCATATCACTCTTCACACAATCCATCCATCTTTCTTGCAACATGATGAGTATAGACTACTATATACTAATAAACCATAAAATAAATATAATACATTTATTCAATATATACCTACCTATCAAATTAATACACTACATACATACACTAATAAGAACTAGTAGTAGTTCTAGTATGAAGGCTGGCACGAAATCTCAATTAAAAAAAACACACTTAATTCAGAAACAGTGGTACCTCTTGAGTCAGATTATATCGACCTAATAAACAAAGATGGCTACTGGCAACCAAGCAAACGATCTCATACAGTCAGGGATGTTTATTTTGAACTGAAAAAACTGTTTTGACGTAAATCTAAACTGTTATGTCTACTCGTCTACCGCAAAGCACTGTTTTGAATATGTTGTGAGTAATAATTCCGAACCGAATTTTGAAGAAAATTACAAATATTAGATACAAAATCAATATAATTATATAAAAATGAATAGCTGTTCGTTTGTCTCGCTAAAATTCGAAAACGGCTGAACTGATTTGGCTAAGTTTGGCCTTTAATTATTTGTGATAGTCCAGGGAAGGTTTAAACGGTGAGAAAAATCATTAAAAAAGAATTCATAATACAAAGCTAATTAAAATGTCATTATGAAATGAATTATGCTGTTCTTATCCTTACTATTAGGCGGTACGAAGTTCGCCGGGTCAGTTAGTATGAGATATAAAACAGTAAAGTAAAAACCGGGAAAGTGCGAGTAGGACTCGTGCATGAAGGGTTCCGAGCTATACAAAACTAGACACTATAATAACCTTCTTTTTAATTTCACCGGCCCCGAGTTAACTCATCATAACCGACACGTTTACGCTGAGTTCGCAGTCTCCGCATGTGTCGTATTTGCAACTATGCATTTCCTTTGAAATTGAACATAATTGTTTTTATTTGCATTATATTAAGTCTTGTATCCGCCATCGTAGTAATATCCTGTATTTTTATAATTAAATTTTTGTAATAATAAATAAATAAATGTTTTTTTTATTTTTTATTGAAATATTTAAAAATATAATTTATATGTACATATACAAATGAATAAACGAAATAAATATTTTTTTAACGTAATTTCCGATCGCCGAAACATAACTCCCGTCGTTTTTTTTTTTTATTAAAATCACGTATGTTGTATGGAGCCCCACTTAAATATTCACTTTATTCTGTTTTTAGTATTTGTTGTGATAGCGGCAACAGAAATACATCATTACTGAAAATTTCACGGTTTATGAGATACAGCTTGGTCATAGACGGACAGACAAACAGACAGACAGACGGACAGCGGAGTCTTAGTAATAGGGTCCCGCTTTACCCTATCGGAACGGAATCCTAAAAAAACATTAAACAACAGTTATTTATTGTACTTCCCGTAAATCGACTTCCGCAGAAAAGCGACGTATAGTCAGTAGACGTTTTATGAACAAAAAAGTTATCACTTGGTTGCTGCTTTGTCGTAGGAGTCTGCCTTAATCTTAATCGTTATCCTCCTTAACTCTTCCTGTGCACTATTTTCAACAACGTTAAAGTAACCATCGCGTCATTAATAGGCGTATGTAACTCTTTATTGAAGCTACTCACTGTTCCAAAACATTTTAGTTTTCCGAAATATTGGAACAGCAGTATTGTTTTAAATGCATCATTTGGAACAATTGGAACACTGAACCAATATTTACTTTAAGTGACCTACAGACTTTTTAAAATTCAAATTAAAACGTAAATAATATAAATTTTAATGAACTGGAAAACTCAATTAAATAAAACTGTTGGTGTATATGGCGCAAAGTAACAGATCACGATACATAACAGTTAGTGTCTGTGTTTGTATCTTTTGAGCCGTTGTTCCAAATGTTCCGTTTGTATCTTGTGAGCCGATTTTTCGAAGGTTCCGTTTGTATCTTATGAGCCGATATTTCAAATGTTCTGTTTGTATCTTGTAAGCCGATTTTTCGAAGGTTCCGTTTGTATCTTATGAGCCGATGTTTCAAATGATAAAATCACTGTTTCGGAACATTTCAGTGATTCAGATGCAAATGTTCCAAACGCAAAAATGACACACTTTGCCCACGCCTACTCATTAACTGATGAAATCTATGGGTTCCTTTCATAACCCTATCAGTGTCGCGAATTGCAATTTTCTCGTAAGTTAAAACCGATAAAACATTTACAAAGGTTATGTAAATTTGACTCGTGTATTGCATCATGCATATCGATTTGACATGCCAAGAGACTTCTAGGCTAGTTCTAGGCCTTTTCTTTATTTACCTACTTATATATCTTTGTAGCGACATCTATGGCGTCACATAAGAGCTAATCCTCATGAAGCATTGTACTTGCTCCATGCTAATCCTGCATCGCGCAATTAAAATTCTCCGCGTGATTGGAACATATAGAACAGCCCGAAATCATCTACCAAATCATACCCCCAAACTGATGACCCTCGATAATGAATGCAGCTACTACTTCGTGACGTCATTATCACTTCCTCAAGCTTTCGAGCAGCGAGCCATACAGCCAGCACCCACGGCTTTAAAGGGTATCCTGATCACCAGCATGCCTATCTGGTCATACCTGGGCATCACCCTCAGCCTCATCAGCGACCTTGGCGAAGCACACTACACCTTCGGCCAGTCACATGAAGAGCCACGAACTTCTCCTGGTCGACGTCAGCAGTCAAGCCACTACGTCGTACAGCACCACCCCGACTCACTGGGGCATCTTCCCGACTCACTGGGACATCATCACCCCGAGTTACATGTTTTTACCCATTTATTTTTAGATTCCTATTGGCCTTTTTGGACATAAATTAGTATGGCAGTTGAGAGTTTATCATGCTCACCCAAATGTCTCACTGATGGTGGCGCGTGTGTTAGATCATTCGGTTCCCTTCAAAATGGTTGAGCTGAGTGGTGCTGATATACGCGTCCTGTCCGTGAACGGGCGCTGTATGTTTATACTGTCTTAACTGCCAGTGGCTTATTTTAATTTCTATAATTGCAATTTGTTTTTTTTTTTACTCTGTTTACATTTTTCTCACATAGTAGTAGCGGAAAGAAACATGTAACCGAGATATTTGTGTTACATAACATGATTGAAAAAAGTGTCCATGAAGTTTCTTGCACATTACACATTACATCCATATAGGTAATTAGTATCATTTTACTGACTGACTGACTTCTTGACAATTCAAAAGTGCCTGAAAATGTTTTATATAAAATAAATAAATGCTTTGAATCTATATCAGGCGTGTTATTCCGTACTCTGTTCTTTTTTACACCCACTTTTTATGGAAAAACACGCTGCACTCTAAAACGGTCTTAATAGACGTGGGCAAAAACGGTTCTAGGTTCAAATGGGATTGGGCACAGGTCACATCAGCCGTATGCACATAGACCGCTGGGCAAGTGTCGCCACGCAGTGGGTTCCTGCAGAGGTAAATGCGCCATCGAATCCGACCTAGAAAGAGGTGGTGGGATCATCACCATAGACGCGTACCAAAAGGAATGGTTTGATACGGCGCAGGAGCAGAATGTCTGGAAGGACTTCGGGGAGGCCTTTGCCCAGTAAAGAGATAGTAATGGCTGAAAAAAAAGACATTTTGAAGGCGTAGGTACGAGGTACACGCAACGTAGCAGGCAACCGCTTAACCACCCTGTCATTAATTAAAATTCATCTTACACCTATGTATATGTGTTAAAATCTGCAAAATATTGTTTAAATAATACACTATCTTGAAAAAAAATATATCTAAAGATAGTGTATATCTTGAAAAAAAATACCATGATGATTAATTTATGTGTCTTCGAGGCTACAGTGAACAAATTAGTGAGTCTCACCATCAATGATTGCATCACTGCCAGGTGTGATCGCAGTCAAGCACTAGTTATATATCATATTCTAGCTTCTGCCAGCAGCTTTGGCCGTGTGAAAATAGGTTTCACCTTACAAACTTCCAAACTTCGTTTTACCCCCTTAGAAGTGAAGTTTCGTAAAATCCGTTCTTAGCGAATGTCTACACGCTATACAAGGAACCTACCCGTCAAATTTTAGGTTTGTAGGTGTTATATTTTCTGAGATATTGTGGTCAAACAGTGAGTGGTATTTCGCTTATACTATATATAAATATGTCGGAACCTTGCATCATGACGTCAGTTAATCAATTAGTGTGACCAGTTTATTTGATTATTATTCTTCCAAATAATTTGTAACGGAAACGTCAAGTACTACACTTGGGTAAGGTCGATTCACGTGGCAGCACTGGTTGTATGATTACCGATTGACACATGACGTTTGTTACGTGACGTTTGACCTTTTAAAAACGTCAGTCGAGGCTTGCGGTAGAGAGGGGACAGTGTCACTGGACATTCGAGTTTGAAGCGTAAGCGTCAACGGTCGTTGCCACGTGCTATCGAACTTGCCGCGTTTTCCGTCTTGATAATCCGTCTATATCTGTGCCATCCGTTGTTATTTTAAATCTTAAATTAAATCTAAAGACTAATAAGGTGTTTTACTGTGTCTACCTAATTGTATTTACGGACATTTAACGATGGCTGACCCGTCTGATAACGAGGCGACCCATCAGGTCCCGTTAAATATATCTATTAAAAAAAAAACTTTTCATTAGTTTCTTGTCTGTGACACCCAGAACCCAAGATCAGATAATATGCCATCACCAATTTTCAACACTCCTCATAAGGACACCCCTCCGTCCTTTGATGTGACGCTATGATCTTGTTTGTTCCGTTACGAATATCTTGACGTCTGCGTAAGTAGGAGAAATTGCCTCGTTTAAGCACAAGGGAGGTTCTCAGAACCCCTGTTGCTGTTTGTTATTGGAATATAGGTATTTTTATAGTATTTTTCCTTGTGGGGCGAGATTTGAGTTACAAGTTTTGAGTAATATGTTGATCTTTATCCATTTTTTTAGGGTTCTGTACCACAAAAGGAAAAAACGGAACCCTTATACATATACTCAGGTCTGCGGTCCCTTGAAGCTCTGAAAAAATCAAACTACTAAGTTATCTAAAAAAAAGATGCGGCCGTTTATGTCGCAAAAAATGTGTATTTCGTCACTCTCAAGGGAATCAAAACTCATAGGGTACTTCCCATTGACCTAGAATGCTGAAATTTGGTATAGAGCAAGGTCTTAGAGCACAGGTATAAGAATAAATCTGATAACAGTAAATTTGTTGTTACGATACAAAAAAAAAAATACTTTTATGCGATTCGGAAAAAATCTTCATAACTCCATTTGGGAATTGAACTATTTACATAGGTATGTTTGTACCTACCTCTGTCCGCGAGCCCGACTCGCACTTGCCTAGTTTTTTGAGTTTAAAGCGTATTACAGATACATTAATGGACAATATGACCCCAATAAAACGCGCAACGCTGTCAAATTTTCCAACAACATATATCACATCACGTGACTGTGTGATATCTAGCTACAAACCTGTGGGTCATTAAGTCAAGTGTGAATAGGTTACCTCTAGGCTAGTGTCGTGTCGTCAGCCGTATTATTACTTACCATTTGGTGGTCAAACTCCAGTCAATGTTTCTTTTTAAATGCCTACTTGTACTCGGTGCTCGTAAATGCAACTGTTAAGCCTTAAGTTCAGGGTTTGATCCCTTTGCCGTGCAAAGTTTAAGTAAGAACGTTAAGTCTAGAAGTCAGTCTTAGTTAAAAACAAGAGGACGGCCATAACTGCGTTATTAATTCCAGAGAGTTACCGTGGCCCTCGGAAAGGGCCTGGACGGCATCGGAAGACGGGCGCGCGCTATGAGCGGCGTCTCGTGGCGTGCTTCAAACATTTTCATACTTTTGTACTTACGCTCGTCGCCCCGCGCTTAGCTACCGCTCACAGCGGCAAGGTCGTGAACGGGCGTTACTCTAGCTCCACCCAGAGCCAAAAACAATATTTGACGTTTTCCTACCCTGAAAAAAAGGACTGACTAACATATACTCACAAAAATCATCGTATAACTCTCGCAGTGTGTGAAGAGGGTAAAAAAAAAAAACAAGAGTCAGTCTAGGGCTAGTAGGGAATCAGTTTCAAAGTGTCCTGCCTAACCTTTCAAAAAATATAGGCCTGATGAACCTACTATAATATAACCTATTCTTAGGGTTCCGTCCCTTTATAGGATCACTTTGTTGTCCGTCCTTCTGTCTGTCTGTCTATCAAGACCCTTTATCTCCGAAATGCGTGAAGATATCGAGTTGAAATTAAAATCATATACTCAGGTCTCCGGTCCCTTGAAGCTGTGAAAAAATTAAAATTCTATGTAAACGAAAAAAAAAGATACGGCCGTTTATGTTGCAAAAAACGTTCATTTCGACACTCTCAAAGAAATCAAAATTCATAGAGTACTTCCCGTTGACCTAAAATCCTGAAATTTGGCATGAAGGAAGGTCTCAAAGAAAAAGTATAGGAAATAATCTGAAGTCTGTAAATTTGTAGTTACGTCACAAAAAAAACTTTTTTATCGATTCGGAAAAACTTCATAACTCAATTTGGGAATAGAACTGTTTTCATAGTTAAGTTTATTTGGCGGCGGCGATCTCTCGCGCCGGTACAGGCCATGGTCCGGAGCGAGGAGGTGTGGCAGGCGGTCGCCTCCTTCTGCGAAGCAGTAGTGCTAGCAAAGGAGGCGGCCGATCGCGTGAGGCAATGGTCCTCACGCCCCAACCGGAATTCCGATCCCGATTTCCGGCCACCGTAGGCGCAGGCTTGCAGACGGCGCGCAACGGGTAGCCCGCCGTCCGAACGTTCGGTAACCGTCCAGACCGAGCCCAAGTCGTCGACGGCGCGTACTGATCCACGCGCGCCTCAGGGAGATGTCAGCAAATCGTAGAGGCCCAGCAGGGTCTTTGAAGCCTACTGGGGCCATGGGTAGTGTGAAAACGAAATCCTGGGCCCTGGGACGAAGGCAACGAAGGAACAGGAGTGGGTTTTTAGTCAGTAAAAGTCTGACACTATCACCCGGTCCGCCCAAGAGCGGGATTTGTCTGGTAAGTTTGTACGGAACCCTAGCAAGTCCGACTAGCACTTGCCCAGTTTTTTTAAGCGTTGTCACTTACTTATAATTGTCCTGTATCGTAAATGCGTTTACAAAATTTACAAACATGCAATCTCATATACACAAGACACCCAGACCTGGAACAACAATTTGTAGGCCATACAAATATTTGTTCCTTGCGGGAATCGAACCAGCTACAAGCAGCGCGGCAGCCAATCTCTCAACCACTGAGCCCAATCAAACATACCGTTAGAACTATAGAATGTACTTACTCACAACACAACGACTTCACTGTTATTGTGAAAACCTGTTCCTACAATGTCGTAACGACAGATAGACGTCTAAAACAAAAAAAACTACAACTGTACACACACTACGGCACGATACTCAGCACGGTTAGGTAATTATAGTGCCGAGTCACGACTTCCCGTCGTGCGTGACGAGCCATTACGACTATCCATCGTAAATAACCAGCCTGTGAACTGTCGTGACCTCGTTTACGCCCCCCCCGTCCCCTAACACCCACCCGCGCACTCCGTACCGCCGTCAGTAACACCTTGACGCTAGAGCAAGAAGGACGTGTCGCAAGATGACAGAAATATTGGCAGAAGAATTAATTCCTCTTGTTGAACAAAGAAGAGTACTTTGGGATAAGAATTCGGAATTCTACAAAGATAAAATCGTGAAAGCAGCTGCTTGGAGAGAGATTTGTTGCGTTTTGAACCCAGACTTTGATAAATTGAAAGAAAATGAGATGAAAGATCTTGGTGAGTTTTAAAGCATTATTACTATAAAATAGTGTGTAGAATCGCTTAATAATAGCATAGTCGGCCTTATAATGTTCCCACTGTTGGGACTCAGGCCTCCTCTCTAGAAGAGGGATTGGGTCATAATCCAACACGCGGGCCCAGTGCGGGTTGTTGGATATCACATGTCTTCGAATTTTTGGTTCTAGGACATGCCGGTTTCCTCACGATGTTTTCCTTTACCGATTTGAGAGCAGTGGTGATGAAATAAATTACACAAAGTAATGTACCTGCCTGGGTTTGAACCCGCAACCTACAACTCGTAAGTCGGGGCTATTACCACTCGGCCACCACTGCTCTACCGCTCTCTAGCTTAATTATAAAGAGACCTAACTTAATAATGTGGGTAATAGAAATTTGGACCTTATTATTAATAAATATGTTTTAAGATTTAATTAGCCTCTTTTTTTAGGTTTTTTTTTTATTTTTTGAGGTTACTATTGGACTTGTTTGACATAAATGAGCATGGCAGTTGAGAGTTTGTCATGCTCACTCAAATGTCTCACTGAAGATGGCGCGTGTGTTGGATCATTCGGTTCCCTTCAAAATTGTTGAGCTGAGTGGTGCTAATATTCGCGTCATGTCCGTGATCGGGCGCTGTCAGTTAAGACTGGTCACCTCTTAGCTGCCAGTTGCTATTTTAATATCTATATTTAGTTTTTATTTTTACTTTATTGACATTGTTCTCACATGATAGCGACAAGAAACATGTAGCAGAGATATTTGTAATTGAAAAGAGTGTCCATGGAGTTTCTTGCACATTCTTCTCCATAGAGATCTACGCTTTAGAATGTGCAATTAGCATAATTTTTTTTCTGACTGACTGACTTCTTGACATTTCAAAAGTGCCTGTAAATGGTTTATTTGAATTAAATGCCTTTGAATCTTTAATTGACATAATGCAGTGCTTGCTGCGATCCCACCTGATGGTAAGCAGTGATGCAATTATTGATGCTGAAACGCACTAGTTTATTAAGAGCCTATTCAAGATCAAGGTCAAGGTTCTTCTCCATAGGAAACGACCAATTTGGAATCGTGCACTAGCTTCTGACGTTTTATAAGTGCCCATGTAGGCCTATGTGAAATAAAAACTTTTGACTTTGACTTTGACTTTTCACTTTGATTCGCCTAGTTAGGTCTATTCATGCTTAAGCGTGCAAGATGTCTTCTTTAAAAGGTATAAGCTATATAGATAGCTAGCTGAGGCCCTACCACGAGCTCTTAACGCGATCCATTTGACGACCTACACTGAACTGTTAAAGGGTTTTTTTTTTTTTCCGATGGGAAAATCATCTTATGACATCCCCCGCCCTTGGGCGGGGCGGGAGATAGTGTCAGACTTTTACTGACTAAAAACCCACTCCTGTTCCTTCGTTGCCTTTCGTACCAGGGCCGAGTCTTCCTTTCAGAATCAGACCCTTGGCCCCAGTAGGCTTCGACCCTGCTAGGCCCCTACAGTTGCTGACATCTCCTTGAGGCGCACGTGGAACAGCACGCGCCGTCGACGACTTGGGCTCGGTCCGGACGGTTACCGGACGGTCGGATGGCGAGCCACCCATTGCTCGCCGTCCGCAAGCCTGCGCTTACGATGGCCGGAAATCGGGATCGGAATCCCGGCGGCGGTTGGGGCGTGAGGACCGATCCCTCTTTTTACTAAGGCCTCTGTTTACCTCTGTTTCCCGAGCGTCTTTAGTAAATAAAGAAACTCCACTTTCGTGGTTTGTAGCGTGATTTTGATTTGTCATGAACCTGGTTATCCTATAAAGAATTGCAATCAGAATTTTAGTTCCAGAGATTAGTGCGTTTAAACAAACAAAAACAATCCTTCCGTTGTATAATATAAAGTACAATGCGTTCCAATTGAGAATAGGATCGATTTCCATGTTGTGACGTCACGACATACTGTCAAATCCAACAATTATTATGGTAAGCAAAACAAGAAAGTATTAAAATTTTAATTTATTTATGAACTGTGAACGAAAATAGTTTAATTAGAATTCAGTTTTTCAATTTTGTTCATCTCCGAGTTCTTCAATTTTGCCCAATTTCTTGCGATTTGACAGTATGACGTGACGTCACAACATGGCAATCGATCCTATTCTTATTTCTTATTTGGAACGCATTGTAATCACACTAATATCATAAAAGCGAATATTTGTGAGTGTGCATATTTGTTATTTCTTCACGCTTGAACGGCTGAACGGAATTGGATAAAATTTTGTAAATTTATAAACCATGTCCTGGAATAGTACTTAGGATACTTTTTATCCAGAAAGTATATTTCCTTGGGACAATTTCCTACTTACACGCAAGCAAAGTCGCTGGCAGCGGCTTGTATAGTTTTATTTGTGAAACAATACTACACCCAATCAGTAATTAATAATATAAATAATATTCCACAACTATCACACAACGCCGTCTAGTCCCAAGCTAAGCAGAGCTTGTGTTATGAGTACTAGACAACTGATAAACATACTTATATATTTCTAAATACATACATATTATAGATAAATTACACCCAAACACAGAACAAATGATCGTGCTCATCACACGAACATTTGTCCTGGGTGGGAATCGAACCCTGGTCACTAACCACTAGACCAACAGGCAAGTCAAAAAATAATAATAATGAAACAATACTTTACCTAATCAGTAATTAATTAAAGATACCGCAACAGTTTTGGTAAATTCGCCACAATCGACTCGAAATTGTTGCTATCTTTCGACAAACATAAAAAAAGACCTGATTGGTCCTTTTTACATTAGGCGATAACGATAACGACACGATATCGTGGGACTTGTAGTTTCATAGCTTTGTAAATGCTGTCACTGGGTAGCTATCTAAGTGTTAGATCAACTCGATAATTTCTTTATTTATGATTTTCTCGCCCAAAAACCATTCAATATTCAGACCGTGAAACAAAAAATCTCATTGTTCTGTTTCATTCATTTAAAAGTTCCTGTAAATGGTTTATTTGAAATAAAATACTTTGAATCATTCCTTTACACGACATTGGCATAAGTGACTTTTTAAGCTCTTTTAACCCGACTACGGCAAAGCCAAAGGATTATAATTTTGACAGGCAGGTTTGTATGTATGTAAGTATTTTCATCTGTTCCCTCATAGCTCCTAATCTACTTATCGGAACTCAACATATGAGGGATCGTTAGAACCGTCTTAATGGGCCGCTGAACATAGGCTACGTGACGTGTCAGAACACTCGATATGGCGCCCTCTAGTGGACAAAAAGTAATGTGTTAAAAATGGAGATAAATACGCCGTGTTGGGAATCATTTGAAAGTAGACATGGAACGAGTAGTGATTCGCTGAGTACTCGGCCTAGATTGGGCCGAGTACTTGGCCGAATACTCGGCCAAATGCTCGGCTTTCTAAGTCCTAAGAGAAGCTCTAAAAATATCGATAGACACAGAAGATGATGAACTTGACATTGACTCAGAGCCAGCAGAAAAAAGAGCTAGAATGATAGATAGAGATCATACTGCTTCTAAAGCTCATAATCTATTCTGGCAATGTTTTGAAGAAGCTGCTGACGCATCAACCAGTTACCAACGTAATGATCCTAAGAATTCCGCTGTAGCAGAGTTAGATCATTACTTATGCGTACCAAGGGCCGCAAGAGATGCAAATCCATATAAATGGTGGGTTTCTAATAAAGTTCATTACCCCATCTTGGTTAAAGTTGCGGCTCAATACTTATCAAATTCAACTCCCGCTAGTTCAGTTTACAGTGAACGGCTTGTTTCAGAGGCGGGCTTAATGTATGAACCAAATAGAGCCGAAAAGCTAGTGTTTTTGCATCAGAATCTTCCTCTCTTAAATTTTAAATATTAGTAATCATAATTTCTATTATAGATTCATAAGTACGTTTTCAATATTTCTGCTGTTTCTCATGTTTCTGATGTTATAATATAATATTAATAATAATAACTTAGTATATTGACTTGGCTCGCGAGGTTGTGGATATGTGGGATGTGGACTCGGCGATCATTGTACCGATAGTCGTGTCAGCCAATGGCTTAATAGCCAGGAGCCTCGACCAACACCTTAGGAGGCTCGCGTTAGGCGGCTGGATCAAGGGCTTGATTCAGAAAGCGGTACTCCTGGACACGGCTCGTATTTTTAGGAGGTTCCTTTCTCTGGAGCCCTGACCGCCGGTAGCTTGGACCCTGTTCCCGATACCGGTGGGACACTATTTTTTATATTTTTAAATGTTTTATTTTTTTTATTTTTACTGAAATATTTAAAAATGTAATTTATGTGATGAGATAATTAATAAACGAATAATAATAAAAACTGGCTTTTTGTCTTTATTTTTCCCTGCAATATAATTAAGGCCGAGAGTAGTATATTATTGGGTTCTCTGGATCAACGGAAATCAATAAGTCCAGTTATATAGAACTAATACCATTCACCCACAATCTATTCAAATAGATGAAAACAGGGGTTATTGAAAAAGAGTAACATCGAATTAAAAATCTTCAGATTTTGAAAAGTAGATATACCTTCGCAGAGAAGCGCAGGTAAACTTTTCAAAATCTGAAGATTTTTAATTCGATGTTACTCTTTTTTCAATAACCCCTATTTTCATCTATTTGAATAGATTGTGGGTGAATGGTATTAGTTCTAAATAACTGGACTTATTGATTTCCGTTGATCCAGAGAACCCAATAATATACAGTTGAAAACTTAACGCACTATACTTCTTGTTACTAATTTAATGTCAGGCGGAGCATTTGATGACCTTACAGCCGATTTTTCAGGACCAGGATGTAGGTACTTTGCCAACTCGAACAAAAGTAAGGATCTCATTGTGACCATTCTTGAGTGTGAGATATCGTGTATTTTCGAAGGAGGATTTTTCTGAGTTTTGCTGTGTCTCGTTTGTATTGTCCTGAAGTTTTGATGAACTGGTGTTCATTATTTTCTGGTTAGTCAGGTCTTGAGTAAATATAATCTCGCCACTAGCATTCTTGAAAATAAATTTAGAATTCCCTCCAAACCAAATTTCGATGAATGAAGCATTCTGTCAATTTTAATTTAATTTATTTAATACATTCTCTCTCTCTCTTGTTGAAGCAAGCATTGATTAAAATTGAACCATCACACTACAATGCTGAGAGTTTAATGCTGAGATGGAGATATGTGTATTTAATTATATATTCTTTTCCTTTCACAGCGTTCAAGTAAAAACACTCAGGATAATGTATAGCATGCTGCATCCAAGGATCATCATAAATCTCCCAATCTTTGATAACACCTCCACATGAGAAACATGCTGCAATATCATTTATACCATTTCCATAATAAAAGAATCCCGCGTCAGCCATTTCCCTCACTAATCTTTTCTTTTGATTAAACGTCCTCCAGTAATAATTAAATGAAAATTCACGCATTTTGAACATGTTATACATGTCATATCGAGGTTTGTATTCATTTTGAGACATGTTCTATTAACTTTCTAGTTCAATTATAAACGTTCAATGGTATCGTCCAGCGTTTGTCAATAACTTATAAAGACCGGACAGAGGTGGGCGGAGGGGAATAGAAAACTTTAAGATGCGTTTTACCTAACTATAGAAATAAAACAAGAAACTATTTATTTTAGAATTTTATTATCAAAGCACCACTTATTTAAACACAATACATTTTTTAAAGCACATACAGAGTCATGATAAATACAGTTATATAAATCTTGAGAATACTTATATAGATCGTATAAACTTATCAAACTAGAACATCCTTTATCTTCTAAATTGAATATATTAGAATTACTGTTTTCTAAAATATGCTTTAACCACAACACTTTTTCTGAACCTTTAACGTAGATACATTTATCTCTTAAAATATCTATAACTAAATTCTGATAATTAGGGTAGGGTACAAATCCTTCACGCCAATGTATCTTTCTGTTACGTTCAATCCAACAAACATGTTTTTTTTCATGTTTCGTTAATTTTGAAAATGGAAATGGTGGCTTAATTAAAAACACTTGTAATGTTTTATTATACAATATAGCGATTTCTTTTATTATAAATTCATTTGTTTCTGTTTTAAAGCCTTGAATATCCACAATAGCTATCATGACAATCTGCGCACAATGTTGCTGAGAGGTTTGTATTCTACGAGTCGATCGTTTATAATCAAACAATATGCAGTCGTCTTATCTGGTAATGCTGTGGAACATTCAATTTCCAACCTCACGTCCACTGGACCTGTTTTCAGGCTATCGTTTTGTCTTGAGCAGTCTAAGATAAAAAGAGGGGCTTTTTCTTTGAACTCCTTTAGGTCAAGCAACGGGTCTACTGGACAGTTGTAATACGACTGACGAAATTTCACAAACATTTCATATAATATACTATATTTGTTCTCAGAAAACTTTAAACCTAAAGGTTCATATGGATAATATTGTGAATTCAAAAAGAGTGTAACGTTTGTTACTTCACAATGATCGAATAGTGAACTGTCTTTAGTTTTATTATTTTTTCGATTTGTTTGTAAACAAAAAATTACATATCTGGGTTTTTCCAATTGTGAAGCAGTTTTAACTGACCAAGAATGCTTTGTGGTTTTAGGTAGTAACGGATATTCATATAAATCCCAATTTCTAAACGCCATCTGAATAGGTTTATCTCTTTCTAAATGTTTTAAAAGTGACAGTCTTTCTCGGTCTGATACTTTTATGTGTGGCACCCTCCACTGAACTCTTTGCACGTCTATTTGAAAATTAACAATATCATCAGAAAGGATAACGCTATTTAAGTTAGTATTGCTTCTGTTCAATATAAGTTCATGTTTACAATTTATCACTATTTTATTGTAATCCTCTGCAAAACCTAAAACCTTATTTAATGGGATAACAGCACTAAAATGCCCATCACTTTGAAATCCCTCTAAATTCCAACCCCATAGAGCAGCAACTTTATTTTCTGCTTCATTTAATGAGATGTATGATTTTATTGTTGATGTTATTCCAGAATTTTTTATGCGGTCTATTTCAATACCATTCATTTCGTATCTGATGTCTTGAAACAAATACATAACAGGGTTATTAGTGAATGAAAAAGTTTTCTTGATTGGATTCCCATCTTTACCGAAGAGCTTCGCTTGTCCTTCGATGTAAATTGAACTGGCTGATGGTAGCACGTATATGTCTTGCTGGTGGATGGGAATTCTGATTTCATCGTTTTCTCTAAAGCTGCTATTGTAGGGATTGTATGAATGGACTTCATAACTTTCGATCGAAGTGTCGAAGTGCGGTAATTCAGTAATCTGTAGTATATTCATACTTTGAACCCTAGGGCTTTAAGAAAATCTTTATTTGCTTTAGTCAATTTCTTAACGTATTTCTTGCGTCTTTGCACTTTAGCAATCGCAGAAGGACTAAGACATTTTTCATTCGCTTGGGTGTTTTTATAATATACTATCATTTTGTTTTTCTTAAATGAAGACGTAACTGAACTTGTTCCTCTCCAAAGTTAATACAGTGACCAAATTGATCTACAATCTTAACAGATACCGATGAAATTATATTTTTGTTTACTGGAAAGTAAATAACATGTAGTGGTATTTCCATGCACCTGGAGTAGTATCAGACACAAACTCATGAATAAAATGAGTTGGTAATCCGTTGCAGTACGAACCGTTAACAAGATCACATTCGATTCTGATTACAGACAGACCTCTGTTAATAATGGGAATATTTGGTCTTGATTTTAATACTGAAAAGTATACCAAACCGCACTCATATTGATCTGACAAATACTATGGTGGTTGAAAGTAAAAAAAGAAACCAATTCCGATTTATTCCCAGAGATGGTAACCGTAGTAGACATGCTTCTATACTGACCTCTTTCGAAAGATCATGTTTATTTTATTCCTTCACTACACCAAAAATTCTTCAAAAAGTTTAAACAAAGATGTCCACAATTAAAAGGGTGATCACGCTGAATATTATCATAATTATAGTGAATTTTGGAGCCCAAGTATTTTATAAATTCCTTTGGAGGCTTAAGATTTCCGTAACTATCAAAATACTCAATATAATCGTTGTATTTTGCATAGGCTACCCAATGAGAACCAGGATTTTTAGAGCTATCTAAATTTATTACTCCACATTCTTTTTTAAAAGGGTGTTTAGGTAGCTTATCTCTCATAAAGACACCTCTGAAATAGGGAATATTATTTCCATGCTTCAAAATGTCTAAATTACTCAAGGCTCGTTTGGGTAGCCGATATCTTAGTTTTTTTCTTTCGATACAAAAATGCCGAGTCCATCTTTATGTGGTTTAAGGTGTAGTCCTTTTCCGATGCAGAGAGCTTCCATCTTTTCATTGTGTCTCTTCGATTCAGTCAATAACTTTTTCGCAATCTTGAATTCATTTATGGTTTTAGCAATACCAGCTGCACCGCCTGCTAAAGCTCCCACTGCAGATAATCCCGCAAAAATCGGAATCAAAGGCAATACTCCACCAGTTTTTGGTATAGGAATAACACGAGGAAGTTTAATGGATGAATCATCAGCTAATTCTCTGGCAGCGGCCATAGCTAATTCTATTGCCACTTTCTTGCATTTCGGTTTTAATTTTTTGATATGTCTCTTGGTTTTTCTAATAACATTTTTAAATTTATTTTTTAATCCTTTTCCAATTTTAGGAGGACACTTTTTGCTATCTTTTTGTAGGCCAAAACCAGTTTTAATTTTTGTTGACATAGCGCTGCTTACTAGGAGTGCTGCCAGTTTTTCCCCTACACTCGCATCAGAGGCAAGTGCTCGGTCTTTAGCCATATTTAACAAAACTAAATCTGCCTTGTGGCGATCCTTTAAGTTTGAAGATTTATGATAGGCAATGTCGTGCTGTTTGCAATATTCGTCTAATTTATTAACACCTTTATCTCCACGTGTAAGCCTTTTCATCAATTTAGTGCCAGGCCCGCAATAATTGTATCCTGGTAAATGTAATTCAAATGGTAAATGATTTATAATCCAATTGAGAAGACTACTCTCTTCAATACACATCATAAGACTGAAACATTTGGACTGAACACTCAATAAATATTCGATTTATCAATCCAACTATTTTCAGAAGCAGGCAAACCTAACCATTTTACAAAAACTCTGTCTCCTTTACTTTTAAGAACTTTCTCAACTAGATATAAATTAGCATTTTTTGTCTTTTGAAGTTCTTGTACATAAAATGCACCTAAAATGGGTTGGCCTCTGATTGCGTCTTCAATTAAGTAGGTGATAGGCGATGTATCTTGTATTTTTCGAATTTTAAATATTTCTGTCGACCAGTTGGGAGTATATCCTTTTTCAAATGTCCCCTTATATTTACTAATGCGTACATAATCACCCTCTTTAAACTTGCTTTTTATGCTAACGGTTTTCATCAACATACAATATCTTTGTAATATGCGTTTTTTATTAACATTATCCACGTTTGCTGGGATTTCATCAATTGTGCGATGATAGGTGTGATTGTATTCATAAATAACATTATTAAGAGTATTATCTATCCAATTATAGTTACCTTTTAAACTAAATTCCTTGTATAGTTTCGATTTCAATGTTCTAATAAATCGCTCAACTATTGATGCCTTTTTTGTTGAAAAGGTTGAATAATGATTTATATAATAAGATTTCATAAGATTTTGAAACATGTTATTATAAAATTCTGTTCCATTATCCGTTTGCAAATTTTTGGGAACACGCCCATTAGCCAACAAAATCTTGAAAGAATTGCATACAATATCTTTGGTCTTGCTTTTCAAAGGAAAGGTCCAGGCGTATTTCGAAAATGTGTCAATAACAGCAAGAATAAATTTGTAATTTTTATTCTCTTTGGAAATTGATTGCATGTCGATTAAGTCTGCTTGCCAAAGGTCATCTATATCTTTCATAATAACATGTCTTCGTGGAAAGTTTAGTCTTGCATTTTTATGAATTTCGTTTACTACGTCAGCTTTACTCATATTTTAATTCAGTATATCAACATTTGTCTTGAACCTACCAATGATTCTGAATGAAAATCATACTATCTCCACTATTTATTCTTCAATTATATCAGCTTCTTTTAATTCTTCAATTATCGATAAAATTTCATTATCATGATTTGTATTGCCAGCATCTCTTGAAGCGACTAATAGTTTTAATCTCTCAACCAACTCGTTAGGATCGTCCCAATATACCAAGTCAGTATTGTTTTTGTACTTCTTTAACTTTGGCAAGTTTCCTCCAAGTTTAGTGTGAATGTTATCATTTAATGTTTCAGAAAAAAAAGGTCTGATTATTTCACGATATTTTATTCCTTTATCACCTTTTATTTGACCTTTAGGATTGAAGTCTCTTTTGTGAGCATTGGTGTAATGCAATATATCCTTGTAGAAAAGTTTATCTTTAGGGGATACTAATTTTAAATCAGGTTTTTTGTTAAGTAAAAGTTCTTTCAGACCAGGAGTTAAATTGTAAGATTTATCACCGATTTTAATCAAAATAACGCTATCGTTATTCAAACTATCAATTTTAGAAAATGATACTTTTGAATTACCCATAAATAAAGTTTTGTTTTCACTTCTTATTCCAAACGGTATATTTACACCATCATACATATCATAATCTTCTAATGAAATATCTAAATCATCTTCCATTTTAGGAGACTTTTTAACCAATTGTGCAGAATTATGTTTTGGTTCGTAACAGTCCTCAAACTTTGTAGTCGAGCTAGTATTAATATCATCCATTTCAATATCTCCAGAACATGTGGTTGGGGTTGTATTTTGTAACAACAATATTTTTTTCATATTTGTATTGGAATCAGCTAGGGTTTTAAGAGGGTCTGTGACCGGTTTAAGCATTTGATCAAGCGACAATTTCATACAGTGATCCTGGTTCTTCATTTGTTTTATTTTATTCTTTATGGAGTCTACTGACTTCATTAATTCTATTTTAATATTTTTCTCCATGTTATATTTTAACAACTGCGTTCAGCTAAGAATCAAATTATACTGAATTTGATTTTGTATGTTAATTACTTATATGTATAAACAGTCAGTCAAACTTTAAAAAAATATCAAAGTTCTGTCTGTACCTTCCATTATTTAATGGCGATTCTTTATTAATAAGTAGAAAATTATAAGGTTTACTCCAAACAGTTTGACAAATATTTTTGAACATTTTCCATTGTAAATCAGAACTAACATGCTCTTCATAAATATGTTTTAAATTCACATCATCTTGTTTGAATATAATAAGAAAATTAACATTGTCACGTAACAATTGCTTCGGAATTTTAGAATAGGTTTGAGATAAATAGAAACAATCGATTTGTTTATGCCTGCCCATGCAAAAATAATTGCGGATATTAACTTGATTTTCACACGCAACATCATCAAAAATAAATACAGAATTTATTAAAGCTTCACTCGGAGATATTACATCTTTATCATCACTGAACTCATAGAAATTAATCTGTGGCACTCTTTTTAATACTTCGTTTAAAAAACGGTATTTTGGTTGGAAATAAGTCTTAGAGTAAAGATAAAGATTTCTGAATTTGAGTCCATTTTCATGCAGCAGTAAACTAATCATAACATTCGTTTTGCCACAGCTTGATGGACCGCATATTATACAGCGAATGGTATTTGGCAATAAAGCGCTATGTCTGATGTGGTGAACAGAATCACTTAATCTTATATTATTAACATTGAGGGATATAGGTTGCTTGATCAACTTCATCTCACCGATTAATTAAAAAACTATTTAACGTGTATATATATATATACTTCGTCGAATTAGGTCGAATCCTGTATTGAGTACAAGAAAGATGCTATTCTCATCTTTCATAATATTTAATCTAAGGTACAGCTGATTGTACTTATTATAATCACTTCTCTTCGATACTGTCTATTCCATAAGTAAATCGTTTCGTGTCGCATCATAAGTAAATTTTAATGCTTTCATAATTTGATCTAATAATAAATATATAATGCATACTCTTTTTACACCATTATAATATCAATATTCAGTAAAAAAAACATAAATAAAACACCAAATATAATCTCGATATATTTATTTTGAATAAGTAAATTAAAATATCTTATCGATGGTACATCTAATCATTAAATGTATCATTTATTATCTAATTAACAGTCTAGTTACAATTATTATACAAGTATTGTAATTTATCATATAGGTGCTCGTACATTCAAAATATTGTATCACAATGTCCCCAAGGTAACGTATGAGAATTATCGGGAAGAATTTGTCTTTTATCATCGTTTCTGTTCAAGACTAGTTTGTAGACTTCCTGAGTATATATAGTATGCTTTATGGATTTTAGCATATTCATTTTGAACCGCAAATTCTTATTTGTTATGAGAGTCTGATAATAGTCAGATAAGTTTAGTTGTTTAGTGACAGTCTTAGATATACCTTTTGCTTTTTTTATTTGCACCTTTACGCTTTTTATACAGTACAATTTAGCTCTGAGTCCTACAAATTCGGCAATCACATCGCCACCTAACTCGTCCTTGAATAACCCGGGCACTTTATCATTTGTTATTGGCATATTAAACGGATTATTCAAATGAAAATTACTAGTATCAAACAAAGATATATTCTCCTTCATATCTCTATAAAAATCGTCAGTGTATATCAAATAAAGTAAGCTGTCTGTGTCAGTATAACATAGTTCTACGTTTTCATTATACTTCTTTTTAATAAAGTCATAGTGAAACTGATAGAGATGAGTTTTAGCATATTCTAGCACGCTGAACCCTATGTATATAGGTCTGTCCAGCTTGATTTTTTCGGGATTTAGCTGGATTGCTACTAAGTTTTCAGAAAATATAGTAGCACTATGAAAATTTGGTTTTGCAATTAGTTTTTTGGCCTCCAAAACTTTTTTAGTTTTATTTTTAGTATCGCTCCATTTAGAGACTAGTTTAACATTGACATGTTTCCTTTTATTCTCTATCGTTTTCCCGAAAATAGCATTGTTAAGTAATTTAAAAAAATCTTTTTCAAAAACTGATGAAGACTTTTGACGTAACTGAGTATTCAAATCAATATATTTTTTGAGGTAGCTACCTTGTCGAAAACACAGAATCTTATGGATTTTTTTAAGACGTAACCCATGTTTTAGGCATTCTTTCAAGTGAACATAATGTATGACATAATGATATTTGTCATAAAGGTTTGCAATAAGTTTTGGGTTTTTACCACCAGGAGGAATGAATTTCTCGCTTGCGAATGGTAAATCACTATGAGTATTATGTAAATAATCCCTGTATTCCAAATCAACTGCCAGAATATAACCGTAATCACCATTTTCATCAGTATTTATGATATCGAAATTACAAATTTCTGTGTCTGTTAAAAACCTAAACTCGGAAATTGGCATTGGTTTTGTCATAGCATGAGAGTAGACCATCAGCCAGTTCAATTTACATCGAAGGACAAGCGAAGCTCTTCGGTAAAGATGGGAATCCAATCAAGAAAACTTTTTCATTCACTAATAACCCTGTTATGTATTTGTTTCAAGACATCAGATACGAAATGAATGGTATTGAAATAGACCGCATAAAAAATTCTGGAATAACATCAACAATAAAATCATACATCTCATTAAATGAAGCAGAAAATAAAGTTGCTGCTCTATGGGGTTGGAATTTAGAGGGATTTCAAAGTGATGGGCATTTTAGTGCTGTTATCCCATTAAATAAGGTTTTAGGTTTTGCAGAGGATTACAATAAAATAGTGATAAATTGTAAACATGAACTTATATTGAACAGAAGCAATACTAACTTAAATAGCGTTATCCTTTCTGATGATATTGTTAATTTTCAAATAGACGTGCAAAGAGTTCAGTGGAGGGTGCCACACATAAAAGTATCAGACCGAGAAAGACTGTCACTTTTAAAACATTTAGAAAGAGATAAACCTATTCAGATGGCGTTTAGAAATTGGGATTTATATGAATATCCGTTACTACCTAAAACCACAAAGCATTCTTGGTCAGTTAAAACTGCTTCACAATTGGAAAAACCCAGATATGTAATTTTTTGTTTACAAACAAATCGAAAAAATAATAAAACTAAAGACAGTTCACTATTCGATCATTGTGAAGTAACAAACGTTACACTCTTTTTGAATTCACAATATTATCCATATGAACCTTTAGGTTTAAAGTTTTCTGAGAACAAATATAGTATATTATATGAAATGTTTGTGAAATTTCGTCAGTCGTATTACAACTGTCCAGTAGACCCGTTGCTTGACCTAAAGGAGTTCAAAGAAAAAGCCCCTCTTTTTATCTTAGACTGCTCAAGACAAAACGATAGCCTGAAAACAGGTCCAGTGGACGTGAGGTTGGAAATTGAATGTTCCACAGCATTACCAGATAAGACGACTGCATATTGTTTGATTATAAACGATCGACTCGTAGAATACAAACCTCTCAGCAACATTGTGCGCAGATTGTCATGATAGCTATTGTGGATATTCAAGGCTTTAAAACAGAAACAAATGAATTTATAATAAAAGAAATCGCTATATTGTATAATAAAACATTACAAGTGTTTTTAATTAAGCCACCATTTCCATTTTCAAAATTAACGAAACATGAAAAAAAACATGTTTGTTGGATTGAACGTAACAGAAAGATACATTGGCGTGAAGGATTTGTACCCTACCCTAATTATCAGAATTTAGTTATAGATATTTTAAGAGATAAATGTATCTACGTTAAAGGTTCAGAAAAAGTGTTGTGGTTAAAGCATATTTTAGAAAACAGTAATTCTAATATATTCAATTTAGAAGATAAAGGATGTTCTAGTTTGATAAGTTTATACGATCTATATAAGTATTCTCAAGATTTATATAACTGTATTTATCATGACTCTGTATGTGCTTTAAAAAATGTATTGTGTTTAAATAAGTGGTGCTTTGATAATAAAATTCTAAAATAAATAGTTTCTTGTTTTATTTCTATAGTTAGGTAAAACGCATCTTAAAGTTTTCTATTCCCCTCCGCCCACCTCTGTCCGGTCTTTATAAGTTATTGACAAACGCTGGACGATACCATTGAACGTTTATAATTGAACTAGAAAGTTAATAGAACATGTCTCAAAATGAATACAAACCTCGATATGACATGTATAACATGTTCAAAATGCGTGAATTTTCATTTAATTATTACTGGAGGACGTTTAATCAAAAGAAAAGATTAGTGAGGGAAATGGCTGACGCGGGATTCTTTTATTATGGAAATGGTATAAATGATATTGCAGCATGTTTCTCATGTGGAGGTGTTATCAAAGATTGGGAGATTTATGATGATCCTTGGATGCAGCATGCTATACATTATCCTGAGTGTTTTTACTTGAACGCTGTGAAAGGAAAAGAATATATAATTAAATACACATATCTCCATCTCAGCATTAAACTCTCAGCATTGTAGTGTGATGGTTCAATTTTAATCAATGCTTGCTTCAACAAGAGAGAGAGAGAATGTATTAAATAAATTAAATTAAAATTGACAGAATGCTTCATTCATCGAAATTTGGTTTGGAAGGCAATTCTAAATTTATTTTCAAGAATGCTAGTGGCGAGATTATATTTACTCAAGACCTGACTAACCAGAAAATAATGAACACCAGTTCATCAAAACTTCAGGACAATACAAACGAGACACAGCAAAACTCAGAAAAATCCTCCTTCGAAAATACACGATATCTCACACTCAAGAATGGTCACAATGAGATCCTTACTTTTGTTCGAGTTGGCAAAGTACCTACATCCTGGTCCTGAAAAATCGGCTGTAAGGTCATCAAATGCTCCGCCTGACATTAAATTAGTAACAAGAAGTATAGTGCGTTAAGTTTTCAACTGTATATTATTGGGTTCTCTGGATCAACGGAAATCAATAAGTCCAGTTATTTAGAACTAATACCATTCACCCACAATCTATTCAAATAGATGAAAATAGGGGTTATTGAAAAAAGAGTAACATCGAATTAAAAATCTTCAGATTTTGAAAAGTTTACCTGCGCTTCTCTGCGAAGGTATATCTACTTTTCAAAATCTGAAGATTTTTAATTCGATGTTACTCTTTTTCAATAACCCCTGTTTTCATCTATTTGAATAGATTGTGGGTGAATGGTATTAGTTCTATATAACTGGACTTATTGATTTCCGTTGATCCAGAGAACCCAATAATATACTACTGCCGAGTACTCGATACTCGGCCGTTAAAACTCGGTGCTCGGCCGAATCCGCCGAGTACCGAATCCAAACCGAATATTCGTCCCATGTCTACTTGTACCTTTCCAAAATATTGCTCAATTTTAAAATGACGGACAGAAGTTTTGTAAAGGACAGTGATTTAGCACCAAAGTTGTTTAAATAAAAATAAAAAAGTAAAAAAAAACTAAAACCCGACTACGACAAAAACAACGACGCTGAAAAAGTTAGAAACAAGGTTTTCAGGATACTGAAATAAACAAGATAACTGGAAAAACAAGAACAGAACAAAAAGAAAAGCCGTAGTCACACGTTATTAAAGTGTTTCTGTTGGTACATAGAACGTGTGACTGCGGCTTTTCTTTTTATTATGTTCTTGTCTTTTTCTTGTGTGACGCTATATAGACTAAGATTGTCTGAATATCGAGTGGTGTAATAGGCGCTTTACTAGAAAGTCAAAGCCTGTAGGGTACTTCCCGTTGACCTAGATTCCTGAAAGGCATGAAGAAAGGTCTCATAGCACATGTATCTAGGAAAAAGTCTAAAAACTGTTACAAAAAAAAAAATACTGTTTAAGATCCGGAAAAATCTTCGAAACTCGATTCGGGAATTAACTACATAGCCAAGTTTGTACGGAATCCTCAGTTCCCGAGTCCGAGCGCTTGTTTTTGAATCATCAGAATATTTATAATTAATTTTCTTTGGTTCTTTACAGTAAAGAGCGTGACCACAAAATGGATACACATCCGGGACGCATTCCTAAGATCCAAAAGGACAGAAAAGAATAATATGAGATATGGTTGTGGAAGAAAACCAAGGCCATACGTCTACAAGAATCTCCTGACCTTTTTAACGAAAGCCAATGAAGCTCCGACCAGGCCCGAATCCTGTAATGACAGCCAAAGCTCTTCGGAGAGTAGCAGCGACAGTGAACCTGCTCCAGAACAGCCGTTCCTCCCTCCACCAGTTCCAAAAAAGCTACGGGTAGAAAAAATTACACCAGATGAAAAAATTACACGGTTCTTAGACCCAAAATTAAGCGAACCAGATGAGCACCCGCAAATATCCTTTATGAAAGGTATTTTACCGTCTTTAGCATCATTTGATGATGACGAGAACTTGGAGTTTCAGGCGGGTGTGGTAGCATTGGTCCAGAATATACGAAGAAAGCGCCAGAGCCATGGGGCATATTCGTATGATGTCAAAATCTTTGAAACTTAAATTGTTTATAAGTACATTATTATAGTTAGTTATAACTTCGATATACAGGGTGACTGTTAATTAGTGACCGATACTTAAACACGTGATTGTACTCATGATCACAAACAACTTTCTCAAAGAAACTTTTTTTTTTAGACTCATTAGTTTTATGACAATAACAAGACAGCTGTTTGAAATTCGCGTTCGCGCGCTTGCGACCGCTTATCTGTTAGCCGCGTAAGGCCGTTGTCTCAAGAGTATATAAAAAAGTTTCTTTAGGAAAGTTGTTTGTAATCATGAGGACAATCACGTGTTTAAGTATCGGTCACTAATTACTAGTCACCCTATATATATCACCAGAAAATTACATACTCCGTATGATTATAATATATCTTTAGTATAGTATATTCGGCCTTATAATGTTCCCACTGTTGGGACTCAGGCCTCCTCTCTATGAGAGGGAATGGGCCATTATCCACCACGCGGGTTTAGTGCGGGTTGGTGGATGTCGCACGTCTTCGAAATTTTGGTACTAGGACATGCCGGTTTCCTCACGATGTTTCTTCACCGTTTTGAAAGCAGTGGTGATGAAATAAATTACACAAAGTAATGCGCCTGGCTGGATTTGAAACCGCGACCTACAACTCGTAAGTCGGGGCCGTTACCACTCAGCTACCACTGCTCTCTTAAATAAATCTTTATTAGATTTTAATTTCTCAATATATTATGAAGAAATCGTAATGTATACGATAAATCACACCCAAATTCATCAGTTTCAAATATAACCGTGTCTTATTTAGAAAAAGTAGTTTACAATTTCTCGCGACATTTTACAATCTTACGGCGTTTGCAATTTTCCGACAACATGTAACTAGAATAATGCACATCCTTTTAACACTTCAATAAGAAAATTTAATTACAAGCATAATTCAAGCACTGAAATGCACTTAGATAGTGTTTTTTAAAGAAATTAGTTACTCTGTAGGCAAATAATATGAATCGTCACACTACATCAACCCCCCCCCCCCCTCTAGCCAAGTTACAACCGTTTCGTTTTGATTCTCTTTTCGTTGATCGCCTTGAGTCGGCCACGCCTCCTATTCCTTTGTTCTGACCACGTGACTGAGCGTTGAGATGACGTCAGAACAAAGTAATCGGAGGAGTGGCCGACTCGAGGTGATCGACAAAGAGAGAATCGAAACGAAACGGTTGTAACTTGGCTAGGGAGGCTGTATGGCTGTATTGGTATCTACGTACGCATACACAAAGACCCTAGACGCAATCAAGGTTTATCAAGAGCTAGCTAAAGTTTTTGGATTGACTTGGAATTATAAGTTCAAATAAACTTTATATTAAAGGTATGTTATTCTTTTTCCGAAATTAGGTATTTATGGCATTATTTGTGTTTTGTATTTTCTGTAATATCGCAGTTTATATAACCATGAAACCTAATAAAAATAAAAATAAAAACATATTAAGAGTACCAACGTAGAAACTATGCATTTTAAAGGGCAAGCAATATCAATTACGTATACCTACAACTTTCTTCTAACAAAAGAACTTTGTGCTCTTGGTTTAATAGCTTTCGTTTTGGAAATTTGGTCATATTGCCGCCCTGAGGAGAAAAGTTATTCGTGAGATACAATTTCCCACGTGAAAGTGGTTGAAACAAAAATAGACATCCCATTAATTAGCAGTTTTAAGTCCATATACATTATTAATATTGCATACCGCATGAGACACATTGTTTCCACGGTAGAACTAATGCGAGTTTTCTTATATTTCATTCACAAAATTAGTTACAAGTACTGCGATATTACAGAAAATACAAAACACAACGAAGCCAATAAATACCTAATTTATAAAAAAGAATAACATACCTTTAATATAAAGTTTATTTGAACTTATAAGTCAATCCAAAGATATAACACGTCAAAGCAACCCGTTTTAAAAAACGGCAATTTCATACTTTAACCCCTAATATTAGTGTAGATTTATCAAATTAAGTAATTTTTATTCAAAAATACATCCTGACTTGGGGGTTAAATAAAAAATTACCTATCCAAAAAATAGCTGAAATGTATTCTGTAACCGATTCCGAACATTTAGGATGTGCCTCTTCTTATGTTACATTTTATATTTTAGACGCATAAGATGAGAAAATAAATTAGCATTTATCTCAATTTGGTTTTTTATTTGTTTAATCTGCCACATTTCCGGTTCCTATACTAAGTATTCTTAACTATATTTTTACATACTCGTACAATGCTTTCTAAATAAGAGTAGGATTGATTGCCGTGTTGTGACGTCACGTCATACTGTCAAATCGAAGAATTATTATGGTGAGCAAAACATGAAATTTTTAAAATTTAATTTAAATAGAACAAAACAAAATAGTAACAAAACTTGTACATTAACTTAAATCTATTGGTACAAAGGCGGTCTTATCGCTAACAGAGATATCTACCGGACAACCTTAGGATGGACTGTATGTGTAGTCTGCGGTGTAATGAAAATTAATAAAGTAAATATTAGATTAAAATTATATACTAGAATAGTCTAGTATATAATATAGCTATTATATATAAAATAAATATTATATACATATTATAAGTTAATACACAATTTCATAAAAAGAGATGAAAAAAATAAAAATAAGGTAAGGTAAAAGCAGGATAGCAATTAGTGTGAAAAGAAACGATCTTTGACTATATAGATTTTTTAAAGAAGCTAGTGACTGGGCTTGCCTAATTGGCATCGGCAAAGCGTTCCACAGTCGCACCGCTAGGGCCGTGAACGATTTGTCACTGAACCAATTTGCCCATATCCAACAGTGGACGTCTTTCGGCTGAAGTGATGATGATGATTATGTTGGAGATGTGGTGCAGATTGGAAGTGTGGTGACACAGAATGGAGAGTATTGGCACAATATAGATATATGGAACAGTACGGAAACTACTTACAAATATTCGAAACGACACACTCACACAAGCATACGCATCGACGACACTCATAAGCGTTTCTCGCGGTCCTGTCAGTAGAGAATGCTCTTAGGAGTCTCGTCGATTCGTATGTTTGTGCGAGTGAGCCGTTTCGAACATTTGTAGGTAGTTTCTGTACTGTTCCATATGTATACTGTGGTATTGGCCTAAAATTGAGCAGAACCAAAACCGAAGGAGATTTCGGCGGTCTTTCAACGAGCGCCCATACCATTCAGTTCGGGCTTTCGTTACCTCGGGCCGCTTGTCTAATAGGATGGTAAGGTAAACCGAGACGTAACACATCGCATCAACTCTGGATGGATGAAATGGCGACAGGTCACGGGAACAACTTGTGAACCACGGATGCCCCCCAAGTTGAAGGGTAAAATCTACAAGTCCGTGATAAGGCCTGTCATATTATATGGATCAGAATATTGGGCTGTGAAAAAGACGGATGAAAAAAGATTGTATGTAGAGATGAGAATGTTGAGTGTGGGTAAAGAGAAATTAATATATTATATGAGTACGCGCACCGCGCTATGTTATTGACTTATTGTGCCAGGATTCCACCCGGTTTTAGAGCACCATGTATTAATTATTCGCAAATGACAAGTGTGTCCTAGGCAAGTTATACAGGCGCGTCCAAGGCGATGTTATAACGAAGTCTTAAAATACATATTATTATAAATTACTATCCGTCCAGATCTGTATTTAATGTACCTACAGTTTCATTAATCATTAGGCAAGTTCAAATCTCTCGGTGGTCTACCCTCCTTTAGAGAAACTAAACAAAGCATTAGTGATAAATAGTCCCTAAAAACAAAAAGAAGTTCAACGCATTTCTTTCCAAATAATTTAAAAACGGTCTACTAATGGAAGTTCTAAATTTGAACGACAATGGATGTGCACGAGTCACAATTGCGTTCTATTTCTGTTGTGCGCAAGCGCATATCCGCTCGATTGTTTACGGGAGGAGGGTGGCTAGGGTTGTGCAGTGTCGGGTATCTGCAGATGGCGGTTAGGGATGTATTGATAGAACTTATTGGCGGATATTTTTTGTTACCTGGTCTAGCTATTGTGATGAGGTGAAAGGTCGGTTAGAATTTGGTATCAATATTAGAATGAAAAGGCAATATGGGACAAAGGAAGGAACTACTCTGCAGTGGATACAATTTTGTAGAAGTCACCTTATTTACTCTCACATACCTATTCATGCAGAAGGTCTAGGGCCATGGGGAAAGTTTTGAAAATATAAAGGGCAACTGAAGGATACAAGTGTGATTTTAGTCAGCAAAAGTCTAACCCGCCTTCTCCCAAAATATAGATCACTATTATTTAGAGCCATTTTTGAAGAACATGCCTTTTTCTATCGTGATAATAACTTTTCAGTTAGCGATGACGTGCCATACACAGGCAGGTGTTCACGTAACCAATTTGTTTTTATTTCAGTTGGAAATCATCAAATGAATCCTTCTACTCTGAGTGGAGCGAGAGGAAACTGCAAAAGAGAGGTATCCGGGCTATTTAGAAAATGGGTCCTCGCGAGTCCCTAAGAAATAAATTCGAAAAAATCGATATACTGACTCTGCCTTCTCTTTATATCTTAGAAAGTATTTTGTATGTTTGTAAAAACCTAGGACTCTTCAAAATTAGAAGTGATTTTCATAACATAAATACGCGTAGTAAACACGAAATAGTGTTACCCAAATGGAGATTAGCTAAGACTATCAAGTAATTTTTAGTAAACAACATACGCTTTTATATCAAGGTGCCAAAGGGCGGTGACTGAACTGAGCGAGGAAAGTTCAAAACCCATATTAAGCGTGTCCTAACTAAAAAAGCGTATTACAAGGTTAAAGACTATGTCGAAGACACGCTTGTTTGGCAATGACTGCTTCTGCATATGTGGCCCCGTGGTAACACATAATATTGTGTAAATGTATCTAATAACTGCTTCACATGTGGTGAAATATAAACTTTTTTCTTTTTTTTGTACGACATTGTTTTTGGAATATTTTTTATATTATTAGACCACAACCACCATAAATTCTTTAGTAATTTATTTTGTTAACGTCACATTTATTGATCATTGTAATTATTTATTGCTTTTTTTTATATAGCCTCTTTTTTTATAATGTGAATGTGAGAACACTGTAGACTCTGCGAATTCTTAGGTTACTTCCTATTATGACTAACTATTATTATGATTATTTTTATTGTACTTTTTAGTACAATATTGACTGGTCTCCTCTGTCCTTACATAATATCAACTTATACTGTAATATGGAAATATTGTAAGAACAATGTTTTTTCTAAAGAGTTACCATGGAGTTTCTTGCCGGTTCTTCTCCAAAGGAAACGACCAATTTGGAACCGTGCACTAGCTTCTGACGTTTTATAAGTGCCCATGTAGGCCTATGTGAAATAAAAAACTTTTGACTTTTAATGTCAGACTTTTACTGACTAAAGCCCGCCTGTGTTCCTTTAGTTGCCTTTTGCGTTCCAGGGCCGCGGTGACTTTTCAATTTCAGCGAACATACACGCATCACTGGATAACGTACCATTACATAGAGTCGCAAATTGTTAATAACAACACAAGCTAGTCCAGAGTAGAAATGTGCCGTTTTATTATAAACTTGACACTTCGATACATCGAGTATATCAATAACTTTACAAAATTAAGTTTTTGAATTTTCACTGAACTGTATTGATCGCATCTCCATCTCACACATATGCACAAAAACACACACACACATGTTTATACAAATAAATGATTTTATCTTATGAAATATCGGATCGATTTGATGCATCGTGTTGAATATCGGATCGATTTGATGCATCGATTTGAAACATCGAGTTAATTCAACGCATCGATGCATGACGAATATCCCTAGAACTTCACACTTTCATTGCTGGGCTACGCTGCGTTTAAAAACTCGTTTGAAAAATATCATTATGATGACGGTAAGGGGCTTATTAGACCCCTAAGAAACTATAAGCGTTTTTTGGCTAAGTTCAGTACGAGGTCAAAGTGACCTCGTATTAAAGTAGATACACTACTGCATTCTGTTTTAATTGGGCATCTTAGGTATATATTGCATGGCATCGCATTGCGAGAGTGGCGGTGGCGCAAGACTCGAGCGAGACATGACCACAACCACTCTGTCAAGAGTGCACGGCTAAGAAGAATATTAAATAAGCAAGTAAGTAGCCAGTGATGACATATGGCTCCGAAACGTGGTCGCTTACAATGGGCCTCATCAGAAGACTTAAAGTCACCCAAAGGGCAATGAAAAGGGCTATGCTCGGAGTTTCCTTGCGTGATCGAATCAGGAATGAGGATATCCGCAAGAGAACCAAGGTTACCGGCATAGCACGAAGAATCGCCAAACTAAAGTGGCAATGGGCAGGGCACATTGCTCGCAGAACAGATGGCCGTTGGGGCCGAAAGGTTCTGGAATGGCGGCCACGTACCGGAAGACGTAGCGTTGGAAGGCCTCCTACAAGGTGGACCGATGATTTGTTAACGGTTGCGGGAGTCCGATGGATGCGAGGCGCACAGAACCGTTCATTGTGGCGACACTTGGGGGAGGCCTATGTCCAGCAGTGGACGTCTTTCGGCTGAAATGATGATGATGATGATGATGAAGTAAGTAGGAATAAGTATATATTCATTATTGTATTTCTTTTCTATGCCTTTACCATTAACCTTTCGAGTACCGTAATTAGAGACAGAAAAGAAAGACAATAAGTGAGCGAACGCTTGTTTAATTAATTAAACTGCACCTACTATGTTATGTTTCTGCATCACCCTAAGGTCGACTGGTAGAAAATACCTAAGGCATTAAGTCCGCCTTTGTACAGTGTTTATTACTAGTGCATAAAGTTTTAATAAATAAATAAAAAAGAAGAGGTAGTATTATATTATATTCATCTCTTTTCTAACCTAACCAAATTTAAGTTACGGCCGCCGCACGAGTTCACGACAAAGAAGACTATGTTTTTCTTAACCGCACCGCGAGGAAGACACTTACTAGGCGTATTAGACCTCGTTCCGCACTGAACGTGTTCGTTAACCTTGACAATGGATCCATGTGACTGTTATTACTTTGCCACGAGCCCCCATTTTCCCCTTTTGTCTATAAACAACAAAAATAATTACAAAAATATATCATTAGACCCATATGTTAAGTATTTGCGCACGCGACTTCAGTAGGGTGAGTGGCCCCATTCATGCTCTCGTAATTAGGGTTCCGCATTGCCCAAAACAATTTATTATCGCGCACCTGGGGTTCCGTTTGATAAATAGTTGTATTGTAATTAGTTTAATGATTAACTTAATGTAGGATCGGGTGTAAATGATAGAGTGGCGTGGTTATTCTGGTGAATGGCTATGATTACGGGTGGTGGTGGATCTTGTTCAAGTTGGCGTCAGCTGCGGCGCTAATAGTACATTTAGATACAAGTGGAGAATGTTTGTTATTCCGACGGTGGCGGAATTTGCCCGAGCATTAGGCGAGGGTGTTATGGAGCCGAGTGTTTCAGTGTCAACCTCGTGTATCAAGTAAGGTTTTTCAATACACTTGCTCGTTGCCTGATACGATAAATTGTGGCGGGGCAAGCTAACGTACTTTTCCGCACTAGTGCGGAAAACAGTAAATTACGTGCTTAAAAGCGGTAGGGTTAAGAGCAGCTTTTTGAGTAAGTGTATTGAAAATGTGTTTTTTTTTATTTATAGCCGGTGTTGCCAAACGTGTGGTGAAGTGGCAGTGCACATTGCTTACAGAACAGATAGTCATTGGTGCCGAAAGCTTCTGGAGTGGCAACCGCGTACTGGAAGACGCAGCGTGGTTGGCCTCTCACAAGGTGGACCGATGACCTAGTGAGGGTCGTGGAAATCCGATGGATGCGAGACGCAGAGGAACTGTTGTTGTGGTGATACTTTGGGGAAGCTTATGATGAGGCCTAGAAATGAGGCAGTATTGACAAGTGTAACAAACGAATTACAACTGAAAGTCTTTTTTAGATAACATGAGTAGGATGACAGCAGGACGAAAATATGAGAGAAAAGGGTAGGTATCTACGTTGTGTTAATCCGACAGCTGTCACATGCCCATCCTTTAGCCATTGTAGTGTAGTTACTATCCTTGCAGGATACCTAAGTAATAGAAACACACCAAGTGAAGCTAAGGTATTGAGGTAGTGGTGGACCAGTGGTTATGGTCCCGACTAGTCTATTTGCGCAACTGGTCGCGCCGCCATGGTGTCCCGGTGAAATACAGCCCTTACATATTTTTTGGTGGGGGCGTCACTAGCAGCCGGACTGGCGTCCGAGCTGGTCGCGCCACCAAATTGGTTGCGCAACTAAACGGACACCAGGTAACTCTCTTTAGAACTGTATACATTTTAATTGCTAGCGGCGACTGGTCGCGCCGCCATGGTGTCCCGGTGAAATATAGTCGTTAGACTTTTACCGACTCGTCACTCGCTCACTAGAGTGAAGTAAGTAAGTAAGTAGTAAGTGAGTAGAGAAAAGTTATTTGATTATTTCGCGTCCTCAAAAAAGATGAGAGACTAACTTTAGGGTGATTCTTTGAAACCGAGAGAATATCTCATTCATCTGGCCTAGCTTTCGTACCTATCTATTTAGTGTCGTAAACCACTGGGCGCAAATGCATGCCTTTGATACATTTAGTGATCAGGGAAAACTAATCTATATAATTATATAAAAGCGAAATACCACTCACTGATTAATCACGAAATCTCGGAAACTATAATACCTACAAACTTAAAATTTGGCAGGTAGGTTCGTTATAGGGTGTAGAAATCCGCTAAGAAAGCTGATTTTACGCAACTCCACCCCTGGGGGGGTGAAACTGGGGTCTTAAGTTTGTATGGAAAAACCTGCTTTCACACAGGCAAAGCCGCTGGCAGAAGCTAGTATGCAAATAAAAATATCAAATTGTAAAGAAAAAACTAGGCCAGATGAATGAGACATTCTCTCGGTTTTGAAGAATCACCCTATAACATGTAGGTAAACATTTGTGTCGTATGTTTGTGCTTTAGGTAATTCACATTCATTACTTATACCTTCTGATATAATGTCGTTATGACTCAGTTATTACTTAACAGTTAATACACGTTCACATCAACAAGATGTAATTAATTAGGGATATTCAAGATAATCCCTATCCTACTAACATACAATGCTGTATGTACTTACCTAACACAAGATCTACAGGCAATGTTATTATGTACTGGTTAGGGATGGCAATTCTCCCTAAATACGGCCGATTTTTTAATCGAAGTGTAAAGTATCGATTCAATAATAAATTGAGTTCTAAAATATCCGATCTGTTGGTTACCGTGCAGGTACTGAGTAAGTCTTAAAAAGCACGGTAGGTAGGTACACTAATGATCCTACAATGCACATATCTGTGTTTCGTGATTGGTGAGTAATCGAGTGTAGGTACCTACAACATACACATAAAAAATAGTTTGAAAAAAATAAGTGCTTTTTATTCCGCAGGAAAAATCGATTTACAATCGATCCATTGTTTAAAATCAATTTAAACAATATATTTTTCTGGACCTATGAAACCGATTCATCGATTAATCGTTCTTTGACCGCTATCCCTAAAAAGTGTAACTTTCTTAAAGTTTGTAGGTGATATGCGATTTCGATTCTAAAAATTATGTGGTTTTGAAGGCCACAGAATAACGAACCTGTCATCTATTGTGTAAGATACTTGAATCATTTTCAGATTCCTCCCAAAACGTTAAAGCTAGTCAAAGAACATTACCTCTCGACCATCTCGTAAAGTTATATTTTATAGTTTGAAGGTATGCGGAACAGAGAGTAAAGTCCTGCAAACCTCCGTTGAAAAGGGAGGATCCTTCAACCAGACAGGTGTTATGTCTGGGTCCATGTGGGCTACAGCCCAATAGATGATTTCGGGCTTTTCTATATGTTCAAATCGCGCGGAGAACTTTGATTGCGCGATGCAGAATTAGTTCTTATGTGACGCCATAGATGTCGCTACAATAGATATATATTTTCATAATTTAATTTATGTATTGTAACTATTTATTTGTTTTGTTTACTGTTATTGATTTATATGTACCTACCAGCTTCTGCCACCGGCTTCACCAGCTTGAAAACAGGTTTCTCCATACAAACTTCTAACCCTCGTTTTACCCCCTTAGGGGTGTAGTTTCGTAAAATTCGTTCTAAGCAGATATCTACCCTATAAGGGACATATCTGCCAAATTTTTGTGTGAGTGTCCACCCTTACATTGTTAACACCTCTACGGTCTGGACTAAGCTTTTCATCTCGTTCTTCATACCGCGTACTTCGAAGGACGGGAACAATTTGCCTGCTGCGGTCTTCCCTTTCAATTATAATGTAGGTATCTTCAAGGCTAGAGTAAATAGGCTCTTAATAAACTAATGCGCTTCATCATCAACGATTGCGTCACTGCTTACCATCAGGTGCGATCGCAGTCAAGCACTAGTATATATCAATTTAAAGAAAATACAGCAGATGTCAATCTTAAAATACGCGAGAAAAATAGCTACATTTCGTCCCGATCTATCGTCACAAAGACAATTTTGATAAATTTTGGTCAAGTCATTGTGATAAGAACACACCAAGCAGGATCATCTCCACAGAATTTCCCTCATAGGCGACGATAGCAAATAAATCTAAAAGACGATAACACACCAAATAATGACAACTGACTAATAGATACCAGGGGTCCAAGAAGGGGAGATAGTCATTATTACTTTTATATAGTTTTATAGCGTTTACTTACAGCGGGACTTCGGGTACAATCGGAGATTATTCGGATGTGCTCGTGTTGATTTTCCGAGAACGGTTTTTCAATTTGTTACTTTGTTGCGTAAAGTTGTGTTAGCTGTATAGGTAACTAGCTCTTGCCCGCGACTTCGTCCGCGTAGAAGTTGGAAATATTTTTAAAGTCTAAGTATGAAAAGGCTGTTTTAGGTACATCATGTTATAATAAGAGTGGAACTACTGGGTGAAAGTGCTGGGTCTTATAATATTATCAATGGAAATGTAGTTGATGCTATCTTCTGAAGGTTTACCCAGAATTATTTGTTATTGATTTAGACGATAGATTTTGTTTTTACAATAAGGTAATTTTCCGTCTCCTATTAAAAGTAACTTCGAAGGACAATTTGGTAGATAGATTAGGGGATGGACGAATTTCCGTAGCGGGAAAGTTTTTATGCAAGACTTCACGATGTCGTCTCTAGTTCCCCTAACTATAACTGACAATGTTTGGCGAAAATCACCAGCAAACTTGAAAGTGATAATTCTACCCATGATTTTATTACACCTTCTTATGTCTCTAACGGTCCTGCCTCTACATGAGCTATCATAGTGCATTTTATCCCATATGATTTTAATTATATCTAGCAAAACTTTTCCCAAAGGGCAATTTTACACGATTTGAGCTCACGCTACCCTTCTGCATAATCTGCGGTATGTTCACCTGCAAATAGAGTCGCAGCGTTATTTTAAAACTATGATATCTCCTAAGATATTTATCGAAAGGAAATTATGTTAAAGGTACTTTAACTGGGGCGAAAGTCTAGCAGAAGCCAGTCATTTACAAAAATGGTTCATAGAAAGAAGTACCAAAACATTTCAAATTACAACGACTAAAAACTTTATTCTCTGCATCCCGTGGCCCTTTCAAAGGAGCCACTAGGAAATCTGCATATCCATCTACACTATAAAAATTTCCCACGGTGAAATTGACTTTACAATATTTGGAAAATGCTATAAAAGAGCCTGAGCGCTTCACCGAGCTACTTTTAAGAGCACTTGAACCATCCGCTCAACAATAACAGCCAAAACAGGACTGTATGCTTTAAGAAACAAGGTCCTTTTTCGAATTTGAAAAATCTATTTGCTTTATAGCTGAAAGATATTGGAGTATGGATGGTATTTGCATAGAATTAAGGTCGAGTTTTCATTGTGATACAGAGGAAGCTTTTCAACGCGTTTAAAGGGCGTAGGTTTAGACAGGATAAGGTTAATTTTAGATGTATAGATAGCGTCTCTCTCCCATAACTAGTCATTTGTTAAAGCTAGGAAGCCTTTTAGCTAGCAGGAAGAAAGTATCGATCTGAAATCCACACAGGCCATATCCTGAACAACAATAGAATCCAGAGATCGTTTTTTTGGAGGAGAGAAATAACTTGTCGCGATCTGGACCGACCGAGAGGGAGTGTCAGACATTTACTGACTTAAACCGTAAAAAATTTTCGTTTCAGGGCCGTGGTAACTCTTTCGAACAATCACGCAGTGGGTTTTAAACCCATGATGTAAGTACGTAAGGGCGCTTATACATGATAAGAAATAATAATAATAATATTCCACAACTATCACACGACGCCGTCTAGTCCCAAGCTAAGCAGAGCTTGTGTTACGAGTACTAGACAACTGATATGTACAGTCAGGGGTCAAAAGTGCAGTTCCACCTTACCAATGCTAAAATGTCTAAAATTTCTTTGTGGAAGAGGGTCAATGGTTCATGACTGGTTTAATTGGTGGCATAGAATCTAAAGTATTTAATAAACTAGTTGTGGACTGTTGAACTTCTACAACAAAGACATTTTAGCGTTGGTAGAGTGCAACTGCACTTTTGATCCCTGACTGTACTTATATATTTCTAAATATGTACATACATGTAATAGATAAATTACACCCAGACACAGTACAAATGATCGTGCTCATCTCACAAACATTTATCCTGGGTGGGAATGGAACCCACGACCACTAGCATAACAGTCAGAGCCACTGACCACTAGACCAACAGGCCAGTCAAAATAGTCGAAATTTTACTGCGTCTGCGGCAGAAAGGACCAATTCAACATGTACCTGATAAAAATTTTGTAGTATCTAGGCACGAAAATGTATCGTAACACCCCCTTATCTACCGCGCCCCCCTATCGCACCACAGTGACATCACGCGTCGTGACAAACGCAGACAAGATTTTTTCTTGGTCAGCGCCAAAGCACAGTTCGTGTGTAGAAACGACACGACTTCTTGCATAGGCCCGGCGACTTTTCTTAAAGTGTACTAGCGGCCTAAGTCGGAGCCCTTACCATTGTGCCACCATTGCTCATAATTAAGTCAGTACTTTTTTTTCAAAGCATTGTTGAAAAAAAACAGAATCTACTTTTGTTGCTAGCCTGTCGGTTTTATACCGGTTGCATTTCGGGGAGTGTGCGTGGGAATTGCGTAACCTAATTCTGCCTAGCCCGTTCCATCATCCGACCACTAAGCGTGCGGCGATGCGCCACCGGTAGATACATGGTGGACATCCCACCTATACGCACAAAAAAGGAGTGGAATTGGTTGTAGCCATACAACCCGGGAATCTTTAAGTCAAAAGTGAATAGGTTGCTTCTAGGTAAGCGCGCTCCATCGTCGACCGCATCGTCGCTTTCCATCAGATGAGATAGCGGTCAAGCGCGAACCTATCAAGAATAAAAAAAAAAACAAATTCCGGGACCTGAATAATACTGAATTAGGAACAAACAAACCGTTGCTATTTCACTGATAAATCACTACGTAAGTACAGCTCTTGAATCAATTCCACTTCAAATTCTTAGAGTCGCAAATAAAAGGCAAGTCTTGACTATAAATATCTTTAGCTTCCAGACTATTTGACTAAAGAGATAACCAATAACATTGAAACTCACAAAGGAGAGCCTACAAATTGATACATCAATAATTACACCATTAAGTCAGAAAACACAAGGCAATATCAACCTTATGGCAAAGAAAATAGGGTTGAATGTATACATGTGTAAAAGAGACATTTCAAGTAAATAAAAAAGGGAGGAACAAAAAAGTTAGCAATAAACAGGACGCAGAAGTAATAAATTATTTTCATTTGCTCTCACAAGCGATGAAAGTAGAAATGTTTTGTGTACCAAGAGCAGTGGTTAAGATGTTGGTCTGTAGGTACATTTCTATATTTCATGAAGATTGCGAGCACATTCATATACATTTATTTGCATTCGACTTTTTCAGTCAGACGAAATCTCGCTCTACAAAGATCCCAAAATTTATGAGACATAGGTACAGATTCAAATTAAATCTACCTTTTTAATCGACTTCAAAAAGGAGGAGGTTATATGTTCGGTTGAATGTATGTTGTTTATTTTTTTTTTATGTATGTTCACCGATTTCTCGGTCAATTGTGGACCGATTTTGAAATTTTTTTTTGATTGAAAGGTTATGCTTCCGAGCTGGTCCCATAGAAATATTGTTATGATTTGATGATGAACTTCGAAGATATGGAACAGAACTCTTCATAGGATCACAGCAGAACCGTCGTAACAAGTAAAATTGCTTTGTTTATACGTGTAGTCGATGACTGACTGAAAGTAGAGGGGGAATATATCGAACTGATCTGATGATGAACCCTGAAGTTAGGCACCGGAACTCTGTAATCTGTAATAAATTAATGTAATCTAACCGTGTTTGGGATTATTAGAATTGTCATGAGATGCACTCTGGCTATAAGGTATTTAAATTTGGCTGAGGGGTACTTTTTAGTGGTGGTACCGTAACAAAAAAGAGTAAAATAAAAAAAAAATCCAAAAAAAATATAACCGACTTCAAAGTAAAAAAAAAAACACTGATAAATAAGTACTAAATAACTTTAATTTTGGAAGTCGGTTTTAAATAACGAAGAGACAAAACTATTATAGAAACACCGACTTCCGAAATTAAAGTTATTTTGCACTTTTCAGTGTTTTTACTTTGAAGTCGGTTATAATTTTTTTTTTAGAAAAGTTTTTTATTTATGTGGGAAATCATCTAATGACAAATTTCGCTCTTGGGAGGTGCGTGAGATAGTGTCAGACTTTTACTAACTAAAAACCCACTCCTGTTCCTTCGTTGCGTTCGTCCCAGGGCCCCGGGTTTCGTTTTCACACTACCTATCTACCTAAGATTTGCTGGCAAGCAAGCAAAAACTCCACAAGCGTAATTGATATTAAAATTTTTGACTGGTCTGTGTTGATCTAGTGGTTAGTGTCCCGGATCGCTATGCCGGAGGTCGTGGGTTAGATTCTCACCCACGACAAATATTTTTGTGATGAGCACGATTATTCATTCTGTGTTTGGTGGATGTAATTTATCTATAATATGTATGATGTATTTAGAAATATATATGTATGCTTATCAGTTGTCTACCTTCAAGCTCTGCTTAGTTTAGGACTTGGGACTACATGAAGTTGTAGAATTTGTGGAATATTATTAGTTTGGGTGGTAAACTATCAGAAGTCAGAAAGCAGAAACGTTTATTTCAAATAGACCAATCACAGGCACTTTTGAATTGTCAAAATGTCGGTCAGTCAAAAAAAGTGAAGCTAAATTGCACGTTCCAAAGCGTAGATCTCTATGGAGAAGAACGTGCAAGAAACTCCATGGACACTCTTTTAAATCATATTATGAGTTACATAAATCTTGGTTATATATTTCTTGTCGCTTCTAATATGTGAGCACAATGTAGATAAGTAATAATAATAATTTAAAAAAAAAACTAATTAAAAAACAGAAATTGCAGCTAAGATATCTCAAATGACGGCGCCCGTTCACGAGAATGACGCGTGCATCAGCCCCACTCAGCTCAACCATTTTGAAGGGAACTGAATGACCCAATAACACGTGCCACCATCAGCGAGACATTTGAGTGAGCATGACAAACTCTCAACTGCCATGCTTGTGATGTCAAACAAATTGTAACCTAATAAAAATGCTCCATGGTACTTCACATGAATAACAAAACTTGAAAAAAAGTGCTTATCAAAATAACTTCTCCTGCTTTCAGTGGATGAGAGTGGTCGCTGCCACCCAATCGACTCCACGGGGTCGCGATGGTGCTCCGCCTAAAAGCGGGAGATCTCTACCGTGTCTTCCGGGCGATCAGAAAACTGGTAAAACACGGGCGTTTTTTTCCGTCGAATCTGAAACGGGAACCTCCCAAAATAAGATTGTCCACTGAGGACCTGTAGCAGGCAAGAAGCGAGGAGGTAGCGGCGCTTCTCTAACCACTCCTCGAAGAGGGGACTTAACGCCGCGATTCTGGCATACCCAGCGCTGGGTTGGTTCAATAAACGACCGGCCTGTTGGTCTAGTGGTTAGTGGCCCTGACTGCTATGCCGGAGGTAGCAGTACAAATGTTTGTGCGATGAGCACGATCATTTGTTCTGTGTCTGGGTGTAATTTATCTATATATGTATGTATTTAGAAATATATAAGTATGTTTATCAGTTGTCTAGTACTCATAACACAAGCTCTGCTCTCTATTATTATAAAATCATTTATTTCAAGTAAACCATTAAAAGGCACTTTTGAATTGTCAGAAAAATTATTCTAATTGCACATTCCAAAGCGTAGATCTCTATATACAAGATATGCAAGAAACCGCACACCTGTCATACCATTAGCCAATTAACTATGACCCTCTATAAATAGGTCAGAAAGAAAGTTTTAAATACGTAGCAGCTGAAGTCGGACTTAAAACTAGTATTCGTAGAATACATGAGAAAGTCTTCAAGAAATATATGATCACGCTTGTGTGGTTACGCCTTTTCCGTTCGCATGTAGAGGAATATGTTACAGTTGTAAATAAAATAAACACTTACCTAGCTTTGTAAGTTACAGATTTATCTGTAGAAAAGAATTCTCTGTTAGCAAAAAGGTACCATTCTTGTGGTAGAATTGTAACACACACTTACCCTTATACATTACCTACAATATTAAAACCTTCTGAACCCGCTTCAAGGGCTATGCTCGGAGTTTCCTTGCGTGATCGAATCAGGAATGAGGATATCCGCAGGAACACCAAGGTCACTGACATAGCACGAAGAATCGCCAAACTTAAGTGGCAATGGGCAGGGCACATTGCTCGCTATACGGATGGCCGTTGGGGCTGAAAGGTTCTGGAATGGCGACCGCGTACCGGAAGACGTAGCGTTAGAAGGCCTCCTACAAGGTGGACCGATCTCTTGGTAACGGTTGCGGGAGTCCGATGGATGCGAGACGCACAGGACCGTTCATTGTAGCGACACTTGGAAGAGGCCTATGTCCAGCAGTGGACGTCTTTCGGCTGAAATGATGATGAACCCGCTTCTCTCGCTCTTGATCCTTGGACTAAGAATTTAGCTCGGGTTGTAAAATGAGAAGTTTCATCACGTGCAATTTATAGAAATGTGTGACTGACTTATAATTTCACATTCAATTTCCTTTGTGAATTCTATGTAAAGAAAAATCAAACGAATTTTACCCCTTCATACAGATTGAAGAGTTTGCAGAGCCTTTTCCTAGCTTGTGCTGTCTTCCTTCATGACTACAACTTTAAAAAGTAAGTTCCCAAGTATCGGACCAATATAACTTACCAATAAAAAATCTTCATGAAGACTTTACAGCGAAAGGGAAGCTATAGTTTATCCCTACGTATAAAGGAACAAAATCCAGCAAGAGACACGCGAAACATCAACAGTAACTTGACGGCAGTATGCTATGTGTAAGTTTGTAACTCGCCCGCTACACTTGCACGCTGTACTAGCACACTCTACTAGTACGTACGCTCAAGTACGTAACGTTCAAAAGCCTGAGCAAAAAGCTTTACATGGCGTGCTGTTACGGTGTGACTTTGGTGGTGAGAGAGGGCGATTTATAGAAGCGTTTTGGAAACTTTGTGAGTGGCTAGTTCACTGCGGGAGCCTTTGAACGCAGAGGGCAATAAGAGGAACACTCATTCGCTCCAACCAGAATGGAAGAAATCACTTGATGTTTTCTCACAACAGAAAAAGGGGCAGTCTCACTCCTCTACCAATATCCAAGTGACTATGTTGAGGTGTAGCAGATTTGCTTATCTGCGGCAGTGGTATCGAATAGTTTTTTTTTAATTATTATTGATAGGCTCGCGTTTGACCACTATATCACCTGACGGTAAGCGATGATGTGGTCGACGATGGAGCACGCTTGCCTAGAAGTAACCTATTCACTCTTGACTTAAATACCCCTAGGTTGTAGCTATCAGTTAAGCACCTTTATAACGATTTGACATTGCAAAGTCATGTCAAATAGCTATTTTAACCGACTTCCAAAAAGGAGGAGATTCTCAAGGCCTGAATGTTCTTTCTCGAAAGTAACTTCGTTGGAAGCATTTTTGAAGTACTTCTTTGTGACGGTACTAACTAGTCTTTAAGAAAAACTTGTATAATATCTCATAAGTAAATTGTATTATTTTTAGAAATAAACGTATTTAAGTCACCGTTAACTGCAGAGTGCAAAAATTTCTTTGATCGGCGGTATTGTCACTAAATTCGTATTAGTACTATTGGGAAACGATTAGACCATTGAAATGACTTTAAACCTAATTGGGGTCGATAGCAAAAACTCTTTAGAAGAAGATCATTCGATGGAAACCCATTTTCACATTGCCACTTCGTATATTCGTATCGATTTGTCCCAAATTTTGTCCAATCAGAATTTTGCCACATTGATAGCTCAGTTACCGTTACTTATTTACACGCTCCCGCTCCGCTCATCACCCAAACCCCATGCTACAGTAAGAGGCTAAAGCTTTGTTTCAAAAGGCTCGCCTTTGAAGCTAGTTGGACATTGTTCTTTTGAGAATGTCACGTCACTAATCATATAGTGATGTACCTTTGTTTCGGCGTTTAATTAAATATGTTCAGTACTATGTTTTGCTTTGTAATTTGTGGAGTTTATTATGATACTGTTTAGTTAAGGGAATATCTAGCGTTTTAAACCTGGAGGCGGCTAGAATTTTGAATGTTTATTTTGCAAAATGATTGGTTGATTGGTTTTAAAAAATACTTTTACAAGTCAATTTTTTCGTCAGCTTAAACTAGATGAGGCCGGTGTTTCCAAGCTGACCCAGAGAAAAAACACCGAAACAAACTCATACGAGAACCATTCAGATTAGTATCTGAGATGTTCTTTTGAGGAAAGAACTATTCTGGAAATACTGGAAAGAGATTCGAATGGACCTGTTCAGTCAGTGCAAATATTTGTCAGTATTCGTGTAGCTCAACTCAGGACTACTAAGGAGCTCAATGACTTGACGAACAATACAAAGGAAAGGACATTTGGGTAGGCTGCAGAAAATTATGTTGATAACATGCACAAGGGTACAGGTTTACTGGAAGAAAACTCAACTTTGAGTTAGGCTCGCCTATGACATGAACTCTAATAACCACTTATTTTAAGCTGTTATGGTGTACAGTCAGGGGTCAAAAGTGCAGTTGCACTCTACCAAGGCTAAAGTGCCTAAAATGTCTTTGTTGTAGAAGTTCAATAGTCCACAACTAGTACTTTATTTAATACTTTATATTCTATGCAACCAATTAAATCAGCCATGAACCGTTGACCCTCTTCTACTAGAAATAGAAATTTTAGACATTTTAGCATTGGTAAGGTTTTTTTTTTTTTTTCGGTGGGAAAATCATCTTATGACATCCCCCGCCCTTGGGCTGGGCGGGACATGTCATAAGATGGGGGCAGATAGTGTCAGACTTTTACTGACTAAAAATCCATTCCTGTTCCTTCGTTGCCTTTCGTACCAGGGCCGAGTCTTCCTTTCAGAATCAGAGCCTTGGCCCCAGTAGGCTTCGACCCTGCTAGACCTCTACAGTTGCTGACATCTCCTTGAGGCGTGCGTGGAACAGCACGCGCCGTCGACGACTTGGGCTGGACGGTTACCGGACGGTCGGACGGCGAGCCACCCATAGCATTGGTAAGGTAGAACTGCACTTTTGATCCTTGACTGTACAATAAACAATTAAAGGAAATGTTTCATGATCATCATTTTAGCCGAAAGACGTCCACTGTTGGACATAGGCCTCCCTTGTTGGAGGCCTTCCAACGCTGCGTTTTCCGGTGCGCGGTCGCCACTCTAGAACCTTTCGGCCCCATCGACAATCCGTTCTACGAGCAATGTTTAAAATATTAAAAAAATTGTGATTTCACAAGTAGTACCACTACACTGCTGAATATTGCTTGGGACAGCAGTTACCTTTTTACCATTTTCCACCAACAAATCCTATTCCTTTTTTATAACTTAAACTTAGTTGTTTTCTGTTTTTAACTATTCTTCTTGATAACTAAGATTGATTGATTAAGATAAGTTTCTGATATTTTTGTTTATTGTCTGTATTATTATTATATTATTATTATGTAACATATTATTACCAGCTGCTGTCAGCTTCGCTTCGCCCGCGTGATAGTAATCTTATCTACCCCTAGGTGATAAGTCTACTACAAAGCTACCAACTATAACACCTATAAAAAACCGGGCAAGTGCGAGTTGGACTCGGACACTGAGGGTTCCGTACAAACTTACCTATGAAAAAAGTTCAATTCCCGAATTGAGTTCCGAAGATTTTTCCGAATCGCAAAATAAGTTTTTTTTTGGTGACGTAACTACAAATTTACAGTTTTCAGATTTTTTCCTATACTTGTACTATGATACCTTGCTTCATGTCAAATTTCAGGATTCTACGTCAACGGGAAGTACCCTATGAACTTTGATTCCCGTGAGAGTGTCAAAATACACGTTTTTTGCGACATAAACGGCCATATCTTTCTTTTTTGTTTACGCAGAACTTTGATTTTTTCACAGCATCAAGGGGCCGCAGACCTGAGTATACGGTTTCATAAATGATTCAGTAATTTCAACTAGATATCTCCACGCGTTTCCGAGATGTTTTAACAAACAGACAGAAGGACAACAAAGTGATCCTATAAGGGTTCCGTTTTTTCGTTTTAAGAACCCTAAAAATAGCTGACGACCTATTCTCAGACCTACTAAATATATACCAAAAAAACATAAAAATCAGTCAAGCCATTTCGGAGGGGTTCAATATAAACACTGTAACACGAGGTTTTTATACACATACATATTACTAGATTAGAATGTTAATAAATTATTTATTATGTTTTCGGTTATTTTTTTAATAATTTGGTAATATATTATTAAGTCTTTTTATTTCGTTTATTCAAATAACAACCTTTAGGCAATTATTATTGAATTATATTATCTTTGACATTCTATTTTTGTTATTAAATTAATATTACTTCATTATTTTTAATTTGAATATTTGACTTTTATTAATTTTATTCGAAATAATGTTTTAGGCTTACTGTTTTATTTTACTTCTGAAATAAATTACTGATGCCTTAGTGACAAAAAAAATATTATTATGGTGACGATTTAAAACAACAGCGGTTTTACGGGACGTCACGTCTAAATCTAGACACCTGGTAACCCAAAACGTGGATCAGAACAAGAAGATGCCAAAGGAAAAAAAAAAATTTACTGTTTCGGACATCTTGAAATCTGAAAAATTCTGAGGTGCACGCAATATTATCTAAACCAAAGTAATCTAATGTCATACTCACAAGTCAATTCCCTAAAAAAAAATGACTCTAAACTGGGCCAACTCAAAAAAAAAAAAACTAAATGTGTTGCAATCCAAAACATTTTCCGCTCGACAACAGAAGTTACACAACTCAGAAATTCAAAAAAACGCGGCGCTTCGGATCGGACTCGAAAGCGAAATAAAAACGGACATAAAACTTTTTTTTCTATGTTTTTGCCAGCGACCTCTCGTTTCGTATAATATTCATGGCCCGTTTTTTACACCTTACGCCTTTTACCCCGCATAAATGTGAATTATATCATTTTTACCAACATTTTTGTGCAGAAATATCGTAAAATTGGTTATTCACACGAGAATTGTAAGAGAATGACCTATGTATGGTCTATTTTATTGTTTGTTTTGAATATTTTATATTACATGCACCCTACATTTATTTAATAGCTTAATAAACATGAAAATATCAACAGATAAGTAGGTATATAAGATCTATAATATACTTACTTATTTGTAATTGTAGGTATGTATTCTTCTATGTGTGTGAAATATTTGAGTATTATATTTAATTAATGAGCAAAGTTAGCCCAGTGGTAACAGTTTTGACCTACACGTTGTAAGTCACGGGTTCAAACCCAGCCTGGCACATTACTTTGTGTAATTTATTTCATCGCCACTGCTCTCAAAAGGTGAAGGAAAACATCGTGAGGGAACCGGCATGTCCTAGAACCATACATTCAAGAACATGTGATATACAACCACCCGTACTGAGCGCGCGTGATAAATTATGACCCATTGCTTCTCCTAGAGAGGAGGCCTGAGTTCCAGCAGTGGGAACTTCTTTCTTCTTCTTCTTTAGTTAATATTCTCGTTATAAAAGGTTTGTTTCGATTGTACTTAAATATACCTACTTGATTTAAAAAGATTTCGATTGAGAATAAATGTTTAAACCTAATTGAATTGCATTTTATCATATTTCGACTAACCACTTTTGCACTAGAATGTATCCGGTAGCTTTAAATTTTTATTTTGTATGTGCTACAGTTAACCAATAAAAATGTAAAAAATAAATTGTGCCCCGCGAGAACAGCAGCGAGCGGGTCCAGCTGACCAAAATCTCGCACATAATTTAAACCTATAAACAAAGCTTGTTTACAAGAGATAACCCTGTGTGATAAGACCGCCCTCGTGCACTCGTATTTATAAATGCTTGCCCTGTGTTTTATGAGATGTACTATTAAAAAAATAATACATAATTAAAAATAAATTACAAGTTGGTTAATTTCGTTCGTTTGGTATTAACTTTGTTTATGCAAGCTTACTAAAAAGTTTTATACACACTCCATTTTTATAAAAACATAGGAATTAATTACGTTTAATTAAAAAACCGTCATTATCCGGTAAGTGGAAAGGCTTAGCACACTAATATTATAAAGGCGATAGTTTGTGTGTGTGTTCGTTACTTCTTCACGCTAGAACGACTGACGGATTTGAGTGAAATTTGGCACATGGATAGACCATGTTCTGGAATAGCATACGACTTTTTATTCAAGGACTAAGTATGTTATTTTGGAACCATTCTCTACTTGCTGCAACTAGTATTACAGGTCATCATCATCATCTTCCTGCCCTTGTCCCGTTTTATTTGGGGTCGGCGCAACTTCCTTCCATTCTGCCCTGTCATTCGTCATGCTATATCTAACTTCCTTTTCTTTCATATCACTCTTCACACAATTCATCCATCTTTTCTTTGGTCTCCCTCTCCTTCTCCATCCATCCACATGTAAAGTCATAACTCTTTTAGTAACATGCGCTTCATCCCTCTTCACATGACCATACTAAGTATTACAGGTATATTTTGCAATAAAATATTTAAATAAAAGGCGGAACGGGGTTGCGGCAAACCACGAAAGAGATAGGTGGACTAACCTGTTTTTTTTTGTTTTTTTTTTTTTTAATAATATATTTTTCTTTCTTTCCTTTATTTCACCAGAACTACAACGCCCGCGAAACATGGAAGTAGGACAGAGAACAGGCCATAAAAAGTAAATGAAAGTCCGTAATCGACTGCGCGCCTGGAAACTCCACCAATGATTTTCACACGTAACCTATCTATCTACGATCGATATATACTAATGTGTAATAGGTACTTGTATCCTCGTAGGTACGATTCTAATAACGGTTAAGATGGTTTTAATAAATGAAGAACCTATCGATTCCAAGACAGAACATACCTCCCCATCTACACTCTAATTAAGGAAATAAAAAGGTTTTTTCTTTTTTCCTTAATTAAAATGTACAAGGTAGACAGGTCCTTTCTTAGTTTTCATTAAGTCCTCAGCAGGAAATATACGGTAAAGTGAATGCATGGAGGAAATGAGCCCAGATAAGTAATATCTACGCATAATTTTCTACTTATATTTGTTACTTTATCCTTATTCCTTACGCGTTTTATTAAAAATATGTAAATTAAAAGAAACCCCCCTCACTGCAAAACATCGTAAAAATTATAAGTATGAAGTATTTTTTGTACGCATTAAAACGCCACAGACTTAAGTATGTACTTCGACAAACAAAAAACACTCATCGAAGAATAATGTTTTTATTTTTAAAACACATTTGAAACACGTGGCCCTAAACAAAAACGCGCTAACTCACAATTTGTGCAATAATTGTATGCGTGCCATGTGGTCATTCTTCTCGGTCATGCCAACGTTCCCGCTAACTTCATTCTGATCTGATCTCCCCATCCTTCTCTCACAAATAGTTTTCCATTCAAATTTTATCTGTGCTTTCTCTCGCTCTAGCGCGGCCGTCAGTTCGCGTCGAAGCGTAGAGCGTGGTGGACGTACGTCTCTTTGCCGGCACGCGTGACAACTTTCGTAAAAAACGTTGTAAATATACTTTTTTTGAAAGTACTCCGGTGTTTGCGCGAGTGTCAAAACAGTTTCTGTGTACAGTGCATTGGATTTTCGTGAGAAAAATATTTTGTTTGTGTGCATATTTTGGAATGTTGCAAAGATTACAGGCAGTCGCGCGTTTGTGAGCGCGAAGTGAACGGATTTATTTACGGTTGGTATTATTTTTTTCTTATCAATCTATTGTCAGCACTGTTTCTACGTAGCTGTTAAAGTTTTTATGATAAAACGCACAGTTTTATCGTTATCAGAGTGAATTTGTTGATATGTTCTGAAGTAAACTTATCTGTTTGGACAACTGCACGATACTTATGTAGCGTAGTAGTAGGTAAGTGCAATAAATCCGAAGGTACCCGCATACTAAGTATTATGAGAAATCCAAGGTTTTCCATCAATCGATTAGTGGTTTCACACAATTGTGTAAATAGTGATTTGATTTAGCATTTTATTCATGTTTTAAACTCTAACCGCGCTTGTAAAAACTTCAAGGCTAGCATGTAAAGCCATCTTTGTACCTGTTCACGCAAAAACTTCGGTTATTCACGACAAGACCATTCGCAGACGGTAATTGGCTGGAATAATATTTACATCATTATAGCGATACATTCTTCAAAGCATTCGTTTATTTAGTCAGTATAAAAATATTTATCTATTAAGTACAAAGGTAAATAAATCGTGGAACCTTACCAGTAGGCCCGTTACCACCTGTTTTGTATTGAAATAATTTTGAAATCGGCTTCTGTTCACACTGTGGCCCGTGATGGACCGGTTTGGCAATTAGCTTTCTTTGAGCTCGGAAAATTTCACAAATATATGCTAAGTAAAACGTATGAAAGTCATAAATGCCTGATTAGACCTGCGCCGCATGACTTGCCAATAGGAATAGCAGGCTACAGGGTACAGAGTTCAATGCCTATGTCGAGTCAGTTGATAAGCAGAAATTGAACTTTTACTTTTTAGGGTTCCTTACCCAAAAGGTAAAACGGGATCATATTACTAAGACTCCACTGTCCGTCCGTCTGTCTGTCTGTCCGTCTGTCACCGGGTTGTAACTCATGATAGTGATAGGTAGACACTTGAAATTTTCACAGATGATGTATAATTATGTTGCCGCTATAACAACAAATAGGTACTATAAAACAGAATAAAATTATTATTTAAGGGGGCTCTCATACAACAAACGTGATTATTTTACTAGTTTTTTTGCTTCGGAAGGTACGAAACCCTTCCTGCGCTAGTCCTACTCGCACTTGACCGGTTTTTGTAATTTGTTTTTGGTGTATTGTAGGTAGGTACCACCTATAGTTTAGTGTAGGCCAACTGCCTCGTCCGTTAGTCTTGTACTACAAATAAGATCGATTACCAGGTTGAAGAATTGAGAGGCGAGCTAGGAGGATCATTGGCAATGATGCACTCGTTGAGTCGAGGCTTCAAAGTCTTGAGCATGGACGCCGAGTTGCTAGCCCGTCGGTTTTCTACCGGTTGCATTTCGGGGAGTGTGCGTCCGAATTGCGTAACCTATTTCCGCCTAGCCCGTTCCATCATCGGACCACCAGGCGTACGGCAATGCGCCACCGGTACATGATGGACATCCCACCTATACGCACAAAACGTTTTGGGAACACATTCATTGTGCGTACTGCTATGAAGTGGAATTCCTTGCCGGAATCTGTGTTTCCTGGCTACAAGAGTGAATAGGTTACTTCTAGGTAAGCGCGCTCCATCATCGACCGCATCGTCGCTTTTAAAAGCTATTTGGTTTTCCATTTCAAATTACTCTAGCTGCCCGGAGTTTGGAACTTGGTGGTGTTATACCCTCGTGTCTCGGAAAGCACATTGAGCTGTTGATCTGCATCTGATCTCTCGCGGGTCGTGTGGGGTTGCCGTCCCATCGGACTATGCGAGTAAAGGATCAGAGAGAGCATCTGTGCTTGTGCACACACTTGAGCACTATAATATCCCCTGCTTTACTGATTAATCTCCGATGAGATTGGCCCCAATCAGGGGCGCCGGCTTTTAGAAAACCTCATGGGTGCTCATGCTCATTTGACGACTCGAAAAAGTGGCAAAGTGTGAGAAGAGAAATGCACACTGATCGACCGACAAATAAATAAATGTCCTACTTACATACTGCGGAATAACGAAAGTACACCCAAACACCCAGACTCAACATAAATAATGGGTCGTCGGGTAATGAAAAAACGCCTATCCTAAAAGGCGATTACTGATCTGTTTCTTGATGTCTATTCTCAGGGGTACTCAGCACCCACTGTTTATTTTTCATGGGTGCTCGAGCCTCCGAGCACCCACGGAGTCGGCGCCCCTGGCCCCAATGATCGAAAGGATTATTGTCATAGTTTAGATAGATAGGTACTTACACATATCTGTCAGACCATCCTTTGGTCGAGTTCACAAAATATTCTTTTTAAAACCTACTTACTAAAAGCGAATTTCACCAATGGAATTGCACACAATCAACACATTTATAAAACGCGTTCTAAAGCTGTCAATACTGTCAGATATTGACAGCACTTGTAAGCAAGCGGTCAGATATGCTAATCGCGTTCAATTTAATTTATGGAAATTCGTCTTTGATGTTTTTATCACAGAAAATGACACAAGAGTCTGCTGTGAAACAGCATTTTGTTGCTTTTGTTTTAATTTGGGTTAGGCAAACTGGTAAATTGTGTAACTTAAATAAAACTGAAGATAAAACAACAAAAGCATGTTTTTATTTTAACGTAACGAATTATAAAAAAATAGTACGGTTTGACTGCGAAAGTGGTATAACTTTGAAAAGTAATTTTGCAATTTTTGAGTAAATGACTCAAAAATTGCATTACTTACATTTCAAAGTTTTTTTAAAAAGGATTTTTTTTTACTGCGAAGTATGTAATATACCTACATATATGTAATGTATATGTGGATGGATGGTTAAGGAGAAGGAGGCCAAAGAAAAGGTGAATGGATTGTGTGAGGAGTGATATGAAAGAAAAGGATAAAAATGATAGCGTGACTGCTCACAGGATAGAATGAAAAAAAAAAACGTGTTGCACCGATCGCAAGTAATACGGGACAAGGGCAGGAAGATGATGAATGGAATTTTGAATTTTTTGTGTCACTTAAGGTAGAACTACATTGCGCACACGTGGGCCAAGTACGCCGATCTGGGCGCGTCGGTCTCCATACATTGTACACACAAAGCTACACTACGACAGACTGACACACACGCGGGCCACGCCTGATTTGTACGTAGAACGACGTCGCGTGGCGTGGATCTAGTGTAGCTCTACAAGTCTAGTTTCCATTATAAAACGTATGGAGACCGACGCGCCCAGATCGGCTTACGTGGCCCACGAATGCGCAGTGTAGTTCTACCTTAATGTTTTTTATACTGGAATTTGGTAAAGTACTTTTTACTTGTACATACAAATCAAATTGTAGGTAGATCCTATTACTAATTATAAAATGCACGACATCTTATCTCTCTGTTTGTTTTCATGTAATTAGAAATATTACTACATACTCCGCATAGCCTTGTCTATCGATTTGCGATAGGCACGTCTTAGAGCGATAATATCGGCGCCGTAATTATGCTCTCGTCAGATTTAATTGTAATAGGAAACTGCGTTGTTAAAGGCAATGTTTCTTGTCTCATTATGATAGAATTAATTACGTTGCACCTTTTTATTTTTCAAATCATCATATAAAGGGGTGGCCAGACGGTTGCAAATTTGCGTTCCAACCAAGGTGACCTTGGTTTATGTGTTTGGTTTGTGTTGCATGGATGTAAACCACGCGCCAACACGTTCGGTGGTTGGGAGAACGCGCCTCCCAACCAAGGGCGTTGAAGGTCATGGATTACAACTGCTGTCTACACGGATTGAAACTAGCACCACCTTGGTTGAGACGTTGGTTTGCAACCGTTTGGTCATCCCTTTACTCCCGCTCTGTGTGGAGCGAGAGAGCATAGCATAGCATGACCAGCTTTATAATGTTCCAACTGGTGGGTCCCAAGCCTCCTGGCTAGGAGAGGATAATGAGCCGTAATCCACCACACGGGCTCAGTGCGGGTTGGTAGATGTTATGTCTTCGAATTTTTGTTTCTAGGATATGCCGATTTCTTAATGTCTTCCATCACCGTTCCACCAACATAATTTGAAAAAGTCACCAGACTTTTTCATATTATGTTGGTTTGTTACTTACCCATCAATCATCAATAAACCAAAATCTACTGCAAATAAAAAGACTTAAAAGGTTTCAGTTTTTTAGTTGTCTGATGAAATATCTGTTTATTTTGAAGTTCTCGCTAAAACTTATCATTACTGACTGGCCTGTTGGTCTAGTGGTTAGTGGCCCTGACTGCTATGTGTGATGAGCACAATCATTTGTTCTGTGTCCGGGTGTAATTTATCTATAATATGTATGTATGTATTTAGTATTTGACCCCTGAGTTTGTTTCGGTGTTTCTCCTCAGGGTAGTCAGCTAGGAAACACCGGCCTCATCTAGTTTAAAAATGACAAAAAAAAATATTGTCGTGTAAAAGTGTTTTTTTAAACCTATTTACAAAATAAATATCATTTATCATCATTTATCATTGAAATTTAAATAAGTATTTTTATAAAATAATAATAAAAAAGCCATTTATTCTACTACATACTTATTAATCTCAAAATATAAATCATTTTTCCATTAAATTCATATTAAGCATTATTAATTCAATTAATTTATACCATAATAGTTATAACTAATTTTAATTCATTTGTTTTTTAATTTAATTTAAGTAAGTAATTTATACCATAATAGTATCATGTTTATCAGTTATCCAGCACTCATAACACAAGCTCTGCTTAGCTTGGGACTAGACAGCGTTGTGTGATAGTTGTGGAATATTATTAGAAGGGTTATTATATCTTAGAACCCTGGGACCTCGGGACGTAATGAATTTACTTAAAATAAGTACTTACTCCATAAAGTTATCCAATATATATTAACTTAAGTTTTCTTAGGACTGCCAATAAAGATCCTCGTTATTAACTCTTCAGTCGGAAATATAAGAAATATTTAATTAATTGAAGGCACAACTTCTGTGTTCCCGGAACTTGGTACTCGCTAACTTTGAAGGGTTTTTAGCCAATTTTGTGCGATATTGAAACTTGGTACAGTCAATCCCTAAGACCTGGAATCACGATACACACGTATAAAATCCTTATGTATTACATTACAAAACAAAATACACACATTACACAACACACACACACACATTATAAAACAAAATGGCTACCACTTTTATCAGGAGCTTTACCATGACGTGTCAAAATGTCAGCCATGCGAGCGAGAAAGGAATGGAGCTATAATCCTATATACGAGTAACTCCATCACTTAAACAGTTGAGTTTAGGTCGTCAAATGAATCGCGTAAAGCTCATGTTAGAGCCTCTGTTCGAGATAAACTCAAAAAGTAATGAAAGATTTTTTTATTATTGTAGCGACATCTATGGCGTCACATAGGAACTAATCCTGCATCGCGCAATTAAAGTTCTCCCCGCGATTAGAACATATAGAACAGCCCGAAATCATCTATCGGGCAGTTGCCCACCAGAAATAACACCCATCTGGTCAGAAGAACCTCCCTTTTCAACGGAGGTTTGCGGGACCTTACACTCTGTTCCGCCTATCTCCAAACTGGTGACCCCGACGTGATGAGTGATGTCGCTATATTATTATTGATAGGCTCGCGTTTGACCACTATCTCATCTAATGGTAAGCGACGATGTGGCCGACGATGAAGCACGCTTGCCTAGAAGTAACCTATTCACCCTTGACTTAAAGTCCCCTAGGTTGTACCTATCAGGAAACACAGACTCCGGCAGGGAATGAATATTATGCGCACAGCTAAGGAGTGGAATTCAAACAGTTTTGACTAATAGACAGAGTGATTAATTAGGAAGGCTTAGATGTATAATACACGCATATTATAGTACCGAAAAGCCGAGAATTTCCCGCGTAAAGCTGGGGTAGGTCGCTAGTTTAATAAAGCAAAGCCAACCCAAATACTAAGTCTTCATATTAGGGACTATGGTCATAAAACACGGGCGGGCTTTGTAATTAGTTTTCTTGTAGCTTCAGCCCATATAGTTTACCGTAACACAATGAAATAGCGCCCCCGGGGCGCTTCTACCAAATATCAGTCACCGTTTACGACTTGTGACAAGATGGTGTCTTTAAAGCTTGGTTGAATCCCTGTTGCTTTTAATACTTAATTAATGTAGAAAGATTTATTAATATTTACCTTATAAAAGCGTATTACAAGGTTATAGACTATGTCGAAGACACGCTTGTTTGGTTATGACTGCTTCTGCCCATGTGGCCTCCTGGTAACTCATAATATTGTGTAAATGTCTATTCACTGCTCCGCATTTGTTGTAATATATATACTTTTTTCTTTTTTTTTCTAACACATTCTTTTTGCAATATTTTTTATATTATTAGACCCCAACCACCATAAATTCGTTAGTAATTTATTTTGTTAACGTCTCAGTTATTGATATTTGTAATTATTTATTTTTCTGGCTTTTTTTTATATGGCCTTTTCTTTTTTTATAATGTAAATGTGAGAACACTGTGAAATAAAAAAATGTTGTTTTTTTTTTTTAAAGTGTTGAAAAATTATCGCATAAATTAAACTAAGAAAACATTGCATGTTCTTACATGATATTATAAACTCGAGTTTGTCTGTCTATATAGACGCGATAAACTTAATAAAACTAGATTTTGACTTCTATTCCGTTGGCATAAGAATGGCATTAAAAGCTAAAACGTGGTTACAATACTAACTATTTACTGCAGCCGCAATTTATCATGCCACTAACGCAATAAAGGTCAAAATCGGTTGAATGGACTATAAAAAAAGATTTGTTTAAGTATATATCTTACCTTATTGCGAATGGAGTATAGTTCCGCTACCAATTTTTCTGAGATAATTTACTCACTTTCGAGAATTTAATTCGTTAACTAATATGAAATAAAAAAGTTTTTCATTAGCTTTCATGGTTATAAGAACTGCGATATTTCAAAAAATACAAAGAAACCAATAAATTCCTAATTTTGAAAAAGGAATAACGTACCTTTAATATAAATTTTATTTGAACTTATAATTCCAAGTCGATTCAAAGATATAACACTTCAAAGCAACCCAAAAAACAGTAATTTCGTACTTTAACCCCTAATATTGCATAATCGAAATCTCGTAACAAACCACATCTCAAGGGCATAATTTCAACCGAAAGACGTCTACTGTTGGACATAGGCCTCCCCCAAGTGTCGCCATAACGACCGGTCCTGTGCGTCTCGCATACATCGGATTCCCGCGACCCTCGCCAGGTCATCGGTCCACCTTGTAGGAGGCCTTCCAACGCTGCGTCTTCCGGTATGTGCGCCACTTTAGAACCTTCGACCCCAACGGCCATCTGTTCTGCAAGCAATGTGCGCCCATGTACCCTGCCCATTGTCACTTAAGTCACCTAAAGTTTTTTTTTTTTAATTGATATAATCCAGTGCTTGACTGCGATGATGGTAAGCAGTGATGCAATCATTGATGGTGAGGCGCACTAGTTTATTAAGAGCCTAATCACTCACTTCATAAAGTTCGGCGATTCTTCGTGCTATGTCGGTAATCTTAATTCCATTCAATTATTCGTTTTTGATACTTTACTCGCCTTCGAGAACTTAACTCGAGTTAGTTATTACATAATCGAAATCTCGTAACAATCAACATCTCAAGGTGTTAATATCAAAATACACACCTTGAATGTTGTATTCGATTAACCGCAGATGTTTTGCGGTCAAATCGCTGTTAAGTATTATGTACTTGTAGTATCCACTTCAACTGGAAACTAATATGCCTTCATTGGCTCTGTTATTGTATTTTACATAAGTACATATAGTATATTGTTAGCTGTTACTTGTTACACAAGTACTTATATGCGAAGTCTACATTAAGGCGTATAGTCCCTTGAATAACTGGCCGGAGTTTTTTTTTTTTTATTTACTTCGTCTTACATCTATCTTTACAGGTTTTTTTTCCCCCAATGCGATAAATGCGCTTATCCTAACTTATTACTACTAGCACCTATAACAATGCATTCCTTGTGAATTCACCCAGAGTACAACAAAATAAGTCCGTCTCATTTGCTATCTGGTATTAGTTAAATGGTGTGTGCATATAATTCCGGCCCGCTGCGCCGGATAGAGCCCCTTTGACCTTTAAATCCATTTTATTTGCGAAATATTGATTGATTTACATATGCCGTACATTCTAAAGAACACTTAACCAGCATTTTTTTTGTATATACATACATATTCCTAAAGATCAAAGCCGTTTGAAAGGAGTAGAGAAAACAAGTGAAAAAATATCAGACTTTTACTGACTAAACTCACACCTGTGTCCTTTAGTTGCTCTTTCTTCTAGGATCACGGGTTTTCTTTTCAGAAATTGACATCTCTTTGAGGCGTGCGTGGTACACTACGCGCTGGCGAGGACTTGGGCTCGTTCCAGACGGCCGGAGCTACAATAAAATATATATTTTTTTTACTTTTTTTTAAGGAATACCAAGCCCGATATTAAGTTTCAGTTCCTTTGTATAATATTCGATATAAATCAACACCTTGTTAACATGTAGGTACCACAATTGAATTACAACTTGAATGGAATCACAAACAGCCGATACAAATTCCTTCTTCACAAATTAACTCGATAGAAACTTCAAATAATAGGTACCTACTTCTGTTAGAAACACAACGACTTTTACTAAGTATTTTTCTATAGAAACAATGTAATAAATAGTTCTTTGAAACAGTGGTCAGGTAGGCGTTCTCAGAATTCTCGCCTCATATTTCAAAAGGTGCCTTCAAAGCAATATAATCTACTAACTTCTGTTAGTGGCGTCGCCTGCGTGAAAGTAGGTATTTCTATACAAACTTTGGACCCTATTTCATCTCCTTTTGGGGTGAATTTTAGAAAATCCTTTCTTATTTTTTATATATGTACCATAAAATTGTAATACCGTTAGATTATAATCTATCTCGCGAAAACGGCCTACAGTAAGACCGACTCAGAGACAGCCTTCAGACAGTTGACAATTTAACGCGCGACAGATTATGATTTAACAGTTTTACTTCGATAGATTATAATCTACCGAAAAATAATGCGTTAAATTGTGAGCAGTATGTTACAGTTCACAATCATTTGACAGTTTACAATCTCGCGAGATAGATTATAATCTAACGGTATTTACGATTTTACGTTGAAATATACATCATAAAAGGAACCTTAGTGCATGAGTCAGTGAATGAGTCAGGAATTAGCCTTTTATATAAACAGAAGAAGGATTAAACTCCTTGACTTGGTTGGGTTTTTCGACTAAGCTAGGGTCTTTCCCTGTGGTCTTTGCTGAGGTTAAAGTCCATTTTGTACGGCGTTAATTCGTTTATTTAATGGTTCACTTGTTTTTATTTTGCTTCCGTCGCGGTAGCAAAGTGGCATAAGTGTTTTTAAGTATTTTTTTTTGCTTTTCAAATTTTTCTTGTGGTGGTCCAATGGTAACGGCCCCTACAGTCACGGTTTCAAACCCAAAAAGTCCTTTTCTTTTGTTATAAATTTCATTACAATTTACAAGTAAGTAATTTTTTTTTTTTAAATATATGATATAAAATCGAAGACATGTGACATTCACCAACCAAAACTGGCCCATTCCCTCTCTCTTAGAGAGAAGGCTTTAGAGATCCAGTAGTAGATTATAAGGTTTGCCAGTTAAAGTTTTCTAAATGCCTGAACAATTAAGTAAGCCATTTTGACGAGGTTCATCTTTTTACATTATCTTCGACATATTCGAGTAGACTCTTCACTAAATGAACGTGCGAAAGTACACGTGTTAAGAAATGAAAATAAATTGCCTTACGTTATAATAAGTTTTCCTTCACAACGAACGTGTAATATACAACGTGAAATGCTGATAAGAAATTACTCGTGAATACGTAATTATACACGATTTCTATTGCTACCTTTTTATTTTAAAATTAGATTTGATACAGTTAGGGTACCTATACGATACTGATACGGAATTACTCTGTAGTCTAGTCAAATTAGCCCCAAAAAAAGGGGTGAGGTTACAATAAGTCGTGCAACTTATTGTAACCTCACCCCTTTTTTTCCTCCAGCTGAAAATTGGTAGGATTGTTCATAACACCATCATAAATGAAATCTAAAAACTCCTCATCAATCCGAAACCTGGAAAAAAGAAATATTGTAAAATCAATAAAAAACATGAAATGAGTAACCATGGAATTTCTTTTCGGTTCCTCTCTATAGGAAACAACCGATTGGAACCGTGCACTAGCTTCTGATATGTTACAAGTGCCAATGTGAAATATAAACCGTTTGGTTCTGATCTATTTACTGTGTGACCAGCACGTTTTCTTCTAATCCTTCGACGGCACTTGGTAAGGAATTTATAATCATTATTACCTTTCACATCATAACTTCGGTGCATTCACCTCATTCTCCTCGCCATTGTTTTACCGAAATGACGCCTCGCGTTCCTTATCGCTTAATGCCGATTGAGTGAAAAACAGACTTTATTAGGAGTTCGTTGCCCCAAGTCATGGTCTGCCGAACTATTACGAGGCAAACCGAACTTTAAATAAACACTAGTATTTACATAACTTCAAACAAACCGCGTCTAAACCACTTGTAGTCTCTTCACAAGCTGTAAGTCAATAATAGTTTTCTTTTAAACACGAATAAATACAACATACAAAGTAAACAAAGCACGCATTAATCAAGTAAATACTGATTCAGGTACCCTCATTAGGGCTGCTGTAATGTTCTAAAATTTTACCGTGGCCCTATAACGCAAAGGAACACAGGTGGGTTTTAGCCAGTAAAAATCTGACACTCCTTGCTCCACCCAGAGATCAAATTTTTTTGATGAACTCCAGTATTTTATTTGGGTTATCTACACTATCAAACGGTGTAATAGAGCGTGTGTTTTTTTTTAACCAACTGACAAAAATCAATAATGCAATGGAGCTCATAGTTTTGGATTGGGCCATACTTACACGCCCAGATGAAAACTTCAAACTGTATATAGATCTGAAAAATGTATTTTTCCTTGTACCTTTTATTTTTACTTGTCATTATCAAATATCAAGCAGAAGTCGTAACTGTATTAAAAATACCTAATCTTACAATATCCACGTATTGTTTTATAGCATCGCACACTTATCGCTGATATAATAAAACATACACACATAGCTTATCTTGTGGCTAAATGACGTCATGAGTAACATGACCAAGGTACAGCGAAGGTCATACAATTGTGCGGGCCACAAAGGCTTTGCCCTTTAACCCTTTGAATAACAAATGTTACAGCTATACCATACATTAGATTATGAATCCGTATGGGGATCTGTTGTATAGGAAATTGATTCAGGAGTTGGCGGATATTAAAATATGGGACGTCAAGCACAGTGATAGATTGTTTTATAATCAAAGCTGGGCCTTTTTTTTTTGACAAATTGATTTTATATGCTAAGGTTTGTATGTCTTTGATAATCTGTGAACCTTCCAGGTTTTGATATTAATTGAAAAAAAAAAAGTATTTGCCTTCAATTTTTATTTTGCAATAATCCCTTTTCACAATCTATTATCAATAGATATCAATCGAAATATTCCTTCCGTATCTTTATCTAAACTTCCCATTGCTGGAACTCAGGCCTCCTCTCTAGGAGAGGGAACGGGCCCGTAATCCACCACTTGGATCCAGTACGGTTTGGTGGACAGTGATTGTACCACAGTGTCTCAAGACGAAAGTCTATAATCCGTGCGTGTTGCCAGTGATGACATGTGGCACTAAAACATGGTCGCTTACAATGGGCCTCATCAGAAGACGTACAGTTAAAAGTACTCAAGTTTCCAAGATAATCTGTGACCTAGCTTTAACAGTTTAACTCAAAGTAAATATTATAAGAGATGGAATTAATACTCTCCAGATAGATTCATAAATCTTTTAATTTTAGACAGTTTACCCACCGCAAAGGGAAGCCAAGGCGATGGCTATTAAAGATTGCAAATATTTAACTAGGATATTGATAAACTTTTGATACTTGAAGCTAAAACACCAATCTCCTGTAAAAATTAACCTTCTCTAATTTTTTGACTGAAATTATCGTTAATTTAAAGTTAGAAAGGCGTCAGATACATACATATATAACCTCGTTTTTTTTTATTTCAGTCGAATAAAAAAAAAGTTGTGAATGCCTTAATTATCTTTTTTCTGCATCTATTGGATAATACTAGTGATTAGAACATTCACAAATCCGAATCCAATTCTAGCACTCAAAAGCAATTTTGTTTCGCTAAAAATTAGCTTAACAAAAGGAAATACCTAATAACTAATGCTTGAATGGCACCGTAGACGGACAATTTCGTGGAAGATTTTTAAATAATTTGATTAATTACCTTTTGAAGAAACCCGAATCATTCTTTAGATTAAGATTTCATAGTCTTGAGATGACATAAAAACAAGCCAGAAGATGTTCTTTTAAGCTCAAACAGGTTTTAGAGGAAGTTGCGAAGAAGGCGCGTAGCCTAACTGGTTATGACTTAGGATAATTAAACGTATGACATTGAAGAATTTTTGCAATTAACAAAAACAGTCTGAGTTTTGATAGTGTGCTGACATTTTTACGATGCAATTTATTTCAGATCGTTATTTTTAGAGTTCCGTAGCCAAATGCAAAAAACGGAACCCTTATTGGTTCGTCATGTCTGTCTGTCTGTCTGTCCGTCCGTATATCACAGCCACTTTTTCTGAAACTATAAGAACTATACTGTTGAAACTTGGTAAGTAGATGAATGTGAACCGCATTAAGATTTTCACACAAAAATAGAAAAAAAAAGAGATCTAGTAGTAGAAGTAGTTTTTTTTAATACGTCATAAATTGTAAACCGCAATTTACCTTTCAAGTTTGTACGGAACCCTCAGTGCGCGAGTCCGACTAGCACTTGCCCAGTTTTTTTAGTTTCAATAAAAGTAAGTAGGTTATAAATTAAACTTTAGATATATCTGTTTACTTGGTGAATGTATTTTTAAAGATAACATAATTTATTACGCCATATTTTGTCGATCCTAACAGTTTATCACTTTATTACATTATTCATTTTAGACATCAGTTTATTACATTATTAATTTAATCAACAATAGGTAAGTACCTAATAAAGCTAAATTATGTAACTCGGTAGTTTTTCATCACAATACACGTGCTTTGTATTCAGAAACTACGAAACAATATAAACATAACAATAGAAACATTATTCTACATAAATCTTGGGCTAATATGTACAAAGTACACAATTCTCGGTATTATAGCTTTATTATTCAACAAAGTAATTACCAAGTTAATAAACTTGATTATTTACATGGTCCGTAAGCGATGTTATTAATTATTATTTACGTATGTGCGTTAAAAAATATATGTTAAAAAAATAAAAATGAAAGTTGTGTAGTTTTGTTTTTGGGTTAGTCTTTACGCAAATGAATTTGGTTTTTCGGAAAATGAAACTAGAAGTAGATTTTGCCTTGCAAGTATCCTTGTTTGACATTTTTTCTTTTTCTATATAAAATCTTTTTTATACTCCTGCTATCTTTTTTTTTAAGGTGGGAATTATCTAATGACATCTCCTGCCTTTTTTTGTGTCAGACTTTTACTGACTAAAACCCATTCCTGTACCTTCTTTGCCCTCGTTCCTGGGCCCCGGGGTTCTCTTTCGCATCACCCATGGCCCCAGTAGGTTTCGACCCTGCTGAGCCCCTACGGTTGCTCACATCTCCTTGAGGCGCGCGTGGAACACTATGCACCGTCGACGACTTGGGCTTGGTCCGGACAGTTACCTGACGGTCGGACGGCGAGCTACGCATTGCTCGCCGTCCGCAAGCCCGCGCCTACAGTTGACCCCTGCTATCTTGATCTGCTATGTAATACTTAATAGTGATGCGAGGATAGGCTTCACTAACCCTTTAACCGCTTGCGTCGAATTGGTCCGACGAGTGTTTTGGTGTCCTATACGCCAAGGTCGTGTGTTTGTGACTGGGTACTCAATCTCGTTTAGCTCTTCAATCCCCATAGGTGACAGAAGAGCTGCCGAAATTAGAGTATTTGCTCGTGGATGTACGATCCTGGCCGAATAAAAGCGACAGTGTTTGTCGGATGTATCCTACGTAGGCGATTAATGGCTAACATTAATTTTATCCAGGTTGCTTACCTTATTCTGTAGTAATGAACTACGTAATAATACGTAGTCAGCATCTGCCATCATTACCAGATACGCAATATTCCGTAGGGGATATAATTAAAAATTCTTAATCACAGACCGATGCTGTGTTTCACTTTCGCGCTCCTGATTCCATTAATTATAACAACTTAAATATATTAATGACTGAGATAGTAATATTCATTCACAAAATCACAATACGCAAATAATTACCAAACATAATTAGTAATTACGTTCAGTGCCTGCTACAGACGGACCCGGATGCAATCATATAATTATGTAACTGATTGATAAAGTCGATATTAAGCAACAGTTGCTGATTGATTGGCTATATTATAATTGTAATGAGAAACTATTATAATTTAAGTATCCACTGATTGTTGCACACTGGTTTGCTTGCCTGCCTCGTACATGGTAATTTGAAAATTTTCAGTTAAATAAAATAGTAGTCAAACACGAGCCTACGCAATATATAGTTTTCGGAAACCCCTTTAAAGACCATTCATTCTTTTCTATATTTTACATCCTACCTATTCAAGGGGCCTCTTAGACCCCACTTGGCTTAAAAGGCTAGTACCTAAAGCCTCATTAGTGAACTCACGACTGTAGTCAAAGAAACTGCTCGTGAGCTCATTATTGACTTGTCAATTGACGTCTTTGATGAATTTACATTTGAGCTTACTGTTGTTTGTTTTTCGCAGTTTGATGTATTGTTCGAAAGAGTTACCGCGGCCCTGGAATGCAAAGGACAAGTGAAGGGACGCGGGTGGGTTTCAATCTGTAAAAGTCTGACACTCTCTCTCGAGAGCGGAAAGCGTTATTTGATGATTGCCCACCTGAAAAAAAAGCCTATAGATTCCACGATTCTAAGTTGTAGGTTGTCACTTTAGCAATAAAATGGATGACAATAAAAGACAACATATTTTTTTTTTGCTTCAGAGAATTTAGTGATTTACCTCGACAGTCTGATGACATCTTGATGTTCGGTTACGTAAGATTGAGAGGTTTGTACGGAAAGCAGTCCAGGGAATCCGAAGCATTTTCTTCCAGCACCACATCTCGAAGGCGTCAATGCGGTCGCGGTCCGCCTTCTTCAAAGTCTAAAGCGATTTGCAGTCATCATTTCAGACAAAAGATCCAACACTGTACATGATAGATTTTACCCCAATTATGGCCACATCGTTTCGTTATAATTATGCTTACTTGCATCCAACGAACTCCGCAACGCTCATCATGTTATCGTCATTTAATCAATATTGCTCGCTATCGTTTATTATTTTATCAAAACAGTAAAGCAAAACATCGTGAATAAACCGGGAATGTGAATCTCCTGGAACTAAAAAATCGAAGATTTGTGACATCCGTCACGCACTGGGCCCGCGTGGAGGTTTACGATCCAATCCTGCTCGTAGAGAAGAGACCTACATCCCAGCAACAAAACTGAATTTTGCAACTCATCGATGTATTTGGTAGAATAGAACCCATTCATTTTAACAGCATAAAATCACAAACTATGCCATTGTACTGAAACCACAGCTTCTCAGAATATAGCTTAAACACAAATTCCCAGGTCGACAAAGCAATAACAATCACTCGATTACCATAAAGTCATAAACATATTCAACGCAGCCTTAGGATAGGAAATAAATAAGACATGTCATAATATGTTCCTTGTGCGAACAGGATTACGTCATTAGTTCCGTAGAATTCTACCTGGGGTCTGAGAGGCCTTGTAATTGTGGGAAAATGACGTCATTCGTGTTTTTAAAATCCTTGGATCTTGTTTGAAGGATGTTGATGGTTCTGTGTCTCTAATTTCGTGATGGTAGGTAGATGATGCGGAGATGAGAATATTGATATGGATGTGTGGTGTGACGAGAATGGATAAAGTGAGAAATGAGTATATTAAAGGAAACTTGAAAGGAAATCATTTGTCTTGGTATGGTCATGTGAAGAGGAGGGATGAAACGCATGTTACTAAAAGAGTTCTGACTATACATGAAGATAGATGGATGGAGAGGGAGAGGAAGCCCAAAAAATAAGATCTGTGATATGAAAAAAAAGAAAGTTTGTGATAGCGTAACGGGTGACAGGACAGAATGGAAGATAATCACCTAATGACTTCTAACGCTCTAGGGCGGAGAGGAAAGGCGTGTCAGACTTTTACTGACTAAAAACACACTTGTGTTCAATTATCCTTTGCGCTTTCTTCTTTTGGGTTTCCTTTTCAGCATGGATATGTCATCTGTGTCTGCTTAGGAACAGACACCACTTAGCAGAAACACTTTCTCCAATCGTCTAGTTAGTTACTTCAGGTTGGCGCAATAAATTTTATTCTTCCATTCTATCCTATCAGCCCTCAGGCTATCACTGCCTCCCTTTTCTTTCCTCACACAATCATCCATCTTTCTGGTGGTGGTTAGTGATCCTGACTGCTAAGCCGGAGGTCGTGGGTTCGATTTCCACGGACAAATGTTTGTGTGATGAGCACAATCATTTGTTCTGTGTCTGGGTATAATTTATCTGTAATATGTATGTATTTAGAAATATTTATTAAGTATGTTTATCAGTTGTCTAGTACTCATAACACAAGCCCTGCTTAGCTTGGGACTAGACGGCGTTGTGGAATATTATTATACTCTAGCTCCACCCAGAGCCAAAGACGTTATTTGACGTTTTCCTACCCTGAAAAAAAGGACTGACAAACATATACTCACAAAAATCATCGTATAACTCTCGCAGTGTGTGAAGAGGGAGAAGTCAAAAATTACCAATGTAAATAAAAATAAGAGTCAGTCTAGGGCGAGTGGGGAATCAGTTTCAAAGTGTCCTGCCTCCTCCCTCTCTCTCTATCCATCCACATGCATACTCTTTCAGTAACATGCGTTTCATCCCTCCCCTCCACCAAACCAACGTCAAACAATCTAATTACCAATATCACTTTTAATGATACTATCAATCGACTTGATATTCAGCAGGCACACAAACTGCAGTCAGATCTAGATCCCGGCAAGGTAAACTAGAACATTATTAAAATGTCAGTCTGTATAACGGTTATCTAGAGTCTATCAAAAGTGAAGGCTAGATCTAGAGACCTAGGTTCCCGGAACTAAGTCACTAAGATAATTTGTGTGTGTTTGTCATGGGTTTATATGATTTCAATCAAAGTTGGTGACAATGAAATCTAGCAAGTCGCGCATATTGAATTAATTTACTAGTCAAAGGAGACGTTAAAATGACTTCTTTTTTGTTTTAATTTTGTTTTTTTTTTTCTAGCAAGCTAAATATATTATTTCGATCCTTTTTAGATAGAAATACGCAAGCGACAGTTAAAGTTTTTTGCAGATATTTTTTTTCTTCCCTTCTTCTTTTCGATTCGATGGTAAACTGTTTGGGCCCAATAGGTGGCTACATTAATAGCAGCATCGGTAGCACTCATCAAATCCTCCAAAGTGCAGGTGTATGGGCACTTGGGGTATTTTCATATGTGGCTCATGTTTTGAACAGGAGCACCGCACTCACATTAAGTACCCGACGGGTCTATAAAACCCCATTTAACCAAGTTGTTTTTACAGTGGCCTACCTGGGTTCGCAACCGATTTAGTTCTTTCCATATAGGCCACTGCAAATCGCTTCCAGGCGGGAGATTTTCTTCCCTAATTTAAAAGAATAATGATACTACCTACCTTTCTAAAGAAAATATGATTTGTTGTTCATAAGACTAATAATTTATTAGAATAGTTGATTTCTATTTATCTTTAACGACTGTCAAAGATCTACAGTCGGGACCAGTAATTTAAAAAGAACGACATCCATATTTAGCTACCGTCCCTCGAAGGTCGTTCAGAGACACCCATACTGAAAAACGATCGAAAAACTATAATTAACTTGATAATTATAAGAAACGAAACAGCAATGTGACACTGAAATAACTCCCTCACGCCTCGACTAATGGGTATGCACAAAAACCATAAGATTTCCCCTCAAGGCAAACAAAACCTTACCTTTATAAAAATAAAGCATCTTCTCAATTGGCTCATCAAAAATTCTCTTGGGGAAACACTGCTGACGAAAAAGGACTTAAAGTTCACAGCTATTGAGTTGAAAGTCGACTGTAGTGTTACAATATACCCATGGGAGAAATATCGGCGTTTCCCGAATCTTGGGCTTAAATGTTTAAGTAAATAAAACATGGCTCTGCTGTGTTTGATCATGTGTACCAGTGTACCATAAATGTATGCGACGCAATCGTGTTTGCTTTTATTGGCTACCTTCTTAAGTACAATATTTATGGTACAAATCAAAATCTGGTAACTTGAGCAAATGTGCCTGATATATTTCGAAACCGCGATTTTTCCGAACGAATATTACAATAATTCGTCAGTTCGTTAGGTGGTTGGTCGCTTACAAGGTGGACCGACGACCTGGTGACAGAGGCGTAGCGTAGACCAATTTAGACGTGGGCGAAGGCGCATCAGCAGGGCCTTTTTCTTTCATAAATTTAAAAACGTAACAGCGACAGTCTGACACTATCTCTCGCTCCACCCAAGAGCGGGATTTGTCAATAATATTCACCTTAAAAAAAAAAAACAGTGACAGTCGCAACTGAGTGTTTGACTACATAATCGCAAAAAAAAAAACGCTCGTTCTTAAAAAGCCTTCGCTTGCGCGATGACCCTCTGGGTGCGAGAGGCCGCTTTGCCAAGGCCAGCTACGCTACTGCCTGGTGAGAGTTACGAGAATCCGATGGATTGGATGGAGACGAACAGGACCGATCGTTGTGTCGACACTTGCGGGAGGTGTATGACAGCAGTGCACGTCTTTCGGCTGAAATGATGATCCTACTTAGGTTATGATATATAATTATTGCTGTTCCTTCATGAACGTCTGTCGGCTGAAACTTCTAAATTCAAATTCTTGATAAAAAATAATTATGAATGGCTTTTCTTCGTTCAACGACTCAGTATTGCCATCCAGCGTGGCAATGCTGCCAGCGTTCTGGGCACTTTACTTATTGACATCGATGAGGACGAATTTTTAATGCCCTATGATTTATTTTCCTACCCGTTTGTACATATTATTATTCACAGTTTGTTTAAATACCTATTAAATTACAAATCTGTTAATCAGCATTTAACTATGTAACACACAAACATATGGTTCATACGTCACGCGTCATTTAAACTTGTAAAACTATTTTTTTTTGTCATTAGAGTTTGTCGATTTTAATAGAATAAGAATAGAGTTAAATTTCAACAAAGACGTGTCGTCTTTGTTACACATTTATTTCGTTAAATGAGAGAGAAAAAAGATATACCTCCTTCCTGCCCGCGGTTTCGCTCGTGTAAAATTAGGTTTCTCCATACAAACTTTCGACCCCTACTTCATGCCCTTTGGGAGTGAATTTTGTAAAATCCTTTCTTAGTGCTCGCCTACGTCATAAAAGGAAACCTTGTGCAAAATTTCACGATCCTAATCCCAGTAGTTTCGGCTGTGCGTTGATATGTCAGTCAGTCAGTTTCCCCTTTTATATATATAGATATCGCATACGATATTCTTCCTAAAAACGGTCGATATAAAGACTTCGCCTTTGCCGTAATTTTCATAAAATATAAGTAACTGAGTTTACCAGAAAAGCCGTTATGGTATACACATAGCATTAATACCCGAAGACTTGGCCGTCCTAAGTCAATTTATACAGCACGACCTTGCTACCCTGGTACCTCGAGCCTTGTGCAAACACCAACAGGTGGAATTGAAAGCAGGTAGGTCAAATGCAAATTGTATTATGTGAATTGTTATGAACAAGTGACTTTGGTGACAAGAATAAGGAGGTTTAATTAAGTTTCAAAGGCAGTAGTCTTTTTATTATTCAACATTTTTTGCTGCCAGCAGCTTCGAAAAAATGTCCCAATGGAACATATACCCGGATAAAAAATATCCTATTTGCTTTTGTAGGATATGGTCTACCCGTGTACCAAGTTTCATCGAAATCCGTTCAGCCGTTTAAGCGCAAAGAAATAAAAACATTAACAAACAATTTCTCCTTCAATAATGAAGTCGTTTTCAACAAGTTAAAGTTATCTACGAATCTATGTACGAACCAATTTCATACTTCGCGAATCCGAGAGTTTCTGATAACTCCATTAACATTAAATAACGTCAGAAAAAACAACAAAAATCAATAAAATACGTACGAAACGTGCCATTTAATTGTCGAGACTTGATACAAAATGCACTTTCACATAACTTCACGTAAGTCTTAGCCTGCGCCCGCGCTACACAAGACGTATCTCAATCGTAATTGGTGTAAAAAAATCGAAAGTGACAGAGATTGGTCAATCTTGTGTTAATCAAAGTGAATCAACGATTGATAGTGATATGCAGGTTGGTTTATGGTGCTGTTTAACGATACATAAGTGTCATAGTAATAGAGTTACTGAGTATCTGACTACTTTGGTGCCATTCATCATTAGGCCACTTGTGTTAACTGAGGCTGTTGTCTACCACCAACCCAGCACCTGACCAAGCACTAACCAAGTGGACATCAAATCAGGTCGTTTGTAACACGAGTTCCATCCCACTAACTACAGACCTTCTTGAGAGAGGACTTTTGCTCAAGAGGTGTCTAAGTTTCCGCAGATAGGTGTTAGTTACGTGACATCACGCAGCGAAATACGACGTCGACAACGGCCTGTGTCTCGCCTGATAATAAAATTATTATTAATAAACAAACTTGTAATTTTTTAAAATTAAGTGTCAAAAAACAGATCCCATTTTGCTTAGACCCCAGCTTAATTGGGACTGGGCTATATCTGCCGCATGCTGATTGAGCGTAGGGCACGTAAAACATAAAATTGGTGCCCTGAAATCGCAAGACGGGGTTGCAGCAGATCACGAAAGAGATGACGGGACGGGCGACTTAGATGTCTTCCTTAAAAATTGGCAAGACGTAACCCAGAGCCGGGAACAATGGAAGAATTAAATGGAGGGAGGTCTTAGCTTTACAGTCTGACAGCACAAGCTGGAAACAATAAGACATAATCCAACGAAAAAAAAAACTTCACCAAGACAAGTTTATTCTAAAATTCCTCATTTCACCCTACACAGAAACATCAACACGTCAGCTCCAAAACCACCGCTTCTTGACCTTCATTAATAAGACATACAATAATGCAAAATTTCCGCTTATGTATAGCCACTACTAAATTTCTTGGAAGGCCTTCTAAGCGCATTAACAAAACCAGGAAAAACAAAACATTAAAATACCACTTTTTAGGCGTCTTGTGCTCCGAGAACATTTTACCTTTCATGACGTCAACAGCCTGAAATAGAACGCCAATTCGTCCAATTTTTTGTTCTGGTCTAAAAATCACTAATCTTGAAGAGTACGCATAGAAATTACGTAAGAAACTGAATGAGACATGACGAATTTCGTCATCATTTCAGCCGAAAGCCAAATACGTCTATTGGACGTAGGCCTCCTAGTATCGCCATCACATTTGCCCCTGTGCGTCTCTCCAGAGACTCGTGACCCTTTACCAAGTCATCGGTCCAACTTGTAGAAGGCCTTCCAACGCTGCGTCTTCCGTTAGGTACGTGGTTGCCATTTCCAAACCTTTTGGCCCCATTGATCTTATATTCTGCGAGTAATGCATAGTATAGTCGGCCTTAAAATGTTCCCACTGCTGGGACTCAAGCCTCCTCTCTAGGAAAGGAAATGGGCCATAATTCACCACGCAGGCCCAGTGCTTGTTGCGAGTAATGTGTCCTGCCCACTCTTTATGTAATTATTTTATCCCATCTTACTTTACATAAGCCTTTTAAAAGGACTTGTGATCTTTATAAAAAGCCTTTCTTCTTCTCTCATATTGGCAAACAAGTACATGGAATCGTCTAATGCCGTGGTCAAAATATTGTACAGTCAGCGGAGCTGACGGAGATGTCAGGGTTGCGGGAAAGAGTCATCGCGACCCTGAAATGAAAAGGGGACAGGGGTGGGTTTTCGTCAGTAAAACTTTGATACTCCGTCTCGCTACACCCGGAGCGGAAGATGTTATTTGATGATTTCCTACCCAAAAAAAAAGATGACGGTGGTGAATTGATTCCCAGTAATATACATCATTTTATTATCTCTCGTGGTTTCATTTTACTGAAAATAGAAGCTAATCAAAAGCTTGTCTAACCTGGAGCGAAGTAAAACCCAGGTAACCTAGCAGGACGGCGAGCAATGGGTAGCTCATCGTCCGGTAACCGTCCGGACCGAACCCAAGTCGTCGACGGTGCGTACTGTTTCACACGCGCCACATGGAGATGTCAGCAAACCGTAGGGGCCCAGCAAGGTCGAAGCCTACTGGGGCCAAGGGTTTGTTTCTGAAAAGAACACTCGGCCCTGGGATGAAGGCAAAGAAGGAACAGGAGTGGGTTTTTAGTCAGCCAGACTTTTGTCTGACACGCCCTCTCGCTCCGCCCAAGAGCGAAGGATGTCATTGAATGATTTTCCCAGCTACAAAAAAAAAAATTGGTAACCCAGCAGAAAGGTTGCACTTACAAAATGGCAACGATACTGCGGATCAAGATAAAAAGAAAGTTGCGATGGGAAAGAAAGATGAGATCGAACGTATTAGTATTCATTAATTTCTTATTTATTTATCATATTCAGAATGTTTACTGTAAGGGCCTTAGGCTAAGATGTTCGGGTCAGATAAGAAGGTCAGGGGTTCAAATCCGATTAAGTTAAATTATATGGCCCAAGCGGATTCAGCTTGGAGGGCAAATGTAAATCATGTTCCTAGGAAATTATGATAAGCATAGGAATGAGGTAAATAAGTACTTGTTTAGTCAAGAGACTGTTGAGGAAATTGAGTAATCATCGAAGTGGTTTTTTTTTAAATATTGTAGCATAGTATGCATATATGAGCCTTTTAGCCTCGCGCTTTTTTATGTTGTTATTTTTTTTAGGTAAGTAGTTATTGTAATTTTTTTTCAGAAAAGTTGAAAAGAAATCGTTTGTCTTGGTTTGGTCATGTCAAGAGGAGGGATGAAACGCATGTTACTAAAAAAGTTATGAGTTTATGGATGGATGGAGAGGGAGAGGGAGGCCAAAGAAAATATGGATGGATTGTGTGAGAAGTGATATGAAAGGGAGTATAAGTGATAGCGTGACGAGTGACAGGAAAGAATTTAAAGAAAAAAACATGTTGCGCCGACGTCAAATAAAACGGGACAAGGGCAGGAAGATGATAATATTGTAGTAAGTTTTTTTATTTATTTTATTGTTTATCCTGTGCTACTCACAACAAATAAACATTTTCTTTCTAGGTTTTTGTTTTGTAGTGATACTAGTATAAATAATATAATCAGCCTTACAATTTTCGCACTGTTGGGACTCAGGCCTCCTCTCTAGGACAGAGAATGGGCCGTGACACATCAAAAGTCTTCGAATTTTTGGTTTTAGGCCGCACAGTTTCCTCACGCTGTGTTCCTTCACCGTTTCGAGAGTTGTCGTGATGAAATAAATTACACAAAGTAATGCGCCTGGCTGGGTTTGAACCCGCGACGTCCAACTCGTAAGTTGGGGCCATTACCACTAGACCACCACTACTGTACTATAAAAGATATTCGTCTATTTGCGAAACTTAGAAAACACTTCAGCACTTCAGTCCGACATTAAAAAGTTCTGCATCACTTAGCGAGCCGTATGATAATCCCAACCCTTTAAAAATCCCTCAAGCATTCAACCCTCGTATACTATCTTAAATTTCTTGAAACAAAAGCAAGAAAAACAAATCCTACAGTTCACCTGCTGTCATAAAAACTCTAGCAGGTGTGTCTGTGGCGAGTTTCGCAAAAAACTTAACACCTGGTGAGTACTAACCGGTTAAGAAGCAATCTGTGACTACAGTTAACTTTGACGCTGTTAAAGGTAAATTAACTATGAGAGATTACGATGCGTTTATTTCCTGGAAAAGTAAGATGTATTTGCAACATAGTTAAAGGTGAATGCACCAGGTAGCCCTAGCCTACTTGCACCATGGGTTCGCTTCAGAAAAGGATACCATGGGGTCCTGGAACGCAAGGCAAAAGTAACTACAAATAGCCTTTATTTCTGATAATATAGAATTATAATTTACTTACTTTTTTATAATTCGACCATTACATGTTTGCTGTATGGACTTTAAAAGAGACTGATCGCTGAGTTTGTTTCGGTGTTTCTTCTCAGGGTAGTCAGCTAGGAAACACCGGCTTCATCTAGTTTCATTGAAAAAAAAAAAGATTGACGTGTAAAAGTGTTTTTAAAAAACCTATTTGCAAAATAAATATTATTTAATTAAGTATTATGATTATTTTTATTATGCTTTTACATACAATATTGACTGGTCTACACTGTTCTTACATAATATCACCACGCATCACCCTAAGGTCGACTGGTAGAAAATGCCTAAGGCATTAAGTCCGCCTTTGTACAGTGTTTTAATAAATAAATAAATATCTATTAATACTGTAATAAGGATATATTGTAATATCAACCACTTTTTTTATAAGAGTAACCATGGAGTTTCTTGCCGGTTCTTCTCCATAGGAAACGACCAGTTTGGAACCATGCAATAGCTTCTGACGTTTTATAAGTGCCCATGTAGGCCTATGTGAAATAAAATTATTTTGAATTTTTAAATTTGTTTCATAAATAATTATGCATGATATAATATATTTTCCAATACTGTCAAGATTTAGAATAACCTATTATTTATTTAATTAGTATTAGGTTAAGTAGTTGTAAATATATTTATTGTAATAAATTATATAGGTACTTACAATTAACATTTTTGTAAGAAGGAACATTGGTGTGGTTATAATCACTGGTAAATGTCTGGCACGGTGTCCCGCCCCGCCTTAGAGCGGGAGAAGTCATTGGATGATTTCCCAACAACAAAAAAAAAATATCTTCAACACAAATTGCTTTAATTTGACAAGTCACGTAAGTATTAGATCTTTAACTATGATACTACAGATACAGCTGCGATATTAAAGAAAATATAAAACACAAAAAAAAAAAACAATAAATAACCTAATTTTGAAAAAAGAATAACGTATCTCTAATTTAAAGTTTATTTAAACTTATAATTCCCAGTCAATCCAGAGATATTTATACTTCAAAGCAATTTCATACTTTAATCCCTATTACTTTGCACAATTCATGAATTGCGCTCACATCTTTGACCTTCTTGACCTTTTTAACCCTTCGCTACTTCCGATTAACACAAATCATCATAATATCACTTTCAATCATCATCTACATCAATCAGCATCACTAATACCTACACGTCAACACCCAGCCTCGAACCTGGGACAAACATCAGTCATGGAACTGAAACGATAACTACTGATTAGACGTGAGTTATTAGGATTTATGTGATAAATCTGATGATCTAACTCAGGATCATGTTATAACTGGACTCAGTTAAGATTAGGTATCAGTAATACCACAGTAAGAAAGAAAGAAAGAAAAGAAAGAAAACATGTTTATTCTGCCCAAATAGACGCACAATAAAAAATAGTCATCTGTCGGGCCATGTGCAAACCGGGCATAACTGTGCTGCACCATAGACACTAGACAATAAACACAGTTGACTGATGTCTACATAGTCTGTGGTTGTGTATACAAAACAGTCTAATCTTTTAGCTTAGTCTGTGGTTGTCCATTATCTATTGCACCGACCGACCAGAGACTGACATAACATAAAAATAAGTAGCAGTAAGTATGATATATGGAACAGTATGGAAACTACCAACAAATATTCGAAACGGCACACTCAAACAAACATACGCATCGACGAGACTCCTAAGCGTTTCTCGCGGTCCTGTCAGTAGCGAATGCCGCTAATCATCAATGTCAAGTTGTAAAATTAAAATAATCATTTATGTCAAATTCGAAAAAAATAAGAACAATTTTAAAAAATACTTTGTAAGAACATAAAATCAAATAGATCTTCTAACTTGGGAATGCATTACCTCTTACGTGATACTTGTCTATAAAATATTATGGCAACGACATGATCAGGTTTGTCAAGTTTTTGCTTTACTTAATAGTTCGCTACAATGTTAAGTTCAGAGCTAGTAATATTGTTTTTATGCAATGTCGGTGAACCAAGATAACAGGTTGAAGAAACTTAGGGCCTACTGAGAAGTAATTTTAACGCGATCCATTTTACGACCTAAACTGAACTGTTAAAGAGACGGAGCTGTATAGGGTGTATAGTTCCATCCTTCTTTCTCGCTCACAGTCTTGATACTTTAACACGTCATGGTAAGATCTCCTGGTATTGAGGAAGTAAGGAGGAATGTTGCTGCTGAAGTACTCATGGGCTTGTACTGTTTTAACGACTCTCATGCACTGAAAACTTGTGACATGATGGCCCAGGAGTTGAGGCACCCGCCTCTCATGCATGAGGTTGCGGGATCGAAACCGTGCAAGTACCAATGTGAATTTTTCAATTCATTACTTTGCTAAGTTTATTTAGGTTGTTACTGACACCCGGTGCCTCGGAAAGCATAGATCTTTGACAGTCGTTACTGGTAATCAGACGCCAGAAAATCTGGTCATCAGTCAATCCAAGGTGTATCGGTATGCCCAGTAGCATTGAGTGGAGGTCTGATAGGTAGTCGCTCTATGTAAAACACAGGTATTATTATTACCCTTTCTCCTCTCGGGAGTCAAAACGACATCTTCAAAACATCAATCATTCAAATTCATTAAACTCTCTTCGATCATAAATTCCAACTATCAATGCTGTCAATAAATTGCATTGATGATTTATATATAAAGGTCTAAAGGGTCTAAACTAGAGGAGCCGAGCACGAGCTGAGCACAAGCCGAGCCGCTCTACTCGCGGTGTAACTGTGGACGTACATCGAACCTCCAACGATCACTGTCCTCGAACACGATGCAAAACCCTTTGTGTTCGTCAAAAAACCGACAATAGGCGGAGCACAGTCCAGCACGAACAAAAAGCTCGAAGCGCGCATTTTCGAAGCTTGTACAGGTATCGGCACGGATCTTGAGCGCTCGGCGAAAGAGTGGGGATCGCTTTGCGTACGCGTTTTTTTGTTTTGTAAACCTATTTTATTTTACTTTTTCTTTTATCTAGTGCCTAGTAGGTAATAGAAAAAACACTATTTCGCCTAGCGCTCAAGATGCGTGCCGATACCTGTAAGTCGGTCCACACTACACGAATTTGTGATTGGGTCGTGCTCCGTTCGTGCTCGGTACCTCTAGCGTAGGCCCACCTTTAGAAAACCGGGCGTCTTTAAAGCTTTTGTACAGAAGCGATAGTTCCGTACATATTAGTTGGTACAATGAACAACATTTGCCGATAATGACCAGGTTCCGGAGAGAGTAGCACAAAAACATACGTTTCTAAGCTTTCATTATATATTCATTAAGGTCAATATGATCTGAGAGAATTTATCATATCTACAAGTGCTTTTTTTGTTTTTAATTATATAAGCTTGTGCTTGACTAGCCTGATGGTAAGCAGTACATCGATGCAATCATTGATGGGGAAGCGCACTAGTTTTTTAAATGTATTTTTTTTTATGGGTAGACTCGCGTTTGACCACTATCTCACCTGATGATAAGCGATGATGTGGCCGACGATGGAGCACGCTTGCCCAGAATTTACCTATTTATAAATGTGTTAATTTTATGCTTTGTGTGTGTTTTTAACAAAAGTTAATGCTTGCTCTGGTTACACTGGAAAACAATGTCGAAGAAGCTAAACTTCTTCAGCTTTTCTATTTATAAATAAAAAAAACAAATGCCCTGCACTGGTAATTAATGAAACGATTCAAGAAGTAACGTGGTTGCCTTTAGTAACATTTGAACTCACATGCACTAGACACTTAGACCTGGACAACGGGAATCGAACCCACGACACGTAGCGCAGCATCCAATCTCTCAGCCACTGCGCCAATCGTGTCATCATAATTATGTAATTAGAATATGACCAGACTGGCAGACAGATTGATTTATATTACAATTTTTTGACCTAACAGACACTTATCAAAGACAACATTAGGCCTAATAACATCAATCTGGATGCCAGCAATCAAACCAAATAAAAAAAAAAACTATCTAACAAAATCCTTCAATTTTAAATGAACCAATTGGCCACGCATCTATTGCGATTACTAAATCAATTTCAAACTACGAATGTCGATCAAAAATCGTGATCCATAACCGTGCTATTACTTGCCCTAACCCGTAATGTCAGTTTCGGTTGCGTCAACGTTTAATTTTGTAGCGGCCATGTTTTTATATTCTAAACACTGTCATAATACCTTCAATTTAAGGGTTCTATCGTACGCAAAGGACATGGAGAATGGAGTGAGCATTAACCTCACAAAGTTGTCCACTCGATAGAAAGAGGCAAAGTGACTAAGCTGTTAAACTTGTTTCAAAATCCGACACCAAAAGCTTCCACAAGCACTCCGAAGCAATTGGCGCCTGGCGGCATTTATTTTTAATAAATTTAATAATAATAATAATAATAATAAAATTTTATTGATTGTTTACAAGGACCAGATTACACAATCTAGTAAGCGGGTGAAGCACTGTACTCCTAAATAGGCTACAAAGCAACCTGAGCTTAGGAGATGAGAAATTTGATGACATCAACTGCATCAGTCAACAGCTTCACTGTTTTTCAACATGTAGGATTGATTTTTAGTTTGAAGGACAGTTGTTTTATTTATGAGAAATTGCCACTCCCATATTTGGAGTTTCATCACTGACGTTAAATATTGGCTAATCGTTTTGTGCAAAGAATGATCAATTGCTTAAATATTCGTGGAAAACATAACCTTATTTATTCTTTAGGCTTTATCTGTCAGAAAGTTAATTGCCTAAATCCACTTCATACTGTATGGTCATTGACTTCACATCATACCTGGGAACGCTCAGTCTATTCTCATGGCTGTCTATGGCTATGAGAACTTGTTTATGAATGACGTAAGTACGGTGTTAAATGGATTATTTTATAGTGTTTAGATGTACCGACAAGTTGTTTTATTGCTATTTGATCATTTGAGTTTGCGAAAGAAGAGCAATTAATTTTTTTGTTACCTTAGTTTTATAGTCTAATAAGCGTTGATGCGATTTGAAAAAAAATATTCGAAGTCTTTGTTCTTCTGTAGTCTTTACTATACTCTGCCAGTGGCTTCACTCGCGTGTAAATAGAAAATTATCCCAAGGGAATATACTGCCGGGAATACAACTCAACCTGAATATACAACTCTACCCGTATGCCAAATTTCATCCAAAACCGTTCAGTGGTTTGAGCGTATAATACACTTTTTGTTAAAATTTCGTGTAACTTGATTAACCCTTTAACCGCTTCCGTCGGATTAATCCGACGAGTGTTTTCGTGTCCTATTATCCAGGGTCTTGTGATTGCGACTAGGTATTCCATCTCATTTAGCTCTCCAATACCCATATGTGACAGAAGAGCTGACGAGATGGAGTATTTGGTCGTGGATGTGCGATCATGGTGGAATAAATGCGTTAGTAATTGTTGGATATGTCCGAATTGTCCGACGTTAGATTAGATTTGGTTAAGTCAAATCTACAAAGCCTCGAGCACAGGCGCAGGATAGCCAGCCTATCGGTATTTTACAGGTTGCATTTTGGAGAGTGTGCGCGGGAATGGTATGACTTGATTCCACCATCTCCTTTCTACCATCGGACTACATGACGTACGGCGAGTATCCGCCCTTACGTTGTTGAAACTTCAACGGTCCGGACTAAGCGTTTCGCTTTGTCGTTTATACCGCGTACATCGAGGGACTGGAACAATTTACCTGCTGCGGTCTTTCCGTCCAACTAGAGTGAATAGGCTCTTAATAAACTAGTGCGCCTCACTATCAATGATTGCATCACTGCTTACCACCATGTGAGATCGCAGTCAAGCACTATTTAATATTAATTTAAAAAAAAGTAGGCTGTTAAAGGTTAATGTCTAATGAATGATGACTTTTAAAACTGTCATTCCTGTGACGTCATAACTCGATATGCAAATGTATGACAGATGGGCGTCTATCTAATCTTGAGCACTGCACAAACAAAACGTGCTTCTAAGTATTTCCGCGTATATAGTGCCAGGTATGAGTAACATTTTGTTGTAACATAGCCTAGTGTGGTGTCCACGTTTGTTGCTAGTTTGATAAATAAAAGTCACACACAATGGTTTCACCGAATGCTGCAAACACGTGTTTACTCGCCGACAGTTGAGCAAATAATGCCCCTCCTGCTGCACGTGTATACGTCACTTGCCCTTTATTATTACGTCACACCCAGTATATAAAGGCTTATGAACATTACATTCGGTACCGTAATCTACTTTTCTAAGTTTATCTAGGACATTACTGACATCCCGTGCCTCGGAAAGCACGTGAAGCCGTTGGTCCCGGTTGTGCTGTAGATCTTTGACAGTCGTTACCAGAGGTCGGAATTAGGTTGAGTTATTTAAGTACTTACACCGATTTCAAACAGCGAAAGATGCCTCAAATCCCGAGGTGTATAGTATATACACTACTACCCCCTAAATCTGACACTCCCTCTCGCGCCAACCAGAGTGGGAGAAATTATTTCATCACTTCCCACCTCAAGAAAGGGGCCAATTGCCCGTCCAAATGGTATTTTTTCTGTATTTTTTTAGTTTTAAAGTCTTCTGTTAGAAAAAGATTTATGACTGACTTCAAAAAAAGAAGGTTCTCAATTCTAATTAATAATTTTTTCTCCCACAATTTCAATCTGTTTAGATACTAGTTTCAGTATTTTCAGGCCTATTTTTCCTCTTCACATTTTATTATTAACATCCATCATCTTTTACAGCACCTCTGAAAACAAACTCATGAGGTACTGTAAAATAAAAACATAAAAATAATATCTTTTTTATTACAAAAACATCGTACAGCGGAGCACTTAAAATGATTATTGTACATTAAAACATAACGCTTCGCCCATTGGGCACTGAGCAGTTGCCAAATCGCCTCCGTAACATAATAATACCCTCAAATATTCGACTTTTATAGGCAGTTCGTGAAGGTTCGTGTTTTTCACGCAATCTCCAAAACTGCTGCGCCGTTTTGTATAATTAACTCATTAAGAGATTGCTAAAGTTAGAAGGTATTTTTTTTACTGTTTTTCTTCGTAGATTTTAAAACTTCCTGCTTTTTAAGGAAAATTCGGGTGGACGGTGATATTAATAAAGTTGAAATAGTGTTATTGCGGAGCCTCACAAAGTCCTCCAAAGCCTTTTTCTTTCCTTTTTTTTAAATTTGTATAAACTAGTACTTGACTGTGATCCCGCCTGATCGTAAGCAGTGATGCAGTCGTTGATGGTGAGGCGCACTAGTTTATTAAAAGCCTATTCACTCTAGCCTTGAAGACACCTAAATTATAATCGGACGGGAAGACCGCAGCAGGCAAGTTGTTCCAGTCCCTCGATGTCTCTCCTATTATTTATCAGGCCCTAATGTTTCAGTACAGCTAATTGTTCTAAACCTACTCTAAAACGCCAGTCTCTATTATAATGCACTCTAATTTTCCAGTGGCTTGGCTACCCTGCCAAATCGGACTTCGAACATCTGTGTGGTATCTTTCACAAGAGCTGGGCGATTCTGAACAGAAGCTAGCAGTATATAGCCATAAGAACTTTAGTATTGTTTGTCAAGTCTTTGAGCTTCTTAGTAGTCCTGAGATAAGCTATATGAATACCTACTAACAAATGCATTTACTGGACAAGTCCACTCAAATCTCTGTGGTTCTTTCCCCAAAGAACCATGTCAGACACTAATCTACATGATTCTCATATGATTTGACCATTACGTGTTTGCAGTATGGTCTTGAAGAGACCTCTAAGTTTATTTCGGTGTATCTTAGCCCTACAGACTGTCCACGGATGCATAGCTTCACAGACGCGTATTCGTCACTATACACGCTTGGTGTATGCCTGCGTGAAGCTTACGTACAAAACTCTGGCCTACTGTCAACGGACGCGTAGCTTCAAAAACGCGACACGATGGTACGACGCTGCCGCTTCGTCGACAGACTGTCATGGTTTTGTACTCGTATGTAAGTTTCACGCAGGCGTACATCAAGCGTATAATGATGTATACGCGTGTATGAAGCTACGCGTCCGTGGACAGTAGGTCTTAGCTAGGAAACATCGGGTTAAAGTAGTTTAAATTGACGATTTCATATAAACTAGTGCTTGACCGCGATCCCACCTGATGGTAAGCAGTGAAGCAATCGTTGATGGTGAAGCGCACTAGTTTATTAAGAGCCTATTCACTCTAGCCTTGAGGACACCCAAATTATAATCGGATGGAAAGACCCCAGCACGCAAATTGCTCCAGTCCTTCGCTGTACGCGGTATAAACGACGAGGTAAAACGCCACAATCTCCACCATAGACTACAATGTCTGACGGTTAAAGAGGTGTAACGCGGATTGCCAACTTAATGTTGTTATGAAGTCGACAATACCAACGTTACAACAAAAAGGCGAAATTATATTTTGTGTTTTTGTTGGTAATAATGATCTTGTGTGTTTTCGAGTGGAAAGATTGCATTATAACTGTAAACAAAGGAATTTAATGAGTCGAGAAGTCGAGAATCATGTCTTGTTTTGTCTTGGTTTGACCTTCGAGAAGGCTGAATAAGGCTCTGATTATTAAACTTGAAAAATAATATTTTAGGTTACCTACTGTTGTGAATTTTGGGATTAGGTAGGTAATTGTTTAGCTTAACAAAATCTATATACATAAAAATGAATACCTGTTCGTTAGTCTTGCTAAAACTCAAAAACGGCTGGACCGATTTGGCATTATTCGAGATAGTCCAGGGAAGTTTTAAACGATGAGATAAAATGGAAAAAATCACGAAAAAACTAAAATCCTAATACAACGCCATCTGTAATTAAAATGTCATTATAATATGAATTATGCTGTTGTGGTAATGCCAGTAGATGGCATTATCCTTACTATTAGGCGGTACGAAGTTCGCCGGGTCAGCTAGTTCTAGTGCCAAACTAAGCAAAGCTTGTGCTATGGTTACTAGACAACTGATAAACTTACTTATATATTTTTCGAAATACATATTACATAATAGAGACAAATTACAACCAGACACAGAACAGACAATCGTGCTCATCACACAAACATTTGTTTCGGATGGGAGTCGAACCCATGACCTCCGGCATAGCAGTCAGGGCCACTAACCCCTAGACCAGCTGGCCAGTCAAAAATGTCTTTCAAAAACTTAAATCTTGCTGGATAGCTTGGAGCATCATCGCCTTAATTATAACTTCACCTACACCCAATCCATTAATACCTACAGTTACTATTACACTAATACCTCCAAAACCCAGTATTCTCGGACAGCAATTAAAGCTCTACTGAACAGGACAGTGTCCGGACACTATCCTGTCCGGATAATGTTCGGAATTAACTCGGTTAAGTCAACCGGGTCTTAGTTACCGGATATCGAGTTTCGGATCTGTATTTGAAGCTATTAGTGATGTGATTTGTGAGACGATTGAGCTCTGATTTGGGGATTATTGAAGAACTTGGTTGAAAGATACCTTATAGTAGGTCCTCATACTACGTCTACCGTAGGAGTGGGCTTGCGGACGACAAGCAATGGGTAGGTCATCGTCCGGCGCATAATGTTCCACACGCGCCTCAAAAAGACAGCACAACTGTAGGGGCCCAGCAGGACCGAAGCCTACTGGAGCCATAAGTTGTCCGCAAGGGAACACCGGGGTCCTGGGACCCAACGCAAAGTAGGAACATAGGAGTAGGTTTTAGTCAGTAAGTCTGACCCGCCTCTCGCTAGACTAGAATCATCCAATGACTCCTCTCGCTCGCCTAGAGCGAGAGAAGTCATTGGATGATGACTTCTCACCTAAAAAATGATGATTTCTCACCTAAAAAAATAACCTGCTATGTCCGTGTAGCTAAGGTGTCAGAAAAAATAAAGCGAAAAAGGAGAAACATAAGCGAAACAATATTTCAAGGACAATATCTAAACACGGGCAGTAACAACTCTGATTAAACCTGGCATTACAGATGAGAACACAGCATTAAGAGATTACATATAAATTCATCACCTCATCCCAAACACAATACACAATATCAAACGAAAATCAACCCTAACTTGAGGATACAAAGTCTCGTTTCCCACAGACATGTTTCACTAGAATGACTATGTGTAATCGATCAAAAACCAACCCTAAATTACTAGATGTAGAGTCCAGTTTTCCGCCAAATCTCTAAGCTTGACCGCAGAACAATTTGATCTGCGGGCGGCATATGGCAGATGGAACGGTTTTTGTATGGTTTTTGGTTTTTGATTACAAAATCTTAATTAGGACGTTATATTATGTGACTTATTAGTTTTTGGCGAGCCTTTTTGGGTTAGAAAAGCTTCTGAATATTATTTTTCAATACACTTGCTCGAAAACACGCTCTTATACCTACCGCTTTTAGGCACGCAATTTACTGCTTTCCGGACTAGTGCCGAAAAGTGCACAAGCTCGCTCCCTTCACAATTTATTTTAGTGTCTGGCGGCTAAGCGACCCCCGCGAGTCGCACGTCATCCCACGTTTATTCATTACTTCGAAAGTATAGAATAGAATAGAATAGAATAAAACTTTATTGTACACCAAAATAGTAACAAAAACTTACAAACTAACTTAATGTATGGGTACAATGGCGGTCTTATCGCTAACAGCGATTAGCGTTTTTTTTGTGTTTATATTGAAAAAAATTCGTTTGATACACGTGAAAATTTGTCATTGCAGCAATCGGCTCCATAACACCCTCGCCTGCGCCTTGGGTGCATTTCGCCTCGGTCGCATTGACAAACTTTCTCCACTTGTATGAAATTGTGGTCATCGACGTTCATGGTGCATCCCGCGAATGTAAAATACCCGTGGCCATCAGAAAGGCTAAAATACCACGAGACTGTGTCGGTCACAACTTCTCACATCTTTTGGTCATCTCACCCATACGTACAAAGCGTTTTGGGAACACATTCATTGTGCGTACAGCATAGGAGTGAATTCCCTGCCGGAGTCTGTTTTTCCTGATAGCTACAACCTAGGGGTCTTTAAGTCAAGAGTGAATAGGTTACTTCTAGGCAAGCGTGCTCCATCGTCGGCCAAATCATCGTTTACCATCAGGTGAGATAGTGGTCAAACGCGAGCCTATATAACTATTTAATTTAAAAAAAAGATCTTGTTAATAGCATAAGTATAATAGCATAATGAGCCTTTTTAATGTTCCCACTGCTGTGACTCAGGCCTCCTCTCTAGGAGAGGGAATGGGACGTAATCCACCACGCGGGCCCAGTGCGGGTTGGTGAATGTCACACGTCTTCGAATTTTTGGTTCTAGGACATGCCGGTTTCCTCACGATGTTTTCCTTCACCGTTTTGTGAGCAGTGGTGATGAAATAAATTACACAAAGTAATGCGCCTGGCTGGGTTTGTACCCGCGACCTACAAACTCGTAAGTCGGGGCCATTACCACTCGGCTATCACTGCTCACTCGGCCACCACTGCTCGGATCTTTTTAATATCTCAGATAAATTAATAAAAATCGTGCAAAATCTAACTGCTGATTCAAACAAAGATATCGGTATGAAAAACTGACTAGAAGGTACAACAAATATTTTTTTAAAATCGAATGTTTTCAAAAAATCTATTCCAATATTTTAATTTATGACTGCTGTCAAAGGTTTAAATAACACAATATTTTAAACTTAAACCAATGCTAATACAATGTCAATAAATAAATTGTCCCTCAAGCCATTTTGTAACAGTATCGTTTTGAATCGATTTCTGTGTATAATAATAAAATCGAGTCCACGCGACTGGCAGGTGGTCGGTGCGAAGTATAGTCGATGCGATACCCATTGTAGGGATGTCAGTCAAATCTTTTGAAAGTACCCACCACGTGGCATTTGATAGAGATTTTTTTCTATTGCTTATTATGTCTTAGTAGGTCATAAATGTCAAGATCTTTTGTGCTAGAAAGCTTATTATTAAACACTAAATAGAGAAATAATTGTTTAATTAAGTAATGATGGATGGACCGCAATAAATATTTTTAAGGGGGAAAATTCTGTACAAATTGGGATTTCTCGCGGGCTCAAACTCGCTGATGGGTGAAGCCAAAATGTGCGATATCTCATCTGACATTGCGTCTGACAGCGATAATATCAAGTATGAGCAGTTAGACGCTAGTCTATATGCACAACTTATTGTTCGCACGCACACAAACACCGTACCGAACTGAAACAACATTAGACGGTGCGTAAAATCTGAGAGTACCTAGCGCTTTGGAAAATCGAGTTTTATGAAAAAAACCACTGCATAAATTTATCTATGATATAAAAATGAATCGCAAAATGTTTTGGTAAGCGCATAATTCAACAACGCCTGGACCAATTTGGCCAATTCTTTTTTTAAAATGTTCGTTGAAGTTCAAGGATGGTTTTTACGGCGAGAAAAAATCGAATAGAGTAGGGTAGAGTAGGATAGAGTAGTCAGTTGACGGGAGCGAAGCCGCGGGCAAAAGCTAGTTATAAATAAAATGTATCTATAGATCTCTTTGGTAATAAAGCTTTGTCGGTACCGACTTTGTTTTGAAGATTTTGTACGATTTTTGTTACTTTTTTACACCTAAAGTTGCGTTAAAATAAAAAAATAAACATAAACTCATAACTTTTTAATGGCAATCTTTTTTAGTTTTTCTGTTTCTGTAAAGACAAAATTAATAATAAGATAACCCTATCATATTTTATTTTGGATGTACAAAGTCAAACTGTGGAGTCCCCACCCCAAAATTTGTATGGATAAAGTATCGAGTAATGTAACCTAAAATATACGCGGCTGAATACACCTTATCCATCTGAAATATTTCATCAATTCTATACTTACTCTTACTATCGTTACTAACAACTGCAACAACAAAACTAGCAATAACGCAACATTACCTCGCTCTATTAATCACAAGTCGCCCGATATCGCACAAAAAATAAACATTATATTCCGTATCTGATGCGTGACAGCCCTGACCATCTGCTTGCCTGCACAGTTGCAAGGAAGCATTCTAGTATAATAGTATCTTTGTCCCAAAAGTGGGTGCGAACTGCCAAGTTAACAGTATAATATTGTAAAAGAAAAAATAAAAGATTTCTACCTCTTGTGTGAAGCAGATGTTCGAATTTTGAAACGTAGAAAAAAATATGGCTTGCCAATTATTTTGTGTTATAGTGTTGCCAGTTATGAGCTTGCGATGTTTTATTTTTTATGTTCCTTACTTAAACAATTTCAAGCCATGCACATTAAAATAAGCTTTTAAAAAAGTTTTTGGACTGTTTTTATTGTTTCCTTTTTTTGAAACTTACTTAAAAATAACTACATACCTACTATTTACATAAAAATTAAAAAAAGTAATAATTATAATTATTTAAAGATATATTATATTACCAACAAAAAAAAACCGTTTCTAATTAAAACGAATATAAAATATGGCTTTGTTTTACTATTTGCGTTTTGTTAGAATCTTTTGTTTTTTTTTTCACCATTTCCTATAATCTAAATAAAGTACAACCTTGTCAAAACCTACTTCAAGCTTGGTTATTACTTACTTTAATTAAGACAACCTCTAAATCGTAGACCTCATTTATAATATTACGTGGCCTTAGATTTAAAGCATATAACCTTTATGAGATAGCCTTAAACAGATCTGCAAAGATATTAAAATAAACTGCAATTGGCCATCGTTACCCCACTTCTTAATGGACGGATATTAGGGGAAAAATTAATATTATAAATGATATTGGGGCAGACATTTATAATTTTGCCGGATACGTTATCCGAATATAAATAAAGTATAATATATTTAATATACAGTGTGTTGTTTTTCTTTCTAAAAATAGGAATGTTTCATGAAATAAATAAGAAACAATTCGAATAATTACAAGTTAAATAACATTATTCCGTTTGCATTGTTTTTTTTTGCATTATGCTGTTACAAAGTAATCGCTTTATTTGTTTTTTCGTCTTAATCTTTTCCGGCACGTATTGTAAAACGTCAGTTTAAGTACAAAATAAACGGACACCTATCTATTATGTTTTTACGCCTTTATTTCAAGTTCCTTATCCCATAAACACGAATATTTCCCACTTGAATGCGTGATACACGCAAATGCTGGACTTTTTACAACTTCCCTGACAGGAGAAAGTTGTTTTATCATGTATCTATTCAGATTATCGTTTTATGTTCCATTCTGTGTTCAAATGATCGTCCTGCCGTTATGGTTATTGCACGATTGGATATAAAATATCGTGAATCGCCATCAATAATATTTCACTATAGTCACGAATGTTTCAATGGAACTTCTAACGGGAAATTGTATTGAATTTATTACACGTATTGTCAAGTAAATCTCGATGAATAATTAAACAAGTGACATAAACATGCAATACTATTCAAACAAGCAGTTTTTATACGAACACGTAGATAAAAAAAACTTGACAGTGTGCGCAATCATTACTCCAGTGACACATTTACACCTCTCCTTATGCATACCACATGGCTATCTTAACATTCCTACATCTGCAATTAAAACTTACTGTATAAGCATTACGTAATTTTTACTGCCAATAAAACAGCCTGTATCGTCCAGCGTACAATCAATACGAGCAATATTTACAAAGTGTATTAATGATGGAATCCCCCTGTATTCTGAACACATCTGCAATACATTTTACTGTCCACATGGGTACCATTTGTGTGTGTTATTGAATCCGTGGCCATTTTAGGTACCCCAGGGCGTACGTGGATTAATTTTTTTCGGCCCCTTTTTGGGGCTATTTTGTGTTTATTTGGGGAAATAAGGAATTGGTGTGAAAAAGGTTAGGGCTTTTTTTGTAGGGGAATAAATCAATAGATTAATTTATCCAGAAAATAAGTTTTAGTTGCTGCATTAAAGCTGAGTTGTGGTCTCAATTATTGGAACATGAACTTCAACCCACTTTGAATATATTTTCTGGTAAGACAAATTATTATTTTATAAAATGGCACTTCGACATCTGAAAAATATTCGACTTTTATTTAATACTGACTCATCATCATCTTCCTGCCGTTGTCCCGTGTTATTTGGGGTCGGTGCAACACGTTTTTTTCTTCCATTCTGCCCTGTCAGTCGTCATGCTAACTTCCTTTTCTTTCATATCACTCTTCACACAATCCATTTATCTTTTCTTTTTTTACTAACTATACTATACCTATAGGTACACTTAAAACAAAACGAAAACCAAATAAAAATATAGCGTCAGGCTATTTACGTTTTCCATCAAATACTTTCTACTTCTAAGAAGAAATAGCAGTTGTTTCTAAATACTTCCATGCTATGTACGTTACCACATTTATATTTTATATCAGCTTGCCTACCAAAATATTATTCACCCTTTTTACCCCAACAGGGTGAACAATAATACATTAAAACAAATATAAAAATCTAACAGAGTTTGACATTCTTCATCCAAAATCATTTGTTTCGCCCCCTCAGTCGAAAATCTAAAAAGTTTTTTAATTTAAAACTTACGTTTTGGTCAACATATTGTACGCTTAAATAAATCTTTTGCTGTATTTTTAATATAGCTGGCTAAAAGGGCTTTGTTCCAATCGAAGTTTTTTTTTTATTAAAACTAGTTGTAAGTTCTGGATATTGGATTGAAATGGAAAAAGATTTCTTGTACCTTTCTTGGTGAGATTCCAAGTTTAAATTACACGATATCCTGTCAGATGAAGATATTGGAATTTATATTATTTTTAAAATAGGTAGCAGGGATTCTGTTGGTTAGTTTCACAGTGCTCAGACTCGTAAATACATAAAAGCAAAAGACAATTACTATGAATAATTTTACTCCAACTATTAAAGTTGACGAGTGGGAGCTACTGACGGTTCGGACACAGTGTCCGTATTAACACATTTTTGTTTCAATATTTTTTTCACTGACCATTCGGACATACACTGCTTAGTACAGTCACATAAAAAGTTTTAAAATATACCTAATATATGGGGAAAAAAAGCGATACCAAAACTATTTTGGGCTGGATTTACGGCGGCAACTTCGGGTAATAAATTTCTTTATATTATATTTAAAAAACTATTTTTATCTGACTGTATTAGAAAGCTTCAATAAATTTGGTGGTGTCCGAATCATCAATGAAAAAATATTAAAAAGGGGCGATTCGGATACTGTGATCGAATCGTCAGTAACTCCCACATAATGCTTAGTGTACGATTATGTGCCTGGGTCCGAATCGCCAGCAACTCTTACAGTACACGGTCATGCAGGCGTCAATCAATTCCATCAATCATGAATGATGGTTTTCGTCAATCAAAACATTGACTGTGGCAAAACTGACAACAAAACCTATCGTGTAAGAAAATGTGGGTGGCGCTTACCCGTACGAAATTGTGTGTCTTTATATTTAGGTGTTAGGTATTGGTGAGCCCAATAAATAAATAACCGTTGAGATTATAACAGTTATTCATAATACCGTTATTTAATCTGAATTAGATAGGTATGCAAGCTGAACTGTCTGTTAAAAGATAGCAATAGAGAAATAACAAATCTGAAAACTGCCTCATCAGCAGGGGCGCCGGCTTTTAGAAAATCTCATGGATGCTCATGCTCATTTGATGACTCGAAAACGTGGCGAAGTGTTAGAAGAGAAATGCACACTGATCGACCGACAAATAAATAAACGTCCAACTTACTACTGCGTACTTATAATGCGTAATAATAATAAATTGAGACAACATGACTTACATTGTCCTTGTCCCAAACTAAGGTTTTCCCTTGTACTATAGAAACCAGAAACAACGAAAGTACCGCAAACACCCAGACCAAACACAAATATCTGTTTTATTAACAAACATTTGTGTTAGGGCGGGAATCGAACCTGCGACCCTAGCGTCTCCACGGGCGCTCTAAACCACTGCGCTAAACAGGTCATCGGGTAATGAAAAAATGCCCAAAATTGCCTGTTTCTTGATGTCTATTCTCAGGGGTAGACACCCACTGTTTATTTCTCATGGGTGCTCGAGCCCCTAAGCACTCACGGAGCCGGCGCCCCTGCTCATCAGTACCTATATCCACAACCCAGCTTCTTCCCACTGCTGGGCATAGGCCTGTCTTACATTTAACTACCTACTTATAAAAGTACCTATTACTCACCGCTTACCATAAGATGAGTTAGTGCTCAAACGCGAGCCTATCAATAATAATTAAAAAATATTTATACTTTTCTCAAAGACCCAAAACCCCTATTAAAAAAAAAAAACCAGTCGTATCCCTGTACATATTTGCAAGCTCCAAAATTTAAACTTCAGTACGTAAAATGGCGCCCGCATAAACCCGAAATAAATAATTCAAAGTTGAAAACTTTGACAGAACCCGTCTACAAGAAACTCAAACGTTAAGCGCAAAGTTACAAATACTCAACTAACTTCTAAGTTAGAGCTTACTTAGGATATTCGGGGCTTTGAGTACGTCCACAATGTCTTGGAGACCAGGGGCCTTACCATGACACGTCATGGTAAAATGTCAAGCGTAAGAGCGAGTAAGGGGGATTATATACACCCCTAGTTTTTAATGAGAGAGCAGTGGTGGCCGAGTGGTAACGGCCCCGACTTACGAGTTGTAGGTCGCGGGTTCAAACCCAGCCAGGCGCATTACTTTGTGTAATTTATTTCATCACCACTGCTCTCAAAACGGTGAAGGAAAACATCGTGAGGAAACCGGCATGTCCTAGAACCAAAAATTCAAAGACATGTGACATTTACCAACCCGCACTGGGCCCGCGTGGTGGATTACGGCCCATTCCCTCTCCTAGAGAGGAGGCCTGAGTCCCAACAGTGGGAACATTAAAAAAAAAAGGCCGACTATGCTACTATGACTATGCTAGTTTTTAATTATTACAAAAAAATGGGGCTCTATTCGTACCCGTTACTGATAATATTTGTGAAGCCAAAAGTAAAAAAAAACAAATCCCAAAATCGTCCACGAAAATTTGTCATAATTGGTAAATTCATAATAGAATCAATCATTCATAACAATTGCTACTAGAAAATGCTACGCGCAGTGTTTTTCTATTTTGATCGTCATTTATTCATTCATAATTAGCCTTTACAATATGCCCATAAATTGAGTGGCATTTTGGGATATAAAGAAACGCTAATAACTTTGCTGTAATTATGAATATTATTTATTGAGAATTTACTTAAATAATAACAAGACTTTTTCTAATCAGCCCTTAAAGTATTTGTATTAATTTAAAACTAGTAGGTGTATAGCTCCGTCCCTTTTAACAGTTCAGTTTAGGTCGTTAATTGGATCGCGAGAGCTCGTAGTAGGTGCTTTGTACTTCAGTAGATGTGTGTATTTTGAAGTTTGGAACAAGTTTTAAATTGGTCTTTTGGACTACACTTTTTAACGTCTGAACGAACCGAGATGTGTTTAGTTTTGCAGTTTGGGAACCGCAACTCCACTAGTTATTTCCGTTTACACTTATACAATATGATAACTAAATATGCTTTGTCTAAATAAAACACATTGTTCGATTTATCTAGACTTTCAAAATAAAACAGTGCACCTTTTCGGTTATTGTTTTTTTTTTAAGAGGATTGTAAGACTTAAAGCGCGGTCACTTTCTGACTGTCACTCGCGGTCACTTTAAAACACTATAAATGTAAAACGATGCTTGTATAATTATGCAAGTATGTTTTCAATCAATAAAAGTAATTTTTAGAGGCATCTTCGTGTTTTTTTTTCTATCGTACTAAATTAGCTGTATTTATTTATTTAAACTTCATGTACAGTATTGGTACATAGGCGGACTTAATGCAACAAGGCATTCTCTACCAGTCAACCTTTGGGTTAAAAGAGACAGCACTGTGGTAGGTGTGCACAATATAAATAACAGATAAATATCAAGTGGAATGTAGTATTATTAAGTTACAATAATAAAATACATATGTAAGTAATAAATACATTATAATTAGGAGAACTTAAAAATAACAACTGTGACGAAGACCAAACTAAGGTTGAGAGGACTTCAAGTAAGTTCCGAATTTTACGCATGAAGGAAAATTTACTTCCAGCTTTTATGATGTCAAGGGGAAGCACATTCCAGAGTTTTATGGTAGAGACAACGTAAGAATTAGCCATAAACTCAGTACGGTGAGAAGGAATATGAAGAAGCATGTTTTTGGATGCTTGAAGGTAGAAATTATGAGAACTGCCCAATACTTTAAAAGATTGTTCTAAATAATCAGGAGCACACGGATCGTTCACACGGTTCGTTCGTTCGTATTATGTTTTGAACAGACTACCTCTATCTAGAATTTATCTTGTAGAATAACATATATTTTTCTGATTCTCTTTACTGCAGTGGGTCATATACTTTTGCGCTTTTGCGCATTATAAAACTCGCGATTGGATCCTGTAGTCCTCTTAAGAGCGCGTAATCCTCAAAGTATTTCATACAAATGTTAAGTTCTTGGAAATTAATAAATCGATTTTAATGATACTTGGTACACATTCGCAAGGTAAATAACTAATAAGTTCTAGAAAGTTATTTACGAACATTTTCGAAAACTGGGTCTTTCTGAAAAGTAAAACTAAAGGGCATAGGTATGGTTTTAGTCAGTAAAAGGCTGACACTGCCTCTCGCTTCACCCAAGGGCGAGAGAGGAGAAGACATTGGATAATTGCCCACCTCGAAACAAAAAAAAAAAATTAAATCAATCATCTCACTTCACATAACATTCGTTACGCCTAACCTAAATATTCATGGGAATATTTCTAGCAATTCGTCACACTCCAGATTTTTTGCCGACCCACAAAACTTGTACAAGGCAAACTGAAATAGCCAGCAATTTATGTTCGACCAAAAAATCCTCCACTTTGTGATTTTTAGGGTTCCGTACCTAAAAAGGAAAAAAATGGTTCCCTTATAGGATCACTTTTTGTCGGTCTGTCTGACTATCATGGTCAATCTCGGGAACGCGTGAAGGTATCGACTAGGAATTTAAACCATATAGGTCAGTTCATCAGGTCTACGGTCCCATGAAGCTTTGAAAAAAATCAAACTTCAAAATAAACGCAAAAAAAAAGATACGGCCGTTTATGTTGCAAAAACGTACATTTCAACACTCTCAAGGGAATCAAAATTCATAGAATACTTCCCGTTGACCTAGAGTCCTGAAATTTTTGCATTAAGCAAGGTATAAGTATAGGAATAAAGCAGAAAAATATAAATTGTTGTTAAGTACTTACGTCACAAATAAAAAGAATACTTTTTTGCGATTCGGAAAATCGTCGAAACTCCATTCGGGAATGGTGTTTCGGAATGGTGTGTATGGTGGAAACTACTTATTTACATAGGTAAGTTTGTACGGAACTTCAGTGCGCGAGTCCGACTCGCACTTAACCAGTTTTTTATACTCATTCTAACAATTAGGCTGTTTTTAGCGTAAAATCGAATAAATTTGGAAGAACTAAAAAATCTAGACATGACCAATGGTGCATGAAGGCCATCTAGTATTGCGTCATAATTTATTTAAATCTTATCCTAAAGTAATACAATTCAAAATTGCTTAGCAAAAATATTATTACTATCGGTACAGTGACCAACTATAACATTTGGTAGCCAAATGATAACATTAATTACATCCTTGATTTATAAATTTTATTAGCTTCGACGTTATTTACAAACGTGACTAATGGGTTATCTAAAAGTGTTTTATTTGCCTTGTAATTAGGGTCCTTAATAGCTTAGTTAGCACTTTGGAATACTTAGGCCATTTTGGATTTTCTCACGAAGCATTTGTGCAGTTTCGCAACTCGTCTATTGTTGAAAATGGTCTGACAATTGACAAAATGGCTGTGCTCTCGTTTCAATGCGAATGTGACATACGCAATGCAATTGTGACACGCTAGTTTGTTGATGAATCTGGCATAGTTTCCCCACTGTGTTGCTTCTGAATATATTTGAAAATCTAGTCCTTTCTGGTCTGTGATTCTGTCGTTTTTGCCGTTAACATGAGATTAACTCTGCTCAGAACAGATCAGCTTCATTCTCTTGCAATTCTTTTGATTGAATTGTGATTGGCGTAAAGTGCCTTCTCACGGCAGCTCTGGAACGCCTCTTACGCTATTCCAGGATACGGTCTACCCGTGTACCAAGTTTCATCGAAATCCGTTCAGCCGTTCGAGCTTGAAGAAACAACAAACACACACAAACTTTCGCTTTTATAATATTATTAGTATGTTTTCCCACCCCCCAAAAAAAGTCAGTCAGCGTAGTGGTAAACGTACTATTTCAAAGCTATTAACTCTTTCATAGTACTATTTATTCTAGAAAGTTGCCAGCCTTCAATCTAAAAGCCAGGCAAGGCAATTAATTAGTTGTTTAAAAATAAACTTACTCATGAGCATAGTAATTTACTTTTTAATTAATTCAAACTTTTTCTTTGTTGCAGATATTAAGTGAACGCAGTGTCCAGTGGCGGAAAAAGTTTTTAGTTCAAAATAAGTATTAATTAAAAGTGTGAAAAATGTGTTAGTTCATCATGTCGCAACGGTGGCGCTGCGGTCGCATTACGTGACGTTTACAATCCAAGATGGCGGACTCGAGTCCCGCCAATTCTATCATCGAGGGTACTGTGAAGTTTCGCGATGGAAAAAAGGTAATCGAATTACTGTCTTAAATATCGAGATTTTATACTTTTTTATGCCGAGATGGAAATGGAATCTTTACTGGAGACAGAATTTTAACACATAATCATCATGTCCCTAGCTTTTTTCCCAACTAGCTTAGAGCCGGTTTCCATTCCAACCGGATGGGACTGAATACCCGTGTTTTACATAGACCGACTACCTATCAGACCTCTACGACCCAGTTTATGGGCAACAATACTCTTTGGATCGTATGATATTTTTTTTATTTTTTTTTCTATTCCTGTTCTTTCGTTGCCTGTCCATACCAGGGCCGAGTTTTCCTTTCAGAAGCAAACCCTTGGCCCCAGTAGGCTTCGACCTTGCTGGGCCCCACGGTTTGCTGACATTGGATATACTGATGGACTGACTACCTGTAACGACTGTCAAAGTGACCCCTGAGTTTGTTTCGGTGTTTCTTCCCAGGGTAGTCAGCTAGGAAACACCGGCCTCATCTAGTTTAAAAATGACGAAAAAAAAAATTTGACGTGTAAAAGTGTTTTTTAAAACCTATTTACAAAATAAATATAATTTATCATTAAAAAAAAGATCTAATAATAACAAACGGGACCAACAGCCCCGAAGCTCGGGGTGTCAGTAATTTATTTATTAAATCTTCATGCAACACAAAGATACAAAGGCGTACTTAATACCCTAGACAAATTAATAAATACTTGTTATACTCGTAGCATAATCAGCCTTTTAATGTTCCCTCTGCTGGGACTCAGGCCTCCTCTCTAGGAGAGGGAATGGACCTTAATCCACCACGCGGGCCCAGTGCGGGTTGGTGAATGTCACATGTCTTCGATTTTTTTGGTTCTAGGACATGGCGGTTTCCTTACGATGTTTTCCTTCACCGTTTTGAGAGCAGTGGTGATGAAATAAATTACACAAATGTAATCCAACTCCAAAACTCCTTTATCGGCACCAGTTTAGAAATAACAACACACTAGAATATTTCTTAGTTTTATTGTTCAACACAATCATAAGTACAATACTTAGTTATACACAGTCTTATACTTAGTATGTTACTCGACGACAGTTGGAATACGAATGGCCGTTTGCAAGCAAAGCCTGTTACTTTTATAAACATGACGTTTAGTCAGTTGAGAGACTATATTTAAAGCAGATAGCAAACTAACGTTTGCTAGCTATAGTCAAACTAGCGACTATTTATGCTTTAAAATTTGAATAAATGGGGTAATTAAATATGTTTGCTTACACAAAGTAATGCGCCTGGCTGGGTTTGAGCCTGCAACCACATTCACTCACTACACTCCTAAGTCGGGGCCGTTACCAGGTTACCACTCGGTCACCACTGCTCTTCTCGTCACACCAATATAATCTATTTTGTGACTTTTGCAAAATATGACAGTGCTGTATTGCATAGTTCCGAGATAGAATGCTGTCATGTAGATCACCATCCATATAGTTCCAAATATAAGTAGTACTTGAGGGCTGCCATCTCAAAAAAGGTTTGTCCTTTGAATTGTGTTTTGATAGTAAAGTAACTTTTTTAGGGTTCCGTAGGTAACTCAATGGTTCCCTTTATAGGATCACTTTGTTGTCCATCCGTCTGTCTGTCTGTTTGTCTGTCTGTCTGTCTGTCAAGACCCTTTATCTCGGGAACGCTTGTAGGTAGCGCTGTAGTTGAAATTTAAACTATATACTGAAGCCTGCGGTCCCTTGAAGCTTTGAAAAAATCAAACTTCTGAGTTAACGAATAAAAAAGATACGGCCGTTTATGTCGCATTAAAACGTATATTTAGACACTCTCAAGGAAATCGAAATTCATAGGGTACTTCCCGTTGACCTAGAATCTTGAAATTTGGCATGAAGCAAGGTTACATAGCACAAGTATAGGAAAAAATTTGAAAACTGTAAATTTGTAGTTACGTCACGAAAAAAAAACTTTATGATTCGGAAAAATCTTCGAAACGCAATTCGGGAATTGAACTGTTTTTGTAGGTAAGTTTGTACGGAACCCTCAGTGCGCGAGTCCAATTCGCACTTGTCCGGTTTTTAATATTACATAATTAATACTAAGGACTTGTCATTTGGTAAGGGCACATTGCTCTCAGAGTGGATCGAAAGGTGGTGGCTGGTGTCGATGGGGCCGAAGTGTTCTTAAATGGCGACCGCGTACTAGAAGACGCAGCGTTGATAGGCCTCCCACAAGGTGGACTAATGACTTAGTAAGGGTCGCGGGAATCCGATGGATTCATATCCATCGTATCATATTCCCGCCAAGTCGCACGAGACCGGGCATTGTGGCGACAGTTGGGGGAGTCCTTTGTTTAGCAATGGACGTCTTTCGGCTGAAATGTTAACAAAGACTCATTTGACATGAATGTTTGCGTGATTATCTGAAAAAGTCACCGTGTCCCGGATGGGTTTAGTTTCAAAAGTGCCTTCCTTTCGCTCCACCCAGAGTGGGAGAAATAATTAGAAGGTTTCCCAAAACTAAAACCAAAAAAATATATATATTCAAAGTCTTTGTAGTATGAACGATTTCAAAAAGATACTAGTAGTTACATGCGTAACATACATTTGTTCGTTAGTATACAAATTCAACATTAAACATCGAAATTTATCACTAAATTCAAACTAAAGTAGCTAATAGAGGGCCTATCTTATTGATAGCCAGAAATGTGTCACGTTGATAACGTGTTTACACCTTTACTACGAACAGTAGTTTCTGGGAACTTCTTTACGGAAATCCTTGTATTGATGACGTTGATTTGAAAGGAGACACTCGTAGGGAAATTATGGCAGTGGCCGATAATACGGTGATACACGAAGAATTTTTATTTTATTTTGTATGTGTTCGCGTTTGACCACTATCTCACCTTATGATAAGCTATAATGTGGCCGACGATGGAGCACGCTTGCCTAGAAGTAACCTATTCACTCTTGACAAAAGGACTTCCACTCCTTAGCTGCACGGTGGCCGTACGCATAATGAATGTGTTCCTAAAACGAACTATCGAATCCAATCCCAAACATGCTGGTATGTATATTCGTGAGATGCTATACTAATATTGTAAAACTGAAGAGTTTCTTGGTGTGTTTGAACGCGTTAATCTCAGGAACTGCTGGTTCGAGTTGGAAAATTCTTTTAGTCTTGTATAGCCCAATTATCAAAGGTTATTTATTGGCTATAAAACATCACGTTACGGCCCACGGGAGCGGAGCAGTAACCAAAGACACGGGTAAAACTGCGGTGGTCAGCTCATCATCATCATTTCGTCCACTGTTGGACATAGGCCTCTCCCAAGTATTGCCACAATTAACGGTCCCGTGCGTCTCGCATCTATCAGATTCCCGACCCTTACCAGGTCATCGGTCCACCATGTAGGTGGCCTTCCAACACTGCGTCTTCCGGTACGCGGTCAAAACTCCAGAACCTTTCGACCTCAACGGCCATCTGTTCTGCGAGCAATTTGTGTGTGGAGGTCAGCTACTGATAATAAAAACTAAGTGAACTATCCTAGAACTGTACCAACCCTAACACGCCTGCCACATCAGAAAATTACTTGCCATAACTGAAGCATCTTGTTTGTTAACTAATGAGCGGCCATTATTAAGCTAACGTAGACCTTGGACACGTGCCAAAGAGATCTTATGGCCAGCACTGCTTATTCTTAACCAAATATTAAAGACAACGTGACATTCTGTTATAGTCCTTTCACAGTTATCTCTGTCAGAGGTAAAATAACTGCGACGGGACTGTAGTGGTAATAATTGTCCATAGGCCCTACCACGAGCGATCCATTTTATGATTAACTGAACTGTTAAAGGAATTGAACTATTTAGAGTGTATATTAAATCATTTATTATCAGGCATTTTGGCCCATAGATGAATCCCTTACTGACTAACATATATAAAGTAAATACAATTTATCGTTAGTAAATAAGACTAAGGACTATGTTAATAACACTTCACTTTGCACTAGTTCACTTTGTGCTGTTCTGTGGCACTTGTCCGCAGAAGCCTGCGGCCAAAAGGCTTCATGAGCACTTCATGAGCACTTCATGGCTTCAAGGCAACATGAGGGGCAGGAAAGTGTTCGGGCCTCGCACCACGAACCATCCATACCCATAGCTAACAGGAGTGGGTTTAGGCAGTAAGTCTGACACGTCCCTATTCTCGCTCGCAAGATTGACACTTTAAGACGTCATGGTAAGGTTTCTGACGTCCAAAATATCTAAAATATTTTGCCTTTAGGTGACAAATCATCAAATAACTTTGGGTGAAGCGAGAGGAAGTGTCAGAATAAGGGTAGAGCTACATCTGTCATCACTAGCGTTGCCAGGTCTGATTTGATAAAAATCGGGACAGATTTGCTTTTATATATTTTTTTTTATTTATCGTGACATTTAGCGTCCCGATCAGGTGCAATCCGTGCAAATCGGGACGCGTCCACAGACTCATAAAAATCGGGACATCCCGCGCAAATCGGTCATCACCGAATCGCAATTTCTTTTATTTCTACTCTTTTCAGTCACTTACTAAGGTTACCAACCATACTATAATAACGTATCTTACTTTATTTTTAGTAAATATACAAGAGCAGAAACAAATAAATAAATAAAATTGTGATAAAATTATTTTTAAATAATAAAAAAGTGACACGTTATTTTTCTTTAAAAGCACTTGGCAACCCTACTTAGAACCGTAATTTACTAGAGCGAGAAAGACTAAAGTATAGTATCGAATATTATGCAAATCTAGGACATATTTGTCATAACAATGCTGATATTGTTTTGACGTTAATGAATTAGTCACTAAAAGTCACATTAGTGTTTGCGCCCTTTGATCGTATCTCCATACGTATTGTGAGTCATAGGCGTATCCCACTTCCTGCGCGTACTAGTCTATAACTGCTAAGTGTCATAATTTTAATTAAATATGTATGCTGATTCTGGAAATTGGTTATTAGTAATAACAACTATTTAATATTTTAGTAATTTTCTCGTATTTATCTAAAGTTCTAAGAAGTAAGTAAGAGTGGATAATACCTCCTCTAAAACAACATGACGATTGAATCCCGGAATTTATAAAATTGCAAATTACTTATTGCGCTTTGAATACATTTGAGAGAATTCCGTATTTAGTACTTACGGAATTCTCTCGAATGTATTCACTGTTATAGTAAATTAGAGCTTTGTTTTAATCTAACAGTTTTAGCATGTACGCAACTCTAAAAAAGAACAAAATAAGATTCTTCAATATGATAATTTAGTTCAAATTTTTAACTTCTCCCGAGTTTTAATAGTCATGTTTATGATTCCGGGATATTAGAGGTGGTATTATCAACTCTATGTTAATTACTTCCACAAACTTTGATTGATAAATTATTATTACTCTAACCATTCCATTATTTTTTTTGTCAATGTTTCTGGCTTGGATACTAAATCCTTTAAGTCCTTTTTTTCCCCTAAACAAATTAACTAATGATACGAAGCAAGGCGTCTTCGTATCATTAGTTAATTTGTTTACCATTAGAATATGGATGTAAACATTTTAATTTTTTTGTAGTATTTAGCAGCGAATGTGTCCAGTCAACCTTTTCGGCAAACCTTGCTGAGGTGGTTATTAATACAATAAAATTGTCAGCTCCATTTTACCGAGATCGCGCCTGTTTCAATGATTCCACATATTGTCCAGTTGCGCTGACACTTGAGATACAAAACTATACCAATTTTACATCACAACATCCACAAGGAATCAATTAGCGAATAATTTAAGCAGCCACTGAATTTCACTTGAAAAAATCCCGCCAAAAACTCACGCCAATCATTCTTGATAACTTCAAGGACCAAGTTGTAGTTGTCAAGAAAGCCTCCTATTAATTAAGAATGGTCCTTTCGGTCAAAATTTTTATTTAACGTCTTACCCATACTCCATTTGTTTAGGTAGTTAACTAAACGTAAACAATCTTGATACTTACCTATGTCTTTTTATTAATAATCGCATTAAAAAAAATACCTACAAAGATTATTTAAATTTAGTTAATTACCAAACATTGGCATAGGTAAATAACAAATGTTTAGCATAGCATAGCATAATCATGCCATTTTAATGTTCCCACTGCTGGGACTCAGGTCTCCTCTCTAGGAGAGGGAATGGGCCGTAATCCACAACGCGGGCCCAGTGCGAGTTGGTGGAGGTCACACACACAAGAAAGTACCTACAAAATCTTGAGATAATTATACCTACTCCACAAATAGGAAATCAATTTACAATTACTCACTTATTGCAAACCATTCTACAATTTCCTAGGCGCCATCATTCCCTGTATATTTGCCTACTGGAAACGTCATTTAAAAGTGTTGCAACATATTTGTATGTAGGACGTACTTATCATGTTTATCTAGCTCTCAAACTGATATGAAAATGTTTTCCAATAATAAATACCATCGTACATTACGTATTACTGATTATTTTATAGTCAGAAATAATATACCTAATATACTCCATCTGTTTAGGGAATTAACTAAATGTAAACAATCTTGAGCAGTGGTGGCCGAGTGGTAACGGCCCCGAATAACGAGTTGTAGGTTGCGGTTTCAAACCCAGTCAGGCGCATTACTTAGTGTAATTTATTTCATCACCACTGCTCTCAAAACGATGAAGAAAAACATCGTGAGGAGACCGGCATGTCCTAGAACCAAAAATTCAAAGACATGTGACATCCACTGGCCTGCACTGGGCCCGCGTGGTGGATTACGGCCCATTCCCCTCTCCTAGTGAGGAGGCCTGAGTCCCAACAGTAGGAACATTATAAGGCCGACTATGCTATGCTAAAGCTTCAGTGAATTTCTATTAGGTAATGTGACTGTGTATTATTTTGGGCGGTATTTCCGGAACACTTCTTTAGGTATGGAGATTCTTAATGATATCATTTCCGAATTCCTAATTTAAATCGGTCACAATGATTGATCACTGACAGGACTTCTTAGTTTGACTTTTATAGGTGCTTATTTTCGATTTAAGATATTTGCTCACCGACTTGCAGTTTGCTCACTAACACTTCACAAGTTATTTATCATCATTTTCCGTATTTTTCAATTTAAATCAATTTTCTTTGTAAAAACTCATCGAAAGAGCTTCGACATTTAAAAATGTGTTCGATATGGGATTTGATGCATGTGGAATCCTGGAGGAGCGATGGCCTGATGCTGCGTAAGCGAGCGACGTGACCCTCCGCCGCGCCACTACTTTGATGACTACCTGCGCACACGATGTTGGAAAGTAGCAGATTTTGGACTAATTGTGCTCCATTGGTGTAACTGCTGCAAGGCGTTCCGATGTGAGGACAAAAATAAAAATAAATAACTAAATGAACAGCTTAAGTCAGTTCACTGCTGTTCCACCTTTCCTGATCTTCAGCAACACTTATTCAGCTGCTACCAGCCAACCTGCGAAGTGACTTGCTCGTTTATGGTCTGATAAGTTACACAACACAAAATACAGTAAAATATATATAAAAAAGTTATTGTAAGTACACACATAACAAAAAATAATCCAATACCCCGTAAATACCCAGAAATTTTATCGGCCAATTCACCACAGCAAATTATTACAACAAAAAATGTTTAATGGCAGGCAATTTGCGGCGATACGAAACAAAACGCTACGTTACGCCGCGGCCGTTGTCATCGCCTTAATTAAAACGCCAACGAGCAGTACGTCGATCCGATACGCTAGTGAGCAATACGCCGATCCGATACGCCAGTGAGCAATACGCCGACCCGATACACCGAGCGGTCAATACGCGGGCGGCAACCAATTCGTTACGGTTCATTTGAGTAGATAGAGAAACTGATTAAAAATAGAATCCAGTGCTTCGAAGTTCGAATTAGTCTTATTGAAAGCGAAATGATTTAGCAGTTAGTGTACCTGCTCAAAATGTGTGACTCATCCTGTGGTAAAAACCCAGGAAACACAGTCATTGTTTTTCAGAATATATTTTGAACGGGTATTTAAAAAAACAAGATCAAACAACAAATAAGAAGCGAAAAATTTAAACTAATATCCCACTAATGAAAAAGGCGAGTTTGTATGTTACAAGTATTAAATGTGTTATTGGGATGTAATTTGGGTAAGTACACGAATACATCATGTCCTAGAATATAATATAATAATAATATAATATTCCACAACTATCACACTTGTGTTATGGGTACTAGAGAACTGATAAACATACTTATATATTTCTAAATATATAGATAAATTACACCCAGCACAGAACAAATGATCGTGCTCATCACACAAACATTTGTCCTGGGTGTTAATCGAACCCACGACCTCCGGCATAGCAGTCAGGACCACTAACCACTAGACTAGAACAATACTTTTGTCCTGGGAGTATGATTTATAAGGATCATTTTCTACTTTTTCATGGCATAATTTTCTACCTTCACTCAAGCAAACCTGCTGGCAGAAACAGGATAAAAAAGAAATTACTGATTGTTTGTAGGACTCTGGAAGTTCTGATCTAATTAAAAAAAAATGGGCATGTGTGAGTCGGACAAACAGTTCAATTCCCGAATCGAGTCGATTGAGTCTTGAAGATTTTTCCGAATACAAAAAAAGTTTTTTTTTGTGACGTAACTACAAATTTTCAGTTTTTAGATTTATTCCTATACTTGTACTATAAGACCTTGCTTCATCCCAAATTTCAGGGTTCTAGGTCCATATGAATTTCGATTTCCTTAGGAGCGTCAAATTTACGATTCTTGCGACATAAACGGCCGTATCTTTTTTTGCATTAACTTAGAAGTTTCATTTTTTCACAGTTTCAAGGGACCGTAGACCTAAGTATATAGTTTTAATTTCATTTGATACCTCCGTGCGTTCTCGAAATAAAGGGTCTTGACAGACAGACAGACGGACGGACAACAAAGTGATCCTAGAAGGGTTCCGTTTTTTCCTTTTGAGGTACGGAACCCTAAAAATAATAATCGTTTACTGGTAGATCAGAGCCACTACTGGTGAGTATCATAGACAAAGCTACCTAATTATAGGTGCTAAATAAAGACCAAAATCACTAGAATTGTCTTTAGGCCAATACCCTTTAAGCAAGTCATCAAATAAATTAAAAGAAAAAAAAAAGAAACAATAATGCGTTCAGAATGCAGTCGTGTAAACATGGCACGACAAAGAGCTAAAGGGAATGGATACGCATGGCAGTGTGTAATTGTCAAGTTGAGCGTACCGGTTCAAGTGGCAGACGAAGGATATAGTCGCATGGTTTGTGTTAAGGGAAGCTTGGAGTTAATAAAATAGAAATAAATGTAAGTCTTTTTAGAGTAAAATTTATTATTTGACTGCCCTGTTGGTCATGTGGTTAGTAGCCTTGACTGCTATGCCGGAGGTCGTAGGTTCGATTCCCAAACAAGACAAATGTTTTGTGGTGAGCACGATCATTTGTTCTGTCTGGATGTAATTTATTTATAATATGTATGTATTTGAAAATTTATAAGTATGTTTATCAGTTGTCTAGGTACTCATAACACAAGCTCTGCTTAGCTCGGGGCTAGACGGCGTTGTATGATAGTTGTGGAATATTATTATTAATTTGAAAGATTTTGAAGGAAATTTCTAATCCATTGTCTTCATATTATATTGATTGTGTTGTTAAATAGTCCAAATAACGTTGTTACGTTAAAATGAAAGGCCAATGATTGTGCGATACCCAATTACAATATCCGATTAACACAAACCTGCCTAAAACAAACACTCAAAATAAATATTAACGAAGTAATTACGTTTCCTATAAAAAAAGAGATCAAACGATATTTTTTAGTCACTTGGATATTAATTAATATTCTCCACCCGCTATTCTATGAATAAATTAAAATTAGTATCGCAAATAGCTCTTCTAGCTGAAAGCCGATCCCATTTCTCATTTTAATTAAAATTTTGTATCAATTCCTTGAAACCGTAAAAAGTTTTATGCCACAATTTCATCTCATGGCTTGAGAAGTACTTAATGTTGTAGCGAGATTTCAGACTGCAGTTATAGATATTTATACATCTTGATAAATTGATTTTAATCCGGTGTCAAAAGTTGGTTCTATGCCGATTGATTTTTCCTGAATCCATAAATGAAATAGGTCTATCATCATTATCCCGACGTACGGTGAGTGTCCACCCTTACGTTGTTGAAACGTCTACGGTCCGGTATTTCGCCTCATCGTTTCAAAATTTTATACCGCGTACGTCGAAGGACTGGAACAATTTTCCTGCTGCGGTTTTCCGGTCCGATTATAATTTAGGTAACTTCAAGGCTAGAATGAATTGGCTCTTAATAAACTAGTGCGCCTCACCATCAATGATTGCATCACTGCGTACCATCAGGTGGGATCGCGGTCAAGTTCTAATTTATAACAATTAAAAAAAAAAAAACATCCGGATATATATAATAACAGAAAAAATTGTAAAGCAGAGATCAAATGGGATCCCCATGACCATCACGTAGCCCATAACAAGTTTTACATCTAGCGGACTGGGCTGCACTCACCAGGTCATCGGTCCACCTTGTAGGAGGCCTTCCAACAATGCGTCTAATACTACCAATATATAATAAAACTTCGGATAGTTTTTGCCTTCAAGCCAAAATAACTTGTAGGTACGTCACTTCCACAAGCTCTAAAACCATTTAAATTTTCCCACTTTTTTTCGTCTCTACAAACGATTATTCAGTTGTACCGTCCGTCCAAATGTTAGTACTAAACTTGAATCATGTGCTCAATTTTTAGAATGAACAGTACCATTTCAACTTGCATGCAGTTCGCATTCCATATATTTCAGGGTTGAATAAACTGGGCCATAAAACGTTATAGCTAGGGGTTCCGGATAGTTCGAGCTCGTTGTTCGTTAGTCGTAATAATAAAAACAAATATGTATTTAAAACTAGATTTTAATTTGACAATTTTGGAAGGATTAATGTAGAACTACATTGGGCACACGTGGGCCACGTACGCTGTTCTGGACGCGTCGGTCTCCATATTTTTTATATGGCAACCAGACTTGTAGAGCTACATTAGATCCACGCCACGCGACGCGATTCGACACACAGATCAGGCGTGGCCCACGTGTGCGTCGGTCTAATGTAGTTCCCACTATAAAACTTATTAACTAAGATTAAAACAATGAAGATGACTTTGGAAATACAGTTTGATTTAACACTATCGGTGCCCAGGATCATTAATTCGTTCGTGTGGCCACAAATCGCCTGCTGAGTCGATGTCATACTTAGGTATTGTTGACTTTTATTCATGCCCGGGACCCGACAAGCCAGTCCAAACCTAAAGATACTCAGCATGGTAAGGTTTTTCAACTATTATATTATCCACCATATGCAAGGTTCCTTAGCGCCAAAAGTGTTAAAAGTAATAGTCCATATCCATACTTAAAACTAACGAAAGAAAAACATATGTATTTGTTACAAACATATCAACGTTTTAAAATGAGGCCATATTAACCAAATGATCCAGTTTAATGCAGAGTGCTATTTTGCAGAATAGTCTAATGATAGTCTGATTAAAACTGTTTTATAGTTTTCACATTCTCATAAATCTTCGAACCAATCATTAAAACAGTTACTTAAATTAGCTCTGAGCAGTAAATCTCGTCAAGTACTAAAACATGATGAGATTTTATTTTTAAATTTAGCTCCTATTGTACTTAAACGTTTCGATCACATCAATTAATCAATGACAAAAGTCTACCTATATCATATATCTCTTATAAGTAATATTTTACTACTTAGAAAGTAAGCTCCCACGTAATAATTTAAAGTTCTAGTAGTCCTTTCTTCAATTTGCAGAACTGGGCTTAGCTTCTTCATCATCTTGAAACGTTATATCCTTCAACACTCTCAATACTTCAATCCTTGCCTCAAACTTCTGTTTAGGTTTTAACTTTCTAAAACTAGGAACTAACGAAAGCATGAACTGCCTATCTTCGTCTTCTTCATCTTTCTTTACGTCTTTCAACATATCCAGAATTTTATCTTCTAGATTTTCGTTTCTTTCATATACAGGTCTGAGGAATGTTGCATTGGTTGGTTCAGATTCCGGTTCAGCTTCTATTTCGTAACGGGTGGAGCTGCCGACGTGCACTAATGAATCATACACTGAAGATTCAGTCTTTATACTTTCTAAAGGATCAGGATCTGACGAAGAATCGTCGGAATCTCTTTCTCTATCAATGGTAGTCTCATCTCCAGGTTCTAAGAGAAAGGACATGACGTTAAAATATTCGTATCTCTTTCTCTTTTTAAAAGGTCCTTCTTTTTGTTCTCTTTCCATCCTCTCTTTCTTTTGGAGTCCCAGTTCTCTTGTGAAGCATGTTCGGAGGCTCTTCCAGCGTCTCTGGAGTTCGTGGACTGAAAAATAAAGATGGTGTTTGAATAAATACATAAAATCTCGCTTATGGTCTTTGTATGGGTTTATCAAAGCGTACATAAGTGCGAATGCATCGTTTATGAATGCCTAGATAATTTTGTGGCTATATCTTGATTATTATTGACGCTAGTTCGGTTTGTAGTCATAACAGTAAACGTTATGATAAATACAGCAATCATTGAATTACTTGTTCATAAAGAAGCCAATTTAGTTCAATTGTTTTCAGTGTTCAGTCTAACACCTTGAGACGTCTAGGCTTTATAACAATTAGGCCAATATAAACTTATGTAGACTACGTATAGAGTACACTGTGTCCTCTGTATGCCCTCTTTGTCCTCTTTTGCATTTACCTAAGTGAGTAGACGTACGTAGAAGCCTAACAATAATGTTCTTGTGATTTGCATTTCTATTGAATGGTCACATATTTAGACTACGTTGAGTAAAGAAATATTCGTACTTATAAAACTACTAGCCTCTACCGACGGCTTTGCCCGCGTAGAATTAATACTTCACGCTATTGAAGTTCCTAAGATAAGGGCCATCTAACGTCGTAAAACAACTGTCACCGTCGAAATCGATTGTTCTTATCCTTAAGATCAGTACATTTTTTCTGGATTAAAGATACTCTACCTGCTTTGCTGTACCTCTGACCACGTATTACATGCAAAATGTTATTATGATCAGTTCAGTGGTTTAGACGTGAAAAGGTAACAAACAAACCCGTTTCGTATTTATAACACGTAATCTTCTGCTAGCGGCGAGAAAATAGAAAATATGTAGCCAATGACACTCAGTGATGAAGTAGCATTCTAATGGTCAAAAGAATTTTTGTTTTTGCACTCTTTTTTTCACTCAGTGATGAAGTAGCATTCTAATGGTCAAAAGAATTTTTGTTTTTGAGTTTATTAGTTACATAGAAGGAAAACACAAATCTTTTCTCTTTATATAATCCTAGCTTTTGGCTAAACTCGTTAAAAAATATAAGGCCCGTTTTGACATTTGAGAAAAACCCTACAATGTAACTTGGAACGAAACTGAAAGAAACAATAAAATAATAATTAGGGGTCCGATGTAGTAGTGGCTATGTTTTTTTTTGACTGATTGACATTTTTACAATTCAAAAGTGCCTGAAATTGGTCTATTTGAACTAAACGTTTCTGATTTCTGAGCTATTTTATTAGTAGCTAAACTACACCGGACAAGCCGCTAGGTAGTCAAAATACTAATGTCAAAACGGGCCTTTTATTTTTTGACAACTTTAAACGTCTTTCAATTTCTAACTTTAATTACCCTGCTTGACCTATCATTGAAAAATTCTTTCTTTAGAGTATTTGTCTTCATTACACTTCCTTTTATTCTATTATAAACCCTTCCAAACAAACCAACCTACACGAATTCCGATGAAGTTGTTCGAAAACATTTCCGTGTCTAAAACTTTGACCGAACCGGAGATCGAACCCGGTACCCGTCTCAAAAGTGTCCGAGCTTGTCTCATTAAGAAAACTGTGGGAACACGGGTTCAATGAATTTCATCAATACTGTATTTTGTACTGACAAAGACAGTGTTTTTTTTTTTAAATAAGCGAAAACAAGAGAACACTTTTTTATATTTCCGTAGTAAGCATATTTCTTCACCTCGTCTGTCTATCTGTGTGAGAGCGATAAACTCAAGAACTATCGAACGGTTTTTCTTGCAGTTTTCATTAATAGACAGTGTTATTCATGACCAAGGTTTGGATTTATATTATTATAATAGAGAAAAACAGAGAATTTCAAATATTTGAAATTCCGAGTGAAGCTGGGGCGGTCGCCAGCAATTTTATAATTCGATGGCACATTTTGTTACTAGCTAATTGATAAATTTATCAATCACAGTATTTATTAGTTTATTATTAAAAACATTTACGTATGTAAAAGTTTTTTTTTTACTAGCTTACTCTAGATCAAGCGGCATGATGGTCAGTGAACACTATTAATACTTTAGATACATAGATACTTCTTTCTATTTTAAATAGTTACATAACTAATATTATTTATTGTGCACATCTACCACACTGCAGTATTTGAACCCAAAGCCTGACTGGTAGATTATGCCTTGTTGCATTAAGTTAGCAAGATTACACAAAATTTAAATAAAAAAATATTAGTTTTTGCAGCACAATCATTTCGACGGTTTTTTTTTTATATTATGGAAATATCATCTAATGACAAATCTCGCTTTTGGGCGGAGCGCGAGACAGTGTCAGACTTTTACTGAAAAAAAAAAAACCCTTTTCGGTTTCGGGTTTCGTTTTCACACTACCCATGGCTCCAGTAAGCTTCGAGCCTCCTGGGCCCCTACAATTTGCTGACATCTCCCTGAGGCGCACGTCGTGGAACAATACGCGCCGTCGACGACTTGGACTCGGTCCGGAATGTCGGACGGCGAGCCACCCATTGCGGGAAAATCATCTTATGACAAATCCCACTCTTAGGCAGAGCGAGAGATAGTGTCAGACTTTTACTGACTAAAAACCCACTCCTGTTCCTTCTTTGCCTTCGTCCGGTTTCGCTTTCACACTACCCGTATCATTTCGACGGTAAGTAATTTACTAACACACGACGACTGTAGCTTTTATCAAAGTTAGTTAACCTTATCAAAACTCTTTCCTATACTTAGTATCTTTATCTAGGACTTTAAGTTATCAGTGATAATAAAGTAATAAAACTTGATATCATCGTTGAAACGCGGTAGCAGTATTGCACTACTCGTAAGTTATCAGAGGCACGCTATTATTTATAATCGAGTGGCGACATTGGCCAAGTCACAACACTCAACATACCTAGTAATACCTAGCTAGCGTGTGTACCTACTATTGTACGCAAAAGTAACGCAATCCTAACTAATGCGACAATTCCCGATTTTACTTTTTCACTGCCAAAGTGACGCCAACAATCTCTATTTCATAGTAAATCATAATAACCTCTGACAATACATTTTAAACTTCATTTCCAGCTGTCAAAGTAAATTTCTTTTCACATTTACCTCTAAAAAGCAAGTGATCGATGTACCGACCACATATTGTTGCCGCTCATCGAAAATTTTCACAAACGAATTTCGCTTTTATTTCCTAAGTACAAAATAGTAAAATCGCGTGAAGTTGTTTCGCAGTATTAACAGTTTTGATTGCTCACCGTGTTCAACCTTTTCTTGTGGCTTGAAGTTGTCCCAGTTGGAGAATACTTCTTTGCACGTTTCAATCCACATTCTAGCTTTGTATTTCTTGTTGCTGTAGTAGTTAGGATCATTTTTGTTATACAATGCTGGCCGTTTTTTCACTGCCGCAATGAGTGATTCTACGTCGATTTCTGACATTTTGCGCGGAAATTTGGCGGGAGCGACGTGGAGTTGCGGTGGAACGCGGCGGGCAACTGAGGGCGATGCGGGGAGACGGGGCGCCGCAGTGGGGCCACCGTTGCCCGACGTCGCGTCGGGCTGGCAACGCACGCTACTTTTCGATCGACTAGGGTGTCTACAGTTTGCTGTTTTAGGATAAATTGAACTAAGCTAAAGTAAAAAATTATAATTTTTCAAATTTACTCTGTGATCTCAGATTTTTTTTTATGTCAAATAATGAAATGTCACTGCCAAAGCGGCATGACATTGGTAAACTGGACAAAACGTTTTGATGTTTGGTCGTGTTTTACAAATTCAAATGAGATTTTATTCGACTGCTCTGAAGCAAAATACGAAATATTATTTCATTGTTTTCCTATACAGATAAGCCGATTAAAACCTATTTGGATTGTTACTTTATAAAACCGAGTGGACTGACTAAACTTTAAAATTATTTTTTATTTAAGAATAAGAAATGTAAGCCTTTCTAATTTATGTCATTAAATCTCAAAGAAATCATTACAATAAAAAAATTTATCAACATGGCAATAATTTTATTATTATCGTACAATAAAACCGTTTCTATCATCTAACAAAAAATAGGGTCACCCTTCTCAAGAGCAACTGTGGTTGCTCGCTGAAAAGAAACAGAACATAGAAAGATACCTTGGTGTAAGTGAGAAAGACATATATTTCCACGTCCGTCGCCGTAACCACAGTCGATTGCTGTCGAGTTGGCAACATGTGGCTTCTCGGTGTACCGACCAACTGTTGTGTTGGTAATTGAACGAGTGTTCGGGCGATAATTATGACATTCATTGCCTAATATTTGACCGATATCTGTATTTAGTATTAGAAAATTTGATTGTAATAAGAACTTATATTTAGACAGTTCAATAATTTTAAACATTTGCGATGTAGGGATTTTGATTTTCAGTAAAAAATGATGAAGGTACATAGTGACGTATGCACTCGAGGTAAATAAGCAATGGCAAAAAAAAACCGGGATGTAATAGGTATAATATTAAGAGCAGGCCTCATGTTCCTTTGAAACTTTAAACACAGTACTACGTAACTACTCCAGGCCATTCCAAAGTCCAAGTGTGACCACTAATGTGCGGTCAACGTCGACTATCCTGACCCTACTATGAGGTTATTTGGGTAAAACACAAAAAAAAAGTACCTACCTGTAACCACAAAAATAAAGACCACTAAGTGTTTAGTATGCAGGCCCGTCTTGCACTTGTCGTATCTAAGTTGTCTTGCAAATACGTGAAGCTTTTTAGTAGACTAAGGTTAAGTAAAAGTAAAAAAATATTTTCGTTTTTTTTTTATTACTACCTGCATATTCTGAGTTCACTAGTTCAGCCCAAGGTCTACTGATAACTCTATTGCATATTAATATTCAATTACCCACCTATAAAATATCTACTCGTTTTTTACCATATCTGCATAGCCATTACTTGTTCAACTTAAACTTATAATTTAATTAAATATTAATCAATTATGTTATTTTACTACCTGATATCCTTGGCTTCGATCGCATAGTATTTATTAATAGCCATTTTATGTCCAAGTCTATGATACAATCTATCGACTATTTTGCTTAAATTTACAGCTACTAAGTATTAAAGGCAAAGCAAATAACAAATTACTGTATTTTTACGTTATTATAGAAGAATTTGGATGACTTTTCCTTATGAAGCGTAGTTAACAAACATTTGTGTACATGCTAAATCCCTGCATTTGTAAAACCAAGATGGCTGCAATCGTTCATTTGGCTACGCGCCAAAAGTTCCTTGTACAACTAATTATGATGTTCATTTAATTGAAACTAGATACCTTATTAGCCAATTTACTTTCAAAGCCATTATCATTTGTTAATTTCTCTATGGCATTCAGGTTTGCTGTTAGAGAACTGAATAAAATTTTGGATCATTAGCTCGCTTATATTCATTATAATTACAACAAGCCTTCTTTTACATAAACTAATATAATAAAGCGGTAGAGGTATTTTATTTGTTAAACGCGCTAAGAACTATCAATCGGATTGAAATAATCTTTCTGTACGAAATAGCCAGGTTCATGGCAAATACCTAGTATTATAGGCTATAGAACATCACGCTACGACCCACGAGAGCGGAACAATATCCAAAGACTCGTTTAGAAGCACGGGTTTCAGTTAACAAGAAGTTTGAACTTTTTTTTTTAGGTACTATTCAGAATTGTGAATGGTCTGTACAGTCTTTCAAAAATGATTATTATGTAGTTTGAGACGAACATGATGCAATCAAACAAATACCCACAACAACTAACTTTACAAGTTTTTGACAGTTGAGGTTGTATTCTGAGTTGATCAACTCAGAATGATCTATCAAAATAACATATATTTTTTTAAATTATATTTATTAACTAGTGTTTGACTGCGATCCCACCTGATGGTAAGCAGTGTTGCAATCGTTGATGGTTAAATTGATCGTTATGGCTAGCCTTGCATAAAGTATATTCGATATCTTAGCGATATACAATGATTAAAATTTTGGTTTGTTCTGGCTAATTTTCGAAAGGGCTAGATCGATTTTGTCGGGACTATTACTTAACTGAGGTTACAAGGACTAATTTAGGCTACTTTTTATTTTGCCCCAAAATAGGAGAGTAATCCTTGATTCGTATGATAAATTTCAATCAATTAACATATTTTTTTTTTTTGTTCACAGTGGAAATCGCGATGGTGCGTCATGCGCAAGTTGTCTCCTGTTGCAGGTAAATTATGAATACCCTATTCAACTCAATGAATAATATTTTTTTTAATATATAATTTATTTTTTCGAAACAGATTGTTTTTTAATTGGCAGTTGTTTTTTATTGGCATTTTTGAAATTTTTGTATTCTGACTTCTTTCTCACTGAATCGAATTATTTGTCAGCATTTAGGTCTAGTTGACGACGCCAGTTACTATCTCCTTTGTTGACTGTACTTATCTATATATATAAAAATAAATAGCTGTTCGTTAGTCTCGCTAAAACTCGAGAACGGCTGGACCGATTTGGCTAATTTTGGTCTTGAAATATTCGTGATAGTCCAGGGAAGGTTTAAACGGTGAGAAAAATGGAAAATAAAAAATTAAAAAAGAAACCGAATACAACGCCATCTCTAATTAAAATGTCATTATAAAATGAATTATGCTTTGTTCTCATAATGCCAGTAGATGGCGTTATCCTAACTATGAGGCGGTACGAAGTTCGCTGGGTCAGCTAGTCTTCTATATATATATATAAAAGGGGAAACTGACTGACTGACATATCAACGCACAGCCAAAACTACAGGGCCTATGAGCGTGAAATTTTGCATAAGGTTTCCTTTAATGACGTAGGCGAGCACTAAGAAAGGATTGCCCAAAATTCACCCCCTAAGAGGATGAAATTGGGGTCCAAAGTTTGTTTGGAGAAACCAAATATCACGCGGGCGAAGCCGCTGGCAAAAGCTAGTTCAGAATAGTTTACAATCAGTTGTTTATTCAAAACTGTTTAACACAACCACTAACACATTTACCTACATTGAAACCATCACAAAAGTCTTTAACTATTTTCCAAGAACAGTTCTTAATCGATTTGAAAAAAAAAGGAAGTTCTCATGGACATTACAAGGTCGCTTTTTATTCCATACTTACCTGTCAATAACCTCTTCTATAAACTCGCAAGGTAATTTAAACCTTATAGCAGTCGCAATAAAGGTAAAATAGGAACTGAACGTTATTTGCATCCATGTAGTGTTGTTTCCATAGAAATGATGAGTCATGTTTCGGAGGGAAATTACATCCATTCATTGCCTATTCTTGCAAGGAACAAAAGAAAGAGACAACAGTACTGTTGTCTCTTTCTTTTGTTATTAATAATTGCTGAACAGCAGATGGATGGGTTTTTAAATGTAAGTGCAATAATTTAATGGTGTAAGTAATAAAAATCTGCTGAGAATTTCTGTAATCACATCTGAATTCCCTGAAGCGTTAAGGTAGATCTACATTGAGCACACGTGGGCAATGTACAGTCAAACAAAACATTAAAAGGTTCCTTCACTGTATTAAGCAATTATTGGTAGCACCTAAGTTCTGAAATTTTTTATTTATTTATTTATTTATTTATTTAAACTTCATGTACAGTAGTGGTACATAGGCGGACTTAATACAACAAGGCATTCTCTACCAGTCAACCTTTGGGTTAAAAAGAAAATATTGTGGTAGGTTTGCACAATAAATAAATAACAGATATTTTAAAAAGAACAAATAAAATAAAAAATAAGTTATTTATAATAATAAAATACATATATATGCTAAAATTATAAACTAATAAATACTATGAAAAATATCAAATCATTAAGAAAACTCAATAATAATTCTGACGAAGACCAAACTAAAGTTGAGAGGACTTCAAGTAGTAGTTCCGAATGAAGGAAAATTTACTTTCAGATTTTTTGATGTCAAGGGGAAGCACATTCCAGAGTTTAATTTTTTAATGCATTGTAATAAAAAAATAATGAAAGCTTTGCTAGAAACCAATATTAAGAGAAATGAGTGAAAATCTTAACGTACGGTACGCCGATCAGGGCGCGTTCGGTCTCCATACATTTTATATGGCAATAATTAGACTTGAAGAGCTGCATTAGATACACCTACGCGACGCCACTCTACGTGCAAATCAGGAGTGGCGTAGGTCTAATGTAGTTCACGCCTTTAAGCTGGAGTGTTGGCGGAGTTAGGCTTGCGGACGGCAAGCAATAAGTAGCCTAGCTGTCCGTTATGGTCCAAGAGCGGCTCGTCGGTCAAAGAACTTTCAGAATACCTAGTTGACGGGACCTGTCAGGGCATGCTAGGGCTTTGGTATTGTTCGAAAGAGTCACCGCAGGCCTGGAATTTAAAGGGCAACTGAAGGAACATTGGTGGCTTTTAGTCAGTAAGTCTGATACTCCCTCTCACTCCGAAAAAAAGAACAAAGCTTTAATCACGTTTGGTATTTGGGAACCCCAATTAAATATTTATTTATTCTGTTTTCAACAGAAAAACAAAAAAAATACAACGACAAAAAATACATCAACAAATACAAATACATCAAAATACAAAAACAAAATACATCATCTGTGAAATTTTCAACTATCTAGCTATAACGGTTTTATAGATACAAATACAGCCTGATGACAGACAGATGAACAGCGGAGACTTTTTATTTTTATTTTATTTTATTCGGGAAAAATAACAACTATACATTAAAATCTTATACTAAGTTATAAATAAACAGAAATTATAAATGTATAACCTACGACATTTTCCACAACATACTAGGAGTTATATTTAACAATGCGCTATTCTAAGTTGTTAAAACAGATAAGTAATTAAGAGTAAACATAAACATAAACATGGCATGCAAGTAAGAGAGAAAAAATAAAAGGGATGGAGGGAGAGAGAATGTATAAATATTAAACGAACTAGTTTAATGTTTTTTTATAAATAAGCTTTTTAAATTTTTGAGCAGAAACAAAAAAGAAGTCGATGTCTGCAGAGAACTTATTATATTGATTAGTAAGACGGCGAAGAGGTGCTCGCAAGCCTGCGTTTGTACGACAAGAACTTACTGCAAATAAAGGTCTTGCGCGCACCCCCCGGTATATCGTTGTTCTAGGCACTACATAACTAATCTTAGACTTAGCCATAGGGTCCCGTTTGTTCCCTTTAGGTGCTTAACCCTAAAAACAAGAAAAAAATAATTGTTAACTAAGAAATAACTAGATACTTAGCTATATTTACCGAGCCGTGAAATTTCCATGTTCATAAACTAACCAAGTACTAACGAAACTAAAATATGAATTCAAACTAATCAAACAGATTTATAAATTATAATTAGTGTCAAAGCCTCCTTTATTACCGTGTTAGTGGCAAAAAGTGTTATAATAAATAACTGTAAGTAACAATAGTGACAGCCTCCAATTAGAGATATAAAAACAAATGCGAATATAATAATAATAAGTTAACTAACACGCTTGGCGCGTAATAAAGTAGTGGAAGAAAAGTTCTACTCCACGCAAAATAGTGCAAAAAATATATACTAGTGGCACTTTAAATTTGTTAGTCTCGGGCTTGACCTAAATATTTTGCTAATTTAATTTTAATGTCATCATCATCATCATCATTTCAGCCGAAAGACGTCCACTGCTGGACATAGGCCTCCCCAATTGTCGTTACAATGAACGGTCCTGTGCGTCTCGCATTCATCGGACTCCCGCAAGTGTTACTAAGTCATCGGTCCACCAATTTTTAATGTATTCCATGACAATTTAATTTAATTATTTTATTTATTAATTATGTACTTACCAAAATTAATAATAAGAATATTGTATGCCTCATTGGCGGGACATAGCAGAACCTGTAAATAAGACAACATCTTATGAACTTATGATGATCCACAATAAATTATTTGAATTGAATTAGGCTATGGTCGACGGCAGTTGACCAGTATTTCTAGTCTGTAAAAATCTCACCATGAAAACGTTAGCTGAAATCACGTGAAATGAATACGAAGTGAACTGTTAATTCATCCAATCAAGATTTTTTTTCTAAGGTAGGAAATCATCTAATGACTTCTCTCGCTCTAGGGCGTAGCGGGGAGGGGGTTGTTTTCAGATTTATTGGCTAAAACCACACCTATTTTCCCTTAGTTGCTCTTTGCGTTCTAGGACCCCGGGTTTCCTTTTCAGAAGTCAACATTTTGCCTTCGTAGTAGCATTACTGCTTCGCAGAGGGAGGCAACCGCCTGCCATTTCTCTACGCTGCGGACCACGGCATGTACAGGATCCTTCGCGAGAGGTCACTGCCACTAGGACACGATGATGATTTGGTGCAGGAACTTCCCGAACTTACCGTGTTCGGTGTGGACCTGCGTCATGCGGAAGGAATCTTGATTAGTGAGGACGCCGTGAGGTCTTTCCAACCACGCCTCGAAGAGGGAGACTTACGCCATAATTGCGAGTGGCGTACACAGCACTGGGTCGCGACAGTCGCTGTCGCCGTTTCTCCATGAGAACCCGCAGTTTTCCGCACTAATCAGGTTCAGGAACCTACCGAATTTGCCATGTCCGGTGAGGACCTGTGTCTTTAAACTAAGTTTAAGTCAGAATTCCATGTTAAAACATGATCCTTCTGTAGTGTCCTACATGGTGCAGTCTCCTCTAAGCCTGACGTCATGAAGGCGCAGTCTACAGTTCTAAGAAAGTCTCCAAGGCGAGCTACTTCACTGACTTTAAACTTTGTCTCTTTGACATGATCTGATAGCTGTTTCGCTTGTTATGTTTATTTAATTATGTCTAGCTCGTTAAATTGTTAAAGAGCTATAAAATAAAGTATTAATGTATTCAAATTTAGCTGTTCTTCGTAATCGCGATGCCGATGGTGAAATCTTGAACTATTTTTTGTTAGGAAGAAGCTAACAAAGAATGGTATAAAATATTATCACGTTTTTGGGGTAGGTACGACAATTTTTTTTTTTTTTGGGTGGGATATCGCCAGCTCTAGGGTGGAGCAAGAGGGCCAGTCAGACTTTTACTGACCCATACCCCCACATAGGTCCTTGTTGCCCTTTGTTTTCTGGGAACACAGTATCTCTTTCACATAATTCCGCGGCTCTAACTGGTATCGGTCCTACCAGCTAGGGCCGTGGGCCCCTAGGGTTTTTCTGACATATAGGCGCGCGTGGAACGATAAATGCCATCGAAGACTCGGGCTCGGTCCTCATCGGACGGCCGGACGGCGAGCTACCCATGGCTCGTCGTCCACAAGCCCTCTACATCCTCTACATATAACAAATTACTGTGTTAACATGTCTTGTATAGATTCTTTGCTTTCATTCTGCCAAAAAAGTCTATATGTAGGTACTGTTAAAAAGATGACACATTTAACTTTCTCTATGCTTTTTTTGGGTTGAGAAATCATCAAATTACTTCTCCTGCTCTGGGTGGAGCGAGGAGGAGGAGTGTCATACTTTTGCTGACTAAAACTCACTCATGTTTCTTCAGTAGCCTTTTGCGTGCAGCATGGCTCACACTGGTGACCTAAAACGCTGATGAACTTAAATAAATAGTTCCTTAACTGATGAGGGAACTTATTTCAGAAATGTTTACAATACGGACATTAAATCTATTTCGTGAGCGAGAAGTAACTTAAAAATTGCTTCGTGCGAATGCAATTCAAAGATACACATAATAGTAAATATTTCTTAATTGTACCCTCGGATTAGTATGTTAAACTGACGTGCAAACCAGTCCAGATTACGTTGCTTAGCTAGATTGTCAATTAAACTGTAATATGTATGAACAAGTGCTTAAGTTGTTTGTACTACTTATAAAGTTATAATCCCACCCGGATTAAGCTCAATTGCTTGCCCACAATTACAAGTTAATTGATCCGGGGTTAGTTTCTTAAGTCAGAAAAACATCCGATTAAGTCATTACTATTTTATGACTTTTGTTACTGCTCAGCTCCTATTGACCGTAGCGTGGCACAGGGAGCCGACTCCGTGGGTGCTCGGGGGCTCGAGCCATCGATTTTTTTTTTTCGGTGGGAAAATCATCTTATGACACCCCCCGCTCTGGGCGGAGCGGGAGATAGTGTCAGACTTTTACTGACTTAAAACCCACTCCTGTTCCTTCGTTGCCTTTCGTACCAGGGCCGAGTCTTCCTTTCAGAATCAGACCCTTGGCCCCAATAGGCTTCGACCCTGATGGGCCCCTACAGTTGCTGACATCTCCTTGAGGTGCGCGTGAAACACTACGCGCCTTCGACGACTTGGGCTCGGTCCGGACGGTTACCGGATGGATGAAATCGGGATCAGAATCCCGGCGGCGGTTGGGGCGTGAGGACCGTTGCCTTACCTCTTCTAGGTGGTGATCACCGAGGTGGTTTTAGTGAGGTAAAAATCCCACACTCCCTGGACTTATCCCCAAAGTCCAGGTGCCTTTTGAAGGTTCCTTTCAAAAACAAAAAAAAAATGTTACTAAACGTTACAGAGAAATGGTGAACCCACGTGGAACGTGGTTAGTACCATGTTCCACGAAAATTGTCTGCAAGGCAAGGCAAGGGGCCTTTGCGAGTTAGCTGAAGCCCCTCGTATGCCTCTCCAAAGGTCTAGAATCCCAGGGTTCTGTGATATACTACCCCATAAAAACTATTAAGTATTTCGATCCAATGACAGATAAAAATTTAATGAAAAGGTATTTTGCGACCCAGAAAATTTAACAATTTTGTTTTTACCTTTTAATAAATAAAATTCTCATTTATTACAAACTTACTGAATAATAAATAACATATTGCATACCACTGAATAAAGTAACAGTACATAATATTTATATGTAATTTGCCAACGAAACTAGGCCATATTCACGTCAGACTTTCACCAACAATTTCGCAAAAATTATTCACAAAAATTATTTTAAAATGAATTCGTTTCTGTATCTACTTAATTAGCAAGACGAGCTCACTACGATAATTTTGGTAATTAAGATCTTGGCTACGAGATTAATAACGGACATATTTTTGGAGAATTTTTAAGGTGTGATGATTATAATGAGAAATTGTGTTAACAGGATGGGCAGATATCCTTCTGAGCATTGTCATCATCGTGGTCTTGTCATCTAAGGCATACTGTTTTAGGACGCGTCGCTTCATAGACGCGTATCCGTCATTATACGCTTGGTGTACGCCTGCTGCTCACAGCTTACACGCAGCGTAACGACAAGACGGCACGACGACGTTGCAGCTTCGTTGACAGAGTTTCATAGTTTTGACGAATACGCGTCTATGAAGCTACGCGTCCACGGACAGTACGCTTTACAAGTTAACTAGAAAAGTTAATAGTTGGCGTATGTCCTGCGTTGTAGGACCACGATTTTCCTTTCAGAAATTCTCCTTTGCTCTAGCATTCTGATCCACTACTGAGGATAAGTCTTCCCAGCAGAATTCCCCACTTCTCCTTCCTTTCCTTCCTCGTTTTCAGGCTGTTTTATAAGAAAAACCATTTCCCAAAGATTAATCTTAACAAAACGCCAATCCGCTATCACTTAGTGCCTAAATAACTCCAATCCATCACCCCATACGTTACATTATCACGCTTTGTATTTATTATACAAACATATGTGTCAGAAACTGTTTGCTCACGACTGGTCGTCACAACGACTTATATTCAACTGATTTGTTCACGTTAGATGCGGGTGTTTGAACAGGTTTGAGGGATTCTACATTTGAATTTAAAGTTTTTGTTTTTGGTTTGTGGTATATTTGTTTAGTTGTTTGTGGACTGTGTTAGCTGAAGATCGTGTAGTTTAGAGATAGATAATGGTGACAAAATTCAATTCAAAATATTTAATTTCACGTAGGTACGTCTATAAGGGCATTTTTAAAACGTCAGAAACTAGTACACGGTTCGAATTGATCGTTTGACAATGGAGAAGAAACGACAAAAAACTATTTAAAAATAAAATTGTTTTTTATTAAACAATGGTTACATTTTACATTATTAGTGTTAGGTATAAGACGACAGTGTAAGCCCAGGCAACCTATGTTGTCTAGTACATATTTGGTACATATGTACTAAGATGTCTCCACATAATTATCACGCGTCCTAACCTACCTATAACAAAACCGTACACAGGAATTAATGAAGCAAATACCGGTTAATTGCTTGATGACAGGTATAGACAAGAATCAATTAGTACTTAACTAATTTGATGACAGATGGCAATTCAAAAAATTCAAAAAATTCAAAATTCAAAGCATTTATTTCAAATAAACCATTTACAGGCACTTTTGAAATGTCAAGAAGTCAGTCTGTCAGAAAAAAATGATGCTAATTGCACATTCCAAAGCGTAGATCTCTATGGAGAAGAATGTGCAAGAAACTCCATGGACACTCTTTTCAATCGTGTTTTGCAATTACAAATATCTCTGTTACATGTTTCTTGTCGCTATCATGTGAGAACAATGTCAATAAATTAAAAATAAAAACTAAATATAGATATTAAAATAGCAACTGGCAGCTAAGAGATGACCAGTCTCAACTGATAGCGCCCGTTCACGGACCTGACGCGAATATTAGCACCACTCAGCTCAACCATTATAAAGGGAACCGAATGATCCAACACACGCGCCACCATCAGTGAGACATTTGAGTGCAATTATTTTATAAATTATGTTTTGAGTTCAGAAATATTTTTTAGGTATTTTTCATTCATTATTTCAGCCGAGCAGTGGTGGGCTGGTGGCCAAGTGATTACGGCCGCGACTTACGAGTTTTTGTAGGTCGCGGGTTCAAACCCAGCCAGGCGCATTAGGTACTTTGTGTAATTTATTTCATAACCACTGCTCTCAAAACGGTGAAGGAAAACGTCGTGAGAAAACCGGCATGTCCTAGAACCAAAAAATTCGAAGACGTATGCTATTCACCAACTACGGCCCATTCATATTTTATATATTTTTTATAATTTTTCAATAATCTCAGAAAATGCTCTGCTCTGCTCTTGGTGTGAGCTGACCCTAAAAGGTAACACAGCAATAATAACACACATTAAGAAATGATATCATACGTGCCCTACATCAACACTATTTGAAGCTCATGATATCACAACTTAATATTAGAATAACATTATTGCCTCCATTCTTTGACTCGTCTGTTGGTTAGTGGCCCTGACTGTTAATAAATTAAATTTTAAATTTTTTTTGCTTTGCTCACCCTACCCAATTTCTTCGATTTGACAGTATGACGTGACGTCACAACATGGCAATCGATCATATTCGTATTTGGAACGCATTGTACAACAACGCATGGACGTGACACGGATCTCATGTTGGACAATTTGACATCATTGAACGTCGTGTTAGGATATATGTCCCTTAATATGTGTGAAAACAAAAGTACACAGACGAAAAGAAAACTACTAACACAAATAGATCCCACTTTATCACATGTCCACATTATTAAGTTCCTTCAGCCAGAGACAAATTCCCAAGCGACATAGAAAGTGCAACACCCGATAATTACAACGCAAATATACAACGGCATTTGCGGCAGAAACGTTTCGCAACAACGCGCGACAAAATGACGCGGCCGCTCGCACTTGACACATTTATGTCTGCACGCAAATACCTGAGGCATAGAGTAGGTGTAAGAACATGTGCAGAAGGGACAGATTAAGTCTGCACTCTATAAAGGATATATATATTTTCTTAATTAATTAAATCGAAGTGTTTGTAATAGTAAAATATTTTTTTGTATTAAATAATAGAAAGAAAGTAAATATATTCGATACGTATAACAAAAAAGTAACTTATAAAATTTTTGTCTGTCTTTTGATCCGGCTACCTAGTCGTCACCAAAAAAATCGCTTGAGGATCCAGGATCAATGAAACCCTGGTAAGCATATTGAATATCTGGCCGAGTGGCCCCTACTTACGAGTTGTAGGTCGCGGGTTCAAATCCAGCCAGGCGCATTACTTTGTGTAATTTATTTCATCACCACTGCTCTCAAAACGGTGAAGGAAAACATCCTGAGGAAACCGGTATGTCATAGAACCAAAAATTCGAAGACGCGGCCCGCGCCGCGTGATGGATTACGGCCCATTCCCTCTCCTAGAGAGGAGTCCTGAGTCCCAACAGTGGGAACTTTATAAGACTAACTATGCTATGCTAAGCATATTGATCTCTGGCATTGTTCGAAAGAGTTACCGAACCCGTGGAACGCACAGGGCAACTGAAGAAATGTGGGTGAGTTTTAGTCAGAATGGTTTGTAGCATATTACCCCTTCAATGAATGAGATAAACGAACTAAATATAGAATTCTGCCTAACGATGAATCCGTGCTAACTAATCTATGATCTAATAGGCCACTGATACCGAGAAACATGACTGACATCAGTCCGTAAGAATCTCTGACATAAAGATATAAGTGTATGTGAGTGTTCAACTACACATTGGAACTTGCCCCCTTTGAAACCTTATCAATAAAATTACTAATTGAATTTTTAATTAATTTTTTAATAGCAGTGGTGGCCCTGAAGTAATTGTACTGACTTAAGAGTTGAAAGTCGCTGGTTCAAATTCTACCAGGTGGTACTTTGTATAATTTATTTCATCACTAACTGCTCTCAAAACGGTGAAGGCGAAGAGAAACGTCGAGAGGAAACCGGAAAAATTCGAAGACATGTGATATTTTCCAATCCGCACTGGGCCCGCGTGATGGATTACGGTCCATGCCCACTCCTAGAGAGGAGACCTGGGTCCAAGCTGTGGGATTTTTGTGTGACTGATCATGCTATGCTTGTTCAGTTTGCTATCGTGTGAATCAGTAACAGAGTAAGTACTAGTAGTCCGATGACATCTCCCGCCCTTGGGCGGAGCGAGAGGGCGTGTCAGACTTTTACTGACTAAAATCACTCCTAATTTCTTCATTGCCTTTCATTCCAGGGCCGGGTTTTCCTTTCAGAAGCGGACCCATGGCCCCAGTAGGCTTCGACCCTGCTGGGCCCCTACGGTTTGCTGACATCTTCTTGAGGCGCGCGTGGAACACTACGCGCCGTCGACGACTTCGGATTGGTCCGGTCCGTTACTGGACGGTCGGACGGCGAGCTACCCATTGCTCGCCGTCCTCAAGCCCAGGCCCAGTACCCTTGAAATCCAAAGGCCAAAGCGAAGCGAAATCTTACCTCAACTACCCACAGTTGCAAACTCCAATCGATCTTCGACTTAAAAACATCGATAGGCACGAGATCGATTAAATACCTTTACACAAAGAAACTATATTGTAATTACTCATACTTACCGTTGTGTAGTACATATTCGATTAAGACAGTATGACGCTGGTAACGACCATACAGGGCGCTGGTTATAAACTATAATTATATTGTTTACAATAACAAGTTGACCTGGAGAAGTTACTAGGAGATAATGCGCTGGTGAGTGTAGCGACTGCATTCCTGAGATGACATTCACATGTAGCAGACAGTTAGACGAGCTTTTGAAATTGTAGATTCTATAGAAACTTTTGACTGGCTTGTTGGTCCAGTGGTTAGTGGCCCTGACTGCTACGCCGAAGGTCGTGTGTTCGATTCCCAACCAGGACAAATGTTTGTGTGATGAGCACGATCATTTGTTATTTGTCCGGGTGTAATTTATCTATAATATGTATGTATTTAGAAATATACAAATATGTTCATCAGTTGTCTAGTACGCATAACACAAGCTCTGCTTACCTTGGGACTAGATGACAACTGAATACTGTAAAAAAACTTTAAGAACATGGTGTTCAAGATTTGAGGATCATCGTCTTGGGCTGCGAGATTATTCGTAACAGTCTACGCTGCCCTGGATGGCAAAGGGCATCTGAAGAAAGACGAGTGAATTTTAGGGCAGATTTCCGACTTATGGAATTGTCATAAATGTTGATAAATTTTCAGGGGCCTTACTATGACGTTTTAAAATGTTAAGCGAGAAAGAGGGGTGGACCTATAGACCTAAGCAGACCGGGACGGCATGATAAAGGATTTTGCCGCCAGTCAGCACACACTAGCCACTTAGATACTGCCGCATTCCAGCGCCTTGCCATGGCATGCCGCGTCACGTCGAAGTATGCTACGGCAGCTTCTACTACCCGATACATATTTTAGTCACAAGTAGCGTTTGATAAAGTGTTGGCAGGCGCTGGCGTCCTTCGGCATGCCGTCCCCTACCGCAGCGCGCCACGGCATCCTGCCGCGGGAACCCGTGACGCTTCTTGCAATGCCGTGCCATGATATCCCTTTCGACGCCACGGGATTATTTTAAAGCATAGGAATCTATGTCGTATTTCTATTTTAATATGGTTGAATGTCCATTGGTAAAAATTTAAATCCTTTGCCATGCCGTCCCGGTCTGCTTAGGCCTTTAATACCCTTTAATACCTATATAGCTCCATCCCTATAACAGTTTAGTTTAGGTCGTCAAATGAATCGCGTTAAGAGCTCGTGGCCTCAGTACTTCGTATTGTCAATTCATAAATCAAGGGTTAACCCTTACTTACACTTACTTTTCTTACTTTTACTGATTAATCAGTAAAAGTCTGAAACAACCTAGGGGTCTTTAAGTCAAGAGTGAATAGGTTACTTCTAGGCAAGCGTGCTCCATCGTCGGCCACATCATCGCTTACCATCAGGAGAGATAGTGGTCAAACGCGAGCCTATCAATAATAAAAATAAACTCTCGCTCCAACCAGACCGTGAAAAGTTATTTAATGATTCTGCACACCAAAAAAAAAAAAAACAAAAAAGGATCATCATCTTTGCTTTCCTTTTTCGTGTAGGTTTCCTCTTCTGCACGTCACTTTAACTCAGTGCGCGAGTCCGACTCGCACTTGCCCGGTTTTTTTTGACAAGTATTACAAAACCCAAAATCACTACCCTTTTACATTTATTACTGTGCAAAGCACTAGTTTTCCCAGAAAAAGTTTTCTGTTGTCCTACTTTCATTGTTAAGTTTCTGCTACAGTCTTTACGTTTGACGAAAAATTCTTTTCAAATGCTTTCTTTCAGGATTTCTTTATGTAAGATCTATTTAATGTTGGTACTGCTGCATCGTCATACCCTGACTCCTGACCTTTAGACACTTGAGGTTGGCGCAAAATGTTTTCATCATTTCATTCATAATTACAACAACACTTTGTATAATAATGCTTTCAGGGCGTTGTAGAGGATTCCACCGCATTGTAGTGCGTCAGGTATGGTCGCTGATGCGCAGACCGACGATTAGAATAATAAATAAGAATAATGTTTATAGTTCATTGTTATATAAATAAAAAATACCTTAAAACTAATAATAATCATTAATATTGTTTGTAACTAATTCAAGTATTACGTAAGCAGATTTTTTTGCAAATATTAACTCCCCTCTCCCCCTTGTCAGCAAAAGTAAGCAAAGTTCTCACCCCGCCTCCCATGCTTACGTAAACATTGGTACAAGCATTTGTCAATGTGTTGGTTTCGTTATTAATTTATGAGCAGGTAGCTCATTTTCTTGCGACTTTGAAACATCGACTTCATTCTCTTAAAAAACAAAAAATAAAATATAGTACTGTTGACGTAATCACCATCTAGACTCCCACCCCCCATGTCATCAAAAATAAGCAAAGCAAAGACCCCGACTACGTAATACTTGAATGGCCTCTTAGAAATTATACATATATTTGGATGGTGGTCCCCAAACTAGGTAGAACCTGTATCTTGAGTTAGTTGTCAGGTCTGAGTTGAGATAACTTTAATTTATAATAACATTGTATCGGGCGGACATTCGGTTTTTTACATTTAGCAAAGAGAACAAAAAAAAAACAAAAACAAAATGAATAATAAAAAGTAAAAATAGGATAGAATGCAAGCTAAATTAAAATAAAAGTTTTTGTGTGTATAGTACGTGTGTACTGTACGTGTGTAGTGTACGTTTGTAGTGTACGTGTGTAGTGTACGTTTGTAGTGTACATGTGTACTGTACGTGTGTAGTGTACGTTTGTAGTGTATGTGTGTACTGTAGGTGTGTAGTGTACGTGTGTAGTGTACGTGTATAGTGTACGTGTGTACTGTAGGTGTGTAGTGTACGTGTGTAATGTACGTGTGTAGTGTACGTGTGTACTGTAGGTGTGTAGTGTACGTGTGTAGTGTACGTGTGTAGTGTACGTGTGTACTGTAGGTGTGTAGTGTACGTGTGTAGTGTACGTGTGTACTGTAGGTGTGTAGTGACGTGTGTAGTGTACGTGTGTACTGTAGGTGTGTAGTGTACGTATGTAGTGTACGTGTATAGTGTACGTGTGTAGTGTACGTGTGTAGTGTACGTTTGTAGTGTACGTGTGTAGTGTACGTGTGTAGTGTACGTTTGTAGTGTACGTGTGTAGTGTACGTGTGTAGTGTACATGTGTAGTGTACGTGTGTAGTGTACGTGTGTATTGTACTTGTGTAGTGTACGTTTGTAGTGTACGTGTGTAGTGTACGCGTGTAGTGCAAGCGATTACTTTGCGATAATTCGGAAAAAGTTACCTTGTTAATAAGCTCCACCTTGCTCGACAGCAAGGGGGAGCATCAACAGCATCCTGAAAGTGGTAGTACAATGGGTAGGTTTATCAAGCTGCATGTATTGCATGGAGCTTAATAAACTTTTCTGATTTTTACATAGTTTGTTTCACTATGGGCCTTGATGCCTAAGAATATTTTTTTTTTTTTTATAATTTCCTATAAGAGCTATATCTCACTAGGATATCAGTGGTGGCGCGGCCAGCCTTGCTGCCAATATACATTCAGTTTGCACAGCCAGGGGGCACCAGGCGAGGTTCCTACCCTCCATAGAGCTGATTACATTTTGTTGGTGCAACTAGTTGTCCTACTGCAGGTGTCCTAGTGAGATACGGGCTTAACGCGTCATCTGTGCAGTCATTCCTCTTTCTAGGCATGACGATGGTTTGTATATTGACAGTTTTTTTTTTGTTTTTGAAAGTGATTGCTTCGAAAGAAAAGAAAAATCTAGTGGGCAGTTAGTTTTCATTTACTTCTATAAATATGTACAGTCAGGAGTCAAAAGTGCAGTTGCACTCTACTACTTAATGCTAAAGTGACTAACTTTTCTTTATAGAAGAGTGTCAATGGTTAATGTTTTTTTTTTAATTTGTAGCGTAGCATCTAAAGTATTGAATAAACAACTTATGGATCATTGAACGTCTAAGTACTATACAGAAATTTTAAGCACTTTAGCTTTGGTAAAGTGCGACTGCTCTTTTGACCCCTGACTGTACCTACCTATTCAATTATCTAAAGGCATTTATTTTTAAATAAATTCGTTTCTTTTAGAAATTAGACAGATTTTTCCCTCTCTGCCATCGATATCATCTATTTACCGTTGTATAATTAATAAGCTGCTTAACATCTCAAAATAATTACAGACATTCGAAACCGCGAGTCTTCATTCAAATCACACGCTCATTTCAATCCGATTCATTTGTGAGAAAGAGATAACATTACTTAGAATGAGAGAGATTCCCAATGGAAGTTATAAAGACAGAAGGTACACAACGTGACCTTATTTTTGGTACACCTTGTTGCTAATAGTTCAAAGGTCTATTATGAGTACTAAGTTTTAGAACCGTGGTGGACCTGACTTACGAGTTGTAGATTGCAGGTTCAAACCCAGCCAGGTGCATTACTTTTTATATTTTATTTCATTTCAAAACAGTGAAGCAGAAACCGGTATGTCCTAAAATCAAACCATAGGCGCGGGCTTGCAGACGGCAAGCAATGGGTGGCTCGCCGTCCGACCGTCTGTTAACCGTCCGGACTGAGCCCAAGTCGTCGACGGCGCGATCCATGGAGTTTCTCCATAGAGATCTACGCTTTGGAATGTGCAATCAGCATCATTTTGTTTTACTGAATTCTTGACAATTTAAAAGTAAATGTAAGGTAAAGTAAACGGTTTATTTGAAATAAATGCTTTCATTTGATTACGTTTTACTTGTCTTCTACAAGATTTTTTTACACCATCTCTTTTCAAAGTCGTCCTTCTGTAATCTCTTTTCCAACATGGCGGTAGTCCACTCGAAAGCGCATGCGCAGTGCAGCGACCGCTAATGAATGCGTTCCTTGTCTGTCTGTCCGTCTGATAGATACCACTCGCTTTCTGTGCTCCTGTTCTGATATCCGATTGATGTTTCCGTGTGAATATTATGTGGGACAACGTAGCTTTATGAAGAGATAGAAAGGTGACTGGATCTTCGACTTTATGGGAGCCTGGTACCAGACTACCAGTATGTGTCGTGGGAGCTGTAGAATAAAAGTCCGCAAAAGGTTATATTTAGCGTTCCACTTAGATCAAAGTTTGAAGTTTATTATCCTTGTATCTGAGTGTCAGAATCAACTTTTTCCTGGAGGTAATTTTCGGAAGACGCAGCGTTGGAAGGTCTCCCGTGGACCGATGACCTGGTGAGATTCAAGGGAATGCGATGGATGCGAGACGCACAAGTCCGTTCGTTGTTGCGACACTTGGGGGAGGCCTGTATCCAGCGGTCGACGTCTTTCGGCTAAAATGACGGTGGTAAAGATGAATTTTATTGTTATAGCATTGTCTCTTGAACCGATCGTTCTTTTGAGAAGGGGACGATTGTTTAGCATCTGAACTACTATCTAGGCAAGAGTGAATAGGTTACTTAAAGACCCCTAGGTTGTAGCTATCAGGAAACAAACTCCGGCAGAGATTCCACGCCTTAGCAGTGCCCACAATGAAAGTGTGATAGAAATCTTCCTTTTAATGGCCTAAGCTGTTGTAGGCATCAGAAAAAATAAAAATAGCCAACGAATATAAACTCAGCGAAGTGTAACGAACTCTATAAGGCAAATCTAGTAATTACCAATCCATAAAATCGAAGCGAAGGAAGCTTCGTTTTTATTAGCACTTCGTCAGCGTTTCCATAATCTTTATATCCAGTTAGTTGGCTCACAAATAAAGTATTCGGGCAAGCAGTGAATATAAAAATAAATGCAAGCCCTACCAATTTAAGTTTATCGGTAATGTAATCAACTTGAGGCCACTAAAACAGCTGACAAGCAACTTTAACACCTGGTTAAGCATCACCAGGTGGCTATGGATAACCAGTTTTTTTTTTTTTATATTAATTAATTTTGGGTTGCAAATGGAAATGCAGTAAAAGATTGCATGTAGCGGAGATGAGAATGTTGAGATGGTTGTGTGGTATGACCAGAATGGATAAAGTGAGAAATGAGTATATTAGAGGAAGTTTGAAAGTGTCGCCAGTGACTGAAAAGTTAAAAGGAAATCGGTTGTCTTGGTATGGAGGGATGAAGCGCATATTACTAAAAGAGTTCTGAGTACACATGCAGATGGATAGATTGTGTGAGGAGTGATACAAAAGAAAATGGAGTTAGTGATAGTTTCACAGATGACAGGACAGAATGGAAGAGAAAAACGTGTTGCGCCGACATCGACACCAAGTAATATGGAATAAGGACAGGAAGAAGAAGAAGAAAAAATGGAATTGCAGTAAGGACTATAAATGTACTCGTAGTTTGGCTGAAACGCAAAAGGTAAATGATAGAACACGGGTGGGTTCTAGTCAGTAAAAGTCCGCACCTAACTCTCGCACCACCGAGATCGGAAAAAGTTTGTTGATTGTTCACTCTCAGAAAAAAAGGAGTTTGATGTAGTTTTAAAAAATAAAGTTGCATAACTTTTAAGTAGACACATAAATAGTATAAAAATCACAGTAGTTACCCTTTTTTGATATTACCCCAAGGAGGTAAGAGGGGTTCGTGAAATTGAGAGCCGATGCCCGGGATTTTCTGAAAAAGAAATTCTTGTTTCCAGAACGCAAAGGGCAGCGGAAGGAACATAGGTGGGTTTTAGTCGGTAAAAAATCTGACACGCCCTCTCGCTCCATCCTGGATCGCGAAAAGCCAGTAGATAGTTTCTCACCTCTCAAAGAAAAAAATAATAATAATTTCGCACCCACGTAATCTTAAGTGACACCAAGATTCTTTATTTGTATATCATCAACTGGAAAACTTAAGCTTTTAAGTGCTTCGACCTTGGCATTGCAATCTGGAATATCTTCACGTACCATATAGGTAAAGCCTTTAGCTTATTTTAAATGCCTCGCACTCCTACATAACAACACTCACGATGTTTCTGACCAAACTATCTTCAACAACGTAAAATGACCTCTATTGTTACGGAAACAAGATATTTTTTGTATTATTTTTTTAAGTTTTAACGGTTTTTTGTTTCACATTCGCACACGGAAACCAAAAAACCATAACATTTTATTTAACTACTAGTGATGGGGCAGTACAGATTTTTATCGACACCCGTTTGTGCGGTTATGTTTTTCTATGCGCTTTTAGAAAGTGTTATGAATAGAATGATAATGTTAAATGTTAGATGCTTATAAGTTGTAGACGGGTTTTTTTTGCAACGTTTTTTCTAACTAATCTAAGATTAAAGTGGACAGTAGTAGACCTGTTTCTAAGCGTTTTAATGCTTTGAAAGATGTATGTCAAGGATAAAATTACACGGACATCTAGAATAGTTATTCTTGTAGTTCTTTTTTTATTTTTATTGTAGATTAGCTGGCTTGGCGAACTTCGTTACGCTGTAGCGACATCTATGGCGTCATATAAGAACTAATCCTGCATCGCACAATTAAAGTTTTCTGCGCGATTGGAACATATAGAACAGCCCGAAATCATCTATCGGGCAGTTGCCCACCAGACATAACATCCGTCTGGTTGGAGGGTCATCCCTTTCCAACGGAGGTTTGAGGCACTTTACTCTCTGTTCCGCTTACCTCCAAACGTCTAATAGTCAATGAATGTTGTGTTAGCTAAACTGTCAAAGGATAACGCCATCTACTGGTATTACCATAACAGCATAATTTTAAAATTATATTTTAATTAGAGATGGCGTTGTATTCGTTTTTTTCGTAAGTTTTTCCTTATTTTCCCACCGTTTAAACCTTTCCTGGCCTATAACAAATATGAAAGACTAAGAAGACTATGAAGACTAACGAACAGCTATTCATTTACATATATATATAGATTTCTATAAGTTTTAAAAGTACGTCATGTCAAGTCACAGTTAGATCCGTTACTATCAATAACATTTCTCAAAGCGTATCAAACACATATTTTTTTGCCATTGTAATTTTCAATGCAACCTTTTAAACAAATATAGCTGTAACTGCTTTCTTTTTACACAATTAGTGGCCTTTGCGTGACCGTAACCAAATTGCCAACCGTGCCTAAATTGAAAATGACGAGGTTTTATAACAGGAGAATTCATCGACAATGTGGCCGACGTGTCCCCTCACTAGGGCTGTATAAACTCGTTATATAGTGTTGTTGACTCGTCGACAGGTGGAAACATGCAGGACATAGTTTTTGTCTTCCGCAAGCAAACAGACGAAAAGATTATTTTTTTTATGTGAAAACTTGATTACGTTTATTTTGTGGAGCGAGTCTTGAGTTAAGTGTTGAGTGCGTACGATGGTAAATTATGAATTTGCCGCTTTTGTAAATTTTTTTTTTTTTGTGAAGTGGGAAATTATTTAATGTCTTCTCCCTCTATCACGCCCCCGCTCTATCATGTCAGGCTTTTACTGTCTAAAACCACACCTATGTTCCTTCAGTTGCCTAGGTCGCTTTTTATGACACAATAATTAACTAGATAGGTGTGTCATTGTAATCCCAGTTTTTTTTAACTTAGCTTAACATGTTTAAAACAATAAATTTTACTTATTAGCAACGTAATAAAATAAATCTACCATTTAATGGCATCAAAACAACCAAGCATAAAGAAGTTATTTTTAATAACATTTATGACTTTAGACACCCACGCAAATTATATCAGAATCAAGTTTTAGAATATTATTCATAGTCTAAAAGGCTATGTCAACAACTAACCTACTTCAACTCAGAATATCTCCTGTCGCAATACTCGCAATACGGTGCAATCAGACAGACGTACAACATACATTTATTAAAGCCATCTGCACACGTCTGGGGCTCATCAAGCAGCCTCTCTGATACCCTAATGACGGGGTTATCACTTCAGCGCTCCCCTTTATCGGCTCGGGCACTGTGCCAAATTCCGTTTTTTGTTCAACGATATGTACTTACATGTATCTTACGATTTTAGGCTAATGTTATAGGAAAAACAGTGATGGCAATCCTCCAAACATATCATAGTAATATTATAAAGACGGAAGTTTATGTATGTCAAGTTACTTCGTGTGACCCAAGTGTTGGCTTTTACCTTTGACAGAAGATAAGTATTGCCGTACTGCGTGGCGGGTCTTTTGGGTACATTACCGTTACCAGTCGACAGCGATGCGGAGGAGTTTTTGGCACCATACTTTAGATCGCTTTTAAAGAAAGAAAATAGGGATGGATTGTGTGAGAAGTGATATGAAAGAAAAAGGAGTTAGACTTAGTGATAGCGTGACGGGGACCGGATAGAATGGAAGAAAAAAGCGTGTTACGTTGATCCTGAATAAAACGGGATAAGGGCAGGAAGATGATGATGATGATGACTTTACATTGCTTTTAGTTAGTTCTTAAGGGATTTTGTTTTATTTTTTTATTTAGTTTTTATATAAAGTGTATTATATTATATTATATTAGATAAGTGTTTTTTAAATATGTATGTACTTACAAATAAATAAATATAACTGAACTTGACAACATGAAAATTGAAATGGCTGTTGTCCTTTCTAAAAGCTTATTCAAATTAATCATATGTCAAGGAATTTCATTGGCTCCTACCATTCAGAAATCAGAAATCAGAATCACTACAATTTACAAAAATACACAATTATACAACATTAGTTTTAGTATATGCGAAACCCGAAACACGTCAATCTATGTACAAAATTTCGTAACTCTATCGTGAAAAATCACAAAGTTTATAATTATATATATTAGCTTGTTATGTTATCTGGTTCTCAGCACAAATACATGGTCACCAGGCCATCCGGGCAACTTAATGGTTAAAGTAAATATAAAATTGAAAAACAAATCAGTTGTGTGGTCATTCTACATTCATTCAATCAATATATTATTTCCTTTTTGTTTGTCAGAAACATTCGCCTGTTTCTTGCGCTTGCGAAAATTCGTTACATCAATACTATATGCAATATTGTTTCCCGACTGCGGGTGTTCCACATAACCAAAGTAAATGAATTCCTTTTCAAAATAAACCCATAATCAGGTTCACTGGTGTGGTCCGGCCAACCTGTCGGGCGGCCTCCGGATGTGCGCCAGATTTACAGTCAGGTGGCCAACAAACCGGTGTTGTCCTCGAGGATTACAGGATCAGGGCGTAACGTAAACCTTAGGGTTCCGTAATGTCCTTTGAGAGGGTCAACACAAGTGGTCCCGTTTTAGGGGCATAGTAGATTAAGGGGATTATCTTGTGGGGCGTTTGTTTTTTAAATAATCTGCTACCTTAATTGCATTAATATTATAATGGCGAATGTTTTTGAGTGTGTGTGTATGTTTGTTAGTCCTTCGTAGTCGGATTTGGTTGACTTTTGGCGCACGGGTGGACTTGAATCTCTTGGAAAACGACATAGTATAATATAATATAATATTCCACAATTATCACACAACGTCGTCTAGTCTCAAGCTAAGCAGAGCTTGTGTTATGAGTACTAGACAACTGATAAACATACTTATATATTTCTAAATACATACATATTATTGATAAATTACACCCAGACACAGAACAAATGATCGTGCTCATCACACAAACATTTGTCCTGGGTGGGAATCGAACCTACGACCTCCGGCATAGCAGTCAGGGCCACTAACTACTAGACCAACAGGCCAGTCAAATAATTCAAAGAATATTTTGTATCCTAGGAGTATGTTGTCTTAGGATAATTTTCCACTTTCACGCTGCTGAACCCATATGCAGAACCCAGTAAATTACCTTTATATTTTTCTGACAGTGACTAGAATAGACTAAACAAAGACTTCGGTTCTTATCTTATGACTTAAAAAATAAAATGATGAATCAATGGTTTTAATTTTATGTTATTAATTGTTTTATTTATTTGATGAATTAATTGTATCAATAATTTACGCAACAAAGTACTTCATTTAATTAAAATATATTGTGACTTGTAAATATATTTTTTACCAATAAATATGTTTATCTGTTCATCAGTTTATCATCTAGGACTAAAAAGAACAACTGCAGGAAAAATAGAAGGTTCACTACGAGTACACATTGAAAATTGATTTGGTAAGCGAGTATAAAACACTTAACTACTTATTTGTTTTATACTATTCAGGTAAACGTCGATATTGTATGCATTGATGGGGTAAACGGTTGCAAACCAACGTCCCAACCAAGGTGACCTTGCTAGTTTCAATCCGTGTAGACAGCAGTTGTAATCAATGGCCTTCAACGCCCTTGGTTGGGAGGCGCGTTTTCCCAACCACCGAACGTGTTGGCGCGTGGTTTATATCCATGTAGCCGCAAAACAAACCAAACACATAAACCAAGGTCACTTTGGTTGGAACGCTAGTTTGCAACCGTCTGGTCACCCCTTTAGCGTTAAACACATCTTGTTGATCACAAAATGGTTCGACGAGCGATAGCAAAGTATTGGCCACTAAAAAGTAATTGTATTTTGAAGTTTATCGCTTCGATATTTTGTTCCATTGTGTATTTCCCGAACACCGATCCCTAAACCGTTACAAGCGTTACATGGTCACAAAAATGATACTTTTACCCAACATCTGTAACTGGCACAAAAAGCAAGAAAAAAACATTGTCCGTAACACTTTGATAATCATTTTTTTTTTCATACTTCCAACCATAATAATGCCGTTCAGACAAGATAAAATAAGCCTTGTTAAATGGTGATAAGAGTTGTGGAAGGTTTTTTTGTTATGTTTGTTTGGTTTTAAATTGTCACGCCTCTGATACCTCGGGAAGTGGATTTTTTTCTTTATTAATGGATTGAAATCTTGCGCCGAATGTAAGAGATTGTGTTACATTACAATTATAATATCCGATGTCTTTAAGAATGTGTTTTATATCTTTTTAATGAAGTGGTAACGTGTCAACATCTCCCTAATCTTTTCCCAACTAGCTTAGGGTCGGGTTTCAGTCTAACCGGATGGGGCTGAATACCCGTGGTTTATATGGAGCAACTGCCTATCAGACGTCCACAACTCACTTCCTAGGCAACATGATACTCCTTGGATAGAGAGATAATAATAATAATAATAATAATATTTCACAACTATCACACAACGCCTTCTAGTTTCAAGCTAAGCAGAGCTTGTGTTATGAGTACTAGACAACAGATAAACATACTTATATATTTCTAAATACATATATATTATAGATAAATTACACCCAGACAAAGAACACATGATCGTGCTCATCACACAAACATTTGTCCTGAGTGGGAATCGAACCCACGACCTCCGGCATAGCAGTCAGGGCCACTAACCACTAGACCAACAGGCCAGTCAAAAAGATGGTCAGACTTTCTGGAGTTTGAAAACCTGTATCGGCTCTCAAAGATCTACGAATGACAACCGGGATCAACGGCTTTACTTTCCGAGGCACGGGGTGTCATTAATGTCCTAGATAAACTTGAAAAGTACACATTAGTTATTTAACTGAAGGAACAAAGGTAAGGTTATAGTCTAAATTTCTGAGACTCGCTCTCACTCCACCAGCTAGAAAATGTAACTTTTATTGGTGTATAGTTTGAACAAACACAACTTTTTAGAAATAGACAAACAAAAAAGAAATAGTGTTTGATATAAAAGCGAAATAACACTCACTGATTAATCACGAAATCTCAGAAACTATAAGACCTACAAACTTAAAAATTGGCAGAAAGGTTCCTTATAGGGTGTAGACATCCGTTAAAAACGGATTTTACGAAACTCCACCCCTAAGGGGGTATAACGGGGTTCCAAAGTTTATATGGAGAAAGTTACTTTCACGCGGGCAAAACCGCTGGCAGAAGCTAGTATTAAATAAATTCACAGTTACTTTTTTTACCTATATTACAAAACGTAGTACCTACATCTACCTGTTGATCTAATGTAATCTAGAAAATTGTATCAAACTGCGCACATCAATATTGCATCGTAAAATTTTCCTCTGTCAGTCAAGCCAAGATACGAGCAAACATATTTCTTATTTATCATGATAACTGATAAGACATACATCTACATTTTGCAGAATTGCAAGAGATTATACCAAGAGATATGATGTACTGAATGTACTCTTGAACCAAGAGTTTAGTATACAGTCAACAATATATTAATCTTTCTACTGCCCTGTCAATAATTATTTTGATTGTTAATGCAGTACCTTTCATGAGATACTCGTATGAGACACTAGCTTTTTCTCGCGACTTATCTCTTCCCTATCTACTTTCGTTTAGCGCAGCCAAAGGTTGTCTGTAAAATATTTCCCTATGCGGTAAGACCGCTTATTGTACACTTGGTTTTTATTTTTATGAAAGTTTGTCTAGTACTATTATAAGATGTACAATAAAGTAAAAAGTCGACTACTACTTTCGCGAAAGTGTATCATTTAAAGAATTTTCGCTATCGAATTCGAACTAGTAGCTTAAGTTACTCATTATAACTTTAACGAAATAACTTTAAAAGTCCTTTAAAATTTTGTTCAAGCGTTTCGGAGATATATTCCTTATTTTGCAATCCCGTTCCCGCGAGAATATGTAAAGTAGCCTATCTTTATCCTTGTATTTTCAGCTATCCGTCAATTACGTCAAAACCGCCAGATCAAATAGAACAGATACATAATAAAAATAAAATATTGCATTTTTGCTACAGGTATCGAATTTAGTAAAAACTGTTATTTTGATAATACAAACAGACACTAATTTAATTTATATGTTTATATTAGATTTAAAAGAGTATTGCTATGGACTATTCAACATATTTACGCAAAGTTCAAAAGTACCTAAGCTGTCTGTAAATCTATCACCTTGTTTGACTGTACGTACTAAAATACCAGACGTAATTATTTGTGTGGTAGGTAATAACTTCCTAGCTCGGAGTGTTCAGAGCTAAGTACGTGATGAGAGTCAGATGTCTCCCGTTAGTACGGCAATTAAGTTAATTATTAAGTCATTAGTGTTTATAATTGTTTATTGTTTTAATCATAATGTCTGAGTGTTAGTAATTAATTGCAAGACTGGGTGCTAAAGCTGGGCTCACATGTTCATCGATGTTTCTTAAAAAAAGACGAAACTTTTTTGACATAAAGACAAAAAGGTAACTTTTATAGGTCTCGATCTCTTTTTGTGGTCAGAATTTAAAAGTTTGTGAACATCTTCTAACTTAAAAAAAGAAAAATAAATTTTATACCTAAAAAAAAACTGGACAATTGCGATTCGGACTCGCGCACTGAGGGTTCCGTACAAACTTACCTATGAAAACAGTTCAATTCCCGAATTAAGTTACAAAGATTTTATCAAGAAAAAAAATTGTGACGTAACTACAAATTTACAGTTTTAAAATTTTTTGTGCAATGAGACCTTGCTTCATGCCAAATTTCAGGATTCTATGTCAACGGGAAGTAATCTATGATTTTACTCCCTTGAGAGTGTCGAAATAGACGTTTTTTGCGGCATAAACGGCCGTATCTTTTTTTTCGTTAACTTAGAATTTTTTCACAGCTTCAAGGGACTGCAGACCTGAGTATACAATTTTAATTTCAACTCGATACCTCCACGCGTTCCCGAGATGAAGGGTCTTGACAGACAGACAGACAGACGGGCAGATGGACGGACGGACGGATGACAAATTAATCCTATAAGGGTTCCGTAGTTTCCTTTTGAGGTGCGGAACCCTAAAAACAGCATTGCCCCGTACTAGAAATAACTTCTGTGACGTGGTTACATGTACGACATACACCCGGAGCCGAAACACCAAATTCATAAATATTTGTATGACCTTATGACGATAGGTCATATTAAGACTTGTTAATTTTAAACCTAATAAAAATCTTTAGATTTACTTTTCTTTAAACAATCCGTTATTCTTATGTTTCATTCAATTTTTTTAATAAACAACTAATGATCCTTAACCTAAACTATACCCCAAACAGTTATCATCGTCATTGAAAATTCGAGATGACTGCCAATAAAAAGGCACCGTATTTACATAAGCAATAAATAAATTACCATTTTCTGTACATTATAATAATTAAATAATTATAATCTTTCCTCGTAATGATTGCAATATTAATTTTACTGTTCCTAGAAAACACGGTGAAAGTAAACATAGCGCTTTCTCTGCTCACCCCCGAGCGATATGTTGTTTATGTACCTAGCCTAGTATTAGTCGAAAGGTTGCCTAGACAACATGCTTCTAGTCTTATAGTGATGATTAGCCAACAAAGAAAATCTTCTTGAAACTACTCAAGGGTTCCCACAGGCGTCTCCGACACGAACTTTCGAAGGAAAAAAAAAAACAGCCCCCCTAGCCAAGTTACAACCGTTTCGTTTCGATTATCTTTTTGTTGATCGCCTCGAGTCGGCCACGCCTCCAATTCCTTTGTTCTGACGTTATCTCAACGCTCAGTCACGTTGTCAAAACAAAGGAATTGGAGGCGTGGCCGACTTGAGGCGACCAACGAAAAGCGAAACGAAACGAAACGGTTGTAATTTGGCTGGGGGGGCTGCCCTACAAATAGAAAAAAAATATGTGAAAACATGCTCATCATTGAACTACCTAAGTGACAAAATTAAAATAAAAACACCAAAGCAATAATTGTTTCTGTTTTTAATATCGTTTTGATAAAATGAACAAAGGTATTTTGAATTTACTCATGAAATCATATTTAAGACATAATTTTAGCCTAGGCAGGTAATTACAAATGAATAAGAGTGAAACAATAAACAATTACCCGTTTAGTAATAATGGAAATACCCTGAATAACTATCATTTTGTAAATCCGTCTCTTTTCAAAGCAATTTGAACGGTAAGCTTACACGTGTCTCATCCCTTATACAAATTGTTTTCTCGATCACTTCAAAACATACATAAGTCCTTTTTTGAGAGGAAAGTAAAAGGCCAACCTCAGGGGAAGCTTGGAGACGCGGGTTCCTTGAACAAAAATATGATAACGTGGAACATAAAGTCATATTTTAGGTACGTTTGGTGAATTTGATATTATGTCAGTTACCTGGGCTGTCGGCCAAAGAATATTACGTTTTCAATAGTGTAGGTGCAGAACAACGGTATAGTCGTAATATTAAGCGACAGTTAAAGTATTATTGTATTTGTCGAGCTGGTTTTCGCAACTCTACGTGTAAAGCGCATATTTTGCGTACGGGTGGGACAAATGTGTCATTCGATCCACCCCAGCTCCAGGAAAGCCAGCAGCTCCTTGGTTGGGTGCCAATATTGTGTGAACCGCCCGGAGGACACGGTGGAGCATACGGTAGAGGTGTGCCCCGCCTGGACCGAGCACCGCCGTGTCCTCGTGGGGGCGATCGGCGGCAGTGATCTCTCGTGCCGGGACTTGGTACAGGCCATGGTCCGGAGCGAGGAGGAGTTGTAGGCGGTCGCCTCCTTCTGCGAAGCAGTAATGCTAGCAAAGGAGGCGGCCGCAAGTGCGCGAGAACGGCCCTCACGCCCCAGCCGCGGGGATCCCGATCCCCAGCCACCGTAGGCGCTGGCTTGCGGATGGCGAGCAATGGGTAGCTCGCCGTCCGATCGGAATGAGCCAAAATTGTCGACGGCGCGTAGTGTTCCTCGCACGCATCAAGGAGATGTCAGCTAAACCGTAGGGGCTCAGCAGGGTCAAAGCCTGCTGGGGCCATGGGTGATGCGAAAGAGAACACCGGGGCCCTGGAACGAAGTTAAAGAAGGAACAGGAGTGGGTTTTTAGTCAGTTAAAGTCTAAGATTCTAATCTAAAGACAAAATCCTTCATCGCGGTATCAAAACTCTCCGCGCGATTAGAACCTATACAACAGTTCAAAATCAACTATCGGGCACTTGCGGACCAGACACAACAACCGTCTGGTTTTAGCCGGAAATCGGAAAATTATCAGCTCATTTTTTCGCCCATTACGCTAACATAAACAGCAGATTTTCGTCGTCCTCTTTCCATAATAGGCATCGGCATTAATATTTGAAGTGAGTGTAGCTGCCACGTATTGGTAAACACGATGTTTTCGCGAAAATGCATGCTATTAGTCTCGATACAAGTCAATGAACACCGGTACAGCATTCAAAACATGTTTATTGTGGCGGCTTTCTAGGTCGAGCGGCTGAAATTCAGCCTTGTTTTATATGCTCGTTTGCTGTAAAAAACCAAGTAAAATGAACTAAGTAAAAAGTACAATTCCATTGTACTTTTTTGAGAGACACTTTCTTGTCTATGTATCGTCTGCGTAAAAATGGAAAATTGTCCCAAGAAAAGATAATCCCGGGATAAGGCGACTGGCCTGTTGGTCTAGTGGTTAGTGATCCTGGCTGCTATGCCGGAGGTTGTGGGTTCGATTCCCACCTAGAACAAATGTTTGTGTGATGAGCACGATCATTTGTTCTGTATCTGGGTGTAATTTTTGAAGTGAAAACTTCTTTAGCGGCGTTGAGCACTTTTTCTGTAATGGGTATAAAATCTTAAACTCGCGTCAGGACACGTGACCTGATCGAAAAAGCGTAAGACGGATTTCGGAGAGATAAACTTTTTAATGTAAAATAATTGTAATAGTTTTAAAGTGTTAAATTTTTAATGTAATATAAATTGTCATGTTTGTGTACGATAGCGCAATAAATGAATATTGTATTCTACCACATAAATGTTAGTACTTTTATACTGATAAAGCAATTGGTGCAAAATTATTCCCTAACCATTCCAAAATATCAAACATGCTCAACGTTAATAATCAAGTTTTCACTTCTGCCGGCACTCCCGGAGTGCAACCCGTCTTTTTTTTTTTATTCTTGATAGGTTCGCGCTTGACCGCTATCTAACCTGATGGAAAGCGACGAATTTATCCATAATATGTGTGTACTTAGAAATATATAAGTATGTTTATCAGTTGTCTAGTACTCATAACACAAGCTCTGCTTAGCTTGGGACTAGACGGCGTCGTGTGATTGATGAGGAAAAAAAAAGATGCGCAAATTAGTGCCAAAATAGGTAAGTTTTAATGCACATAACTTCAAAGTACACCACACACACAGCACTTTTTCCTATTTTGGTTCCATACAAGACTGAATGATGAAACAAATCGATATAATTTTTAGTTTTTAAATTACACCGTCAAACAATAAAGTTACCGCCATACTAAGTTTGTATGGAAGAAGTAGCTTCTACCAGCGGCTTCTCCATACAAACTGAACCCCCCTTTCATCCCTTTATTGGTGATTTTTTGCAAAGTCCTCTCTTAGTGCTCGCCTACGTCATAAAAGGAAACCTTGTGCAAAATTTCTCTCTCCTAGTCCCAGTAGTTTCAGCTGTGCGTTGATATGTCAGTCAATCAGTTTCTCCCTTTTATATACGTTATATAGATATACGACTAGGGGCTCCCTTAAAAACAAAATTCACTGTCGTATTGTCGCATCGCATCTATCACCCAAAGTCGTCTTTTAACCTAAAGTAGCCTCTGTTCGAATCAAAAACTAATCGTGTAATTCCGAAATAAACACTCACGATGTTAACTGCCTTTAACAAAAAAAAACTTTCTACCTAAGAACTTTATCTGTTGGTTTTTTTTTTCAAATAACATCGTAAATCAAACATAGGCATGTTTATTTACGTATCGCATGACAAATTCACATGTTATGATTAAACAAATATTAGGTTGACCTACTGAAAGTTTTTTCCGGTTGTGGATATTATAAGGGTCGACGCATACGGTCCACCGGCCACAACTACGGGTACACGTTCATCGTGCGTATAGCTAAGGAGTGGAATTCCCTGCTGGAATCTGTGTTTCCTGATAGCTATAACCTAGGGGTCTTTAAGTCAAGAGTGAATAAGTTACTGCTAGGCAGACGTGTGCCATTGCCGACCACATCGTCGATTACCATCTGCGATATTTTTTTTATTATAGACGCGAGCCTGTCAAAAAAACCACAAAACGCCGCCACAGGCAGGTCTTTAATTTTATTAAGATTATTGTTACTAACACTAAAAAATATGAGTTTTGCTCGAATTAAAGATTTATTATTATTATTCTCTTTATTCCTTGTAAACACATATAAATTACATTTTTAAATATTTTTTTAAACTAAATCATACAAAAAAAAAAACATTTAAAAATATAAAAAATAGTACCCCACCGGTATCGGGAACAGGGTCCAAGCTACCAGCGGTTAGGGCTCCTTATTATTATTATTATTACATTTCCTGTAGTTCGCCTTAGACGGTTGACGCCTGTGGCCGCCACACGCTCAAATCGTCACTGCTCGCTTCTAGTGTCCCGCAGCGGCCACTACACGCCGACACAAAAAGAAACCTTCTTCGTCAGAGTCCGTGACAATACTGCACGCAAAGGTTAAAATTAAAAGTAGCAGCCACCGGCCAATAGCGGCTGTCGCGCGTTTCAGCTACCTTTGTGGCCGCTTCAAGCTGTTTGTGCCTGTCGCGTGTAGTCCGTGTGCGGCGACCCTTATGCTTGCGAGATTTGTTTGTGAACATACCCACGATATAGTAGAAATTCTAGGTTTGTGGTTTTGCGCAAAAATGTCATTCACAGATATTTATAGTCAATTGTTATTTTTGCAATACCATTCTAAAGGTGAGACAGACAACCTAATGCCAGATGGAGTAAGTGTTTCTTAAACCAAAATGAAGTTGCATTTCGTTTTATCAAGTTATCTAATTATTGGGTTTTTTGAGTGGTGAATTAGGTCGTGGGTTCAAACTCAGGCTGGCGCTTTACTTTGTGTAATTTATTGTCATCACCACTGCTCTCAAAACGGTAAAGGAAAACATTGTGACGAAACCGGCATGTCCTAGAACCAAAAAATTCGAAGACATGTGGCATAGCTACCAATCCTTACTGGGTCTACGTGATAGAATATGGCCTATTCCCTCCTAGAAGGGCTGAGTCCCAGCCGTAGGAACATTAGATGACTAACTATGCCTATGCTATTATTTTATTTTATTGTTTTTTTACTGCCAGCAACTAAATATTATTATTCCAAGTCATAAAATCGCAATAACCAAAGTAAAACCATTTATCCTTTAAAGTACCTTTAAAACTCAAAATTTCTTTTGAAGTCACCACAAAACCTTTACAAAATTGCCTTTTAAATAAAAATTCAATAACTTGTCAATACAACCAATTTGGATGAAAAAAAAGAGACAAGATTATCAGGTTGTGTCGCACCTGTCTGTCGGCGCAGCTGTTGACCACGTCCATTGAAAGTATGCTATAATGCGTGGGTGTTTGTGAACATTTTGGCTTTAGAGATTTTTCTTTGTGAACTCTGAAAGATTTGAAGTTAAGTGCTTTTGCAATACGTACTCGCACTTACCTAATTAAGTTAAATTATAATAAAGCTATGTGGTGGTTAGCTTCCTGATAAATCCATGTTAAAGCATTTATAGTGATGCAATAACGAATGGTGAAGTGGAACTGATGCATTATAATCCTGTGTGTTCCGCAAGCAACACAGATTGTGTCGATGAGGCCAAAAGGTTCTGGAGTGGCGACCACATGCGTTGGAAGGATGTTGGATACCGGTCATTGTTACGACATTGGGAAGAGGTCTATCGATTGAAATGATGTTGACGATGAACCTCTCCAACCTATATAAATATACTAGCTTCTACCAGTGGCTTCGCCCGCTTAAAAGTCGATTTCTCCATACAAACTTCCATCCCCCATTTAACCCCCTTAGAGGTGGAGTTTCGTAAAATCCGTTTTTAGCGGATGTCTAAACCCTATAAGGAACCTACCTGCCAAATTTTAAGTTTGTAGGTGTTATAGTTTCTGAGATTTCGTGATTAATTAGTGAGTGGTATTTCACTTTTATATACTCGTATATTGGGTGACTGGTGATTAGTGCCCGATACAACACGTATTCATGATTACAAACAATTTCCCAAAAAAAATTTTTTTATGTACTCACTAGTTTGTAGGTAAATTCACTAATTAGGTTCGTACACCTATGGGTTTGCAAGCTGCTCGGGTGTTCTATCACTATTGTAGGTACGACGGCGTCACGCGGCTAACAGCTGATTTATTATTGTGATATAACTAATGAGAATATAAAAAAAGTTTCTTTGGGAAAGTTGTTTGTAATCATAAGTACAATCACGTGTTTAAGTATCGGTCACTAATTACCAGTCACCATTTATGTAGATTGTAGAACAACAGCCTGAGAACACGGAAAAGTTTTATATTATATTAGCTGGCTACGAAGATGTACGCAGCTGTTATTTATTAGTCTAGGACGTTTTCATGCTGTCCAATGTACAGTTGACTAACTGAATGATCAGTACAATCAAGATGGAGTTATTTAAATTGACTGGACATAGACGTAAAACAGACAATAGAATTTACCATCAGTTTACCGAACTCGGTAACAAGTTTACAACTCCCCGAAGACCTGTAAAGGTGTGCCCACATAATAAGACGCGAGCGTTTTTATACAACCTTCATTGACAACTACACACCGAGCACCAAAAGCCAGTTGTTTGAGAGAGTTACATCTTCTGGGCCTGAACAATTTTAGGACTCTACCATTAACTCGAAAAGAAGAATATGAAAATCAGAGAGCTAAGCGTTGACAACGACAAGCACATTTAAGAGGGTCCTTTTTCACTTGCCTATCGTCAACATCGAGCATGGTTTAAAAGCTAGTTACTTTATGTAACGCAATCCAACGCGATGTTTGACGAAAAGGTAACGCGAAAAAAGAGAGATAACACTTGAAAACTCTGTTAGAATTCGGTAATTCCGTGATTTACGATAAACGTGTTTTTTAAACCGTTCAAAGGTTTTGATAACAATTGTCGTCATTCAGAATATTGATTAAATTTGCAAGGCTTTTCTATTGTTATACTTTTTGACATTTTATTTTTTGAGTAAATTATGATGGGAAAAGTTCATGCAAAATAGCAGATTTTGAGAGGTCTTTACTGGATTAGTTTTACACAAATTTATAAATTGATTTCAATTGAAGCCTAGATAATATCCACAAGATAATGTGTTTCTAAAATATCTAATGAAAAATGTGTAATAACGTCATAATCACGTAAGAGCAGTTGTATGAAAAACTGAAAATGTATGTCGAATTGCATCCCCTTAATTAACCAAAACGGTAACCTTAGTCTATTAAATTAAACTCGAATATTAGCTCAGCAGAGCAGTGGCGGCCGGTGGAGTTTTAGGTCGCGGGTTCAAACCCAGCCAGGCGCATTACTTTGTGTAATTGTTTTCATCACCACTGCTCTCAAAACGGTGAAGGAAAACATCCTGAGGAAACCGGCATGTCCTAGAACCAAAAAATCGAAGACATGGGACATTCACCAACCCGCACTGGGCCCGCGTGGTGGATTACGGCCCATTCCCTCTACTAGAGAGGAGGCCTGAGTCCCAACAGTGGGAACATTATAAGGCCGACTATGCTACTAGCTCAGCCACCTGTTGAGCCTAGGTTTCGTAAATTAACTATTGTTTAGGTTATTGGCAACATCACTGTACCATAAATGATAATAATAAATGACTTTTATTTTGCAAGTACGAGTAGGTTTTAAAAACAAATCACTATTTTTTAGTCAATTTAAACTAGATGAGGCCGGTGTTTCTTAGCTGACTACACTAAGAAGAAACACAAAAACAAACTTAGAGATCAAAGTCTCTTTTAAAGGCCATACAGCAAATATGTAATGGTCAAATCATATGAACCATGCAGATTAGTATCTGAGTGGACCTGTCCAGTCAGTGCAAGCATTTGTCAGTACTTATTCGTGTCAGGAATACTAAGGAGCTGAACCTCGTATACTTGTGAGGATCAACATTACTACCCTTATCTCTTGATGTAACCTACTTCATAATATCGCGAAATACCATCTTAACGTAAGGGAACGCGCGATTCTCGCGGCCCTCGCGGCTTTTTCGTGTTTGCGCGCGTACCCTAAGGACTATGGTAATGGAATAACAAAGTTGCGCCTTCCCCCTCGAGGCAAAGTCGTGAAGATACCGTCACGAAGAGATTAGCAAGCTTAAAATAAACTGGGAGGCGACAATTTGTTATAAACATTCAAGGGGTGGTTAGGGCTGTGACACTCATGTCAAAGAGGTCGTGGGTTCGATTCCCACCCGGGACAAATGTTTGTGTGATGAGCACGATCATTTGTCCTGTGTCTGGGTGTAATTTATCTATAATATGTATGTATTTAGAAATATATAAGTATGTTTATCAGTTGTCTAGTACTCATAACACAAGCTCTGCTTAGCTTGAGACTAGGCGGCGTTGTGTGATAGTTGTGGAATATATATAAAAAAAAATAAAAAAAAAAAAAAAAAAAAAAAAAAAAAAAGACAGAGTGATAACGGAAAACTATTTGAAGTTTTCAAGTACAAAATTAAAGCTTCCGCAAACAGACGTGACGCGACAATGGGACAACGATGACCGTTTATCAATGTTTTTATAAGAAAAAAAAACTTTTTACAAAAAAAAAGTAGCCGACTTCACTAAAAAAACACTAAAACGATCAAAATAACTTTAATTTCGAAAGTCGGTGTTTCTCGGTATTGTTTGTTTTTTACTTAACACCGACTTTTAGCCCATAATATTTGAGGAGTTCCCTCGATTCCTCATGGATCCCATTATTAGAAATGAATTTTGAAAAAAAAAGGACCAATCTGGAAGCATATCCTTTAAGGGCAAAAAAATGTTTGCAAATCGGGCCATAAACGACGGAGTTCTGAGGTAACAAACATAAAAAAATATATATAAAAAAACACCGGATTGATAACCTCCCCCTTTTTTTTTGAAATCGGTTAAAAATAGGGCACTGTGTCTGTCTGTTGAAGCCAAAATCACAACAAAGGAAATGTTGGAGACAAAATCTTGAAGGCGACTAGGCGTTAGGTTTATTAGTTAAGAACAAAGAAATAATGCTGTATTCAAAAACGTCTACTCAACGTTCAAGATTCACAACATGTCATTGCTTTTAACCTACAAACACTCATATACTAAATATCTTATTACGATGTTATGTTAGTCTTAATCTAATATTTTAATGTTGTAAACGGAACTGTGTTCGGACGATTAATTAACTTTTTGTCCTCTAAAAACAAGCGGCTAGGCGGAATTCAAGGCTAAAGAGACAAATATTTTGTTTAATTTTAAATAAAATACTTCTACGTATTTTTAGAAGTTATTTAAAATGATTTTGTCCAAAGATTCAGAAGCATTTATTTCAAATAAACCATTTACAGGCACTTTTGAAATGTCAAGAAGTCAGTCAGTCAGAAAAAATTATGCTAATTGCACATTCCAAAGCGTAGATCTCTATGGAGAAGAATGTGCAAGAAACTCCATGGCCACTCTTTTCAATCATGTTTTGTAATTACTAATTACAAATATCTCTGTTACATGTTTCTTGTCGCTATCATGTGAGAACAATGTCAATAAAGTAAAAATAAATACTAAATATATGTATTAAAATAGCAACTGGCAGCTAAGATGACCAGTCTCAACTGACAGCAGCCGTTCACGGACATGACGCGTAAGGGTCATAAGGGTCTTTAAGTCAAGAAGCGTGCTCCATCGTTGGCTACATCATTTCTTACCATCATGTGAGATAGTGGCCAAACGTAAAACTATATCAATAATTTAAAAAAAAATCTTATTGATAATGCGAATGTAACACACATAATACTATCGCAACGCCACATTGTCACAACGCGTTTTCACAGCAATTTTACTAATCTTTATGAAATAAAACAACTATTTTACATTTACCTTTCTTCTACATACAAACAATAACCCAAATTAAGTATAAGTTATATTACGGTCAATTATAATGTCTTTTGATTCGTTCCACTCATAAAAAAAGGATGTTGACCACCTCTTTTATAAGACACGCGCGTGCGTTCGTTTTTTGACAGCACCTGTCAACTTACTGACCCTTTAAATTCGGTATTATAGCATTCCTAAACATATCACTTAATGCCGTATCCGTCGCCGTTATTAAACGGTTTATTTTTAAAGCTTTGACCCCTCGTGTACAGGGTGTTGAAACTAACTTAAAGGGTGGGTGGTGTTTCATCCGTGATATTAGACAACTTTTCCTCACAAATGCTAATCCGATTCATGAACAAAAGCTTTTCACTGAAATTCTCTGATTAATTTATTGATTGTATCGTGTTTACCATATCGATTTTTTGGACAGGATCAGTAGAATCACCCTTTTAGGTGGCAGGAAGTTTCTAATTAACTTTTAAACTGGAATATTGAAAAAGTAAAATTAAGTGATAAAATCAACCCCTTCACTAGCACATGCGCGTAATTATTTGCATCAGTCAAATTACTTATTATATTTTTTATTATATTCGTACTTATAATATAATGCCAGAGTCCTTGTGCAGTCATCAGTATCTCTTACCGGTTTGTTCCCCTAATTACAAATACAAGATTATCAGATGGATAACACCCAACCCTTACTCCAAACTGCTTGCGCAAGCGCATGCGCAAATTTTAGCAAACACCTGTCAACTATCCCATTATTCTCTTACATTCAATCGCAAGTGTTCGGTATCAATTTGATATCTATTCATAGTAGCAATGCTAACGACTGTCTGTCCTTAAATGACAGACAGGAGAAAAGCGATAATGTGACATTGCGACATCGACGCGACAATGCGACATTACGACAATAATGCGACATTACGACAATGATGGGACAATACGAAAATCATGAAATAACGAAACGACAATGTTACATCGCTTTTACATTTAAATTATTGCACATAAGATATGCATAATTTCTATGAAGAAGATTGTCTCGTGGCGAGTGTCTGTGAGAGCCTTAAGGTCGTGTCTCAGTCGTAACGTTGGTTTTAAGTAGTTCAACGTGAAGTTGACTATACAATCACCTACAGTTTCTCTTTAACATCATCATCCTCATCATTTCAGCTGAAAGACGTCCACTATTGGACATAATGACCCTACAAGTGTCAGCACAACGAACGGTCCTCTGCATCTCGAATCTATCGAATTTCCGCGACCCTCACTCCCTCAGATCAGCGGTCCACCTTGTGGCAGGCCTTCCAACGCCACGTCTTCAACACATCAACACTTGGCATTATTTACTTGAGGTAATGACAGATGGTGTCATCTGCTCATCGAGTCGAGAAGTAAATGGATGTTACCTTTTAACACCCTTGTGTTAGGAAAGGGAATTGACAAATTGTTGCTTGAGTGAGGCGATGATGGTGGATACTTTTTTGGGTTGACGTGAGATATGAGCTCGTAATGTTCTTAGCTATTCAGTCAATGTTTTATTTATTTTTTTTGCTCACGGACTTACCTGACACTTTATTTATTTATTTTTGTACACGCACGAAGCAGTCGATATCTCACTAATATTGTGTCAGAATGTTTGTTACTACTTTACGCTCGAACGGCTGAACGGATTTAGATGCAATTTGGCACACGGGTAAACCATGTCCTGGAATAGCTCATAGGATATTTTTTATCCCGGCAGTATATAACCTTGGCTGAAATAACAGCAGCTAATACATTATATATATGAGTAGGTATAAAGGAATCGTTTATTTCTATAGATTTTTTTTGTAGCCGACCTGTAAAAGGTAAAATTAAAAGAAATGTAGACGATAGTGTGTTAAAAAGGAGAAGAGTATGTATATAAAATCTTACTTTATAAATATATAAAAGTAACTGTTCGTTAGTCTCGCTAAAACTCAAGAACGGCTGGACTGATTTGGCTAATTTTGTCTTGAAATATTCAAGATAGTCCAGGGAAGGTTTAAACGGTGAGAAAAAATGGAAAAATCCGAATACAAAGCCATCTCTAATTAAAACGTCATTATAAAATGAATTATGCTGTTCTGGTAATGCCAGTAGATGGCGTTATCCTTACTATTAGGCGGTACGAAGTTCGCCGGGTCAGCTAGTATGTAATAATTTTTGAAGTTTCCGTAATTTACATATTAATAAATACTTCATTCGGTTGTGAATGGAGAAAGTACTACCTTTGATTGACGTCTCACACATCATATTATTAAAAAAAAACTTCCAACTCTAATCAGAACTCCTATACTTAAATTTCTAGGTACGTACCTCACGTAGCTTGACTTGTCATAAAAACACAAAGGCTGCTCACAAACTCGAATAAACTCCATTAAACTCAACTCGATACAAAAAAAATTCAATAGCAGTAAATTATAAATATTTATTATACCTAAACCCAAAATAAAGTAATTCTTTGTCCAACCAGCCCAGCATAGAGGCAGGCTTGTACGATCTCCACTTAATTATAAATAAATCAACGCTGTCGTCGACTAGCTAGGCGGCGCACGCGCAGCATGACCATCGACATCGTCTGTCAGCCAGCGCGTTATGCTAGCACGATTACATGTTGCTATAGACCACAGAGACTGCTAGACGGCAATGAAATAACGAAAATGGTTGGAAATCGGGAAATTACTTCCTTCGCCCTGGGTGGAACGAGAGGGAGTGTCAGACTTTTGCTGACTAAAACACACCTGTGTTCCAACCAGAAAATATGATACTTCTTGTTTAGAGGTAACATGCTACCCAGTTATTTCGTTATGGAGTTCAGAAAGGCAGTCGCTCCATGTAAAATTCTAAATCTCAGTTGCATCTGATTATAAGGAAGCCGACACCAACAGACATAGTCGAAAAGGGCTGGTTTAGGCATCTACTGCAGAAAATTGTATGCGAGTCTTATTTTTTTTAAATTTATTCTACCATACTCATTAGATTGACGTTTATGATTGTTGCCATTTTTATTCTATTTAGGTACTTAATTTTAAATTGAACTTAATTGTGCTTTTATTTATTATCTATTTTGCATCAAATAAAAGTTTCTTAATTTTTTTTTTCTTTCTTTTTATTCTGCCATTGTGGCGTTCCGTACTCTGTGGGTCGAGCATCAACTTCGTCTGTCAACCAATGCGTTAAACTAATACGATTATATGTTACGGTAATAGAATCCGTGTACTATGTCACTAGCTCAAATATTTACGGCGTAGAAGTTGGATTAATCTTCATTAGTTTCATTTGTTATTTAGTTTTTGTTGTAACTTTATGCTGATCAACTGATAGAATCCTGAAGGGTAGTGACTGAAATAAATTATTGAACTTCTTCAAAAGTTTTTTTAGAATTAGGATGAACGGCACAATCATGAAAGTTCCCCATAGAGGATGAGGTCTTTCGAAGGCAAGAGATTCCAGCTCTGAAATCATCCTTCTTTGACCCAAGTCTCTAGTAGTCTTCAAACACTTACTATTTGATTGCACTGAAAATCTTCTGCTGAGTAACTTACAGAAGTTACAGAGTGATTCATACAAACATCCCTACAAACGCCTAAAAATAATGATATTGCAATTTTAATACAATTTTTTTTAGGTGGGAAAATCATCTTATGACTAAAAACCCACTCCTGTACCTTTTTTGCCTTCGTCCCAGGGCCCCGGGTTTCACTTTGTGGTAGACACATTAAATGTAGACCAGCTGAGGTGTGACGTCGTGGGCACACTCGATCCTTTCCCGAGGACGAGAAGACGTAATTCTGTAGTTGCGCCTGCTTACTGATAATTTGGTTGGAAAACCACCATGTGATATAAAATGGGTATTGCATATTTTATGGCTTGTTACTAGGAAGAATCGTTTGAAAATGTTTGACAGTGAAATAAAAAAATATGAATAATTATTTTAGTAAAAAAATGCTATATATTCTTACCAGGAACCAGTTGTAACAATGTACCCAATCCTTCCACCTGCATTCCTACACGATATAATAAAAATAAATACCATCGTTCATCCGCTCATGCATTTATTTACACTTGAATACTAATTAAGTGGATTCTTGTTCCCGTATGCTTAAATATTTGATTTTAAAACTAATTAATTGTGCTTTTTTGTTACAGGTATGTTCTGGTTTTTAATATTTTCATATATAATATGGTAAGTTAACATAATACAATAATTATATTTTATTCCACGTTTATTTGGCGCCTTGTATAGTTTACGGCACTATCTCTGTCAGGACCACTTTTTTTTTTCAGCCGATAGACGTCCACTGCTGGACATAGACCTCCCCCAAATGTCGCCACAATTAACGGTCCTGTGCGTCTCGCATCCATCGAATTCCCGCAACCTTTACCAGGTTATCAGGTCCACCTTGTAAGGGGCCTTCTAACACTGCGTCTTCCGGTACGTGGTCGTCACTCCAGAACCTTTCGGCCTCAACGGCCATCTGTTCTGCGAGCAATGTGCCCTGCCTATTGCCAGTTAAGTTTGGCGATTCTTCGTGCTATGTCGAGAACCTTGGTTCTCCTGCGGATATCTTAATTTCTGATTCGATCACGGCAAAGAAACTCCGCGCATAACCCTTTCCATTGCCCTTTGGGTGACTTTAAGCCTTCTGATGAGGCCCATTGTGAGCGATCACGTTTCGGATTCGACGGTTGACCTCTTTCTCGAAATTAGATCTACCCAACTGGAACTGTCTGTCCAAGGTAGACGTAATCGTCAACAACTTTGAGTATAGAGTCTCCGATCTTGATATGAGTGGGTGCTACATGGTTGATGATGACTTTAGTTTTGTCCAAGTTCATTTTAAGACCCACTCTTTCGGAAGCTCTACTGAGGTCATTGAGCATTGTGCTGAGCTCTTCCGTAGCCATGACCACTATGTCGTCATGCAAGTCGCCATTGACATTAATGCCTAATCTACTCCAGTTCAGGACCATTTATTCCCTGCTAAGTTACCGAATAAATAATTTATTTATACCAACTTGTAACTTAGAAACGGCCTCGCTTACCCATTACCTACGTCCCACTAATTTCTTAACTTTTACTTGGCCAGGAAAGTTGTCGTAAATAAATCTCTGCGTGTGGTCGGTCATTGGTCATAAATATTTTACGGCAGACCGTATATTTTGAGATGTAATAATATAGTACAAGTCTGGTTACCTTGTGGTACCTACATGAAGTATGGCCATGTGTGTTTATGATCGTGGTTGCAAACAAAAATATCTACTTAATTATAATAATAATATGAGTGTGCAAGTCACCCTCTTCCTTTTTATCGATGGAAATTAAAAACATTGTTCAGGCAGGGGCCAGTCTTAACATAGTTCCTGGTAATCAGTCTTTGGAGGTATGCGGAACAGAGAGTAAAGTCCCGCAAACCTCCTTTGAAAAGGGAGGATCCTCTGACCAGACGGGTGTTATGTCTGGTGGGCTACTACTGCCCGATAGATGATTTCGGGCTGTTCTATATGTTCTAAACGCGCGGAGAACTTTGATTGCGCGATGCAGGATTAGTTCTTATGTGATGCCATAGATGTCGCTACATCACTCCCCTCCGGAGATCGGAGATCGATGGTTCTTGATGCGTGCCAGGCCAGTGGTAGGTTGGTTCCAGTGGGTCGGAACCGAATGCCGCATAGTTCTCGGTGAGTCGGAACTGTCTGCGGTGATCACGTCGGGGTCACCAGTTTGGAGGTATGCGGAACAGAGAGTAAAGTCCCGCAAACCTCCTTTGAAAAGGGAGAATCCTCCGACTAGACGGGTGTTATGTCTGGTGGGCTACTACTGCCCGATAGATGATTTCGGGCTGTTCTATATGTTCTAAACGCGCGGAGAACTTTGATTGCACGATGCAGGATTAGTTCTTATGTGACGCCAAAGATGTCGCTACAAGTCCATTTAAGAATCCTAAAACCATAACCCTCTTGTTTTTGTTTTCCATATGTTGCAATAGTTTCCCATCAACCGGGGGTTGTCCTTGGATGCACTAGCACAGCGCGTACAGGGAGGGATAACCGCCGGTTGATACCACGTTCCATTAAAAGCGTCAAGCCTCTGAGAGTTGGTTTCGACTCCTCGTACGCCTTCCAAAGGTCCAGGACCCCAGGGTTCTGAGATATAATAACCGATATAACAATAATAATCTTTATCCTATTGAGTAGCGTAATTAGAGACACAATAGAAAGACAATGACCGACCGAACGCCGGCGTTCGCTCGGGGTTTAATGAACTAAAAAGACAACAATATGGTCCACCTTGTTAGTAAGCTTAAAATTACTTAAGGTTAGTGTAGTAATACACAAACAAGGATACAAAAATAAGAAAAACATGCAGTGAGGTGGGTGTCTGAGGCAAAATGTGCAGAGAACGATACATATAGTAAGGAGTAAACTACCTGACCATTCTCTCCACAGAATAGGGGAGTAAGGACTCTCAACCACTGTTTTCAGGATGCTATTGTCACTGACCCGCGTTCTGTGCATCAGTGATGCAACTTTCTTTCGAATCACAGCATGAAATTCGTCAGTTCGATTCTGAGCAAACATTTCCGACGCACTACAGAAACTGGTCAGTTTCAACAGCGTCCTAAAAACATTGCTGTATTGAAAACGCAAGGCAGTTTCTCAGAAAATTCAGTGATCTTTTGGTGTAGCTGACCCACAGACCCTCCGCATACAAACCCTGACAAAACGCCTTGAACAGGGTAATTTTGACTTGGTCCGTACAACGAGAGAATCTACGAACCAACATGTTACCTCGAACCGCTAGTACCCTACGTTCCCTTTCAATGTGTACCTTATCTTTAACTTTCTTTAAAAAAAAATATGTATTCATCAAAATCCGCTGAATAGTTTACGAGGATTTATACAACTACTGAACTGATTTTGATGGGTTTTGGAACGGAGGAAGCTTGAACTCCAAGGATGGGCATAGGCTACTTTTTATCCGTCTTCAATAACCAACATTCACGCGGACGAAGCCGCAGGCAGAAGCTGGTATTCTATATGTCCATCTTTCTCCTTGTCAACGCTTTCTTCAGTTCTCCGGTGATCTTTTTAACGTAGTTAACGCCAATTTGTGGTTGAAGGCTCCTTCCTACAGACAGGTGTGACATGAAAATGCGAATCAGCGTTTTCATAGAAATTGTTGTACAAATAGAACAATTTCTAAGAAATACCGCAATCGTGTCGCGCCTGCCTTGTGAAGTTGTGAGCTTTAAATTAAAATGGCGGGTGGTTTTTACTATCAAACTGCGTGCCTACGGAGTTTTTTGACGCCATATTGTAGTTTGTTTTTAGTTAGTTTTAATTAGTTTAGGGGTTTTTTTGGAACTATTTTTATTATTTCTTAGATGTGAATTATATATAAATACATAAAGATAATTTAAATTTGACAATAAATATAATTACGTATATATTTTGTAGGTAAGCGGAACAGAGAGTAAATTCCCACAAATCTCCGTTGAAAAGGGAGGATCTTCCAACCAGACGGGTGTTATGTCTGGTGGGCAACTGTCCGATAGATGATTTCGGGCTGTTCTGTATGTTCAAATCGCGATGCAAAATTAGTTCTTATGTGACGCCATAGATGTCGCTACACTATTTAAGTAATATTTGGATGGTAATTGTGCAGTTTATTGACATTAATAAGTATTCAAATACAACTACTATTAAATTATAGAGTCGACTCTCATTAATCAAACCTGCAATACATTTTTATGCACTTGGTAATTCGAACGAAAAATCATCGTTACGTAACAAAATGACGCGTTAATTCGAACTCATCGACGTCAACACTCGACAATCCAAAGTTGCAAAGAGAAAGAGAGAGAAAGATTTTAGAACTTGCAGAGGTATGTAAGTATATTTTGAGACAAGTTCAAACTTGTATCATCGTACACGAGCCTTTGTTTTTGTTATGATTAATTTACACACACACTTCCGCACGAATTGGTTTGTTTAGTTAAGTTTCAGTTACTGTTACTCTTTCACAAATACTCTTTCAAAAATTTCGAACCAGTTTATATTTCGAACACTCGATAATTCGTAACATTTTAAGAGTCCCTCGGCTTTCAAATTAACGAGAGTCGACTGTATAAGCAAAATACATTATTACAAAATCGCTCTACGACATACAAATTAAAATTGGGCAACAAAGAATCGAAAAAAGAATATTGTAAATCCGTGTGAAACACCTGATACTGTTGTAGGTACTCGTTAACATATTTTACCTACATAATATTTAAATTCGTATTAGTAAATAAAATATACCATCGGCGTGTCAAAGTAACAACTCATGTTTCGCAAGTCGGTTAAAAATTCCATGTCGACACATCAATTTGCATCAATCAGCATCTGTCGATATTAACATAATCGAATTTTATTGCAAAAGTAACTCTCTTCCCTTATAATAAGGTGTGTTTTGCCCTGGAGGGAGTTGGTCCTATATAATTTGATACAGCCACATTTTGTATAATGAATGATTGAGTTGAGGTTCCGTGGTTGAGGTTCCGCAGGGTTAAAGTTTATTAGGTTACGGAATTAGCGAATTTAGTTACGTAATTTGTGATCTGACACTTTTAGAAATACCTACCCGCTATATTTTGTTTGTTTGAAAATCGGTAGTCGTGTGTTGCGGTAGAGGGAAAAAAATGTCGTGGGCAATGTTTTAAGTATGAACATGGTAGCCAAGTTTCAACCGTTTTGTTTCAATTCTCTTGCGTCGAACGCCTCGAGTAGGCCACGCCTCCGATTCTTTTGTTCTGACGTCATCTCAACGCTCAGTCACGTGGTCAGAACAAAGAAATCGGAGACGTGGCCTACTCGAGGCGTTCGACGCAGGAGAATCGAAACGAAACGATCGTAACTGGGGGCAGGAGTAACAAGTATATAGGTACTCACATGGACAAGATACAAACATATCATAAAATATTTGTGTGATGTCATTTCAAAGGGTGAAATTTTAACCAAGCAATTCCCTATAATTAAATTGTTACAACTACGTATATCTCGATAGATATATTTTAATTGCTTTTAGTCTACTCTCCAATTCAGCATCAAATAAATATCTATCTTGCGGAACTCTAATACCGTAGCAGATGTCCTCAGTCCCAGGCTCCCAGCCTCCACCGGCACCTGTTCCGTTGCACGTCCGGACCTGTTCCGACTTGACTTGTTTCATGTGCTTTAATTTTAATGGCGTTGAACATGGTAAGGAATGCGAAAATTTGCTCCTGAAGGGTTTTATTTTTAAGATTACAACTAGAACTTTCCCCCGACTTCGTTGGCGTGAACTTTGTTTTTTTTTGTCTCATAGTGGCCGCATTGTCACAATGTCACGCTGTGCCTATCTGCTGGAGTCTTATTATATGACATGATTTGATTCACCTGATGGCTTACCATACCAGTGATGCAACCGTTGATGGTGGAGCGTACTAGTTTATTAAGAGCCTATTCACTCTAGTCTTGAAGTCACCTCAATTATAATCGGACAGGGAGACCGCAGCAGCCAAATTTTTCCAGTCAAAATTTGGCGACGAGGCGAAACGCTGTCTTAGTTTTTCAGTTATTTCATGAATACTTCGCAATGTCGTAGATAACGATTTCAGGACAATGAATTATGCTGATATAAGGACAGTAAAGAATTCAGTAAATTACCCTTGGTGTTGGTGTTGTTGGACATTTACTGACTGATGGGTTTTATTCAGTAAAAGTCCTTCAGTTGTTCTTGAGTCCCTCGTCTTCGTTCGAAATTCCCTGGCAAGGATTTACCTTGTACACAATTTAAAAGATATATTCCAAAGCACTTTCAAAAACAGTGTATCCTCGAAAAAGTCATTTAATACTGCTCCTTTTGGCTTTAATAGCTAAAATAAACAGAGGCGAGGCGAGTAGGTTAATAAAACCAATTGATATGGATACGTTCACTATCTGGGAGTATCTGACATTCAGATCAAGTGCCGCTGGGTTTTTAAACTATCATAAATAACAAACAAACAGTCATCTCCAAGGTGCCCGCGTATTATCAACTGAACATTCGACACTGTATGAAGAAATCAATGAGGATATATAAATTGTCGGTGACTTTGCTCGCGAGTATGTCTTCATAAAACATTTTTTTGTTTTTTTTTTTTTATGTTTCCGTACCTCAAAAGAACTAATACACACTTTTAGTACTCGCACTAATCCACACTTACAAACTTTCGCCTTAAAAAAAAGTACTAAGTATTAGTATGATATGATATAAAAATGTATTAGCTTAAACTCGAAACTGCTTAGGCTACTTGCCACTTGCCATTCAGTTCCAACTAATGCCTCGACATAATCAAAGCCTTCTCACAAGTGAATTGCCTCTCGCGGCGCTTGCGCACCTCATGTCGTTAGCTTACACAAGGTCGCCTTATGTAAGTCTAATAAAATGCACATACGTTAAGTTTATTGTTGGAAGGCCATCGGGTTTTTGTTTACCAACAATATTTTGATGTTGAAGGAAAAATCTTTGAGGTACACGATTGTCTTTGTTTGTATTGTTGTACAAAGATTGAAGATTCTGGGGCTGAGGGATTGATGTTCACCACCCCCCTGGAACCCAAAGTGCAAATGATTGAAGAAACACGGATGTGTTTTGAAAGTCTGACACTTCCCTCTCTGCGCTCACGCATAAAACTGTCTTAGAGTTTCATCTTCATATTTCATCAATAATGAAAACATTTTGTTCATGTGTTTGTGTAAGGTGAAGAATATATATCACTATGTTCTGCCAGCGGCTTCGCCCGCGTGACAATAAGTTTCTCCTTGCAAACTTTGGACTCCGTTTCATCCCCTTACAGGATGAATTTTTAGAAAAATCTTGTCTAATTCTTCGTATACATCATAAAAGAAACCTTTGTGAAAATTTCAGCGTTGTAGATCCCAGGATTTGGGCTGAATGTAGATGAGTCAGGGAGTAAGTAACGACTTTTTTTTATTCTTGATAGGTTCACGCTTGACCGCTATCTCACCTGATGGAAAGCGACGAAGCAGTCGACGATGGAGCGCGCTTACCTAGAAGTAACCTATTCACTCTTGACTTAAAGGTTCCGGGTTGTAGCCATCGACTTAGCCTTTTATAATACAGAAAATATTTCTAATTAGGTACATCAAGGAAACTGACCGATGCAATTTGACAAATTTCGCTGTATTTAATTCTTCCTTTTGTTTTCTTTCTTTTCTTTTAAATAGGTATCCACAAAAAAGTCCGGAGCGACTATCTCACCCCAGGGGTTGTTGGCCTCCAGTATTAAGTCATGTTCTCCTATGTCTTCTCATCTTCCCACGTCGCGGGTTAATGACAGAACCTATTCTGTGTGACCTATGCCATTGCTTTATTAACCATTTCTCACGACGACACCTCGTATTAACGTCCAAATCACGCCACTTGCCAAGAAAACACGAACCCACCAGCCAAACTTACGCAACACGCCACTGATTTAATTACACCGCACCACGTCCGCCATTGTTACCGTTGTCTACTAGTTACCTGCGCAGGAGTGCCTAGGACGGTCACGACTGCAGATAAGGCTGTAGATGAATGCGCCAGATTGTATGGACGACGTGATTAACTATGTTCTTAAGCTACTTAGTGATGTAAGTTGTTGCGAGGGTTAGATGGAGTGTGTGGGGGGAAAAGCGGGGCTAAGGTGGTTTTTTTTTTTTTTTTCGATGGGATAATCATCTTATGACATCCCCCGCCCTTGGGTGGGGCGGGAGATAGTGTCAGACTTTTACTGACTAAAAACCCACTCCTGTTCCTTCGTCGTCCCAGGACCCCGGGTTTCGTTTTCACACTACCCATGGCCCCAGTAGGCTTCGACCCTGCTGGGCCCCTACGATTTGCTGACATCTCCCTGAGGCGCGCGTGGAACAATACGCGCCGTCGACGACTTGGACTCGGTCCGGACGGTTACCGGACGGTCGGACGGCGGGCTACCCATTGCTCGACGTCCGCAAGCCCGCGCCTACGGTGGGCAAGCCCGCGCCTACGGTGGGGGTTAAGGTGGTAGGATCTATGAGGATGTACAAAAGCTCTACCGACGATTCAAACTCAACTGTTAAAGGGATGGAGCTATATAAGGTGTATAGCTCCGTCCTTCTTTCTCGCTCGCACGCTTGACATTTTAACACATTATGGTAAGGCTCTAGTATATGTAGAGCAGTGGTGGCCGAGTGGTAACGGCCCCGACTTACGAGTTGTAGGTTGCGGGTTCGAACCCAGCCAGGCGCATTACTTTGTGTAATTTATTTCATCACCACTGCTCTCAAAAAGGTGAAGCAAAACATCGTGAGGAAACCGGCATGTCCTAGAACCAAAAATTCGAAGACATGTGACATCCACGCACCCGCACTGGGCCCGCGTGGTGGATTACGGCCCATTCCCTCTCCTAGAGAGGAGGCCTGAGTCCCAACAGTGGGAACATTATAAGGCAGACTATGAGTAATATATGACTAGATTTTGTTAACGAATTTGGAAGATGGTCCTCTGGTACGTGGTAATCTGGAGTTTTAAGATTAGTTATGCAAGCGTAAAAAATAATTTCGTTTCGGTTTCCAAAATACGTAATTCTTACGAATATATCAAACCGTAATGAAAAATTCTTGGTATGATGATTTTTATATTATTCTTGTTCTTCACATAAAATTATCCTAATGGAACGTATGTTCTGTATCAGAAAAAAGTATCCCACGACATGGTCTATCGGTGTGCAAAAAATCATTCAAATTTGTTCAGCTGTTTAGGAGAGCATGAATGCGAGTAACAAACATACACACGTAATACATGTAATAGGTACCAGGCGTGGGCAAAGTGCGATTCTTCGAAACCAAGACTTTGTAAAATCTTTGCGATTGGAATATTTGCATCTGAATCACTGAAATATTTCGGAACAGTGAAATGTATCATTTGGAACAGCGGCTTAAAAGATACAAAAAGAACATTTGGAACATCGGCCTAAATGAATTGTGATCTGTTACGTCGCGTTATAGTCCCACTGAGACAGAGATGTAATGTTACATGATTATGTATGTTTCGGAAAATCGGCTCAAAAGATACGGACACATACACTGACTGTTATGAATCGTGATCTATTACGTCGCGTCGCGTCATATACACTAACAGTATGTTTAATTGAATTTTGATTTAAGAATAATTTTAAGTAGATAATTATTTTTAGTGCAGTCATTAATTATATTTACACTATTTACGTTTTAATTTGAATTTTATAAAGAAAAGAATTTAATTGTTCCAAATGACGCATTTAAAACAATACTGATGTTCCTATCTTTCGGAACTAATATGTTTCGGAACAGTGAGTCGGTTTAGTCAAAAGTCAAAAAAAGTCAAAAGTCAAAAAATTTTTATTTCACATAGGCCTACATGGGCACTTATAAAACGTCAGAAGCTAGTGCACGGTTCCAAATTGGTCGTTTCCTATGGAGAAGAACCGGCAAGAAACTCCATGGTCACTCTTTTAAAAAAAATATTGTTTACAATATTTTCATATGTATTAATAGACATTATGTAAGAACAGTGTAGACCAGTCGATATTGTTGCACAATAAAAATAATCATATTAAAAAAAAAAGTGAGTCGTAATAGGAAGTAACCTAAGAATTCGCGAAGTCCACGGTGTTCTCACATTCACATTAAAAAAAAAAAAACAAGAACAATAAGTAATTAATAAAGAGTAAATAGTAAAGAGTAATACACGCCTAATAGGTACAAACTACGAGTAGGTAAATATAAATTGACACATAAACACGTTCGTTACCTATATTCATTAACGTTAAATATAATTGGATTTTAATGTATTGAATCGTTCATAAAAACCTTTTAATTCGATATTATTTTTCTCTCTGTTGGAAGTTATTAATGAGTTAATATATTAAAGCGTAATGCATTAGAATATGAATAATATTAGCGATGCAGAACAATCTTCATTCACGATTTTAAAATGTCAAGGTCGGTTAATGAATATAAAGCAGCCGAAGATTTTTTATCTAATTGATTGCCTTTTTAAAATAAGGTGACATCAACAATGTTTTTTTCTTGTTTTCAACTTTTTATTTCGTCTACTACAATGATATTCTAATAAATAATATTATTGGTCCACTATTAATGCGAAGACAATGCCTCTTTTAGATACAAGATCTTCCTAGTTTAGGGAGTCAAGGTTCAAATTTTGAATTGACTATTGTGTGACAGTTTTTTTGCTAACTCTATGTGTCAAACGCTAGTGCAAACTATTGGCATGATTTACTTTTTTCTTTTCGCCAAAAATTTGACCTAGGTTATTTGTTCGAGGACAATACGAGGAATCAGTAGCAAAAAGAATCAGGTCTTTAAACCGTAACCGAACCAAGATATCTATAAAAGTATTGCTACTATCTTTTTGTGGCGTGGTTTTGTGGTTTGTCAGGTGTTTTTGTTAATGAAAAATAACGCCTGATAAAAAAACAATAGTAACCTACTAAATAATCTTCAACTTCGTTTGGGTGCGGTTGGTAGACATAATTCTTTTTGCTATTTATTTCTCTTACAGTGCTTTAAGATATACCTAGCCTAGGATTCACTTTTGGCAAAAAGCTATGTATAGCAAAATTTCATTCCCCCTTAAATTTATGATAATAAAATATTATTTTTTTTTTTTCTCGTGTACTCCTTCCGTGATACTCCTTGGGTAGACGATGGACAGACTTTCTGGTGTCTGGCTATCTGTAACGACTGTCAAAGATCTACGAATGACCAACGGGACCAACGGCTTTACATGCTTTCCGAGGTATGCAGTGTCACTAATGTCCTAGATAAACTTAGAAAAGTACGGACATATGAATTGATAAATTCACTTGTCAAATTCTCAATGGCATTTGCCCAGTTTTGAACCCTCATGCATGAGAGGCGTTTGCCTTAACCACTGGGCCATAACGACACTTCGTAAGCAAAAATAAAACTTTTCTACCTAAAATAACTTGCTTGTATTAATTAAGGGCCTATTACACTACGCGTTATTCAGACAGTCTTAAGCTAGAACTACACTGCGCACACGTGTGCCATACACGCCGATCTGAGCGCGTCGGTCTCCATACATTTTATATGGAAACTAGACTTGTAGAGCTACACTTGACCCACGCCATGCGACGTTGTTCTACGTACAAATCAGGCGTATTACACGTGTGCGTCGGTCTAATGTTATTCTAGCTTTACTCTATGTATTTCTATGTATCTCATCGTTCTGTTTCATTCCTTTACACGACATTGGCGTAAGTTGCTCTTTTTCTTTTGTGACGCTGCATAGACTAACGTGAATAACGCGTAGTGTAATAATAGGCCCTTTACCTTTCTTCAAAAAACCGTCATTCACACACTTAGTACTTAATTATCTTCTTATAAACAATAAACAAGCGGCACCCCACACTTGAGATGATGTGGATTCTTCAAACTTCAAACAAGTTTTTAACTCGGAAACCTGCGGGATAAACAAACGAACAACTATTTTAACACCTCCGTAACTGAAGTTAACCAGCCATCAAAGGAAGTTCACTGTTTGTAGTTAAAAGTTATTTTTGGGAGTCTTGCACAGTGGGCCCGTTCGTTTTGGATGTAGACAAAACTTTAAACTTTTTTTATCTTTCTTATCGCCTTGTTGATCAAAATATGCATTTTTTCCTTTGTGCAACCTTTATTTTCGACAACATAATCTTCCGACCTATCCAAAAGCAAAAAGCACAAAAAAAAACAAAATCAAGCGCTGGTTAAAAAATAAAAACAAAGATATATATAACAAAAAAAAACTACTAGTTTTTTCAAATAAGAAAACTAATTTGCTTTTAATTTACTAAATGAATAATGAATTATTTTCATAAACAATGGATATTTAAACAACAATTAGCAAATTTTAACTAGACTCTATTCTATTCACACTAATTAAACAATATGAGCACTTTCTTATTACAAAAACACCACAGTAATTATGACAATTTTAATTAAATTAAATGCACTTGGTATGTTCATTGTTTTTGTTATTCTCAAGTCCTGATTTCTTTCAAAACAATAAACCGTATTTGACACACATTTCTTCACAGAAGCGAACGTTTTCTTCACATTTAAATACCTAAACGTTCAAAATCTTCAAGAGATGCTCCTCAAATTTACAAGACCCGCTTAGAAGTGCTCTTTGAAGCCGCTTTGATATTTGAAACTCTCAACGTGTCCTTTCATAATCGTTTATAGTTTCTTAGATATCTCATAGGGGAGAGAATTGTGTAATATGTTAGAAATACTTAAGAGTATTTAACATTTGTGACGCACCTTTGAGTTTTTGTGTTACAATCTGTTATGTGAATTAGTAGGTACCTGTAATTTATCTATTACTAGTTTCGTCTCACGGCTTCACTTCTTTGGGCTATCCTTTTTCACAGAAACTGTTTATGTGGGTAAAACATACTCTTTTCCACACAGCGAAATAACATCTTTATATAAGTATTTCAGATCAAATTCTACATCACTTCACCCACTGCTGAGCCTTGAGGTACCTATCATCTGTTCTTGTGCCACCTATCGTCTGTTCTTGTGCCAGTCTGATTTAGGTTCTACCCACGATGGCAACAATGTTAGCTTCCCCTCTTACTGCCGGACGACAAACATTTCTGCTTCCACATATTACCTCATTCAAATAAACAATTACCTCTACACAATTTAACCATAAATAAGTATCATTTACCGGTGTTTTGATATTACTTACCTTGACGAGTGAATGGTCCTTGAATAGCGACCTTGAATCCACAAAACATTGGATAAACAGTTGTCTTAATATGAACTTAGGATGCACTTAGGAGCATATATGTAGCTGGTAGGTAGTATACCCCTGGCCCTCCCGTATTCCCATTCCATCGGTGCGTGGTTCTACTTACAGAAACTTGTCGTGTGCTCATTATTGAGTGCAGGACCGCTGCCAAGACACGGAATGAGATGGGGCGACCCATTTACTGGGGTCTTTACGGGGTAACAGCTAACGAAGGACCTACATGTACCTATGTAAGGTCATTAGCACGCACGTATCTTACTGTGATCATAGTTAGGTACGTATTGAACTATCTCTCGGCAGATATCGTTGCCAGTATTTACTCCGTATTTCCATTGCATAATTTTTATAAACTTTGTCCCTAACTAGAAACACCTACTGTTTCGGGGGTGCGTACATAAGTATATAAACTCACATACATAGGACACCCAGACACGGATCACCTATCTGTAGGCCATACAAATATTATATCCAGGTTAACTCCCGACTGATGGATGCCGCCAAAACTTCAGCTTAGCTTCCACTTAACGCTTCCATTGTTCATGGCTCGTATTTGTTCGGGAATCGATCCCGCGATACGCAGCGCAGCAGCCAATCGCTCTCCCACTCGGGCGAACGTGTCTTCAAGATACTTAAAGTTTATTCGAATCAATCCTAACACGGAAGAAGCGGCGGCTCAGTGGCAACGGTCTCGATTTACGAGCTGTGGGTCACGGGTCCCAGCGGTGGGAATATTGTAAGGCTGGTATGAGTATGCTAATCCTAACATCATCGACACTAATATAATAAAGAGGTAGTTTGTTTTTTTGTTTTTAGGGTTCCGTACCTCAAAAGAAAAAAACTAAATCCTTATAGGATCACTTTGTTGTCTGTCTGTCTGTCAAGACCCTTTATCTCGGGAACGCGTGGGCGTATCGAGTTGAAATTAAAACCATATACTTAGGTCCCATATACCTAGGTCTGCGGTCCCTTGAAGTTGTGAAAAAATCAAACTTATAAATTACCGAAAAAAAAAGATACGGCCATTTATGTCGCAAAAAACGTATATTTCGACACTCTCAAGGGAATCAAAATTCATAGGGTACTTTTCGTTGACCCAGAATCCTGAACTTTGGCATAAAGCAAGGTATAGGAATAAATCTAAAAATAGTAAATTTGTTGTTAGGTCACAAAAAAAAAGATTTCCCGATTTGGAAAAATCTTTGAGACTCCATTCCGGAATCGAACTATTTATATTGTTAAGTTTTGACGGAACCCTCAACTTGCCCAGTTTTTTTGTTTGTAGGAAGTAATCTCTGGAAGTACTGGTCCGATTGCTAAAATGTTTCACCGATAGGAAGCTGCTTTATCCCTGAGTGACATAGGCTCTATTTTATGTACATGAGCAAAGTCGCGGGCAAAAGCTAGTAAGATAATATTGCCACCAATACCACACTTATCAAATGCTGTAGACCTGTGGTGGATAATTTTATTCTATTTTTATCACACTACAGAATGTGGCTACCCACAATACCCACTTTACGCAAACACGATTATCTTTCCCGAGTAAAGGCATTAATACACCACATTGCACCACTCAAAGGGCACAAGATATTTCTAACCACAAAACAGTGCATATGAGGTCAAACAACGATTTTCATGCGAATACACTATTGATATGTTAATAAGTACGAGAGAATGTGGGGCGGACTCACTATTATTGTCTTTAAGAACAAACGTTGTGTGATGCTAATTTTGTCCTAGATAAACACAATTTGCCTCAACGTGGTCATTTGTCCTTACAAAAGTAAAGTTCAGTCATTAACTTTGTCTGGCTCCGTGCGAATTTGGCGCGCTGTGCACAGTTATCGTGAATTGTGTTTTTGTTTTAGTAGTTCAGTGAATTTCACTTTCTGGTTGTAAACAACTGGTAACATTTCTCTTTGTAATCGTGTTTTTCCAGTTTATGGGTGAATTATGCTAGGAATATTTTAGTGAGCTTAGGACGAAGAAAATGGCGCTGTTGTTTGTATCACATGACAGTCTAATCCTCAAAAAAAAAAAACAATCAGGAATCTGAAGTCTTCCGAATGATATCAAACTGACTGAAAAATTTTCTTTTGTATTTTTTGTTTTTAAATTATCCTTGCTACTAAGAATTATATCTGTATCGTAGGCGCGTTCACAAGCATGTAAACTAGCAAACAGAAGACACCTCTGTAGGCCTTACAAATATTTGTTCAGCACGGGAATCGAGCCCGCGACCCACACCACAACAGTCAACCGCGTCTACAATTAGAGTAAAGAAAGAAAAAAATGTTTATTTGGACAACTTATTATGTAAACTCACGCTGAAAAGAAAAACTCGTACCTATTTGTCTTTTTGGATATTACAAAACTTCTCCTTTAGTGTTCACGCCAGAAACAATGGGTTTTTAATTATGTCTCTAATTACGGCATACAAAAGGTTAAATATCCGACCAATATTAAGCCACCTAAAAATCATCACCATCATTTCAGCCGAAAGACGTCCACTGCTGGACATAGCCTCCCCTTAAGTGTCGCCACAACAAACGGTCTTACCAGGTCATCGGTCCACCTTGTGGGAGGCCTTCCAACACTTCGACTGCTCTCTACTCTGCCACCTAAACATTAAAAAAAAACTTAAATTTATTTTTTTATTTTTTTTATTGATAGATTCGCGTTTGACCACTATCTCACCTGATGGTAAGCGATGATGTGGCCGACGCTGGAACACAATTGCCCAGACGTAACCTATTCACTCTTGACTCAAAGACTTTTAGGTTTTAGCTATCAGGAAACACGGACTCCGGCAGGGAGTTCCATTCCTATGCTAACTTTCACCTCAAAAATCTGTCTTATCCTTTCATAACGGCATAATGAGCAGTATTCCAAAATGGTGGACAAAAAAGCTCGAATAATGGCCCATTAGAAATAATTACAAGCGATTGTATTAAATATTCCGAGCAGACTCTCATTGAATATTCTCAGCCATCCTTTTTCGTTTCAAGGAAATTGTAAATCGTTTTTTGGCGACTGAATCGTTACCTTTGGGTCTAAGGCTAATTGTAAGGTCGTCAAAAAAGACGATTCAATTCTTTTGTACTGTAATTTTTCCTCAATTGTCATAAAATCGCTGGATGTTTTATGCTGACCGTCAGTCTGTAATTATTTTTATAATTTTTTAACCTATATACCTAGGACTTCTAAGTAATGTTAGCAAAAAACATGCAATATTGAATCATAATAATATATCGAGAGGAATGTACCTTAATTTAATTTTACAAAATTTTAATTATGAATTTAATGAATTTTAATTATTTATTCAAATTAATTTAATTCGCGTAGTGTTGTAATTTTACGTATTTTTTAATGTAGATTTTTATTTTGTAGCTTAATTGTAATAAATCACTTACAGGTAGTAATTGTAATGGAAATTTCATTATGTGTAAAGTGTAAGTACTTAATCTACTAATCTATATAAATACTTTCATACTCAAATCATCTTTCATATTTAAATACTTTCATATGTAATATATCTACTTCAAAAAGCATAAGAATGTATAATAAAAAGTGAATAAAAGGAACATCGATAATTATGTAATTTAAATGCAAATCTTATACATTATTTGACATTCAAGATGTAAAACGCTATCGAAATTGATTTCGATTACCATTAAAATTACATTATTATTGCTCCTGTGCTAATGGACATCTTCTGTTCTTTTGTTTTATTACTAAGCTCTCTTAGGCCCCTCGTCTACGGCGACTTTTTGTAGCGATACAAGCGCGCGACAGCATCGCTACTAACGCGCGTTAGTCGTTTTTCAAGCGCTGTAGAATAGATGCCAACGCATTACTAACGCGCTACAGCATCACGACTGTAACGATGCGAACGCGCGACAGCATCGCTACAAAAAGTCGCCACGGGTGAGGGCCCTTAGTTGCTTTCGAATAAAAAAAAAACAAAGTACCTAATAGTGTTCTCTGTAAATGTTGTAACCGTGTATGTTCTAAAAGTTGAACACCAACAAAAAACGTGTTTTTTTTTATATCTAACATTTTCTATATCTATAATATGTAATTTAAAAATATTATAAAGAGGTAAAGTTTTTTTGTTATTTTGTTTGTAGAGGAAAATATCTGAAAGTACTGAACCGACTGCAATTTTTTTTTCTGCTAGTAATTAATATATTTAAAAACTACTGAACCAATTTAAAAAAAAAATCTTTCACCTTGTTTTTCCACTTTGTAGAATTTAACTTAATAACTGAGTCGCGTAGACTATATTTTCTCCTTTCACACGGTCTTAATCACTGGCAATCTATTCTTTTAATAAACGTAACAGAAATAAAAAAAAAAAAACTATAAATATATCTAGCCTATAATCGGCATAATAAAAAACTTCTCTTTTTAAAAATCCTTGTCAGAGCCAATTAAAAAAAAAACAGATTTTCCTCAATAAAATACGTAGCCTAATCAATAACGCCGGCTATACGAAAAAACGCAATTACCATCAAGCCGGGCGATAAAATCGTTGCATAATACCGTCTGTTGAATTCGTGGGTAATATCGCCCTTTGCCCAAACCTTTTCCGACTGTCTCTATTGTTTCAAATCCCATCGGTCTGGTCAAAAACATTCTTACTGTGTCCGCCGTTGGGGACGAGGACAAAAGGCACAAATTGTGCCGTTTTAGACGAATTTTCGGCGTTTCTGAATGTCTAGGGACAATTGTTGGCTGTTTTTCGTCGTAAATGTCATTATTTCGGAGCAAACTTCGGACGAAAAGGTTATGTTAACTACACGTACTTATTGAAATGTTATTTGCATATTAAATGACATTTCAGCTGAAACACATTCACTGTTGGACATATATTTCCACCAAGATACAGGCTGTGCCTAGTTTGGAGCCCACGGCTACTTCTAATGTGTTCTCAGTTTGTCTTCTTCTCAATTTTATATCTCATATTTTCTCAATGAATCAATTATTATTAAAATTATTATATGCCTCTCCTAACTTGGCAGGAGAGGCATGTGACCTACAGTGGACGTCCGTTCTGGTGGCCCACAACAATCAGTATACCTGCTACTATCACCAGGTCGGTAGTTCACTTTGTGGGAAGTCTTCTAATGCTGTATCTACCAGTACGCTGTCGCCACTCTAGAGCCTGTTCGCCCCATCGACTGTTCTACGAGCAATATGACTTTAGAGTTACTATATATCCCACTTTAGAGTTACTTTTACGATGATAATTTCTTGTTTTGACAAGATCCTATAATTCAACATTTTTCAGACTTTGAAAAAGAAATACCAATATTCTAGTCAACCTCCGACCCTAAACCTACTCAATTTTCACTCCCCCTGACATTGGCAAACACTATTAACTCCCCAAAATGGCTCTAAAATACATGGGCTGTGAATAAATAACCCCACATCATTATTGACTGATAAATCCTAGTAAAAATATATTCAGTTCAAGTCGTTCGCTAACTTCATTCATCATCACCGAACGTGGAGTGAATGTGTTATTCAAATTTCGAACGGGTGCTGGCAATTCGGGACTATCTGATTGGACGAGCGTCGTGTGTTTTTTTAAAGACGTAGTTCTTTTTTTGGGTTCAGTACCTACGTCGGCCAAAAAGTTAATAAACTAGCCGTCGAATGGTCTTGAAAAATTGTCTCCTGGACATGCTCCAACAGACAAACACACATGGCAACCCGTGTTTAGGTTTCCCTACTTCATTCGGCAAATATGGAACCCTTCTAGGATCTCTATGTTCTCCATCTGTCCGTCTGTCAAGCCCCTTTTTCTCAGGGACGTGTAGGAAGAGGTATCAAATTGAAATTAATACAAAATACTCAGGTACTATCCCTTAGAGCACTGAAAAATTAAACTTCTATGTCAACGCAATTTAAAGATAAAGCCGTTTATGCTCCGTTTACCTAGAATCTTGATATTTGGCTAAAGTAAGGTCTCATAGCACAAGTAAAGGAAATTACTTAAAAACTGAAAATTTGTAGTTAAATCACAAAATCATTACTTTATTGCGAATAATCGATTCGGGAATCGAACTATTTACCGTAAGTTCGTACGGAACACTGTACGGCGCGCGAGTCCAAATCGCACTTGACTGGTATTTTTTTTTTCTTTGAAACTACTGTCTTGGGTTGAGATTGTGCAATTTAAAGCTTAGATCGTATCAAGGAGTATGGCTTTTGATAGTCTAAGAAAATAACCAGAGTTTACGAGCCTTCAAAATTCTGCAAGGCAAGATTAAATCTAAGATCTTTTCAGAGTTCGCCCGATCCATTGCAGACCACAACTATGCTTTCCATCAGGCATGGTCGAGGTTTAGAGCTGAGTTTTAACGAATAATAAAGAATGCTGCGGTTATTCATTAAGAGGACTACACGCCCTAAAGGAATAATACAAAAATAACCAGAAATTCGACATATTTTTATAATATACTAGTAAAGAAATTATTAATGTCTTTGTTAATTTTTTTAGTTCGTAGATTGTTGGCTTGCTATACGCTTAGATGCATACTGCAAGCAGTTGATAAATATTAGGTCTTTAACTATGAAATTACCGTTTTTTAAAACGGTTTGATGTGTTATATCTTTGGATTGACTTGGAATGATAAGTTCAAACAAACTTTATATTAAAGGTACGTTATTCTTTTTCCAAAATTAGGTATTTATTGGATTCTTTTTGTTTTTTTTTTTTATTTTCTCTCATTAATTTCACAACTCTTCATTCTCACAACACTTTAATTTTACATATTATAAAAATCGCGATTAGCTCCTATAGTCCTCTTAAGTAGTCTTGAATCTTTGTGGACAGACAAACTTTATATTTTCTTTATTAGGAAAGAAATTGCCATGTTTCAATTCAATAATATCGTCAAGAAAATATCCTTGTTGGATTTTACGACAGCCGTATTTTCTATCACAGCAGTAAAAGATCTGATTGCATCAAAATGGATTCAGACTGAGATGCCTTCGGCTTGGTTCGGGTATGTCCGGAAGTTGCCGATAAAATACGAGGCGCTTGCTGCGTTTATGACCTTTCTGAATGGAATTAATATAAAGTAGGTTTAAGTTGTTCGTTACATTTTGTTAGTTTCGTGGTAAAAATATTTTGTTTTTACCAAGCGTAATTATAATGTTCCCACTGCTGGGACTCAAGCCTCCGCTCTAGAACCGTAATCCATCACGCGGTCCCAGTACGGATTGGTGGATGCCACATGACTTTTTTTTTAGGTGGGAAAATCATCTAATGACATCTGTTCCTTCGTTGCCTTCGTCCCAGGGCCCCGGGTTTCGTTTTCAAACTACCCATGGCCCCAGTAGGCTTCGACCCTGCTGGGCCCCTACGATTTGCTGACATCTCCCTGAGGCGCGTGTGGAACAATACGCGCCGTCGACGACTTGGGCTCGGTCCAGACGGGTCTCATTGTCACATGTCTACGAATTTTTAGTTCTAAGAGAACCAAAAAGAAGTCAAATTGCTAATGTGAGATAATTTTTTTTTTCTAATACATAGAAACCTACAGTGCGACTAATTGTTCCAAAGGGATAGTAAATGTTAGCAATGTCGTGGGAAAAACTCTTGCCTACAAAAATCAAATGAAAGAAAGATTAAAAAAAAATGATTTGGCTCAGAAATCAGAAACGTTTATTTCAAATAGACCAATTACAGGGACTTTTGAATTGTCAAAATGTCGGTCAGTCAAAAAAAAAAAAAAACGTTAGCTAAATTGCACGTTCCAAAGTGTAGATCTCTATGGAGAAGAACGTGCAAGAAACTCCATGGACACTACTGGCCTAAATAATATATCAAGTTAAACACAATTTTAATGTATAAAAGTCATCTACATCGATTTCGTACATTTTACGTGATGCGCGCACAACTAAAAACTTCTACTGATTTATTATATGTATAAATATAGATATGTATAGAAGATAAATTCAACTCAGACACAGAACAAATATTTAATTAATTAACCTTTAATTACAATGTACTGTGTTTATTACTCTATTGCTACTAACAACGTTAATAATGTTAGTAATAGAACAAACACTAATTGTTATTACATATATATATGGCTTCGTAGTGCGTAGACGTTAGGATTAACACCGATATATATTTTATTGTACCTATAACTTTCACACTAATTGGTATTATAAATACTTTTATATTTTATAATTTTTATTCTGGAAGTTTGTTGCTTTGAGGTCATTTTCTAATTACATGCGGGCGAAATCCCCGAAAGAATCTAGTTACCTGTATTTTGCTATAAAATTACAGATATCAGTCTAAAAATCACTATTTTCATAACCTTCATTAGATTCCTAACTGTGCGAAGATACTTAATAGTCTTTTATTTTATTAAATTATATTTTCAGACATATTTTTTAACCACTTTTATTTATCTAATGCCTTAATAATCACATATCAATGAAACAGGAAACACAATACATTATTATGTATACGAATAATAACTTGTCGAATCGGTGTCACTTGGTCGCCTCCCGACTGTAAGTCTAGCTATAGGAAGCCTGTGCTGAACAGTGCCAAGCTACTAGTCTTAGTTACATTTCAGATTTTTTACTCACTTTTATTATACAATGATTTGGCTCTATGCGAGATTTGGGGTCAAGCAATTTTCTCCTACATAATGATTTAAATGTGAACAATGAGAAGACCGCATTCAGTGTCTAATATTAATTAATTAATTGAGGCTTTAATTACAATGGCTGAGCGATCGACTGCTGTACTGTGTTGCGCGCAAGATTCATTCACGTCTTAAGCCTCTGTCATCTTCCTGCCCTTATCCCGTGTTGTTTGGGATCGGCAACACGTTTTCTTCTTCCATTCTGCCCTGTCACTCGTCATACTATCACTAACTTCCTTTTCTTTCATATCACTCTTCACACAATCCATCCATCTTTTCTTTGGTCTCCCTCTCCCTCTCCATTCATCCACATGTAAACTCATTACTCTTCTTGGCTTAACACTTGTAATAAAAAATAAAAAATCCCAGATCAGTTTACATATATGTGTCGCATTGTACCTGCCTGCGATCTTTAATGGTGGGACAAAAACAAACAATCAAAAATTAAGATGAAATATTCCTCAGTGTAGAGTCAGCATAACACTATTAATAATCGAAATGGTTCCGACGATTTCTAACTTCGATTAATACGAATTAGATGATCGAAATTGCCGTGAAAGTTTGCCGAGTAGTTTTAGCGTGATTGTGATCCCATTTCGGGCCGTTTTAGTGCCTCCACTCCATTTTACGATCGTTTTCAGGGGGTAAACGGAATGTAACTTGACAGTATTAGATTGGTTCGGAAGAAGTGACTACGGAAAAAATAGGGAGACAGTTTTGTGAACGCACTTCAAGAATTAACACGAGTCTGTTTAGATTCCAATGCGAGTCTTGAAAATTATTGAATATATTGCATCTTTATCTTTTATCTTTACATAGAAAGAAATAAAGAAAACACATTTATTCGTACCTCAAACGTACAGTAGAATTAGGATACATTAGAATTAAAATACAGTAGAATTAAGTATAATAACTTTAAAATCTGTGTAAGGCCAAAAAGGCGCCTAACACAGCATATGCTGCGATATTTAAAACGATAAATAACGCAGCGCTGGTATTCTGTTAGGACCTGCGGTGATGCCACGGTTACACTCACGGAGGTTGAATAAAACTACATGCAAATAAGAATAAAAAAAAAATACTGTTGAATATCCCATTCAATGAGAAAGGCTATATATATATCATCACGCTACGACCAAAGATGAAGGTGAAATCGTGGGGGACAGCTAATTTATAATAAAGAAAATCAGTAATACAGAAGGCTTGAAACGTCATTCTTAAGTCATAACTTTAAAGCTCTAAAAATCAAAACAGCGATCGGATCTGAATAAAAAACTGGGCAAGTGCGAGTCGGACTCCCGCACTGTCGGGTTCCGTACAAACTTACCTATGAAAACAGTTCAATACCCGAGTTGAGTTACGATGATTTTCCGAATTGCAAAAAAGTTTTTTTTTATGACGTAACTAGAAATTTACAGTTTTCAGATTTTTTCCTAGACTTGTGTTATGAGACCTTGCTTCATGCCAAATTTCAGGATTCTAGGTCAACGAGAAGTACCGTATGAATTTTGATTCCCTTGAGAGTGTCGAAATACACGTTTTTACGACATAAACGGCCGTATCCTTCTTTTCCGTTAACTCAGTTGTTTGTTTTTTTCACAGCTTCAAGGGACCACAGACCTAAGTATATGGTTTAAATTTCAACTAGATACCTCCACGTGGTCTCGAGATAAAGGGCCTTGACAGACAGACAGATTCTTTTTTTTGAAGTGAAACTTCTTTACGCACGCTTGACTTGGGGAGTAAGCTGGCGAACGCGTGACGTAAGCGTTACGAAAAGTGTGATCGGGCAAGGCGAACGGAAGTTAAGTGGGGGATATAAGCAAGAGACAGCAGTGCGCGCGCACATTTTCTTTCTCTCTTCCTCTCATAGCCAAATACGTTCCGTATATCTAAGCACACTGCAGGCTTATTGTCTGTATCACAGTGTAGGAGCAAGAGAGAGCAGTGCGCGCGCACATTTTCTTTCTCTCTTTCTCTTATAGGCGAAAGAAGTTTCACTTCAGTCGTGTGGTCATAAGCACACTCGTTTTTTTTTAAATGTGAATGTGAGAACACCGTGGACTTCGCGAATTCTTAGGTTACTTCCTATTACGACTCACTTTTTTTTTTTTAAATATTATTATTTTTATTGTGCTTTTGGGTACAATATCGACTGGTCTACACTGTTCTTACATAATGTCTATTAATACTGTAATATGAAAATATTGTAAACAATCATTTTTTTAAAAGAGTAACCATGGAGTTTCTTGCCGGTTCTTCTCCATAGGAAACGACCAATTTGGAACCGTGCACTAGCTTCTGACGTTTTATAAATGCCCATGTAGGCCTATGTGAAATAAAAAATTTTTGACTTTGACTTGAGACAGACGGACGGACGGACGGACAAAGTGATCCTATAAGGGTACCGTTTTTTCCTTTTGAGGTACGGAACCCTAAAAAAAAAACACATACACGTATAACCAAATATAGTCATTCAATGATTGAAATATACTAAATACATAGTGTAGCAGTTACACAAACTCCTAAATTCCTAACTCCACTAACAGGGTGAGCTTCCCAAAAATCGGTATTGAAACGCTGCAAAAACAATTCTGCCGTCACAACGAGCCCGCGGTCCAATCGAGCGGAAATAGTATATAGCCGACATTTGGGACGTTCACCTCATTCCGTAACGCACTACCATTGCGAAATCACTGCTTCGCTTCTTTCAGTAAACTGGCGAATGTAGTGGGTAATGATATGTTCACAATATCTTCTTTTTTAGGGTTCCCCACCTCATAAGGAAAAAACGGGACCCTTATAGGAATACTTTGTTGTCCGTCTGTCTTTCTGTCTGCCAAGACCCTTTTCTCGGGAACGCGTGGAGGTATCGAGTTGAAATTAAAACCTTAATATATAATCAAGTCTGCCGTCCCTTGAAGCTGTGAAAAAATCAAACTTCTGATTTTACGAAACAAAAAAGATACGGCCGTTTATGTCGCAAAAAAAGTTTATTTCGACACTCTAAAGGGAATCAATATTAATAGGTTACTTTCTTGTTGACCTAAAATCCTGAAATTTGGCATGAAGCAAGGTCTCATAGCACAAGTATAAGAAAAATTCCGAAAACTGTAAATTTGTAGTTACGTCACAAAAGATATTGCGATTCGGTCGAAAAATCTTTGTAACTCAATTCGGGAATGGAACGGTTTTCATAGGTAAGTTTGTACGGAACCCTCAGTGCGCGAGTCCGACTCGCTCTTGCCGATTTTTTGAGGTTAAGTAAGTATTGAAAACGGAGCGCTCTATTTTGTTAGCGAACTCGATCTGTCAAATTAGGTGTAATTTAAATTCCCAAACAGATTGATTCATTGGCTCTGAATAACAAAATACCTTGCCTTATAATCATCAACAAATCCATGAGTTTTAGGTGGGTTAGGTGCCTTTCCATCAGAAATATGCTGTGTAGCTATTCTGTGAGAATGCAAGCTAACCTAGGACATGCTGTGATATCAAATATCACAGCATGTCCTGTTACACGAGTCAACTCTTCTTTTTTTTTTCAGTGTGAAAATCATCTAATCGTCCAAGAGCGGGGGGCTATTGGACGGAGCGGGAGATAGTGTCAGACTTTTACTGACTAAAAACCCACTCCTGTGCCTTCGTTGCCTTTCGTACCAGGCCGAGTCTTCCTTACAGAATTAGACCCTTGGCCCCAGTAGGCTTCGACCCTACTGAGCCCCTACAGTTGCTGACATCTCCTTGAGGCGCGCGTACAACAGTACGCGGCGTCGGTGACTTGAACCTAAACTTTATATTACCCTATTTTGTGTCCTACCGCTGGTCAAAGGCCTCCTCCTTTACTTTCCAAACCTTAGTCTTAGGCGATCTCTTGCCAAGTTTGAGCCGCGATCATGATTAGATCTTCACACCACCTTTGCCTCGGTTGACCTCGGCAGCGTCAACCTTCCTCAGGCGTCCAGTGAGAAACAATCCTAAACCATCTATTCGTGCGACGTAGCCAGTTCACTCCATTTCGGCCTGGCTTTTTTTCCCCCTGATATCCGCTACTTGAGTTATGGAGCGAAGCGTGGTATAATAATAATAATAATATTTCACAACTATCACACAACGCCGTCTAGTCCCAAGCTAAGCAAAGCTTGTGTTATAGGTGCTAGACAACTGATAAACATACTGCGGCATAGCAGTCAGGGCCACTAACCACTAGACCAACAGGCCAGTCAAAATTAATAATGCTGCGCTCCATCGCCCTTTGACAAACCCTGAGCTTGGACTTTAGTTGTTCAGTAAGTGGCCTACTTTGTGCACCGTAAATTAGGACAGGCAGGATACACATGTTAATAAGTTTTTTCGGAGTCACCGGAAGACTACCTTTTATGTGATTTTTAAAGGCCCAGAAGGCCTTCCAAGTATTTTAGATTCGACTTCCTTGTCTTGCCTATTTTAAACCCAAACTTTTAGGCTGACCCTACATTAGGCGTGCGCTTTCCTCGGATGATAATGATGATACTGACTAAGACTAAAAGCATTACTAATTTATACATATACTGAATACAGTGGTGCTTTTCTTATATTCGTTGGTAAAAAGACCTACATGTTTAAGAAAGTATAGTCCAAAAGGGAAGTGTTTCCTGAAAGCACTAATCGATAGATCCGGTATCGGAAGAAGGAAGTGCGATGTCTTCATTCAGGCGGCGAGACTGATATATGTACTGACATTTATATGGGAGTCTGTCGATCTATGGTATGTGCTATCGACTATCTTATATTGTAAAAGGATTTTTGAATTGCAGATATGAAATGAAAAATGGCTGCGTCCGTTTTTGTCAAAACGCTTTTGTTTTTTAGATAGGAAATCATCTAAAAACTTCTCTCTCTCTTGCGGTCCCAGGGCCCTGCAACGAGGGCAAGGAAGGAACAGGAGTGGGTTTTAGTCAGTAAAAGTCTGACACGCCCTCCCGCCCCGCCCAAGAGCAGGAGATGTCATTGGATGATTTCCCAGCTTAAAAATCAAACGTAAATGTCAAGACATCAATAATGCAAACAAAACGTATTTAAATTCAAACACAAACAAAAGAAACACACAAAAATTTTGCCCCAATCGTAACACTTATAGGGGTCGAGGCCCAATTGTGTTATATTACAATAACGAAACATAACAATGCAACAATAACACGCAGAAACAAAGGAATATGTTCAACCTTAATAACATAACATGACGACATTTGTTATGACCACCGAAACATTTGTAAAATAAAATGGCAGGTATTCGCGATACAACGGTTTTTTTTTTATTATTATTGATAAGCTTGTGCACCCTTCGTGCACCGGTTGTACCTACATACGTGCGTCTGTACAACTTGAATGACCTTGAAAAACGCTTAATTGTCGTTTTGTACATACGTTTGTACGAATTATTTTTAGTCGAAAATTTTGGTATGGAAAAATCCAGAAAAAGTTTTTTTTTATTTGTTTTTATCGTCTTCTTCTTTTCGATTCGATGGTAAACTCGTCAAACTGTTTGGGCCCAATAGGTGGCTACATTAATAGCAGCATCGGTAGCACTCATCGAATCCTCCAGAGTGCAGGTGTATGGGTACTTGGGGCACTCTAATGTGTGGCTCATGTTTTGAACAGGAGCACCGCAATCACATTAAGTATCCAACGGGTCTATAAAACCCCATATTTTTTGGTGATTTTACGTAAAAACTCGCAATAATATTTTTTTTTAAAACATGCTTGCAATACTAAATTAAATAAATGATGCAAAATCTCAATGTGTCATAGAAAGTTTGGTAGCTTTCTCTGACAAATTTTATAAAAGTGGAATAAGTAAACTACTTAATGCATACGGTACTGTTCAAGAGGTTTACCTTCTTGATCTACATTACTAAATTGGACATGGTCCATGGTTCCCATAGATACTTGACCCATGAAATACGCATTATATATACAAATACAAACAGACTAACATATCGATCTGCAGAAAGAGAAAGCACAAACACCGTATTTCTTAATCCCATTACATTATTCTCCACTTTGCCTACACTAATCGGAAGTGCAAATAAAGGTGGCCACAGACAGGCGCAACTCGACACTGCGACAACTTATATTTGTAGCAATTGTTCTAATCCGTAGACACGATGGATCGACCGAATTTCGATCATGGTAGCCAAACTCAACGATGATTAGTCAAGTACGCAGGAGATATTATCGTACCCTTATTGCAAACCAACATTTTTGTATTATTATATTATGTTATTACTATTATATTCAATCAATTTTGTAGGTTATTACCTGTAGATTAATCTTGATGAGACGAATGGATGAATGGTTTTAACTTTAATTTGGGTAAAAATTGCAGATAGTTGGTTTTTGCAATAATGATACGTTATAGTGCACAAGTGTAAGTGCCAACAAAAATGCATTTTTTTTTTACTCTGATAATCCGATGGGACGACTATCCGACATCACGGGAGTCAGATCAGGCTCAGAACCAACAACTTTACGAGATTTTCAAACCAAGGGGGTGTGCCATACTACCAGTAACTCGCCGGGAGTTTGTGGACTGGTAGTTACAGATTAATTCTTAAAAGAAAAACTTATGAGCACTTTATAAAAAGGGGGTGACTGAGATGACGATAATTAGAAAAACATGGATCTTAAATAAATTAGGATAATTGCAAGTCCAGGGTTGCGCAATTGTTCGCAAGGGTTACCGTGTCCCTGGAACTAAAAGGGCAACTAAAGGAATACAGGTGAGAAGGTGTGGGCATCTTTGCGATGGGAACATTTGCATCTGAATCACTGAAATGTTCTGAAACAGTGATATGTATCATTTGGAACATTTGGAACATCGGCTCAAAAGATACAAACGGAACATTTGAAATATCGGCTCACAAGATACAAACGGGACATTTGGAACAACGGCTCAAAAGATACAGACACTCACTGTTATGAATCATGATCTGTTACGTTGCGCCATATACACCAACAGTTTTATTTAATTGAATTTTCTTTGAAAACGCATTTCCGCTTTTCCGCACTGTCATACCGCGCCCGTCTGTGGAAGCCCTTATAAGTGAGACAGTTTAAATAGACAACACAACATTTGGACACGTTTTAGCATCGGACTATGTCTGTAGAATTTATTAGTTCTAAATCCAGTCGTCGCGTCGGGGTACAGAGGCAGAATCCTTAAGTGCTCTTACGGTTTTCTTTGTTGCCTAAAATAGAGTAGCATGGCTGAGCTTCGAGTAATCTTTAAATACGCTGTACTCAGTTATCGGATGGTGAGTTATTTACGCTTTTTAGACGTGGTTAAAGACTGCACGCTTTGTGAAAGGAGAATTTGAAGGCCAAGAATGTTAAAACATCCTTTGTTTTGACATTCTTGGCCTCCAAATTCTCCAAACCCATCGAAATATTTGCCAATTCCTCTCAATTTATTTCAAACCCGTGGTTTCGCCCGTGTAATTGTAGAAAATTGTGCCAAGAGAACATATTTCCTGGGATCTTGTTCCGTATGCTTAAATATTTGTCTTCGAAACTAATTAATTGTATTTTCTGTTACAGGTATGTTCTGTTTTTTAATATTTTCCTGTTCATGTGGTAAGTTACCGTAAACCCTACTTAGACATGTTATTGGAAGTTTTTCTTCATTACACGAAAAAATATGCTGGCAATTCAAGCTTTTTGTGCCTCATCAGAACAATTGAAGTTTTGGCTTTGACATGTGTGCTATACAGCAGTCTAAGACCCTCATTCATTTTATATATTTTTTTTTTAAAAGGTGTCAAAGTAATCTCGAGTGTGGGGTTACTTTTACACATCATTAGATTTGCCTTAAAGTTAATGATAATTGTAGTGCAGGTCTCTTTAACACCTTTAAAACAAAAAATATATGCATTTTATATAGTTTTTCATACATTATATATTTATTTATACAATAAAACGAATATAAAGTTGAAAATAATCAGTCATTTATTTGTAATATATTATTCTTGCAATATTAATAGGAACTGTTGTATTATGTGTACTTAAAATCACAGGACATTAACAATTTAACATTCTAACAAAACAAATCAACACAATTATTATTAAACATTAAAAAATACTCGAAAATATCAGTCTGCATCTTCACATTGTTGACATCCATATGACTTTTTTTCGGTCCCTCCATTGCAAAGACCACAGACCCACTTCAAACAGATCACACAGCAGATCCAATCCCTCTACAGTCGACAATGACGGTAGTCACATTTGCAAATCCTATTGCACCGCCAACTCACTCAAAATGCGTCACAGTAGACGCCGGATACCACACTGACGAGCGTGGTCTCGCAGATACCTCCTCTCTATGCTCCGCGACCCGCTACGCACCGGCCACAGCCGAAAAAGTGCGCCAAATGACAAAGATCGCATTGTGTCAAAGTAGCCCCAAAAACTGTTAAAGTAATCCGCAAAGTTAAATTAGCCCCGGTTTACCGGTAGGACTTAGTTATGAAGGGTAGCTCGCCGTCCGACCGTCCGGTAACCGTCCGGACCGAGCCTAAGTTGTCGTGAAGGCGTGTAGAGTTTCACGCGCGGCTTAAGGAGATGTCAAAACCCACCTGTGTCCCTTCAGTTACCTTGCGTTCCATGGCCATGGTAACTCTTTCGAACAACACAGCAACCATAACAGGCGCCACTTAAAAGTTATCAGATGTTGTAAATCGGCTCTTAATGTTATCTAGTTCTATACAAAATAAAAGGCAAAGAAAATGGAAGATAAATAACGCTTAAAAAACTGCTGATTAGGACCAACGACCCTCACACAATGATTAATTCATACCGGCTGAAGAAATAAAACCTAATGTCCTTTTACTAAACCCTAACAAGAAATTGCTCTCCAATTAGTCTGTATAAACGTGAAATACTCAATAACTACTAAACGGATTTTCATGCCGTTTTCACCATTAGACAGAATGATTCGTGAGAAAGGATTAAGTGTATAAATACATGCATATTATAGTGGAAAAAAACGAGAATTGTTAAAATTTGTAACACTCGTGCGAGCTGGGGCGGGTGGCTAGTTTGTTTGTTTGGTTTGTTGGTCGTACTTTTCTCTGGAACTATTACTTCGAAATGAAAAAAAAACTTCTAGTTCTAAACAATCTCCAATTTAATAGTCGCGGATTAGTAACTGAACTAACCGTAAAATGAACTGTCCTCCGTGGTTGGAGGACAGTTAATGTTATAGAGCTGAAGAGTTCATTTGTTTAATTGAATCTTAGGAACTACTTATTCGAAATGAAATATATATATATATATATAAAATCAGGCTACGGCCAATAGTCACGAATTAGTATCTTAAAAAAGACGCGAATCAAATCGCAGGAAACTGCTAGTTAATGTAACAATGCTAAAAAGTTTGTTGGTTTGATTAAAATTCTTCAAGTTTTGGATAACCCATTTATCGAGGAAATCCCTTTGCGCATTTTTTACGTCATAGCGCGTTTTTTATTAATATCCTCAAAATGACAACGAAAACAAAAAAAACATTTTTGTAGACCTAAGGAAAAACGAAATTGTAGAGACCAAATTTTCGGCCGATAACTACAAGATGAATCATCACCCTAAGACGAATAGAAGCAGATTAATAACCAAAAAAATACGCGGAAGAAACCGCCTGGCACGGCTAGTTAAAACAATATCCAGACGAAAGCTGTTTTTCTTTCATTTCCACATTACTATGGTAATGTAAGCTTCTGTTAATACTAAGACAAAGTATTAATAAGCGGTAGAGATGGCAAATGGGTAAGTCTTGTACCGTTGAAACAACTCCATTCTATACTAATTCCGGACAGACGGAGACCGAAGTTTGGCAGACGGAGGGGGGCAGCCCCCAGGCTCTGGAGTCTGGAGGAGGATTTATTCCATTGGCATTTAAAATTATTTTAAATATTTAAATTTTTAGCGGTGAATATTTTGTAGCTTGGCTTTTGAATAGACGATACCATTTTTGTTTTAAATTAATTAAGGTGTTTCATTTTCATCTTTAGGTTCTTTTTAAATCTGAATTTATGTAAATAATTTTTTTGTTTGGTTTGAGTTCTTGTCAAGTGGCTATTTGTAAATTTAAGATTTGGGTTTTAAATATTTCGATATTAATTTATATATATAAAAGAAGAAACTGACTGACTGACATATCAACGCATAGCCAAAACTATTGGAACTAGGAACGTGAAATTTTGCTCAAGGTTTCCTTTTATGACGTAGGCGAGCACCAGGAGAGGATTTTCCAAAATTCACACCCTAAGGGGATGAAACGGGGGTCCAAAGTTTGTATAGGGAAACCTATTTTCACGCGGGCGAAACCGCTGGCAGAAGCTAGTCATGGATAAAGGGATATTTGTTGCTTATAATTGTTTGAATATCATAATGTGTACATGTTCACATTTTTTATTATGGATTGGTGAATACTAGAATTCACCAATCATAATAAAAATGTCGCATTTTTGCAAGCAATCTGGAATAAAAAGCGATTGCCTGAACCCAAAATGTGGTTTTTTTTTTTGGGAGGGAAAATCATCCAACGGCGTCCCCCGCTCTTGGGCGAGGCAGGAGATAGTGTCAGACTGTTACTGACTAAAAACCCATTCCTCTTCATTCGTTGCCTTTCATGCCAGGGCCTAGTTTTCCTTTCAGAATCAGACTCTTGGCTCCTATGGTGGCACTTACGTCATTTTAAGTCACAGTTTTCGTGAGTATCTAAATTATCATGAGACATTATCGCAACAAAACATTTGTTTTTTTACTTGTCACAGTTATGCAATGCATGCGTTATCATTTCGCTCACGAATCCCATAAAATTTAATGAAATGGTGATATGATGATGTGTTATGTCACTTGAAGAGTTAAAGGTTATCACAAAGGAAGTTATTCAATAAAATAAAATGTAACTGCTATGACTTTAGATTACATCAGACACAGAGTATACGAACAGATTGTCTCAAAAATGTCCGTGTGTTTGTTTAATTGTTTTGTAGACGGATTTGTAAAGCGGATTGACACAAAATTTCTGAATAAATGACCTTTTTTTCATCATAACATCACACGTTATATGACATTCAATTACCTACGCTACAGATCATATCACACTAATGTTGCTAACGCGAAAGTTAGTATGTGTGTGTGTAAGTTTACAACTCCTTCCAGCTTAAGCGGTTGAATGGATATGGAATTAAGCACATGGATAGACCATGTCCTGGATTAGAGAAAGAATACATTTTTCAAAGTCAAAGTCAAAAGTTTTTATTTCACATAGACCTACATGGGCACTTATAAAACGTCAGAAGCTAGTGCAGAAAGTCGGTTTCTCCATACAAACTTTTGACCCCCGTTTCATCCCCTTAGGGGATGAATTTCAGAAAATCCGTTCTTAGTGGATGTCTACACCCCATAATGAACCAACCTGCCCAATTTTAAGTTTGTAGGTGTTATAGTTTCTGAGATTTCGTGATTAATCGGGGAGTGGTATTTCGCTTTCATATACATATATAGATTCATATTACACTATTCTAATGTCATATAATAAAATATATACAAAAAACAACAACACACATTTCATCCAAATTAATTTAGAAGAAGTAACAAACACGTTGTGTGAAAAATACTGTTTTTACGAAAAGAAAACGAACGAAAAAAAAAGCGAAAACTGTTGGTTAAGACTTTCTTCCTGAAAAGAATAAAAGAAATTCAAGAAATCAAAGAAAGAGACACTCGTTGGCACACACACACTGTAACAGTTATTGATTAATTACTGGGTTATCAGCAGCGTATTTCCTGCCACTCTGACCTTAACTCCGGTCCTCTATGATATTATTAACACTGATAACAGTTTGAATCTATAAATCTATATAAATATAGCATTTAAACAACCTTATAATGTTCCCACTGCTGGGACGCAGGCCTCCTCTCTGAGCGAAGGATCGTAATCCACCACGCAAGCCAAGTGCGGTTTGGTGGATGTCACATGTCTTTGAATTTTTGGTTCTGGGGCATGTCGATTTCTTCACGATGTTTCCCATCACCGTTTTGAGAGCAGTGGTGATGAAATAAATTACACAAAGTAATGTGCATGGCTGGGTTTGAACCCTTGACCTACAACTGGTAAGTCAGGGCAATTACCATTAGGCCACCACTGCTCTAAACACCACAAAATGCAATAACTTCCACATGGCCTGACTATTTTCAGTCAAAAAACAAAATCTGTCCCATTTAATAACAACATCAAGCATTTACAAAACCACCCTCAACATCAAAGCCATCCACACTCTCGCCCACCCATCCAAAACGTCACCTCGACACCTTGCGCTTACCCTCACTAAATCTCTTCTGACGTGCACGTATTTCAAAATGTCACCTTTTTACTCGCACTAATAAATAAGTGGAGACAGTACTTGGCAACTTGGGGTGCAAACGTGCATTTAGATTTAGGGTTGGCAGACTTTTATTCTCTGGGTACCTATGCTCCCTAATTCTTTCTGTTTTCTGTCTCTAAGGAGATACCTTACAAAATTTTGCATTTTTAGGCCAGTGTCAATAACATACAATTTTTTAGATTTTAGAATAGGTCCTAAAGTATTTTTCACCCCGGCTTCCCTCACCCCCCCTTTTTTATAGCGATATTTATTTTATAATATTAGATATCTATGGCAGCTACAAAACCGACGAAAAACAGAAAAGAGACACTTACCTACTTTTTAACAGTTTGTATATTTTACGAAACATATGTAATTATGTAATTAGTTTTATTTTTAATTATACATCACTTTTAAAGAAGATTCAGAGACTTGCTGAAGCTTGTCAATTTATTTCAGATTCCAAACAGAGCATTTTAACGCACTCCCTTACTTTTACATTACAAAGCTCTGCTACGCGAAATAGGGAACAATATAAACATATTACGGTTGCCAACCCTACTTGAACAGTTGAAGTTATTTTGGGACTTCCATCCTTGAGGAGACATACCCCACGGGTGCAATAAGCACCGCTTGGTGTTCTGCACTGATGCGGAACGATTACGTACTATTATAGTTTTATTTTTATGGGGTTTTACTGAAGTGGTCCTGGAGAATTTAAAACAGTGTTGGTTTGAAGAGGTTTGCTAGAAAATTGCGTTTGTTTTTAGGATTAATATAAGAAGAAAATAGCTTAACATAGCAAAATCAGCCTTATAAATTTCTCACTGTTGGGACTCAGTCTCCTCTCTAAGGGCTATATTTGACCGGGACACCATGGCAGCGCAACCGGTCGCGCCGCCATGGTGTCCGTAAGCTACCAAACTAGACACCATACGGACACCAGAGTCACTACACCACACTGAGACAGTATCAAAATAGAGCTTAAGTGCACGCATCAAATTAGTTGCGCAACCAAACAGACACCAGGTGAGTAACTCTATAGAGCTGTATACATTTCTTTGGTAGCGGCGACTGGTCGCGCCGCCATGGTGTCCCGATCAAATATAGCCATAAGAGAAGAAATGGGCCGTAATCTGCCTCGCGGGCCCAGTAGATTGCTGGATGTTAGATGTCTTAGAATTTTTCCTCACGATGTTTTCCACCACCGTTTTAAGAGCATTGGTGATAAAATAATTAATACAAAGTATCGCGCCTGGCCGAAAGATTCTAGAGTGGCTACCGCGCACTGGAAAACGCAGCGTTGGAAGGCTTCCCACAAAGTGGACTGACGACATGATGAGAGTCACGGGAATGCGGTGGATGCGAGACGCACAAGATCAGTCGTTGTGGCGACGCTTGGGGGAGGCCTATGTCCAACCGTGGACGTCTTTTGACTGAAATGATGATGATGATTGCGCTTGGCTGGGTAGAAATTCCGCGACGTAGAACTCGTAAGTCGTGGCTGTTACCACTGGACCATTACTGTTCTCTATATAAGTAGTTTTCAGTAATGTTGCAATTTATTCTCAAGAGTGGGGCTGACTCCATCCATATACGCAAGCAATATGGTAGTAACCAACTATCTTGGTTCAGTTCTACTTACTTTGTGTCCACTATAGCTATCTTTTTTGGGTTTTTCTCGAAATCTTCTTGACCAACTTTGCTCCCTTTGTTTTGGTTTCCATCTTTATCATCATTTCAGCCGAAAGACGTCCACTGTTGGGCCTCCAAGTGTCGCCATAATGACCGGTCTTGAGCGTCTCGCATCCATCGGATTCGCGCAACCCTCACCAGGTCATCAGTCCACCTTGTGGGAGGCCTTCCAACGCTGCGTCTTCCGGTACGTGGTCACCATTCCAGAACCTTTCGTCCCCATCGACCATCTGTTCTGAGAGCAATGTGCGCTGCCCACTGGCACTTAAGTTTGGCGATTCATTGAACTATGTCGGTATCCTTGGTTCTCTTGCGGATATCTTCTTTAATTTCCATTTTAGAAAATCTCAAAAAATAGGCAGTAAATATCTACACATTTCTCGTATTACATGAAATGTTATAATGAAATAAGGAAGTCGATAAAATGCTGGGGTGAAGTGACCAATTACCGTCCGACGCTATTATAATTTTGCGTTGCATCATATTCTGGTGGTAAATCTCTGATCTAGCGCGTTTCCACCTCCCGTTGCGTAATCACGGTAAGAGTTAAGCAACTATTAAAATGCTGTGGTGGAAATTATAAGCATAAGCGAAGCGATAACACAAAGGCCCTTACCACGATCTTAACGCGATTCATTTTACGACCTAAACTGAACTTTTAAAGGGATGAAGCTATATAGAATATATATATATCCAGCCCTCTTTCTCCCTCACACAACTGTCATTTTAACACGTCATAGTACAATGCCTTTCAAATAAAAATAGGATCGATTGCCATGTTGTGATGTCACGTCATACTATCAAATCGAAGAATTATTATATAATATAATTAGTTTTATCAGAATCCAGTTCTTCAATTTTGCTCATCTCTGAGTTCTTGAATTTTGCCCAATTTCTTGCGATTTGACAGTATGACGTGACGTCACAACATGGCATTGTAAGGCCCTTGATCTTTCAGTTGAAATGAGTTATGTAAATGACGCAATTCTAAACTCTGTTTTAGGTTACAGTTCAACCAAAAACAACCAATATTTTGATTATGCAATGTGATAAGACCTGTCATACTGTATGGATCAGAATGTTGAGCTGTGAAAAAGATTGATGAAAAAACGTTGTATGTAGCGGAGATGAGAATGTTGAGATGGATGTTTGGTGTGACGAGAATGGATAAAGTGAGAAATTAGTATATTAGAGGAAGTTTGAAAGTGGCGCCAGTGACTGAAAAGTTGAAAGGAAATCGGTTGTCTTGGTATGGTCATGTGAAGAAGAGGGATGAAGCGCATTCTGGTGGCCAAAAAAAAAAAATTCAAAATGAAGATATCCGCAGTAGAATCAAGGTCGTTGATACTTATTTGTAACTGACAATTAAGACCATTTTTGATGTCAGATATTTTTCCAGCAATTTTATTTCAGTTTTCTCACATAATCTGCATCATCTCATAACTTAAAACACAAACTTACTGGACGTAATTCAAACTGGTGCGTTTCGCTGCGCACACGCCGCTCGGTAATTGGCCGGCCGCTGCCTTTGATCTCGCCGCGCACGAATTAGCACTCTCGATTCGAAATTCGAACGAACGCGTTTCCGTTTCCGACGTCTTTTTGTTTTAAATACTGTGTGACGATTTTTCTCGGTAGGTTGGAAGGTTAATGGCGTTTTACCCTAAAAATGGGGCATTGTGTTGTTTGAGATGTGGGTAGATGACAGTTTTATGAAGTTACAGTCAATTTGGGAGTATGTTAAAAGCTACCGTAAAGCTTTGAATTTAAACGTTTCCTTTAAACCAGAATCTCGCCAAACTATAAGTACCTAATTGCAATTATTAGAAAAAAAAAGAAAAAAAATTAACGCTAGCTTTCTGATAACTCTATTGACTTTTCATGTTCAATAGTCACAATCTTCTTTGTGGCAAAAATCTATGAAAAATCAAAAAACATTTTACGCATAAAAATATTCATAGATATTTCCAATACGTTTTTTTCATATTGGACGACACCGCACGTCAATCGCAGTTTGTTCCGTTTAGAACGTCAATAACACTCCCCCTGTATAACCGATATGATTTAAAAAAAAAAACTGGGCAAGTGCGAGTTGGGACTCGCGCCCTGAGGGTTCCGTACAAACTTATATATTTATTTATTTATTTGGTCAGCCAATATCTGCTTACACAATACATTTATATTATACTGAAACGAAACTGACATCCATTAGTGTAGCAATTAATAATAGGCTGACACCACATGCACTATCGAGTATTATATATGTACATATATACCACTTATATATGTAAAGAGTTCAATTCCTGATTGGAGTCTCGGAGTTTTTTCTAAATCGTTTTTGTGACGTAACAACAAATTATCTGTTTTCAGATTTATTCCTATACTTGTGTTATAAGACCTTTCTTTATGCAAAATTTCAGGATTAAAATACCCTATGAATTTTGTTTTTCTTGAGTGTCAAAATATATTTTTTGCGACATAATCTTTTTTTTTTTCGTTCACTTGTAAGTTTGATTTATTTACAGCTTCAAGGGACATCAGACCTGAGTATATGGTTTTAATTTTAACTCGATACCTCTACGCGTTCCCGAGATAACGGGTCTTGACATAGACAGAAAGACTAACAACAAAGTGATCCTTTAAGGGTTCCGTTTTTGCCTTTTGAGGTACGGAACCCTAAAAATACATTGACGTATGCGTGTGAAATATCAATTTGATTTTGTTAAAACAAACGCGCCTTTTTTTAGGGCTAATGTCACTGTCTGGTTTTGATGGCAGATTAATTAGTGTAAGAAGGTATAGTGAGTGATACACTTTAGTGGTTAATAATATTCTTTATTCTGATCATGAATTATGACACAAGTTAGGTCATTGTGTATCTTGATGATATAATATTTATAACCTAAATGGTTTATACAAAATATTTCTTCTCTTCTAGAAGTAAATAAAACAGACGGTTCTCAGTAACCGACTTACCAAGTTTCTTTTTTGTTAATAACAAAATCTAAGGCAAATAAACATCAAATCGTAACAAAACTTTACCTATTTGTATCTGTCAGGACCACACGAGGAACACCCAAACAATTTTGAACCCCATTTATTTATCGCCAAACACAATACACCAAAATCAAAACGAACCTGATCGCATTTACATTGGGGCTCTATTTTTAAAAAGTTACCTCCTTCCGGTAGCTGTCAGTGAGAAATGGCGGGTAGTGGCTGATTGACGTGGCAGGAAACGCGGGAAACTGGGCCCAAAACATGGCCGTTCTGCTCGGTGTTGGGCGAGCGAAAAATTGCCCGTCATTCTTGCTTGTGGCAACACCGGCGTTTATGCCACGTTATGATTCGCCATGTTTTTCATATTTTTCCTAATGTTTTAAACATTAGAACTGTATGAATATGAAATGGGACATGAAATTCAGTTTTGTTTTGCATTATTGTTGTTTTTCGTATGATTTTCCTTTATGAAAAAGTGTGTTTTCCAAGGATGAAATTTATTTTCTGCATCCTCGTCCTCCTCCTGACGTCGTATGGCTGTTTTTCTTTATACACTTATAATCAGCCTTTTAATGTTCCCACTGCTGGGACTCAGGCCTCCTCTCTAGGAGAGGGAATGGGCCATAATCCACCACGCAGACCCAGCGCGGGTTGGTGAATATCACATGTCTTCGAATATTTGGTTCTAGGACATGCCGGTTTCCTCACGATGTTTTCCTTCACCGTTTTGAGAGCAGTGGTGATGAAATAAATTTCACAAAGTAATGCGGTAGAGCAGTGGTGGCCGAGTGGTTTATACACATAAAAATTACATTTTAAAATATTTAACTAATTTTATTTACAATAACACCAAAATATAGATTCAATATTATAATAAAACCCTACACTAAACAAAAAACAAAGTAAAATATGGCATCAAAAAACTCCTCCATGGAGCGACTGCCTATCAGACCACCACAACCCAGTAACTGGGCAATACGATACCTACTCCAGGGAATCTGACCAATCTGAAAGTCCATCAGAGGGTTTTTTTTTTTTAGGTGGGAAAATCATTTTATGACAAATCCCGCTCTTGGGCGTAGCGAGAAATAGTGTCAGACTTTTACTGACTAAAAACCCACTCCCGTTCGTTCTTTGCCTTCCAGGGCCCCGGGTTTCACTTTCACACTATCCGTGGCCCCAGTAGGCTTCGACCCTGTTGGGCCCCTACGATATCAGTGGGTGAGTGAAAGTAACCATCAGTCTATCCAAGGATAAACTGTTGGTCAGTCTTTCTGGCGTCTGACCACCTGCAACGACTGTCAAAGATCTAAGAGTGACAACCTGGACCTAGTTTTACGTGCTTTCAGATTTCTCTTCACTTTAATCTTTAATTGGCTTCGTAAGCTCGATCTATCAAAGTACAAAACACTCATTATTTAAACAGGAACTAAATAATTCCGCCTCTCCCTACTGGGAACAAAGCGGCAAGCGTTACTAACACGCTTTGTAACACGCCGCCAGGGAATTTGAGGTTGCCGCCATTTTAGATGTTCGGCGTTTGTAACTCTACCGGCTTCACTTAGATACTGAGTAATGAGAAGCGTCGATGAATATTTGAAAAGCAATTATTATTTTCTAAATGAGTTAAGCATCTCAATTATTGTTTAAAAACTAATAGTTCGCGTGACCCAAGGGCTGGCTTTTACCTTGGACAGAGGATAACCATTGCCATACAGTGTGGCAAAGCCGCCAGTCTTTTAGCCACATTGCCTGTACAAAATAAAATAAAAGTGAGGTCCACGTACTCCAGTTCACTTAGTGTGGAAGTGGAATTCCCTGCCGGAGGCTGTGTTTCCTGATAGCCATAAAGTGAATAGACTGTTTCTTGGCAAGCGTGCTCCATCGTCGACCACATCATCGCTTAACAACAGGTGGGATAGTGGTCTATAGCGAGCCTATCCATAATAAAAAAAGTGTTTATGGCGATGTGATGGTTTTTTTTTTTTTTTTAATGTGGCAAAATCATCCAATGACAAATCCCGCTCTTGGGTGGAGCGAGAGATAGTGTCAGACTTTTACTGACTAAAAACCCACTCCTGTTCCCTCTTTGCCTTCATCCCGGGGCCCCGGTGTGTGTGTAAAAATTACCTTTTTCCAACATTCGCGCAATGACCTAAGACCCCTTAACTGCCAAAAGTTCACTATACTTTAAACCACCTGCAAAAGAAATCAATAATGAAACTAAATCCATTACATAATACACTCTTAAGTGATAATTATGTTTTTTACTAGAACATAATGTGCGTGTAATATATATTGCAATAGAGAACGGAACTTGTATGACGTTTGGTGTTTGATTAATCTAATCGTGCGCCCCATTTGAAGTGTTATGTGTTGAGTAAACCAGCTGTGTGTGCACGAAAAGTCGTGCACACACAGCTAGCGTAGAAATAGTACATTTTGATACAAGTGCAGAAAGTTAGTCATTGCGACCGAGTCGGCCTGCAGTGACAAATTTGCACGTGTATCAAACGACTTTTTCCAATACACTTACGAAATGAATAAACGGGGGTTGACAGGCTTCTCATGAGGGTCGACGCGCGCCCAGCCTGATAAATGTAATAAAATTAAGGCGGGGGAGAGCATACCCACTTTTCTGCACTAGTGCGAAAAACAGTCTATTGCGTGCCTAAAAGCGGTGGGATAAGAGCGGGTTTTCGAGTAAGTGTATTGAAAAAATAATTGCAGGCGAGGTCAAAGGACAATTCAGATCAGGGGTCAGGGGGCAATTTTTTTTTTTTGGATAATCTTGACTGCTATTAGTGTTCCACGCGCGCCTCAAAGAGATGTCAGCAAAACTGAAGGGCAGCAGGGCCGAAGCCTACTGGGGTGATAGGTAGTCCGAAAGGGGACCCCGAGGTCCTTGAACGCAAAGCGAAAAAAAGGAACATAGGTGTGGATTTAGTCAGTAAAAGTCTGACACGCGAACTTATTGGATAATTTCCCCCACCTTAAAAGAAACCCTTAGCCTTGTAATAATATTTATTGATAATCCTATTTACATTTTAATCAAAATAATCATTTAAAAAAATGCTTCTGTTCGGCTAAGACGCGATAATGATTAATGAATAATTTAATCCTTATTGCAACACAACTTCGAAAAAAATATAAAAATTCTAATAAAATCTAAATACAACTTTGCTTTAACTTAAATACCTAATGACACTCCACGATTTGCATACCCTAAGCAACACGCGTCAAAACATTCATTCACTCGTTCAATCAATCACTAAACAACTATAAACATTCATGTAACTTTTCATTCGCCTTGACATGAAGCACTACTCAAACCATTCGGTCTTAGTAATTTTATAACAATCTGTCATCATTGTCTATGGGACAAATGACGTCAAGCTTAGCGATAGGTTGTTTATAAGGTCAATGATTGATGGATTGAGAAATGATTTATTCGTGCGATAGTGTGCTAGCTATGTCTAATTATAAGCAAGGCTTGGCAAATACAACTGAGGAGGCCATACTCGTGTTTCAAAAGACATTATTTAATCAACTAATATTTATTAAATAGCCGAAAGTTTGTGAGTATGTATGTTTGTTACTTCTTCGCGTTCAAAAGGCGTTACTGATTGTAGACCATGTCCAGGAATAGAATAATATACATTTTTTTTTTTCGCTGGGGAAATCATCCCGCACTCTTTGGCGGAGCGCGAGGGTGTGTCAGACTTTTTGTCGCGGCAGTATGTTTCCTTGGAATAATTTTCTTAATTGAAAGCGCTGGCCGAATTCAAAAAACATTATCTAATATTATTACAAAGCTTCAAACTAAGCGTTGTTATTACAACATCAATCACACACACACAATCAATCATCGTTCATATAAAGGGCAAGCTTAGTATAAAAATAATTATATTCGTACCAACTAATATAGTCGACATGTCATAGTTTGTCTGTATTAAAAAAAAAAATACATCTTTGCGTGTCGGAGTTTTTGGCGGGATTTCTTCGAGTGGAGTTCAGTGTCTGTTTTAATTATTCGCAAATTGATTCCTAGTGGCTATTGTAATGTAAAATTGGTGTAGTTTTTTATCTCAAGTGTTTGCGAAACTGGACAATATGCGGAATCATTGAAACAGGCGCGATCTCAGTAAAATGTGGCTGAGAATTTTATTGTAGTGTTGACTGCCTCAGCAAAGTTTACCGAGGCGGTTAACTTGATAAATTTGATGCCAAATACTACAAACACATTAGAATTTTTACATCCATATTCGGCTTAAAGAACTCAAGAAACCCTAGGCGTGGACTTGCGGACGGCAAGCAATGGGTAACTCGCCGTCCGACCGTCTGGTAATCGTCCGGGCCGAGCCCAAGTCGTCGACGGCGCGTAGTTTTCCACGCGCGCCTCAAGATGTTAGCAACCGTAGGGGCCCAGCAGGGTCGAAGCCTACTGGGGCCATGGGTGATACAAAAGAGATCCCCGGGGCCCTGGAACAATGGCAAAGAAGGAACAGGAGTGGGTTTTTAGTCAGTAAAAGTCTGACACGCCATCTGGCTCCTCCCAAGAGCGGGGGATGTCGTTAGATGATTTTCCCACCAAAAAATGCTCAACACCAAAAACATCATGGCGGCTGATCTCACACCCGCTTCAACACTTAACCGACAGTTTTACAGCTTACGAGCGGTAGTTACTTTCAGGTTAAAGGTTACAGATCGTAACTGTATGTAAGAAGACAACTTTGATGGACCATTCGTCAAAAATATGATGGATCTGTGTTCCTTAGCGTTTTGTGAAGTCTTACATCATCATTATTAACTTAAGTCTTGAACTCAGAAGTTAGGATTTATTTTTTAGGGTTCCGTACCTCAAAACCAAGAACCCTTGTAGGATCACTTTGTTGTCCGTCCATCTGTCTGTCTGTCCCCTTAAGACCTGAACGCCTGGAGCTATCAAGTTAAAATGAAAACCATATACTCAAAGCTACGGTACCTTGAAGCTGTGTTTTATCTCGGGAGCGCGTTGAGTTAAATTATAAGACTGGCCTGTTGGTCTAGTGGTTAGTAGCCCTGACTGCTATGCCGGAGGTCGTGGGTTCGATTCCCACCCAGGACAAATATTTGTGTGATGAGCGCGATCATTTGTTCTGTGTTTGGGTGTAATTTATCTATATATGTATGTATTTAGAAATATATAAGTATGTTTATCAGTTATCTAGTACCCATAACACAAGCTCTGCTTAGCTTGGGACTAGACGGCGTTGTGTAATAGTTGTGGAATATATATATATATTGTATTATATATATTATAATTATATACTCAGGTCTGCAGTCCTTTGAAGCTGTGAAAAAATAAAACTTCTGAGTTAACGAAAAAAAAAGATACAGCTGCTTATGTCGCAAAAAACGTGTATTTCGACAGCAAGATGGGGTGTCAAACTTTTACTGTCTAAAACCCAGTGTGTTTCTTCAGTTGCCCTCTGAGTTCCAGGGCCACTATGTATTTTTCGAACAAGCCTAAGCAAAATATAATAGCAAAGCATAGTCGGCCTTATAATGTTCCTACTGTTGGGACTCAGGCCTCCTCTCTAGGAGAGGGAATGGGCCGTAATCCACCACGCGGGCCCAGTGCGGTTTGGTAAAATATAATACTTAAGTATAATTTCTTTTTAGTTTGTTGAGAATAAAGCACGAACCTATCGACATTAAAAAAAAATAAAAACAAGTGTGAGTCGGACTCGCGCACTAAGGGTTTCGAAAAAGCTATTAAAACAATTCAGTTCCCGAATTGAGTTACGAAAATTTTTCCGAATCGCAAAAAAGTTTTTTTTTTGTGACGTCTCTACGTATTTACAATTTTCAGATTTTTTCCTATTCTTGTGCTATAAGACCTTGCTTTATGATTAGAAATTTCAGGATTTTGGGTCAACGGGAAGTACCCTATGAATTTTGATTCCCTTGAGAGTGTGAAAATATGCGTTTTTTTTTACGGCTGTATCTTTTTTTTCGTTTTTCGTTAACTTGGTTTTAATTTCAACTCAATACCTCCACGCGTTCCCGAGATAAAGGGTTGAAAGACAGACAGACAGACGGACAACAAAGTGATCCTAAAAGGGTTCCGTTTTTTCCTTTTGAGGTACGGAATCTTAAAAAACACTCAAAGTGACATTAACAAAATATCCCTCCGCAAATGGAAATAGCGTTCCAAATCCTGGTACAAATAAATTGTGCACTGCGGTTCATTTTTCACGTTCTCGCCTCAAAATTGTTTGTCTTTACTGTTTGTTTGTTCGCCATTCCTGATTTATGTGAGTGGCGCGAGTTTTGACAAGCACGACACTGACGGAAGTGAGTGAGGCAAGCGTACTTCCTAGAGATGTACTTCGCACACTTATCTTTTGCCCCCCCTGGCAGCCTTGGAAGATGGCGGTGTATTTCGTCAAGGGAGCTTAAATTGAGAATTGAAATGAAATCTTTGAACAGGTAAATACCTATAGGTATATACTTGTGCGTTGAAAAGAGCGGTGAGACGTTGACGGATTGTGTTCGTATTAGTATTACACTGTCGTTCATTAAAAAAATCCTGGCCACCAGCCACAAACACAAAACGACGCCATCAGCATATTTCCTATAGATCTCATAAATTTGACGGCGATTTTGCGGCGTTTGTGGCTGTCGCGTGTGGTCCGTGTGCGGCGACTCTAAGTGTCGCCGCACGTGGGCCACAGCCACAAACGCCGCCACAAGAAGCTAGAAGCGGCCACAAAGAAAGCTGAAGCGCGCGACAGCCTCTTGTGGCCGGTGGCTGCTACTTATTTTAATCCATACCCGTAGTATCGTAATGGACTCTGACGAAGAAGGTTTAAATGCGCTAGTGGCGTGTGATATCGTTTTGTACCGGCGTTTAGTGGCCAGTGCGAGCCACAAGAAGCGAACAGAGGCGATTTGTAGCGTGTGGCGGCCACCGGCGTCAACCGTGTGCGGCGAATACATATAAAATGTATGAAACCTAGAGGAAATATGGTGGCGGCGTTTTCCGGTTGTGGCCGGTGGCCCGTGAGCGGGCGACCCTAAGACATGTGTGAAAGTTTTATGTTCAAACATCACACTCATCGTCATCTGTCTGCCCGTGTCTGTGTTACTTGTGGTCGTCCGTCACCCGTCACACTATCACTGACACCCTTTTCTTTCATATCTCACAGTCCATCTCTTCTTTACCCTTCATCGCCCTCTCCCTCAATCCAGATGTATACTCATAATTCTTTTAGTAACATGCAACCTAAATGGCGATTACTGGTCTGTTTCTTGATGTCTATTCTCAGGGGTGCTCAGCACCCAGTATTTATTTATTTCTCATGGGTGCTCGAGCCCCCGAGCACCCACAGAAGCGGCGCCCCTGTTAGCTAGACAGATAATATTGGGCCTCACTATCATAACAGGAACATTTTAATTAATTCGTATTCTTTTTTGTTTTAGGTAAGAACGAGCCGTTTTTGGGTTGAAAAAACAGTTTTACAAAATTCCTGTCTTCGTAATGGTACGCTTGAATTATGACATTTATAATAATATTTGAGTTAATAATGAAGCTTGAGTAATTAATGTTATTCAAGATAACTTTATCTTAAAATTGAGGTAAGTAACTGTATTTCGGTGGAGATGCCTACTAAACTAATTTCTGTAAGTCCTTGAAGTGTAATAGCGAAGTATGATTATCTCCTTCTAGTTAAGTTATTCTGTTTTTAGATTATTACGGAAAAATAATATGTCTTTAAGCTGAAATAAAAACCAACGCCAAGAATTACAAGTATTATCAATATCGAAACATCAATTTCTAAATTGAGAATTTCAAATCTAGATCTTGTGCAAAAACGTTTAAGTTTGCCATATCATCAGGCATGACAAGATCTAATATCGAATTCTTAATTCATGAACTGAGAGAGAAGAAGAATAGAATAGAGAAGAATAGAAATACTTTTATTCGGGACATACGCACACAGCACAACGATTACAAACACAAAGTAAAAAAAGAGAACACAAAAAAATTATAATAATATAATACGAGTAATGTATTAAATATATATATATGTATGTGTATTTTATCTATAATATGTATACTTTTTTACACCTGATTTTTAGATAAAATTTTATTTCTATGCTCCTACGACATTGTCTCTCCACCACCCTAGGTTTACTGGTAGAGAATGCCTAAGACATTAAGTCCACCTTTGTCCTTTATGTTGCATGAAGATTAAATAAATAAATAAACAAAAGTACAGAATGCCCCGAGCGTGCCCCCACCGCATGGGTGACCACCTCAGCATTTGGTGGGCGTCAGACACTCTACGCTGGTTTTCAGTTAGCACCCCGCAGTGACTCAGTCAGAGGTTTCCATGGCTGATAAAACCATTTAATTCTCCGATTAACTTTTCTCCAAGATTTAAGCAGCCATGACTTAAACTCTAAACCCCCGGAATAACACGGCAAATCTACCAAAACAGCCATAAAATGCCAAACAAGATGGATGGCAATTAGCCCTATCGTACCTGCGCTAACGGAGATTGGGGGAATACGTCCCCCAAATTAGATATTAATTTAAAATCCTCCCCCATCCTTCCCTTTGCTTCAAAACGTGTTTACGCAGAACTTTTGATGAATATTATTAAATAAACTCAACTGTTTAAGTCGTTTATAAGCTTTGAGATATCTCTAGGAGGGTGGTAACGGTTTTCGACTATTTCAGTAGCAGTAATTCTTGCTACTCGACCCTAAGTCCTGGAAAACAGTGGTTTCTGAAGAATCTTTCTGATTAAATCGACACTCGAAGTTAGACCTACCCAACTGGACCGTCTGTCCCAGGTAAACGTAGTCGTCCACAACTTCAAGTGTAGAGTCTCCGATCTTGATAGCAGTGGTACTACATGGCCGCTGGGGCCGAAAGGTTCTGGAATGGCCACCACGTACCGGAAGACGTAGGTTGGAAGGCCTCGTGCAAGGTGGACGGATGACCTGTTAAGGGTTGCGGAAATCTGATGGATGCGAGACGCACAGGACCGTTCATTATGGCGATACTTGGGGGAGGCCTATGTCCAACAGTGGACGTCTTTCGACTGAAATGATGATGACGATAATGAAATCGACGCCAAAATAAAGAATTTGGCGACTGCATTAAAAAAAAAAAAATTATGAGTTGCTGCCAGTGGTTTCGCGAAAAAAAATATCCCAAGGGAACACTACTCCTGGGACAAAAGTATCTTATGTCCGATTTCAGGCCACGGTGTACTTGAATGCCTAATTTCATGTAAACCATTCAGCATTTTGACCGTGAAGGAGTAACAAATATACAACATTATTTTTAGTATATTTGAAACCTAAATATACTTTGTTCAGAATCAGAAACTGAATCAATTCCAGGAGTTTTTACACCATGTTATATTTTTTCCAAAAAAATATTTTAATAAGGTCACAAGTCGTGGCGGTGGTGTCTACCACCGCCACTAAGTACAACACAGGTCACGGCAGGTCATAGCCGGCATTAGGCCAGCGCACCTCTGGGTGCGGGAGCAAAACAAACTCTCAGTCGCCCGGTTGGCTCGGTGACCATGTATTTGTGCGGAAAACCTGGTAACATAACTTTGTGATTTTTCTTGATATACCTAGTTATGAAATATTGTACATAGATTCTTTACATAAAAATACTAGACACGTGTTTCGGGTTTCGAATACACTAAAACTAATATTATATACATGCATACAAATTTTAACCTTTATATAATTTCACATAACGATAAAACTTTAAATTCTGTTGGACTCTCTAATAAGCCAGGACACAAAACACTCAATACATTCATACAAGCCATTATTCTGCCCAAATCTTCTAATAAAAATCCACATACCCACGTCTTTCATAATCCCCAAATCTTAAGGAAAATCCTTCCTATGCGTACTAATCACATTGGATCAATCAGAGCAGGTCTGCCGGTGACTGAGTACCAGATTACCAGGCTCTCGTCAAATGATGGTGAGCGCTTAAAAATATCCATTTGTTTTGGTTTAAACGAATCCAGGCCCGTAGGTACCAGCAAAGGTACATTAATTTGCATGATCCATGGATTAGGGAAAAGCTGTGTGGAATTTAAAAGTGCTCAGAAAAGGACATAGCTTTTTATCGGTGCGGTTGTCCTGAAAGAAGCTGTTTCGGATATGTTTTATTCTGGATTACACACAGCACACGCTATAACACTAATATTACAAAGATGAAAGTTTGTATGTACTGGTGACTGGTAATTACTTAAGCGGAGCGGGGAAGGGATCCCTTCCCCGCTCCGCCCAAGAGCGGGATTTGTCATAAGATGATTTTCCCACCCAATAAAAAAAAGGAATCCCCTAAATACAATAAAAGAAAACGCTTACCACGTCGTTTTTTGTCTGTATAACTTCAAAGAAACGACTTTTCAATCTAAGATCCCTTTACTTGGAAACTTATGAAAGTGAGCGAGGGACTGAGTTACGGAAACTTAAGTCCACAGTTAAGTTGCAACTTCAACTAAAAGAACTTTAAATACACTTATATTTTTCTTCATGAAACCTGAGAAAATACTACTTTTCTCTCTAAATATCACAAGTTTAATCTTTTTCCTCTTTACACCTTGGCAAGACTGGACTCATATTTACTGGCTTCTGAAAAAGAAAGAAAGGACAAAGTTTATTTGAGACTCACACAGTGCAATCAATACAATAAATTTAAACACGTTAACTAATCACATAAACTAACATAAGAAACAACAATAACAACAACATTTAAAAAGAACAAAAAAAGGCTAAAAAGGCTCCTATCTCAGCATAATTACGCTGCGATATTTAAAAAATAAACTGTCTATGCGTAACAACTGTCAAAAATGATAAATGACAGCCGGAAGCGGCTGTGATTTTGAGACTGGTTTTTGAGGTGTTTAATAGACGATAACCTATCTACATCGCCAAGCGTTGCTTAACCTTGTATATCCATATCCACCCTTGCCGCTGTTTATATTATTGAACTACGAGGTTATGGTTTACGTTCAGTAGTAATAATAGTACGAGTAATAAAATAGTCGATATAGCGGGTAGGCGCAAAATTGAGAAAATATCTCCCAAAAGCAGGTGCGGCCGGAAAATTCAAGTTTAATGCACTGTGCATTTCATTTTAAGCTCGATACACCTGACCGTATGGTCCAAGTTGAAAGATTGTGGCGATGAATTCAAGAAAATGAATGGCTGAACTTTTGAAATTAAATCAGTTGTAATAGCAAAGAAATATGACCATAGTAGTGGTTTCATTGCACCCCATTTGTATCAAGTCTGACTGGATAAGAGGATAGGAGAGTCGGGTTTGACTGACATTTGATTAACACATTCCATACCTACAGTTTTGTATGGCATGTGTCACCCAAATTTAAAAAGTCTAAAATATTTAATTTTGTACTTTTGACGATCGATATTGCTTAATATCATGTCACTTTCTCTGTGACCCATGACAAATTATCAAGACATCTAATAAGTCATTTCGTAAAATGCCTGTCACAATTGTAGTATCATTTATTCAATTCTTGAAACAAGATGTGAAAAACCTTTACACCATGTCTCCTACCCTCATCTTGAAACTGAAAAAAAAAAAAATGTTATTTTTCATAAACCGCTATCGCTCATAACTCACACTATTATTACCACTTTCAACATAAGGGGGTTCAAACCGTACGAGTTCAAACCAGCCACAGACAACTGAGCAATCAGCTGGTACCTACATAATTAGGGTTAACCCCCAATTTATAGCTACACACCCTTCGGCCATTTGCTTTGTCCACGCATCGCGTAAATATCGGAAAATATTTCCAAGGTGACTTATTACCAGGATAAAAAATATTTATATCTTGATAATTTAGTGGAGTGATTTATTATTCCACAAGGAAGACCCAAGGGATTAACTTCACCTTCACCTTAACTGTTAATGGTGAGCATTTACAAAATAGTCTTAGAAATTTTACCCATGTGCAAAATTTCTTCAAATTTTACCCATGTGCAAAATTTCTTCCAAATTCTTTTTTGGCGCTATTATAATAATTGTTCCGGGTCTGGATGTCTTGTATACTTTAGTTTACATATTTGTGAACGTATTCAAGATAAAGTAGTCGTATAGAATTTGCAGTGACCGCTACCGCTCATGTTCTAGACCACTAAAGATCCACACGTTGGCCGTCAATTCGGTTATTACGTGACCTACCTCGCAATTTGCGTGTTTCATTTTCCTCCACCTTTAAACACGTTGATGAAGTGGGCACGCTGTTAATCGTCGTACGTGGAGCTTTTAAAGAGTAAGAGATGGTGGTAGCTCCTGTAAATTTGCCTTTTTATTGGGCCCGTTTTATTTATATTGATATTACTGATATATCATATCAATATATCATATCAATATATCATGTGATCTCTCTCTATCTATCACTTGAAGGTTCACTGGAAGAAAACTCATCGTTGGTTTAAGTTAATGGGCTTCATTAGAAGGCTTAAAGTCACCCAAAGGGCAATGGAAAGGGCTATGATCGAAGTTTCCTAACGTGACCGCATCAGGAATGAAGATATCCGCAGGAGGACCAAGGTTACCGACATAGCCTGAAGAATCGACTAACTTAATTGGCAGTGGGCAGGCCATCTTACTCGCAGAACAGATGGCCGATGCGGTCGAAAACCACAGCGTTGGAAGGCCTCCCACAAAGTGGGCCGATGACCTGGTGAGAGTCGCGGGAATGCAGTGGATGCAAGACACACAGGACCGTTCGTTGTGGCGGCACTTGGGGAGGTCTATGTCCAGCAGTGGACGTCTTTCGGCTGAAATTATGACGATGATGATGTTCTTATAGTTTGAATTGTAGAAAATAACAAGCTGCTCCGGACGATACCATTTAAGAAGATAAAAGAGAAAGACCAAAAATTTTCGGAAAACTTGTAGGTATTTACAAGAATCGCTACATTTTCTAACTTGCACAACAATCCACAGGTAAGGGCGAGGGTGCGAACCCTAATACACCCTACTCCGAGCCCTTAGAACATAGGGTGCAATATTATTGTAGTGATATTTGAATAAATGTAGCGTTTCCATGTCTACCAGGGATCGACAACTGTTTATTGTGTGTTAACATATTTTTATGATCTTATATCTTGTACTAGCTGTACGGTTAAACTCTCATCTTTGGTTACTGCTCCGTTCCTGTGGGTCGTAGCGTGATAATTATAATCATCATACATCATCATCATCATCATTTTAGCCGATAGACGTCCACTGCTGGACATAGCCTCAAGGCTCAAGGCCTCTTTATAAATATAATATAGATAATAAATAAATTAAATTCGAATTGAATGTATACAATACTAGCTTTTGCCCGCGGCTTCGCATGCGTTAATTAAAAAAAAAAAACAAAACCAATTCACGAAGCAAAACTAAAAATTGCGGAATGCACCTTACAACTTCCACCTCCCATTTTAGGGGAGTGGGGGGTTAGAAAGAGACAAAAAGTAGCCTATGTCACTCTCCATCCCTTCAACTAACTCCATTTAAAAAATCACGTCAATTCGTCGCTCCGTTTTACCGTGAAAGACGGACAAATAAACAGACACACACACTTTCACATTTATAATGTTAGTATAGATATTCAATTCAAATCAGTAGTTCCTAGTACTAGTAGTAGTAGATATTAGCGCGTTCAATATATGGGTAGTACATAGGTACTATATATTGAACGCGCTAATATCTAAAATATGCATCTTAAATATGCATCTTTACTGATTAATCACGAAATCTCAGAAACTGTAACATCTACAAACTTACAATTTGGCAGGTTGGTTCCTGATAGGGTGTACCTAGACTTCCGCTAAGAAAGGATTTTACAAAACTCCACCCATAAGGGGGTAAAACGGGGGTTGGAAGTTTGTATGGAGAAACCTACTTTTACGCGGGTGAAACCGCTGGCAGAAGCTAGTTTAATATATTTTCTTTATTCTGCTTTTATACCTGGGAAGGGTACCTACAAAAACAGCCCACACATCTCGAACATTCCAACAGGTTCTATTCCAAATTAATAAAATAAAACCTACACAAGTTACCCATTCCTACGCAAAAGCCAATAACCCAATTCCCAAAACAATTTCGTTCCAGAATAAAAAAAAAAAGAAAAGTGAAAAAAAAAACATCATAACATTGTTAACATTATTTCGTAACAGAATCGCCCACCTAACCCTTCGTTCGCCGCCGTCGGTCCAAAAGACCCTCTATTTACATATTTACTATTCTCGGTTATTGAACTTACTATCGCTCATTGAATTGAAAAAAAAAACTGTTTGCTCAATACTTACAAATATGCTTATACGGTCAATGTAAACGAAAGGATTGTGAGCATGATGAGATAATGCTTGTGTGATTAAATTGTTTAAGTGCTCAGTAATGTTACTGGTCTATTTACAAAAAAATATATATCGGTTTTCAGTTCCATACTATATATCACCGTCTAATAGTAAACACCGTTAGTTTATAAGACGTCAAATAAAATTGTAAACTATGACATTTATGGTAAGTATTAGATCTTTTCATAATATAAGTATTGAGGGGTTACAAAATCGCAATATTTTCTTCGTTTTTACTTTGTCATGTTCGTATAGCAAGCAGTAATGTAATTATTTTGAGCAGTTGACGAATTTAGTGTTCGAATAGCAGCACTTACTAGCAGTTTATTTAACATAATTATGTAGCTAGCTCCGCGGTTTCACCCGCGTCTTTGGTTACTGTACCGCACCTATTGGTCATTCATTTTTCATTTTCAAATATCTTTATTAAACAGAAAAGAATGTACTTATCCTAAGATACATTGACACATACATCTAGACACTTTCACCTATTGGTAGTAGCGTATATATAGCCAAAAGACGTCCACTGTTGGACATAGGCCTCCCCCAAGCATCTGCACAACGACCGATCCTGTGCGTCTCGCATCCACCGCATTCCCTCGACTCTCACCAGATCATCGGTCCACCTTGTAGGGAGGCCTTCCAAGGCTGCGTTTTCCGGTGCGCGGTCGCCACTCTAGAACTTTTCGGCCCCAAAATAAATGAATAAATAACCTTTCTCGATAAATTAGTTATCTAACTCTACCAGTCAGTAGTTCCTGAAATAGCGCATTCAAATAAGTAATTAAATAATCTCTTCAGCTTTATGAAATTACTTTCGCACTCGGCAGAAATTTCGCAAAACTAATAATTTTCATAATAGTTACAATTGTTTTAAAACGTCTTTGTCTGTAAAATAAAGCGTTTGTGACCCATTTCAAACTGTCACTTAGAACCTTCCTCTAACTGTCGACATTCCCTGAATCTTGAGGTTTGCGGGTTTTCAAGATTAATTTGACCTTTTTGATCTCACTTTAAGATATATAATTTCAAATAAAAAATGTTTTTCATCTAGCAGCTCGTCAAATACAAAGCGACTTTTTCATAAAATACATCGAAGGACTGGAACAATTTACCTGCTGCGGTCTTCCCGCCCGATTACAATTTAGGTGTCTTCAAGGCTAGAGTGAATAGGCTCTTAATAAACTAGCCGATCGAGCTTGTATTATTATAGGTAGGTATAGGGAATAACGGAAATGTTTGCTTATATTCGATATTTACGGACTACTTAATGAAGAACTTTTTATTTACGTTCTTGGATAAATACCCTTTAAATAAAACGCTCAATGTTTTATAATCTATGCGGACGCCAGTGTTCGCTTGGTGTTTAACCGAATGGCGCGAAATCACGCGCGAACGGCGTTCACGGCGTTCGCTTGGGTTTTGAGCGGTGCGCTTCACTACCAACGATTGTATCACTGCTTACCATCAGGTAGGATCGCAGTCAAGCACTGGTTTATATATTATCATTAAAAAAATACCCATTCAATAGGGTAAGACAACCTGATAGGTTTGTATTTATGATTTTAATGATTACAATCCGTATATATATATGTATTACGTCCGTCAATCATATTAAAGTTTTAAATCAACATGCCACCTTTTTACCGTAAGTTTTATACAAATAATAATAATAAGGAGCCCTGACCACCGGTAGCTTGGACCCTCTCCCGATGGCGGGCTACTATTTTTGATATTTTTAAATACTTTTTTAAAAAAATATTTAAAAATGTAAATTATATGTATATAATATAGAAAATAAATGGAATAATAATGATTAACACATACACAAAACGTCCTCGTCCAGCGTTTCCAAATAAGTTTTTAAACAGAATGTTGGCGCTGCCCCGCAGCCATCTCAGCCATATAATAAAACCTAAGCACTTTCATTCTCACTAAAGATATTCATTCAATCGTGTCAACCACACAAGCAAGTGAACCTAACTATAAAATTCAACAATGTTATCAACAGTTTTATACTTGAATAAATAGATTGAGTCCCGTATCGCTCAGTGAGGCGACAGACCCTCACACTCGGAAACTTGCTAGTACATTCCTCGCTCCGGGGGAAAACTTTTAAGATGGATTTCCTTGTCTTGCTCTCAGAAGCCCGAAGCCCCGAGTCTCCTGTTGAAGTCTTTAAGTATTCGAAAATAAGTATTTAAGCCTTCTTTTGTTCTTTGTTAATTATAAAGCGCTTTTTTTTTAAAGGCATCCGACCGTTCTCGTTTTAAAATACGGTGACGAGGAATAAATCCAACTGTGTTTCGATGTTGTTATGAAAAATACGAAATCCTTCAGTTATCCTTTGCTTTCCAGGGCCACGGTATGTCTTTCCAAAATTTCCCTGGCCCTCGTGGACATCTGCCCTACGGTTTTGCTGGCATCTCTCATCAACAACTCTGGCTTGGTCCAGGACGGCCGGCAAGCGAGCTACAATGGTTCACAGGGGCTGTTATGTGCTGACGCAATCTTCATCAACTTCCATGCTGAAGTTTTGAATAATAGGTAGACACATTTACATACATATACATATTAGGTACCAATGTTCTTGGAGTAGACTTCCGTCTGATTCTGTACATCTTTTTTTCTAATATGTGAGAGACACCTTTACTCTAAAAAACTCCTATGCCTTCAATGGCTTAAAACCTCAACGTTATCGAATCTCTTTCTCTAATTTTGAACACGTACGATCAATTCCATCATTCATTCAAACAGCCCACCCAAAACAAAATGATCGATTTCTCTCTTTAAAAACGCTCAATTACGAGTTACGACTTTCCTTCAATTATCGTTACCGAATATGACATGAATTTTGATTATACAACTTTCTGTATCTTTAGGAATAAGGGCTATATCAGACACGTTACTTTCGACTGTAGAATGACTGAATCGATCGAATTTTATCGACTTTAGGTGAATGGTCCAGCGTAACCTGCAAAATATTTTTATTTTTTTTACACAACTTTATTCTTTACAAGTTTTTAGTATTTGTTGTTATAGCGGCAACATAAATACATTATCTGTGAAAATTTCAAAGGTCCAGCTTCCACGGTTCACGAGATACAGCCTGGTGACAGATAGACGGACATTCGATTCTTAGCAATAGGGTCCCGGTTTTATCCATTGGGTACGTGACCCTAAAAAAATATGTATGAACCAAAGTGTCAATATTTAATGATACAATGACCCCAGTGTTTGAGAAATGCGGTGTGAGTATCGAGTTTCAGTTGTGCAACTTTACAATGGGTTCTACGAGTATTATGGTTTGGACTTGTCCAGACTTATGTACCTATGTGTTGCGGTTTAGCCGCTGGTCGTATATAAACACTGTTCTGGATATTGGTGAAGTATGATATGGGTGTTGATTTAAAATGCTGTGGTTACTAGGTTACTAACCGATGGTTTCTGAATTGAGAATTTTGAGTTAGATGTTAGACTCTACTATAATGGTAAAGTAGAATTTGGACAGATACTCATGCTTTTTGAGGTTTTCTTTTAGGTGGGAAAGTCATCTAATGACAAATCCCGCTCTTGGGCGGAGCGGGAGATAGTGTCAGACTTTTACTGACTAAAAACCCACTCCTGTTCCTTCGTTGCCTTCGTCCTAGGGCCCCGGGTCTCGTTTTCACTCTACCCATGGTCCCAGTAGGCTTCGACCCTGCTGGGCCCCTACGATTTGCTGACATCTCCCTGAGGCGCGCGTGGAACAATACGCGCCGTCGACGACTTGGGTGAAAAATCATCAAATCGCATACTTATTTAACATTTTTTTTCAGTTAGTGCAAGTCGTACTTACGCACTGAGGGTTCCGTACAAACTTACCTATGTAAATAGTTCAATTCCCGTATGGAGTCTCGGAAGATTTATCCGAATCGCAAAAAGTTTTTTTTTTGTGACGTAACAACAAATTTACTTTTTTCAGATTTATTCCTATATCTGCGCTATAAGAATTTGCTTTATGCCAAATTTCAGGATTCTAGGTCAACGGGAAGTACCCTATGAATTTTGATTCCCTTGAGAGTGTCAAAATATACGTTTTTTGCGACATAAACGACCGTATCTTTCTTTTTCGTTAACTTATAAGTTAGATTTTTTCACATCTTCAAGGGACCGCAGACTTGAGTTTATGGCTTTAATTTCAACTCGATACCTCCACGCGTTCCCGAGATAAAGGGTACTTGACAGACAGACAGACAGACGGACAACAAAGTGATCTTATAAGGGTCCCGTTTTTTCCTTATGAGGTACGGAACCCTAAAAAAACCCTGTGCCTTTGCGTTTTAGGGCCAGGGTCACTCTTTCAAGCGTTTCCTAAATCACAAAATTACTAACAATACCTACAAAGTTGTATAAACAAGTAACGATGAAGGTGGCGTAGATTTCACGTGACAATAACATTCTACAGTATTGTAAGCAAATCACAAACCTGTTACTAATGGCGCACCTGCGTACTCCCACCACCGACTTACTAGAGTGTAACAGAAATCTGGTTCTAGCGAAATACGCCACTGAATATAACATTGTGTGTAATTTATAAACACCTGCCCGAGGGTTACTAAGTACCTAGTACTTGAAATACACGCACCAACAGTTTTGCATAATTTCATCGTGAATGCATACTAAGGTTTTATAAACTCATGTCAATTTTCTTACGATCAGGCGAAAACATGACGAGATTTTATGTCATTTGTTTATGGCGATTCGATGTCATTTTTTTCTTTTCGGTATATAAACTAGTGCTTGACTGCAATCCTACCTGCTGGTAAGCAGTGATGCAATCGATGATCGCACTAGTTTATTACGAGCCTATTCACTCTTGCCTTAAAGACAACTAAATAATAATCGGACTGGAAGACCACAGCAGACAAATTGTTCCAATCCTTCGATGTACGCGGTATAAACGACGAAGCGAAACGCTTAGTCCGGACCGTAGAGGTGTCAACAACATATGGGTGGACATTTGCCGTACGTCGAGTTATCCGATGGTAGGAAGGTGAATCAAGGCATGTGTTTTCTCGTATCTAAGTCACATTCTGATCTCGGCGACAAACATGTCAAAATTTAGGGACTTTAATCTGTCGAACGTTCTGCGGGAGTGTTTCAAAGAATTCTTTTTTTTATTTAGAAAAAAAAAACATTACCCGACCTTAAGAATTGTTCCTTTATCGTGTACTTCATCATCATCATTACAGCCGAAAGACGTCCACTGTTGGACATAGGCCTCCCCCAAGTGTCGCCATAATGACCGGTCTTGTGTCGAATTCACAGATATGTAAACTCACATACACAAGACCAACAGCGTCCCAACACCGACACCAACCAAGTTACGACGGTCCTGGAACGCAAGAGGCTACTGAAGGAACAGGGTTTTAGTTAGTAAATCTCTAACACTGCCTCTCACTCTACCCAGAACAGGAGTATATGTTGATTTCTCACTTCAAAAAAAAAGAGTGCTATGTTCTTTAAAAATACGAAAATTTACCAACTAAAAACACACCACCGACCCATAAACACATAGATCAAACCTCTACTCCCGAGGCCATAGATGTCCTCTTCATCAACAACTCAGTAGGACAACCGGGGCCATAAATCATGGCGGGCCGAGGATTGGCGCTAACGTCCACATCCGCCCACTGACTATCAATTTCGCCCCCGTCTAGCCGGACCATAAGTTATCGAATTTGTACCTCGCTTTTGGAGGGTTAGGTATTGATTGCTGGACTTTACAGTGTTAGAATTCGGTTTATTAAATGGTTGGTTGACACTGTTGTTTAAGGCATTAAATGCTCTAGAATATTGGTTGTTTATACATAAACATAAACATTTAAATTTATATACATTACGTTTATACATACATATTTCAAAACCACAAAATACATAGTTGTTTGATAAGTAAATAGATCATTTATTAAAGCCCTTGCTCCCATTTAGGCCTTTCGCCTACGGCGACTTTTTGTAGTGCTAGACAGACAGACGGACAACAAAGTGATCCTATAAGGGTTCCTTTTGAGGTACGGAACCCTAAAAACGGATTCATTATAAGATCGCTTTGTTGTCCGTCTGTCTGTCTGTCTGTCAAGACTCTTTATCTCGGGCACGCCTAGACGAATCGACTTGAAATTTAAACCATATACTCAGGTCTGCAGTCTCCTAAAGCTGTGGAAAAATCAAACTAATAAAAAGATACGGCCGTTTATGTCGCAAAAATCGCATATTTCGACATTCTCAAGGGAATCAATCAATTCATAGGGTACGTCCCGTTAATCTTGAAATTTTTGATTTTTTACCTTTTTGACAAAAGAAAAGAAAAAATAACATGTCTGAGATTCACACGTCAAATAATATTCCGAAAATTATAATCGATTTCTCAAAGGCAAATAAAGTCTTACATAGTCTAGTAAATGTAAAAATGAAATCTACTGTACCTAAATTACCATAAAATCAGTTCTACAAGTACCCAGTTCAATTCCATTCCAAAATAAGACTGTTTAGTTTGTGCTATGAATGGTATAGCAGGAACTGCACGTATACGTATGTGTTACAAACAAAACATGCCCCAACATCTTAATTGGAAGCAAACATGTGTAGACTGCACAAATATCGGATACATACGATTCGGGAATGTAACCTTGTGTGTCCTTCGGGCACAAAAGATGGCCGGTCCACTGACTTATTACGTCATCAGTATTCTATTCTAATAATTGATGCTGTTATCGAAGTTTCTCCAACACTGGGAAGTTGTCTTTGATTGGGTGGGCCAATCATCGAATAAATTCTTTCGCTCTGGGTGGTCAAAGTCTGACACTCCCTCTCGCCCTTCTCTAGAGCGGGAGAGGTCATTGAGTAAATTCCCACCTTAAAAAAAAACATTGGGAAGTCTGCGGGGCATTTTGGTGTATTTTAATTTTGAAGCCAAAATCCCATTTTTTTTTTAAATTAAAATCGAAGTCTAATTATGAAAGGAAGAATAATAGCTGTCATGTGAATGTCAGCGAACTAGGTTACCTAGCACTAGTTCTGCAGCATGCTTGCTCTTTCAAAATTAATTAAGCATCCATACATAATTTGCTAATTAAGTCGAGTGAATGACTTAGCAAAGAATGTATGGATGTTTGACTGTGCTACAGTAATTCCCAAACGCCCTCAAAAGGCTGTTATGACTTATGGCTTGAACTGCATGCCACAAAATAGAAACGCAATTACTCATCAAATTCATTAGAAAAATTACACGTTGTAATATTTCATATTTTTGTTTACGATATTTTGTCACGGCGTACCTAAATAAATTATTAAGTGCGTTTTGATTTTTTGTACTAATTGGACCACACTACACGAGAGGGTTAGCACACTGGCGGTCATAATAATGAAGGGGTGTTATTTTAGTGAATAAATGATAATAATAATATCCATTTATTTTAGACTGAAATCCAATATATAACCAAACCTAAAAAATTTTTTCCTGATGGCTACAACCCGGGAATCTTTAAGTCAAGAGTGAATAGGTTACTTCTAGGTAAGCGGGCTCTATCGTCGACCGCAACGTCGCTTTCCATCAGGTGAGATAGCGGTCAAGCGCGAACCTATCAAGAATTTAAAAAAAGCCTTAAAAAACACTAAGAACCGATGAAGAAAAATCGTTTTAAAATACAATTGGCAACTAAAGCTGACCCTGAATACAAAAATACAAAAATATTTATTCAGAGACACTGAATGTTAAATAATTTACGAATGTCAAGAATGCATAATGACATATAGGTGAGACAAATATATCATGGCCCACAGTAACTGGGGCACTTCCTACTTCTATTACGAAAAATATACGTGTGTACGGCAGAAACATCGAACTGTTTACTAGTTAAATGAAAACACCGCTTAATTTAATCAGCATAATTACCTAATTACATAAATAGTCCGCTCGAATTCAGTTCAAGGCTTATTCTCTAAACATAACGCAACACTTGCCAACAACACGGCGAGCAATGGGTAGCTCACCGTCCGGACCGAGCTTAAGTCGTCGACACCGCGTAGTGTTCCACGATCGGCTCAAGAAAATGTCAGCAAAACCGTACGGGTCCAGCAGGGTCAAAGCCTACTGGGGTCATGAGTTGTGCGAACGAACATGAGTTAGAGAACCCCAGGCCCCTGGAACGAAAGCAAATAAGGAATATAGGAGTGGGTTTTAGTCAGTAAAAGGCTAACACGCCTTTTCGCTCGCCCAAGAGTGGAAAAAGTCATTGGATGATTTTCCATAAAAAAAAAACACTTCAACAATCTTAAAAAAAAAAGAACTAAAAAATACCTTTAAAAACGAATTCGATGTCACACAAAATTGAAATTGATTACAAAAAAAATACTGTGTACTTTTTTTCGGCCGCACGTGTATCATGAACGATGGTGTAATAAAATATGTCGCACCATAAAAACATGGTTTTTATTAATAGCTCAGGATGAAATTATTAGGGCGGGAATGCTATAATGAATAGCATTATATTATATTATATCAGATCGAAATGGTGATATAATTGAGCTCAAACTATCTTTAAGCTTGTTTTATTTTTGGTAATAGAGCGTAAGATGTATAATTTATTTATATGGGTGTGATAATTAATAGCTCTCTAATTTTATAAAGATTTTTATATTTATGTGTGTGTGTTTGTCACTCCTTCACGCTCAAACGGCTGAACGGATTGGGATAAAAATTGTCACACGGGAAGAACACGTCCTTATCAACTTATCATTTTCAGTTTTAGTAAATAATTACTTCTTTCATTCAGAAATATTTAAAAAAAAAACAGTATGAAGGTAAGTCAATTGTGGAGATCTGATCGTGTTACACAGTAACTTTTACTGTGTAAACTGTTACTCCTTGGATAGACTGATGGTCAGACTTTCTGGCATCTGCCGGTCTGTAACGACTATCAAAGGTCTGCGAATGACAACCGGGAACAACGGCTTTACGTGTTTTCCGAGGAATAGGGTGCCAGTAATGGGTGTAAATAAATAAATATTTTTCTTTCTTTCTTTCTTCTTTCTTTCTTAATGTCCTAGATAAACTTAGAAAAAAACCTCTCGGTTATTAGAAAAAAAAAACATAAATATTTTTATTTCACATAGGCCTACATGGGCACTTAAAAACGTCAGAAGCTAGTCCACGGTTCTAAATTGGTCGTTTCCTATGGAGAAGAACCGGAAAAAACTCCATGGTTACTCTTTTAAAAAAATGATTGTTCTTATTGTAATAATAATATCTCTCTAAAACATATAATGGATATTTTAAAGAGATTAAATTATTTATTGGTTTTGTTTTTGTGTTCGTCTGGACTGCTATGAACCAATAAATTTTTGACTAACCTGGGTCTAGTGGTTAGTGACCCTGACTGCTATGCCGGAGGTCGTGGGTTCGATTCCCACCCAGGTCAAATGTTTGTGTGATGAGCACAATCATTTGTTCTGTGTCCGGGTGTAATTAATCTATAATATGTTTGTATTCAGAATTATTTTAGTATGTTTATCAGTTGTCTAGTACTCATAACACAAACTCTGCTTAGCTTGGGACTAAACGGCGTTGTGTGATAGTTGTAAAAAAAAGTTAATGTATGGCGTTTTATTGAAAAAAATTATGACCTTGCAGAATATACCACAGGAGTGAAACCACTAATGAAAACTTGTTATAAATGGGAAATATTTCGTTTTATTCGATCTCAATCGGTTTTATCGTAAATAAAATGGCGTGCGGTGATGATACAAATTGTGTTACAGAAATGTAAAGCGCTCTTCATTTGTGTTCGATCGATTGATTTTAACGAGCGAAAATACGACCATAGTCAATCAGCTGTGTAGAATAGATTGGGAGAGAGGATTTGGTATCATCAATGTGTGCGTTTACCCATTGAAACAGAAGTAAAATTGATAGTTTTAAAATTAATATACGTTATATTAATATATAACTATAATTTAGGTGCCTTCAAGGCTAGAGTGAATAGGCTCTTAATAAACTAGTGCGCCTCACCATCAATATTGCATCACTGCTTACCATCAGGTGGGATCGCAGTCATGCACTGGTTTATATCGAATAAAAAAATTAAAAAAAATTAAAAACACCGGCCAAGTGCGAGTGGGACTCCCGTACGAAGGGTTCTGGACCAGTCGGAGCGCAAAAACGAGTAAAAAAAATAAATAAATCATCATCAGAAATACATCATCTGTAAAAATTTGAACAGTCTATCACAGTTCATGAGATTCGGCCTGATGACAAACGGATATACAGACGAACAGACAGCGGAGTTAATAGGGTACCCAAAGTAAAACCCGTTTTAGGGTCCCACATTTTACCCTATGGGTAAGTACGGAACCTTAAAAACTGTTGGATTGAGCAACCTCTTTTCTAAAATCGGGTAATTAATGTTTTTTTTTTAAACAAGCACAAGATTGCTGTATAAGCAAGGGTTATTATATCTAAAGTTTATAATAAAAAACAGCTTCTGAACACTTTTTATTACACTACTGGGTATGTAATATCGGGCGGTGATAGTGTAATCAACAGTATAATGTTCCTACTGGGACTCAATCCTCTCTAGGAGAAAGAATGAGCCATAATCCACCACCCGTGACCATGCCGGGTTGGTGCATGACACATGTCTTCTTTTCTTGGTTCCAAGACATGCCGGTTTTCTCATGATCTTTTTCTTTGAGAACAGTGGTGAGGATATCAATTAGGTACACATAGTAAAACGACTGCCTAGATTTAAACCCACTTCATACCGGGCACGACTGCTCTCCTCCTTATAAATAAAATCGCTAATAATGTAAATCCAAGCGACACTCTTATTTTTGATCACATCGCATCGCTTGAATACTACTCCATAATAAATATGATTTAGTATTAACTCCTTACATTCTAAAGTGGACAGAACCCTTTGAACCAATATACACAAACAGTAATGAATTTGTCCACGTTGCTTTTAATAAATCACTAAACGCATTAAAGTTATTTTAGTCTCAAGATACAGTCATGATAATCCTAAATAGTCCTACTATGTAACAACTTCCATGCTCTCTCACATTAGTCTTCTAACCTGTTCCTATTTGTACTAAATTAAACCTTACGGCTTTATAATCAAAGTTGAAAATTCCATCTTGTTGTTCCGTTTTCTCAAAGATTGTAAAAGTAACTGCATTTTGCTCGAGGGTAGGTACTGAATAATATAAGTTGGAGACAAGTCGTTGTAAGTTTCAGTAAAGAAAATAAGTTCTTGTTTACGAAAAACTTAAGTTTAAAGTTTGTAATTAAGTAGTTTTCTCCAGTCACTATACATCTATTTATGAGGAAAAAGATTTGAGAGAACCCGGAAACAAAATTCCGTCTCAAAAATTAAATTAAAAACAAAATATTACGATTCATAAAACGCTTTTCGTAAAATTCCCTGTTGCCAAAATTTCTGGACTTATTTACTGAATTCGTACCCTTTTTTTTATTTCGGAAGTGGCCAAATTTTTTGGCACGCCACTGTACTCCGTACTCAATTGGGTACAGTCGGCAAAGCGTTCTTTTTTTCACAAAGCGGTTTGAATGGTTAAACTTGAGCACTTTATAGCGAGCCTAAAGTGCCAATTGACGTAAAGTGTAAGTGTGTTAGGAAGGAACTCATATTTTCTTAGAAACTAATCTAGACTCAAAATTAATTCTTATTATCTTAATTTTGAACTTGAAAACTGAGATTCGATTTTGGCATCATCGGTCGCTTAATTTCGTGTTACTTTAGATTTCGGGACCATTGAATTTCGTTTTAATGAAGTCTTACTTGGATAAATCTACACTAATATTATAAAGAGGTTAAAGTTTGTTTTTATGTTTTTTGTGTTTTTTGTTTGTAGAAGGTATTTTCTGAAAGTACTGATCCGATTGCCAAAATGTTTTCACCGATAGAAAGCTGCTTTATTCCCGAGTGACATAGGCTATATTTTATGTACGCGGGCGAAGCCGCGGGCAAAAGCTAGTCTAATAAATTAAAAATTCGTGTCACAGTGTTTGTTATCGAACTCTCCTCCGAAACAGCTTGACCGATTTTTATGTTTTTTTTTTGTGTATACTTGGTTGATTTAAGAATAGATTGTTGACTATTACTACCCTCTTTCCCTCACCCCGTTTTCTTTGCTAATTTATATAGCAAAACAACGTTTGCCTGGTCAACTGTTTTAGAATAAAAACCTTCAAACTGTTGTCATTGGTTAAATTATATCAGACAATTTTGAATTTTTTTTTAAATACGTTTGTAAATCAATTTGAACCTACCTACTCAACATATTATTTTTATGAAAGTAAAGCTGGGTGCAGTGTTTATTGTTTGCTTTCCCACGCGTGTCATGGCGTCGATCACGGGAAGTGATATTAGATATTAATATCGAACGATAGTATAGCGGAACTGTGGTAAATCCTCCGCCGTATTATGTTATATTTACAAGAATAGGTGTGTGTGTGTCCCTTCTTATTTTACAACTAGCTTCTGTCAGCGGCTTCACCCGTGTTAAAGTAAAACAATTATAGCTTGTCATTTAGTGATAAAGTAGCATTATAAAGGTGAAAGAATTTTTTAAATCGGTCCTGTAGTTTTTGAGTTTATTCATTAAAAATAAAAATCCAAAACTTTTAAGTCTTTTCACTCTATAATACTAGTATAGCTATGTACCAGATGGCTCGGAAAATGTTGTTTTGTCATATAAATTATCAAAGAAAAATATTACGGGTAGGGCCAGACGGGTAAAGAATAGTCTATAACCTATTCTCTTCGACTTCCGAAATGTAAACAAAAAAAAAACATAAAAATCGATCAAACCGTTTCCAATGGACACGAGTATTTTGATTATTCGATTATTAATCATTATTGGAAACAATATTTATTTTTTGTAATGTCAACATTCAATGACATTGAACTGTCAATCAAGTTAACTGTCAGTGTCATCTGTCATTCACTTGCTTCTTATTTATTTATTTATTTAAACTTCATGTCCAGTAGTGGTACATAGGCGGACTTAATGCAACAAGGCATTCTCTACCAGTCAACCTTTGGGTTAAAAAGAAAATAATGTGGTAGGTTTGCACAATAAATAAATAACAGATATTAAAAAAAAAACAAATAAAATAAAAAATAAGTTATTTATAATAATAAAATACATATATATGCTAAAATGCAATGTAATGCTTCTGTATTCTTCTTTGATATATCTTGAACAATAATAATGTTTGTTTTACAATAAATTTTAAAAAGTGCGCACACGTGTTCAATCTACACAATCTAAGTTTTATTCAAACATATAACTATTTTGATTAGGGAACGCAACAAAAATAATGGCAAAATTAAAATGGAGTTCAAATTCACACTGTTTATTTTGAATTCAACTGAAATATACCTTTAAGAGATCAGACTGTAAAAATCTGGTCATTTAAACACATGTTTATGAAACTGGGTCAACATTTCTGTCATTCAGTTTATCACTAGCGCCATAAAAACGATCCGAGTAATTGCCCCATCTCTTAAATTGTAACCGTGTTTATAAAACCAACGTATAAAATTAAAAAAAAAACACTACAGAATCGAAGAAGTTAAAATATTGTGTATCAGGACGAGAACCATTAACCAAGCGATAAATGTTGATACTTAATTTAGAAGTTATTTTATAGCTTCAATATTCGATACACATTCGAACCCGTTCCATCATCGGACCACTAGACGTACGGCGTTGCGCCATCGGTACATGGTGGGCATCCCACCCATACGTACAAATCGTTTTGGGAACTCATTCATAATGCGTACAGCTAAGGAGTGCAATTCCCTGCTGGAGTCTGTGTTTCCTGATAGCTACAACCTAGGGGTCTTTAAGTCAAGGGTGAATAGGTTACTTCTAGGCAAGCGTGCTCCACCGTCTACTACATCATCGCTTACCATCTGGTGAGATAGTGATCAAAGACGAGCCTATTAATAGTAAAAAAAAAAAATCTTTTGACGGCATGCTTGTCGCAGTGGTTGAGCGTTTGGCTGTTGCGCTGCGTGTCGTGGGTTGGATTCCCACACGGAAAAATTATTACCGTATATCTTGTTACACAGTCGTATAGTTCAGTATCCGTTCAGCCGTTTGAGCAAAAATGAGTAAAAACACACACATTCATATAAACTTTTACTTCTGTGTGATTTGGTGAGTAGGTACATACCTTAGAGACTTCACATACTACACATACAAACATACCGTATGTCTTTTTGCACAGCCGTGCTCAAACCGTGTAGCTGTGTAAACTGTGTGTGACTTGTGTGAGTGCAGCGTCTCCATTAAAGTCAATTGAACAACGAGTGGCCGACGGGTGGTTAATGGCAGAAGGAACCAGGAACCGTTAATAAGGTAAACTAGATGTTTATTAAATTAGACTGGGAGCTACTTCAAAGTGTCACCACATTTTCTGTATCGATATCAATTATTAATATTTAATTATAAACAATATTCCACAACCATAACACAACGCCATCTAGTCCGAAACTAAGCGGAGCTTATGCTATAAACAACTGATCTCTAGTTGTTTAGTGGCCCTGACGGCTATGTCGGAGATCATGGGTTCGATTCCCATCCAAGACAAATGTTTGTGTGATGAGGATGATCGTTTGTTCTGTGTCTGGGTGTAATTTTCTACAAATACTATAGAAAATTACACCCAGAGTATGTATTTAGAAATATAAGTATGTTTATCAGTTGTCTAATACTCATAACACAAGCTCTACTTAGCTTGGGACTAGATGGCGTTGTGTTATAGTTGTGGAATATTATTATTTGTTTAAATCTGTGGATCAGATAGTGGTCAAGCGCGAGTCTATAAATAATTAAATTTAAAAAAAAAACAGTACTGAAAACTATTTTAAAATAGTCTGGTTCTCTCTTCCATACACCCTGTTCGCTTCACCATCAAAGCAGTCTGCTTGAACACGTATTCTCATGGGAAACGACAGAGCACCGCCGTCCGTGTAATTAAATTATATCGTACATAAACTGATTTTATTTACACCACACGGTTTATTGTGAATTGTTTCGCTGTTTGGCGAATTTAAGTGACGTGGGGTGGAGCTGGACGAGTTAAGGTTATTATAGTTAAAAATCTTTGGCAAGAAAAAGCCTTTTGTAAGATTTTAGAGTAGATCTTAAAAAGGATGAGAGCTTAGATGAGAATAAATGCATTTAATTTGTCTTCAGCGATTTTCCCATCCTATTATAATTATTTAGATGTCTTCAAGGCTCGAGTGTTGGTGTTCTTAATAAACTAGTGCGATTCACCTTCAACGATTGAATCGCTGCTTAGCATCAGGTGGGTTCGCAGTCAAGCACTACTTTATAACATACTAGCACTTTGCCCGCGACTACGTCCGCGCACATCGCGTTTGGACTTCAACCCTTAAAACACTTCGAAACTCTTTAAGTTTGGAAGTGTTTTAAGGGTTAGATTTAGAAACTGTAGTCTTTTGAATTCAAAAGGAAGATCGTTCGGGATTAATGGAATACGCGGTATGAACACTGTTTCTCTCTGGGCAGACCCGGTTAAAATAATAACCTCAACAATATTGCGATGCAATGCTTTTACTTGCATCCTAGTACCATTACATAACTTCGGAGGCTTCAAGGTTCTAAGCAACATCATGGGTGTGCCCATACGCAGTGCAAGTATATGGTATGGAAGGCCGGCTGGATTAATAGTGTTCAGTAACTCAACCGGATAGTGGACTGCTTCGTCTGCATTTACCACCGTGTCTATTGAACTATACACTATAGGCGTCAATATAGCTCTTTCGAAATTTTTTCAATCATCTCTTCGACTGTACTTACTACCGTGCATAATTTTCAGGTATGACTATAACCCCATCTAATTCTTGGTACTTGCCGTTTCCTAATTGGAGTAAAATGTCTGAAAATTCTCCTGCAGAAACGTCTCCTCTGAGATGTACTCTCATATTTTTCGTTAATTTAAGAATTTTAGTATAGGGCCATAAGTGAGATCTTTTAATGCATGCTTTCATTTCATCCACTCGTGTCCCTTTTGGTATCGTTTTTAACTGGAAACGTTTGGCGAAAAAAAAAACTCCTGCCAGCAATACTGTCATACCACCCATTAAGTTGTCGTTGCTTCGTATGTCTTGTAGACTTCTATTTAATTCTTAAATAGCTCTTTTGTGCGCCATTGTGCTTTCGTCCCAGACTATTATTTTTGCTTTACGCAACAATTGGGCAAGATTACTTTGCTTGGAAATGTTGCACATTGGCGTCTCTACATTTGATAAATTAAGGAGCAATTTCAAAGCAGAGTGTGCAGTTTGACCACCTTCCAATAACTAATAATGTGCGGCGGTGTCCCAGAAGACGCGACCGCCAAAGCGATTCCGCAAGTACTTCTTACTTTTGCTGAAATTAAATTGATAAGGTATGTTTTACCAGTCCCACCTGGTGCATCTAAAAAGAACATTTGAACTGGAAACAATTTTTTTTTAATTTTTTCCACCGAGGGTTGCACGTGAAGGTGACAATAAGTCTGGGCGACCATAATGACGTACATAAGTCATAGTGCCCTGAGTTCGCTCGTGCATGTATCTCGGCCCACCGGTGAAAAAGGACGGTAATACCACTATTTGACCCAGCTGATGAGCGTCAACATCTTGTCTACCGATGGCGTCCTTAAGGTGGATATAGCTATCGGAGCGTAACTTTGCCTGATTATTTCTAATGAAATTCAGTCTCTCAGTTTTTGCGTACTAATCTACCAAATATTGGCTAAAATGAGCATCAAAGTGAAGATGGTAATTTTCCTAATTTTCCCTGACAATGATGTAAAGAACACTTGACTCGACCCTAAACCGTAATTTGAGGGTAGTTTTGGAAAACGACTAATGCGTATCTTTATTATTTATTAAAAAGTATATTCGTGCAAAGTTTCAAGTTTATTAACCCAAGAAATAAGATTCTCCCATACAAACTTTAACACCCCCTAAATCTTGCACTGGGGGGTTGTACTGAAAAAAAAATATCGTAAACTGTATAACTAATTTAGGTTAATATTTGTACTAAGTTTTGAGTTAATGGGCCACCAAAAAAAAAATTGCATACATACGAAATCCCCCCTTTTTACCCCCTTAGGGGCTGAATTTTGGAAAATCCTTTCTTAGTGCTCTCCTACGTTATAAAAGGAAGCCTTGTGCAAAATTTCACGCTCCTAGTCCCAGTAGTTTCGGCTGTGCGTTGATATGTCAGTCAGTCAGTTTCTCCTTTTATATATATAGATAAAAAACAAATTGCTGACTAGCTATCCCTCGCGCTTTCACTCGCATCTTTAGTTACTGATCAGCTCCTTTTAGTTGTAGCGTGATGCTATATGCCTGTAGCCTTTCTCTATAAATGGGCTATTCAAGACTAAAATATTTTTTCAATTCGACCGAGTAGTTCAAAAGTTCGACCAAATACCTCTTCAGCTCGGATTTCCATGAAATGTTGACTCGTAAAGTCCGCAAAATCCAATACATTCTGGACCAAATAAATATACACATATTTAAAATAAAAATATTCCACGAGAGAAAACCGTTTGCCTATCACTGACAGAACAGCTCAATATTTATTGACCATTGAGCGCCACACACCAAATATTTTTCACTCCCCAACCGCAAGTTTGACATGTCCAGCAGTGTAATACAAAACAATAAAAAAAAAACAGTATTTACGTTACCGACCGACCCAACCATAAAAGTCGGGCCAAAAAAATTGTAACAGTGGCAGGAACAAAAGAAATAAATACTACACACTGGAGCGCAAAAAACTGTATTGACGTGAACTGATGAAAAGCTCTCCAGTGGACGAGTACTGTTCAGAATTCTTCCTTTTTCGACGGCACTGTGCCAGTAATGCACTGCTGGCCATAGTTACGTATCCTCCGGTCAGATAAAAAGCAAGTACATCAATTTGTTTACTTCACAGCAGTGTCGTTAAAAATGGCTGCTTGTTGAACAGACTTTAGTTTTTACTTATATCACGTTCTTTTTCTACTTAGCGTTGGTTTTTTAAATACTTGGATTTATTACGTGGTTGAGTTGATTTGGATAAATGAGGTACTTAGGTTGTCTCGTCGGTTTTAAAAGCGCTACAGACGCCTACAATTTATTCTTGGCTGAGTAGGATAAGTAATTGCCCTCAATGTTCTTTATAAAATAACCAACGGTAACTAAATACTGTTTTTGAATGTTATCTTTTAATTAACTGGTTTGAGCAACGCCATTTCAACATTCAAGTTTTAGACACAGCCGTCACGGTTATGATTTTAAAACAATAGCCAGATTATATTTGCAGGATTTCGATTTATAGCGTTCTACAACAGTTCTCTATCAAAAATATATTTTAACAACCTTGCCCGTTCTAACTCTATACAACAAAACTAAAACATTCCGTGCACGATTCACGAAATTCGCAACAAACCATCAACCCAAGATACAAAACCATAATCTTAGATCAACAATTTAGTACGCATTGCAATAAAAGTGGTAATAACAGCTTACAACAAATTCCGCGAGAGGGCGTTCAACTGCTGGGCCGTTTTTTGTGGCCCGACGCGCAACCGTGATTGGCCTTCTACGGAAAAAAATATCGCGTGATGTTTTCATGCAACGTTACCATTAGTTCAATGTATCAGAATTATATGAATAATAGAGAAACAAGGTCGTTTCAACATTCGTGATCTCATAGTGGGAGCTCATGCATCGCAGGTCTTTGGTTGATAAAATGATTTACTTTAAAATGACTTAAGTTTTCAGTTTAATCAGTTGAACTGTTGATTGATGAGGAACCATTAGAACTAGATTCTTTTTTTTAAACAGTCATTTAGGTTTAAAGAGTAGCCATACACGTGTAGAAGTTCATACTGGCGTCGTTTTTAAAAAGGGCACACTTAACTATGTCAATCAATCAATTAATTTTTTTTTTTTTTCCGTTTCCGAATATGTATTTAACTCAATTTTGATAAAAGTGTTAGTTGTACCCTTTTTAATAACGACGGCAGCTTATGTGTATTGCTACCCTTTAAATCTTTGACCAACCCAGATGGCCTACCTCAAGTTTTTTTTTATACGAATTTCAAATTGCAATGTGAAGAACCGTTATTTCATTAAAATTATAACTTTAAAAAAATGAATCACCAAATATGCACATTGTAGCTTTCTATTGCTTCAAAAAATATGCTAAAGAGTTCATGATCATCAAAATAAAAAAAAAGCCCACTCCTGTACCTTCTTTGCCTTCATCCCGGGGCCCCGGGTTTTGCTTTCACACTACCCGTGGCCCAAGTAGGGCCCTGCTGGGCCCCTACGATTAACTGACATCTCCCTGAGGCGCGATATCTTGCCTTTATTGTACCATTGCTAGACAAATGCCTCTCCTCCATTCCTTCCACTGTTCCCGGCTCAGTGCCACTTCTTTCCAATCCTTAAGGAAGACATCTAAGCCGTCATTTCCTTCCTGGTGTGCCAGAACCCTGTCGTGTGATTTCAAGGCACCAATTTTGTGTTTTACGGACTCCTCTCGCTCGGCATGGGGCAGATCCAGCCCAGTCTCACTTAAGCTTAGCTGAATAACCTTCTGAACCACACCAACGACCTAAGTATAATAAGCATAAGCATAATCGGCCTTTTAATGTTCCCACTGCTGGGACTCAGGCCTCCTCTCTCTAGGGGAGCGAATGGGCCGTAATCCACCACGTGGGCTCAGTGCGGATTGGTGAATGTCACATAATTTCGAATTTTTGGTTCTAGGACATGCCGGTTTCTTCACGATGTTTTTCTTCACCGTTTTGAGAGCAGTGGTGATGAAATAAATTACACAAAGTAATGCGCCTGGCTGGGTTTAAACCCGCGACCTACAACTCGTAAGTCGAGAGCAGTGGCTGAGTGGTAATATTATAATACAAAATTATATTGTTATTTACGAGTATTAGTATGTATAATATATTTTCATTGCATATATAAAACTTATGAAGGTCTATAGGTAAGGTATGTAGGTTTATATTGTACACTTGATCCTACACTCGAATGTGATCTCTCTCTATCACAAAAGATTTACTGGGAGAAAACTCGATTGTTGAGTTAAGCTCGCTTTTGTACACACATGAATTGCCAAATCATTATGTACTATGTTAAGATTTTGTGTACAATAAAGAATTAAAGTAACTTCAACTAAACTGTTTTGTGATACTGGACCGAGTTTTTTTTTTGTGTAGGTAATTATTACTGTTTTAACAAGTAGTCAGCTAATTATTATATCAAGAAGTATAGTATTAAGTGCAAAAATTATTTCGATATTTGTACCTCACTAAACATACACATAGTCGGCCTTATAATGTTCCCACTGTTGGGACTCTGGCCACCTCTCTAGGAGAGGGAATGGGCCGTTATCCACCACGCGGGCCCAGTGCGGGTTGGTGAATGTCACTTGTTTTCCAATTTTTGGTTCTAGAACATGCCGGTTTCCTCACGATGTTTTCCTTCACCGTTTTGAGAGCAGTGGTGATGAAATAAATTACACAAAGTAATGCGCCTGGCTGGGTTTCAACCCGCGACCTACCACTCGTAAGTCGGAGCCGTTACTGCTCGGCCACCACTGCTCAACATACACCAAATACACAATAACAACCATTATCTCTAAACACAGTCAGGACTGGATGCTGTATGCAATAAATAATCAATTTTAGCACAATTCATAACTTTATCATTATTGCTAATGAATCATCGTAATTACTCAGATCCTGCTGTCGTCTGTCGGATGCTGTGGTACACACACGTTGTGATAAATCTTGTGAGGAGAGGTTTTTTTTCTTTTTTGTGAGTTTGAAATGTCAGTTTCGGTAAGTTTGGTGTTTACTATTTGAAGTTTTTTTTTTTTGTTAATTTACCTATTTTTCTATTATACCAGAAATATTTAACTATAATTATAGTAAAAGAGCTGGATTTTACCTTGGACAAAGGAGAAGTATTGCCATATAACGTGGTAGGTAATGCCGCCAGTCTTTTGGGTACATTACCAGTCGACAGCGATGTAGAGGGAGTTTTTTGACGCCATTTTTTAATTTGTTTTAATTGCATTAGGGTTTTTTTTATTGTTTTTGAAGATAAATTCTGAATTTCACTCAAGTTTTATTACAGTTTTGGTTAGTGTTACAATAAAATAATATAATTACGTAAAAAAAAATATGCTCATTATGCAGCAACTCTCACCCTGAGGCGCGAAAGCTTATTTTTCTTAGGTGGGAAATCATCCAATGAAATCTCCTGCCTTTTTTGTGTCCGACTTTTACTGATCAAAAACCCACTCCTAGTTCCTTCGTTGCCTTTCATACCAGGGCCGGGTTTTCCTTTCAGAAGCGAACCAATGGCCCCAGTAGGCTTCGACCCTGCGGTTTGCTGACATCTTCTAGAGGCGCGCGTGGAACAATACGCGCCGTCGACGACTCAGGCTCGGTGTGGACGGTTACCGGACGGTCGGACGGTGAGCTACCCATTGCTCGCTGTCCGCAAGCCCGCTCCCACGGTGGGCGGAAATCGGAATCAAGATCCCGGCGGCTGGGGCGTGAGGGCCATTCTGCGGCCGCCTCCTTCGCTAGCATTACCGCTTCGCAGGAGGCGACCGCCTGCTACTCCTCCTCGCTCCGGACCAAGGCCTGGCGCGAGAGATCGTTCACCCAGATATCCCATATAAAAAAATGGTAGCTATATTACTAACGTGTAACGATTTTTGATATTATCACGCGATCAATATTTAGGGCCATTTCAAACATACCTAAGCCAATATAATAATAGCACCTCATTCAGCAACAGAATCGCGTGTCAATCAACACTCACGTATGTACTTCCGATAATGTCAGACAACGTGACATGAAGCTGCAGCACGCTAACTGAATATGTTATTAACTTGGGCTGACGATGCTTGATTACTTGGATAAGCGAATGTTGCATGTGAAAAAAGACTGAGTATAAACGAAATCATAATAAAAGAATGATAGCTAAAAATGTCCGCATGCACATGAATTGGACTGATTTAAATACTTAATTAAATAAAACCGAACATAAACGCGTATATTGAAACTTTAAAAAATTATAATTTAAATACTCATCATTCTGTATCTAAATAAATATGCGTTCAGCATCACTCTGTTGACAGTTCAAGTGATGATCACTTGTTAACAATGTACATCATTGAACTGTCAAACAGCTAGTTTCGTATTGCCTATCTTCAGTGACCAACTGCAGTGACGTCATTAGCCACTGGTGCCTTTGATAGCCACCGTAACACCAGGTCGCAAATCATAGTTACCAGTAGCATGTTTTTTGGATTTCTCTTTCAGAAGTCAAACTCATGACCCCAGTAGGCTTCGGCCTTGCTGGGCCCTACGGTTTATCTCTTTGAGGCCCACGTGGAACACTTCGCGCCGTTGACGACTCGTGTTGGGTCCGGACGGTTACCGGACGGTGAGCTACCGATTGCTCGTAGCCCACAAACGCACGCCTACGGTGACTGGAATTCAGGATCGAGATTCCAGTGGCTGGGGTGTGAGAATATCCGTTCCCTCACGCGTGCGGCTGCCTCCTACGCTAGCATTACTGCTTTGCAGAAGGGTAAGCACCTGCCTTTCCTTGTCGCTCCAGACCTTGGTCTGTACTAGGCCCCGGGCAGGCTACCCTGATGCATTCAATGCAATGATTCAGTACACGTGAAATGGAATTATGCAATTTCTTATTTGGAACTGCTGCCAATGGTAATCCGTCGTGAACAACTCAACAGTTTTTTGTGGTGAAAATCATCACATAACTCCTTCCGCTCTTGAAAGATCGAGAGGGAGTGTCAGACTTTTACTGACTAAGATAAAACCACTTGCATCCCTTGTTGAAGTAATTAAGACCCTTCAAGAGCCTCATCATCATCATCATCTTCCTGCCCTTGTCCCGTGTTATTTGGGGTCGGCGCAACATGTTTTTTTCTTCCATTCTGCCCTGTTATTCGTCATGCTATCACTAACCTAATATAAAGTGTGTTGCATAATTCTCCTGTTTTATTTGACACAAATCTATGTCAGTCCCGTACATCTCTTCAGTTGCCCTTTGCTTTCCAGGGCAGCGGAAATTTCTCCAGACAATCCCGCAGAGGTTGTGCTCATAACAGTGAATATAAACATGTCTATTTAAGATTCACGTGGACGATGGACTTCGAAGGTCCAATGATGGTGCTGCTATGTGCTACCATACGTTGTACTGCATAAAGCATGAGCCCAAGATCTGTATCAGCACAATTTGCAAATCAACTTCAAGGTAAGGAAAATAGGTAGCTATTTACTAAGTAGGGTTGTCAACCGTACTTTAAAATGGAGTATTGTACTCTATTTTGAGCAGGTGTACTTTGTTATCTACAAAAGCAATAAAATACGTTACTTTATTTATTTGGATTCGCTTTAAGCTGAGTGAAGTCCTGTCATTTTTTTTTCGGTTGGAAAATCATCCAATGACATCCTCCACTCTTGGGTGGAGCAAGAGATAGTTTCAGACTTTTACTGACTAAAAACCCACTCCTGTTCCTTCTTTGCCTTCGTCCCAGGGCCCCGGGTTTCACTTTCACACTACCCGTGGCCCCAGTAGGCTGCTGGGTCCGTATGATTGGAGCACGTGGAACACGACTTGGGCTCGGTCCGGACGGTTATCGGACGGTCGGACAGTGAGCTACCCATTACTCGCTGTCTGCAAGGCCGCGCCTACGGTGGCTGGAAATCGGGATCGGGGTCGGCCTCCTCCTTCGCTAGCACTGTTACTTCGCAGACGGTGACAACCGCCTGCCAAGTTTTGGTTTTTTTTTCTAGAAAACCGTGACCAATAAAGTTAATTATAGTAATACCAAGTTCCATTAAAAGTGTCTAAAGGGCCTCTGCGAGTTGCTTTCGGCTCCTCGTACGCCTTCCAATGGTCCTGGACCCCAGGTTCTGAGATATACAGGACCCATAATAATAATAAGCCCAGTAGTTATACAACCAAAATAATTTCGTAAGCAATAAAGGGTTTTCTTTTTTTAGGACTGTACTTTTAATTAATTCTTTCTAAAATGACATATACTCTATTTCTTCTAATAAATGTTGGTAACCCTAGCTAAGTATTCCGTGCACGTTGTTTGTTAACGACAGTAGCGCCGCATGCGGTCATGTTTAGAAGTAATATGGTAGTGGAATACCTGTTACAAAGTTAGTAGTAAATAGGTGATATTATCGTGGTAATGATTGTAGCAAAATGTCTACTTAGCGGTAATTTGCTTTGGCTCGAGGCTTTTAACTAGAAGCTGGTAATTTTTGTACAAAGCAATTTACTTTAAGAAAAAAATAATAATAAATATGGAATACATGCTCGAAGAAAGATGTATAATCCAGTAAGGTGGTAGGGATCTTGACTTTACTTCCAGGATTGTTCTGATAGCCTTGGTATACTTGTCCATTCTTCAAGCATCTCAAGATATGTTGCCTTCTTGTTGATACGACACTTTGTGCTACTTATTGCTCATCGTCTATTATGGCGACGCTTGGGGGAGGCGAATCATCCAACATACCAGCGAAAGTAGTGTGTAGACTTCGTGTGTAATAGTAGGAAAAATAAGTACAAAAAAACAGGGCAAGTGCGAGTCGTACTCGCGCACTGAGGGTTCCGTACAAAGTTACCGGTAAATAGTTCAATTCCGGAATGGAGTCTCGGAATATTTTTCCGAAAGGCAAAAAAATAATAATTGTGACGTAACAAAAAATTTACAGTATTCAGTTTATTCCTATACTTGTGTTATAAGACCTTGCTTTATGCCAAATTTCAGGATTCTGGGTCAACGGGAAGTACCCTATGAATTTTGATTTCCTCGAGAGTGTCCAAATTTAATTTTTTTTGCCACATAAACGAAAGTATATTTTTTTCTCATTACGGCTTCAAGAGTCCGCAGACCTAAGTATATGGTTTTAATTTCAACCCGATACCTCCACGCGTTCCTGAGATAAAGGGTCTTGACAGACAGACCGACGGACGGACAACAAAGTGACTCTATAAGGGTTCCGTTTTTTCTAAAAACAATTAACTTTGAAGTACCTACGTATAACAGTTATGTAAAAATGAGTACAAAAAATGTACAAAAACTAACTGAAATTACCAAATTTTCAGTTAAATTATACATATCCGTATTTCATGTCACCCTATAATACATTATGTAAGTTAGTGTTTTACACAAATAACTGTATCCTGTTTCCAATTACCCAAATGATGGTTATTTAACTCGCAAAACTGTGTATTAAAAGTAATTAGCATTCAACTAACGTAACTAAAACAATTGTTCAAACATGCTGTATACAACATCCTATACACCATTAATAAAACATGTGCGATTTTGAACCCTATTACTTGAAAAACAAGGTCGAATTTCAGTTGTAGTGTGCACCTGTAAGGAGTACCCATGGTAAAATTGCAAAATAATAGTAAAATGTAAATGCAGAAATGAATAGTTTGTTGTACAATATGAGGAAGGATTTTATTGAAATGAGTTGTTTCTATGGAAATCCTGCTTCGTATAGAATGGATGTGTAGGAGGATGAAAGCTTTCGTTTCGAGGGAAAATCTCTCCTTAAATGTATGTAAAAATACAATAACATGAGAAAGGCAAGTGGAATAGTATTTTTTTAGAAAAAATAAAAAAGGAAACACAAACAAGCCAAAGATTAAAAGATTTTTTTTTTGACTAATCTTTATCATAATTAACTAAAATAAATATACAATTAAAAAAAAAAAACATTAAAAGTTTTTTCTTTTTTTAAATTTTATTTGAAATACCGCGGACCTAGACCGCTAAGGGCGACTGAAAAAACATAAGTGGGTTTCAGCCAGTAAAAGTCTGACACTCTCTCTCGCTACATCCATAGCGAGAGGAGACACCTACACACGGCAGAAAAAAAAAACATAAAAAAGTACCAATATTTTTTTAAAAAGGCACTCTTTTTTTATTTTGGATAGGCTCGTGTTTGGCCTCTCAATCGAACCATTTTTTCTTTGGTATCCTTTTACATCCATTCGCATAATTATATCATATTTTAAATATACTAAGTTACTAACTGATCCGGCAAACGTTGTTCGGCCATCTAAACTATTTAGAAGGGTAAAAAATAACCTACGACCTAACACCATACAATGCGTTCCAAATAAGAATAGGATCGATTGCCATGTTGTGACGTCACGTCATACTGTCAAAGCGAAGAATTATTATGGTGAACAAAACAAGAAATTTTTAAAATTAAATTTATTTAATTAATAGTTTAATCAGAATCCAGTTCTTCAATTTCGCTCATCTCTGAGTTCTTCAATTTTGTCAAATTTCCTGTGATTTGACAGTATGACGTGACGTCACAACATGGCAATCGATCCTATTCTTATTTGGAACGCATTGTACACAAAAATCGGTCAAGCCGCTTCGGAGCAGTTCGATAAGAAACAGTGTGACACGGGATTTCTATACATTAGTCTAGCTGACCCTACCCTAGAACAGCTTCTACATTATAAATTGTCAAAGAAAAAAAAATGCCTGCCCTTACCCCCCGGTAAGGGCAGAAGGGTAAATCTATACAACATTATTTATAGTATATGCGAAACGTGAATATAGTTTGTTCAGAATCAGTAACTGAATCGGTTCCAATAATTTATACATCACGTTATATTTTTTCCACTGAATATTCAAAAAAAGGTCACAGGTTGGACATCACCAACGCTAAGTACAACAAAGGGTTCGGTAGATCATAGCAGGCATCCAACAGCGCACAGCTGGGTGAGGGAGCAAAATAACTCCTCAGTCGCCCGGGTAGCCCGGTGACCATGTATTTGTGCGGACAACCAGCTTTTAACTTTGTGATTTTTTATGTTACAGTTATGAAATTTTGTACATAGATACTTTACATAAAAATACACGTGTTTCGGGTTTCGCTTATACTAAAACTAATGTTGTATATTTTTAATCTAAATATTTTTACAGGAAAATAAAGACTGTATAAATGACAAGATACTAGCTATATGCTAAACTGCAACTAATCGGCGTGAAATGCGTGAATCATTTAATCAGCAAGTTTCCTCAACCCGCCGCATCCGTTTTACGCTCGATTGATGGCACTAATTAAGTAATGGTATCTTTTATAACTTCATTTTGTTTTCCTGTTGTTATTAAGCTATCAGAAAGTTCGGTGTGGATGCCAGGAAATTGGTAACTTTTTAAAACACGTCATGGTAACTCGCCAGAAAGATTGGCATAAACAATAAGAGTATAAATATGGCGAATACGAACTGCAATAGACAACATAGACAACTGTGTTTGTTTTGTCTATAGTCTTAAAAGAGTCACACTTAATGACTGGTCCACACTTGGCCCGAAAGTGAAACTGATGTTTTGTTTGTTTTAGTTAGTGAAAAGTGGTCTTTTGTAATTTTGTGACAGAATAAGCATGTTTTATTTCTTTTCTTCTACGTCCAGAATCTGGACATAACACTCTCTTCATGCCAAACTCCTTACTTCTGCACTAATCTCATGATCTCGTCCAGGATATCTGCAGTTTCTTTTTGCGTTCTAGGGCCGTGGTAACGCTGGTATCCAGGATACCTGCTATGGCATTAATTTCGGCCATCCGGATTAGTCCGACTAGTGTTTTCGTGTCCTACTCGCCAAGGTCGTGTATTTGCGACTGGGTAATCCATCTCGTTTAGCTCTTTAATCCCCATAGGTAACAGAAGGGCTGACGACATGGAGTATTTGGTCGTGGATGTGCGTCCAAATAAATGCGAGAGTGTTTGTCGGATATAGCATAAAAATTCTGGATAGGAAAAAAACCCCAAACATCAAGACAAAAATACAAACTCCCACATCTAAAATCCCATTCACAGCAGTCCATGTCTCCATAAATATTCATAACGAATACACCAATAAACACAAAGTCGCCCAGGCCATAACCAGTTAATCTAAATAATCGAACTGAACGTTATGACTTCCGATGTGAGTGTCGCCCTTAGCGTGCGCGCGCGCATGAGTCATGGTGTAAAATAGTACTTGTCACGTGCCGGGGCAATGGCCCTTCACTTGGGATTGTGTGTAAGAGGGAAGGCAGGATAGAGCTAGAAGTAACTACACTACAATTGCTATAGGAGGGTGCGTGTGACAGCTGTCAGATTCATACAATGTAGCTGCTTATCCTTTTCTCTCATCTTAAAGATACATATTTTCGTCCTGCTGCACCTAAGGTCTTTTATACATAGCGTGGGTAGGAATCTATGCCATGTAAAAAAGACCTAAGAAAATTAAGCTCTTTTTGTTTCGGTACTTTTGCTGGTGATACAATTCTAAAGTGTCTTTTTTTTTTAAATAAACTTAGAAGTAAGCATAGAAAAACGAATCACACTAAAATTTTATAAGCGAAAGTTTGTTATTGTATGTTTGTTACTTCTTCACGCTTGAACGGCTGGATGGATTTCGATGAAAAATGGTACACGGATAGACCATGTCCTGGAATAGCACATAAGACACCACCAAGGTGTGTTTTATCACCGTAGCAGTATAATCTCGGGACAATTTTCTACTTTCGCTCGGGCAAAACCACTGGCAACAGCTGTGGCCTGTATCTCATAAATTTCAATGCTAGAGTGAATAGGCTCTTAATAAACTAGTGCGATCCGCCATCAACAATTGCATCACTGCTTACCATCAGGTAGGATCGCAGTCAAGCACTAATTTATATCATTAAAAAAAAAAACTTAACACTTAAGTCTAAGTAACCGTTTAATTTTGATTGATTACTTCTTTTTACATAACACATAACAAGGTATTTTTTTTGCTAACACTATTTAATCGTCCAAACTAAACCACACGCTAAACTATAATAATCGTTTCATTTCTATAATACGTAGTGACAGTTACAAGGTGTTACTATAAGTTTAAGGTTCGTTGACCCGATATCTGACAGGTGTCGGTTTTGCGTACGCGCATGACTTGTAAAAGGCACCGCGTACGTTTTTTTTTTTCTGAAGTTTTGGTTTCGAGGTCTTGGTAATTTAAATTGGCTAGCTACAAAATCTAAAGGAAGGCTTATCCTTCCTTTTTAGACAGGGACGTGAAAAGGTAAATAATGAACAATGATATAAAAAGTCGAGAAATTATAAGTAATAATAATAATAATAATCCACAACTATCACACAACGCCGCCTAGTCCCAAGCTAAGCAGAGCTTGTGTTATGGGTACTAGACAACTGATAAACCTACTTATATATTTCTAAATACATACATATATAGATAAATTACACCCAGATACAGAACAAATGATCGTGCTCATCACACATACATTTGTCCTGGGTGGGAATCGATCCCACGACCTCCGGCATAGCAGTCAGGACCACTCACCACTAGACCAACAGGCCAGTCAAAGTTAAGCTTAAGTTAAGCCACACATTTCTTTATAAGCCATGTGATCAAGAGTATGGGTGGGTGGTCCACCATGTACCGATGGTGCAACGCCGTACGTCTAGTGGTTCGATGATGGAACGGACTTGGTAGAATTAAATTGTGCAATTTCAACGCACACTCCCCGTAATGTAATCTGACTTAGTAATTTTGAAGACAATGTAGCTTTTAAGAGGCGAATATCTATATTAATATCTATATTTAGGAGTCTGTTTGACTCCTTTTCATTAGCATTAGGTATTCGCCTATTCGCCGCCGAATTAGCACCATAAAACATCTACACCAGTCACATAAACAAAAACTGTACATGGCACTAGAATAATTATCACATTTGAAAGTACAGTTAACATTGCTGTTTTTTCCGTAATTCCACAAATTACCATAGTCTGACGTTATTTCCAAAAACCTATTAAAATGCACTGCGGTTACACCAAAACATATTACACTAACATATTTATGACATATCCTACGTCAAAAAGTCGTTTAAAATCAGAAGAGCAACGAGTATGACGTAAACAGAACATTAATCTGTAACATAAATACTAAATAGTGTTGGGAATATTGAAATGAAACGCGGGAGTGAAATGATAGGAATCGCGGGATTTATGCGAGCACGGGATTTTGAACTGTCACTGCCAAAGTTAATAAGAGCGTCAATCTGCATGTCGTTTGCGAAAATACTAGTTGGAATTATGTACCATTTTGATCCAGTGGTGTTAGTAAGTAGTTCAGGGAAATAGTGCGGTTGATAGCTGCGTAGGAAACCTTTCAGATAAAACGTGATTACTGTATTATCTTTTATCAGATTCAGGGCAATCAGAGCGTAATACAGTATCAATATCAAACGCACGATGACGCATTTCTAGGCATTAACCGTATTACACACGTAGCTTGTACTCACATAAAGTCGAGGTAAAAACAAAAACCTGTTTAACCGCAATCAAAATCACTGTCACGTATAAACTGATGAAAGAAAACATTTACAAAAACCGCCAGATTTTGTATTCAACTTTTACGATTCGCCATAAAATCCCGGGGTGCTGATGGGACCACAAACCGGGATACGCGCATCACTAACCGTTGCATAATACACCCAGGATTTGAATCGTCAACTAGCCAGATATTAGAATTGCAAAATTTTGCAAATTTCGCTAACTATTCCGGGATGCGTCACTTCGTTTGACAAAAGTTTCCAGTTTCTCGTTTACATGTACTCTCGAGTTTATTTAGTCGCAAAGTTTCGTGGTTTTGCAGTTACTATTCATAGACTACTTGTTCCTGGCGTGGTTTCTCGGAAGCTTCCGGACTTTTCTCAAAGTACTTCCTTATTAACAAAGTGACTTTGCCCATGTCAAAAATGGGTTGACTGTTGAACTTGTCTGAAACTCTACTGAATAATTCTGAAGAGAATAACTTCAAGGATAATACTAAAATTGCTTTACACTTGATTTCTCTGAATATGGAGATGCCTTTTCAGAATTATTTAAACCAGTTTTATAAAGGGTATTGATAGACAGACAGACGGACAACAATGTGATCCTACAATCGTAAAAATTACGTTCTGCCCTGATTCCCAAAGCATAATTGCTTTTTATGATACGCTTTTTTTGAGGTCTGAGGAATGTCAATAATGGCCCCATTGCGCCTCTTCCAGGTGAACATCAACCATCATCATCTCTTTCTTTTGTATACAATCTGAGAGTGGCCGCGTTGTAGGTCAGCTTTAAGTCAGCCTTAACATAGCAGCCTTATAATTTTCCCACTGCTGGGACTCAGGTCTCCACTCTATGAGAGGGAATGGGCCGTAATCCACCAAGCGGGCCCAGTGCGGGTTGTGGAATTTTTGGTTCTAGGACATGCCGGTTTCCTCACGATGTTTTCCTTCACCGTTTTGAGAGCAGTGATGATGAAATAAATTACACAAGGTAATGCGCCAGGCTTGGTTTAAACCCGCGACCTACAACTCGTAAATCGAGGCCGTTACCGCTGGGCCACCACTGTTTCAGTCCTCTTAGTTACAAACTAAACCCGTCAATTCTGTGAAAATCTCGTCACAATAAGTAGCAAACAATCTCATCATGCCTCGGTAATCTTATAAGTCTTCACTAAAAAGTAAGGGTCTTGCTACACGTTACGACAGAAAATCGCAGCGTAAGGGGAAGTCTGATGTGCTGCGTCATTCCTTAATATTGGGTGCTTAGGATGAGGTCCCTAGCGTCTACGTTGATGGCATTTACGAGTATCGGTCGTAAATACTTGAAGTTTTTTGAGGCGGGGTAAGTGGCACTAATTTTGTGAAGAAAATGTAACGAAAGATTGCTATGACTATGACAGTAGGGGAAGACAAAAAAAACGATTGTCTGAAAGACTAGTTTTAGCCAGTGGTTTCGCCCGTGTGAAAGTATGTTTAGGCCATACAAATATTTATTACACGATTCGATTCGTACGTTTCGCGCAGAATCGAACCCGAGCCGCACAAAGCAACAGCCAACTCTTAACTCCTGCACCATGTTTTTTTCCATATTTCTCTAGTAGTCATTTCAGTCCATACCGTCATTTCAGCCGAAAGTCGTCCACTGCTGGACGTAGGCCTCCCCCAAGTGTCGAAAATGAACGATCCTCGGACGCGTCGACCCGTCTCGCATCCATCGGACTCCCGCAACGGTTACCAAGTTATCGGTCCACCTTGTAGGAGGCGTTCCAACGCTACGTCTTCCGGTACGGGGTCGCCATTCCAGAACCTTTCTACCCCATCGACTATCTGCTCCGCGACCTTTAGGTCGTCGGTCCAGTTTTTAAACTGGACCGACGACTTCAGGGTCGCAGGAATCCGATGAATGCCAGACTCACAGGGCCGTTTCTTTCAGCTGAAATGATAATCATAATCTAGTCACTAAAGCTGTTAATTTCCAAGTAATATTTAGCAATGTCAGCGCATATCCTAATACTGTCATTAGTCACTCTGCAAATGGAATAACAAATGAATTCACGACGTCGTGGTGCGTCGTTAGTGCACTGACATTTTAAATGAACGGTTTCAAAGTTCTAGAAAATTCTGCTGCTAATACTTTTACTTTTACCTTTGAAAGCAGGTATTTTTAAAAGAAAAGATTTAATTATTTATTCAACCAGAACGACAGTATGCTAAGGGTTATATATAATACTGTTCAGTACCTCAGTCGACAAAAATGGAACCCTTATAGAATCACTTTGTTGTCCGTCTGTCAAGAACCTTATTCTCAGGAACGCGTGGAGGAATTAAGCTGAAATTAATATTAAATCTCCGCAGATCATGTCCCACCTTCGATCCTGCATCACGTGCCCTGTTGTTGTTCACGTAAAGACCTAATAACAGCATCAGCGGACGGCACTGCCGTGGCCGAATACTAGGCCAGGCAAGGAATTTAACTAGTTTTGCCATCGACACGCTAAGAAGAAGAAGAAGAAGAATGCTAAATACTCAAGTCTACTAGCCCTCGGAGAAAAAATCATACTTCTAAGTTAACGTAGTTTAAAGACAAGGTCGTTGATGCTTCCGTTATGGCGCATATTTTGTGACACTCGCTAAGGAATCAAAACCTGAAGGGTCCTCCACGGGTAGTATGAAAGCGAAACCCGGGGCCCGAGTGGGTTTTTAGTCAGTAAAAGTCTGACACACTCCGCCCAAGAACGGGATTTGTCATTAGATTTTCCTTCACCGTTTTGAGAGCAGGAATTTTCCCACATAAAAAAAATGGGGTTTTTTTTTATTGTAAAATCCAAAAAATTGGCAAGAAGCAATTTGGTTACTAGCCCAAGTAAAGGAAAAAGTCTGAAAATCGTTAAGATAAAGATTTACAGTTTTTTTTTTTACATTTATAAACTTACATTTGTAGTTGGTCGTATAGTGAACATGTGTCGCATGTAGAGAATATTTTTTTTAACTACGAGCTTCAGAACCCTATACGTAGCCCGACATACACTTGGCCGGTTTTTAGGGTTCCATAGCCAAATGGCGAAAAACGGAACCCTTGTAGATTCGTCATGTGTGTCTGTCTGTCCGTCCGAATGTCACACCCTTTTTTTCCGAAACTATAAGAACTATACTGTTGAAACTTGGTAAGTAGATGTATTCTGTGAACCGCATTAATAAATTTAACACAAAAAAAGAAAAAAAAACAATTAATTTTGTGGGTTCCCCATACTTAGAACTGAAACTTTTGAATTTTTTTTTCATCAAACCCATATGTGTGGGGTGGGGTATCTATGGATAGGTCTTAAAAATGATATTGAGGTTTCTAATATTATTTTTTTCTATACTGAATAGTTTGCGCGAGAGACACTTCCAAATTGTTAAAATTCCTGTAACTTCTAAAATAAGAGAATGATAAAACTAAAAAAAATATATGATGTAGATTACCATGCAAACTTCCACCGAAAATTGGTTTGAACGAGATCCAGTTAGTAGTTTTTTTTTTTTTAATACGTCATAAATCATAAACCGCAATTTACTTTTCAAGTTTTTACGGAACCCTCAGTGCGCGAGTCCGACTCGCACTTGTCCAGTTTTTTTTCTTATGTCACATTTTAACAATTTTTGTTTGCAAGTTTTGGGTATCACCAGATAGTGGAAAATTCGCACATAGGAATTTGACTCGATCTGAACTTTTTTCTAAAGAAAAGGTTTTATTCGACCGTGGCAAAGTGTAAATTATGGCCTGAGGCCTTTTAGGGAGACTTCCCAAAGGGACCATAGGAGTGTAACCTCAAATATATGACTATTGTTCTTAACCACAATATTTTCCAGGTTTTATGAGAAATATATAAAATTTGGAGTAACGTTTTTAAGTTAAACCGAGATTCTTGTCACATTATAGTAGCGTCAATTATGTAGCTTTCAACTCAACAATCGCCAGCGTAGAGCGTTAAGGGCCTTGACAATCCTGTTTTATTTTCTAGATAATTCTGCTTCTCTTTCTTATCTGACTTCAGATATTCACTTTGTTTGCTCTGCGCATATTCTCTCAGACCTCCTCTCTAGGTGAGAGAAAGGGTCGTAATCCTCATATGGGCCCAGTGCGCGTTGGTGAATGTCACAAGTCTTCGAATGTTTGGTTCTCGGACGTGCCGCTTTCGTCACGATGTTTTCCTTCACCGTTTTGAAAGCAGTGCTGATGAAATAAATTACACAAAATAATGCGCCCGACAACTCGTAAGTTGGGACCGACCTCTGGGCCAGCACTGCTCTAAAAACTATACTATCAAAACACATACTAAATAGTTACTACTACTCATAATTTATTTTATTTTTATTTATTTATTTATTAAATTAGGTTCACCAACGATTGTAAACACTGAATTCAGCAACATAACACATATATAAAATTAAACTTCAGCGCAACAATCACTTACAGGTAAACACCACATGTATGAAAAAATTAAGTATAGATTAGGCTACAGTAAAAATACATTCAAAACTTTTTTTTTTTAAATACCATAAAATACACAAGTACAAAGACCTATTAAAACACAATGCGACTACATTCAACACACTGCTCACCTATTCTACTTTAAAAAACATTACTTTAAAGTTTATTTCCATACTTATCCAGTGCATGCGTTGACCTTGCTCCTTGACCTCCGTATTAGCATACAATGGCGGCGGGCAACACCTTCTGTGTTGACGGCTGACACAATGAGAAACATTATATTGAGACTGCAGGAAGAACATCCTAAACGACAGTTTTCACTTTTATGATGCAACTGGTTGCTGCCAGTAGCTTCGCCCGTGTGTAGCAGAAACTTATTCCGAGGGAACCATACTTCCAGGATAAGAAGTCCTGCTCTCAAAACGGTGAAGGAAGACATCGTGAGGACAGCGGCACGTCCTAGAACCAAGTATTCGAAGACTTGTGACCTTCACCAATCCGCGCTGGGCCTGCGTGGTGGATTACGGCCCATTCCCTCTCCTAGAGAGAGGAGGCCCGAGACCCAGCAATGGGAACATGAAAAGCTGATTATGCTATATGCTAAAAAGTCTTATTACTATTCCAAATTCCTAAGTGCCAACGCGCGTGAGGTAACGAAGGTCCTCACGCCCCAGCCGCCATAATTCCGACCCCGACTACCAGTCACGGCAGACGCGGGCTTGCGGACGTCAAGCAATGGGTAGCTCGCGTCTGGCCGTTCGGTAATTGACCGGACCGGGCCCAGTCGTCAACAGCGCTTAGTATTCCACGCGCTCCTCAAAGAGATGTCAGCAAACCGTAGAGGCCCAGCAGGGCCGATGCCCGCTAGCTAGGACCGCGGGGAATTTCTGAAAAGGAAACCCGTAGTCCTAGAATGCAAAGGGTAATTAAAGAACACAGGTGTGGTTTTAGTCAGTAAAAGTCTGACACGAAGAGCGCCAGAAGTCATTAGACGAACTACATATGGTAGATCACGTCTTGAATAGCTGTTTCAGGACGTATATGATAGTTTTTATTCCGGTAATAAGTTCCATAGGATCATATTCTACTTTCACGTAAGACACTCGTGGAACACAGTTGTATTGTCAAGATATTTGCAGGAGAGCTTCTTGTGTTCAAGAGATTCATTCCTATTTTCTAATTTAATTTGTTTATTTTTTTCCTTACCGTATACCTTACCTTCCTTACTATATCTTGCGTTTGGGGAGAACCTCTTCCGCTCACCACCTTAGTTTAAGACAAGGCTCAAGTGCCTCTAATTTAACCAGCACTCATAGTTTTCTCTTGGCAAAACAAATATACAGGGAGAATACCAGTGGTTACTTTTGAATGTACACCCATGTACTAGCTAGCACTAGATCAACCAACTAACAGAATTATTCAGAACGCAATCAGTGAGCTTCCTTCCTGTGAAACGTAGGAAGATGATACCGACGCATCCTCCTACATCAGTAGACTGTCCATAAATCCCAAACTTTGCAGATTAACTCCTCTGCGGATGCTCAGCATCTCAAACTTGGGACGTATTTATTTTCCAAATACGCGCTCTGAAGAGATTTATTCGTACGAAGTAGTATTAAACGTCCTTTGGCGGCGGCGTCTGCTAAATATTATGATTCATTAAGAGTTTACGTTTGTGACTTAGTTGGAATGCTTGTGTGTAATTAAGAGCTATTTAAACATCTTATCTGGCTTCATCAAACGAGGTACTAGCAACTCTATATTGTATACTTGTATTATTATCGAAGCATGTTATTTATTGCCGATGCCCACTGGATAAATGGATAAAGTGAGAAATGAGTATATTAGGGAAAGTTTGAAAGTGGCGCCAGTGACTGAAAAGTTGAAAGGGAATCGTTTGTCTTGGTATGGTCATGTAAAGAGGAAGGATGAAACGCATGTTACTAAAAGAGTTATGAGTTTACATGTGGATGGATGGAGAGGGAGAGGGAGACCAAAGAAAAGATGGATGGATTGTGTGAAGAGTGATATGAAAGAAAAGGAATTTAGTGATAGCATGATGAGTGACTGGGCAGAATGGAAGAAAAAAACGTGTTGCGCCGACTCCAAATAACACGGGACAAGGACAGGAAGATGATGATGATGCTCACTAGAGTCGGAGTATTTCTGATCAGCATATTGTAGAACGCAAAGGATATCTAAAGAACACAGGTCAGGTTTCAGTCAGTAAAAGTCTGACATTGAGCTCTTTAAACTTGTTGTCTGACTTCATCAAACGATTTTTTCTGACTAAATCAAAGAGACAGAAGCTCATGGGTCTCATCCATCGTTGACCACATCATCGCTTATCATCTGGTAAGATAATGGTCTGGTGGGAGCCTATCAATAATAATAAAAAAAATATATGATTGGGAAAAAATATCTTAAGTTAATCTCATGTGACATATAAGTCTTGATAAAACTGTCATTTGATCATGATATCTTGAAAGTTTGTCAGTGAAATGATTTATCTGTCATTCGGGAACGCTAGAAATATAATTAATTTATTGCTTTATCAATATATTGCATCAAGAAAGTTGAAAATATCAAAACAAGAAAGTTTAAACGCTGTATTATTCAATTAGCGCTCACTAAATTATTCCTAACTAATACCTGCGACATCTTCCGCGGGAATGTCGGTTATTGTAGACGCAAAGTCGAAGCCCTATAAAAAGTAGCCTGTTCTTCCTTGGGCTTTAAGCTTACTCCTTAAAAAAACCTCAAAATCGGTTCCGTAGTTTTACCGTAAAATCGGACGGCGAGCAAAGGGTTCTTCGCTCTCCGACCGTCTGGTAACCGTCCGAACCGAGCCCAAGTCGTCGACGGCGCGTACTGTTCCACGCACGCCTCAAGGAGATGTCAACAAACCGTAGCGGCCCAGCAGGGTCGAATCCTACTGGGGCCAAGGGTCTGCTTCTATAAAGAAGACTCGGCCCTGGTATGAATGGCAACGAAGGAACAGGAGTGGGTTTTTAGTCAGTAAAAATCTGACAAACCCTCCAACCAACCCTCTCGCTCCGCCCAAGTGCGGGGGATGTCGCTGGATGATATTGCCACCGAAAAAAAAAACCGTGAAATGATAACAGACATACAGAGTTAATTTCACATTTATAATATTAGTATAGATTATTTCAGTGAAGGTTCCAGAAATAAAGTGACAATCAATCAATCAATCATTTTGACATCCATTTAAACTGTTCAGGGCCCGTGGCGTGGTAAATTCCTGTATCCACATTGAGAGGAAACCTGGCTCCCAGCTGTGGGAACATTGTAAGGTTGAGTAACAATAAGAAAATCGAATCATTGTTTTTTATGTTTTTAATGGCAAATGGTTCTTTACATAAATACACAGTAACAAATCAACAATACATAATACCATAATAGCTACAGCGAAATTTTTAATGAAATAAGTAGGAAAATACTGTGATAGTGGAATCGCAATGTAAGGCTTCTAGTTAGTCTTAAACTATTATTATAATGTATTAAGCACTTTCAAATTAATAGTTTAATTAATAGTTTAATAGTTTTATCAAGTACATTATACATGTACTTGATAAAAACAAACGAACAGTGATCCTCAAACAAGACGTTAGTCTGTATTTTGGGGATCAGAGTTGTACATTTTCTTTATATCCATAAAGGTGTACATGGTGATTATTAACAAAATCAAACTAAGATTGAACTTAAAGAATTAAGACAAAATAATAATAATCATAACTTAGCATGTTAAAATGGATGAAAATAAATAAAAACGAACACAAGAAAAAATAAAATCAAAATAATTAAAAAAGTGGTACATAATAAAGAAACATACTGCAATATTCAAGTTAATATTATTATGTACGTGTGTACGTGAGCGTTGTGATGAGGTGTGTGTGTGTGTGTGTGTGTGTGTGTGTGGGTGTGAGCGTGTGTGGGAGTGAGATGGAAGTGATATTAGGAGTGCTGTCGGTTTATTTAGTCTTACTTCATTTGCAACTATTTGAAGATGATCCTTTCTGTTTCATCGTAGGAGAGTGTGAGAAGCCAGTTCTTTATGATCTTTTTACACAGGGATATTTTAAGGTCTAATAAATTGCAGTTCTTTACTGCTTCGTTATAAATGCGTGGATATAAATAGTTTGAGGAGCGTCTTGCCATAAGAGAGTTTCCTTTGGGAGTGGGTATCCTGAAAGTACGCTTTGATATTATCTCCGCGTAGTCTGGTCTAGATTTTATTTAATCTAAGTATTGTTTGAACATCAATCAAACCTAAACTTTTTATAACATTAACCTTAAAAGTATAACATCAGTTTGCAAGTTAATTATAACTGTGACCTCCATATGCGTCACAATATCACAACAACACTTTCCTTTAAACTTTTTCAGTAAACAAACAAATGCCTAACACTCAACGTTTATCACCTTTTAACCTACAATTTACAACTTCCAATATGGCCGCCATAGCGTTCATTTGTTCCCGCCATTATTTTTATCGTAAGTCAATATCTGCGTCAGTGCTGTCTCACCTGTCTCGTCGTCAGCAGTTCGTTATGACGACGTATTTCACAATTTTCGTTAACGAACGCTATTCTTTAATATTACCATCGTTATAGTCAGCTTTCGTCGTTAAAATTGAAATGTAATTATTGGGGTATGAAGTGTTATTTTTTTTTTTACTGTTTAGATTTAGGTCGATACAATCTTGCCAGGGTTGTGAGGTTATTTGAAAGAGTTACCGTGTCCCTCACAGAAAGCGGGTTTTTTTGTCAATAAAAATAAATATTTTTTTTTTTTAATAATAAATTTGTTTATTTTCCACCGCAAAGTATTACAGTTTTTTTGCATTCAATAAATTTTAGTTGAATATAGGGGTGGACTGGACCTAAACTAGGGCAACCCTGTATTACAGGTCTCCAGGACACTTAGTTTTATTTCAGTAAAAGCTTTTGTTTTTTTTTTAAGATGGGAAATCATCTAATGTCTTCTCTCGCTCTAGGGCGGAGCTCGGGCGTGTCAGACTTTCACTGACTAAAGCCACACCTATGTTCCTTCTTCTCTAGGACACCGGGCTTCCGAAAGAAGACAACCCATGGCCCCAGTAGGCTTCTGCCGTGCTGGGCCCCTACGGTTTACGCATGGAACACTACGCGCCGTCAACGAATCGGACTCGGTCCGGACGGTCACCGGACAGCCGGACAGCAAAAATCTGACACTTCGTCTCGCTCTACCCAGACTGGGAGGAGTTATTGATGATTCGTACCTAAAAAAAAAACATTACTACTAATTTCTTCTACCTACCTTGACTTGAAAATTCTTGGATGTCTTTTAAAGGATAATCTTAGATTTGAACATAGACAACCTAGATAGCTATGTTCTATTTTGTCTATGGTGTAACAGGAGTCATGGTTAATGTCCGGCCCACACATGGGCCCGACAATCAAACTGGTTTTTTTGTTTCTTTTGGTTAGTTAGTCATATTGATCTTTTGTAATTTAATGTGTCTTGCAAGCAAAATATACATGTTTTCTTTCTTTCTAGGATATATTTTTCCCAATAAAACGTTCCCGTGGAATAATTTTCGAATTTCAAACGAACGAATCCGCGGACAGAAGCTAGTCTAATAAATATGTTCTTTTAGAGATAACAGAACTCGTTGAGTGACGCACACATTACCCTTAAAATGTTACCAACATGAAAATACATGGATTGTCATCATCATAAGTTGACACGAGAATATCATTTTGCTTTTTTATTTGCAGCTGAAACGTATTTCGTTTTCAACACTGATACGAACGAAAACCATCGTAATTTTCGGATATTATTCGTTGGTTCTTATCTGGATATGTTTTTATTTTCAGATGTTATAGTAAAAATAAATTAATAATGGAAGATTTTTTACTGAAATGTGAATTGTTTTTACCCTCGGCCCTTTGTTTAACTCAAAGGAATACAGTTAGGTTTTAGTCAATAAAAGGTTGACTATCTCCCTTCTCCCTCTCGCTCCACCCAGCGGGAGCTATTTGATCATTTTCAAATAAATAAAAGGTTTACCTATATTATACCCTAAACTGAGTAAACAGTAAACTGCATGCCAAGACAGTAAGAAGCAGTGATCGCTTAAATATAAATAAAAAAAACATGTTAAATATCTCGGCAGGAAGTATACTTAGTACTACATCCCGTTCTACCATTAAAAAAAAAGCGAGTCGGCTCTCTCGCTCCTCCCAAGGGCGGGAGATGTCATTAAATGTTTTCCCACCAAAAAACAAACACCTTTCGCAAAACAGTCAAAATAAGTCGTACATTTGGTTCAGACTTCCCCAAGAACACAGGCCTATTTCTTTCTTGCCTTTAACACAAAACTATTTCACTCTGTCGCCATCTTGGAAACAGGCCCACCTTAATTAGTAACAAAGGCATTTTTCCTCAACGTTTCTACGTGTATAATTATAACGTAATTCCTTTGAAACGAGCGTGACGCTTTGCAGCCATTTTGCTCCGTCACAATTAAAAAAAGAACGATTAGGGAACTGGTCTTTCTGGAACATTATTTAGCACAGTTTATTGGTACTTAGGTTCCAAGTTTCGAGTTCTTTTGTTTTAATTTTGTAATGAGAATGAGGTCAATGACTTTTTAAAGTAAGTATTATAATGAGATGGTCAGTTTTTGAATTGGCATGCATACAAACTGATCGTTATGCTGAAGTGTTTGGCGCTAACATTACTAGATGACGTAAAATAAAAAACTGGACAATGCGATTCGGACCCGCACACAAAAGGTACTACAATATTAAAATGGTGCAAAGAAACGCCGACATAATACGTTTGTTGTATGGGTATCTTGACATACTTATTTTTTTAAGTTAAAATAATAATTATTATATGTTGTGGTAAAGGCAATAGAATACCTATTTCAATTTGTGAAAATTTTATCTCTATCTCTTATGGTTTATGAGATACCTACATTCCGCTGACGGCTGACAGACAGAGGGATGGACGGACGGACAGCGGAGGCTTAGAAATAAGGTCTTGTTGGCACCCTTCGGGTACGCATGTTCAATGCTACAAATGTTTTGAAAGAATTTCCCCAGTTTGAAAAAACGAAGCAAGCACCTACTTAGCAATGGCAGTACAATCCATTACAATGAAATTTAATAACAATACAAGCTCTGCCCAAATATAGCAGCATTACTCACAATCAAAAACAAACACAACACTTCTACACCAAACAAATCCTAGTTTACAAATCATACACAAAATTAGAAGTTCTGCTAATTCAGTAATCGATACTGCGTTTCAAAATTGCGACTAATTAATCGCAGAGTGCATGGACACAAGTTACGCAAGCGAGCCATTATTGGCACGAATCGCAATGATTGCTCGCATCGTCCTATTCACGACGCGACTCGTAAACGCAGCCCTGACATATTGCGATTGTCGACCACGCGTGATAACATGTTTGGTAATTTTGTTACACGTCGGTGAATGCATAGAATGCAGAAGTACAAGTTAGAACAAAAATCTCACTATTAATATTAGAAAGTGGAAAGTTTGTGTGTGTATGTTTGTTACTTCTTTACGCTCGAATGGCTGAACGGATTTAGATGAAATTTTGCGCACGGGTATATCATGTTCTGGAATAGCATATAGGATTCTTTGTCCCGGGAGTATGTTCCCTTGGGATAATTTTCTACTTTCACCCGGGTGAAGCCGCTGCCAACAGCTAGTATTTTCATAAAAGTTTAACAATACTAGAATTAGAAACAAATAACAAGCTCAAAAGGTTGGCCAACTGATATTGTGTCTGGGTAGAACATGTCTGCCGCATGCCTAAGATGAGATGATAAGAGAAGAGGCGTGAGAACGTCGCGGCAGAACACGAAGGAGATGTTGGGACGAACTAGACAAATTTCGCCTAAACTAGAAGATGCGTGGGCCCGTGAAATTTTGAAGGAGTGGAGGGAGGCCTTTGCCCAGGAGAGGGAAAGAACAGCTAGCAAAAAGTTTTAGATATAAAACGAAGCTTGTCCTTTAAAGTATCAGGAACTCAAAAACTTACTCTGTTTATTCTCTACTGAAGAATTTACAGGCACTTCCAATTGCAAATTCCGAAGCGTGGCTATGGCGAAGAATGTGCAAGAAACTCTATTGACACTCTTTTCAATCATGTTATGTATTACAAATAACTCGGTTATATGTTTTTTTATCGCTACTGTCATGTGAGAACATTGTAAACAAAGTAAAAAAAAAAAAACAAATTCTAAATATAGATATTAAAATAAACCACTGGCATCTGTGAGATGACCGGTCTCAACTGACAGCGCCCGTTCATGGACATGACGCGTGTATCAGCACCACTTAGCTCAACCGATTTGAAGGAAACCGAATGATCCAACACATTATTCATTGGAAAATGACTGACCTGAAGACAGTCAAGTGCTACTTACATGTGGCTACTTACTAGTAGAAAGTTTTCCTTAAGGCGTATAGTCCCTTAAACATCTGGACGGAGTTAAATGCACACATAGTTATACTGCCGCCACGCCCGCATAGAGCCCTGCTGACCTTTAAAACCATTTTCTTTGCGAAATATTGATTGATTTACATAATATGCTATGTTATACATTCTGAAGAACACTTAGTCAGCATTTTTTTTTGTTTAAACATATTTCTGAAGATCAAAGCCGTTTGGAAGGAGTAGGAAAAACAAGCGAAAAAATATCATTTTGTTATTTATTTTTTTTGGCCAATTTTTTAGTCATATGAAAAAATCATAATATGTTGATAATGTTCTAAATGAATCAATAATAAACATATATTTTTTTCAAACCTATTGACCTAGCCGTTACCGAGGAGTAGGGTTCAGAAAGTTACTGCTTTATGGCACTGCTCGGGAGCTAGGACCTTAAATGCCATTAGTACAAGAAGCGTAGGAAGATATTTGTGAGATATGATACGTCAAACAACAAACTTGACCTACTGCAATGTATCTCTTAAGTGACGACAAACACACTGTTGATAATTAAACGGTATTCTACGAGCGCACAGAGTCGTTAATTTTACACGTTGTCGAGTTTACTTCACATTATTTACTTTATGTTTAGTTACACTTAGTTTGTAAGTTTCTATGTACTAACTAATCAATTGAACACGCTAAATGTTTTTTTTTTTTAATTTAATACATTTATTCGAAAACCTGCCCTAATTCTTACCGCTTTTAGGCACGTAATTTACTGTTTTTCATACTAGTGTGGAAAAGTGTGCGAGCTCGCCCCCGCTTAAATTTGTTATATTTATCGATCAAGCTGGGCGCTAAACGACCCCCACGAGTCAACCCGCGTATATCTTCGTAAGTGTATTGAAAAACGTAGTTTAATACACGTGGAAAATCACAGCAGCCCTCGGTTGCATAACACCCTCGCGTACGGTTCGGGCGCATTTCGCTTCGGTCCCAGTGACAAATTTTCTCCACTTGTATAAAAATGTACTATATATTGTATTACTAACCAGATTTATTATCATTCATATAATGTCCACTTTTATTATGTGCACAGCTAAGTGAGGAAATCTTTGTTTATGTGGGCAATTTTCAAATGACTTCTCCTGCTCTGTGGAAAGGAAGTGTAGAACCCAAGCAGCATCTTCTAGGCGTTCCATTGTCATCCCAACAGGCGAGATGCAAGATTTCTAAAGTCTCAAAAGAACTAATGAAATTATGCAGCAGTTGATATTTCCCACTCTACCTATTATTCCCCCAGAAGAAGAAAATATTAAACATTCAATTTCGGCCTGAAACACTACTTAATTATACAAAAATAAAAATATCTGGAGACTCCTATAGAAAATCAACGAAACAAAAGTTGCTTCAACACCTAAACACAAAGACAAAATAATCGAACAATTACGGCCACGCGAAAACAAAAGAAAATCGTCCACATTTAAATTCATGACACTAGCTGTGCTCTCAGAAGTCAAAACACGGCTATCTCAAAATTTGCGAAAAATCTATATCGTCGAGTCGAGGCTTCAAAGTCTTGAGCATCGGCGCCAAGTTGCCTTTCGGTTTTCTACTAGTTGCATTTCGGGGAGTAAGCGTCGCAATTGCATAGCCTAATTCCTCCAAGCCATTATCGGACCACCAGGCCTACAGCGTGCGCCAACGGTGCTTAGTGATCCTGCCTATACGCACAAAACGTTTTGGGAACACATTCGTTGTGTGTATAGCTAAGGAGTGGAATTTCCTGTCGCTGTCTGTGTTTTCTGATTATCCTGATAGCTACAACCTCCTCTTCGGATCTTTAATTCAAGAGTAACTAGGTTTCTTCTAGGTAAAAGCGCTCCATCGTTGACCACATCGTCGCTTTCCATCCGGTGAAATAGTGGTCAAGCGCGAGTCTGTCAAAAATAAACTATACCTAATACAAATTTGTTTTTTGCATGACGCCGACACGTGACTTCTTCGCAGGTCACGACAATGCTATAGACTTTGTACTTAGCGTTTGGCGGCAACGTTAACAGAAAATTCATTTGTATAACCCTGCAGATGGGCTAGTCCAAAAACCCGTACAGTATAACAAACACTATCCGTAGTAACTCACTTACAAAACTGTATTTTTTCAATCTTTATTATTTACATTTCCATGCCAAAACTGCTCGACAAATCGTAATGAAATTGACCATCGATGTAGCCTCGGACCCGTAAAATTATTTAAGATACTTTCAGCCTACGAAGCAAGCAAAGCCGTGAATAGATGCTAGTTTTAACATGCGTCATTACGGTGATGGCAGTATTTTCTTACTAAATCCTTTTTCCCGTAACTTATGTTGATTGAGTTACTCCCTTTTTGGTTTCCGAGGACAGAACGCTAACTTGTAACCAGCAAAAAGGCGGGAATTTAGTAAAACAATAGACAAGAGAGGCATACTTATAAAATGTATGCCACCAAGGAATGCTGACGCTCACAAATTGTTTTTTACGAGAATGTATGGCTTAGTTGTAACGCGAGGTCGTCTGATTTTTTATCGACTTCAAAAAAGGAAGAGGTCTTCAATTCGGATGTTTTTTTTTTTTTTTTTTTTCAATATATTTTCTTTCAATTTTGAAATTCATTTGTTACAAAGACTTCGTAGAACATTTTATCCTAGTGATGATGACAGACATTTTTTGTTTTTTAAATTCTTTAAAGTATGAAATAAGAATATATTTTTTTTTAATAATAAAACTGTGAAAAAAAACTCGAACAGTTATGCCATATTCGATTCTTCAAGAGCCAGTTGTTACAGAGTATTTTGCAAGGCTCTGTGTCGATTTGGCGGCGACGTAACAGCGATTTTACTTTTATAAAATTAAAATGAAATTACAGGACATTATTTTCTTCTTCTCATTTTTAGGGTTCCGTACCTCAAAAGGAAAAAACGGAACCCTTATAGGATCACTTTGTTGTCCGTCCGTCTGTCTATCTGTCTGTCTGTCAAGACCCTTTATCTCGGGAACGCGTAGAGGTATCGAGTTGCAATTGAAACCATATGCTTCTGTTGTGTATTTTTGTGTATATTTTTGCTCTTCGGAAAAATCTTCCGAGACTCCGTACCGGAATTGAACTATTTACATTGATAAGTTTGCACCCTCAGGGTATTTTTTATTTCCGGTGGGAAAATCATCTTATGACATCCCCCGCTCTTGGGCGGGGTGGGAGATAGTGTCAGACTTTTACTGACTAAAAACCTACACCTGTTTCTTCGTTGCCTTTCGTACCAGGGCCGAGTCTTCCTTTCAGAATCAGACCCTTGGCCCCAGTAGGCTTCGACCCTGGGCCCCTACAGTTGCTGACATCTCCTTGAGGCGCGCGTGGAACAGCACGCGCCGTCGACGACTTGGGCTCGGTCCAGACGGTTACCGGACGGTCGGACGTTGAACCACCCGTTGCTTGCCGTCCGCAAGCCCGCGCCTACGGTGGCCGGAAATCGGGATCGGAATCCCGGCGGCGGTTGGGGCGTGAGGACCGTTGCCTCACGCGATCGGCCGCCTCCTTTGCTAGCATTACTGCTTCGCAGAAGGAGGCGACCGCCTGCCACTCCTCCTCGCTCCGGACCATGGCCTGTACCAAGGCCCGGCGCCAGAGATCGCCGCCGCCGATCGCCCCCACGAGGACACGGCGTTGCTCTGCCCAAGCGGGGCACACCTCCACCGTATGCTCCACCGTGTCCTCCGGGCGGTCCATACAGTGGCGACACCTGGGCGTCGCTTCCGCACGAATCCAGTGCAGGAACTTCCCGAACTTACCGTGTCCGGTGAGGACCTGCGTCATGCGAAAGACCCTCAGGTTGTGAGTCCGACTCGCACTTGCCCAGTTTTTTTTCCTAGTGTCCTTTATTTTTTTCTCGCCGTTGACACATAATTTCATTCTTATACTAACATGGAAAAGTCCTCCGAAAAATGTAGCAAAAACTTTTTATACACAAGACCCTGTAAATCCCCATAGACACCGAGTGACGTGTTACCATAAACAAAATTATTACTTTTGTAAACACCTGTAGTAAACCGAGTTAGGAATTTTTTCACCTTACGTATAGGCTATTCTGCTGTAGGTTTTTTCGGGAAAATTGAGAAAGCCTTTTTCAGAAGGTACGTACGTTATTGATGTAAATCTTGGTGATCTTAGTAACGAATAGAACCTTTTGGAACTGATAAGAAAGAAAAATATTTTAAGAATTGACACTCACAAGTAGGTTGGGTCACCGTAGGGGCCCAGCAGGGTCGAAGCCTACTGGGGCCATGGGTGATGCGAAAGAGATCCCCGGGGCCCTGGAAAAATGGCAAAGAAGGAACAGGAGTGGGTTTTTAGTCAGCCTGACACTATCTTCCGCTCCGCCCAAGAGCGGGGGATGTCATTAGATGATTTTCACACCCGAAAAAAAAGGAGGTTGGGTATTGAACTATTTCTATAAGATATCACAATAATATTATAAAAGCGAAACTTTTTATGTACTTATGTACAGTTTTGTGTTTTTTTTTCGGTGGGAAAATCATCTAATGACTTCCCCCTCTTCCCGCTCTTGGGCGTACCAGGGCCGAGTCTTCCTTTCAGAATCAGACCCTTGGCCCCAGTAGGCTTCGACCCTGCTGGGCCCCTACGGTTTGCTGACATCTGCTTGAGGCGCGCGTGGGATACTACGCGCCGTGTATGGTACGCTACATCGACAGTAATTATGAACTAGACCCGTAAGAAAATGTTTTGGAGTACTGTCGATGTAGCGTACCATCGATTTGGGGTACTGTCGATACATTAGCCCGTCGATGGAACGTTTTCGATACAGCGACCATCGATGTAGTCACTGTCGATATTATGAACTAGACTAGACCCCTTTTTTCAACCCATCATTTAATGAAATTAGATTATTCAACAGCCATAATATACAACACATTTTACTAAATGTATGTATTAAGAAAAAGAAAATATGAATATTCCAAAACGAAAAACATTAATTCTACCTACCTGCCTCTTAGGTCGTCAGCCTCCCTAAGCCGAGCTATCCGCAAAACATCTTGAACTGAAAACAGAACAATACCTTTTTCTCATACCCGAGGGGATCCTAAACTGTCTTGAAATTTCAAATAATATTACGAGAATTGCCGACCGAATTCCGTATCATTTCGGAGAAAACTTAGGTTTGTATTTACAATCTGGTCTCATTTTGAGAGTCTAGATCTCTCATGGGTTGTGTTATAAGAGAATTACGTTAAATATTTCTTATTGAAAATGTATTTTTTGTAAGTAATTTCTTTAAAACATTAATTAAATAAATCACAAGAGCTTCTACAATAAAGAATAGCATTATAATTTCGTAGTCAAAACTGTTAACTGGTCAGAAATATGTACTTTGATGACTTAAAACAACTTTAAATTCTTTAACATTTACTTAAAAACCTATTAAGGTTAGGTGAAAAGGCCTACATATTTTGTAGTGATTCTAGGAGTAGGTAGGCTGTAGGTTCTTCTATAATAAAAATATTGGCTCGATTAAAAAGTTGAAGGTTAGCTTAAAAATTGCATTAAAAAAATTGTCAGTAGTCATCTTGACCGCCCCGAACGCCGCGCTGCGCGCCGGTATATATCTTGTCTTGTTGTCTTGATGATTTAAATTTTTTTATCTTTTGTTTTTATTATTTATGAACCAATTTAAATAGTTTTTTAATTTTTTAACATGCTTTTAAATGGATTATAAAATATGATTTAAAAATTTGTAAAATAGTTTTTTTTTATCGTTTTTGCTTTGACAATTACTTAAAATTTTAATGAATTAATGATTTTTCACAACCTATGAATTTAAAATTTTACAATCTATTATTATTTCTTTTGTGTTGATACTGTTGTGTAATTGTGATTTTTATTTAATTTAATTTATTATTCTAATGTTTTTTTTTGTTTTATTGGAAATGTTTTAGTGATTTTTAATTATTTTTCATTATTATTATTATTATTTTGTAAAACATTCAGACACAATCTAAATTGTTAAAATGAATAAATGAAATGAAATGAAAATATCTGTCGTGGCCAGATCATAGAATTGGTCACTTCATGATATGACCAACTAAAACTGGCCAGATCGTCTAAACGGTAACATTTGATGATATGTCAATACTCGTTTAGCCACATGTAGGATTTCTATGACAATAAAAGGTCTAAAACAAATAGGCCAAATAAGGATTGACTTATCATCAAACTTTAACGTATGAAACGATCTGGCCAGTTTTAGTTGGCCATTTCATGAAGTGATCAATTTCTAAGATCTGGCCACGATATATCTATACCTAATAGCTTTCCAACCTGCCAACGTCTTTAGGTGAAAGTAAAAAATTTCCCCACGGGAACGCACATTCGAGATAAAAGTTTTCTATTCTCTGACCTTCGGAACACCGAGTGAACATGACTTGGATAGATTATTAGGTCATGTCCTACCTTTGTTTTTTGGCACCCTCTCCTTCCCTCGTTCTTCACCTTGTGCGGGAGGAGTTCAGGTCTTACTTTTATTGACTATAAACCACCTTTTTTTGAGGTTGGAAATCATTTAATGGCTTCTGCCGTTGCAGGGTTAAGCAGGAGAGCGTGTCAGACTTTTACTGACTTAAATCACACGTAAGTTCCTGTAGTTGCCCTTTGCGTTCTAGGACCACGAATATCCTTTTCAGAAGTATTCCCATAGCCCTAGAGTAATAACTCTTTCTACTGTAAGTAGAGAAAGTGGTAGTTTCAGACATAGAGTGCTAAAAAAATAAAATGCCCGTTATGACATTTGTATTTTGACTAGCTAGCGGCTTGTCCGGTGTAGTTTAGCTACTACTAAAATAACTTAAATAGCTACTACTACACCGGACCCCTAATTATTAATTTATTGTTTCAGTTTAGTTCCAAGTTACATTCTAGGGTTTTTCTCAAATGTCAAAACGGACATTTTATTTTTTAACGAGTTTACTGACTAAAACCCAGGGCTGTGGTGACTCTTTCGAACTATCCCGTAATGATATGGCCTTAAAATTGACATCTCAAGATTTTTTTCGTGGCCGTCTATAACAATGAGCATAAATACTGAAATTATTATAAAAAAAAAAATCTCCAAACAGGAAACGAATCTGCTCCTTATATTATCAGCAAGATAACACTCAATTTTACGTTTACCTCAAACAGAAACGGGGGGTGAAACTTACTTAAAATCACCTTCAAACGTTTTCAATATCTCCAACACAACGTTAAGGGTTGAAAGAACAAAGAAAAAATTCAACCCCCAGACGAATGCAAGGGGGTGAATTTATTCAATTTCATGTTCCAGTATTTCTTTTGTATCAATTTCTTATTTATTCGTATCTCAAGGAAAGTCTGCTGGCCAGAAAATCATAACTAATTTTGTAAAGGGAAAGTTAGGGTAGAAGGAAAGAACCTTTGATAAATATGAAATTGAAATGTATTTGTTTTGATGAATACGTTAGTACTGGCATTCTTTGTCTAGATTTAGTTTTAGAAATCACGGACACTAATATCTAAAAATCTATCTATACAGTCAGGGATTAAAAGTGCAGTTGCACTCTACCAATGCTAAAGTGTCTAAAATATCTTTATTATAGAAGTTCAATAGTCCACAACTAGTTTATTCAAAACTTTAGATTCTATGCTACCAATTAAATCTGATACAATCATTGACACTCTTCTACAAAGAAATTTTAGCATTGGTAAAGTGCAACTGCACTTTTGACTCCGGATTGTACATATTTTTTGTTTCAGCAGTCAGTCAAACCCTTTACTGATATATGCAAATAAGTTTTTTTTTGCAAACCGTACATTTCACTCAACATATTTTGACAAATCGAGGTTATTTCCTTTTCTTATTGGGAACGCATATTATATTTATTTTGACTTCACCGATTTGGATAAAACTTTGTGTATATATTTGAGTGGGTCCCTGGATGGATTGAAAATTGGACCCAATAGATGGCGCTGCAATCGGTTTCTCAATTTTTTGTAACGAAAAGCCTGCTTTCGGACTATAATCGGATATTATCTGATTGTTAGGAAATGCAAAAATTAATTGTTCTCGAACTCTTGTAGAAAGAAGAAAGAAAATATCAAAAAAATATCAAACCGGGGACCATTTTCTCGAAACCATACGTACAAAGCGTTTTGGGAACACATTCTTAATGCGTACAGCTAAGGACTGGAGTCTTGTGTTTCCTGATAGCTACAACCTAGGGGTCTTTAAGTCAAGAGTGAATAGGTTACTATTAGGCAAGCGTGCTCCATCGTCGGCCACATCATCGCTTACCATCAGGTGAGATAGTGGTCAAACGCGAGCCTATCAATAAAAAAAAAAACCTATAACTAACTCTTTTTCAAAAAACATGTCCCCCTAACCAATGTTTACTTTACCAAACAAGTAACTGTCACTTCTACTGATCTTCCAAAGGATTTGGTACAAAGATTCCCTGTCTGTCCGGTCGTCATCCCAAACCGTGATTGATTACACTGTATCGGACATCAGCTCGAATATTGTCACCACACCCGAGATATGAAAAAAGTTGCCAAGTTATATTTAGAACCAATATTATGGGAATTTGAGTATTTTTTGTGAAGTGGTGAAGAATCATTGAACTTATTTTTGTCTGTTGTAGCATGAATTATATCTTGTCTTTGACGTCGACGCACAAACGAATACCATAGATTCAGTACATAATTCTGGATCCCCAGTGGTGGAATTTTTCGTCGGGTTTTTTCCTAATTTAAAAAAAAGTCTGTACTTTTTTAATTTAAAATCGTTATTCATACTAACCCTGATGATATATTTAGTAAAAAAATTTATTAAATATTGTTTTTTTAAAAAATTAATGAATTAAAAAGTCATCGGGGTTGATACAATTGTTATTCTAATCAACTCCGATGACATTTTTGATTTTAAAAGTAATTCGTTCCTCTTTTTTTACTAAAACTTTAAGAATAACGATTTTATACAATGTAACTTAAAAAAAAGGTTAACATTTTTTTTAAATTAGGAAAAAACCTACAAAAAATTCCACCACTGGGGGGTCCAGAATCATGTACTTGGAATCCATGGTATTCGTTTGTGCGTCGATGTCAAAGACACCCTGTATAGTGTTGTGATGGCCCAGTAGTTAAGGCACCCACCTGTCATGCATGAGGTATTTTTTGTTTCATGCATGAGGTTGCGTATTCAAAACGGACAAGTACTAATGCAAATTTTTCGATTCATATGTACTTTTCTAAGTTCATCTAGGGTATTACTGACACCCTGTACCTCGGAAAGCACGTGAAGGCGTTGTTCCTGATTGTCAATTGTAGATTCGAACCGGCAAAAAACTTCAAGACACACACACACACACACACACACACACACACACACACACACACGTACTGACAACTGACATACTGTCCACGGCCGTGTAGCTTCAAAGACGCGTATTTGTCATTATACGCTTGGCGCACGCTTGCGTAAAGCTTACATACAAAACTATGAAACGGTGTCGACGAAGCGGCAGCGTGCGTTGTGTCGTCGTGTCTTCACGCAGGCGTACACAAAGCGTATAATGACGAATACGCGTCTCTGAAGCTACGCGACCGAGGATAGTAGGCCTTACTCTTTTAGAAAAATGAGTTATAACGAAACTGCTAATTCTATTATGAGACGAAGTTCTTAGCTTGATTCTTTTATCATAGCTCTGACTTCTAATCTCCCAAGAATTCCAGGAAAAGATGGCCCTATCCTATACAGGTATCAGATCCGAGATATTAAACGTATACATACATATACAATACTGTGTATATAATATTACATATTCTTTACATAAAGGTCCTTTGGGTAAATAGAATTGGGCGTCTAGTTGAAACGCTTTTCCTCGATAACAGAATTTTTGAAATATAAGGGGACGTTTTGTGTTCAAACACGTCGCGTTTGCGTCTTGATTCAGAATTGTTTTTCGAAACTGAGAATTTCTAAATAAATTAATCCTTATTTCCCTTAGTCACGTCATCACATGTGAACGGCTAGACTAACTCCGCGAATTCCTTTTTTGTTGTGGTTATTATTATCAGGAGATTCTTGTCAAAGAAAAAAATGAGAAAGATGCGCAGAAAATTACAAAACTACGACTATTTTTAATCTTTGACAGTTTAACAGTTCGTTCTTTTGACAGTTCGTTGCTAAGACAGGACAAAGTCGGTCGGGTCAATTAGTAATACATAAGTGCGAATATAAAAACAGACGGCAACAGCGAGAAAATGCGACTAATCGTTTTCATTATAGATTTTGTTCTATCATTTTAAGGCGTTATTATGGTACTTATTTTGTCATGTTAAAATTTGTAGGTTCACAATTCAAGTTTAAAATAAAACCATCTATTTTCAGACTACGACACTTTTTCATTTAGCATGACTTTTTGGTTGGCAATTACGTATCAAAAAAAGAAAAAAAAATGTGCAAAATGAATTCTATTTTTTTTTTCTACAAAACATAATCCGTCTAACATCATTCCACAAGATTCGCCCCAAGTTTCATCCCGTACAGTTTCACCGCGTACACCAAGGGATTCGGGATGCAATGTCAGCAAAAGATTTAGGTAAATTGACACGAGCCCGGACTTATTGTACATTATGGCGACAAACGTGTTTCGTACGCAAAACGTAGAGAAAGCAGCTGATCTACGTTTTCATATTTTTGCGACACAATTTTAAAGATGATTTTTTTTTGAGCGAGTTTTGCTTTTTAAAATCTCATTATTCTTGATTACCGTAGTTTACCTAACCATGTGGTAAATTAAGAAAAATTGGTGTTAATAAAGTTATGATTAAATCTTATAACCGGAAATGAAAATAAAAGAGTAGGTTAAAAGTATTGCTGAATTGTTTGTAAAAGATTTGGTATTTTTCGGAACATTAAGTCCAGAGGCCCTACTTAACGCGATCCATTTGACGAACTAACCTAAACTGAATTGTTAAAGGGATGGAGCTATATGAGGTGTATAGCTCCGTCCTTCTTTCTCGCTCGCTCGCCCAATTTTAACACGTCATGTTGAGGCCCCAGATTACATCACAGTTCATATATCATTATTACCTTTACGGTATAATTTCCTAACCCATTTGTTATGCTACATTGCGTTACTACGTTGACAAGCAAACGAATTTTCCAAACCAATTTTATTGATAATTTATTTAAGATACAAAATGAACATTTTGTTAGTAGTTCAAATTATGTATTTGGTAATACTTCAAATTATGTTAGTAACTTTACATCAACGACTGGTCGATGCTTGAAGGGCCTATTTACACTAATCGATATTCAGACAGTCTTAGTCGATGTCGCGTAGTGTAATAAGGGTTAGACCGGTCTTACTCGGAACAAAAAATAAGACTGAATATCATGTGCTGAATATCGCGTAGTGTAATAGGCCCTTTACGTATACACATTACGTACCTACCAATACCTCAAGACCAAAACACCAAATCCCATTATAAATACAATTAAATAACAAATAAAATTAAGACCTAATTTCCAGGGTAATTTTTTTCTAAGGTCAATAAATTATTCAAATCCATAAATTTTATTGAAATAATCATTAGAATCATTAAAATTAATTTCATGTACTTAATCAATATTTATTTATTAAGTATTCGATGCAAGTCCTTCAGAGTCTGGCGGACAGTGTATTCCGCATCGGGGTGGTGTAGGTAATGCGAGTATTTGTAATATCAAACTAATAATTATCTGCCTACCGTCCCGCCAGCCGTCACTCTTATTTAGACTCCCCTTTTTTTTCATATCACTCCTCACACAATCTATCCAGCTTTCATTTACCGTCCCATTCCCTCCCTTTTAAATTTCGAAGTACTACAATAAAAAAAAAATGACAATCCACCACAAATCATAATACAACAACTAAAAACACTGACCTACATAGACTAGACATGCTAATAAAATCACAGATAAGTTCATTCGTCAGTCACGAGTAATAAAAGTGAAATCGCTGTGTCGACGACAAATATATGAGAGGAGGTCGTGGAGGTCGGCTGGGAGTCGATCACGACTGCCCTAGGGAGGTGAGTTGAGGTTCGAGACAATGGTAGGCCTTTGTAGATTGAAGGTAGTGGTCTGAACAGGATTTGTGTTATTGCAACTTGTTCTGTTTTTCGGGATTAATATAGATCGTATTGAGGCCTTACCATGACATGTTAAAATGTCAGGCGTGCAAGTGAGAGAGAGGGATGGTGCTATACATCCTATATAGCGCTATCCCGTTAACAGTTCAGTTTAAGTCGTCAAATGGATCGCGTGAAGAGTTAGAGTTAAGAGCAAGTATGTACGAGTATACTTGCTTAAGAAGATCAGTAGTCCTACAACAGATTACAGCTGTTGTTAAATGTTAATTGTATGACAATTTTAACAATCGTTTGTTTGTAATTGCAACCATCTTTGAATTAAAAGTGTTTATGGGGTTTCTTGTACGTTTTGCTCTGTGCTTTGGAACGCGCAACTAGATTTTTCTAACAGATCGGCTTCTTAAATATAATTTTGATAACATATTTTCCTATCCCAAGAGATGATGGGTCGTATGACAAGCAACATGGATAGAAGGGCAGTATGGACTAGCATTGTTCGCTAATGATTTTTTTCGTTCGGTAGTCATTTATTATGGAAATGATCAAAAGACTAGTTTGTGCATAAAAGAACTAACAGTGCATTATCCCCAAGCCAAATTCGAAACCCAAAAATTAAAAGCACATCCAGTAAACACAGACATAAAAGAGACACAAAATTCGATCGGTTTTCCGAAGTTACGTCGTATTGGCATAGTAATGTCAATACGACGAAACTCCGAAAAAACTATCGTTCGTAATTTATACGTAGACGTACGGATGGCGGTTATTTACGAGCGGTAACTGGTACCGTTCGTATCGGTTTTCTGAATCGGCTAGTGTGTTCGAGTATTCGGCGTCCAGGCTTGTTTTGTCCTTGTGAAACATGGCCAACCATTGAATTTAGTGTTCGAATTTCAAACTGGCCTATGGCTTTTCTTACCCCTTGTTCAAAGTTATGTCATCCAATTCGACACTAGCTCGAATCATCAAACTGACAGTTACGACTTGATATTTATTGACATCAGGCAAGGGTTTTTCTGTCATGGCGAATTGAGTTGATTGTCAACTTTTCTCGTGGGGGAGATCGGTGGCAACGATCTCTCGCCGGGCTTTGGTACAGGCTATGCTCCGAAGCGAGGAGGAATGTCAGGCGGCCGCCTCCTTCTGCGAAGCAGTAATGCACGCGCGAGGTAATGGCACTCGCGCCCCAGCCGCCGGGATTCCGATCCCGATTTCTGGCCACCGTAGGCGCGGGCTGGCGGACGGCGAGCAATGGGTAGCTGTCTGACTGTCCGGTAACCGTCCGGACCGAGCCCACGTCGTCGACGGCGCGTACACACGCGCGCCTCAAGGAAATGTCAGTAAACCGTAGGGGCGCAGCGGGGTCGAGACCTACTGGGGCCAAGGGTCTGCTTCTGAAAGGAAGACTCGGCCCTGATAAATAAGGCAACGAAGGAACAGGAGTGGGTTTCTAGTCAATAAAAGTCTGACACGCCGTCGCGCTCCGCCCAAGAGCGATGGATGTCGTTGAATAATTTTCTCCACTACAAAAAAAAAAACGAATCTACTTGGTATTTATACCTTACTCGTTATAAAAAACGTTCAGTAACTTTTTATTAGTAGGCCTACGGTTTTGTAAGTTATTTTATAGTTACTCCGGGTATTTAATTGTGTTTCCGATTACAACTTCCCCCGCAAATTAAAATTAAACAAAAGTGCGAACTTTTGTTTAATTTGAACCTATCAAATTGTTTTACCTAACTCAAACTGCCAGTTTCGAATACTCCATCATTGTATTAATTTGAATGTCATGCGAATTCAAACTATCGTAACGTTCACACAAAAGCGCGGGAACAATCACAAAAGCACTATACACAAATTACATTCCAAATACAAACACACACTGATTAGAGTCGAACAGAGTCGAGCATAGCCGAGTCACGTCGCGCCAATTAGAAAACGGTTCCGAATTAATTTGAAAATGGAACACTCGATTTTGATGTAGTGGAATCTGTCGCTGTGGGCTTTGTTTTCCTCAAACAAACAATTATCAACTTTACACTAATACATTAAAGTCTAATTTAGGCTGCGGTGAAATTCATCAAAACTCATGAGATAATAGGTGAAAGACTGAATATCATTCACAAGTTTATATGTTGATTAACTATGTACCTTAGTTATATAACATAAGGTTGAAATCACGTCGCCGCCGATTATATAATTAGTAAATGTGTTCGACTTGCACCCAATTTTTCTGCGATAACTTGTTCTAATATTAAGGCAATTTATAAAATGTCGTTCTGAGTCATTTCTTCTTATTTATTATTAATTTTATGAGTAACCTTAGGACGATGGTCAAAGAATTTTTCCCTGAAAAGGACATTGTAGGTAATGGGGATTTTTACCTTGTCCCTTATAAAGTACATATAAATCTGTAAGAAACTCATCAGCAGTAAATCTAACCTTAGTCTCGGCGATGTTCAATAAAATAAATGGCGGCTCCCATCTTTTAATTTCTTCCTTCTAGTCTATAGTTTTAGTATTTTTCTTTTATCTTTTGCACTTCATTGCTTCTGTGAACGTGAAATATGTTTTGAAGATAAAAGTTACATTGTAGAACGGCTTCTACGGAAATGTTACAAAGTAGAAATTCAACACAGTAAAATGGTAGTAATTTATGTTTTTATTGTTAGTTTCTGTTATTTATTTTATGTCATTGCACTCCCCGTTTTTCACCAGTAAAACACTTCAGACCAAAACATGGCAACACCACTTACACTCAGAAAAAATTAGGCGGACGAACACACGGAACTATAAAGTTATTTTTATTATGGATAGGCTCACGTTTGACCACTATCTCACCTGATAGTAAGCGTTTGAATTTTAGTTAATACTTATTAAAAAAAAACGATCTACTTATAAAATACCAAATTGTCAGACCTAACCTAATACAAAATTTGGTGTTAATCACGTGCCACCATTGTGGTTTCGTGGCAAAGCCGCTGGAAAAACTGACTGGCCTGTTGGTCTAGTGGTTAGTGGCCCTGACTGCTATGCCGGAGGTCGTGGGTTCGATTCCCACCCAGGACAAATGTTTGTGTGATGAGCATAATCATTTGTGCTGTGTCTGGGTGTAATTTATCTATATATGTGAAGTATAGAATGTATAGTACTTAGAACTAGCTTCATCAGAGGATGTAAGCTAGTTTCCTATATCCTCTATTTTTGCTCAACATTTCCATGAAACTGCATGACAATGCACACCGACAACGCTAGCTTCTTCCATCTTTTGTAAGCCTCAAACTTGACATCATTACGACTCCTCATTAAAGGGTATCGAGCGGCACAAAGCAGGTACACTCGCGTTCATTAGGCGCTGAGACATTTTGAGCAAGGGAATTTTTGGTACAGCCAGCTACAGTCATTTTCTTGATTACTGTACTCGAGCGTCCAATTTCTGTCAAGAATTTCCTTCGGTAGACGGTAAATTATTATTTTTTTCTGAGGAAAAGGCCTCAGAATTCTTCTATGAATTACGTGTAACTTGTGTAAGGTCTGAAAAATAATATGTAACTCTACCTATAATACCTTTCAGCAACTGTAGGGGCCCAGCAGGGTCGAAACGTACTGGGGCCAAGGGTCTGATTCTGAAAGGAAGACCCGGCCCTGATACGAAAGGCAACGAAGGAACAGGAGTGGGATTTTTAGTCAGTAAAATTCTGACACTATCTCCCGCCCCGCCCAAGAGCGGGGGATGTCATAATACCTAAGATGAATTTCCCACCGAAAAAAAAACCTATAATACCTATATTTATATATAAAATCGAAATACCACTCACGGATAAATTATATTTATTTTGCAAATAGGTTTAAAAAAAACACTTTTACACTTAATTTTTTTTTCGTCATTTTAAACTAGATGAGGCCGGTGTTCTCCTGTCTCGCTGACTACCCTGAGAAGAAACACCGAAACAAACTCAGGGGTCAATTAATCACGAAATCTCAGAAAAAATATTTCCGTAAATATTGAAAAAATTGGGAAAAATTGGAAGTGCTTCTTCTATGAGATATTTGTTTGAACTTGGAAAGGACAGGACGTTTGACAGGACGGCTAGTACCACTTTAGTTTACAATGTTCATAGTATTGTGACTTTTTAATATGCCAAATATTCTGCTGAGTTAAGTCTTACTCTACAATTGATATAGGATGGTGCGTGTGACAGCTGTCGGATTCATACAATGTAGACCTATCTTTTTCTCTCATCTTAAAAATGCATATTTTCGTCCAGCTCCCCTAGCCAAGTTACAATCGTTTCGTTCGCGCCGAACGCCTCGAGTAGGCCACGCCCCCGATTCCTTTGTTTTGACGTCATCTCAACGCTCAGTCACGTGGTCAGAACAAAGGAATCGGAGGCGTGGCCTACTCGAGGCGTTCGGCGTGAACGAAACGATTGTAACTTGGCTAGGGGGCCTGCTGTCATCCTAAGAAACTACATTAGACCGACGCACACGTGGGCCACGCCTGATTTGTACGTAGAGACGCGTCGCGTGGCGTGGATCTAACGTAGCTCTTACAAGTCTAGTTGCCATATAAAATGTATGGAGACCGACGCGCCCAGATCTGCGTACGTGGCCCACGTGTGCCCAGTGTAGTTCTATCTTATGGAATGGCTTTATACACACCTGTGTTAACGACCAACCAACCTCCATACTGTTTTATCTGTCTCGTGATACTCCCAAAGCAAAGTTGGTATCTACGAAAAATACTCCGAACGAAATTATAAGAAAATATTTTGTTAAAATGGAATCCGTTTTGTTATTTCAACTCCGATATTTTCTGGGATTGAATTCTAAACAAAGGAAACTTAGAGCCATATTTCAAAACAATTTCTTTGTAATTCGCTGAAGCTTTGCCCTTTGGATCGTTTCAATTTTCTCTTAACGAAATACCTAATTTGAAATAATACCAGGCATTTAAATTGTTTGCCTATAAGAATAAAAGAAGACCAAAGACGCGATGTAATCAACTGTAAGAGATGATGAAAGAGGTGACTATTCGCGCGTCAGAGATGTCAGTAAATTAAAAAAATATATATCATTATGTTATATTTGATGATGAACTAACGTAGATTTAAGAATTACTAAAATATATTGTGGACCAAATGTTGTCTAGTTAATAAATCATTATTATTATTATTATATATATAAAAGCGAAATACCACTCACTGATTAATCTCAGAAACTATAACAGCTACAAACTTAAAATTTGGCAGGTAGGTTCCTTATAGGGTGTAGACATCCGCTTAGAGCAGATTTTAAGAAACTCCACCCCTAAACGGTTAGAGTTAAAACGGAGGTTGGAAGTTTGTATGGAGAAACCTACTATCACGCGAGCAAACCACCTGGCAGAAGCTAGTAATGTATATTACTGGGAATCAATTACCACCGTCATTTTTTTTTAGGTAGGCAATTGCATGTTGGAGAATTCACGAAGTCTATCATAATCAGAGATTATAACTCTGATTATGATAGACTTCGTGTATTCTATATAGAGAGATAGACTTAGTGTACTACTTCTGGGATTCAAGCCTCCTCTCTAGGAGAGGGAATGGCCCACGCGGGTCTAGTGCATAATTCTTTGTTCAAGGACGGTTTCCTCACGTTTTCCTTCACCGTTTTGAGAGCAGTGGTGATGAAATAAATTATACAAAGCAATGCGCCTGGCTGGGTTTGTCCCCGCGACATACAACTCGTAAATCGGGACCGTTACCACTGGGCTACTAATAATTGCTCCCGGATTTATCGATCGAATACAATTAGCATTGTTTATTTTTACATTTTTTTAAAAATATTTTTTTATGTTGAGGTTTTATTAATGGTGCATAATTGAAATCTTTTCTACATTCTTATTTCACTATTAGCTAACCCGGCGAACTTCGTACCGCCTAAAGGGCCTATTACACTACGCGATATTCAGCACACGATATTCAGACTGTCTTATTTTTTGTTCCGAGTAAGACCGGTCTAACCTTTATTACACTACGCGACATCGACTAAGACTGTCTGAATATCGAGTAGTGTAATAGGCCCTTAACAGTCAATGAATGTAGTATATCTTTTGATATAGTCAACCGATTGTGATGAAACAAAGCTTAAGTAATATGTCAAGTTACACACAATTTTAATGTATAAAAGTTATCTACATCGATTTCGTACATGTTAAGCGCACAACTAAAAACTTCTACAGATTTATTATATGTATAGATTCTTTTTTATTGTAATGTTATTCAATTTTCAGCAATTCAATCAAAGTTTTTAAGTTAATATACGCACATAATGTATTGTTTTTAGAATAAATCAATCAAATCAAATATTCTGATCTCAAAGAGCAAGAGAATGATGTTAATCATGTACCTACTTACAATACTCCTCTCTTTATCCCCAGATTGCGTCCACCTGCAACTCTACAAAGATTTGAAGGAGCGTCAGAAGAACGGGCAGACGAAGGCCTCACTGTCGCTACAGCAGTACCTGGGCATCGAGTCAGGGTTCACGCTGGACAAGGAGTCCAATACTCTGGCGATACTGTGCGAGGACGTCGTGCCGGTGCTGGCGTTTGATACCAGGGAGATCCTGATCCAGTGGAGAGTTAAAGTGAGTAATAAGTTCTTTAGTTAAATTCCCTACTCAGTATTTGGCCACGGCAATGCCGTCCACTGATACTCTAGTATATAATTGGAATCAATAGGAGTTCGGGGTTCAAGTTTTAGGGGTATGTGGAACAGAGAATAAAGTCCCGTAAACCTCGTTGCAAAGAATGGATCTTCCGCCCGGACGGGTGTTGTGTCTGGTCCGGACTGCACGATAGTTAAGGTAATTCATTCGTGACGTGGTTGCATATGACCGTAGGCGCAGGCTTGCGGAAGGCGAGCAATGGATAGCTCGCCGTCCGATCATCCGGTAACCGTCCGGACTGAGCCCAAGTCGTCGACGAAGCGTAGTGTTCCAAGCGCGCCTCTAGATGTCAGCATCAGTAGGAGCCCAGCAGGGTCGAAGCCTATTTGGGCCATGGATGTAAGAAAGAGATCCCCGGGGCCTTAGAACAATGGCAAAGAAGGAACAGAAGTGGGTTTGTAGTCAGTAAAACTCTGACACTATCTCGCGCTCCGTCCAAGAGCGAGGGACGTAAATGATTTTTGCACCCGAAAAAAAAACATGAATGGATATATTTTTTTCAATCTGTTATTTTGTTTTTCGTTTAATCGTTTTAAAGATGGCCCAGCTAAGCGTGCTGGGTTTTCAAAAAAAATCGTTTACTAAGGTGTACTGTCCACGGACGCGTTGCTTCATATTATGTCGACGAAGCAGCAACGATACGAAGGCACAACTCTGCCGCTTCGTCAACACAGTTTCATACTTTTATATGTAAGCTTCACGCAGGCGTACACCAAGCGTGTAATGACGAATACGCGTCTATGACGCTACGCATCCGTGGACTATAGGCCTAACATACTCATTGCAGACTTTCCAACAGTGAGAGCAATGGTGGCCGAGTGGTAACGGCCCCGACTTACGAGTTGTAGGTCGCGGGTTCAAACCCAGCCAGGCGCATTACTTTGTGTAATTTATTTCATCAACACTGCTCTCAAAACGGTGAAGGAAAACATCGTGAGGAAACCGGCATGTCCTAGAACCAAAAATTCAAAGACATGTGACATCCACCAACCCGCCCTGGGCCCGCGTGGTGGATTACGGCCCATTCCCTCTCCTAGAGAGGAGGCCTAAGTCCCAACAGTGGGAACATTAAAAAGGCCGACTATGCTATGCTATGCAACAGTACAGTCAAATGGGGTGAATATAAACTCTGGGGTAAATAGAAACAAAACTTCAAAGGGTGTTTTCACGATATTTGAATATTTTTTGCAAAATTTAACTATATCATTTTATTAATTAATTGTTATTCTAAAAAGTCGATGCTTTGTTAGAAGCCGATAATATGGTATGAAAGTGAAAAACCAAACCTAAGTTTTGTATATATTCACCCCGTTTTACGGTAGTAATCTGCCATTGTTTTCACATAGACATTACACTCATAATTTTCTTGTGAACCATGTTCCTGTATTGTAAAATGAAAAAACACAATAAGACTAATAGATTGCAATTGTCTTAAAGAAGCTTTAGTAAGACTAAATAAAGATCTCTTGAAAGGAAATGAAAGCGCAGTTTTTAAGACAATACGGTTGCAGTTTTAAAGAAAATAAACTTTTACATTTACAATGAACTTCGTCTCAGAAAGTTCATCAGAGTATTTTTTGTTAGGACAAATAATAATAAACTAAAACCTTTTTCTGATAATGGCATCAAAATTGGGCATTAAATGAAGCTGCTGGCGCCGCGGCTCGTCAATGTGTCGCTGTCAGTGTCATCGACGTCAAGTGTCAGCTAACTGTCAAATCTTGCGCGCACCGGCCAGCTTTTTTTCACTTCTCAAAAATCTAACTTACTGATTAGCCCCAATTACCGTTCTTAAATATTTTGTAAAACGTTTATTAAATTGATAAACTTTCAAGCAACATCGGATTGCGTTATTTATCTCCCAAACAGAAGCAACAATTTGGATTTCAAATATTGGTATCTAAAAAAGTAAGAACGTGGTGGGGACATCTCGCTATCTCTTTTGTACGCGCGTAGCTTTAGGTCGGTGACGTCACATTTCAGTTTGTGTATTCTTTTTTTGTTGCTTGACGGATTCCCCTTCCATCAGATTTTATTTAATTAACTTCATTTTGAACTGATTTTAGCTTAAGTTACTTTTTTTAAATAAATAATTTAAGAAAATTGATTCTATTTCCCAATTAAAACTTTCCGGTAAGAATTTTAAATTGATTGCTGAAGAGCCGAAACCGTTCCTGGGTTCTTTCGCGGTTTTGGCGCGATTTTGGCTTTGCATAGTTCGGTTTCAGATGCTGGATTCATTTGTTAGTTTATTTAAATATATTTCCAAATGAAATTTTAGAAATAAATTATTATAATCATTCTCATTGGTTATAAACACAACATTACCAATATTATGGTATTACCCGTCACATATGACTGTTATAATTATAATTATTTCAATTGAAAATTCTGCATTCATATAATTATCATGATTCCTCATCAGCTTATAAAAAATATTTTTGGCAACTCTTCTCTTTGATCTAGCTTTTTGCATTGAAACAAGACTACACATCGCTTCACTGGAATCTTAGAACCAAACAAGCTTCAACCAAAATACTAAAACCCATTAGACAACAATGGAGGCTAGAAATGCTTGCTTGAAAGCAGTGGTGGCCGAGTGGTCATGGCCCTGACTTACGAGTTGTAGGTCGCGGTTTCAAACCCAGCCAGGCGCATTACTTTGTGTAATTTATTTCATCACCACTGCTCTTAAAACGGTGAAGGAAAACATCGTGAATAAACCGGCATGTCCTAGAACCAAAACTTCGAAGACATGTGACATTTACCAACCCGCTCTGGGCCCGCGTGGTGGATTACGGCCCATTCCCTCTCCTAGAGAGAAGGTCTGAGTCCCAGCAGTGGGAACATTAAAAGGCTGATTATGCTTATGTATATTGATCAACAAGCCTGTAATGAAATTGATGACGTTTGGAACTTTGGACATACGAGATATGATCAGAACGAATGTAGCTGCTAACTACGGCAATTTCTACCGTCCTTAATGAAAAGAAAGCGTGAATGTATAGAATTATGGCTGTAGTATTGAAAAATCCATATTTTCCTACAGGTACAACACAACCTCGGAGGTAGCAAGGAGTTCGCAGCCGTCATCATATCAGCTCCAACGGCTGCCAACATTCGGGCTGGACCCGTCAGGCTACACGCTTGCGGCCCGAGGCTAGCGCTGTGCGCGTCTCGACCACCCGAAGTACTGGCGCTGTGGGACGTCAAACTACTCAGGTAAGAGCTACTGTAGCAGTTGGTAGGTTATGGACCCGAAAGGCTACATGCATGCGGCCCGAGGCTAGCGCTGTGCGCGTCTCGACCACTCAGAATACTATCGCTGTTAGACATCAAACTACTCAAGAAAAAAATAAAACAGTCATTTACAGTTCGTAATATTTTATGTCGTAATGTAGTGGCTATTTTTGTGTTTTAAACCATATTGGGACCAGGATACTGTAAGCTCAAGACAAATACGCTTGGTCCCTGCCCCGACTTACACCACACGGAGCAACTATTAAGTTTGTGGTCTATTTAAGAAACGACAAGCTTATTGACTCCAGTATCTTCTACATTCATTTTGTCATTTCATACACTTACATGTTTGTAGATATATAGCCTGATGGGTCTAAACAGCTTCGTTTAGGTCCATCAGCCTATTAAGTTAAGCCAATCAAACACGGTTTTTTTTTTTATAGAGAAGCGTAACTACTTGTGTGTTCATTCAGCTGGAGGCATACCTATTCAGTCGAAGTTTCAGTCTTGTAAAACTCAAATTTCAACTAAGCCATAAAAAAAATCTCCAAAAAAAAAAAATAAAGACGCCAGATAAAAAAAAAGAAAAAACTTTCCCGCCAATAAAAATGTAATCCGTAATTCCGTAGATACGGAACTTGGAACAGCGTTTAACAAGGACACCTTGGAAGTTTGGTACACCACTAATCTTTTAGCGCGTTCCCTTGAAAAATGTCTCCTGTAATTTACCAGGAATAGCAGGTTACTCGAGTTTCCTGTCTGTTAGGAGTTTGACCCAGTTGAGGAGGCATTGAGGAATAACTGTTTTAGATTTGCAATTTAATCGTGCGATTCGTAGGTAGAAACATGTTAGGGAAGTTTTGTGAAGGCACTGGGAATTAATTTAAAAAGTAACAATACGGTTTTTTTTTTCTAGATTAATTCTGAACAAGCTGCCTCCTTCTTTTTCTTGATTAATTCTGAACAAACTGCCTCCTTTTTTTCTAGACTAATTCTCAACAAGCTGCTTTCTTTTTTTTTTCTAGATTTATTCTGAACAAACTGCCTCCTCTTTTTTCTAGATTAATTCTCAACAAGCTGCTTCCTTTTTTTGAGGTAGGAATTCATCAAATGAATCCTCCCGCTATGCCATCTATTTTACTGATTAAAACCCACCTGTGTTCAGTTCAGTTGCCCTTTTCGATCCTGGGCCACGATAACACTTAATAAAAATCCTGCAGCCAAAACTAAACTAGCAACTTCAAAGATTTGGAACTCTTTCTAACAATGGCGCGGCCCCAGCAGTCATCAGTCTTAGCGGGTCGTGTCAATTTTGCTGACGTTTCTTTAAGGTGGAACACGACGCGCCATCAATCCAAGCCTGGTTTTTATCGGACGGCCAGCTAACCATTGCTCGCCGTCAGTAAGCCCGCGCTTATGGTGGCAAAAAATCGTCCTGTGGCTCGCAATGCCAAATCAGAGCTCCATCTTATTTTTTTCACTCATTATTCAAAGATATACATGATTAATTGTCTATCAAATGTCCCAAATTGTTATCCTAATGAGGTTATCCCACGCCATAGCCAAGTCCATCGCTTCTATTGTTCCAAGTCCCCGTTACGTCCAGAGCACATGTCACCAGCATTCCCTGCTAATTAATAATAATTACAGCAACGCAATCAGTAATCCCATCTGAGAGAAACGACCAATACCACAATGTTGATTGATTTAGCAGTTTGTTGACCGCATCTATTAAAGACAAACTTGTAATTTTTATTGCAGTTATTTATTTATTTCTTAAAACTTCATGTAACACAAAGCTACAAAGGCGGACTTAAGTAAGTAATGTAAGTAACAATCATCATCATCATCATCATTTTAGCCGAAAGACGTCCACTGCTGGACATAGGCCTCCCCAAGCGTCGCCACAATGAACGGTCCTGTGCGTCTCGCACAAGTAACAATATCTTAAAAAAATATATTTTGTTGTCCTGAGTTTAGAAGGTTTAATATTTTTTTTAAATTTAAAGGAAATTTTGTGATAATTTTTGTAGTTTTGTTCTTACTGTGAGCACCAAACAACATATTTTAATATTTGCATTACTCTCAAAGAAATCAAAATTCTTAGGTTATTTCCCGTTGACCTAGAATCTTGAAATTTGATATGTCTTACTGTACAAGTATGGGAAAATATCTGAAAACTGTAAATTTATAGTTACCTACTTCACAGAAAAAAAAAACTTTTTGCGATTCGGAAAAATCTTCGTAACTCAATTCGGGAATTGAACTGTTTTCATAGGTAAGTTTGTATGAAACCCTCAGTGCGTGAGTCCGACTCGCACTTGCCCGTTTTTTTTTAAAGAGTAACCATGGAGTACCTTGCCGGTTCTTCTCCATAGGAAACGAACACTAGCCTCTGACGTTTTAAAAGTGCCCATGTAGGCCTAAGTAAAAAAAAAATGAACTAAACCTTCTTCTAAGACCTCCAACTGATCAAATAAAATATAAGTAGCTTTACTGATCTTTTCCCCTTAAACATTAATAAAACAAATGCAAGCTGTGATATATTAAACGGTGACAGCAAGTAATAGCCACGACAGATGTCACGATCACATGGACATACATAAAATATACCCCATGATTCCCCCATTCGTATCGAAGTCCCCCATGACCCCTACAAGTCCCCCCAACAGAGCCATCATTAAAAATACATACATGAGTGTACTCAGCCGAACAACATTCAATTAGTGAATTACTTTCGAATTTTCTGTCACCAAAAAGAATGCTGCTCAATAATCTGTTTTATTTTTGTTTTCTGCATTGCATAGCATAACTAGTAATACCTTACAATGTTCCCACTGCTGGGACTTAGGCCTCCCCTCTTCCTTCTTCCTTTCTTTCCACCACGCGGTACGCTAATACATCGAAAAATGAACCAAACATTCAATTTTATTTTGTCGAAATATATGAAAGTATATGGTCGTCATTTCAATTTCATCAGGTAATATTTTCAGAAGTTCTCCGTTCAAACACCGAAGTTCTTTCCGTTTCCCCTGGCGTAACAAATATTCCTGAAACAAAGGCCAACGAAAAAGTAACTTCAAATTACGATCAGCCATTAAAAGTCATTAAAACTCATATTTAACTGAACCATTCGGACAATTATAACCAGGCTCCCATTCCCCAGTATTTTTAGGGTTCCGTAACCAAAAGGTAAAACGAGACCCTATTACTAAAACTCCGCTGTCCGTCCATCTGTCTATCTGTCCATCTGTCACCAGACTGTATCTCATAAACCGTGTTAGCTAGACAGTTGAAATATTCACAGATGATGTATTTCTGTTGCCGTTAAAACAACAAATATTAAAAACAGAATAAAATAAATATTTGTTCAACACACTTGCTCAGAAAGTGACTCTTATTGCACTGCACTTAGGTATATAATGGCACTTATTACCAAACTGTGACATTTTGATTACCATTACGCACTAGTGCTATAATGTAGTTAAAACCTTTTTGTTCAACCTCTTGGTTCGCAAAACAACTTTTGAATTCGAATAAAATTCCCATTAAGTTATTGCGTTCAATAGTATATAAATTAGTGTCTTACTTACTTATTTCATCCAAGTCACGAGTTAAAATGGAAAAATTTAACTTGTACAAACGATTTATTTAATAAAAAAACATTTAGTAAATAAATCGTACATTCAAATAAACTTTGTTTTTTTTTGTGGTCTATGGCCGCCATTTTAAGATGCGCGCGGTTTTGGCGAGTTTTTTTTTATTCCAGTGAAGTTCAGAGGCTGTATAAATTAAATTAAATACTACAAAATCATTAGAAAATGTTACATCCGTATTCTATTGTCACTACGAAAGACATTATCGTAAAAACTTTTCACACAAGAAAACATAAATGTAAGACTAGGCAGTATGATCAAAATATCTTAAAGAGCCTTCCTTAGGGGTAAATAAAAAAAAAATTATGCGCGCGCTTGAAAACAGATTTTTACCGCCATGACAGAAAATTTTACTAGTTTTACTGTTGTTTTCTTCGCAAGTGTATTGAAAAACGTCGTATGACACACGTGAGTATTTAATGATTACCGTTCTTGGCTCTCTTAAGACCCTCGCCACGGCTCGGGTCTAAATACCGCCTCGACGGTAATCACTAACATTACACATTTATATCATATTGTACTAAAATATGGTTCCCATACAACAAACGTGATTTTTCTGCCGTTTTTTCTTTTACTACAAACGGTACTGAACCCTGCGTGTGCGAATCCGACTCGCACTTGGTCGGCTTTTACGAATTCCCCTTTCTTCCTTTTACAGATTTTTAACGACTTTAGGAAACTTTTAACCGAGATTCTGAATCTACGAATTGTACCAATGAATTATAAAAGAGTTTCGAATGCTTTTATATTTTTGTGTTTTCTTCTTTTTCGCCCTTTTTGTGAGAAACGGAATTTTATGATAGCTTAATGTGCGAAGTTCAAGATTGTAACTTTCGTCAGTTTTTGAACGTAAACGAGGTGTTGATGATTACAGACGTGAAGATTCATAAATTGAGGCCGTTAAGCTGGCTTCGGGAACTTTCGGAAGAATTTCCCTAGCACTAGAACGCGAAGTGGTGTGGTGGGTTTTAGTCTGTAAAAGTCAGACACGCCCTCTCGCTTCAGTCTAGAACGGGAAAAGTCCCACCTTAAAAGGTTGGCCTACCTATCTTTAAATTTCTGAAATGAAAATTTTAACCTCTACGGTCCGGACTAAGCGTTTGGCGTCGTCGTTTATAACGCATACATCGAAGGATTGGAACAATTTGCCTGCAGCAGTCTTCCCGTCTGATTATAATTTAGGTGTCTTCAAGGTTAGAGTAAATAGGCTTTTAATAAAGTAGCGCAATTCAGCATCAACGATTTCATCACTGCTTAGGTGGAATCACAGTAAAGCACTAGCTTTAAAAATAAAAGTTGTGCAATCTTTACCTGTTAAACTTTGGCAATTTTAATAATATAATATTCCACAACTATCACACAGCGCCGTCTAGTCACAAGCTAAGCAGAGCTTGTGTTATGAGTACTAGACAACTGATAAACATACTTATATATTTCTAAATACATACATACCATAGATAAATTACACCCAGACACAGAAAAAATGATTGCGCTCATCACACAAACATTTGTCCTGGGTGGTAATCGAACTCACGACCTACGGCATAGCAGTCAGGGCCACTAACCATTAGATCAACAGGCCAGTCAGAACAAGGCTGGATTAAATCGGTGTTACCTACTACTCAATAGCATAGCATAGCATAGTGGGCCTTATAATGTTCCTACTGTTGGGACTCAAGCCTCCTCTCTAGGAGGGGGAATGGCCGTAAACCACCACGCGGGCTCAGTGTGGGTTGGTGGAAGTCACATGTCTTCGAATTTTAGGTTCTAAGACATGCCGTTTCCTCACGACGTTTTCCTTCACCATTTTGAGAGCACTACTCAAAACTATTTACATGTTAAATATCTGAAAAAAAAAATTGGTTGCCTGTAAAGTCGGTATACGGGCGAAAGTTTTACGTGACAACGACTTTGAGTGGTAAAATAATTTTAATGTGAATATTCATTCGTATAGTAGGAAGAAGGATGAATTATGTCTGTCTCTCTCGCTCTTAGGCGGGCTAACCATGCCCGAGTGGAAGGGACGCGTGCCTCTCACTCGCTCTCATTGTGAGCGCATAACGTGAGCGGAGCGTAACGCAGTTTCTTGAAGTGTCACCCGGCAAACCAATTTATAAGACGTTGTCACGTCAAAAACTGAAATAAAAATGTTAATACTTTAACAATAGAATCCTCAAATCGAATCGACTTTTCTCTCTAGTACCTATTTCCTACTCCTATTAATCCAACAAAGGTTGCCCTCAAGCCTTCCCTCCAACACGCTCTCATTTTCCTCTGGAGTAACAAATCATCGCGTATAATATCGTGACGTCACCGCTAATAACGGGGGAATTAATAACCTGCGCTCGTGTGTGTCCGCCCTTATGTTGTGTGCAAAGCGGAAAATATAACTTGCGCTAGTGTGCAACTGTCCTTATATTGTGTGTATTTAGCGGAAAATAAATTGCTTTTTGGTTACATATAAAAGAGGTCGAGAATTGCACTGATCAGACTGTACTGTTGTTATTGAAAATCCTGTAAAAAGGGGATGATCCAGGGTAGCTTGCAAAGGATGGAGGTCCATGATGAGGTTGTCTGACCCTAAAAATAAGAAAAATATATTGATCACGCGTATGAAATTTTTGCATTTTATTATTTTAGAACGTAACGTTTGTATTTTTCTAGTAATTGTTTGCTCCCCGGGGGCCCAAAGATGGCCAATTTCGCAGTTTTGGCCAAAATTCCAAATATGAAATCCGCATGTTTATTATTTAATCACGGTACAATGGCTGAATGGGGTTAGAACACAGGCCTTGTTAGGACATCGGACAATTTAAACCCCGTTAACAAATGAACTAAGTATAAACCCGTGGAATAATTTTTGACATTTTAACCAATTTGCGTAGCCTTTTTGACGATTTATTTTATTCTGTTTTTTTTTGGTATTTCTTGTTATAGCGTCAACAGAAATACATCATCTGTGAAAATTTCAACTATCTAACTATCACATTCATAAGATGGGTTCAAAAGATACAGCCTGATGACAGACGGACAGACAGACGGATGGATAGCGGAGTCTTAGTCATAGGGTCCCGTTTTACCCTTTGGGTACGGAACCCTAAAAACCTAGAATGAAAAAAAAACTAAGTAATAAAATGCACTAAATGCTCATGGACCAAGCAAAGCCGCTAGCATAAACTAATTAAACATCATCAACTAGAAATCGTTAGGTTTCAATAAAATAAGTAATAGATTTTGCCTCAATATTCTTTTAAGAAATTTCGGAAAGAAATAACATAGTATCAGCTTCAATTACGTTCATGTTAGGTATGTCGCAGTATTTTCTTTTCTTGCTTCGATATATTTTATTTCTTATTTCCAGATATTTTGTCTTGTAATAAAACTATATCGTTCGAGTCTTATTTTTCTTTTTTGTCCACATTCTGGTTACTTGTGGTTCAGAGGACAAGTTATACTGTTTTTGTAGTAACTTATTATTAGGTACATAGTATGGGGATATACGGAAAAATATATTATACTAGCTTCTGCTAGCGCCTTCGCCCGCATGAAAATAGATTTCTCCATACAAACTTTGAACCCTCTCTTAGTGCTCGCCTACGTCATAAAAGGAAGCCTTGTGCAGTAGTTTCGGCTGTGCGTTGATATGTCAGTCAGTCAGTTTTACATATATTGTAAACGTAAAATCAAGTGTCTTAAATAATCTTTCATTATGAACTTTACGAGTCCCATAATTTTTGAGAAATCCCATTTTACAATCATAATTTTTTCACAATTTACTTTTAGTAATTTTCCCATACTACGAGTAAAACACCAGTAGATAAACCATAATTCCATTAAAAAAAAAAACAATGTAACGTGCCGCATAAAATTTTAACATAGGTCGGCACTCCGAATTTTCATTTCACCTTAAATTAAATGGTACCCCGTGGCTATGCACGTTTGGCCAATATAATTTGACCAATGTTGGACGACCGTTGGCGAAGGCTGGCTGGTTAGTTGGCGAGTTGGCAGTTTGGCTGCAACGCCAACGGTAGCTAATTTCATTATTAAGTCGTGTACACACGCGTGCCTACTACAATTCCTTGTGGATTATACCGCGGTAGTGGCAAGACCGCACAAGTTGGAAGCGTAGTTTGTTTATACTGCGTGAAGTAATGTAAAAGTTACTACGATATGATTTCCACAGCTTGGTTGTATTTAGCGTCTTTAGTAACAAACACATTGTTTCAATTTAGACTCCTATTGGCTAAAATAATTAATAAGATTGGGACGTTCTTTTTTTATTGACTATTTATCAGTACAAAATGTGTAATTGTTGTAAAATGTGCAAATAAAAAAAAACTAATTTTAATTTATTTATTCTATCTAGTAAACTTACAGTATTTTTCGATCAGTTAAGCGATGTTCGATAAAATGAAGACTATAATTTAAAAAAAAAAACAACTTTCGTTCCAATTTTAAAACATTCAAAATCATTTCAAAATTCGAATTGCACTAAGAGCATTTTGATCGCAAACATAACAAAAAGTGAACAGGTTTTTTTGCCGGGATTTTTTCGATTGATGTTCAGTGGCTGTTTTAATTATTGGAAAATTGATTCTTAGTGGATATTATCTATATAGTTTTGTATCTCATAGACACTTGAGATACAAAACTTCATGAATTTTACAGCTCGACTGTGGTGGTGGTGGAGCCATTGAAATAGGCGCGATTTCGGTAAAATGGAGCTGAGAATTATTGTAGTATTGACTACCACAAATAAAGGAGAAGGCTGTCCTGATACATGTGCTGCCAAATACTGCAAAAACATTAGAATGTGTTACATCCGCGTTGTAATGTAACTGAAAGTAAATTACATATAGTGACTGAAAACTTATTACTTTCTAAACTTGACACTGGCTAAATGCACAAACCGTGCGAAGCTAAAATAAAATAAAAAAGTGTTCTATTAATGAACTTACATTATGTTTCGAACGGACAAGCGATGGTTGATAAAAAAGAAGAAAGATTATAAATTAAAAAAAAAAAACGATTTTCGTTCCAATTTCAAAACATTAAAAACCATTTTAAAATTCGTATCACACTGAATCGCATTTCATCGCAAACTTAACAAAAAAAAGCGAACAATTCCGCTGGTAGTTTATGCCCTTACCACACCACAGTGCTACAGCCTGAAGCGATATTCCTTAACTGAACAAACAACGTCCTAATGAGCTTGCCAATGCGAAATAATACAAGCCACAATAAGTAGCAAGACGGCTACACTTTGATGTGCTACCGCCTTTATTTGCTCCATGTAATTATTAATTATAAGGCCTGATTGTAACAAGTAATCATGTGTTTGATAATTAAATATTGATTTTTATAGAGTAGTCTGTTAATTATTTTGTGAAAGGAATTAATGACTGCGGGATCGTTCGAAAGAGTCACTGTGACCCAGGAACGGAAAGGCAAATGAAGGAACTTAGTAGGGTTTTAGTAAAGTTCTGACTCTCCCTCTCGCTCTACCATGACATTAGATGACTCCCCACTGAAAAAAAATCAGAAAGAATGGACATTAATGAAGTTAATACAATTTTTTAACTGACTTGTAATAGTTTATTCATTTTAAATAATCTAATGCATAAGTCACCGGAAAATCGCATACGCCTATCTATGACTGTAAAATATCGCGAGAAATTGTAAACTATTTTTTCTAAATAAGATAGATTATGTTGGAAACTAATGAATTTAGATGTGATTTATCGTATACAAACCGATTTTTTCTTTTTTTATAATATTAGTGTGATAGGTAACTTCTAAGGTGGCGGTGTGCTCCGCTTCTCCGCCCAAGCGGGGCACACCACCGCCGTGTCCTCGTGGGGCTCGACCTCTCGTGCCGGGCCGTGGTACTGACCATGGTCCAGAGCGAGGATGAATAGCAGGCGGTCGCCTCCTTCTGTGAAGCAATCATGCTAGCGAACGAGGTAACAGCACGCGTAAGGGAACGGACTCCCTCACGCCCCAGCCGCCGGGATTCCAACCCCGATTTCCAGCAACCGTAGGCGTGGGTTTGCGGACGGCGAGCAATGGGTAGCTCGCCGTCCGACCGCCCTGGACCCTTAGCCCTAGATCCCAGAGCCTTGGAATGCAAGGAAAAGAAGGAACATAGGAGTGGGTTTTAGTCAGTAAAAGTCTGACATGTCAGTTTGGAAATCATCCAATGACTTCTCATTGGATGATTTCCAAACTAAAAAAAAAGTGTGTGGTAACCTTAAAGCCGATCAACTGGTAACCCGTTTGTCTAGAGTTTTCCAGTAAAAGCGTAAAAAATGCTCCGTCATCCATAGTTGATGTCCGCGGAAATTGCACGCTCCATGATAGACAATGTAATGCTTCCTGCTCGTAATAAAGGCATACATAATAATATGTGATATCGGTTCTTTTTTATTGATTGGGGGTTATTACTGATCGGAAAACACAGATTGACGAAAACTTTCGACTTTAGGTATAATGTTAGTAGCATTTTCCTCTTAATCTTTAGTAAGTAAGTAAGTAAGTGTCATTACAAAAGATTAAACGCTACTATTCATTGATTTTCTATTAATAACAATGTCATCATCTCTCAAAACGGTGAAGGAAAACATCGTGAGGAAACCGGCATGTCCTAGAACCAAAAATTCGAAGACATGTGGCATCCACCAACCCGCACTGGGCCCGCGTGGTGAATTACGGCCCATCCCCTCTCCCAGAGAGGAGGCCTGAGTCCCAACAGTGGGAACATTATAAGGCCGACTATGCTATGCTATGCTATGCATCATCGGTTTACCAATACGATAACAATACCAACGTAACATCGCGGTTATTCTCTCCCTTGCCTAAAAGCTCTGGCAATAATGGGGTGGTCCCCCATTATTCCCTGGGCATCGTGAAGGCGACTATCGAATACCTAATACAGAGTCAGCCACCTGTGAACTAATAGCGCCATTGCGAGATTACGGATCCTCCGAGTTAGTGACGATTATGGCAGTTTTCCGTCAACACTGGTACTTTGTTTTATCTCTTGCTGAAGTGAACAGTCGCCTTGCGATATTTCTTGGTAGAAAAATACGTATTTTTCTTTTGAATTTGACCCTAATTCGGGTTCAGGTTAATTTAGCTTAATATTTAAATGGGTCGGATGGGGATTCCTTAAAAGCGTTTCAGTAGGATTTATGACTCTCTGCATCTTCATCGTCGACCACATCATCGCTTACCATCAGCTGAGATCGTGGTCAAACGCGAGCCTATGAACACTAAAAAAAAATTTTGCAGAGTAGAATTATCTGTTTTTGTAAAATGTGCTTTATTTTGATAGAAAAATAAAATGTGACTCACACAGAACAAACGTCAATAAAGAAAACAAAATCATCCTATCTCAGCTTATGGAGCTATTTAATAAACAAAAAATTATAATAATGCAGCGCTAGTATTTTTTTATGTAGTGTTTTTGACTTGGATACTAAATCCTTTAAGCCATATCTTCGTATGAATAGTAAATAAATTTGGGAAAACAACGTGACTAATATATACCATTGCAGAAACGAAATATTTTCTAAAATTAATACTGTCTAAATGCATAAACCGAACAAAACCAAAAGAATAAAATAAAACAACTAGATTTTTTTTCTTTTATAACGGTATTTTTAATACTTTCCTACTGATTAATAGAAGTGCATTCAAATTCAATTAACACGCTTACCAATTAAATTAAAACATCTCATTCACAGACAAAACACATCTTTTTTTAAAACTCCCAACTGTGTAACAGTTCACTGCAACACATTCAATTACTTAATGGCCGCGCGGCCGTCACAATAAAGATTTAACTAACAGTTTAACTGAGCCCCGCGTCGCTAATAGTTGACTAAACAAAGATTAACGGATTACTTAACTTAGTTAAGTGATGCATAGGTTACTTGTAGTCGAAGAGCCAGTGGAGGTTTCTTTTTTTTTCATTTGTTATAGGTATTAACTCATTGTGTTGTAATGTCTCCACTACTGAGACTTAGGCCTCCTCTCTAGAAGAAAGAATGGGCCGTCATCTACCACGCCTGCCCAGTGCGTAGATGGCACATGTCTTGGAGTTTTTTATGGACGCATATATAAATAAAATATATATATTAATAGCCTATTTAAGCGTAATAACATAATCTAAATCTAAATAGATTTCAAGATAAACACTGAAACATTATACATAATTTTGACACGCAATAACTTGTTGCTTTTTAGTAATTAAAGTAGGTACTCGACTTTCAAGAAGTTTTCAGGTACGCCTGTGCCTACCAGACCAATAAAGTAAGCAAATACGTTTCTTGACAGAAAACAAAAAAACTTTATACACAAACCCAGCCAGGTTCAAATAAGGAAATAAAACAAAGGAATTTATTTTAGTACCACATTAAAGCAACCGAATTTCAAACTAAATTACAACATTGACATCAAACGTCAAAATTCGCATTGTGACATCCGAATAACAAGCATATTAGCATCTTATTATAATCTAAATTGAAACAGTCGAATACTTGAGAAAATTGCGTCAACAATGATGCAATACAATTTAGAACGCGTCAAAATTCAGAATTCGATTTGTCTGATGACGTAATTTTGTTCGTCGCTGTCTCTCCGCCTATGGAGTTACTTTAACTTATTGAATGGGATCCCTTACATAAATAAGTAGCTTTGTACAAAGGGTAGGCTTAGGTTTACAAATACTGATGTTTTATTCAGGTATCTCTTCAGGGGTAGCAAAGAGGTATTGATTTGAATGATTTTGGAGAGATTCAATTGTTTATACTTATTTTCCACTAGCTGTCCCCCACGGTTTCACTGTCTTTTGTTACTGCTCCGCTCCTGTGGGACGTAACGTACTCGCGGACGGCATGTTAAATTCCGAACGAAACGAATGTTGCTAAGTTTTAACTCCCGAGCACCGCGAGGGGTTTTATATTGTAACCTAAGAGAAGTGAGCGATACAAGCCGCCCAAGTCAAAGACACATTAAGTTGTACCTAGGGATCTAAAGTAGTAAAGGCGTTCCCCAAGGAAAAAAAGAACATGCCGCCCGCGACTAAAAGACACTGTTTTATCCCCTAGTCACGTAATCTACTATTTTCAATTCCAACCAGTAGTTTCTGAGATAAGCGCGTTAAAACAAAAAAATCTACAGCTTTACAATATTAGTATGGATATTTGAAAGAGAAATAGGTAGGTAAACGCATTTTAATTTAAAACTGGCTACAGTCAAGGGAACGTTGTCCTGGACTGGGGCTTTTTCGAAAAGTTATCGTGGCTCTAGAACGCAAAGGGCAACTGAAGGGCGACAGGTCAGGGGGGGGGGGGGGGTTGTCAGGGCGTGAGGCATGCTTTTTTTATTTTTGATAGGCTCGCGCTTGACCACTATCTCACCTGACGGAAAGCGACGAAGTGGTCGACGATGTAGCACGCTTGTCTAGAAGTAACCTATTCACTCTTGACATAAAGATCTCCATTATTCTTTTTTTGTATGATCTCTTAGATCTAACTAGTATTTTTGTGCCTTGTCTTGAGCCAAATCAATATATTTTCTTTCTTAATTTAATATATTTTCTTTAATTCTTTCTTTGATAGAAAGTATTGTATGTCCTAATCGAAAAACATGGTCTACTCGTACGCTATTTTATGTTTGACACGATAACTTTTATGTATCACAAAAGAAACCTAACTTAATCTGTTTTAACAAAATCCTCTCTTTTCTTTAAGAAACAAAGCTCAAACCTTTACAATGCCCAAACAAACCTATCACTAGTAACACAAAAGAATACCGCACACAGCAAAGATTTCGACTCCAAAATTCCTATTTTCCATTCTTGGCGTGCCAAAGGCGTGCTTCGGGTTCACCCCATCATTTTAATAGCTAAAGGGACCGGAGATTATCTACGTAGCTTGATATTGCTCAGCAGCACTGGCGTAGCTACCGAAGGCCTGGGTGGGGTTGTGCCCCGGGGCACGTAAGCTCGGGGGGCCCCAAGCCTAAATAGCAATTCGCTAGTTCAAAAAACGTTTTGAACTAGTGAAAAATTCTCCCACCTTTAAAATTTAAATAAAATAGATTGCAACACATGGCGAAGCGTTTTTAGTCTGTAAAAGTCTGACACTGCCGCCCATTACACCCAGAGCAGAAGTTATTTGAAGATTTTTTAAGACTGGGATGTTGGTCTAGTGGTTAGTGGCCCTGACTGCTATGCGGAAGTCGTATGTTCGATTCCCACCCAAGACAAATGTTTGTGTGATGAGCACGATCATTTTGTTGTTTTTCTGGGTGTATCTATAATATGCATGTATTTAGAAATATACCTAAGTATGTTTATCAGTTGTCTAGTACTCATAGCACAAGCTCTGCTTAGCTTGGAACTAGATGGCGTTGTGTGATAGTTGTGGAATATTATTATTATATTCACGTAAAAATAAGGGGCTCCAAATTCTTGTCCCAGGGCCGTTAGTTGCCTAACTACGCCACTGCTCAGTAGTCGTTATCCGAAACTAGCATTACGCTACATTGCCCGAAGAAAGCAGTATAAATAATACGGTATTTGCACCCCCTGTTTTGTTAATAAGATGAATGCGGTTTGGGTGATAAGGCCGTATGTGATAGATGTTTTGTGGCTGGAGTTATCTCCAAAATCTATAAGACAAAGTAGCTGTCTTTCTCTTCGTTTATTTCTTTTAAATCAGTGTTTTTTACGGTTTTCAAAAAAATGGCGATAAAAATAGGTTTGTGTATATTGAATTAATTTTATTTATTTAGGAAAACATACAGTGACACATTACTATTTTGCAGTAAATTATACAATTTAATAAACCGGGATATTTTTTACCGGAATATTGCAAATTCCGTATGATTATAATAAATACATCATATTAGAAAATAATTACTCATCATATGTTACGAAAAAAAATGTTTTGTATACGATAAACCACGTTCAAATTGCATTAGTTTCCAACAAAGAAAAAAAAAATAGTTTACAAAAAAATAGTTTACAATTTCTCGCGATATTTAACAATCTTACGGTATTTACAATTTTCCGGTGACTTCTATAATTCAAATAAATCGCTTACCTAAAGGTTTTTGGATTCAAAAAGTTGATCATTTAGAAAGATGTAACAAATTGCACATCCCAAAGCGCAGATCTATGCAGATCTTTTTGGAATAGGATGTGCAAGAAACTCCATAGACACTCTTTTAATCATGTATTACAAAAATCCTGGTTACATAATTATTTCATATCGCTTCTAAATTGTAAGAACAAAGTAGCCAGCTTAGTACCTCCCCATAAGATCCCCCAATACTCGGCGATAGTGCAGCATCCTATCAGTGGTACATTTTTTCTAAATCGGATCAGTTCTTCTATAGATTACAAACTCAATTTGATATGATTGAAGACTTTAGAGTACAAAACCATTAGATTTTCGAGTTGCAATCACAAAAATGAACAAACAGTAGATAAGTACCTATGCTTTGTATTTTTCAAAAATCTCAGTATCATCTTCCTGCCCTTATTCCGTGTTAATTGGGGTGGACGCAACACGTTTTTTTCTTCCATTCTGATTTATCATCCGTCACGCTATCACTAACTCCCTTTTCTTTCATATCAGTCCTCACAGAATCCATCCATCTTTTCTTCGGCTTCCCTCTCCATCCATCCACATCTCTCTTTTAGTAACAAGTGTTTCATCCCTACTATTCACATGACCATACAAAGATAAACTCTTTCAACTTTTCCGGCCCCCCTAGCCAAGTTACGATCGTTTCGTTTGCGTCGAACGCCTCGAGTAGGCCACGCCTCCCATTCCTTTGTTCTGACGTCATCTCAACGTTCAGTCACGTGGTAAGAACAAAGGAATCGGAGGCGTGGCCTACTCGAGGCGTGCGATGCAAACGAAACGATCGTAACTTGGCTAGGGGGACTGGTGTGGTGCAACTTTCAAACTTCCTCTAATGCACTCATTTCTGACTTTATCCATTCTCGTAACACAACACATCTATCACAAAAATCTCAATACATTTTCAGTTATTGCTGGTGACCAGTGTCTTAATATGCAAACCTTTCTACTCACTGAAAACGAAAAAGAAAAGAAAGCTCTAATTTAAATTGGTTTATGTAAAGTGAGAGGCTCAACGTTAATAGCAATGTCTTCCAGACAACCTTGCCTTAAATCAGTTGACATTGTTTTAGTATAAATGTTTTATTATTGTTAAATAGAATATACAATTATTTGCTCAGCATTTAGGTATTTATAATAAGGTGACTAAAATAACTATGTTTTTATTTTTTTTTGTTTTTAATTTTTTTTTTGTCAAAATAGCAAGACTTTCCGGATGACAACGGTGTGGAGGAGTACTTCGCCTGAGTGTAATAGGTGTTTTTGTATTATATGTACATAGTTAGGGTTAGAATAATAGTATTTATAGTTTTTATGTACATAGTTCGGTTTTAAATAGCAAGAAGTAAAGTTAGGCTTAATGTAAATAGTTACTAATTAGTTTCTTATGTAGATAAGTATTGTTATGTTTTTATTTTTCATCAATATAGGTACTTACAACATTGGGCGCTAAAACCCCTGTTAGTGAAACCTCAAATGTCAAAAAAAAAAAAGCCTTTCAGGCTACAGTTTAATAAATGATTAACTTTAAAATATACCTATATAAAAATTGAAGGTTAGATATGTTAATATAATATGTACTGATTGTGAGAAAAATTATATGACGATCACATGAGTAAGTGTCAAAACTAGATAATATTGAATATTTTTACAAGACATTTAATGTAATTTGGCACCAGTTGTGTTCGGAACTAACCGAAGGTAATTTACTATTTATTGGCGACTTGCGCGAGAATAATATTCACCGTAATGAAAGTAACTTTATGGATTGCTTCGATTTTATCGTTTAAATTTATTTTCCCGTTCCCCTTTCAAACGATTACGAGTTAAATCAAAATTATAATAAAATAGGACTTAAATGGGTACACGAGGCTTTCACAATTCACTGTGACTTTCTTCTGAATTACGACCTAAGAATGTTCTAAATTGAACAAATTGGACTCCAGACATGGACTGCTTGAATTTCGTAACTTTCTCAAAGAAGGCTTACATAACATTTTATCTAAACATCTCCATTAAATCGAAGGCATAATTTTAAATGCCATTTAAAAACATACTCTGCCGACTTCCTTATTCATACGATGAGCTCCCTAGTAAAAGACCTACGTGACCCAACTGCAAACTTCTTGTTAAAAAGCTAACTGAACGAATCGAAAATACCTCTGCCCCATTTCTAAACGATTCCAACGCAGACTTTTGAATTCAGCCGTTTATATTTTCCGAATTCAAACGCTTTTTGAACTTGGAATCCCATTCGAATATTTTCTGGCGCGAACCGAATTTGACATTTCTTTTTTTTTCTCTTTAATGACGCTGACACGTGTTCTTTTAGGCCAGGAAGTTGTGTTAGTTTTATTCGGATATAAAAGTTTAACTGGGAAAATCTTTTATTGGGGTTATTTTTTATGGGTGCAACACGGGACACATTTTTTGAGAGCTTAATGGTGAATTTATTGTGGTTTTAAGTGGGTAATAGGGTCGTTTCTCTGTAAAAAAAGCTTATTTTTGAGGTAATTACGAGAAAAAAGGCAAGCATTACCATAACCATTCCACATTACAACTCATTTTTTGTAATTTGTTTTATGTTCATTATATTATAATGTTCACGGAATAATACTTCAAAGAACACACGAAATGACATGGAAATACTAAAAATAAAAAGGAGGTACGTTCAATTTCTACAAACACAAAGAGAGGGGCGAATCAAAATAATTCAAAGGCGATCTGTCGGATGCAGCTTTGGCGACGTCGTTTGTGGTCGGAATGGACTTCGTTACCAGGATGTAGGATCATGTAGAAGGCACTAAGAAGATATAATAATCTTAAATAATAATATCAATTTAAATTACAAATGTATTTTTTTTAAGCATACAGGATCCTGTTAGCAGGTATCGTAGCAGGGTCCATGTAACAGTATAATTACTAATTCCATGCATTTATATGAAATGGCTGTAATACGACAAAATGACATAATTATGTATTCAGACTAATTCCCTGATCTCTAATTTCTCTAATTTTTTTCAACACCAAACAACGGACTATGATTTAGCATATAGCATAGTCGGCCTTATAATATTCCCACTGTTAGGACTCGGGCCTCCTCTCTAGGAGAGGGAATGGGCCGTAATCCACCACGCGGGCCCAGTGCGGGTTGGTGGATGTCACATGTCTTCGAATTTTCGGTTCTAGGACATGCCGATTTCCTCACAATGTTTTCCTTCACCGTTTTGAGAGCAGTGGTGATGAAATAAATTACACAAAGTAATGCACCCGGCTGGGTTTAAACCCGCAACCTACAACTCGCAAGTCGGGGCCATCATCACTCGACCACCACTGCTCAGCTCTGCTGCTATGATTTATCTTTGCAAAATATAATTTTTTCATATTATCATCTCACAAAAATGCTGAAAGAACGCAACTTGCTATACAAAGCAAACTTCATGTTAACAAAAGAAAATATTCTTATAACCGAGAATGCTTAACAAAAAGAAAAATATACAAATTGTCTCATCTAGCCATTCTTTATCTACGATGCTGGTCTTAGCTGCAGGCATCCATGAAATTCCCAGGACCCGTCCATCGAAGGCATTCGCTGTCAAATTTAAATTCCATCATGGCGGACGAATACCATCGTCCTTAGCTAAAAACTTCACTTGATTATGAGGAAATTTATTCAGTGTTTATAAAAGAGCTTTTGAAATTTAAGATGGACCTATATTTTTATCTGTAGATATTAATTTGAGGTCTTCTAGATCCGTTTTCTGGGCAATTTCGTTAATATGTCTACCAATAAAATATCAAATTGAGCAAAAGCGTTTCTAAATATGATATCAATATCCGAGATCCGTATAAGTATTTCGATACTGACAGTAAATAAATTAAGTTTTCAAAAACACGTGTGGAAAACCCACAAACAAAATACTCCAAACACATTTGCCAGAAAACCGTCTCGTTCCGCCATATTTATGATTAATTTTCTTGATTAAACTTGAAGTAAAGCCTAAACTAGTGGAGCTTAAATCGAGACGATTTCATCAAACTCGAATTCTGAATTAAATTTCTCTCTGGTCAAACATGTAATCAACTTTGGCTCGAAAGTTTAAGCCTTAAATCCGGATTAAATTAAAAGTTTGGAACGAATACATTAATATTTAAAAAGTTTTCGAGCACTTGAACGAATACGTGTGTTGTCTTTGCTCGCCTTTGAATTATAAGAAGTATTAAATTTCACTGTGATGTTCCAAATTCAAACGGGAGTGGATGGTGGGATTTGTATCTCAATGTCTACATGATGTGTACAACGAAAAATCTTGTGATTTGATTGATTGATAATTTTTTCATTTGACACTGGTGGAATATACAAACCATGCGGAACCAAAATAAAAAATAAATAATTCTTTCCGCTTTATGGTTTTGAAGATCGGTCGAAGTACCTATAAATAAGTCTTGGGTTTGTTTTTTGGCGGGATTTTTTTAAAGACTGTAGGTACCTAAAGTTCAGTGGCAAATTTTATACTAAGTAACTGTATTCTGTATAAAAAACTAAAAAAATTCTTTCTAAACGAGACAGAACAAAGTCTAAAAAGAATAAAAATGTATCATTTCAAAATAACACTTGAGTATCTCTCTACTTTTTTTTTAAAAAAAAAACTTTGTTTAAATATAAATAAATATTAAAAAACTGTTATAATTATTATGTCAAAGTACCTAAGCTGCATAACGTGACGCACAACAATTTTTTTTTTTTTTGGATAAAATACTTTTTACCCAAAAAATGCGCGTAAAATAAATAGTCTGCTACAAGAGGATTATTCTACTATAGAAATTAAAATAAGATACTTCTCTAAAAACTGCGAACTAATTCGTTTTCCATTATACAAGTAATGAACTTATTATTCGTTTCAGATGTTCTAAATTACTACTTTCATGTCTTAATTAAAAATTACCTAGTTATCCTAGTTATTTGAGCACTGGTAACGGCCACGACTTACAAGTTGTAGGTCGCGGGTTCAAATCCAGCCAGGTGCATTACTTTGTGTAATTTAGTTCATCATCGCTGCTCTCAAAATGATGAAGGAATACGTAGTGAGGACGACATGTCCTAGAAACAAAAAATCGAAGACATGTTACATCCGCACTGAGCACGCGTGGTGAAGTACGGCCCATTCTCTTTCCTAGGGAGAAGGCCTGAGTCCCAACAGTGGGAACATTATAAGGCCTGCTATGCTATGCTAAGTAGCCTAGTTATTTGGTGCGACCTTTATTGCCAATGATCGCGTAATAAAAATAATGATAAAGCCTTATTCATTCCACACAATTTTAACATAACAAGAATAAAAATAGATTAACAATTAGAATAACTTAAATCATGCAGATCACATTCAATAATAAAAAATAAAAAAAATAATTAATTAGTACCTATGTCAATTGATAAAAAAAAAAAATATCAATTGATTAACCATTTAATGATCGCATAGCACCCTTAAAAATATTATATTTACGCTTTAGGAACAGTTCAATCAAATTCATCCACAAAAATATCGCCTTTCAAAAAGCAAATAACGATGCAAATAAGTAACAATTTAAAAAATAAATTACATCACAACCGTCATCAATCACAATAATTCATCATCATTTTAATGAATCGTGATAACAAATTACAAGATCGTTAATTGCATATGCGGGTGACCACCCAAGCACACTGTATCGCAACTGATCCAATCAATTTAAAACGTAAAACATTGACTAATTACTTCACTTTGGAGAAAAAATAGGGAGATAAGGGAATTAAGTAATTACCTCTCCTCACTTATCGCATTTCTTTTTCCCCCTTTTTCTGATCGGAGCGATTTGGGAGCTTTCTTTTTCCCCTGTGCGCGATTTGTGGCAATCGCTTATGTATATGTACACCTTATTATATGTATTGGAGTCGTGGGGGTACGTGCAGTTGATAAAATAGCTTTTAATTCGTAATTTTTTATTGTACACCATAAAAAATACAACACAAGCTACTACATAGGGTGCGAACTGGATAAGGCCGGAATGCAGTTGATTAATAAATAAGTAGATCTTTTGATTTGATCCTTTAGAACTTATCAAAAAAATTATGAGATATCAGTAGAAATATTAATTAAAAGGCGTTTAATATTTTCATTCCTTGACTGTACGAGACTTAGTCAATCTAATTTACTACGTACAAAATTATAAACATATTAAATTTAATACGTATATTTATTTATATATAATTTATTTTAACAATGCTATTTAGTGTAAAAAAAAAAAATACTGCAACAAAATCTCTTGACTACACGACTTTATATTCTACGGTCCGGACTAAACTTCGTTTAAATATCAAACATTTTTAGTGAAAAAAATGAATGAATTACTTTTAAAATTAAAAATATAATCGGGGTTGATTAGAATACCTTACGGTTTATCTAACCCGATGATTTTTTAATGAATTAATTCTTAATTTATTTTTACTAAAAATATCATCGGAGTTGGTTAGAATAACGATTTTACGCAGTTTAAATTAAAAAAATATATAGTTTTTTTTTTAAATAGGAAAAAGCCCACGAAAAATTCCACCACTTGAGGGTCCAGAATCATATACTGGATCCGTGGTTTTCGTTTGTGCGTCGATGTCAAAGACACCGTGTATATCTATCTATGCTGACATCATTACATCATTTGAGGGTCCCGTACTCAAAGGGTAAAAACGGGACTCCATCCCTATCACTCCGCTGGAAATTATCACAGATGTATTTCCTTTAAACTATAACAACAAATACTAAAAACAGAATGGGGGGCTGCCATACAATAATTCTGTTTTATTTGCCGTTTTTTTGCTACGGACAGTACGGAACCCTTCATGCGCGAGTGCGTCCGATTCGCACTTGGTCGGTTTTAAAACGTAGAAATTTATTCCTATTTTTTTTCTCACAGACGCTACGGAGTAGTAGACAAGCGGTTCTGCGTGGAAGGAGGCTCGCGCTGCGGCAAGGGCGAAGGCCTATTCATATTCGCGGCCGAAGGAGGCCGAGAGCTGACGGAACTGCTCAACGTGTACAGCCACGAAGCCCAGTCAAGGCTAAGCATAGCTTCTAGGAGTGGATCAGGTAGGAATCCCAGGATCAATATCTGGTGACTAAACCCAAAAACACGATCAAAGTCTAGATAGATTGATTTTTTATTTGACAAAACATGGTCCTTCTATTACTCATTGGCTACAATTAAAAACTTTATCATTTGCATTAACGTTATGTTTTTTAATGTTTGACAAGGTGGACCGATGACCTGGTGAGGGTCGTGGGTATCTGATGTGAGACGCACAGGACCTATGACCGGTCCTGTGCAAGCCGTTGCTCAATGGCAACGGCTTTCGGCTGAAATGACGATGATAAATTTGTGACATAAATTTTCCATTGGTGCTCTATAAAGGACAAATAAATCGTGATGTCGACCGTGTGACGTACAAAGTCACCTAGATATGTTATTGACATATGTAGCATAGGAGTAGCTCGTCCGCGATCTCACTGAAGACCCACTCACCGCAGGGTAATCGAAAATTATCTAATCGCCAGAAGATAAAAAATGCAGACGGTACACAGCGCACACATTTTTGCAAAACAAATATTTGCCAATTTGGTCTTACTTCTACTTTAGTAATGATTTTTTCGCATGAAGTCTTCATGAACTCCCATCTGGGATTATTTCAGTCTCCTACAGACTAAAACTCAGTGTTCCTCCTGCTCGCACTTAAAGAAGGTCCACCTTAATGTAGACTAAAACATAAAATAAATTGAGAGGAGGACATAGCAGAGTTTTGATCCCTTTATATCGAGTAAATCTTTTCTGTATCACGTATGTATCATAAATCCTGCATGACCTAATCTGAACACCCTCCTTCCAGTACTAGAAAAGCGTTTCTCAGACGCCAGTTCCTGTATGGACGAGTGCTTCCACACGTCACTGAGGTCTGTTTCTCCGTCGTGGGCAGGCCCCGCCAGCCAGACCATGCACTGCCTGTCAGACCTAGACTCCAGCCTGGACAGCAACGAGGAGAAGTTCCGGAGACCCACTTCGCTGCCACGGTGTTCCAGCTGCATTGGGAAGATCAGTCATTTGACTAGGTAAGGAAGTGTTATATTGTGGAAAGTAAGTCACTTTCCTGATAAATTCTTAGAGGTCCCAGAAAGGGACCTTGTTCAGGTCCAAACTACCAAATTATTTTCAAATCATTATAATTCATTACAAATCATCTACATCAGCCTAGATTACTGCTCTTACCTTTGTTCTCAACTAGTAGGTACGCTTCTAACGATCATTCTCCAAACTTCCAGATCATCAACAATGAACACACCAGGCTCAATAATGTCCCCTGTCTGGACAATGGACAACATACTAGAAAAGCGATCAGATTCGGACCGAGCGTCAATCTACTCACGATCAAGCGGCAGCGCATCAGAGTACAGTGTACCTCGCAGTACCTGCCTCTTGGACAAGAGTTTCGAATCTTCTAAAAGAGCAAGCCCAGTTGCTTGCTGTACTCCGACTGTGCCAGCGAAGACTGGCGGCACCTGCCAGTGCTGGCAGCAAGTCAAACCGTGCTGCTGTCGGAAAAAGTCCTTCAGCGGACCCTATGAGAACTACGATGTTCCCAAAACACCGATGCCTTTAATACAGGTAAGTTTTATAAAAATTAAAACTAGAATATTGATTTAAAAAATCAGACGACAACTTTCCAAAGTTAATTTGATAACTTCTGAAGAATTCTTAATTAGCAATCAAGACTAACTTTTACTGTAATTAATTGAATTACACGGTCTCTTGAATATTATTTCGAAGTAGAAATTATCGATATTTTATTAAATGTCACTCCAGAACTTTCTTTACGAATTAGTTTGTTGTTACAGGAACATCCAGTAGACTCTCACGCGGATCCTTCAAGCATATACGACACACCAAAGAAACTGAAATGTCTGATCAACGGGCAGCCGTGCACTTGCACACACGAAGCCAAAAACATAGAGAACAAACAAACAGAGAACAATAGCACAAGTGATACTAGCATTAACAATAACGAAGCTGAGGCACATTCCAACTACGTTAACGTTACCCCAGTCACTACCAAGCCACCAGTACCAGAGATAGACTTTGCTAACTATGCTAATATAGACCTCTGTACGCTCGAAAAGTTCGAGAATTCCCTGCAAATCCTAAGAAGTGCAGGTTTCAGTCAAGAAGAATTAGATGCTCTCGAAGATATACCAGAACATGATGATGATATATCTACAGCTACAACAAACACTGTGCATCCATCTACAGAATGCTGTAACGAACACTTAAACTACATGCATATGGAACCTTTAGAGATCAGTATTTCTAGCAGTAACAAAAACTTCTCAGATAACGTCAGTCGGATAAGTCATGTGTCTGATCCCACACAACATTCTGAATCAGACAACACAATAAGCACACGGCGTTCAAGTTCAGCAGACTTTACTAAAAGACATGAAGATGTTTACGGAATCACCAGCCAGATATGCTTCACGCCAACAGTTTTAAGAAAGGCTATCAAAAGCGATAGAATAAACGAAGGCATGCAGATAAGTCTAGAAATTATCGAACCAAAGGACAAATTCAAAGTGCCAGAATCAAAAACTGAAAGTTTACTGGTTACAAAGTTTAGAGATGCCGTCAAAATTAGACGTTCCTCAAGCGTCCCGAGCAAATCAGACAAGAACAGAGATTCTTCTAGTTCAAATGATTCCGGAGTATCAACAGGATCTTTGAAACATCATAAGGGTGACTTTAATGAATTCGAGATGCCAATCACGAATTCTAAATCGATAAAGAAGCATGTGAAGAACAATAAACAAATGAGGAAGGCTCTGACTCCTGTGCACGCTTTCGTCAAGTCAAATTCGTCTGATCCTTTGAAGAATCTGACATTTCAGTTTGAAGAAGTGGCGACGCTGACAAAGTCAAATTCCTGTGACGTTGATACTTTAACGAGAAGGAAGAAGAGACCTGGTAAGTTAATTTTCATATTAACTATTTCTTTTACCACGAAAATGTATGTAACAATCATAAGAAGCTTCGTCCAATTCGTAGTTTTTGTCTATAATTACCTAGACTGACTTTCAGAACTGAAGGCCAAACGTGTATGTTTTTATGGTACGCAATTTAAACTTATAATTGCCTCTTTGTTAACAAAAAATCTTTATAATTTGTTAGATATTTAGTTTTTTTGTATTATCTGAATTGGGTTTATAGCCAGAGGCAATTCTAATATTAAGACTCCTTTGTGCCATATCTTTCTTTTGTTGGGTACTAAAAAGTGTAGTATTATATGGTATATTGAGATTCAGAAAACTTTAAGCCTTAGATACACTAGGGGACAAATAGTCCCACAGCACAACGCACAACTCTTAATCTACGTGACGCTGCAAAGTTGCCGAGTGTCCCGCACATTGCCCCCATTATTCTACAACGCATTCACGTGCCAATGGAAATGTTGTTGACGATTTGACAGCGTTGCGCGTCATGTTGGGGGACAATATGTCCCCTAATGTAACTGAGGCTTTATAGGCTGTTGTCTCTGTCACTTATGCTCGTGTCACAGTTTTTGAAGCTCTGATCCGTCATCAGTGTCTTATAATGTAGAAGTTTCAAGATGTTCCTAATATCATAATATTATTTAACCAAATGGAATTGAAATATAGGAAGATCAACACTATTATCAGTGAAAACATTTTTGAAATTAATTAAATAATTACTGTGAAATTAATTATTTAATTTTACGCATAACGATTGCAATTTCCCACTGGAGAGTGTCTTCTGAGTGTTTTCTTTATTTGACCGTAATGGTAAAGGGTCGTATGACGTCATACTTTGGAGCGGCGCGTGAAACGAACTTGCAGGCGCAGCTTTAAATTTCCAAAATAACTTTTTGATTTATTGAGATATTTTAATGATTCTTTCATATTTTTTATATATTTTACTTTATTTTTTCATAATCTATACTAACATTAGAAAAAAGAAAGATGAATCGTTTTATTTACTTTTTTGTAATGAATAAACTCAAAAACTATTGGACCGATTTTAAAAATTCTTTCACCAGTAGAATGCAACTATATCAATGAGCGTCATAGGTTATAATATTTTCGCCGCTGGTAAAGGCTAGGTAATTCATTTTAAAAAAATGGAAACTTCTCCAGTTTAGCATCATAGGTTATAATATTTTCGCCGCTGGTAAAGGCTAGGTAATTCATTTAAAAAAAATCGAATCTTCTCCAGTTTTCATAACTGACGACATAAAAAGTCTAACCATATCCTTTCTTTCCAGTAGAAACAGACATCACAGCCCGTCATAGCCAAATGACGACCAAATCTACGTCCAGTGGTGCATCCGACACGTCCGACTACATGGAATCCCTCTCCGTGTCATCCTTCAGTTCCTGCGACGTATCAGCTGACAGGCACGTCACGAGGCCACGGTCGGGCAAAGAATACGCCAGCATCGATAGGACAGCTCTAGTCTAGCTGTTGTGTAATGTTGGTGGGTTGGAGCCAATGTGTGTCTATTTGATGGTGAAGTTAAAGCATTTGTATTTGTCCAGTCATTATCCTGGCTTGTATTTTATTGTAAAATGAAGAGGTTACAATTTTTTGGGTAGAAACTTCTTGTTTGAAATATTATTTCTCTTTTAACCCACTGCTTGCATCAGATTGATCTGACGTGTTTTTCGTGTCCTATCCGCCCGGGTCGTGTATTTGCGACTGGATACTCCATCTCGTTTAGCTCTTGAATCCCCCAATGTGACAGAAGAGAAGACGAGATCGAGTATTTGCTCGTGTATGTGCAACCCTGGTGGAATAAACGCGGTTAAGTGATTATTGTTCTATGAAGGAATAAAGTTTCAAAACCGAATAGCACCAAAATATTAGGTTACAGCAACAATAAAATCAAGCCTATTACAATAGTTTTTTTCAATTACCTACCCTCACAAAAAAATTCACCACCAAAGCGATCATAAAAACATAATTTCACTAATGACGTTGGCTCATGTCACCGATGATTTATGAGATAAACATTTGCCAAACATTTATCCAAATTATTAGTTTGAACAACGGTGTCGTCTATGACGCAAGATTGATAAAACCAAGGCCGTTTTTGATTGTATTACTAAGGGATGGAAATGTATATAAAAAAGGCATTTATATATTTAAAAAAAAACGAATTCTACGCAAAATTTCCCGGTTTATTGCCTGAATTAACAAGTTTTTACAAAATGGTAAATTTAAAAACATTATCGGGCAGTCTTCATATAATTAAGAACAAAAGACATCTCTTCATTTAAAACTAAAACCATTTTTGACGACAAAGTCATTTGAAATGAAGTCATCGAAAATGAACCTTGTAAATAAAATGTACATATAATAAGTACATACAGTTCATACATTTGTTCCTATGTACATAGTTATAAGTATTAAAACAGTTATGGACGAATTTAGTTCTTTAGTAGCGTGCCAAAAATAATGTAGCTGGCTATAAACTGGTTTTGGGTATTGCAAAATAAATAATGTACTTCATTTAATTTCCTTCTGAAATAAATGAAGCCATAGTATACATCAAATGGAAAGAACTTCAATTTAAATTAATTTAGTATTTTGTTTCTTTTAAAATGTAGCCGTGTATATTTTAAATGTAAGTTTTTAATATAGTTTGTAGACTTCATTTAATGTGTTAGGTACTTAAATTATTTGTGCCTTTACTTAAACATGTGTTGCTAAAATAATTGTCTTTTATTTGTTTGTTACCTTCGATTTATCTACTTTTAAATGTAACTTGGAGTAAAGTACTAAGTAGTTTTATGAAGCAGTATAAAAATGTGAATATTTAAGTAGGAGTTGGTTAAAGTCGCCTATACGCAATTTATAAGCAATAGACATGTAACGAATAAAATAGATTATTTAAAATTAATTACGAAAAGTCTACATATACTTTCATTTTTATACAAAGTGTTGATGATGACGTCAATGTCATATTTTTATTATAAATCTTGACGTATTCTTGACATCTTGTAACTATTTTATTTTTAACTTAATGTTCTTCTCAATAGTTTGACTAAAAATAATAATTTTACGATAATAAAGATTTTGTGTAATTAATTTTAAATACGTTTCCAGGTTTAACAATGTTTAAATGAAACATTATTAAGTACTAGTAGGATTTTTATTAAAAAAATGCATTCATACAAACATATTCCTGCCAAAATTGTATTCTTAATTCTAAAATAAAATCTTATGTAACTTGTGTTTTAAAAACTTTTTAATTGTATAATCGTCAGAGACAAAGTGCTATGTTAAAATTTTATTATAAATTACTTTTAATTACAAACACTACCTAATAAAATAAATAAAGTGACATATACATCTAAATGTAATAACCTAACTTTATCTTGCCGCGAGTGTACAATAAATAGACCATAGACTAAACTGACTCATGCCATTCATCCTTTTTATTATCCTTGTATCGTGTTATAATTTTACAAAAAAAAAAAAACGACTGAATTGCGAAATAATTCTTGGATTAAAAAAAAATAAGAGGCGAGAGGAGTCGCACTGAGGGAATTTTCCAATGAGTGGTGACTACACTACAATTACTTTAGGATAATGCGGGTGACAGCTGTCAGATTCATACAATGTCCTATCCTTTTCTCTCATCTTAAAGATGCATATTTTCGTCCTGCTCTCATTCTATCCATGCTATGTAAAAAGGCCTTTGGGAGGGATGGGCAATCAACCCAGCTTGTTCCCAATGCGGTCACTTTCATGCGTGATGACACTGCATAAATATGATGAATTTTATCAATTTTCTTAAAAAGTTTAGCTAAAGATATCGATAAAAAAAAAAATTACATTTACATATTTTTAGTGTTCGACGAGAGCCTTAAATCTATCTTTAATGGTCGTGGATTTGCTCTTTATCACCCAAACTCTAATACGAGTACTATAAGGGTTAAACCGGTGTGTTTTTAAATATCTTTCACAAAATACGCAAATGAAAGCAAAATGATGTCGTTACTTCCTATCACTCAAAAAAACAGGGCATCGAGTAGAACACACGAATTAAAACATTAATTTCGTTTTTTGCGCTACTGGCATATTAAAAGGAAAATGTTGGTAAATTTGTTTGAAAAATTCGGCACCGAAAATAAAGTTATCTTTTGTTTTAGTCGCACAACATTAAGGGTCCCTGCAGATAGGTGCAAAGCGACAAGACGGCAGCGACTGTCCATAAAAATATTTAAAAATTGCCCTACAAATAGATTCTTGTATGAATACACACTGGACCCCTACCACGACCTCTTAACGCGTTCCATTTTACGACCTAAACTGCCCTGGCCAAGTTACAACCGTTTCGTTTCGATTCTCTTTTCTTTGATCGCCTTGAGTCGGCCACGCCTCCTATTCCTTTGTTCTGACCACGTGACTAAGCGTTGAGATGATGTCAGAATAAAGGAATCGGAGGCGTGGCCTACTCGAGCCGATCGACGAAATGAGAATCGAAACGAAACGGTTGTAACTTGGCTAGGGGAGTGTATAGCTCCATCCCTCTTTCTCGCTCGAACCATAGACATTTTAACATGTTATGGTAAGGCCCCTATTGTCGCATTGTCGCATTGCGTCTGTCTGAGCCCATCTTCTATTATATAAGGCAACTATTTTTGTTTATTTTATGTGAATTATGGTTTTAAAAGTTTTATTCTTTAACAACTTCATGGTATGATATTAGTTTTAAGAGGTTTATTATTATAGTTTTGTCTCTGAATGTGGATTAGTCGGTACGTTACTTCGTCTAGTCAACGGTATGTGGTGACCAGAATTACTTGTTGAATAAAAAGAAAAAAAAATCCTATACAAAAGTCCGAAGAATCAACGCCTCGGTCGGGAATTGACGCCTAATGAATAATAGGTCTCAATACTACATCTTCAACTAAATACTACTAGTACTCCGACCTTCTTACCCCCAGTTTCTGAAAATAAAATATCGACGTGACACTTTGTAGCGACATCTATGACGCCAAATAGGAACTAAAAATTCGAAATCCTATATCGCGGTATTGAGAGTTCTCTACGCGATTAGAACATACAATCACACACACATAAACACAGCCCGAAAGGATCTATCGGGCAGTTGTCTAGATTAGACACAATATCCGTCTGATCGGAGGATCCTCTCTTTTTTTTTATGAAATTTTATGGGACTGTACACTCTGTTTTGCATAACTCCAAAAATTAAACACAAATGATTCAATTTTCTTTTTAAAATTAATTCATCAAATCACAGCTATTTTTTGGATTTTAATGACCTGGTCACTTGGACCTTTAAGTCAAGGCAAATCACAGCCATACATTCATTTTTGCAATAATTTTCGTTCATGAACGTACCTGGTATCTAATATGTCAATTCAATACATCCGGAATTGCTCTCTGGATTCATAATAAAATCTTTTTAACTTATCTTAAAAATTCAGATTGATCAGTAGTCTCGTGATTTTCGGCACATGCAGACGTCTTTATGGAAGAGAAATTTAGATTATGAATCCAGAGACCCATTCCGGATGTATGGGGCCAGCTTAAGAATAACAAGAAAATTACTCATCTTAATTTCTACTGGGACCATGTGAAACCATTGTGTACACGCCCTTTACCAGTAATTGTGGTCATCACATCTTGAGGTCATTATTTTTGCACGAAATGGATTGTTGTCAGCACAATATACGTTAATGTATATTCTACATATAAATACTATCTATAGTTAATTTTGTGTAAAAATATCATATTTTCTTAAGAGGTTTTTACGTTGCAAACTGTATTACATTATAAAAGGTTTTGTAATATTTAATAGCAACTGAAAATATAAAATATAGTGCATTTTGAATGATATACGTATTTTATTTATCACCTTACCTACTAAAATTTGATCCCAGATCTTAAGATTTATAATAAATTACAATTACTAAACAAAAACTTGTTATTTGATGTCAGCTAAGACACAAATGTCATTCATTTATTTTCAACACACGTGCTCAGAAAGTGACTGTTATTGCACTGCACTTAGGTATATAATGGCACTCGTTACCAAACTGTGACATTTTGATTACCCTCGCCACGGCTCGGGTCTAAATACCGCCTCGACGGTAATCACTAACATTACACACTTATATCATAATATACTATTGTTAAAAACTTTATGCACTAGTGAAAAAGACACTGTTCTAAGGCGGACTTAATACCTTAAGCATTTTTTACCAGACAACCTAAGGGTGGTGTAAGAAACTTGACATGGCAGGTGCAACTTAATAGAAAGAAAATTAGAAATAAAATAAGAAAATGAATTTATTTTGCACAACAGAAGGCCCGTAAACAAAAAACCGGGCAAGTGCGAGTGAGGGTTCTGTACAAACTATGAAAACAGTTCAATTCCTAAATTGATTTAAGATTTTTTTTGTGACGTACCTAACTAAAAAGTTACAGTTTTCAGATTTTTCCTATATTTGTGCTATAAAACCTTGATTTATGCCAAATTTCAGGATTCTAGATCAACGGGAAGTACCCTATGAATTTTATTTATTATTTATTTATTTAATAACCCATACAATTGTTTTAACAGGCATACCCAAGATAACAAATGTAGTCGCAAAATAGCCGCACTCAGAGACGCCACCCACAGACTGATCAAATATTCATTAGTGTAGTAGTAGGCACCATACATACATGATAGTCGATGATCAGTCTCAAGCAGCGCCCTGAAGAACTGGCACAAGTTACACAGAGGACAACACACTTATTGTCACCTTCTCAAATTCCGCCAATGTGCAAGAAAAAATATCTAACCGCAGAGAGACGTTATTAAGTATTTAGTCTTAAGTGTTTTGTAGTAGTTTTGATTCCTTTGAGAGTGTCTAAATATACGTTTTTTGCAACATAAACGGTCGTATCTTTTTTTTTCGTTTACTCAGAAATCTGATTTTTTCATAGCTACAAGGTACCGCAGACGAGTATATGGCTTAAATTTCAACTCGATACCTCCACGCGTTCTTGATATAAACGGTCTTGACTGACGGACAACAAAGTGATCCTATAACCGGTTCCATTTTTCCCTTTTGAGGTAACCCTAAAAAAAAAAACAAAATAGAATTGTGTGTCTCACGGCGGGACCAAAATAGGTCCAATTCAGCATGAATGTGAGACAACTAGTGCCTGACGCTGGATTTCAACTGAACCTGAAGTTACAACAGTTTTGTAGTGTCTCTCCGACGGTTCCGACCTTCAGTGTTTGTGCGGCGTCTCCCGCAGACTATATGAAAGAAAGAAGAAAGAAAGAAAGAAAAATGAATTTATTTGTCACAACGCAAGGCACACAAACAATATAATATGTAAACACGAAACCGTACAAAAGAGAATAAAAAAAATAAAAACACAAAAAAACAAAATAATAATAATATAGATATGCAATTGTGCGCCTCACGGTGGCGCCAAAATAGGTCCAGTTCAGCATGATTGCCAGACAACTAGTGCCTGACGCTATATCTCACCTTACATCCTGCGACACGAGCCCTGTTACCTGTTCACGTAGGGGCTTAATAACAGCGCGGACTGCATTGCCACAGTATAAATATGGAATTCCATTTATCTTTACTGTGGCACTGCCGTGGTCGAATAGCTACTAAGCAAGACAAGGAATTTAGCTTGATGAAAAAAACAAGTTTTCAACGACGCTAAAATGAAGTGTATAAAGTAACGCGCCAGGCTGGGTTTGAACCCGCGACCTACAACTTGTAAGTCGGGGCCGTTACCACTCGGCCACCACTGCTCTCAATAATTTTAAAATATACATATAGCCAGGTGACGGTGATGCGGAGGTGAAATGAGTACAATAATAAATGCATACTTAGATACAAATAGTTATCAATTAGCAATTTAGATCCTACCTATGTGGAGAGCAGTGGTGGCCGAGTGGCAACGGTCCCGACTTACGAGTTGTAGGCCGTGGGTTCAAACCCAGCCAGACGATTTTCTTTGTGTAATTTATTTCATCACCACTGCTCTCAAAACGGTGAAAGAAAACATTGTGAGGAAACCGGCATGTCCTGGAACCAAAAATTCGAAGACGTGTAACTGGGCCCGCGAGGTGGATTACGGCCCATTTTCTCTTCTAAAGAGGAGGCCTGAGTCCCAGCAGTGGGAAAATTATAAGGCCAACTATGCTATGCTATGTGGATTACGGAACTGTGATCTCTTTCATTTGATCCATAATTTTATTTATATTTCTAAGTATTTGATGATGATTATCTTTTGAAACAAAGCTTTTACATAAAATCGCAAGGTTTACTGATACTTTTTAGGACAATTGGCAGTTAATAAACACAAAGCTAGGGTCGATACTTGATAACGATTCTAAAAATGATTTTTTATCAGATGTATTTTGAATTCAAAGTGTATAATGTTCCTAGAGATAAGCAATTATTGTTGAGTGTTGTAGAACGTTTACGCTAATTTCGCCATAGCCATCACATCTTCGGTAGTATAGTGGTAAGTATCCCCGCCTGTCACGCGGGAGACCGGGGTTCGATTCCCCGCCGGAGAGATTCTTTTTTGGTTTTGTATATTTTTTTTTTACATTTTGTATTATTTTTGAAGATTTCTATAAATTTGTTATAATAAAATAATTACTTTTAATGTGTAATAATTATTGATAATTGGTTGAATCACTAACGTTATAAAAAAAAAGTGGCCTCAACATAAAAAAAAGTTATGCTACCTCTAAAATTTATGCTTAAAACTATTTTTAATGTAACTCCATTTTCTAAACATTTCCTGCAAATTTTCAATTACCAACATGAAAGGAAAACCTTCCCTTGTATCCCAAAAGGATGTATCTATCTCCAATGGCTCTACATTATCGATAATAACTGATTAGTGAAAGCAATTGAACTGTGTAAATGCAATACCATCCCCTCTGAGCTCGGGTCCCAGTGGACGATTTAATCTGAACCCCAAAACTGCCGGACAAAACAGGGATTTAGTTGAGCCAAGGGGACTTACGGCAAAGTGAAATCACGAACTACAAAGGAAGATAATTTTAATTGATTATAGCGCCATCTATTGATGACTAGTTATAGCTTTATGCATATAAGCAAACAAATGAATATGTTTACGGAGCTGGATAGATGTCGCTGCCTGCGTCCATTCTAGCGCGCCATACAAAAGTAGGCAGAGAACAGAATGATTGTGGAGTTTTAATGGAATTTTACTAGGGTGTAACTGCAAAAAAAACTAATAAGCAATAAAATCTTTGATCATGGTTGAACACACATAATTATTTACATTTTTACAAAATAATGTCTGGAAAAAGTGGTTTCTATTAATAAAATTTGTTGCCCAAACTCCCGTTCCGTATGTCCAGGAATAGCATTAAGATAAGGGAAGTAGGCCCTTTGCACAAGACATCTAAGGGCTAAGCAAAACACATTTCACTGTTTTTTCACATCAGTTGTTGGGCAGCGGACTTTCCCCAAATCCCTGGATTTAGGAGATTCTCAGGTGTCCGTCTTTAGTGGTCGAAGGCAATGCTCAAAAAGAATATAGCGGGTATTTATTTAAGCGTTGTGTAAATGGTGTCCTAAAATAAATAGAGGTAGGAATAAGGTAAAAGGCACACAATGAGCTTAAGTATCTGCTTGGAAAGTTTTTCACTAAGTATCATACAAAAAACTGGGCAAGTGCGAGTCGGACTCGCGCACTGAGGGTTCCGTACAAACTTGAAAGGTAAATTGCGGTTTACGATTTACGACGTATTAAAAAAAACTACTTACTCGTCCATACCAATTTTCGTTGGAAGTGTGCATGGTAATATTATATATTTTTTAAATCGTATATATTTTTTTAGTTTAATCATTCTCTTATTTTAGAAGTTACAGGGAGGGGACACACATTTTACCACTTTGAAAGTGTCTCTCGCGCTAACTATTCAGTTGAGAAAAAATTATATTAGAAACCTTAATATTATTTTTGAAGACCTGTCCATAGATATCACACACGAATGGGTGCCGAAAAAAAATTTTTTGAGTTTCAGTTCTAAGCATGGGGAATCCCCAAAATTTAATGCTTTTTTTTCTATTTTTGTGTGAAAATCTTAATGCGATTCACAGAATACATCTACTTACCAAGTTTCAACAGTATAGTTATTATAGTTTCGGAGAAAACTGGCTGTGACATACCGACGGACAGACACAGACAGACATGACGTATCCATAAGGGTTCCGTTTTTTTGCCATTTGGCTACGGAACCCTAAAAATTGGCCAACTGCGAGTAGGATATCACACAAAAGGTTCCGTTATACAATATTAAAATCGAGCAAAACACGCAGACAAAACATCGTTTTTTGTTTCTTTGTTTTTATTTTTACCCGACTGCAAGAAGGGTTATATTAGGTATTTGTTGTTGTAACCTCTGACGATTTATGAGATACGTACAGACCTCTTATTGACGGACGGACAGACAGCGGAGGCTTAGTAATAATAATAATATTCCACAACTATCACACAACGCCGTCTAGTCCCAAGCTAAACAGAGCTTGTGTAATGGATACTAGACAACTGATAAACATACTTATATATTTCTAAATACATACATATTATAGATAACTTACACCCAGACACAGAACAAATGATCATGCTCATCACACAAACATTTGTCCTGGGTGGGAATCGAACCCACGACCTCACGATAGCAGTCAGGGTCTTAGTGACCCTGACTGCTATGCTGGAGGTCGTGGTCTACTAGACCAACAGGCCAGTCAATAGGATCCCGTTGGCACCCTTCGGGTACAGAACAGTAGTCCTTCGATAGCTAACTTTTTTATAAGATCTAATAATTATTTCACCACATCTATTATTTACTAATGAATCACAAACTAAAAGTGGATAAGTAGGTATAATGCAAACACCATAAGCTCAGGCTTACGGACGGCGAGCAATGGGTGGCTCACCCTCCGATAAGGTCTGGCGCGCCTGCCAGAGTTCCAGAATTGTTCAAAAGAGTCACTGTGGCCCTGGAACGCAATGGGCAAACCAAGGAACACGAGCGGTTTAGTCAGTAAAATGTCTGAACCTCACTCTGATTTCAACCAGCGCAGGAGTTGTTATTTAATTATATTCCAGCCAAAAAAAGCAGAACTAGCTTTTACCCGCGGCTTCGCCCGCGTCTAAAGTACTTTATTGTAATAATTTCCGCTACATTAGGTATGCCTACTACTAATTTAGCCGTGTGCCAAGTTTTATCAAAATTGATTCGGAAGCTTCAAAACACTGTCTGGTAACTCATAATATTAGCAGATCATCATCATCATTTCAGTCGAAAGACGTCCACTGTTGGACATAGGCCTCCCTCAAGTGCCGCCACAATGATCGGTCCTGTATGTCTCGCATCTATTGGATTCCCGCGACCTTCACCAGGTCATCGGTCGACCTTGTCTGCCTTCCAACGCTGTGTCTTCCGGTACGTAGTCGCCACTCCAGAAACTTTCATCCCTATCGACTATCTGTTCTACAAGCAATGTGTCCTGCCCACTGCCACTTTAGTTTGGCGATTCTTCGAGCTATGTTGGTAGCCTTGGTTCTCCTACGAATATCTTCATTCCTGATTCGATCACGCAAGGAGACTCCGAGCATAGCCCTTTCCATTTCTCTTTGGGTGTCTTTAAGCCTTCTGATGATATTAATAGATATAGAAAGAATGAAAGAAAAAACGTTTATTCGTACCTCACACATACAGTAAAATTAAAAAAAAAAACAGTAGAATACATTAGAATTAAAATATAGTAGAATTAAGTACTTATAAAAAAAATATTATAATAATAACTGTATGATCTGTGCAAGGTCAAAAAGGCGCCTAACTCAGCATATGCTGCGATATTTAAAACGATAAATAACGCATTTATGAGATATGAATGTCATTTTAATAAAAAATAAATAAAATGTAATTATAATTATCACAGCGTGGATTTGTTGGATTCGTTTTTCATAATTAAATTGTTAATTTGTATGTATGTATCTAAGTATATATTTATTATTTTATTTCTTTTCTATTTCTTTACCAATAAGCTGCACCTACCATTAGAAAATGCCTAGCCTTTTTAAAGTGTTTATTACTAGTTCATTAAGTTTTAATAAATAAATAAATAAAATAAAAATTATTTCAGACAAAACCGTCCATAAAAGTTGTTAGTAACAAGAAATTAACTTATAACTAATATTTAGTTACTAATAGTTAGTAATATTCCAGTAACATAATATATTCATTTTACCTTTTTTATTATTTTTATTTTACCTTTCCAATAATGAACCTTGACCACTTCAAAAAAATAAAGAGAAAATTCCCCAAGTGATCCTTGCCATGTCTTCGGTAGAGATTACTAAGTATAATATTTGTAAAAACCGAGGCTACCCGAGAAACAGTGGAAGGTGATATCGTGATAATTATGATAAAACTTCGCGGAATCCGACATGTGTGCCGATACCCAACGGCATGCGATTGCATTGCATCAACATAACGGGAAAGGTTGAACTTTAAATCTATCAGTATTGATTGACATAACACAGAATATTAAGTTAGAACAGAATATATCTAGAATGCATAATTTATATAATTATTATTATTTTTATTTATATTTTACGGGACACGGGACCTCGTCCAATCCGCACTGGTACCGCGTTGGGCACGCCATAATTATGGCAGTAAGTCCCCTCTTTGAGGCATGGTTGGAAAGACCTCACGGCGTGACGCCCAGGTGCCACCACTGTGTGGACCGCCCGGAGGACACGGTGGAGCACACTGTAGAGGTGTGCCCCGCTTGGGCAGAGCACCGCCATGCCGAAGCGAGGAGTGGCAGGCGGTCGCCTCCTTCTACGAAGCAGTAATGCTAGCAAAGGAAGCGGCCGCACGTGCATGCGCGAGGGCGCGACCCTCACGTACCAGCCACCGCGATCCCGACCCCAATTTCCGGCCACCGTAGGCGCGGGCTTGTCCGACCGTCCGGTAACCGTCCAGACCGAGCCCAAGTCGTCGACGGCGCATAATGTTCCACGCGCGCCACAAGGAGATGTCAGCAAACCGTAGGGGCCCAGCAGGGTCGAAGCCTACTGGGGCCTAGGGTCTGCTTCTGAAAGGAAGAAGGAGGAAGAAAAAGAGGAAGGAAGTCTCGGCCCTGGTATGAAAGGCAGCGAAGGAACAGGAGTGGGTTTTAGTCAGTAAAAGTCTGACACCTGAGCCTCTCGCTCCGCCCAAGAGTGGGGATGTCATTGGATGATTTTCCCACCTACAAAAAAAAAACTGTGCGTGGTGGTGTATTATGCTAACATAAACTGTATGCCAAAAAAAATATGGCTAAGTATTATTATGCGCCGAAAAAAAAACAACAAACAAACAACAAATGATACCAAAATCATTATGCCAAAGTATATTAGGAAAAAGAATATTATGCGACAAGAAGGGATCCTATTACGACCCCTGCCCCTGGGAGAGGAGGCCTGAGTCTCAGCTTAGCTGTGGGAACATTGTATGGCTGATTTATTTACATGAGAAATCATCAAATGGCTTCTCACTCTCCCACTCTGGACGAGATGAGGGAGAGACTCACGGTTTGATTAAAGAAAGCCCTTTTTGTATTTTAGTAACAAAATGTATACCAGCAAAGCCATCTATGATTTTTGCTTGTAATTTTTCTTATGTCATGAAAGTGTTAAGTGTTTCTTGCGAGGAGAATACATGTTGTGTTGTTTGTTAGAAATAAAAACCCTGACAATAATACATTATGAACATCTTTTACTTTGCAACCAACACTTTCTTTGTTGGGAAATTATTAAAACGACTTCTCCCGCTCTGGTTGGAGCAAGAGGAAGCATAAGAGGTTAGGTTAGGTAGGTTTTACTGATTAAAACCTACACTTGTTCCTTCAGTTGCCCTTTGCCTTCCAGAGCCGTGGTCCGTGGTAACTCTTCTTTTAAAAAAAAACTTTGAACAATTGTCAGTCCTGGTAGGCATCGAGTCCATTTTGCTGACATGATCTTTTTGATGCACGAAGTCTAAGAGCCTGCGCACACTTAAGACTCTTAGGCAGACTTATTTATCTACGACGTCGCAGAATTGTCTGTGACAAGACTGTTTTGTCTACGACACGGCGTACACCGTCAAGACAAAACAGTCTAGCGGCGTACGGCCAGTGTTGCCAACTTAGTGGATTTTCCACTAAAACTGGTGGTTTTAACCCCCTATTTAGTTGCGAAATATTGGTTTTAGTGGCTAGTGGATTTTTCTAGTGCTTTAGCAGAATTCAATTTCTTACTAAAAATGCGATTATTTGGGTGTAAATCAGCACCATAGAATCCATAATTATCAATCTGATACCGACGATGATGGTGCAAACAAAATGATTCGTCTGAAGACGAATTAATAAATACATATTTATCTGTTATTGAATAATTTGTATGGTGATTTACCTACTAATATTAATTTACCCACAAATGGTATTTTGATCAACTGATTATTAATTTTTATCACTTATTATTAAAAGGATCTAACCTATATGCCTACTTATTTTATTTCGTACAACACACATTTTTTTAGTGGGATATTTTGCGATTTTGTGTGTGGGATAATTTATTGTTACTGGTTTTCTGGTGGTTTTAAAAGTTGCATAGCATAGCATAGTCGGCCTTATCATGTTCCCACTGTTGGGACTCAGGCCTCCTCTCTAGGAGAGGGAATGGGCCGTAATCCACCACGCGTGCCCAGTGCAGGTTGGTGGATGTCACATGTCTTCGAATTTTTGGTTCTAGGACATTACGACATCGACGATCTAGGACATTAGTTTATTCACGATGTTTTCCTTCACCGTTTTGAGAGCAGTGATGATGAAATAAATTACACAAAGTAATGCGCCTGGCTGGGTTTGAACCCGCGACCTACAACTCCGAAAGTCGGAGCCATTACCACTCGGCCAACACTGATCTGCTTTTAAAGTTGACTCTAGTGGTAAGTTAGTGTAACTGTTGACAATACTGGACGTCTCAAAACAGTCTTGTCGCAGACAAATCTGCGGTGTCGTAGACAAGTCTGTGACGTCGTAGACAAGTCTGTTTAAGACAGTCTTGTCTCAAGTGTGCGCAGGCCCTAACATCCTGGGTGAGCTCCAGACCATACCGCGATGGGCACGGCCCCTGCCCGTAATATAAAATCTGTTAGTTAGTTGCTAAACACCTCTGAGATTTTCATAAATAAGGCCATATGTTGTGAGAGAGCAATCAAGAGAGTATCCAATACATAACAAAACTGTGGAGATAATGTTAGATGACACCGATGTCTTATTAATGTTTCTCTCGAACAGTATGTTGTAGAAACATGATTCACGTGCGATTTGTCATCAAAACGCAGAATTCGGTAGAGAAACTCAGCTTTACCTATACCTATACGTAATAAGCGTGACGTCTTTATACTAGGAAAAACCTGATTTATTAATAAATGATGTTTATTTTGCAAATAGGTTTTAAATAACAATTTGACACGTAATTTTTATCGTTAATTTAAACTAGATGAGGGCGGCGGTATCTTCTCGTCGTCCAACATACAGTGTCTCCAGACGAAAGACTATGGTCAGTGCGTGTTGCCAGTGATGACATATAGCCCCGAAACGTGGTCAAAGTATATTATTATTATTGAAATAATGCGCCGACCTCAAATAACACGGGACAAGGGCAGGAAGATGATGATGATGATGAAATAATACATAGTATGCATTAATTCCAGGAGTATGTTCTCATAGGATTATTTTCTACACTCACGCAGGCAAAGACGGTAACAGAAGCTAATCAAACTAATACCTGTTTTGAAGGCTAATGTTTGTATGTTTGTTACTTCTTCACGCTCGAACGTCTGAACGGATTTCGATGAAATTTGGCCCACGGCTAGACCATGTCCTCGATTTAGTACATAGCATACTTATGGATGAGGTGAAGGTGAGATCCTAATTAAGATGGTAAAATACTGTACTGAATTTAAATTGTTTTATCTAAGCCCAGTTGTAAAAATTTTCTATCTGTACGACAAGTGTTCAAAATGGCAGCTTTATTATTATTATTATTATAGGCTATATTTTATGTATAGCAATAGCTAGTAAGCAGTGGGCAGTGGTGGCCGAGTGGTAACGGCCCCGACATACGAGTTGTAGGTCGCGGGTTCAAACCCAGCCTGGCGCATTACTTTGTGTAATTTATTTGATCACCACTGCTCACAAAACGGTGAAGGAAAACATCGTAAGGAAACCGGCATGTCCTAGAACCAAAAATTCGAAGACATGTGACATCCACCAACCCGAGGAGGCCTGAGTCCCAACAGTGGGAACATTATAAGGCCGACTATGCTATGCTATAATAGCTAGTAAATTTTATTATTTAATTAGTGTTATAGCTAGCCCGTATTGTCCCACAGCTAGGCAAAGACCTTCCTCCATTCTTTCCAACGATCACGTTTCCTTGCTTTCTCATTCCAATTTTTAAACAATCATCCCATCCAGGTCGTCCCGCCATCATAATATTAATATAATCAATACGGTACATAAAACATCTACTTGCTAAAAAGATGACGGTGTCAATGCACCTTGTGGTAGCATTCGACCAGCTCCATGAAAGCAAAGAGCGTAAAGATCCCTGTGATAAAATTGAAACGCTCAATAATATAATAGCCATCACTTTGCCCGTCACTGACGGCGACTGTCTGATCATGGCTGCGGAACGAGCAGTTCTGAATATGATTCCCAGGACCAGAAGGTCTTTTTTTCACATGGACTCGACTAAAAACCCACTCCTGTTCCTTCGTTGCCTTTCGTAACAGGACCGAGTCTTCCTTACCAGAATCAGACCCTTGGCCCCAGTAGGCTTCGACCCTACGCCTACAGACTTGGGCACGCTATATTCGCGGCGGTAAGTTTCCTCTTTGAGGTGGGACTAGAGACGCGCCACGGCGTCCTCACTTTCCGTCTGACGCAGGTTCTCACTGGACACGGATATTGCTGGAAGTAACTGTTTTTTTTTTATTATAGATAAGCTCGCGTTTGACCACTATCGCACTATCTCTCTTGTTTTGCGGGGATACGGTCCCTCTTTGAGGAATGACTAAAATGGTGCTACGGCGTCCTCATTTTTCGTCTGATACTGGTTCTCACTGGTACCTGTGTCCAGTGAGAACCAGTATTGTGTGTTTCGGGAGGAATCTGTTTCGGATTCAACAGAAAGAAACGCCTGGGCGTCATCATTGTACTGATCGCCCCCAGGGACGCTGTGGAGCATATCGTGGAAGTCTGTTACGCTTGACAGTTACCTTGGGTCTGGAACGCAATGGGCAACTGATGGAACGTAGGTGGGTATCAGGTAGAAAAATTCTGACAGCACCCAGTCCCCAAACCCAGGGCTGCGCCCACGCCCGTCCACGCTAGCACAACCGCTGGAGTCACCGGGCACTTAAGATCACATCTGCTATTGCTTTTATTAACTTACAGACTAGCAAGACAATGATTGTTTTAAAGGTTTATGCAAACATAGTGTTCGAATTTAATAAATAAAACAAAAGAATATGAGTTAGGACGGCTGTCAAAACACTAGGCGGATTTAATCTACACTAATATTATAAAGAGGTAAAGTTTGTATTTCTGTTTGTAGTAGGTAATCTCTGGAAGTAGATACTAGTCCAATTGCTGAAATTTTTTCACCGATAGAAAGCTGCTTTATCCCTGAGTGACATACGTACGCGGGCAAACCGCGGGCAAAAGCTAGTGTTTTTATAAATATTATAAATAAAATAAATATAAATAAAGTGATTCTAAGAATAAACCCAATTTTTTTGCTCACAAAAGCCTTTGATTATTATTTATTTATTTAATCAATTAATTACAAGGGTTAAACAACCAATTACAGTAACTAAACAAAAAGTTTTAAGTTATAAACAACATGTACTGACATCAATTCCTCTCACAGTACTTCTGACATACCAATAAAATTAAAAATTATCTCCGTTATAATAAATGGTGGAGGCGCGGGATAATCAATTAAATACTTTAGTGCATAACATTATCTAGTTAAACCAAAGACATTAAATATATACTACCTTACTAAAACTTAGACGATTTAATTCGATTAACAACCGAGTACCTATTATCTTCATTTTCCTTTCAGTCGAAAATCGCCACATCCTGCGACCCATACGGCGGAATATCCTTGCGACCTTCAGCAGGTCATCGGTTCAGCGGTTGGAGGCCTGCCAACGCTGGTTCCTTTCGCTCCAGAACCCTTACAACCAATCCTTCATCTTATCTGCGAGCCATATGCTACCTTGCAATTGGCAAATTATCATACGAGAAGCGAAAACCGAAAATCCCAAAGACCTTTCCTTGACTCACAAATTAAGTAAATATTATAATGTAGATCAAAATGTAATCGCGCAGTAGTATGCGTATGCGCAGCTCCCTCCTATGTCGCGGAACATATAAGCGACCGCAGTGGGTGCTGGCTCAGTGTAACCGCGGCTGCCAGTCACTATGGAGGCTAGAGTGTTGCTTGTCTGTCTGCTTGTTGCCGTGACCGTTCGCGGGGAACAAGGTATGTGGAGTTTCATTTAAATAAAATTTAAAAAAAAAGTGTTAATTATAGTGGATCCTCCCGAAATTTAAATTGTCTTAAGTTTTTAGCATTTTGCAGGTCAGTGTTAAGTTGTTGTTGATCAAAATATGATTGGTGGTTGTAACACGTATTTATTTATGGAATAATAATCATTAAAATCATTAATACAACCCTCTCAGTTCTTCTAACCCTCATCATCATTCATCATCATTTTCAGCCGATAGAAGTCCACTGTTGGACATAGGCCTCCCCCAAATGTCGCCACAACGAACTGTCTTGTGTGTCTCGCATCCATCGTATTCCCGCAACCTTCACCAGGTCATCGGTCCACCTTGTAGGGGGCCTTCCAACACTGCGTCTTCCGGTACGCGGACGCCACTCCAGAACCTTTCGGCCCCAGCGGCCATCCGTTCTGCGAGCAATGTGCCCTGCCCATTGCCACTTAAGTTTGGCGATTCTTCGTGCTATGTCGGCAACCTTGGTTCTCCTGCCGATATCTTCATTTCTGATTCGATCACGCAAGGAAACTCCGAGCATAACCCTTCCCATTGCCCTTTGGGTGACTTTGAGCCTTCTGATGAGGCCCATTGTGAGCGTCCACGTTTCGGAATCATATGTCATCAATGGCAACACGCACTGGTCATAGACTTTGGTCTTGAAACACTATGGTATATTGGATGATCTTCTAACCCTACTAAATGGCTATTCCTTGAAAAATTTGTTCAATAGGGTTGGCTCTATTTTTTTTTAAGAATTATTTTCAAATATTTATATTTTTAAACCAATTAAAGTTTATTATTTATTTTGTAACTAATTAAATATTTAAAAAGAAAAATAAAAACACTTAACTGATTAAACATGTGTGAGCAGTGGTGGCCGAGTGGTGACGGCCCCGACTTATGAGTTTTAGGTCGCGGGTTCAAACCCAGGCAGGCGCATTACTTTGTGTAATTTATTTCATCACCACTGCTCTCAAAACGGTGAAGGAAAACATCGTGAGGAAACCGGTATGTCCTAGAACCAAAAAATCGAAGACGTATGACATTTACCAATCCGCACTTAGACCGCGTAGTGGATTACGGCCCATTCCCTCTCTTAGAGAGGAGGCCTGAGTCCCAACACAGCACAGCTACGCTATCGTGTCGTTTATATTATAAAACAAACTAAATTTAAGGACCCAATATAGTGTCTCTACTAGAAATAATTCAAACAGCTAAATATAGCAAAACTAGCTGAATCGGCAAACGTTTTTAAACCATATAAATTATCATAGAAAAAAATGGGGGGGTGGGGGTAGAAGGGTAAGTAAAAAATAGCCTATGACCTCTCAGACCTACCAAATATACACCAAAAATTTCATGAAAATCGGTCAAGCCGTTTCGGAGAAATTCGATAACAAACAGTGTGACACTACATTTTTATGTTTTAGACAAGCAGTTCCGACAGACGTTGTCAGAAAAAAAAGTAATAGGGTCCTGTTTTATCCTTTGAGTACGGACCCTAAAAATGAGAACCCGATTGCAGCGCCATCTGCCGGGTTTAATTGTATTTTCAAACCATCCAGGGATCTCAAATACACAAAATTACGTGCAGATCGGTCAAGCCGTTTAGGAGTTAGGTGACCAACTCACGACTTAATTATGTGTAAAAAGACATTCTAATAATATTTTAAACAATTCCTTGTGATGCAGAAAATATACTTTGTAGATTGAATAACTGTGTACTATGATCCACTATTTTAACGGAACTGTAAGCTCAAAATGGTTTCGCCTTCTTACCTGTTGGCCCATAAGCCTTTGACCTCACATGCTGTATGATGCACCGCTTGAATCTGTTGTAAGAGTTTCAAACACATTTATCGATCTTCTTGATCGAATCCTTAATAGCCCCACAAGTAGGTCGGTATTTATAAATTATTAGATGACCCGGAAAACATTGTTCCGTCATAAATAAATAAATATAAATTATCATATAAATCGAAAAAAAAGTATAAATAGAAACGAAAATAATGTGAGTTGAGGGTTAGAGGGTAAAAAATCACTAAGTACCAAGTATACACAAAAAAAAAACATTAAATTCGGTCAAACCGTTTCGGAAGAGTTCGGCAACAAACACTGTGACAGGAGATAATTATACAACATTATTTGTAGTAAATTATGCGGAACCTGAAAATAGTTTGTTCAGAATCAGTAATTGAATCAATTCCCAATAATTTTTACACCATTTTATATTTTTTCCCAAAAACATTTAAAAAATATGTCACAATTTGGACACCACTGATACCAAGTACAACATAGGTCACAACGGGTTATAGCGGGCATTAGGCGCCAGCGCGCAGCTGGGTGTGGGAGTAAAACAATCCCTCAGTCGCCCGGATAGTCCGATGACTATGTATTTATGCGGACCACCAGATAACCTAGCTTATAACTTTGTGATTTTTCATGATACAGTTATGAATTTTTGTACATAGATTCTTTACATAAACTAGACACGTGTTTCGGGTTTCGCTTATACTATGTTGTATATTCGATTTTATTAGTTTTATATATGTAATTTCAAGTTTAACTAAGACGTTACTGACGTCCCGTGTCGTCGACGTGACGTGATGTCTCTGAAAGCACGTAAAGCTATTGGTCCTGGTTGTCATTAGTAGATCTTTGACAGTAATTACAAACGGCAGAAAGTCTGATCAACAGTCAATCCAAAGAGTACCGTATTGCCCAGTAACTCACACAGTAAACACAGTACTGGATCCTGCCCTCTATCTTGATTTCTCTCTATCACTCAATGGTTTTCTGGGAGAAAACTCAACATGGTGGTACAGACCTTAAAATACAAGTACATGGTTCTTCATATTTCGCCTCATAATCAGCACGCAAATTTTAATTCAAACAAATTCATTTTTTATACCAATCATTATTTTTTTACAAACAATAATAAATTAAATTAAAAATGTCAAAAATAAATTAAATCAAATAAAATGTCTCTTCACCTCCCTTGTTTGACTGGTAGATACGGCTAAGGCATTAATGTGAAGGCGCCGTGTAGTTCGTCCGTCAGTTCACCTTACCCTATTTAATGGCTAAGTATTGTATGAAAAAGTAATTAAAAATAATCAATAGGATAAGACGAACTGAGAGGGTTTGACTCTGAGCTGCTTAATGAAAAAAACTTCAGAAAAAATGAATTTCGCGGGCTATCTTGAGCATCCGCCTAGTCCGCCTTTGGTACGATAGTGTTGCATGACGTTTTAATAATTATAAATAATACATATCTTCCTACTGATCTTGTCGCGATCTTATACATATAAAATAAAATAAAAAGCCTTTTATTTCTTGCAGATTTAAGAATTATTAACATAACATTTTATTACATTATCAAAAGCGTTTAAATGATTTGAAAATAAAATGATTATTGATAAATTCATAAATTAATTGCATGCATATGTAGGTACTTATTTCATTATATATATATATATATTATATTTGTATTCATTTTCATTATTTATATTTATTAATATTAATTATTATTATTTATATTTATTGTTATTCATGATCTTATACATAAATATGAATAAATGCATTATTTAATGCATGTTAGATTTATTGATCATGTCAGTTTATTATCAATGCCGTCATTCCTTTATCGATAAAAACTAAAGTTGCTATGTAGATTTTATCATAGTAATATCTTATTTTGTTACCTGACTATCGGGACTATTCCAATAGTAAGTTGAAAAGGAATTTAACCACTGATCTATACAGGGCTTGTTGAATTTTTCCCGCTCTAGGTGGAGCAATAGAGAGTATCACACTTACTGACTAAACCCCACCCATGTTCCTTCACTTGCCCTTTGCGTTCCAGGGCCACGGTTACTCTTTCGAACAAACTGATATAGGTACTTACTTCACAAAACACGTAAAGTATGCATAGGACAAGGCACAATCGAAGGTTGCATCCAAAGATAATATCTAGATACCATTTTATGACAGCATTCGCATAATTTATTTATGATGAATTATCTCACATGTTTCCCTCATGAAGCAACACTTGTTACCATCATGGCGGATTTCCCCAAGTCATTCAAAAAGTCTTTACGTTGTGGATATCATAACTATGGGTAATTCAAGATGTTTTGCATACGGTCATATCGTTTCAAAAGACTTGGCATAATGAGAGTGAAATCCCAGAAACTGGATGATTCATTCATAACCTTTGTATTGGAGAATCGGTCGTACCTAGTAAATAATAAAGGCCTATTAGATACAGACCGGCACGGCGGCGCGCGGCGCGACAAAGGATTTAATTTTAAGGGGTTCCGTACCTCAAAAGGGAAAAAAACGGGACCTTTATAGGATCACTTTGTTGTCCGTCTGTCTGTATGTATGTCTGTCTGTTTTACTGTCTGTCAAGACCCTTTATCTTGGGAACGCGTGCAGGTATCGAATTGAAATTAAAATCATATACTAAGATCTGCGGTCTCTTGAAGCTGTGAAAAAATCAAACTTATAAATGAACGAAATAAAAAGATACGGCCGTTTATGTTGCAGAAAACGTATACCATTTCGACACTTTCAAAGAAATCAAAATTCATTGGGTATTCCCAATAATCCAAAATGCTGAAATTTGGCGTAAAGCAAGGTCTTGTAGCAAAATTATAAAAATAAGTATAGGAATAAACTTTTTTTGTGATTCGGAAAAATCTTCGAGACTCCATTCGGGAATCGAACTATTTACTTGAGTAAGTTTGTACGGAACCCTCAGTGCGCGAGTCCGATCATGGTTGGGGACATTTTGTCCCCTAATATATCTTTAAGAACCTTTGTGCTCATTCTATCTCGATTTGTTCTTTACGCTTTTAAGTCCTTGTATAAACGATCAGACGCATTTGAAAAGATTTAAATTTAAACTCGACTCAAAATATATAAAAAGTGAATAAGTGAGAACGATGGTGAACCATCTCGATTGTATATTATTAACTTGAAAGTCTTAATTAAAACCTCAATGTTTTGTGCCAAAGGAGCGCTTAAACACCCATAATTTAAGACACATAAAGATGTTTTAATTTAATAAAATGCTGCGCCGACGAAATACCTCTCGAATGATGACCAATTACGATGTTATTTTTATTTCCAGCTGCGAAAAATATCAGTTTTTTTACATCAGTTTAATGTTGTAAGAAACAAATTAATGTTAATTTGCTGCACTTCGACTTCCATAGGTAGGCACATTTCTACTAAGTTCAAAATATCCCAAAAAGACTGGGTAAGTGCGAGTCGGACTCGCGCACTGAGGGTTCCGAGAAATTTGGCGTTTTAAAAAACGCCAAATTCGTACTCAGGCCTCACCATGACGTGTTAAATGTCAAACATGCGAGCTAGAATGAGAATTGAGCTATACACTTTTTAAAACTCCATTTCTTTAACAGTACAGTTTAGGTCGTAAAATGTATCGCGTTAAGAGCTCGTGGTAAGGCCTAAGAACCTATTATTATGAAAAAGATAATGGTAACATTCCATAAAAAAAAATCCTTAACTTCTGCCAGTGTTTTCGCTGTGTGTACGCCGAAAGATTGTCCTGAGGGAACACGCAGGATAAAAACCTATGCTCTATTCTAGGACACGGTCTGCCAAATTTCACCCAAAGCCGTTCAGCCGGTCGGTCGAGAATGAAAAAGTAACAAACATCACAAACTTTCGTCTTTATAGTATTAGTGCATTATAAAAAAGTTTAATTATGATTATTAAGTATGGATTTTTTAATCGGAAATTGTCTACAGCGACCATCAGAAGAAAGAAAGCAGCTCTAGTTTGTATGAGAATCGTTTAATTTTTTATTGAATGAATAATAAATAACCATGTTTACATAACTCGTATCGAAATTGAAAAAGCCCGTTTTGACATTAGTATTTTGACTACCTAACGGCTTGTCCGGTGTATTGTAGCTACTACTAAAATAGCTACTACTACACCGGACCCCTAATTATTATTTTATTGTTTCTCTCAGTTTCGTTCCAAGTTACATTCTAGGGTTTTTCTCAAATTTCAAAACGGGCATTTTATTTTTTAACGAGTTTTAGGACTTTTTTTCTACTTTGGTCATCTTATTTGAATGAATCAATGAAACAGTCCGTTTATTCCAACTATGTTTTGGTAAGCTTCAAGTGCAACAGCTGAAAAGCTACCTATCAGCATGGAGCGTCTGCCTATCTGGCACAAAGTTCAATTGAAAGACAGCTTTGTTTTAGTAAGTAAATGTCTGACATATACACAATGTCGCTCCACCCTAAAGTGGGAGAAGTCATTGATTTGAAAAACAAACTGGGAAACATTTGACGAGACAGGTGTCACTGGTGTCAGATTTTCTGACTTCTGACTGACAAAGATGTTCAAATGACGTCTGTTTATAAGCCTATAGGAATTTATATATTTTAGTTGTCCTTTTTGTGATCGAAAAAAGTACATTTGCATGAATACATCTCGTGTTTTCCGGTAAACCAAAAATTACCTAATTTGTTAAAATACTCGTAAAACGTCATAAGTTCATAATTTGTATCACAAAGAAAAAGGGGTATTTACTGATGACTTCATGACTTAAACAATAGATTAAATCTAAAAGTGAAAATCAAGTAAAAAAAAAAAATTTAAAACAGTTTCCTACTTTCTTCAAATATTTATTTTTATTTTCTAGGAATTGGTTTACTCACAATAAAACAGCTAAAACTAACACCGACAACGATATCTTTTGTTATGGAAATCATTTTGACGTTTCACACATTTAAGTTAAATAAAACAGTAATGAACTTAAACCGGCTAGCCTTCAGGTCATTGGACAAGGCGTGTTTGATGCAATAAAATACACTTATTGCTATCAACAATGATTTATTATAAAGCTTGACAGTCAAGATATACCCCTAGAGTTCAGATAGTGTACTGCTTACAATGCTTTTTTAAGTTGTAAAGCCCCCAAAAACATCCTTTGAAAAGGGAGAATCCTCCGACCAGGGGCCCAAGTCTGCTATTTTTATAAATTCGTCATTCCAACACGATCCCATTGTCATTTTGCTAAAAGTTCGTAATTTGCTAATTCATAATGATCGATCATTGATCGGTCAATGGTCTCGTAATAGAGTTGTGGTAGAATGACAATATCGAGCTTATAAAAAGCAATGACTGCACAGTGACGTCCTAATGGTAGGTAACTGATCAAAGGAACTGCCAAAACTTTAGCAGATTACGGCATATTTCAGACATTCATTTATCAATATTTACGAGATTACCATTCTATGACATTTCTTTCAATGGAGTGTCAGTGGTTGACCATTGGAAAGTCATAATGACGCCATTATATTAGTAGATTACCAAACTTGTCAAAATCATCAATTACGAAAACAATGATAGACCATTCTGACACTATTGTTATAGCAGACTTGAGGCCCAGATGAAAGTTGTGTCTATTCCGGGCAACTACCCAATACTTGATTTTAGGCTATTGTGTATGTTCTAATTGCGCGGAGAACTCTAACATCGCGATGTAGATTTTTTAATTTTAGTTGTAATGTGACGTCATAGAAAACCATCACAAAAAAGACCAACATCAAGTAGGTAGTGTTCCTTCGTTAACTACATCATCGCTTACCATCAGGTTAGATAGTGGTCAATCGCGAGCCTATCAGTAAAAAAAAATGTTTTTTTTTATTATTATTATTGATAGGCTCGGGCTTGACCACTATATCACCTGATGGTAAGCGACGATATGGTCAATAATAGAGCATTCTTGCCTAGAAGATATCAGGAAACACAGACTCCAGGAGGGAATTCCACTCCTTAACTGTACGCATGTGTTCCCAAAACGTTTTATGTGTAAGCGTGGGATGTCCATTATGTTTTAATTTTACAAAAATTTTACGGCTGCAATCTAAGCGTGTTACGCTTAGATTGCTAGATTCATACATGGCACTTACCCCCCTTCATTACCTATTTATTACTAAAGGCTCCGACAGAAAACTGCGATGCGATGCGATATGACGCCTTATCACAGAAACCTGTGATGCGAATTGTTGCGATGATATTTCATGCGACAAAGCATGTCGGTTTAGGTGATGCAATGTGCGATGTGAATCAATTCGCAAGTTCTTACGACGAAGATTTTTGATGTCGCATCGCAATTTTGTGTTTGAGCCCTCCCCCTCAAAGCAAGCAATATTGAGGGTCGTGACCTCCGTACTGCATCACTTTCTCTCGTATGATATAGGCCCTAAACCTCATACCTTTGGGACCTCTAAAGCCCTATAAAATACTAATTTAGTATAATTTTTATTTATCACCTTGCCAACACTACCAAACAGGAGTATCGTCGACTACAGGATATTTATATCTTTACGTTGCAACCATTTTATTTATTTATTACCGTTTCCTTGAAAACAAGTTGATCAAGTAATTAATAAAACTGCTCGATAATAACTTGGAGCAATTGCGATCTTTTGATGTTTATTGTCATCGTTAACAGTTTTACAGACACGTTGTTAAAAAGGTTAATTAAAATGATAATATTTTGGGCCATCACTTGCATACAAGTTTTTTTAAATCTTTTTTTTATGATCTAATTTTCACTAGGTACCTATGTAGGTAGTAGGTTTGATATCTTTTTTAAGAATTATTTTCAAATATTTATATTTTTAAATCAATTAAACTTTATTATTTATTTTGTAACTAATTAAATATTAAAAAAGAAAAATGAAAACACTTAACTAATTAAATATGTGTGAGCAGTGGTGGCCGAGTGGTAACGGCCCCGACTTATGAGTTTTAGGTCGCGGGTTCAAACCCAGCCAGGCCAGCCATTGTGTAATTTATTTTCATCACCACTGCTCTCAAAACGGTGAAGGAAAACATCGTGAGGAAACCCGCATGTCCTAGAACCAAAAATTTGAAGACATGTGACATCCACCAATTCGCACTGGGTTCGCATGGTGGATTACGGCCCATTCCCTTCCCTAAAGAGGAGGCCTGACTCCCAACAGTGGGAACATTATAAGGCTGATTATGCTAACTAAATATGTAACACTAATTAAAGGCAATAACTCTTAACTAAAACATGGCGACAATAAAATCCCCCGCATCGCTGTCTGCTGGAAGTTTGCTCAAAAGACTGGCGGCATTGCCCCGTTGTATGGCAATGGTAAAAGCCAGCCCTTGCTACTACGCGTTTGAATAATCAAATCAATATTCATAAATATCCGATAAATCGGCTGAGCCTTTTCCCAACTGTATTGGGGTCGGTTTCCAGTCAAATCGGATGCAACTGGATACCAGATTACCAGTATTTTACATGAAGCGACTGTTTATCTGAACTCCACAACCCAGTAACTGGGTTAGACGATAGGTACGCCTCGGCAAAACTACAGCCCCCCTAGCCAAGTTACAATAGTTTCTTTTCGATTCTCTTCTTTGATCGCCTCGAGTCGGCCACGCCTCCTATTCCTTTGTTCTGACCACGTGACTGAGCGTTGAGATGACGTTAGAACAAAGGAATCGGAAGCGTGGCCGACTCGAGGCGATCGACGAAAAGAGAATCGAAACGAAACGGTTTTAACTTGGCTAGGGGGGCAGTATTTTACATGAAGCGACTGTTTATCTGACCTTCACAACCTAGTTACTGGATTAGACGATTGGTACGCCTTATCAAGACTACTGGTGTCTAATTTTTTGCGATGATACACTCGTCAAGTAAAACTCCAAAGCCTTGAGCATCGACGCCGGGTTGCTAGCCTGTCGATTTTCTATTGTTTACATTTCGGGAAGTTGACATCGGAATTGCACAATTTAATTTCGTCCAGCCCGTTCCATCACTGAACCGCCAAACGTAGGTACTAAAGTAACGTAACGTAACTTAGAACGAAAAAATAAACTATGTGCTGAACCAATTTCTATTTAAAACTCGACCTTGGCTGCTCAAACGAAGAGATAATTAAACTTCTCAGTACCAACAAACTACTCATTGTTTTAAAACCAATGAGTGTCAATCATGTAGCTAGTGTCACATAAATGTTTAGTAAACTTGTATGTATGGCTGCCTGACCGGTACACGGACAAAGAAACGAAGACAAGACAAGAGAAACCGCCATGATTGATGAACTTTGTGATGAACAGGTTACTGATAAACATCCCGGTTTAATTGCATTTGATTTTGATATGCTTCGTATTGACAGGTGGTATGCTACACGTGTATTCAACATCTTCGAAAGTCTCGTGCACTACTTAGTAATAAGTGGATCGATGAGCTTTAGATATTAAGGCTAAGAAAGACTTGGTTTGGTTTTGAACATGCAGCAGTGCAGCCTGCTACAACGTATGAGGGAAAGGCCAGGTTGATCTTATTTAAAAAACTGCTGCTGTTCTGCCCACCGAAATGAACAAGTCGATATAAAAACTCAAAAAAAAAATTACCTTCCATATTAATTTGTATATTGATGGATTGTGTGAAAGTGATATGAAAGTAGTGATAGCGTGACGAGTGACAGGATAAAATAGAAGAAAAGAACGTGTTGCGCCGACCCCAAATAAAATGGGAAAAGGGCAGGAAGATGATGATGATGATCCAATAATAATTTTGTACAGAAAGTCAATATTTTATTTGGAAATTTCCTCAACATGTTGCAAAAGATATCCTTTTCTCTTTTCGTTCTCTACTATCAACAGTCAAGCTATCATTCACTTCCTTTTCTTTTACACATTTCCTTTGACCACCCTTCGCCCCTCCATTCATGAACATTGACTTACATTCCCTTACTCTAAGCTCCTCAATCGTACTTCTAGCTTTTAGTCAAGTTTGATTGGTCCTTTTAGTGTGAATTCAACTGTAGTAAAACTAGCTTTTAAGTTACCGATATAATTTAAACTGTAATGGCATCCACTAATAACTGATGATTTCAAAATCTAACTAAGTATATTTTTCTAAGAACAACAAATGTTAATAGGTAAAAAATCACTAGGTAATAAAGCTCAGCCCCTCCAAAAAACAAAGATAGCTTAATTAATAAATAAAGAAAGTCGCATTCAAGCAATACAACCAATAAATTGGTCATATCTAAATAAAGATCTGGCTGTAAAAACAGCCGGATGATTACACGGCTCACTTGAATCAAATTGATTGGTTTTGGTATTGATGCTGGCCACATCACTCCAGTTTTACTAATTAAATTGTCAATAGTCTTAAAAATTGATGATACATAATCTGGGCTTTGGCTACGGCAAATAGATTATCGTGTCAGTTAGTGGTAGTAAGTAGACTTCACTTTTGATGCTTTTGCTTTTAGATTTTTGACTGACGTTTTCTAATTAAAAGTAAGTACGAATATAATCTGTTTAAATTTACCTCTAGTCATGAAAGTAGGTAATCGACACTAATATTATAAAGAAGTATGTATTACATATGTTTGTAACTCCTTCACTCTCAATCTTCGAATGGATGTTTGTCTCCTTGTCAAATATGTCCTTACAAATTTATATTTTCACGCGTGCGAAGCTGTTGGCAGAAGCTAATAGTTTTATATGCTAACGGGAGTTTAAATATTATGAAGAGATCCATATTCTTGTCAACAGTCCTCGATAAAAATTTCAAACCGTTTCATACTAGGGGTGTTCTTAAAGGGAACATCATGTGACCTAGTTAGAACTAAAAGTCCAAAAAAACTATTTATTTAATAAATGATAACTGTAAATAGGTTTAAAAAAAAAAACAGTTTTACACGTCAATTTTTTTTTTTCGTCATTTTTAAACTAGATGAGGCCGGTGTTTCCTAGCTGACTACCCTGAGAAGAAACACCGAAAAAAAACTCAGGGGTCAAAGTCTCTTTTAAAGTCCATGCAGTAAATAAGTAATGGTCAAATCACATGAGAACTATGCAGATTTGTCTAAATTGGTCTTTTGAAGAAAGAACCATACAAATTTGAGTGGACCTGTCCAGTTAGTGCAAGCATTTGTCAGTATTCGTAAAGCTATAGTATATTTATTTTGTAAATAGGTTTAAAAAAAAAAACAGTTTTACACGTAAATTTTTTTTTTTTCGTCATTTTTAAACTAGATGAGGCCGGTGTTTCCTAGCTGACTACCCTGAGAAGAAACACCGAAAAAAAACTCAGGGGTCAAAGTCTCTTTTAAAGTCCATGCAGTAAATAAGTAATGGTCAAATCACATGAGAACTATGCAGATTTGTCTAAATTGGTCTTTTGAAGAAAGAACCATACAAATTTGAGTGGACCTGTCCAGTTAGTGCAAGCATTTGTCAGTATTCGTAAAGCTCAACTCAGGACTACTAAGGAGCTCAACGGTAATGGTACAATACTTCGGTACATACAACCGCTCTTACGTGATTATGACGTCATTACACATATTTTTCTAGATATTTTAATTCTAAAATACACAGATATCTTGTGGATATTATATAGGTTTCTACTGAAGTCAAAACATTTGTGTAAAACTAATCCAGTAAAGATCTCTAAAAATCTGTTATTTTGTGTGAACTTGACCCTTCATAATGTACTTATAAATTAAAAAACCGGGCAAGTGCATTTTGAAGAACAATTAACCACCAATTTTTTGTAAAACGTATTTCTAAAGAACAAAGCTATTTGAAAAAGTAGGATTTTCTTTTTTGGCAATAGTTTCCGTCATACGAAAAAATCTTATGTTGTTAATGTTATTTGTATTATTAATATAGAATTATTTTCTTTTCAAACCTATTAACCCTGCCATTACCGAGGAGTAGGGTTCAGAAAGTCACTGTTTTAAGGCACTAAATGGGAGTAAGGACCTTAAACTATGCTCATGTTGACGATAGGATCCGGAAGGGCCCATGCCCTCCTGCATGCCACTAATAATACCTTAGATGATATTGACATTGATAATATGTTTTTTCTAGCACCAGCTGGTCTATGTCGGTCCAATGAGCGACTACTGATGTGCGGTTGTCCCCGAACCTGCCGCGACCCGGCGCCGGACTGCCGCGCCGTGTGTCGGACCGGCTGCTTCTGCGAAGACGGACAGGTCCGGAACGATGATGGGATCTGTGTCGACCTGGCGACTTGTCCACCTATTCGTAAGTGTAAGGGAGAATTGTTATTATTATCTTATAGTTGCTTCTTCTGTAGTGTTATCTAATCTAACTAGCCTGATCAAAAAACACTTAACTAATTAAAACTATATAGACTAAAGACAAAAACTACTAGCTAAAATATGGCGTCATAAAATTCCTCCGCATCGCTGTCGACTGGAAGTGTGCCCAAAAGGCTGGCGGCATTGCCACGTTGTATGGCAATGCTTAATCTCTGACCGATGTAAAAGCCAGCCCTTGGGTCACGTGAAGTGTCAACTAAGCGTCTGGATAGTTCTTTGAAAAGCTTATGAGCACTCGGACCCCACGACCCAAGAGTTTCAACTCCATCAATATCTAACTAGCCTTCACATATTTTCCCACCACATATCAAAAAGACTCTCTCCCTTAATTACACAACTTAGTTTTGTACTGCTTTCCGTCACTCTTCTTTCATCTCCTCCTTTCGGCAGAAGGTTTATTGACAGCTCGGTTGGCGCAGTGATAGCCTGCTCCGCTGCGTGTCGCTGGGTCGATTCTCGCTCGAAACAAATACTTGTATGTTCTACAGGTAGTTGTTCCGGATCTGGGTATATTGTGTACGTGAGTAATCATGTTTGTGAATGCACGGAATAATTCCTAGTGTGGGCAAAGATTTTTGAAGTGAAACTTCTTTACGCACGCTTGACTTGGGGAGTAAGCTGGCGAACGCGTGACGTAAGCGTTACGAAAAGTGTGATCGGGCAAGGCGAACGGAAGTTAAGTGGGGGATATAAGCAAGAGACAGCAGTGCGCGCGCACATTTTCTTTCTCTCTTCCTCTCATAGCAACTATGGCTATTACATATGTTTTTATGTATCTTACTAAAGATATTTGGCGTTTAATTTGAATATTATCGTATTTTTATTGTGTACATTTTGAAATTCGAATTACGTAAAACTAACAAAAGCAAAAGAAATAGCTGTGATTGGCCGACCAATCACAGAGCCACATTTTGAGTTCAAGGACACATCAAAGCCGAGGTCTTTGTACAGTTTACTGGACGATGAATTAGTTGATATTTGTAGAAAATTAATATATGTATATGTGTATACATGTATATATTGTACACACACATATATATATATATACATACAGATGGAGCGAAAGAAGTTTCACTTCAGTCGTGTGGTCATAAGCACACTCGTTTTTTTTTTTAAAGTTTTCAGTTTTGCAAATTGAAACTCGACACCCTCTCGCTCAGCCCAAGAGCGGGGGATGTCATTGAATGATTTTCACACCGAAAAAAAAGCTACGATGCAGGAGTAATTTCTAGTGAGCATGAGCATGATCATTTGTTCTGTGTCTGGGTCTATAATACGTATGTGTTTAGAAATATATAAGTATGTTTATCAATTATCTAGGACCCATACATAGCACAAGCTCTGCTTAGCTTAGGACTAGACGGCGTTGTGTGATAGTAGTGGAATATTATTATTATTACCTTTTTTTGAGATGGGAAATCATTTAATGACTTCTTACGCTCTAGGGCTGAGCAGGAGGACGTGACAGACTTTTACTGACTAGAACCAAGCCTTTATCTTTCAGTGGCCTTTTGCGTTCCAGGCCAAGACTTTTATTTTCAGCGAATCCCCGTGGCCTTCATTTGGTCCTAAGATCCGCAAATTAGAAATGGATAAATTATTTACTAGGACCGTGTCCAAGTCGTAACAGCTTGGTCTAGCTACACAATTTTATTTAAAAATTTTCACATCACGAACATAAACATTCGAAATAAATTATCTGAGAAAAAAAAGAAAACATATTCCTGGTAATATTTGCACAGTTTGATTAAAAATAACTTTGGTTCAAGTGTCAAGCTGTCAGAAATGACAAGCCAAAATATTTGTGTATTTTCGTGAGCGTGCGGTCTGACAGTCTATACCGTACTCATAAATTTACATCAGTAGAAATAACATTTTGTGACTACGTGAGGTCCAGTTGCATAGCGCTTTCATCCCGGGAAACCCGGTCTCGAAAATATCGAGAGTCTAGACGATTCTTCTACTTTTTCCAGACTCGAGAATGATACATCTAGTCTCGGGAATAACGAGACTTTTAAGACTTACGTAAATTTTACATGCTCATTTTAAAAAAGAAAACAAAACCCGTCATTTTTATTTTACTCCATCGTGACCACGACACAAGAAAAACTAGTTTGAAATACCGTTTTTAATAAAGTTATTTGCTATAATCTTGTATTAATTTCCTAAATGCTTAGCGTTTGAATATAACCACCAATTTTATCCTGCAGTTTTAACCAGTCTCCATATTCTCGTTTTCCCGGGAGTCCCGAGACTGGACCGAGCTCCCGCAGCTCAATGACAGGTGTATCACTATCCTAAACAAAATATCTTTTCCAACAGTGTCGGCCTACAAACAAGACACAACAGAACCACGACCTAACGGCAGCAAGTGCCCCGACAACGAGGAGTACAGGTACTGCGAGCCCTGTAACAAGACCTGCGACAACCCCAACCCCATCTGTCCAGCTCAGTGCTCCAGGGGATGTTTCTGCAAGAATGGACTGCTCAGAGACAGGGATGGCTCCTGTGTTACTCCTGATAAGTGCTCAAAAAGTAAGTATATGTCATTGTTTAGTTAATAAGCCCTGGAGCTTGGTGTAAGCTTTTTCCCTGTATGCTTTTAATTCATGTATATAAAAGGGGAAACTGACTGACTGACATATCAACGCACAGCCAAAACTACTGGAACTAGGAGTGTGAAATTTTGCACAAGGTTTCCTTTTAAGACGTAGGCGAGCACTAAGAAAGGATTTTCCAGAATTCACTCCCTAATGTGATGAAGTGGGGATCCAAAGTTTGTATGGAGAAACCTAAATTCACGCGAGTGAAGCCGCGGGCAGAAGCTAGTATACATATATATTGTCTACAGTAGTAGTAGTAGGAGCACTCTTGGTCTGGTGGTCGCAAGCGCGTCTGTTGATTCTGGGTTCGATTCTCAAGTCGGGTAAAATATCCTATTGGGTATTTTGGTTCATAGAGCGCTTGTTTCAGAAATAATAACATAAACATTGATAAAACTGGGCAAGTGCGATTCAGACTCGCGCACTGAGGGTTCCGTACAAACTTACTTATGAAAACAGTTCAATTTCCGAATTGAGTTACGAAGATTTTTCCGAATCGCAAAAAAAGTTTTTTTGTGACGTTTTTTCTGATTACTTTTTTCGCATCCAAAATCTGAACTCACAGCTGAAATTTCGGACAAGGATATCAAATTCGCATGCCAATTCAAGCGTACCTGAGTATGAAGATTTTGCCTGTACGAAATTGAAAGTTAAACAGGCTCCTGCTATCTTGAGATGCGATCTTGTCTTACTTCCTAGCAGACAGTACGGGGTCAAGGCGAATTCTATTGGTTTAATTTAGAACAAAATGTCTGTGAGAGAGTGTTTCATCCGTTTTTAGGGTTCCGTACCTCAAAAGGAAGAAACGGAACCCTTATAGGATCACTTTGTTGTCCGTCCGTCTGCCTGTCTGTCTGTCAAGACCGACAGACAGACGGACTGTCTGTGTATCTCGGAAATGCGTGGAGGTATAGAGTTGAAATTAAAACTATATACTCAGAGCTGCAGTCCCATAAAACTGTGAAAAAATTAAATTTCTAAGTTAACGAAAAAAAAAAGATACGGCTGTTTATGTCGCATAAAACGTGTATTTCGACACTCTCAAGGGAATCAAAATTTATAGAGTACTTCCCGTTGACCTAGAATCCTGAAATTTGGTATGAAGCAAGGTCTCATAGCACAAGTATAGGGAAAAATCTGATAACTGTAAATTTATAGATACGTCACAAAAAAAAATTTTTTTTTCGCGATTCGAAAAAATCTTCTTAAATCAATTCAGGAATTGAACTGTTTTCATTGGTAAGATTGTACGGAACCCTCAGTACGCGAGTCCGACTCGTACTTGACCAGTATTTTTTAAACCAAATACTAAATACCTGACCAATTTATAAATGATAATCATCTTGAAAAAAATAGCGCTGACTTGTATAGTGACGCGAGTATTCCTCAAAATACTGAAATGATAATAAAGCAAACATTTTGGTTCAATAACCGATAATGATTTGTGAAATCAAAGAGAGAAAGAGATAAATAAAAAAAAATATTTATTAATCAATTATCACTGTAGTTTATAAATCTGTAGGCAGGTATATTTACGGTTTTAGACATAATATATTATTCCAAAAAGATTTTCAAAATCACTTGCTGACAAAATATGTACATAAATACATTATACGTATTTTATAGTAGTTTACTTATTATTTTATTTTTTTATATTTACTATACATATATTTCTTACAAAAAATTCTTTATATTTATTTACAGATACCAAATCCTAGCTACAATAAGCTATGCTGCTTTCTCGCCGAAGACCTACGCTTCTCTCCTTCATGCTCTGCGGTTTCTTCTCTTCTGTCCTTCTTTTCGACGATGAAGAACGACATCCTTTATTCTGTATCTTCTATAGCCTTCTTTTTTCATTTCCACTATGTCTTTTAAGTACTTAAATATTCTTGTAAATTTCTTTGATATTCTTTTGTATGTCTTGTCTAGGTTTAGTAGCGACCTCGGTTAGGACAGAACTCATGTTTTCTTCAGATCTTATTATTATATATTGTAATATTGTTATCGTACCTCTAGCTTATATAGGGTGACTGGTAATTAGTGTACGATACTTAAACACATGATTGGGCTCATGATAACAAACAATTTTTATTATGGGAGCAAAGCCGAAATCGCGAAAAAAATATCAGCTGTTCAGTACATTAGGCAAACATAAATGTACTGAACTGCTGTTTTTTTTTCGCCATTTCAGTTTTGTTCCCATAGTAAAAGTTGTTGGTTATCATGAGCACAATCACGTGTTTAAGTATCGTACACTAATTACCAGTCACCCTATATATCTCTTAATTTGCGCGAGCTTTATATAGATTCCGTTTTCCAAACAAACTAACCAAAATTCTACCACTTTGGTACACAGTCCTTGCAGCACCAAACACTACCCAGCCCGAGATGACATGCAAAGAAAACCAGGTCTACAAACGCTGTGAAGCCCGGGAGAAGACCTGTGACAGGCCCAATCCCAAGGTCCCAGCGCCCTGCGTGCCTGGTTGCTTCTGCCAAGAGGGGTTCGTTAAAGCCCCAAATGGCCAATGTGTGAGACTAGAGGATTGTCCTAAAGGTAAATGGGATTTCCTAAATGATGTCTATTATTATAAGTTCTATTAATATTATTCTGTATTCTAAGATTGTTACACCAATTATAATCTGGCGTTAATTTGATCAGACTGATCAGGAGCGTTATTTTATTTTTCGTAAACAATAAAGAGTATTACCATGATGTGTTAAATAAAATGTCAGGCGTATGAGGGAGCAAGAGGGATGGAGCTATATACCCTATATAAGGTGACTGGTAATTAGTGACCGATACTTAAACACATCGTTATACTCATGATTACAAACAACTTTCCTGAAGAAACTTTTTTATATAAACTCACTAGTTTGTAGGTACATTCACTGATTAAGTACGTACACCTATGGGTTTGCAAGCTGCGCGGGTGTTCTATCACTATTGTAGGTACGACGGCGTCACGCGGCTAACAGCTGAGCGGTCGCCGGTCGCAGGCGCGAGCGCGTATTTAAACAGCTGTTATATTATTGTGATAAAACTAATGAGAATATAAAAAAAAGTTTCTTTGGAAAGTTGTTTGTAATTATGAGTACAATCATGTGTTTAAGTATCGGTCACTAATTACCAGTCACCATATATAGCACCATCCCTTAAACAGTTTAGGTCGTCAAATGAATCGCGTTAAGAGCTCTTGATTATTAAATTTTGCATCAGTTTCAAATTGACGCCAAATTAAAGGTGTAATTTCGTTTCGTTCTCAACAACTATTGTATTTTACAAAAAAAATTGGAGTACCATATTTGTTGATCTGAGTGAAGACTAAACTTTTTCTTGTAAACTGACTGTGGCACACGACGTACTGTATTTTTCAAAAAATATTGGATATTTCATGATCTGAGTGAAGTCTGAACTTTTTCTTGTAAACTGTATCACACGACGTAGGTACTTCTTGTGTTAAATCTAAATATTGTATTCTTTATGGTTTTTATTGCTACGAGTATCTACATTTATGTATATCTATTTCCATCATATTTTTAACCTTCCTTTACCTTTGTCGTAGAAACCGAGCAAAAATGAGCGAATTGTTTCTCATATATTAAGTAGTTAACTGCACGTGATCATAACATACTTCCTATTTAACTTTTTGCACTACTTTGATTTTGTTATCATGTTAATTTACTTTAAATTATGTAAAAATTAATTCATTATTCAAGATTTTCTTAAGTTTTCTTGTTTTTTCACCCGTGTTCACGAACACTAGAGCACTACTTTTTGCACTACGCAACTGTGCTTTATTTATTTATATTTCGCCTAGTGTTAGTGAAAACAGGACATAAAATTAGTTGAAATTACATTTCAGCTGTTCTTAATTTAAGCACCAATTTATTTAAATAGTTTTAAGGAATAAATAAATTATTAGACAAATTATTTCCTGGGTACTTCTTTCTTTTCCTACAACTATCTACTCTTGAATATCGGGGCACACCTGTTTGGTAATAGTATCTACATTTTGATACAAGTGCAGAAAGTTTGTCATTGCAACCGGGGCGGAATTCGCACGACCCGTAGGCGAGTATGATAATGGAGCCGAGGGCTGAAGTGACAAGTTTGCACGTGTATCAAACGACTTTTTTCAATACACTTTAGAAGAAATTAATACATGGGGGTTGACCGGCGACTCGTGGGGGTCGACGCGCGCCTAGTCTGATACGATAAATGTAATAAAACAGTGGCGGGGGAGAGCACGCGCACTTTTCTGTACTAGTGCGGAAAATAGTCTATTGCGTGCCTAAAATCGGTGGGATAAGAGCGGGTTTTCGAGTAAGTGTATTGAAAATTCACTAGTTCATTATTCATAAGAGCTTTAATAAATTGCACATACCAACCTACCACTCTTTTCTTAAAAAGGAATCTAAAACGGCCAAATAGTTTTATGGATGCACATTCTTGATCTTCTGTGTTCTAGCCTTATTGGTTTTTGGGGTTTTTGATAGACTTGGCGCCATGGGTTGACTTCTGAAAGGCAAACCCATGGTCGTGGAACAACAACAAGGCAAAGAAGAGCTGGAGAAGTCATTAATTGAATTACCACCTTAAACAAATGCCTAATTAGTTCTGGTAAGCAGTAGTATGGTCTAAGTGGCTAAAACAAACACACAGGTACACGTAAGAATACCACTTAATAAATATTTAACTAAATATCGCTATGTCCTTGTCGTTGGAAATAGGAGAGTTGACAATCTTCGTCGACGATATTGTACTTTTTTCTTGTTTGATAGCTGAGCTAAACCTATGAGTCAGGCCAGCCTCGATTTCGGACTCAAAATGAATATGACGAAAACAAAATTAATTGGGAACAGTACAAAGCGCAAGTATATTAGAGGAAGTTTGAAATTGGCTTTTGTCTTAGTATGGTCATGTAAAGAGGAGGGATGAAACGCATGTCACAAAAAGAGTTATGAGCATATATTATTATGTGGATGAAAGAAAGAAAGATAAAGAATTTATTTGGTACAGCACAAGGCACAAACACCATATAGGTAAACACGAAACAAAAATAAAAACAAGAAGCAAAAAAAAAAAATGTAGTTGTGTGCCGCACGGCTGCGCCAAAATAGGTCCAGTTCAGCATGAATGTCAGACAACTAGTGCCTAACGCTGGATGGATGGAGAGAGAGAGGGAGGCCAAAGAAAAGATGGATGGCTTGTGTGAAAGGTGTTATGAAAGAAAAGGAAGTCAGTGAGTGCGTGTGTTAGTGACAGGGCAGAATGGAAGAAAAAAACGTGTTGGGCCGACCCCAAATAACACGGGACAAGGGCAGGAAGACGATGATAACAAAGCGCAAAGTAGACATCTCTGAGTAGGTAGTACCTACTTTCCATCCTTCCTACAGTAGTTACAGCAACGTCATTAGCCCGAGCTCGAAATCAGCTAGCGAGCAATGGAACCAAGTATCCTCGGAATTTGTATTAAGGACTGCATAAAGAAGAGTATATCTCATCATCAAAATTTCAGCTGAAAGACGTCCACTGTTGGACACAGGTGTCCCTCAAATGTCACCACAATGACCGGTCCTGTGCTTTTCGCATCCATCGCATTCCCGCGACCCTCACAGGTCATCGGTCCACCTTGTGGGGAGGCCTTCCAACGCTGCTATAGAAGAAACTATTGAAGAAAATATATCTAAGGGCTGAAACAATTTGCTTACTGCGGTCTTCCCGTCCAACTATAATTTAGGTGTCTTCAAGGTTAGAGTGAATAGGCTCTTAATAAACTAGTGCGCCTCACCATCAATGATTGCATCACTGCTTACCATCAGGTGGGATCGCAGTCAAGCACTAGTTTATATCAAATAAAATAAAAAAACTTTTAGATTTCGACATACCTACTCCTACTTCAACAACTTTAATTAGCTTAACAGGTTGAAACTCTCGAATCGTGGGGTCCGAGTGCTCCCAATTTATTTATTGGGTTTTACTTCGGACAAAGGATAAGCATTGCCATTCAGCGTGGCAATGCCGCCAGTCTTTTGGGTACATTACCAGTCGACAGCGATGTGGAGGAGTTTTTCGACGCCGTACTTTAGATTGCTTTTTTTGTACTTTAGGGCTTTTATTTTTATTTTGTAAGTTAATTTTAATTACGTTATGATTAGATTTAAGTTTTATTTTTTTTAGTGATAGGCTCGCGTTTGACCACTTTCTCACCTGATGGTAAGTGATGATGTGGCCGACGATGGAGCACGCTTGCCTAGAAGTAACCTATTCACTCTTGACTTAAAGACCCCTAGGTTGTAGCTATCAAGTTTCTGTTAAATAAATATTTCTATATGCAAAATAAAAAAAAAGTTTAACATACATGTAGATAGCTAAGTACTGATAATACCTATGGATTTTCGCAATAGATTATCGAAACTCTGTAGAAATCATTTTTCGCATCGCATCGAAGTGATATTTTGTGCTTCGAAATTCTGTATTCAACTCAGCTGGAACATCCTCTTAATTAAACGGTAACAAAACTAAAACACAATAGAGAATAACTACACTGAATTAGGCATTCATAATCTTTCTAATTAGAACAATTAGCAGCTGATATAAGAGCCACAGTATTTCATAATGAGTTCCACATGGATGATCGCTACGTGCCTCAATCAATACACTTACTTAATAAAAGAAAACTAGTTGAATAATGATAGATAGATAGATAAACAATATTATTGTTTATTGTACAACATAAAAAATACAGTAGGAAAACGGAATACTTGTTCTGCGATTTCGGCGGTCTCTCCGGTCCTGTGCCCTCAGTTCTCGCTGGAATACCCATACTGATCTACTCGAGTTTCGCTTATCCAAGGAGATGGCTAGGTAGATCGAGACGTAAAACATCGGATCAATTCAGGATGGATGAAATGGCGACAGGTCACTGGAACAATTTGTGACCCATAGATGCCCCCCAAGTTGAAGGATAACATCTACAAAAAAAAAAAAAGAAAAAAAAAAGTCCGTGATAAGACTTATCATACTGTATGGATCAGAATGTTGGGCTGTGAAAAAGACTAATGAAAAAAGATTGCATGTAGCGGAGATGAGAATGTTGAGATGGATTTGTGGTGTGACGAGAATAGATAAAGTGAGAAATGAGTATGTTAGAGGAAGTTTAAAAGTGGCGCCAGTGACTGAAAAGTTGAAAGGGAATTGTTTGTCTTGGTATGGTCATGTAAAGAGGAGGGATGAAACACATGTTATTAAAAGAGTTATGAACAAACATGTGTATGAAAGAAAAGTCCAACTATAATTTAGGTGCCTTCAAGGCTAGAGTGAATAGGCTCTTAATAAGCTAGTGCGCCTCACCATCAATGATTGCATCACTGCTTACCATCAGGTGCGATCGCAGTCAAGCACTGGTTTACACCGAATAAAAAAAAAAGGAAGTTAGTGATAGCTTGACGAGTGACAAGGCAGAATGGAAGATAAAAACGTGTTGCGCCGACCCCAAATAACACAGGAAGATGATGATGATGATAAAAAAATACAGTAGGAGTAAAATGAATACGGTGAAACAATGGGCGCTCTTGTAGCTAAAGGCGATATTTTACAGACAACCTTTGGATGAATTTAACAGAGAAGGAGAAAAGATACTCAGGTCGTTCGTGTTTACTATATACATATCTTATCTTCGTATATATATAAAAATGAATAGCTGTTCGTTAGTCTCGCTAAAACTCGAGAACTGCTGGACCGATTTGGCTAATTTTGGTCTTGAAATATTCGTGATAGTACAGTGAAGGTTTAAACGGTGAGAAAAAATGAAAAAAATCACAAAAAAAAAAGAATCTGAATACAACACCATCTGTAATTATAATGTCATTATAAAATGAATTATGCAGTTCTGGTAATGCCACTAGATGGCGTTATCCTTACTATTAGGCGGTACGAAGTTTGCCGGGTCAGCTAGTACTTAACAAACAAAATACACTTTCTTTGAAATGATATAAACTAGTGCTTGACTGCGATCCCACCTGATGGTAAGCAGTGATGCAATCGTTGATGGTGAGGCGCAATAGTTTATTAAAAGCCTCTTCACTCTAGCCTTGAGGGACGAGAAGCCCGCAGCGGGAAATTTTTCCCACTCCTTCGATGTACACGGACCTATTACTGCAGGACGAAGCTATTTAAATTAATTATTAAATAATAACAAAAATAAAATTATCATGATTCAAATAATAAATCTAAATAAATAAATCCTAAAATTATTTATTTGATACATATTATAAAAAACAGAATACTTTTTTAAAAATTTTATCATACCTGCCTGGACTAAACTTTTCACCTCGTCGTTTATACGACGAGGTGAAAAGTCTAAAAGTCTAGTCTAGTCGAGGTCTAAAGTTTAGTCCAGGCAATAGAGGTTCTTTTTTATTAATGATAAGTATTAACAAACGTGTTTTCTTTCTTTCTGCTAGCAGTTTCGCTCGCTTGAAAGTAGGTTTCTCCATGCATACTTAGGACCTCCATTTCATCCCTTTAGGGGGTGAATTTTGTAAAATCCTCTCTTAGTGCTCGTCTACGCCATAAAAGGAATCCTTGTGCTACACTGCTAGTCCCAGTAGATTCGGCCGTGCGTTGATATGTCAGTCAGTCAGTTTCTCTTTTTATATATATTGATAAACAATATTTATATTTGAAAACAGAGAAATGTGTACAGAGATCCTTGACCAGGGGCGCCGACTCCGTGGGTGCTCGGAGGCTCGAGCACCCATGAGAAATAAATAGCGGGATTGCCCCTGAGAATAGACATCAAAAAAACAGATCAGTAATCGCCTTTTAGGTTACGTATAAATTATAATATTTCTTGATAATAAAAACTAGTTTCATTTTTATATAATGGTTTCATTTTATATTTTCATCAAACAGAGTATGTAAGTAGGACATTTATTTATTTGTCGGTCAATCAGTGTGCATTTCTCTTCTCAACTTCGCCACTTTTTCGAGTCCTCAAATGAACATGAGCACCCATGAGGTTTTCAAAAATTCGGCGCCCCTGTCCTTGACCATATTTTTAAAAGAACAAAACATTTCATAGTCGCACTGTTTGAACTGCGGATGACTTGGTAAAAATTGGTGGAATGCTTCATGCTTGGTATCGGAAAATTTGAGGCTGGAGACCTTAAATTTTCCGATGACCTTAAATAATTATAAATAATTTATTAGATGATATAAATTTAACGACAAATACGAGTCCGGGTTGATAATATAGATGATCCTTTTATGAGCTCGGCGAGCACAAGTGATACAGAGGATAGAATTGCATAACAAACACAGACCTGCACCTAAATGCGTTCTGTGACCGAAATAAAAAATTATCAACATTTCTCATTCTAATTTTTAACAGATTCTATATTCTTCCACTGGATTGGCAACTAATTTTCAAAACATTTACTTGAAAAGCCCTTTTTTTAGACACGCAATTTCTTTTTTTCCGCACTAGTGCGGAAAAGTGCGTGTTACTATTTGTTCTAATTTTGAAGTATAATGGATACTTGAAATTTAACACGTGAGCAAAAATAAATCTATCTATCTATTATGATTACTTTTATTATCTATGGAGATAATAAAAGTAATCATTATTTATTTTTAGAACTACCCTCGTGAAACAATTTACGGGGTATTTAAAGATTGTATGGTCTTCTTATTACTTGAGTTAATAAACTTGAAATTTGGCACAAATACTAATCAATAAGATTAATAAAATGTCATTATTAACTACCTTTAAAATCCATAAGTATATTATTATGAAATATTATGTGTTTTGTGAGCGAGTGCAAAGTTCGTACTGAAAATTGCACCTATCCATTTATGGTTTACTAATAAATGGATATGTGCAATTTTCAGTACGAAAAATAAATATTCATAAAAGCTTTTACGGATAGATGCTGGCAAAATGGATCCGACTTCGTCACCGATTAGCTGGCTCCGACCATCCAACAACCAAAGTAAGTGGAGGGAAGCAATTCTTGGCCAAAAACGAACCACTAAACCACCAATTAACCAACATCATTTTTCCAGCTCAAGTAACAAGAACCAACCAATCAACTAACGTTGGTCCCACAACTCCAACAGAGGTTCAATTCCAGCTCCAAATTGGGCCAATGGTCCACGATTCTCAGCCATCCCACCACGATCCCTCCGTGGAAGACTGCAGTCCTGACGAGGCGTATTTATCGTGTGGCTGGTGCGAGCCCAGCTGTAACCACCCATTACCAATTTGCTCTAATAAGGTCTGCATGAGAGGATGCCTCTGTCGCCCTCCATTGTTGAGGCATCATAGTGGACGATGTGTGGAAGCGAAGGATTGTTTTCCAGGTAAGAACATTTAAGATTTAACATGGTGTGTCGCCAATTAAGGGTCAGTTCACACCGAGACGCGACGTGACGCGACATTGCGCGAAAAGCAACTCAAAATATATTACACGAAAACATTTACATTTCAGATCGAAATGGCTCGCGTCGCAGCGCTGCGTGGTGCAACGTATTCTGAATTCTCACAATGAAATGTGTATCTTTTCGTGTAGTAAATAAAGTTATATTTTGGGTCGCTCTTCGCGCCGCGTCGTGTCGTGTCGCGTCGCGTCGCGTCTCGGTGAGAACTGACCCTAACTGAATTGGAAGTCAGAAACACAGTTACTTCATATGTGGATACGGGCGGCTATACTAACACAGTTGACCATCATTTAAAAACTAACAGAACACAAGCTAGTCACATCGATATCATCATTTCAGCCGAAAGACGTCTACTGTTGCGCCAAGGCCTCCCTCAAATGTCGCCACAATAACCAGTACTGTGCATCTCGCATCTATCCGATTCCTGCGATTCTCACCAAGTCAACGGTCCACCTTGTAAGAGGCCTTCCAACGCTTCGTCTGGTACGTGGTCGCCTCATCGACCATCTGTTCTACGAGCTATGTGCCCTGCCCGCTGCTATTTAAGTTTGGCGATTCTACGAGCTATATCGGTAATCTTGGTTCTTCTACGGATATCTTCATTCTTGATGCGATCACGCAAGCAAACTCCAAGCATAGCTCTTTCCATTGCCCTTTGGTTTAATTTGAACTTCTGATGTGGCCCATTGTGAGCGTTTCAGAGTCATTCATCATCACTGGCAACACGAAAACGAGTCTACATAGAAAATATTCCTTGAAATATTACAATTAAAGGGAAAGCTTATGTTTGACCTATTGAGTAGCGTAATTAGAGACACAATAGAAAGACAAAGGGTTTAATTAATTAATGCTGGACGGAAAAAGCCTATGAAGGTCGTGCAATAGTGGATCTATAAAATATGACTGAGAACTCGAAACGATTAAATTTTCTATGAACGACTTCTTGGTGGCGTCGGGCGAATCATGTATTAGGGAAAGGCAGAGAGACGCCGAGAAGAAGTTTCCTGTAATTTTCATAATTTTTTTAAGGACTCGCCGTACACGGTTGACGTTGGTAGCCAGCACACGCTACAAATTATCGCAGCTCGCTTCTTTTAGCCCACACCGGCCACTAAACACCCACACAAAACGCTGCCACACGCTAGTTGCGTGATTTCATTATATTATATACTTATAAGATATTAATATAATTTTATTAATTATATAATAAGAAAAAGCGGAAATAGCGCAATTAAACCTTCTTTTCAACACACTTGCTCAGAAAGTGCCTCTTATTGCACACGTTACCAAACTGTGACATATTGATTACTATTACGCACTTGTGCTATAATGTAGTTAAAACCTTTTTGGTCAACCTCTTTGTTCGCCAAACAAATTTTGAATTCGAATAAAATTCCCACAATATTATATAAATTAGTGTCTTACTTACTTATTTCATCCAATTTACAAGTTGAAATTGAAAAATTTAACTTGTACAAACGATTTATTTAATAAAAATAATTTAGTAAGTACATCGTACATTCAAATAAATTTTGATTGTTTTTTGTGGTCTATGGCCGCCATTCTAAGATGCGCGCGGTTTTGGCGTGATTTTTTATATTCCAGTGAAGTTCAGTGGCTGTATTAATTAAATAAAATTAAATACTAGAAAATCATTAGAAAATGTTACATCCGTATTCTATGGTCAATACGAAAGACATTATATTAAAAACTTTTCACACAAGAAAACATAAATGTAAGACTAGGCAGTATGATGAAAGTACCTTAGCCTTCCTCTACGGGTAAATTAAAAAAAATATGCGTGCGTTTGAAAACAGATTTTTACCGCCATGACACAGAAAATTTGACTAGTTTTACTGTTGTTTTCTTCACAAATGTATTGAAAAATGTCGTATGACATACGTGAGTAATTAATGATTACCGTTCTTGGCTCTCTTAAGACCCTTAAAATAAATAATTGGTTTAAATACCGCCTCGACGGTAATTACTAAACATTACGCATTTATATCATAATGTACTATTATCAGTGTCCATTACAGCAAGGGTTAAAAAAAATAGCAGGCCCCAACCGCAAGTATCTAGCAGCTGCCACAAGAGGCTTCAGCTACCTTTGTGGCTTTGTAGCCTCTCGTGGCGGTGTTTGTGGCAGTCCCATGTGGCCCGTGGACGGCGACCCTTACTTCAACAAGGCATTCAGCAGTCAACCTTTGCCTTATCATTGCACAATGTCAATGTAGAACCCTCCATTCATAACCTCTGCTGTCAGGCCCTCGCCATAGATCAGCTGTAACATTGTCCGCCATGTTGTTATCATGTGGGTGCGGTATTTATGAGACAAGCGTGAACTTGGCTCTATTCTGCGTGCACGCATCTATCATGCCCTTATGTCTGGGTCAATCCTGATCTTGGACTAGGTTTTATTCATAGATTTTTATCTGCGTTTTATAATAGTACATTTTGATACAAGTGGAGAAAGTTTGTCATTGTAACCAAGACGGCATTCGCCTGAGCCGTAGGCGAGGGTGTTATGGAGCCGAGGGCTGCAGAGACATATTTCCACGGGTATTAAACGACGTTATTTAGTAGGTACACACACACACAGGCGACTCGTGGGAGTAGACTCGCGTACAGCTTGATTCGATACATAAAATTTTGGCGGGGGGCGAGTACGCGCACTTTTCCGCACTAGTGGGAAAAACAGTAAAGTGTGCCTAAAAGCGGCACAAATAGAGCGGGTTTTTGATTGAAATAGTACATTTTGATACAAGTGCAGAAAGTTTGTCATTGCGACCGAGGCGGAATTTGCTCGTGTGATAAATTTGCACGTGTATCAAACGACTTTTTTTCAATACACTTACGAAGAAATAAATAAACGGGGGTTGACCTGCGACTCGTGGGGGTCAACACGCGCCCAGCCTGATACGGTAAAAATAATAAAATTGGGGCGGGGAGAGCACGCGCACTTTTCTGCACTAGTGCGGTAAACAGTCTATTGCGTGCCTAAAAGCGGTGGGATAAGAGCGGGTTTACGAGTAAGTTATTGAAAAATAATATAAGGACATTGTAAACATTTTTCTTTATAATGCTGAAATAAATTCTAATTAGTCTTTAGATCGCATTGGTTGATAGTCCAACTCCATATCACATACTCCTGTTGTTTAAATTGACGAAAAAATTGAAATGTAAAAGTGTTACTTATAACCAATTTGCAAAATAAATATAATTTACTAGCTTTTGCCCGCAGCGGCACCCGCGTATATAAAGTTTAGCCTATGTCACTCAGGAATAAAGCAGCTTTCTGTCAGTGAAAAAATTTTAGCAACTGGACCAGTACTTTCAGAGATTACCTCCTACAAACAAAAAAAAAACAATCTTTACCTCTTTATAATATTAGTGTAGATGTCTTGGAAACTGGCCTCGTTAGTGGATAGTTCGTTAAATAAAAAAATATATCTACACTGATCACACGATTGCCAAAATTTTTGGGCAAAAGCTAGTTCTACAATATATTATATTCAATCAAAAACGTCGAACACCCTTTTTCTTTGAATATGTATCTTTATTTTCCAAAACTTACAGATACACAGACTTGAAATTATTTTATGTTAACAGCTTTAACCTTCATGGAACAGGAAAAAAACATTTAGATGCTGCAGAAATCTGTACACAATAAATTAAACTCTTTTGTAGCTTAAAATCGAGATTCTACAAACGGGAGCTAAATACATAAAGACCTATGTGCTACAAAATATACAGAAAAGGGCACAATCAAGCGATCTGACGTGACTAACGATGATTCAATACTAACTCCCACATTTTACGTCACAATTGTTTTAGGGATAAAAGGAGATGAGAAAGTTCGCGACGGCCAGCTCATAAAATCGTTAATAAGTGGCTTGAGAGGCAACCCATGTTCGGTAGCACTCGTAAATTTTTATACACTTATTTTGTTGAAAACCAAATCCGAAAAAATTGGGGCTTTGTTTCCGTAATGATCTGCTTTTAACACACCAACTTCCATTTGAATTGCTTGGCTTATGTTGTTTGGACAACCGTTATAGGGCTTACCAGTTAACTAAATTGGATACGAAGTTTAAATTGATTCAGTTTTAAACTCAATCCGCCATGAATGATCTGGAGCCTCACCATGACGTGTAAAATAAAAGGCGAGCAAACGAGAAAGAGGGATGGAGCTGTACACCAGAGATGAAACGGATAATGGTTTGGCCGCACCGGATATTCGGCAAGCTACGAGGCCGGAGCGCTGGATATCCGGCTACCGGATATTCAGCCCTTTATCGCGTTTCATGACGCGATTAGTTTGATTTGCCTGAATTTATTTTTCAGCACCTGGCAGTAGCATTTACAGCGAAAAGCTATTTTCAGAAGCTGGTCTAGTTTACGAAGCCAAGTGGAGTCGCTTCTTAACAAAAAATGCGAAAAATTTGGTATTCATTCACCACAATTTGCCAATTGTTAATGAGGTACGATTATAAAAATAAACGGTGTCCATATTTGCCTTGTGTAAAATAATGAGAATTGTTTGAATTTTAAGATCCGGATTCCGGCCGGATACTGAATAACTATCCGGTATCCGGCTGGATAGTCAAAACAAGGTCGAATAGGCTGGATACCGGGTAGTTACCGGATATCCGTTTCATCTCTACTGTACACCCTACATAGCTCCATCACAGTTCTGTTTAGATCATCAAATGGATCGCGTTAAGCTCGTGGTAATCCGCATACTGGAAGGATTCCATTCTGACTTCGCCAAAACTTTGCAGGCTTGCCAATTCAAAAATGCGTAAAATGACCTCTCAATGACGAACATTATTACAGCTGACGACATCTGTTCAACGGGAATAATTTTAATCCCTTCAAGATTTTCGCTTGTTGTTTTTGGCTTAAGAACCTAAAGTAGTATTTAGGAGTACTTACCCACCTAAGAAGATAAGTAATCCGGTACAAAACATTTTGTAAGAAGAAAAAAATATGTGACACGAAAAAAAGCTTTTTAAAAGTAGGTACGACTACGACCCAAAAACGAGGCATCATGCATTAACGAGACAAAGATCTCCTATTCTGTAAACTCTTGAAAGTAAATGTAGTGTAAAATGCTCCAAGACTTGTGAATGGTAAACTGTCGTTCAAAATAAAACACGTCACATTTTCCTGGTTTTTTTTTCTTTACGATTAAGCAAGAGTTGACATCGGATTACAAAATGAATTGGGGTTTTAATTTTAAATAATGCTGTTTTGGAAAATATAAATAAGTAGTACCTCAGTATAAATCTATGTTCACATATTACTTAGGTTGCTCATGTTTCTGTAATATTATTTGAGAGTCACCCTGAAACGCAAAGAGCAATTGAAGGAACACAGGTTGGTTTCAGTCAGTTAAAGTCTGGCACTCCGATTCGCACCACCCAGAGCGAGAGAAACTATTTGATGATATGACATTCTAAAAAAAACTAATAAAATCCCGCCCTCAAAAAAAAAATTAGGCAAGTGCGAGTCGGACTCGCGCCCTGCGGGTTTCGTACAAACTTACCTATGTAAATAGTTCAATTCCGGAATGGAACCATGGAAGATTTTTTAGAATCGCAAAAAAAAAATGTGACGAATATTATAAGACACTGCTCTATGCCAAATTTCAGAATCTGGGTCAACGGGAAGTACCTGATGAATTTTGATATCCTCGAGAGTGTCAAAATGTACGTTTTTTGCGACATAAACCAAAGTATCTTTTTTTTTACGTTAACTTTCAAGTTTAATTTTTTTACAGCTTCAAGAGACCGCAAGCTTGAGTATATAATTTTAATTTCAACTCGATACCTCCACGCGTTCCCGAGATAAAGGGTCTTGACAGACAGACACACGGACGGACAACAAAGTGATTCTACAAGAGTACCGTTTTTTCCTTCTGAGGTACGGAACCCTAAAAAAAGAAAAATTAGATCTTTTGGAGGAGCTTTTTGGAGGTGTTTTTTTTTTGAAGGTGCAAAATCAGTCGGAAGTTTCGAAGTTTCGGAATCCAACCTCTGTAACATCCCAGATCAGTACTAAATCACGCGATAAAACTTTGTTATATAAAAATGTATTTCCTTTATTTCTAAATCTTTTTTCTTCAGCTTCAATCTTCATGTTTCCAGAAAGCTGCAACCACCCCAACGAGGAATTCGTCTGCCTATTCGGCTGCGAGCTCCGCTGTGACGGCCGATGCATCCGCCCCCGCTACTGCGTCCTCGGCTGTTTCTGCAAACTGGGGCTCCTCCGGGACACCACCGGTCTCTGTGTCCTCAAGGACAAGTGCACCAACAGCACTGAAGTTAGGGGTACTGCTGTCAACTTGAAGAAGAGGCTTTCCAATGATGAGGGAGTTTTTAATGCTTTGACATGGAAAAGTCTGAATTAGAAGGTTTCGGAGTAAGACTAACGTTATAATATCTATTGAATTTACTAAGTACCATAATAGTAATTTGGTGACATTTGTGGTAAGTGTAATTTAGTGGCCATGGACGCTGGGAAGGTAGTACCAGGGGGTGCAATTGCAGTCCCTGGTTTTCAATACAACATATAGAATCAAGAAGTAATTAACAAAAAAATATCAGGAATGCCTAATGTAATATTAGGGAACCTAGCATATCCAAGGTGCTAACTTTTCAGCTCACTTTACATGACCATTTATTTATTCAACCAGAACGACAAAATGCCATTACACTGATTACATTAGTTACAAATAATGTAAAATACATTAAAGGAAACAGGGGCACCGGCTTTTAGAAAACCTCATGGGTGCTCAAACTCATTTGATGACTTGATAAAGTGGTGGAGTTTGAGAAGAGAAATACGCAGTGATCGACCGACAAACAAATAAATATCCTACTTACATACTGCGAAACAATGAAGGTACCACAAACACCCAGACCCAACACAAATATCTGTTTCATGAACAAACATTTGTGTTGGTGCAGGAATCAAACCCGCAACCCTTGCGTCTCAACCGGCGCTATAAACCACTGCGCTAAACGGGTCATCGGGTATTGAAAAAACGCCCATCCCTAAAAGGCAATTACTGATCTGTTTCATAATGTCTATTCTCAGCGGTGCTTGGCACCCACTGTTTATTTCTCATGGGTACCTGAGCCCCCGAGCACCCACGGAGTCGGCGACCCTGAAAGGAAATATAACACAGATAATATAACTAAACCTATCACTCAGTCCTTTCGCAAAACACCAGATATTCCATTCATCAGCGAATAGATCTAGTCTAGGAGTGGATTCAAGGAGAGCGTTGAGTGCGATTAACATTCGCGGAATAGGTGTCATACGTCGTGCAACCGTACGGCAACAACGTGGCACTACAAATCATTTATGCCGTCTTGCCCGGCAATAGTTATCGGGGACAAAAATTTTACTCAGCTCCCCATGCAAATTAGGCGAGTCGATGTTTCCGTGTATGATCTTGCAGGCAGGAACAAACTGATCAAAAGCTCGTCTGACCTGCCGCCCTAGCCAAGTTACAATCGTATCGTTCACGCTGAACGCTTCGAGTAGGCCACGCCTCCGATTCCTTTGTTCTGACGTCATCTCAACGCTCAGTCACGTGGCCTACTCGAAGCGTTTGGCGTGAATGATACGATTGTAACTTGGCTAGGGGGGCTGGAGCGATGCACTCCTTGCACTTCTTTAATCTCAAACTTTTCTACATAAGTCGCCAGTTAGTTTTATTTCTGGGCAAAAATAAAGCTGTTTTAAATTATCGAGGCAGGAACCCCTTTAAAATTAAAAAAAAAATAGGCTTACCGGCACTCATTTTTGGTGGCATTTGTGGTAGGTACCAGTGAGTAAGTGGTGGAATACCTTCCTACTCGTATGTAAAGTGGACTTGAGGCATTTATTTAACCTGTGGTTCCAACCACAACCATTATTAGTTGTGCTCCACACAACCATTGGAATTTGATAATTATTTCTTAATACGTATTTTCGTTAGATATATTATCTTATTAACTTTGCCGTTAATATGGCACAGGGCAAGAGTTTGGTTTTGTAGATTCCCTCTCGGTAATTTGTGGTCAACTACTGTAATAAAGAAAGATCTTTTATTTTTTTATTCTAAGAGATATTTTTACTTAACTACGGCAAAGCCAAAATGAGGCTATTACTCTAAATATTGTTTGTTAGTATATGAGTATGTACCTACATGAGTCAGCTCGGTATATTGCTGTTATTAACTTTTTTAGGAACTTTTAACTTTTCCCTAGGAACTCGTACTTAGTTTATCGAAGAAATATGAAATAAGTGTTTCGTAGGTGTAGATACACCTGCCCCCCTAGCAAAGTTACAACCGTTTCTTTTCGATTCTCTTTTCGTTGATCGCCTCGAGTCGGTTACGCCTCCTAATCCTCAGTTCGGACCTCGTAACTGAGCGTTGAGATGACGTCAGAATATAGGAATCGAAGGCGAGGCCTACTCGAGGCGATCGACGAAAAAAAAATCGAAACAAAACGGTTGTAACTTAGCTAGGGGGGCTGGTGCCCAGATAGGTACCTAATGTAAGTCATGTCATTAATGTTGGATAGTTATAAATAGGTTAAGAAATCTATACTAACATTGCCTATAAATATTTGTATTTTTCAAAAACTACTGGACCGATTTTAATCATTATTTCACCAGTAAATAGAATGCTACTTTATCACTAAGTGATTTATCTATGCTTTTAATATATTTTCTACTTTCACGAGGGCGACTTCCACAGGCAGAAACTAATAATGTAATACAAACGTTGTGGGAGGTACTTAATATTGTGAGTCAGTCTTTATTAATTTTTTTTGTTAATGTTTTTGGCTTGGATACTAAGTCCTTTTAGTCGTGATTTCGTATAAGTAGTTTCGATACCATTAGAATATGAATGTATACATTATAATGTTTTATAGTATTTGACAGCAAATGTATCAACTGTATCAAGTCAATCTTCTCCGGGTAAACTTCGCTGAGGTAGGCAAAACTACAATAAAATAGCTCAGCTCCCATTTTACCGAGATCGCGCCTGTTTCAATGATTCCACATTTTGTCCAGTTGCGTAGACACTTGAGATACAAAACTACACCAATTTTACATCACAATATCCATTAGGAATCAATTTAGGAATAATTAAAACCGCCAGTGAACTTCACTCAAAGAAATTTCCGTCTTTAATTAAATATTATTAGGACGCCCTCAGCACATAGATTAAACATGAACAAAGTTAAAAACCCATAATTTCCAGTAATTACATTACAATGTGACAAAACACGTAGTTAGTCAGCTATAAATTGAAAAAAAAAATGTTATAGCTATTTTGACGTGACAACGTCTTATAAATTGGTTTGCCGGGTGACACTTCAAGAAACTGCGTTACGCTCCGCTCACGTTATGCGCTCACAATGAGAGCGAGTGAGAGGCACGCGTCCCTTCCACTCGGGCATGGTTAGCCCGCCTAAGAGCGAGAGAGACAGACATATTTCATCCTTCTTCCTACTATACGAATGAATATTCACATTAAAATTATTTTACCACTCAAAGTCGTTGTCACGTAAAACTTTCGCCCGTATACCGACTTTACAGGCAACCAATTTTTTTTAGGTGGGAAATCATCCAATGAATTCTCCCACTCTTGGACGGAGCGAGAGGGCGTGTCAGACTTTTACTGACTAAAATCCACTTCTATATTCCTTCTTTGCTTTGCGTTCCAGGGCCCCGGGTTTCCCTAATTTCTTTTAAATTGTTATAGCTATAGCTTTAAGTCAAGTTAACTAATAGTGAATGTTAAGTTAATTGGTCCCGGCCAGTATAAAATAAATTGTTTAAAGTTAAACCACTGTGACTGGTTGAGTGTTGTTAAATTAAGTAAATAGGTAATTAAGTTGGTTTTAAGGTTTGTACCTACTTAGTGAATAATGTTCGAAGTATGGGTAAAAAGTAGATAGTTTTGTGATTAGTAGATTAGTTAGATTCTAAGACTGAAAATAGGTAGGTAAGTAGGTATCATTCATTTTAATTTTTTGTTGTATCATGTTATTTTTGCGCCAAATGATGTAAATTATATTAAATTAAATAGGGTTAAGGATAATACATACAAGCAAACAATGTACGAGTAGATAAGAGTAGGTGTATTGTGTGTGTATATGTATAAGTATACCGATAAGAATGACTGTAAAAATAAAGATGTAGACAATTTAGTTTTTTTTATTTTTCAAAGATAAAATACATTCTTTCCTAAAAATTAAAAAATAGGTACCAAAAAAATAAAAACAAAAAAAATCATTATGAAAAAAGGAACTCTCCGGCGGGGAATCGAACCCCGGTCTCCCGCGTGACAGGCGGGGATACTTACCACTATACTACCGAAGATGTGATTACTACATCGAAATACGGGAATAAGTACATAAAACTTTCGTTTAGAAATAATTTTAAAGTTTTCAATTGGATTCTTACATTTGCTTTATAGTTGAAAAAATATAAAATACAATTAAAACAAATAAAAACTTTAAATTATAGTTTGATTAATTTTTAACTTTTAATATCGTCTTTTCGAAAAATATGTTTTAAGTTCTTAGTATTCAATTAGTACTCTAGTATTACGGTGTAAGTTTCTGAGCGAACACTTTCTTGTCACTCTTGTCAGTTTGTCACAGCCGACTTGTTTATAATTTCGATAGCTTGCAATTCAGAATTGAAACTAAATTAGTATAAAAAACAATAATGAGTGAAAAACTAAAAGAGTTGCGTGAACGATCACAAAAAAGAAAGAAGTTGTTGGCACAAACTGTTAGTACTGATGATTATTTGGTGATATAACCTCAAATCTATGCTAAGTCATAGAATGTTGATAGATATTTCAATTTTAGCTTGGCGTTTCAAGTGTAAGTGAGCTCAGGCATGCTTTGGGGGCTACTCTGGACGTGCCGGCGAAGAAACAGGCGGTTCCTGGCGTAGAAAGTGAAGGGAGTGACAAGCCAACAACTAAAGATCAACCTGATGAACTAGTTTACAAAGACTCCTCGACATTCTTGAAGGTATGATGCGTTGATAAATCAGTAACATGCGTTTCATCCCTCCTCTTCACATGACCATACCAAGACAAAGGATTCCCTTTCAACTTTTCAGTCACTTTCAAACTTCGCCTAATATACTCATTTCTCACATTATCCATTCTCGTCACACCACACATCCATCTTAACATTCTCATCTCCGCTACGTGCAATCTTTTTTCATCCGTCTTTTTCACAGCCCAACATTCTGATCCATACAGTATGACAGGCCTTATCACGGACTTGTAGATAAGCCTACATGGGCACATATAAAATGTCAGAAGCTAGTGCAGTGTATTTTAAAAATTAATTTAAAAAAGCAATTTACAATGTAAGCTATTTAAAACCACTTTATTAATCTAACCAACTTAACATGAATGCAAACACAAGGAAATTATCTTGCATAATTATGTTGCAACCAACATATCGACGGTTGTAAGGTTAATTGAACTAAGCAACATTAAAAAAAAAATTAACATAACTTAAACGACGGAGAACAATTGGCTGATTCAGAATATGTATATAACTCAGTATTGGAAAAAAAATCGTTTAGATGAATTAGCCTTTCAACCGTCGATATCTATTTCATTGTCCACTTACCACCATTCAACTAGTAACCTGAATGATATTCAGCCATTCAATTATCAGCTAGACACTTGAATTGATAAATATATGATATTTCAATAACCAGGGTACACAATCTTCGAACCCTCACAATGACTACTGCCAGCACTTCGTGGACACGGGCCAGAGACCGCAGAACTTCATCCGAGATGTCGGCCTTGCTGACCGGTTCGAGGAGTATCCCAAGTTGAGGGAGCTAATCAAATTAAAGGATGATCTGATTGCAGAGACTGCTGCTCCGCCTATGTATTTAAAATGTGATCTGAAGGTAAGTCATAATTATTTAGTTTAGGTTAAACTGAAACAATACTGAGCTCCCTTAACTAAAATAATCACAACCATGTTTTACCTATGTATGATTTCACTCAAACTCATCATCATCTTCCTGCCCTTGTCCCGTGTTATTTGGGGTCGGCGCAACACGTTTTCTTCTTCCATTCTGCCCTGTCACTTGTCATACTATCACTAAGTTCCTTTTCTTTCATATCACTCTTCACACAATCCATCCATCTTTTCTTTGGTCTCCCTCTCCCTCTCCATCAATCCACATGTAAACTCATAACTCTTTTAGTAACATGCGTTTCATCCCTCCTCTTCACATGACCATACCAAGACAAACGATTCCCTTTCAACTTTTCAGTCACTGGCGCCACTTTCAAACTTCCCCTAATATACTATTTCTCACTTTATCCATTCTCGTCACTCCACACATCCATCTTAACATTCTCATCTCCGCTACGTGCAATCTTTTTTCATCCGTCTTTTTCTCTGCCCAACATTCTGATCCATACAGTATGACAGGCCTTATCACGGACTTGTAGATTTTACCCTTCAACTTGAGGGGCATCCGTGGGTCACAAGTTTTTCCCGTTACCTGTCGCCGTTACCTGTGTCCATCCTGCGTCCATCCTGCGTTGATCCGAAGTGTTACGTCCCGGTCTACCTAACCATCCCCTTGGACGACGATTTCACTCAAACGCAATATAATATAATCCTAAAAAAAAATCTCTTGACCTTTGCATACTACTAATTACTCTGTGGGTAGTTTTACAAACATTTAACCTATTGAGTAGCGTAATTAGAGACACAATAGAAAGACAATGACGAACGCCGGCGATCGCTCGGGGTTTAATGAATTAATTCATTAAACTCGCATGCACAACACACCCAGACCGGGCTATCGGCCAAACATACGGGAATCGAACGCGACATGCAGCGCAGCAGCTAATTGGACAACCATGCGTTAGATTCACGTTAGATTAGTATAAGGCAGCACGTGTGAAATTATAAATATGAAATCAGCATTTGTGGTAATGTGGGTCAGTCATGAGGAGTATGCAGACTTATAGTGTCAAAAAAAACAGTAAACACTGAAGAAATTATTTAAATTGGACCAAAAATTACGAAGATACAGCAATTTTAGTGTTCCAGAATCGAGCCTGAGAATGAAGCGACTCGCTGTGACGTCATCTGTCATGATCGCTCTCCACCGTCGAATGAATACGATTAAGCCGTTCGTCGCACGGATCATAACAGATGACGTCATCGTAAACAGTACAACGAGAGCGCGCGTTTCCAAGTAACTGTTCAGAAAAACTTTAATAAATCCACCATTTCTTGACGGTTTTTAAACATTTAAAAAATTTAATGCTCAGTATATTATTACATGTACGATGTACTTTGTAAAAATAGGATTTGCTATTATGTGATTGATCCTCATTAAAGAATGCAAGTCCTATTGAGCAGATTGGCCAAAGGTTTGTTTCTGAACGGAAATCTCGGCACTGGTATGAAAACGAAGAAACAGGAGTGGGTTTTTAGTCAGTAAAAGTTTGACACACCCTCTAGCTCCGCCCAAGAGAGGGGATGTTATTGGATGATTTTCCCACCTAAAAAAAAACTGCAGATTGGTAGCTGACACTCACAGGTCCTACCAAGAGCTTTTAATGCGATCTGTTTGACGACCTAATCTGAACTGTTAAAGTGATGGCGCTATATAGTGTATAGCTCCATCACTCTTTCTCGCTCGCACGCTTGACATTTTAACAGGTCATGGTCAGGCCCCTGGTCCCATTGTTCCTTGTAACTAACATTCCACATAATTTATTACTATTATGTCTCCAGACATTTGACCTGAAGCAGATGGGCAACAAATTCGACGTGATCCTGGTGGAGCCCCCGCTAGGGTCGGGCTGGCGCTGGCAGGATGTACTGGCGTTAGATCTGCAGCAGATAGCCCAAGCTCGCTCCTTTATATTCCTGTGGTGCGGCAGTTCTGAAGGTAAGACGAACAATAACTGTAAATGCATGTCTACAAGACGGGCCTCAAAAAAATAACAATAACTTTTATGGCTGTCTACAAAGTAAGGGTCACTCGCTCGCCGTACGTAGAGTTGTTCGATGGTAGAAAGCTAATGGCGGCATCAAGTCATGTAATTCCTGCCCACACTCTCCAATAATAAGACACTTGGGCATATGACAAAATATATGGTGGACATCACACCCATACGCACTAAACGGTTTGAGAACACATTCATTGTGCGTACAGTTAAGGAGTGGAATTCCCTGCTGGAGTCTGGAGTTTCCTGATAGCTACAACTTGGGGGTTACGTCTAGGCAAGCGTGCTCCATCGTCGCTTTCCTCTCATCATTGGGACGAATCAGTCAGATATTAGCTTGATGCACTGAAGCGAGCCAAGTGGATCGATGGCAATGATGCACTCGTCGAGTTGAGGCTTCAAAGTCTTGAGGATCGACGACGAGTAGCTAGCTTGTCGGTTTTCTTCCGGTTGGGAATTGCATAGCCTAATTTTGCCAAACCCGTTCCATCATCGGACCACCAGGCGTAAGGCGATGCGCCACCGGTACATGGTGAACATCCCACCTATACGCACAAAACGTTTTGGGATCACATTCATTGTGCGTACAGATTCCGGCAGAAAAGTTTCTGCCGGAATCTGTATTTCCTGATAACTACAACCTGGGAATCTTTAAGTCAAGAGTGAATAAGTTAGATACTTCAAGACAAGCGCGCTCCATCGTCGACCACATCGTCGCTTTCCATCAGGTGAGATAGAGGTCAAGCGCGAGCCCGTCTATAATAAAAAAAAGTTATAACCTAACTTGATTTATTGGCCGGTTGCCGATTGCATACATACGAAATCAGACCAAGATAATTTTCTATTACCAACTATATGCCACTTTTTCTTTTACAGGTTTAGACATGGGCCGAGAATGCCTAAAAAAATGGGGCTTTCGTCGCTGCGAAGATATATGCTGGATTAAAACCAACATCAAGAACCCAGGACACTCCAAAAACTTGGAACATAACGCTGTCTTTCAAAGGACTAAGGAACACTGTCTTATGGGCATCAAGGGCACCGTCCGAAGGTCTGTGGATGGAGATTTCATCCACGCCAATGTGGATATCGACCTGATTATATCTGAGGACCCTGAGTTCGGAAGCAGTGAGAAGCCTATTGAGATATTCCATATCATGGAGCATTTTTGTTTGGGGAGAAGAAGGTAACTCATTTTTAAGGTTCCGTACGCAAAAAGTAAAACGGGACCCTATTACAAAGACTCCGCTGTCCGTCCGTCTGCCTGTCAGTTTGTCCCCAGGCTGTATCTTATGAACCGTGATAGTTAGACAGTTGAAATTTTCACAGACGATGTTGCAACTTTAAAACAACTCATATATTAAAAAATAATAGATTCAAATAAATATTTAATTTTTATTTCTCCTATACAACAATCGTGATTTTTCTAGTTGTTTTTGCTACAGACGGTACGGAACCCTTCGTGCGCCAGTCCCGCTCGCACTTGGCCGGTTGTTTTTTTATATTTTCATCCTCTTTTCACTAATATTTGGGATAGGTTCATGGGCGTACCCAGGGGGGGGCAGGGGAGGGCAGCTGCCCCCCCTTGGAAATATCGGAGAACATGTGTGGACTCGCCTATTACTAATTAAAGTGCAAACGGCCTTATGCTCTAACTTTTAAATAAACCGCGCAGTAGACACTGGCAAAATGCACGATGCAATTGCCAAAAAACCGCGCGCGATGATGGCGGACGTACATTACCGAATCTAGCCGAGCATTCGAACGCTCGGCTCTATTCGGTAGAGAGTTGCGAGCGACTAGCATTTATTTTATTTGACATAGTCAAATTTACTTTTATTTATTTAACTACCTTTAAAGCAGGATCATTTGCGGCTGTTTGCCCTACACACTACACTATATATACCTAATGTTTCATGTAGGTGTATTTGTGTAGTGTGTATGACAAAACAGCCGCGGACGAACCGACCTAAAAAATCTGACTTGCCCCCTCCTACGCCAGAAGCTGGGTACGCCCATGGATAGGTTCGATTTATTTTAAATTGTGCACTTACACGCTAATGATTCATCTATCTACAGTAATTCAAGTGTCTCGAATCCTGGCAAGAAACTTTACCCTACCCTATTAATTAATTGTAACATCTATCTTCTTCCAGAGTCCACTTATTCGGCCGCGACTCCACAATCCGACCAGGCTGGGTGACAATCGGCCACGAGCTCACCAACTCAAACTTCAATGCAGAGCTCTACGCGTCCTATTTCACCGAGGGCCGGGAAAGCACTGGATGTACCGAGAGGATAGAGGCACTGAGGCCTAAGAGCCCTCCTAATACCAGTAAAGGGGCGCGCCCTAGAGGTCGAGGTGGTTTCAGAGGGAGGGGTAGAGGACGGGGCGCGATATAGTAGACGCTTACTGTTGGCGGATAAAGACATCATTGGTTACAAATTTAACATTGATGATAGGAGGTCCGATGGCGCTGGGAACGGTGGGTACTGTGTCAAAGGATAGATGACGGATAACCTCCAATGGGAGCTTGATGATAACTTAATTGCGATTCCTTGAATCGTTTTATAAATGTTGAAGTTGGCTGGTGTGGCCAAAAATCAACGTCTTACGTCATCTGGTTGTAAGCATACCAACTAAATGTTCATTGGCAAAATGATGTTTTTTGACGAGTTCCTTACTAGGAACGAAGAGTACGGCAAATAAGCTGCATTTCTCTCAACTAAAATGAAATGAATTATGTTATTTTTTATACTAGAATAATTAATTAAACTTAAGCGTTGTATTCACTCATGATTTGAATTGAACCAACATTGTTATTGACTATCAAATATATCAATAAGACTTTTAAACCAGAAAATATTATACTTCCTGTCAAATATGCAGTTAAAATTATGAAAATTGGCGGCAGAGGAAAGAAAATATAGGTAACCATTCACTTGTACGTGCAGTATTGGGACTAAAACATATGAAATTATCACAAAATACTTCTAACTTTTGCTGATGGGCTATTTGCCCAATGCATATACAAAAAATGCATGTTTTTATTGCAGACATTGTATGTTAGTGGTACGAAATCTACGCGTTCTCGCGCCTCGCACTTGGTCGGTTTTTTTTTTTTATTCAATCTACTGTTTTATGACTGTAGACAGTGTTTGAGTTGAGAGTTAAATTCAAAGAGACTAGTACTTTACAAAGGGTTTATTGAGAAGTATTGAGGACATAAAATATTGCGTTACGTCCGATCGCGAGTGCGCTTGATGACGGAGTCCCGCGTCCTGTCGCTGCTGTCATGGCGGCCGGCGTCCGCGATAGGGATGGGACACACGGCGTTAACAGACAGTGTTGAAGAAAGAGATGAAAGGCCGATTTTTCAATCGTCTGATAACTTTTATCTGAGGAATATAACAGACTGGTGTTTGACAGTTTTTCTATAGAAAAATATATCAAACTTCAAACCGACAGATAAAAATTAGCCGTTCATATAATCAGAGACTACCACGCGCGATTATTTTGACAACCTAAACTGAACTGTTAAAGGGATGGAGCTATACATCACTAGTTTTTAATTAGTACAAAAACTTAAAGGGCTTATTAGAAAAGGTCTTGTTATTATTTAAAGTCTCAATAAATAATATTCTTGTAGCAAAGTTATTAGCGTTTGTTTATATCCCAAAATGTCACTCAATTTATGGATATATTGTACAGGCTATTGATTATGAATAAATAAATGACTATCAAAATAGAAAAACACTACGCGTAGTATTTTCTAGTAGCAATTGTTATGAATTATTGATTCTATTATGAACTTACCAATTATGACTTTTCGTGGACAATTTTGGGATTCCTTTTTTTTTACTTTTGACTACATAAATATGATCAGTAACGGGTACGGATAGAGCCCCATTTTTTGTAAGTACAATATAAAAATAGGGGTGTAATAATAATGGTGTTAAGCTCCATCCCTTGTTCTCACTCGCACGCCTGACATTGTAACATGTCATGGTAAAGCCCCTGCAGTTTTTTCCATATCTGCACTTTATCTAGTAACTAAAGCACAAACTCATGTTTCACAGTTTCAAACGACCTACAGTAAATTAAATTTTATTATTTAAATCTTGCAAACAGTCACAATATGAAGATTGGTTACACAATCATGTATTTTGATAGAACCAACATATTCGGCAGGGTGTTTGACTAATTATAATGTAATACGTATCTAGTTCATAAGAATTACAATGAGTATTTTGTGTATCGTGACGTAATAAACACGTTTTTAAAAAGTGTTTTTTAATTTTCTTCAACTTTTACCGCTGAGGTCAGTCATCAAATAATTCCACTCGCTCTATGTGGCGCGAGAGGGCGTGTCAGACTTTTCACATGGAGCGACTGCGCTCTGCACAATGCAATATCGGAAGTTTCTCAATTCCGGAACTGAGATCCGATACTGGGGAGCTAATTCCGGAACTGGATCCGGACTTGATACCTTTTTCTGTTCTTCGATTTTGTCTTTCTAATTATTTCAGTGTCCCTTTTCTAACAAGGAAAATAAAACAAAGATGTTTATATTTAAACAAAGTTTATAATAAATCAGTCATCATTTTGAGTTACAAATTAATCATTTTCCCAATAGTAAAATCAACAAGGTTTATATAAAACAAATATAATAAAACTTTCAAAATTATACTTTAAAGAGTCTCCTTACTGTCTAAAATTATTATTAAGAAAGGACATCATAATGAAAGTACTGGAAGATCAATTAAATTACTTTAAATAATTATTTCAATTATCTTAATAGGAACCGTCGTTCTTGATAGTGTGTTCTCAAGAACAATAAAGTATTTAACATCATATCAGATAGTGAACTTCTTATTCGGTACACTCGTTGGTAGGACGGATAAAATATACGTGTAAGCTTCTGTCAGATGCACACCTCGGTCTCCTCCGGGATAATACATAACTTTTTCTAATTTGACAAAACCTGCGAGGTTGAAATTAGTTGAGGGATTCTTACAGGTTTTATTACATTTATCTATTTCCTTATCAAGATGCTCTTGTAGTTTTTTGATTATTTGTACTGTCACTATCAGAAGAATCTAGTACGGAGGGCTGAGCAGTTGCAAAGGGGTCGATGGGCTCGCTAGGAGTTCGAAATAGTGTTTATAATAATAATAATCATTTTATTTTCAGACTGGACTATTCCATACATTACAAAATTAAAATCAAATAAAACATTAAAATAATCAAATCAAATACACATACACATAAATGAGATGTCATTATACACATAAAATTAAATTCAAATCAAAATTAAATTAAATTCAAATACAAATAAAATAACACATTACGTATGTCCACAATAATTACAATAAATTTCACACACACAATGTCACAAAGTCAAATCATACGAGGGGTGCCGCTAACATGAAGCTGCGTCGTAGGCGACTTAATAGTGAAGCGCTCCGCTTCCTTATGATTGCGAAAAAATCATCCGTCCGCGCCTCAGCAAACATTGTCGAAGCACTACAAAACCGCGGAAGCCCTAACAGTATCCTGAAAGCATTGTTGTACTGCACACGCAGTGCGCTGTACGCCCGCTGCGTAAAGTTGGTCCACAGGCTGCACGTGTAAAACGACTGGCAATATGCCTTAAATAGAGTCACCTTCACAGGTCTAGTACATCGCGCAAACCTGCGAGCCAACATATTACACCGGACAGCCAGCACCCTGCGCTCTCGCTCAATGTCCAGATTGTCACATAAGTCGTCAGAGACCCAATGGCCCAAGTATTTAAATTGCGACACCCTTTTTAAAGGAATGCCGCAAAGAGTGATAGGAGGTACAGAAGAGTTACATTTGGTACCGGATTTGAAGATTATGAATTCACTCTTTTTAGCATTATACCTGAGTCCATGGGCATCAGCATACGACTCACAAATGCGCAAAAGTTTACGTAAGCCACTGACCGATGGACTCAGCAACACCATATCATCTGCGTAACTTATATTGTTCATACAAACTCCGTCTATGGAACAACCAACATTAGTGCTTCTGAGTTCACCGATCAGCTGGTTCATGTACAGGTCGAAACGGCGAGGCGAGGCGAGTGAAAAGGTTTAGCAGTTTGTGGAATATTTCAGAAACGTTAGATTAATGCGACCAAAGTATTCATCATCATCATCATCATTTTAGCCGAAAGACGTCCACTGTTGGACATAAGTCTCCCCCAAGTGTCGCTACAATGAACGTTCCTGAGCGTGTCGCATCCATCGGACTCCCGCAACCGTTACCAAGTTATCGGTCCACCTTGTAGGAGGCCTTCCAACGGTACGTGGTCGCCATTCCAGAACGTTTCGGCCCCAACGGCCATCCGTTCTGCGAGCAATGTGCCCTCCCCATTGCCACTTAAGTGTGGCGATTCTTCGGGCTGTCGGTGACCTTGGTACTCCTGCGGATATCCTCATTCCTGATTCGATCACACAAGGAAACTCCGAGCCTAAACCTTTCCATTGCCCTTTGGGTGACATTAAGCGTCATCAGAATGAGGCCCATTGTAAGCGACCACGTTTCAGAGCCATATGTCATCACTGGCTACAAATTGTTAAAAAAACATTAAGTACGTTTAACAATTTTAATCAGCGGTCCACCTAGGTCCTGGACCCAACCTAGGGGGGGGGGGGGTCCTGGATCCAACCCAGGGGGGGGGGGGGTCATGACCCCCCTGGATCCGCCCTTGATCCTTACCGATAGGCCGGACGAACGGATACTCATTGCTCGTCGTTCACAAGCCTGCACCTACGGTGGCCGGGAATCGACACGACTGTCTCCTACGGTGGCAGCTATGGTGTGAAGATGTCCGTTCCGTCACAGTTGCAGCCATCTTCGCCACTCGCAGCAGATGACCGCTTCCAATCCCCTCTCGCTCCCGACCATGGCTTGAAACAGGTTCAGATGCTAAAATAGGTGCCACCTCACAACTCCACTCGGACACGGCGGTGCTTCACCCGCGCGGGGCAGAATACAACCGCATGCTCTACCGTGTCCTCCGAGCGGTCTGCAGAATGGTGACACTCGGGTGTTTCTTTCAGCCGAATGCGAAAGAGGTCAGTCATCAAACTCTCCTGAATTGGCTAAGTCCGGTGAGGAAGTAAGTCAGGTGGAAGATGAGGACGCCGTGGCACCTTTCTGGCTACTCCTCAAAGGGGACTTACCGTTTATTCCTGGGTACTGGTATGTGTAAAGTGGTTATAAATAAAACAAAGTAATTATATACATCCATAAGTTTTATTTTACATTGATTGTCTTTAAATCAACTAATCTGCTTCTCAAAATAATTATAAAAAGACAAAACAAAAAAAATAAGGTGATGAGATCTTTTTACTAAGATAAGAAATAATTTACAGTGTATTACTTTACTGTGAAACTAAGAATTTCTTAAGATTTATAAAAAAATTATATTCTTTTAGTTTCTCTATTTGCGGAGAGGGCTTTACTAGTATCTGTGAAAGTAAGAATCGATCACAAATAGCCCCCTATGCTCGCTACGACTTGTCGCATTTGCAATATTAAATAGGACCACAAAGGTCTTAGTTGTCGAACATAGATTTGATTAACAATATATTAGAATACTAGACATATACCCGTGACAGTCGTCTTCATAATCATTCGAAGAAATGTCGCTTGTTAACTAGCGCACATTATAAATATGACATTCACGTTGCGACTAAAGCAAAATGGACTGCTGTGTGAAGGAACGGCTACGACATTTACTTTAGACCTTTCGAGTGTTGGAAGACTTGCTGGGTTACCATGATGTTCAAAGTAAGATTGTTTCATTCGTATTTCAGTGTGGGTAAGAGACAGAGCTATACACCTGAATAGCTCTTAGACAACCTTGTCTAGCGCCATCTTTTACCCACAATGGAATAAAAATAAAACAATCTTACTTTGAACGTCATGGTAACCCACGTGGATCCACGTTCGAAAAATCTTTACCCTTGTGTGCCTAAGCGTGGATCCACGTCCAATGTGATTTTGTAAATTATTCTTTGGACGTTAGGGTCTATTTTTCTTTGCATCGAAAGAGTACTGAATTAATCGGTCTCGGGCGGCTATTAGAAATGGATTTCGCTACGGGAATGTCGAAAAACACTTTTGACGCGGGGCATACGACGGTAAGGTAAGACGGTAATTATTATGAGTGTGGGGGGCACACGAAAGGTCAGTCATAATTTTTTTTAATCAATTTTTATTTAAACCAACAGATCAGCAATCCAAATAGGTACATTGAATTAACAATCCAATTGAATTGTTAATCCTATGTACGTATTTAGATTTCGTCGCTGCGGCCAGCGCTGCGCTCAAGGCTGTTTGTTTTCTTAGAGATATTGTTGCCGAAAAATGAATTGACTTTAGTCGCAACGCGAATGTATTGTCTTTAGTCGCAACGTGAATGCTAGTTAACCAACTTTCAAACCAATAAAGCCCTTTTCGCCTGTGTATCCAATTGACAGTCATCTTTACTGAGCCTATCGAACATTGTCAAAGTCTTATTATATTAGATAATTCATTATTCTTTTTATATGTTACCATATTCATTATACAAACAAGGCATTATTCTTTCATACTTGTTGCCGACGTAGGCACGCTTGATTTCAGTTTTGAGGCATAATTTACACTGACAGAATGCCTGTTGAAAATATAGCAGGGTTTTCAGTTCAAGTGTAAATTATGCCTAGATGCAGTAGAAAGAAGAAGTAACTTTTGATTGAATTTAAGACTAAATTAAAATGACCATGTTTTTTTCGTATTGGTCCTTCGAGCCGGATCGTATTATGATATCGATCCAAAAGAACAATTTTACAAAATATGTTCCATGTGATGCAAACGCTGCCTACGTCCACAACATACAGCGACATCCTTTAAGTATAATCCTCATAAGATCACATTTTTTTATAAGGCAAACAACAATCTTTAAAGCTAAACCTTTGATGAAGGGAGAGGGGAGGTCGAGCGGTTAACCGATAACGAATTTTCGTGCGAATACAATAAAAAGAATTCGAACGTCTACCACTTTCCTGGAATGGGGGTAATTTTAATACTAGAGGTGGCTGTTTATTCAAATATTTCCATTAAAAAATATTTTTTTGGATAATAAGTTAATGACTTAGTCCACTCCGTCTATCTAAGACGGTTCAAACTAACAACTCCTAAATTTGTACTTGATGATATATACGCGTATATTAACCTCCGGACGCCAAATAGATTGTAATTCGCTGCTTATATAAAATTTACCACAACAAATATTGTAAAAAACAGTAATTTAGAATTTCACCATCCTTATTTACAAATCGGAAGTTAAAATGACGCATAGAAATTTCAGAATAAAAAAATAATTACTGAGCCAAAGACATATACTTAACAGATAACTAGAAATCTGAAGCGATACAATTAAAAAATTACAAACTAATTAATGAAAAAAAAAACAAATTCATGACACTTAATAAAAACGTTTTTAAACTGGAAGCTTCATGTGACTCCGCGTCTTAGCCGTATTAAGAAATTAAAATCGTAATGCCTAAAAGAATCAAAAATAATATTTTTTTGTCACTATCGAACTTGCAGCTCTGTTCGTTTCTATGACGTTATTTAAACCTATCTAGACACGATCTAACCTAACTACAATAACCATTGCTTACGTACTACATTAAACTTCAGCGAGTTTGTCCAAAATGCCATCCCTTGCTCACATACGCTTTTTCTCCATATCCGAATACCCTTATAGGCCATAACTACACATCGAGGAACAACTCCGTACACTAGATACAATCGCACTCGGTACACACCATCACAAAGAACAATTGTACCGCGGGAAATATAAAAACCTAGGCTCGGCAATACATTCGTTTCGCTTTCACATCTTCATTCAAGTAACTCCTCATTCTATTCACTTCAATTTAGTGGCATTTACGATAAACCCGTCGTCATAACAACTTCGGAGTAGCTCAAATCTCTGGCATTAATTACGTCAGGGCCTTACATTAACTAGAATTCAGATTTCAGAGAGAGACGGAGCTGTACAAGCCGTATAGCACTATTCCTATCTTACACCGGTTTCATGATTACCTATTCTAAGGTCATCATAAAAGACAGGCTGTAGTCAAGCGCAGGTTCCTGTGGGGAATAGGTCTCCCGCTCCATTCATACCAAAGGTTTGAGCCACCGTCCGCCTACGAAGCCCTATATCACAATAACCGTGAACTCTCCTAAACGTCATAGAAACATAAACGAGAAATGGTGTTCTTTTCATTCTTTTATTTTTTTTCTTACACGAATTTTAGAACTTATCCAAATTTGTTCAGTCACCAACCCAGATATTAAACTTTGAGAATATTTTTTAAGACACTTAAATAGTTGTTTCAGGTTGTAAAACTATTTAAATAACAGAATGAAAGTAACATCTGTATTAGACATTTTTAATTTCTCTCCATTGCAAATGGACCAGCCATAGACAACGCTCAATATGCTTTTGTCAAATTGATAAAACTTTTTAAAGGCGCTAGGTTGTGTTACAACCTACTTATTTAAAAACAGATCTCGTTTAAACACTAATGTATCGTAACAATAATATTTACAATTAAATAAAAACATCTGCTTTTCATCTAACTTTTTAAGGTACAGATATCGTCTGTAACTTTATCTAGAAATGAAGACTTTCCCGGAATCATAAAGTTGTGATGACATAAAGTAGGGTATGTTGTCGTTGTCACATAATATTGTTTATCTTGTAAATGGCAACCCTAGATTTTCCTATCTCTCTTCAACCTGTATCCACCCAATTCTGAGTCAACTCTTCTATTGAACTTCTTAAAGCCATATTAGAATTGGGATTTCATGCAAAATTAATTTAGTTGTATTGATAAAATATTCATGTTCTTTTTCTGATTTAGGTACAACTTTATATGATTCCCGAAAGTTATTTGCTCCATCCATAGTTCCAATCATTTGTTGTTATTAGTAAACATACTTCAATTGCAAAAACACAAAAAAAACACATTGCATATCAGCAACTCAGTTCGAATATTCCAGGCTTTGTCTAGCCCTTTTCAATGCCCACAGAGCTGCGTCTGGATAGAAATATATCACAACCTTGAAATGAGTAAAACGGTTTTGACAGATGTCAGTCTGTCAGACTATTCTTGTTCACTAGAGCCTTACCATGACGTGTCAAAAAGTCATGCATGCGAGCGAGAAAGAGGGATGGCTATATAGTGTGTATAGCTCCATCCCTTTAACAGTTCACTTTAGGTTGTCAAATGGACCGCGTTAAGAGCTTGTGGGCCTCTATTGACTGACGCTTCTCGGAAAAGTCGCCTCAATTTTGCCAATTTCAAATGTTGTGAAAGACCAATATAGTTGTTTTGTTTGTTCAGTGAAAGGTTTTATATTATTCTTGTTATCCACGCTCTTGACTTCGATCTCACCTGATGGTAAAAGCAGAATCAGACGATTCATTTTCCGTTCATTTGCGTCTTTCATTCGGCATCTTTCACTCAAAATGAAACACTTAAACATGGGATGAAAGAAGTGCCAAATGAATTCATCAGGTAGTGAATTGATCTAACAGTGGTTGATTTTGGCATTCGGCATTATTCACTCCTACATTTAAAAATAAAAGAAAAATGAACAGTTTGACCACAAGGAGAATGTTCACTCGGGTTTGCCCATTTCATCTCGAGTCCTGTAGCAGACAACTAATTCCAAGACAGAAAAGAACAGGTGAATGTCCATTTCAATGTTATTCCGGCTATGCCGTGTGAACAGGGCATGAAAGAAAAATTAAGCATGCACTCGAGTGACCATTCTCTCGTTACAAACTGTCTGATTCCACCCTAAGCGATCGATGAAATCTAAGATGAAGCAAGCGTGTCCAAAAAAAGTCTGTTCATAATACTAAATTCAATGCTTGGTTTATTTGGGTGTTTTGGAGATAGGGCAGTTTCATTTAGGTTTTCACGAACAGCTATATGTTGTAGGCATTGAAAAGGTGCATCAAATCATACGAACGCACGACAATCGTGTTGTCTCTCTCGCGCTTAGCGCGGAGAAGCATTCTCTGAAAAGACCTAGTACTTGCAAACATTTGTACTTTTTCTACTGACCACCCTAGCTTCGACGAAACGATGCAGCTATGAAACAATATTTATTGAATTCTGATTTCTCTCAATAGCCAGTTTGTATTTTTTTAACGACTCAATAGAAATAGTGCAATGTATTGTGAAATAAATATTATAAATTTGTATTATTAGGATAAATAAATATATTTTATTTAAATCTATGTTCAGATAACGGACTAGCCGAGGGTCAAAAATTTAAGGTTACTAGGCCTTCAGTTCCTTTCATAAAATTGTTTCAAGTATCAAACTTGTTTTTTGGAAGTTTTTTTTTTCTACTAACAAAGTGTCTACTGTGGTATTTTTATTATTTATTCGAAATTATTTTATTTTCTTTGATATTTTACAAAATACTATAATAGAACCTACCATAGACTGAAGAATCAGTATGTTTTCATGGTGCAGTTTTATCCATGCATCCCATTCTTTTTTATTAAATTTTTTGATGGGGTACCTACGGCCCAATATTTGGCCCATAAAAATCCCACAGTAGTCACGTCAAGCCTAACAAATTTTTACATTTTTGACGGCAGTTAGTGAGATCTTTCGAAAGTATACAAAAAACATTAAAAAAAACTGTCCGTCAATGGACTTAGTCGAAATGGTGGGAAAATCTGCCTCGCACTCACGGCATCTTGTAGTTCTTTATCAATAAAAATACTTATAAATAAGTGAAGCTGACGTTATGGTACATTCTATGAACAAACAGACGATTTCTCCTAAAATTTGGTTAACTATGAAGCCGGTTAACCAAAACGATTGTTTGATTTTCAAATTATTAAAAGAAAAAAGAGTGTAGGGACACATGTTAGCACTTAAGGCAGAGTGCAAGGTTAGCAAATTGTGTGCGCGCGTGATGTATGCTTTGGAACGATCAGTTACTGTGCACTGATTCGGGCGAACGGTTCTCCCTGGGATCACGCGAAATATAATTCGGTCAACACAACCCGATTTTCATTGACTCCAGAATCCCGATCCAACACTCGAAGTAGGGATTACCGTGAACATTAACACCTGTTGCATATTCCCTAAAGTGGTGACCCCCGTAAACTATATACGTCATACATACAGTGCGCGATTATAGTACTTGCCATGTAGGCACGAATTATTGAAAATGATGCAACCAGTGCTACCAGCGCAACCGATGGCATCAGCTCAGCCGACCACGCCAGTGAAATCCGAGGACGGTGATTTATCTCAAATTACCGACATGACACAGATTCCTTAGTTTTGGGCAAACAAGCTACGGCTATGGTTTGGACAGTTTGAGGTCATAGCAGCAGACCAGAAAAAGGTGAGAAAGCAAAATTCAATTTGGTGATCGCGAAGCTGAGCGTAAACGTACGAAAAGTGTCAGATTTAGTGCTAGAACCACCTGCAGATAAACCTTACACAGTGCTGTAAGAACGAATGCTGAGCGTATACGAAGAGTCTGAGAATGATCTGCAAGGGCTAGCACTAACCTTGAAAAAGAAAAATGTACCTCGAGCGGAACCATGGCCTCTAGAGAAAGAACCAATGGGAACACCTCAAGTGCAACTCCTCCACCTCCAGCTCTTCCTGCGATAGCAACCAATCAGGAGGAATAGGATATCTTGATTGGTTACCTCAAGATGTCAGCTATGCTATTCCTAAGCATTGTTGATGAACAGGTCCACCTTGTGAATCTCTCAAACATTGAAATGGTTAGGGCCGCCATTTCTGGTCGAGTGGCTAAAAGTAGATTTGAGACCACAAAGGCTCTTGTAAAACTCATGGCTTATGAAGGTTTTAACCCGATCACGATTATTGCTCAGATATCTCGAAGGGCTGAAGCATGGAAACCAATCCCAAAACTGAGACATGGCAGCTATCAGAGGATGGAATGACTCTTAACCTTTTCACGAACAAGAACTGTCAAACTGCAGGGGCGCCATAAACAAAATGGTGGCGGGAATATGACGTTTTACAAATAAAAACGAAAAAAAAAAAATTGAGGGTAGAGACTATAAAATATAATGCGTTCAATTTATAGGAAATTTATCCAAGAACGTAAGTAATCAAACTTGTTCATACAAAAGTAGTCTCTAAGTGTTGAAAATAGGGCCTACAATGAAGTGGGAGAGAGCGAACGCCGGCGGTCGCTTGACTTTCGGCCGAATGCCGATGACGTCACGCCGCGTGATGTTAAGAGCTGACATAGCTAATGATGTGCTCTTCCTTGTCACATTGTTTCATAACTAGAGGCAACAATCTCCGCAAAATATTATCAAGTTACAGAAAGAAAAAGCAAAGAATTTTAATTCAGCCAGCAAACAGGAAAATTAGTGTGTCCATTGATAGGCTGAAGCCAGCACATTTATTAAATGAAGAACGCAATGACAAACAATCAGGTACTTTTGTAGATAATTCTCATAAAAACTCAAACACAAATTCAAACCCAGTACCATTGTTACCGATCCCTAACGTTAATAAGCCTCAGTCGAAAACAAGTCGTAGTGATCGCACTATTAGACCACCCGTAAGATTTAATGAATATTGCGAATGTTAAATTCCACTATTTCAATATTATTTTGTATGGCGTCTTCGTAACGGAAGCCGCAGCCGGCCTATATGGTGTTATTACGTTATTGCAGAGTGGAAGTTATGGCAACTACCCTTAAACCTAGGATTAAGTTCTTGTATTGCCAAATGGAATACTATAAAGTCGGCTCCTCAAAAATGGATGACCACACCCTGTAATATAGAAATAATGCCGACTGTGCTATGGCAATTTTATGTAAACAAGATTGAACATTGTTTTAATTCATTAAACTCCAGAGGAACGCCGGCGTTCGCTCTCTGTCTTTCTATTGTGTCTCTAATTACGGTATTCGAAAGGTCAAGACCTGTACCATGACGTTTAAAGTAAGATTGTTTCATTCTTATTTCCAGTGTGGGTAAGCGATGGCGCTAGACAACCTGTATAGCTCTGTCTCTTACCCACACTGAAATAAGAATGAAACAATCTTACTTTGAACGTCATGGTAACCCCGCAAATATCGGTGTGTGCAAGCTTTAATTCTACTTCCTTTAGCCTTGTAACGAATGAACTTTGATTTCCTATTAGTTAGCAATACTGACTGCAAGAAGCACTGAGTTAAATAGCATCGAGCATTTCTTCAGCATTCATTTTCCTTTTGAGTAGCGATACTTACGTATAAAATAGTTCACCATGGGCAAGTCATACACAGCAAAGAAGTTGTCATCGCCCAAAATAACGCGATAGAGTCAAAAGTGACGAAGTACGAGATCGGTTTCGCGGTCATGGCAACCGCGGTGGCGTTCATAGCAGTGCTCGTGTTCTGTCGTAATTTTCGTCATCGCGTCAAGAAATTGGTTAATAAAGAAATCAAGAATGCATCCGAGGCTGTGACCGTGTTGGCTGCGCGTGGAGCCACAGCAAGCAGCACGGGCCAGCTACGCGTAATGTGATCCGACCAGCGTGTATTGTTATTGTTCACAGTGACCAGTGCTTATCGCAATAAGTAGCGACTTGTATCGTATGGTATAAACTTTGTAAGTGACTAGGTGTATTGTTTATGCTAAGTTGTAATAGATGTTAAGAAAATTTTTGAGATTTTTTGGCGGGAAGTAGTGTAGGGACACATGTAAGCACGTAAGGCAGAGTGCAAGGTTAGCAAATTGTGTGCGCGCGTGATGTATGCTTTGAAACGATCAGTTACTGTGCACTGATTCGGGCGAGCGATTCTCCCTGGGATCACGCGAAATATAATTCGGTCAACACAACCCGATTTTCATTGACTCCAGAACCCCGATCCAGAAGAAGAAGCACTCGAAGTAGGGATTACCGTGAACATTCACAACTGTTGCATAATCCCTAAAAGAGCACCTAGAAATTGGTTCCTTGATTATTTTTTATTTTTTTACATTTTCAAGTCATTTGAAAGACATTGACTAGGTACGTCTAGAATACAGAGAAATGGTGACGTTTATTGAAACTAAAAGATGAAGTAATGTTTTTTCTCTGTGAAACCGTAATATGGTTATTTAACCCTTTAACCGTCCCGCGTCGGATTTGTCCGACGATTGTTTTCCATCTCTTTTAGCTCTTCAATCCCCATAGGTGACAGAAGAGCTGACGAGATGGAGTATTTGGTCATGGATGTCCGACCCTGGCAGAATAAACGCGTAAATGGTTAAAAGGCTAACATGGTGCAAATGAAATAAGGAATAAATCTCATACTAGTCGTACAACAAAATAATCGTCACCATTTAACTTCACATTGATAAATACATAAATTCAACAGACAATATTATTTTCAAACTATTCAAGCGAGTCACATTGCTTTTCCATCATCAATAGAATACATCTCACAACTGAACTGATCTAAAAAAAACTTTCCTAACCATCTGATCGACCGGTAATAACTTCAGTCTGTTAAGAATTCGGCAAAATACACTATAAACCTCCTTGTAATTTTAGTCTTTGACATTTAAAAAGTACAAAATGTTTATTCACTGAAACACATCTATGACAATGGCCAAAGCTTATAATTAAAAAAAAAAAATACCGAGAAATGTACTTATCAGTCATAAGAGTTATAACGAGAAACATACCTTGTGACCATAGAATTTTATGTCGATATCTTCGACGGCTTGTAAACGGGTGAAATTAAACGATATCTCCACTACGTCGATACGTCGACGTATAAGTCCATTCAGCACACTATTATTATCACAAAAACTTGTTTTTATATCCAAACCGTACGTTTAGTCCGTCGGTACGCGGCAATGGCACAACCCGCTCTCATTTTCGTTAAATATCTACACATTTTAGACACATATAGAGCACTACTTGTTCAGTAAACATCACTAGGATTCAGGGTTACAAGTGTCTCTGGCACCAAGTTAGAGTTCAAGCCAGCGCCAGTGGGAGGAAAGCGGGGTTATGTATACAAGTTGGAGTCTCCGTGGCCACGACCCAACCTCACAAGTATGTCGATTCACCTGAAAATGTAAGAAAGCCTTTGAACGATTACATAGCCACAGACAGATTTATTATTTGTTTGAACTGTTAGGCTTTTTAATTACAGATTAACACTAATCATTCTAAAGCAACTGCAATTTTAACTATTTGTAAGAAAGCAATCAATTAAAATTAATAACAGAAACATTGCAAATATTTAGTCACAACGAAAAGCCCAATAATTCAAATAAATTATTTAAAACATAATTTCTAAACGCCTTATGAGTTATCAATTATCATACCAAGAAGAGAAAATATAACAAAAAAAAAACAATGAGGCGTTTAAAAAAAATCCGTATGTGGCATGTGTGATGCGTTCAAACTGTGCAAAGCGAGCAATGTACAGCGCATGAAATGTTGACACTACCTCGCGGAGGTTGTGGGTCCGGGGAACTTTCTGTAGCAAAGTGGACCCCCAAATAGTTCACTTGGAGGATTTGACAGAGTAGAGTTGAATTTAAATGAAAAAATGCATTTTTTGTCCATGGAAAAGGCCCACAAACTCAACCAGGAAGCAGCTAAATAAAATGTATTGTATGAAAAGATGTGAATTCGTTCGCGATATGTACACATAACACAATCCACACAGAGGGGCGCATAGACAACTAGAATGACCATACATTTTGGTAAATATTATCTCATCAGACTCTAAATGTTTAGGTCATTCTGATCGTCAGAAAAGGTCATAATAATGCTGTATATTTGATCTGGCTTAAGGTCAAAACAAAAACATTAAATTGAAATGTTAGAATATAAAGACAGCATAATTATACACTTAAAAGCATGCACATGAATTTTAAGCAAAATTAGATACATCTTGAACGCTATAACTATTAAGAATATGTAGAATAAGTATTCATTATAAATAGTATAAATAAAAATGCTAACAGACAAAAGAGTAATAGATATTTCCGTGTCCTATTCGCCAGGGTCGTGGATATGCGACCTTAGCAGAATAAACGCGAAAGTGTTTGTCGGATATAGGCGTTGGCGGTTAAAATGTTAAAGGCAATTCTTATTTTTTCTTTAAGCTTCATCTAAAGTAGCGGTACATAGCCATACCTTATCATTCTGTACCAGTCATTCTTTGGATTAAAAAAAACTATATGTGGTAGGTAAATCTTTGTTTTTGTCTATGATAAGTGATAAGGATATTTATTTATTATTACTATATAGATTGTTATATTCATTCTTCATCTCAATATTATTTTACAAATAAAAATCTTTAGCGTTCAAGATACAGAAAAAATACAAAAAGACGATCACACAGGAGAAAATTTCAAAGATTAGACAAGAAACATATACACAAAATGGTAGTAACCGACCAAAAACATGGCTTATCGTGTTTTAGAAAAAGTTTACACTTGTTTAGCATCCTTTCTGTCACTTATGACAGTCTGGTTCTAAAGCTCGATATTTCATATTTCCGAGCGGGTACTCGTAAACACAGCGAACGAACCTATGACGATGCGATGAAACACAAGCAATGAACGAAACGAACAAAAACGAATCAAGCGGAAGTTTAATCGTGAAAGCCGAGCGGTCAGTGACAAAACGTGCCATAGAGCAAAATAATAAGATGACGCAGTTTATGATAGGGAAATGAAGTGAATAAAGTAAAGATAGTTGGAAAAGATTGATTTAGATTCTAGTGATTTAAACTATAGGTAAACCAGGCATTCGTGCCCCAGCTGGTATCGTGCCCCACTTACAAAACTAAAGCTAGAACTACATTAGAAAGACGTACACGTGGGCCACGCTTGATTTGTACGTGGAACGACGTCGCGTGGCGTGGATCAAGTGTAGCTCTACAAGTCTAGTTTCCATATAAAATGTATGGAGACCGACGCGGCCAGGTCGGCGTGTGTGGCACACGTGTGTGCAGTGTAGTGCTAGCTTTAGATACGTATTTAAAAATACATAAATTATACAACGCAAGTATTAACTTGAGTTGTATAGTTTACATCGCCGTCAAACTTATAAACTAACCAGATTGGATCAAATAAGCACCAAATTTTAAATGTGTGGTTTAGTTTTTCAAGTAGGGCACATTACCGAATGGGGCATGTATGTCTGATCTACCATATTTAATTTTGTAAGAGCAGAGAGGTTAAACGGTTTAGTGTTCATGGGAACTAAAAATTAGACTAGATATCGTATGGTATAAATTATTTATTTAAAAATGCACAATATTTGATATAAATCACAAAATATTGCGCATAATTAAAAAAACGCATCTTATTCCTACTTTGTCAGTCAGTTGGTAAAATATTATGCGTCACGCACATTCAATATCGTCAAAAACTACATTTCACTTCATGGCAGCTATAGACGTCTCGATATCGGATTATTTCGTTTACCAACCACAAAAATCCCATCCTAAGGTGGATAAACAGAAATATAAGTTTAGGAATTCACCCGCAAGCAGGATAGAACTGTAGGAATATTGTTATTAACTTTCTTCCTCTTACCTCTGTGAAATGTATAAGTCCAATCGGATCAAAACGCACAGCTAGTAGCGGCCGCCTTAGGCCTTCTGTCCACTAACGCGTAGCTTCATAGACTCGTATTCATCATTATACGCTTGGTGTACACCTGCGTCAAACTTAACATACAAAACTACGGTCTACTGTCCACTAAAGCGTGGCTTCATAGACGCGACACGACGTTGCGGCTTCGTGGACAGTCATAGTTTTGTATGTAAACTTCAAGCAGGCGTATACTAAGCGTATAATGACGAATACGCGTCTATGAAGCTAGGCGGTCGTGGACAGTAGCTGTACATTTTCTGGATGGGGTACTTAAAATTTTCACCTTACGACCGATTTTTTTGATAGAAAAACGAAATTGTCGCATCCGACGTGTATAACTACCGCTACCGTGATGGACGACTATCGGAGTGTCATAAGGACGTATGGAGGATGTAGGAGGCAGTAGTCACAAGCTGCGTCATCTCGAGGATCGGATAGTTACGTGTGCGGCGTGTGGTCGGGCGACAGCGGGCGGTAGCGGCCGACGCGCTCGCACACGCCCCCTGCGCGGCCATACACACACACGTTATGTTCAGTACCAGCACGCGCCAACATTACCTAGCTGCGCTCATCATCCCTAACTTTGTAACGCTCGAGGCAAATTGACTGCAAGCGTCTTTGTTTATCAACTCATTCAAATGTGCATTACGCTATAGACATAAGGATCAATATGGTATATAAGTTGTAGCCAGATCTTAGAAATTGATCACTTCATGATATGGCCAAGTAAAACTGGCCAGATTCTCATTTAGCCTACTTTCCTCCAGAATCCTACATCAATGATATGGCCAAATGAGGATTGACATATCATCAAATATTAAGGTTTAAACGATCTGGCCAGTTTTAATTGGCAATATCATGAAATGATCAATGCTAAGATCTGGCCACAACATATACAAGTACTCCATTCAAAAATTAAACATTTAAACAAACGTTTTTTACTGTCTGTTCAACTAATTTTCACTTTTATTGCGTTGGTGGCATGATAAAGGGCGGCTGCAGTAAATAGTTAAAAGTTGTAGTGTAAAGTCCCGCAAAACTCCGTTGAAAAGGGAGGATCCTCCGGCCAGACGGATGTTATGTCTGGTGGGCTACTGCCCGATGATTTCGGGCTGTTCTATATGTTCTAACAGCGCGGAGAACTTTAATTGCGCGATGTAGGATTAGTTCTTATGTGACGCCATAGATGTCGCTACAGTTGGTATTGTATTTTTGTCTTTAAATGCCTTCCTTATGCCTACGGAATAGAGGTCAAAATAGGTTGAACGGACAGTAAATAAAAATTGTTTAAATGTCAATATTATTTTATGGAGTATAAGTTTTTAGATTAACGCTTCGATTTTGCGTCAATGTGCCTTGACCGTAAGAGAAATAGAATCATTTTTATGGAGTTTCGACAATGTATAACCCAATTATGTATGTTTGGAAATGCGGACAATTTAAATGAGAAGCGATCCCATAATTCATGCTTTTTTTCTTTTTTCATTACTCATATCTTGTCCGGCCAGTATGTAGTGATTTGGACAGCAAATGTTAATGATAAATTACCCATGTTAATCATAGGATACTTGAATGTTAGAAAATGTATTTATTATTTGAAGTCCATAAAATTGGTTTAATTTCAATTTAATAGATTCCTAAATATTTATTTGTAATAATCATTCTCAACTTTCTGTAGTTATCAAAAATTAAAAGGTTCTCAGCTGAAGGACTTTTCAGCCAATATTATTAAGATATCTAAGTAACTGTCGATCATTTCTGTCAGTAATGAATAGAACACGCTCAATGTCTTATCTAATTCAGTGCAGTGAACTCTATTGAAAATGAAAACTATCTAGAGATTTCATTATTCATGAATAACTCTCCAGTATAATTACAGGACTCATGTTACACACAAAGTAGTTTATCGATGTCGATAGATATCTATTAGAACATCCATTATTACGATTTTATCGATGTTACAGTAACTTGTTGTCAGGCGTAAGGAAAGAGATTATATCGAACTTGCTCATCACAATCGTACTTATTATAAAGAACATAAGGATCAATATATTTCGACGACGTTCTTTGTCGCAAGTATGATTTGGATAACACTTAGGCCTACTGTTCACGGACGCGTAGCTTCATACACGCATATTCGTCATTATACGCTTGTTGTACGCCTGCTCACAGCTTCCATACAAAACTATGAATCTATGTCGACGAAGCGGCAACGACACGACGGCATGACATTGCCGCCGCGTGAGCAACCGTACATCAAGCGAATAATGACGATTACGCGTCTGTGAAGCTACGCGTCCGTGGGCTGGTAGGCCTTATGCAATCTCTGAATATTTACTGCCATGGTAATAAGAGCTATATTCCCGTATCTGTCGACATCAATACCACACAACAAGTTAGCCATCACCGATACTCAAAGGGAACCTATTGTGTTCTTCGAACTAAAAACATAACCCTTTTTGCAGTCGGGTAAAGAGATGTTAACGTGGATTTATCTAGAAGCACCAGGCTTAACGGTAAACGTACGTACTAACCCTCCGACAGATCTAAACATTACTAGAAGAACGTATTAATTACTTTACAGCTAATCATTTGTGTTATAAGCGCCAGTCGACTGAAATATGGTTGATTTCAAAGAATTATCGCTTTTTAGGGTTCCGTATCTCCAAAGTAAAAAACGGAACCCTTATAGGATCACTTTGCTGTCAGTCTGTCTGTCTGTTTGTCAAGACTCTTTAACTCGGAAACGCGTGAAGGTTTCGAGTTGAAATTAAATACATGTACTTTAATCTGCCGTCAGCAAACCTTTGAGTGACAAAGAGAGAAGACATTCGAGGAGATCTGGAGATCTCGATTAGGAGATCCAGTTTCCTGTTGAAAAAGGACGATCTATTGTGTCTGATCGCGGCAATTGCCCGATGGTTGTTTTTTTCTTTTTGTTCGTATACTATACAACAACATACCTACATTTCGAAGGCGAAGTGACAAGAACTATATAACTGTCGAAGTCAAAAATTTTGTCTTAAAAACGTTAAGAGGTAATACTAAAAAAAACATGTTGGTTTAGTTAGGAAGTGTTTCCAGAATTTAATTTGGTGCAGTGGCAACTAAATATTCGCTTCAGAGATTTCACAAAAACATGCGGAAACACACATTTGAATTAAAAGCGCTAAAAAGTAATTTTCTCGAAAAATGTTAGTTAGAAGGTATTGTCACTTCACCGTCAATTTAGTAATAATGTTGTTGTTTAGTAACGTATTTATATACCAGCACAAACCACTGCGAGTTTAACAGCGGTATGTCAAGATTTCTGGCTGGTATATATGTTCTAATCGCATAGAACAACTCTAATACCGCGTTGCACGTTAGTTCCCCAGAGATCTATTTTTCATCCAAGATAATAATAAATCACGTCATTTGTCACGATTTTTTCTATACAGCGATATTATACCTAATTAAAATCACCGATATTTCAAGGTAGTGCCACAAAGCGCCACGTCAGCAATTCGTTATCGGTATAAGAGATCTACGCACGGGACGTCAGGCCGCCTCCCCGTTAGAAGGTAGGTACACTAAATCTGTTTACTAAATATAAACGTTTATTTATTTATTGTAATAAAACTATGAAACCATTTTTATCACTATCATTAATGTTGTATTCGTGCAATGTGTGTTGGTTTTGCGTAATATACAGTTAATTAAACTAATAACAAAACTTCTTCACAGATGTGTATTTATAATAGCTCATATCTGTGAAGTTTCATTCGGAAAATTAAAATATATTATTATAAACCACATCGCCGCTTTCCATCAGGTGAGATTGTGGCCAAATGCGAGCCTACTAACAATTAAAAAAAAAATACACCGTGTCTGACATCGGACACACAAACTTGTACCCTGGATCCTGTACAAGATTTTGGAGCCTCCAGTGGTGAAAATTTTCGTCAGCGGTTACATGATTATTAAAAAAAAAAATATTCAAAAAAAGTATAGTATTTTTTAATAAATTAAAAATTATTTAGTCACTTTTACACCTGAGCCTCTGAGCTCACTTGAGCAGATAGCTCCTAATTTTATTCACATTGTGTCTTTAATAAAAAAAAAATGAGTTAATATATAATATATATTCCACAACTATCACATAACGCCGTCTAGTCCCAAGCTAAGCAGAGCTTGTGTTATGGGTACTAGATAACTGATAAACATACTTATATATTTCTAAATACATACATATATAAATAAATACCCAGACACAGAACAAATGATCGTGTTCATCACACAAACATTTGTCCTGGGTGGGAATCGAACCCACGACCTCCGGCATAGCAGTCAGGGCCACTAACCACTAGACCAACAGGCCAGTTAATTACTTTTGAATTAAAAATATCTTTGGGGTTGATTAGGATAACGATTGTATACAGTTTAAAACAAAAGCAATCCAGGATCATGTACTGGGATCGATGGTATCCGTTTGTGCGTTATTGTGAGTATATAAATTGATAAAGCACCACTGGTTAGTCCTTTTTAAAACAGCACAAAGACATCTATACAGATTTCCAAATGTTTCTGCTACACTTTTATCCAACCAATCAAATTGCACGAACACATCTGTAAATCTTGTTGAACGCTCAGCGTCCAAAATTCCTATACAATCAACAAGTACCGCGCACACGTATCACTTCATTCATTCATACAAGTCTAAGCGAAACGCTTTTGAGTTAAAACTAACATTTATTTAGCACATAATTCAACAACAGTACAAAATCCGACTTTATTCACGAGACTTTATTTCGTCTTCTATATGAGAAAATTGTGACTTAAAATTGTATATTTTTCAAACTGTCCATTGGTGTCATTTTTGAAACAATATAGATTGGAGTTTTTGTATATTCTAACTGCGGAAGAGTGTTAAATTGACAGCAAAATTCACTAATTCCGATTCACTCTTTAACCTATACATTTGGTCATTAGGCGTCCAAACAGTTTTTCACTATGCTTGCGATTTTTTACCGTCCAGTGTCCTGTATAATATACAGGGAGTGTCTGTTTCACTAACATATTATAATAACGATTATCAATCGTGGATGAATGCCGAAAAAAAAAACACTTTTAATGTTCCGATTCACTCGATTAAAAAAGTTCCGTAGTAAACTTTATTTCTATCCATATCTCATTGTATCGGTGACGCGATTTTTCCACTGAAATCCCTTCAAGAGGCGTTCCGATCAATAAGCAAAACGTATCGTATAACAGCCATTAAACTTTATCCCTATTCTCTCGGTATTGGAACAATTTTCCGTAGAATTGTCTTCAAGAGGCATTCCGATTTCTGATCGACTGCGTAACCGAAACATTCCGTACGCGCGCACTGGGGCCTACAGTAGTCAGTCCTTGCGCAGCTCACCCGAGTCCCAGATGGCGTCGGGCTCGTGGTCGTCGGGCTCGCTGCAGCAGCTGGAGGACGACGACGCGGCCGGCGACGCGTGCGCCGCGCGCGCCACGTGGCCGCTGAACGTGGACGACGACGGCAACTTCTGCACGATCAGCTCCACCTGGAACATTACCGGGACTTACTGCGGGCCGCGCTACTCTTTTATAGCATTTGATGACTTTGCTGCAGAGGTGTGGTGGTCCATTTATTTTCTCTAATCAAATCTATTTGCACACTACACCATTTCGACATCATTGTGTCAATATCGCCACCGAACCACGATGAAAACCAACGCTGTGATATCGTCGCAAATCAAATCAAAAGCATTTATTTCAAATAGACCTTTTACAGACACTTTTGAATAGTCATGTTAGTCAGTCCAAAAATAAGTAAAACTAAATTGGCATTATGCATAGTCACGGTGTTATGCTGTACGTTCAGCCATTTGGCGCGGAGGTGACGCATGTTTTCCCTATTGAATGATAATAATTGTAAGCTAGTTTTAAGATTGCATGGCAAAATAAAATTTACAAATGCTTTAACGATCGATCACAGGAAATTTATCAAGACAACCTTTCTGATACTATAAAAAAACTTTTTCAAAAAACAAATATAACCGACTTCAAAGTAAAAAAAAACACTGAAAAGTGCAAAATAACTTTAATTTCGACAGTCGGTGTTTCTATAATAGTTTTGTCTCTTCGTTATTTAACAAAACAAACACGGTCAACACGTCAAACACGGTTAGATTACATTAATTTATTACAGAGTTCCGGTGCCTAACTTCAGGGTTCATCATCAAATCAGTTCGATATATTCCCCCTCTACTTTCAGTCAGTCATCGACTACACGTATAAACAAAGCAATTTTACTTGTTACGACGGTTCTGCTGTGATCCTATGAGGAGTTTTGTTCCATATCTTCGAAGTTCATGATCACTCGGAAGCATAACCTTTCAATCGAAAATAAATATTTCAAAATCGGTCCACAATTGACCGAGAAATCGATGAACATACATAAAAAAAATTAAATAAACAACATACATTCAACCGAACATATAACCTCCTCCTTTTTGAAGTCGGTTAAAAATAGATGTCTTATACAACAAAAACACTCTTTTTTATTTATAAAAAGCTCCTTTCCACAAATTGTGGTTAAAGACAATTTTATTTGTCAAAACATGGGTATGCATGCAGGATATTACAAAAATAATGTTTTGTCCGTACATGTTTCACTCTTCATTTAATAAGAATAAAATTTGTTTCTTTACCCTTTTTTCTTCCCGTTACGCAGGTTCTGCTTTTTTAATGATTCGGCACTATTCACTTAACAGGAATAGGAAATATTAATAAGAATAAAATAAATATAATTATTATAATTAGATTAGACAATAAAAGAATATTTTATACTAAACAACAATTAACACTACAAATATTTTATTTTCTCAAAACAGCTTAAAAATTGGTTATTAAATGAAGCAGCAATTAGTATGTATTTCAAATATTGATATGAGGAAGAGCTGAGGCTCTACCACGAGCTCTTAACACGAACCATTTGACGACCTAAACTGAACTGTTAAAGGGATGGAGCTATATAGAGTGTATAGCTCCATCGTTCGCACACTTGACATTTTAACACGTCATGGTAAGCCCACTGGGGCGTAGTGGTAATATCTCGCTATCTTTTTTGTCCACATGTAACCAGTAAGTCTATACACGTTAAGGAAATATTAGGGGTTAAAGTATGAAATTGCCGATTTGTACCGAAAAATTGTTTTTTTTTAATTTTTTATTTAACATGTTCATTTAATCAAAATAATTACTATTATTATCTATACATTGCTGCCATCTAATATATAATAAACGAAAAAAATATAGTAGTCCGTTGGAGCAAGGTCTGGCAAATACGGAGGGTGACGAATCGTCTCTAATTGTAGTTACTGTAGAGTTAAAACAGTTTCTCATGCTGTATGAGGTCTCGGTTTATCATAGAGCAATAATGGTGAAGATCATTTTTCGGAGTTCGGTACAGCAGACATCTGCCGTTATTGATTGACCAGATCGGAGAAAGCTATAGTCAATAACACCATGCTGAGACAACCAAACAGTTACCATTACCTTTTTATTGGTAAGCTTTGCTTTAGGACACTGTTGCGGCGTTTGACCTAGGGTCAGCCATTGCATTTTTCGCTTACGGTTATCGTAAAGAATCTACTTTTCATCACATGTAACAATTCGATCCAATATTCTTTCATTTCTGTATCGATTCAACAAGGCAACACAAGTTTCAACACGCGTTTCTTTCTGCAAATCAGTCCACGTGGTTCGTTCTTCAAATCAAAGTTCCCATCACGAAAGCGTTTATAAAAACCAAAATCGTACGGTGCGTTCATTAGCAGTCCCCCCTCCAATCGCAATATTGATATTGCGAGCTGTTTCTGCCACGTGTTCCACGTCGGAACTCGAATTCAAAAATCACTCGAATTTTCGAAGTATCCATCTTTCTTGTCTAAGCTGAATAAAAAACAACAACTGAAAGTCGATAATCGAATGTTGCACATTTTTTAAAAGAAGAACTTTATAGGTAGGTACCATGTGAAAAGTTTTACTCAAAAATCTCTAACCATGAAGGTTCTATGTCAGTTCGAAGTACCTTTTACAATAAAACGGCAATTTCATACTTTAACCCCTATTAGTAACTCATCAGTGCGCGAAGGCGTATTCATACTGCGGTAAAAATTAAACCATTAATATTAAAGTGATAATTACTTAATTTAATAATTAAGTAATTATTTTAAAATTTAATTAGAATCGTCAGAATTTTCATTTTTATTTTCATGAATACATGAAATATTCATTTTTAAAATTGACAAAAGAGTTATCTGTACTGTATGACGGGCTTACTTCAACTAGTCAAGGGGCGTGGCCTAATTGAGTGACAACGATTAATCACGATTTTCTTAAAACGCATACACTATAATAACAGTGACGTCACATTTCAGTGTGTGCTTTTTACTTGATAGTCTCCCCTTCCACCAGTTTATAACCAATATTGAATGGATTGTGATTTTAGATAGTTGCTTTTCAAAACAATAAAAAAAAAATAAGTCAACTTCCCAAATCCAAGATATTTCACATAATATTATTTCATTATCGAATTTTAAGGAGTTGATTTAACCCCTACCTAACCTTTCGGACGTAGATGAACATACAGCCCACATACAGAGAGTCCTAGCCTCGCAGCAGTGACATTATATACTCATTGTGTGTAATTTATTATTACTGCTAGCCGTCAGGTGGTATCGCAGTCAAGCACCAGCTTACAAAAATAAAAAAATTGGTCATCACAAACATATAATTTAGTAGGAAAACATCATAGGAAAATGTACATTCATAAAAATCTGAGCAGGAATGGTTATATATAATGCATAAGCCTTGATTACACCTACCGAGTATAGTGGCGAGACAGTGCTCTCGGCCGAGCGCTCGGTATTTGAAAACACATAGCCGAATACTGCCTCGCTTCACTGTCTCGGCCGAGAAGGATTTTACTGTCTCGCCACTCTACTCGGTAGGTGTAATCAAGGCTTTACCTTCTTCATGCTAGGAGAAACTTTTGCGCTTTATTGAAATCACAATAAAAAGGCTGGTATGATGGTTTACCTTGAAGTCTGCACTGTAGTGTTTATGCTGTTTATCCTTGTGCGCCTCGTCCAACTGCCACTTGTTCAGCGTCAGCTTAAACGCCTCCAGGTTCGGACCTGAAACATTTAAGTCGCTTTATAGTTACTTGGAAACACTTATCTCCCTTCCCGTTTTCCAACTAGCTTGGGGTCTGCTTCCAGTCTAACCGGATATTGCTGAACACCTTTTTTTTTCATGGAGCGACTGCCTATAGACTTCCACAACCCAGTTACTGGGCAACATGGTATTCCTTAGATAAACTGATGATGTGTAACAACTGTCAAAGATCTGGGACCAACAGCTTTACTTGGAAACACGCAGGGACAGTATAGATATATGGAACAGTACAGAAACTACCTACAAATATTCGAAACGGCACACTCACACAAACATACGCATCGACGAGACTCCTAAGCGATTCTCGCGGTTCTGTCAGTAGCGAATGCCACTTAGGAGTCTCGTCAATGCGTATGTTTGAGTGAATGAGCCGTTTCGAACATTTGTAGGTAGTTTCCGTACTGTTACGAAATAATTTATAAGGGATAATTCACATAAACCAATATTACAGATTCTCAGATGGCTTATTCTATATAACTGAACATTTAACCCAACTTAAAACGAATACGTACTGTCATCCAAGGCCGGCACCCTTTCCGCTCCTACGCCCGCGACCAGAAAGAAGGAGTTAAACCAGAAGTGGAACAGCTTCTCTTTCCTCATTTTCATCTTAGGCTTGTTGTAGACGTCGACCCGCACGTCTCCGTAGAGCGGCGTGCAGTGCGTGAGGTACACGTGGATGCTGCCGTCTTCCTTCCTCACCTCGTGGCAGCCGGACGGCGTCTGCGGATCATGTTGGGTCGATGGCTGTTATTGATGATGTGTTTAGTACCCTAAGGCACTATAGTATTTGAAAATTTATATATAAAAGGAGAAACTGACTGACTGACATATCAACAGTTTGGTTTTTATATGTAACCAAGCCAGGTTGATCTTGAATGTGTACGTAGGGTTACGTACAAGGTATTTTTTTTGTGTGAGTAAGGGCCGCGTTAACAACAGCGCATTATGGTAATGTTGCTACATATATCCACGGCGCGGTGCCAGATTTTTACTGCGAGACGGTGTTGTTTAGGTGCATCGTCGTTAAAAGTTCGCGATCAGTATTCGATGAAAGGGCTTTGCACCGTTGCTTTGCAGTGTATTTACATGAAGCGGCACCGTACCGTGCATCCGCTTAACATGTCTCGACGACAGCGCACCGTGATAATGTAGCCAGACTCTAAGGACTGATTCATACCTAAATGGCAGTGGCCGGCAGTGACGCGGCGAGTGAAATAATTATAAACTTTATCTTCATTCTCAAAGTACCAGTATTTCTTGAAAGGTTCAAAAGTGAAGCGAGCACTCTTGTGTAGTCAGCGCTCCCGCCAGCAGAGCGCGGCCGCTGCCATTCCGGTTGGAATCGGCCCTAAGGCCGGAGCGGTCGGTGTCCTCACACACACACACACAAACACATAATTTGCAAATGAATCTACACTTACATTCAAGACCAAGCTGCCTTCGTGAAATAGAATAACTTCACACAATTTCGCTGAGTGCATTTGGATAGCAATTGCAATACGACGTAATAGGAAACTTTTGATCCAGGTACAACAATGGCCCTTCCCGCTATCTCACCTGATGGTAAGCCACGAGGCAGTCGACGATGGCGCATTTTTGCCTAGATGTAACCTATTCAGTCGGGACTTGAAGACTCCCAGGTTATAGATATCGGGAAACACAGACTCCAGCCAGTGAATTCCACTCCTTAGCCGTACCCGCAATAAGCTAGAGTTGTTGTAATACCAGTATGAGTTAATTAAATAATTAACCAGTTTAAGTGAAATTAAGGTACCGTAAAACAGTGTAACTTGTATTATGCAAGACTGGGAGTAAATTAAAAAAAAATGGCTTCTCTCAAAAATTGTCCAAATTGTTTTTTTGACAAAAATATGTTTTGACAAGAATTTTGTTGATTTTTTAAACTGATTTAACAAAAACTGGCGCGTAATTTCTAGAGACAAAGGTGTTCAGTGGAAATGCTAAGGTTTCATCGCTCTGGTGTCGTGATCGATTGATTCCGTTTGTTGCGAAGTAATTTTGACAATGATACAGACATATACAAGGAGACAGTTATCTACAGATATACACAACAAACAAAAAAAACAACAATATCTAACGGTGCATTTCTCGCCGCTACCCATTGCTCGCCGCCCGCAAGCCAGCGCCTACAGCGGCTGGAAATCGGGATCGGTACCCTGGCGGCCGGGCGTGACGGCCGTTCTCTCGCGCGTGCGGCCGCCTCACTTCGGATTATAGCCTGTACCAAAGCTCGGCGCGAGAGATCGCTGCCGCCGATCGCCCCTACGAGGACACGGCGGTGCTCTAATCAAGCGGGTTACACCTCTACCGTGTGCTCAACCGAGTCCTCTGGGCGGTCCACACAATGGTGGCACACCCAGGCGATTCGTCTTAAGGGCGCCATGTTGTCTTTCCAGCCACTTCTCAAAGAGGGGACTTACCGCCATAATTGTGGCGTGTCCAGGGTGAGCAGGGTGTGGTACGGTACCAACGGTATTCGAAGCATGACTAAGGCCTACTGTCCACGGACGCATAGCTTCACAGACGCGTATTCGTCATTATATGCTTGGTGTACGCCTGCTCATGCGGCGGCAACGTCGTGCCGTTGCAGGTTTGTCGAGAGTTTCATAATTTTATATGAAAGCTGTGAGCAGGCGTACAGTAAGGCCGACGTAACTTGGCTAGCCTGAACATAAGCTAGGCGAACTTTAGCGCATGTACACTCGTAAAAAAACTGTTGTTTTAATTTAATTTTTTTAAACCAAAATACGAATAAAAAATTACTAATACAGGGACCAAGTACAAATAAAATAAAAATTAAAATACTTTGAGACAGAAAGCTGCAAAAATACCTTATGAATTAAAGAAACAACTACACAAAAAACTTAACAATATAATAATAACAACTAACGAAAACTTTGCTTGTGCTCAAGACAGAGACAGCGACACGAAAATAACACCAATGCTAACGTGTGAGTGAGACATATTACTGCGTACCGAACATGTCGAATAAGCACGTATCGAAGTGGGATGTCCAATACACGTGTTAATCTTTTTTTTTTTTTCAAATCGAATGAAATTAAATTATAAAAATATAAATATTCAATTTTCTATGGAGGTTTAAAATATTCTCAAACAGTCGTTATACTAGTAGTCGTTTATAAATAACTGATATTTAACTAAATTATGTCTTTCAACCAAGAAAATAACATTTTATTAGTTTTTTTTTATTAAGTCGAAATCTCGTTTACTAACGACAACATTAGCTATGTTTATAAATCTATTTCGTTCAATAACTCATACAAACAAAAATTAATTAATTCGAAATTGATAAAAATCGATTGCGATATTTGATTGAATAAAGGGTCGATTGTGTTTACATAGAGTCAATCTCGTCGCCTAGACCTCCAGCCCGCGCACGTCGCCTCATGCCACCATTTGTTTCCTAACAAACGTTCGTTGCGCAGCCTTCTGCACAAAGTTCGGGCTCGGCAAGATACGAACACCAAACGTACAATGACGAATACGCGTCCCTGAAGCTACGCGACCGTGGCTTTAGTCACCTGAACTGTGTATATATGTGGGTTCTTGTACAAACTCTCATAGGTTGTCATAGTTGTTTTGTTTGTTTTTAATTTATATAGTGACAGTATTTATATAAACATAAGTTTTACTAACCATTTTTGAGTCTTGGATACCCAAATAAAAATTAATTCTAATTGTATAGTCAAGTAATAAGTGATACCTTGAAGGAAGGCTGTGCTTGTGAGACCGTGAGCTCCGGCGAGCAGGTCCCTCCGTTGAGCATGGGCGGCGGAGACATAATGAGCTCGCGGATGTGCACCTTGGTGGCCGAATACTGCAGCCCCGACGTGATGAGCGCCGCGTAGTACTCCACGTAGCGGCGCTGTGACGGGATCGTTACGCCTGGAATTTAAAACAAATGTCTGAGAAGGGTAGTTCTTGATGGAGTCTGTGTTTCCTGATAATCACAACCTGGGGGTCTGAAGTCTAGAATGATTACGTTAGTTCTAGATAAGCGTGCTTATCTTGATATAGGTTCGTGTTTCCTGATAGCTACAACCTATGGGGGAAAAGGGTAAGTGAAGAAAAACTGGGTTTTAATCAGTAAAACTCTGAGACTTCCTTGCGCTCCACCCAAAGCGGCAGAAGTTATTTTGATGATTTCCTGGGGTTTTAAGTCAAGAGTGAATAGTTTCGTTCTAGGCAAGTATGCTTCATCGTCGACCACATCATCGCTTTCCATTAGGTGGTCAAACCACCAAATAATTAATTAAAAAAACATTTAAATATATAAAGATTCCAAACAACTATTGGATAGACTGTATATTATTTTTCTGTCTTTCATTTAAATTGCACCTGTCATGTTCTGTTTCTGCACCACCCTTATTTTTTCTGGGTGCCAAATCATCAAATAACTCCTCCCGTTTAGAGTAGAGCTAGAGGGATTGTAATGATGGTTCTCATCAGAAGGCTTACAGTCACTCAAAGGGCAATGGAAAGAGCTATGCTCGGAGTTTCCTTGCGTGATCGCATAAAAAATGAAGATATCCGCAGGAGAACCAAGGTCGCCGACATAGCCCGAAGAATTGCCAAACTAAAATGGCAGTGGGCAGGGCACATTGCTCGTAGAACGGATGGTCGATGGGGCCGAAAGGTTCTAGAGTGGCGACCGCGCACCGGAAGACGCAGCGTTGGAAGGCCTCCCACAAGGTTGACCGACGACCTGGTGAGGGTCGCGGGAGTGCGGTGGATGCGAGAAGCACAGGATCGGTCGTTGTGGCGACGCTTGGGGGAGGCCTATGTCCAACAGTGGATGTCTTTCGGCTGAAATGATGATGATGATGAAGAGGGATTGTCAGACTTTTACTGACTAAAACCGTTATGTTCCTTCAATTACCCTTTGCGTTCCAGGGCCGCGATAGATCATTTGAACAATTCCGCAGCCCTAGCACCTTGATGTTTTCACTACCTGCTTGTTAACAGACGAGGAACCACTATTTAACAATCAAAATTACCTAGCACAATACAGCTGCCCAAGGTAATAGTCAATTCTTTGTCGGTAGACTGTATTGAAGCTCATATACTTTAGATTTTATCTCAAATGTATAATGTACCTGTTATCATTGATGTCAATAGTCAGACAATGCATGACATTCGATACTGAACAAGCGATTGCAATTTTTGTGTATGATCTCATTGAATGCACATGATCTAGATTTTAATCGCTGTATATCGGAAGTCTTTTGACAGTTCGACACAGGTTTCCTTTTTACAATTATGTTTTTGGAATTGATTTACAACGTACCTAAAAACCGGCTAAGTGCGAGACGGAATCGCGCAAGACGGGTTCCGTGCCGTGTGCGGTAGCAAAAAACGGCAAACAAATCACGTTTTTTGTATGGAAGACCCACTTAATTTTATTCTGTTTTTAGTATTTGTTACTATAGCGGCAACGGAAATACATCATCTGAGAAATTTCAACTGTCTAGCTATCACGGTGCATGACATACAGCCTGGTGACAGACAGACAGCGGAGTCTTAGCAATATAATCTTTCAGGTCAAGAGTGAATAGGTTACTTCTAGACAAACGTGCTCCACTGTTGACCACATCATCACTTATCATCAGGTGAGATAGTGGTCCAATGCGAGCCTATCTATCTATACATATAATAAATGACTGTAGAAGTTTTTAGTTGTGCGCGCATCACGTAAAATATATGAAATCGATGTAGATAACTTTTATACATTAAAATTGCGTGTAACTTGACATATTACTTACGCTTTGTTTCATGGCAATCGGTTGACTATATCGAAAGATATACTACATTCATTGAATGTTAGGCGGTACGAAGTTCGCCGGGTCAGCTAATATGAACTAAACTACGAAATCCTGCATCGTGCAATTAGTTCTCCGCGCGATTTGAACATATACCAGGCCACTCAGAAAGTTTTGCAAAAAATTTTTTTATGTATAAGGTACTGGCTACTTGTAATTATTTTGAAAACTTTGGTAATTTAAAAGTAAAAATACCATTGTTCGAATTTTGAATTTCCTTACACTTTTTTCTCGAGAATCGAATCAAAATTTATAAATGGGAGAATCGAGAACATTTTCGTGCGATGATTTTCTACGATTTTAAGTGTGGCCTAAAACCTAATGAATGATTGACTTGAAATTGCTTTTATGGATGTAGGACCTTCAAAAGCAACCATCTACCGCTGGTACAGAGTTCAAGCGCGGGCGCCTTACTTTGGGGGATGAACAAAGGAGTGGTAGTCCCACGACGACTGTCACGAAAGAAAGAGTGCTGGCAGCTGGCTCAGAAGCAGGCCCGTGTGGAGTGGTGCCGTGATATGATTCAAAAATTTGAAGCAGGCTCGTCTCGGCGCGTTTACGACATTTTGACAGGTGGCGAATCCGGAATTTATCAAAACGATCGAGAAACAAATCAGTCAGTCAACAGTTTGGCTGTTTCAAAACGAACCAACACCTACGAAAGTAAAGCGATCGAGAAGCGCAGGAAAAATTTTGATCGCTAGTTTCTTCACTTTGACGGGGTATCTCGATTTCAATCCCATTACGAGACCAAAGCAGCATCAACGCCGAATGGTATACCACAAAATGCCTGTCAGAAGTTTTGACTGCAATGAGCAACAAGTGACCGGTCCACCGGGCTCCGCGGGGTACTGCTTCACCATGACAACGCGCCCGCGCACTCAGCGCTCAAAACAAGACTTCCTGGACACCACACCGGTCAGAGTCTTGGGGCACACTCCTTACAGTCCTGATCTGGCATCGTGTGACTTCTTTTTATTCCCTAAAATAAAAAAATATCTGAAAGGGATACACTTGTCATCGCCGGAAGACACGCTAGCAGCGTTCGAGAATGCCGTGGAAGATGTCTGCGGCGGACTCGAAAAAATGTTTCGAAAATTGGTACAGAAAAAATGAAACTTTGTATAGTGGTGGAGTTCTTTGAAAAGATTTAATAAAAATATTTTATCCATAGAATTTTTTAGTTTCTCGAAACTTTCTGAGTGTCCCACGTATAACAGCCTGAAATCATCTCTCGGGCAGTTGGCCGGAAAAGACTTAACTTCAGTCTGGTCGAAGGATTCTCCCTTTTCAATTGTGGTTTGCGATCTGCATGCATGCATGGTATTGACTTAGATGGATTTTAATTTGAATTGTACACTCTTATTTTGTATGTACTCGTATCTTTAATTATAATAATATAATATTCCACAACTATCACACAACGCCTTCTAGTTCCAAAGTAAGCAAAGCTTGTGCTATAAGTACTAGACAACTGATAAACATACTTATATATTTAGAAAAAAAAGAAAGAAAACCCCAAGACCTCCGGCATAGCAATCAGGGCCACTAACCACTAGACCAACAGGCCAGTCGAGTCGAATTGTCATTACCAATAGTCGGAAGCCGGGAAATCTGACGCTAGTCTTGCCAAGAGGTATCGTGTAACCCAATTACTGGGTTGTGAAGGTCAGACAGGCAGTGGCTCCACTAAAATAATACTGGTATTCATTCAGCTGCATCTGATTATACTGGAAGCCGAACCCAATATAGTTGGGCAGTCAGGCAGATTGATTTGACATCTCTATCGACCTCAGACGAACTAGGACAGAAGGATGATGCTGAAATAATACATTTTGATACAAGTGGAGAAAGTTTGTCATGACGACCGAGGCGGAAATGTTTTAAGTGTTATGGAGCCGAGTGCTAAAGTGACAAATTTCCACGTGTATTATCAAAGGACGTTTTTCTATACACTTACAAAGAAATGAATAAACGGGGATAGACGCGAGACTCGTGTGGGTCGCGTCGCGCCCAGCTTGATACGTTACATACAATAAATTGTGGCATGGACGAGCCCACGCACTTTTCCGCACTAGTGTGAAAAACAGTAAATTGCGTGCCTATAAGCGGTGAGTATAAGAGCGAGTTTTCGTGTTAGTGTATTAAAAATACATTTTAGTTTCACTAGCCCTCGTAATTTGCCAAGCGTTTCGTATATTTTATTTTTTCACCTACATACCTGAAAGGATTGATGTTTCTAGTTTCTACATTGTCCAGACAAAAACGAAATAATTTATTACGTTATCCTTTCTTTTCAATTCTCCTAAATCTACACAGTAAAACTGTTGTTTTGCTATTTTTTAGTCCGTTGACTGTACAACTCTGCAGGAAACTTCAGTAGTTTCCGTGTAACGTTTATAAAAAATGTATTCTTCCGAGCACAATGCGAAAAAAAAAGTTGTTACTGATGTTACAAAATACCTTTCTCATCGTGGGTTCTTTTCGTGCCGTAGAACTTGAGGGCTTCGTCCGCCGACGCCTTCTGTCGGCTATACAGTAAGTAGCAACACACCATGGTGCCTGCAACACAAAAACATTATGGCCATTATTTTAATTAAAAGAAAAAAACTTTGTGACTAGTTTAAGCATTGATTAGCGGGTTCTTAATTCAAAATCGAGTATTTGAATTTAGAATCCGCTAATCAGTATTTAAATTAACTATAATGATTAGCGAGTTTTATAAAGTAAGGCTGAATATTTTTATACTAAGCACAACTTTTGCCTTGTTTTTTTGAAAGTTAGAAATTCTGTTTCGTTTCCATAGTGATGAGGACGGCGCTAAGTGCTGCAGAGTTATGGTTACACTTGTATGTTGAGTTTATACAGTAAGTAGTCTCCATGTTATGTAAATCCAAATATGTTATGTCTGAGCCGAATTAGATAACATCGAAAGCCTCACAAAAAGCTGTTTCAAAACTTGCATGACCAATAACATTTCCTTTAAATAATATGCCGATGGAAAATCGAATTGGTCCAAATAACCGAGGATTGTGGCGCAAACACGGCTCATTTCACGTCCACACAGCAATCCTACACTTTTTATATCCCTTCGGGCCAGCCCACAAAAAATGGAGGCGGTTTCAAAAGGACCTTTTTTTAAATTTACGACTTCGGCGTGAAAGCCGGTACGGTGGTAATACGACCAATTATGGTGTGTAAAGAAATTTCGCAATTACGCCTTTGAGGTTTCGTCTCATTTTCGTTCGTGCAACAATGCCAGCCCGGCCATCCGTTTCTATAGGCAATAACGCGGCACGTGTAATTTGTTGCTTTAACCTTTGTTACCGTTGTTGCGTTCTGGGACCTATTATGCTAACTTTTATCTGTCTGAAATGATATTAGTACGTAATAATTTATTCTTTTGATATTTTAATGTGCGATGTAGCGATACACATTAACAAATGGAGTGCACGCAAAAAAGGTCACGTTTGTCGAAGAATAATGGAGTCGTTGTGCTGTTAAAATTGGACACCAACCCCTTTGGAGTTTTTGCTTGAAAGTTTATTGCGGGAACCGGAGAAAGTGTCAATTTTATGTTGGAATCCGCTGCAGGGCTTCCTTGCCGGTGTCGACGGCAGGATATCATTTGAGCTTGCACAAAGTGGACATTTACCTTTGGACTCAATAGGGGGTATTAAAGGCTGTCTCGCTTGAAAACACCTGGGACCCTTAACTTACTGCGCTTTGTGTTACTTTTCATTATCTATATGATAATTTTACTTTGAAAGGGAAAATGCCTGAAGTAAGGCTTTGTGCGGACGGTTACGGTAATAGAAAGAGTCTTACCCGTCCGTCCCTTGCCAGCTTTACAATGCACAGCGGCAACATTCTTGGAGTCAGCTGACAGCCAATTATGGACGTCTTCGCAGAAGGGCTGGATCAGCTCAATATTCGGTGGCGTGTGGTCTTCTAACGCGTATCGCGCCACCTGGAAATAGAAAGGAAAAATAGAAATACTTTGTTACTGAGTATTCGCAAAAAAACGGCCTCGCTGTGGTCTCGGGAACAAGGTAACACCAATACACTTCTGGTCACGCCCAGACAGCCAAATCCCGAGTCAGTGGTCGCTCATGCATGTCCAAAATATTAATTTATTTTAAATTTTCTTAACATATTTATAAGTATTCATTTACTAACATAGTCTATTTATTTATTTAAACTTCATTTACAGTAGTAGTACATAAGTGGATTTAATGCAACAGGTCATTCAAGCAAAATATGGACTTCAGACTGCATTAAGGCATAATATGGACTTGTATTTGGGTCTCTCTCAGGTCTGAAATAAATATTTTCAATTTCAATTAATCTTAAAGATTATGTCAGACTTAACTGCACGCCCATGGTTTTATATAGATGCTTATTGCTAAAAACGGTTTTTATTGCTCATGAGTTAGTTACCATTATTTCTAACGTGCAATTGACGGTACGACAATAGGAGTGGTTTGAGCAGCCAGTTTATTTCAAAGAGTTAACGCGGCCCTGAGGTGCAATATGGGTGAGTTTTGTGTCAGTAAGTCTAAAACGCTGTTTCGCTCTACCCAGAACGGGAAAATTTACTTGATGATTTCCCACGTCAAATGAATTTATTACCATCATTTTAAGAACTGCTTTAAGGGAGGGAGCGTAGGAGTTTTCACCAAAGAATCTTTAATAGAATCTCTGTCCTATGTTGTGCTGATAATCTACAAATATTGCGATCACGAGTAATTTTGCTTATGATTATGATAGTATATCCTCACGACTGTTCAAAAAGGCTTTCTGCTGAAAGACTGATGTGTAGGTGCATCTCCGGAGGATTGACTGGGAAGACCTGTTGTTAGTAGCTTACGACTGGACGCCGAAGGCAGCTGACCGAGGTGTTGTCAAGGTTACGGAATGTTGAGTAGAGGATTGAGTTGATTGATATTGACGCTGGTGGTAAAAGAAAAACATAGGTCATAGAGGTCCCTCGCCCACGGCGACTTTTCGTAGCGATGCTGTAGAGCGTTTGCATCGATTCAGTCGCGATGCTGTAGCACGTTAGTAGCGCGTTAGCATCGTTTCTATAGCGCTTGCAAATGCGACTAACGCACGTTAGTAGCGATGCTGTAGAGCGTTTGCATCGATTTAGTCGCGATGCTGTAGCGCGCTACTCGTTTCTATAGCGCTTGCAAATGCGACTAACGCACGTTAGTAGCGATGCTGTAGAGCGTTTGCATCGATTCAGTCGCGATGCTGTAGCACGTTAGTAGCGCGTTAGCATCGTTTCTATAGCGCTTGCAAATGCGACTAACGCACGTTAGTAGCGATGCTGTCGCGCGGTTACGAAACGCGCGACAGCATCGCTACAAAAAGTCGCCGTGGGCGAGCGGCCTAACAGGACCGACAAACGTTGTTCTGCCTTAAAAATTATCAAAGATAAAAATGGGGGAAAAATAGCCTACGACCTATTCTCAGACCTCCCAAATATACACAAAAAAAAAAAACATAAAAAACGGTCCAGTGAATTCGGAGGAATTCGATAACAAACACTGTGACACGAGATTTTTATGTATTAAAGCTGTCAAAAAATAAAAGGCCCGTTTTGACATTTATATTTTGACTACCTAGCGACTTGTCTGGTGTAATGTAGCTACTACTAAAATAGCTATAGCTAGCAGCTAATAGCTACTACTGCACCGGACCCCTAATTATTATTTTATTGTTTCTTTCAGTTTCGTTCCAACTATAATTTAGGTGTCTTCAAGCAAGGCTCTTCATAAACTAGTGCGCCTCACCATCAATGATTGCATCACTGCTTACCATCAGGTGGGATCGCAGTCTAGAATGTAACTTTTTTTTTTAAGGTTCATAAAAATTTAAAAAAAAATTTACATTCTAGTTTTTCTCAAATATCAAAACTGTCCTTATATTTTTTATCGAGTTTAGATTTAGATTCATTCTGTGGTTTTTTCACTACAAATCTTCGATGAAAAGTCGTGAACTTGTAGTACGCGTGCTGGCAATTTGTCACTAGGTAAATGCTTTTTATAAACAGGGAAGTAAGTTTTTTTTCTACTACACATACTTCTTTCTGCCAATACGTGTACCCATGGGAACAAATCTAAGGGCTTGCACACACTTGAGACAAGATTGACAAGACAGACTCGTCTACGAAGCGCGACGACTGATTTGTCTACGACACGGCGCACACCATCAAGACAAAACTGTCTAGCGGCGTACGGCAAGTGTTCCCAACTTAGTGGATTTTCCACTAAAACTGGTGGTTTAAGCCCCCCATTTAGTTGCGAAATATTGGTTTTAGTGGCTAGTGGATTTATCTAGTGCTGTAGTAAAATTCAATTTCTTACTAAAAAAATGCGATCACTCGGGTGTAAATCAGCATCATAGAATCCATAATAATCAATCTGATACCGACGATGATGGTGCAAACAAAAATGATTCGTCTGAAGACGAATTAATACATAGCTGTTCTAGAATAATTTGTATGTTGATTTACCTACTAATCTTAATTTACCCACAAATGGTATTTTGATCAACTGATTGTTAATTTTTATCACTTATTATTAAAGGAAACTAAAAACCAAACTATAATATAAAAACTATAATAATAACTGCTTGTTTTATTTCATACAACACACATTTTTTTAGAGTGAAAATTGCGATTTTGTGTGTGGGATATTTTTTTGTTAGTGGTATTTTGGTGGATTTAAAAGTGGACTCTAGTGGTAAGTTAGTGTAACTGTCGGCAACACTGGACGTACCTCCTCTCTAGTAATCTCGACAGAGCAAAACAGTAATGTCGCAGACAAGTCTGCGGTGTCGTAGACAAGTCTGCGACGTCGTAGAAAAGTCTAAGACAGTCTTGTCTCAAGTGTGCGCAAGCCCTAAAGGAGCGATTTCTCTAAAGCGACTAACGACATGTTAAATAAAAATTTTGCTTCTTATTTCACAAAGTTTCATACTGTTTCTTTTTTTGTGCAAAGAATTTGAATTATTTCAGAACTTTGGACACTTTATTAATGTTGTGGTGCTTTAGCTTGTCATATGGGAAGCGTGCTTGGAACGCCTCCAAATTTTCAAATAATCTGCATGCAATGAATTTTTATTTATTGTCGGAGTAACCTGCACTGATATCATTTTAAAGAAGGGTTATTTGGGGAGATGTTAATAAATTAATTGTCTTCGGACACGAGGCTAACGCGAAGCCAGAAACTTCCTAGTCTCGTGCTAGAATAATATCTCTGCATCAGCATAGCATAGTCAGCCTTTATAATGTTCCCTATGCTTGGAACATTATAATGTCACTCAGGCCTTCTCTCTAGGAGAGGCAATGGACCATAATCCACCACGCGGGCCCAGTGCGGGTTAGTAGCTGTCACATGTCTTTAATTTTTTGGTTCTAGGACATGCCGATGTCCTCACGATGTTTTCCTTCACCATTTCGAGAGCAGTGGTGATGAATTGAATTACATAAAGTAAAGCGCCGGCCTGGGTTTGAACTCACGATCTACAAATTGTAATTTGAGGCAGTTACCACTGAGTCACCACTGCTCTCTCGCTCTCTGCATTACGTTAGTTAGTACGCAGAAATGGGTTCTGGAATAAATTTTACACGACCTCTTACAAGCTTAAGTCTAAATAATGCCGCATAGTTACTTCGCTAGTCCCTTGACACTTATCCTATTTTCTGCCTAACACTGCGAAAGTATTAGGACAAGAAAACCGTAGGTTACTAACCTAGGAATAAGAGGTAATAATTCCAAAAAAAAAAAAAATATAAAGTTATATAATAATAATAATAATTTCGCTTCTTAGAAATAATAATCAGATGTCGGCAAGATTGACGGGGCCGATTGTTCGAAGAAGTTGCTGTGGCCCTCATAAAGGGCAACTAAAGGAACACATAAGTGAGTTTTAGTCAGTAAAAAGTCTGACACTCTCTTTCACTGCTACCAAAGCCTCGCGCTTTTCAAGTCAATTGATGATAACTAGCTTTTGCCCGCGGCTTCGCTGGCGTATATAAAATATTGCCTATGTCACTCAGGAATAAAGCAGCTTTCTATCGGTATTTTTTTTTAGCAATCGCACCAGTAGTTCTCAATCAGTAGATCTCTGCCTACCTCTCGAAACGAAGTTCTGTTGCATAAATAAAACCTTTTAGAACCATTCTGGTCATTCCAGACTGTTAGTAATAGTGCTAATAGCAATTATTTCCCTCATATACGGCTTCGTTGACGTCTGCATAGGGTGGACAATCCCTCATCTTGCTTCTAATTACTATTTGCTTTTTAACATAAAACATATAATAAAGTATTATCACCCTCTTTGATTATTTGACTACTACTGCAGGTCGGTTCCCTTCAGAATGGTTGGTGCTAATATTCGCGTCATGTCCGTGAACGGATGCTGTCAGTTGAGACTGGTCATCTCTTAGCTGCCAGTTGCTATTTTAATACCTATATTTATTTTTTATTTTTACTTTATTTACATTGTTCTCACATGATAGCGACAAGAAAAATATAACAAGAGACATTTGTAATTACAAAACATGATTGAAAAGAGTCCATGGAGTTTCTTGCACATTCTTCTCCACGGAGATCTACACTTTGGAATGTGCAATTAGCATATTTTTTTTCTGATTGACTGACTTCTTGACATTTTAAAAGTGCCTGTAAATGGTTTACTTTAAATTTTAAAAAAAAAACTGCAAATGGAATCTTAGCCAGAACCTCAAGGTTTCGCTTGCTGGTTCCGTCTATTGATTAAGAAATCGTCAGATTAATTGGTACGTGAATGAACAGTTTTCTAACTCGAGTGGCTCAATCCCAATAATTATGCAACTTAGAACTCCTCCGGCTTCAACAATATCATCATTCACATCTACATATACAACATTATTTTTAGTATGTATATGCGAAACCTGAATATAGTTTGTTCATAATCAGTAACTGAATCAATTCCAATATTTTATTTTCCATGTTATATTTTTTTCCAAAAATATTTAAAAAATGTCACAAGTTTGACACCACCGACACTAAGTTAAACACAGATCACGGCAGGTTATAACGGACATTAGACACTAGCGCGTCTAGCGCACAGCTGGTTGCGGAAGTAAAACAACCCCTCAGTCGCCCGGGTATCATGTATTTGTGCGGCCAACCAGGTAACATAACAAGCTTATAACTTCGTCGTTTTTCATCGTACTGTTATGAAATTTCGTACACAGACTCTTTACATAAAAATACTAGACACGTGTTTCGAGTTTCGCTTAAACTAAAACTAATCTACACTTCTACACTAATATTATAAAGAGGTAAAGTTTGTTTTTTTTATGTTATTTTTTTTTTGTTTGTAGGAGGTAATCTCTAAATGTCTTGGTCTAATTGCTAAAAATTATCTAAATTTTCACCAATAGAAAGCTGCTTTATTCTTGAGTGGCATAGGCTATACTTTATGTACGCGGGTGAAGCCGCGGACAAAAGCTAGTGTAGTATAAAAGGAGAAACTGACTGACTGACATATTTTAACGCACAGCCGAAATCACTGGGACTAGGACCGTGAAATTTTGCACAGTTTCTTTTTATGATGTAAGCGAGCACTAAGATAGAATTTTCCAAAATTCTCTCCATAAGGGGATGAAACGGGGGTCCAAATTTTGTATGAAGAAACAAACTTTCACGCGGGCGAAGCCGCTGGTAAAAACTAGTTAATAATAATTAATCCCGTTAAAACGTTGCAATTGACATCATTACAAAATGTCATTAAAATAAATCACTACGGTTTTAACCATTCGTGAAGATTAATAAAAATTATCAGTCATACACGTGTAGGTTAGGTACCTACTCCCAAAAACCAACTGAATAAAGCTCCAATTTTCTGTACATATTACCAGTTCCCATTTTGGCAATAATCGCTCCAAACAGCGTCAGGACTACACAAAATGACGCTGACATGATTAGATAAGTTACTACGTTCTATGTTTTCCTTCCATACCTAAATCATTATGGAAATACTGACAATTGATAAATGTAACAAGGAAAATGGGTCGGCCATATGACGTCAGATAAAGTGTTGCACGCGATATTTTGCCAATATTATTCAATACATATTAGTTTATTCCATTTTTATGCTGCTCTGAAAGTGTCGGTGGACGAATGAAATTGATAACCCATATTTGTCAGACATGCTGAATTATCATGTCACATTATAGTCTGGTGTTTTGCTTTAGAATTAAGCCTGAAAATTAGAGCGTTGGAATTCACTCCGTAACAATTTGTTGGACAAACCAATCTGGTCTTTACTCCTAATCATTTCGGTTCGTCAACTCAACGTACGTCTTGTCTGCCGTCCTCAAACTATAATGCCGTTATAAAATTGTATTTTGAGGTACGCAAAAAAAACGTAGAATTAAATAAGAATCAGGACAAAGTAACGATGATTTATTTATCTCGCTTTTACAGATCGATAGAATTTTTTGGCTTATTATTATGGCATTTAATGACAGCGCTTCAGGTTAAAGCAGTTATCCTCTCCATCAACCGACCTTCAGGACCCAAGAGTGAACATTCTACATGGTCTACATGGCAACGGAACTCCCGATAACTGTATCCAGGCACAAGTTATCAGCAGCTAGAACGAGCAACACGAAGCCTTGAATCGAAACCTATGACGACATACTCGTAGGTACTTAGTTGCGATACAAATGTGCCCTACACCTTTGTGGACAATACTTGAAGGCAGTTCCGTGTTTAAGAGCCGGTTGCAGTCACAGAGTATTTTGTAGTTACTAAGCTCGGGTCTATGTCGACTTCGCGGCCCCGTAATAGAGATTTTATTTTTATTAAAAAAAAAATATTAACTATTCAAGATTTTTGTTTTTGCTAGACCCTTTTAAAAAAAACAAGCTTTATTATTTTATGTAACTTTCCAAATATTTCCGTGATGCAATCTCGTAAATATACACGTTTGAAATTGTAAGTTACTGTCAGATTCGTAGATATTTTTTATGGAGACAACTAATTTATGTCATGTTTTGATTTTTACTCGGTGGTTGGTCATATGGTCAATTTTAATAATGTCAATAATTATTTTTTCATGGTTTTCTCTTCTATATTTGTGGATTTCAAGAGGTTCAAAAAAGTTCAAAATTTGTACAACCTCGCCTTAATGTAGATGAGACTTGCAATCTCACAGTGCGGAGTTTAATTATTTAATTCTGAAAGATCCTGGCAACATTGAAATCACCATAACCCGTTCACTGTAACGTCCTTGCTCATATTAAACTCGCAACATTATTATGAGCAGACAGAGGTTAAAGTGAAGAAGGAAATACTTATCACAATCATACTGATTGCACAGCCACACCCACAGATATTAATAGCGTGAAGATAGAGACGTTTAGTCTTCGATATAAATCATCAAAACTTAAGTGAGTCGAAAGAGGTTATTATCTGGTAACATTATCAGTGAAATTGGTCGTGTTACATAAGATACTTAAAATGACGTAGATAATTATATTATTATTTTAATGGATGTAAATTATGATAATAAAATAAGGTAGCTTCGAGAAGGTTTCGTTGGGGAGGCAAGATTAAATGTGATCGTTGTGTGACGTTTGCGAATATGGTCAAGTACCTGAAGAAGGGCGCGGGATTGTTTGAAAGATTGACCGCGGCCATGACACGCAAAGGGCAACTGAAGGAACACAGGTGGGTTTTAGTCAGTAAACACCTGAAACGCCCTCTTGCTCCAATCTAGAAAAAAAAAATAGGTTCAACGTACGATAAGACCTCGCCTTCGCACATTGTTTCAGTGTGCTTAGCCCTTGTGCAGTCTTTAAGCCGATGTGGTAAGTCCATAAGTAGCCTATAAAGTTCTTGTACGATTTTCCTGGCAACTACTACTGAACGTATAAAACTAAACGAGCCATCTACTCGTTCGCCGTTGGCAACATCGTTATTTTGAGTGAAATCAAAATAGAATATCTAAAGTAAGCTTGCGCCATAAATCAGAATAAAAAATAAAAAAATCTTAACCTAAAAGCACAAGTTATTAATATTTTACCGTTAATAGAACACATTATAATTTTTTCCTCTCAAAGAAATTGTCAACTGGACTAATTCTGTATATAATAATCGTTATAACATAGTTGTATCGCATTATCGAAACTATAAAGATGCAAAATTACAGTATCATTATATATAAATTATGATAATTTTAATACAGGCACGCAATCAAGATAATAAATAATCAAATAAGAAATGAAAATAGCGTCGACTTTTAAATATTATAGTATTCCATTTATTTGGACTAGTTTATCCTTGATTCAATATATAATTATTTGATTAGAGATAATTATATTTTTAATAAATCCATTAGTTGTATGCATTTTTTTTATTTCTATGGATTCAGCATTTTACTTATTATATTAATTTTTTTTTGAGGTGGAAAATCATAAAATAATTTTTCGTGGAGTGAGAGGGAGTGTTAGACTTTTACTGACTAAAACCTGTTCCTTCAGTTGCTCTATGCGTTCTAGGGCTGCGGTAACCCTTTCGTACAATCCCGCAGCCCTTATTTATTATACTGAATAGCAACACAACTAGACTCACGCTCGCTAGTCTTCGTCGAGATAAGCGTAGTAAAATATGGCTTTAATAAAAGTCATAATAAATGATAAACATGAAAAGATTAAAAAAAGAAAGTAGCTTCATAATCTCTTCGATACCACCCAGGCGGAGCCTAATATTTTTTGCTTATAAATAAATAATATTATAGCGATACGATATAAAGATTGCTGATGAAAACAAACAGAGAACACAAATGTAAGATAACATTTTCATTCTGTTGGGGTTGAAGACAGATTATTTGCAAATTCTGGTGTTCTGGTCCTTACAGCCTAGCAAGTTATTATATGTTCTGCGAACACATTCATTGTGCGTACAGCTAAAGAGTGGAATTTCTTGCCCAAATCTGTGTTTCCTGATACCTACAACGCGGGGGTCTGAAAGTCAAAAGTGAAAAGGACTTCTAGGCAAACGTGCTCCATCGTCGACCACGTCATCCCTTATCACCCCATGCGAGATAGTGTTCAAAGATGATCCTTTCATTATTAAAGTGTCGAATAAAGTGTGCAAGATAACACCGTATAGATTTTGGAAATACTACCAAAATACATTTAAATTCACAATCAGATAAAAAAAAAACGTAATTTTAGAGAAACACGGAACACTTTATAGGATAACAATACAAAATATTCCTAAATGGGCATCATTACGTAAATTGAAGTTCTATCTTACCGACACATCGAGCATTTTAGTTGTATACAATGACCTTACAGCCACTAGACGTCTAATAACAGGCGACGCATATCTGTCAACACATATGATTATAGATCTGATGTCTCGACCAATCACAAAACAATAATCGCTCCCCCGTACCAATCAGTACGTTGCACCCCGCTCCCCGTACCTCGGCTAGTTGACAGAATTGTTTTAGTGCGCTAGTTCAAGCACTAGGCGTCTAGTGGCTGTAAGGTCGTTGGTTGTATAAAACGTCAGTTGAATTACAACGTTCTGTGACAAAAACGTCAATTGCAATCGAGATACCTATATAAGAAGGAGGAGAAACTGACTGATTGGCATATCAACGCACAGCCGAAACTACTGGGACTAGGAGCGTGAAATTTTGCACAAGGCTACCTTTTATGACGTACGCGAGAACTAAGGAGTTTTTGGGGCTAAAGAGGATATTTTGTTTGTATGCGAAATCTCATTCCGTGTTCCAGAATAGTTAAAAGTTAGCACAAATAGTAACTTATCACCCATAGAACAAAAGAGAGCAGTGGTGGTCGAGTGGTAACGACCCCGACTTACAAGTTGTAGGTCGCGGGTTGAAACCCATCCAGGCGCATTACTTTGTGTAAATTATTTCATCACCACTGCTCTCAAAACGGTGAAGGAAAACATCGTGACGAAACTGTCTTAGAACCAAAAATTCGAAGACATGTGACATCCACCAACCCGCACTGGGCCCGCCTGGTAGATTAAGTCCCATTCCCTCTCCTAGAGAAGAGGCCTGAGTCCCAGCAGTGGGAACATTAAAAAGGCTGATTATGCTTATGATATAGAACAATCTAGGGGTTTTTAAAGATAGTATGGGGGATTCTTATTTTTTGGGTTTATAAACTTGAAACTTGGCACTATTTCTAATCAAAATGAATGTTTTTCAAAACTACCCCAAAATACCAACGATTTAACCCCTCTTGCGTATAGGGCTATTATTATTACGTAATTTTTTACATTTGTACGTAAAATCACCAAAAAAATTAAAAATAAATAAAACAAAACTATTTCCGAATTTTTCTAGGAAAAACGAAAATATAGAGACCAAAATTTTGGGCGAATAAATTTCGTACACCCGTGTCTACAAAAAGAGACGTTTTTCAAGGTCACTCAATTTGTACAGACGTATGTACAATCGGCGCTCGAGATCCCAGGTGTTGAAGCTTTTATTAAAACATTTTTGCGAACGCGGTCGCTGGCAAAGTGCTAGTCAATTATAACTTGGGATCACAAAAAATCATAATGACATATCTAAAAGTCATTATAGCAAATGAGTAGAACATACGCAGACTGTAGGTAGGTATCGTGTTATAATTATAGCGATTACACGCCCAGATATAAACATCCTAGGATCAGACTTGTCAGTTGAAAATAAGAAGCTAAAATATGACAGATGGACAAGCTAAGACAAATTACACGAACGCATATGGCAATCATTCTAAGCTTCATTTGAAGTCAGTTTTTTATTTCAGACTAGCTGTCCCCCGCGGTAACATTCGTGTCTTTGGTTGCGCTCCCGTGGATGGTAGCGTGATGTCATATTGCCTATAAGCCTTCTTCAATAAATGTGCTGTCCAACACTAGAAGTTTTTCAATGGGTACAATGTACAATTTAAATGCTCAACAAATTATTATATAGTTTTTTTTGTCCTAAGTTTTTTTTGTCTAAGACGAAATTTCAAGTAAATATATTAACTACACATAAAATAAACCCCCAAAACAAAGTTTTAAGTTCCAAAATAAATTTATAGTCATTATAATAATTTTACGTTTAGTACTTATTTCATTTTTTTTGCTTATCAAAATGGATAAATGCTCACGAAATATGTCCTAAAGTGAGCGCAGCGAGCTTGGAATTTTAAGTCACCCCGACAGGGGCAGGTTAGGTTAGAAAGGGATAACGGGGCTAGAGTAAGCGAGCAAAGCGAGCGAACGAAGCACCCGTTATTCCTTTCGTGTAAGGTTACAATAAACTTCACAGGGCCTCCGTCGTCCCTAAGAAAGCCATCTGAAATTAGCTTTAAACGCGTTTATATATTTAAAGGCATGGAATAAAAAGGAAAACAAGAAGCTCTTTTCCTTTTACAGTACTTCTTGAAATACAATTTGGTGAGCATTTATCCATTCGGTATTTCAAATTTAGGAAGTAAAAAAGAGAAAATTTTGGTAGGCGTTTAAATACAGCCCTCTTTCAATTCGAACCAGTACCAGTTCCTAAGATCAGCGCGTTCAAACATACAAACTCTTCAACTTTATAATATTATTAGTATAGATAAATGCTCTTCTGTTTCATTTTTGACTGTACATTGTACGGATCGATATGATGTTACTAGTGTATTGAGTAGCATGTAATGTCAATCAAGTGTCAATTTATTAATAATACCATACCTATCCCGAATCACTCATCGACAGACATTTGAACCCTTGACTTAGGAACATGAAATTGATGATATCAAATGTCAAGAACTTTGATGAAGACTATTATAGCTATTACGATACTTTTTCCGGTAGATTTTTTAATTGACTGGTTAACGTTTGGCCAGTCTCACCTGGCACGCGTTCATTAGGTAATTAATTAATACATGCAAATTAATTAATTGCAGTTTTATTTGGAATTGACCATAAACTATTTATATCGCTTACACATAGGGTGTGGGTCTAGTGTATGTGAGTTTACATTATATTTGTGACCACGATGCACGAGTCATTTCCAGGGAGGGACGTTTTTACTTTTTAAATAAAAAAAAAATTGAAAATGAACTATAGAAATGTGCCTTATGATTAATTATGGAGAGTAGCATCGGATTGCCCGATAGTAATTACCGGGCAATCCGATGAAACAACAAAATAATCTATTCACTTTTGACTTGATTTTAAATTTTTTAGGTTTTTTTTTTTGAGGCGGTAAATCATCTTTTAACTTCTTTTGGCGCTCTAGAGCGGAGCGAGAGGGCGTGTTAGACTTTTACTGAGTGAAACCACACCTATATTCTTTCAGTTACCCTTTACGTTCTAGAACCATGGGTTTTCCTTTCGGAAGTCAGCCCATGGCCCCAGTAGGCTTCGGCCCTGCTGGGCCCCTACGGTTTTGCTGACATCTTTTTGTGGCGCGCGTGGAACACTACGCATCGTCGACGACTCGGGCTCGATCCGGACGGCGAGGCACCCAATGCTCGTCGTCCGCAAACCCACGCCTACGTCACTTTTTAGGAGGATTTAATATCAGTCTTTTTCGTTATATTCGATATACACCCACCCTTAACTTTCACATAGAAACCGATATTGTATCGATCCGTGAAATGCGCTAATCATATTCTTTAATTTATCATTATCAATGTGTCGACACTAAAATGTCAATGCTCCGATGCGATTTGTTATCAGGCCGATATATTAAGATATGTATGTAGGTACTGGTTGTAGTCGCAGGTACCTATACAACATTAGTTTTAGTATATCCGAAACCCGAAAACGTGTCCAGTATTTTCGTATAAAGAATCTATCGAAATCTGTACAAAATTTCATAACTATTATCATGAAAAATCACACAGTTACTAGCTTGTTTGTTACCCGGTTGTCTGCACAAATACATGGTCACCGGGCCATCCGAGCGAATGAGGAGTTATTTTGCTCCTGTACCCAGCTTTGCCAGCGCTTGCCCGCTATGACCTGCCGTGGCCTATGCTGTACTTAGTGTCGGTGGTATCCCAACTTGTATCAAAACTAAAAGCCAAGTTACTCCTTATAAGATCTGCTATCTACCAGTGAAGGTCCCGTCAAAATCGGTCCAGCCGTTTCGTATTTAGTAAAAAAAAAAATATTGCTAACAATTTATACGTATGTATAGATGTATGTACGTACGTATTAAGTGTTAAGAGTTACCGATGGGTAGGTACCTACTACCCATAACCGCATTGGGTCGGTACCTACGAACTGACAGACAATGAATTTTCCTGAACACTAATTTGGATTAAACGTGCGTAATACGAGTCTATCCGTACTTGCTAGCGTCAACCAGAGTAATCGTGACGTAGTGGATAACTAGCTTGCATTTATACTAAAAATTTATGTATTTCATTATTGTGATTTCAATTCCTCATACCATTTTTGGTCAATGTTTTTGTACACGGTATTACAGGATATTGGAAACCGATGGCATGGCATTTGAATCTTCGAGTTTTTTTTAAATGTTTATAATGGTTTCCATTATAAACCAGTTAAAGCTTATAATAAGCCCATACACTGAAACGCAAACCGTGTGTAAAAATGCAACTTACTTTACACCAGGAATGTTATTGAGCTACCTACCTTCAAGGCTAGAGTGAATAATAGAATGATTGTATCACTTCTTGCCATCAGGTGGGATCGCAGTCAAGCACTGGTTTATATCAAATACAAAAAAAAAAAACCTAACTATAATCGAAACTATCGGATAATCCCCGCCTCCCTGCAATGCTGAGGGATTATCGGATAATAATTCTGGTTATAATTTAGGTGTGTTCAAGGTTAGAGTTAATAGGCTCTTAATAAACTAGTACGCTTTAGGTACCATCAAAGATTGCAATACTGCTCACCATCAGGTAGAATCGCATCAAGCACCAGTTCATATCATTTAGTCATTTAGTTTTTTTCGTCTTAAGATTGCGTCATTTCGTGTAAATAAAATGTTTTTCTTCTTTCTTTCATTTAAAAAAATACCCAAAATAAAAAAATAACCGTAACCGAAACCAATATAAAAGTTTCGGATAGTTTCAGATAAAGGCGGAGTCGAAATGACAAACTACGACAGGGTTTTTGTTTGTTTTACCCGGCCAAACCAATGATAAATCATGACTAGAAATAATAAAAAACTTTTCTAAAAAAAAATATAACCGACTTCAAAGTAAAAAAAAAACACTGAAAAGTGCAAAATAACTTTAATTTCGGAAGTCGGTGTTTCTATAATAGTTTTGTCTCTTCGTTATTTAACACCGACTTCCAAAATTAAAGTTATTTTGCACTTTTCAGTTTTTTTTTTACTTTGAAGTCGGTTATATTTTTTTTGGAAAAGTTTTTTATTTTACACTTTTTAGTTATAGTACCACCACTAAAAAGTACCCCTCAGGGAAATATAAATACCTTATAGCCAGAGTGCATCTCATGAAAATTCTAATCATCTCAAACACGGTTAGATTACATTAATTTATTACAGAGTTCCGGTGCCTAACTTCAGGCACCATCATCAGATCAGTTCGATATATTTCCCCTCTACTTTCAGTCAACACAAAGCAATTTTACTTGGTACGACGGTCCTGCTGTGATCCTATGAGGAGTTCTGTTCCATATCTTCGAAGTTCATGATCAGATCATAACAATATTTCTATGGGACCAAATCGGAAGCATAACCTATCAATTGAAAAAATAATTTCAAAATCGGTCCACAATTGACCGAGAAATCGGTGAACATACATAAAAAAAAACAACATACATTCAACCGAACATATAACCTCCTCCTTTTTGAAGTCGGTTAAAAATTAAATCTTGCGTTTTGTACTTTACTTTTTTTTTTAAATTCTAATATCCGTAACCGAAACGAACCCGAAATCCGGTTTAATATTATTCCAGATTCGAAATTTCATATTATTCCTTAGTATGCCTGCTGTACACTAACGATCACTCTGTGCATGCTCTCATAACGAAGCCGTACAGCAACAACATAAAATCCAAATAAAAAACAAATCAAACAAAATAATCTGATAAAAACTAGAATAGATTTTATGATACGATAAATACACATTTCTATTTCCTTGAAAACTGAACGTTTTTAGTGGAAACTGCGCGATCCATTCTGTGATACGCCTTATCAGTGAACAAGTGATAGCGGCTGTAGGCAGGGCGTCGGTGGCGACATCTAGTCTAGCAGGGCGACACACGCTGCGTCAACGAACAACCGATAGACACACCATAGTCAGACGTATTCTACCTACGCGGTCGTTTATCTCACTGATTGACACAATCACAACGCTCCACGATAATGATCACATCGTCCAAATAAAGAAAGTAATATACTAATGGAATGTTCCGTTTGAGGTGTTACTAATTTTCATTGAACGTTTATTCTAGGTGAGTAACAATTTTCCTTAGTTTGGCTCCACATGTCATATGAAGGACGTGCCAAGGACTTGGTGATGAGTAATTATAATTATATTTGAGTTCTAAACTAATTATTTACATAAAGTCCTGACCCTAAATAGTTTACATGTACCTAATGAGCTTCTCGAGCTAAGACGTTTGACATTCTATATGCGCATGAAGTTTCTTAATTATTGTCGTGTAACTCTGAAGGCAGATATGCGTCTATTTGATGGTTTCGCCAAAACACTTTCAAACTTTCCGAGTATCATACACGTTTCGTACTTTGACGTCGATAACTAAAGCCGGGTACAGACTGCTGTAACTTAACATGAATAATGTAACTTGGAATGAAAGAACATAGTCGCAATGTAATGTATCATGCAATGTAACAGAATTCTCAGTGTGGACGCCTTGCAAGCGCGAACCGTACACACTACGTGCGCGTACAGAGCATATCAACTATGTGAGTAGGTTCTACAGTGCAGTTACACTCTATTAATGCTAAAATGACTAACATTTCTTTATAGAAGAGTGTCAATGGTTTTTTAACTTGTAGCGTAGCATCTATAGTTTTGAATAAACGACTTATGGATCATTGAACGTCTACTATATAGAAATTTTAGGCACTTTAGCGTAGGCACTTATGAAATGCTCCTTACATGTTACGATACAAAAGTCTGTATCTGTAGTTGAAATGCTCTGTTTGAGCGCGTAGTGTGCACGGTTCGCGCGCACAAGTCGTCCACACTATGGGAATTCTGTTACATTGCATGCTACGTTACAGCAGTCTGTACCCGGCTTTAAGATACTTCATGAGCACGGAAAATGTCAGTGACGCCATCGTCGGATGGCCCTAATTACGTAGTGTAACATAAATCATGATTATACACTTGGCTCCCTTTCAGGTACAAACAGTTTAGCCTATACCTAATCTAAGTATACCTTGTTATATGGAAATTGATTATGTTTTTGTTTTACTGTACTAGAAGCTTCATATTTATAATGATGCATTACTTATTTTCAAAAGAATAAATTCGTATTCATATTTCGTACAAAAGGATTATACATGGCATGCCGATCTTAAAGAGGACGATGATGCCATTGACCAAAAGTTCTCAAACAGACGAGCAAATCTTTTTGCCGTTAGTGGTAACAGCACCGGATGGTCAGAGTCGATCAAATTCTTTCTATCTTACTATTTAACTATATCGAAACTGGCAGACAACGTTCGAGCTGCGGGACTGTCCGAAAGAGTTACCGCGACCCTGGACCGCAACGGACAACTGAGGGTACAAGGTGGAAGGTGGGTTTTAGTCGTAAAATCTGACACTCTTCGCTCCACCCAAATCGGGAGTCGTCATTTGATGGTTCCCACCACACAAACGGAATTTATTACTATAAGAGTGGTCAGATAGCGATGATGGGTTAACGATGCACGCCGAAATGTACAGCGATTTGACGTGGGGGCAATAGCTTCCCAGTCGTCACCCAGTGGCAAATGAAAAAAAAAACCATCTAATGGCACAATATAAAAGAGAAACAAAAACTAATTCGAAATTTAAAAATAGAAAAGGTTGTTAGACAGAATTAGGACGGCTGTCAAGCTGATAGGTGTAAAAGCAAATAAAATAGGAATAAATCGTACATCTAATCGCGACCAATCTTATATACTATCTCCGGTCATTACAATATCGCTGTGAGGGTGATACCAGGAACACTACTTAGTCACCAGAAGTCCTTAATCCTTCTTCTATGTCGAACGATCAAGGACTCATTCAATTCCTTAATCCTGATTAAGAATCAGAAAAGAATAGCTGAAGCCTCTGACTGATTGTCCCTAGCATAGATAGTAACAATCTACCAGCTAATAGCCAACATGAACTAATTGCCAAAAAAATATTATTAAAACCTTAATTTGTCTTATTCCCACCCGTTTCATCTCAAGTTAATGATACCCTCTTATATTTAGCAACATTTCAAATAAGAGAGCAGCGTAATCAGATCGTATGCGGGGGTACAAAGTTATACCTTATCTTCCACCACCAGGCGGGGTCGTCGCCCCTCATTAGTGTTGTATTTCAGATTAATTACGGTCTCAATTAAAATAATGCTTTTAATCATTACGTGGAGAATTTCCTTATAAACTTGGCTGGTATTGCAATGGCAATGTAGTCGCCATTTTGTATACAACATTAGTTTTAGTATATACGAAACCCGAAACACGTGTAGGATTTTTATGTAAAGAATCTATGTATAAAATTTCATAACTGTATCATTAAAAATCACAAAGTTATATTAAACTTGTTATATTACCTGGTTGTTGACACAAATACGTGGTCACGGGGCCATCCGGGCGACTGAGGGGTTGTTTTGCTCCCGCACCCAGCTGTGCATTGGCCCCTAGTACCCACTATGACCTGCCGTGAACTGTGTTGTACTTAGTGTCAGTGGAGTTCAACTTGTGACCTTTTTTATATATTTTAGGAAATAATATAACATGGTGTAAAAATGATTGGAATCGATTCAATTACTGATTCTGAACAAACTATATTCAAAATTGTAAAGAGAGAAGTTGAGAATAGTTATGTCTAAGCTCGCTATTTATTGAGTCTAATTGCGGGTCCAGCGTCATAGCGTACTACGTTTTGACGTTAAATGCTGTCGATTCTATAAGTTATTCGGATTTTGGATATTGAGCGAAGATAGATTTGACAACGAAAATTACAATTACAGATTGCAATCATAAATAGCAGATGGCTTGTATATGAGGCAAGTCGGTTTTGAATAACAATAACAAGTTACCGATGAAATCTATATAGGTGATAAATCAATTCAGGATATTTATTTGAAAGGCGATCAGGGTAAAGGTAAAAAATACTACAGCACCTATATCCGATGTACAGTATTAAATACTGTAGGACCTCGTTTGTCAGTACCTCTTCAGAGCATTTAGGACTAGCACATTACTAGATACAAAACTGATTAGTTTTAATATAGATTTCGACAGGTCTACCTTCTTTCAGTTGCCCATTGTGTTCCAGGGCCATCTTTCGAACAACCCTGTAACCCTGACAAGCGTCGGCCCTGACGGGCCCCGTCAATCATGCTGACATCTATTTGAGACACACGTGGAACAAAAGGCGCCGTCGACCCTGGGCCTGGTCTTTGTCAAATGACGAGCTACCCATTGCTTGACGTCCGCAAACCCGCGCCTGTTTCCTCCTCAAGCATTCTACCGCCTTCTTCGCATTCTTTCTCACTTTGTACAATGGCGTGAAACAGGCCCGAATGTGAGAGATCACCACAGCTGATTGCTCCAAGCGAGTCAAACCTCCACCGTGTCCTCCAGGCGATCGGCGCAATGTTAACACCTGGCAATTCTACCCGCCGAAATCAGGACGACCTTATCTATCGATTTATAATAGCTTATTTTAATTACCTATGTCATTTGGCAACCGAAAATAACTATCAACTAAGGTTAAATATGGGTGACCCATTTACCTCACCCTATTGCAGATACCTATCAACAAATATTACTTAAGACATCAATTACCTAAAACTTGACGTAACTAACATAAATACACGCGAATGACGCATCTTGCATTTAACACGTCTATGGCTGACATACATTGTTCTATAATAAATAACGTATTGAACTTACTAGCACGTTAACACTGTCTGTGACATTTTTAGACTGTATACATAAAATGCGTGTGCTGGCGGGATGACGTCACTATGACCCGTATAGCTGCCAAATCCTCCGTGCATAAGGTACCCCTAGCATTTATTAGGCGAAATACAAGACGTTGATAAACGTCGAAATAAAATCAACTTTATGGATGATTCAGTTTATTGTTTAATGTTTGTTTTAAAAATGTTTGGAGCCCTCTGCAGTGCTCGTAAAACGCGCGCGAATTAAATAAATAAAGAAATAAAACAAAGAGAATAAAGTGTGAATAGACAGAAACATAGACGTAGCTATGCAGGAAGAGCTTACTGAAGTTTTCTATGTGAGTTACACGGAGTTATTCTAGCTTTATGGATGGTACAAAGACCATAAATGCTTTTAGGAAATTGCTACTGGTGCTAAGGCGTCATCCATGTGTTATAGACGGGTCTAATATAGCTTTACGAGATAACCAAATTTCACATGAAGCTACACATATGTATTTACTAAGAATCTCAAGTCGGTATGTAACTCTAGAGAAGCAGTAAGTATTGCCTCAGTACGATGTCGAACAATATTGAATATTGACTAGTACTGTGCCGTTTGACGACAAAGTAGCCTTTAGAACCGGCTAGGAGTTATGCACAGGTGTTTCTGGAGGTCACCGTAACGAGAATCTTAGCAGTCAGCTGTGAAAGACCTTAGGATTATTCTGCTATGTGTACCGACGTCATTTGACGGCCGCTTCCTTTATAATGTATGGTTACATTTGAAATCGTCTGTTGCTAGGTCGAGACGGTGAGTATATGGCAAATAAGCAGAGACGCTTTAGCATAATTTTTCTAGCGCAATTTTTTTGTCATACTTGACTCAAAAAGAACAAAAAATCTAAATAATAAATAGGCAGTGGCAACAAAGAATTGATTGCAGAGCTTATATGTCGACAGTAAATATTTTCGAGAATACCTGGCATTCACACTACTAAAATGCACTGAAAAACTTTGTTAACATTTCGAAAATCAGTTGAAATTAATTGCTGTAACAAAAAGGAATATATTGCAAGTTTATTTCGGTACCCTCGTGCCACTCCCACACTAGACGTTGGCAGAATGCGCCGTCAATGTCGACTCACTCATTACCGACCACAATGAAAAAAAACGGTTTTTGTCTTTTCCGTAAAATCACCCCAGAGTTCATTATGTAAATTATTTACGATAAAGTCGAAAAAAAAAACCTTTCTTATTGCATGCAGTTTATATTTGTATTGTTTGTTAAATTTTCATAGAATAACTTTCAATCAGTATTCTAGATTTAGAAGATACTGTATTATAATTTAATTTATTTAACAAGATGTTCAATCTGTCTGCTGCATGTGTCGCGGTTTTGTGGTGTGAGAAAACGTACTCCACAGTTCCATTCCAACAGAACATGCCTAAATGAATTTTGTGCTAAAATTGACCAAACACGGCTTTATTTCATTACAATACCATTGCGCATCATTAAACAATTTACACAAATTGTTAAATCGAATAATTTTTACCATTTTGACCATATATATATTATGGTCTTCCCTTCGGTCTTCCTCAAATACTTATGGTCTTAAATAATAATACATATGGTCTTAAAACAGTGTATTAAAATTAAAAACAGTTGTTACAAGTGTTAAGATATTTAGTGACAAATACTGTTAAAATTAAATATTAAAAATAACATTGCTGCTGGCATTTATAAATTTGTCGTACTGACACCAGACTTCAAGTTTCAGATTTTTATATAGGATTATCGGCTTTATTTTTTGGCGATACAGGGGGTGAAATCGAACGAACGTTTTGAGAGTAGTTGATGTATTATTCGTGTAAGAGCACACGTACGCAAGGTGTGAGTCAGAGGCGTGACTTGGAACACGCCACCTATACATAATCATATTTGTGTTGTCACAGCTTGCAGCAGATAACGCCTCGACCAACAATTATGTAAGAGTTAACCCCTCAGTGGTGTGTGAGTGGTGACATTGGATGTACTAAAACTTGAAATGTTTGCACAGCGTCGTAGGCACGACACCCAAAGGCAATCGAATAGACGTTATCTTGACAGTGTTGAAGCAAATGCACCCAATTGAACATTTTCTAGGAAATAACACAGCACAATATTGAATTGTCAGATTCAATCATGATCATATATGCATTATGAGCACTCTAGTGACCGGTAACGTAACGTGACTAAACTTTATCAACTTGAGAACCGCCATCATTAATTGCATTATCAAATGCTTTGACAAAAACTGTTACTGAACACTTGATAAATCTGTTAACATTGATGCATAACGTTATTTGCATATCTAAAGTTAACGTTAATATGCAATATGCATAGCATTATTAGCCTTACAATTTTCCCACTACTAGGACTCAGGACTTTCTCTACGAGAAGGAAAGAGCTGTAATTCATCACGTAAGTCCGGTGAGGGTTGTTGGATGTATACGGTGTGAAAAAAAATTTGCTAATAAAAAAGATTTCTGCATCTCAATTTACTTGACTATTTGAAAAGAAATATAAAAACATGTAGTGCATTACAATAATTCATGTGTGCATTCTTCTTTTGATCCGCAAGCCGTTGGTCCTTTGTTGCAAGTTAGGGTTAACGAATAGGGAACGGTTGCTATGCAGCAGGGGACGGCTTGCCATTGATGGGGATTTGTGCAACTACATTGCACAAGAGAACTTGTTACAATTTAACCTTCGGCACAATGGACGCTCGATACCCGAATGAACTTGTAATAACAAAGTGTCGTATGTAAAAAGCTCAAATGGGATTGGGCGGGTCACGTCAGCCGCACGTAGTGACCGCTGGGCATTGGGCAAGTGTCGCCACGCAGTAGGTTCCTGCAGAGGGAAAGTGCCGCCAAGGCCAGCCTAGAAAGAGGTGGCGGAATGATCTGGAAGCGAACAACGAGGACTGGTTTGAGATGACGCGGTAGAAGAAAGTCTGGAAGAACTTGGGGAGACTTGCCCAGAAGTGGGACAGTAACTGCTAGAAAAGAAAAAAAGTAAAACTAAAGATTATTTTTACACCTAGATCAAAAAGTTAAGTTCCTAAATAAGACAATTGTTAAATCACCGATGGAAACTTAGATAATATAATATCTAAACGAAATGTCTAAGACCAAAAAGTTTTTAGATCATGTTCAATATGCATTTGGGTCACGGGTCCCAGTAAGGTCGATGCCAGCTAGGGCTGCGGGACTACGTTTGAAAGAGTGACTGTAATCCTAGAACACAGGAACACAGGTGGGTTAGTCAGGAAGTCTGACTCTTCTCATGCCCTAGAGTGAAACAAGAGCGTTTCACCCGTGGGAGAAGTCATTGGCTGATTTTCAAAAAAAAAAATTGTTAAATATCTTCAACTATAACACAATAGTCAGCTTCCATACATAAAGGATACGAATGTGGGTACAACAGAAACAACTTCAGTCGCTTTGCAGTCTTGATAACCTAGATATAGCAGTGCAAACGCTGCTCATTTTGTTTTCATCCAATAGGAATCAATCACATAACGTGCTCGTAATACTGGCATTACCATATTTTTTAAATAAATTAATGTGTATATTTTGTTGGCTAATAAAATATTTATTATAACAGTAGCAGTTGTCTGCAGAACTAAACACAGACTCATTTTTTAAGTCGGTAAAAAAAATAGCCTAAAAGATCATCTCGAAATTCACAAAAAAAAAAATGAAAATAACCTAATCAAAATTAGGGGAGATTTTTGTCGTTGACCCAAAAAGGGTGATCAAATAATGAAAAGGTACAATTTAAATATTTACCAAGGTGATTGCATTGAGATTGTGTCACCTTAAGGTTTGTTATCAAAACGAAATTAACGAAATTGTAGGTTTAATCGTTGAAAAATAAATAATAATTGGTCAAACATTAACTTTTGGACAACGATTCATATTTCAACATTTTGCGCATTGACAGAATCTATCACATCTAAATAGGCAGGAGTCTTTGTTATATCCTGTTTATATGAACACCAATAACATAAAGGTGGGTCTACGCAAGAGGAGTCGAGCACGAACGGAGCACGAGCCGAGTTCAAATTCATGCAGTGTGGACCGACTCCAGGGGAGACGAGTAACGAGCGACACTATACGAATTTGAGCTTAGCTCGTGCTCGGCTCCTCATCACCAACCCACCTTTGTTTCGTTTTTCAATCGTCAAATCCAATTTAACCGAATCACAAGAAAGCAAAACGTACAAGGAGTTCAGGACCCTAAGCGGCAGAATGTCATTAATTTCTAACAATACAGTAACGCAACACTACAAACATTAATTCACGTGTAAACGTATCAAATCACCCCAAGATTTACGTAATTGTATGTAAGAGTGTATTCCAATTACCGAACCCTACCTTTATACATAATTCCAACATTAGAAACAGGAGTGAATAAGGAAAGGAGGTCTAATGACGAATCAAGTCAATGGTTCCTTGAGTCATTGAGCGGGTAAAACCTTGAATTATATAATGAGAGTGACGTAGACTTCAGCATTCAGGAAATCCTTCCTGTAACGTCCCCCACGCCAGTGACAAATAAGCAGAGTTTAATCTCGATTTATTTTAAGCACTTGAATCAAATCCAGATTTTTTAAACGCTCTCGTGGCGAAATCTGGACGTTTTGGAGTACGGTCTGATTTGTAAAATTAGTCGACCTAAATTCAGAAATTTGATAAAGGGATAAATTATTATTTGTGTTTCCGGTGAGGAAATACTGCTTGGTTATTCCGGACCTAGAGGTAAACTCCGCTGTAGAAATACCTATACTACATTGTAAAATTAATTAACTTAAATAAATTTTAGTTGCATCGCAATACTTCATTTAATGTTTGGGAGAAGATTCCTGTAACACAGATGTTCTCACAAGGCCCAGGAATCAGGGTCTCATTCTTGTTTCTTTTTTTATCAATAAATTATCTCTATCTCTAACTTATTGTATATTATATAACTTTTGATAAGTGTGGTAGGTGGGTGGTAGCAGTTACACGTATCTTTGTAAGGGTTGCTACACATAAGCGGCCCCGGCCATTAATCGGCAAAGTCGAGCGGTAAAATCGAGTATCATGTAGACATTCGCGAAAAATGCCACTCGGCATTAGCTACGAGTAGATACACCAATAATAAAAATTATAATAGTACACCAATAATAAAAATTATAATAGGTTAGCTAGGTGTCGAATGATGCTGAACATAATGTACGAGTAGTTAGGTACGGATCGGCTTTTTCGTTGCACAAATACTACCAAATCGAATGACGTACTACCCGATCGGCACAAGCCGATTGAATCCGAACAAGTGCAGTAACTGTTTCGGGTCGTCTTCTTTGTTCGATAAAATACAGCCGCACCGACAATGCCGAACCGCTGATGTGTGTGTCCTAAGGGACAGGTAGGTGTTATGACGAGAATTTGAAGAGTTTTTCGTTACGTTTTACATAAATATTTAATATCCATTGGGTACATATAACAGTCTCGCGCAGCTAAGATGTTGTGACAAATAAATAAACTTGTACTCACCCTATCGTGGAATTTGCTCGAATCATAAGACCTCTCCGAGCAGAGGTTGTATATTTTATAATGGTCCTTGTGCATCTTCTCTAGAAACCTGTACACTTCGTCTATGTGATTCCTGTATACTCCTTCTAACTTCTCGGCGGGAAAGCCCATCGCTATCAGCCTGTCTGTGATATCTGAACACCATTTTGTTAAGAAAATATTCGACAAGAAATAAATTGGAGCGTATCTATAATTCATACAGATTATTTTTAGTAATATGATGTGTTTGGGTGGATACGATTACAGAGTTGAGTTGATAAGGTTTCTTTACCGTCTAGACGAAAGCTTTCAGAAGAAAAGTTCCTTGAATTATAAAAATTCTAAATAAGTCAGTTCATATGTAGGTGTAAGCAGCACTAGTGCGAGAAAGAAAATCGTTTCCATCCAAAAACAAATACAGTACTTATTATACGTATAATATTTGAACCCTAAGATCGATGTTGTGTGGAACAGTGGAATATAACGCAACAATGTTCACCAATACAATGTGCGGTAAAAACCATGTAAAAATAACAGTTAAAATGTTAAGTCCTTAAAATATTAAGTAGAATTAGTTTTATTTGTGGCACTGTTTATTCGTTTTTTTTAGTGACAGGAAAAAAGGAAAAGCTTGGATACAATTTCGAGTAGATGTACCTATAATACGTTTGGTGGACCGATGTCCTGGTGGGATTCGCGGGAACCCGATGGATGCGAAACGCACAGGACAGGTCGTTATAGCGACAATTGGAGGAGGCCTATGTCCAACAGTGGACATCTTCCGGTTGAAATGATGATGATGAACCTATTTTGTATAGTACTGTGTACTATCTAGAACTACATGACCACGCCCGCTCTAGGTTATGCTTTACATACATAAATATATTATTGGCTGCAAGGAGATGGTTAAAAATTATATAATGGCCCTGTGCGGATTGATGGATGTCACGTGTCTTCGAATTTTCGGTTCTAGGACATGTTTCCAAATGATGTTTTCCTTCACCGTATTGAGACATCCTCAACATCCTTGGCAATACTTTAGCCTGTTACTGAACTGACCAAAGTGACTTCTGCTTTGTTTTTGCCAGAGCAGATGCCAAAGACAACTCAGAAATGGCGAAATCTCTTCCGCCAAGTCCGTTCCATCATCGGACCACTAGACGTACGGCGTTGCGCCACCGGTACATGGTAGACATCCCACCCATAAAACGTTTTGAGAACACATTTATTATGCGTACAGCCAAGGAGTGGAATTCCTTGCCGGAGTCTGTGTTTCCTGATAGCTACAACTTAGGGGTCTTTAAAGAGTGAATAAGCTACTTCTAGGCAAGCATGCTCCATCGTCGACCACATCATCGCTTACCTTACTGTTGTGCGCGATACGAAGATCATACTCGGTATATTACGGCAAGTGAAACTGGCTGCAATGCCTCCTCGTGTCCCGATTGACAGTCCAACAACAAAGAAACAAGGATCCAAACAAAATCCGCTTTCACGTCACGCGTGCGCCATCGGATCAGTATTATTTCGCTAGCCACGTATGTCATGCTCACAGGTTCTAACCGTAATGCAACAGTCATTGCACCCAGCTCAACATCGACGTGTATAAAATGTTTAACGTGTCAGTTATTCGCGCATATATTTAACAATGGCAGAACAAGGTTACGATGTGCAATTATGCATGTGAGTACTGACCAAAGTACATACATCTATAATTAGGTAATATGTATGTGTTGGTTTTGGAATACGTGAGTGCGGTTCGCCTTGCCGAAATTGTGTTTATACTACTTGATACACAACCAATTCAAAGTTACCCTAGTCTGAAATTGGTTTGCTGAACCTTTCCGCTTGAATGAACATTAACTAGTATGTAGTACTAATCAAATAGCTCTATCCGTTAGAGGGAAACTGGCAAATAAGATCGGAAGGTCATCTAAGCATTTTTTCTCAAGTATTTTTTTTTATGATATAAACTTTTGTGTTGTGCTTGACTGCGATTCCACCTGATGGTAAGTAGTGATGCAATCGTTGGTGGTGAAGCGCACTAGTTTATTAAGAGCCTATTCACTCTAACCTTAAATACAACTAAATTATAATCGGATGGGAACACCGCAGCAAGGTAAAGCAAGAACTACACTGCGCACACGTGTGACACACGCCGATCTGGGCGCGTCAGTCTCCATACATTTTATATGGAAACTAGACTTGTAGAGCTACACTTGACCCACGCCACGCGACGTCGTTCTACGTACAAATCAGGCGTGTTACACGTGTGCGTCGGTCTAATGTAGTTCTATCTAGCTTAATTGTTCCAGTCCTTCAATGTACGCGGTATAAACGACAAGGCGAAACGCTTAGTCCGGACCGTAGAGGTGTTAATAAAGTAAGAGTTTAACTTCTCTATGAAAAGATCTTTTTTGTCAATAGCTTCCCAGTTGGTAACAGATTTATGTTAAATACACAATCTATATCAAGACACAGTGCCTAGTAACTGTTGGAAGTTTTGTTCTGAAGAGGTCTCATCTGCATTTGATCGCCAAAAAGTACAAATATATGTAAGCGTTTTCCTGCTGTGATATTCATGCACACAAAGAGACATTAACCTACAAAGTGTGTCCAATTTCGTTTGGCATAGCGTGACAAATATCTTTCAGATGCACCAGTGGCATAAAATCGTTTCTTTGAAGTATAGCCTGTACTTTAATTTTTGTTATGAAATATCGAGGATCAAAAATATTTGAACTAAATTGATCAGTTTAAGAAATAAATTTATCTAGACCTCAGAATCTCCAAACCCATGTAGATTTCACTACATCGATCCACATAGCAATAGCATAGAATAATATTATAGAATTCTTCCTTAAATGGATTCTTAATTAAAGAGATTCTATCACAGAAGTGCGTCACTGCACTGACCGAAGTTATTCGGTGATGGCCGAGTGGCGTTAGACTAACGGTATCGTTGCCATGGCAACATCTGATAGGGCCAACGTACTATGGTAATACAATAGCATACTTACACAATCAGATAGTTCTTTAGGGACAACAATAAAGCATTCGTGTATATAGAATAAAAAAAGAGGCAGAAACGATTGGGTCAAACATCAAAGTAACAAAGCTTTATTTTTTTATATCAGTCACCTCAATTTGAATCAACCTTTACGTGTCCCATGTCATTGTTGATATCATTAGGTAGGTTAGCCCCATAATCAGTCCACTAGATCATGTCACAAATTTAATAACCATTAGTGACAATTACAACATCGAAACAAAATGACCAAAACCACATTCGTAACGTCATTGTGTGACGTCACGTCACGTACGAATATAGAAAGGTCTGTTTACTATAAGTCGTGGACGAAGGCATGGACGATGGACAGTGTTGGTAATGGTGACCGCAAAATGTATGTGTGTAATGGTTAAAATAACTCGCAGCACTGCGATAAAAAGGTAAATAAGCATTCACCAGACTGCATAACTATAATCATGTTTTGATACGAATATATTATAATGAACCGACATAAAGGTCCATGACCCATTTATACCTACAGCCTCTCAGTTTACTCGGTTACGGAGTCGAGAAACGAAAACCTTGAAACAGCATAAGAAAAAATAACATTTTATTATTGAACGCGAAATAATCGATAATGTTAGTTTTATTTCAATGAGCAAACAGAACATTCATAAAAAATACATTTACGGATTGGTTGGCCGCAATAAAATATTTTAAAGGGGAAAATGTGAATATCGTGACTGAAGACAAAGGTCGAGTAAAGCAGGTGCAGCTTATTGCAAAGTAAGACTATTAATGCAGACGGAGTAACTGAAGCAAGGATAGAATGCAATGTCCTGGCTTGTGAGCTCAATGTCGTCGTTGGAATGGACGAAGAGTTTGTTGCAGAAGTGAGACCTCAATTTATGTCACCATTAAGGTTTAGTGCCAGTATGGAAGAGACGCATTATTACCATGCGGACAACTAACCGCAACTTACAATTTGTATGTGATTTGCGTGTTCATCTTTTTTCACATTTTGTACGTGGCAAAATACGTATTACATTTATGTAAGCAAGTAAGGAATAGATGTGTTAGAAAACGAAGTCAAGGAAGCAGAAATAAGCGAAATAAAATATCCAAATATACATACAATTCATGAGAAAAATATGAAATCCATACAGAACTCAATTTAAACTTCCATGAATATTATTCAAATTTAGATAGCAAGCCGACGCGGCAAGTGGTTTCAACTTTCATCCTCGTGATCGCTCAAATGAGATGTGAGCCTTGACTGGGCGCTGACCGAGAATCCTCGGAGATACATCGACGTAAATGGATATCTGAGGAATAACTTACCAACGGAAATGAGTAATACGAACTCCGAAATAGAAATAAGAAAAATGAGAAATATAACTTAATTTGAGAAGAGCTTATAGAGTCCCACTTTAGGGTCATCCATCCTTTGAGCGAAAATACAGAGATAAGCAATTAATCTTTCTGCCGTGTTTCAAAGCATTTTTTTCCTGGAACGAGTTCTGGTAATCAAGAGATTAAACTACGATGCTTAAATAAGAAATAAGTAGCTCAGATTACAACATATCAATGCCTTTCATGGGTTTGAAAGAGAATAGATCCTGTGTTTCTAACTTAGTCGTGCGAAAATCATTGGATCGCGAGTTTGTATACCACTACAGTAACACTAACTGACTCATAGGAGCAGCACTTGCCACTTCTCTTAGCGACTGCTAAAAAACGAAAAGACACCGCTAAAACACGTAATATCAGATTACAACACTAAGATAACGCTAGGCGTAATAGTGAGTGACGGGTTAACTCATAAGCGCGCGGCGATTGCAAAACAAAACATTCGTTGTACGCGTCTAAAATATTAAATGAACCTGCAATTTTTTACTGCTTCTGTGCGTTTACAAACTGTGTGACTGTGCAACTAACCACCAGGCTCATTTACTGAGCAAGACCTTGGAAGCTTCGGCATGTCTTTAACACAGCGAAACTAAGTGACAAAACTTTACCGAATGATTTTTAACTATCGTAAATCGATTACAATAAAACTTGAAATTGAATCAGTTTACACAGCGGAGGACAAAGAACGGCATTATATGACTTTTGAATGTAAAGCAGTCTTGCCAGAAAATTCGAGGTTTATTACGGATTTTGCATCAACAATAATTATTGCGTTAATATTGAGAACTGAAGCACAAGTTAGCTGGCAAGACGATTTAGATAATAATATTGAGGTGGTTTGGTTAGGTCACTGTGGTACTAAAATTAATCGGTTTACTTTCTGAATATTGAGGGCGAAATGATTTGCATAAAAAGCAGACTAGTTTTTACTAAAGCTCGTGGATTCAGTCTGTTGTATACCTATTTGAGGGCGTGGCCATTAGGCACTGCGCGACATCGCAGCATCAAGGACGGACTGCCTCGGTCGCTCGTAGCTTCCGCACTGGCTTTACAATCTGCTGCCTTTGAGCACTAACTTAATTTGCAGTTAGTACAATTTTGTTAAATCTGTTCCCAAAAAATAGTCCACTTTACCTGTTAAAAAGTTGTGGACTACAACTAATTTGTTTTTTAAAAACCCTGGTTAGCTTGGCTTACAGCTTTTTGCTTCGAAAAATTGAATAGAAACACTGATCGTTTATGGTCTAGGGACGAGAACAAATGAGGCAAATGCAACTTCGCGCCAAAACACGTTAATGATTTATTTAGACACTAAATTACGCAGGTGGACATGCCTAAGGCGGAGTAAAGGATGTAATTATAATTTTTGTAACTAAATTCAACTCGAACGTGAGTAGGAATGATGCTATGCACGTCGCATAAATAAAACAGAAACTGCCAACAGCTAAATTAATTGCCGTAATAATATACACTGATAGCAATAATTGCATACATTGTTACAGTCACTGAAGATGGTGGTCATTATGAAAAAATGGAATATTCAAAACAAAAAAACAAACACGACGAGTGAAAACGAACGAAGCGATATGGTCGACGAATAAAAAAACGAGAATCATTTACGTAATTGCCTGTTGCTATGGCAGAGCACAGCGTACAACGTAAATGAGTTCAAACAGTTGATCTAACGCAGCGTAACATTTGTACAGAATAGGTGCGCTACATGAACACGCACAGTTTAGTCTTTAACAATAAATCCCCCTTTACGAATAAGCTTCTACTATTGAACCGGCTTAGGGAGCAATAACCTAAAGAAATCCAATTACACAAAGGAGCTCAACGCTGACATGTGAAAAAAGATTATCAACCATTTGCAGTCTGCAGACTTAAATTATGCATGCAAGTTACCACAGCGCGCATATAAACCACCCCAGGTGACCTAGATATAGACAGCTCAGTAAGTGATTAAATAATGCAATTGAAGACGTTCGGTTTGTCGTCAAATGCGGAAATTTCAATCGATCGGCTTTGGCGGATTCGTCAGGCCGCTACACAATCGCCTTTCAAGTCTTTGTCTTGCAAAAAAATTAAGTAATAATCATAACGATACAGTTAATTTCCTATCAGGTTGTTCTATTCTATTAAAGCTGTTATTCTTAAGTGCGATAGGATCAGACATGTCTGCCGTATGTCAGATGAGTAGTGGGCTTAAAAAGTCACTTTAAATGCTAGACGATATCACGGCAGATCAAGAGACGAAGGTGGAGAAATGAACTTTACTCTTACTGGAGAGACTGGCCCGCAGTGACCGAAGACACACCTGAGTGGTGGGTTTTTCCCAGCCGTGATATATGACAAGCAATTGGATCAGACAACAATTAGGTTTTTTTTTAAATGTATGTGTTTTAGCCTAGTCAAGAGTAAATAGGCTACTTCTAGGCAAGCGTGCTCCATTGTCGACCACATCATCGCTTACCATCAGGTGAGATGGTGGTCAAACGCGAGCCTATCATTAATAAATAAAAAAAATGTAGTCATGATTGTAACTATACAAATGATCCAAAAACTCATTTAACAGCAGTGGAATCAAAATGTTCACTCCAACATCTTCATCCATAACCAGCTTCATTTACAGTCATTAGTTAGTCGAAACACGAGCCCGTCCTCCGGGAACACAGAGAGTTTCCTCGCCGGAATATCATGGCTAAAACACCATTTGCCTTAACACGAAAATTTAGCGGCCAAAAGTCAAGATGAGATTTTAATTAAGTCATTAAATCATGACACGGGTGACGAGACCCAGAGAGCAACACCACAGAATTACAAAATAAGGTTATACTGAGTGACAAACATGACAAATTGCGTTCAACGAAAGTGTCCAAACATCCAGGTGTGTTCAAATAAGCTAACAGTCGCTTTTGACTTGGTTAACTGTTGACTTTAGACTGGTGTTTCAGTTTTTTTTTTAATTTTCGATTTTCATTTAACTTTGCTCGAATTCTTGATATCACTCGTGCACAGTGTTCATAATATACCAAAAATCACCATAATCGGTTAATATTTAGAGGTTGCGCAACGCCAATAATTTCGTCATCAGTGTTGGATAAATTTTTAATATTATTATTTTTACAGTGTGTAGTAAGTAAGTTACTAGTGTGTGTTATTGTCTAGTAACACTAACTTCCCTCCTCTAAAATAGAGTATTGTACTTATATCATGTAGGTGTACTCTATAACACTAATAGAGGACGCTAAAATACTATTTTTTACAAAAATGTTTGCCATACTAGTGCCACTCACGAATATAAGATGCTTACCTATTATCATAACCATCGTCCTCTCCATCACGTACTCTAACGACTCGATATGCCTCTAACAGCTCTGGCGCTCAATCTGCTGAACGCCCTGATTGCTCAGTCCAGGATCCTAAATTTGTTTTTTTTTTTTATAGCAGTAAAGAAATGATAAATGTTTGTATTATTTTTTTTTAGTTCATAGATTGTTGGTTTTTTGGCTTGCTATACGCTTTGGTGTATATTGTAAGTATAGCAAGCAATGAATAAATAAATAATCAAAAAAGGCGACTTTATTGAGTCTTTACGGTCGTGATTGTGAAGTGGCGGGAAGAGAGGAACAGGTCTTCATTTAAATTTATTAAAAATAAGCTCCTGATCTATGTACACGTTGAGTTAGAATGGTTGAAGTCCCACAATTCTTTTAAAAACAATGAAAAATAGTTACAGTGCTTCAGAAAGTTAAAAAAAAAATGTTTTTAATTTTTTTTTAGGTGTACTAACTGTATGAGTAAACCGATTATGGTAAATTTTTGGTATAAGAATACTGCACGAGTGGTATCAAGAATTTGAGCAAAGTCAAAAACAAAAATTAAAAAAATGAAATACCCTACCCTAGAGCTCGACAGGTAGAAGCGATGAAGCAGATTTCTTAATGAAGTAATAATAAATTCTTATTAATTATTATGATTTTCAAACAATATATTTAATTAATTACGTGCAGTAATTACCATGAAAGATTGAAGCGGCGTTAATGTTTTCTGTTTTTCTTTGCTTCAAATCAAAGTTTAAAGTAACAATGATAATACAATGTGTTCCAAATAAGAATAAGGATCGATTGCCATGTTGTGACGTCACATCATACTGAAGATTTTTTATCAAATTTAATTTATTTACGAACTGTGATCGAAAAAAAATTAATCAGAATCCAGTTCCTTCAATTTTGCCCAATTTCTTGAAATTTGACAGTATGATGTGACGTCACAACATGGCAATCGATCCTATTCTTATTTGGAACGCATTGTACTAACCAAATGTAGGGGATCAAATGAAATCTATCTAGTCTAAGAAGAAAGCAAGTTTTTCTAGAAAATTGGCATCGGATTAAATTAAAAAGAAAATAGATGAGATGCAGAAATTGAAACAGAAAACCAAAGGAAACTATGGTAAGTTAAATATTCGAGCAACGTTCCGGTCGACTCCATCAACAATCTAATCCATTACGGGACTGGCGGATTTGATAAAAAATTTTCGACAGCCAAATTAGATTATCTATCCTGTACTACTTTTATTATTATTTTTTTGTGTATGCCAAGCAAGTTTTTAGGGTTCCGTAACCAAACTGTCCTAGGCTCCCAAACAACCAACGTGATTTTTTTTTTTGCCATTTTTTTAATACTGTTGGCACGGAACCCTTCGAGCGCGAGTCCGACAGCTCTAGGCCGGGTTTTTTTTGCAAGCATCGAGGAAGCTCTTACGTACGTATAAGTAAGTGAGTAGTTACTGAATCAGATTGCTTGTTGCTAGGTTGAGAATTTGCATTCGGCATATTTTCCGTTAAGATTTGACTTGAAACGAAGTTAAGTAATTCAGTCTCATAATCAACTCTGACCTGCAATCAGCTCAATTCTAGACTTCAATTACGTAAATCAGCACACGATTCTGCCGAGTAGATAATCTTGTTAGAAGCAATTATCGTCATTGCATGTAGGCAATGATGTTTAATATAAGTACACGTATTTCAGATGGCAGCTAATAAACACGTTTAATAGTTTCTGAGCCTAGTAGGCGAGGTTTAGTTGAAGGAAAACGTGGTGATAATATCAGGTTGTTAGACATCCTTATTTATCCTCTTTGACGATAAAGTAACATAAAATAAAAGGAAATTAACTCAAATAATTCCATATAAACCAAATAATGTTAGAATCTATTATATAACAAAAACGAAATACTACTCACTGATTAATCACGAAATCTCAGAAACTATAACATCTACAAACTTCAAATTTGGCAAGTAGGTTCCTTATAGAGTGTAGACATCCGCTGAGAAATAATTTTACGAAACTGGGCGGAGTTTCGTCTAGTCTAAGGGGGTAAAACGGGGGTTGGAAGTTTGTACGGAAAAACCAACTTTCGCACGGGCGAAGCCGCTGGCAGGAGCTAGTAATACAATATAGACAAAAAAAAACCAGAGCCATTCCTTAGTTAGATATGGAACCATTAATTTATTATGTAAGACGATTAAGCGGGGGGAGGGGTCGACCATGTTTTATTTTCTTCTTATAATGGGTGGGATCGTCTTGATAGTTTTTACGTAAGATCACAAAAACACACAAGTTAAGATTTGAAAAAGCGCGGGTACCGGGCCGATGTGCGCTCGGATGCGTATTGGTAAACTACTTCCATGGCAACGTCAATGCGCCTCCCGGCCCTGCGTTCAAAAATGAGGTTAGAGTTAACTCTAATGACGTCATCAAGGTAGATACTCTACGCTCGCATTTTTGAACGCGAACGTAGAGTTCAACTGTCAATGCCAAGCAAGTGTCACTTATGGGCGCTTACACCAACCTACCCTGCTTTGAGTTAGGGGTTAACTCTAGGGTACTCGAGTTATAAAAAACGACCCTGGGTTGCAACTTCAAGCATTTTTGAACGGTTAGAGTAGCGACTCTACTCTATTCTGGTTATTTTTGAACGCAGGACCGCATATGACATTACTAAAAATTGTTACTTATAAAATAAACAACAAAACCAACGAAAACTATATTAATTTTTTCCTTACGTAAGTAATAAATATTAAACAGAGGGCAAATGGTTGGCCTATTCTTATTTTTTCTTATTAAGGGGGGGGAGGGGCCAAAACCTAGTAATATTTTTACGTAATAAATGAATCGCCATTCATTTATTTAGTACGTAAGACGATTTTTCTTTATAGAAAAGTTTCAATACCCTGCATATCTCTTAAGATATCTAAAGTCAAAATATCAAAAGTTAATTTCTGAATTTACGTACCTACATTATACATTTGAATGTAAGCGTTTTTGTTTCGGACATGAGTATGTACTCAAAAGTATAATGTTCATACTTTTGAGCACATACTGATGTTACAATGAAAGACACTACATACAATGAACGTAGTAACCATCGTTACAGACCTATAGATCTTTATCGACTACTATTTGGAGGCCATGGGAACTCTATGCGTGACGTCGTTATCTCGGCTAAAAATAAAAAGCATAGGAAATCTGTACTCTCTGACAGGAAAACGACATACGTGCTTAGGCAAAGGTAGCAAATAAAAACTGGGCAAGTGCGAGTCGGACTCGCGCACCGAAGGTTCCGTACAAACTTACCTATGAAAACAGTTCAATTTCCGAATTGAGTTCCGTAGATTTTTAAAATCACAAAAAGTTTTTTTTGTGACATAACTACAAATTTACAGGTTTCAGTTTTTTTCCTATACTTGTGCTATGAGACCTTGCTTTATGCCAAATTTTAGGATTCTAGGTTAACGGGAAGAGTACCTATGAATTTTGATTCTCTTGAGTGTCGAAATATAGGTTTTTTGCGACATAAATGGCCGTATCTTTTTTTTTTCGTTAACTCAGAAGTTTGATTTTTTCACAGCTTCAAGAGACCGCAGACCTGAGTATATGGTTTTTTACAGACAGACAGACAGACGGACAAGAAAGTGATCCTATAAGGGTTCCGTTTTTTCCTTTTGAGGTATGGAACCCTAGAAACCGGCTAAGTGCGTATCGGACGACGCACTAAGGGTTCCGTACCGTTCATAGAAAAACGGAACCATTACAGGATCACTTTGTTGTCCGTCTGTCTGTCAAGACCCTTTATCTCCAGAACGCGTGGAAGTATCGAGTTGAAATTCAAACGATATACTCAAGTCCGCGGTCCCTTGAAGCTGTGAAAAAAATCAAACTTCTGAGTTAACGAGAAAAAAAGATACGGCCGTTTATGTCGCAAAAAACGTATTTTGACACTTTTACTTACCGTTAACCCAGAATCCTGAAATTTGGCATAAAGCAAGGTCAAGCACAGGTTTAAATCTGAAAATAGTAAATTTTTTGTTACGTCACCAAAAATTAACTTCTTTTACGATTCGGAAAAATACTTATTTTACAAAATTATTAAATTTTATTTTATAAAAATACTTATTATTTATTACTTATTTACATATGAAAGTTTGTACGGAACCCCCGGTGCGCGAGTCCGACTCGCACTTGCCCATTTTTTTAGTATTTGTTGTAACAGCGGCAACAGAAATAAATCATCTGTAAAAATTTCAATTGTCTAACTATCACGGTTCATGAGATACAGCCTGGCGACAGACGGACAGCGGAGTCTCAGTTATAGGGTCCCGTTTTACCTTTTGGGTACGGGACCCTACAAAAGATAATTCGCACAGAAAATCTCCACAGGCAACTACATCTAATTTTGTTTTAAAATCACGTTCTTAAAAAAATAAAGCAAACGCCGGGCAGTCTACGGGCTAAAAGTTAATTAAAAAGAGGTTCAGAGCCCAGTTATGGAAATGAAGCATTGTTGCTATGCACGTTTAACTCCTCATATAATTTCACTGCCACATCTTTTGAGTGGCAACTGACGACCTTGGGCTTGCCTAGTTAAACGATGCTTTATATGGAAACGAACTGAATTGTTTTTTTCATTTTCTGGGCTTAGGGACAACGGAATGAACCCAGTCGGAAACGGAATCAGCTTTTGGAATATCAACTGCCTCGTTTTAGAATAGCGGAAGTAGGCATGTTGATGTTATTTTTTATGAAGCCTTATTAGGTTTGTAATGAGGAAAGGTAAAAGAAGACCAAAAAAAACTAATATGGATCATCAATTCAGCCGTAAGACGTCCACAGTTGGCCATAGGCCTCCCCAAAGTGTTCCCACATTGAACGGCCCTTTGCGTCTGGCATCCATCGGATTCCCGGATCGGATCATCGGATTTTTCGAGAGATGGATGGACTGTGTTAAAATATGACATAGCTACAAGATGACGACATTCCGACAAGATATACCGCGGAGAAGGAGTACTCTTCATCATCATCATTTCAGCGGAAAGACGTCCACTGTTGCACATAGGCCTCCTCCAAATGTCGCCACAATGACCGGTCCTGTGCGTCTCGCATCCATCGGATTCTCTCGACCCTCACCAGGTCAGCGGTCCACCTTGTGGGAGTTCTCTTAGACTTTTGAATTTGAAAATCCTTCAGATCAAGTTTACACGTGTAGGCTATCAGTTTTATCCTTAGTTATTCATGAATCGATTTACATTTAAGAATGTATCAATTTATCCTGTAAAGAATTTTAAATAAATATTTATTATTATTTTTAATCGGTACTCAATTGCTATTCGAGTAAATTACAATATGCCTAGTTATTTTTAAATTGAACCTGAATACGGAAAACAACGAATTTTATTTTTAAGTATTCATGGCTATTTCATTGAGTTTTGTGTATTTTATATAAAGTTTTAAGTTCTTTGCTATTTAATTAAACAAAAAATAAGAAATCTTTGACGACTTTTATTGATTCCATTTTTAGTTTATAAAGCACTAGCTTTTAGCCCCCTCTTTTGAGGGGTTGGGGACAGATTCCCAAAAAAAAAAAAAGATGCACGATTTTTTTGTTAGTCACAAATAGTCCTTAGACCAATTTTTAGCTTTCTACCCTGAAAATTGCGGAATGCTCCATACAAACTTCCACCCCCCACTTTAGGGGAGTGGGGGGTTAGAAAGAGACAAAAAGTAGCCTATGTCACTCTTCATCCCTTCAACTATCTCCACTAAAAAAATCACGTCAATTCGTCGCTCCGTTTAACCGTGAAATACGGAAAAACAAACAGACAGACACACTTTCACATTTATAATATTAGTATGGATTAGCTTCTGCCAGCGGCTTTGCCTATTTGGAATTAGTCCTTCCCCATTAAAAATTATATGTTATTCTATTTAGGGACTGTAAAGTGTCATCAAAATCCATTCAGCCTTTTGAGCGTGAAGGAGTAATAAACATATTTACATACATACATATAAACTTTCGCTTTAATAATAAGTAGGCAGATAGCTGTGCCATCTCAATGATCAATAAAATAGAGATCTTTCATGACTTCCTATAATCCATAAAGAGCAACAGACAGACCATTTTTTAGGTTTCCGCACTTAGTCCTATGTGGACCATGGCATGTACGTGGGCCATGGCGGCCATAACCTTAGGTGGGCTCATTCCAACCAGCCCACCTCTCTCCAAAAACAGATTAGGCCTCTTAGGTTTTTCAGGGCATCAATAAGGGAGTTCGGAGATCCTAAAGTTCGTGTGCGTATTTCAGTGACACACACATGCGCAATTGTCTCTTCCCCCTCCAAACATGCTCTGCACAGAGGACTGTCTGTGATGCCTATTGTGTGGAGGTGCTTATTCAGTTTGCAATGTCCGGTGATGGTCCCCGTCACCAGGCGCAGGCCGCCTCTGTCCAGTCTTAGGAGTTTTTTGGTGAGAGCTTTATTGAGATGTGGCAGGGCCTCCTTGGCGTGCCTGCATCCTGGTGTCGAGGACCACCAGCGCTCTGCCATCTGAACATTTGCAATTTGAATAGGAGCACAAAGACTACGGACTCTGTTCAGTACACCATATCCATAGTCCGTACCATGACCGTGATAAGAACGTATCATAAAAAAACATTATTTGTATTTAAAACTACCGACAACGTTGCGTGCCATGCACGCAGCGTATTGGCACCGGCAAAATGTACATGCTTTCAAACTTGTGCTCTCAGCTGCTGAAACGGTAAGGTTAGGGTACGGTTTGTAACCGCGTATGATGACTGTTATACACTTTTTTTCGATGGCAAATCATGTAGTAAGCAATCAATTGATGCAGAACGAAACCATATCCAATGAGGACTTGCGTCTGGCGGTAAAAGGGGAAACCGTGGCGCCTCAGTAATCATTCCTCAAAGAGAGATCCTACCGCCGCGTTGAACGCAAAGGGCAACTGAAGGAACACAGGTGAGTTTTAGTCAGTAAAAGTCTGACACTCCGTCCCGCTCCACCCAGAACGAAAGAAGTTATTTAATTTTAAAAAAAGGGCTACGGTAACTCTTTCGAACGCTCCTGCATCCCATGACCGTTATCCACGGCTTTGATAAGCTGTTGATAAGTTCTACTGGGTATTGTAGACCGATAGTGTTTCTTGGCGTGCTTGATTAGTTGCTAGCACGGTCATAATACGATACGGAGTACTCGGCAGACCTCCTTATGAGTTATTGCTCAAACAATAAAATTATGTTAAACAGGCGATGACCTGATAAACAGACACTACATAACGGTTTTATTACGTGCATAGATCTTGAGTGCGAATTATCCCAAATTTGTTTATGTCTCGCAACCATCGACCAAATGGATTAACTTTGAATATTATTCAGAACAAAGTATGGCAGGCAAATTTTAGTGCATCACATCACGTGCAATATTGTTTTTACGACGTGCTGTTACTTATAATGTCAAGTACGAAACGCTGTTGAAACAATCGAGCGGTTAAAAACCTTTTTTTTTATTGTTAACAACCATTGTTAATAATACAGACCTTTGTTATATGCTAACGCTTTGGGATTAGGTACTTCATTGATTTTTTACAATTGCATATTATGAGTCAATGACCCCGCGCCACCAGACGTTAAGCGCAGCTTTGTAATTTTAGTATCTACAGTGACCATTAATGTCTTTGAATAATTATGAAACCTAAATATTATAATTTGCATCGTTATTTATGTTGTTAATTTGTCGTCCCCTAATTCGATATCGTTTTACGAAAAGTTTTTTGTGTGACTAAAATAGGGCAGCTGTAATTGTTGAGCGATGCGATACCACGCGGTAAATTGTTGATAAACATTTATGGAATGTCTTTCATTTTTACTTACTAGAACACAGCACGATATGAATTACCACACGTGATAATTCTGCTCACTAAAATTATAGATAAAATAGTAAATAAGCATTGCTCACTGCTATGCTATTTTTCATAAATCTCCATAATACAGATAAAGTAGGTACATGAAATAGAGATTGACAGATAAAATTGAAGGATCGTCCGTTCTAGACAGACGTTTAGTGACAATTACATTGTAAAGAACGTCGCAGCAAGAAACACGGGATTACGACGTAGACAAATGGATGTTTGCAGATATTTACCGTAATTGGTAATTATAAACACAAGTAGCCACATGCAAAGCACAATTGATAATAAATCAATAGCAGGTAAGTATTTATTTATTTATACAGCGATGTAAGCACGGATCGCGTTACACAATCTAAGTAAACTTATCTCTCATATTGTAGGAGCTTATTAATAATATATGGATTACAAATAGCCAAAGTATTAATTATTTGCACGGGATAAATACTTATTTATTTTATTCAATTATTCGAATCGTTGAAGGCTCAGATTTTTTTTATATCGACACCGATTTCGTCATTGTCCGTCGGAGAAAGGCCTCCAGATGTTTTCGTAGAAAAATCTATAGTTTGACTTAGCATCGCCTCGCAACAAAGTACAGTGACAGCTTGACGAATTTTATTAAAATCATAGCAGAAAGCGAAACTACGGTCAGCGACACGTGTTCATACGTCCTAAAATGTTAGCCATAAAATCAGGCGTAATACCTAGACATAATGAAACACTTGTTTCAGATCTGATACAGCTAAATTAGTAAGCAGTTACTTAGCCAGTGTTTTGTTGTAATTTGTTTTTAATTGTAGTTAATTATGTGTTCAGCCTTGGTTTCACTACTTAATTTTTAATATTCCTTGATAGTAATTATTGCGTTTATGCTACGCAGAATTTTTCTGTCGACGCACTATGTTTGTTAATCTACGTACCAATCTTAATTATCAAGATCATTATAAAACACGTAATGAAGTGTCATTATACCAAACAATAAAGTCTAGGACATTTTTTTTTATTTCTTGTAACTAAAAACTGTCCATTTATTTTCATTCTACAATCTTATTAAATAACCTGATCTCAAAAAATGCATTCACGAACGAAAGCTAAGAAACCAACCTATCAACTTCTTGGGTACTACACCTACATTTTTTTAATAGCGAGCATTTTTTATACAGAACCCACATTATTATGAGCATAGATGCTTGTCAAGTTTTTTTATAAAGCTCAGCTCACAAGGTAACTTCTAAATTAAGAACGGTTTAATGATACCTTTTGGAATCAATTGAGTATTATGCTGTTGCCAAGCGGAGTGGCGACCGAAGGTCATTTATGAAGTTTGCTTTAACTCAGCGCTTCGAGATTTTTTACATTATATTATGGCTCTTTCTTTTCAAGTTTTAGTGTGGATATAATGTTAGATGATTTGTGTAGTAAAAAATGGTACTTTCGTGCGTGTTTTTTATTTTAAACTTGCTATATTAAACGTAAACGACGTAAATCCATCGTAGATAAGTGATTTCGTGTTGTGCATATTATTATAAGTTTAAAAGCATCTACCTAATGGGATTGAACGAAAACAGCTTTTCTTCCAACAAAGTTAGCATGAAGTTTAGAGACAAAGCGAAGATTAGTTACGAAGTATGAACGCGAAAAATGCAATGAATTAAAGATTTACAAACTCAATTTATGGTTGTTTTTGTAAAAAATATCGTCTTTTAGATTTGAGTAATGCAGTAGTGTCTAACGACTGAATTTTGAATGGAAAACTATGCACACAAATAGTTTTGTAAATTTTATGTGGGTTTTATGTTTTGTAATTTGATTTGCAAGGCATAACTTTGCAAAATCGTAGAAAATCAAATAAATTCCTCAGTTAATCTAGCTTTGATTCTCCATCATGAATACCTCCAACCTCATGCATCATTTGGGTCAGGTTTAGTAGTTACCTAACCCAATGCATGACTTCTTGGTTCCTACCGGCCCTAAGCAATAGGGGTCCAGTACACGATAGGTTTTGCTGTCAGTTTTGCCACAGTCAAATATCTTGACTGACGAAAAACCTACCGTGTAATGCGATGACTGACGTTTGCATAACGCAAAATGTATGGCGATAAAATTCCGTCAGTCAAGCTTCATTCATGATTGATGGTTTTGATTGACGCTTGCATGACCGTGTAATGGACCCCGCAAATCTAGCGGGACGATGATTTCGACGACCGGTAATTCAGTTTTTTGAAAGATTATTTCAGAGTTTAGAAACTGGGATCAAAACTAAATAAATTTCATCTAATGCACAGGCATATAATGCCCAAAATACTGACGAAAACATTGAATCAGTTGTGAGTGAAGATGCACTTCAAAAACTATGAGGATCAATTAAAAATGTATTAACGCGTTTGACCAATATTGTACAACTAAATTTGGAAAAATATGTAAATTGTTGAAACTGCTCAAAAAACCAAATACTGAATAAAATTAATAGGCAATATATTCAACTAGGTAATAATAACATGTAACTTATGTATCAATAATTTCATGTTTAATTTGAACTCTAATCTCATTTTATGACCAACACAATTTACACTGTTTTATATAAAAGTTAGTTTTAGACAATTAACCCTGTAAGAGGGTCCCTTTTCAGTCGCCTATCGTCAACATTGAGCATGGTTTAAAGCTTGTTACAATTAACACATGGTTTAAAACTCTGTTAGCATTCGGTAATTCCGTGATTTACTCGAATATTTTACAAACTTAAGGCGCAATTTTGGTTATTCAGAATCTTGATTAAATTTGCAAGGCTTCTATTGTTATACTTTATCGACTTTTTTTTTAATTTTTGAGCAAATTATGAAGTGTCACTGTAATTTTCAGAGGTCTTTCCTGTATTAGTTTTACACAAATTTATAAATTGATTTCATTGATAGAAGCCTAGATAATATCCAAAAGATACTGTATTCCGAAAATATGTAATGAAAACTGTGTAATAACGTCATAATCGCGTAAGAGCGTCTGTATGAAAAACAGAGAAAATGTATGTCAAGTTGCATCCCCTTACTGCTTCCGTCGGATTGGTCCGACGACTGTTTTCGTGTCCTATTCGCCAGAGTCGTGTTTTTGCGACATTTCGTTTTTCGTTTTTACGTGTCGTTTAGCTCTTCAATCTCCATAGGTGACAGAAGAGCTGACGAGACGGAGTATTTGATCGTGAATATGCGACCTTAGGGGAATAAACGCGGGTGTTCGTCGGATACCTATATCCGAAGGTTAAATAGAGATTTTGAGAATATTTCTGATAACCTTATTGGTAGTAGTTAGAAGCACTAGTACTGACCATGAGGTCCTGCTGATTATAATTGGTCATTCATAAAAGGTTTATTAATAAACAAGATTGTCAGATATTACTAAATTATATTTTTCAATTAACTTGTCCAGATATACATCTCAATTGGAAAAGGCAATATAATAAACAAATGTAATCAATCAGATAGACCTTTTTGAGTCATAAACACAAGCAAAGTATAAGCATAATTAATAAAAAAAAATAATGCAATGATACTGATAGGATGCCTGATATAGACATTAGTTACGTATTCAGGTGAATGACCTGCACAGTTTGAACAGCGACATTAGCAAAACATAATTATGCATGAAAATTAGTAATCTATACATAGAAAGTATAGTAATCTATATATATATAACGGATTTAGGAAATCCTGAATATTTGTTTCGAGTTAAGTATTTGTTTGAGAAAATTATATTCAAGTAAGTAATTTCATATTCATTTGAGTAATTCTCAAAAAGAAAAGCTCTCATACTGGCAACAAGTTATTCAGTCAATGGTCAGTTAGTTTGTAGGAAAACCTACAAGGTTTGAGGTTCCAATACACAGATCTCTTTAAAAACAAAAAGTTAAGAAACATTATAAATATTGTTTAAAATAAAGTTATTACAAAATACATATTTTTATAACATGCTAGAAAAATACAAATATGAGTCTAAACAGTTTTTGATTGCAGGTTTGAGCATTCCTATATTTGTAAAAGCAAAGCAGACTAAGGAAGGAAATAAAATTTAACATGCGTGTGGACATATAATTTACGTAAAAATATATCATACAGTGTAAATAAAGCTACCAACACACAACATGGACTTGGACCAAATTAATACAGAACTCAACAAGTTTGCTTGGCTTTTTGAAATAAGACGCCCGCCCAGCAAAGCTAGAATCTAATATTCTCTGTGTTGATCGCAGTAGAAAGGCTCTTTTTCACAAAAATATGTATCAAATGGTTCCAACAATAATATTATATTAAAATTCCCAGAGAAATAGAGAATTTTAATGTTCATTCAAGAAAGAACTGAAAAAGCTTTTGTTGAATAAAAATGTAAGTGTAACATTTGTGAAGGAATATTACTTGTCCTTGTAATTTTGTTTAGTTTTTAGCTGTATTAATTGTAGTTGTCACTTGTTTCCTTGCCTATATAATTATTTAGTATGTATGTATTTTAGTGTTAAGTATGTACTTTGTTTATTTTTTATTTTATTTTGTAATACACCAAGTGCAACCCCATTTTATATCCAGATAATCTCTTTCCATACTAGGTTGCCTGGAAGTGATCGCAGAATGTGATAAGGCCACCAATTGTATGTTTTTTAATATAAGGCTCATATGTATCATTTATCTTTGTGTACAATAAGTACTTCTCTATATAAATGTTAGTATTTTTACTTGACATTGTTTACTATTTTTATTTCTATCGAGTATTTTAATTATATAATTAATGGTATTTTTATAGAATCATCACCACAAAATGTATTTTAGATTTTATATACTTGCGAGTAGAATGCAACACACTTTTATAGTTATTTTTGTACAACTTATTGCATATTATGTACCTGCATTGAGACAAATAGAATGATTTAACTAAAACAACATTTAAATGACACCTTTGTTTTCATGCATATTCCATAACATTTTGATCACAAGTCGGGTGAGTAATTAATTGCCATTTTAAGTCTATTTGCATGAAAAAGACAATGCTAGGTTAATGGATGGTCAGTGTCAATAAGTAAGTATACTCCATCCTAACAGGCTCATGACATTAGTATCTTGTATTAATGTTTAGACACAAATATTGACCACAGATTTCAGTATACCGGACAGATAGACAACCTGCTTAATTAGACTAAATAAGCAATTAATAAGTTAACTGCAGTACAGGTGGGAAACGTGGACATCTAAAGGCCAATTACCATACTTCATCATTTAAATTCAAGATGGAATCTCATCTCGGCAACAAGTAATGTCTAAATCTTTCAATTAAAAGGGTGTATTTAAATGATTGAAACTTAGATTGCAGTGCAAAATACTATTAAAATACTTGAATTGCAAGTAATTTCTATTTATTTCTTGCCAACTTTTGACCATTGAAGTCTTGCTAAGTTACCCAAATAATGGAAATCAAATTAAAAGACAGAGAATAAACACTTGTTCCTGTTTATTTATTTATTTATTTATTTAATACTCCATGCACAAACGTACAGCGGCGGACTTAATGCCTTAGGCATTTTCTACCAGTCAACCTTAGGGTGATGCAGAGATAAATAGTGGTAGGTGCAATAAAAGAGAGAGAAAAGGCGAAAAAGTACAAGAAAAGATATACTAATAAACCATAAATATTATACAATTATACAATACATATACAAACTAATAAACTATCTACATATATATCTACACTAATAAAGTCAAACAATTAGTTCAAATCGACAATTTGAAAACATTAACGCTGTGATGACACTACTGCCAACTTCTTCTTTTGTTTGTGGTAATATTCAAACATATTGGATTTTCTTCCAAAAATAAGCTGACTTTATTTCATAACATGTTCCTACTAATAAGACAATTTTCATTGAATAAATGGTACTGGTGCAAGACGTGTCAGAAGTTCTTAACAATACGGTTAGCAACAAAAAAAAGCTCAGGTTTATGAGAAGTCAACTTGATGCTGAATTTTCCACACTTATTTTATAATAAGAAGAAGTTACTGATGATTTGTTGTCTATCATATCAAATTTTTCATAATACAAGCTCAAAATTTCTGATGATTATTTTTACTAAACTGAACAAATATAGTGCCTATACATTTTATAAAACCATTCTGTTTTAAATAAAAAATGCACTAATGTACCATTTAATCAACTTATAAATCTTTAAACATTATTTTATTTGCATAAAAGTTATGATAGCATGTAAGTTTTTTCAAGCCTTTCAACTGAACCATGCTCGGTCAACTTTACAACAAAAAATATAACCAAGATCATTAGTAGTTTTGATATTTTCACACATCAAATGTAATCAGATTAAAACCCATAGATGTTGTATTTCCTAACACTCAACACCACTCTACAATGATTATCTGATAGTTTCTATGCACACAGACATAATAGGCATGTACTATAAGCCTTTATATACAACGGTATAGGTTATATATCTTGTTGCCATGCGAGATTTCATTGCTCTCTCGTTAGATAATTGTCGCGTTCCAAACGAAAATTAACTCGTGGTTGTATTTATAATCGTATTTTCGATATGTTTATGCATTTTCGACACAATTACATTGCTAAATTCATAATAAAACCAACGTTTTGCGCGTACGTACATATACAAGACCTTGTAACCCTAATAAGCCCTGTCAGATCACTTTGTGAGCATGTAGGACTGTAGAGCTACATGGAAACTACCTATTTTCAGCCCTTAACTAGCCTAAAACCTGAGAATATCATCACCTTTATCAGCAAAGTTTTATGAACGTAATTTATAGGTTATAAATTGAGTGCCCTTGACAAAACCAAAAGGATGGTCAAGCCAGGTTATCACGCTAATTCCAAGGTGATTTCACGAGGATAAATGAAATCGTATTGGAAACATAGGACTAATAAAATCTCAAGGCCGGGAATATGGATTTGATCTCGATAAAGGACTCACCGACACACAACATCGATCTCGGGCCGCAAAAGCGGATCGCGGCACAAGGCAACAACGCTAGAGCACATAAAAGGATACAGGCTAAGTCCAGGTTGAATCCGTCCTTGATGTAGCGCTTCCGGCGCTTGCTAACGATGCCCTTGATAGGGTTTGTCATCTTGATGTTGGACATGGAGTTGGCCATGGCTGTCAGTTGGTCGACGCGGCGCGGCAGCAGTTCTGCCGCCGCAGTGCCCTTAGCGGGCCCGCCCGCTCCCGGCACCGACCGCTTCTCTGGTGCCTTCCGCTCTCGGCGCCGGCAGCTCACACAAATCCCCATAAAATAACCTCCGCCGCGCAGAACGTGCCCCGCTCATCGGGCCGGCGGCGGAGCGCGAGCGGCCTGAACCCGGAGGCCGCGACCGGCGCTCAGCTCTCGCCCGCCATGCCTCGCGCTGCACGCGCCTCGCCTCGCTGCCTTGCCTCCAGCCGAGCCTCGGCTCCGACAAGCACCGAGCACTTCCACACCGCACCGCCAGACCGAAAGCACCGTACACTTAATACACTATAGCATAGCTCCACGCCCGGCACTGAACGCGTTCAAATCTCGCTTTACGAGCGATGAAAAAATTATCTCGCGCGAATGGCGTCCATCCTGCGTTTGCACTAGTACACGGACGAAGAGAAACAGTGTTACAGTTGCACAAGAAAGAAAGATGGTTCTAGCCGAAAGTGTACAGCGTACAGCGTGTCTCTTTCGCACTACCGCAGTCCGCGCTCGTATGATAAAGATAACACACAACCTTAATTTCTAGTGGTGCTGGTGGCTAGCAATTCTAGCTCTCTTTGTTCACTACGGTTCCCATTTAGATCCGTAAGGTGGCGCTGATGGTAGTGAAGTTACCGCCAGTTTTCAAATTTAAAAATATTATCATTAGAGGTTATTTATATTTTTCTAAAGTCATTACGGTAGAAAAATTAAAATAAAATTTTAATACTGTATAGATAATAGTAACTAGTGTATCACATTTAAAACATCTAAAGAAATAATCATTGTTATTTAATGAATTGCAGGTCTCACACCTTCACGACAGATGGCGGTGTGGTGTAGAAGCATAGAGTAAATTAGTAGACAACACACCGCGGTAACTTTTGAAAAATGTGTCTTACAAAGAGGATGCATTTTATAAATAAATAGATTTTTTTTTGTTAACTGGTACGGTTAAATGCATTAAGTACCAAGTATTAATTTAACGGATTTAACACCACTTATTAGTTAAAAACTATAAAAAAAAAAAATATTATAAATAAATAAAAATCTCTCTACACTTTTACCGTAGGTACTTTGTCATTATTTAGGACTCCCTATTGAGCAATAACTGCAAATCATTGTGTAAACACAAAAATTGTTCTTACATAGTTTAAAGGAAAACTGGACAAAATTGGCTACAAGTAGATAAGACCTATTCAATTGAAAAAAAGCATAATTTCTAAGAACGTGATATTGAATGCAAAACGAGGTACAATACTTTATTGTGACTAGTGCTACTAATTTACATAAGTATTTATTCATTGTGCAGCTATGCAAATAATATAAGAAACTCCTTGCCTACTTAGCTATGTACTTATTTTGTGATTTCATTTGTGAGTAAGTTTTTGCGACGATAGTGACGCACTTTGATAGGTATGCCAACATCTTTAACTTCTTGTGGCCCACTTCTACAATAATCATTATATTCTACACAGTAGTACCAACGCACTGTAGGTATCCATATCAACACCAAATTCTAAAATAATTTTCAAATGAAAGTTAAGTTTTAGTCCAAATAATATTTCACGTCTGTTCTAATTGGACGCGCAACACTATAAAATATAGTATCTTATCTTCAAAACGCATCACGGTTCACGGCTCAGTAGTTTTAAGTATGCCATTTAATAGAAAGATGCGTAGATAAAATGCTTTGCTAATTGGGGTTCCAGCTTCCGTTAACACCAGCGTGTACATTTAAGTAAGTTGGTATAGTGTTTTTTTTAAGACTGGCAAGCTTCCTAAACTCGGTGTAGTTGATTTAGGCAGGTAACTCCGTAACGTTATGCAACCTATGTTGGTTTAGGACAATTTTCTAAGAAACCACACATAACTGGTGAACTCGTGGTCTGACACTCTCGAGTGCACCACTTATTTACATGAATAAGACTATTTGCCCGATAACTTTGAGAGCATTGACGCATTACCCAATTTCAAATATTTATTGTTTTATTACCCACACCTCATATTATTAATATCAATATGAATTTACTGTATCTACTTATTATAATGGCATAGATAATTGGTAGCGAGTAGACAGCTTGTTGCCACCCGGCTCGCGCACGCAATGCACGATGTTTGACGATACTTATAGGGCTGCCTCGTTCGCGGGCTCATTGTCATACAAATGAAGGACCCTAAAAACTTTTTGACAGCTAATATACATCACCTGGTGAATTACAATGTTATCGGCGTCTATTAAGGATTTTGAGTTATAGTAGTTTTCGTGTTCCGTGACAAGCATTTTAATGAGCGATGAGGTAAGTGGGGGACCATTGCAATTGTTTACAATTGGGTTAGTTTCATCTAGAATGCAGAATACTATTCATTGCAATTGTATTCACCAACTAACTTCTATTTTAGTATTTTTTAGGCTTCCGTAACTTACGAAACTTTCTAAGCCCAAATTAACCCTCCACAATCCGCCTGTCTGTCTGTCCGTGGGCATCTCATGAACTGTGTCTAATAAAGCCTGTATGACTGGAAGATTGTCTTAGAGTTATTTAGAATAACTTTCACTCAGTATTAACCAAAATCGTATATGTGTGTACTTATAAAATAAATCATGAAAGTAATAATAATAATAATAATAATAATATTCCACAACTATCACACAACGCCGTCTAGTCCCAAGCTAAGCAGAGCTTGTGTTATGGGTACTAGACAACTGATAAACATACTTAAATATTTCTAAATACATACATATATAGATAAATAACACCCAGACACAGAACAAATGATCGTGCTCATCACACAAACATTTGTCCTGGGTGGGAATCGAACCCACGACCTCCGGCATAGCAGTCAGGGCCACTAACCACTAGACCATCAGGTCAGTCAAAAAGTGCAACTAGGTATATACTTGCTTAAATCATTTGCTACAACCCTATGTATTATTAGGAGTTAACAGATTCTTAGAACTACCATTGATGACTATGCAGTTATAATAAAGATTTCATATCTACTTTTTCAGGTGTTTTTTGTGCATTGTAGGTATATTTTTTTTTGGTTGGTAGGTTACTTCAATATTTGATGACCTAGAACCTGTGTTGTCAGCAAAACTCAGCCCAGCAGGGGCCAAACGAAGCCTACTGGGGCCATGGGGGATGTGAAAGAGAACCCCGGGGCTCTGGAACGATGGCAAAGAAGGAATAGGAGTGGGTTTTTAGTCAGTAAAAGTCTGACACTATCTCCTGCTCCGTCCTAGAATGAAAATGAAAAAAAAAAGCTATATTAAGAGACCTAGACCAAGTTGGCAACACTGGCCGTACGCCGCTAGACTGTTTTATTTTGATAGTGTGCGCCGTGACATAGACAAAACAGTCTTGTCGCAGACGTCGTAGACAATTCTAGACTGGCCTGTTGGTCTAGTGGTTAGTGACACTGACTGCTATGCCGGAGGTCGTGGGTTCGATTCCCACCCAGGACAAATGTTTGTGCGATGAGCACGATCATTTGTTCTGTGTCTGGGTGTAATTTATCTATATATGTATGTATTTAGAAATATATAAGTATGTTTATCAGTTGTCTAGTACCCATAACACAAGCACTGCTTAGCTTGGGACTAGACGGCGTTGTGTGATAGTTGTGAAATATTATAAATATTATATTATAATTCTGTCTAAGATAGTCTTGTCTCAAGTGTGCGCAGGCCCTTAGTGGATTTTCCACTAAAACTGGTGGTTTTAAACCCCTAGTTAATTGCGAAATATTGGTTTTAGTGACTAGTGGATTTTTCTAGTGCTTTAGTAAAATTCAATGTCTTACTAAAAATGCGATCACTGGGGTGTAAATCAGCACCATAGAATCCATAATTATCAATCTGATACCGACGATGATGGTGCAAACAAAAATGATTCGCCTGAAGACGAATGAATAAATAGCTGTTATTGAATAATTTGTATGTTGTTTAACCTAATAATGTTAATTTACCCAGAAACGGTTATTTTTTTTATCACGAAACTAATAACCTGTATGCATACTTATTTTATTTCGAAGGTACAACTTTTTGCGATTTTGTGTGTGGGATAATTTTTTGTTAGTGGTTTTCTGGTCGTTTTAAAAGTTGACTCTAGTGGTAAGTTAATGTAACTGTTGGCAACACTGGACGTCTCAAAACAGTCTTGTCCAAAGAGTAAAATAATATAGAGGGGTCTTCTCGTAGACAAGTCAGCGACGTCGTAGACAATTTTGTTTAAGACAGTCTTGTCTCAAGTGTGCGCAGGCACTAAGACAGTCTTCTCTCAAGTGTGGGCAGGCCCTAACCTATCTATTATCTGCAGTAGGTATCTAGCTGGGCAGGTAGATAATTGTCGTGGAGACATTCAATGGAATCATATTTTGCGGTTGGTTGGTTCCATTCCCAATTTTTTTTTTGTTTATGGGTGAATACCTTATCATATCTTAACTTCTAACGTTCTGGGTGGAGTGAGAGGGCGCCTTGTGACTTGTGTCATACTTAAGGCATAAGTAATTTATTCATTCTTTTAACATACCTATATAGGTACAATAATGATGATGTAACAAATTAATAAAAAGACGCGGATGTTAACCCGCCAGAGGGCGTACAAATGTTTGTGAGAAATTAACAATAAAACCAGTTCAATTCTCAAATAAAAATAATAAGCCCGGATAATAATAAAACTACTCTAAAGGATTCATATTACGAGGTAATGAATAATAAATCGCAATAGAAATCAATGTCAATTTATAATACTAATGTCAATTTACAATGCTAATGTCTATAAGTACTCAATACCAATGTCAATATCCAATACTAATATCAATATACAACACAAAATGTCAATATAAAAAAACTAATGTCAATACAAAAGTTTAAATACTGATGTTATTATTAATAAGGACAAGCAATACATGTGTTTTATTTGCTTACTGACTAAAACCAACCCCATCAGTTTCCTTTTATCGTTTTCGAACAATCCCGCAGCCGTGGCAGGTCCATTTTCCATCATCACACTGTAATCTAGCTATCAATATAGTCGGCCTTCTAACAAGCCAAGAGCAAACTATTTGTTTTTCGAATTTCGTACCCAAAGAGTAAAAACGGACCTTATTACTAAGACTTCACTGTCTGGCACCACTCATGAACCGTGACAGCTAGACCGTTGAAATTTTCACAGATAATTAAAAAATATATATATATTAAATAAAATTAAATTTCTGTTGCCTCCGTAAAAAATGGTTATTAAAGGTTAGATAGATAATGGAACGGACCCCTTTGTGCATGAGTCCGACTCGCATTTGTTCAGTTTTTTTTTTTTTGATGCCTAGCTCGTGACACCAGCCCTCTGTACTCACCATGCAACCAATTCTATTGAGATGTCATTGTTCGCACTGCCACCCTACCACGAACTCTTAATGCAATCCATTTTACGACCTAAGCAAGCTGAACTGTTAAAGATATGGAGCTGTATAGGGTGTACAGCTCCATTCCTCTTTCTCGCTTACACGACTGACATTGTCACACGTCATGTAAGTCCTATGACATCAATAGCCTTTAAACTCACGACCTTCTGCTCCCCGCACTCCTTATCAAAATAATCGGATAAGTCCTCATTTTGGCAGCCCTGGCGGCTCGAACAGTCGGGTCGCACCTTGCCGATATCGATGTACAGATAAAAAACGCTCGGTGACAGATGATTCATATGCCTAAGCAATTAGTGATGACCTTGTGACTAACGAAGCGAAATAATTCATCATACGCTGTAGGCATTTACAGTTTACAGCAACGTAATGACTGGGAAATGACGACTTACTGATGATTCGGACACAGTGTCCGAATTGGCTCATTTTTATTTCAATTTTTTTTTTACTGACGATTCGAACACACTGTTGAGTACAGTCAGATAAAAAGTTTTAAAAGATAATAGGGAAAAACGATTGAAAAACTATTTTAGGCTCGATTTAAGGCAGCAACTACTTCGGGTAATAAATTTCTTTATTTTATTTTAATACTTTATTTTTTAAATCTGAATCCGAATCGTAAGTGAAAAAATATTGAAAATAAAATTCACATACATATAATTCGGACATTATTATTCATTTAATTCGGACACTGTCTTCGAATCGTCAGTAACTAGATGAGACAACAACTGATTCGACAGATGGTGCCAGGTTCCTTATAAGTGCTCCTATTTATCATAAAGAACAAGACAAGTGTTCATAGAAAATTAAACCTTGAGTACTTCAACCTCTTTGCTTACACGTGCTACATATTCCATTGTGTCTCCCCGACAGTTATCTACCTACCCAGCTAGATACCTACTGTATAAGTACCGATTTCAAGCAGCAGGTAGGGTTGCCAATTTTTAATAAGAAATAGTGTACATCTAATTTAAAGGAGGTAAATAAAGAGTACGGATTTATAAAAAAGAGTCGGTAATTTTTCATTGTTTTAAAAAGAATTGTATGACTCCAAACATTCTAATTATAAGTTTACATAGATCAGAAGCTCATTTTTAATCAATTTCCATGAAGCCTTGTTCCTTTCTTCTCGCCACTTCACATTCATGAATATAGTTGACTTTCTTGATTACGATAATAGTTATACGTCATATATTTGTGACTGGCACTAGCGATAAATGATATTTATTTTGTAAATAGGTTAAAAAAAAAACACTTTTACACGTCAATTTTTTTTCGTCATTTTTTAAACAAGATGAGGCCGGTGTTTCCTAGCTGACTACCCTGAGAAGAAACACCGAAACAAACTTAGGGGTCAAAGTCTCTTTTAAAGTCCATACAGTAAATGTGTAATTGTCAAATCACATGAGAACCATGCAGATTTGTCTGAAATGGTCTTTTGAAGAAAGAACCACACAGATTTGAGTGGACCTGTCCAGTTAGTGCAAGCATTTGTCAGTATTCGTAAATCTCAACAGGATTACTAAGAAGCGCAACGACTTGACGAACAATACCAAAGAAAGGACATTTGGGTAGGCCGCAGAAAATACTCTAATTGTCAGACATATATGCGAGACGTGTGTGTGTGTGTGTTTTGTGTGTGTATGTGTGTGTTATGTGTGGTGTGTGTGTGTGTGTGTATGTGTGTGTATTTGATTTTAATTGATTGACTTTGTTTTTGATTGAATTTATATTGATGATTAGTTTATTTATTATTTTTATATTATGTAATGTAATTGTTGTGTTTTATTAATTAATTCAAAATTTGAGGCAATTTTATTTATTTATTATTAATCACTAGTCTTATTAGGTAATAAGTTAATGTAAATCGTGTCATGTGTTATTTAATGATATGGGTGTAACTTACCCGAATAAAGATGATTATTATTATATGTTAAAATTACTGAAAAGGAAAAAAAAGCAATCAACATAGTCCTCACGTTCACAATAATAAAAGGAAAAATATAGTTTACAAAATGTAATAACTAGCAAAGTAAACATTAAAAGTAAACATTGTGTAAAAAACATTATTTTAGCGTCCTCTATTAGTGTTATAGATTATAGAGTACGCCTACATGATATAGAGTAAAATACTCTATTTTAGAGTACGGTTGGCAACCCTAGCAGCTGGTGAACAATTCAACTTGTATCTGTATAAATACTCGTAATTATTTTTGATTGCCGCATTTTAACAGGTGTTCCGGAAATTCAGCTGTGTCTAGCAAAGCTGGTCAAAGAAAAGAAATTGTGTCATCATCGCGAATAGTCTGAATCATCGTTACTATCATCGGTCTATCCACGGTTAGACGAAGGCATCCCATAACTTTAATATCACGTCTAAAAATGTCGAACCCTTTGCTTACCTTCAGTGTATTGTCCAGTCCTGCTTTATTTGCTATCGGGGGACACATTCAAAAGGCACCTGGACTTTGGGGAAAAGGCTAGGGAGATTGGATATTTTAACTCAAAAACCTGTAGCGACATCTATGCCACTTCAAAGGAACTAAACAACAAAATCCTCCATCATGGTATTAGAATTCTCCGCGCGATTTGAACATAAATGTACAAGTGTTGAAAATCAACTATCGAGTAACCACTCGCACAGGCAACCGCCTAGATCAGACAAAACACCCGTCTGGTCGGAGAAACCTTCCAGTTCGACGGAGGTTTGCGGGACTTTACACTCTGTTTCGCATACTCCTAAAAACCCACTCCAGTGATCACCATCAGCATATGAAAAAGGGGTCTCGTGATTTCTTAGAAGAATAGCTTGGTACCCACTCTGTACCAGGCCTGTTAGGGCACATCCTGGGATGATTGTCAAGGGGTCTGCCCTGACTCTCACTGTGCTCGGCTGCACGTAACCACCGTCTTTCCTTCCACCTCAAACAAAAGACCTTTTTCCCAGGGTCACCCAGTTCGCCCACCCGAGTTCCTGCCACCGTATATATAGTGCTTTTGGCATTTTTGGCTTCAAAATTATTGCCTCCCCGACGCCCCCTTCTCCATTCCTCTCAAGATTCCGATCGGGAAATACCTGACCTAAATATGACTTTACCGGGTCCTCTAGGCCAGCCTAGTCGAGTAGGTAGAAGGTAAGTAGGTACCAACCCCACTCTTATCTAGAAGGATAGGTGATTAGAATCAATGCTTATCACGCGGTATCACTCCTCTTCAAAGTCATAGAGAAGAGAAAGTCTAGGGGCCGAAGCACTTAAATGTTGAGGCATAATCAGTGATACGAATAATCGTCTAGTTTTACACTTCATTCAAGATAAACTTAGGCTGGAGATGATAACAGTACCTAACTACTAATCTATGAATGATTGCCGGAGGCAGTTCGTTGGTCGCACGTGGCGTTGTGATTGCGTTTAGGGGAAAAACATGGTGAAAGAGGGGTCAACAATTTCGCAATAATTAATTTATGAGTATCATTTAGTGATTGGCATTCTTGGAATGTCCGGAGCAACCAGGATCTGCCATTATGATCTTACTTGGAAGTTGACGCACACGGCGAGATGGTCACATCATCATCAAGGTACAAATTAATATAATTACGACATGGAATAGAAGGACTTGCATCAGCCAAATCGAATAACTGTTGCATAATACTGGACACAATCTCTCATAACGAATTCATTGTAAGAGAGACATTGTGTGATCCTAAATAGATGTAGCAGCAGAGCCTTTATATATCATATTAAATACCTATAACACTGTCAAAAGGGGGTTTATCACGCCTGGGAACCGTTTATCAACGGCTGCACGCTCAGCGATGTACCTAAGTACATAGCAACACGATAAATGATATTGCCATTTACTCGTGCCATTGAAGGTGGATATTATTCAGTTTTTTTTTAACGTGATCTGGTTGATTGGTTCCCTTTCTGTACGTCGAGCCTAGAACCTTAAATTGTATCGCTTCTTTTACGTCGAGTCTACGATTTCGCGTTTGTATTACTGTTACTTCTTCACGTTCGTTTGTATTACTGTTACTTCCTCACGTTCGTTTGTATTACTGTTACTTCCTCACGTTCGTTTGTATTACTGTTACTTCCTCACGTTGGTTGTATTACTGTTACATCTTCACATTCGTTCGTATTACTGTTACTTCTTCACGTTCGTTTGTATTACTGTTACTTCCTCACGTTGGTTGTATTACTGTTACATCTTCACATTCGTTCGTATTACTGTTACTTCCTCACGTTCGTTCGTATTACTGTTACTTCCTCACGTTGGTTGTATTACTGTTACTTCCTCACGTTCGTTTGTATTACTGTTACATCTTCACATTCGTTTGTATTACTGTTACTTCCTCACGTTCGTTTGTATTACTGTTACTTCCTCACGTTGGTTGTATTACTGTTACATCTTCACATTCGTTCGTATTACTGTTACTTCTTCACGTTCGTTTGTATTACTGTTACTTCCTCACGTTGGTTGTATTACTGTTACATCTTCACATTCGTTCGTATTACTGTTACTTCTTCACGTTCGTTTGTATTACTGTTACTTCCTCACGTTGGTTGTATTACTGTTACATCTTCACATTCGTTCGTATTACTGTTACTTCCTCACGTTCGTTCGTATTACTGTTACTTCCTCACGTTGGTTGTATTACTGTTACTTCCTCACGTTGGTTGTATTACTGTTACTTCCTCACGTTGGTTGTATTACTGTTACATCTTCACATTCGTTCGTATTACTGTTACTTCCTCACGTTCGTTTGTATTACTGTTACTTCCTCACGTTGGTTGTATTACTGTTACATCTTCACATTCGTTCGTATTACTGTTACTTCCTCACGTTCGTTCGTATTACTGTTACTTCCTCACGTTCGTTTGTATTACTGTTACTTCTTCACGTTCGTTTGTATTACTGTTACTTCTTCACGTACGTTTGTATCTGCTGCTGAACGGATTTTTTATCCCGGGAATAGGTATGTTCCCTTTTAATTAATAATTTTCTAATATCACATGGGCGAAGCTACCGGCAGTAGCAAATAATATAATATGTAGTACAACGGACTTAAATATATTATGATAACATGTAATATAGCACGGCCGGGTGGCAATACTATATGATGCCTTAGGCCTACGCCTAAGGCATCATATAGTAGTATATGGCGTAGGATACCATTTTAAGATGGATGGGGTATCTGCCAGAAAAATATATCACAATCATCATTTCAACCGAAAGACGTCCACGGTTGGACATAGGCCTCCCCCAAGCGTCGCCATAACGACTGGTCCTGTGCGTCTCGCATGCATCGGATTCCCGCGACCCTCTAAGAATATATATAATCTATTTAAATAAAAATGAATAGCTGTTCGTTAGTTTCGCTAAAACTTGAGAATCGCTGGACTGATTTGGCAAATTTTGGTCTTGAAATATTGGCGATAGTCCGGGGAAGGTTTAAACGGTTAGAAAAAATGGAAAAAAATCACGAAAAAAAAAACCGAATACAACGCCATCTCTAATTAAAATGTCATTATAAAATGAATTATGCTGTTCTGGTAATGTCAGTAGATGGCGTTATCCTTAATATTAGGCGGTACGAAGTTCGACGGGTCAGCTAATATAAAATAAAACATTACTTCCAGATGTCGATATTCCCCCTCCGATCACCATGTACGGTAAGCCGATCCCCTGGGAGAAGCAAGCCAAGTACCTCGGAGTGATCCTCGATCAGCACTTGTCCTTCGCCGAGCACATAAAGCAGGCTCGCTCGCGAGCCGCTTTCGCTCAAGGTAGGCTCCATTATCTCATGACTGCCCGCAGCAAACTGTCACTTAAGTGCAAGCTGCGCCTCTATACTGCAGTAATCCGACCGATCATGACGTATGCATGTGCCATCTTCGCACACGCCAAGCCCCGCTTCCTCCATAGGATGCAGACCCTTCAAAATAGGACCCTCCGTAAAATTCTCGGTGCCCCATATTATGTCTGAAATGAGAATCTACATCTAGATCTCAAAATCCCCACGATCCAGCAGTTCATGAAACGCCTTTGCAAGCGTTTCTTCGATACTGCTGTGAAACACCGCAACCCCCTTATAGTATCGGCAGCCCGATACGAACCCTCCCGCATCTCAAAGATTCGCCGTCCTAGGCATACTCTCGTCACCCCCGATGACCCCACTACCCTGCTCCAAGAGAGCCGTAAGGAAACCAGTACAGTTCGCAGACAATACAGACCGCCGTCCTTCCGTCCTCGCCGCCGAGGCCCGCCGCGACAATCCCGTAAACGTCCTCCCCGTCCCTTGCTTGAGCCAGCCCGCGTCGCTGAGCCGTAGTTTTAAAATTCCCCGAAAATAATAATAAAATCTTTGTTCGATCCAGCCCGTCCCTTGCGGTCCCCCCCAGCGACGCCCTAAGACGAGGTCCGTACCCCACAGGGGGTGCCCTTAGCGTGTAGTCGCTTAGTTTTAAGTATAGTTAAGTAAGCCCTGGCTGGAGGCTTTGATTCTTGAATTGAGGCCGCCACAGGCAAGTCCGGTTAAGCAGCCGACAACCTCCGAGGTTGACCTGCGAGAGGCCAAACACAAAAAAAAAAAAAAATCAGATGTCGGTACAGGCCTTCAGAATATTTTTTACAGCACGGACGAAAATAGTTCTTCTAAAATACGGACAATTTTTTGTGAAAGCTACAAATTATTTTCAGTACCTACTTTATCAAGAATTTAATTTGACGTGAATATCTGTATACTGTATACATACATACATTCCATCGCATTGAAGATACGATACTTACTTAGTACACTGGGCCGCAAAAATAACGGGTCACATTGAAAAGTGCGACATCTCCCATAGATATGTCAACCGCTGACGCAGGTATTAATAATAATGATGTTATAAGCAGAAGCCGATTAGTAATGATTATTATAAATAGCAAAAGAGGTTTTGTTTGTACAAGTCACCTACAGCTTAAAAACAGATTTAATAGAACAAAAAAGAAAAAATATATAATAATAAAAAAAACTTAGTGAGATGATGTGACATGCAGTAAACGAATATAATGCATGCCACCTCATCATTTTAATAAAATGGTATGGGCTCGTAGCGGTTTTTTTTTAAATTAATATGTTCTTGTTGTCCTAACTTATAAGTATTTATGAGCATTAAATTAAAATGAAATAATGTAAAATCACGAGTTATATATTTTTTTCTACACACTTGCTCAGAAAGTGACTCTTATTCCACTGCACTTAGGTATATAATGGCACTCGTTACCAAACTGTGAATTTGAATTACCATTGCTCACTAGTGCTATAATGTAGTTAAAACCTTTTTGTTCAACCTTTGTTCGCAAAACAAATTTTGAATTCGAATCAAATTCCTATTATATAAATTAGTGTCTTACTTATTTCATCAAATTTACAAGTTAAAATGGAAAAATTTTACTTGTACAAACAATTTATTTATTAAAAACATTTAGATTTAAATCGTACATTCAAATAAAATTTGTTTTTTTTTTTGTGGTTATGGCCGCTATTTTAAGATGGGCGCGGTTTTTGGCGTGATTTTTTTTTATTCCAGTGAAGTTGAGTGGCTATATTAATTAAATTAAATGAAATGAAATACTACAATATCATTAGAAAATGTTACATCCGTATTTTATTGTCACTACGAAAGACATTATCGTAAAAACTTTTCACGCAAGAAAACATAAACATAAGACTAGGCAGTATGATCAAAATACCTTAGCCTTCCTCTAGGGGTAAACAAAAAAAAATGATGCGCGCGGTTATGAAAACAGATTTTTACCGCCATGTCACAGAAAATTTTACAAGTTTTACTGTTGTTTTCTTCACAAGGGTATTGAAAAACGTCGTATGACACACGTGAGTAATTAATGATTACCGTTCTTGGCTCTCTTAAAACCCTCGCCACGGCTCTGGTCTAAATACCGCCTCGACGGTAATCACTAACATTACACACTTATATCATAATGTACTATTATGTATTAATCAGTAATTTACAACATACTGCTGTAATTTCATCTTATGTATTTAAGAAACTATCACAATTTCTTTCAAGATTATATAGCGACCCTTAATTTTTGCGGCACAGTGTACAAATACTCTAAAGTAGGTTTCTACTGAAATATACTTACGGACTTAGGTGTATGGCACTAGGTGTGGTGTGTCTACCTATCTACCTTAACTGACTATAAATGTAGGTAATTTAGAGTCATACTTACATACGTTTGTAGGAGGATATATTCGTAGCAGGTTTTTTTTTTTAGGTGGGAAAATCATCTTATGACAAATCCCGCTCTTGGGCGGAGCGCGAGATAGTGTCAGACTTTTACTGACTAAAAACCCACTCCTGTTCCTTCGTTGCTTTCGTCCCAGGGTCCGAGTTTCGTTTTCACACTACCCATGGCCCCAGTAATCTTCGACCCTGCTCCCTGGGCCCCTACGATGACATCTCCCTGAGGCGCGCGTGGAACAATACGCGCCATTGACGACTTGGGTTTGGTCCGGACGGTTACCGGACGGTCGGCAATGGGGTGGCCCGCCGTTCGCAAGCCCGCGCCTACGGTGGCCGGAAATCGCGATCGGAATCCCAGCGCCGGTTGGGGCGTGAGGACCGTTGCCTCTCACGCGATCGGCCGCCTCCTTTGCTAGCATTACTGCTTCGTAGAAGGAGGCGACCGCCTGCCACTCCTCCTCGCTCCGGACCATGGCCTGTACCAAGGCCCGGCGCGAGCGATCGCCGCCGCCGATCGCCCCCCCCCCCAAACACGGCGTTGCTCTTCCCAAGCAGGGCACACCTTCACAGTGTGCTCCATCGTGTCCTCCGGGTGGTCCACAAGGTGGCGACACCCGGGCGTCGCTTCCGCAATTCGTAGCAGGATTAGGTATCTGCAGGAGATGTCCCGAGCGTCGGTAGTTGCAGGGCGATTCCCAGCCACTGTGACGCTGGGTTGTGGAAGGCGAGTAATGGGTAGCTCGCCGTCCGGTGTTGTGTTCCAAAACTGCACAAGAGCTGTCATAAAAACGGGGCCCGCCAAGAGCGATGCCTGCGATTCTGCGAAGGCTGCGAGATTGTTCGAAAGAGTTGCCGCGGCACTGGAACACGAAGAGCAACTGAAAGAAAACAGTTATAGATACCGGCACGGATGTTGAGCGCTGAGTTCCACAGTTCTACTTGCGCAGAAGCACGCAGTAGTGAAATATCGGGTCTCTTTAGTGGTATGAAGGGGGCGGGGAGTGCAATCCTTGTACAGTGATTGGCTCGCGCATATTGTACGATCGATGTGCAAAGCGATCCCCGCTCTTTCGCCGAGCGCTCAAGATTCGTGCCGCTATCTGTACTAACAAGTTTTAGTCAGTAAAAGTCTGACACACCCTCTGGCTCCAACCAGAGTAAAAGAAGAAAAAAAAACATACTTATTTATTTGGCACACAATGAACAGATAAATATTCAAAACTTAAAAAAAAACATAAAAAATTAACAACAATAACAATGTCCTGTTGACAATGTTCCTCGACTGTCCTGTTGGTCTAGTGGTTAGTGGTCATGACTGCTATGCCGGAGGTCGTGGGTTCGATTCCCACCCAGGACAAATGTTTGTGTGATGAGCACGATCATTTTGTTCTGTGTCTGGGTGTAATTTATCTATAATATGTATGTATTTAGAAATATATAAGTATGTTTATCAGTTGTCTAGTACTCATTACACAAGCTCTGCTTAGCTTGAGACTAGACGGCTTTGTGTGATAGTTGATTAAAAAAAATAAATAAAAAATAATAAATAAATAATAAATAATAATGTGTCTCTCGGTTGCGCCGTTCATAGGTCCGTACTTCTAGGCAAGCGTGGTCCATCGTCAACCAGATCGTCGCTTTCCATCAGGCGCCCAAATCTGCTATTTTTGCAAAATCGTCATTCCAACACGATCCCATTGTCATTTTACTAAAAGTTCGTAATCTGCTAATTCATAATGATCGATCATTGATCGGTCAATGGTCTCATAATAGAGTTGTGGTAGAATGACAATATCGAGCTTATTAAAAGCAATGACTGCACAGTGACGTTCTGATGGTAGGTCACTGATCAAAGGAACTGTCAAAATTTTAGCAGATTACCGCGTACGCCAGAAATTCCTTTGTCAATTTAAACGAGATTACCATTCTATGCCACTTCTTTCAATGAAGTATCAGTGGTTGACCATTGGAAAGTCATAATGCCAATATAGTAGATTACCAAACTTGTCAAAATCAACAATTATGAAATCAATGATAAACCATTCTGACACTATTGCAATAGCAAACTTGAGGCCTATTCAGCATAATTCTAGACAACTACATAGTTACAGTTGCCTGAAGCTGGCTCATCACTGAGCAGGAGAAGCAAACAGAATAAAAAAAACTGGGCAAGTGCGAGTCGGACTCGCGCACTGAGGGTTCCTTACAAACTTACCTATTTAAATAGGATTCCCGAATGGAATCACAATGTTTTTACGAATTGCGAAAAACAGTTTTTTTTTTGTGACGTAACAACAGATTTACTATTTTCAGATTTATTTCTATACCTGTGCTATAAGACCTTGCTATATGCTACATTTCAGCATTCTGGGTCAACGCGAAGTACCCTATTAATTTTGATCACCTTGAGAGTGACGAAATATAGGTTTTTTGCGTCATGTCATATCTTTTTTGTTAATTTAGAAGTTTGATTTTTTTACCAATCCATCAGGTGGGATCGCAGTCAAGCACTGGTTTATACCGAATAAAAAAAAAAGGATTGCAGTATATGATTTTAATTTCAACTCGATACCTCCACGCGTTCCCGAGATAAATGGTACTGACAGACAGACAGACGGACAACAAAGTGATCTTATAAGGATTCCAATTTTTCCTTTTGAGGTACGGAACCCTAAAAGGATAACTATGATAACGAATTGATGCACAATCGTAATTTTCACCCAGCCACACCCAGCTAGGTGATTGGGTTATGATCATTACGAAGGCAATCGATTCGGTTCTGTCGAGCCTCGAGGCAAAAATGGTACCTAATTTTATCAGTGTTGGCATCATTAGTATCTTTTCATCCAGTATTGAGTAGGAGTACCTAGTGGCGTCCTCTCCTTACGCAAATCCCCAGATGATGAGATGACGATCCTGACATGATGAGGGACCATTTACCATGACGTGTTAAAATGTCAGGCATGAAAGCGGGAAAGAGGAATCGAGCTATACAGTACACTCTATATTAGTTCCATCCCATTTAAAAGTTCAGTTTAGGTCGTAGTCTAGTGAGCTCGTGGTAGGGCCTCAGGAGGAGTGTCATTCTGAACTTCGACAGTTAATTATTTCGACACAGTTCCAATTCTAAAAAACAATAGTTCGACTACTCATTGCTTCGACAGGACATTTATTCGACTAGCATTAGTCCGACCGAACATACTTCGACAACACACCTTCGTAGAACACTACTTCGACAGAACCCTTCTTCGATATGCACATGTTCGGCGGATCTCTATTTCGACGGAACATACGTTCGACATAATACTACTCTGAAATTTGACGATAACAATTGAATTCTGTTTTATGGTCTTAATTAAGCAGGTACAAAAAAAATGTTTTTAATTATAACTATCAATCTAATCTACAGTTTAATCATTACTTGAGATAATTTCTACGTAGCATAATATTAATAAAACTTCTTGATTATATTTTTTTTTGTAATTTGAAAAAAGACAAGTCTACTATTATACAGTACCACCTTCCTTCTGTTTTGGAGACGGAAGCTTTCATGTCATAACGTATACAAACGCGTACTATGTTGCTGTCTCTTCTGTACAAATTCACTTGCTACTGATCAGGACCGTGTCCAAGTCGACGATGGCGCGTAGTCGGCTCACTCACACAAACATACGCATGGACGAGACTTCTAAGCGGCATTCGCTACTGACAGGACCGCGAGAAACGCTTAGGAGTCTCGTCGATGCGTATGTTTGTGTGAGTGTGCCGTTTCGAATATTTGTAGGTAGTTTCCGTACTGTTCCATATCTATACTGTGGCGTAGTGTTTCTCGCGCGCCTCAAAGAGATGTCATCAAAACCGTTGGGGCCTAGCAGGGCCGAAGCCTACTGGGGGCCATGAGTGACTTCTGAAAGGAAAATGGAACATACTTATTTAAATATAACATATTTGAATATCTGGGGTCCTGGAACGCAAGGCAAAGAAGGAACATATTTTAGTCATTAAGAGTCTGACACGCAAATCCGCCCTAGAGAGGGTGAAGTCATTGGATGATTTCCCACCTTAAAAAAAATGGGCAAGTGCGAGTCGGACTCGAGGGTTCCGCACAAACTTGAAAGGTAAATTGCGGTTTGCATGGTAATGTACATCATGTATTTTTTTTTAGTTTTATCATTCTCTTATTTTAGAAGTTACGGGGGGGGGGGGGTACACATTTTACCACTTTGGAAGTGTCTCAAACTAACTGCAAACTATTCAGTTTGGAAAAAATGATATTAAAAACCTCATTATCATTTTTGAAGACCTATTCTACACGTAAGGGATTGATGAAAAAAAAAATTTTTGTTTTTTTATTCTATTTTTGCGTAAAAATCTTAATGCGGTTCACAGAATACATCTACTTACCAATTTTCAACAATATAGTATATATTGTTGAAATATAGTCTTATAGTTACGGAAAAAAGTGGTTGTGACATATGGGCGGACAGACAGACACACATGACGAATCTATAATAAATAATTTTCTGATGAGTTTTTTAGGGTTCTGTAGCCAAATGGCAAAAAACGGAACCCTAAAAAACTCATCAGAAAATTCATGACTCTATTAGCGCATGAATCGCTAGCATACTGTGATGATGGGACTATATTTTTCGCGACTTTGACGATATCTCAAGACAATATTTAAACGATCAAAGCGTGCAGTGTAGACAAAATCTGTAGGTAGGTAGGTACTTATTTACCTAGCACATAATTATCCCATCTGGAACACATAATATTGGTTTAATCCAAGCACATATTATCCCACAATCAGCCAGCATAGTATGCATATCACTTGTTATCAGGAGCTGGCCACATTACCATTGGACTGATAAGCCCTAGTCGTTAGACAGACGGGTGCTGTGATAAGATATGGCGTCTTCTTGACTCGAGGTGCACTGAGAAAATGTACCTAGCCGAGATATTTCCTACCTTTCTAACGCTTTCATTGAGTGCTTCAAACTTTCTGAAGCTTTTTGCAAAATGCAAGTTAAAATATGATTAAAAAAAAAATTATTATTACAGAGTTCCGGTGCCTAACTTCAAGCTTCATCATCAGATCAGTTCGATATATTCCCCCTCTTTTTTCAGTCATTCATCGACTACACGTATAAACAAAGAAATTTTACTCGACGGTTCTGCTCTGATCCTATGAGGGGTTCTGTTCCATATTTTCGAAGTTCTTGATCGACAATATAAAAATATTTCAAAATCGGTCCACATTTGACCGAGGAATCGGTGAACATACATAGAAAAAAAAAATACATTCAGCCGTACATAGAACCTTCTCCTTTTTGAAGTTCGTTAAAAAATTTCGCGGGCTACCTTGGTAGTTTCACCTTTATATTGCATTCGTGGTCGTCCGGTAAGGAACTAGGCTCGTTCAAGACATTGACGGCCTGTATTGTTGGCCTGTACGTGCGCCTCAAAGAGATGTCAGCGAAATTGAGGAGGCCAATGCCCGCTAGGGCCAAGGGGAATTTCTGAAAGGGAAACCGTGCTCCTAGAAAGCAAAGGGCAACTGATGGGCATATGGGTTTTAGTCAGTAAAAGTCTGACACCCTCGCGCTCCACCCTAGCGGCAAAATTATTTATAAAAAAAAATATACAAATTGGAATGTCCTAATTTTTGGAAATTATTTTATAAAACTTGTTGGTACACATTAACACATACACAAGGTAGTCTTTAGATAGGTCTAAAAAAATAGTTACGAACATTTTCGAAAGAAAAGAACAGTTTAGAGAGAAACATTGTATGTGTACCAAGTTTCATTAAAATCAGTTCTTTTATTTCTGAGAATAAAGACTTGCCCAGCTTTTAGTAAATACTGTGAGGTGTTAATATTCGGGCTCTATTCGAATATAATTAAGTAACATCATTAGCTTCCTTCTTGTACCACACATCAAATACCGTTTTAAAAACAAACCACTACATCACATAAACGCAGGTTCTTATTTTTTATTAGTAGTCGGCGAACAAATAAGAAATTAGTACCCCGATTACTTATGTGCCCAGCAATGAATTTATGTTTCCTAATAACGATCTAGTTAAGTCGCCAATGGTGGTGTAATTCAAGCATTGGTCAATGGGTTACAAGTCATGAGCGATTAGAGACAGCGGAGTTTTGAATACATATTTTAGATGTTATCCTACTTATATTATAAACGGGAAAGTTTTTATGTCTGATGTAAGAATGTATGGATGTATGGTTATATGTTTGAGGTTTTTATTTTGCAAATTTTGAACATACGATATAACAAGAACAATAAAAACACTAAACTAATTAAACGGCTAGTTGACACTTCACGTGACCAAAGGGCTGGCTTTTACCTCGGTCAGAGATTAAGCATTGCCATACAACGTGGTAATGCCGCCAGTCTTTTGGGCACACTTCCAGTCGACAGCGATGCGGAGGAATTTTTTGACGCCATATTTTAGATAGGAGTTATTGTGTATATATTATGTAATTTTAATTAGTTTAGTGTTTTTATTGTTCCTGTATATGTTTTGATATATATGAGTTTGAAACTTGGTATACGGGTAGAGCATGTCCTGGAATAGTACATATGATACTTTTTATCCCGCGAGTTACCTTGGGATAATTTTGTACGCGCGGGTGAAGCTGCAGGCAGCAGCTAGTTGCGAAATATAAAGTTACTAGCTTCTGCCATCGCCTTCCAACCCCCATTTTACCCCCTTAGAGGTGGAGTTTCCGTTCTTAGTGGATGTCTACACCCTATCACCCTATAAGAAACGTACCTGCCAAATATAGATTTGTTATATATATATATATATATTATTTTTTTAAAGTTATGTACCATGTTTGTCGTAAATAAACTCTTTTTCTTTCTTTCAAATTTTAAGTTTGTAGGTGTTATAGTTTTTATGATTGCGTGATTAATCAGTGAGTAGTATTTCGCTTTTATATATGGTGACTGGTAATTAGTGCCCGATACTTAAACACAGATTGTACTCATGATTACAAACAACTTTCTCAACGATGCTTTTTTTATATTCTTTATCACAAAAATAAAACAGCTGTTTAAAAACGCGCGAGCGCCTGCGATCGGTGACCGCTCAGCTGTTAGCCGCGTGACGCCGTCGTACCTACAAGTGATAGAACACCCGCGCAGCTTGCAAACCCATAGGTGTACGTACCTAATCAGTGAATGTACCTACAAACTAGTGAGTATATAAAAAAAGTTTCTTTGAAAAAGTTGTTTGTTATCATGAGTACAATCACGTGTTCAAGTATCGGTCACTAATTACCAGTCACCCTATATACATATAGATTATTCCTCTTCCTCCTTGCATTGTATTCCTTAAATGCTGAGGGTTGTGGTGTCCCAGCTTCATCACTTTCTCTCCTATGATATTCCTCGATTTGTTTCTGTCCCTGTTTATTTTAAAAATACTATGAAAGAGCTATCATATGACATAGATCTATATTCTGGGCATTGCTGGGGAAGAGCTCCATATTAATTTGAGCATTGTTTTTTATGGATGTGATTCTAAGTCTAACTACTTGTTTGTTGTTTTACAGGTATGCGGGTGTAAAGTCTCACATACCTCCATTGAAAAAGGAGGATCCTCGGACAAGACGAGTGTTTTTTCTGGTCCGGGCAACTGCCCGATGATTGTATTTCAAGCTGCTGATTCTCTTTTCGTTGATCGCCTCGAGTCGGCTACGCCTTCTACTCCTTTGCTCTGACCACGTGACTGAGCGTTGAGATGACGTCAGAATAAAGGAATCGGAGGAGTGGCCAGAAAAAAAACTGGGGCTTCTTTTTTTACATGGGAAATCATGAACTCTCCTGCTTTGGGCGGTGGGTTCAGTCTGTAAAAGTGACACTCCCTACGTGTCACTTTTACAGACTGAAACGATAGTTCATTAAGAAGTTTACTACTCAGGTTTTGCCCCCCACCACCGCCCCACCCCACGAGCTTTAGGGCCACGGGGCACTTCCCAGCCTAGCCCTTTGGTAGGTACACCAGTGGTAACAATTTCTTTACACTTGGACCACAAGACCAGAACACAAAAAAAGCGGTCAAATAAAGATCAACCGCTTTGAAACAGGAATTAATTAAGAAAAAAATTTCTTTGATAACATCCCTTTATATTTCCTATAGTATTCAGTTTTAGAAGCAAACAAATTTTGGAACTCGGAAACTGAAGTTATTAAATGTCGTTTCCTAAGTTGTATGTAATCTAATTATTTTGAAATTATACCTATAAATGACCTAACACTTTTACATAAACACTATATTATAAACCGTCCCCACCATATTAGTTTCACCTGTCCCAGTGTTTGTTAGTTGAAAATTCACGTTTGTTGTATGGGTGCCCCACTTAAATATTTATTTTATTTGTTGCTATAGTGGCAATAGAAATCATCTGTGCAAAAAAATCAACTGTCTAGCTATCACGATTCATGAGATACAGCCTGGTGACAGACAGACAGACAGTGGAGTCTTAGCGGTAAGGTCCCGATTTTACCCTTTGAATTCGTAACCATAAAAAATATGTATTGAAAAATCACCTACACGAAAAGTATAATTTTATTAACTTTTAGGAGAGTCATGAGATTTTTTTATTATTATTTATGACACGCGGTTTCACCCGCGTCTTTGGTTAATGCTCCGCCCCAGTGGACTGGAGCGTGAAGTTCAGCCTACCTCTATAAGTAAGCTATGGGCCAATATAAAAAGAATATTCCAATTAAAACCAGCAGTTCCTAATATTAGCGCGTTCAAACGAACCAACTCTTCAGCTTTTCAACATATATTAGGTCTTTAACTATGAAATTGCCGTTTTTTTTTAAACAGGTTGCTTTGAAATGTTATATCTTTGGATTGACTTGGAATTATAAGATCAAATAAAGTTTACATTAAAGGTACGTTATTCATTTTCCGAAATTAGGTATTTATTGGTTTCTTTGAGTTTTTTAAGGGGGGCAGTTACGCAAGCTCGCCCCGGGCGTTAAAAAGGATAGTTACGGCACTGGCTAAGAGATTGGCCTGCTAGCTACGCTAAAGATCTATTCTTCTACAACTGAAGTCAAGGTCTATTCTTTTCTACAACTAAAGTCATTATCAAAACCTCGACGGCGACATTCCCTAGAGTGTGACAATTTTTTGCCGACTCGGTAGGTATAATGTTATAAATCTGCAACAGAATTTCAGTGACATTTCATTTCATTTTTTTTTATCACTATGCACTTATGTACAAAGATATTCCTGTGCTAATATGAGTTATCTTACACGTGGCAAGCGGTTCTCATGCATTATGTGTACACTTTATCGGTTTCCTCGATATGTTAATACCTCGGTACCCGTTGCAATCTCTGGTAGGACCGCACCTTATTATTATTCTTCACAAACGCGTGGTCTTCACCTGAATGCTTATATTTTCTGCCATTGTATCTTTTTTACACGATTCAAAAAAGCATGACGTTTTCAAATCGGCTGTATTTTTTTAACCGACTTCACAAAAGGCTGAAAATGGTTATGTTTACATATAGTGTGCTGTACACATATCTGTTCAATATACTTTTACTTTTAAGTTACATTTAATTTATGTGTTTAATTTTTTGTTTGTTTTTTGTTTTGTTTGTTGTAGGTACATTTAAGGTTCCTCAAATTAATGCAAAATTTCTTTCGCACTCATATGGTTTGCTGTAAGAAAACCCAGTTGTAGATTAAGCTCGCATATGTACATCAACTGTTCTATTTATAATGTCTGTATAAAATTGTGTGTAAAATAAAGAATAAAGGCTGAATGTAATATTTATATATTATTCCTGTTAATGGTTGTTTTTCTAAGTATTTTTTTAAAAATTGTTTGGCTTATACTTAGCCACTTATCTCACCTGATGGTAAGCAATGAATTGAGGTAGTCGACGATGGAGCATGCTTGCCTGGAAGTAAGCTACCTATTTACTATTGGATTTAAGATTTTTTATAGATTGGTTATAGCTGAAGGTTAGTGATTTAAATTTGATTCTATTTTAAAATGAAGCTTTAAACCTAATGATTTGTACCTACTCTGTACCTTATCTTTAGATTTAATAATAATAATAAGAAGAAGAACACTACTTACAAGAAGAAGGCTGCGATTTGTGCCAGGGCTGTGAAGAACTGGCCCTAGAGAAGGCGAATGGCAAGTAAACGAACACAATAAATGGGTTTTAGTCAGTAAAAGTCTGACAAGCTCTACTCAGAGCGATTTTACGATTTTTGTTTATTATAGTATTCCGTACCTCGAAGGGAAAAAGCCCTTATGGTATCTCTTTGTTGTCCGTCTGTCTGTCTGTCTGTCAAGACCCTTTATCTCGAGAACGCGTGGTATCGAGTTGAAATTAAAACCATAATTATACCCAAGTCTGAGGTCCCTTGAAACTCTGAAAAAATCAAACTAATGAGTTTACGAAAAAAATAGATACGGCCGTTTATGTCGAAAAAAACGTATATTTCGTTACTCTCAAGCGAATCAAAATTCATAGGGTACTTCCCGTTGACCTAGAATCCTGAATTTTGTCATGAAGCAAGGTCTCATAGCACAAGTATAGGAAAAAAACCTAAAAACTGTGTAGTTACGTCACAAAAAAAAAATGTCCTCTTTTGCGATTCGGGAATTGAACTGTTTTCATAGGTAGGTTTGTAAGGTAGGGCGGGGCTTAAAGGTCTGCGGGTAAAAAGGTCCACACTAAATATCTCAAAAACAAGTGACGTATCGTCGTTTTTAACGATACGAACGTAAAGAAGCGGGCGCGGGGGCTCTAAGATGTATCGCGTCGTCGCTGAAAGTCGGGCGACGTCGCTAGCAAGAAATACGAGTATCAAAATTTTAATGTAAGTATTATTTGTCGTTGTTAATCTTTTGCTTTCGAGCAAGCGTTTGGAGGTATGCGAAACAGAGAGAAAAGTCCCGCAAACCTCCGTTGAACAGGGAGGATCCTCCGACCAGACGGGAGTTATGTCTGGTGGGCAGCTGCCCGATAGATGATTTCGGATTGTTCTATATATTCCAATCGCGCGGAGAACTTTAATTGTGCGATGCAGGATTAGTTCTTATGTGACGCCATCATGGGCGTACCCAGCTTCTGGCGTAGGAGGGGGCAAGTCAGATTTTTTAGGTCGGATCGTCCGTGGCTGTTTTGTCATACACACTACACAAACACACCTACATGAAACATTAGGTATATGTAGTGTATTGTGTAGGGCAAACAGCCGCAAATGATCCTGATTTATAGGTAGTTAAATAAATAAATAAACTTTTACAAAAAAAAATACAACCGACTTCAAAGTAAAAAAAAAAAACACTGAAAGTACAAAATAACTTTAATTTCGGAAATTAAAATTATTTTGTTCTTTTCAGTGTTTTTTTTTCTTTGAAGTCTGTTGTATTTTTTTTTGTAAAAGTTTTTTATTTCACACTTTTTAGTTATGGTACCACCACTAAAAAGTACCCCTCAGCCAACATAAATACCTTATAACCAGAGTGCATCTCATGACAATTCAAAACAACAAACAACAGATAAAACTTATTACAAAGAAAAAAAAAATAAAACAGACATCAAAAAAAAAAAATATTAAAAGTGCAAAATAACATTAATTTCGGATATCGGTGTTTCTATAATAGTTTTGTCTCTTCGTTATTTAACACTGATTTCCGTAATTAAAGTTATTTTGCACTTTTTAGTTATGGTACCACCACTAAAAAGTACCCCTCAGCCAAACTTAAATACCTTATAGCCAGAGTGCATCTCATGACAATTCTAATAATCCCAAACAGGATTAGATTACATTAATTCATTACATAGTTCCGGTGCCTAACTTCAGGCTTCATCAATAGATCAGTTCGATATATTCCCCCTCTACTTTCAGTCAGTCATCGACTACACGTATAAACAAAGCAATTTTACTTGTAACGACGGTTCTGCTGTGATCCTATGAGGAGTTCTGTTCCATATCTTCGAAGTTCATGATCAGATCATAGCAATATTTCTATGGGACCAACTCGGAAGCATAACCTTTCAATCGAAAAAAAAAATTTAAATCGGTCCACAATTGACCGAGAAATCGGTGAACATACATAAAAAAAATACATTTAACCGAACATATAACCTCCTCCTTTTTGAAGTCGGTTAAAAAGTAAATTTGTATGTCATGTCTATGTTAAATAAAATAAATGCTTGTCGCTCGCAACATCGAAGATTACCGAATACAGCCGAGCGTTCGAACGCTCGGCTGTATTCTATTCTATTATTGTTGATTTTTGGCAATTGCATCGTGCATTTTGCCAGTGTCTACTGTGCGGTTTATTTAAAAGTTGGAGCATAAGGCCCCGTTTGCACTTTAATTAGTAATTAGGCGAGTTCATACATGTTCTGCGAGATTTCCAAGGGGGGGCAGCTGCCCTCCCCTGCCCCCCCCTGGGTACGCCCATGGACGCCATAGATGTCGCTATATCACTCCCCTCCGGAGATCGGAGATCGATGGTTCTTGATGCTTCTTGATGCGTGCCAGGCTAGTGGTAGGTTGGTTCCAGTAGGGCGGAAATGAATGCCGCATAGTTCTCGGTGAGTTGGAACTGTCTGCGGTGATGCCCCAGTGAGTCGGGGTGATGATGTCCCAGTGAGTCGGGATGATGTTGCAGGCTCCAGTGAGTCGGATTAGTGCTGCTGCCTCTAGTGAGTCAGAGCGGTGCTGTGCGATGTAGGGCTTGACTGCAGGCGTCGACCAGGAGAGGTTCTTCATAGCTCTTCATGTGACTGGCCGAAGGTGCTGTGTGCTTAGCCAAATTCGCTGACCCAACTAGCAAAATCACTATATATCGAATGATTTATAAGGTTATAACTCTTGTACATGTTTTGTAACAGCATTCGTTTTACAACTCGCTTTATAAAAGCATGTTTTAAGTGTTTTTGCTAATATGGTGTATTGGTCTCATTACCTTACTTTACATCCGTTTATATAACCAATGTAAATGTCCATTATAAAGCAATGAACTTATAGAAGCATATAATATGGCTTTTCAGACATATAATAATTTTGCCTTTTAGTCGCATTGGTCTCATACTAATTGTAAAATTAATAAGGCTATTATAAAACCTATTCTCTTATAATGTTTATTTGAATGCAGCTTAAAAGCTAATGCTAAAAGGCAAGTTACATTGCTTCTATAAGTAAATAAAGTGTCGACTGTACTTCTATATAACAGGTACAAGAACTTTATTTTTATATGTATGCTTGACTTTGCCTTTACATAAATTTATCGTCAGCCATGACATTTTTAAAAATAGTGACTCGGTATGGGCACAGATGAAGGAAAATGTTGTGGGTTCCGTAGAAATATTTTCACAATATATTGACAAAGACACTTTCGATGAAGATTACCTTACATAAGTGATAATGAATTATCTGATGAGCGTGACATAAAGAGAATCATGATAAAAGACGTTTTCTGAGTTTTTTTGACGTGATATAGCTACTTGGGCTGTGGAGTATAACATCACGCATTGTGCTTTAAATAAACTTTTTAAAATTCCTAATAAATTAGTACCCCATTAAGAAATGTGCTTGCATTACCAATAGACGCACACATCTTAAAAGAAGCACAATAAAAATAATTGAAATACGCACTGGACCTTATTGGCACAATGGACTATTGGAACAATTAATGAAGATTTTTTACAACGTCTTATTGACGGATTAGCAGTTAACAAAAGTTCCAACAATAAATTTTGGTCAGTTCTATGTAATGTATCCGAAATCTTCGCTGGTGATAGGAATATATGAAGGAATAACAAAACCTTTGAACAAAATTTTATTTTTTCAAAAGTAATAATGAAACGGGATTATTCAAATTAGTCTGATTGTGACATCCAATCAAAGCATTCTTTTCTTATTATAAAATGTGAGATTTGCCAAGGCCACATGACTTCAGTAAACAATTCGTAGTAAATCGTCCTGTGTCAATAAATGGTCCACATCCATATTAAGTACTGTCTGGGATATGTAGAATAAAAAATAATGAAAAATTATTGGGTAATCACAAAATGTTAATACAAAGAATTTATTCTGTATTAAAAAAAAATATTATAGAGATTGAACCCTAAAATCTTCCAATATGGTGGAGTATATTTGCACTAGTCTGCTACAATAAGGGTACATGACTTTTAAATGCTTTATAAAAGCATTTTAGTTGCTAATCCTTCTTATAGAAGCAATTAACAGGTACTTACAAAAGTAAAATAGTTTTTAAAATTTAAAAAAGGCAAAATTAACGAGGCGCATTAATAATTTACCATAAAACTTACCTAAAATACTCACAAATCTGCTTTTCCATGTAAACTTCCCGTACAATACGAAAAAGGAGCGATGTGCTCAATGTCTAGTAATACTGGCCATTATTATTTAAATATCTATGACTTATTGAGGTAAATGACGTTTAAATAAATCATGAACTTCTCATATTCGTACTGCGTTTGCTACAATACGAGAAATTGCGCTTATAGCCAAATTTTGTTAGCGGTCATAAGGGCAATTTGTTAAATAAAAGCAAATATCTTGCCTATTTACAGTTAATCAGCCATAAAATATGCCTTTATATGGCGAGTTTAAAGGGAATTAGCTTATTATATGGTAACTATAAAACCTCTACAAGGTTTTAATCCATATAATTTGCGCCCAAATGCTGTCTTATTGACATTAATATGGCCTTTATAATAATTTTTTTTTGGCATTAATGACATTTATAAAGCAACTTTTTGCTACTTGAGGCTGAGGGTGATGACCAGGTAGGCATGCTGGTGGTCAGGATACCCTTTATAGCCGTGGGTGCTGGCTGTATGGCTCGCTACTCGAAAGCTTGAGGAAGTGATGATGACGTCACGAAGTAGTGACTGCACAAAGGCTGCGCTGACGTTCATTGTCGAGGGTCACCAGTTTGGAGGTAGGTGGAACAGAGAGTAAAGTCCCGCAAACCTCCGTTGGAACGGGAGGATCCTCTGGTCAGACGAGTGTTATGTGTGGTGGGCTACTGCCTGATAGATGATTTCGGGCTGTTCTATATGTTCCAATCGCCCGGAGAACTTTGATTGCGCGATGCAGGATTAGTTCTTATGTGACGCCATAGGTGTCACTACATACGTTACTCAATTGTGTTTTATTGTTTATTGTTATTTTTAAGTTTGATTGAACGTTTTTTTTTTTTTGTCTAACTCATATAAAGACTTACACGTGGTTGGGGTAAAAAGGTCCAGTTAGTCCTTTTTACTCCACATCATTGACATATTGATTATAAAATCTTTCTTATTTGTTTTAGTTTGCGAAACTATAAAAGAAAAAACATCGTGACACTAAATCTGACCCCCCCCCAACTTATAATGCTAATGACCGCTATCTTCAATGGCGCATTAAGCAATAACATCTTCCCCCAAGCGTGGAAACAGGCCACCGTTATCGGTATCCCCAAACCAGGCAAGCCCAAGTCTGACCCCACCAGTTACCGCCCCATCAGTCTCCTCAATGTTCTCGGTAAGATCTACGAGAGGCTTATTTATAAGCGACTCAAAGATTTTGCCGAATCCAAGGGTCTCATTCCTGATGAGCAGTTCGGGTTCCGTACCGAGCACTCATGCGTCCACCAAGTCCACCGCATCGTAGAGCACCTAAGCGCTGGCTTCCAGCGTAATGCGATGACGGGTGTCTTGTATTTCGATATAGCGAAAGCATTCGACAAGGTCTGGCACAATGGCTTATTATATAAGCTATATCAACTCGGTGTGCCAGACCGTCTCGTGTCCATCATGCGAGACTTTCTGTCGAATCGCACCTTCCGCTATCGAATCGAGGGAGCCCTCTCCTCCCCTCACCCCATTCGAGCTGGAGTCCCTCAAGGCTCCGTAGTGTCCCCCCTAGCTTTCACGCTGTTCACCAGCGACATTCCCAAAAGTAAAAAGGCCCAGTTGGCTCTATTCGCCGACGACACGGCAATTTACTACACCGGTCGTGACCCCAGAGTTATCGCTCGCAATCTCCAAACCTCCGCAAACATTTTGGGCAAATGGTTCCGGAAATGGAGGATCGAGGTTAACCCTGATAAGAGTCAAGCTGTTCTCTACTCGAAACAGCGGAAGTCCGTCCCCCCTCCCCCTCCGATCACCATGTACGGTAAGCCGATCCCCTGGGAGAAGCAAGCCAAGTACCTCGGAGTGATCCTCGATCAGCACTTGTCCTTCGCCGAGCACATAAAGCAGGCTCGCTCGCGAGCCGCTTTCGCTCAAGGTAGGCTCCATTATCTCATGACTGCCCGCAGCAAACTGTCACTTAAGCGCAAGCTGCGCCTCTATACTGCAGTAATCCGCCCGATCATGACGTATGCATGTGCCATCTTCGCACACGCCAAGCCCCGCTTCCTCCATAGGATGCAGACCCTTCAAAATAGGACCCTCCGTAAAATTCTCGGTGCCCCATATTATGTCCGAAATGAGAATCTACATCTAGATCTCAAAATCCCCACCATCCAGCAGTTCATGAAACGCCTTTGTAAGCGTTTCTTCGATACTGCTGTGAAACACCGCACCGGTATTTTTTTTAAGGGTGTGCGACTTAATTACTCTCAAGTGTAGATTGAAATACATACCTAATAGAGAACAAGCATGAAAAAAATATTTGTACAACAAACACACACACTGATAAGTGTGTGTGTTTGACAGTGTTTGTTGTAGTTTGTTGTGTTTGTGTGCTCTCAAGTCTAATTTGTGGTGTTTATTTGTTGTCAGTTGGTCAATAATGAACTTTACAAAAATAGAATAACAACAGTGAAAACCATATCAACATTGGTAGAAGAGAAAACGAGATAAACCAATTTTATATAAATACTAACTGTTACCCGCGACTTCGTCCGCGTCAAGTTCGTAAAAACGCCCAAACGTAATGAATAATTATGTGCTAATGTGCTTGTGATTCATGCCGAAAGTATCTAATTCATTTGTTTTACTTTAACACAAATCGCTTAAAGGTCAAAATGGAAATTATGTAAATATGTTAATACAATATGTAAATATGTTAAGTATATAAAATATATTCCTTATATCGAGATATTATATTTATTTGGCTCACCAATAATAGGATACAAGTAAATCTTAGACATCAAAAAAACTTATGAACGTAAATAATAAACAGAAACAGACGTGTTGAGGTCGCAGTTTAGTTGGTGTTCTAAGGTTCTGCCTACCCCTATAGGGAAAAGGTATTTTTTTAAATGAATATTTCTGGTTAATGTTATGATAAAATAACGCAGTTATCATCATCATCATTACCATCATCGGCGAATTCGAGTTTCTCCTTGTTCAATACTAAGTATGTTGAAGTAATTACTTTTAACATTCGGTAACGCAAATCTTATGCACTTAGTTGTTTTTCCATTTAATACTGAATTATTAACAGTAAACCAGTTTTAGACTTGCTGTAGAGCATTGTTTACGTCACCAAGATTTGTGGAACGTCTATTTATCATGAAAATTAATGACTTATCATCAGCAAACAATACATTATGTGGTTATTTTTTTAATAGATGCGGTAGATCATTAATATGTACTAAAAAGAGAAAAGGACCCAATTTTGAGCCTTGTGGTACACCCATTTCGACTTTCAAACCCGGAGAATTGACATCGTTTATCTGAACTTGCTGTTGCCTGTCAATTAAATAAGATTTCACCAAGCTGAGCGCAAGTTTACCTAGCCCATAATGTTCTAGTTTTAAAAGCAAGGTTTCGTGATTAACACAATCAAAAGCCTTTAAGAGGTCACAAAAATTCCTATCGCATCTGGGGCTTCTTCCCACGTTGCAAATATATGTTTTAATAAAGTGACACCAGTGTCAGTCGTACAACGTCCTTTCGTGAAACCATACTGCTGATCGTGAAAGATTTCGCGATAGCATTAGACAGAAATTAAAAAAGGTTGTTTTAGGGTACACAGTTTGTAATAAAAGTACAATATATGTATATTGTGCTTTATTACAGTTAAGATTGATGCTGAATTTATATACCTACTGCTATACTTAAATGAATTCATTTGAACAATCCATCTTCTGAATTTATGAGTCTTTTAATGAAATAAATTATTTAGTCCTTACTTTTACTACTAGTGTCCATGTTAAAAACCTAAAAGAAGCAGGAGTTGTCAGTACCTGGAACAATTTGCATTATACTATAAAATATTATTTATTTCTATTTGTATGAATGTTAAATAATTATCTTGTTGCCTTGTATTGTGTACAATTCATATGTCTTGTAAGGAGCAACCTTGTTGAAACGCCGTTAAAAAAAAAAGAAAAATTGAAATAAATAAGTTATGATTATTTAAATAAAAACCATTTCATTTAGAAGTGTTTAGTACTTATTTACCTTACAATAATTAAATTTATCTAAGTAGGTAATGTTATTTTTTTTTTGACACCATTATTTATTAAAACTGTTTAAATTTATCTCGAAAAATAAATGTTATGCACACCTTTTTCTATGAACCTCTTTTGTCTAATCCTATCGTGAATGGAGTATAGTCCCAAACTAAGCAGAGCTTGCGCTATGGCTATTAGACAACTGATAAACATACTTATATATCTAAATACATACATATTATAGATAAATTACACTCAGACAGAAAATTATCGTAGCACACAATAGTAATGTTTGTGTGATACGATAATTTTTCTGTCAATCAAACCCATGACCTCCGGCATAGCATTCAGGACCACTAACCACTTAACCAAGAGACCAGTCGAAAGCCGAAAATAAAACAGCAACAAACAATAATACAAAAATATATTTAAAATTTTAACTTAGATTCATGTAAAGTCAATATCTTGTCTACTTCTCGCGCCCTTTCTTTCAACGTAGCCATTTCTTCATCAGACAGAACATCACTTTTCTTTCCCGTATTCTTGATCAAGAAGTGTTGTATGAAGAGTCGTATGCTCTCCCTGAACATATGGAGCTTGGGCGGCTTCGAGATGCGGTGGAAGACATCCAGGGAGGAATTGAAGTCGGCATTCATGATGATGGAGAGGAGAATCTGACGCATGAAGCGGACTGTGTGCTTGTTGAGTTCTGAGAATTGAATTATCTGGAAATATAAAAACACATTAAAATCTTACGATTAATAGACTTCGGAGCTTACTGAGGGAAAAGTAGTGACCCAATGGTAACGGCCCCGACTTACGAGTTGTAGGTCGTGGGTTCAAACCCAACCAGTCGCAAATTAATATAATTTATTTCATCACCACTGCTTTCAAAACGGTGAAGGAAAACATCGTGAGGAAACCGGCATGTCCTAGAACCAAAAATTCGAAGACATGTGACATTCACCAACCCGCACTGGGCCCGCGTGGTGGATTGTGGCCCATTCCCTCTCCTAGAGAGGAGGCCTGAGTCCCAGCAGTGGAAACATTGAAAGGTTGAATATCCTATATGAGTTACAATGTTAATCTTTGCAGGTGTCGAAACAATTGATACCATATTGCACGTGGGTGCGGTACGGCGACGAGCGAAGCGAAGCGGTCGCGTTGATTTAGTTTGATATTTTCGCGCGAACTTTTGCGATGCTGTCACTGGGTTTATATAAATAGCAGCGACTTCGTGCGCATGTATGATGGAGCCGCCGCGTCGCATTGAATTCATGTGAACCGCATCGTTTCGCGTTGAGTCAAAATGGAATGTACGATTCACAAAATGTACGACAATTTGGGAGATGAACTGCTTGCGTCCGTAGGATTTACTTAGTTCTGAACACCCTACACGTGTCCCCTGGGTAGTGCTAAACGAGCAGTAAAGGCGGTGGTAGGCCATAGCATCGGCTGCCGGCTTTAAAGTTACCACCCATCAGACAAAGCCATACCGCCAAGCGATTCGTCGTGTTCCGGCACGATGTCTGGTGAAGCTGTATGGTGGAAAATGGGTCTGAGCAGTTGTGTTGCGACATATACCGGGTATGATGCGCCAGCTGTTGTTGTGTCGGACGTTTGATCGTGGAGGGTAGCGGGATCCGAAGCACGCTGCTCCGCTGGCCGACCGCAGATAGTTGGGGGCCCAAGTAGTGTGCCAGCCACGCACAAAAGGCTGCCCGCCAACTGCGAAAAATCCCAGGGTGGCCCCATCGTGCCGGTTGGCGACCGGGCGAGAGGACCCGATGGCGATCCCTGGGGGGGTTCAGGCGTCCCCGCAGTCTCCAGATCAACCCTCTATTGGCGCAGCAACTCTGGTTGTGTTGTTGGGTTTAACGTCGCATCACCTCGCTCAACTGCCATCTTCCATCTCTCCTATTCACTCCAAAACTCATCTATATGAAAGGTAAAAAGAAAGGCAAGTGTCAACAGCGGATGCACGTCCTCTCATTTCAAGTGCACCTCTCCAATATTAGAGAACTGCACTCCAATCTCGTTGCGGTCCACCACCATCTTGAGACTGGCAAGCCACACTTGCTTTTCTTGACGGAGACCCAAATTAGATGTCCGTCTGATACGGCATACCTTAACTACCCGGGATACTCACTGGAGCATCATTTCCTGCAGCGTGCCGGGGTCTGTGTGTACGTCCGTAATGACATCTGCTGCCAGCGTCTCCGTCACCTTGAAGACCCTAATTTATCCACGTTATGGCTGTTGGTGGACACTGGTATGGACAAAATTGTTTATGCCTGTGTCTACTATTCGCACAGCGGTGATCAGGAGGCGACTCGGTTGTTCAACCACCTCAGTGAGGCCGCCGATAAGGCTCTGCATCGGCACCCTGATGCGCAGCTCGTCGCTCTGGGGGACTTTAACGCCTGCCACCAAGACTGGCTTTTCCCATACCAGAGGACCGACCACGCTGGGAGAGAAGCGCGAAACTTTGCAGTATCGATGGGCCTTTCCCAGTTGGTCAAGCAAGCGACTAGGGTGCCTGATGTAGTTGGTCATACTGCCAATTGTCTGGACCTTCTGCTGACCACCGATCCGGAAAGATGTATCGTAACAGTTTCCTCACCTCTTGGAACTTCAGATCACTGTCTGGTGAAGTCTGTTTCGTCCTTCTCCCCACCTGACTGCGACTCACGCGGCGAACGGCGAATGTGGCGTTACAGGTCAGCAGATTGGGATGAAATGCGACATTTCTTTGCGTCTTATGCTTGGCAGCAGGTCTGCTTCTGTTCTGAAAGTCCGTCGAGCTGTGCGGATGCTATATCCGATGTGATACGTCAAGCTATGGAGTTTTTCATCCCTTATAGTGACTTACCCATCGGAGGCTCAGCTCACCCATGGTTCGACGCCGATTGCGTTCAAGCTGAAGAGCGTAAACATTCGGCGTTTCTCGCCTGGGTTGACGCTCGTGACCGCAAAGCTCCGGATTTGAGCTCAAAGAAGAGTGCTTTCAACCGTGCTGCCAAGTCCTACAAAAAGGCACTGAAGAAGGCTCGGTTCGACCGCATTACCCATATTGGCACAAAGCTCTCTGCACAGCCGTCCGGTAGCAGAGCATTCTGGTCCCTTGCCAAGTCGGTCGAAGCGAACTTCTGTAGGCCCTCATTGCCTCCGCTGGTTAAACCTGATGGGACACTGGCTCACTCGGCGAGAGAGAAAGCAGGTCTGTTTGCATCTCTCTTCGCCCATAATTCTCGTCTTGATACTAGCAGTGCTACTCCACCGAATCTACCTCACTGCAACACCTTCGGCGGAGGTTCGCATAAGGAACAGAGAAGTTTTGAGAGCACTGTGTCATCTAGACGTGAATAAAGCTAGTGGACCAGATGGACGAACCTAATTAAACTCTTAAAGGGATGGAGCTCTACAGATCTACATCCCTATTTCTCGCTCGTACGTTTTACATTTTAACACCTCATGGTAAGGTCCCTGGTTTCATAAATACCAACGTATGATGGTCTTCTTTAATTCTTTATTATAGCCAGCAATAGTTCTCAAGGCATGTGCACCCGAGTTGTCTCCTGTATTGACGCGCTTGTATCGCCTCTCATTTAGGACTGGTAAAGTGCCCAAATCCTGGAAGCTTGCCAACGTGCAACCCGTGCCCAAAAAGGGCAGTCGTGCCGATCCCGCCAACTATCGGCCGATTTCAATAACCTCCATACTCTGCAAGATTATGGAGCGTGTGTTGAACTCGCGCCTCATGGCATACCTGGAAGGTAACGATCTCCTCAGTGACCGACAATACGGGTTTCGCCACAATCGGTCTACTGGGGACCTACTAGTGTATACCACTCACATGTGGGGCGAGGCCCTCGAGAAGAATGGAGAAGCAATTGCTGTCTCCTTAGACGTTTCGAAGGCCTTCGACAGGGTATGGCACGCCAGTCTTTTGAGTAAGCTTCCAGCGTACGGCATTTCCCCTGGTCTGATTAACTGGGTAAAAGACTTCCTGAGTGAACGGTCTCTCCGAGTTGTTGTCGATGGATGCTCATCAGAGCCCATGACCACTAATGCCGGAGTTCCTCAGGGGTCAGTTCTCTCTGCAACTCTTTTCCTGCTGCATATTAATGATCTGCTGATGCCCGGTATCTATGGGTATGCAGATGATAGCACAGTTGTAGAGAGATACCTTCCAGGTGCTTGGGCTAGTAAGTAGTAAGTCCTTTCTACCATCGGACAACCCGACGTACGGCGAGTATCCACCCTTACGTTGTTGAAACACCAACGGTCCGAACTAAGCGATTTGCTTCATCGTTTATACCGCGTACATCGAGGGACTGGAACAATTTGCCTGCTGCGGTCTTCCCGTCCAACTATAATTTAGGTGCCTTCAAGGCTAGAGTGAATAGGCTCTTAATAAGCTAGTGCGCCTCACCATCAATGATTGCATCACTGCTTACCATCAGGTGGGATCGCAGTCAAGCACTGGTTTATAACGAATAAAAAAAAAAAAAAAACAAACTTTCTCTACTTGTATCAAAATGTAATATTCTTTCTATCAGTTACCTTCAACACAGAGAGCGGCAGTCCTTTTTCCATGATCAGATGTATAAGGAACTGCGCCAAGTTCGTCTTGCACTGCTTAGATATGCTGTCCAGCTCTTTGATCTTATCCCATACTGAGAACTGGATTGAAAGCTGAAACATAACCGTTTTATTTGTTATTTTTGGGGGAATTCATCATCATCATCATCATCATTTCAGCCGAAAGACGCCCACTGTTAGACATAGGCCTTCCCCAAGCGTTGCTATAACGACTGGTCTTGTGCGTCTCGCAACCATCGGATTCCTGCTACCATCACCAAGTCATCGGTCCACCTTGTAGGATGCCTTCCGACGCTGCGTCTTCCGATACATCGCCACTCTAGAACCTTTCGTCCCCATTGACCATTTGTTCTGCGAGCCATATGCTCTGCCTACTGCTACTCAAGTTTGTAAAAAAATGATACCGATATTTGTGAATCGCAAAGCTTCATGTTCTAGCAACACTCGTGTACTGGCCATTCAATATTAAACCTTATAAACCCGATATTTGCAGTCAGAATGGCAAAGCTCCTGTCCTAACAACTTGCGTGTGCTAGCCATTCAATATTAAACCTTTAATCTCCTGAAACTTGCAGTCAAAATCTTAAGTTCCTACCCTATAAACATGCATATGATTGCCATTCAATATTAAACCTTATATAGCTGATATTTGCGGTCAGAATGGCAAAGCTCCTTTCCTAACAACATGTGAGTGTGTGCTTGCCATTCAATATTAAACCTTACACACCTGATATTTACGGTCAGTATCGCATAGCTTCTGTCCCAGCACCGCATAGTATGGGTTATAAGTCTTCTCTTGAAGACAACACGCTAAAAGTACGTGTATGATCTCTCTCTCTTGTTGTCCTTTCAGACCGAGGTGTTGGAGTTTTTCAAATGCATCCATATAGTCCTGGTAAAACAAAGAATATAGTATGTTAGCGAATATGACAATTTAGCGAAAATAATACAAGCAATTGATTCTTTAGAACCGGCGTCGGGTAAAACGCTGAGACGTTATAGACGTTACGTGAGTGGAATCGTTTGGAGGGGAGTCGTTTATGAATGGCAGTCTTGAGCGATGCGTCGAGTAGATCGGACGTTCCAAACGAGATCACTCGTTGTTGATCACACGTTCTCTCGGATTACGATACACCTAGGTCTGTAATCACCTAATAATATCTACTGAGAATAAAAGTGATGAAGTGAATCGCTATTTTAATTCTACGCAATGAACCCTCTACCAGAAAACTTTACTGATGACGGCTGCATTTAAATTATAAATTGCATAGTCACAAGAAAAAAACGTGTGTGCAAAAGGCAAGGTCACAAAAAGGCCATTATTCCGAAGAAATTTGAACACCAATGTGTATTAACAGAAAACTTATTTATTACGCTACTTGACTATAATTAAATATGAATTTAATTATAGTCTAGTAGCGTAACGGCTTACGCTTTTGTAAAAAGCTGAAAAATGGTTTTGGTAAACACAAAATGCATATTTTTTTTATTTATTAATTTGTTTATTAAGTAGTTATAAATTGCCGTATCGATTAAATATCTTTTTATTTTTATACTAGCTTCTGCCCACTGCTTCGCTCGCGTAAATGTAGATTTTTCCATACAAAATTTGGACCCCCGCTTCATCACCTTAGGGAGTGAATTTTGGAAAATCGTTTCTTAGTGCTCGCCTACGTTATAAAAGGAAACCTTGTGCAAAATTTCACACTCCTAATCCCAGTAGTTTTGGCTGTGCGTTGATATGTCAGTCAGTCAATTTCTCCTTTTATATATGTAGATTATGTCAACTGCAGCTTTATGCAATAAATACAAAACATAGTTAAAAAACGGAGGTCTGTGAAATTTATCGACTGCTCAAAAAAAATCAAATTAATTTAATCTTTCAGCCTGTATAACTCAGATTGCTTTTAAATTATTTTCGGCCTAAGCTCTATCCATACATTGATTGAACGTCTCCTTTCAGCTCAATCCAAATGTGCGATATGGTTCAAATTTAACTTGTAAGATTTGATTATAGACAGACACCGGGACAGATGAAACTAAATAGAAACTTGTAAAAACTGCAGATTTTCTTATTATGGTGAATTTAACATATTACTCACCTCAGCTGCCATAATGACACAGAAGATGCTCCGCCTAACATCAGTGTTCATCCTCTGCTTGCGCGCCAGTTCCAACAACTTCTGGTCGGTAGATGGCAGCACTTTGGCAGAAGGCTTCTCTTCTGGTCGCGCCATATTGCCTTCCCAAGCTGAGCCGACTACCCACCACTTGCCTCGCTCGTCCGCTGTTAAAAGCAGTAACACATGGTATTTCAAAACAATAATCATTTTTCAATACACTTACTCGAAAACCCGCTAATATCCCTCACTATTGCCTGTATTCCGCACTAATGTGGAAAAATGCTGGCACTCGCCAGTATGTATACCTTTTCGTGTAGTAAACAAAGTTACATTTTGTGTCGCTCTTCGCGCAGTGTCGCGTCGCAGTGTGAATTGACCCAATGTGCACACGGGTGAAGCCAAGGTGGGCCGGAAATAAGGAAAACAAAATCTGATGGTACATCCACCCCCATACCTTTCAAAAGATCCTCAAGCCTAATATTAAGCGGTGTGATGTAGTTTCCTTTCCTGACGATGCTTCTAGTCATCTTCTTGAGGTGTTCACAGTACGAGGGATCGTAATTAGGTATCTTCGTCAAGTTGTTGTTCTTCACAGCCATTAGTACTTCTAGTAAAAACTTTATACGGGACCTGGAAGAGAAAAAAAAATAGTATTTTTGCTTTAACTAAATCATCTTGAATATAATGGGTCTTGTCTTGAGGAAATAATAATACATAATAATAGGTGATAGTTGTCCTTGGGTGCACTTGCATATCGCGTTCAGGGATAGCTGTCCTTTGTTTGGCCATGGTCAGGGGCGCCTACTCCGTGGGTGCTCGGGAGTTCGAGCACCCATGAGAAATAAACAGTGGGTGCCGAGCACCCTTGAGTATTATAGACATCAGGAAACAGATCAGTAATCGCCTGTTAAGGATGGGCGTTTTTTCACTACCCAACGACCTGTTTAGCGCAGACGCAAGAGTCGCGGGTTCGATTCCCGCACCAATACCGTTTGTTACCGTGGTACCTTCTTTGTTTCGTTGTTCCAAGGGAAAATCTTAGTTTGGGACCAGGACAATGTATGTGATGTTGTCTCAATTTATTATTAGTTATTAAATTTACTTATTTGTCGGTCGATCAGTGTGCATTTCTCTTCTCACACTTCGCCACTTTTTTGAGTCATTAAATGAGCATGAGCATGAGCACCCATGGGGTTTTCTAAAAGCCGGCGCCCCTGCCTATCAACAACTGGGTACTTTTTCTAAGATACTCGTATTTTAATGTGAGAGTAGTACCCCAAATTGATGCTGCCATAGGTACATATAATGACAGACAGAAGAATAGAGGGAGAACTGGTACTAGGCTATTTGAGGTAAACGTAAGGTGGGGAGCCGTAGGCGGAGTGAAGATAGATAATAGTCGAGCATGGAAATAAAACACGTGCGATTGAGAGGCCCACATCCAGATGTGGACTGATTTTATGATGAGGATGTACTCTAACATTTTTGGAGGTAGGCGGAACAGAGTGAAAAGTCCCGCAAACCTCCGTTGAAAAGGGAGGATCGTCAGACCAGACGGGTGTTATGTTTGGTGGGCAGCTGCCCGATAGATGGTTTCGGGCTGTTCTATATGTTCCAATCGCGTGGAGAACTTTAATTGCGCGATGCAGGATCAGTTCTTATGTGACGTCATAGATCTGTAGCTGACTGTGTTTTGCAGCTATAAGCACATCACTTTATAATGAGTGTTAAAACAATTATCAAAAATAGCAAGTCTAGGCTGCGGATGTTTTAAAGAGTTAACGCGGCTCTGGAACACAATGGAAAGGCAAGGGTGAGTTTTAATCAGTCAAAGTCTGATATATCCTCTCGAAATCCATCAATCTCCTTTCATCAACAAACATATGTGTTGGTGCGGGAATCGAACCTGCGTCTTAACCGGCGCTATAAACCACTGCGCTAAACGGGTCGTCAGGTAATGAATAAACGCCCATCCTTAAAAGGCGATTACTAATCTGTTTCTTGATATCTATTCTCAGGGGTGCTCAGCCCCCACTGTTTATTTCACGGAGTCGGCGCCCCTGATTATTTAGCTTAAAGCCGCTTTCTAGTGTACATTCTAACATATTCAATAACTTACCCCGCAGCCGAATCCTCAGTCAACTGGGCGACTTTCCCCTGGGTCTCGTGTATAAAGTTCTTCAAAGCCAGCGGCTCGTCTTTGCGCAGCACTCCACCGACGCTTCGCAGGGCCACCAGGACGCATTCTATGTTCTTCTCCGATATCGTGTCGAGGAGGCGCGTTAGAATGTCGTAGAGAAGAGTCGCCTGGTAGATCTGAAATGGAGTTTTTTTTTTATATTTATGGGAATGATACATTTCTCTTGGTCCCTGGTTCGAGTCCCAGAAATGGGAACATTACAGGGTTGATGACGCTATGCGTTTTTTTCAATAGGTATGGATACAGCAAAACTGTGGAGGGAGGGGGGGGGGGGGTATGGGGGTAATCATCACCATTTCAGCCGATAGACGTCCACTGCTGGACATAGGCCTCCCCCAACCGTCGCCACAATGAACGGTCCTGTGCGTCTCGCATCCATCAGATTCCCGCAACCTTCACCAGGTCATCGGTCCACCTTGTATGGCCTTCCAACACTGTGTTTTCCGGTACGCGGTCGGCACTCTAGAACCTTTCGTCCCTAACGGCCATCTGTTCTACGAGCAATGTGCCCTGTCCATTGCCACTTAAATTTGGCGATTCTTTGTGCTATGTCGGTAACCTTGGTTCTCCTGCGGATATCTTCATTTCTGATTCGATCACGCAAGGAAACTCCGAGCATAGCCCTTTCCATTGCCCTTTGGGTGACTTTGAGCCTTCTGATGAGGCCCATTGTGAGCGACCACGTATCGGAAAGGTATGGGTGTTGCTGAGAGATAACTGAATAAAAAACGTTATTTTTGTACAAAGTTAAACTATTCAATATATTTGGCAAGATAATCCTGTGACAACTGTCTGATTGAGAACTCCTTGTAGCACTAATCTCTATGCTTCGAAAGGTCTATTACAATAAGGAAACAATGTCATAAAATCCTTTTGAAGAAAGACTGTGAATAATAATAGTATCTAAGTGTAGACATAGGCGTACAGAGATAAACGTCTCGGTTTATACCATGTGCCATTAAATGTTTAAAGGGCCTCTGCGAGTTGGTTTCGGCTCCTCGTACGCTTTCCAAATGATAAATGATATTTATTTTGTAAATAGGTTTAAATTTTTTTTTTTTAATTAAATTTTTTTTTTTCTTCATTTTTAAACAAGATAAGGCCGGTGTTTCCTAGCTGACTACCCTGAGAAGAAACATCGAAACAAACTCAGGGGTCAAAGTCTCTTTTAAAGTCCATACAGTAAATATGTAATGGTCAAAATCACATGAGAACCATGCATATTTGTCTGAAATGGTCTCTTGAAGAAAGAACCATACAAATTTGAGTGGACCTGTCCAGTCAGTGCAAGCATTTGTCAGTATTCGTAAAGCTAAACTCAGGACTGCTAAGGAACTCAACGACTTGACGAACAATACCAAAGAAAGGAGATTTGGGTAGGCCGCAGAAAATACTCAAATTGCCAGACATACGTTAAAATTACTGAAAAGGAACAAAAAGCAATCAACATAGTCCTCACGTTCACAATAATAAAAGGAAAAATATAGTTTACAAAATGTAATACTTAGCAAAGTAAACACTGATGTCAAAAATTTAATAGAGAAAAAAAAGTCAAATTGCAAAATAAAAATAATCTACAATATCAAATTGTAAATAATAATAATAATAAAAAGGACAATTGAAAATAAATACAAAAGAAATAATAATAAGACAACAGTATTGTAGTGCGTACTGGAGCAGGTCAATCCCAAGCTTTTTGGTCCTCAACATAGTCCTTTATAGTGTAAAAAGCCTTTTGGCAAAGGTCTAGGAGCCCAGGGTTCAGAGATATACTGACACATACTATCTAGAGAAACTTGTGGGACCATCCCACAAGTTTTTCTAGATTGTATATGTAGTATGTGTTTATATTTGATAAGAAGATGTATAGTAATGGGCAGAGAACATACCTTAAAGCTGTATAAATGTGCCAGACACGAAATTAAATTGTCAAGAGTTTTGTCTGCCACCGGCTGCGGAGTTTCCATCATGTTGTCAAATTTTTTGACCAAATCCTGTAAGAAGTGGGCACCTAAAACCAACAAAATTGTATTGATAAGGTAGGTAAGGTGAGACACTTCCGTGTGTTTCCTGATAGTTACAACTTAGGGGTCTTTAAGTCAAGAGTGAATAGGCTACTTCTAGGTAGGCAAGCGTGCTCCACCGTCGACCATATCATCGCTTACCATCAGTTGAGATGGTGGTCAAACTCCAGCCTATCATTAATAAAAAAAAGAGACGTCTTTGTGTCAAATATATATAGACGTAAGAGCAGTGGTAGCCGAGTGGTAACGGCCCCGACTTACGAGTTGTATGTAGGTCGCGAGTTCAAACCCAGCCAGGCGCATTACTTTGTGTAATTTATTTCATCACCACTGCTCTCATAACGGTAAAGGAAAATATCGCGAGGAAACCGGCATGTCCTAGAACCAAAAATGCGAAGACATGTGACATCCACCAACCCGCACTGGGCCCTTGTGGTGGCCTCTCCTAGAGAGGAGGCCTGAGTCCCAACAGTAGGAACATTATAGCGCCGACTATGCTATGCTACGAGTATATCGAGGTGTGTTCTTCTCTCTTTTTTGGTATAAACAAATTAACCAAATTAATAATATCTTCAGTCATCATCATCATCATTTCAGCCGAAAGACGTCCACTGTTGGACACAGGCCTCCCCTAAGTGTCGCCATAACGACCAGTTCTGTACGTCTCGTATATCTCCAGTGCTTCGATATTAAAAGTAATTTCAATTTTATTTTATATGGTGCACTTGAAGGCGCCACAGTCGCTTCTAGCTACTACTAAGTTAAATCTATGTTAACTGAGTTCCTAGTTCTTTCTGCTAGACTATAAGTAATATATACACTTGCAATTTGGAGAGTGTACGCGGGAATTTCATGACTTGATTCCACCATCATGATTTTATAAATGTTATATATTATTTTTATTATTATATATTTATTATTTTTCCAATTTTGTTTTATCAATGTTTGTGTTTATTGTTTTGTTTCGATACTTATATAGTTTTATTTAACCTCCGTGAGTGTGAACGTGGCATCACCGCGGGCCCTAACAGAATACCAGCGCTGCGTTATTTATCGTTTTAAATATCACAGCATATGCTGAGTTAGGCGCCTTTTTGACCTTGCACAGATCAGACAATAATTTTTATTTTATATTTTTTATTTTATATTTTATATTTTTTATTTTATTTTTTTATTTTTTATTTTACTCCCAATGTATTCTACTGTTTTTTAATTTTACTGTATGTGTGAGGTACGAATAAACGTTTTTTCTTTCTTTCTTTCTTTCACCAGCTCGGCATGTAGGACCAACATGAGGGCTGCAGGTTCCACAACCATTCTATCAGGCGTGCTCGAGGGTGACACGGTGGTATCCAACTACAACTGAGTTGACGCTGTGTTCACTGAGTTTATATTGTTGCTGTACAAAGTACTATTAACTTACCGATCTCGGTGCCCACGTAGGCTTGCAACACAGACACGAGGGCTGCATGTTCCGCAACCATTCTATCAGGCGTGCTCGAAGGTGACACGGTTGCATCCAACCACAACTGAGTTAAAGCTGTGTTCACTGATTTTAAATTATTACTGTTCAAAGTACTAGTAACTTACCGATCTCGGAGCCCACGTTAGCATGCAACACAGACACGAGGGCTGCATGTTCCGCTACCATTCTATCAGGCGTGCTCGAAGGTGACACGGTCGCATCCAACCACAACTGAGTTAAAGCTGTGTTCACTGAGTTTCTGCTGTTGGATTGGTATAGGTTCTCTATTGAAGTGCAAGCCCAGTGGAGGTTTGTGCCGGCCAACTTGTTGAGGACACCTGAAAGAAGAATAGATGACCAGTAATTTAAAATTCACTAAATGCTGCAAGCGGTTTCGCCCTAGGACGAAAATATACATCGTGTCTGAGACATCGATGCACAAACATGTACCATGGATGCAGTCCATGATTCTAGACCACCCGTGTCACCCATGTCGTGAAATTGACCGTCGGCGTTTTTCTATTTTGAAAAAAAAAAAACAATCTTTACTTTTTATTTTAAATTGTATAAAAACGTCATCGTAATCAACACCAATGATATTTTGAATTGAAAAGTCACTCACTATTTTCATTAAAAAAATACAATGTAACTAAAGTAGGACTTCTAGTTTATGCGATCGGCTCAGCTGAGCTCAGATTAAAAAGACAATTAATTACTTTTAACTAAAAATCTAATTGGGGTTGATTACAATAATGATTCTATACATTTGAAAATAAAAAAGTACAGTTTTTAAACTCTCTCTGTTTGCGATTTTGTATTATTTAAAGTCTATTTGGAACAAATAATAAAAAAAAGCCGGGCAAGTACTAGTCGGAATCGCGCACTGAGGGTTCCATACAAACTTACCTATGAAAACTGTTCAATTCCCGAATTGAGTTATGAAGATTTTTCCAAATCACAAAAAAGGTTTTATTTTTGTGACGTAACAACAAATTTCTAGTTTTCAGATTTTTTCCTATACTTGTGCTATGAGACCTTGCTTCATGACAAATTTTAGGATTCTAGGTCAACGGGAAGTACCCTATGAATTTTGATTTCCTTGAGAGTGCCAAAATATACGTTTTTTGCGACATAAACGGCCGTATCTTTTTTTTTCTTTAACTCAGAAGTTGGGTTTTTTCACAGCTTCAAGGGACCGCAGACCTAAGTATATGGTTTTAATTTCAACTCAATAAGTACTTCACGCGTTCCCGAGATAAAGGGTCTAAACAGACAGACAGAAGGACGGACAACAAAGTGATCTTATAAGGGTTCCGTTTTTTCCTTTTGAGGTACGGAACCCTAAAAATGAATCAACTACCCAATTACTTACTTTTGATTTGTCTTTTCAATTGTAAAAGCTGTTTGTCTGAACTTGAGTCCTTGTTTCTGAGATGTGGTGGAACATACACGCCTTTTTCTTCCTGTAGAACAAAAAGGAAACATATCGTCATTATATTTTATTTAAAAAAATCAAATGTAAATATAAAAATAAAATTGTAGCATTCACTAGCAAGCATCTGTCTGGCCTGTTGGTCTAGTGGTTAGTGACCCTGACTGCTATGCCGGAGGTCGTGGGTTCGATTCCCACCCAGGACAAATGTTTGTGTGATGAGCATGATCATTTGTTCTGTGTCTGGGTGTAATTTATCTATATATGTATGTATTTAGGAATATATAAGTATGTTTATCAGTTGTCTATTACCCATAACACAAGCTCTCAAAAAAAAAAAAAATTGTTTTATTGCAGGGGAGGGGTCAATCTTCCATCTTCCTATTTTTTAGGTCTGATATTTGGCCAATCATAACGATAGGAGTATAAATAGTCACGCCAATTTCTGCGGCTACCGCGTTGCCGGTTTCTGTTGTTCTGAAGCCATCTGTTATTACCATGAAGGAAATACCAAGGTTATTACTTTCGCGCAAGACATAAGGTCTTATTACAAGATTCGATACACAGTCAACATCACCTACCCTTTTACAGGCAGAGAGAGATATTTTTACCACCATATTTTTCAGCTCATAATTTAAAAATTGCGTTCCCAATAGATATTCTATTGTTTTATCATGGCAATTTGGAGAGTTTTCAATTCTTCATTAAATACAAAAAAATATATTTTAAATCCTCCTTGTGTAAGTTTATATTACATTTGCTAAATTGTTCTAACCGTTAAACAGATAAAACATATCGTCGGTGCGCTTGCCAAAACCTCTATGTGCATTTCAATGATATTTTTTTTTTTACTAAATATCCTTAAAATCGAGTACATTAACACTAAATTTTATCATCTTCACTTGTATCTCAGTTCATACTACATTTTTAAATTATTCATCAGTCAATTAATCATTAAATAAAACAGTTTATTGTCTCCTCTAACAACTTGATGAAAAACACATACGAGGTTTTAGCAAGCGCACCGACGATATACAGAAAAATATAAAAAATATATTTAAAATCCAGATTTGATCAGCCCCTACCCTAATAATATTCCCTTCCTTATCCCTCTTTCTTCCGTAAATATCTTCCCAAACATCAGGTTTCTCCTTCTTCTCCACAACAGGTTCATTTTCTTCATCAAATGGTTCATCATCATCATCATCATCACCAGAAAGATGCGAGATTTCATCATCACTGAAAACTTTGCTCAAATCATCTTCAGAAATGACTTTCTCTTTTTTATTACACTTTGGTTCAGTTTTTATCTCTTTCTTACTGCTTTTGTTTATCTCTTGCTTGTTTGATTTCTGTTTGGAATTTGCTTTTGATGTCTTTGTTGGCTTTTCTGTAATGAAGATAACATCTATTTATATAATATAATACATATATATAAATGAATAGCTGTTCGTTAGTCTCGCTAAAACTAAAAAACGGCTGGACCGAATTGGCTAATTTTGGTCTTGAAATATTCGCGATAGTCCAGGGAAGGTTTAAACGGTTAGGAAATATTAAAAATACATTCAGCCGAACATAGAACCTCCTCCTTTTTGAAGTAGGGAATGGAAAAAATCTCGAAAAATAATCCGAAAACAACGCCATATCTAATTAAAATGTCATTGTAAAATGAATTATGCTGATAAGGTAATGCCAGTCGATGGCGTTGTCCTTACTATTAGGCGGTAAGAAGTTCGCCGGGTCAACTAGTAATATATATAAAAATAATCCCTATGTCCCCCATATTATATATATATTTATATTATACACTATAATTGCTATAAGATGATGCGGGTGACAGCTGTCCGATTCATAAAATGTAGTTATCTATACTTTTTTCTCATCTTAAAGATGCATATTTTCGTCATTCTGCCATCCTATCCATGTGAAACAGACCTTACCTAAGATAGGATGTCTGTCGGGTCAGCTACTACTAATATAATAAAGCAAAAGAATTTAATGGTTTCTTTCAATGCATTGATCTCTGGAACTACCAGTTAAAGTCTACTGTCAGTTAAATTGAAACAATCTTTCTGTATATATATGAAACTTTTTTCAAAGGATTAAGTCAATCTAATTCATTAAAACCCAAGCGAATGCCGGCATTCACTTTCTGATTGTCTTCCTATTGTGTCTCTAATAATGGTGCTCAAAAGGCGAATATTCAACTGCTAAAGGGTTTAGTTCAGTTGTTACTTTTGAAATATGGACATTTACTGTAGTAAACTAAATAGAAACCTAGGCATACCTTCAGGTGCATCATCTGAAAGATCATCTTCAGAACCTCCACTTATATCACTACCACCTTCTCCAATATCTGCATCTCCTTCACTCATTTCTTCATCTTCTTCACTCATATCTCCATCATCTAATTCTTCTTCACTACCTATTTCATCATCAATATCTGAGCCAATCTCTTCATCAGATTCATTTTCGTCATCACTATTATCTTCAGTTTTCTTTCCTTTACTTTTGGAATTTTTCTTTTTATCCTCTATTTCTTTGCCAGTGACCGCTGCTAGGTCTTCGTCGAAGTCTGAATCGCCTTCAACTTCTGCTAGATGCTTCTCTGCTGCAACTATTTGTTCTGTTGTTGATTTGTCACATATTTCTAGAAGATCTGGTTTAAAGTTAAGGATATATCTATGGTATCATTGGATTATGAATTAAGCATGCTAAAAACTCATTAACCCTATCTTTTAAGCAGAAATTGGACCACTATAGCGTTATTGGACCTTGGCATAAGAAGGACAAACAAATAACAGATGACTAAAACAATATGGGTGTGATGTCACACATACGTAAAAAAATGTGTCGGTATTTCCTAGAAGTGACTAAAATTCCGTGTGTTAGTGTCTAATGTTTTTCAAAAGCTGCTAGACTAAACAAAATTACATATATTTATTTTTTTACCTAGGTTACACCTACTGGTAAACAAGTTGAGTTTTAAGAATTTATATTAATTTGTTAGTAACCTATAGTAGCACTGTTTCTGTTAGTCAAAATAATACTGAAAATCAATGAAAAATATGAAAGTTAAAAGGATACAGTCTAGTCCATCATCAGAAAAAAAATTATTCTTGTTCTTAGTTTTGTTCAGTCCTAGTTGTTTCTCTAGTTTCTTGATGACTTTGTCCTCTTCTTCATTGGCTTGCAGTAACATTTTTCTTCTCTGTTCCTCTATCTGATTCTTTAGTTGTTGCTCTACTTTCTTCTCTTTCTGTCGCTCTTTGTTGAGGATGTCTAGTGGGGTTTCTAGTTTAGGTTTCTTCTTCTGGAATAAAATAAGCAGTTTCTTTGTAATAATTCTTTGAAAAAAAAAAACCGGCAAATGGAACCGCATGGTATTATTAAAACTGTTCCAGTCATTCATCTTATTGTTTACAAAATATTGTTGTCTATATCTGAGCAATAACTTCATATACCTTTATTTCCACTTGCGGTTCTGGTGATTCGGCAGGCCTTTTGACAAATCTACCGGCTGTATATACTGGTTTATTATTAACGTTATGCCTCTCATCTTTTTTCTTTAGATAATGTTCCTGACGATGTACTTTTTTCTGCTGCCGTTTTTGCTTGCGTAATAATTTCCTAGTATTTTCAAACTTTGGACGAGCACCAGGTTTATTTTTCTTCATTTTGTGTTTTCTACAAATACAAATATTTTATCTTATAAATATGAATACACTGAAATCACAACTTATCATGTTATTTTAAGGTTAGTATAATATGCACGTTACACGATTCATGAATCCGCAAACTTGCTTTTTGACAGCTTTTGCAATTAATTTCGTGAAACAGGGATATATTTTTGATTTAAGTATTCATGTCTTGAAAAAATACGTACAAATAATGTTCCAAACTTTTGATATGGATTCATTGGTGAAACAAAAATATTATGAAAGGAATGAAATCTAAGCACAAAGTCATCTAGACTTTGTGCTTAGCGTAGGTGGAAGGGAATTTAATATCAATATATGAAGGGTACCTATCATATTTTTTGTGTAATTATTTATACAAAGGGTAAGAAATTTCAGAACGAACGTTTCTATATCCATACGTTTCATTCTACGAATTTTTTGTTTCATCTATGCCTTAAATGTTCTAAATAGTAACTCAATTGTTAAGAGTAAACGACATTTCTAAAGAATCATAAATGTGTAAAATCTTTCGGAAAATTCTCAAATATATTTTAAACCTAAAATTAATATTAATATTAAAATTTAATTCTTATAGTATTTTCCTGTAGAAATGGAGAAACACCGATCTATCAAATTGTCTATGATGAAAATTCACAAAAGCATGACGGCTGTTACCTTTTTGTGAAGAAATTCCAAAATTATTAATAAATCGAAGAGCACACGGGTTTTGACGTCTTCTACGTAGTTTATTTGTGATAAGTTACTTATTTATCTTACGGCATGATGGTGGAAGGGTCAGCATTTACGCGGAATGATGTATTCCAAATGGCTATACGCGTTGCTTTTGTGTCCGCTGTTACTTATTTCTCAATAAAATGGCTCGTGAATCAGATAGACCCAACGTCCAAGAGTCGGAAGAAGGCGGAGGAGCGAGCTCGTGAACAGTTACGCAAGTAAGTATCGATCGGTTCCTTTACGTCATAACAGAATATCAAGCGCAATTTTCTCTAATTTTCTATTAGAATCTAACTAGAATGCGTATTATAGCTGTTCGAACCTAATTTGACTGTGATTTTAATCAACATTTCATCTCTGAAACATTAATTTCATTGTCTATTATTTCAGATAATCGAATTCACATAACTACATTAGTGTTTATTGTGATTTAGATTAGGAGATACCCAACACTGCAACACATACAGTAGAACTCATAGCACACATTACTCACATAAAAAATAACTTTGAATCATGTTAAGAATACCGAATCAACAAATATGTTTGGTTTCCGTCACTTGTGCCTTTATCCTTATGTACCGTTAGTAGTTGTGATACTTAAAGAACTGACTAGGTGCAAGTCGTACTCAACCCCAACGGGAGCTGCAATTTGCGTAGAATGTGTATTTCTATTGCTGCTACAACAAAAAATAATAACACAAAAATAAATTAAAAAATCAAAGGGGGTTCCATACAAGAAACATTATTTTGTCTGTGTTTTTTGCTCGATATTAACCTTTCGAATACCTTAATTAGAGACACAATAGAAAGACAATGAGAGAGCAAATTTCAGAATATTCATTTGGGGTTTAATGAATTAATAGTCCAAAATAATTTATTTCTTGGCGTTGGATGTAGAAGCAGATGGTATAGTCTCCTGCAGCTGATGAAGAGGTGAAACTTATACCCTATTTCTATCAAACTACAAAGACAATGCGGCAGCAGTGGTAGCCGAGTGGTAACGGCCTCGACTTACGAGTTGTAGGTTCCGGGTTCAAACCCAGCCAGGCGCATTACTTTGTGTAATTAATTTCATCACCACTGCTCTCAAAACGGTAAAGGAAAACATTGTGAGGAAACCGGCATGTCCTAGAACCAAAATTTTGAAGACATGTGACATCCACCAACCCGCACTGGGCCCGTGTGGTGGATTACGGCCCATTCCCTCTCCTAGAGAGGAGGCCTGAGTCCCAACAGTGGGAACATTATAAGGCCGACTATGCTATGCTACACAGACAGTGACAACTGACAAGACACTTATAAATATGTTCAGTATTTTCACATCAAAACATACTTTAACTTGCAATGTACATGATTTTCAGAATAACCCTATTCATAAAATACTTAATAAAATTTTGGTGCGATCCAAAAAAAAAGAAAAAGCAAATAAAAACATAGTATTTTTTTAAAGTCTATATGTTATGGATATTTGTGTTTGTTTGTTTGGTTTCTCAAAAGACATGAATTTTGTGTCCATACTCAGATATGTTTAACAGACTTCAACCAACAGATAATCAGATTAAAACATTTAATTCTACATTTTGCACTCTCAGTAAAACAAACAAATGGCTCTCCTGTAGCCATTTAATTTTTTTTTTGTTTGTATTTAGCGAGTGCTCTGCACTTTCTGAAGTTATTCTCTTTTCCATGAAATAAACTATTCACTACAGTTATTTTAAGCATGTTGTAAATAAGATTTTTTAAAGCAGTATATTGTCTTTTTTACAATTTTGACATACTACCTTTGTTTTACTGAAGTTGGGATATAGACATAAAAAATGGACTGAGCTTGTATAATGCACAATTGTGTTGTTCTTTCCTATAAAGTCAATTTTTTGAGGGCTATGCAAAGACAGATGCAAAAATCATGTCTCTTTGAGGGCTGTTCATTCATATATTTGTTCTCTATATGTGGCTGTTTTTCTACTAAGATGTGGCTTTAACCTCATACATTAACTGCAGATGCTACATAAAAAGAACTAGCTTCATCTCTGTGGTGTTGTCCTGTAGGATTGTGTATTTTTTGGGATAAGATGTAGTCTTTGACATTTAGCAATAGTGGAGTTTTATATAGGTAGCAAGAATTGTGGTCAATTTTTTATCATTAATTTTGTTAAATGTGTAAAATTATTTTGAAACTTACTTATCTGAATTTGAAATTATGGTGGTTCTCTATTCAATAGATTACAGTTAATTTCAGTTTCGGGATTTCCCATGATTTTGCAGGATAAGTGGACTATATCTAGATAAGCAGTGTTATCACTAGCTTACATACAGAAAATATCTATATATATAAAAGAAAGTCGTGTTAGTTACACCACTTATAACTCAAGAACGGCTGAACCGATTTGGCTGAAAATTGGTGGGGAGGTAGCTTAGAACCAGGAGACGGACATAGGGTACTTTTTTTTTTTTTTTTTTAGGGTAGAGTAGGGTAGAGTAGGGTAGAGTAGGGTAGAGTAGGGTAGAGTAGGGTAGAGTAGGGTAGAGTAGGGTAGAGTAGGGTAGAGTAGGGTAGAGTAGGGTAGAGTAGGGTAGAGTAGGGTAGAGTAGGGTAGAGTAGGGTAGAGTAGGGTAATTTTTTTTTTTTTACTAAATCCCGCTTTTGGGCAGAACAACGTCTGCCGGGACCGCTAGTAATTTAATAAAATAATTACTGGTATCTGCAGTTAATAATATAAAAAAATCGAGCTTTTTAGTAGTTGCATGAGTGTGGTGTCCACTGTCCACATATGTGTATAAAAAGACGGCCACTATACAGACCATGCATGTGTTAAGGATGTCTTGCAGAGCCGGGCTGGGCAACAAGCACTCCATTGCGCTTGACAAGCTAACAGACCACGAGATGATTATCGCTTCACAGCTGGTGGTGCCGGATGAGATCAGTGTGAGTATATTATTTACTTTTTAAGATTTTTTTTACGTAGCATGGGTGGAATGACAGCAGGACGAAAATATGCATCTTTGATGAGAGCAAAGAATGAGTAGCTACATTGTACGAATCCATATACAGTATAGTTAGACTATAAACAGAACATAGCAAAAAAAATTTGACTGTGATCACACCAAAACATAATTATATTCAGCTGCAGATTTTGAGATGACTAACTGTGAGCTTTGGGGTTTTTTTTTTTAGGTGGGAACATCATCTAATCAAACCTTGCTCTTGGGCGGAGCGGGAGATAGTTTCAGACTTTTACTGACTAAAAGCCCACTCCTGTTCCTTCTTTGCCTTCGTCTCAGGGCTCCGGGTGTGAAAGTGAATTTCACACTACCTATGGTGGCCTTGGGGGTTAGGATTTCTGTGATAGCGTATTAGGTACTTTCCTGATTTATTTTTGTATGATATTTATCATCATCATCATCATTTCAGCCGAAAGACGTCCACTGTTGGACATAGGCCTCCCTCAAATGTCGCCACAATGACCGGTCCTGTGCGTCTCGCATCCATCGATATTTTATACTAAAGAATAAATGTGACTGTAATGTAGCGCTTTGGTTGAGCGATTGGCTTTTCCGCTGCATGTTGCGGGTTCGATTCCCTAACGAAACCAAGATTTGTATGGCCTACAGATAGGTTTTCTGGGTCTGGGTGTCTTGTGTATGTGAGTTTTCATGTTCGTGATCGCACTCATGATACAGTAGTTATTACAATGTCAATCTCTTTCTCACTGAATGTTAAAATTCAATGTTCCCACTGCAGGGGCATAGGCCTCCAGCCTATGTTTATTTAAAATTATTATTACTTATCTACATTGTGCTCACATATTAAAAGTGACAAGAAATATGTAACCAAGATTTATGTAACTCATAATATTATGATTTAAAAGAGTGTCCATGGTTGCACGAGAGATCATATGTATTGCTATACTCTTTGATCTACGCTTTGGAACGTGCAATTTAGCTTCACTTTTTTTTTTGACTGACATTTTGACAATTCAAAAGTGCCTTTAAATCCTGTAATTGGTCTATTTGAAATAAACGTTTCTGATTTCTGATTTATGCCCCTGCAGTGGTAACATTGAAGGCGGGCAAGGAATTCGCTTCGTTTGTTATTGTTGTACATCCAACAATCAACTGATCATTGTGAGTTAATTTCGTTACGTGAATGAATGCCTCATTGTTCTAACATTTCATTACAAACTAGTTTATAAATAATTATATTGTGAAGAAATATTAAAATTGTGCACACTCGATACCTCCACGTGTTCCTGAAATAAAGGGTCTTGACAGACAGACGGACAATAAAGTGATATGAGGGTTCCGTTTTTTCCTTTTGAGTTACGGTACCCTAAAAAACGACCCAGGCCCTGGTTCAGGCCATAGTCCGGAGCGAGAGAGAATGGAAGGCGGTCGCCTCCTACAAAGCACTAATGTTAACAAAAGAGGCGGCCGCACACGTGAGGGAACAGATATCCTCACGCCGTCACGACCACCGACTCCCGAGTCCCGGCTACCGAATACGTCTGGATCCGCATAAGTAATCCCGCATTTCTGATCCCGCAAAAAAGGTGCGGGATCCCGCGTTTGCGGGATTAGATTCCCTAGTCTCAATCCATGCTGGTGCCATACTTCAGTGGTTTACTTTAGACCTGAAAACGTAACAGATATCTACGTTTGGTATTTAAGTAAATAATATGGATTTAAACAGCTATAATATAAATCTCAATGAATAGTGACCCAAAATCACGCAGGTTCTTGACCTAAACGAAACAAAATATGCTTTATTGCTTTGAAAATAACGTACACCAGGTATTTTTATGTGTGTGCGTATGGAGGTTAAAGGTCATTGCTCATTAGAGACACCAGACCAGCACCACCTCGCCTCTAGGTTTTTTTTTATTATTAGTAAAAAGTAAGTAAGTATAGCTAAGTTGTAGCTATCAGGAAACAGACTCCGGCAAGGAATTCCACTCCTTGGCTGTACGCATAATAAATGTGTTCTTAAAACGTTTTGTGCGTATGGGTGGGATGTCTACCATGTACCGGTGGCGCATGCTGTTAGTATTCTTTGTAGGTACTATCAACTATGGATGTACGCTCACTACATCTACTTCGGTGCTCCTCGCTCGCGGGCTGAGTACGCGTGGACGGCGAATGGACCACTCGGTGGTTACCCATTGCTCGCACGCTTGCCTTGCCTCGCACGTGTTGGTCCTGAATGGATCGTGAACTGTCTGCGAGTGGTGCACGCGCGAAGACTATCCATTGGCGACATACCGCACCCTTTCCTGTAATTCCTTTGAATGATAAACTACTCACCTATTCGCGGACAACGCAATATCGTCGTCTACGTACATCGTTCGACTACGTGACGTTTACTGGTTAACAACACAGCGACAACCCGTGGACCACTTCGCGGCATCCAACCGTGGACCACCTGTCGACAACGTGTGGTCACCGAGTGATGAGGTGGTGCTGGTTGCTCATTAAACCCACCCGGGCTATGACCTTTATGGCGATATACTTGTCCCCTTGTTAAATGTATACCATTCTCTGTACCTCTGCCACATTACTCATCAACCTTACGATAAATAATTAGCTATGTTACTCATTTATTTATTATTTGACATACCAACAACTGTACATGTGTGACGGCACGTTTCGCGCAGTGGTTTAGCGATTGGCTGGTGCGCTGTGTGTCGCGGGTTCGATTCACGTAAGGAATAAATTTTCTATTAGGGGCACGGCATTGCCCCCACCAAGGCAAGCAAAAAAGTGGCACGGCCGTACTATCCTTACCTCGAAACAGTTCAGGCCATTGTCGACCTCCTATGACTTCGTTGTGTATAAAACTAGAAGCCTGAATTTTCAGTAACCAAGCAGGCATTGTATAAACTCGGTATATTTCAAATATCATTCAATTTGAACCAATAGTTTAAGAATTATAACTGGTCAAAGTTTCATAATTTTGTCACTCACTGACTGACAGATCATCAAAACTCTAAGGCACTTCTAGCAGACATAGAAGCTTCAATTTAGAATACAATTAGTGTTTAGTGTATAAATCAAAGTAAAACTGAACACTATGTATAAATCAATGTAAAACTAAAATATTTTGCTATTTAGGTACAGTTTTCTAGACACAACAATGAACTGCATAAATAACTTTGTAATCCCATATACTAAACAATCTAATTTAATATAATACGATTGTCAAGTCAATATATTGATTTAAAACATAAAAGATGATATTATGGTCAATAAAAATATGTTGCAAAAGGTCCCTCAAATAGGGACTGAATAAATTAACCGACTTGGTATTACATGGATCTCACAACTTTTTATGATATAAGGACTAAGTTACGAGCCTTGCTTTTTACAAGTTATGTTTTTTATGGGATTCTGTACCTTTTTCGTCTAATCCCATTGAATGGTTATTTCATGAAAAAGTCATTCAATAGGGTTATCGAACTGAGAGGCTTTTATTGATGATTTTAATGATTATAATATCGTAAGTATATAGGTGTTTTGTTTCTAATTATATTTTTTCACTGACCTGCAAAATGCAAAAAACTTAAAATGAATTTCTTGGGCTACCCTGGCACGATTATATTATTTGCCGGATATTCAGACATTGTATAAATTGCTAAATTTGGGTACATCACAATACACCCACCTATCCTTCGAGAACAAAGAAACAGTGTCATTCCGTCCTGCAATATCATAAAGGTTAAAGGTTCTACCTAACAAGAATATTCTGGATGCAACGCCTGCAGAAATTAGGGCGCGACGTAGCCGCGTTGCACGCCTGCGCCAGGACCCCTGCCATTTAATATCGACCGCGTACCGCAACATTCGTCCTACGCATTACCTAGATTTATCTAGCCCGCCCGCCCCGATGCTGCGGCACTTGGATCTCGGCGACCGCGATGACTAGTCGATCTCCAATAAATTCCGCGATTTTTCCTTATTAATTTCGGGAGTAACGCTTAATATTCGTGTTCTATCGCGTCATGGCGGTCCTGTATCGAGGCGTCGTCGCGCATCCTTCATCTTCGATACCGAGATTAGGTAACTGCGCACCACCTGGACCGCCCATATGGTATGTTCTACTCTTTTTGAACTTCTTTGTTCTTTGTTCAGGTGAACTGGAAAGACATAGCGGGTTTAGACCACCTGATCCAGGAACTTCGCGAGACTGTTATCCTGCCTATACAGAAGAGAGAGCTGTTCGCTGATAGCAGGCTGACGCAGCCGCCCAAGGGTGTACTGCTGCACGGACCCCCAGGTATGTACTTTTCTAGTTATGTAATTGTTACGTAGTTAACAGATGGTTCTTAAGGGCGTGCTCACAGAAAAATACGATCGATCGATACGATGTGTTACGTAATATTTATTTGGACCACACCCTAAGGGCCGTGCCTCACTGGGACGCCACGATGGCAGGTCATGACGTCAAAATCATGTATGGTTGATTGCGTGACCAACCGTGGCCAGGTAAGGTACACACCATAAAGCTGCATTCATATTCTTGGCAGCGCGAATTGGAAGCATCGCCATGGCGTCCAAGTGAGCCACGGGTCTAAGTGCCACCTCGTAACACCCCACCATCTACCACAACTAGACATGAGAAACGAGATTATTCAAAACGATACTACCGTTGCTAACATCTCGGTATAGGCGGCGTTGGATAAAAGTTCTTAGTAAATGTATGTATTGTATTGCTATTTCGACGCTGTCATCTCGTTCTCGTATCGTTCGGGTGACGCCCTTATGATAGGCCCGTTACTTAGCAACTACATTCCCCCTCCCCCTCCTCCTTCCTATCCCTTACGATCGATCGGTTACGTAATAGTTGTCATGGGTTCTTGTGATCCGCCGGTTTTGTAATTATTTTACTTTTAACTATGGAACCACACGTTTTTCATCGATCTGTTTTTTGGTCCTCTTTCTTAATTATGATTGATTATTATCTCACTCTTTGTGTCGATAGGTTGGTGTTAATTTCGTACTTAGACTTTTAGTAACTATCGATTACCTGATAATTCTTTACTTGGATATCGATCTTAGTATCTGCCGTTTGCCTAATATTTTTTACTACCGAGTAGCGTAATTAGAGACACAATAGAAAGACAAAGGGTTTAATGAATTAATCGATCGGTTGCGTAGTATTTTTTCATTCAGACCTTTGGTCGATAGTTTGGTTATTTAATATTTTTTACTTTGACTTCGCTCTTCGTATCGATCTGTTGCGTAATATTTTTTGACTCAGACATTTTTTTTAAATTTAATATAGACTACTGTTTGACTGCGATACCACCTGATGGTGAGCAGTGATACAATCATCAACAAAGATATTTTTGTTTGGTCGATAGTATGGTTAGTTAATATTTTTACGGCTGCGTGATATTTTTTGACTCCGACCTTTTTTTGGTCGATAGTTTAATTACTTTATATTTTTACTTAAACCTCGCACTATATTTCGATCAGTTGCATAATATTCTTTGACTAATACTCTTTTTTTTATTTTTTATTTTTACTTGAACCTCGCTCTTTGCGTCGATCGATTGTGTAATAATTTTTGTCTCAGATCTTTTTTGGTCGATAGTTTGGTTACCTAAAATTTTTTTTACTTGAATTTCGCTCTTTCTTTTTCTTTTCTTCGATCTGCTGACAAAGTACCTGACGCCAGAAATGACGCAAAATCGCCTAGAATGGCGTAAAAATATCAGGAGGGCTGACCCCAACTAGGGAACAAGCCAGGGGATTGATTGATTGGATTTCACTTTTTGTACCGATCGGTTGCGTAGTATTTTTTTAATCCGATCTTTTTGTTTGCTCGATAGTTTGGATACCTAATATTTTTTTACTCAGACCTCGCTCTTTGTATCGATCGTATTAATTATTGACTCGGATCTTTCGTTGGGATACTTAGGGCCCTTGCGCCCATTTAATGTTATAAATTATTATTATTTATTATTATTATCACTTTATTTCGAGCTTGCACTCATATTAGGGTTAGTAACAATATTTACTTAAAACTATGTTAGTACCTAGCCATAAAATTCGAGTTCTAAATATTATTATTAAATTCAGTTCATTATAATTCAAATTAAATAAATTCAATCAAACATGTCAACAAATTAAATTAAACCAATTGAAACAAAACAAAATAAATATATAAATTAACTTTAGTCTACATTTCATTAATCTATAATATAAAAATGAATCGCAAAATGTGTTGGCAAGCGCATAACTCAACAACGCCTGGACCAATTTGGCCAATTCTTTTTTTAAAATGTTCGTTGAAGTTCAAGGATGGTTTTTACGGCGAGAAAAAATCGAATAGACGAGGGTAGAGTAGGGTAGAGTAGGGTAGAGTAGGGTAGAGTAGGGTAGAGTAGGGTAGAGTAGGGTAGAGTAGGGTAGAGTAGGTTAGAGTAGGGTAGAGTGGGGTAGAGTAGGGTAGAGTAGGGTAGAGTAGGGTAGAGTAGGGTAGAGTAGTCAGTTGACGGGAGCGAAGCCGCGGGCAAAAGCTAGTTAATTATAAAACAGTGACTTTCTGAAGCCTACTCCACGGTAACGGCTGCGTTAATGGATTTGAAAATAAAAATAAAAATTATAAGTTCATATACATATCATCAACACATGATTTTTTTGTATGACTTACTTTTGCTAAAATTTTTTTTTAACGGTATGGTATTTTTTCGCTTGTTTTCCCTACTTCTTTTATACGTCTTTGATCTTTAGAAATATATTTATACAAAAAAATGCTGGTTAAGTGTTCTTCAGAATGTACATAGCATATGTAAATCAATCAATATTTCGCAAAGAAAATAGTTTTAAAAAGGTCAGCTGGGCTCTATGCGGGCGCGGTAGTACGAGTATGTATGCATTTAACCCCGGCCAGATGTTCAAGGGACCATACGCATTAATATTGTTTTACTAGCTTCTGCCAGCTGCTTCGCCTGCTTGGAAGTAGGTTTCTCCATACAAATTTTGGACCCCGGATTCATCCTCTTAGGGGGTGTATTTCGTAAAATCCGTTCTTGGCGGGGGTCTACACCCTACAAGGGCCACTACCTGCCAAATTTTAACTTTGTAGGTGTTATAGTTTCTGAGATTTCGTGATTAATTAGTGAGTGTTATTTCGCTTTTATATGTATAGATTTGGACCTCGCTATTAGTATCGAGTACTTAGGTACATCAAAATATGCGATTAGCCTGCAGTTTTATGACAGGCGTGCAGTTGCCGTGTAGTCCTACTGGCAGTCGGTTTACCGTTTTAATGCAGTTATGCCAACTGCAACAAACTACAATTTTGCAGCTGGTGTGGAGATCATATGTGGTCATCGTCAATGCTTGGACCGTAATTATTACTCAGACTAGAGAATAAAGCTATGAGAAGAGTATCACCTACCACCATCCGACTTCTTGAAACCCCAAGAACATCTCTCGCTTGGGCGCGATTTGCAGTGGCCTATATGGAAAGCACTAAATCGGTTGCGAACCCAGGTAGGCCGCTGCAAACACAACTCAAAAATGGCAAGATATGGTTTTATAAATGGCAAAATGGGGTTTTATAGACCCGTCGGATACTCAATGTGAGTGCGGTGCTCCTGTTCAAAACATGAGCCACATATTAGAATGCCCCAAGTGCCCATACACCTGCACTTTGGAGGATTTAATATAATTAAATGCGATAATTTAATGTAGCCAGCTATTGGGCCCAAACAGTTTGACGAGTTTACCATCGAATCCAAAGAAGAAGAAGATTACTCAGACCATGCTCATGATCTTTCTGTTACATAACGATTTTCGGGAACGATGGGACTAGAACTCTGATCGATCGTATGATATTTTAGGGTCACAGAATCAACCTTCATGATACATGGACACGCCATAATTATGGCGGTAAGTCCCATCCTTGAGGAGTGGCTGGAAAGACAACACGGCGTCCTTACCTTCCGCATGATGCAGGTCCTCACCGGACATGGTGAGTTCGGGAGGTTCCCGCACCGGATTCGTTAAAGAAACGTCCGGGTGTCACCATTGTGTGGACCGCCTGGAGGACACGGTGGAGCATACGGTAGAGTTGTGTCCTCGTTGGGGCGATCGGCGGCAACGATCTATCGTGCCGGGCCTTGGTACAGGCCATGGTTCGGAGCGAGGAGGAATGGCAGGCAGCCGCCTCCTTCTGCGAAGCAGTAATCCTAGCAAAGGAGGCGGCCGCACGCGCGAGGAAACGGCCCTCACGCCCCAGTCGCCGGGATCCCGATCACGATTTCCGGCCACCGTAGGCGCGGGCTTGCGCACTGCGAGCAATGGGTAGCTCGCTGTCCGACCGTCCGATAACCGTCATGATACATCTATTACGTAATATCTTTTGAGTTTGTTCATGAATACATCTATTCGTTATGGCCCACTCACACCGAGACTCAAGGTGATGCTGCGCGTGCTTTTTTAGACATAGATACCATACAGAACTTTATTTACTACACGAAAAGGTACACATTTCAGTGAAAGATTTAAAAGAAAAGATACTCTGCTGCTCTGTATCTCTAAGCGCAGTGCATCGCGGCCTGACGCAGCGATGCTTCGCCCAGGTTACGTTCACGAAATCAAATACGCGCCGCGGCGTCGCGTCTCATTGTGAGCTAGCCCGCCCTTACCTGATAGTTTCAATCGGTCGATCAGTTTACAAAAAAAAAATCCTTGTAAAACATCCTTACGATCGATCACTTTCTTATGCATATTTTTCTAACAGGTTGTGGCAAAACCCTCATAGCAAAAGCGACGGCAAAGGAAGCGAACATGAGTTTCATAAACCTGGATGTATCATTGCTAACCGACAAGTGGTACGGCGAGACGCAGAAGCTGGCAGCTGCGGTGTTCAGCCTTGCAGTCAAGCTGCAGCCTTGCATCGTGTTTATAGGTATTTTTTTTTCCAACAGTAGATACATAAAAAAGTCACTCCATTTTCCCATGGGGGTAAGGCTGAAGTTACCGAACGCTATGTGCTACAATTATCCTCCGTCGGAGACACCCCCGGCGTCTGGAGTCGCAGGACGACTACCGGCCCCCGTAGACGCGGTTTTGTGGACGGCGGGCCATAGCTAGCTCGCCGTCTGGTCATTATATATCAAGACTTTATGAAGCGCAGTGGTCCTTAACCTTTTTTTTGACGAAAACACAATATTTATGACAGAAACTTATAATCAGTTCGCATCAATGTTTTGGTTTCTGGTTATTACGAACCACCAGTGATCCGGGGACCACAGGTTAGGGGCCATTCATTTATTACTAAAGACGAATTTTACTTGTTTTTTACGCCCTCCCCCTGAATAATATTTATATTTATTACGTAAGAATCTAAAGGAAAACAATAATGTACATTTGATTGGTTTGATGTTTATTTTTAAAAGTAATAATTTTTAGAAACGTTTACAAGTGTTTACGCAAACAAGTAACGTTCACAAGGGGGGAGGCGGAGTGACGTTGCCATGGAAATAGTTTACCTATACGCATCCGAGCGCACATCGGCACGTGCGGTTGCCCGTGCTTTGATTTTTGTGATCTTACGTAAGAATTATCAAGACTACCTCCGACTCACATATAAGAAAAAATAAAGCATAGTCGGCCCTCTTCCCTCCTAAATCGTCTTACATAATAAATGAATGGCCCCTTACGAACCACTGATGTAGCATCATCCTTTGTTGTACTAGCGTTGGGTACTACAAAATGCCATCAATATGTCAAATTATCACCAAAACCATGCCTTGACAATGCCACTTTGACAGATGAGATCGAGTCGTTCCTGCGCACGCGCACGCAACACGACCACGAGGCCACCGCCATGATGAAGACGCAGTTCATGTCGCTTTGGGACGGACTCATCACAGATCCGACGTGCACTGTAATCATCATGGGTAAGTCGATCATTTTCTCATTAAAATTTCTGTTAGTGATCTTTCCTTGTGTTATCAAGTAATACTCCGTGTGGTGAAGTCGCAAGGTGAGTGGTAGAAATAAAATATTGAAATAACCTGTCTGCTGGTAAAAACTGAAAAGTTCCAAACAAGTCACTTTTCAAGGTAATCTGATGCAGTTCATGGCATCTCTATGATGTTATGTTAATCACAGATTTGATGACAGACATTATCATTTTATTTTCAAAATGCAGTAATTTGTTTTATTACGTGTACATTCTTGAAATCGTCACCTTGAGCCCTTTATTTTGATAACCCACATGATCTCATAAAAAAACTAAGAATGATTGATATTTAACTTTAAATGTTTATAAATCCTAAATGGTAATAACCATTTAATACAAAATGAAACATGATTTGAGAAAATATGATTTTCAAAGTTTTTATTTTATTTATTTTGCATAGGGTCGCCTTTGACCACTATCTCACCTTATGGTAAGCGATGATAATGGTCGACAATGAAGCACACTTGCCTAAAAGTAACCTATTCACTCTTTACTTAAAGATTCCTAGGTTATTGTTATTAGGATTTATAATACGGAAGTATTCGGAATAACAAATCGTCGTTGCGACTTTAAGAAGATGTGTAAAATTGAACTTTATGAGAAAATCGATAAAAACCGACTACTGAAAAACATATAATGAAACCCACTACAACAAAAAAATATAGGTCATATCAGCCATATGGTTTTTTACGTTATGATCTTTTTAAATTACAACTGTCAATTGTCTTCTATATATATAAAAGCAGAAACTGACTGACATATCAACACACAGTCAAAACTATTGGGACTAGGAGCGTGAAATTTTGCACAAGGTTTCCTTTTATGACGTAGGCGAGCACTAAGAGAGGATTTCCCAAAATTCACCTCCTAAAGGGATGACCCAGGGGTTCAAAGTTTGTATGGAGAAACCTACTTTTATGCGGGCAAAGCCGCTGGTAAAAACTAGTACCTACCTTGTACTTGATTAATTATGACCTTGCATGTGATATATTGCGACCATTTACGTTTTACATACTTCTAATATGAGTTTGGGCATTTTTCGCAAACCAACATTCGACAATAAGCATCACTTCCAGACTGCCTGTCAAGTCCCAAGTCTGAGAAAAATTATCGCAATTTTTGTCAGACTTCGGACTAGGCAGTCACTTGCATCACTGAAGAAGATCAGCAACGTCATTTTATAACAATATAAAAAGTTATTTGAAATAGTTATTTTTAGGACTATCTATTTTCAGACACTATGATCTTGTACTTGATAAATTATGACTTTGTGTGTTATGACATTGTGATATGACTATTTATCTTTACATGTTTCTAATAAACGTTTAGAATTTTTTCACAAACTAGCATTCGACAGTAAGCATCACTTCCAGACTATGCCTGTCAAGTCCCAAGCCTGAGAAAAATTATCGCAATTTTTGTCAGGCTTCGGACTAGGCAGTCACTTGCATCACTGAAGAAGATCAGCAACGTTGGTTTACAACAGTATAAAAAGTTTTTTGGAATAACTATATTTATTAATAACTATTTTCAGACACAATGATCTTGTACTTGATAAATTATGACGTTGTGTGTTATGACATTGTGATATGACTATTTATCTTTACATGTTTCTAATAAACGTTTAGAATTTTTTCACAAACTAGCATTCGACAGTAAGCATCACTTCCAGACTATGCCTGTTAAGTCCCGAGCCTGAGAAAAATTATCGCAATTTTTGTCAGTCTTCGGACTAGGCAGTCACTTGCATCACTGAAGAAGATCTGGAACGTTGGTTTACAACAATATAAAAAGTTTTTTGGAATAACTGTATTTATTAATAACTATTTTCAGACACTGATCTTGTACTTGATAAATTATGACTTTGTGTGTTATGACATTGTGATATGACTATTTATCTTTACATGTTTCTAATAAACGTTTAGAATTTTTTCACAAACTAGCATTCGACAGTAAGCATCACTTCCAGACTATGCCTGTTAAGTCCCAAGCCTGAGAAAAATTATCGCAATTTTTGTCAGGTTTCGGACTAGGCAGTCACTTGCATCACTGAAGAAAATCTGGAACGTTGGTTTACAACAATATAAAAAGTTTTTTGGAATAACTGTATTTATTAATAACTATTTTCAGACACTATGATCTTGTACTTGATAAATTATGACTTTGTGTGTTATGACATTGTGATATGACTATTTATCTTTACATGTTTCTAATAAACGTTTAGAATTTTTTCACAAACCAGCATTCGACAGTAAGCATCACTTCCAGACTATGCCTGTCAAGTCCCAAGCCTGAGAAAAATTATCGCAACTTTTGTCAGGCTTCGGACTAGGCAGTCACTTGCATCACTGAAGAAGATCAGCAACGTCATTTTATAACAATATAAAAAGTTATTTGAAATAGTTATTTTTTTTAGGACTATCTATTTTCAGACACTATGACTTTGTACTTGATAAATTATGACCTTGTATGTGATACATTGTGACCATTTACGTTTTACATACTTCTAATATGAGTTTGGGCACATTTTCACAAATCAGCATTCGAGAGTAAGCATCACTTCCAGACTATGCCTGTCAAGTCCCAAGCCTGAGAAAAATTATCGCAATTTTTGTCAGGCTTCGGACTAGGCAGTCTCTTGCATCACTGAAGAAGATCAGCAACGTCATTTTATAACAATATAAAAAGTTATTTCAAATAGTTATTTTTATGAATAACTACTTTCAGACACTATGATCTTGTACTTGATAAATTATGACTTTGTGTGTGATGCATTGTGATATGACTGTTTACTTTTACATGTTTCTAATAAGCGTTTGGAATTTTTTCACAAACCAGCTTTCGACAGTAAGCATCACTTCCAGACTATGCCTGTCAAGTCCCAAGCCTGAGAAAAATTATCGCAATTTTTGTCAGGCTTCGGACTAGGCAGTCACTTGCATCACTGAAGAAGATCAGCAACGTTGGTTTACAACAATATTAAAAGTTTTTTGGAATAACTATATTTATTAATAACTATTTTCAGACACTATGATCTTGTACTTGATAAATTATGACTTTGTGTGTTATGACATCGTGATATGACTATTTATCTTTACATGTTTCTAATAAACGTTTAGATTTTTTTCACAAACCAGCATTCGACAGTAAGCATCACTTCCAGACTATGCCTGTCAAGTCCCAAGACTGAGAAAAATTATCGCAATTTTTGTCAGGCTTCGGACTAGGCAGTCACTTGCATCACTGAAGAAGATAAGCAACGTCATTTTATAGCAATATAAAAAGTTATTTGAAATAGTTATTTTTAGGACTATTTTCAGACACCATGATCTTGTACTTGATAAATTATGACTTTGTGTGTTATGACATTGTGATATGACTATTTATCTTTACATATTTCTAATAAACGTTTAGAATGTTTTCACAAACCAGCATTCGACAGTAAGCATCACTTCCAGACTATGCCTGTCAAGTCCCAAGCCTGAGAAAAATTATCGCAATTTTTGTCAGGCTTCGGACTAGGCAGTCACTTGCATCACTGAAGAAGAACAGCAACGTTGGTTTATAACAATATAAAAAGTTATTTCAAATAGTTATTTTTATGAATAACTACTTTCAGACACTATGATCTTGTACTTGATAAATTATGACTTTGTGTGTGATGCATTGTGATATGACTGTTTACTTTTACATGTTTCTAATAAGCGTTTGGAATTTTTTCACAAACCAGCTTTCGACTGTAAGCATCACTTCCAGACTATGCCTGTCAAGTCCAAAGCCTGAGAAAAATTATCGCAATTTTTGTCAGGCTTCGGACTAGGCAGTCACTTGCATCACTGAAGAAGATCAGCAACGTTGGTTTACAACAATAAAAAAGTTTTTTGGAATAACTATATTTATTAATAACTATTTTCAGACACTATGATCTTGTTCTTGATAAATTATGACTTTGTGTGTGATGTATTTTGATATGACTGTTTACTTTTACATGTTTCTAATAAGCATTTGGAATTTTTTCACAAACCAGCTTTCGACAGTAAGCATCACTTCCAGACTATGCCTGTCAAGTCCCAAGCCTGAGAAAAATTATCGCAATTTTTGTCAGGCTTCGGACTAGGCAGTCACTTGCATCACTGAAGAAGATCAGCAAAGTCATTTTATAACAATATAAAAAGTTATTTCAAATAGTTATTTTTATGAATAACTACTTTCAGACACTATGATCTTGTACTTGATAAATTGTGACTTTGTGTGTTATGACATTGTGATATGACTATTTATCTTTACATGTTTCTAATAAACGTTTAGAATGTTTTCACAAACCAGCATTCGACAGTAAGCATCACTTCCAGATTATGCCTGTCAAGTCCCAAGCCTGAGAAAAATTATCGCAATTTTTGTCAGGCTTCGGACTAGGCAGTCACTTGCATCACTGAAGAAGATCAGCAACGTTGGTTTATAACAATATAAAAAGTTATTTCAAATAGTTATTTTTATGAATAACTACTTTCAGACACTATGATCTTGTACTTGATAAATTATGACTTTGTGTGTGATGCATTGTGATATGACTGTCTACTTTTACATGTTTCTAATAAGCGTTTGGATTTTTTTCACAAACCAGCTTTCGACTGTAAGCATCACTTCCAGACTATGCCTGTCAAGTCCCAAGCCTGAGAAAAATTATCGCAATTTTTGTCAGGCTTCGGACTAGGCAGTCACTTGCATCATTGAAGAAGATCAGCAACGTTGGTTTACAACAATAAAAAAGTTTTTTGGAATAACTATATTTATTAATAACTATTTTCAGACACTATGATCTTGTACTTGATAAATTATGACTTTGTGTGTGATGTATTTTGATATGACTGTTTACTTTTACATGTTTCTAATAAGCTTTTGGAATTTTTTCACAAACCAGCTTTCGACAGTAAGCATCACTTCCAGACTATGCCTGTCAAGTCCCAAGCCTGAGAAAAATTATCGAAATTTTTGTCAGGCTTCGGACTGGGCAATCACTTGCATCACTGAAGAAGATCAGCAACGTCATTTAATAACAATATAAAAAGTTATTTCAAATGGTTATTTTTAAGACTATCTATTTTCAGACACTATGATCTTGTACTTGATAAATTATGACTTTGTGTGTTATGACATTGTGATATGACTATTTATCTTTACATGTTTCTAACAAACGTTTAGATTTTTTTTCACAAACCAGCATTCGACAGTAAGCATCACTTCCAGACTATGCCTGTCAAGTCCCAAGCCTGAGAAAAATTATCGAAATTTTTGTCAGGCTTCGGACTAGGCAGTCACTTGCGTCACTGAAGAAGATCAGCAACGTTGGTTTATAACAATATAAAAAGTTATTTCAAATAGTTATTTTTATGAATAACTACTTTCAGACACTATGATCTTGTACTTGATAAATTATGACTTTGTGTGTGATGTATTTTGATATGACTGTTTACTTTTACATGTTTCTAATAAGCTTTTGGAATTTTTTCACAAACTAGCTTTCGACAGTAAGCATCACTTCCAGACTATGCCTGTCAAGTCCCAAGCCTGAGAAAAATTATCGAAATTTTTGTCAGGCTTCGGACTAGGCAGTCACTTGCATCACTGAAGAAGATCAGCAACGTCATTTTATAACAATATAAAAAGTTATTTCAAATAGTTATTTTTATGAATAACTACTTTCAGACACTATGATCTTGTACTTGATAAATTATGACTTTGTGTGTTATGACATTGTGATATGACTATTTATCTTTACATGTTTCTAACAAACGTTTAGATTTTTTTTCACAAACCAGCATTCGACAGTAAGCATCACTTCCAGACTATGCCTGTCAAGTCCCAAGCCTGAGAAAAATTATCGAAATTTTTGTCAGGCTTCGGACTAGGCAGTCACTTGCATCACTGAAGAAGATCAGCAACGTCATTTTATAACAATATAAAAAGTTATTTCAAATAGTTATTTTTATGAATAACTACTTTCAGACACTATGATCTTGTACTTGATAAATTATGACTTTGTGTGTTATGACATTGTGATATGATTATTTATCTTTACATGTTTCTAATAAGCGTTTAGTGTTTTTTTACAAACTAGCATTCGACAGTAAGCATCACTTCCAGACTATGCCTGTCAAGTCCCAAGCCTGAGAAAAATTATCGCAATTTTTGTCAGGCTTCGGACTAGGCAGTCACTTGCATCACAGAAGAAGATCTGGAACGTTGGTTTACAACAATATAAAAAGATTTTTGGAATAACTATATTTATTAATAACTATTTTTAGACACTATGATCTTGTACTTGATAAATTATGACTTTGTGTGTAATGTATTTTGATATGACTGTTTACTTTTACATGTTTCTAATAAGCTTTTGGAATTTTTTCACAAACTAGCTTTCGACAGTAAGCATCACTTCCAGACTATGCCTGTCAAGTCCCAAGCCTGAGAAAAATTATCGAAATTTTTGTCAGGCTTCGGACTAGGCAGTCACTTGCATCACTGAAGAAGATCAGCAACGTCATTTAATAACAATATAAAAAGTTATTTCAAATAGTTATTTTTATGAATAACTACTTTCAGACACTATGATCTTGTACTTGATAAATTATGACTTTGAGTGTTATGACATTGTGATATGACTATTTATCTTTACACGTTTCTAACAAACGTTTAGATTTTTTTTCACAAACCAGCATTCGACAGTAAGCATCACTTCCAGACTATGCCTGTCAAGTCCCAAGCCTGAGAAAAATTATCGAAATTTTTGTCAGGCTTCGGACTAGGCAGTCACTTGCATCACTGAAGAAGATCAGCAACGTCATTTTATAACAATATAAAAAGTTATTTCAAATAGTTATTTTTATGAATAACTACTTTCAGACACTATGATCTTGTACTTGATAAATTATGACTTTGTGTGTTATGACATTGTGATATGACTATTTATCTTTACATGTTTCTAATAAGCGTTTAGTGTTTTTTTACAAACTAGCATTCGACAGTAAGCATCACTTCCAGACTATGCCTGTCAAGTCCCAAGCCTGAGAAAAATTATCGCAATTTTTGTCAGGCTTCGGACTAGGCAGTCACTTGCATCACAGAAGAAGATCTGGAACGTTGGTTTACAACAATATAAAAAGTTTTTTGGAATAACTATATTTATTAATAACTATTTTTAGACACTATGATTTTGTACTTGATAAATTATGACTTTGTGTGTTATGACATTGTGATATGACTATTTATTTTTACGTTTCTAATAAACGTTTAGAATTTTTTCACAAACCGGCATTCGACAGTAAGCATCACTTTCAGACTACGCCTGTCAAGTCCCAAGCCTGAGAAAAATTATCGCAATTTTTGGCAGGCTTCGGACTAGGCAGTCACTTGCATCACTGAAGAAGATTCTGCAAAGACGGTTTACAGCATCGTAAATGTATTGATAATTTTTTTATCCTGGACCATGGTTATTGTTACATTAGAACTATGTTTTTGTTTAAAGTTACCTTGGTTTTACTGTATTGTCTTTTTATTTATAATAATAATAATATTCTACAACTAACACACAACGCGGCCTAGTCCCAAGCTAAGCAGAGCTTGTGTTATGGGTACTAGACAACTGATGAACATACTTATATATTTTTAAATACATACATATTATAGATAAATTACACCCAGAAACAGAACAAATGATCGTGCTCATCACATAACCATTTGTCCTAGGTGGGAATCGAACCCACGACCTCCGGCATAGCAGTCAGGGCCACTAACCACTAGACCAACAGGTCTGTCAGAATTTGTTGTTGTAATATGACTTGTCATAAATACATTATAACCTTGTATGTGATATATTGTGACTTTGCATTTGTGACATTATAATTTTTAGCTTTCACAAACTAGCATTTAATAATAATCATTTGAAGACCATTTCTGTGGAGTCCCAATGCCTGACAGAAGTACTTAAAGTATTTCTGTCAGACTTTTGGACTGAGCAGACATTTGCATCAGTTAAGAAAATTCATAAATGAAGACACATCAGCTGTTATTGTTAATTCATTTTAACTTTTATCACGATACCTTTTAAAACTTGTTGCAATTTGTGTCTGTGTGTATATAAATAGAGGCAGTCCACACTACTCGAATTCGAGCTCGGCTCGTACTCTGCTAGTGCTCGGCTCCTCTAGCGTAAACCCATCTTAAATCTGTCGTGTAGTCGTGACTGTGGCGTGGTGGACACATTTGGCATTGTCATGAATATATGACTGTGGCGGTCCAATCATGATACGTAAACTTAAGCCGCCAATATTATCATCAGCATAGCGTTTTCCTTACTTTGTTAGGGTTGGTTTCCAGTTTCTTTCAGACTACATTGATTTGTATGAATTTTGTCCGTAGGTGCCACGAACCGGCCACAAGACTTAGACAAGGCCATTCAGCGCCGGATGCCGGCAACCTTCCATGTGCCCATGCCGAGTGAAATGCAACGTGAGAGGATCCTGCAGCTCATACTGCGATCTGAGCCCGTTGCGTCTGACGTAAGTAGATCGGTACCCACTCATACGAACTACTAAAAGACCTGACGTCATACAAACATCTATCGAACAACTGTAAAAAGGTTTTGTGTCTGAGCCACAATACTTTCCTCCTTTTAATGGCGTTTCCAGAACTTTCCACCCTGTTCCGCTAACCCCTATAGAACCACTCTTTACCATCATCAGCTTGCCCTTATTTCAGTCTCATTGGGGGTCGGCACAACTGTCTTCTATACACATAAAAGGAGAAACTAGCTTGCTGACATATCAAAGCATAGCTGAAACTACTGGGATTAGTGGCGTAAAATTTTGCACAAGGTTTCCTTTTATGACGTGAGCGAGCACTAAGAGGATTTTCCAAAATTGTCTCCCCTAAAGGGATGAAATGGAGGTCCAAAGTTTGTATGGAGAAACCTAATTTCACGCGGGCGAAGCCGCTGGCAGAAGCTAGTCTTTCATACTTCTCCAACTAGGCTATGCCATCTTTCATACAATCTATCCATCGTTTCTTTCGTCTTTCCCTCCTCTAATAGCATATTCATACTCAAAACGTGTTGTCAGTATCTTTTGACATTCCTCAAATTTGTGTGGAAATCAGGTGACATAGTATGGGCAGTATGACCGGCATGGTCATATCATTACGACCTGCCCCCTTTTTTACCTTGAATAATAATAATATTCCACAACTATCACACAACGCCGTCTAGTCTCAAGCTAAGCAAAGCTTGTGTTATGGGTAATAGACAACTGATAAACGTACTTATATATTTCTAAATGTATACATATTATAGATAAATTATACCCAGACATAACAAATGATCGTGCTCATCACACAAAAACATTTGTCCTGGGTGGGAATCAAACCCACGACCTCCGGCATAGCAGTCAGGGCCACTAACCACTACACCAACAGGCCAGTCAATCTGGTTAAATTACTTTCCTCGCTCTTGGTGGACTGTGAGGGGAGTATTGACTTGTACTGACTAAAACGCACTTCTGCTCCTTCAGTTACCCTTTGCGCTCCAGGGTCGTGGTCGTGGGACTCTTGCGAACAATCCCGCAGCTCATACATTTTACCTAATTGTTTTTTTTTTTAACGTAATTATGATCCTCTTCAGGTTTCAGTCGTATCAATGACATCTAATGTATAAAATTCTCGTGTCATAGTGTTGTAATAAAACTCCTCCGAAATGGCTTGACCGATTCTTATGAAATTTTGTGTGTATATTCTACTGAATATAGACCTGCTAGTCTGAAAATAGAACGTAAACTACTTTTTACCCTCTTACACCACCCCCCACTTTTTTATTTGATAGTTTGTATGGCATAACAACCTTTGCCGAGTCAGATAGTATTCTATAATAACGATAACGATAACTTACTATATGTGTTTTTATCCACAGATTGATTTCAAGAAGCTAGCCGGTTCAACAGAAGGGTTCTCCGGGTCGGACTTGCACGAGCTGTGTCGGCAGGCGGCCGTGTACCGCGTCAGAGACCTTGCGAGAGACGAGATGGCTAGAGAACTGAATAAGGTAGGCTTACCAACTTTATCCTAGGCTTTTCTCCTTCTCACGAACCGGTCAGCAAGTTGGTGACTACTCATAAAGCGCCGGACTAATTATGGCTCCAATCAATCTATACGTGAAGACAGTGGAACATGTTAACATAAAGGCCTATTAGCCTTAAGAAAATAGTGACGTCATCGTTTTCTCTCAGCTAAGCTACGCACCTTTACCTTTCTTCACATTGATCAGTTGAAGTAAAAACAAGCCAAGTGCGAGTCGGATTCCGTGCTTTATCTATACAACATTACACACTTTATTATAACCTCTTTTTTAGTTTCGGCTGTCACGGTGCATGTTAAAAAATTACGTTTTGTTTATGGTAGCCCCACTTCAATATTTACTTTATTCTGTTTTTACTATTTGTTGTTATACCGGCAACGAAATACATCATCTGTGAAAATTTCAACTGTCTAACTATCATGGTTCATGAGATACAGTCTGGTGACAGACAGACGGACAGTGGAGTCTTAGTAATAGGGTCCCGTTTTTGCTCTTTGGGCACGGAACGCTAAAAATGAATACCTCACCTCAACTTAACATTTTAACGAACGCCTTTACTTAACAGTAGCCCCGATGACTCAATATTTTCTTGGGCGAATAGACTAGTTGTCAGCAATCTTTCATTATAAATCTCGTCTCCTTTTCAGACCAATACAACTGAAGCCACGACCTCTGCCGAAGATTCAGACGATGAATTCGTAGATGCAGTCCGTCCGATAACGATGGACGACCTCCGCGTTTCGCTGACGAAGCTCAAAGAGTCCAAGATCCAGTGCGGCACCCTCGCGCCCTCCATGAGAATAGAGCTGGACTAGCGCCACGACTTATCTAGCGATTTCCTTGAAGGTACTGACTGGGATGTTATTTTTGAAAAGTGTAAGGACCAGAGGTCTAATTAAATTGTCTGGCAACTCTCCACAGACGTATCGATATTGTTTTTCGCGTGGTTTTTTTTAACTTATAATTTCAAGTAACTTAGAAACTTTTTTTTCGGGGTCTATGTATCTATTGTGGTCTGGTTTCCGCACTTAGTCCCTGGCGGACCATTGTGCGTGTTTTTCGGGGTCGTTATCCTCTTGGATGTCCTCCACTCTGGGGCGGACGGAGGGGTTTGTCAGACTCGTACTAACTAAAAGCACCCCGGTGTTACCCAGCACTCTTGCGTCGGCTGCCGTTGTGGTGTAACTTCCGCTGCCCCGAAATTTGTGTCGTCTACACCGTGGAAACATAGGTTAAATGAATATGAAGTGAGTCGTCAATCCATCATTGTAATGACAGTTCGCTTCTAGCTCACTTTTCATACGTTTTTACGGTGTGTTGGTCACTTAATAGAACTCCTGGTTACGGAATCAACGGCCACCGTCGTAATATCGTTACGTGAAGTTATGACTTTAGAAAAAAACGTAGTCCTGTTAAACATTCGATATCGTTAATGCGGAGTTTCGCTAGCTAATTTAGTTTGATTTTTGTCCGGTCGTGTGATGTGAGGAAGCACGTGTTTGGCATGTGAGGTTTTGTATTAAGTTGATTCAAATTGTAGATACGTAAGGTTTAAGCCCTTCCTTAGACCCTCCGTAAACACGATTAATTTCTATGACATTGAAAGAGATATATAGAGCTATTTCAAAGTAAAATTTCTCCAAAAGGTAGTCTACTGAAAAAATCGTAAGAGTTAAGATCGCGTAGCTAGTTCGAAATAAATTAAAACATACTTACGTCAATGTTAATGCTAACCTTATTACAACGCTTTACATGTCATTGCAAAATAAACAGCTATAAATGGTTGTCGAATATGTGTTCTGTGTTGGTCGTAGGCTGTTCACACCGCCGCGCCAATAATATAAATCGATTAAGTAGTTAGGTAAAACGTTGATGTTAAATTTATCGGAAAAATGTCGCATTTACCAAAGTTGGAGCCAAACATGATAACTCAATTTTGATATTGCTTTTTAGAAAAAAATCAATATGCTTAAAACCATACTCGAACAGCTGTTATTATTTACTTACTTTAGACCAATCGACTCTAACATGCGCAAGAGTATATTCAGTACCTGAAGCTACTAAAGACCTAAGAAAAAGTCATTAGAATTTCGTCCTTAAGATGTTGATTTTATGTTCTAAAATCAACTAGACCCGACTCGAAGATCGCTAGATAGTATAAATCGTTAATTATATTTTAGAAAAGATCTGCCTAGGTCTATGGCTGTGCCTAGGCTGAATCTAGTCTTAAATAAGAGGGGTAGCGATGGGCTAAATGGAGTGGCTGGATGGAAATATTAGAGGCATAGTATGCTTATACGTATAAAAATGTGATATTTAAAATAACTTATAGATGTATTTTTTTAATGGTGCTTCTGATTTGACTTACATTATTTTGTGTTGGTACTCTGATTATGTCATTGTAATTAAAATTACTACAAGTTATATCTTCTTCCACAATGAACGGTCCTGTGCGTCTTGCATCCATCGGACTCCCGCAACCGTTACCAAGTCATCGGTCCACTGTAGGAGGCCTTCCAACGCTACGTCTTCCGGTACGTGGTCGCCATTCCAGAACCTTTCGGCCTCAACGGCCATCCGTTCTGCGAGCAATGTGCCCTGCCTATTGCCACTTAAGTTTGGCGATTCTTCGTGCTATGTCGGTAACCTTGGTTCTCCTGCGGATATCCCCATTCCTGATTCGACCACGCAAGGAAACTCCGAACATGCCCTTTCCATTGCCCGTTCATTGTGGCGACACTTGGGGGTGGCCTATGTCGAGCAGTGGACGTCTTTCGGCTGAAATGATGATGATGATATCTTTTGACGAATATCCGTTTAAAACAACTTTAAAAGTCTTTCTTAATTTTTCAGTTGATCTTTCTATTAGTATTAGTGACTAACATAAAATGACTAAGAAATTAAATTATTGTCATCGTGACTTTAATTTCTTAATGATAAACTTATATTTTGTTCCACTTGTTGTTCATCATAGATTATATTAAAAATATCCGCAGTCACCAAGTGGGTCTGACTGTTCAAGGAACACCATAAAAAAATCTTATTACTATTCTAACCTAACTTGCAAAGAAATCTATCCACTCCATTTAGATTCACGCAAAATATTGTATTTAATTCCGTTACCATTGATATTGTAAATTATTACGTTGTAAATATTCGTTTGTCCCGACAGTCGAAAATCAACCCTATTCGTTTAGATTTAAACTTAGTTTTTAGACCAAAATATTCTGAGATTTATTTATGAAATTTTCTAATCATATGATTAAACAGTGATTAGCAGATTCCTAATTAATTGTATTCTAAACATATGGTTAGCAAGTTTTTATAAATCTGTTTGTATTTATTTTATGATATATTTCGGGCACCTTTAGATTGCCATGTTATGGCCTAAACGGCCTTAAATGAGGCTTAGTCCAGGCGTTAAAATATCATGCCTATAAAATAAATATATGGAATATTGTTTAGAGGGAAAGAGTATACAAACATAAACTCACGCCTCTGGGGAGTTCAGTAGTTCATTCTGTGGTTCGTTCTGCAGTTCATTCTGTGGTTCGTTCTGCAGTCCATTCTGTGGTTCGTTCTGCAGTTCATTCTGTGGTTCGTTCTGCGGTTCCTGCCTACTCCCTTGAAGAAAAAGGCGTGAGTTTATATATGAAAATAGACAGAATAATTAGTTTTAAACCAATTTCCTGTGACTTATACTATGGTGTTTAGGAATGTTCGGAAAATTAGTGTGAACGAATATGAAAAGCCAAATATTTTGAATTTGGAACTTCTCTGTGCTAAAGTTAAAATTGCAAAGCAGATCTTAGCATTGCAGACTTATTGATATTTACTCACTCTTGTTTTCTCTAATACCTTTTTTCTTCTCAAAATGTATTTTACTTTACGTAACACGTAGCATGAAGAAATAGAGTTCCAAATCAAATAAATTTTAAACGAGTACATATTGTTTTTGTAAGAATGTCGGTATTGTTTGAGAGCAGTTGTGTCCTCCCTTTCTTTAGATATTTGACGCAATAAATGCGAGTGAAACAAAAGAATACTTGGACTAAAAATTAATATGCTTGTTATGTAGATATATTAAGGTCTGATTTGAAACTTGATGTTTCAATTCTCCACGCTATTTCTATGAAATAAAATGTAAAAATTATTTTAAAATATCATGTTTCAAACAGACCACATCTTAGAGAGTTTGGATCTCGTTTTGGATCATTCGTAATGCTGAAGAAAAATGTCCGACAGTGGACGTTTTATAAAATCATAATAATTATTTACCAAATAAAAATATTTATATAAAATCTATATTTGAGTAAACGGCGAAAACGTTTGTTTACCGAGAGTACAATTAACACGGCGAGACATTTCGATTATTTGTTCTACTTTTAAAGAAAGTGCTATAATCAATTAGTTTGGTCGTATTTGTTATACTTTCGAGTGATTGAGAGATGATCATGGTAGCAGAGTCGAAAAAATGTTTTGCAATTGCAACCTTTATGCGTTGTTGGCATTTTTCAACAACATGACGTACAAACGGGGCGAATAGATACAACACTGATTAGGTTTTTCGCTTTGATACCATACTATTGGTTTCTAATAAAACATCGTTTTTTTTTAATACAATTACACGAATGAATTGGAGTAGTTAAATAGTGCAAATAATAAAAATATCCGTCAAGTTTTATTTCTATCCACCCCGTATCATTGTAGTCACGTTCGATTGGCTGACATAGTGCAGCGTTAATGTCTATATGACATTGGATAAATTATTACAGTGTACGTACAGCGCTCTACAGAAAGAGACCACGTAATTTCGACTCTTCGTATCATTTTGAGAAATTAAATTTTAAAATAAACTCATACGAGTATTATGTGTCTACTTTGCCGGCAAAGACAGATAAATAAATTAGGTACTCTAAAATCTTTATTAGATATTAAAAATCTAAAGTTTATTCAATTCACAGATGGAAATTTAAAAATATATTTATTAATTGTTGAAAATATAGATAAAATGCTTCTCGATTTTATTGTCGATGCTGATAGATATGATGGCAAGAAAGATTTGCGACCATTTGTTTTGTGGTTTAAGTAAACTTGACTGGCGCATGATTGATATTGAATGAATTAAACGTGTAATCAAACTTGCCCAAACATATCGAAATATCTATTGGCATCGAAGCTCTGAGCACTATGTAATAGAATGGATGTAGTAGGCGTATTGTGAAAACGGGGTAAGTCGGGGGACAGGAGATAAATCAAAACCGCGCACAGCAGCACCCAGCCCCCGGCCTGGTCCACAACTGTGTGCATTTTGTTCGGCTTTTTATAATAGTTTGTAGTTTTTTGTATTGCATATTAGCAAGGTAAGGTTCGGGCTGTGTCGATAAATTGTTGATTTATTGTAACTTTGTTTTGTCGATATCGCTTTGTATACTATATTGTTGTAAAAAAAAACGTGATTTTGTAACTGACACTGACAGATGGTGAAGATGGTAACAATCTAAGTAATGTAAAAAAATATATGGGGCCTTACCATGACATGATGTGTTAGAATATCAGGCGTGCGAGCGAGTTTAACTGTTCAGTTAAGGTCACAAAATGGATGGCGTGGTAAGGCCTCAAGTCTTTTCAAGATGCACCACAACACTCAATTCTCCGCTTTTCGAATCCAGTCTAGATTATAAAAATATTCACTGCAAAACCTAAAATAATGCAGCACGTCTAATAGGGTTACCAAAAAACTATCTCTTGGTTCATAAAAAAGTTAGAAAACCACGGTTTTTAATTATTTAGATTTTGCACAAAAAGCAATAAAAAACTGGTGATTTTAATTAATTGTAATGAAATAAACAGTGATTGATTGTAGGTTATTTTTGTGTTATACGGAAATAAGTTTCCTTGTGCCCGTTGTAACATTTTTTTTTGTTTTTATTTTTATCATACATTTTGTTTCGTATTGTATATTGTTACTATTTGTTGATGCGGTTTAACTGCTTAATTTTTTATTAAAAATAATAATTTCTGACCATAACGGATGTTGTTTAAAAACCAATATAATAATGTCAAAGATGTTTGTCATGCATGTAAAACACGGACAAATAAGTTTCTATGTTCCTTTGACTTCTCTATAACTTGTTTGTCAAATTGTTAAGTACAGGCAAAAGTGAAACAAGAAAAAGAAATATTTTGTCGAATCTCACAGGGATTCGAGACCTTGAACGCTGCGATCGACGAATAACACGAGTGCGGTACGTGAATATAGCTCTACCTTTGAACACCACCTGTGACACGAACGTTGGCATTAAATGTTGTCACACAATGTGTGGTCAGCATTTGACAAACATTTTCCTCAGTCTTTTCATTGTACCTTTAGGTTTTTTGATGTTTTTATTTGCGCTAAACAGCTTCGTTGTGTTATTGCCAAGGAAGAATATTAGGTACTCTTACTTATTTATTGTGTAAATAAAAGCAATACATTAAATAGAAAATCTTTGTTTAATTTCAAATATTTTACAGGTTAACATTTCCTAAAGTCGCTACCTTTTATGAAAACACAGTACACAGACCTTTTTAATAGATCTTTTTTCCATAGAAATTAATATTACTTTTTATGAAAACACAATACACAAACTTTTTAACAGATCTTTTTTTTTCGTAGAAAGTAATATTATTACTTGAACACATAAATATAAACTATAGAATCTGTACGAGACCAATCATACTTAACATTATAAAGGCGAATGTTTGTATCCGTGTATGTTTGTAACACCTTCACGCTCAAATGGATGCACGGATTTGCATGACACTATTTTTTAGTTAGTACAAATACTTAAAGGGCTTATTAGAAAAGGTCTTGTTATTTAAGTACAGTCTCAACAAATAATATTCATAAACAGCTACGAGCGTTTATTTATATCCCAAAAGTTACTCAATTTATGGAAATATTTCACAGGCTTATGCAGATTATGAATGAATGAATAGCGACAAAAATGGAAAACACTGCACATAGTATTTTCTAGTAGCAATTATTGTTATGAATTTACCAAATGTGTAAATTTTTTGTAGACAATTTTGGGATTTCTTTTTCTTTTTTGACTACACAAACGTGTACGGATAGAGCTCCATTTTTTTTTTTGTTCTAATTAAAAAATAGGGGTGTAAGCTTACACATCAAAATAACATAATAGGCCATAATTTATGATGGAGGTAAGTACTAAATACACGCGAGCGAAACTGCTGGTAGTAGCTAGTATTCATATAAAAATTAATAGTACACAATAATTATTATAATTCTAACTAAGTAAATATCAAGCACTCTTTGGATTTGTAAATGTCATTGAATTCTTCTTGGTCATCGGTGATATAAAATCTGAAAAAGAAGAAAATAAGGTGAATCATTACTTCACTAAGTATACGAATTTTGATGTTAGGTGGTTAGTCATTTTGATTCAGTGAAAACGTTTGATTGATTCAAGGTATTTTTTTTTGGATCTCGCGAGAGATAGGATATTGTGGGTGGTCTTGTTGGGTAGTGATTGAGGGGATCGATCGTTGATAAAGGTCTGGAGAAGACAGTAAGTATAAAAAGTAGTTCAGAGTACGCTGTTTTTCTGGGAGTTCCACAGGGTTCTATTCTTGGCCCGCTTCTATTTTTTGTTTAACTGAAAGATCCAGTTCAGTTTCAAAAAATCAAATTTCGAAGCAGGTATGTAGCAGCAGTGGTGACAAGAACTGTGGTAAAGCCTGAAGTCCATTATCAGGCATTGTATCAGTTCTACATAAGGCCTGAACACCATCAGTGAAAGGACTTCTACTTAACTAAGTCTACTTTCTAAAGTCGTTATGTTGCCATATTTTACCTTCTTATATCTTCGTCGTTTCTCCTTCTTGCTGGTTTTCTTTCGTTTGTGTCGGTTCATGTACTTCTTTCGCGGTGAGTCGCCGTACGATGGACGGACGTCGTGTATCTCGTTTGTCAATATTAGCAGTCTCAGGAGATCTAGAAATAGTTACATGGAGTTAAAAATAGTCCGTAGTTACCTTGTTTTAATATGATACTACTACTATTCGTACCTACACTAAGCTTAATAAAATCTGTATGTGAACCAGTGACTCTAAAAACGCATGCATTCATTGGCAGATTCACTGCCATATGCGCAATCCGCAAGCAGATGGCACGCAGTTCCAACGAGTGGACTGCGCAGTCGATTGGCGGTTTCGATGCAGTTATGTCAACTGAGGGAGGCCTATATTTCCAACAGTGGACACCCTTCGGCCGAAATATATAATAATAAACTCGACATTGCAATGTCGAGTTTATTATAGCAATGACTACACAAAGACGTTCTAATGGTTGGTCACTGATCAAAGGAACTGTCAAAAGTTTAACAGATTATCTACCGCATACGTCAGATATTAATTTGTCAATATTTACAAGATTACCATTCAATGCCACTTCTTTTAATGGAGTGTCAGTGGTTGACCATAGGAAAGTCATATTAGTAGATTACCAAACTTGTCAAAATCAACAATTATGTATTTTTTTTTTTATAAAAACAGTGCTTGACTGCGATCCCACCTGATGGTAAGCAGTGATGCAATCGTTGATGATGAGGCCCACAATTTTATTAAGATAATAAATCAATGATAGACCATTCTGACACTATTGTAATAGCAGAACGTCAGTACGTCACAAAAAACAAACTTCGTAACTCAATTCAGGAATTGAACTGTTCTTATAGGCAAGTTTGTTCGGGCGGGATCCCCATTTCGCGAGTCCGACACGCACTTGCCCGTTTTTCTGACAATAACTTTTATTCCGGAGTCTGTCCGGAGTGTGTATGTAAACTCTGTTCCAAGGGACTCGTTCAAGACACGCGTGACGGAACGGACGTCCTCACGGTTCAGCCGCCAAGATCACGACCCCGACTACCAGCCACCGTAGGCGCGGGCTAGCGGACGACGAGTAACGGGTAGCTCGCCGTCCGGCCGTCCGGTAACTATCTGGACCGAGCCCGAATCGTCGACGGCGCGTAATTTTCCACACCCGTAGGGGCCCAGCAGGGCCGAAGTCTACTAGGGCATTGGCCCTGCAATGGTCATGGGTAATGGCTAAGGCGACCAAAGGGCAACTGAGAGAACATAGAATGCATTAAGTCCGCCTATGTACCACTACTGTACATGAAGTTTAAATAAATAATAAATAAACATAGGTGTGGTTTTAGTCAGTAAAAGTCTGTCACGCCCTCTAGCTCCGCCCTAGAGTGACGAAGACATTAGGTGATTTCCCATCTTAAGAAAAAAAAAAAACCGTAAAACTTTTGAGCGCAAAATTATGCCGAAAGCGGTGTAACCTCCAGCGCCAAGCTGCAAGTGTGGTAAGATCCTCTTTGAGGAGTGGTTGGAAAGGCAACACGGCGTCCTTACCGTGATGCGGAAGGTAAGGATGCCGTGTTGCCTTTCAGCCTTGCAGGTCCACACCGGACATGGTAAGTTCGGGAGGTTCCTGCACCGGATTCGTGCGGAAGAAACGCCCGGGTTTCACCATTGTGTGGACCGCCCGGAGGACACGGCGGAGCATACGGTAGAGGTGTACCCCGCCTGGGCAGTAGCACCGTGTCCTCGTGGGGACGATCGGCGGCGTCGATCTCTCGCGCCGGGTCTTGGTACAGGCCATGGTCCGGAGTGCGGAGGAGTGGCAGGCGGTTGCCTCCTTCCGCACGCGCGAGGGAATGGTCCTCGCGCTCCAGCCGGCGGGATTCCGATTCCGATTTCACACCGTAGGCCACCGTAGGCGTGGGCTTGCTGACGGCGAGCAATGGGTAGCTCGCCGTCCGACCGTCCGGTAACCGGTCGGACCGAGCCCAAGTCGTCGACAGCGCGTATGTTCCACGCGCACCTAAAGGAGATGTTAGCAAACCGTAGGGGCCCAGCAGGGTCGAATTCTACTGGGGCCAAGGGTTTGCTTCTAAAAGGAAAATTCGCCCTGGTATGAAAGGCAACGAAGTAACAGGAGTGGGTTTTTAGTCAGTAAAAGTCTGCTGTCATTAGATGATTTTACTAAAAATAAAAGCGCCAAGCTACAAGTGTACCTATAACGAATACTATTACAATTTTCCTTTTTTAAAAATAAACAAAGTTAATGTTGTTTGAATATGTTAAATATTAAATTAGATATTGTCTTCTAATAAAGTCGTGGCGTGGAGGGCACGGAAACGCTTGTCTTCTATACAAGACTGTGGCGCTCAAAAGGTTATTCACGGTAAGTTAGAGACACATTCTGGCTCTAAATACTTTCTTTTTTGATTTGAAGTTTTCTACCTGCAGCTAAGATTAGTGGCCATTCAAGGATTAAAACATAAATCATAACGTAAAATTTAAGGTATTATAATTGCAGAGGTTCCACACGCGATCCATTTGGCGCCCTAAACTGAACTGTTAAAGAGATGGAGCTATATGTTATTGTGTATAGCTCCATCCTTGTTTCTCGCTCGAACGCCTAACATTTTAACATGTCATAACAGGGGCGCCGGCTTAGAAAACCTCATGGGTGCTTATGCTCATTTCATGACTCGAAAAAGTGGCGAAGTGTGAGAAGTGAGTGGTGAAATGTGGCACACTGATCGACCGACAAATAAATAAATGTCCTTACTACCGTACGTAATTACTAATTATGTTTGATAAAAATATAAAATGAAACCATTATTTATTATCAAGAAATATTATAATTTATACGTAACCTAAGAGGCGATTACTGATCTGTTTCTTGATGTCTATTCTCAGGGGTGCACGGCACCCACTGTTTATTTATCATGGGTGCTCGAGCCCCCGAGCACCCACGGGGTCGGCGCCCTTGCGTCATGATAAGGCACCAGCCCCCCTAGCCAAGTTACAATCGTATCGTTCGCGCTGAACGCTTCGAGTAGGCCAAGCCTCCAATTCCTTTGTTCGGACCACGTGACTGAGCGTTGAGATGACGTCAGAACAAAGGAATCGGATGCGTGGCCTACTCGAAGCGTTTAGCGCGAACGATACGATTGTAACTTGGCTAGGGGGGCAGGTCTCGTAACAAGAATACCTAATCGGTCTTTGTTTCAATAGTCTATATATAACGAGTGATTTAAGGAAAATAATCACATATGTAACAAATATACAAGATATCATTTATTATTTACAAAAAATTGATTACAAGAAATCGGTAGGGATTTAAAGTTAATCATTATGGTATCAATAACTTTGTTAATTAATATTTGATTTTTCACAACCATTGTTTGATGAACGCTGATTTAGTCATATATTATAATTTTGGCTCATTGACTAGAGTTAATATGTCTTTATCAGTTGTTACAGTTTATTTATATAGGGTTGCAGCTACTTAGCCTAAATCAGCATTCACAGAACCATCTTTACCATCATATTTTTACTTTTTCAACGTATTCATCTCACCATCACTCAGGTTTACGACGGGCACTTCAACTGGGATATCGTCAGCGTCCCCTTCGATGGCTATATCAGAACAAGAGAAGAAGTTCTCTTGGTTTCCGCATCCTAGACCTTCGGTGCCGTTGTCGCATGTACCCCAGTTGTTACCAGCTGTGTACTTCCATTGGAGGACACAGTGGTCACAGACCAGGTTGGAGGGAATCTTGTATTTGACTTCGTACGTTCCACTACCTCTCTTAGGGTAGTATTTAGTTTCCCCGTCTTCTAATTCTAAGAGGATTCGGTCGAAGCATTCCTGTGTGTTGTCATAGGGGTTCGTGCATATCCTGAACTCCCAGAAGCCCTGGTGGTAGGCGCTGATGTATATGTTGAAGGTGATGACATCACCGGGCGCGTAGGTGGCGACGATGTACCCATTGCCGTATTTGCCCCCTAGCTCGTGGGCACGCGGTGTTGAGCTGTCGTAGGGATCGCCGCAGATACCGCATCTGTAATAAATTGCTTTGTTGAAACCACTTCATGGTGATCATGGATTTGTTACGACGGCGTGGATAATTTAATCAAATCTTAACGAATTGTTTAAAATGAAGTTCTATTATGAAGGTTTGGCAGCGTTAAAGATTTAGATAAGGTACCAACTGGTGCAAGTCTTCAAAAGAAGTGTTGCGTTAGTGATCGCACAGTACAACTACTACGTAAGTAACTACTTACGTACTTTGTACTGTACTTATGTGTTTTGTAATTTGTATGTTTTACTCACTTGCCCCCATTAACCGACCACTGATGATAGAACCCTCCACAATTCAGACCATCATCGTCGTAGTTAGGTGGAGAGTTGTACCCAAACCGCCAGACCGAGGCCCTGTTGGGCGGGTCCATCAGGCGCCCGTGCCCATGCGCGTACGCAGCTACACACGCCAGCGTAATCAATACACTCCACGCCATCTGAGGAAAGAATTAAACTTCAAACACTTGATTGGAATATTTAGATTGTTTTGAATAATTTATATAGTAATTTTATCGGTTTCAAGAGGTGTATTAATAGTTTTGACTGAAGGATTTTATTTAAAGCAACGTCATCATCACTGTCTAGTATCTATCGCTACTAGTTACAGGCCAGCTTTGCCAAGAGGCACTCTAGACTATATAAGTACCTACTACCTAATGATATCTACATAAAATGCCACAAATAAAGTAGGTTAGGTAACAGAAGTACGAGTTTCATATCAGGACCTCAATTAGTAAACTGACGAAATTTTTAATATCACAAATCAACTCGCAAAGATTAATTCGAAATCCATTATAATCCAGTAATAAAATTTACAGACAAATTATATCCCTTGTAAATGTTATCAATGAAATCAATGACCAATAAGTGTTACAATCATAAGACAAAGAATAGGATATTTGTGTGCGACAAAAATATAATAAAAACGAGGCGATACTGTGGGTTTTTTTCTATTTTGTGAAGATTAAAAATCTTAATAAAGTAACTTGTTCTTTTTGTTGACAACGACCTTACGAAAGCTCGGGGGCTCGAGCACCCATGAGAAATAAACAGTGGGAGCCGAGCTCCCCTGAGAATAGACATCAAGAAACAGAATGATCAGTAATCGCCTTTTAGGTTACACATATATATATATTTCATTTTTATAAGTACTGTAATGGTTTCATTTTATAATTTTATCTATATATATAAAAGGAGAAACTGACTGACTGACATATCAACGCACAGCCAAAACTACTAAGACTAGGAGTGTGAAATTTTGCACAAGGTTTCCATTTATGACATAGGCGAGCACTAAGAGAGGATTTTCCAAAATTCACTCCCTAAGGGGGTCCAAAGTTTGTATGGAGAAACCTACTTTCACGCGAGCGACGCCGCGGGCAGACGCTAGTCAAAAATAATTAGTAATTAGCAGTATGTAAGTAGGACATTTATTTATTTGTGGGTCGATCAGTGTGCATTTCTCTTGTCGCACTTCGCCACTTTTTCAAGACCATCAAATGAGCATGATTACCCATGAGGTTTTCTAAAAGCCGGCGCCCCTGCTTACGACTGATGTTAACACCCTTCGCGTTATAAATGTCACCGGAAAATTGTAAACGAAATAAGATTGTAAAATATCGCGAGAAATTGTAAACATTTTTTTCTAAATAAACACGGTTGTTGGAAACTAATGAATTTGGATGTGATTTATCGTATACGGTTCAGTCATACGGAGTCAGCCATTTACTGGTGTGATACACGTGTCGGATAGTTACAGTTTCTTTTGAGGCGGGAAATCATAAATTATCTTTCCCGCTTTGGGTAAAATGAGACAGTGTTAAACTTTTACTGAGTAAAACCCACATGTGTTTCTGCAGTTGCCAGAGGGCTATTGAAGGAACACAATTGGGGTATAGAGGAATTCCAGATGTCCTGGATACTTTCTTTGTTAAATAAACTATCTACTCAAATATTTTTATAAATATATATAATATTAATAATTAATAAATAGAAATCAGAAAGCCATGGAAAAAAAGGCCGAGAAATTTTATTGTTTCAGGTGAAAATTTCGCGACTATAAATTGCAATGAAAAATATTTACGGACACAAATATAAATAAAAGAGAAAAGTTTAGAAAGCAAATAAAACTAATTACTTAAGGAAATAAATACATATCTTAACGAGCGTTAGCTAAGTACCTATTCCCATTTATTCTACAAAATTAAAAAGTTACTTACAGCAATTTTGATTTTTTAAAAGAGATTTCCAATTATTATCGATCGAAATTCAACACAGTATTAAAAGCAACTGAATATCACCCTTGATTTCTTCAATATATACGGCAGAACCAAGTCATCACCGGAAAACCTTATCATCTACAATCAGATAGGAATGTATCGAGTGCAATAGTTAACTATTAATCATAAAAAATAAATAAATGGGCGGCACTTTGAAGTTCAATCAGAGTTGTAAAGATTAGCAGCTGGATTTTCTAATACTTTGTTTAAATCAGACGATTTTGCGTAAGAAAACATTCAACCGGATTTGAATTAGGTCGTAGACTTTTGCAGACGTCAGGTTTATTATTGTATGACGAATAATTTGAAGTAATAAAATCATACAACATAAAGAAGGAGAAGAAGAGATGATATCCACCACGCTATAACAGGGATTTGGAGGCAACAGTCCTTGCACACATGCAGTACCTGCGTATGGTGTTGCAATGCTGTCCATCCAATCCACACCTACCGCATGATACAGGTTCTCACCGGACATGGTAAGTTTAGGAGGTTCCTGCTCCGGATTAAGGAGGAAGAAACGTCCGGGTGTCATCATTGCACGGACCGCCCAGAGGACACGGTGGAGCATACGATATAGGACAGGTGGAGCGGAGCGGTTTTAATATTGGAATTAAATTGTTAAAAATGTAGGCTATGTTTTCAGCATAGAATTTCTAGTATCTTCATCATTTCACCTTTATTATGTACTTGGGATCGGCGCAATAGATTTTATCAACTAACTTTTCAAGTTTGCAAAAAGAAAAACTACGTCTACTGAATCAGTAGCAACTAGGAATTGAACACAAAGAACCCCCATTGTATGTTGAACGTCATCAACTCATCACTTTTGATGACGTTCAACGTTTCATAAAACTTTATATTTCGAATAACTGTTGCCTGCGACTTTGTCCGCGTCAAGTTCGTAAAAATGCGCAAACGCAACTACAAATTCTGTGCTTGTGATTGATGCCGAAAGCAACTAATTCATTTATTTTACTTTCACATAAAACGGTTAACGGTTAAGGCCAAAACGAAAATTACCTCCAGTATATATGTTATATACAGTGTATCTTTTATGTCCAGATGTATTTATTTTAATTTATTTATTTCGCTCACCAACAATAAAATATACGTAAATATGAGATACATAAAATAAACTTATGAATGTCAATAAACAGAAAGAGACATATAGCCCCCCTGCTCTGGGTAAAGCGAGAGTTAGTGTCAGGCTTTTACTAAAACCCACTTGTGTTCCTTTAGTTGCCCTTTGCATTTCAGGGCCACGGTAACTTGGGCACGTCACAATCGTGGCAGCAAATCTCCTTTTTAATGAAAGGCTAAAAAGGGCATTACAGCGTCCTCTGATTCAGGTCTTCATCGGACATAGGTGTTTCGGATTCAGAGGAAAGAAACACTCGGGTGTCACCATTGTGCGAATCGCCCAGAGGACACAATGGAGTATACGTTGGAAGTTTACCCCACTTGGCTTGGGTGATTAGCGGCAGCAACCTCTCGTGTCCGGTCCTGGTTCAGCCTGATACGGAGCAATAGGGAATGGGAAGCAACCACCTCCCACAGTGAAGCAGTAATGCGAGCAAAGAAGGTGGCTAAAACCATGAGAGAGAGGACATGATCACGCCCCATCCGCTGCAGGAGTCACCCGAGTCGCAGGATGATTCTCGGCCACCGCAAATGTGAGCTTGCGAACGGTGAGCAATGGGTAACTTGTCTTCCAGCCATTTGGTAAAGATCAAGCTCGCCTCTATGGCGCGTAGATATGTTGTGTGCGCTCCTCAAAGAGATTTTTTTTAGCAATTAGGCGGGCCCTCTAGAGCCAACGCCTGTTAGGGCGGTGAGATTGCTGGAAAGAGTTACCTCCCATTTTGCCTCGATGAAAGTTCTGTGCAGAGTTTTAGCCGGCCCTTGTTATACAGCTTTGGCGGAGAATTTTAAAGGAGAATAATCGGCAGACTGACCTTCAGCTGGAAAGCGTGCACTAGCAGTCCGCCACTGTTAGCAAATTTAAAATTTCTGGAGTGATTTGTGACAACATCTTGCTACACAACTGTACTTATGAAGAGTTTTCGAGAGAACTGTTGCAGTTTGATAATTTTTGGGCGTTGCTCCTCTAAAGCGGGGCAGACCTTGCCCGTATACTCCACCATGATCTTTGGGCAATCCGCCGAATTTGAAATAGAAGTCTCTCGAAACACCCGCAACTGATCTGTGTTCGTGACTTCACAAAAAAGTTTGCTCACCCCCTATGGCAAATAGTGTGAAAATTTATAGCCTATTAATTGCCCTGATCTATGGATTATGAATGCAAAATTTAAACAGGATCGGTTCAGTAGTTTTTGCGCCAACCGTAAACACCGGAAAATATTTTTACTGTTTTATTATATGTATAGATAAACTTGTTTTTATTGACCTGACAAAGTATATTAGTAACTATAAATAATACTACCTAAATTTCTTTGGGAATTGCTTTTTCCAGCAATTTCTTATCGTGTGGAAAAACAACCGTTTTGATTCGACGTCATAGTTCGTAACGCGAAAGGAATCCTGAATCATTTAAGAGTTCAGTATCGATAGAATATGAACCTATTTAGTATTAAAAAATTATGCGAAAAGTCTATATAAAGTAAAGCAAAGGTTCTAACACCGTTTTTTTTTTAGGTGGGAAAATCGTCAATGACAAATCCCGCTCTTGGACGGAGCGGGAGATAGTGTCAGACTTTTACTGACTAAATCCACTCCTGTTCCTTCGTTGCCTTCGTCCCAGGGCCCCGGGTTAAGTTTTTATACTACACATGGCCCCAGTAGGCTTCGACCCTGCTGAGCCCCTACGATTTGCTGACATCTCCCTGAGGGGCGCGTGGAACAATACGCGCCGTCGACGACTTAGGCTCGGTTCGGACGGTTACCGGGCGGTCGGACGGCGGGCTACCCATTGCTCACCGTCCGCAAGCCCGCGCCTACGGTGGCCCGAAATCGGGATCGAAATCCCGGTGGCGGTTGGGGCGTGAGGACCATTGCCTCACGCGATCGGCCGCCTCCTTTGCTAGCATTATTGCTTCGCAGAAGGAGCCGACCGCCTGCCACTCCTCCTCGCTCCGGATTATGGCCTGTACCAAGGCCCGGAGCCAGAGATCGCCGCCGCCGATCGCCCCCACGGGGACATGGCATGTTATTCCATAGGTAATCAAACGACGCAGCGTTTGATTGATTTATTTATTTATTAAGGTCAAACCAACAGTTTCAAACACGAGGATTTGAAACAATGGTGACGAGTCATTTAACATCGAAAACAATACGTAAGTCAGTGTCGAACAAAAAACTATAGCAAAACCGTGGAATTCAGTTGTACTCCCATAGCAGCAGTGCATAACTCAGTTTTTTTCTAAAAATCTAGTTACGTGCTGCTACATAGTTTATTTGCTCTCCTAAAAAGTTCCCGATTTTGCCTTACGCAGTGTTAGAACTTTTAAGCGACGACGAAATTCATCATTATCAGTTCAGCCGAAAGGGTGTGTCCACATCTAGCGAATTTGCCGTTGATGACCCGCTCGCGTGCTGCGTGCGCGCATTCGAAGAACCGCGCGCGAGCGCCCCATAAAAGCAAACGGAACTGCATGCGCGCGCGCCCACTGTGCAAACCTTGCGACCAATTGCAGTAAGTGCACGCGAGTAGTGTACTTACTGAACTAGGTTGCTATATTACACACACCATACCTTTGTTGCCTGTTACATTACCAAAGCCACCGTAAGTGACACTCCATAGTAGGGCATCGTTCCTACCTATGTTAGGGACATGCACTGACAAACTATCAGTTTTTTAAAAAAAAATGAAGGTCTGGCAGCCACGGGCTATTAAGTATGATAATAATTTCAAACTGAAAACTAAATTTTCCTAAGCTTTGGTCGGTTTTAAACTAAATCAAACGGAATAATCGCATACGCCTGTATACCTGTGCGGTTAGGCAGAGGTGTACCTATAATATGCACATCCTCGAACGGCTGAACGGATTTCGATGCAGGTCTAGGTACGTCCTGGAATAGCACGTAGGATATACATATTTACATAGGATAGACAATTTTCTACTCTCACGCGGGCGGCGCCGCCGGCAGCACTGCAGCTAATTGGTTATAAAATAAAGTAGCAATTAGTACCTATTTCAAATATTAGTAGAAGGAAGAGTAGGCGCATGGTGGGAATATCTCGCTATCCCTTTTCTACAAATTTTAATGTATCCGTTTTCTAATGGCAGTAACGAAACATGGAAATTTGTGCATCCATTTTCTGTTATTTGACAGTTTCCCCTTCCATCAGGTTTGAAAGGTTTCTAAATTAGATAGGTAGGCTTTGAAAAAATATACTTTTTACTAAGTAATATCTATACTTAAATAATAAAAAAAAAATTCATTGGAAATTTACTAAAGGATTTGAAAGACGTAAGTAGACTGCAGCTTCCACACTAGTTTGGATTGAGGATGATGACAATTATAATCTAGTACCTACTTAATAAAAAAAAATACAACCACCTACCATAATAATAAAATAAGAAAATATTGTTTTTTTTTTTTTGTGTTTTGTATTTTGTTAGATTTTAATATAATCTATATAATTGTGTATGTGAGTGCGTTTTTGTGTAAATTGTAGTGTTTTAATAAAAAAAAAAATCCTGACAAATAAATGTTTACTATTATTAAGTATAAAAGTGAACGCACACTTATCCAAGCCGAACGTGTCGAACGAATTGAAAGAAAAGAATTTTAGAATTCTTTATATGAAATCCTATAAAACCCCGCACACTTAACCGCTTCGAATCATCCAAATCTGGAAGAACTCCAGAAATTCTAGACGAATTCGTTTCCACATTCTTGTTTCCCTTTGTTTTCCTTGTTTTTGTAAGTATTTCACTTTCTTCATCTTCCATTATTAAATCACTGACAATAATAACCTTATTGCGACAGGTGTAAAGGAAATAGAAACGATTTCTTCGACGCGGTCGATTATTTCGGTGCGGATATGTGTGCGAGGCCTTTTTGACTTCTCTATATTCGACGCCTTTAGTTCAGATAAGTGTGTGTTTACCTTAAATGTGATGTTTTAAACGTCGCACATGTTCGCAATGTGATTCAAGTAAGGAAGAACCAAAAAAAAATATTATAAAGAAGCCATAAAATATTATCTTCAAAAATGTTTTTTTCAATTATTTCCGTGAAATATTGGTTATAGTTAGCGATGTGACGTACGCATCTATGATTAGCAGTGATTACCTACTTATCAAAAATTCAAATTCCTTGTTAACACAACTATTTATTACCTAGATTATAATGTTATTATACCTAAGTAAGTATGTGATGTAGATAATTATATTCGCGCATTGTACTTTATTCGAAACTAGTGGCTCGCCCTGGCTTTGCACAGGCAACAAACATTATAGATAAAAGTAGCTTCTACCACCGGCTTCGCCCGCATCACTCAGTAATAAAGTAGCATTCTATTAGTGAAAGAATTTTGAAGATCGATCCCGTAGTTTTTGAGTTAATTTGTTACAAACAAAAATTATATCATTCCTGTTAGTAATAATAAGTACCCTAGCTACTTAAAAAGATAATAATATTATCTTTTGTGTGCCTGTGTCCATCTGGAATAACATACTTCTTTTAGAAACGGTGAAACCCACATGAAAAATTTGTGGTTTTTTATTCCAGATATTTCTCCATTTACACAATATCACAAAAATCGTAATCAATGAGGCATTTTCCGTTGTTTTGTTAGATATTTCTTCGAAAAACCAATTTCATTGAAACCTTTCCTAAAAATACTACCCATTTAAAGCCGTCCCTCATTTTTATTGAACTGTTATTCAATTTATTCCGGTTTTTTGCAACAAAATATTCCTTTGTGACACGAAAAATGTTAATTGCGATTTAAAATATTCTCTTCTCAGTGGTTTAAAAAATGTGTGCTCTGTGCTACTTGGAGCATTAATAATTGTAAAAAGTCTATTAATTTTTTGGTGTAGGTACAATTATAATTTTTAGTGAATAAAAGATTTATGATGCACCATCAAAAATATCCCTTTCTAAAATCGCTTTCACCAACAGGTGAAAAGATTACTTCGTTTTGCGATTTGGCCTGCACAATGTATAATTTTTTGTAACCTTTTTATCATTATTTCATAACGCAATAGTGCTGGCCATTCATGATAAAAATAGAAAGCCATTTAAGATTTCTTATAGATGTTTTTTTTAAATTTTATACTAAATGATTTAACTTTTATATCATTATCGGCCTGTTCTTATCACCAGCACGTGTAAATTGTTTTTATTTGGTGAAATGCTCTTTTTTTGGTGGGAAATCATCAAAGAGCTTCTTCCGCTCTAGGTGGAACGAGAGGGAGTGTCCAACTTTTACGAATAACTCCTAACAGTCGAAGACAAGAAATTACAAAAACTGAAAAGATCGTTTAATTAATTAAGAGTTCAAAGAATATTTAATTTATGCTTTAATATGCTGCAATAATATATTTTGTAATATCTGTGTTGTAATGTCCTAGAAGATTTAGTTATGATATGAGGTATTTCCATGTTTTAATTTATTGCAGTCACAACGAAAATCCACTTCCGAGATTTCACTAAAACATGCCCAAAATTACTTTAGATTCAAATTGATAAACAGTGATGTTCTCAAAAAATGTTAGCATATATTGACACTTTATCGTCGCTGTTCCCAGGTGCGCCGGCTTTTAGAAAACCTCATGAGTGCTTATGCTCATTTGATGAAAAAAAAAAGTGGCGAAATGGTAGAAGAGAAATGCACACTGATCGACTGACAATTAAATAAATGTCCTACTTACATACTGCGCCCTACGCCCATCCCTAAAAAGCGATTACTGATCTGTTTGTTGATGCCTGTTCTCAGGGGTGCTCGAGACCCCGAGCACCCACGAAGTCGGCGCTCTGGCTGTTCCTTCAATTGCCCTTTGCATTCTAGTGTCACGATAAATCTCTCAAACAACCTAGCAGTCCTGGCATGTATTAAATAAATAAATAAATAAAATAAAATAAAATTGTTTATTCGGTCTCAAACGTCGTATTGCCCCTAGCGGACCCCGCTAACTGCTAACATCTCTTTAATTTGCTTGGAATACAAAGTACCGTGGCCATCTATCCATCTATCCGGGCCTGGTCCTTCAAATTTTTTTTTTTTATTCTTAAAAGTTCGCGGTCGCCTCCTTCTGCGAAGCAGTAATGTTTCCGCGATCGCGTGAGGCAACGGCAACGGGGTTTAATCGTACGTAAATCTACGGGAAAATACGATGAAAAGTACGTGTTTTATGAAAATGATTCTCATTTTTTTTTGCAAACCTACAACCTTTATTTAATGCAATCATAATGTCTTTATAACCTTTAAATTGGTAAAAACGTAATTATTATGTTATGATTTGAGTCACAATCGTTATGACAAGCAGGTAAACACGTAGATGGATCCTTATCCGATTTAGATTGTTATCTAATCGGTTAACAATTTAACAACACTCGATATAGCTGATTACAATCTTCGCATGACTGATTTCGTTGTTAGATATCGGAACTCCTTACAAGTAGGAGCTTGTCATTTACTTTCCATAAAGTTTGACATTAATTTATGATTTACTTGTTAGTATTTGCCTGCGACTTTGCCCGCGTTTAAATCTAAAATTTTCATAGAAGACATGTTATCTTTTTTTATAAAAAATATCAAATAACCTCTCCCACTCTGGGCGAAGCGACTGTCAGACTTTTACTGACTAAAACCCACGTGTGTTCCTTCAGTTACCCTTTGCGTTCCAGAGTCGTGGGAAAAGGAAAGAGTTATTTCAAACAATCCTGCAGCACAAATTGAGCTAGTAGGTAATTTGAAAGTTTGGGAGTATTATGGAAATTTTTATTTCCTTCCGGTAGACGAGAATATTGTTATATTCTAATTTCTAAAGTTTCAATCCCGGGAGTCCCCCGGGATTCGGGAACAGGTGGGAACCGTTTTATTAGGTGGGAAATCATCCAAGAGGACCGCCCTTGTAGAACATCTGGTACGACTGCGCGGTGTCCTCCACGACGGGATTCCCAAATAACGGTAGGAGGGGTTCACATTGGCTTCGGGTCGGCGATGAACCCTTCTTACCGTTGTATTTTCTTTTGTTTTGCTGAGAATACTGGCAAACCTAGCCAGGCGCATTACTTTGTGTAATTTATTTCATCACCACTGTTTTCCAAACGGTAAAGGAAAGCATCGTGAGGAAACCGGCATGTCCTAGAACCAAAAATTCGAAGACATGTGACATTCACCAACACGCACTGGGCCGGCGAGGTGAATGACGGCCCATTCCCTCTCTTAGAGGAGTAGTCCGATTATGCTTTATGCCTCAAAACAACCAGAAAAGGTTTACGTTTTACGAGCCCTGAATCGGCACTGAATGCGTTCCATAAAGCCATTAAAGAGGTCCCTACAGAAGACTGATCCAACTATTTTGTACAGTGGTTTCAGCGAATGCAAAAATGCATTAAATGCGAGGGAATATACTTTGAAAAACAATCTGAAAAAAAGTTCTGAAAAATTAGGAATCTGTTAGGGCTATGTTTAAATAATATAATGGGTGAGGATGAGCTGGTAATTTTGTAAACGTCTCTTGTGTAGAATGAGCCTAAGCGCAGTTACAAAAAAACAATGGCGATGGGTAATTGGATTGCACAAAAAGTATAGCAATATTGCTAAATAAGCGGCAGGCTTTTGATAATAAGCTGTCACTGAAACAACTTGATACTGTTTATACGCTTAAACAGGGAGAAGACCAATGAAAATTTGTGGAATATTATTATAACTTATGTGTCAGTATATTTCAGAACCCTGGGGTGCTCTGGGTCTGGGTGGGGTGTTCGTGTGGACCTTCGGAAGTCGTACGAGGAGGAACGTGGTACCAACCGACGATTATCCCTGTACGCGCTATGCTAGTGCAGCAAGGACAACCCTTGGTTGCAATGGTAAAAATCTATTGGGACATTTGGGGAACTAAGATATATAGGCCTATGATTTTTGGAGTATTAAGTGGACTGGTTACCAGAAACTATGTTAAGACTTATAACCCCTGCATGAACGATGTTATTAATATCCATCGATATAAAGGCAGAGGGCGACTTTCAGATTTCTGATTTACCAAAAACCGTTCGTAAGCACAAAATGACGTAGCAAAAAGTGGGCAACATATCCTGAGGTGCTTGAGGAGAGAAGAGGTATACCACGGCTATCAGGACAATCCTGAAAGTACAGTCAAGATCGCTAGCAACACCTTACTGGATTATACATCCTTCTACCGAGCAAGTTTACTCTTGCGAGATCCACTCAAGCCAGCCAATAAAGGCAAGAGAGAGGTGGGAGATCTGTTCCTCGTCAGTGTCAATAAAGACAAGCCGCAGATGAGGACAGCAGTTCTCCCGGGAGATTGAGTCCGTGGGGTCGCTAATGTCAAACAGTTCGCCACGAAACCACATGAGTAGGTTTATTTACTCACGTGACGAAACTGACCTGCAGATTGTATCTCTCTTAGTCTGGCCCCTCACCCTAGGCATGTTACGGCAAAGCAAACGCTATCGGTACAGACCTAGGGTTTATTGGAGCGCGCAAGCCCCACCACGACGTCAACGTAAAGATACGGCGAGGGGATCATTATTATTATTAGTCTTAAATATAATGTAGTTTATTTACAAGTCAATCCAAAGTTATCACAGCTTAATGTTATCCGTTTCAAAAAATTGCAACTTTACAGATTAAGACTTGATAAATTTTATGCAACTATAGATTATTTTTTTGCGATTATAGGTGATCTATATCCAAGTAGGCATGTCTCAATATCGATCGTTACACTGAGGAACAGTTCGATTCATCAAGCAAAGTCAATCGTACACTTCCCTAGTAATAAATCTTTTTAGTTAACTATGCGGAAGATTATGAGAACATTAAACTTTTTTTGTATCATTTTATGATTACTATCCTGCTTACATGATTCATTTAATGATAGGTAAGTACTGTTGTATATTTTTTGTCCTTTGCTTTAAGGGTTCCGCACGTCCAAATGGAAAACCGGATATGGTAAGTTCGGGGGGTTCCTGCACCTGATTCGTGTGGAAGAAACGCCCGTGTGTCACCAATGTGCTGACCGCCCGGAGGACACGGTGGAGGTGTGCCCCTCTCGGGCTGAACACCGCCGTGTCCTCGTGGGGGCGATCGGCGCCATCAATTTCTCATGCTGGGCCTTGGTATAGGCCATGGTCCGGAGTGAGGAGAAATGGCAGGTGGTTGCCACCTAGCTAGCGAAGGAGGCGGCCGCGCGGGTGAGGGAACGGACTTACTCGCGCACCAGCCGGGATCCCAACCCTTATTTCCAACCATCGTAGGCGTGGGCTTGCGTATGACGAGCAATAGATAGCTCGCCGTCCGGCCGTCCGGTCCGAGCTCGAGTCGTCGACGTTGCGCACCACGCACGTCTCAAAGAGATGTCAACAAAACCGTAGGGCGCCCAGCTGGGGCGAAACCTACTCAGGCCATGGGTTGGCTGCCGATAGGGAAAACTGAGGTCATAGAACGCGAGGCAAAGACGGAACATAGGAGTGTTTTTTAGTCAGTAAAAGTCTGACACTCCCTCGCGCTCCGCCCTAGAGCAAGAGATGTCATTGGGAGATTTCCCAGCTTAAATAAAGTTCAAATGGAAAAACGGCACCCTTAAAACAAACCGTGTGTTTGGGAATGCGAAGTGTCGCAGTACTTTAAAGGAGTTTTATTTGCATTTGTTCCGATTCCGACTGTGTAGATGCCAAGTTGATGCGTCAAGTTACACATACATATCTACGAAAAACAAATGTATTATATTTTAAAATGAATGTTTTATGCGATCGTTAGCAGGAGCACAATGAGTTATGTTAATTAGAACACAAAGGATTGTGAGTCACAGGAGAAAAGAACGATTGTGAAATTATAATGCACATGTCGTTTCACCAAGGGTTTCATGGTAAGTTTGCGTCGACTTGGAAAAACTGAGATCTTTTTTGTTACTTTTAAACATTCGTTCTTCGATTTATTATTAAACATTAATCTAAAACTGCTTATGTTTTTTAAGGAACCATACTTCAAAAGGAAAAAGTGGAACCCTTATAGGATCACTTTATTGTCCATCTGTCTGTCAAGACCCTTTATCTCGGAAACGCGTGGAGGTATTGAGTTGAAATTAAAACCATATAATTAAGTCTGCGATCCCGTGAAGCTGTGAAAAAACAAACTTCTAAGTTAACGAAAGAAAGATACGGCCGTTTATGTCGCAAAAAACGTATATGTCGACTCTCTCATGGGAATCAAAATTCATAGGGGCCCAGGAGGGTATTGCCTACTGGGGCCATGGGTAGTGTGAAAACGAAACCCGGGGCCCTGGGACGAAGGCAACGAAGGAACAGGAGTGGGTTTTTAGTCAGTAAAAGTCTGACACTATCTCCCGCCCCACCAGTCAGTTGGGTAGATCTAATTCCGAGAAAGAGGTTAACCGACGAATCCGACTCGGCTGGGCAGCGGCAGCGTTCGGGAAGCTGCGCGGTATCTTCTCGTCCAACATACCACAGTGTCTCAAGACAAAAGTCTATGACCAGTGCGTGTTGCCAGTGATGACATATGGCTCCGAAACGTGGTCGCTCACAATGGGCAAAATCAGAAGGCTTAAAGTCACCCAAAGGGCAATGGAAAGACAGGGCTATGCTCGGAGTTTCCTTGCGGTATCGAATAAAAAATGAAGATATCCGCAGGAGAACCAACGTTGCTGACATAGCACGAAGAATCGCCAAACTTAAGTGGCGATGGGCAGGGCACATTGCTCGCAGAACAGATGGCCGTTGGAGCCGAAAGGCTCTAGAATGGCGACCGCGTACCGGAAGACGCAGCGTTGGAAGACCTCCTACAAGGTGGACCCTGGATCTGGTATGGGAATCGATGTTCAGAAAGATCAGAATGGAATAGGTTGGAGGCCTTTGCCAACCGGCAAACGGATTTACAAAAAATAAAGAAGAACCAGATATGTGAATAAGTTAATAAAGTAAAAATATTGTTTTAGTATAAGGAAAGTAATTGTTTATCTTATGTCCGAATAAAATTATTATAATAAAATTTTATAATTAATATTATTTATTAATATTTAAGATTGCTACGGAAATAAAGTATCAATTATATTTTATCATAACCACAAAATATCTAAGTTCAGAAATCAGTTTTCTAAGTAAACACAAAATTTTTATAATGTGTCTTTAGTAGTCTTCAGCCCATTTTTAAACATCATCTAAATCTCAATACATTTGATATGATATATAGTCATAATTTTCTTTTAATTCTCTTTATCGATCTTGCAAATAATTTGTTCAAAACAGATTAAAAAAACTGTGTTTATAGACTTTTGTTATTGACTGTAGTTCTATCTGTAGGTACCTACAGACGTAAAAAAAAATGAAGAAAAAAAAAAGAAAAACGTTATGTTATGACTGTTGGCCATGCCATGAAACACTCCTAGGAACTGATTAGTAAACAAATAAAAATGACATATTTACGAACGTATACGAATGATTGAATATAGAAATTGTCAGAGACTGCATATTTTTATGAGAACTAGTGCGTAAAAGTTTAATTGAGATCCAATTAGTAGCTATGTCTTGTCTTTAGAGATCTCATTTTTGCTTAGATGGGCACAAATCGGTAACTTCTGCAGTAATAGTAAAGTGTTAAAGTATCAAATAATCTAAATTCTAATCTGAAATAAGTACCTAATACTTATTAGAAAGAGAAAAATCTTATCTACAGATAAAATTAAATAAAGACCATTAAACTACAATTTAAAACAAATATGTACAAGCCTGATAAAAATGTGGAGAGGAAGAACTGATTGGGCATCGAAAAATTTGCAAATTGTTACCGATTTGTAGGAGACTATCTCTAGTAGAACAGAAAACTACGCTATCACCGTGTGACAGTTATATTCCGGAAAATGTATGATCTCTGTGCGATTAATTACGGAAGCGAAAACGCGGGACAAGCTGCCTAAAGCCAAAATATTTTTTTTTTGTATCAAAAGAGTTGAAAACTATGTTTATTTTATTTGAAATCTTAACTAAGTTTGTACCTACATACGATTATTATCAAATACAAAATCAAATAAAAAGATAGTACTTACGTTTTAAAATAATTATAAACTAACACAACATTTTATAAAACCACAAGTCACTTTTCATTAAAAAGAAAACCACCAATATTTTTATTGCTTCTACATCAATTCATAATTTTATAAGGGAAACCATTGCCACGAAATAAACTAAATTAAAAAAAAAAAACAATGTACTCAAACCATAGATAAATATAGTTTCCGTTTTCAAATTAATTCGCGGGAAAAATCAGATTTATTAAGCTCAAATAATTTGTACTAATGGCCGCACTCGGCGTCGGCTGCGTTAAACTGAAGGAAAATGCCGCAATTTTTAACGCTCTTCCGAATCAAATAGATTATGCTTTTACTTTCTCCTAAAATGGTTGTAACCGTAGGACGACAACAAGTTTTAAAATGACAATAATCGTAGAAACAAAGTGAATTGTGGCGGGAAATGAACATGTGCCAGAGGTACTTTATTTTTTAATAAATATGGAACAGTTATTTGTGGTCGGGTGTGCTCGATATAAGGTCTTTGGCCTGCTCCGTCCTGGTGAGTAATTTCTATTTTTCTTTGAGTAAGCAACCGCAGGTATTGACATTTCCTTTGTTAGTCATTCTGGTAATTTCATTACAAATAGAATTTGCATTGCGGCAGCGCGTCATGTGCTGATAACAAAATAATACGTATTTAAACTATAATTAAAATTCGTGACACATTCGACAACTTAGTACCTATTAATTCTGTTCAAAATATAGGTTTACAAATGGCGTACTTTGAGAGCTAGTTAATTTCTGCTAAGTTCCAAACAAACTTAAGACAAACCTGTGAACAATCTTTGAAAGCAATTCCATAACGTTAAAATCATCATAATTCCGATGTGGGAGAGAGACTGGCCGTATACCACTATTCCTTTCTCATTCCTGATTCATAATAATTTTAAGATGTCCGAGTGGTCATCTGGACCTAGACCAAAACCTAAAAAGAATGGTTTTGACCAGATAATGATTAGAATTGACGTACTTTATCTACGTAGCTCAAAGAGTCGTAGCTGAAATCTTTTTACAAATTGACGGGTACATGGAGAATCAACTTCATCCTTCCGACAATTTCCAAGTTCCTACCTACCTATATAAATCAAATTTAATTTAACCAGATTTAACGGTAAACATCGCAGCGACCGTACAATCTGACCTCGGTGACCTTTAGGGAAATCAGATTGAGTCAGAATAGCAAGTACTTACTCCTTTTACTTAAATATCTATGGTAACTACCTATATTGTCTTGTCCACGTACAATCCGCGATAAATTAATCTATTGATATTCGTAGAAGGTGGCTAGAAAACAGTTACGATCTCCATATTCAGGTGGCTGAACCAACAATCGTCTATTACAAATAAATTTGTACCTCTCTATCTTTGTTTCATTTATTTATCATTTACACAAAAGAATACAGGATTATCTATGTTAAATAGCAACCAAAAATCACTAGGGTACTACGTACGCCTTGTGGTAGAAACTTACTAGATTAATAAACTAGACTTTTTTATTTTATTGCGCCCAAAACGGATGATCGATGGGGCCGAAAGGTTCTGGAGATTTGGAAGGCCTCTCACAAGGCGGACCGATTTTTTTTACTTACTTATGATTTTTTTTTTCCAATAGATAAATAAATATTAAATTACATTAATATTAAATAATCATATTGTGATGAATAAGGCAAGATACATTTTTATGGTGATGAGCTGAGTTCAACGATTTTGTAACTTTGTAGAGCGCATGTAGAGAAAGTGGTTTATGTCGATATTTACAGCGGAATTGTAATGCTTTAAATGAATTTATGATTAATGTCGATTAACTTTAATAGGTTAAAAAACAATGACGTCGAACCTAACCTAACATTGTGTAATTATTGTTTTGGGTAGAGATTATATCATATCTTATTAATTTCTGAGTAACAGTCAAAGCATTTATCGTACAGTCTCAAATTTCGGTATATTTACCCTACTCGCGGATTGGTATCTAGTCGAAATGATTGAAAGTGATCTGCGAGCAGTCCGCGAAGGCTCCCTAATGCGTGCGGTTTACTAACCGATACTGCTAGATTGAATACTAAGCAGTTTAATAGGATTAAACTTTAAATCTAATGTCCACAGACTAAATTACCATAGTAGAGTAGAGTTTATCGAGAAAAAAAAATAAGAACAAGAACAGCAAAGGAAAATAAGTACATTTCCTGCAAAAAAATAAATAATTCCTATTTCTCTTTTTTTTGGCATTGCAAGTGCCGTGAAAGTACAGTACTTGAATGATTTTGTTTTAAAAAACATTGAACAAGGAAGCTTTGAAAAAAAATATACCAGCAGTGCCAGCGTCTTCGAACGCATGAAAACGAAAAAATATCCTAGCTCCCGTCTACCTGTTGGCCCAAATTTCATCCCAATCCATTCAGCTCTTTGAGCGTGAAGACATACTCACATACATACAAACTTTACGCCTTTATGATATTAGTGTGATGTAAGTACTTACCGTAGATGTATTAGTACTAGTAAGTCCAATATGGTCCAATAAGTTAAAAAGAGACAGTGAATTAGGCAAAGGGAATAAAATTAACTAAATAACACGAAAAAGGTTTTTGTCCTAAAACAACCGCACAAAATACTAGAAGGATATCAACTAACTCTAAGCAAATAAAGAGGTTCTTTTATGTAGTACACTTGCCTAAAGCATTCTAAGGTTCCAAAAATGCGTTTGCGCAAGATATGTTTTCCGTAAATGCATGACTACACATACTGCATCGGGTTTTCGGACATGTGTTTGTGTGACGCATCTACAAAGAAAATAATAATAATAAACGTTTATTTCGGACCTTTACGTCTATAGGTAACACATACAGCATTAAACAACACACAACAGATATACCAGATGTTAGTAACACAAAAAACTTAACAACTATGTTAGTAGACAGAATCTACAGGAGCTTGTAGTTGGCTAAAGGACCTGATAATAGGACAATCCAGCTTATTGGCAATGACACTCAGGTGGCCGTTGGTATTGGCTCGCATCCTGCGCAACAAAGATGCTGCTCGCTTGCGCCTGACCGCAGCGAAGTCGTCAGTCTGGGCATCCGCGAACATCCCTGAGGCACTACAGAAGCGAGGGAACCCCAACAGCATCCTGAATGCAATGTTGTCTGGACAAAAGTTATACACATTTTATTATAAGCCTGTTGAGTCCCACTGCAGAGCAAAGGTCTCACTTCCATTCTTCTCTGTCCTTAGCTACTTCTTTCCAATCCTCTAGGTAGGAGTCCAACTTGTCACGCCATATCCTTCTGGGCCTACCACGTCGTTGGCTCCTGCTGTTCGAGATCCAGCCAGTGATTGCCTTCGCCCAAATTTCGTTGCGAAATGCAGTAGATGTGGCCTGCCACGTTTCATTTTAGTTTAGTTTGCGATTTTTGTTTCTACACAGTTCAACCAAATTAGCTACGGTTTTAGTGTTCACTAGTTGGCGCCACTGGAGACTAAGGTCCCTTATAAAAGTTTTTATTACGCACACGGAAGCAAAGTTTGAAATAGATGAAGTCCTAATGCATAAAACACTGATAGTGGTGCAGTGTTGTGTAGTCACACTTTATTCTAGAAGAAAGAAGGACAATGTTTCCGAAGGAAAAACCTCTTTAAGTCTGTAGAACCATATCTTAATCTGCCATAATCTATTGTTATATAGTAGTAGCATATTAACAAAAATAAAAATCAGACAAAACAGCCCATAAAAGTTGTTAGTAACAAGACTGAGAACTAATGTTACAAAAGGTGAGTAAAGAAACTCATGTCATAAGTTCACGAAAAGTGCAATCTGATATATCTAAGACATAATGATCCACAAAACTAAAAAAAAACTGACCAAGTGCGAGTCGGCGTCGCACACGGAGGGTTCCGTACTATAATATTAAATAAATTGGGCAAGTGCGAGTCGGACTCACGCACTGAGGGTTCCGTACAAACTTACCTATGAAAAACAGTTCAATTCACGAATTGTGTTACGAAGATTTTTCCGAATCACAAAAAACTTTTGTTTTTTGTTCCAAAGCTACAAATTTACAGTTTTTTTCTTATACTTGTGCTATGAGACCTTGCTTTATGACAAATTTCAGGATTCTAGGTCAACGGGAAGAACCCTCTGAATTTTGAATCCCTTGAGGGTGTCGAAATATTGTCGTATATATTTTTTTTCGTTAACTCAAATGTTTGATTTTTTCACAGCTTCAAGGGACCGCGGACTTGAGTATATGGTTTTAATTTAAACTCGATACCTCCACGCGTTTCCAAGATAAAGGGTCTTGACAGACAGACAGACGGACAACAAAGTGATCCTATAAGGTTTCCGTTCCTTTTTCCTTTTGAGGTACGGAACCCTAAAAACGGCAAAAAACCACGTTTGTTGTATGGGAGCCCTACGTATATATTTATTTTATTCTGTTTGTAGTATTTGTTGTTTTAACGGCAACAGTAATAATATGTCATTTGTGAAAATTTCATCTGTCTGGCTATCACGGTTCTTGAGATGCAGCCTGGTGACGGACTGACGGATTAATAGGGTCCCGTTTGTAGCCTTTGAGTACGGAACCCTAATAATGAAGTACCTAAGACAAACAAAGTAGTGTTTCTATGGGATTTTAAATATTGACCTAGAAACAACAAACGTCTGTCGAGAAAGCCAGTATTTCAACAAGTTTTCTTTGGAGAGATATGTTTAATTTTACTTCTTTAGATATCGATTTGAATAGAGATATTATGAAGTGGACGGATATTGTAAACAATTTTTTTTTTTTTTAAAGAGTAACCATGGAGTTTCTTGCCGGTTCTTCTCCATAGGAAACGACCAATTTGGAACCGTGCACTAGCTTCTGACATTTTATAAGTGCCCATGTAGGCCTATGTGAAATAAAAAATTTTTGACTTTGACTTTTACTTTGACTTAAAGTTCACCATTATAATGTTGCTACAGAAAAGTCCTGCGGCCTTACCATGAAGTGTTAAAATGTCAGTCATGCGAGCGAGAAAGAGGGGTGGAGTCTATATGCTCTATATCAGGTATGCGTGGGCGAAGTGGCCCCTCGCCCGCGGCCTCACAACCAAAGGGGCCCCGCGCAAGCGAAGACTCTCTAAGAACGAGATTTTTTTGGGTTCCGGGCCTCAAAAGGAAAAAAACGGAACCTTTATAGGATCACTTTGTTGTCTGTCCGTTTGTCTGTCTGTCTGTCTGTCTGTCAAGACCCTTTATCTCGGGTACGTGTGGAGGTATCGAGTTGAAATTAAAACCATATACTCAAGTCTGACGTCTCTTGAAGCTGTGAAAAAATCAAACTTCTAAAAACTAAAAAAAAACAAAAAAAAAAAGTTACGGCCGTTTATGTCGCAAAAAATGTATATTTCGACTCTCAAGTAATCAAAATTCATAGACAACTTTCCGTTGACCCAGAATAGTAAATTTTGACACAAAAAAAAAATTTTTTTTGCGATTCGGAAAAATCAGATTTCATTCGCGAATTGAACTATTTACAAATGTAAGTCTGTACGGAACCCTCTGTGCGCGAGCCCAACTCGCACTTGACCAGTTTTTTTTATAATTGATAGGCTCGCGTTAGACCACTATTTCATCTGATGGTAAGCGTCGATGTGGTTGAACACTGGGTTGCGACAGTCGCTGTCTTGTATTAGAATTTATGGAAGAAAAAGACCTCGCTGATACATCTTTGCCCACGTCTAAATTAGTCCACGCTACGCCTCTGATAAATATGCTATGCAGGTGTGCTTAACAGGAGGAAACCTATTGCTCATCAATGTGGTACATCACTATTTAAGTGATGTGCAAGCAATAAAAAATACTTATTACCCAATTACGGAAGGAAGGGTTATAAAATTCAATTACTAAAGTACATTTACATGTGAGTAAGTTTGTTTAAGTGGAATCGGATGATGTTTCGTGTTGAAGTAGATATCACGAACATTTACGAAAAGAAAAGTGAATCACACTTTCGAGAAAGTGAAGTGACGTAGGGTCACTAGCTTGTAGTAAATTCAACGATTGATTTTAACACATCGACCGCCATGTCAGATATTGGTGGCCGTTAGTATGCTTCATGCAGGCCACGTCGGAAAATAGTGACCAAAATGATATTATTATCCTTTACTTCGACTTATCTTTGCTTCAAAAACACGAGCGTATCCGACAGAGTGGATGCAATCATATCGCCCTCATTTTTAATTATGGTTTAGTACCTAAGCCTAAGACATAGACTTGTGAAGCTATGGGTATGGTTGGTGGTACATTTGTCTTTTCCTTTATGGCTGCCCATAAAGGAAAAGACAAAAGTGTGTTAGTTGTTTCATTTATTTATTGGCCTCCCGCTGACAAGCCGCCATTAAAAGTTTGAACTCTTCCACTTTTCTATTCCGGAAATATTCAGATCACATGTATTTTGCAGTAAAGTGCACACACACATACATACACATTCATACTTTATTATTTTATTATATTACATTTGACGCCCAAATAAGATAAAAATTATTATTATGATCATTTTCAAACAGCATTTATTTCAATTCATCGTACATATATAACGATGTTTCAATTAAATTGTTTACAGGGACATAATATGTCGGTCAGTCAAAAAAGATGTACCTAGCTATTTGCACGTTACAAAGCGTGGAAATAGCCCTATGGAGAGGATCGAGCAAGAAACTCTATGGACACACAAGACTTAGCTATTTGCACCTTTGCAAGTTCCAAAGGATCGTGCAAGAAACTCCACGGCAGTCTTTTAAAAAAATGGTTTAAAAGTTTATGTTGAAATCGTTACATCCATATCCTATTATATCAATGTCAAAGTTAAAACAAAGAACCCTTTTTTGGTGAAGGTTCCCACCTCCAATGACTCAATCATCCAATGACTTCTCACGGGTGGAGAGACATGGTATGTCAGACATTTACTGACTAAAACTCACCGTGTTTCTTCAGTTGCCCTTTGTGTTCCAAGGCCGCGGTAACTCTATCGAATTATGGCGTAACCCTGGCAGGCCTTCGTTGTCCCGTCCAATTTGCTGACATCTCTTTGATGTGGGAGTGGAACACAACGCGCCATCGACCTGCGCTTGGTCCTTATCCGACGCTGAGTTACCCATTGCTCCCCATCCGGTAGCCCGCATCTACAGTGGCCGGCGTCTACTGCAGCGGCTAGGCCGTAAGGATGTCCTCCCCACATCTTTTGCTCGCATTACTGCATAATAGATGGAAGTAAGTGCTTCCCATGCCCTCTCTCTGTCCCATGGCTTGAACCAGAGCTAGACGCGAGAGGTGATTGCCACCAGTCGCCTCTACGACAACATGGCGATGCTCTGCCCAGCGGGACAGATCTCCTCCACAGTATGTTCCTCCGTGTCCTCAGGGCACTCTGCACAATGGTAACACCCGGGCGTTTCACACGCCACTCGCGAGTACGTATGCAAGGACTGTTGCCTTCATTGGTGGCAGGCCGGTAAGGAGGTTTGCCGCGTCGCTGGAGATGTGCGTTGGTAGGTATGCATACACTATCCGGATGGCCATGATCCTTTGGGACATATTTAGCCGGCGGGCCGTTGATTCCGCAGCGATCACGCCTACACTGGAACCCCGTAAAGAGCCTTGGACCGCATGACCTCCGTATAGAGCCTCCGTAGGAGGCACCTGGACCGCCTTAGACTAGGCTGGAGCTACTAGCAGCCCCAGTCCGTTCCAGTCTTGCGAGCCTATGTATCTACTCACAAATGTGCTGTTAATGAATGATGTTATGTTAAAGAAACAGTTTATACAGTGTAAGTTATTTTATAGATATAACAAGATTTGCATTGTAATTGGAAACAGTTGGACCGGATGAAGATTCATCAGGTCCAATAATATTTCCAAATGCTTGATATTAATTGGCCCTTGAAGTTGAAAGGTGTTGGGGAATGAGTTAGTGTAGGAATATAATATGTATATGTAATAGTGTGTAAATGTAAACGACGAAATATAAAATAACTCTTTTATTATCATAGGAGTTCCTTGCCATAATTTTAGGTAAATAAGTTAAATAATAAAATCACAACTTAACGAATACTTAAAATTAACTCGAACGTCGCTCGTCAAATTTGAAATTTTGAATTTAATCTCAACCCACCTGTATTTACCACCAAAACTAACTATCAAACGTTGACGTCGTAAGCAATTCACTTATTTCTATGGCAGGTAAAATGGACTCAAAAATTACTTTAAAAAATATTTAAATACCAACGTGGAACACCAAACGAAACAAATTAGATAAAAAATGTTTTTGCACGTACATAACATATTATTATAAAGACAGTTCTAAGTTTCGAATTAAACGGTCGACTCGTGAGAAGTTCCATTCCAACATTTCAAATAATGTTATCATTCATATTATTATTATTTATTTAGATATCGAACTTCTTACAACTCGATGCAACATATTTTTTCAGAAATAATTTTACGCATTTTTTGTAAAAATACTAATGTACAGCATTATTAATTAATGGTATGGCGCAGGGTTTCCAAGACAACTTAAACTTTTAGGTTAATTTTTTTACACACCTACTCCTTCCTATTTACATGTTTCAAGAGAATCGTATACAACTAGTAATTGAGCGTGAAAAACGATTCAAATTATTAACTTTTACCTAAACATACATCACAGATAGAGATATAAAAAGAACTAATATCTATTCGGCGTGTTCAGTGCATCAGATAGGGACATCTCATTGTCGTGTGTCTGGGAATCATGGGACAAAGAAACTAAATTACAACTGACGTCGCATCCAAACATAAATTTGTTTTTCTGCACATTAAATCAATACGGATTATCATTATATAATGAAGCATTGGAAGAAGAAATAAAATTGAAATATACAAATGAAATTACAAACTAATCGTGCAAGGAAAGAAGACGAGAAAAACAATAGAGAACCAATTGAGTTCTGCTCCGTTCTGAAGCTAATAAAGTCCATTCGAAAAAACTGGCAAGCACTTACATATTAAATTGATAATCTTATTTATTATAAGTTCCGATAACGTCACTGACATTTGTTTAAAAAATAATTTTCTATTTGACTAGAGGTTACTTATTTTAACCTACTCATAGTAACGACCAGTTTTAGAATCGTACTAGATAGAATGATGATCGCATGTTTTACCTGAGTAACCATCTTTTGGACGACCTCGTCGTTGAATCAAATAAATATATAAATAAAAAATATTTAAACAAAAAAAATAATACTCGAAAAATTTAAAGGCTAAAGTGTTCCTTATGACAGGAAGATTTTTACCAGAACCTCACCAAAAAATATAAACGTTGAACATAGTGTCGTTTCACTTTTTATCATCTCCACTCGTTTTCGGATCGTTTTTCTTATTATCCTCGTGTTTGGCTTCAGCGTTGTTATCAGAATCTTTCTCATCCTTTTTGTTGGAGATATTTTGAGATTCGACGACATCCTGGGGCTTTGTCTTGGATTCCCATTTGGATTGAAACTCTTCATTCAACATTTTCTCGAAATCATTCGAAATCTTATTCACATTCTTTTTCATCGTTGGATCTGGACAACTCTGGAAGAAACATTGTTCAATTCACTCACGTTTTTCTGAATTTGCGAATAACTTAAGTACATTGATTTGTATTTTATAAGTTACCTTTAGGTAAAGTCGCACATTGTTGAAAATTCGTCTAAAATCTTGAACGACTTGCTCATATTCATTATACGATGAATTCTTGAGTTTAGTCGATATGTCATGGAGACACATTGGATATTTTACAACTTCGTAGAATCTCGGAGCCTGAAAATATAAAAATATAGAGTAGGCATTCTATATATAGAAAAAAGACAAGCGTTAATAAATGTCAATATGTACCACTTTTATATCCATGTCATGTTGAATAAAAGCAGCTTCGTTGATTTGTGATAGATTAGAAACGATCGCTTCAAACTTCTTGACTGTATTGGCTGGCAATGGTTTCTTTTTCTTAGGATGATACCACATTCCTGACACGGCAACTTTTGGTTTTCCACCAGATTTCTTGTGATTCTCATCTCTTACGTAATTGCCAGATTGGTCAAAGTTAGGACAACGAGTATTCTCCTTTTTTTCCTCATCATTCCTACAGTCAGTAACATCTAACGGATCATCAGGATCAAGTAATTTGGTTTCAGAATCAAGCAGTTTCACTGTATCATCAGTAAAAATTGATTGATCTTGAGTCTTGCTTAGAATATAGTCATTTTTGGCTGATTGTTGATTCCATGCACAAGTTAAATCTTTAGACATAAAATGATTCAGTCCGGCAGACCATGCGTCATTCTGCTCCATGCTAAGTTTGACTTGCTTCAAATCTTCAGAGAACTCATCAGTAGCACTGAGACCTAGCGCGTCATATAAGCGGGCTGTGTCCGATTTAGAACCTTCATGAATGAAATCCATCAGTTTGGGTGCGGACTGTTTAGCTGCTTCCCAAGCGCGGTCTGATGTCATTGAGCTTAGGAGATCCAGCGAGTCTGCTGCCCTTATATCCAAGCAGGGAATGCCATGTCGAGGCATCATCTTTTGATCTTCGCCAAAGATGTCGTCTGAACGTCTCGACATTAAGCATGGCCATGATTCAAGATTGTACTTTGGCTGTGGTGCTAATGTGACAGGCGGAAACGGGACTTTCATTTTAAGAGCTATGTCGTCCCCCACAGTGCTGTCGTACACCACATCTTGAGCGGCGCCTTGCACGAACGGAGAAATTGGATCTGCAGGCTTAATAGGCACCTTGTAACTGCCGGGCTTCATATAAACTTTAGACATTTCGTGAAACTCATCATTTTCTGGGTCTAAGAATTGTACGGGGCCAGAGATATTGTTTGAAATCGTCACAACATTTGAAGGGATTTGAATGTTGTGAGTGTGATGAGTTAAAAAATCGCTAGGTTCTTTTTGGACCATCTGACCCCATGCCGCAAAAAAATCGGCCTCTTCCTTTGTATCGCCACAGCTGTTGTTCTTCTGAACGTAGCAGCCCCTCATCTCAGCTGCCGCAGCCATGCTCGGTATCAATGTCTTCTCCACATGGCTTAAAGGAATCATTTTAGCCTTCAATTCCATGTCCCTGCGCTGTAACAAATCGCAAGGCATATTTCCGAGAAGTGGTTGCCCTGGTGCTTTGCCAAGTTCCGCATCCATTTTATGCTTCAGTTGAGTGTACAATTCTCGTTGCTCCGCGTGACACATGCCTTCAAGAGCGCGAAAATCTGGAACATTGGTGATAGTCCATGACTGGCGTGGCTTAGATTCACGGACGCTGCACGGGTCACATTTATACGGTGTCTTCGGGTAGCTGTCTATTTCAGTTTGATCACTCAAGGGATAGAAGTTATGCGAGTTTGGCGGTGGCACTACAGGATACTTCTTATACGCGACTCCTCCTGATCGTGCAGGCCATGGACCTTCATTAAAACTCTGGGAAGCCGCTTGAGATTGGTTTTGCACCCATGGCGGCTGTACAGCGTTGAACGGCTGCGGAGAAGCGTTGACGGGCCGCGGAGTACTAGCATGGGATTTAGCTGGTTGAAATTTACTTTGATTTTGATTCCTCGGTGCGGCTGAATTGGTCGAGTAGTAATTGTGTGTAAAACTTTTCTGTTCCATAGTAAAACCGTGATCAAGGCACTTAAATGTTTTATAGATGTGAGTCAACATTTCTTTAGTAACAGCCTGCCATTGCACAAAACATTCTCGTATGTTGGGGCTGTAGTATTTATTTTCAATTCTCGAAAACGTGTCATGCTTCTCACTAAGTAGTTCTTTGACACCTTTCCAGCCATCTAAAATTCTGACAAAAGAGAAAATAAAGTTTTTGATTACCCACGGTATGCCTTGAGAATGCAAGTTAGCGACAGCGCTGTCCGGTTTTTGTACGTTAGATCTAGTTTTTGCGCAAATTGAGTGAATATTCTTAAAACAAGGCCGGTTATGATGTGCAATCGCAATATTTTCAGCATCAGTGCAGGCTTCTACAGCCAATTGAACGATTTGATTCGGTATTTGATCATGTATAACTATCTTATCAAGTGCAGTAAGTAAAACTTCCGACGACACGGAAGACTTATTCTTGTCTTCGTCCTGATTAGTCGGTTTTTGATTTTGATTAGGCTTTTGATTATTGGAATCCGATCGTGAGTCGGGTATGTTACATAGTTCCGACACCATTCTCTCTCCTTCAACAAAGAAATCAAGACTGGAAGTGGACTCAGACGTCAAGTTTCTTTCCTTCCGTTGACGGTCAGTGTCAGGGTTGTCCTTATACCTCTCATGATATCGAGGGTCCGTATTGTAGGAGTTGCGTTTATCTTGGCTCTTAACTATTTTCTTCTTCGCACCAGTTCCGATCGGTTCTTGGTTGGAGACGGACCAGGAGCCCTGAGCTCGCCTATCGCTGTCGGATCTTCCTCCTATCATCCCAGGTCCGCTGTAGTTCGGTGAAGACGGATCAAAAACAAGACCAACGAGAGGGGAATTAGGCGGTGAACTAAAAGTAGGGGCCGATGGGTTGTTATATCTGGAAATAATGGTGGAATTCAATTTTTATTTTACAAGACTAATACTTCATCGACTAGACGCTTATACCTTGGGTTCTGGTACTGCTGGCTGGACGCGGTGGCTTCATAAATGCCGGTCGCGACGCGGCAGTAAGTTGCCATGTTTTGATCGGACAAATCTTTACTGGAACATCCTGAAAGCGTAAAAGGAATAACGTTTAAAATAATATGAAAGTGTTAATTAATAACAACCAAGATTATTTTCTAATAAGATTTATAAGATTCCATAAGCTATAAGCATAGTCGGCCTTATAATGTTCTCACTGTTGGGACTCAGGCCTCCTCTCTAGGAGAGGGAATGGGCCGTAATCCACCACGCGGGCCCAGTGCGGGTTGGCGGATGTCACATGTCTTCAAATTTTTGGTTCCAGGACATGCCGGTTTCCTCACGATGTGTTCCTTCACCGTTTTGAGAGCAGTGGTGATGAAATAAATTACACAAACCCGCACCCAACAACTAGTGAGTCGGGGCCGTTAACACTCGGTCACCACTGCTCCTTAAGCAGCTTAAGCTATAAGCAATTTAATTAAATAATGCAACAAAGTAGATGCAAAATTTAGCAACTCTTTCTGGTACTGGATATAAGCAGTAAGAAGGATTGTGTCCTGCAATGCTCAATAGCACAGAGTCGAAGCGAAACATCGGCACATGTGTATTATACAATTGTATTGAGCTCTGTCTCCATAAGAAAATGGTAGAACATCATAAAATCGAGAGTTAACGGTCCACGCGCCTCCGTCGATAAGGATATGTGAAAACGCGCGCGATATAGCGCGTCTACCCATCAATTAGACGCCTCGCGTTGCTTTGACTATACGCGAATGTGAATTAAGCCTAATGTCTGGTATTACGTTAGTGCCATATATTAATGAAAGAGATCAGTACCATAGTTCTTTTGCTGCATCACGGCGTACTGATGCTGAGTCTGGTAGCCGTCGCTCTGGTGGGGCATGCCCCGCTCTCGCACCCCATCGGGACCGCCGTCACGATACTCCCCCGTCTTGCTCGAAACACCCCCACCATACTCTTGCATTGGGCTCGCAAATTTCTAGAAATTTTTAGATATTAGTATAAAATGTAAATGGAAGGGGAGCGAAAGAGGGAGGCCAAAGAAAAGATGAATGGATTATGTGAGGAGTGATATGAATGAAAAAGGTGAATAGGTGATAGCGTGACGGTTGACAGAACACGATGGAAGAAATAAAACGTGTAGAGCCCATCCCAACTGACACAGGACAAGGATTGGAAGTTGATGAGTTTGCTTAAAGTGTATTTAGTGTAAAATTTTCAATTGTTCTTCAATATTTTTCGACTCTATCCTTGACCTTTCTTTTATTTTATTCTTGTTGTTCATGTGCAACAATTATGTCGTACTTTGCAAATGAAACCTGTAAGGTTGGATCAGAGATTTAGTCAGTCAGCTTAAAAAAAACCGAGAGCCAAGATAGCTGCCATGTCCCGGATTCAGTTTCAAGCATAAAATCAGTTCTGAAATAAAAAAGACCTAAAAGTATTTAATAAAGATGTCTCATTATCATTACAGCCGAAAGACGTCCATTGTTGGACATAGGCCTCCCCCAAGTGTCGCCACAATGTACGGTCCTGTGCGTCTCGCATCCATCGGATTCCTGCGACCCTCACCAGGTTATCGGTCTACCTTGTAAGATGCCGTCCAACGCTACGTCTTCCGGTACGCGGTCGCCACTTTAGAACCATTCAGTACCAACTGCCATCTGTTCTGCGAGCAATGTGCCTGCCCATGCCACTTAAATTTGGCGATTCTGGCTATGTTGGTAACTTTGGTTCTCCTTCGGATATCTTCATTCCTGATTCGATCACGCAAGGAAACTCAGAGCATTTCCATTGCCCTTTGGGCGACTTCAAACCTTCTGATGAGGCCCATTGTGAGCGACCACGTCATATGTCATTACAGGCAACACGCACTGGCACTGTGGTATTGTGGACGAGAAAATACCGAGCATCTTCCCGAACGCTACCCAGCCGAGTCGGATTCGGTTGACCTCTTTCACGAAATTTCATCTACCCAACTGGACCGTCTGGCCCAGGTAAACTTAACGTCCACAACTTCATGTGTAAAGTCTCTGATCTTGATGGAGGGAGGTTATCTTGAGGAGGAGGAGTGGGTGCTACATGGTTGTTTATCATGACTTTGGTTTTGTTTATGTTCATTTTAAGACCCATTCTTTTAGAAGCTCTGCGGAGTTTTACGAGCATTGTGCTGAGCTTCTCCGTAGTCTCAGTCGTGACTACTATGTCGTCGGCAAACCGGAGATGCGTGATGTACTCGCCATTGACATTAATGCCTAGTCCTCACCAGTCCAGAACCTAGTCTATTTTTGTATATCATCTTTCAAACCCGTGACTGTGGATAGTGACTGTGGAATGCGATCCACATTCTACCATCAAGCCGCGAATATTTCAATTTAGTTTCTGAAACTAAGTAAGATTTGATATTTCCTTTTATTAATTCACCGTACCGAATCTTGTTCTTCCAAAGAAAAGTGATAACGATAATTAGCTTGTGATAAGATAAGACTATAAAATAGAATAAATATTAGTACTAATATTAATTTTTGTTAGTATTTTTTTCTTAAAATTGTTTGACTAGACGAGATTTTTTTTAAATCGAGTGTGACATTAGGATCTCGCCTAGATCTAGTAGGTGTCCGTCGCCGATATCTTAAAATAAGACAGTTAAAGAAAAAAAAAACTGTTTTCGCACTTATTCTTTCTACTGTTAATTCCTGTTCCTCGAGGAAATACTACTTTGCAGTCGCTACGAAACTTCGACGTTGAAACCATTTTGTATGAATACTCGGTATTTCCTCATGTTAAAATATATTTTTATTTGACTTACCGATTTGTTTGCACCCTTGTCCTTTCTCTGGAGGCTCTTCAATACCAATACATATTACAATAAATAATACCTATCTAGGTGATTGTCAAAGTGTCCGTGTCTATGTTTTACAACAATATTTTTTTATTCTTACGCATTAACCAATATGATTTAACACGATTTGGATGATTCCAGCTCTTCAACTATTGCTTATTTTCTAGATTTCTGAGAATTGAATATTTAAAATCATTATATTTTTTATTCACTACCTTCGATGTAAGTTGGAAAATGTATGACTTGCCAAATAATTGAAACCAACCATATGATTTCGTTCATTTGTTTCTTGACGTCTTCCATTTTTGCTTTTCTGAAGTCGGAATGAGCGGCCATATGTTTGCATGTAAACTCCGTGCAGTTCCGTATCTTAGTTTGTAAGAAATATGCTTAAAGCATACAAACTATGTACAACTTAAATAACTTGTGAAATAATTAAAATCATACAATCCTTGTATAACACTGTTTATGTTTCATACCTACATCGTTACGTAAGAAAATTATCTAAATTACCATCAGCTTACAATGTTCTTTGCGCATGTAGGTTGTTCACGTTATTATCATGCTTATGGTCACCATCTAAAATCTACCATCCTGAATCTTTGTGTGACTGATGTAAGAGGTTGTTCAGATCGATGCACTTTGAGAACCTGGTTAAGCATCATCTTTTCACTTTTATGAGAGTCATGGATAAAGAAGGTTTAGTCTGTGGCCTACATTATACACCAGAGCGTAATCTAAAAGTTCATTGGACTGAGAAAAATTTTAAAGACTAACGGGTCTGCCAACGGTCAATTTATTTAGACAAAAAACCAATTTTTATTACTTTAGAATTATTTAAATCATTGACATATAATTTTCCCGATGAACATTAGCGTAGTGGTGGCGAGAAGGGCGGTGATGGCTGTAGTCTGGTGGGCGCCGTTACAGAAGTCGGTGAGACAGGAGCACACTTCCTGCCTACCTCCGTAGCCGGCGCGGTGGTAGCATTGACCCTGGAAAAAACAGAAAGAAGTAAATAAATATTTAGAGATTTCGAAGAACTTGGTGAGAACTACGTCACACTTTCATGTTAATAAAGTAAAATAAGATTAGCTTTAGGTAATCTTCAAAATTATCGTACTCTGCTGGGCCTCGTTGTTCTTGGGTACTTGCGTTGACTCCACGTACCTGCCCTCTACTATGACATGTTTTTTTATAATAAATTCGCTGTGAAAATGATAGTGCTATTCATTGTATATAGCTCTATATGTCTTCCACCATGGAATCATGATAGCACTGGCACGTCATAGTCAGGAGGCAATCTCATTCAGGTGGCAAAAATGTCGCCTTGATGCCGATTGATCAACACTTCTTACTTCCAATCCTATAACCGATTTATTACCATAAATTGTTCCTTATAGTAGACACTATCATGCTCCATTCTCAGCAAGTCAGCACGATCAGATATGTGTATTATTTCCATCACAGTTATGATCAAAGCAGGCTCTTGAGACCTATATATTTTCCGGAACGTTGGTTTCTGACTTTGATCCTAAAACGGATGACAAATAAGAGCTCCTACAGTAGCATTATTTTAAGCTTGATCTCATCCCATCTACAGCTCTTGATGACTCTATTCTCCGGCAACCTGCCGTTGAATCCATAGTCTACGTGCCTGCATTATTTTGCGACATAAACCTATGTCGCAAAATAATAATAAAAAAATAAAAAAAAAACACAAACCCTATGGTCGTGGTCAGAGCAACATTCATACATTATACGAAGAATTACAAGAGATCCTCTAGCAATGTTACCTTAAACTTGGTCTCATCCCAACCACAGCTCCTGATGACCCTGCTCTCCGGCAGCCTGCCGTTGACTCCATAGTCCACGTGCTGCACAATCTTGCGGCACAGGGTGTGGGTCACCCCACGGTCGTGATCGGAGCAGTTCCTCTTGAGGTTGTCTGGTAACTTGCCGTCGAGACACATCGAGTTGGTGGCGCTGTTGCATTCATAGCACATTATTGTTGACCCTGGAAAGTGTCGAGACAGTTTCAGCTCCTTTTAAGGTTCTATACCTTAAAAGGAAAAAACGGAACCAGCAATGGGTAGCCCGCCGTCCGACCGTCCGGTAACCGTCTGGACCGAGCCCAAGTCCTCGATGGCGCGTATTATTCCACGAGCGCCTCAGGGAGATGTCAGCAAATCGTAGGGGCCCAGCAGGGTTGAAGCCTACTGGGGCCATGGGTAGCGTGAAAACGGAAATCAGGGCCCTGGGACGAAGGCAACGAAGGCACAGGACTGGGTTTTTAGTTAGTAAAAGTCTGACACTATCTCGCGCTCCGCCCAAGATCGTTTTTCAGTAGATCATATTCCCACCAAAAAAAAAGTGGATTCCAATTTTTACATGCATCTCCACCAGCCAGAAGTATTTTTATCAATACAATAAAAAATAAGATATATGTTTTGATTTTGGTTTTTCGGTACGGCAGAAAGACCTAGTGGCGGTTTTTTTTTTTTTGGTGGGAAAATCATCCTATGACAAATCTCGTTCTTGGGCGGAGCGGAAGATAGTGTCAGATTTTTATTGACTAAAAATCCACTCCTGTTCCTTCTTTGGCTTCTTCCCAGGGCCCCGGGTTTCACTTTTACACTACCCGTGGCACCAGTAGGTTTCGACCCTGCTGGGCCCCTACGCTGACGTCTCCTTGAGGCGCGTGTGGAACAGTACGCACCGTCGACGACTTTACCGGACGGTCGGACGGCTGAGCCCGCAAAATTGGGATCGGAATCCCGGCGGCGGTCAGGGCGTGAGGACCGTTGTCTCACGCAATCGGCCGCCTCCTTTGCTAGCATTACTGCTTCACAGAAGGAGGCGACCACCTGCCACTCCTCCTCGCTCCGGACCATGGCCTGTCAAGGCACGACGCGAGAGATCCCCGCCGCCGATCGCCCCCACGAGGACACGGCGTTGCTTTGCCCAAGCGAGGCACACCTCCACCGTGTCCTCCAGGCGGTCCACACAGTGGCGACACCCGGGCGTCGCTTCCGTACGAATCCGGTGCAGGAACTTCCCGAACTTACCGTGTTCGGTGAGAAACTGCGTCAAGCGGAAGGTGAGGACGCCGTGAGGTCTTTCCAATCACGCCTCAAAGAGGGGTACTTACCGTCATAATTGTGGCGAGCCCAGCACTGGGTCGTGACAGTCGCTGTTGCCATTTCTCCATGAGAACCTGCCGGAGCTCTGTTCGCCATGCTGCGGCAGCGGAGTCTCGGCCCAGCGGCGGCGTTGCATCTTCATGCGCAGATCGTGCATGTGTGCAAGGAATGTTCCCTCCAGATCCCATGATGGCTGGCCAGCAAGGAGGCTCGCCGCTTCGCAGAAGCAGTAATGCTAGCAAAGGAGGAGGCCGCACGTGCATGCGCGAGGGATTGGCCCTCACTCCCCAGCCGCCGGGATCACAATCCCGATTTCCGCCTACCGTAGGCGTGCGCCGTCCGACCGTTCGGTAACCGTCCGGACCAGGCTCAAGTCATCGACGGCGCGTAGTGTTCCACGCGCGCCTCAATGATGTCAGCAACTGTAGGGGCCCAGCAGGGTCGAAGCCTACTAGGGCCAAGGGTCTGATTCTGAAAGAAAGACTCGGCCCTAGTACGAAAGGCAACGAAGGAACAGGAGTGGGTTTTAGTTAGTAAAAGTCTGACACACCCTTGCTCGCTCCGCCCAAGATCACCAGATGACATTGGATGATATTCCCACCAAAAAAAGGTACCTAGTGTTTTTTTAAGAAATTAGCTATCCTAATTGTAGGGAAACAATATGGTAATCGTCGCACCACATTGGTTTAATGCAAATAGTCTAGAGAAATTCGGTATTTTACTTATAAATCGTCGTCGATTAGCAGATTGCACTTTCCTGCAAAAAAAAATATCTAATGAGATTGACTGTCCTGATCTCTTACATAAATTATGCTTTAATGTCCTGGGGGTCATTAAAGCGTGCGAGCGAGATCGGTTAGATTTAATCCACCTATCTCTATTTCTTCTTCCTCTTCTAACTCTCCTCCTTAAAAACTCCTGCATGGTGCGAGCGTGTAAGGACTTAATGTTCTTTGTAAAGAGTTCTCTTTTGACCCGTTTACTATTAAAACCTATTCGACACGCACTCAGCTGAATGCGGACTTTTTCAAAAGTGCATAGTGCTGATTTTACAAGGGATGTTTAATTATGTTCTTTTTTTATCGTGCTTATTAGTTAGTGATCGTAAGTTTTCTATTACTTTACCTGTTTCTACCCGTGAGAACCTGTAATTGGCTCAATGTCTCTTATACTATTGTTATTCTTTTGTTATAGCTGTTGGTTCTCCTATGACTAAATAAATAAAGAAATTACGGTACCGCAATCAAGATTTATTAGGAATTTATCAAAAAAAAGTATTTTTTTTAACCTAAATTAATCAAGAATTGAATTTAAAAAAAATTTGGTAATCGATTCAAAAGCCGTTTCTGAACGTACTACTTTCAGGATGTGTGTTTATTATTTTAAATATTATTGTATAAATGAATAAACGAACTAACTTGAACTGTAACTATAAATTAATATAAATATGTATATTATATTATATATGTATGTTTATCTATATATATAAAAGGAGAAACTGACTGACTGACATATCAACGCATAGCCGAAACTACCGGGACTAGAAGCTTGAAATTTTGCACAAGGTTTCCTTTTATAGTGTAGGCGAGCACTAATAGAGGATTTTACAAAATTCGCCGCCTAAGGGGATGTAATGGGGGTCCAAAGTTTCTATGGAGAAATCTATTTTTACGCGGGCGAAGCCGCTGCCAGAAGCTAGTAATATAATAATTGAAAATGCCACAGTATTTGGCTATCAAACTTCTCCGAAACGGCTTGACCAATTTTTATAAAATGTTTTGGATATTTTTGATACGTCTGAGAATAGGTCGTAAGCTATTTTTTACCCTCCTACCCGCACCCCCATGTTTTTCTTTGTGAATAAACGAATTAACTTGAACTGTAACTATAAATTAATATAAATATGTATATTATATTATATATGTATGTTTATCTATATATATAAAAGGAGAAACTGACTGACTGACAAATCAACGCACAGCCGAAACTACTGGGACTAAGAGCATGAAATTTTGCATAAGGTATCCTTTTATGACGTAGGCGAGCACTAAGAGAGGATTTTCCAAAATTCACCCCCTAAGGGGATGAAACGGGGGTCCAACGTTAGTATAGAGAAACCTAATTACCTGCAGGCGAAGCTGCTGGCAGAAGCTAGTTTTAAATATACGTACTTTTTTATCCTTGTTTTCTAAATAACATTTTCTTTTTATAAGCACCTGCTAATGCCCTAAGACATTAAGTGCGCCTTTGTACTTTGTATGGCATGAAGATTAAATAACATAATCTATTTATATAAAAATGAATAGCTGTTCGTTAGTCTCGCTAAAATTCGAGAACGGTGAGACCGATTTGGCTAATTTTGGTCTTGAAATATTGCCAAGGGAAGGTTTAAACGATGAGAAAATATGGAAAAACTTACGAAAAAATAATTCGAATACAACGCCGTCTCTAATTAAAATTTCCTTTTAAAATGAATTATGCTGTTATGGTAATAACAGTACCTAGTATGAAGGATATCCCTTTGACAGTTTAGTCAACACAATATTCATTGACTATTAGGCGGTACGAAGTTCGAAAGGTCGGCTAGTAAATTAATAAATAAACGGAATTTCATCTCTATCACACCACAGTACCGCTTTTACAGTGATTCAATTTCATTGACTTTCTTCGTTTTCGTCCTCGTCGCCACCTAGCCCAGCTGACGCAATACTTGAATGGCACTTAACTGTAATTGTCTGTGACCTTGTGAACCCTTTGGGTCACAAGGTGTTCGCAGTGCTTCTAATAGGACCCGCCTTTCTCATTATAACTAAATTGACAGTATGAATCAATATTTGTTGTTACACATTGATCGCTCTTTTAAATGTAAATTGGTTAAATATAAAGATATAAAAACCGGGCAAGTGCGAGTCGGACTCGTGCACTGAGGGTTCCGTACAAACTTAGGTACTTATGTAAATAGTTCAATTTCCGAACGGAGTCTCGAAAATTTTTCCGAATGGCAAAAAATGTTTTTTTTTTACAAAAAATTTACTGTTTTCAGATTTATTCCTATATGAATGAATTTTCATAGGGTACTTCCCGTTGACCATACTTTTACATCCGTAGAACTACGTTTGTACGGAACCCTCAGAGCGCGACGAGATTTTTTTTTAAATTTTGGTAAATACCGACGACTGACGTGAAGACCACTGGGTGGTCCAGAATCATGTACTGGATCCATGATATTCATTTGTGCGGCAATGTCAAAGACATCGTGTATTGTGTCTTGTGTCCGAATCGTCAACAACTCAACTGCCTTGTAGAGATCAGAAAAGCAGACGCTTCATGCAAAATATTGGTATTCAATTGAATCCGGCTACTCTTGACGCAAACCCTAAAAAGGTTGGACTTGATAAAAAAAACGCGAGTCGGACTTGCACGCAAAGAATTCCGCACCATCCGTAGCAAAAAACGACAAAAAAATCTGGTTTGTTGCATAGGAGCCCCACTTAGATATATATTTATTTTATTCTGTTTTTAATATTTGTTGTTATAGCGGCAACAGAAATACATCATCTGTGAAAATTTCAACTGTCTAGCTAACATGGTTCATGAGATACATACAAGCTTGATGAAAGACAGACTGATAGCGGAGTCTTAGCAATAGGGTCCTGTTTATACCCTATGAGTACGAAACCCTAAAAAACATCATCTGCAGAATGACATTCTGATCAACTCCATAAGATCCCATGTGAATTTCATTAAACTTTGAAACTGCAAACTACAACAACAGCATTAGTGACAATGTCAAATATTTAGCCTAACAAAGTATTCAAAGAGTTAGGTACACGTTACCACTAACCATCATTATCTTCCTGCCTTCGATCAACAATGCTTCCTGCCCTTGTCCCATCTTATTTGGGGTCGGCGCAACACGTTATTTTCTTCCATTCTGTCTTGTCAACCGTCATACTATCACTATCTTCCTTTTCTTTCATATCACTGTTCACACAATCCATCCATATTGACTGGTCTGTTGGTCTAATGGTTAGTGGCCCTGACTGCTATGCCGGAGGTCGTAGATTCGATTCCCAACCGGGACAAATGTTTGTGTGATGAGCACAATCATTTGTTCTGTGTCTGGGTGTAATTTATCTATAATATGTATGTATTTAGAAATATTTAAGTATGTTTCTCAGTTGTCTAGTACTCATAACACAAGCTCTGCTTAGCTTGAGACTAGACGGCGTTGTGTGAATATTATTATTATTATTATTTTTTCTTTGGCCTCCCTCTCCCTCTCCCATCCATTTGTATACTCATAACTCTTTTAGTAACATGCGTTTCATCTCTCCTCTTTACATGACCATACCAAGACAAACGATTCCCCTTCAACTTTTCAGTCACTGGCGCCCTTTCAAACTTCCTCTAATATACTCATTACCACTAACCATTGAGATAAAATAGAACCAAAATTCAGCAGTACGTAACATCGATCAATAAACAAAATGTGCCCATGAAACAGGATGTTGTTTTATTTGCTAGTCGCCCTAGATTTCGAGGAAGCTTGCCTAACGTATACGGAGCAATTTAAAAATAAACCACTACGCGATCGGCTCAGTACCACGTAATAAAATTTCTACAATTGGAACGTAATGGTACGCCAATTTGTGGTTAGACGTTGGGTGACTTGGTTTGAAATTTTGCGAGGAATGGGCAGTTTTCATTGATTACTAAGAAACTTGCTTTAGAAGTTATGTCAACGGAATTTTGGGGGCAACCTTTAACACATTCGTATTTATACATATTTGACCATCAGACAGTACGTTTAGTTTGGTTCCAACACTGCTGCAGGGATTGTGGAAGGAGTCAATCAGTATGTCAGCTAGACTATATGACTTCGATAATGCCACTAATAGCCATTAATTACGTCAGCCCACCGTTGCATAAGCTAAAGGAAAATTAAATGAATCGAAATTGGAAATCACAAACACTTTCATTAGAATTTCGTCTCATTTTAAAACGTAAAACAAGTTAAAATTTCTATTAGTAAAAAAATTGCATGACCACAATTTTCCATTACCTGTTCTCAGTTCAAGGGAAAGGTTCGGTACAGTGACCTTAACCACTTTTATACTTTCGTTGCTTCGTGGAAACCACCCATATTTACTGGCGTATAGAAATAGTTATAGACATCCGTTCCTATAGTTACTACGTCAAGTTTAAAAATTGAATATTTTTTTTTTATTTAGTTACTAAGAAGAAAATTATAGTAAACTAACTTATTAGGAGTAAATCATACCAAGTCCGAAACACCAGCCACTCATTCACGGAATTAAATAATAAATCGTAGGAAGCAATAAAATACTAAATTAAACTAACCGTATTGAAATAGTCCGCAGAGAACTATAAAGCCGAAATAAAAATTCGCCATGACACCAGCCCTTGGGTAGCAACCACAGCTATCTATCAGGTACACGCCACTTCTGACTTTGATAGGGAGCATCAACGCCGCAAGGTTCGATCCAGTGCAACCCGCCTGACTATTGTAACAGGATGAACCTCATTGAACACAACAGCGGAACACGCCAATTCAGATTGTTAGGTGATTTTATTAGGTCATACTAGATTACGAAAATAAATCGAGGCAATTGTCGTGATCAGTCTGATAGATTGAACTATTGTTGAGGTTTTGATCTCAACGATGATGAAAGAGTTGGAAATGAAAATCAAGATCATGAAAAACTTTTAATAAATACATCCGCAAATTACAAACACAACAATGAAGCATCGCTAAACAAAATGTACAGTGATTGCGGCTTTGGTAACTTTATCAATGCTATCTGCATTGCTCGTAATATATACTCTGTTCCCCTAAACATAAAGTTCAACTTCGTACTTATGCTTCTAATGTGCGAATCGTGTGTGATTATCGTCTATTTACATAGATTTGCTAAATTCATTAACGTGTTAACACCACACATATTCCTCTATAGCAACACGTATTCATACAAATAAATTACCAACATCTATACAGTACTTGCTAAATCTATTTTAACATCTAAATCTATCAGGTTATTGATTTCGCCAACTATATTAGTGCTCTCAAAATAGTAAGCCTCAATAGTTTACGAAACAACAATAGTTTCTTTGGTACATACGAGTATTTCTTAAATCTTAGCAGCAATAGCTTTTTATATAATTTTGTTTCCATACAATTACAAAAATTCTTTATTTGGCAGTGACTTGAGTGTTTAAGACAAGCCTTTAGAAAACTAGTTGTGCTTCTTCTGCTTTTTGATCATCTCGCTTCCAAAGTTCATGATATGTTCTTCTTAGTGGCACTACAAGTGGTACTGATGCTATGGACAGTTGGCGAAGGTGTCCACTAGAACCTCAGTAGAGCGAATGTGATGAGCATGAGAGCGGTGGCCCCCACCGGGATAGAGGCGGCGTTACAGCCATCTTCGAGGCAGGAGCATACTTCTTGTCTGCCACCGAAACCTGAGCGCTGGTAGCAGCGACCCTGGAGGAGACAAATCAAAAGTTAATTTCATGTCAAATGTGGTTATCACTGTGGTCTTTCTTAGGATTATTCTGAAGAATAGACCGAGGTCTATCTGGATGAAAATAGAGTCATAGTTTCAAGATATTATGACTAAATCTCTTCTCAACCACCCTTGGCAATAAATGTATTGGCAATGCCACAACAATTTTTATATTTAATTAAGTAACAGCGCCTAACACATCATAATTAGCACTACGTTGTTAATCTAGTTTATGCTACGCAAACGACGCTTTAAGTATGTCAATATCAGTTGTAATTAGCATACCGTTAAAGAAAATAAACTAAACCAAATTACGTCGAGTAGATAATGGACTCATTATTTGTTTGAACTTACACTAATTGAGTTCACGGAGGTTTGGAATATTTAGAATAGAACACTGTACATTTTTTAAAGATTACTTAATTTGTCATGTTAATTAGCTTTGTAATATAAAAAAAAGCTTGCCTAGAACTTTGTCTAGCAAATTCTGGGATTGCGCACCATTATGTTTTTACTCTTGATGAGTTCTTTCTTGAACCCGATCTCGTCTGTTGGTAAACAATGAATGAGGTCCATTGCATTATGGAGTGAGCGTCCCCTAGAATGTCTGTTTACACTAGTGATTGCTGAATGGACACAGGTGGAATACAATTTCTGGCTCATCTACTCGTATCTCACCTTGTAAGTGCTATCGTCCCAACCACATCCTCGGATGACTCTGCTGTCTGGAGGCATGCCGTTCATCTCGAACTCCACAACTTGGGAGATCTTCCTGCACATGGTGTCCTTGGGTCCACAAGGCAGCCGCAGCGAGTCTGGCAGCTTGGTCATCAGACATCGCGAGTCATTGTGGCTGTTGCATTGGTAACATGTGATTGCTAAGCCTGGAGGAAGAAGAATTAAGAGGGATTGGTGGTCTGCATAGAGATCAAATTTTTTAAGAATAAATAAGTAAAAATATGGTTTCTTTAATGTAGTTTTATACAGATGATGATCATGCATGAGTCTTCAAATTGATGACAACGGCTACTGCAGATTGCTTTATCAATTATGTTTGACATACTGATTTTTGATTATTTTAATTAGTTTAGTTATAATCATTTTAGTTCCTTTATCGATATCCACTAGCGTGGGAATTACAGTGCGTTTTTATTCGGTATGTTAGATATTCAAGAAAAACGTAGAAATATAATTGCAGTTTAGCCCAGCTGTTTAATGACATTTAATCTCAGTGATCTCACCCTGTGATAAGTACTATAGAATGTTGTGAGGACTGACTTGGTGTTCGTTTAGCTTGCCACGCGTGATCTCTACGGGCGTGTGTCTGACCTTTGGGATGAAAATGAGAAGAAATGCGATCAAACTGTTAATGCCATAAAAATAGATTGATATTACACGAGTATATCCTATGCGTCTGAAGGTTAAATAAAATAACTCTTTAACATCTCACGATATTTATATCGTTGAAATAAAGAAACAAAGAAAGAGATATGGGAATATGGTTAAACAAGGAGTGACTTTTGGAGATGATGGATAGAGAATGAATGATATATTTATTTGCAAGAATATAGGTAACTAACAAGTTCTTAACATTTGGTAGGGTCTCACTATATTCGGCATTTCAGCCGTACAAATATTTAGATTTTACATCTTTAGCATGCAGTAGCATACACATTTATTCATTAACAATCTCATATAATAATTTCATCATTTAAATTAACTAACTACCGAACACTACCGTACCGTTACTTTGAGAACTATCGAAGAAGAAGACGTACTAAGCTGTCTCAAAATTGATAGAAGTTCTAGAGCAAGAGGAAGAAATTGAAAGTCAGTATAGTTCATGTAGTTTTCCATGAACAAAAAGTATTAGCTACCTAATCATAAATTTTAACTGTTCTTAAAACTATTATTATAAAGAAGTGAAATTATTGGGTTATACAATTACTGCTAATGTAAACACGATCATTCTTCTTCTCTTAGTAAGTTAATTTATATCTGCGTGCAAAGACTAATTTTAAACCCTGAAAAAAATTATATATCTGGTGAAGTGAAGCTGCAGAAAATAGCCATCAGAATTGTAAATCAGACTAATATATAGGTAGATAATGGAATGTATTATCTATACTAATATTATAAGGAGGTAAAATTTGTAAGATTGTATGTAGGAGATAATCTCTGAAACTACTGATTCTGATAATTGTTTCAACTAATGCTACTTTATCACTATCATCTCTATCTATGTCATCATCATTGATGTCATGTCGTGATACTTTCACGCGAGCGATGATGCTGGCAGAACCTACTTTAATAAATATCACACTAATATTATAAAGGCGAATGTTTGTGAGTGTGTACTGCTGAAACTGCTGAAAGGATTTGGATGAAAATTGGCACATGGGTATAGTTTTAATTTTTGTATGTTTAATTTGTTTGTGTATGTGTAATATGTTTGTGTAAATGTTGTATGTTGTTTCTGTATGTGCAATGTTTTATGGACTCTGATTGTCCGAAATAAAAAAAGTATTATTATTATTATTATAGCACATACAATTCTAATTTTATATCACCGAAGTATATTTCGGGACATGTTTCTTTGGGATCTCGTATTTTACTATTTATGATATTTTCTTATAAACAGTTACGTACTTTTATTTATCGCGTATCATGGGCCCATAACCTGATAGGATAGGGAAAAAATAACTCAGGATTAAATATATATATATATTAGTAGATTATATTTTAGTAAAAGAAAATTCAGTACAATAAGTTTACCAACCAAGATGAAAGGGCGTGACATATAATACGACTATAAATAACATAATCGCATAGGCGGTAGCGCCAACTTAAACGTATTATCTATGTACTAAATTAGCCTACATAAATTGTTTGGTTTATACAAATCCAACAGATTTTTTACTTTCACTCAGGAAAAGCCCTTGGCCGCAGCTAGTAACTAATATTGTATAATTTTGGGAGTACGGATCATATTGTAGTCATAGCATAGCATAGTCGGCCTTATAATGTTCCTACTGCTGGGACTCAGGCCTTCTTTGTAGGAGAGGGAATGCGCCGTAATCCACCACGCGGACCCAGTGTGGATTGGAGAATGTCACATGTCTTTAAATTTTTGGTTCTAGGACATGCCGGTTTCTTCACGATGTTTTCCTTGACCGTTATGAGAGCAGTGGTGATGAAATAAATTACACAAAGTAATGCGCCTGGCTGGGTTTGAACCTACAACTCGTAAGTCGGGGCCGTTGCCACTCGGCGCTACTCTTCTTATATTGTAGTCAATTCTAATAAAACACTAAGAAGTACAAAACTGATATGAGTTAAGAAAAGGAAGTATCCAATTGTTGAGCAGAATACTTGGCCCTTATTAGTTCAATCTGTATTACCCACGCAACTCGGTGATACCATTCAAGTTCCCTTCAATCAAGATACGGAATGTTGTGAAAGATTTCTTGAAGACGTACGACATGTCAGTATATTTTTTAAGTTTGAAATCTTTAAATGACTTCTCACGCTCTAGGGTGCAGTGAGAGGTTATGTCAGTGTTCGGTCCAAGCAACTGAACACCTGCTAATGCAGCAATTTACTACAATCGTGTTTTAACATCAGTGCATTACGAAATACCAAACGGACCGGGTGCATTCATCTAACATAACCGTTTAACATAATATTTTAACGTAACATTTAACAAAACATTTGAAGAACTTTTAATAAACTATCCAAAACCAATCAGTGCTTTTATATCAATTACAACCTCGCGGCAGGGTGCGAGGTTGTAATTGATCACAGTCAGACTTTCATATCAATTACAACCTCGCACCTCGCACAGTCAGACTTTCATATTAACTACAAACTCGCACCCGCCCGCACAGTCAGACTTTCATATCAACTACAAACTAGCACCCCACGCAGTCAGACTTTCATATCAACTTCAACCTCGCACCCGCACAGTCAGACTTTCATATCAACTACAACCTCACACCCGCACAGTCAGACTTTCATATCAACTACAACCTCACACCCGGCCGCACAGTCAGACTTTCATATCAACTACAACCTCGCACCCCGCACAGTCAGACTTTCATATCAACTACAACCTCGCACCCCGCACAGTCAGACTTTCATATCAACTACAACCTCGCACCCCGCACAGTCAGACTTTCATATCAACTACAACCTCGCACCCGGCCGCACAGTCAGACTTTCATATCAACTACAACCTCGCACCCCGCACAGTCAGACATTCATATCAACTACAACCTCGCACCCGGCCGCACAGTCAGACTTTCATATCAACTACAACCTCACACCCGCACAGTCAGACTTTTACATCAACTACAACCTCACACCCGGCCGCACAGTCAGACTTTCATATCAACTACAACCTCGCACCCAGCCGCACAGTCAGACTTTCATATCAACTACAACCTCACACCCGGCCGCACAGTCAGACTTTCATATCAACTACAACCTTGCACCCTGCCGCACAGTCAGACTTTCATATCAACTACAACCTCACACCCTGCCGCACAGTCAGACTTTCATATCAACTACAACCTCACACCCGGCCGCACAGTCAGACTTTCATATCAACTACAACCTCGCACCCTGCCGCACAGTCAGACTTTCATATCAACTACAACCTCGCACCCCGCACAGTCAGACTTTCATGTCAACTACAACCTCGCACCCGGCTGCACAGTCAGACTTTCATATCAACTACAACCTCACACCCGGCCGCACAGTCAGACTTTCATATCAACTACAACCTCGCACCCCGCACAGTCAGACTTTCATATCAACTACAACCTCGCACCCGGCCGCACAGTCAGACTTTCATATCAACTACAACCTCACACCCGGCCGCACAGTCAGACTTTCATATCAACTACAACCTCGCACCCTGCCGCACAGTCAGACTTTCATATCAACTACAACCTCACACCCTGCCGCACAGTCAGACTTTCATATCAACTACAACCTCACACCCGGCCGCACAGTCAGACTTTCATATCAACTACAACCTCGCACCCCGCACAATCAGACTTTCATATCAACTACAAACTCGAACCCCGCACAGTTAAACTTTTACATCAACTACAACCTCACACCCGGCCGCACAGTCAGACTTTCATATCAATTACAACCTCGCACCCGGCCGCACAGTCAGACTTTCATATCAACTACAACCTCACACCCGGCCGCACAGTCAGACTTTCATATCAACTACAACCTCGCACCCTGCCGCACAGTCAGACTTTCATATCAACTACAACCTCACACCCTGCCGCACAGTCAGACTTTCATATCAACTACAACCTCACACCCGGCCGCACAGTCAGACTTTCATATCAACTACAACCTCGCACCCCGCACAATCAGACTTTCATATCAACTACAACCTCGCACCCGGCCGCACAGTCAGACTTTCATATCAACTACAACCTCGCACCCGGCCGCACAGTCAGACTTTCATATCAACTACAACCTCGCACCCCGCACAATCAGACTTTCATATCAACTACAACCTCGCACACCGCACAATCAGACTTTCATATCAACTACAACCTCGCACCCGGCCGCACAGTCAGACTTTCATATCAACTACAACCTCACACCCGGCCGCACAGTCAGACTTTCATATCAACTACAACCTCGCACCTCGCACAGTCAGACTTTCATATCAACTACAACCTCGCACCCCGCACAGTCAGACTTTCATATCACCTACAACCTCGCAACTCGCACAGTCAGACTTTCATATCAAGTACAACCTCGCACCTGCACAGTCAGACTTTCATATCAACTAAAAACCTCGCACCCCGCACAGTGAGACTTTCATATCAACTACAAACTAGCACCCCGCATAGTCAGACTTTCATATCAACTACAACCTCGCACCTCGCACAGTCAGACTTTCATATCAACTACAACCTCGCACCCCGCACAGTCAGACTTTCATATCAACTACAACCTCACACCCGGCCGCACAGTCAGACTTTCATATCAACTACAACCTCGCACCCTGCCGCACAGTCAGACTTTCATATCAACTACAACCTCACACCCGGCCGCACAGTCAGACTTTCATATCAACTACAACCTCGCACCCTGCCGCACAGTCAGACTTTCATATCAACTACAACCTCACACCCTGCCGCACAGTCAGACTTTCATATCAACTACAACCTCACACCTGGCCGCACAGTCAGACTTTCATATCAACTACAACCTCGCACCCCGCACAATCAGACTTTCATATCAACTACAACCTCGCACACCGCACAATCAGACTTTCATATCAACTACAACCTCGCACCCGGCCGCACAGTCAGACTTTCATATCAACTACAACCTCGCACCCGACCGCACAGTCAGACTTTCATATCAACTACAACCTCGCACCCCGCACAATCAGACTTTCATATCAACTACAAACTCGAACCCCGCACAGTTAAACTTTTACATCAACTACAACCTCACACTCGGCCGCACAGTCAGACTTTCATATCAATTACAACCTCGCACCCGGCCGCACAGTCAGACTTTCATATCAACTACAACCTCACACCCCGCACAGTCAGACTTTCATATCAACTACAACCTCGCACCCGGCCGCACAGTCAGACTTTCATATCAACTACAACCTCGCACCCGGCCGCACAGTCAGACTTTCATATCAACTACAACCTCACACCCGGCCGCACAGTCAGACTTTCATATCAACTACAACCTCGCACCCTGCCGCACAGTCAGACTTTCATATCAACTACAACCTCACACCCTGCCGCACAGTCAGACTTTCATATCAACTACAACCTCGCACCCCGCACAGTCAGACTTTCATATCAACCACGGTTTTACTGACACTTTTACTGACTAAAACCACCTATAATGGAATATAGCCTTGCCAATGGCATTTGCCCTTTAGGTTCTTGGGCCACGGAAACTCTTTTAAATGTTCCTGCTGCTATATTCTGCAGTAATCTGTATTGTCTCGAGAAACCAATTCACAATTCCTTTATGAGAAGCAATTGAGTTCATTACAATAGTAAGCTGTCATGTCACGTTAATTTTATAGTATGAAGGTACTGCATTATTTGTCTATCTTCAAGCATACCTGGTAACTCTGTGATTTTATTGAAATCAGTTCGTATCCAAAATTCAGAGAGAAGGACCAACTTTTGCATTTATCTAAAAGATTACAGTTGATGACTGTGTACTTGGATCTACATACCAATGATAAAAAAGGCAATTTCAATGAAAACGTGTGGATAAAAGAGCTCAACATACTAATAAAAATGAGTACAATTAGTTAATCTACCGCCTGCAGATCATACGCGCCCATGTTTCCCGTCGTCCCACTTTCTCTATCGATTTATGAAACAACAGACTGCTACAAAGTGGGAGAAAAGTTATTGGAGTTTAGCGAAAGAAAAAAGTATTTTATGTCCAATATTATAGGAGTCTACGAGACCTCTACGACGTAGACTGTGTGGTCTACGATTTTTCGTAGCGAATAATTGATATAATTATTTTTTGCAGTTCTAGTAGTGTAATGCGAAAAATAGAATTATAATTGCGATAATTTATAATATAACGTTTACTCTGAAGGAGTAGGCGGGGATGTAAGATCCACATTTTACGAGTTAACATAGATTATAATACTAAATATAATATCGAAGAATATATTTTAAAACATTTCCATTTAAAAGTCTGAAAATTTGAAGTTTGCGAATGTTGATTGGTTGAAATATTTTACCTACTTTCCATAAGATACCCGACAGATAAATAACATTGTAAACATAATATAATATGAGTGCTTTGTGTTTGTTTATTGCGTTGCGCCAATATCAATTTCACAAATGCACATCTTTTAATATAAACACACAACATCAGCTATGTTTATATACGAGCTTATAAAAAAGAAAATGTATCCATGGTTTCGAAGATGAAAACTTTATTTAGGTTACATTATTTTTTGATGCCACATTTTAAGATATTTAATTAGGAGTATGTTTTTTTAATAATGAGTAATAACCTCGATTAGTAGTGCCGGTTTTTCGTAACAAAATAAACTTAAAGTAAAAGAAAATAATACATTGTAAAGGAGTACAACGTCTATCTTTGTATTACATCATAATTAAAAACTTTGTCAAGGACCTTCGTGAATGTAACAGCTGATCTTATATAAGGATATTGCAGTTTTGATTAAGAAGTCATCTTGTGAATCAGCTGATGCTCAATTGTCTCCCCACGCTCCACTTACAGATGACAGTTAATTTATTTAGTGATATAGTGCTTACAGCAGTAAAATAAGATCGTTTAGCGAATTATGTGCACTAGTGTGAATTCTAGACAGTGAAATAAGATCTTCCAGCAACCCGTTAATCTAAGATCAAATCAAAAGACAAAACTACACCATTATTCCTACGAATAAATCTAACTTTAAATTAAGTAGGTATTTCACAAAACGTCGGAAGTTAATGCCAATCGGTTAACATAATTATCTTCGATTATCATACATGAGACTACATAAATCTACACTTCAATATCCATTGACAAACTAATCATTTGGTTTGACTTCCTGTGTATGAATGAAGTTGTTGACATTGAAGTTAATGACAATATGGAGTGGTACAGGAAATATTAGATGTGTGTGTCATATAATTTAATAAGTTGATAACTTTAGAAAGAAAAGAATGCAAGAATTTTCACTGAATGATGCAATTAAGTTTAAAGATATTAAACGATAGTATGATGTTGCAAAATTAGGAAAGTTTTGAATGACCGGAAAAAAACTTCGCAACAGAAAATGACTGGAAACATGATCACGGGAGAAAGGTGTCTTAATTAAAAAAGCACAAACCTTGCTGAAGCAAACTGCATATTACCGCCAAAAAGCAAATTAAAATGAGCGCCATTTTGTGTTAAGTTGGAACAGGTAGCCGTCGGTTCTGGTCGCTGCGATCCGCACACGGTTGCGACCGGCGGCCCACTGAAAATCCACTCTACGCTAGATGGTATATCTACTACAAATGTGCACCGCTTATTCAATTGCTCTAATACCTTAACAAATTGTCTACTGTATATCGTTGAGTATCGGCAATTCTTCGTATAGAACAGATTAACAATCGAACAAGTCGATGTAGCGATGAGTTTTTACTAGTTGAGATTAAAGCGGTCTTTAAGGTTGGCTGTTAGATCATGTGCAATGCAAGATCGCGTGATTACCTGTAATTCGGTTGCTTACAACCACAGACATGTGGGGTTTATGTAAAGACTTCGATCGCTTGTTACTAGGGCATTTTCAGTGGAAACTCTATAATGGTTTATCAGTTGAGCTTTACTTTGTATTAATATTTTTAGGTAGTGCGATTCGCTTTAATTTTTCTTAGATTTTAAAGTACCAGCCGTCCTTTTAGTTACTGTTCAGCTTCCGTGGGTCATAGCGTGATGTTATATTGTAGTCTATAGTATTCTTCATTAATTTGGTATCAATGATTTTTTTCCAATCCGACTGGTAATTCCAGAGATTATTAAGCAAACATATAAACTCTTCCGCTTTGTTATATTATATGAGTAGGTCCTGTACAACATGTACTTAACATAATAAACGCATATATCCTGAAAGTAGTATATTTAGAATCGTCTACATAAACGAATCCAGATATTAAAATAGATATTTTTTAAATATTATTTTAGTATTACTTATTTCGATAAATTCTTGATAAATCTGTATTACGTCACTAGCGTGTTTGTGGCTGCGTACGTAGTACGTAGATATCAATATCGATGCGCTACCAATGTAGTGCATCGATGCCCATATTACTTGCTTATAAATTAGGATAAAAAACTAATCTATATAATTATATAAAAGGAGAAACTGACTGACTGACATATCAACGCACAGCCAAAACTACTGGGACTAGAAACGTGAAATATTGCACATGGCTTCCTTTTATGACGTAGGCGAGCACTAAGAAAGGATTTAAAAAAATACAGCCCTTAACGGGATAAAACGGGCGTCTAGTCTGTATGGAGAAACCTATATTTACGCGGGCGAAGCCGCTGGCAAAAGCTAGTTTTCTAATAAGTGTGTTAAGTGTGCATTATTCCAGTTACATGTGGATGTTATGTTTTTTTTTTTAATTGATATAAACCAGTGCTTTACTGCTATCCCACCTGATGGAAAGCAGTGATGCAATCATTGATGGTTAAGCGCACTAGTTTATTAAGAGAGTGAATACTCTAGCCTTGAAGACAAATTATAGTTGGACGGAAAGACCGCAGCAGGCACATTATTCCAGTCCTTCGATGTACGCGGTATAAACGAAGAAGCGAAACGCTTAGTCCGGACAAACAACAACGCCGTATGTCTGGTTGCCCGATGGTAGAAAGGAGATGGCGGAATCAAGCCATGCGATTCCCGCACACACTCCAAAATGCAAGCTGTAGAATACCGATAGACACAGATTTCTTTTGTAAAAATAGTCTTCTCAGGATCTTAGTTGAAAAAAATTTAATATCATTTTTTTATTATTCGGTATAAACCAGTGCTTGACTGCGATTCTACCTGATGGTAAGCAGTGATGCAATCGTTGATGGTGAGGCGCACTAGTTTATTAAGAGCCTATTCACTCTAGCCTTGAAGGCACCTAAATTATAGTTGGACGGGAAGACAACAGCAGGCAAATTATTCCAGTCCCTCGATGTACGCGGTATAAACGACGAAGCAAATCGCTTAGTTTGGACCGTTGGTGTTTCAACAACGTGAGGGTGGATACTCGCCGTACGTCGGGTTGTCCGATGGTAGAAAGGAGATGGCGGAATCAAGTCATGCAATTTCCGCGCTCACTCTCCAAAATGCAACCTGTATTAAATAAAAAATTTAATAATATTTCAAACTAATATTACTCGTATAAAGACGAAAGTTGAGATGTATGTTTATTACTTCTTCACGCTCGGACGGCTGTACGGATTTCGATGAAACTTGGTATACGGGTAGTCCATGCCTAGGAATAGCACATAGGACGTTTTTATTCCGGGAAGAGGTTCTCTTGGGATATTTTTATACTATTACGCGGGCGAAACCGCTAGCAACAGCTATATAGTTGTCTATATTTTTTAAACTTTTTTATTAGCCACGTGTTTAGTCTTGCAAGTCACTAGAAATAGATATTCTTTGTTACGAAAGTGATCTAGATCCAGTGACCACTTATGGTCACTGCGACTTTGTCAGTCATCCATCATGCATTCAGAAGCAGTTTATTGTAAAGGATCACACAATAACTCGAGGCCGGGACTATCAATGGATGGAATGTAGATTGTAGACTAAGCTTATTTATATCTTTATACCTGCTATTCAGAGGGTAGGTAGGGTTCAAGTGCTCAAGTGCAATTTAGCTTCACTTGTATTTTTTTTTTGACTGACCGACATTCTGACAATTGAAAAGTGCCTGTAATTGGTCTATTTGAAATAAACGTTTCTGATTTCTGATTTCTGCTCTAGGGCTTAGGTTGTAGCTGGTTGTTGGTTAAGTTCCCGAAACCCCGTGATCCTGGATCGCAAAGAAGGAACATAGTTGGTAAATTTTCGACACGTCCTCCCGCTCCGCCGTAGACCGAGAAAAGTCATTGGATGAACCTTAAAAAAGACACCATGCTGAAATTCTCAATAGCAACTGAGAATTTTCCGAAAGTAACTCTCAATAACCATTTGTCCGTCCAGAACCTGAATCTTAAAATTATGACAAGACCTGACCAAGGTTGCAAATTAACAGCTTCTTACTTCTACAGAGGTTTCGATGTTGTCCAAAATAACTTCGGAAGTTGCCCACTAAAATCATTCTATCTAATATGGGTCCCGACTGTTGCAATTTTACGTTTCGTATTAGGATTTATTATTTGTTTTATATTATGTGTTTAAATCAATGCAATTAAATTGGTTTCTACGCTACTGGACTGAACTTGTTTTTTTTTCTTTTCAGTTTTTATTTAAAGTAATTTCTTTTTGTTTTTTTTTTATTTATTTATCTTTGCTTTAGGTAGGCTACCGATAATAATTCGTTAAGGCCTCTACACACCAAAGCCGCCGCCCGGCGGTTACACCCGGCGGATTATTACCGGCAGGCTAGCCCCGGTGCGATAGACGCAAAACAAGCTCGGCGCATTATGCCGCCGGGTAAAACCACCGGCACCGGCGGTTGGTGTGTTGAGACCTTTAGCATTCCTTAACCTATATTAGTATAATCGACAACAAATTTAACAATATAATGCTTATTTAATTAATTAAGTTACAGTTCAAGACACCTGGCTGTACTGCACGCAGGTGCCCCATTAGGTGGTCTTCAGTCTGGCTAGCCACAACGCTTAGAAGAATGCTGTTACTAACGCGCATCCGACGCAGTAGGTAGAGAAACGAATGATCGCAATGAAGTCATTTATATGCGATACTGCAAACATATCTGGCGTGTTAGTATATTAACTAAACACAAATCAAGAATCATCAAGACATGCCCGGATTGATAACCCCAAAAGCATGGAATTTGAACATAATTGATCAAATGAGGGTATACTAGTGTAAACTTTACACATGTACGGTTTTCTACACTTACAGCTACTTTCTGCAGCTTTCTGCAGCAGTAGGTACCCCTGAAGGAAGCTCGCATGATGTTAAGTCAAGAAATGGTCTTAACAAGGCATGCGATTGCAGCAACCCTGGAAGATTTGCTTTCAGTTATTGAATAATTCCATGGTCTCCCAAATTCTTCATCAAGTTATCACCAAAAAATTTATCTGCCTCGCAAAAATAGCTTTCTAAAAAAAAACCATCAAAATCGGCTAACTTGGTAAAGATATCGCTGAACAAGGTACAAAAAAGCAGCACCTTTGTGCTCTCTATCTGTATTTGATATTTTCGTTTTTAAAAGTGTTTATTACTACATAGTATAAAACAAAGTCGCCGCTGTCTGTCTGTTTCTATGTATGCTTAGATCTTTAAAACTACGCAACGGATTTTGATGCGGTTTTTTTAATAGATATGAATGATTCAAGAGGAAGGTTTATGTATATAATACATACATAATATAGTAGAGAAACACTACTAATTTTAGAGGTTTCTAATGTGAGGTTAATAATTAATACATTTTTTGCGCTTACATTGCAAACGCTGGCTGAACCCTACGAGATAGATCAAAATAATGTACTACAGTCCGCAATGGTATATGTCTATCTCTTAGGGATAACCCACAATAACCATTTTTTATGCTTTACTTTTTACGAAAAATAATGGCATATTTACGAAGCGATTTTAAGCAATACAGACCAACTAAGTACCTTAAATACATTGTGTAGATCAATATGGCCCATTATGGCCCCACAGCATGATATCGAAGATATTACTAATTTAAAATGCAGGGACATAGCAGTTGCGGTGGTATCAGTATTGCACCCGTGCGCGTGTGAAGCCGGGACGGGTCGCTAGTGTTTACATAAATTATAAAAAAATTACATTGAGTCGACTTCAGAACGCCCTGCTTTATAAATAGTATGTCATTCAAATGGCAATCAGGGATCTCGTATAATTTTCTTCAAGAAAAATCTCCCCGTCCTTAGGTACATACGATAGTATGAGGTGTCGCCCTTGTGACACCTCTGCTACTATCGTATGACACGACATTTGTGTCTATTAGTATCCTCCTCCGCTCGCTCCCGATCCTCACTTAACGTTGATCATATCCTATGCACAGGCACACGATAAACTGGCTTCTAGATTTTTACAGTCCGACTATTGGACTTAATGAGTCTAAAGAAAAATTCTGACTAGACTGAAAAGGTCCTCAGAACAAAGGAATCGGAGGCGTGGCCTACTCGAGGCGTTCATTGCAAACGATACGATCGTAACTTGGCTAGGGGGCTGATAAAAGAAGTGTTAAGTTTTAACCTTTTTTTCTGTTCCATGTTTACGATAGTGTGAGCGTTGCGTGCAAGCGATAATAAAGCAAGGTACGCGTTATAAAGTTCCATCCTTCATGCGATTGTTTTCAAACCATAGAAAAACTTTTTCTTTGATCTATGATTGAACATTGGGTGAGGAAGCTATTCGTGTCTGCTAAATTAATGAACCTTTTAAAGCTGAACAGTTTCGTTTTGTTTAGCGTAATAAATACCAGGTTAGAAAAAAAAACACATTTCCAAAAAAAAATAACCGACTTTACTAAAAAAAAAAAACTAAAAGGATCAAAATAACTTTAATTTCGGAAGTCGGTGTTTCTCGGTATTGTTTGTTTCTTATTTAACACCGACTCCCGAAATTACAGTTATTTTCAGATAAAGTTTCTTTTTTCACACTTTTTAGTTGCTATACTTATAACCAGAGTGCCTATTTCTCATGACAATTCTAATTAATCCAAATACTGCTAGAATACATTTTTGGCAATTTTATTTAAGATAAGCTTTAAAACACTACCTAGTACCTGCCTTATATACCTACTAAGCTTATTTACATTTCCTATCTTATCCACCACTACATATTTACTCTTTTACTAGCTCATGGTTCAATATAGATAACACATGCTTCCAAATATTTCTAAGACCGTCCTATAGAACATAGTCGCAAAATAATATCCGTCATTCTATCAACAGTAACTTTCCGAAGAACAACGTCGGATGATACTTTATGACTGTGTTGAATCCAAAGTAAATAAACGCATGTGATTTTTTTAAAAAACCGTGTAAACATTTGTTAATATTTTTATTCCATCCTAAAATAAACCCTTTTAATACAGTATGTTCAAAATTTCAACATTACACATGATTATTAAGAAAATTATGTCAAAAAAACTATAAAAAATATTTCAAATGGCTGCCGCTGTCCTGTAAAATTCAACATTTGTTAGATCCGTCACTGTTCTACGTTCATGACGAAAGGACATTTTTCGATACACTTACGAAATGAATGAACGGGTGTTGACCGGCGACTGGTGGGGGTCGACACACGCCCAGCCTTATACGATGCAATAACATTGTGGTGGGGGAGAGCACGCGCACTTTTCTGCACTAGTGCGGAAAACAGTCTATTACGTGCCTAAAAGCGGTGGGATAAGAGCGGGTATTCGAGTAAGTGTATTGGATTTTTTTTATGTTCAGCGGCCAACCTGGGTCCGCAGCCGGATAAGAGATTTCCAGATTGGCCAGTTCAGTTCGCGTCCAGGGGGGAGATGTTTTAAAGGCGTGATAAAAACATCTGACTCAGAGAACTAGATTAACCTTCTTTACATAGTATAAAAATAAACCAGTTATTAAATAAAAAGGCTCATGCAATAAAAGGCCCAACAAAAATCGTAATGGAAGAGGCACTGAAAATGGAGCACTAATTAATTTGCGTAGCTTATCAACGGCTTTTAGTCAAATGTTGACTGACTTAACTGTTATTACTTTGTATATTGTTCTGGCTTAATTAACTATGTTTATTTACATTGTTGTAAAACTTACTATTACTAAAGGTAGGTGGTTGTTGACATAACCAAGAGACTATTGCAAGGGAGAGGCACGAATCACCGTCATATTTTCTGTTACTTAAAATATATTAAGTAGTACCATATAATCATATTTAGATGGATTTTATCCACAAAATCACTACGTCAAATCCTCTAATTGTGTGTTTATTTGGTACAGAGAGAGCTGAGAGCGAGAGCAGGAAACCGGCATGTCCTAGAACCAAAAATTACACTCATCGCACTGGGCCGTGGTGTATTACGGCGCATTCCCTCTCCTACAGAAGAGGCCTGAGTCCCAGCCGTGGGAACATTATAAGGCTGATTATGTGTGTTAATTTTGCCAATCACATTACTATTATAAAGGCTAAAGTCTGTGAGGGTGTGTGTTACTTCTTAACGCTCGAATGGCGAATGAATTTGGATGAATTGGGTACACGGGTAGAATATATATTCTATATCCTAGAATAGCACATACGATACATTTTATTCCAGGAATAATATGTTCTCTTAGGAATATTTTTTATTTTCATTTAGGCGAAACCGGTATGCCCTAGAAATAAAAATTCAATGAAATGTGACGTCCATGAACCCACTTTGGATCAGTTTCGTGATACACTCCAACTTACAGGCAGGGTTTGTATATTAGCATAGGAAAAATTATGGGTATGATGACTCTCAAACGTGGTGATCTCACAATGTGCATCACCAGAAGTCTCAAAGTGTAATGGAAAGGGCTATTTAATATATTCCACAATATATTCCACAACTACACAACGCCGTCTAGTCCCAAGCTAAGCAGAGCTTGTGTTATGGGTACTTGACAACTGATAAACATACTTATATATTTCTAAATACATACATATATAGATAAATTACACCCAGACACAGAACAAATGAACGTGCTCATCACACAAACATTTGTCCTGGGTGGGAATCGAACCCACGACCTGCGGCATAGCAGTCAGAGCCACTAACCACTAGACCAACAGGTCAGTCAAAAAAAAAATATGCTCGGAGTTTCCTTGCGTGATCGAAACAGGTATGAAGATACCAAGAGCAAGAGTACCAAGGTTTCTGACATAGCCCGAAGAATCGCCAAACTTAAGTGGCAGTCGGCAGGACATTTTGCACGCAGAACAGATGGTTGATGGTGCTGAAAGATTCTGTAGTTTTTAGGGTTCCGTACCTCACAAGGAAAAAACGGAACCCTTATAGGATCCCTTTGTTGTTCGTCCGTCTGTCAGTCAAGACCCTTTATCTCAAGAACGCGTGGAGGTATCGAGTTGAAATTGAAACCATATATTCAAGTCTGCGGTCCCTTGAAAGTGTAAAGAAAACAAACTTCTGAGTTAACGAAAAAAGATACGGCCGTTTATGTCGCAAAAAAACCTGTTTTTCGATACTCTCAAGGATATCAAAATTTATAGGGTACTTCCCATTGACTTAGAATCCTGAAATTTGGCATGAAGCAAGTTCTCATAGCACAAGTATAGGAAAAAATCTGAAAACTGTAAATTTGTAGTTACGTTACAAAAAAAAAACATTTTTTTGCGATTCGGAAAAATACCGGATTCGGGAATTGAACTGTTTTCATAGGTAAGTTACGGAACCCTCAGTCCGACTCGCACTTGCCCGCTTTTTTTTATTAATTTTATTATTGGTAAGCTCACATTTGCCCACCTTATGGTAAGCGACTCGCCTGATGGTAAGCGATGATGTGGCCGACCGCGTGCTGGAAAACGCAGCGTTGGTAGGCCTCCGATGACCTGGTGAGGGTCACGGGAATCTGATGGATGCGAAACGCACATAACCATTCGTTGTGGCGATAGCGGTCTATACGGCCGTTTATATGAGTAACCAATGTGGTTACAAATGACGGCATAAGCTGACGTAGAAAGCTTCGATGAATCGATATTTGTACATACATATCATATCGTAATCTTAACTCGAGGTTCAAGGGCACTCGTTCTGTTTCAACAACTATCTGCTGAAGTGGAAATATAACTAATGGACTAGCGTCTACAGCTATTCGTGGAATGAAAACTGAAAATAACTTGGGAACTAACCTAAACAGTAAAAATGGTTGTTCAACTGTTTTTTTCAACAGCAGCAGCATTAGCTCGCCCTCTGCAAGTCCAAGCCTACGGGGTGACCGACTTTCGACTGCTAGGGCGTTTCCGACAACTTCAGTAAACCATGGTAACCGATGTTAATAGGTTAATTAAACACAACAGCTAATGATAGACATAAGTGCTATAAATACTCGAGACTGGGACTGTTACTAAAATGTCGTAACTGGTTTAATGTACCACCCAAGACGTAAAGTGAACTGAATCAAATAGCATGGACGTTATTCGTGCATAACTTTCAAACTTCCAGTACGTATGTGGCATTTATTTGTGGCTGACACGTGGCGACCTCATCGGCAACTTACACTACAGAATTTAATATGGCTATTAATTACCCACTCCCATTAATTAGGAAACTGTAATTGTTGACTGTTTTATTTACGCAACATCTATGGTGTCACAAAAGAACTAATCCTGCATCGCGCAATCAAAGTTCTCCGCGCGATTAGAACATATAGAACAGCCCGAAATCATCTATCGGGCAGTTGCCCACCAGACATAACACCCGTCTGGTCGGAGGATCCTACCTTTTCAACGGAGGTTTGCGGACTTTACACTCTTTTCCGTATACCTCCAAAAGTGTACCTGTGTACCAAATAAACATTTTTTCTTTCTTTCTTTCTTATTTACGTACTAACAAAAATATACCATCATTAGAGTAGCACGACGTGCCCCGACATTCACCCGATCACCCTTATTGAGCCACAAACAGTCGCTCCTGTGTCATAGTTATGAGTAAGTAGATGCGTGACATGTTTGACCGTCCAAGAAAAGTTTCCGTTTCAAGATTTTCGTAGAATTGTGGCAGTTTATCAGTATTCTTCTCCTTCTTTTCGTGTTCTGTATAGCTCTGCTATTTGTTTCATATAAATTCTGAAAAGTGCTGATGGTTGTGCAGGATGGGCAACATAGCAGGTGACGCATGTCCTGTGCAGCATCTCCACATTGGCACTTTTTTTTTCTTTTGGGTGGGAATATCATCTAATGACATCCCTCGCTCTTGGGCGGTGCGAGAGATAGTGTCAGACTTTTACTGACTAAAAACCCACTCCTGTTCCTTCTCAGTCATTTTTCCAGGGCCCCGGGCAGATCTCTTTCGCATCACCCATGGCCCCAGTAGGCTTCGACCCTGCGTGGAACACTACGCGCCGTCGACGACTTGGGCTCGGTCCGGATGTTTCCCACTGTTCGCCGTCCGCAAACCCGCGCCTACGGTGGCCGGAAATCGGGATCGGAATCCCGGTGGCTGGGGCGCGAGGACCATAGCCTCGTGCGTGCACGAGCGGCCTCCTCCTTTGCTAGCATTACTGCTTCGCTCCACACTGGCACTTTGTTAAAGATGGGTCGAGTAAGCCACATTTGGCCAAGTTGTTTTTGCAGCGGCCAATCTGGGTCCGCAGTTGACATCAGTATTACTAAACCCTATCTGGACCCAAGACTGATTTTTTTACGTTGGAAATCATCAATTTACTCTTCCGTCTCTGGGTGAAGCGAGACGGAGCAACAGAACTTTTACTGACTAAAACTCACTTGTGTTCATTTAGTAGCCCTTCGCAGTCCAGGGCCTAGGTAACTCTTTTGTATAATCCTACAACCCTAACAGGCATCGACACTGACATGCCTTTTAAGTCAATCTTGCTGCCACCTTGCTGAGGAGCGCGTGGTTTACGTCGTACCGTTGATCTGGGACTGGTCCTCATCGAACAACGAGCTATTGCTCACCGTCCGCCCTTGTGGTAGCCTGGAATCACCCGGCACGCTCAGCTTTCGCGATTCCGATCAATCCACCGATGTCTTACAAAAACTTTAAATTATTCAGCTAAGGAGTGGAATGGCCTGCAGGAGTCTGTGTTTCCTACATTTTAGGGGTCATTAAATCAAGAGTGAATAGGTTACTTCTAGGTAAGCGTGCTCTATCGTCCCCGCGTCGAGTAGGCTACCCCTCTGATTCATTTGTTCTGACGTCATCGAAACGAAACGGTCGTAACTTGGCTAGGGGGCTGTTAGATAGTGGACAAACTTAAGCCTATATCTACATAATAAAACAAGTCTGATGCGTGTATCTCCTTTAGGTGTACACTGTCACGTTCACCTCTGCGCGGGAGCAGACACAATTGCACGGACGCACATCCGCCGCCGCTCCCCACCTCTGCTGCGTTACACAACACCTCACCTAGTTGTCACATATTCACGACACTTACCGGCTATAGGTAAGCTGTATGCACCTATACAAGTCAGTGTTGAAACTGATGTAACAATTTTGTTTCCGACAGGCCATTTTTAGGGTTTCGTACCTTAAAAGGAAAAAACGGAACCCTTATAGGATCACTTTGTTTTCCGTCTGTCTGTCTGTCTGTCTGTCAAGACCTTTTATCTCGGGAACGCGTAGAGGTATCGAGTTGAAATTAAAACCATATAGGTACTCAGGTCTGCGGTCCCTTGAAGCTGAAAAAATCAAACTTCTGAGGTAACGAAAAAAAAGTTACGGCTGTTTATATCGTAAAACGTGTATTTCGATACCCTCAAGAGAATCAAAATTCATAGAGTACTTCCCGTTGACCTAGAATCCTGAAATTTGGCATGAAGCAAGGTCTCATAGCAAAAGTATAGGGAAAAATCTGAAAACTGAAAATTTGTATTTATGTCACAAAAAAAAATGTTTTTTGTGATTCGGAAAAATCTTCGTAATTCAATTTGGGAATTGGACTGTTTTTATAGGTAAGTTTGTACGGAACCCTCAGTGCGTGAGTCCGACTCGCACTTGCCCGGTTTTTTACACATAAAAAAGGTTTATCAAGGTCATGTAAGTAGCATAATATGGTTATGCTACTTACATGATATAACATAACTTGCGTTATAATGTTCCAGCTACTGGGACTCAGGCCGTCTCTAATAATAATCTAGTAATCCACCATGCGGGCCCAGTGCGGATTGGTGGATGTCAAATGTCTGCAAATTCTTGGTTTAACCTTCCGGTTTCCTCACGATGTTTTCCTTCAACGTTTTGAGAGCAGTGGTAATAGAATAAATTACATAAAGTAATGTGCCTGGCTGAACCTGCGACAGCTATAAGTCCTAGAACTCGTAAATCGGGGTCGTAACCACTGGCTATACCACTGCTCAAGGTCATGTGTGAACCATCAATCTTCCAGTCTTCGACTTTATTGGGGTCGGCTTCTAGCCTAGCCGAAAACAGCTAAATACCGATATGTTGACTGTATGCTTAATATTGATGCTACCAATTTTAATTCAAATACTTTTTTTTCATAAATTGCTATAATGTATCGAAATTAAAATCATTTTTGAAAAATCGCTTACCTGAACCGGGGATCCAACCAACTCAAGTTCGAAAAGAGAACTCCTCACTTCCTAGGCTTATAATTTCCCAGTAATGTTTAAAGAACCCTAGCTTAACACACACTGGCGTAGCTACCGAGGGCTAGGCGGGTCTGTGCCCCGGCGCCCCCAAGTAAGTGGGGCCCCAAACCTGTTTAACAGGCCTCTTATTGAATTAGCGAAAAATGTAACCTTCGAAATTTAAATAAAGTAGGTTGCAACACTAATTATGACAACTGGTTTTAGTCAGTAAAAGTCTGACACTCCCTGCCGTTCCACCCAAAGCAATAGAAGTCATTTGATTATTTCCCACATAAAAAAGGGCTCCAGTTTTTTTCCCCAAGGCCGTTTGTCACATAGCTACGCCACTGTTGTACTGTAACCCAACCCAGGATAACCAACTTTCCGGCAACAATCACATCTTCTGAGGACTCTTAAAGTGTCCATTGCGTGACAAATAATACTGACGAGACAGATAGAAGATAAGACTATTCCAGACAATGGCCTACCTCTCTATGGTATTATCTCATATCCGTAACTTGTATAAGTGTTACGACTGTTACGGATAGTTATCGCACGTAATGTCTTTCCGTCATTCCTGAAGCATTACGCTGGTAAAGAGCCTATTACACTACTCGATATTCAGACAGTCTTAGTCGATGTCGCGTAGTGTAATAAGGGTTAGACCGGTCTTACTCGGAACAAAAAATAAGACTAGATGTCTGAATATCGTGTGCTGAATATCGCGTAGTGTAATAGGCCTTTTATGGCTGAGTACGAGTTCTTTTACGTTACCGCGATCGAAGCGTATACCGCGATTGGCTCTCTGATTGGTTAAGTGCTTGGAGCGGGCCAATCGGAAAGCCGATCGTCATAAACGTGTCGATTGCGTCGATCGTTAACAAAAAATAAACTCGCAGTTCGCACTAGGCACTCTGCTTGTATGAAAACTGGTGACTCACCCTGACTCTGCTCGGGTGCAAATTATACACAATACCTTTCTCGTTTATTACTATTTATATTAATGGAAATAGGATCAAAATCCGTTGCGTGATTTCGGCGGTTTTCGTGGATAAAACGACAGACGCAGAAAGCAACTTTGTTTTTGTATGGTGACGGAAAACATCACAACAGTATTTGTCCCATAATATATAAATAGCTATTCATTGATTGAAAAACTGGCTCTCTTTATGGTAAAGTTTCGCGATAGTTACCTATAGCCTAAATAAAAAAACCGGTACAGTTCACTTGGTAAATTCACTAATACATAGTCAAAGAGATACTACATACACCCAAGATTTAAAAGAAAGCTAACATGTAGAATATGAACTCGTTACTCCCCGTAAATTACAAGACTGGAATGAGGGAAGTGATGTAGTCACGCAAAGCGGGATTGCTTGAGTTATTTAATAAACTTCAGACACAGAGACAGACAGATAACAGATTATAAATTAGAACCAGTAAGATGTTTAGTGATAGTATATAGAGAGCTCTTAGTAAATGATCTCGTGCGAGGAAGAATTAAGCTAGAACTACATTAGACCGGCGCACACGTATAACACGCCTGGTTTGTACGTAGAACGACGTTGCGTGGCGCAGCGTGGCGTGGATCATGTGTAGCTCTACAAGTCTAATCTATATATATAAAAGAAAGTCGTGTTAGTTACACCACTTATAACTCAATAACGGCTGAACCGATTTGGCTGAAAATTGGTGGGGAGGTAGCTTAGAACCAGGAGACGGACATAGGGTACTTTTTTTTTTACTTTTTTTTTTTTTTAGTGTAGAGTAGGGTAGAGTAGGGTAGAGTAGGGTAGAGTAGGGTAGAGTAGGGTAGAGTAGGGTAGAGTAGGGTAGAGTAGGGTAGAGTAGGGTAGAGTAGGGTAGAGTAGGGTAGAGTAGGGTAGAGTAGGGTAGAGTAGGGTAGAGTAGGGTAGAGTAGGGTAGAGTAGGGTAGAGTAGGGTAGAGTAGGGTATTTTTTTTTTTTACTAAATCCCGCTTTTGGGCAGAACAACGTCTGCCGGGACCGCTAGTTACCATATAAAATGTATGGAGACCAACGCGCCCAGCTCGCCGTGTGTGGCACACGTGTGTGCAGTGTAGTTCTAGCTTTATCTCCATTTCTTTTTCTGCCGAACAGCATTGTTGCTTTCCTGCTACAAAGAAAACTTCAGTTATGTCTCCGGTAAGTGGGACCACCTAGGCCTCCTAGGAAGCCATGCCAGAAGAAACAGGTGTGGGTTTTAGTCAGTTAAAGTTTGACACCCCCTCTCGCCCCGCCCAAGGGCGAGAGAAGTCATTAGATGATTTCTAACTACTGATGCCTTCCAAAACTGTGGGGTTACTGTGGCCCTTGAACGTAAAGGGTAACTAAAGGAACACGGGTGAGTTTTAGTCAGCGAAAGTTTGACACTCGCTCTCGCTCCACCCAGAGCAGAAGGAGTTATTTGATGAATTCCCACGTAAAAAAAAGTTTACTCAATCCAAAATTCATCAACATTTCAGAGAAGTACAAGGAAACTACAAATCTATACACAAAATAATATGGGCGAGCCAGAAACATAAACTTTAGCGTGAACGAGTAAAGTGAATAAATCATAAATTCTATAAATATTCGTCCAGCTTTGTAGATGACGTAGTATGGAGTTATGTAAGCAATGTTACGTTAACCAAGGAATTGGTTCATGGTGGTTACAAAGAGATAAACTTGCTGTCCATACCGTCTGCGGCAACTGGCACGGATTGGTACCAATGTACTGCCGGAGACGTGGGTAAAACAATATATGAGTATGCTGTAAACTTTTAGTTTTGTGTTTCGGAAAGTAGATCAAAGGTGAACGTTGTATTTGTGCTTTGAAGCGTTACAGCATGAGGACTTGGAGAAAAAGGGTAGAGCAATATGTGGTTTTAGAGGTTTACGTAACAGTATATAAAGTCCTGCAAACTTCAGTAGAAAGGTAGGAGCCTCCGACTAGAGGAGTATTGTGTCTGGTCTGGGTAAGTGCCCGATAGTCGATGTCGGTTTGTGTATATGTTCCAATTGCGCGGAGAATTCTGATACGGTGTAGAATAGTGCCTTCATGGCGATGTAGATGTCGCTACATGCTATTGGGTTTTTCCATTAGGAATTACTCTGTAGCTGCCTGGAGTTTAGAAGTTGGTAGTACCTCCATACTTTGGAAAGCACAAACTGGAGTTCCTGAGCCTATTTTTAGAAGTTGGAAATCATCAAACAACTATTAGCAGAATTTATTTTCTATTAAAAAGTACAGTCTACAGCATATTAGCTTTATTATCACTTACACTACGAAAAACCTTTTTACTGCTTCGACATAATGTAAAAAAGTTAAATGAAAACTGACAATGTTCATTGTATATATTTGTACGCCTCTGGGTAAAACATTTCTGTTGTAATCTGTCCTATGTTTACAAATAAATTATTCTGATAAAAAATGACGTAGTCAAAGTCCGTCTGTCTGCCTGTCAAGGCCCTTTTTCTCAAGAACACGTTGAGGTCACGTTTAGTTTACATCCCAAGTGTCTACACGACTGGACTATTGTCTTGTGGAATCAATGAATGAGGCTAAAATGGAGCTTAAAATTTTACTGTAGCCGTACCTAGTATTAAGTACAGGCTCACTTGACGCATTACCTTTTTTTTCAATAGTTTCAAAACTTGACAATACATGAACCTTGGGAAGCCAAACAAAAAAAATGGCAGCCTCTTTACTTGTTGATTACTGAGGCTTCATTCGATTGTGACTTCGGAGAAGCAATCGTCTATATAATAACATCTAAGTTTAATCTGTAGAATTACAGACAACGTCCATATTATATACAAAACAGTTTATATTGCTACGTATTAGTACTGGTATAACATTGTACTTTTAGACAATCCTTGATATCAACATTATCAACCACCTGATAGTGAGTTTTTATAACGTAATTTTAAGTTTAAATTATTTCTTTGAAATTTTTCAGTTTGTTTTCAAACGTTTTAAATATTTTTACATAACTTCTGAGGTATTCTTCAGCCCAGGATCTAAGGGGGAGCAAACCGGGGCACTTGCCCCGGGTGGCAGTTTCATGGGGGCGCCAAATCCTTGAGACAAGAATTCGAAATATCGAACAAATTAAGCCTCTTTTCTACAATCTCATAGGTTTTTATTAAGTAATCGAATCATAATATAGTATGTTTGAAAAACGAACTTTTGTATCTCCACACGCCTAGTTAGTTTTTGAACACATACTAGGTAAGTGATTTATGAACGCGGGGGGGCGCCACTATCAAGGTTTTGCCCCGGTTCGAAAAATCGTATACCTGGGGCTGGTATTCTTCTTTCTTTCTTAGCTTATATCATGCTCATATCGTATCTAAGTATTACTGTATTGTGCAACTGTTTATTTTTCGAAACAAATAAAATAAAACGTCATAAATACAAAACAGGTTATCGTATTAGGATTGAATATGCATTGTACCGTCAGACAATCGTTGATGTCAACAACCTATTAGTGAGCTTTTGTTATCAAACTATCTAAATAAGCAGTGATTGATGATAAACAGATCATATACAGTCATAGTTAATTTTGCTTTTTACGATCATAATTCGTAGTTAACAACTAGACAATAGAACACACTTTCGGAACAGACGTAGAAGTTTTTGGAACAACAATTGAAGTTACCAAATACTGATGACCAAAGAAATCACACTAATATTATTTAAAGGCGAAAATTTGTTAGTGTGTATGCTTGTACGTCTGCTACTTCTTTACGCTTAAACGACTAAACGGATTTGGTACGAGGACAGACTAAGTCCTGGAATAGTGTATAGCACACTTATTATCCTGAAAGTACAGATAGCGGCACGAATCTTGAGCGCTCGACGAAAGGGATCGTTTTGCGCATCGTTCAATATCGATGAGCTAATCACTGTACAAGGATTTCACTCCCCGCCCCCGCATCTCTCTTCATACCACTAAAGAGACCCGATATTTCACTTCTGCGTGCTTCTGCGCAAGTAGAACTGTAGAAGTCAGCGCTCAAGATCCGGGCCTGTAACTAACTATACATATGTTACTTTCTAAGTTCCTATGGGTGAAGCCGCTAGCAGCATCTAGTGTAGGTATACTAGCCTATTGTTCAAATGTCAATGGGCTCGTCACATTGGGCACGCCATTATCGCGGCTATGACCCCTCTTTGAGTAGTGGCTACAGAAGTATTACGGTGTCATCACTTTCTACCAGACGCAGGTCTTTACCAGATCCAGAAACGGTTATATCGGAAGGTTCCTGTGTCGAATTCGGTAGAAAGGCCCTTAGAGGAACATCGCTGAAACTTTTAGGCGACTACTTAGACGATCGATACTAATTTATAAGAATTAACGATATCGTGAGCGATGAACAAAAAACACTAGTTTTGGTGTTTCACAGGGAAGCATACTGGGCCCAACCCTATTTTTGATTTATATTAATGACTGGTGCAATTTAAACATTAAACAAGTCAAAATTATTTAATATGCTGACGACACAGCTTTAATTTTTTTCACTAAAACTAGCAATGAATTGTACGAATACGCTCAATTAGGTTTAATTTGTGTGACTAATTGGCTACAAGGCAATTTACTAACATTAAATTCTGACAAGACTAAATATATTCACTTCTCCATGCGCGACCTTCAATCTAACATTACTAATTCTCATCATTATGCCCACATATGTGGGTTCCAATCAGTCAGTACATGTAATTATCCTTTTGTTCTCAAAACATGCAACATTAAATATCTTGAAGTTATAATTGACAAAACTTTCTCCTTTAGACCACATATTGAAAGTTAAAAGAGTGCGAAAATTAATCTGTTTAAAAATTAATCACCCAAGTTTATCTGGAACTCGGCCAATCTGTGATACAATTCTGTAATAACTCGTGGGGTGGAGCACCAAAAACTTATTTGTTACCTCTTGAAAGAGCTCAGAGAGCAATTTAAAAGTTGCCAATTTCGATACATTCCCCTATCCCACAGATTTCTATACATACTAACTATACATCAAAACAGTAGACTTGCTTTCCTAGTACCCTGAAATTACTAATAAGAGACGGAATGATATTGTAAGCAATTCCAATACTTTTTCAAAATATGTCTTTGTAAAAAGATTTTTCACATTTTTAGGCCCATTTCTGTACAATAGATATAAATAACTTTATAACTTTATAACTTTATAACTTTATTAGCAACTCAAATTACAATTTACAAAAATAACGGTGAAACCACACTAGGCAGGGCCTGAATCGTGGCTATCAAACAAAACGATTACTCCAATATTAGTAAAATAAGTTAAATCTGCATATCATTCTCATGAAGTTAAAGTGCAAGTGTGTTGTATGTATATGAGTGAAAAAGTGTAAATAAGTGTTTGAGGGAGTATTATGTGTATTGTGTGTCGTGTGTGATAGAATTTAATGAGAGTGTTTAGTTTAGTCTTTAGACAACTGTGCGTAGCAATTGTTCCATCTCATAGTAGTTCATGCCGGTGATTAATTTCCTAACTTTAACTTTGGCTTCACGAGTCGTATTATGCTGGAGCTGATATTTATTTGCAATTTTATTGTACAGGTATGGAAACATAAACTTCTGTGATCTTCTAGCAAATGAAGTTTTACATGTAGTACTTGTGATTTTAAAGACCCTAAGCTTCAGCATGTCATTGTAACTTGGAGAATTTATAACTAGCTTATGAGTGGAGATAATTGCATGCATTGCATAGAGCCCTCGCACGCTAAGTAGATCAGCCTCTTTATAAAGATCTTTTGTTGGAAATCTAATAGGCTTTTTTAACATTACTTTGAGAACTGATCTCTGCGCTCTTTCCAACAGCATGAGGTGTGATGTCGATGTCCCACCCCATACGCTTATACAGTATGATAACATAGATTGGCACAAGGAGATATAAATAGCTTTAAGAAGTTTCATGCAAGCAACATCTCTAAGTTCCCTAATGACGTAGATTAACTTTCTGGTCTTGGCTGAGAGTGCAATGACATGCTCCTTGTATGTGAGTTTTTCGTCAATAATTACTCCAAGATATTTTATAGACTGTGTTCTTTGTAAATTACAGCATTGACATTTGGTGTTGCAGAACTGCCTTTGGTCGCATGTATGTATTTGAATATTTAGTAGAGAAGAGGGAGAGGACGCTGCAGTTTTGTGAAAACATAGAAACTTGGTTTTGTTAGCATTTAATGTTAGCAGGTTATTGCTTAGCCACTTTGCGATTGTATTGATGCCTTGTTCAGCATTTCTAAAACAGTCTTTCCAATTGCTATCGTGAAATATGACAGCTGTGTCATCTGCATAGCAAACTATTTTAGCATTTTTCAGAGGTAAATTAGTCAGGCTGTTAATATATATTAGGAACAGTGTTGGTCCCAAAACGCTGCCCTGGGGCACTCCAAAAGATATATCTTGTTCGGTACTGAGCCAGGAGTTCAGCTTAACGCATTGTTTCCTTTCAGTTAAGTAACTTTTGAACCATTCAAGTGCAATACCTCGTATTCCGATGTTTTCCAGTCTTCTCAACAATATTGGAATAGCCACGGTGTCGAAGGCTTTTGCTAAGTCTAAAAAGACTCCTACGCACGCGAGTCCATTGTCCAGATGGTCAATAATTTCATTTGTTAATAGATTAACTGCGTCTTCTGTAGATTTATGTTTACGAAAACCAAATTGAGTGTCCGATAAAATTTTATTTAATTCTAGGTATTTGACAAGACGGTTATTTACTACTTTTTCCAATATTTTTGAGAAAACCGGAAGCAGCGATATTGGTCTATAATTATCAGGTACGTTTGTTTCACCTCCTTTGTGAATTGGTACTATAACGGCAGTTTTCCAGTCTGGAGGAACAACTCCCGTGGCTAAACTTTGATTGATTATTGTTGTTAGAGGTTCAACTACACTATGTTTAGCCATTTTTAACATTAAGTTATTAACACCATCTAATCCCGGAGCACTATCAGTTTTTAGGTTCATGATTATATTTTCTATTTCTCGGGTGTCAGTGGGCTCAAAAAAGAAAGATTTTACTGGAGTTGAATCATTATCAAGCTCTTGTGCCAATTTAGACTGGGTTGTGTTGAGTATTATATTTATTCACTCATTATTTACTCAGCATCTTTTAGGGATGGACAGAAGATCGCCTTTAAGACGATTTTTACTAGTTTTTGACTCTTTCCCTCCTAAATAAGAAAAAATAAGTATAGGTCGACAGCTCAGATATTAAACAAGGGGTTTAATATTTATTATGTAATAATCTAAAAGAAATAAATATACGATTGGTTTGATGTTTATTTTTAAAAGCAATAATTATTACGAACGTGTACAAGTGTGTCATTTACGCAAATAAGTCTAGTTCACAAGCCGGAGGCGGAGTGACGTTGCCATGGAAAGTTTACCTATACCAGTCAGAGCGCACATCAGCATTCGCGCGGTTGCCCACGCTTATTCAAATCTTTGCTTTGCGTATTTTTGTGATCTTACGTAAGAACTACCAAGACGATTCCCCCCCCCCCCCCCCCCTAAATCATCTTACGTAATAAATGAATAGCCCTGTAAATGAATAATAACCCCTGCGACTCCCGAGATCCTGCTTGTCTCCAGCGGCGGCTGGGGCGTAAGGGTCACCTTTTTGCTCCAACTACGCAGAGCATAGTGTGTGCTGTATATCCGCTCAACGCGTAGGCTGTAAGATGTAGTTATTGAGTCTATTGAGAGCAATAGTTAAAGATGCGGTTGATTGAGGTGCATTCAACTGTCGGTTTACTCACGACTAGGGAATTAAATCCCGCATCAAAACCGCGATCCCGCATGCCTGCGGGATTGCAGTCAGCAATCCCGCGGGATTTGCGGGATTGGGATTTTTAATTTCTTTTTAGTTTTGAGTTGTAGATAATAAACATAAAAACCAGTGAAGTGCGAGTCGGACTTGCACACAGAGGGTTTCTTATAAATTTACCTACCTATGTAAATAGTTCGATTTCCGAATCGAGTTTCGAATATTTTCCGAATAGCAAAAAAAAAAAATTATTCTACGTTATGTAGTATGTGCATGTACGTTATTACTCGTACATTACGATTTCCGTATAAAATCAGCTGCTTTTATGGAACAGTATAATAAACTATTTAAACGGACCTTTATCTTTTGGGAAAGTAAATTCACGTGCTTTGGGGAATCCCTGGTCATAGAGTACGTAAACTGACATTGATTGCGTTCCGTTCCAGTTGCGATACAGGACTCGCACAACACAAAATCGAAATTCAAAAATTATTTAGCTGCAAGGTAAAATCGAAAACAAAATAATTATTTTCCATACAAATACTATAAAAAATGTAAAGTTCCATGTAAAGTGGTTTCATCACTTTTTAATAACAATGAGCTGGGTCTAATAAATAATCATAAAAACGGCGGCAGGTCGTCGGAACCCCATTTTCTTATAAAAAACTTCAAACCCGCAAACGTGCTGGATCCCGCATTTCCGATCCCGCAGTAAAGGTGCGGGACCCTGCGCTTGCGGGATTGGATTCCCTACTCACGACCTGCACGGCTTGACATGCAGTGGGCATTTTTAATAAATATCTCACTCTTTTTATATGTATTATGTAATGCTTAATATTGCACCTACCACAGTTTGTCTTTGCATCACCCAAAGGTTGACTTGTAGAAAAAATCCCGCCTCTGTACTTTTGTTGTGTGCATAAAGAATTAAATAGTAAATAAAAATTTATCTAAACAAAAGCTATCCGTTACATTAAGCGGACGATGGGCAATGGGTAGCTCGCCGTCCGCTTGTCCTGTAAGGCCCGAGCCCGAGTCGTCGACAGCGCAAAGTTCCACGCGTGTCTCATAGAGATTGACATCTCTGTCAAGTGCGCGCAAGGCCTAACCTTGCGCGCACTGCCTTACGGTGGAACGCGGTCCGTTTAGGGTCTCCCCACATTTATCGATGCGGAATCGGCTAATACCGGTCAAAAAAAGCCTTTATGACTACGTAATAAGGGTGTTACTGATACCATTCGCATCGGCTCTGCTCGGACGACACCTTGCGGCGCCGGCCGACGGCGAAACGAGCCGTTTGTTGATTAGCTGATCGCATCCGTACGTCACTGAATCTAGCGGAACGTTTCCGACTGCTGCCGAACAGCGCCGGAGACGGTCGAACGGCGTTGGACTGCAGTTTAATAATCCGCTCGCATGCCTTCATCTCCGACGGTAGCCAAACGGCGCCGGAGACGGCCGATTGGCATTGGGTAGCAGTCGAATGATCCGCTCGCATGCCTGCATCTCCGACGACAGCCGAACGGCGCCGGAGACGGCTGAGTACCGATGGTGGTGGCACAGGGCCTGTGGCCACAGGCGCCGCGATTGTAGTCAGTCAAGTGTCTATGAGTGGATCAGTCGTACGCTACTGCCGTGCCGTGACGATATTTTTATTAAACGAAGAATAGATACGTACCGACCAGCCCCTCGCGACGGCTATCCGGAAGAGTCGACTGCCGAACAGATGTGAACATCCGTCGCGACAGCCGTTCGGAGGAGTCGACTGCCGAACGTAAGTGAACAGAGGTCGTGACGGCCATTCGGAGGAGTCGACTGCCGAACGTAAGTGAACAGCCGTCGTGACGGCCGTTCGGAGTAATCGACTGCCGATAGCATGTCAACATCCGTCGCAACAGCTGATCGGCGATAAGTCGAGTAGTGTGGTGATACGCACTCGGCTTAAGCCGATTCCGCGTCGATAAATGTGGGGAGACCCTTATTCTACCGTGCGGTATAGCGGTAGAATAAACGCATTCACAGGGCCGCGCACTGCGGCAAAACTAACGCACGTTTTAACAGACTTCAAAAAAATGGAGGAGGTTATCAATAAGGTTGTATTTTTTATCATCATTTTTTTATGTTTGTTACCTCAGAACTCCGTCGTTTATGGACCGATTTGCAATAATTTTTTTTCCCCCTTATAGGAAAAATCCAGTTCTGATGATGGGATCCATGAGGAATCGAGGGTACTCCTCAGAGATTATAGGCCACCATATAGTGATTTTGGTATTTTCATCGAGAACTTAAGCATTTACAGTCAAAAAGTAACATTTGATGAAGTGGAGCTGATGAAGAAGACCAGAAATGGGCAACGGAACTTCATACTCACATCACAATGAAGATAGTTAAGCGACTATTATGCGAAAAAATGATTTGAATTTGACTTTGACTATGAAAATACAAATAAATGAATAGTTCTGAATAGTTGACGTTGACCTCCTCCTTTTTTTGAAGTCGGTTAAAACGTGTGTTTTTTCACCGCAGTGCGCGGCGCTTGCTAGATCTCTATGCGATACAAAAACATGTGCGGTAAATTCACCGCAAATTTGCAGCGAGAGGCCAACGGTGATTCTATTGCATGCGTTTATTTCACCGCAGTGCGCGCACCTCTATGGCACTCCATACTTCACAGATTATGCGCTAGAAAAACGCAAGGCAGTGCGCGCAAGGCCTTAATCACGCACGCGATTGTGGCGCGCGTAATCCGTATGGGGCCCAGTAGGGCGGATGCCTGCTCGGACCTTGGGGAAAATTACGAAAATGATACCCGTGGTCCTAGAACGCAAAGGGTAACTAAACGAGCATAGATGTAAGTTAGTCAGTAAAAGTTTGAAACGCTCTCTCGCACCGCCCTAGGGCGGGAGAATTAATGAGAAAAAAAAACCGTTGACGGTATCGTCGCTTACCATCAGGTAACCTTCAATTCAAATATGGTTGATGGATCATTGTTGTACACCCTAATCTTCAGATAACGCCAGAGTAAAAAATCCGAAGGTGAGGTGAGGTCTGGGCTCTGTGAGGGAGATGAAGGAAAACATTAGACAGGAAATCAAAAACATTCCTACTCAACTTCTGAGGCGTGAATGTTAGAGATGAAAATTCATGAATGTTAGAGATCGCTTTGAAAAGAGTCAGAGCCGCGAAGGATGACATTTTAATATAAAAAAAATCTTATAATGCTAATTTGTGTCATTAAGTAATGAGTACAGAAATTCCCAGAGAAAAAAGGGAATTTAGGATCGTTTTAAAACCAAATTATTGTCCTAACCCTAAAACAAGCGAGAGCAATAGGCAAGAGTGGCCTGTTCAAAGGCGCATTTTGATTCGTTACGAGCGCTCCTACGATGTTAATGATAGCATGACGAGTGACAGGGCAGAATGGAAGAAAAAAACATGTTGCGCCGACCCCAAATAACATGGGACAAGGGCCCTGATGATGATGACGAGCGCTACTACGCCCGGTATACAAATATAATCAAGGTTACGTCCGTGCCGTGCAATGTTTTATGAACATTATTAACGTTGCTAGTAGGTTTATATTCGCATGTTTTCTTTCGAAGAGTGAAACTTCTGTACCTTGTACTTATTCTGTGGTCTTAATAGTGTGCGTCATGACGTAGACAAAAAGTTCTTGTCGCAGACGTCGTAGACAAGTCTGCGACGTCGTAGACAATTCTGTCTAAGACAGTCTTGTCTCAAGTGTGCGCAGACCCTTAGTATACACATTAGTCAACCGCAGATATACACATTAGATGCGGATCATTACTCACTCAACAAGGAGTTGGGAGGCTACTTGATACTTCCTTTAAATTCGTGGCAGGAGTCCTTTCTAGAAGTCCCATCCTTAATTTTTAAATTGTCTTCTTGCCTTAGGGATGTCATTCGTAACGGTGCGGGTTTGTGGACGACGAGCAATAAGTAGCTGGCCGTCCGGTAAGGACCAAGCCTCGCGGACTTGGCGGCGTGATGTGTCCACGCGCGGCTCAAAGAGATGTCAAGAAAACTGAAAAGGCCCGTTAGGGCTAATGCCTACGAGGGCTTCGAGAATGTTGAAAAGAGTTACCGTGACCGTGAAACTCGAAGGGCAACTGAAGGAACACATGTAGGTTTTAACACGTTGAACGCCACACTAAAAACCATATTTAGCCTAGGGGGCCGCGGCGGACACCGTGTGACCGCCAATAAATGTCGGGTCCAGAGGGCCACGTCGGACACCGTGTGTCCGCATGGTCCCGATCACTACAAAAGCTTCAAGACGGCCAACGGACACCGTTTCGACTGTTTTTACTAAGGCAAGTGATCCGCGTGGCCCCTTTTGGCCCCACCTTTTGGCACAGAAAAAATCCAAAGGACTTTGAATTTATGGGCTTTCTAAAAGTTGTTCCCAAACATTTTATGGATACTTATAGTTAGTATTTTAAATACTTCAATTGAGTGGTGTTACATAGGTGATAATTTTTAATCTTTTGGAAGTACTAGAAAGTCCCTACGATTATAATAAGTAAGTCAAGAACGTATCAAATAAAGAATGGGTTCAGTAAGTAGGCAATAATATACCTACACAAAAGCCATATTGTAACGAAAAATATTAAGGTTTACCTTGTGTTTCGGCTTACTTGTTGGGCATCAAAAAATTCATCTACATCGACATCAATGGGAAAAGTGCCCAGAAAACTGGCAGCATTGCCACGTTGGATGGCAATGCTGATTCGTTGACCGAAGAAAAGCCCAGCCCAGAGGTCATGCGAAGAGTTGACCAGTTGTCGAATCTTCGCGTGACCAAATGGCTGGGCTTTTCTGATATCACGAACAACTCGGACAAAACCAAAGTGCACACCAAAGGCCTACCCAACTTCCAGGGCATTATGGTCAACCCGTCTAGGCTCTTTCCATCGTCACGAGCCTAGCCATCGGGTTCTAAAACAACTGGCAACCCGGCTGTGATAAAAGCTCTGCGGATGATGTCATTAATGTTGGCATGCTGTGCTATCCGACCAGCGCTTCTACAGCCGGATAGGCCATGGTGTCCGAGGCGGTCGACTGCTTCGGCGCATTGACATCGATGTGAAGCTCCACTGGGAGCATCCAGACGCAGGCATGTAGCGATCCCACTCACACTCTACCCATGTTACGTGACGGTAGAGATCCGACCCCTTTTCACCCACAGCCAGTAGGCAGGCACGCTCAGCCGTGTTAGTGGACGTATTAATGAGATTATTCCATACCAACCTGCAGAGCGGCTCATCCCACTGTCTCAAGGAAGATAGATTTTAAGGCAACACCTTGTTCGGGAAAGCCTCTTTCCAGGCGTTCCCGGCGTCGATCAAGCACGGCACTTCCCAATCAACCAGTGATGGAGGTAAGATCCTTTTCATTAACGTTTAAGTGCTGTGGACCGAAGGCAGGGACGCCGGCAGACTGACACTAGAAATTTTGCGGGTCATCCAGAGCCACATTTAAGATGGATGTTAGAGTGTAACGAATGGTTTGATAAATTTTGTCCAAGAGATGTTCTTTACCTTTAATCATAAAAATAAAAATACCAAAACTAGTATAATGCTCACGGAGCCCTAATCTTGGGAAAAGAAATACACAACATTTTCAAACAAACAAATGAGCGAGTGGCTGTGGCGCAGCGCGAGGGGGAGCCAACAATGTGACCCGCGCGGCGTCCGCGCAAGGAAAGACGGTCGGACGCTCTGCCAGGCCGCGACGGACACTGGTGTCTGCCATTTGACAGCTCGAATAATTATATCGCTGTTTCTGTACAACGCCCATTATTTTTGAGTTATTTCCTAATAGTATTTGCAAAAAAACACCTCAACAATTTTTGAACGATTCGTGATTTATTGGTGCGGCTTCGGAGGAAAGTGTACTGTCGGACACATGGTGTCCGTTACGGTATTTAACCTGTTCAATAAAAGTCTGACACAAGTTATTTTATGGCTCAAAAAAAAAAGGTAGACTTATAGTTTCTTAGAGAGTAATTTCAAAGTTGAATACCATACTGTAATTTATAATTAAACAATTAACAGGTTCATAGAACGTGTACAGAGCCTACCACGAGCTCTTAAGGCGTCCATTTGACGACCTAAACTGAACTTTTAAAGGGATGGAGCTATATAGGGTTTATAGCTCCATCTCTCTTTCTCGCTCGCTCGCCTGATATTTTAACACGTCATGGTAAGGTCCCATTAGTGACAATGAAAACGAGCGGAAGCCCCGTTTATCTACATAGTTCCTTTAGTCCCTTAAAACCAGATAACCTCGCGTGTAAGATCAGTTTATTCAAGGCCGTACCACTAAAGAACGCCGTTATCTTTATTGGTGTTTCCTTATAACCCTGGACACCTTTCTACCGGGAGAATTAGATCCGAACTTAACCAATTGCTAGCTTTGTGTGCCAGACACAATCGCTGACCGACTTATAAACTCAAGTCAAACGAACCAGTTGACAGTTTGTAAGTGATCCTTGAGGAAGCAATACGAATAAAAAAAAATATAAAAACGAATCGTCTTAGTTAAATTCTTATAGAATAATTGAAATAAATACAGTGAATTAAAAAAAATATTGTAAGCGCCGCAAGAAAATAGTTGACGCAAAGTGCAGTTTTAAACTTGTTGCGTAAATAATTCTGACAGGCGCTAATTAATTGAGGCAATAATGGCTTTGGCACGATTTAGTAATATCGTTCTTAGTGTTATGCTGCCCATTATGTTTTCTAATACAAGTAAGTATCTACTCCTTTCATTATTTAATAGTCTATAAAGATAGAAGTTTAACGGCCTCTTCATTATGTTGAGTGGGCTGAGCATGTAAACCATTCAGTGTTTTTTTGTTCAATTTCTGCTAAGTCAATATCCTGTGAACTTGATGCTACATACACTTTAGACTATTATGACTACCATGAGTATGATTTAAAAAGCTTTTGTTTATCCATTTTGGTTTGTTTTTTTAGGGTTCCGTACCTCAAAAGGAAAAAACGGAACCCCGTCCGTCTCTCTGTCTGTCTGTCTAGACCTTTTTCTCGGGAACGCGTTGAGGTAACGAGTTGAAATTAAAACCATATACTCTAATCTGCGGTCCCTTGAAGCTGTGAAAAATCAAACATCCGAGTTAACGAAAAAAAAAAGATACGGCCGTTTATGTCACAAAAAAACTGTATTTTGACACTCTCAAGGGAATTTAAATTCATAGGGTACTTCCCGTTACCCTAGAATTCTGCAATTTGGCATGAAGCAAAGTCTCATAGCCCAAGTTTAGGAAAAAATGTGTAAACTGTAAATTGGTAGTTACGTGACATAGAAAACTTTTTTTGCGATTCGTAAAAATCTTCGTAACTCAATTCGGGAATTGAACTGTTTTCATATGTAAGTTTGTACGGACGGAACCCTCAGTGCGCGAGTCCGACTCGCACTTGCCTGGTTTTTTTTTTATCTTGGCTTCGTTTTCATGATGAGTTTACTAAAAGATACATTTTATGGTCTGGGTACTTTATCCTAATAGGGTGTCGAAGGGAAGGTAAAAATGGAACCCTTATGATTAATCAGTCAAAATCTGACACACCCTCATGCTTAACTCAAAACGGGAAAGTTATTTGATGATTTCCTATCTTAAAAACAAAAAAAAAACTGTTTACCCGCAGAAACCGAATGGCCTACAGAAAAAGAGGGGCTCAAATTCTGATTCCATGTCCGAATTTCCAGGTGAAGCGATCAAATGCTTTGACTGCAACAGTAGGAACAACTCGGCCTGCAAAGAGATGCACGTTCCGAAGATGCAAGCAATCGTACCCATCGTGGACTGCGCCGAAGTTTTGGGGAATTCCATAGACAAGAAAGAGTTCTTCTGCAGGAAGATTACACAGATAAGTAAGTTATTATTTATTTTGGATAATCAACATAGTCCATATATTTGTAAGGCAGGTTCGCACGATGCACGAGGGCGGTATTACGCCCCTAGGGTGTTTGCTGAAGCGCCAGTGGCGGTTTTACCAGCAGGCTGAGTAGGCTTGAGCCTAGGGCGGCAGATTTTTGGGGCGACAAACTTGGGGACCGAATTTTTTATTTTTTTTGCTATTTCATAGAAATCAAAAAGATTTTTGCATGACGGTTTTCTGATGTCTCACTGATAGAAGTTTGCAACAAGTTTTGCTGATGACTTTCTTCTCTCACTTGTCATTGCACATTGCGAGAGTAGAAAAATTCAGTTGAATTCTAAAAAAAAACTTAAAAAACCTTGAACAGTGATAGCTCAAAAATATACCCAATAATTATTTTACGTGTAATTTCAACGAAATTTTTGGATTGTAAAAATAATGCAGGAGATGACAATTGTAGAGGAAAGGGCGGCAAAAACTGTATAGCCTATGCTTTGAAAATTTGTAAATCCGCCACTGTGAAGCGCTCTAATGGTTTCCAGGCCATCAAGTGCAAAAAAGCAGCTTCCAAGCCCGTATACGCAGTAGCAACATCGGCTTTCGGATTCTGATTGCAACAGCTCCTGAAATATTGTAAAATCAATAAAAAAAAATTACGAGTAACCATGGAGTCTCTTGACGGATGTTCTTCACAGGAAACGTCCAATTGGAACCGCGCACTAGCTCTTGACGTTTTATAAGTGATCATGTAGGCCTGTGTGAAATAAAAACATTTTGAATTTAAACAATAGTAAAGATGGTTAAAATAGCAGTATCTAATAACCGAACTAGGTAACCTTGTTGTACAAAAATTCACAGTTATTTTAAGGGAAATGGATGTTAGAAAAAATATAACATACAAGTATTTGCATTCATAGACAATCATTGTCTAGTTTTAGGAGCATAATGACGTACTGCCTATAGTGATGTGATGATCAAATTAATAATAGTGTGATTATCAGTGCGTGTAGACGGCCATATTCTGATAACAATCCACGACAGCCGATTTTCATCTGACTTCGATTCGATTTTGAATTGACTCTTTTCTGATATAACTTGACAAATTTTATTTTATTTTTAAACACACTTGCTCAGAAAGTGATTCTAATTACACTGCATTTAAGTATGTAATATCGTTTGTTACTAAACTGTGACATTTTGATTTCCATTAAGCACTAGTGCGATAATGTAGTTAAAGCCTTTTTGTTAAACCTGTTTTTTTTTCTCAAAAAAGAGTTTCAGTACGAAAAAAGAAATCACATTAGGTTTTGCGTACGATATTATATTAATTAGACACTAGTTTATATATATGTCGTGGCCAGATCGTAGAATTGATCAATTCATGATGTGACCGGCCATATCATGAAATGGTTGCATTTCATAATATGGCCAACTAAACCTGGCCTGATCGTTTAAACGTCAACGTTTCATGATTTTTCAATTAACGTTTGGCCATAACATAATGGTTTAATAAAAATTCCAAATAGAGAATATTAAAGATAAATAAGATATTTTAAATAGCTTTAATTTTAAAAGAATAACCACTAAACGAATCTATTAGAGATTAAAATCTACTAACCTGTGTAATTCATTTCGAACTGTGTATTTTTTACGTTGCGCTCGTTTTTTGAATGGCTTTCGTTCAAGTATTTTTTTTTATCGTAATGACATTTCACTATATTATTATTATTAATTGACACATTATGATTAGCAGTTTTATCAGAATAACCACAAGAATAACTGTCCGCCGCCATGATTCATAATAAAAAGAAAACAACATCAGCGCCTCTAACGGTGGATAACGTACCTAACAATTTTACGATATGATCAGCCATGTTCGGCCATATTATGAAATAATCATGCGTTTAGCCGTTCATATCGTTAAACGCACAGTGTTCATTGATTTGGCTTGGCCATATCATGATGTGGTCAACAGACGAGGTTCTATATCATGAAATACCACCATTTCATGATATGGCCGATCACATCATGAAGCGATCATATAATATTATATTATATTATATTATATTATATTATATTATATTATATTATATTATATTATATTATATTATATTATATTATATTATATTATATTATATTATATTATATTATATTATATTATATTATATTATATTATATTATATTATATTATATTATATTATATTATATTATATTATATTATATTATATTATATTATATTATATTTTACGTTTACGTTTAATTGTCATAATATAATATTCATGCTCGGCTAGCTTCGCTAAGGTAATATTAATAATAATATTTATTATCAAATACATATTTGACCCAAAATGTAAAGTTCCGAAAAAACTAGTTAGTCAATACTACAATAAAATTTTCAGCTCCATTTTGCCCCTGGGAAGCAATTTGCGAAAAAATAAAGCAGCCATTAAAATTTAATCGAGGAAATTGCGCGTGTCTTACAATGGCGGCCATCACGGAATATTTTGTTCTGTGGCGGCCATAGACTAGCTAGACTGCTTTTATAAAATTAAGAATGAGGAGGTTTTTTTTTCTATTATTCAAAGTTAAAAGGACTTAGTCTCAAAGTTGACCTTGCGTTTATCTGCGAATTTAGAATTAGATTCGTTTGATATCTTTCAGGATACACTCGCTGTAGTTTAATTAGTACTATTGGCGTATCTAGAATGCTTAATTTTTGAAGGTATTTTGGCGTCCATCATAGAATTTCGAATCAGAGTTTAAATGAATCGGTGCCAACGGATAGGTATTTAAACGCCTTTAGAGCTACTTTCAGATGGCTTGAGTAGAGTCAGCGTTGACCGTACTTTTATCTGTAAGGTTTAAAGTAACCTAACACGAAGGGGATAACGCTATCCTCTTCGAACCATACCTGTCCGTGTCGGGGTGCTCTAAAACTCCGTGCATATTTTACATTGCGTGCGAATCGGTGTCCAACATTCTGGGGTGAAATAGTACCTAATTCCATTTTTCTCTTCCAGTCATAGATCCAGACATCAGTCCCGAGGTCCGCATCACTCGCGGTTGCGGCTGGGTCAAGTCCAAGAAACCATGCTACAAGGCAAACAATATGGACCACCTGGAAACCGTCTGTCAGTGCTTCGGGGACCTGTGCAACGCGGCAACATCGCTTGAACACGTCAAAGTGATAGTTGTAGCAACCGTTGTCAGTCTTTTTGCTGTGTTCACGTCGTGACGGGGGAGTGTTTGAAAGAAATAGTATAACTTATACATAACATAGTTTTGATGTTAAACTGAAAATGTACGATACAATATTTGTGATTTAATGTGTATACAGGACTTGTGTATATTGTTGTGATGAAGTCTTAAAACTTGTGAAACTAGCTTTCGATTTGTAGTTCTATTGTTTTCAATGAGGCATTATCCAAGTATTTATTAAAAGAAAAAATAAGGTATTGATTTTTGTACAATATTTTAAACTAAACAACAAATAACCTTAGAACATAATCTTTTTCTGAAAACAGCATCAAAATTGATTTATAAATGAAGCTGCAATTAGTATTTCAAATGTTGGTTTGAGGAGCATGAATCTCTTTTGTACACACGTTACCTAATTCCGGTGACGTCACATTTCAGTATGTGCATCCTTATTCTGTCACGTGACAGTTTCCCCTTCCACCAAATTTGAAAAGTTTCTTACTTAAACGGAACGAATTTAAAAAAATCCAATATAGGCCTACATGGGCACTTATAAAACGTCAGAAACTAGTGCACGGTTTCAAATTGGTCGTTTCTTAAGGAGAAGAACCGGCAAGAAACTTCAAGAGAAAGTGGTCGATGTTACAATATTAATAGATATTATGTAAGAACACCGTAGACCAGCACAATAAAATTAATCATATTGAAAACAGTGAGTCGTAATAGGAAGTAATCTAAAAATTCATCGAGTCTACACACACACATGGAGTCTCACATTCACATTATAAAAAAAAGCAAGAAAAATATGAATATTTACAACTATCAATAAATTACTAACGTATTTAAGGTTGTTAAAGTCCAATGTGTTAGAAAAAAATATGTAAAAATTAAAACAAAGACGGAGCAGTGAATAGACACAATAATAATGAGTTACCAGGCAGCCACATGTGCAGAAGTAGTAATTGCCAAACAAGCGTGTCTTCAACATAGTCTTTAACCTTATAATACGCTTTTCTGGTTACAAGCTTACTTAAAAAAAATCTTTCTGTTTGCGATTTAGGATAAAGTTTTTTTTTTTGTCACAAATAATAAAACAATAAGAGCCAACTACCAAATTGTGCAAAAGTTTTTGACAAGCGGTACAATGATTTATCGAGTTTACAAATAAAATTTCTTAGTTATAAATGCAAAGGTTATCATCTCCGTGTATCACCTCAGATACTTACGATATTCTACGTATGTTATTAAGATTATATTTTAATAAATAAACTATATTATTGCTATCAGACTGTTTGATTTATGATATTTATGTCCATTTAACTTTTTTAAGAACTTAACTAAAGTTGTGGTAACCTAGTTTATCGCTTTGCTGGCACAAGATGGCAGGTCCGAAACATTGCTTGGATCATGTGATCCATAGATACCACTGAGCTAGGAATGAAATACAGTAGTGGTACATACTCGTATGTCGTGGCCAGATCTTAAGGGTCACCGCACACGGGCCTCCGCCCACAACCATAAAACGCCGCCACACGCTACAATTCGCCGCTGCTCGCTTCTTGTGGCCCGCACTGGCCACTAAACGCCAATACAAAACGCCGTCACACGCTACTCGCGCATTTAAAACTTCTTCGTCAGAGTCTATTATGATACTGCGCGTATGGATTAAGAAAGTGGCAGCCACCGGCCGCAAGTGGCTGTCGCGCGCTTCAGCTTCCTTTGCCACAAAGGTTCTAGCTTTTTGTGGCGGTGTTTGTGGTTGTGGCCGGTGGCCCGTGTGCGGCGACACTTAAATTGATTGAACTTAAACGTGCAACACAAGTAGGTGATAGATTGGGTGCCAGTTACTGGGCTACGTTACGCTACGTTTGACCACGAATCTAGCATAGTTTTGAAAATAATAAACCTTAGTTTTCTGAGGGCGGCCAAAATGCTCCTAGCGTGAGCACTCTAGTTCAGTACTTAACATGTGCAGGCTGATGTGTACCACCGGTGCAGCCTGGAGCATTTCCTGACCTGGCGGGGTGTACCACCGGGTAGCCAAGTCACACTAGACTAATGATTAAAGAAAACAGTTAACCTTACAATAGGATTATTAGTTTGTTATATAAAGAGAAGACGCAGCGTTTGAATGCCTCCCACAAGGTGGACCGATGACCTGGTGAGGGTCGCGGGAATCCGATGGATGCTTGACGCACAGGACCGGTCTTTGTGGCGACATTTGGGGGAGGCCTATGTCCAACAGTGGACGTCTTTCGGCGGAAATGATGATGATATAAAAAGAGAATTCGTGCCTATCCTTGGCCCTGTCCACCGGTGGTGCACCTCGCTCCGCAAGACTTGGTTTACGGGGTGGTAACCTACCACCGGTGGCCACATGAAGATTTTCCCGGTAGGACACCAATACCTGCAGGTATACTCTGAAAGTTCTCGTACTGAATGCGTCCAAAGCTTTTTTTTCCTGGGTTGTTGGCTATAAACAAGTGGGTGGATTAGTGGTTATTGGCGATTGGTGTTTACTCTTTTATCCGCTTTCCTTCTTAAGTCAGGTTATCGAGGATAAGCCGTCTTTTTAACCGTCTTGTTGGACTGTTTGAGTTCTGGATTAAGGCACGTGCCAGTAGATTAGTGTGACGTCTCAATCGCTAGAACGATTGAGAGAAAGCGTCTACGCTTTCCTTGACTTTTATTTCCGTCGACAATGCATCGATTAGAATTATTATTATTTTGTTTTGGGCACGATTCAAGATTCAAAGCATTTTCAATACTCAATACTTTATTGCATTCCATATTAACATTCATAAAAATATGTAGAGAGTGTGAAAGCGAAACCAGGGGCCCCGGAATGAAGGCAAAGAAGGAACAGGAGTGGGTTTTTAGTCAGTAAAAGTCTGATACTATATTGCGCTCCGCCCAAGAGCGTGATTTGTCATTAGATGATTTTCCCACAAAAAAAACCCTGCGACTTCCGAGATCCAGTGCGTCTCCAGCGGCGGCTGGGGCGTAAGGGTCACCTCCTTTGCTCCAACTACGCAGAGCATAGTGTGTGCAGTATATCCGCTCAACGCTTAGGCTGTAAGATGTCGTTATTGAGTCTATTGAGAGCAATAGCTAAGGATGCGGGTGATTGAGGTGCATTCAACTGACAGTTTTCTCACGACCTGCAGGGCTTGACATGCAGCGGGGAAGTTTAATAAATATGTCACTCTTTTTATATGTATATATTATGCTTAAAATTGCATCTACCCCAATTTGTCTCTGCATCACCCAAAGGTTGACCGGTAGAAAAAGCCTTAAGGTATTAAAGTCCGCCTCTGTAGGTACTTTGGTATGCATAAAGAATTAAATAATAAATAAAAATTTATCAGAAGAAAGCCTGTTACATTAAGGTAAACGTGCTCCACCGGCGACCGTATCGCGGGCTTACGGACGACGAGCAATGGGTAGCTCGCCGTCCGCTTGTCCTGTAGGGACTTTGCCTGAGTCGCATAGTTATCCACGTGCGCTTCAAAGAAATATCAGCAAACCGTATGGGCCCAGTAAGGCGGACGCCTGCACGGACCATGGGGAAAAGTACGAAAATGATACCCGTGGTCCTAGAACATAAAGGGCAACTGAACGAGCATAGATGTGGTTTTAATCAGTAATAGTCTGAAACTCCCGCACCGCACCGCCTTAGACCGAGCGAAGTAATTAGAAGATTTCCCGCCTAAAAAAAAAACCGACTGTATCGTCGCTTACCAACAGGTAAGCTTCAATTCAAATATGGTTGATGGATCATTGTTGTACACCCTAATCTTCAGATAACCCCAGAGTAAAAAATTCGAAGGTGTGAGGACTGGGCTCTGTGAGGGAGATGAGGGAAAACATTAGACAGGAAACCAAAAACATCATCAACATTCCTACTCAACTTCTGAGGCGTTTTCATGAATGCTAGAGATCGCTTTGAAAAGGATCAGAGCCGCGAAGGATGACATTTTAATATAAAAAATTTCAAGAATTAATTTTCCCACGGTGGGGACCGCCCGGAGGACACGGTAGAGGTGTGCCCCGCGGGCAGAGCACCGCCGTGTCCTCGTGGGGGCGATCGGCGGCAACGATCTCTCGGCCTTGCTACAGCCATTGTTCGAAGGGGGGGGGGGGGGGGGAATCGCAGGCGGTCGCCTCATTCAGCGAAGCAGTAATGCTAGCAAAGAAGGCGGCCGCAGGCGCTAGAGAACGGCCCTCACGTCCCAGCTGATCAGCCAGATGCCGATCCCGATTTCCCGAGCAATGGGTAGCTCGCCGTCGGACCGTCCGGTAACCACCCGAGCTCGAGTCGTCGACGGCACGTAGTCCTCAAAGAGATGTCAGCAAACCGTTGTGGCTCAGCAGGGTCGAAGCCTACTGAAGCCATGGGTTCGCTTCTGAAAGGAAACCCCGGCCCTGAAATGCGAGGCAGCGAAGAAACTAGGAGTGAGTTTTAGTCAGTAAAAGTCTGACACCCTCCCGTCGCCTCGCCCAAGAGCTTGAGAAATCATTATATCTCCCACTTAAAAAAAAAATGTCTTCACTTTCTGATTCGGGTCAATATTAGTCTTATAAATGTGATAGTAACTTTGTTTGTTACGGCTAAACCACTGAACCAGTGTTGATGATGTTTTTTTACAAAGATAGTTTGGAACTTTGAGAAGGACATAGTATGTAGGATTTTTAATAAGTACCTGGAGTAATATCCTTCGAGATAATTTTAAAGTTTCATACAGGCGTAGCCGCTGGTTGAAGCTAGTAATGCATTACATACGTCTACTTAGTATACGCATTAGTCATGCGCAGACGCCGGCATCGTTACTCACTCCACAAGGAGTTGGAAGGCTACTTGATACTTCCTTTAAATTCGTTGCAGGAGTCCTTTCTTCTTAGTCGCGTCCTTAATTTTTAAATTGTCTTCTTGCCTTAGGGATGTCATTCGTAACGGTGCGGGTTTGTGGACGACGAGCAATAAGTAGCTCGCCGTCCAGCCGTCCGGTAAGGACCAAGCCTCGCGGGCTTGGCGGCGTGATGTGTCCACGCGCGGCTCAAAGAGATGTCAGGAAAACTGAAAAGGTCCGTTAGGGTTGATGCCTACGAGGGCTTCGAGAATGTTGAAAAGAGTTACCGTGACCGTGAAACATGAAGGGCAACTAAAGGAACACATCGTCGCTTATATTACAACACCGCGAATATGCCTTTTTCAGAAAAAGGCAACAAACGGTGTTGTAATATAAGCGACGACATGTAGGTTTTAATCAATAAAAGTCTGACACAAGTTATTTGATAGCTCAAAAAAAGGTAGACTTATAGTTTCATAGAGAGCAACTTCAAAGTTGAGTATCATACTGTAATTTATAAGCAGTTAAAAGATTCATAGAACGTAGTACAGAGCCTACCACGAGATCTTAACGCCTTCCATTTGACGACCTAAACTGAATTATTAAAGGAATGGAGCTATAGGGTTTATAGCTCCACCTCCAAAGGTCCCGTTAGTGATAATGAAAACGAGCGGATGGCCCGTTTATCTACATAGCTCCTTTAGTCTCTTAAAACCAGATAACCTCGCGTGTAAAATCAGTTTATTCAAGACCGTACCACTAAAGAACGCCGTTATCTTTATTGGTGCTTCCTTCCAACCCTGGACACCTTTCTACCGGGAGAATTAGATCCGAACTTAACCAGTTGCTCCCTTTGTGTGCCAGACACAATCGCTGACCGACTTATAAACTCAAGTTAAACGAACCAGTTGACAGTTTATAAGAGATCCCTGAGGAAGCAGAACGAATATAAAAAAAATATATAAAAACGAATCGTCTTATTTAAATTCTTATAGAATAATTTAAAATAAATACAGTGAATTAAAATAATAATTGTAAGCGCCACAAGAAAATAGTTGACGCAAAGTGCAGTTTGAAACTTGTTGCGTAAATAATTCTGGCAGGCGCTAATTAATTGAGGCAATAATGGCTTTGGCACGATTTAGTAATATCGTTCTTAGTGTTATGCTGCCCATTATGTTTTCTAATACAAGTGAGTATCAATTCCTTTCATGATTTAATAGTCTTTAAAGATAGAAGTTTAACGGCCTCTTCAATACGTTGAATGCTGAGCATGCAAACTATTCAGTGTTTTTTTTTTCTTATAAATGACCACTTCTGCAAAGTCAATATCCTCTGAACTTATGATACTACATATATTTTTAGACTATTACGACTATCATTAATACATATGATATAAAAAGATTTACTTTTGCCATTTTGGTTGGTTTTTTTTTTTATCTTGGCTTTATTTTCATTACGAGTTTACTAAAAGACACATTTTGTGCTCTCGGTTCTAAGATTTTGTTTCAAGTTCGACAAAAAACAGTTCTTTATCCTGATGGGCAATCGAAGGGAAGGTAAAAATGAAACCCTTATGGTTTACTTAACTCCTAAGTTACTGTAATCAGTATAAATGTGACCCGTCCTCTTGGTCCACTCAAAACGGGGAAGTTTATGATTTTTTTGAGATTGAAGTCTACAGAAACCGAAGCTCTCAAAACCAGATTCCATGTCCGAATTTCCAGGTGAAGCGATCAAATGCTTTGACTGCAACAGTAGGAACAACTCGGCCTGCCTCGAGATGCACATCCCGAAGATGCACGCGATCATACCCATAGTGGACTGCACCGAAACTATGGGGAATTCCATAGACAAGAAAGAGTTCTTCTGTAGGAAGATTACACAGACAAGTAAGTTATTATTTATTTTGGATAATCAACATAGTCCATATATTTGTAAGTTAAGATTGGGCACCCGCAGGTTCGCACGATGCACGAGGGCGGTATTACGCCCCTAGGGTGTTTGCTGCGCAAAAAAGCAGCTTCCCTGCTTCCCTGCTTGCCCGTATACGCAGTAGCGTATACGGGCAAGCAGGGAAGCTGCTTTTGGAAGCTGCATCACCGGCATTCTGAACGCAATAGCTCCTGAAATATTGTAAAATCAATATTTTTTTAAGAGTATAACCATGGTGTTTCTTGCCGGATCTTCTCCATAGGATAAGTCCAATTGTAAACGTACACCAGCTCTTGACGTTTTATAAGTGCTCATGTAGGCCTGTGTGAAATAACAACATTTTTTTTTTAGTTTAGCAGTATCTAATAACCGAACTAGGTAACCTTGTTGTAAATATAATTCACAGTTATTATAAGGGAAACTGATGTTAGAAAAAATATAATATACAAGTATTTGCATTCATAGACAATAACTGGCTAGTTTTAAGAGCATAATGACGTACTGCCTATAGTGATGCGATGATCAAATAATAGCGTGATTATCAGTGCGTGTAGACGGCCCTATTCTGATAACAATCCATGACAGCCGATTTTCATCTGACTTCGATTCGATTTTGTATTGACTGTTTTCTTATACATATAACGCACACTTGCTCAGAAAGTGATTCTAATATTGTGTAATAGAGCTTGTTACCAAACTGTGACATTTTGATTTCCATTACGCACTAGTGCGATAATGTAGTTAAAGCCTTTTTTTTTCTCAAAAAAGAGTTTCATTATGAAAAAAGAAATCACATTAGGTTATGCGCTCGATAGTAGGTATATTAATTAGACACCAATTGATATAATATATACTTACTTATTTCATGTAATTTCGTGTTTAAATAAATAATTTTAACTTGTGCAACGAGCATGTTTAATATTCATAATAATTGTATTATTTATTCTCGGCAAGCTTCGCTAAGGTAGCCAATACTCCAATAAAATTTTCAGCTCCATTTTGCCCCTGGGAAGCAATTTGCGAATAATTAAAGCAGCCATTAAAATTTACTCGAAAAAATCGGCCGCGTCTTAGAATGGCTTTAATAAAATTAAAAATGAGGAGGTTGCTTTCAATTATTCACTTATTCAAATTTAAAAGGACTTAGTCTCAAAGTTGACCTTCCCTTTACCTGATACAATTTCGAATCAGAGTTGAAATGAATCGGTGCCAACGGATAGGTACGACCTCGGTAGGACCTTTAAAGCTACTTTTAGACGACTTGGAACAGAGTCAGCGTTGACCGTATTTCTATCTGTGAGGTTTAAAGTAACCTAACACGAAGGGGATAACGCTATCCTCTACGAACCATACCTGTCCATGTTGGGGTGTTCTAAAACACCGTGCATATTTTATATTGCGTGCGAATCGGTGTCCAACATTCTGGGGTGGGTACGGCCTACTCGGCTCCCCCTCTACATACGCCCAAGATAAGTTCATATATTTAGGTGAAATAGTACCTAATTCCATTTTTCTCTCCCAGTCTTAGATCCAGAGCACACTCCAGAGGTCCGCATCACTCGCGGCTGCGGCTGGGTCAAGTCCAAGCGACAATGCTACAAGGCAGACAATATGGACCACCTGGAAACCGTCTGCCAGTGCTTCGGGGACCTGTGCAACGCGGCAACATCGCTTGAACACGTCAAAGTGACAGTTGTAGCAACCGTTGTCAGTCTTTTTGCTGTGTTCAAGTCGTGGCGGGGGAGTGTTTAAAAGAAGTAGTATAACATAAACATAACATAGTTTTGATGTTAAACTGAAGATGGTGTATCGTCCATTTTCAGTTTAACATCAAAACTATGATATTATATTTGTGATTTAATGTGTATACAGAACTATAGACGTGTGTATATATGCAGGGGTTGTGATGAAGTCTTAAAACTTGTGAAACTAGCTTTCGATTTCTAGTTCTATTATTTTCAATGAGGCAATATCTAAGTGTTTGCTAAACGAAAAAATAAAGTGTTTATTATTTTACAATATTCTAAACTAAACAACAAATAACACTAAAACAAAATCTTTGTTTATAAATGAAACTGCAATTATTATTTCAAATGTTGGTCTGAGGAGCTATCTATCAAGCCATCTCTTTTGTACACACGTTACCTAATTTCGGTGACGTCACATTTCATTATGTGCATCCTTATTCTGTCTCGTGACAGTTTCCCCTTCCACCAAAGAAAAGTTTCTTACTTAATACGGAACGAATTTAAAAAAAATCTTTCCATTTGCGATTTAGAATAAAGTTACTTTTTGACACAAATAATAAAACAATAAGAGCCAACGACCGAATTGTGCAAAAGTGTTTGACAAGCGAAGCGGTATAATGATTTATCGAGTTTACAAATACAATTTCTTAGTTGTAAATGCAGAGGTTATCATCTCCATGTATCACCTCAGATACTTACGATATTCTACGTATTTTATTAAGATTATATTATAATAAATAAACTATATTATTGCTATCAGACTGTTTGATTTATGATAAGTCCATTTTTCTTTTTTAAAGAACTTAACTAATGTTGTGGTAATCTAGTTTATCGCTTTGCTGGCACAAGATGGCAGGTTCGAACCACTGCTCATGTGATCCATAGATACCACTGAGCTAGGAATTAAATACAGTAGTGAAAATTGATTGAACTTAAACTTGCAATACAAGTAGGTGATAGCTTGGGTGCCAGTTACTGGGCTACGTTACACTGCGTTTGACCGTGAATCTAGCATAGTTTTGAAAATAATAAACCTTAGGTTTAAGAGTGGCTAAAATGCTCATAGCATGAGCATTCTAGTGGAGCTCTTAGCACGTTCAGAGCAATATATATACCACTGTTGCAGCACGGAGCATTTGCTGACCTGGCGGGGTGTACCACCGGTACACCCCGCCAGGCCAAGTCACACTAGACTAATGATGAAACAAAACAGTTATCCTTATTAGCTTGTTATATAGAGCCTATCCTGAGCCGTGTCCCCACCGGTGGTGCACCCTGCTCAGCAAGACTTAGTTTACGGGGTGGCAGCCTACCACCGGTGGCCACGGGAAGATTTTCCCGGTAGGACACCAATACCTGCAGGTATACTCTGAAAGTTCTTGTACTGAATGCATCCAAAGCATTTTTTTCCTGGGTTGTTGGCTATAAACAAGTAGGTGGATTCGTGGTTATTGGCGATTGGTATTTACTCTTTAATCCGCTTCCCTTCTTATGTCAAGTTATCGAGGATGAGCCGTCTTTTTAACCGTCTTGTTGGGCTGTTTGAGTTCTGGATTAAGGCACGTGCCAGTAGATTAGTGTGACGTCTCAATCGCTAGAGGTAGACGCTTTCCCTGACTTTTATTTCCGTGAGAACCTCCAATTACTAGTGAAACTCAGCTTTAGTGGTATACCACGATGGCTAGAATTCTTAGTAAAGCATTTTATTTAAAAAACCAATTACAGGCACTTTTAAAATGTCAAGAAATCAGTCAGTCAGAAAAATTATGCTACTTGCACATTCCAAAGTGTCTCAATTGAGAAGAATGTGCAAAAAAAAACCATGTACACTCTTTTTAATCATGTTACGTATTACAAATATCTCGATTAAATGTTTCTTGTCGCTACTATTATGTGAGAACAATGTAAATAAACTAAAAAAATCTAAATATAGATATTAAAATTGCCACTGGCAGCTAAGAGATGACCAATCTCAACTGACAGCAACCGTTCACGAATATGACGTGTATATAAGCACCACTCAGCTCAACCACATTGGATTATGGCTAAATTAGATCTACTAAGCATAGCCGAGGTAAGTGAAGATTCCGATAATAGTCTAAAGTTTTAATTTTAAGTTTCCGATAGAGTCAAGACCTGACCGTGGCGCCAATTGACTGCCGATAACACAGAATAAGTCTGCGGGTCACAACGTTATAGCAAACGTATTAATGTAAACAGTCGGTTGTCGGCTGTCCGGGATCAAACTCGCGATTTTAACAATCACATAGTTCCTGCTAATCGTGTAGTTAAAAGTTTTCGAAATGTTGAAGGAGTATTTAAAATGTGTTCTTTTTTTCGCGTACTGTTTTAGATACGGTATGTAAATGTTTATGTATTTAAGTATATGTACTCAAATGTGTGCAATCTTTTACCCCCGATTTCTGATTTTAACATTTATGTATTAAATATAAATACACTATAGAGAACACTGTGCAAAGGCGGACTTGATGAAATTAAGAAATGAATGGATGGATGAAAAGGGTTGAGTATTTGGGGCCCAAGTCTGCTATTTTTATAAATTCGTCATTCCAACACGAGCCCATCGTCATTTTGCTAAAAGTTCGTAATCTACTAATTCATAATGATCGATCATTGATCGGTCAATGGTCTCGCCTACTAGAGTTGTGGTAGAATGACAATGTCGAGCTTATTATTAGCAATAACTGCAGTATGACGTTCTAATGGTAGGTCACTGATCAAACGAACTGTCAAAATTTTTGCAGATTACCGCATACGTCAGACGGTCCGATATTCGTTTGTCAATATGTACGAGATTACCATTCTATGCCACTTTTTTCAATGGATTGTCTGACCATTCTGAATGAGAAACCATTCTCACACTATTGTAATAGCAGACTTGAGGCCCAAAAAAACTGTCAAAATTTGGCTAAATTTGACACGATCTTAACTGAAAATGACGTATTCAGAAACTGGCCTCCAAACTGGATGCTAGTCACCCCAATATACTTGACTACACGCTGGGCAGGTTTAATACTCAAAAACTTTCCAACTGAAGTTACGGGTTCAGGGTTACAGTTCCAGACGGGGCCAGACGCTCTATACGAGCTCTTAACTTGATCCATTTGACGATCGTCGTAGTAAGGCTTCGGTTCAGATGTTCCTTCGAAAGAGTTACCGTGGCCTTCGTAAAGGGCAACTGAAGGAACACTGCGAGTTTAGTCAGTATAAGTCGGATACTCTCTCTCGCTCCACCTATAGCGGAAAAAGTCATTTGATAATTTCCCACGTAAAAAAGGGTTCGACTCCCAAAAACAATCAATATTATCAGTTCACTTATGTTGACTGGCCTGTTGGTCTTGTGGTTAGTGGCCCTGACTGCTATGGCTGAGGTCGTGGGCTCGATTCCCACCCAGGACAAATGTTTAGGTGATCAGCACGATCATTTGTTCTGTGTCTGGGTGTAATTTATCTATAATATTAATGTATTTAATAAAGATATAAGTATGTTTATCAACTGTCTAGTAGTCATAACACAAGCTCTGCTTAGCTTGGGACTAGACGGTGTCGTGTGATAGTTGTGGAATATTACTTAATTTCCCCAGGAAATAGATCATTCATGAGCATTTAATTCTGAAAGTAAAAAAAGAAAACAATCACGTAAAAGCCATCCCCTATCTAATGGGATGAGCGAGAGAAAACCAGACTTTTACTAATTGAACCCGTGTTCTTCTTCGGTAGCCCTTTGTGTTCTATGGCCGCACTGACTCCTCCGAACACTCCTGCAGCCCTCGCTTCTGGTGATAATGCCTGAAGCATCAATTGGACTGGGGCCCAAGTCTGCTATTTTTTAAAATTCGTCATTAATAATAATAATTCATAATGCTAATTCATAATGATCGATCAATAGTCTCGTAATAGAGTTCTGTTAGGATGACAATATCGAGCTTATTAAAAACAATGACTTTACAATGACGATCTAATGGTAGGTCACTGATCAAAGGAACTGTCAAAATTTTAGCAGATTACGGCATACGTCAGACATTCATTTGTCAATATGTACGAGATTACCAATCTATGCTACTTCTTTCAATGGAGTGTCAGTGGTTGACCATTGGAAAATCATAATGACGCCATTACATTAGTAGATTACCAAACTTGTCAAAATCAACAATTATGAAATCGATGATAGACCATTCTGACACTATTGTTATAGCAGACTTGAGGCCCTGGCCTGTTGGTCTAGTGGTTAGTGGCCCTGACTGCAACCCTAAGCTCGTGGGACCCATCCCTACCCAAGGCAAATGTTTGTGTGATGAGCACCATCATTTGTTGCGTTTCTGGGTTTAATTTATCTATAATATGTATGTATTTAGAAATATATCTTGTATGTTTATCAGTTGTCTAGAACTCATAGCACAAGCTCTGCGTGTTGTGTTTGTTTGTTGTGAAATATTTTTATTATTATCTCTGTATTTATTATTAAGTCTGTCTTAATACAGTGTGTTTTACTTAGGCATAAAGTTTAAACAAATGAAACTAGTGTGTACTGGACATTCAGTTTTTTATTATTATTGATAGGCTCGCGCTTGACCACTATCTCACCTGATGGTACACAATGATTTGGGTGACGATGGAGCACGCTTGTTTAGAAGTAGCCTATTCACCAGGGGCGTAGTAGCGACGTATGCAAATATTCAAGTCTCAAACCTTTACTGCAATCCATAATGTACACGTCAGGTGATAAATAATAAAAAAAACAAAAGAAACAATTATGAGCCCAGTCTGGCACAGCAACATTTCATTTATCAACTTTTTTTTTTTACAAAAAGAAGAAGAATGAAAAAAAGGAAACTTTCATTTTTCTTATTGATAAAAGTTCCGTAGTTAATGAAAAAGAACTAATTTATGAGTTATTCCATTATTGTAGTTTGTTTCACTCATTCTAGCATTGTCTACATCACAACGATCGAACGATCATAATAAAAACTAAATTCTATTCTAGTTCAAGATGCTCCGAGCTCGGGGTCTCGTTTTTACATGATTACATGGACGTAATATATGCAGTTAGTCCAGCCATCTCCGTCGTAGCCTAATGCGACTCATTATCACTATTCACTGTATCTGTGCTAGTAGAAATTTTGTTGTGAAAAAAATTACAACTACAGTATTCTGATTTTTTCACTATATTTGTGCTATGAGACCTTGCTTTTGCCAAATTTCAAGATTTTAAGTCAACGAGAAGTACAAGTAAGTAGTAGTAGTTTTATTTTCTAGCAAATGTCAAAATATGCACCTAAACGGACCATAAACGGCCTTATCTTTAATTGCGTTGACTTAGAAGTTTTATTTTTCGCTGCTGCTTGGGGTAGCAGACCTTGGTATTTGATATTAATTTTAGCTTCATACTTCCACGTGTTCCTGGGAAAAAGAGTCTTAAGAGACGGGACAGACGGACAACAAAGTGATCCTATAAGGGTTCCGTTTTTACCAACTTAGGTATGGAATAACAAAAAAAAAAACAAAATTATCCTTGATAATTTTTGATACGGGGCCCCGTTCCGGCTAGCTACGCCACTGCTATTCACTCTTGACTTAAACACCCTCTATGTTGCAGCTGTCATGAAAGTTGAAAGACAGACTTCGGCAGGGAATTTCACTCTAGCCTTACCTACGCACAATGGAACACACAGACACATTTCACGGGACATATTTCCCCTTGAAATTTGTCCTAACACCTGTCAACCTTTCCCACCAGCTGCCTCCATCCGCTGCTTCGACTGCAACAGCCAGAACAACTCCATGTGCCTGGACCCCACGATCTACGACAAGGAGACGCTGCAGAACTTCCTGCCTATCGTGGAGTGTGGCCATGGCGTCTACTCCGCCAAAAACGACTTCTTCTGCAGGAAGATTGCGCAGACCAGTAAGTGAAAGCTAACTGTACATCATCATAAACACAGGACACGCCACAGTAATCGGGAGTCACAAGGCGACCCTCAGACACCGTAAGCGCGGACTTGCGGACGACCAGCAATGAGTAGCTCGCCGTTTGGTCGTCAGGTAAGGACCAAGTCCGAATCATCGACGGCGCGTACTGTTCGACGCAGAAAGAGATGTCTGCAAAGCCATAGGGGCCCAGTAGAAGGTTTCAAGAAGCCGTGGTTTTGGAACGTAAAACACAACTAAATGATTCAGGTTGGTTTAGTCAGTACAAGTTTGAAACGCCCTCTCGCCCACCCTAGGCGAGAGAAGTAATTTGATGAATTCCCGCTTTAAAAAAAACGTCATCACAAAAATACAGTAAACTAATATTGGAAGAGTAACCAAAAGGTTTATAAAATAACTTTACATTCAAATGTTAAGTCACAGAATAAGTAAAAGGTTAAGTTTTTTCGCCGTCCGGCCGTCCGGTAACCGTCCGGACCGAACCCAAGTCGTCGACGGCGTGTAGTGTTTTTTTTTTTAATTGATTTAAACTAGTGCTTGACTGCGATCCCACCTGATGGTAAGCAGTAATGCAATCGTTGATGGTGTGGCGAACTCTAATTTATTGAGAGCCTATTCACTCTAGCCTTGAAGACACCTAAATTATAATCAGACGGGAAAGTAGCAGGCAGATTATTCCAGTCCCTCGATGTACGCGGTATAAACGACGACGCGAAACGCTTGGTCCGGACCGTAGAGGTTTAAACAACGTAAGGGTGGATACTCGCCATTCGTCGGCTTGTCCGACGGTAGAAAGGAGATGGTGGAATCAAGTCATGCAATTCCTGCGCACACTCTTCAAAATGCATCCTGTAAAACACCGAAAGGCTGGCCACCCTACGCCTGTGCTCAAGGCTTTGTAGATTGGACTTAACCAGAAATGGATCACCAATTAGCCTCTTTGCACGCCTTTCCACCGAGTCCAAAGCTGCCAGGTGGCATTTTGCAGCACCAGCCCATTTGTGGCTGCAGTACTCCACACACGAACGGATCACATTAAAAGTGTCCTGGCCGAGTTTCCTAGCAGCTATCTTGGCTTTGGACTCAATGAACCGCCCAAAGTTAAGGTCTGATGAAATTTCAACTCCCACGAGAGCTGAAGGCGGTCGGCGTACTCCAGGGATACATTCCGAAAAGCAGGAGCCAAGGTGAACGGGCTCCTTTTAGCGGTGAACAGACACGCTTGTGTTTTGGCGGCGTTGAATCCCACCAGATTGGCTTCACCCCACCTGGTTTGTTCCACGCGCGCCTCAGGGAGATGTCAGCAAATCGTAGGGGCCCAGTATGGTCGAAGCCTACTGAGGCCACGGGTAGTGTGAAAGCGAAACCCGGGGCCTCGGGATGAAGGCAAAAAAAGGAACAGGAGTGGGTTTTTAGTCAGTAAATGTCTGACACTATCTCGCGCTCCACCTAAGAGCGAGATTTGTTATTAGATGATTATCCCACCTAAAAAAAAAAAGTTTACTTCGACTTTTTTATTTATTTTATTGTATTGTAATTATATATTTTTAAACATTCACGTTTGCATACGGTTTGCGCAACAGGAGGGTATCCCACATACTCAGCAATTTTTAATTTACCATTTATAAGAATCCTGGCGGAAACCTATCTCAACTAGGCTCATCCAATCAATTACCTTTAGTAAATTATCCTATCAGAAAATCGTTATTCACTTTATATGTAGGCAATTAAATAGTTACTTGAGGGCCACAACTAAATACATATAGTTAATTAATAGAAGCATAGTTAGTTAATAGAATAGGCATAAATGCTCGTAGATATTTACGAGTGCCTTATAATGTTCCTACAGCTGGGTTTTAGGAGAGGGGAGGAGGGGAGGAGTTCCTATGTAATCCACCACGTTAGTCCACAGCCCTGCGTTCAAAAATAACCAGAGTAGGGTAGAGTCGCTACTCCAACCGTTCAATAATGCTTCGAGTTGCAACCCAGGGTCGTTCTTTTATAATTCGAGTAGCTACACTAGAGTTAACCCAACTAACTCTAACTCCGAGCAGGGTAGGTTGGTGTAAGCGGCCATAAATTACACTTGCGTGACATTGACAGTTCAACTCTACGTTCGCGTTCAAAAATGCGATATATATAATCTCGAAATATGGTAATCTTTGTGTCAAAAAAAAAATCATTCATCGTCACATTCTTTCTTACAAAATATTAAATTTATTCATACATTATAATATTATAAAACAAAATCCTCAACCACGTTTGTCTGTCTATTCGCAATAAACTCAAAAACTACTGAACGGATTTTTATACACTCAGAATGATTCATGAGAAAGGTTTAGACGTATTACAATACATGCAATCATACATATCATAGAAAGCCCAGAATATGAAAGTAATAACTACCTAAAGCAAAACAATAATTTAGGTGTCTTCAAGGCTAGAGCGAATTTTTTTTTTTTTTATTCGTTATAAACCAGCAACCGTTGATGGTGAGGCGCACTAGTTTATTAAGAGCCTATTCACTCTAGCCTTGAAGGCACCTAAATTATAGTTGGTCGGGAAGACCGCAGCAGGCAAATTGTTCCAGTCCCTCGATGTACGCGGTATAAACGACGAAGCAAATCGCTTGTCCGATGGTAGAAAGGAGATGGCGGAATCAAGTCATGCAATTCCCGCGCACCCTCTCCAAAATGCAACCTGTAAAATACCGATAGGCTGGCTACCCTGCGCCTGTGCTCGAGGCTTTGTAGATTATTGAATAGGCTCTTAATTTAGCTTTTGTTTTTTTTTTATGGGAAATCATCAAAATAATGATTTCTCCTGCTTTCGGTGGAGCGACTCCCTCTTGCTCCATTTCAAATTGCAAACCTTTTTATAACTTAATGATGTAACCTGGCAGCAAAGCTAAAAAGTCTACTCTCAACGTGCTAAGAACGGGTACCCATCCACTTTACTATACTTTAAAATCCATATTTTTTGAGGTGTCACATCATCAATTAACATCTCCCGCTCTGGGTGCAGCGAGAGAGAGGGGCAGACTTTTACTGACTAAAACCCACCTATATTCCTTCAGTTTCCCTTTGCACCCCAGCAGAACCACGGGAACTCCTTTAAATATTTCCATAGATTTAGCGGGCAGTACGGTTTTATTTACATCTCTTTGACACATTAAGCACTACTTTTACATTCCATGATAACTCTTTTGAACAGAATCAATAAATCATTTTCTCATATTAAATCTTCTTCGCTCTTCTTCCAGTCCTCCACAAGGGCTACGAGCCTGAAGTCAGAGTGACCCGCAGCTGTGGCTGGGTGCACCACCACAAGCCCTGCTACAAGGCTGACAACGAGGACCACCAGGAGACCGTCTGCCAGTGCTTCGACAACGAGTGTAACGCTGCTGCCCCACTGAAGAGTGTGTTCGTGGTGGTCATGGGTTTGTTGGGAGTGAAGATGTACATGTGAATAAAAGTAACAGTATTATTTTGTGTGGTTGTTTTATTTCACTGATTCCACAACATAAAAATCTTGACATTAAATAGTACATGAGTAACGTGGACCAAGTTGGTGCGGACTAAACGTCCGAGCCGAAAGAGAAGTCGTAGCCGAGAAACTGTAATGACAATTTTATACTCAGTCCACGTGTATCAAATGACGTATCAAAACACACTTGCTCGGAAAAAATAAGTAAAGCTTAATTCTTTATTGTATACAAAAACTTAACATAGAACACAATTAATGTACAAAGGTGAGCTTAACTCAACGATGAGTTTTCTCCCAGCAAACCTTTAAAAGCGACAAATATTACTTGTAAATCTACATAAATAAATCCTTTTTTTTCGAATCCTGGACTATGCTGCTACCAACTATGTTGATCTCAACCAAGGCCAATTGGATAAGCTCGAGCTACTTCAAAATCTCTGTATCGGTTCATATTTGGCTTGCGCAAGTATAATCGTTTCGGAATTTCGTACTAAGCTCAAATGGCTTCCTATTCGCCTTCGCCGGAACGTCCACATACTTTCTTCGCTTTATAATGTGCTAATTTAATCCTTGTACCCTGTTTTATCTTAAGGAACGCTTTCAGTTTCTCAGTGAAACACATAGTAGGTCCTTAAGATCATAAAAAAACCTAAAATTAAATATTCGCACGCATTCCACTTTCTTCGTTGACAAATCTTTCACAATTCAAGTTGTGCGTTTGTACCACCTCAGCGAGTAAGCGATTCTAGTAAAAGAATAAGTTGGTAACCATGTTGATCGCTTGTTCTACAAAAATTGTAACTTAGCTACAATTTATACCATAAAATTACAGGATGAAGCGATGACATTTGATTAGTTTTCAACTAGCGTTAACGATTGTAGATTAGCAACTTGGCTAAGTCTACAGATCAAAGCGGCGGTTGGCGGCCCATTGAACGAGTGCGCCCGGATGACTGCCACCAGGCTAAAGTGGCGGGAAGTTGTGCAGCATACCCTGCCAGCTTCCAGAGATCTACCTTCGTGATAATCACGACCACTCTGGCAAGAGTGAAACGACCAAAAATCGAAAAATGAATTGCTTTGCTGGTGTTTTAATGGTTTTTTAGGGTTCCGTACCTCAAAAGGAAAAAACGGAATCCCTATAAGATCACTTTTTTGTCCGTCCGTCCGTCCGTCTGTCAGTCTGTCTGTCTGTCCGTCAAGACCCCTTAACTCGGCACCGCGTGGAGGTATCGAGTTAAAATTAAAACGATATACTCAGGTCTGCGGCACCTTGAAGCTGTGAAAAAAATCAAACTTGTAAGTTAACAAAAAAAGAAGATACAGCCGTTTATGTCGAAAAAAAACGTGTATTTCGACACTCCCAAGGGAATCAAAATTCATAGGGTACTCCCCATTGACCTAGAATCCTGAAATTTGGCATGAAGCAAGGTCTCATAGCACAAGTATAGGAAAAAATCTGAAAACTGTAAATTTGTATCTACGTCACGAAAAAAACTTTTTTTGCGATTTGGAAAAATCTTCATAGTTCGATTTGGGAATTGAACTGTTTTCAAAGATAAGTTTGTACGGAACCATCAGTGCACGTGTCCGACTCGCACTTGCCCAGTTTTTTTTCTATCCCTTACTGTCCCTCTGCTGGGCAAAGGCCTCCCCAAAGTCCTTCCTGGAACAGAAGGAAAGCGCCGCTAGAAAGAGGTGCCGGGATGATTTAGACGTGACCACGAGGACTGGTTTGAGGGGGCGTGCGGGAAGACAGTTTGGAAAGACTTAGGGTTACCAAATATAGATAAGTTCGAAAATATTTTCTAACAATACTATAGCATAATTCTTGCGTCACATGATGGCCATGTGGCTAAAGCACCCGCCTCTCATGCTGCTTCGGAACCGCGCAAGTGCCAATGTGAATTTTTCAATTCATATATAGGTAGATACTTTTCCAAGTTTATCTAGGACATTAGTGACACCCCGTGTCTCGGAAAGCACGTACAGCAGTGCTCTTGGTTGACATTCGTAGATTTTTGACAGTCGTTACAAATAGTCAGACGTCGGAAAGTCTGACCATCAGTCTATCAAAGGAGTATCACCTTGTTCAGTAACTGGGTTGTGGAGATCTGATAGGCAGTCGCTCCATGTAAAACACGGGTATTCAGCCGCATTCGGTTAGACCGGAACAGTGGCGTAACTAGTCCTAATGGGGCCCCATATCAAATATTTTTGAAGTATGCTTTTTTGAACAAAATAGCTTCTACTAGCATTGAAATAGTGCCTTAAAAGGCCTTGAAAATGAAAATGAGCTCATTTAATGGATCATTTAGAAGGTACCTACTAAAATAGGTTGAGTTTTTATTGTCGTCTTGTATATAGATATTGCTAAAGCGATAGGAGCATACTTAAAACTATTTACAAAGTATTATATGGTCATTATTCGTTCACTCCTGGCCTTTAATATGAGAATTTAAGATAGTGGATAATATGTTGAATTTAGGCCCCTGGAGCTCGGGGGCCCCGTATCGTTGATACGGCTGATACGGCAGTAGCTACGCCCCTGGACTGGAAACAGACCCCAAGCTAGTTGGAAGAAGGCTAGCTTAGGGAGATGATAACTATAGCGTATTCCTTCTACTTTTAGGAAGGCCGTCTGTAAATCAAACACAGAGATAAACCTACATAATTTACCTAATATATATCGTGGCCAGATCATAGAAATTAATCACTTCATGATATGGCCAACTAAAACTGGCCAGATCATTTTAAACGTTAACATTTGATGATATGTCAATCCTCGTTTGGCCATACCAATGATGTAGAATTTCTATGATAATAAAAGGTCTAAAGATATATTATAGCTTCTTCCTGCGGCTTCACCCGCGTGTGAGTTCCTCCATAAGAACTTAGACCCCGGTTTCATCCCCATATGGGATGAATTTTAGAAAATCTTCTCTTAGTACTCGCCTACGTCGTAAAAGGAAACCTTGTGCAATTTTCATGCGCCTAGACTCAGTAGTTTTGGCTGTGCGTCGATATGTCAGTCAGCAAGTATTTAGATTAATACCTGCACTCATGCACTGCCACCGACATCTACTCACGGTATTGTATTAAACGCATTGTCTGATCGGCAACAAACCTCAGTACTTCAACTATAACAAAGCTTAAACAATCATATAATATAACAGTCGGGTGTTACAAAAAAGCGGAAACTCGGTGACTCGGTCAGACAGACCACCGCTTCCTGTCACAATTTAATAGACCTAATGGCATTGTAAAATAAGTACTTCGTGAGTAATGTAATTATTGACGTAGCCTTAGATGACATTGGCCTAATAGTTCCACTGTGTGAACTGATAAACTTTGGATTATACCAGTTATCTCCAGGCCAAGACCGTGACATTGCTGTGCCAATGTCATTGAATACTTATAATAGGTATTTAACTGGATTAAAAACCTGACAAAAGTCCTAAATGTGATTAAAAAAACAATGATTCAATAATTATGAAATTGAATACATTTATAAATGATTTATTGAATAAATAAATATTCAACAAATAATAATTAAAAACTTTTGTACAGCGCCATCTATGCACAAAGTGTCGTACTGCATAGACGCAAGGTTCACTCGGTAGTTGTTTAATGATACACACAGATGGCGCAAACTTGATAATATACAATAAAATATTTCATGCTGTTTTATAAATAGGCAAAACTTAGTCAAATTAACAAAAAAATTATGACCGATGATTTGAAAAATATATTATGTTCAAACTAAAATTGTTTTTTTGTTTCTGTGATATGGACAATGTTGCTTAGCTTTTCATAATCATAACTATTACTTCATTAATATCATTGATATTGACGCAAATTAAATATTTTAATAACATTTTCTAATAATGTCGGCACGTTGCCAAATTTTACAGATAGTGATTCAAAATTTGAATCTTCTCTTCAAGTCAGGTTGGCCGAGTGGTCTAAGGCGCCAGATTTAAGCTCTGGTTCCCGAGAGGGAGCGTGGGTTCGAACCCCACACCTGACAAATTGAACGGTATCTTCTCGGATACTTTTTGGACAAGTTTTTTGTTTGTTTTATTGAAACATTTTATGTAGTAGTGAATAAACTATTACAATAACATTGTGTAACGTTTTCGAAGAATTGCAGAGGCTGGATCGCTTCTGAGGTGAGTCATTCTTTTTTGTTGTTAACCGAATTTTCATAACATGAGTCACACAGCACGTGGATCTGAAGCAAAAATCAAAAGTAACCTATAAATTGCAGTAGAGTTGTTGACAGCAGCATTGCCACGCTTACAAGAAATTGTTAAGATTGGCTTTTGAAAATTATTCACTTAATTATTTATTTGGTCAGTTAACAACTGCTTACACAATACATTTATGATATACTAGTTTCTGCCAACGGCTTCGCCCGCGTAAAAATAGCTTTCTCCATACAAACTTCCACCCCCCACTTTAGGGGAGTGTGGGGTTAGAAAGAAACAAAAAGTAGCCTATGTCACTCTCCATTCCCTTCAACTATCTCCACTTAAAAAATCACGTCAATTCGTCGCTCTGTTTTGCCGTGAAAGACGGACAAACAAACAGACACACACACTTTAACATTTATAATATTAGTATGGATTAAAACGAAACTGACATCCATTAATGTAGCAATTAATTATAAGCTAACATCACATGCACCCTAATCGGTTATACATAACTAGCTTCTGCCGGCGGCTTCGCTCGCGTGAAAGTACGTTTCTCCATACAAACTTTGAAACCCCGTTTCATACCTTTAGGGGTTGAAATTTCAGAAAATCCTCTCTTAGTGCTCGCTCACGTCATAAAAGATAACTTGTGCAAAATTTCACGCTCTTAGGCCCTATAGTTTTGGCTGTACGTTGATATGTCAGTCAGTCAATTTCTCCTTTTATGTATATATATAGATGTACTTAATTAATATTGTATTATTATTACATAATTGCGCGTTTTAATTAAAATAACAAAAACTGTTTCTGTTTTTTTTCCAGGAAAAACAAAGATATATAGAGAACAAAATTTTCGGCCGAATAAATTTTGTCCACCCTTGTGTGCAGTACGACAGGGCGTGTTTAAAGGTCATTCATTTCAAGGTCATGTGAGCAGTGGTGGGCGAGTGGTAACGGTCCCGACTTACGAGTTGTAGGTCGCGGGTTCAAACTTAGCCAGTCGCATTACTTTGTGTAATTTATTTCATCACCACTGCTCTCAAAGCGGTGAAAGAAAACATAGCATAGTCATAGTCGGCCTTTTTAATGTTCCCACTGTTGGGACTCAGGCCTCCTCTCTAGGAGAGGCAATGGGTTGTAATCCACCACGCGGGCCCAGTGCGCATTAGAGAATGTCACATGTCTTCGACATGACATCCACCAACCCGCACTGGGAACCGCACTTTGGGAACATTAAAAGGCTGATTATGCTCATGCAAGGTCATTTAAGTTGTATATAAAATCAGCGCTCGAGTGGTGTTTTCCAATTGTCGATTTGGACCAATTGTTTGACTATATTATTATTTACTAGCTTCTGCCGGCGGCTTCGCTCGCGTGAATGTAGGTTTCTCCATACAAACTTTGGACCCCCGCTTCATCCCCTTAGGGAGTGAATTTTGGAAAATCCTTTCTTAGTGCTCACCAACGCCATAAAAGGAAACATTGTGCAAAATTTCACACTCCTAATCCCAGTAGTTTCAGCTGTGCGTTGATATGTCAGTCAGTCAGTTTCCCCTTTTATATATATATTAGATTAGATTAATTTGAGTATATATTGTATAACTGTATTATATCTATATCTATGGTTTATTAGCATATCTATTCTTGTATTTGTCTTTTTCTCTCTTTTTTAATTCTCCTACCACTATTCTCATCCGAAGGTTGACTGGTAGAAAACTGCCTAAAGCATCTTCTGCCTCTGTACTTTGTAATGATAATACAGGAGTAATTCATAGAGCGACGCAACGTTTAAAAAAAAAACTGTTCTCATTTAATACAAGCCTCAAGAACAAAGTTAATAAAACAATTTCTTGATTGGATCGAAGACATAGAAATAGATTATATGGATTCTAGTTCCAAATTGATACCAATTAGTCGAAGTCCGTTGTCATAGTTCAAGGGTAACGTTAATAAAGAAAGGTTAATGACGTGGCCCGCCCCCTCTGTTTCACCTTCCACTCCAATAACCCCCTGGCATTCACCTGGGTAGAGCAGAGGGATGAGGACGGAGTATCTAAACTGTTTTATGTGTTCATTTGGCTAAAAGATTCTAGAAAGAAGAACCTTTTATACACGACTAGCTTCTGCCAGTGGTTTCGCCCGCTTGGAAATAGTTTTCTCCATACAAACTTTGGAACTCCGTTTCACCACCTTAGGGGGTAAATTTGAGAAATCCTCTCATAGTGCTCGCCTACGTCATAAAAGATAGCTTTGTGCAAAATTTCACGCTCCTAGTCGCAGTAGTTTCGGCTGTACGTTGATATGTCAGTCAGTTTGTTTCTCCTTTTATATATATATAGATTACTTGTATTTAATTAAATTGAGCAATTGGAACCGCGCACTAGCTTTTGACGTTTTATAAGTTTGTGCCTATGTAAGCCTGTGTGTAAGAACCATGTTTTAATTCTCTTTGACCACATCCAAGGGGTATTTAAGTTATGAGTGAAAGTGACAAGAGTGACGAGTGGCCATCAGATGAGATAGTGGTCAAACGCGAGCTTAACAACATATCATCATCATCATCATTTCAGCTGAAAGACGTCCTCTGTAGGAAATAGGCCTCCCCCAAATGTCACCATAATGACTGGCCTTATGCGTCTCGCATCCATCCAAAAAATAATTAAAATATTCCTCAACTACCACACAACGCCGTCTAGTCTCGCTAAGCAGAATTAATTAACTTTGAATTTTGTAGGGATATGCGTACCGTAACAATAGACTGAAATTTTTGTGGTAGGAAATCTTTAAATATCTACTCGCGCTCTGAGTTGATCGAGAGGGAGTGTGAAACTGTTAACAGTCTGGCCCCTCAGGCCTGCCTTCAAAAATAACTAGAGTAGGTTAGAATCGCTCCTCCAATCGTTCAAAAATGCTGAGAGTTGCAACGCAGGGTCGTTCTTTTATAACTCGAGTAGCTACCCTAGAGTTAATCCAGTTAACTCTTATTCTGAGCAGGGTAGGTTTTTTTTTTTTTTTTTTTTCTTCTTTGGCAACTGAGCCGGTGTCGACTATTCTGCCAGTGTCATGTGGTGACGGCAGCGCCGTAAGGTGAACCGTCGAACTTTGCCCTTTGTGATAGATCTAAGACGTTAGTGGCAGGTTACAGATTGATATTATTGTCATTTAGGAATTTGGATAGGAGTTGGACAACTTTAGGAGAGAAATTCGTCAATAGGGAATGGAAGTTAGTAGGAAGGGGTATTTTAATTTTGGGAAGCATTTGGTACAAATCGAGGGAGTGGGAGTTTAAAGGACAAGAAAAGAAGATATGGTCCAATGTACCATCATCGAGGCCACACTCGCATAAAGAACTGTCACGAACGTGAATTTTATGAAGGAAAACTGGACTACTGCAGTGGCCGAGTCTCAATCTGCACAAGGATGAGACCGTTCTTTTGGATAGTTTGAGACACTTAAAAAACCAAGGTTTCCGCTGGATATCAGGCTGGATACTGGCGTAGTACGCTCCCTTGAGCTTCGAGCTTACCTGCCATGCCGCTGACCACAGATTATGCAACTTAAGTTTGGTGTCCGAGCGTAAGTCGTAGCTATGCAACATGTAATGCCTTCGGTCTACAGGGTTGGATGTAGCATATTTTGCCAGCGAATCGGCGCATTCATTGCCACTTATACCCGAGTGACTAGGAACCCAAACTATCTCAATATTTAAACTTTTGGTATGGCAAGTGTAGAGTAAATTAAGAGTATCGATAATAATTTTACTATGGAGTTTTGATTTTAGTTGGTTTTGACCTAAAGCCTGGATACTACTGTAAGAGTCTGAGAAAATGACTGAATTTTTAATATTGTGTGCTAAATGTGCTAATAAAATTGATAGCTTCTAGTATGCCAATGCATTCCCCTGTAAATACAGAGGCCTCTGGTGGGCATTGGAATAAAAGGGCTATTCTGGAGTTCTGGAAGTATGTTGATACACCTGTACAACCAGTTAGCGATAATTTCGATGCATCCGTATAAAATAAGTTCCAGCCTTGCCAGTATCTTTCAATAGCCCGGTCGAAGTCCCCTTTTACGTCCTGCGAGTTTTTGGAGATGCCAAGTCCTAAAACGATTTTTGGCTTAAAATGAACCACCTCATAGGCGGAAGAAAAGACAGGAAGAGTAGGATATTGACATACAGGTGAAGCGAGGTGTTTAAGCTCTCTGTACCTATTCATCAATGGAATATTTTTATTGTTCCAATAGGAAGAGGCATTGAGAGATAGAAAAATTTGCTCCAAAATGGGAATTAAAGGATGGGATGAGAGGGAGAGGACTTTTGATAAGAAACGATCTGCTAAGTATTGTCTGCGAAGGGCAAGGGGAGGATCTGCACATTCAACCTGGAGAGCATTTATGGGGGAGGATTTCATGGCACCAATTACGATTCTTAGGCATTTGGACTGGACTGAATCTAGTCTGCGCAGAGCTTCTCTGTTACATGGCTCAATTAGATAACTGCAGTAATCTAATACGCTTCTGACTATAGCATTATAGACCAGTTTTAAGGTATATGGGTGAGCACCCCACCATACACCTGCCAAAGCTCTAAGGACCGAAATCGAGCGTTCACATTTTTTCACTGTGTTGTTAATGTGACCCACTCCCGATAATTTGGAATCCAGGGTAACACCCAGAAATCTGGCGCTCTCCTTTACTGGGATAGCTTGGCCGTCGATATTAATGTCCACCTGTGGAACAAGACGTCTGCGAGTGAAAACAACTGCTGTACTCTTTGGGGCGCTTAGAGATAACCCATGATCTAGTAGCCAATGGTTTAATGAGGACAAAGACACGTTCATGGATTGGGCAGCGTCCTCGATGGACGTGCCACAGACCAATAGTGCAATATCGTCCGCATATTGGAGAATTTTGCAGTCCAAATTTAAACAAGAGGGAAGATCTGAAGTGTAAATGTTATATAGAGGGGGGCTAAGAACGGATCCCTGTGGTAAACCCCTCCAAGCTAATCTTGGTTCAGAGTCCTCCCCAGGAATCCTTAGTTTAATACTGCGGTCTGAGAAGATATTGCATATGATCTGAAATATCCTAGCCGGGATTCTCAGCTGTTGCAACTTCTGCCTGAGGATCGGGAGGAGGACAGAGTCATATGCAGCAGAAATATCCAAGAAGACGACTACCACAGACTCACTTCTACTAAGGGTCAGCCGGATCTCTGATGTGAGGGTTGCCACACTATCAGTTGTACCCAGACCTTTCCTAAAGCCAAATTGAGTCGTTGGTAGCAGTCTTCTGCTCTCCACAAACCATTCCAGACGATTTTTTACTAAATTTTCCAAGAGTTTCATAAGGACGGACGATAGAGCAATTGGTCTGTATGAAGAATGATTACTAGGATCTTTTCCAGGTTTCAAAATGGGGATAACAACTTGAACCTTCCAATCAGGAGGAATATATCCGGAGGAAAAACAATAATTGGCCAAATCCAGGTAATACTGGTGGGTCTTATCCCCAGCTTTGCATATGAAAGAGTATGGAAATCCATCTACACCAGGAGCAGAATCCTTCACATGTGCGAGGACCGATTTCAGCTCCCCCAAAGTGAATGGTTTATCCAGAGGATCATCTGATGCCATCTGGGGATCTGATGAAACACATTCATCTTTATCCGGGGCGTAGGCTGGAGCTAGCTTGGAGAAGAACTGGTGAGCCAGTTCTTTAGATGTCATGCTGCCAGAGGGTAGTCGCATGCTGTTCCTAAAAGATTTTAATTTACGCCACACCACTGAGGCTGGAGTGGATGGACTCAACGAATCGCAGTACTTCCGCCAACCATCTCTTTTCTTTTTCTTGAGTAGTTTCCTGGATTTAGCCAATACATGTTGAAAATTAATGAGGTTCTCTAGGTTCATATCCACGTTGAGCTTTCTTTCGGCCTCATTCCTGGCTCTGATCGAGGCAGAGCATTCTCTATCCCACCATGGTGGAGAAGGAATTTTGCCGGTTGGCGGTTTTTTGGAGGGGAAACAGTCATCCGCTGTAGTGGATATAGTACTCGAGAATGCTGAAAAGCATTCCTGAGCATTTGCGTCATTGATGGGAGGAAGAGAGGAGACCCGTAAATCCAAAATTTTAGAGTACAGATCCCAATCGACTGAATTCAGTTGGTACTTTAACAGGGGAGGGGAGATATTGTCGGGAATGGATTTAGATGGGATTTCAACCATGATGGGATAGTGATCACTCCCATAAGTCATATCCAAGCGCTTCCAATTGAAAAGGCTGGCTATATTGGATGAGCAAAATGTTAGATCAACACAACTGTTGTTCTGTCCTGGCGAGCCCCGACGTGTAGCACAGCCATTGTTGATCACACACAAATCTAGCTCATCCAACATATCAACCAGACCCGAACCAAAGTTGTCGCAGGTATCTGACCCCCACCTATAGTGATGGCCGTTGAAATCACCCATGACAAGTAACGGGCCTTGTACATTACTCAGCAAATGTTTTATTGTATCAAGATCATTAGTCTGTGGGTGAGCAATGTAAAAACTAAAAATATTTATATCCTCAGCCTTAACAGCAACAACATTGACGTTGTCACCTACAAAGGATAGAGGAATTGGGGAGAATGTAACTTTGTTATTGATGAACAAAGCACATCCCCCATATCCATCTGATCTGTCATGTCGAACACCACTGAAACATGGAATCCCGAAATTACTATCCGGACGAAGCCATGTCTCAGCGATGCTACAGACTGATGGTTTATGTTTATTAATTAGATAAAGAAGGTCAGTCTTCCTGGGTGAAACACTCCTGACGTTCCATTGAAGAAATATCTGGGGATGGAACACTATGAATATAGTTGACGATTGATGACAATTTGTTGGCAACGTGGTCTGGTAGGGATTGGGAAGGGTTCGCTAACATTGTCATTAGCATACTGGTAATTACATTAAGTATGTTTTCAGGGCTAATGGGACTGCTTGCACCTTCTCTAGGGATGGCGCAGCCATTTTGGGAGGGGGAAAAGGAATAATCTTGAATAAGGGCTTGATGAGCCTGCTTATCATAGCTAGCTGAAAGGGGGGCATGGGATTTTGGTTTAAGGAAAACTGTTTTACGGTGCGATCTGGGTATTTGGGGAGTTTGGCTTTGGGATTGAGGAGAACAAGGGGGTTTTGGATTGGATGGTGCTCTTGATACTTCAGCATATGATCGTGAAACCCTAGGGAAAACTTGACTTGCTTCCTCATAAGAAACAGATTTTTCTGCCATAAGGGCTTTTATCCCTTTCTGACGACCTAATTCGGGGCATGCCTTGTCGTTAGCATAGTGGTTGCCGGAACAGTTTACGCAAATGGCATACTCATTGGGAACTTGGCATCCATCACCTGGGTGGTCTTCACTGCACTTGAAGCAACGCGGTTTCGAACGGCATACAGTACGAGTATGGCCGAAACGACAGCAGTGGAAACATTGTATGGTAGGGTACATGTACTTTACAACTGAGAGTGCTGAGTAAAAGCAATAAACTCGCCTAGGAAGAACTTGCCCGTCAAAGGTGAGAACAACGGTTTGTGTGGGTTTCCATTCAGTGACACCTAGAGAACTCACCTTTCGGTTCATTCTCCTCGCCTTTATAACAGGGCCGCATCCAGCAGGAACCTTGATATTTTGGATGATTTCATCCTCTGTCCAATCTGTAGGAACATCTCTGACGAGACCCATGCGTGTGATATTGTACTGAGGAATTGTGGCTGTATAATTATGTTGGACTAAAATACGGCTGATCAAAAAGCTGTTCGCATCCTGGTGCGACTGGAACTCCACTGACACGCGATTCCTTCCTAACTGTTTTACACTGCCAAGGACAATGTTGCTGAAATTTTTTTCGTGTAAAAACATCCCAAATTTTACTTTGTGCAGAGTAGTACCCGATGTCTGGCCGTTGTTAAGAGAGACATGCACCACATAAGGGGCATTATCTCTAGATGTGTAGATTTGCCTACCGGTCTCTTTTTTATGGAATTTGGGAGGGGTTGTCACACTGGTCGGGGGAGAGGTCGCCAATCTTTTTCTGCTAGCAGATTCAGAGTCCATTATGACGTTTGAAGCATTGTCGTCGGGAAGAGAAATCGTTGTGTATTCGAAAGGATCAGGGGGGTCGGGAGGTTTTTTAGAATCCATAGTGGATACTGTATGAAATAGTTTAAAAAAAAACACCAAAACTTAAAAAAAAAACAAACAGACGAAAGCACGTGTTTGACCTTCACCACTACCAAGCAAAGTCCCTACGTTCGTTGATTCCAATCTTTATGAATTCGTATTTGCTTGCACGATCCGATATTATCATAGTATAGTTCATCAGAAATTATTATCTTCTGTTTTCTTCTCATTTACTATTAAATTCCTTTTTATCTTATTTCTGATATTTTTCTCCAATTTGACTTTTCAATCCAAAAAACCTAAATCGCAGGGTAGGTTGGTGTAAGCGGTCATAAATGACACTTGCTTGACATTGACAGTTGAACTCTACGTGCGTTCAAAAATGGGAGCGTAGAGTATCTACTCTGATGACGTCATTAGAGTTAACTGGCTGTAATTACTGATTATGACCCTTCTGAGTACCTTCAGTCGCCGTATGTCGTCCAGGACGGTAACTCCCACGGACATCCCACCCATACGTAGGTATAAAAAGTTTTGGGGACCCGTTTATATTATAGTAAGTACGTACAGCTAAAGAGTGGAATTCTCTGCCGGTGTGTGTAAACACACCGGCAGAGATAGCTATAACCTAGATGTCTTTAAGTCAAGAGTGAATAGGTTACTTCTAGGCAAGGAAAGAAGAAAGAAAGAAAAACATTTTATTTGCCGGAAAAGGCGCAAACTTATAACTAACATATTGCAAACATTTAGCAAGACAAAAACATAATTAACTCAAATTGACAAGTATGCGCCACGTCCGAGCAAAACGGCCGTACGCTCAGCATAATGCCCGCTGGTTTTCAGCGTGGGCCGGTGACGTTAATCGACTAACAGACGTCGGCAACGGTATTGTGTGCCAATAGATTTGGGTAAAATAAATATAAGGGTGGGTGTTCCATCGTTGACCACATCATCGCTTACCATCTGAGGTCGTACCACAAGCTTTTACGCGAGCCATTTGACGATGATGGAGCTACGTAGGGTAGCTCGTAGCTTCATCACTCTTTTTTTTTTCATAATCACACAACGCCGTCTAGTCCCAAGCTAAGCAGAGCTTGTGTTATGAGTACTAGACAACTGATAAACATCATCATCATTACAGCCGATAGACATCCACTGCTGACACTTTAATACCGGAAAAATTAAAGACACGATTGAGCGAAATAAGGGCAAGAGATCTGTCTATTGGGCAGAGCCAGCTCACGAAACTGAAGACCGAAGATGGCAGAGTCATATCCGCTAAATCGGAGCTTCTGGGAGCGATCGAGGCTTTCTATGGACAGTTAATTATACATGTCAATCACAAAACCCACTGTGAATCTAGCAAACGACCCAAGAGCTAGATTGACCCGACACTATACCGAAGATATCCCGGACGTCAGCCTGTACGAGATTAGGATGGCACTGAAGCAGCATAATAGCAACTAGGCGCCGGGTGACGATGGAATTACAGCCGAACTCCTGAAGACGGGTGGGAAGTGATGGACATACATAAATATTTCTAAATACATACATATTATAGACAAATTACATCCAAACACGGAACAAAAATGATAGTGCTCATCACACAAACATTTGTCTTAAGTGGGAACAGGACCACTAACCACTAGACCAATAGGCCAGTCATTCTTGCTCGAAAGCTTCAATAAAAAATACAATGAAACGCGAGCCTATCAATAAAAACTCTTTCGTGTGGAGTTTCGGAAGCGGGCAGTACCTTCCTACTAGCAAAACACCAACATAATCTACTAATAACAAAACGATCGCGATCCCATCTACTGCGCAGTTTACCTACACTCGCAATGTTATGTAAACAAACTCTTCGGAAAGTTACTCGATTACTCTGGAACACTCCTTATCTTCGAACTCTACATTATCAAGCAAAAAACAACCTTACTCTTCAAGTTCAAAGCTATTTTCAGCTCAACAGATGGTAGGCTTATTTTTAATCGCACACACACAGCCATTTGATTCAGTATTTACTCACACATGTAAGGGTAGTTTTGTGTTAGTGTTTTTTATGTCAGTGTGTGTGTGTCCTCAGTCATTTCAATGTTTTACTGTCGGCTGATTAAAATTCAAATAATAACAAAGATGGACTAATAATATCTTCGATTTTCGACGAGCCATCATCGTAAATGTCAAAAATGATATCCGTGGTCCTAGAACGCAAAAGGCGTAGGTCGGATACGCCCCGCTCGCTCCGCCCTAGGGCGTAAGAAGTCATTGGATGATTTCCCACCTTAAAAAAAGGAGCTTCTTAATAGTTAGGAGTTACTAGGAGGCAGTGGCGGCCTTAGGGGGTGGCGAACAGGGCAATCACCCGGGGCCTCGCTCTTACGGGGCCTCACGCAAAAACAACTAGCAAATTAAAAAAAATATAATTTTTTTTAACTTTTAAATTATTTTATCATCATCATTTCGGCCGATAGACGTCCACTGCTGGACATAAGCCTCCCCCAAATGTCGCCACAACGAACGATCCTGTGCGTCTCGCATCCATCGGATTCCCGCAACCTTCACCAGGTCATCGATCCACCTTGTAGGGGGCCTTCCAACACTGCGTCTTCCTGTACGCGGTCGCCACTCCAGAACCTTTCGGCCCCAACGCCCATCCGTTCTGCGAGCAATGTGCCCTGCCCATTGCCACTTTAGTTTGGTGATTCTTCGTGCTATGTCGGCAACCTTTTTTTATTTATTTAAATAAAATAAAAAAGTTTTGATTTTGATACTTAATTACTTACTAAGGTTATAACATAACGGTAAATTAAAATAAATTCATTCAAAACATAATTGAAAAATTCATTATCTGAGAGATTTTTTTCACGAAGGACAAAGGGCCTCGCAAAGACCTGCCGCCCGGAGCCTCGCAATGGGTAAGACCGCCTCTGCTAGGAGGGTACTGACCTCATCTGCTTAATAATTGTCCCCCGCGGTTTCACCAGCATCTTTGGTTACAGCTCCATTCCTATTAGTTGTAGTCTGTCGTAGCATGATGTTTTATACTCAATACTTTATCTTCTTTAAATCATCATCTTCCTGCCCTTGTCCCGTTTTATTTATCCATCCATCTTTTCTTTGGTCTCCCTCTCCCTCGCCATCCATCCACATGTAAACTCATAACTCTTTTAGTAACTTTATCTTCTATATCTATATATATAAAAGGAGAAACTGACTGACTGACATATCAACGCACAGCCGAAACTACTGGAACTAGGAGCGTGAAATTTTGCACAAGGTTTCCTTTTATGACGTAGGTGAGCGTAAGAAAGGATTTTCCGAAATTCAGCCCCTAACGGGATGAAACGGAGTTCTAAAGTTTATATGGAGAAACCTTCATTCACGCGGGCGAAGCCGCTGGTATAAGCTAGTATAGGTAAAAAAGCAAAATACCACTCACTGATTAATCACGAAATCTCCGAAACTATAACACTTACAAACTAAAAATTTGGCAGGTAGGTTCCTAATAGGGTGTAGACGTTCGCTAAGAACGGATTTTACGAAAATTCAACCCTAAGGGGATGAAATGGGTGTCCAAAATTTGTATGGAGAAACATATTTTTACGCGGGCGAAACCGCTGGCGAAACCGCTGGTTTATAAACCTTCCTCAATAAAAGGGCTATCCAACACTAAAAGAATTGTTCAATTCTGTAGTTCATGAAATTAGTGCTTTAACTTTACTATATAACTAGTTTTTGCCCGCAGCTTCGCCCGTGTACCTACACAAAATATAGCCTTTGTCACTTATGAATAAAGCAGCTTTCTATTGGTGAAAAAATTTTAGCAATCGGACCAGTACTTTCAGAGATTACCTCCTACAAACAAAAAACAAACTTTACAGCTATTATAATATTAGTGCAGATAAATAGTTTTTTTTTTACATGTTTTTGCTATTTGCGATAGATGTCGACAACATGGACACTCTTGGAAACGCCATAGGATTACATCCTCGGAAGTTATTTTATTCGTTTATTCTCACATCGAAACGCCTTGCAGCAATTACAACAATGGAGCACAAATTCGTTCTCGAGTCGGCCACGCCTCCTATTCCTTTGTTCTGCGACTCGAGACGATCGACGAAAACGACGGTTGTAACTTGGCTAGGGGGCTGTACTTTCATACCCTTATTTGCTGGTGAAGTCCTCCTAAAGGTACAAGCGTGATGTACTGTGTGTCCTTGAAAAAAGCCAAGTGCAAGGTTCTCGCGAGCTGCGGGAATGTTCGAAAGAGTTACCATGGCCCTGGAACGTAAATGGCAACTGAAGGTCCAGAGGTGGGTTTTAAGTAGTCAGTAAAATATACACGTATTTATTAAAACTATACGCACAAATAAAACACTGTACCTACAAATGCTGACTTAATGCCTTAAAGGCCTTTTACACTAATCGATATTCAGACAATCTTAGTCTATGCAGCGTCACACAAGAAAGAGAGGAACTTACGCTAATGTCGTGTAAAGGAATGAAACAGAACGATGAGATAAATAGATAGACATAGACTAAGACTGTCTGAATATCGAGTAGGCTAGTGTAATAGGCCCTTTAGGAATTTTCAGGCAGACGCCCATAATCACTTTGTACATTTTCATGCAAGTACAGAAAATGCGAACTAACCCCTAGTTCATTATCCAATATGACGTACTAACCCCGCGCCTCAAGGAGCAAACTAGTTTGTAACTACCGTGGCATATATTATAATATTTATAAAAGCAAAATTATCACACACAATACACTTGTATCAATTTTTTATTTTAAGTAAGGGTTATTTTTGTATAGGTTTATTTATAATGTTATATTTATTTACCATCATCCGTGCGTCACTGCGGGGTGCCAGCTGAAAATCAGCGTTGGGTGTCTGACGCCCAGCAATTGCTGAGTTGGCGACCCTTTCGGTTCGGGCACGCTCAGCGCAACTATATTGTAAATCTGTACTTTTTTTTGTGTTGTTGTTGCTTATTGCATTGTATTGTTATTGCCTGCATCGAATAAATTCTATTCTATTCTAAGGAATTGTCCGCAAGATTGACGGCGTCCATCAGAGTCGATGCCTGCCGGTGCTACGCGTGTTTGAAAGAGTTACCGTGACCCTGTCGTTACTAGAAGTCAGAAGCCAGAAAATCTAATACCAGACTTGCCAAGGGGTAGCGTGTTACCCGGTTTAGTAGGCAATCAATTTAGACTGCTCCGGGACACCGCATCCCCCGTCGCGACAGGTCGTATGCACATGATGCCGTCTACCGTGGAGCACCCCGTAGGGGGTAATGTAAACAATCTTCATTTGAAAATGAGTTAGACTGGAAACCAAGAAACCGATCCCAATGGCGTCAGTAACAGGCTAGCCATATACATCATATATGTGTGTCGGGAATACCCCTGTTTATAATAAATAAAAGGCCAGCAGATTGTGAACACTCGAACAGATAGATACCAGTATAAAATTACTATTGACAAATTCGTTAGTTAGGTACTGTGTGTTGATAATGATGAAACAGCTACTTATGTCGCATGTTGTACATGTGGTGGTGTGGTGGTACTCGATCACGTGCCCAATTCGTGCCTACAGGAAAAATAATTACATTTCTATGTACAGAATACCTATGAGTATATTGGAGAAAGTTTGAAAGTGGCGCCAGTGACTGAAAATTAAAAGGAAACCGTTTGTCTTGGTATGGTCATGTGAAGAAGAGGGATGAAACGCATTACGTTACTTAAAGAGTTGTTAGTATACATGGAGAGGGAGAGGCAGGCGAAAGAAAAGATGGATGGATTGTGTGAGGAATGATTTGCAAAAATAAGAAAAGCGAGTTAGTGATAGTGTGACGGGTGATGGAACAGAATGGAAGAAAAAAACGTTTGTTTCATTTCCATTAATGATTTATTTTTTATAAATACGCGGTAAGTACATGAGTTGTTATGTGACAGTTGTGATAGACCAAGACATATTTTGGACACGCCATAATCACGGCGGTAAGTCCTCTTTGAGGAATGGCTGGAGCGGCAATACGGCGTCCTCACCTTCAGCATGACGCAGGTCCTCACCGGACATGGCAAGTTCGGAAGGTTCCTGCATCGGATTCAGGCGCAAGAAATGCCCGGGTGTCACAATTGTGTAGACCGCCTGGAGGACACGGTGGAGATGTGCCTCGCTTGGGCGGAGCACCGCCGTGCCTCGTGGAGGCAATCGGCCCTGGTTCAGGCTATGGTCCGGAGCGAGGGAGAATGGCACGCGGTCGCCTCCTTCTGCGAAGCAGTAATGCTAGTGAAGGAGGAGGCTGCACGTGTGAGGGAACGACTGTTCTCACGCCCCAGCCGCCGAGATTCCGACCCCGACTACTAACCACAATAGTTTCTTTTTCGAGTGGGTAAATCATCTTATGACATCCCGCGCACTTGGACGAAGCGGGAGGGCGTGTCAGACTTTTACTGACTAAAAACTCACTCCTGTTCCTTCCTTGCAAACAATGGCAAAGAAGGAACAGGAGTGGGTTTTTAGTTTTTTCAGTGCCCCGGGGATCTCTTTCGCTTCACCCATGGCCCCAGTAGGCTACCCCCTTATGGGTGGAATTTCGTAAAATCCGGAATTCTTAGATTTCTTAGCAGATGTCTACACCCTATAAGGAAGGTTCCTTCCAAATTTTAAGTTTGTAGGTGTTATAGTTTCTGAGAATTCGTGATTTATCAGTGAGTGGTATTTCGATTGTATATTTATAGATTATCGTATCTTGACAACAAAAAACTTTTCATATTTGTGATTGATTGTGATATGTATTATCTTATTATTGTCCGTCCACATGGTTACATTAATAAGCACACATACCTAGTGTCCTTGTTTACATTGTTATCAGCTTGATTATCTCCAAAAGGTAAATATTAATCCATATTGTTGACAAAAAGGAAAGATTCCGGAATCTATTAAAATAACGAAAATAACAAGTCGTATTTTTACGACAAGATTTTTTTATAATAAATAATAAATTAGTTTCTGTCAGCGGCTTCAGCCGTGGCGTTGTTTTCTGCAATTTACTAATTTTCTGCTCATTTTTTTCTTACCGTAAGGACCTTCTAAAAAGTATATATAGCATAGCATAGTCGGCCTTTTAATGTTCCCACTGTTGGGACTCAGGCCTCCTCTCTAGGAGAGGGAATGGGCCGTAATCCACCATGCGGGCCCAGTGCGGATTGGTGGATGTCACATGTCTTTGAATTTTTGGTTCTAGGACATGCCGGTTTCCTCACGATGTTTTCCTTCACCGTTATGAGAGCAGTGGTGATGAAATAAATTACACAAAGTAATGCGCCTGGCTGGGTTTGAACCCGCGACCTACAACTCGTAAGTCGGGGCCGTTACCTCTCGGCCACCACTGCTCTTTAAAAAGTTTCTAAAAAGTATTGAACATAAAATTAAAAAGATGAATGAAATCTGTATCTAGTCTTTCTCAGGGTATGGTGTGACCAAAGGAAAATGGGGATTCATTTTTATCACACTAATAGTAGAAAAAGTAAAGTTAGTGAGTGTGTATGTTTGTTACTTCTTCACGCTCGAACAGCTGAACATATTTGGATAAAACTTGGCAATCGGGTAGGTACATCATGTCCTGGAATAGCATACATACTTTTTATCACGGAATTATTCCCTTGAAGCACTTTTTTTAATATCACGCAGGCGAACCCGCATTCAGCAGCTAGTATATTAATTAGAGATTTAAATGCAAAATTTTCTATGGAGAATTTATTAGAATCCACAAATTGATATTTATACTAAGTATATGTATAGTTAGCAAATTTCTGGAGCCATGAGTTGGCTTCTGAAAGGCAAAGAAGGAACATGGGTGTGGGTGAAAGTCTGACACGCCCTCGCGCTCCGCCCAAGTGCGAGAGAAGTCATTGGATGTTTCCTACCTAAAAAAAAATGGTTAGCGAGTTTTATTACAATGCGTTCCAAATAAGAATAGGATTGATTGCCATGTTGTGACGTCACGTCATACTGTCAAATCGCAAGAAATTGGGCAAAAAAGAAGAACTCAGAGATGAGCAAAATTGAAGAACTGGATTCTGATTAAACTTTTTTTGTTCACAGTTCGTATATAAATTTTAAAAATTTCTTGTTTTGCTCACCATTATAATTCTTCGATTTGATAGTATGACATGACGTCACAACATGGCAATCGATCCTATTCTTATTTGGAACGCATTGTAATAAGGCTGTTGTCGTTTACATAGCAAATCATTAATGATAATAACGGTTAATCAGCTGAGACAATTACACCCAAACAGTACATTACTATGTATACAGTTAAAACATATCCATATTTATTCAGTACGTAGTCTGAAGGTCATGACGTCACAGAGCTATATCCACATTCTAACGATCCCTCTATATTTAGATATGATGCAATTCTTTTTCCCATTACGTACTGTAAACTTAATTGTAAACAGTTATGTTTGCAGAGCTGTAACCATAATATTTTCGTTCTTTTAGACTACAAAATAAACGCATGTTTTTTTATAATGGGCAAACATGTTTAATAGCTATATATAAAACACCAGTTTTTGCTTTAGACTCATAATATGATTTTCTAAAAACTTACTCGAAAACCCGCTCTTTACCCACCGCTTTTAGGCACAATAGACTGTTTTCCGCACTAGTGATACGATCGTAACTTAGCTAGGGGGGCAGGCTGGGCGCGCGTCGACCCCCACGAGTCGCCGGTCAATCCCCGTTTATTCATTTCTTTGTAAGTGTATTGGAAAAAGTCGTTTGATACATGTGCAAATTGCATTGAGCATTTCAGCAGTCCTTGGCTCCATAACACACTCGCCTACGTGCAAATTCCGCCTCGGTCGCAATGACAAACTTTCTGCACTTGTATCACAATGTATTATTAAAAGAGTGTCCATGTAGTTTCTTGTTCGTTCTTCTCCATAGAGATCTACGCTTTAAAACGTGCAATTTAGTTTCACTTTTTAACTGACCGACATTTTGACAATTCAAAAGTGCCTGTAAATGATCTATTTGAAATAAACGTGTCTGATTTCTGACTTCGCACACGTTATAATTATTCGTAACTTTTGGCACCAAAACTTGGTGCCAGGTTAATCAGCCAATACTAATCTTTTTTTTCTGGTCGTGTTTTTTTTTTGTGTGAGAAACTCTCCAGATGGAGGCTAACCTTCCGTCTGAGGAGAATGGAGGGTTATGTCCAACTCCTACCGACTAAAGACCCATAGATCCTACGGTTACCATGATGTGAGGGCCAGGGATTGTACTCCAGTTCAGGAATTAAGACGCGTTCAAACAACCGAACATCAGGCTTTTATACAATATGTATTAGTAGGATGTTTTGGTTCATTCTAATTAAAACTCGTCTAAAAACATCTGATGATAAGCGCTGATGTGGTCGACGATGGAGCACGCCTGCCTAGAAGTAACCTATTTGTTGACTTAAAACCCAAGAGTAGCTATCAGGAAACTCTATGAATTTCACTCCTTAGTTGTACGTCCAAGCAATGTATTCCCAAACATTTTACGTAACGATAGAATGTCCACCCGGTGGTGACGCATCGCTGCGCCGTACATAAGTCTGGCGGTCCAGTGACGGAACGGGTTAAGTTTGTTTTTCATTTAGCATATATATACATAGCCATGGCATTAGGTTACCAACATAAACAGGCAGTACATTGCTTGCAGGACAAATGGTCGATGGGGACGAAAAGTTCTGGAGTGGCAACCACGTACTGGAAGACGCAGCGTTGGAAGGCCTCCCACAAGGTGCAGCGATGACCTGGTGGGGGCCGTGGGAATCCGATGGATGCGAGACACACAGGACCGGTCGTTATGGTGGCACTTGGGGGAGGCCTATGTCCAACAGTGGACGTCTTGCTGCCAAATCAACCAATCAATTTCGGTTTATCATTTCAGCCGAAAGACGAATCCATAGCTATATTTAACTTAATTTAAAAAAAGTATTTGCAGATAGTTGGTTTTTGCAATAAGGGTACTATAATAAAAAAATGCCTCGTATAAATATTCAAGGCAGTTTTTTTTACTCAGCTAAAATTCACAAGGCGGCAATTCATTAATTTATAATTAACTTGGTCCCTTAATCAATATAACCTTTTAAGTTTTGTTCTTACTAATAATAAGTGGCACACAATGATAACAATATCTTCACGTTTTACTACGAAGAGGGCGTCAACAATAGTGTCAGTCATAACTACACAGCTGCTAGTTAACACGTGATCACGTGTAGCATTTCTCGGTGATAGGCTGCCACGTGACCGTTGTTTGTGGGTGGATAGCAGTACGACTAGGTAGGCTGTATGATAACTTAACACGTTCAGTACGGTACGAGGTCTAATATGCCCCGTATGTGTCTTCCTTGCGGTGTCACTAATAAACCATAGTCTCCTCTGCCGTGCGAAGCCGTAACTTCAATTTGGTTTAATTTAGGAAAGAGATGAATTTATATCTAAGATGCTCTATTAATACAGAAGGCAGTCGTGGTCTATCTATTATAATAGTATAAGATAACTTGTCTACATTTTTTACAGGTTTGTATTGTACTATAGAATCCTTTTAACTCTTTAACTCTTCTTGCCTGAAACACAGGATTTCCTTGTTCAGGCACGTAAGACTCAGAATCAAGATGTATATTTAAGACTAGCTTCTGCCCGCGGCTTCGCCCGCTTGAAAATAGGTTTCTCCATACAAACTCTAGACCCCCGTTTCATCTATTTAGGGAGTAAATTTTGGAAAATCCTCTCTTAATGCTCGCCTACATAATAAAAGGAAAGCTTGTGCAAAATTTCACGTTCCTAGTCCCAATAGTTTTGGCTGTGCGTTGATATGTCAGTCAGTCAGTTTCTCCTTTTATATATATAGACTAGTACTTTAATTATCCTGTAAAGAATTTTGAATAAATATTATTAATATTTTAATAGACGAGGTTACTTTGACCTCGTACCTCACATAGTCAAAAAACCTTTTAGTTTCTTAAATGTTACGGGGTCTAATAAGCCCCTTATCACCATATCGCCGGTCTGTGGGTGGCGTCTCTGAGTGCGGCTATTTTGCGACTACATTTGTTATCTTGGGTATGCCTGTTAAAACAATTGTATGCGTTAAGTAATCAATAAATAATGATAGTTTTCAAATGCGTGTTACCAGTGATGACATATGACTCCAAAACGTGGTCGCTTGCAATGAGCCTCATCAGAAGACTTAAAGTCACCCAAAGGGCAATGGAAAGGAGTATGCTCGGAGTTTCTTTGAGTGATCGAATCAGGAATGAGGATATCCGCAGGAGAACCAAGGTTACCAACATAGCACGAAGAATCGCCAAACTAAAGTGGCAATGGGCAGGGCACATTTCTCTTAGAACGGATGGTCGATGGGACCGAAAGGTTCTAGAGTGGCGACCGCGCACCGGAAAACGCAGCGTTAGAAGGGCTCCCACAAGGTGAACCGACGACAGAATCGGTGGCGACGCTTGGGGGAGGCCTATGTCCAACAGTGGAAGTCTTTCGGCAGAAATGCTGATAACAAAGGAAATGAATAGCAGGACACGTAACTGTACAAATTAAACGCGGCTTTTTCGTTAAATAGCTATTTGTTTTTTTCCTTATTTGAAAGTATGTGTACCAAAACTGATGGTTTTTTTTCGGCGGTAAAATCATCCAATGACATCCCCCGCACTTGAGCGTGTGTCAAAATTTAACTAAATATCCACTCCTGTTCCTTCGTTGCCTTTCATACCAGGGCCGAGTCTTCCTTTCAGAAGCAGACTCGTGGCCCCAGTAGGCTTCGACCCTGCTGGGCCCCTACGGTGAGCTGACATCTCCTTGAGGCGCGCGTGGAACAGTACGCGCCGTCGACGACTTGGGCTCGGTCTGGGCGGTTACCGGACGGTCGGACGGCGAGCTACCCATTACTCGGCATGCGCAAGCCCGCGCCTACGGTGGTCGGAAATTGGAATCGGGATCCCAGCGGCTGGGGCGTGAGGGCCATGTGCATGTGCGGCCTACTCCTTTGCTAACATTACTGCTTCGCAGAACGAGGCCACCGCCTGCCACTCTTCCTCGCTTCGGACCGTGGCCTGTACCAAGACCCGGCGCGAGAGATCGTTGCCGCCGATAAACTGATGGTAGTTAATAATCATGGGCAAATGTAGTATTTAGTTACACCAGTGAACGTAGGGGCCCAGCAGGGTTGAAGCCTACTGGGGCCATTAGTTCGACTAGGGAAACCCGTGGTCCTGGAACTCAAAGGGCAACTGAAGGAAGATAGGTGTGGTTTTAGTCAGTAAAAGTCTGACACGCCCTCCCGTTCCGCCCAAGAGCGCAGTGGCAGTTATTCAACTGCATCCGGTATTTTACAAAGAGGGCTTGTCTATGGGACCTTCACGACGGTTATAGGTGAATATGATGAATAGGTAAAGTACTGTACATTGGCTATCTAGGGTGATCTGTCAGGGGTGCCTGGCACCTGACATACCTGATTTTTGCATAAAGTCACCAGTACAGACACAGTACACACACAGACACAGTACAGACTTATTAGTATTTTGGCGTCCTTCATAGAATTTGCAAGATAATTATAATATCAATTTATTTATTTCAAAATTTCAAAATACACTAAATCAATGTGGTCTCAACTCCTGAACTAGGACAACCTGTATGACAGGGGTTGAGGTATCCCCAATTACAATTATTTGATATGGTGTAAATTGTGCTTCAAAAACAATAAATTACAGAAAAAATCAAATTAATAATGACAAAATTAAGGTAATTACCAAAAACTCGCAGAATAATAAATTACAACAATATTTATATTAATAAGGAATAGCGGTAGTGTATGTGTGTGTGTGTGTAGTCAGATGCAGGTGTGTTGGTATGTATATGTAATAGGTGTGTCAGTCACTATGTCAGATTACTGATGATAATGAATTCGCTATATCATACTGGGGTGGGCGCAGCCCATGGAAATCAGGCGTGGTCCACGTATGCGTCGGTCTAATGTAGTTCTAGCTTGACTCTTTCCAACATTGCCGCAGCCGTAGACACCCTCTACGGCGTAAAACAAAAATGAACAAACAACAGCAAATTCTTTCTAATCCTATAGTTAGTTTCCATCACGCCATAGCCGTCTGGCTTGGGTAGGGCTTCTCTAAATCGATACTATCTCCACAACAGACCCACCCGTCGTTTGCAGGAGGGTGGGTGGATGTGTAGGTGTCGCGTGACTACCGCTCAAAACGTTTCCATTGTTTTGACAGTATGAAATTGGTGCATAAACAAGAGACATAAATGTATAGGCTACTCCTATAGTTTGTGCGATAACTTAAATTCTTGACTTATCTCATAAGGTTGTAGACACGTGGGATGTAGACGCAAAGATACCAATAATTGAGTTAGCCACGAGCCTCGATCAATATCTTAGGAGGCTCGAATTACGCGTCTGAATCTAGAGCTTCAAGGGCAAGAGCGGTACTTCTGGACACCGTGCACCGCCCGTATTGTTTGGAGATTTCTTTCAGTGCAGCCTTGAAGCTCTACCACGAGATCTTGAAGGCATCCATTTTACGACCTAAATTGAACTGTTAAAGGGATGGAGCATATAGGGTGCGCTACATCCCTCTCTCACGCTCGCACGACTGATATTTGAACACGTCATGGTAAGACCCCTGTCCCCAATCAGTACTGTTGCTGATGCAGGTTTTTACTGTATCAGCGGATGCTGATGCTGATATTATTAAATTACTTAAATAAAATACAACATTATTTTTAGTATATGCGAAACCCGAAACACGTGTCTAGTATTTTTATGTAAAGAATCTATGTACAAAATTGCGTAACTGTATCATTAAAAAATCACAAAGTTATAAGCTTGTTATATTACCCGGTTGTCCGCACAAACACATGGTCACCGGGTTATCCGAGCGACTTAGGGGTCCAGGTTGTTTTGCTCCGGTACCCAGCTGTGCGTTGTCGCCTCATGCCGCTATGACATGCCGTAACCTGCCCCCCTAGCCAAGTTACAATCACATCGTTTGCGCCGAACGCCACGAGTGGGCCACGCCTCCGATTCCTTTGTTCTGACGTCATCTCAATGCTTAGTCACGTGGTTAGAACAAAGGAATCGGAGGCGTGGCCGACTCGAGGCGTTCGGCGCGAACGATGCGATTGTAACTTGGCTACACCGGGGGCTGTGTTGTACTTAGTGTCGGAGATGTCCAACTTGTGACCTTTTATATTTTTGAGAAAGAGTCTACCATGGTGTAAAAATTATTGGAATCAATTCAGTTTTTGATTCTGGACAAACTATATTCAGGTTTCGCATATACTGAAAATAATGTTGTATATCTAACAATAATACTGTTAATTTGACTAAAAGACAAGTTATAATAATTACATAATTTTTTTATAAGGTTCCCATTATTATTTTATCTAAAATTAAAAATGTAACTATTAAAAAGAAAAATTAATAAACAAGACTAAATATAAGTCACTGTTTACTATTAATAGTTAGCTTAAAATGAATAGAAAGATTAAATGCCATAAGTAGCCTTACTCGGTACGCCCTGAGTTATCATGATATGGCTCGGTTCACAGTTATTATGCTGTATTTTTAATTATAGAAATAGTATATCTATAGAAGTTATTAATTAGTTGCACTATATAGATTTATATTTTACATTTATAATATCACGTGCTCACGTGTTCGTTTTACCAAGTTCATAGGTATTACTAGTCAGAGTTTTAGTTATATATGTTTGTTCATAGCAAGATTTTCTAGCTACAAAATTATTTTTCTTGAGAAAAAGGTAGGCTCACCCCCTTTTATTTAGCGTTATGTACGTCAGCCGGTAAAATGGAACCCTTCAGCTAGAACTACATTAGAGCGACGCACACGTGTAACACGCCTGCCCCCCTAGCCAAGTTACGACCGTTTCGTTTCGATTCTATTGTTTCGAACGCCTCAAATAGGCCACGCCTCCGATTCCTTTGTTCTGACTACGTGACTGAGAGTTGAGATGACGTCAGAACAAAAATCGGAGGCGTGGCCTACTTGAGGCGTTCGACGCAAGAGAATCGAAACGAAACGGTCGTAACTTGGCTAGGGGGGCTAATTTGTACGTAGAACGACGTTGCGTGGCGTGGATCAAGTGTAGCTCTACAAGTCTAGTTTCCAAATAAAATGTATGGAGACCGACGCGCCCTGGTCGGCCTGTGTGGCACACGTGTGCGCAGTGTAGTTCTAGCATTATAGGATCACTTTTTTTTCCGTCTGCTCGCCAGTCCTTTACCTTTGTCTCAAGAACGCTTTAAGCAGCAATTAATATGAAATAGGTAGGTACTCACGTTTGATACCCCTTAGAAGTCTGATAGCGCAAGAAATGGAAAATCTCGCAAAATTGTAAAGCTGTTATGAAATCACAAAACAATTACTTTTTTGTAATTCGGAAAAATCTTCGTGACTTGATTTGGGAATCGAACTATTGGTAACAAAGCTAACTTTGTACGGTACCTTGGGTGTGCAAGTACGACACATTGGGTATCAAATGACTCTTCCCGCTCCGGGTTCAGCGAGAAGAAGTGTCAGACTTTTACTGACTAAAACGGGTGGGTTTCAGGAGATCCTATACCCTCAATTAACTTGCTTCCTTGCTCAGAAACAACAGAAATTTTTGTTTCTTGCTACAAAAATTGAATTTAACAACCACGGCCATCTTCGTTGGACTAAAAGTCCATAGACCCAGGACCTACTTTAGTTTTTTACGCCAGTTATCGCTTAACAGTCTTCAAACTGACGACATACAGACTTCCAGAATCAAAGGAGGAGGCGTATCTATCGCGGCGCTTAACTGGAACCTAATAGTCATATCATTCTTCTGAAAATGACAATATTTCTCCGCAATGGCTTTAAAGTATCAACAGACATCTACACTTGATCTCGGATGCTAAGCAGACGAAGCAAAGCCGAATATTTTCAATTTTCAAGGAAATTCCCACACATACACAACCACTCCATAACAACAAAACCCAAGCGTAAACGTGTGCGTTTTGTTGTGACGCGGTCCACACACACACAAGCGAGCATCACGCACACAAGTACACTTAACCTACAAATGAACACACAGCACAAACGTGCACGTTTTCCGTTGTGCCGGCATGACGCACGTGTTGGAGGGGAGGAGCGGGGAAATGGAATGGACGGTTTATATAGACCATGCGCGCGCAGATGAAACCAGTTTGATTCGCGAAGTAAACAAACAAACACCTTCGAAAAAGCATCACAATCATCTAAGCCGGCTGGGAGCCAACATGGGTACGTTGAACTTTATTATTTTATCGTTGTAGCATTGACCTTAGCCTATATATTTTTTACATCCTAAAAATTTCATTCTAAAATCATAGTTTCTGATAATTTTCATCCGATTTTTTCTTCCGATTTCATAGCTTCTCGTATTTTCGAGTGATCTCAATTTCTATTTGACCCATTCGAAGACCCATTATGCCAATATACATTATAACATCAACTGTTTATTGAATTAGTCGCTCCCTCTGCAACTGCAGTGCTATCATCTCATTTATCTGTTATTACTGCCCGTCATTCAATGTATTCTGTGTATATTTTCATTCATATGCTATTTATTTTGATTCTTACTGGATCACAATGCTTTGGCCAAATACGCCTTATCTCAAATTATTTCGCGGCGTAGTAACCGGAGTTTTTTTGAATTTGTGTATTCCTATGACTTGTATGGTGGAAAGCAGGGAGTTATCCAAGTTTCGTGGTTAATTACTAGGTAATCATAATTTTAGTAAACCAAATGCCCATTCCTGTAACAATTTTCCCTTTATGTCTGTCACTAAAAAATTGCAGACTCCGTAATTATGATTGTAATAAATCTTTTATTAAATTATAATCTCTCAGTATATTCTGAAAAAAATCTTTTTGTATATGTACGATAAATTACATTCAAATTCATTTGTTTCCAAAATAACCGTGCCTTATTTAGATTTCTTTTTGTAATTTAGGGCCATATTTTACAATCTTTCGGCGTTTGCAATTTTTCGGTGACATATCCCTAATGATTACTAGATTATACTACTTATCTAGTTTACATTATCTTAATAAAAACATTGAAGTACAAACTCCAAACATACGTAAAAAACGTAAGTTTTATCATCATTATCAACACACGAAGAGTCGCTCCTATTAATAAATTGCACAACACTTGATGGTGCTATGCGTCATTCGGGTGGGTACATAATAGCGTCCTCGCGTGACACTGTCTAGACTTAATTAAATTAACTTCTGTTGTCTAACCTACCCCTTAGTCTAAGAAGTTACACACCTACATTTTCTTGATTTCATTGTTAGTCAACGTTTGTAAAGGTACCTATCTTTTTTATGGATTTAATTTTTAAATCTTTTCCAAGGTTTCGCTCAACGCTTTTTGTATATACATTAAATTTTTAATCGTCTGCTACCAAACACGAGTTTTCTATCATGTCTGTTTTCGCTTTTTAACGGAAAACATTCCTCCATGTTTGATTTTAAACCCAAAATAAATCCATAAAGGTCAAGTCAAACATTAACTAAATAAGAAACGACAAGTGACGTAAACCATGCCTGGCTTTCCGCCATATTTATTAGCCCCATAAACATTGAGTGACGTGGATGTAAAACCGTTTCCAACATATGATCGAGATCGTTGACTCATCCGGTTTCGCATTACGGGTGTGTTTGCGAAGCTCGTCACCCATTAACATAATAGCAATTCTTGGAGGTCAGTCTTTATGACGTAGTTGATTATTATACCCACCTTGGGTAACGTGGGTTAGTACTCAGAACAGACACAAACATTGCTTAGTAACCGCGTTGTGTCGTGATGACGTAACCTTAGATTGGCTTATCGTCTTCCATTGGTAAGGGCATGAAGGGGAATTCCTGTTAATTATTGGTTTCTATAGCATATCATATATAGCCTTACGATGTCCCCACTGTTGGGACTATGGCCTCCTCTGTAGGAAATGAAATGGGAATCCACCACGCGGCACCTCCTCTTCGAATTTTTAGTTCTATAACATGTCCATTTTGTCACATGACCCACACGACCTACAAACTTGTAAGTCGGGGCCGTTACCACTGGGTCACCAACTGTTCAATAGTAACTGGTTCAAAATGGTTCCCGCTACATCTACAATCGCTATCATATCAGATCACTGGTGGGTCCAGTGAACATTATTTAACCTAGTATTTTTTTTTTGTTACAGATATGTTAAATATAAAACCGTTAAGTAAGGACTTAGAGTGGTCTCTGGATTCGTCCGCGGGCGCGGGCACTGAGGCCACTGGTGCGGGAGGGCCCGGCGCGGCCGCCGCGCCTCAAGCATGCTCATCGGGAGAGGAGAGGGCCCTGCGCCGCGTCGTAGGCCGCTGGGGCACCGAGTGGTTGAGCTGACTCGGCTCCGATGCACGCACCGCCGGCAGCTGGCCTGCCGACCACCCCCTGCCGCCACCCCGGTGGGGGGCCCCCCGCCCCGCCTTGCGACTATCCCTCGCACAGTACGAGGATCTCGTCGCTAAGGCGGAGGCGCTGTTGAGCCGTCTCGTCGTCTCGGAAAATTATGACTCCATCAATAACTTCATTTCCCTGTACGATGCCTACATGGCAGCACCGGACGCGACTCTGCAGGAGTACTTCCCGAAGTACACCCCGCCCATCCGCCCCCACAAGCACACGTGTGTCGGTCTAGCCATGGAAGTTGAGAAGCTACTGAAAGGTTTAGAGAAGGACTTCCCTGGCATCTCAAAATCCATGATGATTGTATCATGTGACGAGAACATCCAAGATCTCGTAGACTATGCGACATCTAGTCCTGGACCGCAAGGGTTCCTGATCGAGAATGAGAAAGACCACGTGATGCTGGCTATCAACGTTAAGGTTGACGGAAGGCCTGGCATGTTTCTGTCAGACTTGGGCTACCACATCGCTCGCGTCGTCACTGTGATGGCTGATCGTTGCTACCCTCATACTGGTAAGTTCTCCTTCTTTTGAAACTCAAAATAATGTCGTCATTTTCTTGATGCTTATCACGTTTGCGGTTTCCTAATCATACATTCTTCCCCAGGTTGGTTCACTCAATCGGACGAGCCGCACTGCCGCAAGGAGTACAACTACCAGTTCAACACGATGAATAGCAATTACATCGAGTGGCACGAGCGCGAGACCCGTGGCAATGTCGTCAAGGAGCGCTTGTCTCTAGTCTACGTCGCCAAGGCGTATCTGACAGCTGTCAGTGTCACCGAGAAGAGGAACATCGTCTGGGACTTAAGGTTGGTACCATGGTAATTTGTAATTGAGCTACGGTTTTTATCCCCGATACCTGGATTTGGAAATTGAAGTTAAAAAAATATCGAATTCTTTTTTTAATGTTAGAGTTTGTGAGGTACTCCACTTGATTTCTGAATTCAGAAACCGGCGTCAGTATTCCATAAACATGATGGGGTTGGCTTTATTCTTTGATTATAAGACTTTATTTGAGGGCACTGAAAGGGTCTGGGTGTCTCGTGTATGAGAGTTTACATGTTTCACACGTACCCACGAGAAAGAAGTTATAAAATAAGGACTCTGAAATTAAATTTTTGATCATCTGATGCAAATCAAAGCAGGAATAAAATGGTCAGATCATTTTATTCCTGCTTTGATTTGCATGTGATTAGTATCTTCCTTTAATAGATCCTAAAGTACTTAGACTTCTCTAATAAGTTGTCTAGATAACCTAGATTTGCAAATTATACAGACCTAGTATCTAGGTACGCGTTATAATCTATTGAGTCAGTACAAAAGTCATCCCATCACATGTCACCAACGTGATTAAATATTGCAGCAACCATCATACCACCACCTGCTATAAAAGATATCTATGATACATCAGTCAATATACTTGAAGAACAATAATTTTTGTTTATCTCAGAGATAAACAAAATAAATAAAAGATAAAGAAAACACTGTCTATGATAGGTTAGAAGATTGTAGTTTCCATGTCAACATAAAATAACGTTGCAAATGGAACTAATAAATATTTGAAAAGCTTACTATGTAAAGGAGGCCTTTGCCCAACCGTTGAAAAGAACAAGCCAGCAAAACAAGAAACTTAGCTGGTTTAAATAACAAAGCATAAACAGCCTTCTAATGTTCACAGTACTGAGACTTGCGCCTTCGCTTTAGGAGAGGAAATTGGCAGTGCTCCTCCAAGCGCTTTTCTGATTCTGGGGCATAGCTGGATGTTTTCCTCCACAATTTTGAGAGCAGTGGAGATGAAATAAATTACTCACAGTAAAGTGCCTGGCTAGCTTTGAACCCGCGACGGACAACTCGTAAGTCGGGGCCTTAAGCACTAAGCCATTACTTATTGCTAGCTGGTTTATTAGTAGTTCTTAAAATAATTCCGGCGCTTCGTCTATCTTGTGTTTCAAATCTAAATAGCTAGAATATAATTTGATTGACGCTGTGATAATTGTTTGTGACGAAGGTCCTAACATATTGTTACCAGGAAATGATAAATGGTTAGCAATAGTTACATAGAACATGATGCATGGTGTCTAACAGCACGAGACTCGTGCGAAACTCATTACTGGAATTAGAAAATGACTGTATTGCTGTTTTATTACGATGATGAAAAAATTTTTCTATTATTAAACTCTTTAGAACAACCCATTGATGCAGATACAGGCATAATACCTGATTTTCTGATCTTATACATATTGAGTTTTTCAACTGCCATGCTACAAAGGAATTAATGTAGGTAGCTATGAGTTTCCTAATCGAGGAAGGAAACATTTTATATAGATTTTTTCTATAGAAATCGACCCCAACACACATCTGCCGCCCTAGCCAAATTACAACCGTTTCGTTTGCGTCGAACGCCTCAAGTAGGCCTCGGATTTCTTTGTTCTGAACACGTGACTGAGCGTTGAGATGACGTCAGAACAAAGCAATCGGAGGCGGGGCCTACTCGAGGCGTTCAACGCAAACGAAACGGTTGTAACTTGGCAGGGGGGGTTGTATTTATTAGAAACATAAATAGGTTTTATTAGGTACTTTTTATCGCAGTGGCCTGTGAGAATATTTGCGCTCCGAATGACGTCAAATGATAATTATAATTTATATCAGTTTTTCCCTTTTATACCATGCATTGTCACCGATATCTAACCCAATATTTCTCTGTTATTTTTCAGGAGTTTACTGGCCAGAGATCCCAAGGGTCGTCTGACCGCTGGTATCTACTTCCCCATAAAGAAGAAGGACCAACAGTTCACCATGTTCTTCGACGCTAACAACGGCAAGCTAAGGAAGAAACTGAAGTTCGAAACCTTCCTGAAATTACAGAAGGTAATTATTATAAAATAATATCCTGTATGGTGACGTAAGAGTCCAATGTTTGGTTTTTCCCTATTAAACTATTCAAAACCACAAATATTAAGGACAACGATGCCAATACCTACCTAAATTTAATTTACTTGAACTTTCATTTATCATGGTATAAATCTCGTGGACTTGCGAACGACGAGCAATGGGTAGCTCGCTGTGATGTTAGTAAAACCGTAGGGGTCCAGCAGGGCCGAAGCCTATTGAGGCAATTGGTTTATCTACTTCCGAAAGGGAAACCCGTGGGGTTGGGACGCAAAGGGCAAAGAAGGATCATAGGTTTAGTCAGTAGAAGACTGACGCGCCCTCCCGCTACGCCCGCCCTAGAACGGGAGCAGATTTTTTTTTTATAAATCTATATAAAAAAGTATTCACTCTACGATTCATCCTTGCTGATATTATAAATGTGAAAGTAAAAATAACTCTTTCTGCCTGTAACGCTTTCACGGTTAAACTACTGAAATATTTTTGATGAAATTTGGTACGGATTAAGCTTGAACCCGAAGGAAGGACATAGGTTACTTTTTATCTGGATTCGACTTCGCATCTAAAATACAATCACGCAAATTTTATATCCAGATCAATTTACTCCAGATATTTCAATAATATTTATAACCTAACGAAAATATGAAATACTTACAATCAAGGTCAACGCCATTTATATAGACGTCATTGCTTTGGCCCTTTGCCAAGTTCGTTTTATGGAATGCACCTAAACTGCCATTCCAGATTTCATGGAAATGAGAATTCGTCGGGTCAGTCAACGCCATCTAGTGAGCTCATATACAAAGCAGTAATAACTTCAAATCTCCAGGAGTTAAAAAAGAGGAGGAGAAAAGTTATTTCAAAATGTAGAAAATGGCTTACTCTTAATCCTGAATCGTTAATCCCTCATCCTAGATACAAATGGCTCCTGTTCTGAAATTATTAAAAGCATCTCAGACCAAAGGACCCACATGCCGTCATAGGCTCAACTTCAAAGATCTTCAGTAACTAAACAAACATTTTTATTTCTTCCAGATTCCCGATGAGGTTGTCGATGAAGTGGAACAGTGCAACGACCAGCTCCGTCTCCGCGACGGCGAGCTGCTGTCCATCCTGAACAAACTGGCCACCATCATGGCTGACGAGGAGTACATGGTGGAACTTATGGACATCAACGATAAGATCGTGCAACTCTCTGCTGGAAACTAAACTAAACACATAGAATTAGTTTCAAGTCAAGAAAATATTTCGAATATGGAACGTGCATGGTGCAGATTGCGCCATCTAGTGTCGCAAATGAGAACTTAATCTCATAAATACTTGATATAGACACCCTGTGCTGCCACCTATAGTTCCCGCATGCTCCATTATTGCCGTTAAATTTATCTACATTTATCTAAGTGTCCACCTACCAGCAGGTGGTCTGCCGTGCTATTTTCCACTCTACGGCATAAAAAAAAATTACCTTGAAACTATTGATGGAGTTCTAATACGGTTTCTTGCATTTTTGCATAGTGTAGAATCGATTTGCACTGAGTAGTATCACTAATCGTTTTAAAATTTATAGTCGATTAAAAACTAGACTAGGATAGAGTTCCGAGTAATTAGTGTTGTAGAAACTCGTAGAACTCAATAAAATTGAATGTGACATTTTCTTGTAATTACTTACTTCATTTAACTTCATTATTTCATTTGAAATGACTTAGCTTTAGCTTTGCATAACACACAAGGCTGTATGGCATAAGACCTTTGCCCGTAAAAGTGTTCTTTTTAACATTCATCTTTTAATTTAATTTTTTTTATATATTTTTTTTTATTCTCAAGCACTGTATGTGTTAGATGTTTTTAGAATATTGCAATTTGTATACAAATGGGTTGAATATTAGTTTAATTCATATATTTCTGTTTATATATTACATCGTTTTGGTATCTAGATGTTAGACGTACACGTAGTTGTGACGTAGATTGAAGTACTGTGACGTATGACGAGACACGGCTCAACATGGGATAATAAAAAATATTAGAAAAATGTTTCTTTGTTTTCTTTCATATTACAGTTTACCTTTTTTCCTGCTGAGGTAGGTTATCAACCACCCTCAACCCTGCCAGGGCTGCTTGCCCTAGTTTGTAACATATTTTTAAAAAACGAACGATTTACTGTGGCCCTCGTAAAGGCAGTAAAGGGCAACACATGTTATGACCATAACCCGAATGGACGATCACTACGCACATATTTTATTTTGAAATAGACAAAGAAAGTTGCTACCAACAAGGTAGCTTCTAGTTGCTACTAATCGTTAAATAACTGCTACATCCAATTTTTTTTAATATAAACCACTTTTTAAGGTGACGGGCCATTCTGACATGAAGATGGCTGGTTACCATTCCAGTGAGAACAAACTGTGCAAATTAATCGAGTTTTTTTAACCAATAGTTTCTACTAGAATGTAGCGGACATTCATATATATATGTCACCGGAACTTTGTAAATGCCTAAGATTGTAAAATGACGTATGAGGAATAATGATTTAATGAGGAAAGTTAAATAAGTTTTTCGTTAAGTTACCGTTGTTTTTAATTATGAGGGCCAGCATATTTCCTAACGAAATATTGATGGAATCCCGGCATAATAAGTACCTAATAAGTTGTATTATATTGTTCAGCAGACTCTATACCATATATGTCATCGAAAAATCCTCTTAACCCGACTTTTCCAAACGTCAATGAATTAACTTTTCGTGTGCTTTACCCACGCTCATGCTCGGTTGTATGTTGCATGTCCGTGACCGTCAGTTCAATTCAAAATCTGTCAATATTTGGAATAAAAGGCTTTATTGTTATTATGTCCGTGTACGATGAATCAAATATGAACCCGGGAATCTGATGGATGCGAAACGCCCAGGACCAGTTGTTATGGCGACACTTTGGGAGGCCTATATCCAACAGTGGACGTCTTTCGGCTGAAAACATGATGATGTCGGCGTCCCGAGAATTAAACTGTTTTTTTTTTGTCATTCCCGTGATGAAATCCAATCACAGATGGCCGCCGGAGACAGATTCACTCAGTACACTTTCCATGTAAATAATAGTAAACCCAAATTTCCAAAAAAAAGTACAAACCACATTAGATAAATGTTTGTAAGGTTTGAACGGGATCTCACAGAGGTAATGATTTTTCAAACACACGAAAGGTTCTGTCAAAATAAGTACAAAATGCGTCTGCCAATTAATTCTTCGAGGAGATCAGGCGTGACGGTATTCCAAACAGACTGACAGCTGACAGTCTCTACTAAACTCTCTCGTCTCTACTTACTGAATAATTATTACTAACATTTGGAATTTTGGGCATCCAACCCGATCTATACAACCGCTCTTACATGATAGTGACGTTATCACACATCTTTCTCCAGATATTTTGAAAAGACAGATATCTTGTGTATATTATTTAGGTTTCTAATGAAATCAAATAATAAATGTGTGTAAAACTAATCCAGTAAATACCTCTGAAAATCTGCTATAATGCGTGAACTTTGGGCCCCTTATAATGTACTCATTAATTAAAAAAGTAAAAAAAAATATAAGATTCAGAATTACGAAAATCTAAAAAAGTAAAAAAAAATATAAGATTCTGAATTACGAAAATCTAAAAAAGTTAAAAAAAAACACGTATAGAAACAATTTTTGTGAAATTATTTGAGTGAATGACGGAATTACCAACAAGAGCCTGATTCTGAAAGAAAGACTCGGCCCTGGTACGAATAGCAACTAAGGAACCGGAGTGAGTTTTTAGTCAGTAAAACTCTGACACTATCCAAATTAAAAAAAAAAATGACAAAAGAGCGTTCTGGTGTTATCTCTCTATTTTCGCGTAGCCTCTTTATCAAATATTGTGTTGGAATGCGTTGGGTGAACCAACAAGCCCATGCTCAAGTTGACGATAGACGGGTCGAGAACGGCCCTCTTAAAACCGAGAAATCGTTGTGCGTCGTAAGGCCTACAGGGATGCTACGGTTCTACAGGACGTCTACGACGAGGTCTACGAGCGTTGAGGGGGTCTACGGCGTAGACCTTGTGAGGCCACTCTAAAATAAATAAAATTATTTCTCAAGTTGATGCTACGTTTCTGCAGGACGTCTACGACGAGGTCTACGAGCGTAGAGGGGGTCTACGGCGTAGGCCTTGTGAGGCTAGTCTAAAATAAATTATTTCTTAAGTTGTTACTACAGTTCTACAAGACGTCTACGACGAGGTCTACGAGCTTAGAGAGGGTGTACGGCGTAGGCCTTGTGAGGCCACTCTAAAATAACTTATTTCCTAAGGTTTTTCCGTTTCACTTCATTACTTTATTTATTGCAATAAGTTTACATTTTAATATTACATTTTTTAAATTTTTATTCATTGCGAGCATTTTTTGCGGTCTACACAAATGTCCAGGTGACTTACTATGACGTGTTAAAATGTCAGGAGTGCGAGTGAGAGAGATAGAGCTATACATCATAATTATATAGCTCTATCCCTTTAACATTTCAGCTTACGTCATCAAATGCATCGTGTTAACAGCTCGTAGTAGGGCCTTTGTCTTTGATATTGTTCGTCAAGTCTTTGAACTCCTTAATAGTTCTTTCGAATTTTTAGACTTTTCGGGAGTTGTGCTATTCTAATACTTACAAATGGTAGCACCGACTGGGCAGACTCACTCAAATCTGTGTAGTTTTTTCCTCAAAAGGTCATCGTAAGGTAGTGCACTAGCAGGTTGATCTACGGCCACCGTAGGCGCTGGCGGACGACAAGCAAAAAGGAGCTCGCCGTCCGGCTGTCTCGTAAGGACCGCAGCCTAATCATCAACGGCGCGTAGTTTTCCACGCGCACCTCAAAAAGAGGTCAGCAAAACCGTAGTGGCCAAGCGAGGCCGATGCCCGCCGAGGGCCACGGGAAATTTCTGAAGAGGAAACACGTGGTCCTAAAACACAACGGGCAACTGAAGGAGACAGGTGTGGTTTCAACACATTTTAACCATTCATTCTTTGATTATATTATAGTTATGTATATAGATTAGATATATAGATAAAAGATAGTAGCGACAATTTAACTTTTCAGCCCTCGCATATAAGTAGGTATACATCGTTTAAAGGGAATAATGGAAAGGTTGCTTTTTTTCGATATGTACAGACTACTTTATGAAGAACTACTTATTTACGTTATTGGATACATACCCTTTTAATAAAATGCTCAATATTTTATAATTTATGCGGACGTCAGCGTTCGCTTGGTGTTTAACCGAATGGCGCGAAATAACTCGCGAACACCGGCGTTCTCGCTTGGGATTAGTGAGAGAACTTTACATCACGGGCTCTGTTTTTTAACTCAGGGCGACATCTACATTTCATTAGGTAAAATACTGAAGAAGTTAATTGTATAACAACCGTAATTAGAAATAATACGGCGTGATATCAACAGAGGGCTCTTAGCGGAACCAAACCTCACGGCGCCCACTAGCGCCGATTATACCCAGGACTTTTTTTGATTTTTTAAGGTGGAAAATGATTCAATGACTTTTCTCGCTCTCGGGCGGAGCGCGAGGACGTGTCAGACTTTTACTGACTAAAACTCACTCCTATATTCCTTGTTTGCCTTGCGTTCTAGGACCCCGGGGTTTCCTTTCAGACCACCCTTGTGTGTTCTTTATAAAATTATAATATATAAATTTTATTAGCTATTTAAAACTTTATTGAGATTTGAATTGAATTGTTAGTAGGTACATTACGTAATTGTTTAAGTTTCGGAAGAGCGAAGTGTCCTAACAAGCAATTTTTGTCTAAAAGGTCACTTCAACCACTAGATGTATTTGTAGTACTAATTTTGTGAAAGGAAATAAATTATTTTGTATAACCCATGGATACCAGCCAGAGCTATGGGATTGTCGAAAGAGTTACCATGGCCACGGAATGTAAAGGGCAATTGAAGGGACTCCCTTGAAAGTCTTTGACAGACAGGCAAACAGACAACAAAGTGATCCTATTAGGATTCCGTTTTCAGGGTTCCGTACCTCAAAAGGTAAAAACGGAACCCTTTTAGGATCACTTTGTTGTCCATCCGTCTGTCTGTCTGTTTGTCGCCATGTCGGTCTGTCAAGACCCTTTATCTCAAGAATGCGTGGAGGTATCGACTTGAAATTAAAACCATATACTCAGGTCTACCATCCCTTGAACGCTATGAAAAAATTAACTACTGAGTTAACAAAAAAAAAGAGAGACGGCCTTTTATGTCGCAAAAACAAAACGTGCATTCGACATTCTCAAGGGAATCAAAATTCATAGGGTTTTTCATTAGTACAGGTACCAAATAAATTCCTTTTCTACTTTTTATCTTAAGTTACTTCAAGACAAGCGTGCCCCATCGTCGGCCACATCATCGCTTACCATCAGGTGAGATTACGGTCAAACGCGAGCCTATCAATAATAAAAAAAAATATATATAATAATATGTATTTCATGTATAATGCGTTTTTTTTTTGTATTTTTTGTGTATGGTGGACAATAAAGAATACAATAAATAAATAATTGAACCTTCTCTATGACATGTGTATTTTTCTGAAATATACTATTATCTATATTTATATATATAAAAGGAGAAACTGACTGACTGACATATCAACGCACAGCCAAAACTACTGGTACTAGAAGAGTGAGATTTTGCTTAAGGCTTCTTCTCATAACGTAGGCGAGCACTAAGAGAGGATTTTCCAAAATTCACCCCCTAAGTGGAGGAAACGGGGGTTCAAAGTTTGTATAGAGAAACCTATTTTCACGCGTGTGAAGCCGCGGGCAGAAGCTAGTTATTAATCTATATATATAAAAGAAAGTCGTGTTAGTTACACTGTTTATAACTCAAGAACGGCTGAACCGATTTGGCTGAAAATTGGTGGGGAGGTAGCTTAGAACCAGGAGACGGACATAGGGTACTTTTTAACGAGTAGGGTAGAGTAGGGTAGAGTAGGGTAGAGTAGGGTAGAGTAGGGTAGAGTAGGGTAGAGTAGGGTAATTTTTTTTTTTTTACTAAATCCCGCTTTTGGGCAGAACAACGTCTGCCGGGACCGCTAGTATATCATAAATGAGGTTCTTCTTAAGTTATTTTTTCAGATTTCTACGAAAATCCAACATTTTGCATTTAAACACCAGCCACTAAAGTTGTTCACTGTAGTGACACGTGACACGTGACAGTCACGTGTCTACTGCGACACGTGGTCGCGTGAACTTGCCACAACCATTTGCATTATATAAAGACGACATTCGGGGACATCTGGAGCTCTATAACGTGACAGCCTTTATTGCAACCCTCTTTATTTATTTTCAATGTTATATAACAACTATTCGTTTGTCACGTTTTTAAGAGAAGTGAGTGTGTTAATTGGAAAGTGTATCTAATTACATTCAAGGTTAAATTTTTGCCTTCAGTAGACCAGTTAATCATTGCCAACGTTACAAGTTATATTGATTGATTGTATAGCTAAAAATAATAAGTTTTTAAATCAAACATCTCGACGCTGCAAACGAATTCGCCGACATGTGAAATACACGTGGATTCGGGTGTCATTATGCCGATAGAAGTCGATACCGGCCCCTCTAGCCAAGTTACAACCGTTTCGAGTCGACCACGCCTCCTATTTCTTTGTTCTGACCACGTGACTGAGCGTTGAGATGACGTCAGAATAAAAGAATCGAAAGCGTGGTCTACACGAGGCGATCGACGAAAAGAGAATCGAAACGAAACGGTTGTAACTTGGCTAGGGGGGCTGATGTCCAAAAGCCTCGACGTCCATCTGTTGAAGCTGTCGTTGCGCGGTTAGTTCAAGGGCCTGATACAGAAGGTAGCACTCCTCGTTAAGGCTCGTACTGTGAAGGGGTTCCTGTCCTAACCAGTCCTAACCACCGGTATCTTAGAGCCTACTAGGAAGAGAGTGAGAAAAAAGTTATATTAATAGTTTTAATGCTAAAAAACATATCCAAATTATTTTTTACGCGGGCGATATAAAGCATTCACCTCAAACTTAAATGGCGAAAATATCTTGTCTGTTTTCGAGCGGCATCTTAATCTATTACTTCAAGGAATTTAAGCATCATAATATTGTCACCAAAACAGCAAAAGTCCAAACTCAAGAATTATCAACGGGCAATGAAGTTCTGCAAAGAAACTCCACGCTGCGCTGCGTAACTCAAGTAGCAGAAGACAGGCTGAAGTGGGAATTAGTTGGCCACGTCTCACAAATGTACCCAGACAGATGGGTGAGGATTGTCACTCAATGGACCCCTGAGGAAGGACGACGTCTTCGCGATCAACCGCTGCCAAGGTGGTGTGACGATCTGACTTGACCAGAAATCGCCCAAGATAGAGGTTTGGAAAAAGAAGGGGGAAACCTTAGCCTAGCAGTGGCTTTAAAAAAAAGATTACAAGAGTCATACTTCTAGTAGTCCAGCTATAACAAAGATCTTTTGAACATCTGATTCAGAGTTATATACCAACAATACGTAATTGGCCACACGTGCAAGCGTCACGCGTATCAACTCTTGCGCAACGCGTTTGATGTAACATATCTGTGACGTCACATTCATGAGACATACTATAATATTATATTGTTGATACAGCTGGACGAGAGAAAACGTGATTGGTATGTAGAAGGCATGCCTTTTGCGCATGCGTCGTCCAGTCATCGTATGTTTAGTGTGACGTTGGTTATAACTTCGAGTTGTGTAAGTTTTTTATGGACAAAATTAATAAGCTAGACTTAGTAAGTGATAACGGATGATGCAATTGTTTTCCGTAAACTTGGAGTTGATTTTTTACGTCTGTAGTAGTTTCAATTATTGACGTCACTGTTGAATGTTGAACGGAAGTAAATAGTCTATTTGTTAAGTTTCCGTACCTCAAAAGGAAAAAACGGAACCCTTATAGGATCACTTTGTAGTCCGTCCGTCTGTCTGTCTGTTTGTCTGTCAAGACCCTTTATTTTGGAAACTCGTGCAGGTATCGAGTTGAAATTAAAACCATATATATACTCAAGTCTGCGGTCCCTTGAAACTGTTAAGTTAACGAAAAAAAAAAATACGGCCGTTTATATCGCAAAAAACGTATATTTCGATATTCTCAAGGGAATCAATATTCATAGGGTACTTCCCGTTGACGAGAAGAAGATCTTATAGCACAGATACAGGAATAAATCTGAAAACAGTAAATTTGTTGTTACGTCAACAAAAAATAAATATATTTTGCGATTCGGAAATAACTTCGAGACTCTAATCAGGAATTGAACTCTTTACATAGGTAAGTTTGTACGGAACTCACAGGGCGCGAGTCCGACTCGCACTTGCCCAGTTTTTTACAAATTATTGGTAATCGTATTTGAATACTTATACCTTATACTCGTGATTGTAAGCCGTCGCTTACCATCGCATACACCGTCATGTAGTCGACGATGGAGCACGCTTGCCTAGAAGTAACTTATTTACTCTTGGCTTAAAGGCCACTCCGTTGTAGCTATCAAGAAACACGGACAATTTTTTTTCCATTTTAGGGCTTGGTCACATTATCACGATGTGGCATCGTTAACTTGAAAGGGCGCAGACCCTGTGTGAAGTTGCCACGTCGAGCAGATAGACGACGACTAGCCGTGTTGAGCGGAAGAACGGGATAGTGACACGTCGCGTAAATCCACAACAAGGCTACTTCGTAAAACCATTATTATAAGGGAAATCATCTAATGACATCTCCCGCCCTTGGGCGGAGTGGAAGGCAGTGTCAGACTTTTACTGACTAAAACTCAGTCCTAGTTCCCTCGTTGCCTTGCATTCTAGGGCCGGGTTTTCCTTTTAGAAGTGAACCGATAGCCCCAGTAGCCTTCGAACCTGCTGGGCCCCTACGGTTTGCTGACATCTCTTTCCAGACGGTTAAGGGACGGTCGGAGGCAAGCTACCAATTGCTGGCCGTCCGCAAGCTCGCGCCTACGGTGGCCGGAAATCGGGATCGGAATTCCGGTGGCTGGGGCGTGAGCCCTTATAGCCCTTTCCATTGGCCTTTAGGTGACTTTCGGCCTTCTGATGAGACCCATTGTTAACGACCAGGTTCAGAGTCATATGTCATCACTAACAACAGGCACTGCAATGCTCATAGACTTTTATCTTGAGACACTGTGGTATCTCGGCCAGGCCCGTTAGGTTAGCAACGAACTTATAATTGACCCTTTACGCAGGCTAGACTAGACACACTTATTTTGAACCTTGCAAAGGTCAAAGAAAATATTCGGAGTTAATGACCAACCTTCGGTTTAAGTTCAATTACCTGTACATAGAAACTAGAAACGTGTTTTCATATAAGAAAATTCGACTAATTTTACGAGTTTAGACTAAAGCTACGATGGACGGTCTGTGTTAAAGATATGTTAATCTAAAGGAGAAACTGACTGACTGACATATCAACGCACAGTTGAAACTACTGGAAGCGTGAAATTTTGTACAAAGCTTCCTTTTGTGACGTGGGCGAGCACTAAGAAAGGGTTTCCCAAAATTCACCTTCTAAGGGCATGAAACGGGGGTCCAAAGTTTGTATGGAAAAACCTACTTTCACGCGGGCGAAGCCGCTGACTGAAGCTAGTCATAAATATAATATTTTACCTCATTACATACACTAAATAAAAGCCCTAAAGAACTAAAAACGTAAACTAAAGTTAAAATGGGGGTTTAAAGTTTGTATGGAGAAACCTCATTTTACGCGGACAAACCCGCCTGCATATAAATAAAATACCTATATATTAAATACATATAATTATAGGTACGTACGTATGACGTTTTCTGTAGGTAAAGAGAATAGAAGTATAAAATTATGGAAAATTATTTTAGCATATCAAAGAATTTTTCAGTTGTCGAGTAGCTTAAGGCACGCCACCATTTTATGGCCTTGTTTTTGCACTATATTTTACTGCATGGAATAACGGGACACGTGGCTTCCCCTTCAAAATTTAGATAAGGACCCTATGTCAAAAAACTCTTCCACATCGCTGTCGACTGGTAAAGGCCCAAAAGACTGGCGGCATTGCCACGGTATATGGCAATGCTTATCCTCTGTCCGAGGTAAAAGCCAACCCTTGGGTCACGTGAAGTGTCAACTGGACGTTTTGACAGATCTTTATACAACTTGTGAGCACTCGGACCTCACGATCCGAGAGATTCAGGGTTTCTAAAAATATTTTTTTAATTTACTGTAATTATAGTTAGGATCGGAAATGAAGATATCCGCAAGAAAACCAAGGTTGCCGACATAGCACGAAGAATCGTCAAACTTAAGTGGCAATGGGCAGGGTACATTGCACGCAGAACTGATGACTGTTGGGGCCGAAAAGTCCTGGAGTGGCGACCGCGTACCGGAAGACGCAGCGTTGGAATACCTCCCACAAGATGGACCGATGACCTGATCGGGGTTGCTGGAATCCAATGAATGCGAGACGCACAGGACCGGTCTTTGTGGCGACGCTTGGGGGAGGCTTATGTCCGGCAGTGGACGTCTTTCAGCTGAAATGATGATGATGAATTATAGTTAAGTACTTTTTTAATGTAAATTATTCATGTAAATATATCTTTGGATGTATATACGGAAAGTTGGAGATAAAGACCAGAGAAAGATTATGATGATTGTCGGTATCAACTAACGGTTATCCGTTAGTTGATACCGACAGACGAGATGACGTTGTCTTCTTTTCTCATGACGTACTTATCTTTCGACCTTTAGAACATCCACTCGTGTGGAAGGGGGGGGAGGTGCCCCCATAAAAACACGTGCCTGTAAATATAACTCCTGCCATCTTGTTTTCAACAAGTCCTATAATAAAATAAATTTAACTAACTTCTGCCTGCGGCTTCGCCCGTGTAAATAAATATATTTATTTATTAACACCTACTGGTATAACCTAGATAACAAATGTAGTCGCAAAATAGCCGAACTCAGAGACGCCACCCACAGACTGATCAAAAATATCGATTAGTGTAGTAGGCAACATACATATAAATAGTCGATGGTCAGTCTCAAGCAGCGCCCTGGAGAACCGGCACAAGTTACACAGAGGACAAAACACTTAGTGTCACCCTCTCGAATTCCGCCTATGTGCATGAATGATGATGTGTATAGATTTCTTCATACAAACTTTGGACACCTATTTCATCCCTTTAGGGAGTTTTTTTAGGAAAATCCTCCCTTAGTGCTCGCATACGTCATAAAAGGAAACCTTGTGCAAAATTTCACGTTCCTTGTCGCAGTAGTTTCGGTTGTGCGTTGATATGTCAGTCAGTCAGTTTCTCTTTACATAAATATAGTATCTAGTTGATAACCTGGTTGATAGTTATATTATCGAGCCGTTTGGGGTTGAAACTCTCGGATCGTGCGAGACCTTTCCAGACGCCATGTTGACACTCCGCGTAACCCAAGGACTGTTGGGCAGAGGATCAGTATTGCCATACAGCATGGCAATGATGCCAATTATTTGTGTACATTACCAGTCGACAGCGATGCGGAGGAGTTTTCCAACGTCATACTTCACAATTAGATTAACTTTAGTTAGTTCTTAAGGGTTTTTATTTTCCATGCATAGTCCGAATTCCCGAACCTTGGAATGCTCGAACGCAAAGCAAAGAAGGAACATAGGTGTGATTTTAGTCAATAAAAATCTGATCATCCACACCCTCTGGCTCCGCTCTAGAGTGAGAAAACTTTTTTTTAGGGTAATGATAGTTAAGTATTTTTTTTAAACATGACGCACGATAAATATAATTTAAAAAATAGTGTAACTTGCAGTACTTGCATTATGTATACTTGTAACTTTATGAGTCTTTGTTTTGATAGCTGCCGAGTGATATCTCGAATGTTTACCAAACGAATCTTGGAGTTTCCCCAACACATGACACGATGTTTTATCTTAGTACCTACAACTGTTGCAAAACAAAGTCCGGGCAGATGCGAAATAACTAAACTTTTGAAATTAAGAGCTGCTTTAATCAATTCATATTACTTCTCTAAGTTTATCTAGGAACTCACTGACACCCTGTGCCTCGGAAAGCACGTAAAGCCGTTGGTCCTGGTTGTCATTCGTAGATCTTTGACAGTCGTTACAGGTGGTCAGATGCCAGAAAGTCTGACCCATCGAGTATCATGTTGCCCAGGTCCGATAGGCAGTCGCTCCACGTAAAACACAGCCCCTGCCAAGTTGCAACCGTTTCGTTTCGATTCTCTTTTCGTCGATCGCCTCAAGTAGGCCACTCCTCTGATTCCTTTATTTTGACGTCATCTCAACGGTCAGTCACGTGGTCAGAACAAAAGAATCGGAGGCGTGGCCGACTCGAGGCGATCAACGAAAAGAGAATCCAAACGAAACGGTTGTAACTTGGCTAGGGGGACTGGTCTTCAGCCGCATTCGATTAGACTGGAAGCCGACCCCCAGCTAGTTGGGAAAGGGCTGGGACCATGATGGAGTTGCTATACAAAATCAGGATTTTTCAGGTCTATAAGCAGTTTAGTTTTTTATTGCTAGTTCCTCAGGTAGTACCTTACCTGTCTTTATTATCATCTCTATCACACCTCATCATCATTATTTTAGCTGAAAGACGTCCACTGTTAGACATAGGCCTCCCCCAAGCGTCTCCACAACGACCGATCCTGTGCGTCTCGCATTCACCGCATTCCCGCAACTCTCACCAGGTCGTCGGTCTATTTTGTGGGAGACCTTCCAACGCTGCGTCTTCCGGTGCGCGGTCGCCACTCTAGAACCTTTCGTGCCCATCGACCATCCGTTCTACGAGCAATGCTACTGCCACTTTAGTTTGGCGATTCTTCGGGCTATGTCGGCGACCTTGGTTCTCCTGCGGATATCTTCATTCCAAGAAAACTCCGAGCACAGCCCTTTTCATTGCCCTTTGGGTGACTGTAAACCTTCTGATGAGGCCCATTGTAAGCGACCATATTTCAGTGCCATATGTCATCACTGGCAACACGCACTTGTCATAGACTTGCGTCTTGAGAGGAAACCCAGCCAAACGCTGCCTAGCCGAGTCAGATTCGACGATTGACCTCTTTCTCAAAGATAGACCTACCCAACTGGATTGTCTGTACCAGATGAACGTAATCGTCTACAACTCAAACCTAATCCATATTAATCACACTAATATTATAAACACGAACGTTTTTATGTATCTTTGTTACTACTTCACACTCAAACAGCTGAACACATTTAACAATTTAGTACTACTAGACCATGTCCTGAAATATATAGCCAACATACAAACAACATGCTACTGCGTCCAGCATTACCCATGACACAGCTGAACTTATCAAGATTACTTTACACCACGAAGGTTGAGCAGATCATGGAGTATGTAGTATGTAGGTACTTACAGTATGTGAGAAGAGAAAGTGATATCCTACCACGAGCTCTTAGCGTGACCCATTTGACGATCTAAACTAGATTGTTAAAGGGACGGAGCTTTAAGGCGTGTAAAGCTCTATCCCTCTAACAACACGTTATGGTAAGAGAGTCGTGCATTTGAAATCACGCCATAACACTAATTTTAATTGGTTTGTGGTGTGCATAATTATCATTTGGAGACCTTCGTCAAAGGAGAGTTTTAGTACAGTGTCATGTATAGACGATTTCGTGGAACGCTACCGACCTCGCAGCGAAACACGACGCCGTCACTTCGTGTGCAATAATTTCTTTGTTTCGTATTTTTAATATGTATAAGTGTTATGGCAAGAGAACTTGTTTATATTAATTTTTATCCTATGAGTGTTTTCCTTTGAGAAAATTTTCTACTTTCACGTGGACAAAGCCGCAGGCAGAAGCTAGTTTTATAAATGGGAAAGTAACTCTAGACAGAATTTGACAGAACGTCTGTCTGTTTACTACGTTTTGACTCATATACAGCTAAAGCAATTTTGTTTTTTTTTATAGATATATTTACATTGGATCTTGGTTAAAGAAAAGGAGAGATTGTGTTTACCCTTTATTTGGAAATGGGAGACCATTAAATAATTTCTTCTACTCTGCTCCACCTCTGGCACCTTTCACTGTCACTGTCAGACTTTTATTGACAAAACCCTCCTGTGTTCGTTCAGTTGACTATTACATTTTCATTAACAATCCTGCAAATATTCTTTACTCTGGAAGTACCTATATTCCCCTGGGATTATTTTCAACTATATAGAATCTAGTAAAGTAACACTCGATCAAGTTAACCGCATACATGTCTACAAGGCTAAATTTTCACTTGGTTTGAAAGAAAAACAACCAGGATTCTAATTAGACAGGATTCAAGATATTAGATATTGAATCTTTCCTTCTTGGATTCTTTTATCTTATATTTATTTCTAATAAATACGACGTATTTTATATATAAGAATTTTAAATGATAAAATATGACATTAGCCGCCCTTTGATTTAATATAATTATTTACTGTTGACATTTATATGTAAAATAATTATAATAATAATTGTAATATTTATTAACATTAAATTGATTTGACATTATTACAAAAAAATACTAATATATTTATATACCAATTTCATTGGTAGTACATAGAGCGCGACCAAAATGTTTACTCAAGACCTATATTGTTACACCTGTGTTCACAAATAAAGATTAATTGATTAATTTATCTCTTCGCACAGCTTCCCAAATCACAAACCAAACCTAAATACAAAATGTATACACAAAAGCATAGATCTAAATACCGTATAGACACCTCCCCTACACGTATGGATCTGTCTACCTTGGGGTGGTTCCCTACTGTTGGGGTGAGCTGCCATAAAGACTGAGTTATGAGAGGGGATGCAGACACTGCAGTACCTCTAGACAACACATGGCGGCTAGTACGCTAGTATTATTATTATGTCTGCCGGTAGATGGATACGAGGAAAGCTGGTAATGGTGTTCAAAAAGTGTAGGGACTTAAGGTCGAGTTAAAGATCGATTTCAACAAAAGAAGCCGAATATTCGGCTCGACCAAAACTAGCGTCTTTGGGCTGACGGTGGTGATGAATATCTAAAAACTTACTGACTAGGGCGGGTTTCTGAATTAAGTGTTTTGTGCTAAGAACGTTTCAAACCCTTTTGACAGGTTTTCGGGCTAAAGTTAATTTCGAGAAATCCTTCAATGCTTAAATCAGAAATCAGGGGTATGTATGTTTTAATCTGAATGTAACGGTTGATTTATTCGATTATTTACTATTTTATATAAGTTGTAACATATATAAATAAATAAATATCGAAATATTATTTTTATTATTTGTCATTTGTACAGAGAGAGTTGTGGTCTTTCAAAACGTAACGAGGGTCCATGGGCTTATAGTCATCACCGGGGTGATTTTAGTGTAGTTAGAATTCAACAATCCCTGGTATTTGCCCAAAAGTCCAGGCGCTTCTGGAAGGCTTCCTCACGATGTCAAAAAAGTTCACATCTACGTAGTTATAGCTAAAGAGTGGAATTTTCTGGAATCCTGATTTGTAGCTATCAGGAAACATAGACTCCAACAAATTCGTAGGTGCTAGACAAGCGTGCTCCATTGTCGACCACATCACTTTTACCAAAAGACGAGATAGTGGTCAACGCGAGCCTATCAATAATTAAAAAAATATCAGGGTAAATGCAAAGTTTCTTTGGAATACAGAAACGGCAGCAAAGCTGCAAGAAAAAGCTAGTGAATTATAACAGTCAATAAATAAATTCCTCAGTTCTTCACAACATGCTGTTGACATCAAGAAAACTGACATTACATCTTCTTCTTCTTCTTTTAGTTTCAATTTTCTCAAACAAAATTTTGGCAACCTGTACAGCTCTACTATTGGCCTCATATTGATCCTGAAAAGAGCAGGTAGTTGTGCAGGATGGGCAGCATAGCAGGTGACGCATGTTCTGTCCAGCAGCTTCACACTCCACGTTACAAAATGAAAAATATAAACAAGAACTTCTAATAAAGTAACTGCGCAACTGCTTCAAACAATGGGCAGTCACGTTGTGTAGACACGTGATAAGGAACCACGACCCGATAATGTTGATACCGGTTACTCATCTGCTAAACAAACTCAATTAGTATTAGTTTATCTAATTAGAAAACTACGTAAATTTTCGTAAGGGCATCAATATGTATTGTTAAGGCACAGATAAGGGACCATTACCATGACGTATTAAAATGTCTAGCATGCGAGCGAGCCGCCGAGATTTCGATCCCGATTTCCGGCCACCGCTGGCGCGGGCTTGCGGACGGCAAGCAATGGGTAGCTCGCCGTCCGATCGTTAGACCGAACCCAAATCGTTGCCGGCGCGTAGTGTTCCACGCGCGCCTCAAGGAGATGTCAGCAACCGTAGAGGCTCAGCAGGGTCGAAGCCTACTGGGGCCAAGGGTGATGCGAAAGAGATCCCCGGGGCCCTGGACCAATGGCAAAGAAGGAACAAGAGTGGGTTTTTAGTCAGTAAAAGTCTGACACTATCTCCCGCTCCGCCCAAGAGCACGGGATGTCACTAGATGATTTTCCCAAAGGAAAAGAAAAGCGTGCGAGTGAGAAAGAGAATGGGATAGAGCAATTTATGTTATATGGATGGTGTATAGCTCTATTCCATTAACAGCTAAGTTCAGGTCGTCAAATGAGTTCGTGGTAGGACCTCAGATCTCTCCTACACACCACTCTCGAGCTGCATAGATTTCTATGCTGACCATGAGTAACAAAGGTAACATAAAATCCCAGGATAAAAGTATCCTGTTTTATTCCAGGACATAGTCTACTAAATTAAAAAAATACCAACGTACGCTAACAATTAATACAGATTTTCTGAATCGTTTTAGGAAACGATCAAGTTCTCAGAAATATCGTCAAAATTAACTTATATTTTTTTTTCCGCAAACTCAATCTAAAGATGAAGCAAAAAAATACAACCCATTTTTAATAAAAGGTAGACTAGTAGACTTTTTAAAATTTTTGTCTGTTTGTTGATCTGTCTGTTTGGTCTGGCTAATCTCCGAAACGGCTGGACCAATTTTTATGGAATTTTCACTGATAGACGGCTATTGTCATAATGAGTAACTTATTTTTAGAAATAGAATTAGTGTTCCGCACAAAAAACTACCTTTTTAAATTTTGATCAAATGCTATTGTACGGTTTTAGAGTCTGACGTGGACAAAGTTACAGGCACCAGATATATAACTAAATCTGCTCGTCTGCGTTGTACAACTACACAACCACCTGCACCTTTCAGGATTCGAATGAGACCAATGATAGATCCGCACGTGCAACTTGCTAAATACACTGATCGGACATAAATTTATTTTGAGTTATTAATCAATCGACTCCAAAAGAAGTCGATATTTTTTTTTTGCATGTTTGTCTGTTGTCTTTGCCATAGCGCCATCACGCCATGCTGCAGTTCACAGCGGCGCCGCGTGGTCATCGGCGTCGAGTCAGCTGGCCGCAAAATGGAGGCGGGGCGCGTCGCGCATGCGCGGTTGTCATGACGCCGACAGTTTATTGTTGTGATCGGTAGCCGCTACTAAGTAGCGGCTATTAGGTACCGTTATTTTTAGCGGTAACGCAATGTAGTAAGTTCGTTATTCGTAACGTTGATTTACAAATGGAAGGCTCGAAACTACAGAGTTATATCTATCTACCAATGATTTTGATTAATTTTTAGATGTGGAAAGTGCCCTTTAGCTTACCAAAAATCGAGGTAGCAATGACCAGATATTAGATAAGTTTTAAAATGTTTAAAGAAATGAAAGCTTTTAATACAATGCTCGATGTATTTTAAGTACTATCGGAATTAGAGGTGAAGAAACTATAGATTGACTAAAACATAACTACCTTCAATAACGCCTCGGAAAATAACGCGTTTACAAAATAACTGCTATATCTGTTACGAACAACACTACACCTGTTAACACAAATATAATAACGGGGGCACGACGGTATTCAACGATCAGTCTGTCTGTGGTGTTTGTGGGGGCTACGCGATTGGATAGAGCGCGCCTTGAGGCTGCGAACTGTTTTCATTTTTTTATTTGGCTTCTAGCCGTTGTATGGGTGAGTTTATTTGATAAATTACCCTTTTTACACCTTAATGGCCATTTTTAACTTAAAACTTCGGTAAATAAAGCCGTATTTTTAGGACAAAGAGCGTGTATATGTATATCAGTGTAAATGTCAGTGGCTGTATACAAACGTAAACAAAGCAGCGTTTGGTATTCTTTTTTCAAATCACAGTGCATAATGTTGCTTGAAAAGAAAAGAAAGCTGTTTAGCAGCTAATAACAATGTAACGGTTAGATTTATCAGTGTTTTAATGGTTTTATTTTTATTGTTCTTCGTAAAATGTGACGTGTCGGGAAATCTGCGTACATTTTGTTTATAAAGACTAGCATTAGTCATGAACATTTTGAACTCAAACCATTATCATTACATAAATAATTCTTTAATTATTATTTAATTAACTAATGAATACGGCATTTGTTCACCAGCTGGTAATTGCCAATTTAATTTTATTGTTCTAAATAAAATTCTTAGCCTAAAATTCACTGTAGGTAAATATTTGAATGTGTCAATCCCCAAACAATGGACTCATGCCCTTATTTTTTTGTGAATCCTATTGTCCTTCGTGTCGTTAACAAATTAACTTTCTCTTCGCATTCATGACAAAACGACATACGTCAATGCGCCACGTTGTTTGAATAATGCACATTTTAGAAAATGTATTCGCACTTTGTATTCTGCAAAATATTATGTACCTATATGGAGTTTATTTTTATTTATTATATACAACATGTTTATTTCATTTATTGGTTTATTTATACACTATGATAATAAAAAAGAGTTGCTGACGACTCGGACATCACTACCTTTATTGAAGTTGTTTGGTACAGTCATAAAAAAATGTTTTAAAATATAATAAAAAGAAATTACCCGAAGTTGCCGCCTAACTCATCCTTAGTTTTGGTAACGCTTTTTTTCCCTATATATTATGTTTTTAAACGTTTTATTTGACTATAATACTGTGTGCACTAAACAGTGTGTGTCCGAATCGTCAGCAACTCGTGAAAAATATCATAAACTAAAAAAAGACATACAATATGATCATACAAATAGGTACATATTAATTTATTACAATATTTTTATATATATGACTAGCTTCTGCCACCGGCTTCGCCTGCATGATAGTAAATATTTGCTAAGGTAGGTACTCTAGGTCCGTTCGGCACGTTCATAACTCAAATTTCTCAATTCAGAAACCGGTTCTATGTTGCTGAAATGCTTTAGCAATTTATATTATATCAAAGCGTAAACGTGACTACCCTTGTCTGTAAAGAATTTATCGAAAAAAGTTGAGGTAGAGTTTGTAGCAACAATAACAGTTTAGTTTACTGATAAGTGAGCCTATTATTTTTAGGGTTCCGTACCTCAAAAGGAAAAACGGAACCCTTATAGCATCACTTTGTTGTCCATCTGTCTATCTGTCAAGACCCTTCATCTCGTTAACGCGTGAAGGCATCGAGTTAAAATTTAAACAACAAAAAAATCAAACTTCTGAGTTAAAGAAAAAAAAAAGATACGGCCGTTTATGTCGCAAAAAACGTATATTTTGACACTATCAAGGGTATCAAAATTCACAGGGTATGTGGGAGTATGTGGAACAGAGAGTTAAAGTCCCGCAAACCTCCGTTGAAAAGGGAGGATCCTCCGGCCAGACAGGATGTTATGTCTGGTGGGCAACTGCCCGTCTGGCCTTTTTTCATTAACTCAGAAGTTGCAGAAGCAGAAGTTGCCGTACAACTAAAAGTAGCCAGCAAAGGACCTCCTCAGAAGAGAAAAGGAGGCGGTGGCTATGGATAATTCAAGTATTTGAACGGGCCGACAAACTTCAAGCAGAAAGCTGAGAAAACTAAAATCTACAGGCAGAAGGGTAACAATAGGAAAAGTGTGAGCTATAAAATATATATAAAATAAAATAAATCACGTCGGGATCACCAGTTTGGGGGTATATGAAACAAAGAGTAAAGTCCCGCAAACCTCCGTTGAAAAGGGAGGATCCACCGTCCATACAAACTAAAGGTACTTTCCGTTGACCTAAAATCCTGTTTGACTTGAAGCAAGGTCTCAAAGCACGAGTATAGGCAAAAGTGCGAGTCCGACTCGCACTTGCCCGGTTTTTTTTAAATAATATAAAGTAATGCTTGACTGCGATCTCACCTGATGGTAAGCAGTGATGCAATCATTGCTGGTGAGACGTTCTAGTTTATTAAGAGCCTATTCCTTCCTAGACCATAGATAGAGGTTTAAACAACGTAAGAGTAACTCGCTGTTCGTCGGGTTGTCCGATGGTAGAAATGAGATTGTGGAACCAAGTCATGCCATTCCCGCAGAAAAAAATATAATTACTTAGCTGACCAGGAAAACTTTATTCCACCACAAATTATCGAAGAAAATATTGACAGTGGAATTAGGAGGCTAAAAAACTATAATAGCTTACGACCTTTTCTCAGACCTACAAAATAATATAAACAAAAAATTTCCATAAAATTCGGTCCAGGAGATTCCGAGGAATTCGATAACAAACACTGTAACACGAGATTTTTATATAAGTATAGATTTTATATAGATTTTTATATACTAGTTTTTGCTCGCGGCTTCACCCGTGTACATAAAATATAGCCTATGTCATTCAAGAATAAAGCAGCTTTCTATCGGTGAAAAAATTTCAGCAATCGAATTAGTACTTACTTTCAGAGCTTACTTACACAAACAAAAAAAAACAAACTTTACCTCTTTATAATATTAGTGTAGATAAAATATATTAGGTTAAGCCATATTTATTTATTAACTAGCTTCTGCTAAAGGCTTCGCTTGCGTGAAAGTAGGTTTCTGCATACCAACTTTGGACCTAATTTCATCGTCTTAAAAAAAACAGCTTTATTCCATATCATTTTGGCTTAAATTACATGTCGAGGAGTCTCCATTTAGGCATAGAAATGCCTGGTTGAAGGCTCCGCTCTTTCCTTACATTATAAATATTCAACTAGGCAAATGACAAAAAGGAAAAAAAATAGAACAAAAAGTAACAAGAAAAAATATATAAAAAAACGATCAATTGTATATGTGCGTGAGTGTATTTGAGTGTGTGTGTGTGTGTGTGATAGTGTGTATGAGGTGAATTTTGGAAAATCCTCTCTTATTCTTTGTATACATCATAAAAGGCACTTTGGTGCAAAGTTTCAGCGCTCTAGGTCCAAAGGTTTGGGCTGGACGTTGGTGAGTCAGTGAGTCAGTCAGGGCTTTGACTTTATACCTATATACAGACTAGTGATGTACCGAATGATAGATTGCGAATAATCAAATTCAATATTCGCGAATACGAAAGTTGACTTTCAAACAAAGTACTCGCAAAATGTCATACAGGTTTGACATTACGTGTCAGCCAAGTTTAAATTGAACAGTGCTGTTACAGACTGATTGAACGTAGCTTGACATATTAAGTTTATTCGAAAAGATTGCTTATGATAGAAAGTTAATATTATGTTGTACAATTTGTGAATTTGAAACTGCAAATGTGAAATGCAAGTTGTGTGATAGAAAAATATTAAAGTTGATACAAAATTGAATAATTATATCAGTTGTATTGTCAGTCTATATCCATTCAATCAATATATTATTTCCTTTTTGTTTGTCAAAAACATTCGCCAAACATACTCCAAACATTCGCTTGTTTCTTACAAATGAATGTTCTAAATACGAAAGCGAATGTCAAAAAATGTGCTAATATTCGCGAACGCGAGTACTCGGTACATCACTAATACAGACTACGGAGCCATATGAAAAAACTTACATCAAAATTCTTTTAATGCAATTAGTCATAATGCTATGAGCATTATGACTAATTGCATTAAAACAATGTCACGCACGTCAATCCTAAAATATTTATTTAATTCTATTAACATCAATATACAATTATTATACATACATAAACGAGTATTATAGTTTGCACCGCACATACAAGTTAACAATGTATTAATATAATAATTTCAGCTATTGTAACTAATTTCCGTTCATCGCTTAATAACCTTTCAACAGCTGTTTTATAAAAAACTCAACTGAGCCAATTTTTTTTTTTTATTGATATAAACCAGTGCTTGACTACGATCCCACCTGAAGGTAAGCAGTGATGCAATCGTTGATGGTAGCCTTGAAGATACCTAAATTACAATCAGATGGAAAGACCGCAGCAGGCATTTGCCTGTGTCAAAGTAGAAAATTATCCCAAGGGAACAAACCAGGACATGGTGTACCCATGTGCCTCGTTCAGCCTTTGTGCCATGTTTTAGAACAGTTTTCACTGCTGTTTCAGTACCATACAAGTATTAATTCCGCATAATTGAAGGAGCCTAGTGGCGCTGGCTCCGGGAAACCGCAGCCCTGGAGCGGTAGCAGTGGAAGTCCTCATCTGAAAAAATAGATTACCTAACTCTTTTTCAATGATTGTACTGTTGTACCTACATCCATCCATCAGCATATTTGTGTCCAGCCTCAATTGGTCACACTACTCCCTACTGTTCTCTGATGATTCGAGTTACAAGTTAAGGAGAAATCAGGCTCAAATAACGTTACTGCATTTAAATAGCAGCGACTTCGCATGTCTAAGGTGAAGGTGATGCTCCTATGTTCATCAATTTAGCCGTAAGACTTTGATACTTTAGGTTGCGAGTTTTTTCGAAAGTTTGATCACGACCCCGGAACGCAAAGACCTACTGAAAAAAGTATTTTAGTCAGTAGAAGTCTGACACTCCCCCCTTATTCCACTTAAAAAAAAACAAGTTGTCTGACGATTGACCTTAGAAAAATGATAAGTATACTGCCTCTCACAAGTGTAGCCACAACGACAGGTACACGCTTCTCACATCTACTTCTCCTCATTCAATAAAAAAGTTTTATGTCAGCGAGAGTGGATCAGTCAATCACTGTTCACGATCACCGCCCACGCCACGCCGAGAACGCTTGATGACGTAACAACAACGCGTGGTCGTCTGAAAGGTCAGACGCCTGCGGCCTACGCATTCGCTTGTTAATACCATTAGCCACCCCCTCGCCAGTCTAGGGAATTGATAACCCACTCTCCTATTTCTAACATGGCGCTTTTATTCCCCAGAGGATAGGCGGGGATGTTATATTGGATTGTTCGGAAGAGTTAGGTACTTTGACGCTGGAACGCAAAGGGTAACCGATGGAACTCAGGTGGGTTTTCGTCAGTAGAAGTCTGACACTCTCTCTCACTCCACTCAGAGTGAGACGAAACTTCAACCTCAAAAATAAAAAAGTTATCAAAAATATTTTTCCTACACTTCAATTGATTTAAGGATGGTGCGGGTGACAGCTGTCAGATTCATAGAATGTAGTAATAATAATGTAATAATAATATTCCACAACTATCACAAAACGCCATCTAGTCCCAAACTAAACAGAGCTTGTGCTATGAGTACTAGACAACTGATAAACATACTTAAAACAAAATGTATGTATGTATGTACATACATTATTACATACATATTATAGATAAATTACACCCAGACACAGAACAAATGATCGTGCTCATCATACAAACATTTTTCATAGATGGGAATCGAACCCACCACCTCCGGCGTAGCAGTCAGGGCCACTAACCACTAGACCAACAGGCCTGCCTATCCCTTTCTCTCATGATAAAGATGCATATTTTCATCCTGCTGTCATTCTACCCATGCTATGTAAAAAAGACTAGCTTAACAAGCTGTTGGTTCCGCCTGTCATTTGTAAAGTTTTGACAGTCGTTATGTATAGTCAAGAAGCCAGGAAATCTGACCAGGTTTTGGAAGTCAGATAGACAGTCAGCATAGTCGGCCTTATAATGTTCCCACTGCTGGGACTCAGGCCTCTTCTCTAGGAGAGGGAATAGGCCATAATCCACCACGCGGGCCAGTGCCTCTCCAGGTAGACTGGAGTTGGATGCTAAACCATATAGGTTGGCTATGCCAAAACGAAGTACGAAGTAAACAGCCATCAAAAAGTGGTAAACAGTCCATAAGTTTAAAACTGAACAATGCATTAAAACATTTTTCAGTTCATCGTAACTTCAAACTTATCTCTCTAGGCAACTTAATTATACATTTTCCAAACGCCAGCTCTGCACCATTCATAAATAATTCCTCTTCATAGTCCAAGCTCCTCAAACCACAAGCGAGTCATATTCATAGCGCTGGCGGAGTAAGCCCCTATTCATAGTCTTGCACAACGCAATCGAGTCGTATCCATAGTGCTGTAGTTACGCTACCGTCACGTGATTTAGAAAGGCCGTGCTGCGGCCGAAACCAGCGCACTGCAGCCGCGTGTAGGGTTGCCAAGACTTAAAACTTAAAAGCGGGGCAGACACATACCACAAACATCTTAAATTAAAGTGTCTAGTTTTGTCCTCCATTATTACTTAGGTACCAATTTTTTTTTTAACTCACGAAAGGCAGGTTTGCTAACCTAACATAGGATATACATGGCTAAATTTGAATTGATTGAAAAGCCCACACATTACCTATTGCAGTACATATAATATCTAAACCCAAGATTTTTGTATCCTTTATCATAAACTCGTCTCCGGTTGTAATAAAATGATAAAGTAATTCTTCTTCAGTCTTCTTCACTATGCAATATTAAAAAAAAAAGCAAATGGGGTACGCTACCAAAATACGCAACCAAGCAGACTACGTGACGCCGCGTACGCTTGACAACCATAGAGCTGCGACCTCGTGCGACCTGCTATCACTTCCTAGCTGCCTTTGTAAACGAGGTTACTTAGATTCTACAGTTAAATAGCTCAAACGAACGATTTGTTTGTGGTTAGTTAATTAAGAGATAAATAGTTACAAAGCTTGATAAACAAGAAACACGTCTGTATTTCTAGTTTTGGTTGGAATAATTAAATTGGCATCCATTTATTTTTTGTTAATATTGATAGGCTCTACGCGGTTTACCACTATTTCACCTGTTGGTAAGCGATGATGTGGTCGACGATGGAGCACGCTTGCCTAGAAGTAACCTATTCACTCTTGACTTAAAGACCCCTAGGTTGTAGCTATCAGGAAACAGACTCTGCTAGGAAATTCCACTCCTTAACTGTAACTAAGCACAATAAATGTGTGTGTCCATACAATACGAGTAGAAATAAGTACGTAATTAGATTACTTCAAATTAACACTGGCAATTCCTACTTGCGGTCTAAAGAAAGATTTTGAGAATTAATCAAAAAAAATAATTAAAGTAGAGTTTGCCAAGTTCTTAACATCAATTACTCAATCCAAAACCTCGAGGTCACAAAAACGTCGTTAATTAAAGTCACCAACTTTGTAGACAAGGCTGGTTTTAACTTAAACTTTAGTAAGGCCCCTTGTTACTTGCTCAAGGCCTTTCCTTTTCGTAACTAAATAAGCATTGCGTCCTTTCACAAGTTATTGCATGATCTATATCATTTTAACGTGGAGCAACACCGAGACATAGATATATTGCTATCAATTTCTTCGAGGAAGGCCGCCTCAAAGAATGGAACCTTTCAAACTCAAACTGGGCTCTTATAAAGCGCCTGGTTCCAATTGGTCATTTCCTATGAAGAAGAACCGAAAAAATACTCCATGGTTATTTTTTTTTTAAATGATTGATTCAACAATATTTTCACCACAGCAGCTCAAACAAGTAGGTTTTGCTGCTTGAAAACAGTGAGCAAAATTCAATTTTGCTCATTTGCGATTTTTTTTTTAGCCATGCATTTCGAAACATTCGAACTGCACTGTACTCTGTCTCTTTCTCGCCCTTATAAAAAAGCGAGAGTGAGAAACATGCCATTTCGAAGTTCATTCCGATTTTGAAATTGCACCACAAAGAAAACGCGTTCGGAAATGCGTAATAAATAGAAAATATTTGTAAAATATAAAATTGTTTTTTTTTATAAATAAATTATTGAATTTTAAATTTATTATTGTATTTGAACAAAAATAAGAGTACACCTGAGTGCTTATAGCAGCAGATAAAACTGGCATTTAACCTTTAAATAATTATTTCGAGTTTCAACATTGACTGTTCTATAACGTGCTTTAAAAAAACAGCTGAAATAAAATAGCGGCAAATAAGATTATGAATGTTAAAATAATGGTAAAATATGAGCAAAACTAGCGACAGAGATAGTGTTTATTTTAATTGAAATCATTATTAAATCTATTACTGTTAATTATTTTATTCCCCAAGTAATTTATGTGTTCTCGCTGAAGTGAAAAATTATATGTATAACACGAGAGCAAAACTTTTTGCATCTCGTGCCTTTGAATCCCTCTTCTCGCTCAGGAAAAATGAGTAATAATATCATAATCGCGTAAGAGCGGTTGTATGAAAATCAGTGAAAATGTATGTCGAGTTGCATCCCCTTAAGACGAGATTCTGCGGCTTTTGACTGAAGACTGGCGTCATCACCACGTTGTATGACAATGCTTATCCTCTGGTCAAGGTAAAAGCCATCCCTAGGGTCACGTGAAGTGTCAAACAAGGCGTTTCGATAGATCTTTATAAATACAAATTGTGAGCACTCGGACTGCATGATACGCAGCTCAAATATATAGAATACCAACCAGACTTTTATATTTCCACCGCATGAGGTCCTCCCTAACCAAAGCGGCAGCATCAGCACAGCATGACGAGCTAGGAAGACGAGATGGCGGAAGAGTATATATGGACAAAAGTATCGATGCTAGTAGCGTCCCACACTAAAGTACCTAATGTTTCAAAACAAAGAAAATATCTTCATCTTGAACGTAGCTCTAACGTGCCCCCATTTTCTCCATGAATTCACACGTTTATACACGTGAAATGTACTAAGTAATATGATATTATAATATTATATCTCAAAACCAATAAAACAATACGATAAACAATTTAGGGAAATTTAAAAGTAATCTATTAGCTTTACCAATAGGACGCGAATTAATTGACTGTCTGTTTTATAGAAGAATTAAGATTAGATACGAATAATAATAAAAGGTCATTAAAAAGATAAAATTAAATGGAATTGTCAATATGCAACTATATATGAAACTAACTTCTGCTAGGGGCTTCACCCACAAGTCCTATTACTTATGCCAGGTTGTCTATCCTTGTGCCAAATTTCATTTAAATCTGGCCAGCCATTTGATCGTCAATGAGTAACAAATGTACACATAGACATATACAAACTTTCGCCGTTTACAATATTAGTATGACTATGTTTTTGATGAGATTAAAAAAGATATAACATACAAGACGAAATCCATTTTCATTGAAACCATACTTTTTATAATGCTTTTCAGTACAAATGGATACCTACTTAAAAATAATACTCTCCTTTTATGCAGTTGGGTAAAAAACAACTTAAAATACACAGAGATAAAGTCGATATTGGAATTTCTGCCGATGGATAAAAATTATCTTAAACTATTCAAGTTCAAATTAAATCTGAAGCTGACGTCAAAGACAGTGTGCACAACACCTGGATTGAATATAATTGATCGTAAAAACATGATTTATTTATGCAGTCTGTTTAAGAAATTACCAAGTGTTATTTAGTTGCTATAAAGTTATTTTTGTAAAAGCTATTTGTATTTGAAAATTGTAGAAAAAAATTTACAATATTTTGTAAATCACATTAATATTTTAGGGTAAGAGTAACAAACATGTACACACTGGTACACATACATACAAACTTTCGCCAAGTATGTAAAATTCATGTATTCAACCTTAGCACGTAACATTCGTTTGTTAATTTGTCACATTTATTTTGCGGGATAGGTATATGACGTTCCAGAAACTAAGCCAAAATGTTTTAAAACCTTTCCTTCGCGTTCTTAGTAGTTTCAATAACAAACTAGTGAAGTTTTCCCACATTCATCTGTCTTCAAAATTCGTGAATCACACTAGAAAGAATCTGCGCCATTTAGTGCCGGCAACTTCGCGGTAAAAAGTAAACAATTTAACTGCTCATGGTCGTGTAATACACTGAAATACTCGTCAGTGCATAAAAGATGTCAGTGATTCAACATTTTTACAATTTAAATCATTACTACTGGAAGCAAAACAAAACACTCACGAACCACGACGAAACATTATTAACAAAGCAGTATTGGTTTAATAATCATTGTAACCAGAATTTTTGTAATACATAAAATGTTTTATAAACGTACCTATCTATGGAGTTTCTTGCACGATCTTCTCGGTTCTCCATGGAGATCTACGCTTTGGAACGTGCAATTAGCTCTATTTTCCTGTTTGATCAACTTTTTTAAAATTCAAAATTGCTTAGGCTTTGATTTTATTTCATTGTTGATTTTAGTGCATAAAATATGTATAAGGTGCTATTAAGAGAAGAGTTAAGTACCATCAAAGAAAGTGTAAGAAAAATAAGAATGAGAAGAAAGAGAGAGAGAGTAGAAAATGGATCGAATTTCGGTTGATGACAACATTTATCGATGTCGGTCGATTGATGTGAAAACTTTGATTAGGAATAATAGGGAATGTCGATCGACGTGGATTGATCTATTCCACCAGCTATCGACAATCGATTTATTGCTTTATATTTTATTATTATATTATATATTATATTTATTATTGGTTTCCCAATCATCGAATAATTAAATAATATTCCACAACTTTTCACACAACGTCATCTAGTCCCAAACTAAGCAGAACTTGTGCTATGAGTACTAGACTACTGATAAACATACTTATATATTTCTAAATACATACATATTATAAATAAATCACACCTAGACACAGAACAAATGATCGTGCTCATCACGCAAACATTTGTCCTGGGAGGGAATCGAACCCACGACCCCCGGCGTAGCAGTCAGGGCCACTGACTACTAGACAAACAGGCCAGTCGGATTAATAACTCCTCCCGCTCCGGGTGGAGCGAGTGGGAGTGTCCGACTTTTACTGACTAAAACCCACCTGTGTTCCTTCAGCTGCTCTTTGCGTTTCAGGGCCGCGGTAACTCTTTCGAACAACCCTGCAGCCCGTTTGATAGCAGCCTTACGTAGATTTAAGCATTGACCTTTGTTAAGTCTTTAACCTACAATGCACCCTTCACCAACTAAAACATACAACTTTTCACAACGATATTCAATTTCTCAAATTTTGACTTGACAACGAGTAGTAGGTTTAAAAATTATTATTATCATACTACAACAGTTTACATTTATATTAAGTTCTTTATTTTAATTTTTCCCAAACGTTTGACAATACTACACCACTCTCACTGTTGGTCTAGTGGTTAGTGGCCCTGACTGCTATGCCGTAGGTCGTGGGTTAGATTCCCACCCAGGACAAGTATTTGTGTGATGAGCACGATCATTTGTTCTGTGTCTGGGTGTAATTTATCTATATGTATCTATTTAGAAACTAGCTTCTGCCAGCAGCTTCGCCCGCGTAAAAGTAGGTTTGCCATACAAACTTTGAACCCCCACTTGACCCCTTTAAGGGGTAAATTTTGGAAAATCCTCTCTTATCGCTCGCTTACGTCATAAAAGTTAACCTTGTGCAAAATTTCACGCTCTTAATCCCAGTAGTTTCGGCTGTACGTTGATATGTCAGTCAGTCAGTTTCTCTGTTTATATGTATAGATATATAAGTATATTTATCAGTTGCCTAGTACTCATAACACAAGTTATGCTTAGCTTGGGGCTAGACGGCGTTGTGTGATAAATTGAGTTGTGGAATAAAAAAATAATAATTAAATTTTAACTATCCATTTTTATAATTACCTAGGTAGGTACTGACAGCACCCTGGCCTGCGTCATATCCACCAAGGGTAGGAGATACTATCGATCCTTGTAATGTTCAATGTTACTTCAACAATTACGTAGGCACAAAGGCTCCATGACCCATTAATTTTGATATCCATTAATATTCTGACTTCGTAAAGAGCAGCCAACAGAGAAACGTCAGTAGTTCGAAGAAAAACATTAGTTAGGCCGAATTTTCCATAAAATTTTTCATCGAATATGCTCCCAGTAAAAACTAGATAAGTTTGACGTATCTGTGTGTCTGTGTATCTGTCCGTGGCATCGTAGCTCTTAAACGAATCGACCGATTTTGATGCGGTTTTTTTTACTATTATTCATAGGCTCGCGTTTGGCCCTAGGTCACCAGATGGTAAACGATGATGTGGTCGACGATGGAACACACTTGCCTAGAAGTAACCTATTCACTCTTGACTTAAAGACTCTCAGGTGGTTATAGCTATCCGGAAACACAGACTCCAGCAAGAATTCGACACCTTAGCTTTACGAACAATGAATGTGTTGTGTGTATGGGTGGAATCCAACATGTACCGGTGGCGCATCGCCATACGTCTGGGTTTACATCTAGTAGCTCTTAGCTCTGACCACAGGCTCTGACTATGGGATCTTAAGTTTAAGTGTCGAAAGTCCTTTCAACTAAACGAAAATCCACTATCAGGATCTCCCTAAGGGATTGATCGAAAGGGTTACTGAAGTCAGACACGTGGGAACAGTCAGTAAAAGTCTGACAGTCCCTCTCGCTCTACGCAGAACGGGAGAAGTTATTTGATGATTTCCTACCTTAAAAAGGGCTTAGACCGTCAAAACAGTCCATTCTTAAGGTACGTTAGACATAACAAAACTATAGAAAAGAAACAAAAGCCAGTTAATTCCTCAAGTAAATTGATCGGCATCTTATTCCAGTATTATACTGGCACACAAGTAGGTTAAGTTGTCATAAGAACTCATTCAATTATGTGACAACATGGTCATATAGTATCGATGTATAAGACCTTCAAAGTGGTTTATAAAGAAATGAGCTAGGCGAGGAAGTGTCGCGGCGCGAAGGGATGAAACGGAGGTTTTTATGAACAACCTTACTCTTACGCAGACATAGGAGAAGTTAGGGTAAACAGTGATGCAGTCGTTAATGTTGAAGTACACTAGTTTATTAACCTTTAAGAGCCAATTCACTCGAGCCTTGAAGACACCTAAATAATAAATAAATAAATTATAGATAAAGATACCTAGATAAAGATGCCATTGGTCGCTTTTTTATTCGCACACCGCTTCTACCTCGCACATCTCTTGTTAAAAAAAAAACTGGGCAAGTGCGAGTCGGACTCGCGCACTAAGGGTTCCGTGCAAACTTGAAAGGTAAATTGGTTTACGATTTATGACGTATTAAAAAAGAACTATTTACTAGATCTCGTTCAAACCAATTTTCGGTGGAAATTTGCATTGTAATGTACATCATATATTTTTTTTTAGTTTTATCATTATCTTATTTTAGAAGTTACAGGGAGGGGACACACATTTTACCACTTTGGAAGTTTAGAAAAATATTATATTTGAAACCCCACACGTACGGGTTTGTTGAAAAATAAAATTTTTGTGTGAAAAAATCTTAATTCGCCTACTTACAAAGTTGCAACACACCTACTTACAAAGTTGCAACAGTATAGTTCTTATAGTTTCGGAAAAAAAGTGGCTGTGACATACCTACGGACGGACAGACAGACAGACATGACGAATCTATAAGGGTTCCGTTTTTTGCCATTTGGCTACGGAACCTTAAAAAACCCCTTATTACCCGCACATTGAGCTTCATTAGCCAAAGGGCCGCAGGCATTGGTCGAGTTGACCCAATAAAAGAGAAATATCTCTTTAGAGATATTCTGTACTGGCGCATCGGGATCATTTATTATAATAATTGGCAATTCTGACGAGGAAAATGGAGTGGCGGGAAATAACACAGAAGATAATGGAGTCTGTTTATTGGATTTAGTGCTGATCTGGTTTACGATAGCCGCTTTACCATGGCCTATTTCTGAGCAAAATAATGGCTAGGTATTAGCGTAGAAATGGCATAACTGTAAGATAGACCGTATAGTTATGGCCATTCTTGAAAATACGATTCTGGTATATACCAGTGATAACTATAGCTGGTAAGAGCACACTGCCATTTGTTCAAAATTTCAAGATTGTTTTGTGCGGAACCGTAATTCTTTTTCTAAAACAAAAGCCTAAGTTACTCCTTATAACACCAGCTATCTACCAATGAAAGTCCCGTCAAAATCGGTCCAGAGGTTTCTGAGTTAATCCGAAACAAACAGACAGACAGGCAGACTGTCTAGATTTATAGTTAAAAAGCCATGTGTATACCACAGCCAGTATATATTTCAAACGAGAGTGCCTTATCTATCTGTGTCAGTCTAAACATTAACATTGACGCGTGCCATTTTTTATAAATGATCGGAATAAAAAGAAAGGTCTGGAGTTCGTGAGTTCGTCTCCCTTTGATCTCCAGACGAATTAGGTTATCATTTAGATACTTAGATACGTTTACGTATAGAAGCAACTGCTAATGGTGTTATAACATTGAGCTATTTGAGCTTTTAAACCAAGGGAATGAATGGGTAACATTTTGTATGTTGAACACTAACAAAGCAACTTTGAGTTTTCTTGTGAAGACTGTACATTTTGAAGTGAACTATTGTAATGATAATGTAGGACAATGAATCCTTTCATAAATAAATGTGACAAAGACTGGTATTGAAACAAAAACATTAAACCGCTTCGTCAGGAAACTCCCAAAGGGATGACTCATTTATAATGAGTAACAAGTTACGGATGACGGCAAACATTGCGAACTCAAAGTGGGACATTGTGTCCGGCGTGTTAAATATTTGAGTAATTTCGAGCATTTCCGAGTAACTCGACGTGTCGCAAGAACAAAATCGTACCTATATGAAAAACTATGGATTTACGATATGAGGTTTTGAAGTTTAGCGTAAATCTATACCACTCACAGATTAATCACGAAATCTCAGAAACTATAACACCAACAAACTTAAAATTTAGCAGGTGGGTTCCTTATAGGGTGTAGACATCCGATACGAACGGATTTTCCGAAATTCAACCCCCTAAGGGGATGAAACGCGGCATCAAAATTTGTATGGTGATACCGATTTTCACGCAGGCCAAACCGTTGAAAAATAGTGCCATAAGTCTAATAGTTTTTAGCATGTACGAATACGTAATACAATACATTTCGTCTTATTACACTGCACTGCCCAAAAAGGAGTGTTATTTTTCCACAAGATTTTGTTCTTGGGAACCTTCGAACTATACCGGCTTGGGAAAAGCCGATGTGTGGAATAATGGTATTCTGATGTTTATTATAGTACTAATAACGATCGAGTTACGATTACTCGATAATCATTCGACTATTTGGCTATTTAGACGACCACCAGCTCAATAACATATACTACCTTTAGCTTTATAACATTATACTAGCTTCTGCCAATGGCCGCACCCGCCTGAAAGTAGGTTTCTCCATGCAAACATTGGTCCCCCGTTTCATCCCCTTAGAGGACTTTGGAAAATCCTTTCTTGCAAAATTTCAGCGATCTAGGTCCAAAGGCTGCGTGTTGATGAGTCAACGAATGAGTCAAGACCTTACCCTTTATATTAAACTGATAGAAAGTAGAGATTAGTATATTATCTTAGGTAAATGTCAGATCTTGAAAATAGCACAAATTTGACTGAGAATATAACTTTGAAAGATTAGTAAGATCTATCATTTGTGTGTACTACAAAGATAAGCGGTGGGTACAAATTATAATTGAAAGTAAATTCGTTTTCTTTAATGATACGTACGGAATGACTGGTAAGACAGGTGCCAGCGAATGTTTCGATCTTTAATGCATCTCAGTCTCGATACATAAGTGACGTATTGTCACAAACAAGACGTGTATTTAGTGCCAACTTGGTGTCGTTAAAAAACAACTAAGCGTAATTAGTTAGTGATACCTAATCAGTTCATTAGCTGTCTTAATATAAAGAACATAATTGTAGGTCAAGGAGCCTTTTAAACTTATTTTTGATATCGAAGCGGTACGAGAAAATCAGTGAATCGGTCCAGCCGTTTCAGAGATTAGCCGGAACAAATAGAGACACAAACAAAATTTTTCAAATTGCTTTTTGTATTTTGTAGGTATGTAAAGAATATAGTCATATAGATTCGCGTTGATGAAATTTTCTATTAGTATTACTTTCGTTCCGAAATTATCACTGGTTCACATTATCATTAACTAAATTTCCAATCCTGCTTTCCACTCTCTTTGAATCTCGTAGGATTACAGTAATTTAAATTATCCACATGACATAATTTTACACGTGTAGGTAATTTACCTAGTTGCTAGGCGTGCGTTCACATCATATACCGAATTATAATTTTGAATTTAGAGTTTCGTTTCAATAAATGAACTCGATAAACCGCATTAGGCATTCGTTATCTATAGAAAATCCATTATTAATACATTGAATTATTCATGCTTCGACTGTTTGGTGTCACTTTCCTTCTCAATACAGATGAAAAGGAGATGGTCCATAATGTATGGACCAAAAACCCATAATCGATTTGACTAAATGGGTATCAGTAGTTTCATTATATTGCACAATTTACCTCACCGAAAGCGCAATGCCAAAATCAATGGGGTATAAGAGCTATAGACAAAGTATATGAAAAAATCATGAGTTACTTGTGATTTTTATCAGTTTTTACAATATCCTACTGATACCTATTTAGTCCCAATCGATTCTGGGTATTTTTTTGGACCATCTCTTTTAATTACTTGCTTACCTACCGACTTTAAAGTCATCTTCTTCTCATATACCTATTGCCTTAGGTACCACCACTGCCATCTGCAGAAGCTGCTTTCATCATCATTGACATCACTGCTTTCACGTAAATTAAATTATGAATTGGCTACCTGGTTCATAAATCTATTGTCTACGTAAGATTCTTCGATCTGTAGATCAATGGCCTACCATTTATCTACAGAAACTTAAGTCTACATTGTCATTCCTGAAAATAGCTTAATGAGTACGTTTCTGAGAAGCCATTCGCGACTACCGAAAAGATAATATCGTATCAAGTGTCGGACGACATCATGATCTTCTACATGACAAGATAAAGATTTATGAGACGCTTCCTCTTATTATAAGTCATGTAGATGAGATTATCTTGTACTCCTTCACCGACAATGCGCAACAAATGGATTACGCAGAAAGTTAAAAACGTCGATGTATCATGAAAATATATTTTTGGGAATCATCTTTGAAGTTTGAAGTATACGTCGATCGTAAACCGTGATCATGAAACAGACGCCAAATATTGTTTATTTCAATCAATGCCAACGTTTTCAATATCGAAACATGTACACGCACTTTGTCATAACATAGTTTAGAAATGGTAAGGCCACCATGACGTGATAAAATGTCAAGCGTGTGAGCGAGGAAGAGAACTGAACTGTCTGAGCTATATATTATAGCTCCATCCCTTTAACAGTTCAGTTTAGGTCAATTGGATCCCGTTAAAAACTCATCGTATGGCCTCTGTTAGGTTCATATTTCACATTGCTAATCCCTCGTTTATCTATGTTTCTCCAGAGCGTGAAAAACCAACATCAGTGTTGTTAGAGAAGCAGCGTGAGGCGCTCGTGAAGAGCGTCGAGGTCGCTACGGATCGAGGCCGGGATGACGGCCTGTACGAGACGGGGGCGGAGGCCGAGCCGGCCGGGCCCGGCGTGGGCCGCTGGGGCGCCGAGTGGCCGAGTTGACTCAGCTCGGGGGCGGAGCCCTCGCCCGGCGCCGGCGGGCCGGCGGACGGGCCGGGGCGCCGGACGGAAGACGTGACCCGGCCGGGCCGGGATGTGACCACTCCGCCGCTGCCGCGCGCACGCTGGGGCCCGGCGCGGCGCCCGCTCGAACTGTCCTTGGCGCGTCATGAGGAGCTCGCCACCCGCGCCGAGGCGGTCCTGCGCCGTCTGTTGCTCACCGACAACTACGACTCCGTCAGCAACTTCATCTCGCTGTTCGAAGCGTGGGATCGTGCCGGCGACCCGCTGGGGCAGGTGTACTCGCGGTACGCGCCGCCCATCCGCGCGCGCAAGCACACGTGCGTGGGGTTGGGACTGGAGCTGGTGCGGCGGTGGCGCGGCCTGGAGCGGGACTTCAGCGGCGTGACGCGTGCCACGGCGCTGCTGTCATGCGAGGAGGCTGTGGTGGATGTGCGCGAGTACGTGACGTGCGGCGACGGGCCGGCTGCCGTGCTGGCTGCGGAGAAAGAGCACGTCATGGTGGGCATCCAGATCCGCGTAGACGGCCGCCTCGGCGTCATGCTGGCTGACCCCGGCTACCACGTGCCCCGGATCGTCACCGTCATGCAGGACCGGAACTATCCGCACACCGGTAAGCATACTACCTTGCTGAAATCCCCAGAAAATATTTTTATAGAAATTATGCAAGCAGTTTGAAAGTATCTTATTCTGCGCAAGTGATGCGCAATAAGATACTTTTAATGCTTAACAGAGTGCGGGCTAGTCGCAACATCATTTTAATAACTTAAAAGTAACGGCCCTAGCCAGCAGATTGGACAGCCTGTACAATGCGTTCCAAATAAGAATAGGATCCATTACCATGTTGTGACGTCACGTCAAACTGTCAAATCCCAAGAAATTGGGCAAAATTGAAGAACTCAAAGATGAGCAAAAGTGAAGAATTGGATTCTTATTAAACTTCTTTCGTTTACAATTCGTAAATAAAATATTTTTTTTAAAAAATCTTATTTTGCTCACCCTATTAATTCGACATTTTTCGATTTGACAGAATGACGTGACGTCACAACATGGCAATCGATCCTAATCTTATTTGGAACGCATTGTACATAAATCGATGTATTAATGCACACATGAGTATTGATACTTCGATTCATGGGTCAGGTAGGGGGCGAGTAGATTAAGATTGTATTACTAACACTAGTTATAACACTACTAACAAATTGGATTCTTTATAGATACCTTAAACCATTTATTATTATTATACCATCTTCAATCCCTATTTTGTTATGTAGGTTGGTTCGTGCAGTCAGACGAACCGCATTGCCGCAAGGAGTACAGCTACTCATTCAACCTGCTGAACCCTGGGTACATCGAATGGCACGAACGCGAGACCCGCGGGGAAGCCGTCAAGTGCCAGACGTCGCTAGTGTACGCCGCCCGGCCCTACCTGGACGGCGTCAACGTCACCGAGAGGAGGAACCTCGTCTACAACTTTAGGTGACGATCATTTTGCTATTCGTTCCTCTAATCGTTCGTCAGCACTGTTGGCGCAGTGGTTGAGAGTTTGACTGCTACGCTGCGTGTCGCGTGTTCGATTCCCGCACGGAACAAGTATTTTTATGACCTGCATATAGGTGTTCCGGGGCTGATTGTCTTGTGTATGTGAGTTTACATGTTTGTGAACGTACCCATGATACAGGAGTAATGTTTTGGTTGGGGAAAGTTAAAAAAAGATCTCCTTTCTTCTTTCACAAAGTATTTCCCCAAAACAAATAACTGTTTTGAATTGTAGTGTAATCTGCACAAATCATTGTAAAACAAATATAAGAACAGCTGGGTGTTTTTTTTATTTTTTAGGTTGTAAAATCATGTAATGACAAGCTGACAACACTGACTGTGAATATATTTGCACGCCATGTTATGGCAGGATATGCTGAAACAAATATACTGTAACACCTTATGTACCATATTCTAGCAAATAAATATTTTGATTGATTGATTGATTGATTGATTGATTGATTGCTGAAAACGATAATGAGGTTGAAATCATAATCTAAGATGTTGAGATGTTTTTTTTATTTCTAATGTTAGTTATGAAATACCTACATTCTTTAGTCTAGAAACCGATTCCTGAGCTACACACGCCTGTTTAAGTTAAACCATCACCTCATTTTCGTTTAATAGGGCTAGGTCAGCCGCTAAACTCGTTAAAAATAAAAGCTCCGTTTTGACATTTAACAAATACCCTAGAATGTAACTTGGAACGAAACTGAAAGAAACAATAAAATAATATTTAATTATATAGTGTTTTAAAAGAATCATATTTTTTTTGGCGCATTAAATAATTTGATGGAATATTTTGCGAGTATTCCTTTTGCGTATTTAGGTATTCATTTTGACAGATATCAAAACGGGCCTTTTATTTTTTGACAACTTTAGGACATTTATCAGAACAGATCGAAAAGTAAGTGTTTGTTTCCTTCATGGTTTGCGTTATCAATCAGAAGTCAGAAACGTTTATCTACACTATAATACTATAAAGAGGTAAATATTGTTTATTTTTGTTTGTAGCAGGTAATCTCTGAAAGCACTAGTCCGATTGCTAAATTATTTCACCGATAGAAAGCTGTTTTATTCCTGAGTGACATAGGCTATTTTATAAACGGACGAAGCTGCTGGCAAAAGCTAGTTTCATATAGACCAAAATTACCTGTACCTAAAGCACTTTTGAATTGTCAAAATGTCGGTCAATCAGATCAATCATCCTAGTTGTAAGATCATTGACTTGTCTGCCGTTTCATTCTTCTAGTGACTGATGAAGACTATCGGACTGATTTAGGCGGGATTTACTTTTTAGCACAGCTCAGACAGTTTTGTTAAAGGTTGGAAGCGCCGGGCAAAATACAAATAAAAAGTAAAACGCACAAAATTCAAATTTTATTATTATTTTACCTTTTCTTGCTAACCCTATGTTATATTACTTTAAAAAAAAAAAAATGTCTGACGTTAGACGAGCTGAAAGGGTTCTATTGATGATTTTAATTATTAAAAAGTAAATAAATAATTAAAAAAACGCGCGTAAATTACTGTGTTACAATTACAAATCATATTTTAATGAACAGACAACTTGACACTGATTTGCAAAATGCAAAAAATTAAATTATACCTAATAATATTCCACAACTATCACACAACGCCGTCTAGTCTCAAGCTAAGCAAAGCTTGTGTTATGAGTACTAGACAAGTGATAGGTAAACATACTTAAATTATTAAATTACTCGCTTGATTTTTATTTAATTGCTCGCGCAGCAAGCGGACGGGCTTTTTAAACCTTTCGAAGCGATACGAATAATGTTTAAAATCATTTGACTCTTAAAGTGCTGTTCGCGTCGCTGCCATTAATTCTTTACAGATCTTTCGAGTCCATTCTTGAGCTTTCTATCATTTGACTGTGACCCTTGACCAAAATTCTGACATTTTGTATTCATTACCAAATTCATCTTGTTTCAGGAGTCTCCTCTCTCGCGACCAAAAGGGCCACCTGATAGCCGGCCTGTACTTCCCAGTGGGTGCCACAATCAAGGACGCGCAGTTCACACTCTTCCTCAACAACGGGCCGGACAAGCGGAAAACCAAGTACAAGTTCAGCACCTTCGCTGATCCTCTAAACGTGAGTTTCGTGTATGATTAAGCTGGCTAAACCTAGCTACAACAATATCTACATTTTGATACTTGAAAGTTTCTCATTGCGATCTAGGTGGAATTCGCCCAAGCCGAAGGCGAGGGTTTTTTGGAGCCGAGTGCTGCAGTGACAAATTTCCACGTGTATCAAACGACGTTTTTCAATACACTTACCAAGAAATAAATGGGTGTTGATGCTCGTAGGGGTCGCGTAGCGCCCAGTCTAACACGATAAATACAATCGATTGAGGCAAGGGAGAGCTCGTGCACTTTTCCGCACTAGTACGGAAAACAGTAAATTGCGTGCCTAAAAGCAGTAGAACATATACAATAACCTAAAATCAACTATCGGGCAGTTGCACCGACTAGACACAACATCCGTCCGGTCGGATGATTCTTCCTTTTCAACGGAGGTTTGCGGGACTTTACACCCTGTTCCTTACCTTCTTTTTCTGATTTTGATTCCTAATCAGGAAGAGAAGCTCTTTCCTGGTCCGGATTAGCGGCTTTGCAAGTCGACAGTTTTCAATTTAACTATAAATGCGAATCCATTTAGAGGATTCGAGGAGCGTGAGACATCAGACTAAAATATGAATTCACGAAAATTTTCATCTGTTCAAACAATAATCTGAAATCGAATCTTAAACAGAGCAGCTGTAACCGTCCGTGAAGGTTACATAGCTACTCTAAATAATGGCTTTCCGGTCGCAAGCTAGCCGCGGTTCTCAGCCGCGCATAAACATAGAACAGCAGATACAATGCGAACCGAGTCTGACCGCTCATGTAAACATGGCTAATGATTTAAATTTAACCTTTAACTACATTGTGGGCCATCGATTGGTATGAGTCTATTTCGAAAGAACGGAAAGAACTCACGTGTGCCGATCGTGTGCAAGTATTGAGAAATGATTGAGTATTTCCTTTTGTTGGCTGGCTCGTGGTAAAAGAATACTGGCCCCAGACAATTATTACATAAACCTATGGGTTTGCAGTAGGTTTCTGTTTTCTTTTTAAAATTCCGTACCTCAAAAGAAAAGCGGACCCCTTATAAGATCAATTATTTGTCCGTCCGTCTGTGTGTCTGTCTGTCTGTCAAGACCCTTTATCTATCTCGGGAACGCATGGAGGTATAGAGTTAAAATTTAAACCATATACTCCACTTTGCGGTCCCTTTAAGCTGTGAAAAAATCACAGCACATATTTTTTTATTTATTTTTTTATAAACTGCGATCAATGTCGACCGAAGCGGAAAGATATTCTCCTGGAATGTGAGTTTTTAGAGGCTTAACAGTCCCTAATTTCCTAGCGCATAATTTGCTCAGACCTCTCTCAGTTTTAAAAGTCCAAGTCTCTCTCTGAAAGCGCAACGTCGGTAGAATATTCTTCTTCTCTACAAACAAAAAATATAGGTATTCATTCATGCATTTTAAATCAATAGCCTTTTAAATTGCCTTGCTAAATGTCTGTCTAAATAATTAATGTGTACGGATCTGTGACTGTAAGCAACTGTGGCTTTTCCCGTCAAGAGTCTATAATCGAGGCAAATTATACATCACTTAGCTTAGGTAACTACCTGCGTACCGACTGAAACCTTTCATTTCTTGACTTTAATTTTAAATGTGTTGCATGTCCTACCTTATTACCTACTTATTTTCATATTGAAGTAGTTGATTAGAGGTTCTCTATGGTAGGTACCTACATAATCATAGAGAATTATTTTAAATAGCCTTGAAATTATGCTAGGTTTAAAAGAGGCCTACTTGTAGTTAGCAAAATAAATAACTAGGTCTGTACCTCCTACTCGTGGCATTGTATGTCTTGTCGATTTCTTTAACTTAGCTACTGCCCAACTAGCAAAACAGCCATAACAATAATCCGTAATCAGAGCTTAGACCTTATAAAAGGTTTACATCTGTCTTGGCAAAGATTGTGTAACTTATAAAGGCACCTTATAAGACATATTGTGCTAAAAGACACTTGTAAGTGTATTTGTTCTTACAAAAGCATTATCAAGATTAATTGAAGATAAAAAAAACACTTAATGAAACCATCATACAACAAAAATATAAGGGCAAATAATCTTACAAGGTGCGCCCAATTCTATACTTACAGACGTTTAGGTTAGTTAGTGTGTGTAAGTGTGTTATAAGAGACATTTTGCTAGTTAGGTGATACCTACAAATATATGAGGACCAAATAATACATTTGACGCTTTTTATCTTTGCCCACAGATTCCAGCAACAATATCAGAAGAAATCCAGCTGTGTAACGCCAAAATGAACTACAAGCAAGGCGAGCTGCAGACCATAATCTGCCAACTAGCACAAGTGATGGCCAACCAGGCCTTCATAGACCAGATGCTAGAGATCAACGACGACATCTGCCGAATGTGTCTCTGACAGCAAGATGGCGTCCTCAACAAAACGGCGGACGCCAGTAACGTAGGCAGTAAAGCCGATGAAACTTTAAAATAATCTTAACATTATTTTAATATTTTGTCATTCTAATTTTGTATATTATTCGTTTTTTGAATATTATCTATTATTGGGGTCAAGGTGTTCTATTCTTTGTCGTAGTTGCTAAGATTACGTTAAATTAATAATGCTTAATTTGGAATTGGGTTTTTGGATTTCTTTTTTGTTTAATTGCTTAATTTTCCTAATAAACTTCTATTATTATTTTAAATGAATTGTTTCTTCTACAAAACCTATCTTACCTATGACGGTTGCTTTAAATTTGAGATGCGATCAATGTGGTCCAGTGGTTCATTATCACATTTATTATAAACTAGCTGACCTGGCGAAATCCGTACCGCCTAACAGTCAATGAATGTATAGTCGCTATATCTTTCGATATAGTCAACCGATTGCGATGAAACAAAGCCTAAGTAATATATCAAGTTACACACAATTGTAATGTATAAATATTATCTACATCGATTTCGTAATTTTACGTGATGCGCGCACAACTAAAATCTTCTACAGATTTAGGTACTTATTATATGTATCGATTATTTTTAAATGCTGCTAAGACAACCTACCCTGCTCAACCCTAGTTTTTGTTGAGTTTAATGTTCCAATTTAATTAGCAGAAACTGTAAGCAACGCGTGGAATATCAATAGGGAACCAGCCTAGGTTTTGAATATTCCAGGTTGCAAAGGGCAACTGAAGGAACACTCTGAGTTACATAGTCAGTAAAAGTCTGTCACTCCCTCACACTCCAACCAGAGGAAAAAGTTATTTGACGATTTCCCATCAAAAAAGTTTTAAATACTGAACAAAAGCCTGTGTTCGCCTAGGCTGTTTCAATATACGTCGACCCTTACGACCCATATTGACAGAGCCGAGGCGTCAATATTTGTACAGTATATTGAACCCTATCTTAACAACGCAATGTAAGTATTACGATCGTGGATACCAGTAATTATATTCTTTAACACTGTTTACAATTAAATCTAAATTTCCATATCAAGGGTAGGAAAAGGTTTATGTGACTCAACCCTTACATGTGACGCCATAAATCAAACGTTATTACTGTCACACATTGCGTCACCAAGTATTAGTAAAGGAACCATATTCGAAAACGCCCCCGTTATTGAGATTCGGAAGTGCCAGCCATAAGTTTTATACGTAAATTCAAGATGGCTGGACACAGATTTTTGCATTTTTCTACGAAATCACTGTACTTATCACAAAACTTTTAGCTCCGTGCCCGTCACAAATTTATGTGACGCCCGTTGATATGCAAAAAGTCGTCAAACTCACTTCCGTTGCCAAGATTGAGAGACCAGCGAAAAGTGGTTTTTCAAGATGGCTGGACACGTTTTCGATCGATTATCTAAGATTCTGTAGCGTCACAAATTCTGAAATAAGGGTGTTTAGTCGTCACATAAAGTGACCTATTGACCTAGTTAAATGCAAGCTATTTTGAAGATTTGTCCAGCCAACCTGAGTCACATAAAGGTTTAGCACTCGATATGATGAAGCTTATGTCGGTCCTCACGAGTCAAATCATGGGAGTAGATGAGCCTGGACAGCGTCGGAGAACTGGCGTCATTTGACAATAGGACTACTGTGAGGACCTACTGTACTGCAAATAATTACGTTTCCCTTTTGAAAGAAGTGATGCTGATAAATATAACGAAAAGTAAAGGGCCTAAAATTGAGCCCAGGAGCACACCAGAGGACACAGTGGCCAGGTGACCGACTTGGATTGATATCCCGTAATAAGAATAACAAGTTCGGTTCGTTACGTAAGATATAAAACTGCGAAGTAAATCTCACCGAATCCTGTTTTAAGTAAGATTTTCAAGAAGTAACTCATGGCCCACCTTATCAAAAGCTTTAAATATTAGGTAATTTGGTGTGGCATGAAATAAAACCCTAATATAAGAGAATTCACTACTTTATTTTCTCACACAAGTGATAAATTGGTTCTTTACAACTAACATCAATAATATATCTAAAAATAGATTGAGTATAAGTCTAAAAACAAACTCAAAACCAGGAAAAAAATAAAACGAAATAAATAAACAAAATAATTACTTTATTTGAAGGAATGAGCGATTTGATAGTATCCAGCACCGTCCAAACTTTGTGCAGAACAGTTTCAGGATAGAAACAAAAAACAAAACTGGGAGGAAACAAAAGTAAAAAAAAAAAATTGCCATGGACCATTAAGACCTGTCATTTTTGACACATGGGAGTTTACTTTAAACCGAGTGTCTACGGAAGAAAACTATGTTTTTTTTCTGTTAGCTGCAAACAACAAGATTCTTAACACGCCTCAATGGCCAATGAACCTTACTCTATAGAACTATCTTTTAACAATATTTTGTGAACTTAGTGAACTAATGCCTGCAAACAGAAATCAATATTTGACCTGTTTTTACAGACTTTTAAGATCTATGGAAACTTGATATTGTAGTTAAATAAAATGTTATATTGAAATCGACAAATAAATCAATGGACCATTCGGTGCACACATTTATCAGTCGATTCCCTATAACTAATTTACACTTAAACAATTTTCTCGAATAACTTATAAGTACGACACTTACGAATACTAATGAGTTTATAATTAAACATTATCTTATTTAGGATATCAGAAATTTTCGAGCTGAAAGCTTTTCTAAACTCAAGAGTGTGTAAAGTGTGGTCAACAACCAAGTGCTTGACAGAAACTCAGTTTGTCACAGAAACCGAAAGAATTTATAACTTGATCAAAAGTTTGATGAAGAAGAAAATCGGATATACGAAGATTAATCTACTTAATCTAAAATCTTGTGTGAGCAGTGGCGTCTCTAGAGAAGCGACGTTTATGGCGACAGCTACCAAAAACTTTGGGGCAAAAGTCAGATGCTAGTTACGCCACTGAGTGGAACACAGGGGAGTTTTATATATATTTTAGACTATTTCTAATAGATATAGAATCATTGTCAGGTGGGCGGGTACAGTACTACGTATGGAATGTTGGACAAAGCACATACAACCACGACCCAAAGGTGTTTATTATTAAACTATTACACTACTAACACAGAATTAAAATGAAACCCAAACAAATTAAGCTAAACTTCATAATCCTAGAGCATTCAAGAGCCCACAAAATCAAGTAACTCGTCCAGAAAACCAAAATTCTAATCCGCCATTTTTTCGGACGCCATTTTATAAATTTGGCGCCAATACAGCGTGGCTAAAGCTAGAACCACATTAGACCGACGCACACGTGTAACACGCCTGATTTGTACGTAGAACGACGTCGCGTGGCGTGGATCAAGTGTAGCTCTACAAGGCTAGTTTCTATATATAATGTATGGAGACCGACGCGCACAGATCGGCGTGTGTGGCACACGTGTGAGCAGTGTAGTTCTAGCTTTACATGTGCGGAGTCCAATCAAAAGAGGTCTTACACCAAGCGGCGCGGGGCATCTTCAACAAGAAATATTATGTCCTACTATTTAATACATTTTACTAACAACTACGTCCCAAATCAATAAACGATAACAAAATTCATTCAAGGCGACGTATCACGAATCGTTTTGTAACGGCAGCGGCTTGCTAACAAATAAATGAACGGAGAAGAGATCAATAGAACTCATTCATTAAACATCTTTATAGAAATCATCTTTTAGTAAGACAATCTTTTAGATTCGGCAAGATACCTTTGAGACCTCGAAAATACCGCAATAATGCATTTTTAAAATACTTTACTAGAAATATGAAATAACATAAGGGATATTTTTACGTTTTGCGTAAAATACCCTTACATCAAACATCGTAAGGTTTTTTTTATTTTTTCAGGTGGGAAAATCGTCTAATGATATCCCCTGCTCTTGGGCGACGCGGAAGCTAGTGACAGACTTTTACTGACTAAAAACCCACTCCTGTTCCTTTTTTGCCATTTTTCCAGGGCACCGGGGATCTCTTTCACAAACATCGTAAGGTAGATTTTTACATTTTAGGTCCCTTACGTTATTTCATATTTCCAGTATGAAATAGGTAATATTTACGCGGAATTTTCCGTTCAGTTTTATTCGTTAGCATTTGTTGGTTACAAGGTTACACATTAAATTTTTTTTTAAATAATCAAAAAACCGAATTTTCAAAGTGAGAAGAGTAATTGATAATTATGTATAAAAATAGTCCGCATATCCCGAGCAAGATAGCAATACAATATCAAACTTATTTCATTCTTAATATAACTTAAATAAGCGAAAACTCAATTTATAATATATTACAGGTATTCCTTCTTTCAAGAAAAAATAATTTACAATATACGACAATACATTGCGTCAAAAGGAACTAAACTTGTCATTCAACAAAGATTGAAGAAAACACCGTAAACAGAAATCACCGGTACAAAGTCAAAAATCTATTAAAAGTTGCTGCCAATCAAAGGCAGAAATCATAAATATTAATTTTCACTAAGATCTTAGTGATGAAATATGGCTCTGAAACATGGTCGCTTACAATGGGTCTCATCAGAAGGCTTACAGTCACCCAAAGGGCAATGGAAAGGGCTATGCTCGGAGTTTCCTTGCGTGATCGCATAAATAATGAAGATATCCGCAGGAGAACCAAGGTTGCCGACATAGCCCGAAGAATCGCCAAACTAAAGTGGCAGTGGGTAGGGCACATTGCTCGTAGAACGGATGGTCGATGGGGCCGAAAGATTCTAGAGTGGCGACCGCGTACCGGAAGACGCAGCGTTGGAAGGCCTCCCACAAGCTGGACCGACGACCTGGTGAGGGTCGCGGGAGTGCGGTGGATGCGAGAAGCACAGGATCGGTCGTTGTGGCGACGCTTGGGGGAGGCCTATGTCCAACAGTGGACGTCTTTCGGCTGAAATGATGATGATGAAGATCTTAATTCTGTTGGACACCAAATGGCTATCTTTAAGTAGTACTACTAAAAAGGAGTTCTTCAAGGAAATTTTGGCGGGATTTCTTCGAGTATTTAGTGGATATTGTGATGTAAAATCACAGCTAGAAAACACCAAATTGTATCCCCCAAATTTGTCACCATTCGTTTTTTGTCAAAAAATTCGTATCACGTCAAAAAAAAACACATTGAAGTCAGCTGAAACTGTGGTTCCAGCGTCATCATTATGATCATTGATATGATACTAGTCGCACACTAAAGATAGATATTTTTTAAAGTTGAAAATTCTGACAATTGAATATCCTAAACTAATTTAACTGACACTATCTCTTACACTTTTTACCAAAAACTAAAAAATAGCCAATCAATGACCAACAGTATCATTACCAATCTCAGAATTTTTTTTAACATGTTATAAGTTGTGTAACCGTATCCCAATATCACCACTACCGCCATCTGTAGGTCATCAGTTTAGTTGTTGGCGGGCGAGTGTCGGTGATACGCGTGCGCGTGTGATCCGTGGGCTGCGTGCGGAGAATGCGATCCATGCACTGCGTACGCTCCGTGCGCTCCGTGCGGGGAGTGCGATCCATGCGCTCCTTGCGGGGAGTGCGATCCATGCGGCACGTGCGCTCCGTGCGGGGAGTGCGATCCATGCGGCACGTGCGCTCCGTGCGGGGAGTGCGATCCATGCGACACGTGCGCTCCGTGCGGCGAGTGCGATCCATGCGACACGTGTGCACCGTGCGGCGAGTGTGATCCATGTGGCACGTGCGAGGCGTGAGCAGCGTGCGCATTGTGTGGCACATGCGACTTGTGCTGCTTATGTCTGTGGTGGCGCTGAGGATGCGAGCTGCCGTACACTTCGCGCACTGACGGGCTGGAAAAATACAAGACTATATGTCAGTTGGGATTAGGGGGTTAGGGATAGGACCGGGTTTAGCCCACAAAAAATCACGACCGTCCTAAAATTTGCGCAATTGCATGTCCACTATGGACTTGCTATTGGTATAATTTAATTATTTTGGCTGAATCAAAATTATAAAAAAATAAGAGCGTTAGCGCGAAATAAATTGACTGTTAAATATTCATTCATTCAATCACAGGAAGTAACGTGTTGTTCAAAATGTTTATGTCGCGATCATTTTCAATCCAAAACTAGCACCAAAACTTTTCTTTTTGGCCAAACCAGTTATATTCATTGAGGTTAGGCTAGGTTCAGATTTTTGTATTTTAATACTGAATATGAATAATGTTTCTTGCGCCGTTTATGTTTACCAAACAACATGATTTTATTCTGTGTTGAGTAGACAACGATTCTAAACTGATAGTATGGACAAAGTTACGATAAAAAACATAATTAGAGATTTTCTAGGTTTAAGTATATCTTGGTCGCTAATAAATAAGCTATCGATTCTGGTTTACTGTAAATTTTACAAAGGCATTCGATTTAAAATTAGCCTTTCAACTGCAATTAGGGTTGTGAGCATTCCTACAGTGCCCAGCATAAAAAGCATACTAAATCAGCCTTTTTTTTTATGTTCCCTCGCTGGGACTCAGGCCTCCTCTCTCTGGAGAGGGAATGGGCCGTAATTCACCACGCGGGTCTAGAAAAAACAGACTGTGTGGTATCTAATCAATTATAACCATACGAAAAACCGTGAAAAAGACTTGCAAGAGTAACTTGATAATTTAACTTAAACACTTGCAGTTTTCATTATATAAAAGCTAGATATTTACAGCTTTTATCGTTTTAGTTACAACTATCTTGCCAATTCAAGCTAATATGTACAGGAATTTTGAACTCCACTCTAATAGAAAATATTTTTTTAATATTTCATGCACATAGATCAATATTTATTTAAACTTCATGTACAGTAGTGGTACATAGGCGGACTTAATGCAACAAGGCATTCTCTACCAGCTAACCAATACATACATGAAAAATCTGTAAAAAGGTCTCCACGTCAGAAATATTTACACATTTTAATTTCAAATTTATACAGTATCTTAAAGTACCATTAAACAGTAAAACTATAATATCCAAACAAGAATCCAAGCAGATTTCATGCATGAATATTCGATATTTAAAAAATATATCCACATGCTTAAAATTGGAAACCATAGCAAATTATTACGAAAAACTAATATAATAGCAAACTAGCAATAATAACAGTAATACCACAAATATATATTGAATACGTTTTTACGAGTTTAATGGTAGTAACGCCTCCTCCATAATCTGGAACTGATTGGAAAAATTTGAATAAGTTTTTGGAAGCTGAAACTGACTGTTTTGAGTACGGGTTCAGATGCTTAAGGCCACAGTTTTGTATGTAAGCTTCACGCTGGCGTACACCAAGCGTGTAATGACGAATACGCGTTTATGAAGCTACGCGTCCGTGGACAGTAGGCCACAGATTTGTATGTAAGTTTCACGCTAGCGTACACCAAGCGTGTAATGACGAATACGCGTTTATGAAACTACGCATCCGTGGACAGTAAGCCACAGATATGTATGTAAGCTTCACGCTGGCGTACACCAAGCGTGTAATGACGAATACGCGTTTATGAAACTACGCGTCTGTGGACAGTAGGCCACAGATTTGTATGTAAGCTTCACGCTGGCGTACACCAAGCGTATAATGACGAATACGCGTTTATGAAGCTACGCGTCCGTGGACAGTAGGCCACAGTTTTGTATGTAAGCTTCACGCAGGCGTACACCAAGCGAGTAATGACGAATACGCGTTTATGAAACTATGCGTCCGTGGACAGTAAGCCACAGATTTGTATGTAAGCTTCACGCTGGCGTACACCAAGCGTGTAATGACGAATACGCGTTTATGAAGCTACGCGTTCGTGGACAGTAGGCCACAGATTTGTATGTAAGCTTCACGCAAGCGTACACCAAGCGTGTCATGACGAATACGCGTTTATAAAGCTACGCGTCTGTGGACAGTAGGCTACAGTTTTGTATGTAAGCTTCACGCTGGTGTACACCAAGCGTATAATGACGAATACGCGTTTATAAAGCTACGCGTCTGTGGACAGTAGGCTACAGTTTTGTATGTAAGCTTCACGCTGGTGTACACCAAGCGTATAATGACGAATACGCGTTTATAAAGCTACGCGTCTGTGGACAGTAGGCTACAGTTTTGTATGAAAGCTTCACGCTGGCGTACACCAACCGTGTAATGATGAATACGCGTTTATAAAGCTACGCGTCTGTGGACAGTAGGCTACAGTTTTGTATGAAAGCTTCACGCTGGCGTACACCAACCGTGTAATGATGAATACGCGTTTATGAAGCTACGCGTACGTAGATAGTAGGCCTTAAGGCCTTAAGGCCTACTCCTTAAGGAGTTAACCAACGACGTATTAGTAAACAAAACATTATCAGTCAATGCCCTCAATAATAAATTATTGAGTCACTGTTGTTGTTAGTGTTCCTCTGTAAGTGCCAAGTGTTTGTAGTTACCTGGAGGATAATGTGAGAGGGCTGGCGGCAGTTCTGATTGATCGGCGGGAGGAGGGCCGCAACGAGGCGCTGTGGCGACGTCCAGACCCCTCACTACTTGTACTGCAATAGATACCATGCTTGCTAACTACCCAAAGAGGCGGGTTCATTGACACTTTTTATATAGGAAGTCTGTTAAGGGGATTTCGATCTTATTACAATTAAGATATGAACTGTTTTCTATTTAAAAACTTAAGAGATATATTACCACTCTTTTACATTTTTATAAAAAGAAAGGGAAGAATATTCTTAATAACATATAAATTCTTGCTTCAAGATTGTCTTTAGCAAGAACACTGTCACGTTATAATAAATTATCAATACGATCATTACTTACAATAATACTATATACATTTAAAGTGCAAAATACTGATTCGTTTGTGTTATGATTTCCAATTATAGGAAATAGTGCACATTTGCAAATGACAGTGTCAAATTGTATTTTTCAAACTACTATACACATTTTTTTTAGTGATTCGTGGCAATAATTACGTGTCTTCAATATAACCGCCTCTTTGCAAATAAAAATAATAATGAAATATAAATACAAAATAAAGAAAAAAAGCCAAATTAAACCAAAGAAATAGGCACACGTACATGCTGCGACTACATAGATATAGCAGTGAACTACTGGTAATTATACAACATGTAACATACAAAATAAACGCACATAATATACACCCCTAGTTTTCAGTTACTGATCATATTTTTGTAGTCAAAAGTAAAAAAAAAAACGAAATTCCAAAATTGTCCACGAAAAAGTGTCATAATTGGTAAATTCATAATAGAATCAATCATTCATAACAATTGCTACTAAAAAATACTACGCGCAGTGCTTTTTCATTTTGAAAGTTATTTATTCATTCATAATCAATAGCCTGTACAATATTTCCATAAATTGAGTGACATTTTGGGATATAAACAAACGCCAATAACTTTGCTGTATAAGAATACTATTTATTGAGACTTTACTTAAATTATAAGACCTTTTCTAATTAGCCCTTTAAGTATTTGTACTAATTAAAAATTAGTGGCGTATTAACGCACATCCTGAAAGTAATATACCATTAATTACCACCAGTCACGCACTGGATTATATCAAATAAAAAAAATGTTCGGAATCGGATACTAAACAGATTTCAGCTATTTTTAAAACATGTTTTTTTTTTTTTTATAAAAAAATCTTGATATTATATTCTAGTATTGTATTCTTGATATTTTTGGATAAAAAATGATCAATTTTGATAAATTCTTGATACTTATACTTCATTCTAATTAAAATTAAACATTTAAACAAACCTTTCTTACTGTCCGTTCAACCGATTTTTACTTTTATTGCGTAGGTGGCATGACAAATAATAATAATTTATTTCAGATTTCTCCTTAAAAATGAAACAAATGGCGGTTGCATTAAATAGTTGATATTGTAACCACTTTTTAGGGTTCCGTACCTCTAAAGGAAAAAACGGAACCCTTATAGGATCAATTTGTTGTCCGTCCGTCTGTCTGTCTGTCAAGACCCTTTATCTCGGGAATGCGTGAACTTATCGAGTTGAAATTAAAACCATATACTTAGGTCTGTGGTTCCTTAAAGCTGTGAAAAAATCAAACTTTTAAGTTATAACCACTTTTTCGCTTTTAATGCCGTCCTTATTTCTGCGGAATTGAAGTCAACATCGATTCAACGAACTATAAAAAAGTTTGTATCTTGATGATATGTAAACTGTCTCAAATGTCTCTATTTTATTCCAAATGGAGTATAAATCTTGATTGCATCACTAGAGTGTTTGTGTGTGAGTGTGCGTAGATTTGTAATACCTATGCGCTACTAGTATAGTGCATCATTTCCCATATTATTTGTCTAGCGTAATTTTTTTTTTTAATGTATAATATTTTTACATGAATTTACTAATAAAGTAAATTCATGTAAAAAATTGTAACATATTTTTTTTAATTAGTTGTATAAGAGTGTCCATTAATCCAGTTACATGTTGTATAATGTGCTTATAATTGAAAATACTTGCCCTGACAAGCTACGATCTACTGTGTACCTTAATTTTATCCGGGCTATGAATTTCCCGTTAATCTATATATATAAAAGGAGAAACTGACTGACTGACATATCAACGCACAGCCAAAACTACTGGGACTAGGAGCGTGAAATTTTGCACAAGGCTTCCTTTTATAACGTAGGCGAGCACTAAGAAAGGATTTTCCGAAATTCAGCCCCTAAGGGGGTAAAAAGGGGGGATTTCGTACGTATGCAATTTTTTTTTTCTTGGGCTAATTAACTCAAAACTTAGAACAAATATTAACCTAAATTAGTTATAAAGTTTACGATAATTTTTTTTCAGTACAACCCTCCAGTGCAAGATTTAGAGGGTGTTAAAGTTTGCATGGGAGAATCTTATTTCTTGGGTTAATAAACTTGAAACTTTGCACGAATACACTTTTAAATAAATAATAAAGATACGCATTAGTTGTTTTCCAAAACTACCCTCAAATTACGGTTTAGGGTCGAGTCAAGTGTTCTTTATCGTGTTCAGGATTTTTGAAGTCTTACTGCGCATCCTAATTTACTCGCAACTCGGTGTTAGAAATTAGAAAAACAAGCTCTAACAGAGCAAATAGCGATTATTATTTTACGGAAAGATTTTACACAGTGGTTTATTTTACTCAAAAATGTGGGTAAAAAAATTAATTTAATATAATACTTTCTCAAACAATAATACAACATTCATCCCTGTATTGGTGAAATGTTATCATCCATGTTTGTATAAAATATCTTATTCATTTCCATTGTGATAACCTAATCCTATAATAACGTATCAATTATGTGATTTATATACGTACAACGACATCTACTGACACAAATTGGTACAAACGAAAACATAAAGTTAATAAACCACTGTGTAAAATCTTTCCGTAAAATAATAATCGCTATTTGCTCTGTTAGAGCTTGTTTTTCTAATTTCTAACACCGAGTTGCGAGTAAATTAGGATGCGCAGTAAGACTTCAAAAATCCTGAACACGATAAAGAACACTTGACTCGACCCTAAACCGTAATTTGAGGGTAGTTTTGGAAAACAACTAATGCGTATCTTTATTATTTATTTAAAAAGTGTATTCGTGCAAAGTTTCAAGTTTATTAACCCAAGAAATAAGATTCTCCCATACAAACTTTAACACCCTCTAAATCTTGCACTGGAGGGTTGTACTGAAAAAAAATTATCGTAAACTTTATAACTAATTTAGGTTAATATTTGTTCTAAGTTTTGAGTTAATTAGCCCAAGAAAAAAAAAATTGCATACGTACGAAATCCCCCCTTTTTACCCCCTTAGGGGCTGAATTTCGGAAAATCCTTTCTTAGTGCTCGCCTACGTTATAAAAGGAAGCCTTGTGCAAAATTTCACGCTCCTAGTCCCAGTAGTTTTGGCTGTGCGTTGATATGTCAGTCAGTCAGTTTCTCCTTTTATATATATAGACTAGCACTTTGCCCGCGACTACGTCCGCGCACATCGCGTTTGGACTTCAACCCTTAAAACACTTCCAAACTTAAAGAGTAGATTAGAAAAGTTTATCACAATTTAATGAGAAAGGTTTTATAAGCTTTCTTTATAAAAAAAACATTCCTCGTAGTTCTAGAGGGCGCTGCCAGAATCACCAGACTGCAAGGTGAGCTCACGCGCGAGCATGCCACGTAGAACTGCCCGTGCGAGAAACAGGGTTAGCGCAGGTCAACTCCGGCAAATATAAGGGTTTGGCCCTGTGATTTATTTATTGTCATCGCAAAGCAAACTTTCAGAAACTGTAGTCTTTTGAATTCAAAACATCGTTCGGGATTAATGGAATACGCGGTATGAACACTGTTTCGCCCTGGGCATAATTTTTCAGGTATGACTATAACCCCATCTAATTCTTGGTACTTGCCGTTTCCTAATTGGAGTAAAAGGTCTGAAAATTCTCCTGCAGAAACGTCTCCTCTGAGGAGTACTCTCATATTTTTCGTTAATTTTAGTATAGGGCCATAAGTAAGATCTTTTAATGCATGCTTTCATTTCATCCACTCGTGTCCCTTTTGGTATCGTTTTTAACTGGTAAACTGGTTTGTGATCAGGATGGAGATCCATTATCAAACTGTAAAGGGGTTCGGGAGGTGTACTCAATAATTTGAGTTAAACTTTACCGCTGCTGCAACACATCTCAGGAGTTTCGTCCTTCCATTTAAACGCATTACACCAACAACATTTATGATTCATATCATCAATTGAAACTACATTATCAAATTCGTAATTTATTTCAGGTTTATACATTCCTAAAAGATACTTGATCTTCCATGGCCGTGTAACAACACGCATATTGAAGCAGGACTGCGCTGCTCTGTGTACTTCAGGATGCGCTTGCTGGTAATTTTCAGCGGCTATTTTTCATTTGGCATTTCGGTGTGTTTTTTTTGATAATTGCACACAGCTTTCCAGTGTGCCAAAGAATTATTTTCTGAGTATATTTTCTGAGCTCGTCTAACTTGAATCTTCCTTGTTTTGTCTGTATATCTGGTCCTCTTTTTTGTGATGCCGTCATGGACTGTGAAGGAATTTCCGTAGAAATGACTGAATATGAATCTAAGGAATTTAGTGACACAATATCAGGTACTTCACCATGTTTCGTTTTCTTCACATTTATGTTTTCCTCGTCAGAATTAACAACGCCTGTAGGATTAAGTTCTTCATATGAAAAGTAAGCATCGAAATGACCATTTGAAACATTTTGTGTAAAGGGAAGACGTTTTATCGGGTAACCTGGAGTACCTGCATTTACATATAATTCACCGTTACGATAAACTTCGAAAATACCATACCAACTAAACCTTACATCCAGTTAAATATCTTAATTTTATTATTATTCAAAATGTTACGTAAGACTGTTTAAAAAATATTGTTTTGTAATTAACTTTATGTTTTCGTTTGTACCAATTTGTGTCAGTAGATGTCGTTGTACGTATATAAATCACATAATTGATACGTTATTATAGGATTAGGTTATCACAATGGAAATGAATAAGATATTTTATACAAACATGGATGATAACATTTCACCAATACAGGGATGAATGTTGTCATCCATGTTTGGTATAACCTAATCCTATAATAACGTATCAATTATGTGATTTATATACGTACAACGACATCTACTGACACAAATTGGTACAAACGAAAACATAAAGTTAATTACAAAACAATATTTTTTAAACAGTCTTACGTAACATTTTGAATAATAATAAAATTAAGATAAGTAACTGGATGTAAGGTTTAGTTGGTATGGTATTTTCGAAGTTTATCGTAACGGTGAATTATATGTAAATGCAGGTACTCCAGGTTACCCGATAAAACGTCTTCGCTTTACACAAAATGTTTCAAATGGTCATTTCGATGCTTACTTTTCATATGAAGAACTTAATCCTACAGGCGTTGTTAATTCTGACGAGGAAAACATAAATGTGAAGAAAACGAAACATGGTGAAGTACCTGATATTGTGTCACTAAATTCCTTAGATTCATATTCAGTCATTTCTACGGAAATTCCTTCACAGTCCATGACAGCATCACAAAAAAGAGGACCAGATATACAGACAAAACAAGGAAGATTCAAGTTAGACGAGCTCAGAAAATATACTCAGAAAATAATTCTTTGGCACACTGGAAAGCTGTATGCAATTATCAAAAAAAACACACCGAAATGCCAAATGAAAAATAGCCGCTGAAAATTACCAACAAGCGCATCCTGAAGTACACAGAGCAGCGCAGTCCTGCTTCAATATGCGTGTTGTTACACGGCCATGGAAGATCAAGTATCTTTTAGGAATGTATAAACCTGAAATAAATTACGAATTTGATAATGTACTTTCAATTGATGATATGAATCATAAATGTTGTTGGTGTAATGCGTTTAAATGGAAGGACGAAACTCCTGAGATGTGTTGCAGCAGCGGTAAAGTTTAACTCAAATTATTGAGTACACCTCCCGAACCCCTTTACAGTTTGATAATGGATCTCCATCCTGATCACAAACATTTTATTTCGAACATTCGTAAATACAAAAATTGTTTCCAAATGACGTCGTTTGGTGGGAAACAAGTTGGTGGAGATGGATATATGCCAACTTTCAAAGTACAAGGGACAAGTTTATCAAGTTTAATTGGCAGTTTGTTGTCAGAACCCGGTCAAACAGCTCAGTTTTTACAAATTTATCATGGGTGAAGATGAAAGAGAAGCAAATTTAAGATGCTGTAATTTCCCGCAATTAAAACCAATTTTAATAAAACAACTGCAAAAAATGTTGCACGAAGTCAATCCTTATATCAGGGACATGAAGAATACCATTGACGGAATTCCTTCCTCCTGTAAAACTTTCAAGTTAGTTATACATGCCGAAAAACCACCACCACACAAATGAATTAAGTTGCTTTGGTGTTATTAGATCAACAGTTCGAGCGTCGCGATATAATTAGTGAAATACATCGCTCATACGATGATTTGCAATATCCTGTAATGTTCAGCCACGGAGAAGACGGTTACTCAATTGCTATTCCACAGCGAGACCCGGAAACAAAATTACTTCAGAAAAAGACAGTGTCATCATCGAGCTTTTATTCATACTACATCATGGTCAGGGAAAATTAGGAAAATTACCATCTTCACTTTGATGCTCATTTTAGCCAATATTTGGTAGATTAGTACGCAAAAACTGAGAGACTAAATTTCATTAGAAATAATTAGGCAAAGTTACGCTCCGATAGCTATATCCATCTTAAGGACGCCATCGGTAGACAAGATGTTGACGCTCATCAGCTGGGTCAAATAGTGGTATTACCGTCCTTTTTCACCAGTGGGCCGAGATACATGCACGAGCGTACTCAGGTCACTATGACTTATGTACGTCATTACGGTCGCCCAGACTTATTTGTCACCTTCACGTGCAACCCTCGCGGAAAAAATTAAAGAAACATTGTGTCCAGTTCAAATGTTCTTTTTAGATGCACCAGGTGGGACTGGTAAAACATACCTTATCAATTTAATTTTAGCAAAAGTAAGAAGTACTTGCGGAATCGCTTTGACGGTCGCGTCTTCTGGGACACCGCCGAACATTATTAGTTATTGGAAGGTGGTCGAACTGCACACTCTGCTTTGAAATTGCCCCTTAATTTATCAAATGTAGAGACGCCAATGTGCAACATTTCCAAGCAAAGTAATCTTGCCCAATTGTTACGTAAAGCAAAAATAATAGTCTGGGACGAAAGCACAATGGCGCACAAAAGAGCTATTTAAGCCTTAAATAGAAGTCTACAGGACATACGAAGCAACGACAACTTAATGGGTATGACAGTATTGCTGGCAGGAGTTTTTTTTTTCGCCAAACTTTACCAGTTAAAAACGATACCAAGAGGGACACGAGTGGATGAAATGAAAGCATGCATTAAAAGATCTTACTTATGGCCCTATACTAAAATTAACGAAAAATATGAGAGTACTCCTCAGAGGAGACGTTTCTGCAGGAGAATTTTCAGACCTTTTACTCCAATTAGGAAACGGCAAGTACCAAGAATTAGATGGGGTTATAGTCATACCTGAAAAATTATGCCCAGGGCGAAACAGTGTTCATACCGCGTATTCCATTAATCCCGAACGATGTTTTGAATTCAAAAGACTACAGTTTCTGAAACTTTGCTTTGCGATGACAATAAATAAATCACAGGGCCAAACCCTTATATTTGCCGGAGTTGACCTGCGCTAACCCTGTTTCTCGCACGGGCAGTTCTACGTGGCATGCTCGCGCGTGAGCTCACCTTGCAGTCTGGTGATTCTGGCAGCGCCCTCTAGAACTACGAGGAATGTTTTTTTTATAAAGAAAGCTTATAAAACCTTTCTCATTAAATTGTGATAAACTTTTCTAATCTACTCTTTAAGTTTGGAAGTGTTTTAAGGGTTGAAGTCCAAACGCGATGTGCGCGGACGTAGTCGCGGGCAAAGTGCTAGTTCATCATGTATAGTTTTGGCATGTGAATTTATTTGACCAAAGATTACAATATCGTAGCAGAAATAGTTGCTAGATCAAGTGAACCAAGTTTCTGGGTATTATTTTTTGAATCTCTTGAACTAATTACTTTTTATTTTGAGTTTATATCTTGCATACTCAGACTAAAGCATGAGAAAAAATTGTGTGATACCAAAGAAACATAAAATGTATTTAATTTTAAAAATCTAATACAAGATCTATACTCCATTCGAAATAAGATTAGACGTTTAAACCAACCTTTTTTACTGTTCGTTCAACCGATTTTGACTTCTTTATGGATGACATTAAAAGCAAAAAAGTGGTTACAATACCAACTATTTACTGCAGTTGCCATATATCATGCCAGTAACGCAATAAAGTTCAAAATCGGTTGAACGGACTGTAAAAAAAGCTGTTTAATTATCTAATATTCATTCGAATGGAGTATACTCGTACTAAAGTCTGATTGATACACCTACATCTACAATACTCATACTAAATGTTCAGTTTCTAACTGCTACTGATCAACTTTCTACCCTATACCTTATAATAGAATTGAGTATGCTACTCACTTGGGCACAGTGATAGTCGGCACAGGCGGCGCGGGCAGGGCGAGGCGCTGCGGCTCGCGGCGCGCGGCCTGCAGGGCGGGCCGCCCGCGCGCGCCGGCGGCGCTCGACGCTTTGTATTGGAACTCCCTAGAATCGTAGGCGAAACGTTTATTTATCGACGGTGAAGTGCCAATACCTTCTAACTAACAAAATTTCTTTTTAGCGCTTTTAATTCAAATGTGTGTTTCCGCATGTTTTTGTGAAATCTCTGAAGCGAATATTTAGTTGCCACTGCACCAAATTAAATTGTGGAAACACTTCCTATGTCAATTTTTAGTATTACCTCCTAACGTTTTTAAGAAAAAAAAAATTTGACTTCGAAAGTTAGGGAGTTCTTGTCACTTCGCCGTCGTTATTTATTAAAACTTTATGCACTAATAAGAAACACTATAAAAAGGCAGACTTAGTGCTTTAGGCATTGGGCACGCCGTAATTACGGCGGTAAGTCCCTTCTTTGAGGAGTGGCTGGAAAGGCAACACGGCGTCATTACCTTCCGCATGACACAGGTCCTCAACGGACACGGTAAGTTCGGGAAGTTCCTGCACCGGATCCCTGCAGAAGCGACGCCCGGGTGTCACCACTGTGTGGACCGCTCGGAGGACACGGTGGAGCATACGGTGGAGGTGTGTCCCGCTTGGGCAGAGCAACGCCGTGTCCTCGTGGGGGCGATCGGCGGCGGCGATCTCTCGCGCCGGGCCTTGGTACAGGCCATGATCCGGAGCGAGGAGGAATGGCAGGCGGTCGCCTCCTTCTGCGAAGCAGTAATGCTTGCAAAGGAGGCGGCCGATCGCGTGAGGCAGCGGTCCTCACGCCCCAACCGCCGCCGGGATTCCGATTCCGATTTCCGGCCACCATAGGCGCGGGCTTGCGGACGGCGAGCAATGGGTGGCTCGCCGTCCGACCGTCCGGTAACCGTCCGGACCGAGCCCAAGTCGTCAACGGCGCGTGCTGTTCCACGCGCACCTCAAGGAGATGTCAGCAAATGTAGGGGCCCAGCAGGGTCGAAGCCTACTGAAACCAAGGGTCTGATTCTGAAAGGAAGACTCGGCCCTGGTACGAAAGACAACGAAGGAACAGGAGTGGGTTTTTAGTCAGTAAAAGTCTGACACTATCTCCCGCCCCGCCCAAGGGCGAGGGATGTCATAAGATGATTTTCCCAAAAAAAGTGCTTTAGGCATGTTCTACCAGTCGACCTTAGGGTGGTACAGAAACAACATGTAACATGTGCATAACACATATAAACATGTTAGTAAAGTACCATAAACTTGCTTGCAGCAGTCTTCCCGTCCAATCATAATTTAGGAGCACTAGTTTAAATCATGTAAAAAAACTTAAGATGAAAATGCCACTATACCGCGAAATTATTTTTTTTTTTACATTTTGCAGCCACAGGTCAAGTTGTATGTTGATTAAAATATAATTGGCAGATTTTCATGAAATAGCCATACAAATATGAGTTCAATCAAAAGAGTTTGTTGTGAAAAAAACCATAACGAATACAATATCACAATAAATTCAATATGGCGAACAATTCTTTGAAGCTTGTTTTTACTTAAAAAATATTTTTAACATTATCTTGTTTAAATAAAATCACGATCAATTTTTCCCGAAGGCTTAGTCAAAGTTATATCTATAGTACGCCATCATTTCATCAGTTATATCTTTAGAGCGGAAGAGAAAGAAAGTAAATATTTATTTGTGACTCGCACAGGACAAAAAACAATAAAAATTAAAAAAATGTTAACTAATCTATAAATTACTTAAAATAAAAATACAATATTTAAAAGAAAGAAAAGACCTGTGCGAGGCCAAAGACTCCTATCTCAGCATAATTCTGTAATATTAAAAAAAAATATAACCTTTAGCTTCTTTTAAAGTTTACACAGCTTCGTCATTTGAACTCAGAACATTCTTTTACCATTTTTCTAAGGAAGGTCGTGAAACATCAGCACTATCCCTTAGTGTATATGCTCGTATACGGTGACAGGCTTAGTTCAGACAGACAGGTTCAGTAAAGGGCCTATTACACTACTCGATATTCAGACAGTCTTAGTCGATGTCGCGTAGTGTAATATGGGTTAGACCGGTCTTACTCGGAACAAAAAACAATACAGTCTGAATATCGTGTGCTGAATATCGCGTAGTGTAATAGGCCCTTTTCTTGATGCAAAACATACAGAGTATTTAGCCTCTGAGTGTAATCTTTTTATCGTTTATCAGATCTTTATCCCATATGTAAAAGAGAGCACAATCACCTGTCGAATTCCTCAGCTTCTTCCTCCTCCAAGTTGATAAACTCCTGGCGTTCTTCAGCGTCGCCTGTGTAGTAATTCTGTTCGCGTTCGATCACGTGAGCCCTCTCGCCGATGTGGTGGCCTGGAATTGGAAAAATTTTCTTAAAAAAACTGAGTCAAAAAATTAAGTAGATACCTACTAGCTAGTAGATACTACAGCTTGCTTTATAACGTAGGCGAGCAGAGAGGATTTTCTAAAGTTCACCCTCACAAGGTGATGAAACTGGGGTCCAAAGTTTGTATGGAGAAACCTACCATGGAGCGGGCGAGACCGCTGGCAGAAGTTAATAACTACATAAACAAAATCATATATTGCAATTGAAAAAAGAACAAATTAACAAAATAATCAGAGCAGTGGTGGCCGAGTGGTAACGGCCCCGACTTACGAGTTGTAGATCGCGGGTTCAAACCCAGCCAGGCGCAATACTTTGTGTAATTTATTTCATCACCACTGCTCTCAAAACGGTGAAGGAAAACATCGTGAGGAAACCGGCATGTCGTAGAACCAAAAATTCGAAGACATGTGACATCCACCAACCCGCACTGGGCCCGCGTGGTGGATTACTGCCCATTCCCTCTCCTAGAGAGGAGGCCCTGAGTCCCAGCAGTGGGAACATTAAAAAGGCTGATTATGCTATGTTTATGCTAACAAAATAATGATAAAATCAAATACTTGAAATAATCAAGGCATTCAATATAATCAACATTATCTCCCATGCCTCACAGTACCTACTTATTGCTCACGTTGCCGAAACACGTGAATTCCCTATTCAGTACCAAAATAGAAGTTTCCCCTCAAGGAAAATGAAAAAGACTAACTTTTCCTTAAAGCATTTCTGAAACCATAACAACAATAGGCAGCCCTATATAAGTCATACTTTTTACCTGTTGCGACACACAAGTTTTCCCCCTTATGTTTCGACATGTACCTTTCGACTTTAATATTCGCACGTGGATGGGGTGGAAAGCCTCGTGACATTAAGCCTCCACGATTTTATGTACCTACGGGAGGTACTTCTTTTCTATAGACCATCGATCAACTTTATATAAAAATAAAAGAATTTGGGAAACTTGGTAAGGGTCTAGCCACACTTCCATAGCAAAACTGTCCCCGATGGGAAACTATATCGTAAACCTATGTTATATTGTAGAGGGTTCTAATAGCTGACAGTGTAGATAGCAGTAGTTTCTCTAGTTATTTGAAAAAAGGATCCTGAGTCGGCTTTTTTTCATAGTGTCATCTTTTAAGGGTACCGTACCCAAATGGCAAAAACGGAACCCTTATGGATTCGTCATGTCTGTCTGTTTGTCAGTCCGTATGACACAGCCACTTTTTTCCGAAACTATAAGAACTATACTGTTGAAACTTGGTAAGTAGATGTATTCTATGAACCTCATTAAGATTTTCACACAAAAATAGAACAATAAATTTTGGGGGTTCCCCATACTAAGAACTGAAACTCAAAAATTTTATTTTCATCAAACCCATACTTGTGGTGAATAGGTCTTCAAAAATGATATTTAGGTTTCTAATATCATTTTTTTCTAAACTAAATAGTTTGCGAGGAAGACACTTCCAAAGTGGTAAAATGTGTGTCCGTTTTATCATACTCTTATTTTAGAAGTTACAGGGGGGAGGCCTGTAACATCTAAAATAAGAAAATGATAAAACTAAAAAAAAATATATGATGTACATTACCAATCATGCAAACTTCCACCGAAAATTGGTTTGAACGAGATCTAGTAAGTAGTTTTTTTTTTAATACGTCATAAATCGTAAACCGCAATTTACCTTTCAAGTTTGTACAGAACCCTCAGTGAGCGAGTCCGACTCGCACTTGCCTAGTTTTTTAATTTTAATTATGATATAGGTTCTCGTCGGAGACAGTTTTGTTATGAAGTATGGCTAGACCCTTTCACAAAGGAGGACAAACGTTTTTTGTTGCCAATTAATCTAATATATAAAATTCTCGTGTCACAGTTTTCGTTGTCATACTCCTCCGAAACGGCTTGACCGATTTTGATGAAATTTTTTGTGCTTATCCGGTATCTATGAGAATCGGCCAACATCTATTTTTCATCCCCCTAAATGTTAGGGGTAGTCCACCCCTAAAATTTTTTTTTATATTTTAGACAAAAAATTATTTATATGGCAAAACAACGTTTGCCGGGTCAGCTAGTATAATATATATGCAAGCTGCCACAAAGAATGTCCTAACCAATAAATCTAAACTAAATAACACATTGATAGAAACCGGCTGTTCAGAATCCCACGCTCAATGCAGTTAGTTTTATCTAGTATGTATTTGTGACTATATAAGGTCAGATAGCAACTGTCTTTTTATTATTGATAGATTCGCTAGTCACATCAAATGCATGCACATAGTCCGCTGGTCAAGACTCTCCACAAAGTGGATACCTGAGGATGGACGACGCCACCGAGATCGACCTGGGAATAGGTGGCTCGAGAAAAGACCTGGAAGAATTTGGGTGAGGCCTTTGTCCAGCCATGGGAAAGACCTATGGCCACTGTATCACCTAATGGTACGCTTACTATTACCGTGGAGCACATCGCTATGTGGTCCATGATGGAGCACGTTCGCGTAGAAGTGACCTATTCACTCTTGACTGAAAGACCCCTACGTTATAATTATCAAGAAATACAGACTCCGGAAGAGAGTTTCAAATGTGTAACCTAATTTGTGATAAGGTGCGACAAAGATCACACGCATCTGAGGTGACAAAAGTCCTTAACAATTTATATCTTTTTCACACTCAAATATATTTGGTGAGATGAAACATTTAGGCCGTTAGTGACCCCCGTGAGTGCCGTGAAAAGCAAAAATTAAGCCAAGGTAAATAAGGTTCTGGGTTAAATGTTTGCTTTTTCCTAATCTAAGTCCATTGTCAACACTTACAATTCCGTTCAGGCGTTAAAGCATGATTGATACAAACAACCAAACTTGCAGAATTTCACTGGTTTAGTAGCTAAGAGCCTCGACCAACATGTGAAGAGACTTCCATTGGGCAGTTGGATCAAGGGCTTGATCCAGAAAGCAGTACCTTGAATACGGCGATTATTGTTAGGAGATACCTCTCTCGGTAGCCCTAACGAACGGTAACATGGTACTATCTATAAATATCTTTAAATGGTAATATTTTTTTTTTTTTTTAATGATATGTATGTCTATGTCGTGGCCAGATCATAGAAATTGATCACTTCATGATATGGCCAACTAATATAAACGTTAACATTTGATGATATGACGATCCTCGTTTGGCCTTATCATTGATGTAGGATTTCTATGATAGTAAAAAGTCTAAGGAAAGTAGGCCAAACGAGGATTGAAATATCGTCAAACTTTAACGTTTAAAATGATCTGGCCAGTTTTAGTTGGCCATATCATGAAGTGATCAATTTCTATGATCTGGCCACGACATCTATAATCAATGTATAATCGATGTATATAAAGACAATAAATAGAGTAATTATATTTAAAAGACGTAAAGAGCACAAAGTAAGATCTATTCTAAGTAAATAAAAAATACTACTGAAATAGTTGGCTGGTCGTCACTCAGATGTCATTCTACATAATTACATGAAACATCTGTTTGCTCCGGTGTCTTCTGTCAGACAGGTTGAAATGTGGATCAGAATATTAGAAAGCTCGTTTATTATTGAAAAGTTCGTGTATTTTTTTTTTCTAGTTTATGTAATAGCGGTGAAGAGGTTTAATTACTGCCTAGTTATCCCAACGGTTAGAATGTGAGATTATATTTGGGATAATATGCTTAGGACACGAAAACAAAAGTGTTCATGGAAATGCAACATGACTGGGATATTTTGAAGCGAGCATACAACGCGATATTCACTTCTTCTTCTTCTTCTTTCTGGTGATACCATCAATACTCATTGCAAGTTGTACCATAAATAATTGAATTCACATCCATCTGCAATGGACTTAAACGAAATCATAAAAAACGATGGAAAATTTTGAAACTTCTCAATGTGTACCGACCAATATACAGAAGAGGAACTCATAAACAGTAAACCTTTTATACGTTTAATGGCAGCGGATTACAAAAATATTTGCAATAGTCCGTATAGATAACCTCTCACGACCTCTATTACTATCCAATCAAAAAAAGTTCATTTTGCTCATAGAGTTGTAGTAAGTTTACTTCAAGTTAAAACCGTTTTGTGCATAAAGCCCTGTTTTTTGAGGTAAGAAACCGTCAAATAACTCCTCCCACTCTGAGCGAGAGGAAGTATCAGATTTTTACTGACTAAAACCCACCTGTGTTCCTTTAGTTGCTCTTTGCGTTCCAGGGCCACGATAACTCACGATAACTTTATGAAAAATTTCTGCAGCCCTTGCGCACAAGCCCTTAGAAATAGCGGCTTGTACTAGATCTCACTAGAAAGATTACTAGGACACCAGAATTTTAGTTACCAACAAAATGAATACAGCTGTATGGGGTTACCTGACCTGGTGTCGGCTTGTTTTATCGACAGTGCGACCGGTTGCGCCGCCACTAGTATCCTAGCGACATACAGCCCATACCCTACTACGTAATCAAATCTATCCTCTTTCCCTTTAAATATCCTAGACAGCCAGACACAAAATTCCCCAGACATCAACACAAAATCCGCCCACACTTGTTTTGGTCGCGATCAATGTATACACATACACAGACTAGTTTACCGAATATACAGAAGAAAAAACCGGATTGCGTCATCCTTGTCTAATAATAGACAGATGAATGACTTCAGACGGATGTGTGGAGGTGCTGCTGGAAGAATACAGGTGGAAACTAGATAGGATCAGAAGGTCTAGTGAATAAGTAAAATAGCGGGCCGGTAACGTGGTGAAGGTTGCGAGAATCTGCTGGAAACGAGAAGCATACTGCACTGTACTATTACTGTACCCTTGCAGCTCGCATGAAATGACCACCGAGGAAATATATATAATACGGTGCAATATCACAAATGAACATATAATAGTGTTTGTAGAATAGAGAACAGTGTTTATGCTACGCTTGGAGGATCGATCGAAGCAGCGATGCTTGGGAAGGGCCTACTAGGTCCAGCAATAGAAGACAAAATGGCGGAGGCAAATTGGGTGCTGAAAACGATTTAGATGAAGTTCGAAGAACTCGAGAGATGTCTTTTTTTAGCAATGGACGGAGGCAGATTGACTTCCAAGACATCCGAGAGTCGATATTAAACGCACTATGCCCGGGAATTATGAATTTCTTCACATAGTATAAAACAAAGTAGCTTTCCACGTCTGTCTGTTTCTCCGCTAACTTCTAAACCACGTAACGGATTTTGGTGCAGTTTTCACTAATAGATAGAACAATAACGAAAGGATATTGTGTATATAATCTGGACGCGTCCGAAGCCGGGGCGGGTCACTAGATTGATCAAAAGTTCTATCCATCATCTTCATCACGCAGCACAGCTTTAACTTGCCAAAACCTTCAGGCTAACCAAGTACCCTAACCCTGCAAGGAAAAATACCAGAGAATTTAATTGCATTGCGGCCCTCCAACTCATGTTAGCGGCAAGAACTGGGGTTTCAGTCGGTTGGCTTCCGACGTAATATACTCCGTTCTCCCAAGACAGAGAGTATCCATAAAGAATTTTCCACAATAAAAAGTAATTTGAGACTCAATGTAGAAAAAATGACCATGAACCAAACAGGATTTGCTAAACAAAACACAAGTAGCTGTCAAGGCTGGAGCTAGTAAACACTAGGTACTAACATTACATACATCGGTATATGTTTCACAAACCATATCATGTAAGCCTTCTTCAAATTTTTACTTTGTGCTACGGCCTACAGGTGAAAACATTTGGCGCGAGGAAGATAGTTCGTGCGCCAAAATGCAAGGCATGATTTCGCTGATTAACTGTACCGGAATCGACACGCTTTTATTGTTCCTGGCTTTATTTTTTATACATATTTACATATACACAAAAAAGTTAAATTGTCGCCTTTCTCGATTGAGGTAGGCAGTAACTATAGACGCCACCTGTTGCGATGATCCTCACATACTCATTTTACTTTGCTCGCGTTTATACAATTGATTAGTGATGGTGACTTCCTTCTACGAAACAGTATTGCGAGCGAAGGAGGTGGCGGAAAGCGTGAGGGAAAGTACCTCCTCCCTGCCTAGCCACAGAAGACTCCCCGTGTGTCCAGGAAACGCAAGGCGATTCCCGGTCACCGCATTTGAAAAGGATCAATCCCGGCTCAATGACGCATTGTTTTCCACGAGCTATCAGCAAAAGTGCCGGGGACCGCTACGCTAGGGCCAATGTTTGCCAGGGCTGAGATTGTTCTAAAAAGTTACCGCGGCTCCAGAAAGCAAAGGGCGATTAGAAGAGCACTGGGTTTCAAGGTCATCATCTGACCTTTCTGGATAACAACAATGAGGCTCAAACCCAATTACATGGCTTCTTCTATCCTGGCATTCACATCTGCCTAGTATGCTGCTCCTCAATAATTACTTTTATATAAAATCTTTAAATATGCACCAGAGCCATTACAGTCGATGGAGTGCCGAGGCCATCGACGCGTCAATAAAATATTCATACTCTAATGCATGTCAAGCCAATATCGATCAATAAAAATGGTCGAAGCCCGCCTGACCTACTTGTTAAGCCATCTATGTATTTATTTATACAAAGGAATATCTGCCTGCCTAGCCTTTTCGCAACTGTGTTGGGGTCAACACCTGTCTAAGAGCTTAGCTTCCAGTCCAAACCGGACGTAGTTGGATATCAATCAGTATTTCACATGGAGCGACTGTCTATCTAACCTCCAAAACCCAGTAATTGAGTAACAAGATACCCCTTGGGCAGTGCACGCAGAATATATGGTCGATACGACGAAAAGTCTACCATTCAAGGCTTCAGAGGCGACCACGTACCGGAAGACGCAACGTTGGAAGGCCTCCCGCAATGTGGACCGATCACCTAGTGAGGGTCGCGGGAATCCATCCGATGGATGCGGGACGCACAGGAGCAGTCATTATAGCGACACTTGGGGGAGGCCTATGTCCAACAGCGGACGTCTTCCGGTAGAAATTATGATGATGATGATACTCCTTGGCAAGACCAATCTCAGATTCCCTGGTTTCTGATTATCCGTAATGACTATCCCTATCCTAATAAAGATCCCTAAAAAAAAGCATACCGAGGAATATCTTTTTAGGTAAAAAAAAATATTATGTATGCGGTCTTTCTAATAGCTGAACGGATTTGGATGATACTTGGCACTCTGATAGATCATGTACTGGAATAGGACATAGGATACTTTTTATCCCGACAGTGTGTATTGTGAAGCTAGTTTGTTTTAAACAAATACAACATATTAAACGTGAAAGTAGTATGTTCAAAATCCATTTCAGCTATTTTAAAAATAGGTAGGTGTTTTTTTTTTGTCTTAGACAGCGGTCCCGAGCAGTAAGATTATTACGAAAAAATAAATAAACCGGGGCTGCCCGGCGACTAGAGAGGGCTGCATGGCGACCAGCATAGCATAGCATAGCATAGTCGGCCTTTTAATGTTCCCACTGTTGGGACTCAGGCCTCCTCTCTAGGAGAGGGAATGGGCCGTAATGTTGAATTTTTGGTACTAGAACATGCCGGTTTCCTCACGATGTTTTCCTTCACCGTTTTGAGAGCAGTGGTAATGAAATAAATTACACAAAGTAATGCGCCTGGCTGGGACCAGCCCGATACGAGAAATACAATAGAGGCGAGGGCTCGCTGGCACACTTTTCCGCACTAGTACGAAAAACAATAAATTGCTTGGCTAAAAACTGTACAGGAGCGGGTGTTTGAGTAAATGAATTGAAAATAAATAATTATTTGTATTTATATCAGTCATCTAAAAGGAAACAGCAAAACTAACGAGATTATTGAACTGGCGATGGCGTCGAGAGTTCGAGACCATACATCAGCCTTATGATGTGAATAGAACTAGAGATAAAGTCATAGACAATCATAGTGCTCGAGCGTGGATGACTAACATTCGTAAATTAGCCAGCCCAGACTAATTCGGGATTGATTAGCAACATAGTGTTCGGTTTTTAAATAATGCTAACAGAAATTTGTAGGCAGGTGACAAATTTTTTTTGATCACTTGGCTCGTTTGGCTATGGAATAATTTCTTCAATATTAGTTTGTTATGAATATTACACGCATCGAACTGGGTTCATCCAAAATCACAACTAGAAAGTTCAAATATATTTAATATCAATCAAATTAGAAACCTCTCAGATAAAGTGGAAGGGGAAACTGTCAAACAACAGTATTTGGATGCGCATACTGAAATGTGCCGTCAGCGTTATCGCCATTAGGTTACGTGTGTTCAAAAGAGATGAACAGTAGAGGCATCCCTACTCTTCCTCTAACCAATATTTCTAATGCTAAATTACTGCTTCATTTAATAACCAATTGTGATGCTGTTTTCAGATTAGGATTTCTTTTTACTGTTATTTTTTGTTTAGTATAAAAAAAAAAAAAAAAAGCACAGACAAATACCCAATTTAAAATTTTAAACCTCATTAAAATTGTTATGCATTTAGGTACCAAAAACTGAATTTATCTACGTTACGTTTAAAATAATACAATTATGCATATTTTTAATACATCATAATAAACCACAAAACCAAGTCCTTTCCCTTACTGCGTTCCATGAAAGTAATACAAAGAAATATTAATAGTTACTAATCCATATTAATATCATAAATGTCTGTCTGTTACGCTTTCACGGAAAAACTACAGAACCGATTTTGATAAAATTTGATACAGGTAAGTTTGAACTTCAAGGAAGGACATGTAAATTGATGAGTGAATATGGTGCCACCTATCTGGAATATGAATCGAAACCGCGACTACGAAAGTGAATCCGCAGGAAACAACTATTTAGTTTACAATAGTAATAATTGTTTAATAGTAGTAATTGGTTGTTGTTGTTGTAGTAATAGTTGTTTAGTAAACACTCTAAACTGTTTAGACACTCTAAAGTGTTTTTTTTATTAGAGGGAGAAAAGAAAGGGAGCCAAAAACTTGAAAAAAATCATAGACAATTCAGAAAAAGAATTGGACCTATATATACCAATTTTGATCTTGATGCTGATAACCACTTTGTACGGAAAGCCAATATCTTTTTTTGGGAATTATCTATTACTTGCTATAAGAAAGATGTCCATTTGGCTGGTTGGTTTTGATGATTTTTTTTTTGTGAGTTTAAATGTTCCTGGATAGTTAAGATTCACAATCAGATCATTTCCAGCGTTTACTTTTGCGATATATTTTATAGTATACAACAAATAGGACCAAAACGAAATCCAATTTCAGCTTATATTAAATGAAGCAGTAATTAGTATTTCAAATATGCGATGAGGAAGATTACGGGCGTGGTGGGAGGGAACATCTCCGAATTGGATTACTTAATTTAGAACTAACTTAAAAAAATTCTTTGTATTCCAAATTTTTAAAGGTGATTTTTGAAAATATATCATGTAGCCAATCGGACGTGGTACGTGATGTTGCAACTGCAATCTGACAGGAAGACATCTGGACCGCTAGTTTAGCTATAAAAACTGAACTGGCTACTTGACAGGTCTACATTGTCCTCTGATATCTATTGATATTGATATATGTATAGAAATATTGTAGAATCAATATTTTTGATGGCCTGTTGGTCTAGTGGTTAGTGGCCCTGGCTACTATGCCGGAAGTCGTGGGTTTTTTTCTGTGTCTGGGTGTAATTTATCTATAATTTGTATGTATTTAGAAATATATATGTATGTTTAGTACTCATTACACAAGCTCTGCTTAGCTTGAGACTAGACGGCGTTGTGTGATAGTTGTGGAATATTATATTATATAATTGTTTCCTTTATTCGATTTAAATACCATATAAATTACATTTTTAAATATTTTTTGTAAACAAGATCATACAAAAAAAAACATTCAAAAATATAAAAAATAGTACCCCACCGGTATCGGGAACAGGGTCCAAGCTACCGGCGGTCAGGGCTCCAGAGAAAGGAACCTCCTAGCAATGCGAGCCGTGTCCAGGAGTACCGCTTTCTGAATCAAGCCCTTGATCCAGTCGCCTAACGCGAGCCTCCTAAGGTGTTGGTCGAGGCTCTTGGCTATTAAGCCATTGGCTGACACGACTATTGGTACAATCAAGTCAAGTCAAGTCAAAAGTCAAAAAATTTTATTTCACATAGGCCTAAATGGGCACTTATAAAACGTCAGAAGCTAGTGCACGGTTCCAAATTGGTCGTTTCCTATGTAGAAGAACCGGCAAGAAACTCCATGGTTTGGCACAATGATCGCCGAGCCTACATACCGCGTGTATATTTTTTTTTTTTTTTTTATAGTAACCATGGAGTTTTTTGCCAGTCCTTCTCCATAGGAAACAACCAATTGGAACCCTGCTATAGCTTTTGACGCTATTTATGTGCCCATGTAGGTCTATGTGAAATAAATAATTTAGAGTTTGAGTTTTGAATTTATGAACCCCACAACAATCGATTCACTTTTTCCGCTTTATTAACCAATCATTCAATAACCATTTGACGTCACTAGACAAAAAGTGAAGTCGCTTTGGAAGGTGCTTGCTTACCTATGGCCATCGATTTAGTGCCCGTGCGAGAATCTTGCATGGTCTTGCATGTCTCCTTAATGCCATGTGGACCAATCTTTGTGCTGCTGGTTGAGCTGTATACCTGGGAAAATTATATTCAATGTAACAAGCGGTAATGGTCTGATTTCTTTTTGATTTTAATAAATTAGGGTAAAACTTTCTTAGAGACTGTAGTTTGTGCTTTTCTGAACTAATTTGAATCAACTATTTGAATAGAAAATTAATAAATCGAAGCTTCATACATTAATTTTTTATGTTTTAACTGTTAAAATTAACTATGTGTCTGCACAATTTGTTACAGAATTTTAGTTTTAATTCTATAATAAATTTTAACTTTCTAAAATTTATTATAGAATCAAAACTAAAATTTAGACTAAGATTTAGAAAACCTCATTACACGCAAACAAATGGCCCATTGTACACAGATTGCCAAGTTACAGAAAATTAGATAAACGAAAAAATTTACCAAGCTCATTATTAACTTTGAAAATAAAGGATATTAACCTATCGAAGTCATGTTTAAGTGTGTAAAAGAAAGATTGAAACAAATAGGCCTCATATAAACAGCCTACAATGATCCCATTGCTGAGACACAAGCCAATGGTAATTTACAGTCCATTCTCTCCCATCGAGAGGACTCACTGGGAGGGAATGGAACCACCATGTGGTACCACTACAAATTAATAAGACTAGAATATGACACTTTCCTCACAAAGCTTTCTCATTTGGCACTTGGGTGCTTGCACTAAGAGCAATAGAATTAGTTCACCAATGAGTGCAATAGGAAAGCATTACTACCCCTAGTGGTGTGCGGCAGTACAAGCAAGTACACCAGGGTTATTTTTTTTGAGAGGTGGGATATTTAACATCCTCTCTCGCTTTAGGCTATAGGAAGAGGACGTATTAGACTTTTTCTAACTAAAACCCACTGTGTTCTTTCAGTTGCCCTTTGTGTTATAGGACCAAGGGTTTACATTTCAGAAATTACCCATAAACCCTACTGAGCCCCTACGGTTTTGCTGGCATTTAGGGTTAACATTTTGAAAGCAGTGGTCATACAATAAATCACATGCAAAGAAAAGTACCACAAAAAGAAAATCAAGTCTTCCAAATTGTTAGAAACCATTATTTAAACCCAAAAGGCATACAAATCAACATCTCTCACACAAGAGTCATCAAGAGTCAAGTCAAGAGTGAATAGGTTACTTCTAGGCAAGCATGCTCCATCGTCCGCCACATCATCGCTTACCATCAGGTGAGATAGTGGTCAAACGCGAGCCTATCAATAATAATAATAAAAAAAACAAAGATGTAAAGCAAAAAGTGTTTTTTTTTCAGTAGAGGCATTTTTATAACTTATTGTTAAGTAATTTATAAAAATCCTTTTAACCGATGGATTTGCATTATGTTTACCATAATCAGTTTAAGATCACAGTACCAGACACTAGATGTAATAAGCAATAATATTTAATTTACATTTTGGCACCAGTGACTGAAAAGTTCAAGGGGTTTGTCTTGGTATGGTCATGTAAAGAGGAGAGATGAAACATAACGTATACATGTGGATGGGTGGAGAGGGAGAGGGAGGCCAAAGAAAAGATGGATGGATTGTGTGAACAGTGATATGAAAGAAGAGGAAGTTAGTCATAGCATGACGGTTGACAGGATAAAATGGAAGAAAAAAATGTGTTGCACCAACCCCAAATAAGACAGGACAAGGGCAGGAAGATGATGATGATTTTTATATTACAAGTATACCCAAAACTACATAATAAGTGACTTGTTGCAGTAGAAAACTGTTTATTTTCGATGGTCTTGTTTTTTTACTAACCTGTGGCTTACCGCCAGGTCCGCTGGACATGACAACTGTGCTGCTGCTGAAAGAGCTGCCAGGAATGTGATGATGCATGTTGCTTGGATCCATATCTGGTGGAAAAATAATGTGTTAAGACTATTATACTTGTCTTATTGTATTAGTAGGGACCCTTCTACATTTTGTACATATGCAATTGATACACAAATATTCTTCATATGTATACCCTATAGGTGAAAAACTCATTAAAATCTGTTGCATGGTTTACTAGTTGATAATAAGTAGAGGTGGTTGGTGAAGAATTTGTGGTTGAATGAACTAATCTCTGAAAGTACTGTTGAATAATATATTTGTTGAGGGAGGCTATATATATATTTAATTTCATAATCAGCAACTGGCTGTAGCTAGACAACATTTAAATTGATAACTGATAAAGAAATTTGTGTGCAAAACTTATAACTGGTTACAAATGTTACAATACTAATATTAAAATTGGTAACATATTGATTTCCGAGTGTACCTAGTCTACTAGCATTTTTTTTTATAAACAAATGTCATAACCAGTGTACTCACCACCAAAGAGTCTGTTTAGTGGAGGCATCTGGGGCATGTACGGCATCATAGAATTGCCATGGCGCGGTCCCATGATGGACAGGGGCCCGTCGCCCCCCATCATGCCAAACGGGTCCGAGAACAACGAGTTCATCATATTGTTCATCTGACGCATATGCCTCATGTGAGATCTGCAAATGTCGCAAAAAATAAAGACCATGTCAATAATTTTAGGCAGCTAATGTTTTGGTCGAATGAAATCACAACCAAAGCACAAAGCATCGTTCGTATGCAATTACTACTAAATAATAAAGTATTTTTGACAAAATATAAAGAATAACTTCTAAAATATGATATATTTTGATAAACCTTACCCGAAAAACGGATCTTCCTCCACGTCGCCCATCAGGGATCCGAACAGAGACATGCTTCTGCTTCTGCTAATATGTACTCCCGAAATCAACAATCACTGATCTGACTCACTGGCTAAATAAACCCCTGAATAGAAACAGTGCCACCAAATGCACTTATGTAGATCGTAGTAGAAATAATCACAACGAAGTCTCTAGTAAATTGCAGAATATACCACTCAACACACGATCAGCAACAGACTAACAAATTATTTTTGTAAAATACAGGTAATATTCAAAAATCATAAAGTAACATAGAGCATCATAAATAGTAGAGGTCTGTGTAGAGCATAATCTATCGATTTAATGCGGGGGCGCTGCTTGCAAAGAAAACGCCTGAAGTAAAAGTAGTTCTCTTTTCCACCACCAAGGATACGATGGCCAATTGGCACAGACGTATAAAGAGTAGCCAATTGCGTATTCTTTCCTCTAATTGTTTTTAGGCCAATTGCTTTTATAGGGAATAACGAAAAGGTTGTTTATTTTACATATTTACAAACTACTTTATGAAGAGCTTCTTATTAACGTTCTTGGATATATAAATAAAACTCTCAATATTTTATAATCTATGCGGACGCCGAAGGAATTTAACCGAAATGGCAGGAAATCACGTGCGAACCGGCCGTTCGCTTGAGGTTTGAGTCAATTTGAGTGGAAAGCCCATTTCTGCTCATCTCTGAATGAAAACAAAACACATATGGGCAACAAAATTCAAAACTCATATAATACAAGACAACTAGACCCGGAACACCTATCTGCAGGCCAGACAATTATTTGTTCAGTGCCGGAATAGAACCCGCGACACACAGCGTCGCAGTTAATCGCTCAAACACTGAGCCAACCGTGCCAAAAAGGTAAAGGTGTATTATAATTTTATGAATTTGGTGTACTCAATTTAGGTCATGGATCTTGACTGGTAAGTCTCTAGTAAGACTACTGAAAGTAATGCTTCCTCATCAACACTAAAATAAAATGCTTTTCACTAGTCATTACCGATTATAGTGTAACCGACACGTGGATGTTCGCTTAAAATAGCAGTGACTGAACGAGCGAACAGAAATAGCTTCGCAATCAAATTTCGCTACAAACTTGATGATATAAAAAAAAAATGCATTTAAAAAGAAAAATTGTACCCGAGCGTAGCCGGGGCGGGCAGCTTGTATATATTTTTAAAAATACTTGACTAACTTGAAAATAAAAACTTTACATAATATTGCACCATCTCCAAGAAATTGTGGTCACCTTATTTCCTAATTCAGAAGAATAATATTAAAACTCGTGTTTTTTGTATAAAAAGGGTTTTTTTTTTTCATTTCTTTCTTCTATCGAATTTGTTGCACTTTTTTTCACAAGAAGTGACAATTTTTTGTTTGTCTTAGATATCTCTCATACGTTACGCATAATATAACAAAGAAATGAAAAAATTGAGCACTGAGGGCCCAAATTATGTCAAGGTCATAACTTTCAAACAACAAATAGATGTGACCTGTTCTTGCTTTCATGAATTTCCACAATTTATTTATTAGAAACCTGACTGGGTGTAGTGTTTAGGACTTCGAATAGCAGCTGTAAGTTAATGGTTTCGTTTTATTTGCTTAATAAAAGTTTACGTCAGTGAGATTTGAGGGCCCATTTTGAACAAGGATAATACATATAAAGTAGGAGTGTGTTTTACGACAATATCTTGTTTCCACAATTTTTGTTTGTTTACCTTAGATTTTAGCGTAAACAGTTTTTCTGTAGTGTCCACAGTATTTACGGTACAGATGGGCCCTCAATCCTCTATGTGAGAACTGAGGGTCCAACTTAACAGTCTATAACTCACTCATTTCACTTTCATAAATTCTGATTCCAACTTCCACAATTCTTTGGGAACGTCCACTAAATCTTAAGCATATTTTCAAATAGTTTTGACAAACGGGCCCTCACACCACCACAGGCACGGGCACGCCATAATTATGGCGGCAAGTCCCCTCTTTGAGGAGTGGCTGGAAAGACCTCACGGCATCCTTACCTTCCGCATGACGCAGGTCCTCACCGGACATGGTAAGTTCGGGAGGTCATAAGGACGGCGAACAATGGATTGCTCGCCGTCCGATCGTCCGGTAACCATCCGGACCGAACCCAAGTCGTCGACGGTGCGTAGTGTTCCACGCGCCTCTAGGAAATGTCAGCAACCATAGGAGAGTCGAAGCCTACTGGGGCCATGGGTGATGCGAAAGAGATCCCCAGTGCCATGGAAAAATGGCAGAGGAGTAGGTTTTTAATAAAAGTCTGACACTATCTCCCGCCTCGCCGAGCGGGGGATGTCATTAAGAGATTGTCCCACCCGAAAAAAAAAAAAACCACAGGCACACTCATTAGGTAGGTGGTCATTTATCGCAGTTGTAGAACTGCGGATGCATTGAAAAGCTCAAAATTCAGATGTGATCCCTCAACAACTGTTATTACTCGCTAAATATTCTCTATTTTATATATGGCGTTTAACGGGCTATTAGTTCGCACGTGTTATTGGCAAAATTCTTGTGTGGGAGTCTCTTCCACAAATGCCATTAACAAGGAGTTGAAAAATTGAACATATGTCGCTACTATTAAGTTCTTAAACTAGAAAATAAAAAAACAGCAATTCAAGTATTCATACATGGTTCAGTTTTATTTTTCTTTACTTATTTCAAACAAATAATTACAATTTATTAACACTTACTAATCGCATAATTTACTTCACTAACCACTAAAACATTTGCAAAACAATGAACAATCACTTTAGATCACACACGAAGCACGTTGATAAAATTGTAATAAGTAGAGTAAAAATCTAGCTTCGCTTTTAAGCAATTATACTTTGTACCGGAAACGATATGTTGGAGTATAAGGTGCAGGAGTGGCTCCATGAAAAGACCAAGCTGCTGATTTTGCATACGCCGTATATTTCATGTCTTGTAATCCGTTTCGCACTTTAGGTGCCTGTGAAAATAATAATAATAAGGAGACTTATTGTAAATACACATTGAATCATTGTTTATCAACCCCCCCATTTTTGTAAAGAGATTTTCAAGCCATCACAAACTAAAGACTGCTTTTTAAATTATTACATTCTATCACAGCAGCTAACGCGCAGCAGATTAGTTACTGGTCACATAAAGTTTACGATAATTTTCGTTACGGAAACTAGGTCATAATCATTAAAAATATTACCTTCCCAGCATCAGCAGGGGGCGCATCGCCAATGGGCTTATTAGCAGCGGGAACATCTCCCTGACCCGGCTTGTTCCCTGCTGCATAAGCGGCATTATTCATCGCATTATTTGCTGCAGTATCGCCGCCAATTTTCTCAATCGGAGTTTGTGGAACCACGTTGCCCTGAGTAACGTTAAGATGACCTTCCGAATACGATGCTCCATTATTATCGGGAGGCCTAATATTTTGCTGCGTGTACGAGTGGGATCCTTTATATTGATTATAGATTTGTTGCAATTGCCCTCTACTAGGAGTTCTACCAAGAGGCTTATTCCCCATTAGAGAAGTTTTGCTGACGGTTGCCTTAACATTACTATATCGTGCCGGATCACTCCTTGAAATTGCCTGAGGTGAAAGAGTCTGTGGTAGGAGTGGCTCCGGAGTACGATAGATATCAGCCGGCGTCATGTCTATTGGTTGACCTAAAGTGTTATAATGTTGCTGTTTGAATTTATTGAAGTGAGCTGGTGGCACATTTCTTGAAGTGTCCACGGGCAATATAGGCTCCTTAATCATTTGCTGGGTTGTAGGTGTTGCTGATTGACTTTGCGATAAACCTTCTTGCCTGGCATTAGGGTTCTCTGAAGTTTCATACACGGTTGGTAGAGTACCAGGGACAACCGCTCCAGTTCTAGGATCAACAAGTTGTTGTTGCTGCTGCTGGTATTGTCCTTGATACTGTTGCTGTTGTTGAGGCACTTGCTGCTGATTTATAGCTGGAGCACCAGTTAAAGCTGTGTACGCTTGTTGCGGTGGCACTTGGTTATTATGAACGGGCGCCGCCGCAGCATTAGCTGGAATTTGCTGTTGCATTGAGTTGGGAACCATGTTTTGTTGACCAGGAGCTTGATTCGTTGGTGCTTGCGCTATATTCGCAATAGCTGCATTTGTAGCATTTATAACAGGCTGTAATAGCGGTGAGTTAGCATCGAGTCCTTTACCATTGCCCATCATCATTTTCTGCATCGTATCCATAGCTGCCTTTTGTTGATTGGCTGGATTCATCTGAATTGCTATTGCCATTGGATCAAATCCTAAATCTCCCCCTTGCATCACACCAGGGAACATTTCATTAAATTTTGCCATACCGGCACTATGCTGGCCATAACCGGGATTCTGAGCTTTCATTTGCTGTTGAGTTGGATTCATAGATTGCATTTGCGGTTGAGCTGGATTCATAGATTGCATTTGCGGGTTACCTGGATTCATTTGAGCCATATTAGCATTAATTGTGTTTCCTTGCATATTTGTATTCGCTCCAGCGTACATGTTTGGGTTAGACATGTACTGAGGATTCGGATGCTGCATAGGAGAACTGAGATTACCTTGTCCCATGTTATTCATTCCCATGTTAGCAGGTTGTGCTGGATTGTTACTAGGCATGCCACCATTGTATTGCCCTAAGGCAGATGATTGTGGAGCATTGTTGCCTCCTTGTGGGCCACCTTGATTAGGATTACTGGCTCTTTGAGCAGCAGTATTGCCCATCATCATGTTAACTATATTAGGCCCCATTCCTGACATTGGTGTTGGTTGGGCCATTTGCTGTTGGCTATTTGGATTGCTCATTTGCATATTGTTACCCATGTTGGAATTAGCGAAGCGGACATTCGGTCCATGCTGCTGATGCGTCATTGCATTTTGATTACCCATTGCTCCTCCAGATATTTGATTCTGAGCCATATTACCCATTTGACCTCCAATAGCACCATGTGCAGTGGGATTACCCGGCAACATGCCCATCTGACCTCCCATGCCACCTTGAGCAACGGGATTACCCGGCGACAAGCCCATCTGAGCACCCATTGGGTTGTTCATCATTGTATTAGCCGGTGATATAGATTTAAGATCTTCATACACTTCTTTTACTACTGGTTGCATCAAATTATTGTTCAAATAGTTGTAGGTATCAGCGTAGAGCTTAGGTGGATTGCAGTAACCCATGCAATTACGGTTGCCGGAGAATGGTTCCCCTGCACCGGGTGCGTTGTACCCGTGATGTCCACAGCTGTGTCCATGACAACAGCCTTGCATGCAGCCATCGTGCGCCGGGCTCATCATAGGTGCATTTTGGAAGCCATTTGGTTGATTGGAATTCGAGAACAACTTTCCCATACAGCCGCTAGAAAAAAATAAATATAGGCATTTGATATGTTGATTCCAAATATCGTTTCCAAACAATAGTCTATAATTATTTAACCAAGGCTAACCAAGGTAGGATTATTGCTAACGTACGTTAGTACTTATATCTCGATGTTGCTAACTTACCAATCAGCGCTCTGGAGTTGATTTACAACATTTCCTAACTCGTTTAAAATTTTCTGCTTATCCAAAGCCATTATAATAAACAATCTTCCGCTTGTTATTTGTACACTTTAAAAATTTAATAAAGAAATCGGACAACTTAAATTTTGGACGTCACGAATACCAATGAATGACAAAAAGTGTTTTGTTTTTTCAAGGACGTTAAGAGTCGATCGATTTTTAAAATAACTTAAAAAGTCCCGTCCCATCAATTGAAAAGGAGTTCCATTGCTTCTGGATTTTACAGTGGGGCTATTTTAAGCTGGATGTAGGTATACGTCTTATTTGTCCATGCAATAATTGGATTCGAGCTTGCGCTCCAAGCAAGAAAATACAATCAAACTCACTGAAGAGAGAGAAGTGTATTAATGATAATAAATCGACAAACTGGAAGGTATTGCGTAGTTCACAATCAATATGCATTAAATGTCTTTCAATAATTCCAACCTGGCGTTTATTTGATCAAACACTCAATAACCTTGTAAGAATCTCAAGTGAAAATTTTGTATTTTATATGTCTGCGACTCTCTGAACAATATGTGGAATCATTGAAACAGGCGCGATCTCAGTAAAATAGAGCTTATAATTTTATTGTAGTGTTGACTATCTAAGCGAAGTTTGCCGCGAAGGTTGACTTTATACATTGCTACCAAGGCTCTGAATAACGTTCAAAAGTTGGTATCGTTACCTTCAACGTACGAAAGTAATGTTATTACATTAGCAGAATTAACGTTATGCTTGGTAACAATACTCGAATGATTTTTTACCGATACTACTGACTAATTTTATCGAAGAAGTTAAATAGTATCGTTACCGTGGCCCAATGTCACCAAAGTACCGTTAAATGACGTTATTTTGCTAAATCTCTCTCGATTCAGGCTTGATCACATATTTAAAAACACTTGCGCCGCGCTACATTTTTCATTAAATATAGCACACAGTCGGCCTTATAATGTTCCCACTGTTGGGACTCAGGCCTCCTCTCTAGGAGAGAGAATGGGCCGTAATCTACCACGCGGGCCCAGTGCGGGTTGGTAGATGTCACATGACTTCGAATTTTTGGTTCTAGGACATGTCGGTTTCCTCACGATGTTTTCCTTCACCGTTTTGAGAGCAGTGGTGATGAATTAATTTACACAAAATAACGTCCTTGGCTGGGTTTGAACCCGCGACCTACATCTCGTAAGTCCCGGCCCGTTACCACTCGGCCACCACTGCTCTATAAATATCTATAAATATAGGAATTAGGTAAATTTATTCCATTAAAACGACCTGTCCATTTCCATTTCAGAGATATAAACGCCATTTCTACATTTTTAAATTTGGTTTTTTCTTTAATGTCGTCCAGCTTTGGTCTATCTCTTCTCTTTGCCCAGACTACGCTTCTTTCGATGCTATACTGACAGACGTTCAGCTTGTTTAGAAGTTGTTTAGTTAAGGCCCATGTTTGACAGCCGTATGTTAAGCAGGGTAAGATGTAAGTATTGTATACTTTTCCTTTATCCTTGATAGGCATGTCCTTATTTTTCATCATTTCGCGAAGGGACCAAAACCTTTTCTATTTGTTGGCGATTCTTGTATTTATATATTTCCCTAATTATTGTGGCCTCTGGGGATAATAGTTGTCCTAGATAGATATATTCGTGTACGAATTCTATTTCTTCGCCGTTCACTCTGATGGGCACTGGTTGGTTGGAGTTGGTTATGACTTTAGTTTTTGTTATTATGTTCATGGTCAGCCCTGCAATATCACTTTCATCTGAAAGTTGTTGTATCATTATTTTTAAGTTACGTGGACATTCTGAGAACAAGATAATGCTAGTTTAAGTTAGCCATTTATGTAAAGTTGCAAGTTTCTTGCGTACACCTCTAACCACGACGTTAACTTCGCGTCTGCTCAACGTTGGCGCTTTACCACTAGCAAAACGCGACGTTAACGTCGCGTCTGCTCAACTTTGGCACTGCGCAAATGTTGGAAAAGCGCCAACGCTCGTAAAACGCCAGTGGGATAGCGGCCTTTGACTCGTACCCAAAAGACGTCCGCTCCCGGCGCGAGTGCGGAGAGACACGAGACGAGCCTCTAAACGAACCACGAGTGCATGTTTATATTCGCGTCTTGCGGTTCGTCTCGCGGCTCGTCTTGTAGGTAGATCGTGTGAGAGTGTAAATGAGGAATTATATAGTGTGAATTACAAACACAAGCCCTGTTAAAATGCTACCAAATATAAACGTCATGCAACACAAAGGTACAAAGGCGGTCTTAATGCCTTAGAATGTGTACATCCATATTCTAATGGTAAACAGCTAAGGAGTGGAATTCCCTGCCGGAGTCTGTGTTTCCTGATAGCTACAACCTATTCAGTAGAAGAATTCAGAAGTAATCTATTCACTAGTCACTTCAATAGTGAATAGGTTACTTCTAGACAAGCGTGTTCCATCGTCGGCCACATCATCGCTTACCATCAGGTGAGATAGTGTTCAAACGCGAGCCTATCAATAATAATAATAAAAAAAAACAAATTAACTATTGAGATTACATTACATGTTTCTAACATGTAATCTCTATTATTCCGACTGCGGAAGGACTTTGTATCCACGGTCAATATATAAATTTAAAAAAATCTGTCACAAGATAAAGGAGCTTTTTGGCGGGATTTCTTCGAGTAAATTTCAGTGTGGCTGTTTTAATAATTATTCGCAAATTGATTCCTAGTGGATATTGTGATGAAAAATTGGTGTTTATTTGCAACTGGACAATATGTGGAATCATTGAAACAGGCGCGATCCCGGTAAAATGGACCTGAAAATTTTATTGTAATTTTGGCTACCTCAGCGAAGTTTGTTAAGAAGGCTGACTCGTAACATTTGCTACCAAATACTACAAAAACATTAGAATGTATTGCACCCATATTCTAACGGTAAACTAATGAACTATTCATACGAAGACAAGGCTTAAAGAACTTAGTATCCAAGCCAAAAACATTAACAAAAAATGAGTTTTTTTTTTTTTTTTTTTTTTGTCTTGTGACAACTCATTTTTTGTTTTTGTTGTCAGTGACAATTTGACATTGTCAAGTTGACACATTTGAATCGTCATCACTGGTCACGTGATCACTACTAGATTCTTATTTCTCAAGCAAGACTGTTTCTTTGTATCGTTGTTTGTACAAAGTTGGACTTTGTCGCCCGATCGCCCCCCTCGGTTGGTGCTGTGATAATTTAGGATTATTATTATTATCTGTAGATACGTCATTCCTTTCTGTTAGATATCACCAAAAACTGTGTTTAGCATTTCACTGTGAACGTAGCAGTCCGAGTCAGCTGTCGTCTTTGTCAAGAGGTAATTATAAACTTTCCAAAATGCCTAGAAAAGTGTTCGTAGTCGGCGTCGGTATGACCAACTTCATCAAGCCGAGCACTGGCCCCGACTACCCGGAGCTGGGCAAGGAGGCGGTGCTGGCAGCACTGGCCGATGCACGCATCAAGTACACCGACATCCAGCAAGCTGTGTGCGGCTATGTGTTTGGAGACTCCACTTGCGGCCAGCGCGTGCTATACCAGGTTGGCATGACCGGCATCCCCATATTCAACGTCAACAATAACTGCTCGACGGGCTCCAACGCACTCTACCTCGCCAAAAAACTTATCGAAGGTGGTATCTCAGATGTCATGCTAGCTGTAGGCTTCGAGAAGATGGCGCCTGGCGCACTCGCGGCCGGCGTCTTTAACGACAGAACTAACCCAATGGACAGACACACCATCAAAATGGCAGACCTGGCTGAACTAACCGGTGCTCCAATGACAGCACAGTACTTTGGAAATGCTGCTAATGAGCACATGAAGAAGTATGGAACAACAGAGCTTCACCTTGCCAAGATTGCAGCAAAGAATCACCGACATGGAGTCAAAAATCCACGTGCTCAGGGTAAGAGAGAATACACTGTAGAGGAAGTATTAAACTCTAGAAGGATCTATGGTCCATTGACTAAACTGGAGTGCTGTCCTACAAGTGATGGAGCAGGTGCTGCCGTGCTCATGTCAGAGGATGCAGTCATCCGTTATGGTCTGCAAGCAAAGGCTGTTGAAATAATTGGTATGGAAATGGCTACGGACACCCCTGCAGTATTTGAAGAGAACAGTTTAATGAAAGTAGCTGGCTATGACATGACTGCTCTGGCTGCCAAGCGTTTGTACCAAAACACTGGTGTGTCCCCTAAACAGGTTGATGTGGTTGAACTGCATGACTGCTTCGCTGCCAATGAACTAATCACATATGAAGGTCTCCAGTTATGTGGGGAGGGTGAAGCTGGAAAGTTTATAGATGCTGGTGACAACACATATGGTGGCCGAGTAGTCGTAAACCCAAGCGGAGGTTTGATAGCTAAGGGCCATCCGTTGGGAGCGACCGGGCTGGCTCAGTGTGCTGAACTGGTCTGGCAACTACGTGGCGAGGCCGGAGACAGACAGGTTGGTTAAACTATACAGGTTCTCTTTGCTTGGGGGTAACTGTTCACCAGGTGAAATGTGCCTACATGTGGTATGTTGCATTACACAGCAGGTATTCTTTTACTTTATATCATTATTTATGACTATTAAAATTTTTAACCACACAATGACTTGAAATTCTGGAGTTGACATTGTTTTGAATATTTATGAAATTGGACTTTTGGCCTGTTATTTCAAACTGTTATCTATGAGCATTCTTATATCATAGCAAGCAGTTTTGCATGTCAACCTAGTGATAAGTTATCATTTAAATTAACTACCTAAAAACTTTAAGTACATAGGATTTATGCTAGATTTTTAGATTTATCTTTTTTTTCCTTATTAAAAAATAATCTACATAAAAATGAGATTACTTGTGGTTTTTCATCATTAAAATTTGTGTTTACTTTCTAAACTTATGCAAGACAACACAGAATGGAAAGTTCCTTAAAAATATTATTTCACATTATTATTATTTTAAACTTTCACTCAATTATTTGTTAGGGAATCATGGATGAGTTTGAGATTAATGTTGTTTTTGTTTTGTGTTTTGTTCAGCGTATTTTGGTTTTGTGGTTTGTTGAATAGCTGGAATTTTTTCCTTGCTTAGTAATGTGTAGTTTATACATTGTTTGTGCATTTTGTTTGTCTCCATAAATTAATAACAATTGGATCATGCTAGTATGCATCTGGAGAGCAGTGATAGCCCTTTGGTAACGGCCCCGACTTACAAGTCTGTAGGTTGCGGGTTTACACCTAACCAGGCATATTACTTGTGTAATTTATTTCATTGACTTTGCTCTCAAAACCGTGAAAGAGAACATCGTAAGAAAACTGGCATGTCCTAGACCCAAAAATTCGAAGACATGGATTACGGCATCTTCCATCTCTTAGAGAGGAGGCCTGAGTCCCAGCAGTGGGAACATTATAAGGCTGATTATGCTTATGCTAAAATTTTGAATGTCTAAACATTTTATGTGTGTCCAAGTTCGGGTTGTAATTGTTATCTCAATATTATTTATTCCTCTTTAAATGTTTATCATGTTTTCATATGGTCATTGCTCTGTCGCTCCAGTAAGTAAATAAGTGTATTATTGTATACTTAATTACACATTTGTATATAGTAGGTAGTGGAGAGTTATGACTAGCTAGGTCTATTGACTTCCAATTCCAGCATTTTAGCTTATTTAGATAAATGTTTACATGCACAATAAAACATTATACCTTTTTGCGTATTTCACAGTTTATTATCTGTTCTTGGCTCGTTTATTTTTTCTGATAATCGCTTTTTCCTCTCGAAAAATATTGCAATTTTTTTATCGAATTTAATTAATTAAACCCCCAAGCATTCGCTCGACCATTGTCTTTCTATTGTGTCTCTAATTACGATACTCAAAAGGATAAACTGTTTTTTTTTTAAGTTTCTTAATGCGTGACAGAGTGGACGAAATACACATCTGTAATTTTTTTTGTTGTCGAAATTATATAACATATTGTTATATCTCATAAACTCCGTATCGAAATTACAATACTTAACGATATCTAGAAACTTCGATTGAGCCTTATCATAACACCGAATTATTTTATGATGTGATACATAATAAGCTAGGCTGGGCTATATGATAATGTAGGAACCTAATGCACTTATTCATCTGATAACTGAGTTGGTAAAAGATAGCACTTGTTATCTTTCTTGATGTTAAGGTGTTTTCTTTCTGTTTATTAGCAATCCTTGTTTGCATGTAAATATTTTGTAGTTATCATTGAACAAACTAACTAAAAACGGTTTCGTCTAAGTCATCAACCAAATTTATTTTGTTAGCAAAGGTCCCGGTTGTCGTTTGTAGATAATCAAGAGTCGACTTCCTATGAAGTCTGACTATCAGTCTATTCAAGAAATATTATGTTGCCTAGTAACTGGGTTGTGAAGGTCTGATAGGCTAATGAAGGGTAATCAACCGTATCTAGATAGACTGAAAGCTGACCTCAAGCTGGGATAGGCTAGGGGGGGGGGGAGATGTTTTTTTTAATGATATAAACAATTTAGTGCTTGACTGCAAACCCACCTTATGATAAGCAGTGATGCAATCGTTGATGGTGAGGCGCACTAGTTTATTAAAACCCTATTCACTCTAGCCTTGAAGACAAGATGAGTAAAGAAAGAGAAATGAGCTGTGGCAAACTATCATTAAATAATGAGCAGCAGCACAGTGGCGTAGCTAGTCACAAAAGGGCCTCATACAAAAGTTATCGAAGTTTTTTTTTTACTCCGTAGGTCTTACTAACTCAGAGACATAAGACGGAGTCGTGATAGGCCACGATAGAGATGGCCAGATTAACCGTATAGATTTCGTCCATGTAAAACTGGGACCGATGAGCTCGTTTATTGGAGTATTCTGAAATAGAAAAGAGATTAAACGATTCCAATTTCCATCCACCATAGGCAGACGGCGAGCAATGGGTAGCTCGCCGGATCGAGCCCTAGTCGCCGACGGCGCGTAGTGTTCCACGCGCGCCTCTAGGAGATGTCAGCAAAATCGTAGGGCCATGGGTTGTGCGAAAGAGAACCTCGGGGCCCTGGCACGAAGGCAAAGAAGGAACAGTAGTGGATTTTTGTCGGTAAAAGTCTGACACGCCCTCGCGCTCCGCCCAAGGGCGAGAGATGTCATTGGATGAAATTCCACCTAAAAAAAAAATCTTCAAAATCTTAAAATCAGGTTGATACTTCTAGCCCTGAGCTATTCTTACTCGCTCCTCAGCTTAGATTTTGTAATCAAAGAATTAATTATGATAAGTCATAAAGTAGTTCTAATCCTCAGATTTCCTTGGAGATAAAAAAAATAGGAGATAATGGCCATAGTTTTATTGCCTTTTAACTAAAATCGTTTCAGTTTTGTGATAACTTCTTCAGAAATTCGTTGGTTTGTCAATTGTTTTCTTTTTTTTTTGTTTTATTACGTTTTGTTGACTTTAGTTCTGTGCTGAATGACCCAACAACACGTGCCACAATCAGCGAGACATTTGAGTGACAAAATGCTTAGCCAACAGCCTCTAATCCCAATGCTCGCCCAGTTCTCAACTAGTAGACCAAGCCCACATCGACATGGTGGACGCTGAAGTCGAACGTAGAGCCCTCATTCGAAATTACTTCGCAAATTAACTCGAAACTGGTTCTGCGGCGTCATTGGTTTCATCATCGCCATACATAATCATGTTCTGGTCCTTTCGTAGGTATGTGTTTTGATTTGATACTGTAGGTGCAGAACGATCCAATTGGTCCATTACGCAATAATTTAATGACGTGTAACGAAAGAGCCATCACGGCCTTGGAATGTAAAGAGTAACTGAAGGAACACAGGTGGGTTTTAGTCTGTAAAAGTCTGACACTCCTCGCTCCACCCAGACTGCTCGACCGGGAGAATTTATTTGATGACTCCCACCCAAAAAAAAAAAAACTTCATTGTTTATTAAACCCCAGGCGAACGCCGGCGTTCGCTCTCTCATTGTCTTTCTATTGTGTCTCTAATTACGGTATTCGAAAGTAAGAATCGACACATTATAGAAACATTACCTGTGCTTACTTTGGTCACGCCGTAATTACGGCGGTAAGTCCCCTCTTTGAGGAGTGGCTGGAAAGGCAACGACTCGGCCCTGGTACGAAAGGCAACGAAGGAACAGGAGTCGGTTTTTAGTCAGTAAAAATCTGACACTATCTCCCGCCCCGCCCAAGAGCGGGGGATGTCATAAGATGATTTTCCCACCGAAAAAAAAAACCTGTGCTTACTTCATTCATCGGTAATATGAAATTATTTTTTTTTTAATTTTCTCTTAAGAGATACCTTGTTTTGTTGCATATTTATTGGCAACTTGATTACCGACCTTACACATTAGATTCTAATGTGTGCAATGAAATATGAACAGAGCCCATCATCATCATCATCATCATTTCAGCTGAAAGACGTCCACTGTTGGACATAGGTCTCCCCCAAGCGTCACCACAAGACCGATCCTGTACTTCTCGCATCCACCGCACTCCCGCGACCCTCACCAGGTCGTCGGTCCACTTTGTGGGAGGCCTTCCAACGCTGCGTCTTCCGGTGCGCGGTCGCCACTCTAGAACCTTTCGGCCCCATCGGCCATCCGTTCTACGAGCAATGTGCCCTGCCCACTGCCACTTAAGTTTGTCGATTCTTCGGGCTCTGTCGGCGACCTTGGTTCTCCTGCTGATATCTATATATAGGAACAGAGCCCATTAGGTGTTAATTTATGTCTAGATGATTAAATATCCAAAATACTAAAATATACAGATTGGAACAAAGACGTCCTTTGTCCTTTTTTGCAATTTGCGCAGTGTGTCTCATATAAAAACCAGTGCCAATTTTGCAAACTTTTAGAATTTATGATCATGCGAAAAATCACATTTTAAAGTGACTTCATATTCAGTCTGATTCTGGCAATTTCGTGAACGTGTCTCGTTTGTGAATATCTGGTCAACTATACCATCATTTTTTGTTAGATTAGTTAGATGAACTAAAGTGACAGCTATAGCAATGGTTTAATGTCAGCAGCGGGGCATTGTTCATTGACAGCGGGGCATTATCCACTGCTGGCTGTTTAGTCCAGATAATGAAAGGCCCACCCTGAGCTCTTAACGCGATCCATTTGACGACCCAAACTGAACTGTTAAAAGGATGGATGGACGGATAGGGTGATGGCTCCATTCCTCTTTCTCGTTTGCACGGTTGACATTTTAGCACGTCATGGTAAGGCTCTAGAATATAGGTAGTTTTTTATCTTTGCTGCAAAAGGCAATGACTTGTGTCAAAGTTCAACTTCCAAAGCATTTCATCATTTTGTTTTGCGTTTTAAATGGACGAGACTCTGTTTGGGTTGATTGTTATTTGTCCTGCAATTGGTATTCTTCACCAGTTTAGTTTTCAAGTGAAATATTACTGGTTCATTGTTTTCTTCAACGTTTTAATATTGCTTTGTCTTATCAACTGTCAAAATGGCGGCCACAAGATTATTGCGTGCTTATTAAAGTAGATAATATGATAAAATTATACGTAGTTCATGCAGTGTAATGGACTCTAACCTTTGAATGTGTTGTATAAAGTCTATATTATTATCATCTCTAGTTACCTATAAAGTACTAGCAACCTGCCCCAGCTTTGCATGGGTGTTAAAAATCTTTGAGATTTTCGGTTTTCCTCTACTACTCGTATAATATGGATGTATTACATACCTAAACCTTCCTAATGAATCACTCTATCTATTGGTGAAAACTACATGAAAATCCGTTCTGTAGGTTTTGAGTTTATCGCTTTCATACAGACAGACAGAGGCGGTGGGGAATTTTGTTTTATAATTTTGTAAGACCAGTTTCTGCCAGGGTAATAGTAGGTTTCTCCATACAAACTTTGGACCCCGGTTCATCAAAGTCAAAAGCTTTTATTTCACATAAGTCTACATGGGCACTTATAAAACATCAGAAGCTAGTGCACGGTTCCAAATTGGTCGTTTCCTATGGAGAAGAACCGGCAAGAAACTCCTTCATCCCCTTAAGGGGTGAATTTCTAAAAATCCTCTCTTAGTGCTCTCTACGTTTACAAAAAGAAAACTTGCGCAAAATTTCACACTCGTAGTCCTAAAAGTTTCGGCTGTGCGTTGATATGTCAGTCGGTCAGTTTCTCTTATATTATGGTTGGGTAGGTAAGCAGAAAAATCGTCAAATCTCGTCTGCGACGTGATGTGAATTCAAAGAACTTCGTTTCTTTGACTTAAAAAGTTGAAGGATGGGTCCAAATATGAAAAATTTTATGGCGCAGCCTTTCTAAATGTAGTAAACCAAGAATAAAAATAACTTAGGAAATCTACAGAGCTCTTGCCAAAATATCTTCAAATAAATAAAATAAAAGTTAAGTAATACTAGAATTTGTTAACATATCCACTAACCTTCAACTGGACGTTAACCTCTACAAAGTTGTCATTTTACAATGGAAAATTACGTTGCGCATACGCCGGTCAAAATATAAATATTGTAATCGTATGTTAGTTTTATCCCTTGTGTCTAAGCTTCCCTAGCCTTAAAAAGATTGCAAATCGTGATTCTTTTCGTGAAAATAAGTATTCCCATGTCACTTAGGGTTAATTTTTTTTCGTAATTTGTTATGTCTTCCAGATCTTTCTACACTAGGATATACTTCTGAATCGTGGAAGCGTACTTATACATGTAAACTTACAACAGATTACTACATGTTGGCTATAAAAATATTTATTTCGTTTGGGGTCAGCCCCCCTAGCCAAGTTACAACCCTTTCGTTTCGATTCTCTATTCGTCGATCGCAACGAGTTGGCCACGCCTCTGATTCCTTTGTTCTGACGTCATCTTAACGCTCAGTCACGTGGTCAGAACAAAGAAATAAGAGGCGTGGCCGACTCGAGGCGATCAACGAAAAGAGAATCGAAACGAAACGGTTGTAACTTGGCTAGGGGAGCTGATCCGCGACACGCAGCGTAGCGCAATCGCTCAACCATTTCTCTTACCATCACCGTCAAACTGTAGTTTTCGGCGTCTATACTCATTGCTCACGCATGACGTTCGTGTTGCCTCATCTATAGTAGAACGCGGTTTCCTTGACCCAACGAGACGGAATATGAACCGCGGTTTTCACTCTAGCTCGCTCATTTTGCATCTAATTTGAATCTTGAACAAATTATGTATGTGGCAAAAAATTAATGCCTACTTCTACGAGGTCCATGGAAAGTACAAACGCATGATAGATATGCGTTATTTCCTTCCTTATGCACTTCTATCTGAGCTAGCCTTTTTTATGTGGCAAATCATATAGTGACTTTTCTCGCTCTAGGTAGAGGGCGAAGGAGTGCCAGACTTTTGCCGTCTAAAACCCACCTGTTTTCTTTCCCCTCGCTTTCCTTTACGTTCCAGGGCCGCGGTGACTCTTTCGAAAAATCCGGTAGCCTTGGCAGGAATACTTCAAGACTCCTTTTGCCATTTGTTTTTAGTCTGTGGTAGCAAAGGTATACTTTTTCGTGTTTTGAGAGGTTTCTTAGCGGCGACCGGTGCGGCGAGCGGGGCAGCATGGGTACGCGGGCGCGCGGCGCTATGAGCGGCGTCTCGTGGCGTGCTTCAAAAATTTTCATACTTTTGATCTTACGCTCGCCGCACCGCGCTTAGCTACCGCTCATAGCGGCAAGGTCGTGAACACACCATTAGTTGGAGAGTTTTCTGACTTCTCAAAACAAGGAATAAAAAAGTATAGCGATATCCCTCCACCTTCGAGTCTTCTTATCGACGATAGAGAAGTTTCGCATCAATTTTAGACAAATGTTTTTTTTTTTTTAATTATTATTGATAGGCTCACGTTTGACCACTATCTCACCTAAATGGTAAGCGATGATGTTGCTGACGATGGAGCACGCTTGCTTAGAAGCAACATATTCACTCTTGACTTAAAGTCCCCTAGGTTGTAGTTATCAGGAAACACAGACCCCGACAGGGAATTTACTACTATTCTTCCGTTCCATGTATTCATGCTTTCCCAAGTTTTAAACTTGTCCTACATCTTATTTTCATGCAATTACTGATGGCTGTAGCATTACTGCTCATTCCTGAGGCATTTGTATAGTTTTTTGAAATTTCTACAAAACTTATCCTGTAGTAACACAATATATGGGCTCTTAATAAACTAGTGCGCCTCACCATCAATGATTGCATCACTGCTTACCATCAGGTGGGATCGCAGTCAAGCACTGGTTTATATAGAATAAAAAAAATATGCTAGTAATCTAATATAACCAAAAATACACGTTCAAGAAACTTTGTGTAACATAATAAAGTGATTAATGCGTAAGCGCAGGCACTTGCTGCATATTTTATGTTACTTATATGCCCAGACAATGACTCCGCGCTTTTATTCATGTCTGATTAAAATACGTGGACAAAAGGAATATTAAAAATGAAAACACGTCATAGTCTTAATCCTATACTATAATTAATTGATTATATTGCTCTTTGAGTTCAATCCATACTTTATATTTCTTGTACAAAACCAGGTGAAAAGGCGATGCTTATTTCTAAAGAAATCTCTTCCAGTAGAACTACTAAAGGCGAAGTGAAAAAAAGAGATTTAGACACTGTGTATCTAAGAGTAGTAGGAAAAACAAATAAGTACTTATATAAAATAATTCAATGTGATAAAAACAAAATCAAATCATTCAAAACGGTGTTACAAAACAGCCAATGTACAAGCAAATATTCAGAAACAACTTGGTTTCTATGTATTCAGAGATGTTGACTTGGTATTCTATTCACACATTAGAGGTGCACGTTCTGCGAGATTGTTTCCAAGAGTTACCACGGCACTAGAACGCAAAGGGCAACTGAAAAAACACGCGTGGATATTAGTCAATAAAGTCCGATAGCGTCCGAAGCGAGAGGGAGTCGCTCCATCCAAAACGGGAAGAGTTATTTGATTTTCGACTCAAAAAAAAAAATAGAGGTAGTCAATCTTGTCGAGCCGCCACAGAGGTTACAATGCGTTCCAAATAAGAATAGATCGATTGCCATGTTGTGACGTCACGTCATACTGTCGAATCGAAGAATTAATAGGGTGAGCAAACGAGAAATTTTTAAATTGATTTTATTTACGAACTGTGAACGAAAAAAGTTTAATCAAAATCCAGTTCTTAAATTTTGCTCATCTCTGAGTTCTTCAATTTTGTCCAATTTCTTTCGATTTGACAGTATGATCCTATTCTTATTTGGAACGCATTGGGATGAACGATAAAGAAGGAGAGGAATGAATGTGAGTGAAAGAGAATGAAGGAGAGGGATGAAGGTTACACCATATATAGCTCCATCCTTTTAACAGTTCAGTTTAGGTTGTAAAATGGATCGCTTTAAGAGCTCGTGATAGGACCGTCAGTTGTATCTTTCTTAGAATTTTGTACTTCAAAATTGTGAATGACAAGTGCCTATGTGAGAAACATAATCTTATCGAATCGCTTCTTGTGTATGTGCATTTTGTTGTATGATTTGTATCTATTCGCTGCTGTTATGTAATACGGTGTATGCTTTTGTTTTATCTTGTTTCGTTCTAAAGATATGTTGTTAAAATTGTTACTGTTATATTGTTAGCATAAAAACGCAAGGACAGCCGGCGAAATTAAAATTTTCTTAAGTTTTTTATATTTTGCTTGTCAGTGTCGGGTTCTATATATGTTCATAAAAATTGGATTAGCGACAGTAATACGTATTTATTTATGGAATTACTAGCTAACCCGGCGAACTTCGTAACGCCTAATAGTAAGGATAACGCCATCTGCTGGCATTACCAGAACAGCATAATTCATTTTATAATGACATTTTAATTAGAGATGGCGTTGTATTATGATTTTTTTCGTGATTTTATTCCATTTTTTCTCACCTGGACTATCTCGTATATTTCAAGACCATAATTAGCCAAATCGGTCCAGCCGCTTTTGAGTTTTGGCGATCGATACTAAGGAATAGCTATTCATTTTTATATATAATTAAAATCACCAATACACCCTCTCAGTTTGGGGCTATGGGTTGACTTCCGAAAGAGAAACCCGGAGTCCTGGACCGCAAGGCAAAGAAGAAACAGGTGTCGTTTTAGTCAGTAAAAGTCTGACACAGACTTTCTACTCCGCCCTAGAGTGGGAGAAGTCATTTGAATATTTCCTACCTTAAAGAAAACCCTCTCAGGTCGTCTAACCCTATTGTAGGACTATTTCATAAAAAAGGCCTACTATGGTAACCCTATGGTTAGCATCATAGAAACTGACCTGCAAGAAATAAAACCCTTAAGAAAATTAGAGTTACCCTGGCGCTTTCAACTGCGCCCGATTATTTATAAATTTAACCTATGTCTTATTTTAAATATTTTAGACTGTGAATACTAAAAATCGCGTGTTCTTGAGTGTCATTCTCGTACTATAAGAATTAATTGCTCATTGAGGTCCGATTTCAGTACTGTATTTCTAATACTAGACCGTGATCAGATAAGTGCAAAAACAACTTTGACTACTTGTCGATATCACACTAAACTTTTTGCTCACGCATTTATGATGATTTGATTTATAAATAAGAATAACCTTTGCTCAGATCGTTATAAATACAATATTCATTATCTTGAATTCAAGCAAACCAACTACGATTCGCTATTTCTCAATCTTTTTAACATTGAAAACAAACTCAAGACCTCCACTAGAAAAGTTAATGAGCATAGTAATGTGGCACTAGTAGTGTGTTTGTTCCCGCCATTGTTAACAGACGTCTGTCGCTAGTCATTAATTAAGTAAATGTGAATATCTTCAGGTGCCCGGTGCCAAAATCGCTCTGCAACACAACCTTGGACTCGGAGGAGCTGTCGTCGTCACCATGTACAAGAAGGGATTCGCGAACATCACCCCCAGAGCGGTCGCCGTCGCCGGCAACCCCGAGGACTTCAAGGTCTTCAAATATATGAAGATTCTCGAAGATGCGATGGAGAATGACACCGACAACCTTATCGAAAAAGTACGAGGCATCTACGGATTCAAAGTGAAGAATGGCCCCAACGGCGCTGAAGGCTACTGGGTCATCAACGCCAAGGAAGGCAAAGGCAAAGTGTCGTACAACGGCTCAGAGAAACCCGACGTTACGTTCACCGTCAGCGACGAGGATGTCGTCGACCTCATCTCCGGCAAACTGAACCCACAGAAAGCTTTCTTCCAAGGCAAAATCAAGATCCAAGGCAACATGGGTCTCGCCATGAAACTGACGGACCTGCAAAGACAAGCGGCCGGAAGAATCGACGCGATTCGCTCCAAACTGTAAATTAGAACCGGTTGTAAACTGGTATTAGTTTATATAAATGTGGTTACGGACTTGAGGTAGGGGTATTTTTATACTAAATGATCACACGCAAACTTTATACTCAGCGAGAAGTTGGGAGACCGCAAAATGTCGGTCACATCAAGTCACAATGTTGTGCAATAAAGAATCAATGCAATGCCTATTAAGAGTAACGTGTAAAGTTGTATTTATGGTTATCTGATCATTCCAAATGATATTTTTAATAAATAAATCGCACTATTATTGTTATTAAATCAGATTTTTGTATAAACGTATTTTTTATTTAATATTCGTTTTTATTTCGCACAAAATGCGCCCCGATAAGATTCACTTAAAATTCATTTATTCAAGGTCGACTGATTTTATCGTACCAATAAATAATCTTGTACTTATCCAAGTGAGCCAACATTGTAGATATTATCGGATTAAATGTTTTAAATGTACGTATTGTTGGTACAAATAGTAAGTGTGATAATGAAAAGAATAATTCCTTTGAAATAATATCGAGTAATTAATAAGATTTGTTCAAAGACTCGAGCGCCATCTGTTATGTGTGTATAGGGTTTACTAGCTGTGATAAAAGATGGCGCTATGTGATGTAAGGTAGTTGTTGATTGTAATAACTAGGTGGCGCTGGTGGTACCAGAATTATTTTCGTATGATGAACACTTATCTTGAATTACGTGCTGGTCAGGATAGTTACCGGATTTTTTCCTTGTCTGATAAAGTACTGGTATTTCAAATAAAATAATGTGAAATGAAACACTTATATTGGAAATCATTTCATTTTATTGCTCCACAAGGTAGGTACTTATAAGCTTTTTTATTTTCAAGTAAAAACACACTTACGAAACCACATGTTACGAACATGTGTGTGCATAACAGAACTTAGTTTTATTATAATCTTATAACTATAATGTATCAGGTACTTTACAATATACAATAATTTTTCCACTGTTCAGTATCAAGAAAAACTTTTTGTATAATCCAAAAAACATACAAGAATGTTTAGTTGGATTACAGATTTCAAGCAGCAACTTATAAAAATTCTGATATAAACACACACAATTCATAATCAAGCCGTTTCTCTAAGACATGTCGCCTTATAATAATACAGTCGCAAATAATTATAAATCTGTTACAAACAATATATCTACTTCGTATCCCTGTAAATAAAAGTGAATAATAAAAAGACTTAATACATCTCACCAGCCTCAACACTATTGGCTATTAAATAAAAAAAATACAGTGTAAATGGGCAAGACAAATGAATCAAGAGTTATATCGTTTGTAACTTTATTTCGACACGATATGAGAATAAAATCTCATATTTTTATGTAAAAAGTCCGTTACTAACTATTGCGTATCGTGACGTAGGCATGATGTAATCTCTTTAAAAAAAATGGCGCCAATATCGTTTACTTAGTTAAGTCTCGAAGATAGAAATCAAAAATAAGTAATTATAAAGTTATCATGGGTAATTATTACGAATATTGATTGTAGCTATAATTACAGTTTTATTAAAAACCGGAATACTAAGAAAAATATAAATTAGATACCTATTATACGAAATTAGAACTAATTTCGCTGTTTACAAAATTTACTGCCACTCCTAAGAGCATACCACCGTGCATTTTACAACAAATATTGGCACAAAACAAAACAGCATTCGGTACTTTTATTCTTATCATGAATTCATATTTTTAATCGAGTCTTATATTTAACTTTATCCATCTAAACATCTTCTCTTCAACTATGAATGGCAGTAAATTATTGTCAAATACAAAATATAGAATCAGGAAACAAAAAAAGAGTGAGAAAGCAAATCAACTCAGCGCCATCTAGTGAAACAAATTACAATGCATTTATAGCAATATATATTTTGGATACTTAGATTTTGCGACTTTCACAATAACGTATTTATAAACTGATGTATAACAATCATACATGAGATCACAGAGCACGTGAATACCCTGGCAAATCACCAATTACGCGAGAAACTTTGTCTCATTCCTCTGTAGAGAAGCCAAAGCTGTCAAAGAAAAGGGACATAGTTTGTAGCGACATATTCAAGTAGTTTATAGTTTACAACAGCCTGGCATCCATACATAGCTTCGTACCATACAATAAAACAAATATTTACACTATCAGTACTCTCACTGCCCTTCATTAGGAGACATAGGTATCTACTAACAAATAACATATCTCTTCCGAAATGAAAAAGAATACAACCTACCGAGTGTGTCTTTGCGAATAGAATATTTAGCCACAATTAGTTCTTTAGCACCATCCGTATATCAAAATTTTGCGATGATCCAGACAGTGAGAGCTTACTTTGAAACTTTTCCATCGATACAATAGAATATTACCTACGCTAATATTAAAGCGTTATTTAAGGTTAAAAATGGCTTAGCCACATTTAATTTTTTTTCATCTTTTCAATATCGCAAAACCAAAAATAGATTTAAAATGAACTCACTTTTAGAAATAATAAGTAATTTAAAAACCAAGATATTAGTAGAACTAAAATATTCGCCAATAAATACTAAAATATATACAATTAATCACTAAGTTAGCCAAGCCAAAACATTGTAGCACCAAAATTATCCAACAATAGTACTGACAGAAAAGTTTCACAAATGAGGCACCTTATCATACAATATAATGACATGCAGTCCATTTCTAATGTACACTATTAAATGTTTAAAACAATAAGTTATTCTTATTACACTCGCTTACGGTACCTATATTGAATAATATATATTAATAAGTAAATGGTAATTTATTTTTTTCAAAGTGTCTCTGACTAGAGATATAACCTATTCTAAAACTGAAATCTTATTCTATAACAACTAACTACGTAACATAGCACTCTTCGAAGGAAAAAAATATCAAAAGGAAAATCGTTCCGATTTCATTTCTACAATTTGAGCTTAGCCAAAGTCACTTCGTGAAATCATATTTCACAAATCTTTTTTTGCTGTTTTTTTTTAATTAGAATCGACCCCGGCAATGCTTAGTTAGTGAATTGGAAAAACAATTCCCTTCTCGGCTCAGCCGCAGTCGGGTAAAATAATTATGTAAGAATGATAAGTCGGTCTTCCACGATACTTTTAAAGTAATTTGCTGCCAATGAACGTCGTGAAAGAACTTCTAGATAAAGACAAATAAATTAGGTTGGTACATTTTATCAATTAAATTTCTCCAATTCGCTAGCTAACAGATAATACAAAGTAAATGGGGTTTATTTTAAAATAGTTGCCTCAAATCTGGTATGAACATTACGTAAATGTTTCATAAGTACAAATGATTTTTAAAAACAAAAAACATAATATGCTACTAAAAACTAATGGGTATATTCTCAAATATTTTCAAAAGTATTTTATTCTCAAAATGTATATTTTTTCATTTATAAATCACCGGTGATATTATAATTTTTAAACATAAAAGTTAATTAATTATTAAATTACTTTTTGATTAACAAATCAAAAAAGTTAATAACCGCTGGATAATATTAATGTCCGTACCAGATATAAAAGAAATAAATCGAGGCGCCATGAGGTCATAGCTAAAATCACACAAGTTCGAATGTTCATCATCCGACGTTAGTGCCCGTAGACACAAATAATACATAAATAATAATTGCTCAGTCACAAAAAATATGCACTATTTCAAAATGCACTGTTACTGGCAAAGGCTATAAACGCGTGGCTCAAATTTATACAAAACGTACTTATATAAATTACATTTAAAATAAAGTCCGTCAGCCGCTTTTCGGTTATTGACAAAACCTACATACTTAATAATTCATTAAGTTTTTAAAAATATTTTAAAAACAGTTGCTCGTGAAACATTGTTTACGACGTAAAAAAAAATCACAAGTTTTCAATAAATTAAAATGCTACGAAAAGACGCAAGTCTTAGAAGAAAGAACTAAAGAATATATCAAAGCTTGTGATGACAAAGTTAAAATTACAATAGTTATTATTTTAGCATCGATCGAATCAATTAGGAATTTAATTCACGGTGTGTCCCTCACGGTGTCGTTGTGGATACACCATGGAGATACAACAATGTCCATGTATGTACAACACCGCTTCAGAACACCACCAAAGACCACTTGTTGACAACCAATCATTTTTTTTTTTTTTTTGAACAATCCTAACACATTGATATTAAGAATCAGGCAGTGACCAATTCACGATTTTTAAAATTATTGCTCGACAAAAACAATTTGTAGAATCTAAATGAAAATCAGTGTCTTACATAGTTTTTCTTAATTTAGACCAATAAATTTTATGTACAATGAGGTAGACTGCGGGATACACCCTTATAAAGATAATTTTGTTGGCCTGGACTCTACTAAAGTAGCTATATAACATATGAAGTATGACATACAACTGTCCCACTAGCGGTAAGGTGTGAATACTACCACTATTATATTGGAGAAAAGTTATAAAATCAATAAGCTGTCTTGTAGAGTGCAAACTGTGATTTAACATAAGATTACACCAACTGGAAGACATCCACTGTGGACCACAAGGCCATGTTTGAAGATTATAATTATCTGCATTAACTATTTATATTTCTATCATTTCTACCACCGTCTATCTTAGTGGGACAGATGAAATAGAACAAAAGTGTTCTGTAGACCTGACACAACAGAATGTTTACGTGTTCATTAACATTACGAATGTGCCTCACTCCTTCTACTATTGGCTTGTGTCTGTAAACAAATATAAACTTATTTCCACATGGTTTTCATACAACCTTTAACATATAAGAGGTATGATGCATGTATGTGTTTGAAATATTATTACTATTTGGTATGGCTGAGGTTTTATACAGAGTTATTTAGTCAAACGAAAGGTCTCTACGATAATTAAACGTCGAGGAAATGTCGTAGCAGGCAGGTCAGTGTTACACCATCCAAAAATGTTTAATGATATACGTAATGGTTCCATTAGATCGCGTGTTCAATGAGCTGAATGAAATAAGTAATAACATGATTATGAAGTGATTTATAGTGTAACACCGCCCACGGATCTTAATACTTCTTACTGTTCGGAATATGAAGTTTATATTAAGTTTCTATCGTACACAAGTAGAAGTTAACTTAATTCGCCGTTATTATTGCTTATTGTATGTACACAGATATTGCAAATAAATCTTAAAAATAACCCTGTATAAATTATGCTTATGGTTGTAGTTTTATAACTATTTCACTAAATTATATGTGAGTATTTTGTTAATAAGGTAGGTATTGGAAAAGCACAGAGTTGAGGTTATATGAAAGGTAACAGACGTACCTCAGAATGGCACACGTTGAAAAGACTACAAGAAAAACTGTATATTGTACAAAAAACTAATTTCATAAAACTGTACTTGATATGATTATGTACAACTATTTTTTATCTGCATCGTGCTACTGTATAATCTGTGGTAAAAACGATTCTCTCATCGAATCTGCACAATGTGTCAACACCGAAACCGGTGCTGCCACATAAAAAAATTCAAAACAGTATAAATAGAAAGAGGTCTCGAACGACTCGGTTTCAAAGATCAACAATATCCAAGTAGAGAAAAAAATATTTACAGGGTGCCGCGTACGGATCGTACATCATGATTGGTTCAGCACCTCGTGGCTTTGTACTGTGTGTACGTGGAGACGCAATGTCACTGAGCGTTCATCGCGATCACTGTTAATGTTAGCGCAACCGGGTGATGACGCGCGTCGGTCAACACGGCGGCGGCTCGGCCTCCTCGGGCGCGGGGGACACCTGCGGCGGCGGCCCCTCCGCCAGCTGTTCGCGTCGCGCCAGCTCCGCCTCCCGCAGGTCCAGGCGCGCCTCACGCCGGACGAGCTCGGCCTCGCGCTCGTCGAGCATACGGGCGCGCTCGGCAAGCCTGGCCTCGGCGTCGAGCAAGCGAGCGGCGAGTTCAGAGTCGCTGTGTGGCGGTGGCGAAGTGGAGGACGTGACGTCGTCGACGGGAGGCGTGAGCGGCTTGAGCGCAACGTTGGGCTGGTAGTCACGCTCGAAGGCCGTGCAGTCGGCAACACGCACCACGCGCTCGGGGTGCTGCAGCGCCGGCTCGCGCTTGTCCCACGGCCGGAAGGCGGAGAGCGCACGGTAGTGCAAGGCGTACGGATCCAGTAGCAGCGCGTACGTTGTATAGTCCTCACTGCGCACCTTCTTAGGCGGTGACTCCGACGGCTCCGGCTTACACACCACTGTCTCCACCACCTGGAATTGAGAGAAACACTCATAAGAATTTGTTCTGTATCGTTCAAGGCATCTTACTTCGCGCTGTATAAGTATGTCCCAAAAGATTGTGACGGTATTCATTAGGATAAATTACCATAATGGATTATTCAAAACTGCTTTTCTGAACGACTGACTTTTTACCCGAGTCTTGTTTATTCATTGCTAACATACCCTCACCCTCAGTCATCGTCCAGTTTGGATAAATCATAGATAGCTCCAAACTGTAACTTTTCCCGAATCTAAACGGAGAAATAGAGGAAATCTACCCGTTTAAGGCAAGACCCTGCACATAAACCTATATCAATTCAATGGTCGTATGACACAAATCACAAATAGAATCTGTCGCCACTCTCACTGGCAGTATACTAATCTACGACAAGGAATACGTAAATGCTAACTTCTGCCCGCGGCTTCGCTCGTTTTAAAGTCGAAGATTATCCCAAGGGAACATACCCCTAGGATAAAATATGTCCTATTCCAGGACCATGATGTGCTAAATTTCAACCGAATCCGTTCAGACGTTTGAGTGTGAATGAGGAACAAACATACAGACACACATACAAATTTTCGGCTTCATAATATTAGTGTGTCACTAATGTCAAAGGGTCATACGTTGACGTCAATGGCTTATCTGATTGCCGAGCAGTAAGGAGCGAAGAGAAGTGGCTCTCATTACAATCGGGCGACGTCAATGTCTACAGATTCTGTATAATCTATTAATAAATCTTTATTTTTGTGTCCCGATTTGATAATAATATTTATCTATACATATAAAAGAAGAAACTAACTGACTGACATATCAACGCACAGCCGAAACGACTGGGAGTAGGAGAGTGAAATTTTGCACAAGGTTTCCTTTTATGACGTAGACGAGCACTAAGAGAGGATTTTCGAAAATTCAACCCCTAAGAGGTTGAAACGGCGGCCCAAAGTTTGTATGGGGGCCTGCTATAAGGCGGGCGAAGCCGCTGTCACAAGCTAGTTTGTTTATATTACAGTATTTTATTGTGAGGGATCAAGGATCTTTCCTAAGTTGTCGATGTTCTTTCTTCGATTAGAACAAAGGAAGAGTAATCAGGGCGTAGTTAACTTCAAAATCTGGCCAAGTCTGTCTACAAAAGGGAGAAGATTTACTCAATGTCTATAGCGACGATTTTAAACCCATGTAATCTCTTGGGGCCTAGAGCAAAGCACGACATCTCGTTCGAATGAGCACAGCTAACCACATCGCTATCAGCAAAACACATTCGTCTTACATAACGCAGGTGCGAGGAGTGCGGGCGGAGGAGGGCAGACGGCGCGCGTCATCACCGCCCTCGCCCACCCCCTCTGCCCGCCTTTGCAGGTTGCAGAGGGTGAGGCGCGGATGTAGGTCGTGGACAGGCCGCAGACGACCCCCAGACGCCAACCGGCCCAACCCTGACGCACCAAACACTCACACCCCACCAAGTGCGTTAACGCTAACCTATTAAACATTTTTTCTCTGAATTAAAAAAAAAAACAGCTATTGTTGTTCGCTCACGGTCTTTTCTACTTTCCTATTTTTATTATCGCTCCAACGTCGTCCATTAATGCTTCCTACATTTCGTAATCAAAGCGATGCGCCGCCAAAACTATGCTTCTATTCTGTTTGATAGTTCGTTATCGAATTCCTTGTACGAATAACAACACGAAAAATGTGGGAGAAATAACATGCCGATACGTTATCAACATACTCATCATTCAATCTACAATTTCGTATTGTTTATACCGTGGAGTGATCGATTTTAGACCTTACCTCGAGGAAATAAACAGTACATTACTATGTAACATCTGCGTCAAAATGGCGTCGGGCGCGTTCAAAACACTGGCTCCAAAACAATGTACGTAATGAGAGAACGGCGGGGTTTCCGTCGAGACTCATCTGCGGAACGTGTGCTAAGATAGCCGGTGTAAGGTGAGCTCCCGCAGCGCCCCCAACCCGACGCGCCACTCACTTGGAAGGGCCCGAGGTAGGTAGGTCAATGGGCTTTCTAGGGTCTCAATAAGGTGGGCGCGGTCCACCTCACATATTTCGGCCTACTTGCAATTTAGCAACTGTTTTTCTGTCGGCACGTGCCTACATACGGCCTACGTTGCGTGCTATTAATACGTTTTTCCTCTAACAACCCCCGATGCCTCACGTTTTAGTTTATCGTCAAAATAACTACGTAACTCATTCTGTCAGTAAACGGCTCGATGTTGCGAAAAACTACACAGTATCATCAACTAGAAGGTCAACTTTAACTTCTATTACTTTTATAGATTAATCGATTAATGTGCTAGAGTGCCATGCAAAAGCTTGTCACTATGTACTTATAGCTTTCTTTTCTACAATTTCGATACGAATTATACTAATTTTATTATATTTCTGTTTACTTTCCTTGAAAGAACGGAGTGAAACAAGCTTTTGATGAAATAGAAAAAAAACCAAAGGCTAAAAAGAGTCTGTGTATAATAATTATTCTGAGTTTTTGAATATGGCTGGTTTGAAAGAAGAATGCCAAAAAGCCGACCCGTATTCACAAAGAGAATAAAAATGTAGCTGGCCAGTTCGTGCAAACGGTCATCCAGAATTCCCGGAACCCGATAACTAATTTGCGTTCCCGGATGCCTAGTTATGTAGCTACATTATATGTTTGGCATGGGATAGCAGCTGATACATAACTCGTACGTTTTTCTATGTTTTTCAGTTGTTTAAAGTTTACATGTCGGTGAAAATGGGCAATGAACTAATGAAACGGTCTACTGTCTAGGGTTGTCCCGCTCACAAAATTACGTTTTTATCCTGCAAGATTCAAATCAAACGTGATCGTTGAATAAAAGATTGGAATCTGACATAGTTTTTGAATTTCAAATATCTTCGTTTTTCTATTATTTTTAAGGATTAAGAAAAAAAAATAATAAAAAAAAACACGACCGAAACCATAGAGGCAAGAACCAATTTAGGATTATATCATTTTCTTCTCCTATTTACTGTATACAAGTAATAATATAAAGTTAAACATAGATAGAACTATTTATCGCTAAGTGCATGTGCACTTGTCTGTGTACTTGGCTAATCACTAGCACTAATCAAAATGTAAACAAACATTTATTGATTAACTCCGTGTGGGGCGGTAGACTCAACATAGTTTGCTGCCGATAAAACATAAAAAACTGTCTATTATAATACGTATTATGAATGTTGTCGCAACCTGCTTCCCCAAACTGAAAGAAACGCTCAACTAAAGCATTTTAGTTTCTTATGATTGCAGTCAAAGTGTAGGGCTCTCTCAGCTGCGGTCTTGTTTGAAATAGTTCCCACTGCCTTAGAACGCAAAGGGAAACTGAAGGAACACATGTGAGCTTTAGTCAGTAATAATCCGCTACTCTTCAATCCATCCAGAACGGGAGAAGTTATTTGTTGATTTCTTACTTTAAAAAAAAAGGCTGTTCCGTGACTCGTAGTTTAATATTCCATTAAAGGCTTTGGTGCTTAACAGGTATACTATCGATAATTCATTGCGCTATTTATTACGCTATCGATCACAAGAATTTTTTAAACACGTGATGCAGTGGATTAAAAATCCTTCGGATTAGGAGATAAAGTGCGTAACGCAATAGAGGTACTACCTAGACTTTATATTATCATTCATTAAATAAGTAATGGTTTCAAGAAATAAGAATACGTTTAATATAAATTAATACCCACATTAAAATCCAGCGTCACTTTATCTTTTGAGCCAGATTAATTTCAAGCAGTGTTTTCCCAAAAATAGCGTAGTAAACAGATAAAATTACTTGTGTAACATTTGCAGACATATGTACGTGTACAAGTGATATCTTATCTAGTCTATGTTGATAATAATATTCTTCCTAGATTGATACCTACTCTAGTTGTTTGCGAATTTTAGCGCACATAAGGATGTTAGCTCGCACTGTTTTTCAATAACATGCGCAATTTTATTTATTATCTGCTGATAAAAACAGCCCGCAACCTCGCTTTGTTTTTCATCACTAATCAATAATTATAATGCCTTATCTAGGGCTCCCAGGAATCTCCTACGCATTAGCCTGATTTAATTTTGTTTATTTATTATAAAAGCTACATGCCCAAACGTGGACATTTCAATATAATATACTTAGGCCCTAAATATAGCGACTATATGTATATATCATAATTATGATTACAGATTAGAGTTAGATATTCGGCGATTTATGTAGTAACTAAATTCAATAAATGTGTGTAAAGTGAAATATCCAATTTCTGAAAATACCTTACTTGCTTAATAATGCTTCCATTCACTAAAAACAAAATCGTCTACTTAAGTTTATCAACTGTTCTCTACACAAATTAACTTCTTCTGAAGATGTCTATAGAGAGACGGAAAGTGATCCTTAGCTTACTGTGTACGTCTTCACCGAGGATATTATTATTATTATACGCGTGTGCAATGAGTTCCAATCACTTCACGTGCATATCTATAAGAAAAACGCGAAATAAATAATTAAGAAGTAAAATAAAAATCACGTTATTCTTCTAAATCCTTACGTGGCAACCCTAAGCCATGTTAGCCGTCAATGGACGACCAATTGTTTAGACAAGGCGCAACTCGCAAGACACCGCACGCCCCCGTACTGAATCCATGAATCAACTTCATGGAAAACGTTGGAAAATATTTTAAACCCGCCTGTAATTTTATTATGTAATCAGCTCAGCATTCTTTACAAGAGCTTTCGTACGAGAATAGCCTGCGCCGTGCGCCTTGGGCAGAAGATTAGCTAGCAAGGTTGAGTCGTACAAGGTCCGTACCTAGGTTCGCTTCGACAGACGTCAAGGTTCGAGTGATGTTCAGTTAACTGATCATGAAAAGGTGGAAAGCACTTTTTTTTTGAGGTGGAACATCGTCAAATGTCTTCTACCAATCTATGGTGGAGCGAGAGGGCGTGTCAGACTTTAACTGACTAAAACCCACCCATGTTCCTACAGTTTCCCATTTGCATTCCTACATTTTCCGCAAGGTGGAAAAAAACTATAGCGAGAAAGAATGTCTCTTACCCGGGCAGTACTTTACTTACTTGTATTTTAGGAAGCGAAATGGAGTTATGTCCGGTAGTGCAGATTTTTACATAATATCTATGTTTTCTACCGCTCGATCGGCAGTAGTAATGCATTTAAGTTGAGTCACAAAGGTATTTTTATTGATGTTGGCAACATTGATAAGTCTAGTCAGACTTATAGGTATGGAAATAGTATGTACTACTAAAAAAGCTATACAATAAAACCTTGCTATTTAATGAATGAATAGATTCTAACATTTACTTTATCTTTACGTGATTTTACTGCATAATTGCCAACGATAGCTGTTGACACAGCAATCTTGAATGAGCTTGCTTTCTTTTTATTGCCCTACGTAGACTAATTAAGACGTTTAAATAATATCTAAGATAGTACTGAATGTGTGCATTAGTTATTTATAGAACTGTGTTTTTATACCTAATACAACAAACGTAGTTTACCTACGTTTATATTGCGATTTTGCAAGAATTATAAAATAATTTTCATTAAATTATAGTATAATTATATTTATATTATTCCCCCATTTATATTATTACTAGCGGTCCCGGCAGACGTTGTTCTGCCCAAAAGCGGGATTTAGTAAAAAAAAAATTACCCTACTCTACCCTACTCTACTCTACCCTAATTTACCCTACTCTACCCTACTCTACCCTACTCTACCCTACTCTACCCTGCTCTACCCTACTCTACCCTGCTCTACCCTACTCTACCCTACTCTACCCTACTCTACCCTACTCTACCCTACTCTACCCTACTCTACCCTACTCTAACCTACTCTAACCTACTCTACCCTACACAACCCTAAAAAAAAAAAAAAAAAGTACCCTATGTCCGTCTCCTGGTTCTAAGCTACCTCCCCACCAATTTTCTGCCAAATCGGTTCAGCCGTTCTTGAGTTATAAGTGGTGTAACTAACACGACTTTCTTTTATATTTATAGATTATTATTCTTTCTGGTTTATCTATATCTATTTATCAGATTAGTTGGGATAACTTTACAATAGTGGGCCCGTAGGCCCAACCTTTTAAGAATATTTGATCTAATATGTTACTTTACAATCCTATGCTATTCCAAAATAATAGTTTTCTAGTCCAACATTGAATACCTACTATAAAATTTGGTTGAAAAGATAATCTATCTTGTACCAGAAAGATTAATTTATTATTAAAAATAAAATGTAGCCATAAACAAGAAAACCGAAATATATTTTTAATGATGATGGCTCTAGGCAAAGGCGCATAATCCAACGAGTATTATGCTAATGTCGCATGATTAATCGCATAGTATATAATAATGTGTTTATCTAGACAATTTATCTCTTTAAAGTATCATTCCACTATCTATAACCTTCGCTTGTCATTAGTTTCTTGTAAATATTATGAATTTGACTATAAATATGAAGCACGTTTTAATTGTCAAGACGAGGCAAGTAGGGCAAGCCTTCTCTTTGCTTATCATTGTGGGGGGTTTTCCAAAGATTTTAACAATTTTACAGGAAACTACTGTCGCTGGCATTACTGCTTTGCAAAAGGAGGTAACTGTTTTCCATTTACTCTCGCTCCGTATCATCGCCGGACGCGAAAGTGGATACGGCGAGGCTCCTCCCAAGCGGGATGGGCTTTCACCGCATGCTCTACCGTGTCCTCCAAGCGATCCGCACAATGGTGATACCCGATCTGCATGAACTCTACTTGTTTCTCTGTTAGCTACTTTCGATCATCACCAACGTTTTTAGGCCCCAGTACCATGTTACATGGGATAGGAGCAACACGGTTTCTACTACTATTCCGTTCTGTCAACTGTAAGGCTAACACTGACTTCTTTTTAGGGTTTCGTACCTCAAAAGTAAAAAACGGAACCCGTTATATGATCACTTATAGGATCACTTTGTTGTCCGTCCGTCTGTCTGTTAATGAAAAAATAAGATACGGCCATTTATATCGCAATAAACGTATATTTCGACAATCTCGAGGGAATCAAAATTCATAGGGTACTTCTGATTGAACCAGAATCCTGAAATTTGACATAAAGCAAGGTCTTGTAGCAGGTATGGGAATAAATCTGAAAAATGTAAACCTGGTGTCACATCACAATTTTTTTTTTTACGATTCCGAAATATTTTCGAAATCTCCATTCGGGAATTGAAATGTTTACATAGGTAAGTTTATACAGAACTCTCAGGGCGCGAGTTCGACTCGCACTTATCCAGTTTTTCTTTCATCCATTACACAATTCACCCATACATCCAAGTAGCTAAATGGATGGAGAGTGAGGACAAAACTCTTTCCTATTACGACTCACTTTTTAATTATGATTATTTTTATTGTACTTTTTAGTACAATTTTGCCGGTCTGCACTGTCCTTACATAATATCTACGTATACTGTAATATGGAAATAATAATAATACGACCAATTTGGAACCGTGCACTAGCTTCTGACATTTCACAAGTGCCCATGTAGGCCTATGTGAAACAAAAACTTTTGACTTTGACATCCATTTAGCTATTTTTGATATCCCACATTTAGTATACCGATGATAATGCTTAACTTGGATCGATGGTCAATTGCAATCATATATAGCGATGGTTGAAAGGCTAATTGATCTAAACGACATTTTTTCCAATATTAAGTTATAAGTATATACATATTCGGAATCAGAGAATTTTTCTTCGTCGTTTGAGTCAGGTTTAAATTTTTTTTTTTTCAAAAACTGTCGCTTTCGTCGATTAGCCTTTCAACCGTCGATAGGATTGCATTCTGATTATCAAACTTGTTCATACTTGGCTGTCAAATCAATACCAGAGGCTCTACCACAAACTTTCGCCTTTATAGTACTAATGTATTGTAGGCAGGGTATCAATCTTGCGGATATTACCTAACACAATCTAAAGTTGTGCGACATTCAATACATAACCTTACTATAACCCACTGTCATTGGTATATTTTATCGAGACTCAAGTATCTGCAATTTCGGTATCGTCTAATAAGTTTTCATTCACTACGGGTCAATAACGAAACATACAGTAGGATAGTGAAACACGACGCCGTCACTTCGTGTGTAATAATAGTTTTGTAAAAATAAATAGTTTAGTTGTTTTAAGTTCATAATATTTATTAGTTAATTTTTTTTTTAAGATTGTTCTATGTATTTTGTCTATGGGCCTTAGTTGCCCGAAAATAAAGAATTATTATTCATATATATAAAAGGAGAAACTGACTGACTGACATATCAACGCACAGCCAAAACTACTGGGACTAGGAGCGTGAAATTTAGAGCACTAAGAGTGGATTTTCCAAAATTCACCCCCTAAGTGGAGGAAACGGGGGTTCAAAGTTTGTATGGAGAAACCTAATTTTACGCGTGTGAAGCCGCGGGCAGAAGCTAGTTATTAATAAGCCGAATAAGCCGAATGTTTTTAAGCTTCAGTAAAGCGAGTGTCAGGCGTCATTTAGCAAATATTTTCATTGACATACAACCTATCAGAGTGACTGAAATGATCATGTTTTAGTAACTGGCAAACGTTCTCCTGACATATAAATTAGCAAAAAAAAAAAAATTTGGGGTTTGCAGTACGAGGGTTAAAAACAGCCTACGGCCTATTTTTAGGTCTGTCAAATACACAATTTTTTTTTTATAAAAATCATTCAAGTTAGGAAGAGTTAGATAACAAACACACTGACACGAGATTATCAATGTTATTATGATATCATGATTGTCATCAAATCGATGCGTGGTAGCTCTTTACTGCACCTTTCTGTAGTGTAAAAATTTATTGATAAATTAGCCAAAGTTTCCAGGAAAGTATTTTATCGGTTTCTGCTATAATCCCTTTCTGGTATGTTCTTGGACTTTGTGCGAGAAGACAAGAGATTTACATCGTTTCGGATAAGATATAGCGGCAGAGTTATTGATACGAATTAAATTAGATATGTATCGGAAAATTCTGCTTAATTTTTAATGGTAAAGTTGATAATTTTGATGCGAATTTCGCAGCTTTCATACGAATGTTGTCCAATCCAAACCTAATCAATGACTATAATGTTCTATTTGACATATTCCTCGCGAGTTTTACAACCAGCCAGTAATCTATACATAAGCCGGCCAGTGTTGCCATGACAACTCGGCAAATTTTCTGGCAGAAATGTAAAAATATCTATTACGCAAGCCGCCGTCGCATCGCACCCAGGGGTGGAGGGCCCAGACGCCACCTTGGAACACCCCTCGTCCGACCAAGGTCAACCAGCAGTCTACCAGACACTTGCTAACCCAAATCCAAACATCCACCCATAGCCTCAAGATTCAATTTCGAATACCAGCCGAATACTTTTCTAGTCCATTCAATTTTGATTTCTGTTTGTTTAGCAGAAGGCTGAATTTAGTTCGAGTTCATTCAGGGCGTGAATGTAGAGGTTGTAGTACTAGTGTAGTGGAGTCCGGCGGCAATCAATGAGTTTCAGCCTTGTTGTATGAATTATGTATAGAAACGGGCCCGCTTACGTGACATTTTAGTTGAAAACAAGCTCTGCGCCGAGTTGACGGAAAACGGGACACCGTGTCCTTTACGACGGCGGACCCACTTTTAAATTACTCAACAGAGCGTAAAAGCTTTATTCTCTTAATCCTTGGTAGTAAAAACAAGATAACTAGACTTAGGGAAGTATTTTTTAATTAGATACTTAAGTAAATTTTTTAAAATATCATCAACACATTATTACACCGCCATTAGTAAAATAAAGTGCTATTTATATTTAAACCGCATCCCTGGCTAGACATCACATTAATAATAAAGTTTTCAAAACCGATTTTAATTCGCCACACACAGCTAACACAATTAGTGCTAAATTCGTACAGTTTACTCACAAAACACGTGCAAATTCCGTACAATCATGAAATCCGAACTCATTATGATCAAGGCAGAATCAAGGCTAACGATTAAAAAAAAGAATTAGATTCAAAACATCGCGTTCCAATTTTAAATTATTCAACAGTGCATTACCGTCACGAATTGCGCGGAAAAAAATTAAGAACGTAATGGCGATTGCATTTTACTGTGTATTTTGAATTAATCTGTGAGAAACTGGTTTACGGTTATGGTCACCCTTCGTTAGTTATCTGCATCAGTGAACTAATGGTGTTTTGGCGGCCGTGGACAATCGCCGTGAGAGCTTAGCTAGCCGATCTGATCACACTTAAACCGAAGACAAACCTCATCTACTAGTAAATTAAATACAGTCAAACTTATCAAGAAAGTTAAGTGGTTATTTAACCAAAATGTTAATTTGATATGCTAATTTTTAAACAGTTCGCCAAGTTTCTGCTTTTGCCAATTTAATACAGCCCACCCCAATTCAATTTGGTACAACCATTCAATCTTAAAAATTAAATTATCCCGTTTTCCATTCAATTTTCTTTTGTCTTTTCGCCATTAGAAAAGTTTCTTAAAATCCGATCAACCTCTCAATATCCCTTAATTTTAAGGTTTGCTATTAAATAGAGTTAATTGATGATAAACTTGAAAAAATTCTTGGAAACTAAATTATATCGGTAACGATTAATTTTATCAGGCTCCTTGGCGAATTTTGCTCGCTTCCTGTTTCCTTTAACCGGGAAATGAGAAAATGTAGTCTACGAGAATCATCGGAATTTACTGCCAAGTGACAAGTTAAATTTTAAAATTAAGTATGTGTATTTTGCATCGAATCGAAAAAGGCAAGAGATCTGTGAATTCAAACGAACCGAACAGCATACAAGTACATATTAAATATTGTACTGGTTATCAAGACCGGATTACTCCTTCCATTACGATTATTTATCGTAGTGTAAATGTGACACGATTAAAAACTAATGCTCGAAGCAAATGTCGAGACTTTCACATGGCCATAACGCACATTTTTTTTTTTAATACCACCGTGCTGAGAACTGATATCGATCAATCTAATGGATTACAGGTTATAAATGATGGCGCGCTACCGGAATGACCGAAGAAGGATAGTCGAATCTCGAAAGTACTTCCAGATTAATAGGAAAGACCTTGGAAAAGATATAAATGTTATTCCTGAAATAGAATACGTCAAGTGACAGTCCAAGACCGTTGCGAAATATATAAAAATAGATTCATATACTTCCTTCTAGGAATAATAGCACACATAATATGTGTATTCGTTTATTAACCTCGGCACGCGAGTACGCACGTCTTAATGGTCATCTGTTATAGAATAGTCGACAACAAAGAGTTTATTATGTAAAACAATCATACATAGCGTTTTTTGCTTCGCAATTTCGTGCTATATCATGCCAAACTTACTGTTGTGATTGTACTTAAATTAAAAGGCCGCTGCCAACGCCCTAATCAGGGTAAAACGTTCCCCGTCACATACGACGCTCCTCGAAACGAATCCGTACAAATTGCGGCGTCCTATCATTGCCAAGTGTATACAGCGCTGGCAACATTAACAGAGGGCCGAGGGCCCAATCGTTCCCAAGAACAGATTACCAGCTCTCGCGACCGGGGGCATCATCACGACATTTCTCGGAAAGGCAGCGAACAAATCATTGAGGAAACATCGTTATTAAGGTTTCACTTACTCGTGTAATTGAACTTTTTACACGACACTGATGTGTTAGGATCCGTAAAATCGTAAATGTCAACGCAATTTGTTTCGGTAAATGTCAGTGCGTTGCCCTGCATGCCGAGGGTTTCAGATGCTTCAGATTAATTCGGTTTTCGTCCCATATTTAAGTGAAGACTTAAGATGTGGACTTTGGTTAAAGAGATGTTTTATCCTATATGGTAATCAAGTCAAATCTGTTTAATGTCAAAAACAGAACGGACGTTTCTGAGTAATATTAGGAAGACCAAGTAATAGTTATTGGACGAGGTTAGTACAAGAGTACCAGATCATAACTAATGTGCTTTCCTATTTGATATATCGCCTTTTGGCGCCTTGCAACCCAAATAATTCACAAACGGAAGATGACAGATACCTAATTGAATACGTTTATTTCTATCACAGAAGCCGGTGAGTCAGCCAATGAAGAATTAGCAATAATAGCGAGCAGCGCTGTGATTGGTGAGAAAACGAAAACAAACATGGAAGCTGAAACTTCCACGTGTCGACTTGATTATCACCGTAAACAGAGACCGTCATGTCGCGTAAAAATTTTATAGTGCCGTATTTTGCATACGACTCCGTAGAATGTTAATCGTCTTGTTTTGATGCTCAGGCTTCAGGCTGTATCATACGTTGTCATTGCCGTGGCGCCATATTGACGGATGTGTTCCTAATTTGAAAAGGAAGACTGAATGACAGTGTAACCGACAGTTGACACTGCAACCTGATCAGCTGTAAAAAAATGTATATAAATAATATGATGTCGTTAATCTCTTTTGTATATAAAAAACTTTTAACAAAAAAAATACAACCGACTTGAAAGTGCATCTCACGACAATTCTAAATTTCTAATAATCCCAAACACGGTTAGGTTACATTGATTTATTAAAGTTCCGGTGCCTAAATTCCGGCTTTCTCATCAGATCAGTTCGATACATCCCGTCCCCCTCTTCTTTCAGTCAGTCATCGGCTACACGTACAGAAAAAGCAATTTTACTAGTTACGACAGTTCTACTGTGATTCTATGAGGAATTCCGTTCCATATCTTCGAAGTTCATCATCAGATCATAACAATATTTCTATGGGACCAACTCGGAAGTATAACCTTTCAATCAAAAAATAATTTTCAAAATCGGTCTACAATTGACCGAGAAATCGGTGAAAAAAAAATACATACAGCCGAACATAGAACCTCCTTCTTTTTGAAGTTGGTTAACAAAGAGAACCATCAGATGATTTTAATGAATAAACGTTCCATTGATGGAAGTTGAAGTACATTGTTCTTCACGAGCAGCTCATAACTGAGAAATGCAGGCAAAAATATTTCTACGACATAGAGGTGTGAACAGTTTCTTGTTAGAATTATAAGCTTATTATTGTTGTGTGTGTAATTATGGCCGTAGAGATAGTGTTACCGGAACTATAGTGCTGTCTGTAACGATCGAGTTCGTGGGATTTTCTATTACTAATGTTGTTATGACGGATCTAGGCATCTACCTACTCCGAGATTTCCCACGAAAAGTCAAGAGTATGTAATGTAAGTACATGGTTTAAGTTTTGAATTTTTCTTTTATTAGTCATCATTGGCCTTGGTTAGATTTTTTTATAGGCTTGCGTTTGACCACTATCTCAAGTGATGATAAGCGCTGTGGTAAACGATGAAGCACGCTTGTCTAGAAGTAAGTTCCCTATTTTATAAATGTGAAGAATTGGGAGAAAAGTTTATCCACATTATTGATACCGATTTATAACCGTTTGATAACACATTGCAAGAATCGGACTAAAACATAGATCGTCTAAAATATTTAATTTATGTAATGTGTCGTTATTCTCGAAGCAAGTAATTTCAATTATGTCATATCGTGTGTTACTCATGCGTGAACTTGAAACGACGCAAGGTCACAGTTTGTGTTTACAACGAAAAATAAATTTCATTACAATCGAGTGTTACCAACCAAACATTGATTTATAATTGTATTTAGAAGTTGGGAAATCAAAATTTTACTTAATCTCAGTTTATTGTAGAAACAGAAGAACACAGAAAGATAGATAAAAAGAAACATGTTATTATTAAAGTAATTTGTTCTGCGAAAAAAACGTGAGATTTTCGTTGGATTTGTAGGTATTTATTTTCCCAGGATCTTCTGCTAAAGGAAAAATGGGAACGAGTTCTCAGAATCGCTTGCGTATTGTCAGATGAACGGCCGAGGTATACAAAAGCAACCTAACAACCATACACTTTTATAAGTTTCTTTGAGTATTATGTAGCTTAGGTATGCTACCTGTACCTCTACCTACTTATAATATTTTACGCAAATAATTCTATGTAAGTATGCAAATCGTGTCTGGAAAGACCGAAGGGCTATTTATTTTTAAAATTAGAATTTTTTCAAGTAAAGTTCAGTGGCTGTTATAATTATTCGCAAATTGATTCCTAGTGGATATTGCGATGTATATTGGTGTAGTTTTGTATCTCAAGTGTCTACGCAGCTGGACAATATGTGGAATCATTGAAACAGGCGCGATTTCGGTGAAATGGAGCTGAGAATTATTGCAGTATTGACTACCACAGCGCAGCTTACCGAGAAGGCTGTCCCGATACATTTGCTGCCAAATACTGCAAAAACATTAGAATGTATTTACAGAGTAGGTACATCCGCGTTGTAATGGAACTTAAAATGACTGAAAACTTAATACTTTCAGCATAAGCATAATCAGCCTTTTTTTAACGTTCCCACAGTTGGGACTCAGGCCTCCTCTCTCTAGAAGAGGAAACGGGCCGTAAACCACCACGCGGGCCCAGTGCTTCGAATTTTTGGTTCTAGGACATGCCGGCGTCGTCACAATGTTTTCCTTCACCGTTTTGAGAGCAGTGGTGATGAAATAAATTACACAAAGTAATGCGCTTGGCTGGGTTTGAATCCACGACCTGTCAGGGCCGTTACCACTCGGCCACCACTGTTCACAAAAGGTGCGAAGCTAAAAAAAAAATTGGAGTCATCGTCTTGATAAAAAAAAAACCTGCAAAACAAAATAACTGAAATTTTTGTCCAATGACAATCATCATTATGGGATATTTTTCCTGCTACCTTCGATGATCTCAGAACCCATGAACACACTTTGAAGAATTCGCGTTACCAATTAGTAAATATTTCGCTTCCCAACTTCCGTTGAAGAGTTGGTGATAAATTATCATTTTCTGGTCAGTTGCCAATACAGATCACATGTGACAGGCACAAAGAGTGCTAGAGCCGCCACCGTGTCAATATGGCGGGCCCGGATGTTTTTCTCACATCAACCGCAACCAGAGATTTTGGGAACAAAGATTCTTCAAAAATGTCACCGTTTTATCTTTTTCTTTTGATGTATTGTTGTTTGAACTTATAATTTTCCAGCTAATACTTTACAAGGAAAATTTTAATTCGAGTAAATTATAATTCAGCATCCGTGCTTAAAAACGCATTTACAGGTTAAGCCGTTCTGCAAAATAATGTTGCTAGCTTTGTGTGGGAGTTAAAAATATTTTTTCTTTTCAATTCGATTACTCAATTCAACAGTTATTGGAAACCACATGTGTTTTTTATTATAGTCTTAAGTTCACATGGACCCAAAAGTTTTTTTTTTATGACGTAACAACAAATTTACTTTTTTCAGATTTATTCCTATACATGTACTATAATACCTTGCTCCATGCCAAATTTCAGGATTCTGGGTCAATGGGAAGTACCCTATGAATTTAAACTCCATTGAGAGTGTCGAAATATACGTTTTTTGCGTCATAAACATTTTCGTTCGTTAACTTAGAGAAGTTTGATTTTTTTCTCAGCTTCGACGGACCGCAGGCTTGAGTATATGGTTTTAATTTCAACTTGATACCTTCACGCGTTAAAAAGGGTCATAACAGACAGATAGACGGACAACAAAGTGATCCTTTATGGGTTTCGTTTTTTACTTTTGAGGTACGGAAGACGGAAGTCGAAATTAAATGTCAAAATTAAATTAATATTTTATTTTCCTAAATTCCTAATTTTGGCTTATACATACACGAAGCCAGAAAAAACACCTAATTTCCTAAATAAATCTGCTCCTGCACTGTGTTGACTTTACTACACGCATGAAATAAAATATGCTGGTTATCAATTATTTATGGTCGACAATAATTAAATCAATCAAAGTTTTTTCGGCGCCATCATACATTTCTTTCGCAAAGAATTTATATTGAGTCAGATAAAATTTTTACAAGCGTGTTACAAATATTTCTTTCAATAAATGACTCGGGATGCCAAAACTTGCGAAATGAATTCATGAATTAAAACTTTATTATATTTGTACGAAAACTTTTAAAATAAATCTGAAATATTTACATAGAATAATGGCCACCTACACAGCCTTGAAGAAAAAATATATTAAAAGGAATCTGCGAATAAGAATCAAGTCATTGAACAAGAAATATCTATGATTTTCCCGATGGACACCTATTTTATGGTCAGGATTCAACGGACGCATAGTAATAGATTGGATTAGAAGCATTTCTGCCAGGAATTATTTGTCAGAACTCATCCATATTTGAACATAAAGCCTTCTTGGAATATAGTATTCTTATAATCATATCTTATTTTTAATAATATGATGTAGAATTAGATGGACTTTGTTCGAGCATTGATTGAAATGCTTTTAATTTTATGAGAGTAAGTTATGATTTGTTAAAAGGAATAGTATAGAATAGCATAGTCGGCCTTATAATGTTCCCACTGCTGGGACTCAGGCCTCCTCTCTAGGAGAGGGAATGGGCCGTAATCCACCACGCGGGCCCAGTGCGGTTTGGTAGATGTCACATGTCTTCGAATTTTTGGTTCTAGGACATGCCGGTTTCCTCACGATGTTTTCCTTCCGTTTTGAGAGCAGTGGTGATAAAATAAATTACACAAAGTAATGTGCCTGTTTGGGTTTGAACCCGCAACCTACAACTCGTAAGTCGGGGCCGTTACCACTCGACCACCACTGCTCTCATTATATCCCAAGGAATACTAGAGTTTCAGGAACCGAACACGATATGACTGAGACTGCGATGCCGATGCGACGTCGTCACGTCACATCCTAAAAATCTGCAAGTTCGCACGACGCATCGCAATACCTTGCGAATTGATTCGTATCGCACATTGTAGTCATCTGAACCGATGCTTTGCTGCCCGAAATCGCATCGCAGGAATTCACATCGTAGGTTTCCGCGATGCGATGTCGCATCGCATGGCAGTTTTGTGTGGTAGACCTTACGCCAGTGCCGATCTTATTCCGAGCCACATTCCCCTCGTTTGATTAAATTTTTTATTAAAAGACGTTGTCTTTTTAAATTTACTGCGCATTCAAAATCAGTTGTATAAAAAAAAGGTTATTGTTAAAAATTTAAGAAAAAAAAAAATTTAACGTTCGTTATAAAATGGTGTGGTTTTGGATAGTAACGGTTTCCCATCACTAGAAGCAAATAAATTAAGTACAACATAGTTTTAGTTTAGGCATCCACGAAATGTTTCGACAGAATTTCATAATGAAATTCTTCGGGAAGATTGAAATTTAATTTTGATAGCTAGTAACAAAATATTTGCCAAAATTTTACATGGATTTCATCTCAATGGTTTTCATTGTTTTCACAAATCAGATTCAGAAAATCTTAGTAAGACATTATTCACAACCGAACCGCGAACCAGTCTAAAAAACATTTCATCTCTAAAATTCGAAAATAACAACAACAAGCAAGCTAGTTTTGTTACCTATCCAATTTTAACAAACATTGAAACCATTCATCGTTACGGGTTGCGATATGCAATCACTACCTATTATTTCGATTGTCTATTCATATTTTTTCCGTAACAGCTACACGTGTAGATTTCCTGTGATATCTTTACACAACAATACGCCAAGCTCGTTTGAATTTCGAATGCAATTTAAATATTCTATTATTATACGGTAGGACCGTTCAAAACACAACAGACACAATGCTACTCTATGGCACTCTATGGTGACTATGTGTGTTCGATCGTCAATGAACTTTACACTCTGTAGAACGTGTAACAGAATAATGGCCTTAGACATAATATATACCTCAGACACTCGAATTAGAATACTTAAACATAAGTCTAAAACTAAATCTGTAAGTTATTTTATAGTTGAACCAAACTCTGTCTGTGCTACAAGGAATAGGTTACTTCTAGGCAAGCGTGCTCTATCGTCGGCCACATCATCGCTTACCATAAGGTGTAGGGCTGCCATCCGTCCGGGATTTCCCAGATTTGTCCTAGTTTGAAGAGTGACCGGGGACCGTCCGGCACGGGTTTTTTAAAAGTTGGACACTTTTGTTGTCAGGGGAAACCCAATATTTTTATGCTAGCACTACACTTTCGGCGACACACGACGAGACCCAATGAGTGCGAGAGTGTACTTACAGCGCACCTAATTCGATTTTAATAAAAAGCTATAAAAATGAATAAAAACTGGGCAAGTGCAAGTCGGACTCTCGCACTGAGGGTACCGTACGAACTTACCTATGAAAACAATTCAATTCCCGAATTGTGTTACGAAGATTCTTCCAAATCGCATTTTTTTTTGTGACGTAACTACAAATTTACAGTTTTCAGATTTTTTCTTATATTTGTGCTATGAGACCTTGCTTCATGCCAAATTTCAGGATTCAAGGTCAACGGGAAGTACCCTCTGAATTTTTGATTCCCTTGAGTGTCGAAATTCTTTTTTTTTTCGTTAACTCTGAAGTTTGATTCTTTCACAGCTTCAAGGGACCGCAGACCTGAGTAAATGGTTTTAATTTGAACTCGATTTTTCCACGCGTTCCCCATATCTTGACAGACAGACAGACGGACAACAAAGTTATCCGTATTTCCGTACTGTTGAGTTCTAGTGCAATTTTATTACTGTTTTCTATATGGCATCGACAGGTCTTTCAAACGAATAGAAAAATGTTGATGATATCTTACACACAATTGGTTTTATTTAAATTTAAAGGTAAGAAACGCTTTATTTCATAAATAAACTTACGAATATATATATATTTTTTTTGTTTTATTCATTAATTGTTAAATCAACATGCATCGCATATTATTATTTTCATGAACAATCAAAAGTATCAACTCCGTTTAAGCAGCGTATAGTCAGGGTGAACAGCTTCAGTTTTTTTTTATTTGGCCTCATTTTTGTTGTGCCATCTTTCGATGGCCAAACTCTAAGACCTGACACTCGCCACCTGCATTGTCCGGTGATTGGCTAGATGACCAAAATCGTCACTAGTTAACTGTTTCTTTTTGTGTCCGGAGCCTGAAGCATTTTAACTTCTATTCTTGTCTCTAAATGGTTCGGTATTGTATTGTATAAAAAGTAGTCACAAAAGAAATCAATATACTTCATGATCGAAATTACCATTTCTAGGAAAATTACTGGCAAAATATTGGTTTTTCACTGGACGGTAGACGGTATGAGAATTTGTTTTCCGTGTTTGACTGTCTGTTAGCAATAACGATTTTCACGAATAGACGGAATGATTCATAAAGAAGGTTTAGGTGTAATAGATGCATATTTTAGTAGACAAAATACGAGAATTTTAAAGATAATTTCTGTAGTAATATTATAAAGAGAAAAGTTTTGTATTTTTGTTTGTAATGAATAAACTCAAGAACTATAGAACCAATTTTCAAAATTCTTTCGCCAGCAGAATGCTACTTTATCACTGAGTAACATAGGCTATATTTTTTTATTTTCACCCGGGCGAAGCCGCTGGCAAAAGCTAGTAAACAATAAAACAACGCCGATCAATAGATTTTCCTTATCACAAGTGCATGCTACCGAGTCATAAAGCCATAACCTTGTACTGCGTCTAGCCTGATGCCTAGACTCGCTTGTTTATTAATTATCATAATTACAGCATTGTTTCGCTAGCAAAACACTTCCATTTTATTACACAACCAGGTTAGAATGTTTTTAGATCTTACACGAGTGGAGATGAATGGCGGGTAGGAAGATGGCCACTTAGCTATATCTATATCTGGGAAGGTCTGAGTGTCAGTAATCGCAGGGCGATTCCTGGCGCGGCTTTGCGGATGACGAGCTATGAGTGGCTTGCCGTTCGATGAGGTCCAAGCCCGGGTCGACACGACGCCGACGCGCGACATCGCGTTGTGTCCCACGCGCGTTCCAAAAAGCTGTCAGCAAAAATGACAGGGCCCTCTAGGGCATCGGCCTCAGAGTGCAGTCGTAAAAAAGAATTGAGAAAAAGAAGCCGTTGCTTTTCGAACGGTTTGTTGCTGAGTTTCGAGCAGTTGTTTTTAGGTATATTTAATCAAAGCGGTGACGCTAACATCACAGGCAGGTTTACTAACCACACAATAACACACACAATAGCTACATCTGTTATCAAAAAGTGTTTGACATCTGTCAAAGTGACAGCTCTGAATCATCAAATGTCAGTGCGAGTTCTGAGACAAAGACAACGTGACAGTTGCGCAATACTATTGTATGAGCAGTGCGACACATGCGACAGTCGGGGACACACAGTCTAGACGAACAATAGGTATCTTAGATAACGTGTTTTATAATTGATTTTATACATACTTGTTTTTGTTCTTGTTGCCCACTAGTTACACGCTTACAAAGCGAACAAAGATGGAAGTTTATGGTATGATGAGGGATGCAAACGTTTCAAATTACAATCTATATATGTATATTATAACAGCATAGATAGCCTGCCTCTCAGTTTTATTATGAGAGTCTACGAAATATTTTGAAACTTGATGAATTGAAAAGAAATAAAATTAAGCGAAAGTCAAGTTCAACGCAAAGAGCAACTGAATGAACACAGGCGGGTTTAGTCAGTAAAAGTCTGACGTTTCCTCTCGCAGCTCGCTCCACCCAGAGCAGCCCTGCGTTCAAAAATAACCAGAGTAAGGTAGAGTCGCTACTCCAACTGTTCAAAAATGCTTCGAGTTGCAACCCAGGGTCGTTCCTTTATAACTCGAATAGCTATCCTAGAGTTAACCCAGCTAACTCTAATTCCGAGCAGGGTAGGTTGGTGTAAGTGTAAGCGGCCATAAATGACACTTGCTTGACATTGACAGTTGAACTCTACGCTCGCGTTCAAACATGCGAGTGTGACTTTGATGACGTCATCAGAGTTAACTCCAACCTCAAATTTGAACGCAGAGCAGGAGTGATTTGATGATGGACAGTCCTTGATTGTCCTCTCAGAGAACAAATAAGTTCTTGTTAATCAAATCAATAAGTTCACAGATATCATTGAACTTAACTTAGCTACCGTTTTCTTTACTTGCACTAATTAAAACAGCCAACCAGTCAGGCATAATAAACTTAATTGAATGTATGAGCACGTTGTACGAGCTATTGGACTTATAGTTACATGTAGTAACTTGTATTGTATCGCTGGCGACTCGTGCTCGTGAATAGTTCACTGCTCCGAGTATAAATCCTTTCTTGGAAGAGGTCTGCGATCGACAGACAAATGCTAATCATGAAAATGGATGGAAATCACTGTTGTTTGACGTTTGAAATTCTTACAGTGATCACGACAAAGCAATCTAGGTATTGAGAGTTCATTTGGATTCAGTGGCTGTTTCTAATCATTTCAGGACACGAACTATGGTCCTTGAGTATGAATTTTATTGTTGCTAATATCTACACTAATGTTATAAAGAAGTAGTTTGTTAGTTAGTTATGTAGGATGTAGTCTCTGAAACTGATTTCTAAAATTCTTTCACTAGTAGAATGCTACATTATTTCTTAGTGGCGTGGACTATATTTATGTGAAGGTACTTATTTGACTGTGATTAATAACATTTTTTTACCCCAAAAATGCCCGGCCAGTGGGTCAGATACTTTCAGATAGTCGTAACTCGTAAATAACTTTGATGGTCTAGTAGATCTTGTCAAGAGAGTTTTCACAAGTTTTTCTACAACATGGTGTCCGGTGATGTTGACGTAGACCTATTACGTATACTACCAGCATATGCTGACATTGAATTCGTATGTTATGTTATATTTATTTAGGTATTATAACCCAAATGGATATTATTTTTAGGTTGTCAAGTGAAGTACCTGAATTTAATATAAATAAGGGGTTGGCAACATCTATACTCTGCTGATGACGGGACATAGGGACTGCGCTAATTGCCACAATTTCGAGGGAGTTGCTAAAAAAATAGGCGGACATTAAAATTTTCCCGCGTAAACAGTTGACGCGCATCTACGCAAACCTTTTGCGAGTGACAGCTTTCAAATGTCAAAATGACGGGTTGGCAACATACGAATATATACATGATTATAGCCAATTGTTGGAAAAGTTATTAACAGTAATTAGTTATGCTTGGAATTTATTTAGAGCGGTATATTCATTAGTCGTGCTCTACAATTATACGGCCATTAAGAAAGGAATTCATTCCTCTGTGTATAAATAATGAAAATTGTAACTAAAACCTGATCGTGCACTGAATTTCAGATGAAACTAACTGTGAAGACTGTAGAAACTATGGATGTTTTCTGCATAACGACTAATTGTGTGATTATAATTCAAAGCTAGTTATCGGATTCGCGGTTGCCTTCTTTAATTATATATAATAGTCATAGTATATATAAATAAACTAGGCGACCGAATCATATAGATAAATAATTACTTAGGTATATCGTATAACATCAAGACCTAGCTAGAGTTTAACACACATTTTCTTCACAGAAAAATATTAAGCACGCATTGTCTAATTTGAAGTATGTCTAATTAACCAATTGAGTTCTAGGAATAAGCTGTAAACCTAGGAGAATAATAAATTTTACGGAGAACTATCATAAAATAGTCATCAAAACACAATAAGGAAAACTATTCCGGTCCCATTAAATATTTTACAATTTCTAACAGCTGATATATATGTGATAATTGGCGCCTATTCTGCATTGCTCGAATTCTTTAGCACGAACTCACAGTAATGTAGTTCGATAGGATGAGATCAAGAGTAAGTTAAGTGAGCATATTGTTTACTACAAATATTTGGCAAGACCACTTTCATTTTGCTAATGAATCAGAGTTTGTCGCGTGCCCGGTGCGCAGGGAATCTCGCCGACTCCGGAATGTTGGCAGTACCGCCAACCTGACACTAAAAATTTTTGAGCGGGAAAAGGAACGTTCAGAACTTCAGCCAGTTCTTGATTTGGTGAGTCAAAAAAAAACATTTTATAGTTCTAACCATAAATATTGTCGACTTCTTTTTGGTTTTAGGTGCCTGTAGAGTTCTAGTTTTAAAACTAGCATGACAGCGTTTAAAAAATTCTTTACATATATTTAGTAAAAGAATCTTGTATATAATCTGGATTGATTACGTTAACCTCAAAAACGTACCGAAGAGAACGATACAAAAGGGTATTAATCTCTTTCTTCTAGTGTGTCCATAGACTAGTTCGTACTTACTACGAGACATTCTGTTCTAAAGAAATTCAAGATGTTATTAATACATTAAGTATATTATAGACTTGTACGTTCAAAAACTAATATGTATATTATATAGGTATATATTGTGAGTACATGGCTTTAAGGGTACTAGAATAATAACCATGTGCTTATGAGTGATAAAATAAAGTTTTTATTTTAGTTTTACATTTGTACTAAAAACACAAATTATCTTTGTCAGAGAAAATTCACCGAATTGACAGACAAATTCTTTCTGGTTTTAAGTCTAACATAAATTCAAACATTCGTCAATCTCTCAGAATGCTAGTAAGTACATAGCCACGAAACGATTACAACCTCTTCTGATAATATCGACCGTGAAGTACCAATACCTCTTAAAAATATTTTTTCGAGAAAAATAATAATTTACCGCTATGGATTTAAGTGTTTTTACGCATGTTTTAGTAAAATCTCCGAATTGAATTTTTTTACAACTGCATTAAATTAAAATGTGGAAATACCTCCTAACTAAACCAACCTCCTAAACATAGGATACTAATAACTTCTGGTTTCGTTATAAAACACAAGTGGTTAGAGAAACACTATAATAAAATATATTAAAGCAGTATAATAACTAAACCAGAAGTTATTATTACTATAATTAAGACTTCCCAATAAATTAAGCAATTTTTTCAGGAATAACAGACAGTTCGGAGTTATTAGTACTTTGTCGTCGATATATAAAAATCTACATCATCAATTAATATAAAATGCTGCAGTGACAAAAATAATAACAATTAATATAGTAAATTTATGGTTACCCTAGTTAAAATAGAGGTAAGAAAGGGACACACCACCCCTTTTTCGTTGTCTTGCTCGGTACATTTTTCCCCTTTTGCTTGTCAATGTTGTCACGTTCATATGTTTATATGAACTTAATGTCAATGACAATAAAGACACTTTAGAGTTTGTAATATTGCTTCATAATCATGATATTTAGTGAATTAGGTATGCAAATACAAGTCAATCGTCAACAGCACAACATTGACGCTTGCCAAGTTCTATGTTCAAAAGGAGTCTCAATTCATATAGAGGGCGATGAATGATTATAATTGTTTACGATGGTGAGCAATTATACAGGAATGGGAATGCCTGGTCAGTAGTAGAATTGCTATATTAATCGTGATTACCGATTCCTAAATTGGCGATAGCGTGAACTACGCAAGAAGTGCCTAGTATGAGAACATACAAGACATGTGGATACTATTTGCATAGAGCATGATAGTCCTTGGTTGTCTCTAAATATAACCACGTGAAGTGATAAGTTAATTTATTCGTAGCTGTTATCACGCAATAATATACATTGTATATTTTTCGTTGATGTCTTGAAAGGAGTGAACTAATCGATTAATGTTAAGTAACCTTTATTCGTTATTGACTGAAAGACTGAGGGAATTCCACTCCTCAGATGTACTAAGTAGGTACAATGGAATCATTATCAAACGTTTTATGCGATTGGGAAAGATGTCCACTAGGTAATGGAGGCACATCGCCGCAATGCTCAACTGTCGTTTATTTTTGGGGTTTATTCCGTCGCAAAAGCGAAAGTTTCGAACAGCTTTTGTTTGCAGATATTATTTCCTATTTTAAACAACGAATCTGTTGCGTACTTCACAGTGATTGGCTGTTGGTATTCGGGAGCATAATTTTGAATTTGGAAGCCACGATGGTCACTTTACTAGTTATTCCAGGAATTGTCGTGTTGTCAGTCGCGTGCCGGACTCAGTGGCGGGTTGCGGGTAGCGGGTACCCGGGTAACGAACTGTTCTGCGCATTTCGCACCCGAGCCAAATGTCCGCGGCCCGAACGCGTGCCTTCATTCCTCAGCGATGACATATTTTTTTATAGTTTTTTTATTTTCGCACAGGAATTTGCGTATTACGTTTGCGAATGTTGGGTTAGCGTTAGGGTTGTAGCCATACGAAAGGATCAAAGGTAGAATGGATCGATCGTCAGTAGTACCTATTATACCAAAAGTGATGATCGACGTTACTACACCAATATGGGACGACACCAATCGATCGATGACATTAGTCTTCGATACGATTATATCGTATCTTGCCCTAGGTATAGTAAAAGTTCGTTTCGTTTTATTGTCCACTGAAAAACAATACAAGAAGATTAAATGAATTTCACTGTTTATCGGTCAGCTTCAATCAGTAGGTAGGTACTATACATACGCGGAATTTAAGGAATCTGTTTCAGAAACTTCGGGGACACTGTTTTCACTATTGTTGAGATAGATTATACATAGTGACTATTTTTCTGATACATATGTAGCACAGAACCGGTTTATGTGGGAATGCTATATCCAGCAGTCCAGGAGATGCTTGACATAAGTAGTTGACGACTGAAGGCTAAAATGATGACGATTATTTTGAAATTAAATTATCGCCACGATAACTCTTTAGAACTATCCTACAGCCCTAGGAAAATTGCAAAGACCATAAGAGCGAGTTTCTGAATTTAGTACCTATTTTGTGTTAAGCACGTCTCGAATCGTACAGATTTACGGGATAGTGTAGAGTTTGAGAAATACTCAAATTCAAATACTTACTTAAATCAGAAATCGGGGGTTAATCAGGAATTTTGGAAATTAGAAAAAATGCGTAGCGCGTCTTGTGTCGCTACGCCGAAACCGTAGCGTAGCAGTAGCACGCTGTGTCTACGCGGGACCCCCGTCCCCATAAGACCCCGAATGCGATAAATATGATTACATATATTTTCTTTTTGTACAGTCTTTTCAATTTGCACAGTCTACATTAAAAGTGCTTTTTGAGTTTATGTTGAGACTACGTTTAAAGTTAATTATTATATCATTTTTATAACGATTTTTACAATATTGACGATTTTGATTGAAATACATTTTCAATCAGTTTTTTTAGTTTTTATTATATATATATATATATATATATATATATATAGATATATACTATATTTCGTTTTTTTTTGCTTTTATTACTACTGTTGATTATTTTTATTGTTGATTTTTGCATGTTTTGAGACTTAAAAGTTGATAATATAATCCTTTAATACGCATTTTTATTGTATAATAATATGTGATGTAAAAAGAAGTAAAACTAATTTTGCACGTTAAGTTTATTTTAGAGTTATCTATTTAGCCTATCTGCATTTAAAAAAATACTTTAAAGAAATATTATATAGAAATAGTATTTTTTTTGTATTGAAAAAGGAACTATTGTGATAATAACTCTAATTAAAACATTTACCTTAATCAAGCAAAACTATCACTTTTTTCTAATTCTTAAAATAATTTTAGTAAACTAGTAATAAAATTTTGTTAAAAATCTTTAAACTGATATTTATTTGAGTTTATAGAGATAAAAATAAAACGGGTACCTCCAGTACGGGGCCCTTATGGATCGGGGCCCTCATGGATCGGGGCCCTCAGTGAATAACCCGCCCACACTGGGCCTACGAATATTTTTGTAATTGTGTAGACTTGTAGCTTGTAGACTAAGGTCGTTTCCTCCTGTATAAAACCCCAAAACCTATCATTAACCTAAATCTATCCGCATGTGTAAGATAAACCCCGTCTTTTGTGCTTACGTGGTACACGCGGTCTTTGACTTGAAAGAAAATCTGATAAATATTGTCTATCTAATCTTATCGGGGCTTTGTGGGGTTTTGTTGATCACATAATCTGACAGATGGCTGTTTTATCTATATAACTAAGTTTAATTCTAAACATGAAGGACAGCGGGTCAATAACCTATGAGTTGGCAAAGTTTTTTATGACACTGTGTTGACAAACTCGTTTCTTTACGATATTCTAAAAAGTATTCAAAAATCTATAGCAATATTATAAATGTGAAAGTAACTGTCTGTTATCTACGATTTTACGGTTAAACTACTGAACTGATTTTGATGAAATTTGGTACGATATAAGCTTGATCCCCAAAAAAGGACATAGGTTACTTTTCTAATTTTTATCTGATTTCGACTTCGCGTCCGCTAGAACCGACATTCATTCGAATGAAGTGGTCGTGGTCAAAAGCTAGTGTAGAATATTTCATTCCTCCGAAATATTCGAAAGTACACTCATACATTCACAATTTGATAGTGAATTTATTTACCGACAATCAAAATCTCATTTAACTCCGTGAATTGTTTCTTTGTCCGTCATGGGATCATTATCATTACGGGAAACGACTCGAAGAATTACATCATTCATGGGGAGTACTATAAAAGCAACTAGTCGAAACATTCATCACTAAATAATTAGTCATGGACCATCAACGTAAATCGTAAAATAGGAACGTTCCCATTAAAACTGAAGATAATTCAGGTGGCAGAATGACTCACGACGCGGTCCGCGTGTGCCAACACAAAAAAAAAAAACAAAAAAAAAAAACAAACACCTTCGCGCCATATTGTGTTACTATTAATTTATTATTCTTCTTTTATGTGCCAATTAACTACATATTGAGATTTTTTTCAGTAATTGATATACGACCGTAGTATCTAGAGCATCTACTAGTTATTTAAGGCACTTTTAATACTCTATAAACTTTATTTTTATTCCATTTGCATTTTGAGCTGTGGTGGTTTAGTGGCAATTGCAAAACTTACGAGTTGCATTGACGGTCTGTTTTGGCGTTAATTATTTCTTGAAATTTGGCCATGTTATAATTCAAATTACGAAACAACGTAATAGTTTGTAGCGTCCTTTATTTGTAAACAAATATCTTATAGATCGCTTACACCATTGACCAATGATTTCTGAACTCAACCCGTTCCGATGTAAGGAGCAATTAAATTTTATGACTCAATAAAATTATCTGCTAAGCTTACAATAGTAGGTATATGAAATCACCGAGTTATTTATGCCAAACACTGAACAGATCTCCGCACAGACAATCCGCTTGACATTTCATATTTCACCATAATCGTTCTCCCAACAGAACATCACACTTTGATCTAAAACAGTATACCTACTTGCGAAACAAAACGAAATAATCGCCATCGCGAATATAACAAATGGTTTTATTTCAAATCACCTGCCGTTCATCCATTACCTTTTTACGTGGCAACTCAGAGATGTTGGTAATGAGGCGAGGGGCAGTCCTTATGTCCTTGTGATAGGTGTTGCATTGCGTGCATAGATAGTGTGGTCAATGCGTGCATTTGTAATAATAGTGGTGTGAGCAGCTGGCTGGTTGCCAATGCTGCGGGTAGCGACCCCGCGGAGTGCGGACCGCACACACTCGCGTGTTATGTCACACGATTATAAAACTTATAAGCGTTTGTGAACTGGTCGAGTGGTCGTGAACCCTAATTCAACGGCGACACATAAACGTTGATAGAGACCGGCCCTTTTTTGTTTTGGTGATATGCAAAAGGGAAGAATAGTCAAATGGAATTGTCGGCTTTTGATTGATGCTGCGTGCTAACAATTTGATTGTAGTGATTGTTACACTTACACTACCCAATCAATATGGAATTCAAGTAAAATTATGCTCGAAAATCTTCCTCAAGTTGAAAACCGCATCAAAATTCGTGGTTTAGGAGAAATTAGCAGACACACTGACAGACGCAGGCAACCATACTCGTCATACATGTTTTATACTCTATGTAGAGATGACTTGTTACACCTTAGTCAACATCATTCTTTAACGAGCCAACGCAAACTTGGGGAGGGATTATTTGAAAGAATTGCCGCGGCTTTGGAACGTAAAGAGCAACTAAAGAACCACCGATCCATTTTAGACAGCAAAAAACTAACACACCCTCGCGCCTTTGCTCCTGATTTTCCACCTAAAAAATCCAATCACCTTCACGTATTACCAAAACGTTGATGGTTACGTCTTGAACTGTATGAACCCACGAACTTAAGTTCAAAGGCCGCACGAAGTTTACTTCAAACACTTCGACAAATTAAATTATGCGACACGTTATGCAAACTGAGTAGACTTGATTTCGTGGTATCTTGTATACGAGGTATATACAGGGTGGAGAAATTTTCAACAGAGAGGAGGAACCGAGGAATACATGGTGTAGAGAAATATTCTGCCTTATTTTTGACTCATCTCACCCTTGGGCGAAGCGAGGGCCCGCGTGTCAGACTTTTACTGACTAAAACCCACTCCTATGTTCCCTCTTTGCCTTGCGTTCCAGGGCCCCGGAACGCAAGTTATATTCTGCCTTCAGGAATGCAATCAGGATTAACGTTATCAGAAGCTAAGGATTCGATTCGCAACCGGAATGTTTAAATTTGGTATATCGGAATCGGAACCGAAATCGGGGGCAGAAGAGCAAATAAAATACTACCTTTGATCAAAAACTCGGAACAGAATAAATTAAGAGCGAATTCTCAAAATCCCAAATACGAAAGAAATAATAGAGTAAGAAAAAAACTGTTTTTTTTTTCTTTCTCTTCTTTTACCCGTAGGGAAAGGGAGGTTCCCCGCGTTTCAAGTATAAAAACTTGTTTGTCCTCCGAATCCTGATATAAGTTCCGACTAAAATTTATCGGAACCAAAATCGGAATCGGAGGTGCAAAATCAATCGGAAGTTCCGGAACTTTCGGAATCAGAAACGAATGTTCGTAACATTTCTACTCTACAGGGTGAAGGAACCGTAGAGGAATACTCTGCCTTGTAATCAGGATTAACGTTAACAGGAACACTTGTGACGTAATTGCGTTCTGAATTTGAATGGGATTTTCGACGAGTAATGTTTTCGTTCCATATTATCGTCAAACAAATAATTTGTTAGTTATAGATGGAGATCTCCAAAGAAACTGGATGATGATTTTTTAGTGAACAATGGAAAGACAGGCATTAATTTATTCTAAAGAGGAATATTTTATTATTTCTTACTTTTAACAGCATCAAAATTGGTTATTAAAAAAAGCATCAAGAGTGCGGGGTGGTGGGAACGTTTCGCTATCTCTTTTGTACGCAAGCAACCCAATAGCGGTGACGTCACATTTCAATATTACATCCTTATTCTGTTACTTGACAATTTTCCCTTCCAACTGATTTGAAAGGTTTGAAAATTAAATTCTTTCTATTTGCGATTTTGGATAGATGATTTTAAAAACAAATACCTACTTATTTAAAAAAAATAGTCAAGTACGTATATAGACACAATCGACTGCATGTAAGTTCATCATCATTTCAACCGAAAGACGTCCGCTGTTGGACATAGGAATCTCCCAATTTTCACCACAACGAACGGTCCTGGGCGTTTCGCATCCATCGGATCGCATTCCCGCGACCCTCACCAGGTCATCGGTCCACCTTTTGGGAGGCCTTCCAACGCTGCGTCATCGACCAACCGTTCTGCGAGCAATGTGCCCTACCGGCCCTACCCACTGCCAGATAAGTTTGGCTATTCTTCGAGCGATGCAAGTAACCTTGGTTCTCTCTGCGAATATCTTCATTTCTGATGTGATCACGCAATTAAACTCCGAGCATACCCCTTTCTATTGCCCTTTGGGTGACTTTAAGTCTTCTAATAAGGCCATTGTAAGCGAGCACGTTTCGGAGCCATATGTCATCACTGGCAACACACACTGGTCATAGACTTTCGTTTTGAGTCACTGTGGTGTGAGTTAACAAAATAATAATAATATATATCTACAAACAAATCTTTGATAGACACCAGATGTTCAGCGTATAAAATTTCTATAGGCATACAATATTGATTGTATTACAAACAAATATTTCATTGCGGCCATAACATAAACGCGGGTTCTCCTCGCCCATTCTCACTTGCATAACAGCAGTAAGAGGTTCTTCGATGGACTATCAAGCTGTCAATATTTCACCCACTTAATCATAAATAGAAATAACTCAAAAATTTGATATTTGAATTTTGAATCCTAAAACACATGTGTTATGATTTAAACTTCAAATCCCTCTTTTTTACGATTTTGTGTAATTATATTGCACATTGACATCTTTCTGCTGCCGATTTATTGGATGCTTTTTGTTGGATAAGGTGCCTGAAGATTTTCCTCTACTGATGTCAAAGAATTAAAGCATTTTATTTCAAACAAACCATTTACAGGTACTTTTGAAATGCCAAGAAGTCAGTCAGTCAGCAAAATGATGCTAATTGCACATTCCATAGCGTAGATCTCTATGGAGAAGAGTGTGCAAGAAACTCTATGGACACTGTTTTCAATCATGTTATGTATTAAAAATATCTCGGTTACATGTTTCTTATCGTTATTATTATGTGAGAACAATGTAAAATCAGTAATTAAGAGGAGACTTTGTTATCATTTAGGTAAACTTGTCATAGTAGATCAATTTTTAACGACAAGTCGCGTTGTAATTTGCCACAACAGCTTGCTTATTTTTGAGCTATTCCTGTACACGCAAATAACAAGCAGCTGAAACTCAGAAACCAAAGAGCTAGTCCACCAGCTCCGGTTTCCAGTCGACTATTTCAAGACGAATTCAAAACAAAACCTAAGGTTCTTTGACTTCAAACGTGGGAGAGGTCCGTAAATACATTCTGAGACAAAATGGAGCATAGTGACAAACGACAGTGCCGGTATTTGCAGCGAAGGCAATGCCACACAAAATTGGCGGGGAAGTATTTGTGGTTTTGCTGTGATTTTTGAGCAATAAATATACGCAGAAAACTCATATTTAAGTATTTCGGGGACAATACAATTACACTGTTAAATAAACTGTATTTTGACAAAAGATCACATGAGCAAAAAGCCAAAATGTAGACTACAGTTTAATAGGCTGAATACAAACTAACCACAGTTGCCCAATTAAAAAGAAAAAAAAAAACATGCACGCACAATAAAATGTTGTACAAGTCTAAACGTCTTCAACACATGTAAGCGTTCAAACACAGAACAGTAAAGGAAGAAATCGAAAATGTCTAAAATAACCGGCGGTTAAACCGGCCCGCAGACATGTCAAGTGGAATTAAGGCTACTGCGAATAGATGGCAATAAGAACAGGCGCGGTGCCGTACGGATTTATCCTGTAAGTGGACGCACCAACGAGCTACGAAACGGAGAAAGGGATAATGTCATTAATTAGTAAGTATAAAAAAAAAAATTCCAACAACCAAATCAAATAATTTGAGGTGGGAGGACAGTTTGGAGACCTTTGACCAACAGTGAATCGATTTGCAGGATAAAATGCTTAAAGTTCAAGTATATTGACAGATTTTTACGAATAACACCGGAAATAAAGGAATATTCTTTTTATCCTCGCAAATAACAACTAAAACAAAAATGGTAGGATTTAGTCACTGTAAGTCTGACACCCCCTCTTGCTCCCTCGAGAGTGGGAGAATTTATAAAAAAATGACCTAGGCATTACAAAAGAAGGAAGAGTTTCTACCATTCCATCCTAAACCGATAATTAACGTTCGTAGAAAAATAAATTAATATAATATCATCTAAGTTTATCTTAACCGGAAAAATGGAACTGGACAGGTCACATCTGCCGCATGTCGCAACGAAATTGGGCGAAGCTAACCAATGACTTGACCACTGACTGTACTGACTGACTAGAGTCTGTCTGAGTCCCAGAAGGAGATGGCTCCTACCTAAAGGGTTGGCCAGAAGTGGCTAAGGACAGAGAAGAGTAGGAGAATGGAATGGAGGTCTTTGCCCTGCAGTGGGACACAACAGGCTCATATTAGTAATTATTATTATCTAAACCTCCAAAGGAGTTTTGAAAGTTTGAAAAGGAGTCTTTATTTCTGTAAGTGACGCTTGCAGTTGTACCAAAAACATTGATCAATTCAATACAATCATGTTTATCTATTCCTATGGAGCAGTGAGCACTACATCTGCGGTATCGGGGACTCGGGGTGTTATTGGGGCGCGATAGGCGGGTCGGAGGTCGGCGCGCACGCAGGCTATTGAACTCGATTCACGCGTTGTTCTACCACTACACGACACATGTAGAAGCAGAAGAACCATTAGACAAGGTTTACTATTTGTGCTAATTGACAGTTCTGATTTCCTTTAACTTTTAACTCTTCAGGATAACGTGCGAAATTCAATTTTTTGAACGTTTTTTTTGCAATTTGCAGTTTAAATTATACTTGCGGTAATGTTATGAAGGTTGTGTATTTAAACAATTATACTGATTAAAACCAACAACATAACTATCTAACTTATTGGGCGGAGCGGGAGGGGTGTGTCAGATATTTTTTATTAAAATCCTCTGTTCCTACTTTGCCTTCGTTTTCAGGGCTCCGGGGAACTTAGAGAAAAGGTAAAATGTGTAATTTGACATTTTAGCGCATCTTTAATGCTTACTATTCCAACGCGTTTATCTAACTTCTTTAAGATAATAAACCTATATATATATAGCACTATTTATTACCACATAATGAGTTTACGTATTCAATTACACACATAATGAGTTTACGGAGATTTCAGAACTAGACTAAGAGTACTGTTACTACTAATATATCATCGACGATAATTTCAATAAATTTCCTTCGTAATTAATTAATTAAACCAATTAATAATGAAGTACAATATGCGGTGTAAACAAGTTGTACATTATACAATATGTACATAATATGATATCTCACCACGAGACTGATATACAGTAAATAGAACAGTATATAAATACATTTAGTGATATTGATAATATAGACGTCAGAACTAAATAGTTCATCGATTCATTGTTATATTTTTTTAATATGTGGGTAATTTTCACGAAATTCCGAAATTCGGCTATCTTAAAATGACAAAAAATATTAAAATTATTTGATATTTATTTTAAGTGTATTTGATAGTACTAATGTTACTAGAATTTATTTATGTAGTAGTCCCAAAAATTATCGCGTTGTATGAAAGTTATGAGGACATTAAAAAAAATCAAAGTGAGGGAATGACAATTAAGGTGAGGGAATGATTATTATAGAGTACAAGTCATGAAGCTTTTTAAATAAAATTAGTTTTCTTTCAATGAAATCTTTTTATTGAATGAAATTTTTTTCTTAAACAATAAGTAAGATTAATGAGTAATTCCAGCAAATCGCAAAATTATTGTAGCACTTTGGCATAACTCTAATTTAAACTTATTTCTATTTATTATGGCACTTAATTAAGGCACTTTTTTCTTAAACATCAATGAGTATTTCCTGCAAGTCACAAAATCATTGCAGCACTTTGGCATAACTTTAATTTAAACTTATTTTTATTTATTATGGCACTTAATTAAGGCTTTTAATTAAATAACAATGACAACAAAATCCTTGCTAACTTAAAGATTCATCTAACAGCATTTTTAACAACAGAAAAACTTCTTATTTAGTGTGTGTATCACAAACAAAATCTATAACTTAACTGGCTTTCTTCTAAACAAAAAATAATTTTTATTCTGTAGGTACTATTAAAGAGTGAAATTACCTACTTTTAAAATTTGTAATCTTAAAAGATTCAGTCTCAAAGTTACAATTAAAGTCTTTATCAGATATTTTAAACTAGTCTAAGTCTTTTATAAAATAACAACCCTTACTGATTAATTTTGGAGGCTCAATTTTCCTCAGAATGTCATGCCAGGCATATAACTGTTCATCTCTGATTTTAGGCCATTTCCAAGATTTAATTCCTTTTTTCATACACTTTACTAAAGCACCTTCCTCAGAAACTGATATTATTTCCCCTGGGTAAACATTTTTATCCCATTTGATAAGTACATAATCACTAATATTATAAGTGATATTACTGTCCGTACAAATAACATCATTTGACGAATGTCCATCATCATAAGATTTATTACGTGTTTTTGATTCAGAGGACTTTTTTTTTTGTCTTCTTTCTCGGGAACTCATTGCGGATATAGGTTTTACTTGACCTTTTTCTTTTTTTTTAGATATTTAACTCTTTCTTTTTCGCGAAGTATTTCAAGTGTTACAGGATCAGCTTTCATTTTTTCCCTGCGCTTTCGGTCATATTCTCGCTTTTTTAATTTAGCTTCTTCTTTGCTTATCTTCTTTTTTCTTGACATTTTTTAACCTACAACAATATTGCAGCAATAAATTCAAGTGTTAATAAAAGCAAACAAAAAAAAAAGCCAGTTAGCCCACCAAAAAATCATTCCCTCATATATCATCATTCCCTCACCATAAATTTTTAGGAGGGAATGATGGTGAGGGAATGACGAAATAAAGAATAACCGTAAAGAACTCGTAACATAACCTTACTTTTAAAACGATTTTTCTGCTTAAGGAAATAACTCCCAAAAGCCATCTTATCTGTGCAACTTATAATCAGTTATAGTACTTACCTTTTGTTTTTTTAGAATGTGATGAAATGACGATCAAAAAGTTTATTTTAACAATAAAATTAATAAAATCTTTTTGGAGCGGACACCCGAACACAATCACAGAAAATTCGCCATTTTGATAAATTAACATTAGTGCCAACTTTCAAAAGCTAATGGTAGCGTTCGTATTTTATTTAAAATGCGTTCATAATTCAACTGCCAGTAATAGTGTGAGGGAATGATTTATTTTTGTGAGACACATATAAATATTCAAATTTTTAACGCGTTTTTCACTTTGTACGGCTAATTTTGGTTTTTCCCATAAATTTATAATATTTTTAAACAATGCAACCTACTCGAATATGATTAGAATGATTTTTGTGTTTGTTTTGTAAATAAAAATAAATAAAATAGGTACTTGGGACACAGTGAGGGAATGATATTAGGAACATTATAGTTCTGAATTTTTATTTATTTATTTATACGGCTCTTAAATCTTATGTGAAACTTTTAGGTATAGTTATGGTGATTGTATAGAAACATTAGTAACATCTATTTCTTTGTTGGATTTTTCTATAAACTCCAAGGACAAGAATTTCGGAATTTCGTGAAAATTACCCATGTATATATAGTAGGTATATTATTTTGTAAGATTATTTTTCAACACACTTGCTCAGAAAGTGTCTCTTATTGCACTGCACTTAGGTACACGTGAGTAATTAATGATTACCGTTCTTGGCTCTCTTAAGACCCTCGCCACGACTCGAGTCTAAATACAGCTTCTACGGTAATCACTAACATTACACACTTATATCATAATGTACTATTATTCGTGTATTTTATATTAAGGGCCTTAGTTGCCCGATAAAAGAAAAATAATATTATTATTATTGGAAACTCTTTCTTCTTCTCAGCTCTTTGGCTGGTCTTTAAAATATTTACGAACCGTAATCAAGTAAATGCAGCGTGTTATGTTTATATTTCACATTTATTCACATTCATTGTGCGTTCAGTTAGGCAGTGGAATTCCTTGCCGGAATCTGTGTTTCCTGATGGCCACAACCCGGGAATCTTTAAGTCGAGAGTGAATAGGTTACTTCTAGGTAAGCGCGCTCCATCGTCGACCGCATCGTCGTTTTCCATCAGAGGCCCAATCGCGCTATTTTTTTTCAACTAAATCGCAATCGAACCGCTACCATATCTCAACTTTTTGACCGTTTCGTATCGCGCTAAAAATTTGACAGCGAGTTGAGACGCACCGCGATCGTAACTGGAACGTTACCGCTGTCAAACATTAAAGTTGATAGGACGCTACTTTTTTAGGATCGTTAGTGAATCGTTGGAGTGTTTTCTCTTTGTTGTGAAGTGATTCTGAGTGAAAATCTTGCAAAAATACAACATTACCATGTACGCCTACATAGATTTGTTGGAGAAATCTCATGAATATGATGTAGCGGTGTCTCGAGCCGAAACCAAAAGAAAAAACTTAAAAGCTAGACTTAGGTGTGATTCATACAGTGATCGATAGTTTGTGAAGAGATCAATTAACCCGTGAATTAATTTCGACTCCTTATATGCCACCCATCCTACGTTGTGATGCTTTGGATCTTGAAACCAAGGTACGGGATGATTTTGTTATGATTCCTCTCGTAGTCATAAACAGCATTATCACTTTTACTAAAAACCTTTTTTGTTCTATAAAAGTAACCACAAAGTAAATTAAACAATAAAGTTCAATGTGTGTGCATTTGCATCTTTTGGGTATGTTTAAATTGAGTATAATTTATGTTGCAATATTCTGATACAATGTATATTTATTATTTAAGATGCTTTAATTCTGTTTTGGTTATTGCAGGAGACTCAGACCCCTTTGAGACCAAGAATGATGATACCCATCTCAGAACCAAGGCCAGATACTCCAGAACAATATTACCAAGGCTTGCACTTGACGGCCAGAAATGTTGTTGAACGCTGTATAGGTGTTTTAAAAGCTCGCTTTAGGTATGCTTTGGATATCATACCATTATTATAATAGTTGACATAATTATGAATCATTTATGTTTGAAATTAATAAATAATAATAAAAGGGTTTGTCCTTGCAGGTGCATGGTCGATAAAAGCTGCATTACACTCCAGTAACTGCTGCAAGAATAGTGAATGCATGCTTTGTTCTGCATAATATAGCACACAGGGCTAATAGGAGAAACCAATTATGCTAATTAATTTTACTTTTCATATTATTCTAATTTTTTTTGTAATTTTGTGTTTTAAGTTTTTTTTCATCAAAATGGTTTTTGATTAGTTCTTTATATATGTATTCTTAGCAAATATTAACATAAATAATAAAATAATTTAGCTCTTATGACACCTGAGGTACAGGTTAGATCTAATTATTATTGAATACCATTACTGTTCTTGTTGAAGGCTGCACTTATTGTGTAAACTTGCATGTTATTCCTCATAATAAATATTCTATCCTATTTTATCATACTATTTGTGAATAAAGGCTATTTATATTTCAACGCCTCGTCATTTTGATTAAATATGTATGTAAACATTATCACAACATAGTTTTATTCAGATAAAATGATGGAGAATGGCAAAGGGGTGCTAAATATCAAATTCAGGAGAACCAAACAAAATTAATTTAGATATAATTCTATTTATTAAAGTACAATCAACAAATAAACAATAATAAACAAATACATATTATAAAAACAAAACTTATTTAACCATAGTAACTAATAGTAATCTTAATCTGGGTGGTTATGCCGGCCATACTGAAACAAAATAAAAGTGTTATTATTATGTTGTTTCTGACAAATAATGCTTAGTAAGTGGTTATTTCATTTACTTAATATCATAAAACCAGCCCTCATTGAAACATGAAATAGCAAAAAAACAGTAAAAGTATATCTCTACATTTTAAAAATTAACATGATAGTACTCTCTTTTATTAGCTTAAGCAATTTTGTTGTACAAACCTGCACAGTGCCTAGGAGAGTTTAGTATTAAGCCTGTCTCTCCCACTATGCTGGGAACAGGGGATACAGGCAGCGTCTGCACATACATTGGTGAAGTTGCAGATAGGGGGGTGGTTAGTCAAAACTGTAATAAAGTAAACATAATGTTATACAATATAATATTAATAAAACTGATATATATTGCTAATATTAGGCAGCATAAACATTGTTTTCGCAAGAGATATAAGTACATTGCTGTTGATGCTTCAGTGTCATGTAATAATTTTGGGTTCATCAACCACTTACTGTCACTGTGCCGTCATCTTATATAATGCATAGTATTATTTAGTAGCATTCTTAGTAAAATTAAGCATGATAAAACAATGGTTTACAAAAGTGGATTTGGAAAGAGCTAAAGATATAACTTACATTGTCTGAGGCAAATTGGTCCTGCCTAACATCAGCTAGTGGGCCAACATCCCTGCCTAAGATATTGGCTGTCCTTTCTTCCAAGGTGACAAAGTAGGAGCATTATGAGCCCACCACCAGTAGCTCGTTGGTTAGCATTTATGCTAATTAACTTTGCCCTAACCCGGCACTTGTTAGTCATTCAATAGGTACCTAAAAAAGAATAAAACAATGTAATATTATTTTATTCAGGAACCCTCGGCGTATAACATCCACTTTTATCTGCTTCGATGATTCTCACCTTGGACCATTCTTTCCCTGTTCGGACAAGTCCTTCCACGTTGAGACTTAGGGCACACTCATTCCATAAGCGTGCTGCAACTTGACGAGCCTCTTTAGACCTAACTCGTCCAAGAGCAAGGTCTTGATGCTGTTGAGAAAATGAACCATCAGCTCCATTTGTCGGACCGTTTTGCATCTGCGATGCTCTTCCATTTCCATGAAACAATCACGACTGCAGATATTACAACTTTCAATTAAAGTGGCTGTCCAAGTTTATAAGTGGTTCATACTTCATAAGTCTTTGAATGTTTATTTATGTAAAATCTCGCTTACCTCTTCAAAATTTCAAGTACATACCGCGCTTTCAGCTGTCAAAACTAGAGGTGCACACGTGTAAATTTATTACTAAACGCTCGGATATTCACAAACTAAAAGGGCATCACTAACGATTGACGTTACGTAACGTTCCAACTTTGGTTAGCATTTGAACTTATAGCGCAATACCAAAATCCGAACAGCTGAATCGAAACTTAACCACAGCCGCAATTGAACCGAAACTTTATCGTAAACGTTTGCAAACGTTTGAAATTAGCGCGATTGCCCCCCAGGTGAGATAGCGGTCAAGCGCGAACCTATTAAGAATAAAAAAAAAATATATATATATTTTAAATTATCATCATATTAATAAATTAAATATCTACATATTATAAAACAGAGTCGCTTTTCACGTCTGTTTATCCACTAACTCCTCCTAAACCACGCAACCGATTTCGATGCAGTTTTCTCTAACAGAAAGAGCGATTAATGAGGAAGGTTTTATTGTATATCTAGCAGCTCCCAGCGGCTTCGCCCGTGTGTAAGTAGAAAGTTGTCCATGGGAACATTCTTCCGGAATAAAAAAAAACAGAATTCGAAAAAGAAGTAAGAATAGAAAAAGAATCCAATTGCAACGCCGCCTTCCGGGTTCAATTGTATTTTCAAACCATCCAGAAACCTACTCGAATATTTCATCCAAATCTGTCAAGCCGTTTAAGACGGTTTAGGCAAACAAACGTACAGATGAATTAAATTATTATATATAAACATATAATTTCTTTGTCAATAAATTACCGTCATAAGATACTTTGGAAATAGTACTTACGTACTTGAAAGTTCTTTATCTGCAGGAAACAGAAGCGAACCTTATCAGTAAAGTTGTATCTGACAACTTGACAAATGCGATATTACTTAATATCATGAGTTATTCTTTTTTTTTTAATTTTTGTGTGTTCGTCGATAATTTGGATTAGGACTCAAGCTAAAACTACATTAGAACGACGCACACGTGTGACACACCTGTTTTGTATGTAGAACGACGTCGCGTGGCGTGGATCAAGTGTAGCCTTTTTTCTTTAATTTTTCGAGTGTTCGTCAATAATTTGGATTAGGACTCAAGTTAGAACTACATTATAGCAACGCACACGTGTAACACACCTAATTTGTACGTAGAACGAGGTCGCGTGGCGTAGATCAAGTGTAGCTCTACAAGTCTAGTTTCCATATAAAATGTATGGAGATCGGCATGTGTGGCACACGAGTGAGTAGTGTAGTTCTACCTTAATTCTTAGTGCAAATATACTTCTTTATACATCATCGTCATTTCCGCAGAAAAACGTCCACTGCTGAACATAAGCCCAATTATCACCACAATGACCGGTCCTGTGCGTCTCGCATCCATTGCATCCCCGCGAGCCTCACCAGGTCTTCGGTCCACCTCGTAAGAGGCCTTCCAACGCTTCATCTTCCGGTACGTGGTCGCCACCTTTTGCCCCATCAACCATCTGTTCTGCGAACGTGCCCTGCCCACTGCCACCGATTCTTCGGGCTATATCAATAACCTTGGTTCTCCTTGATAGATATAAAGGACATTGCTCGTCGTCCATACATAGCTCGTCTAAGATCCAACAGGGAGGTGTATTTACAACGGACACTTTTGAGAATTCTGAAAAAATCAAAACACTTTCGAAATTTTGAGGTTATAATTACGTCAATAAAAACATTCGGTATGTAGCAATAATTTAGCATTTATTACTGAATGACATTACTACCAAATGTCAAATGTTGTCATATGTCAATTCGTCAACTGTCAGTGTCGATATTATTGCTCGTTTCAAACAACGCTTTCAATCGAGTTTTTTGATAAGGCTTATTATGGTTCCGCGACAGCATAGCGGACTGTTTGTAACTAAAAATCATTATCGTATCAAGTGTTGAGAATACTGATGCTTGTCTGTGTCAAACTCTTATTAAGAGTGCTGTTACAAAGACTTGGCTGCATGAGCTATAATACCTTTGCCTATTAAAAACCTCAAATTGAACCAAAAAATAATAGAACTATCACCGAGGATTATGACGGAAGCTAAGGACGAAAGTGAATACTTTTTAAAATGTTTTCGAAATTAAAAAGTGTCCGTTCTATGAAAATATAAGTAATGTATAATTATTATTAAAAGAACTAGTAATTATAGTAAATATTTCATGCGTGTTGATTCATAGGCCATTTTTTACAATGTCCTTTAACTATTTCGTTAGTTGTTGTTAGTTGTCTTGACAGACAGAAAGACAGACGGACGGACAACAAAGTGATCCTATAAGGGTTCCGTATTTTCCTTTCGAGGTACGGAACCCTAAAAAAGGATACCTAGATTTTTTTATCACGCGGCCGCTGCCGCTTTTAAAACTAGTTCATTAAAGTAAAACTGGATTAAACACTACTTAGATAATTCTTGGAATATATTAAACAGGGGTAGCTATTGTGCTACTACGAGGAATCTAGTAGCTAATTGAATTTCTGTAATTGAAGTCAATTTACTTTGGATCTGTAATTACTGGCGCTATACATACTGGCGGCACTAGCGATATCTCCTGGCTTTTGTGATCAATTAAAATAGAGTAGCAGAAAAGATCCAGAAGGGTCGAAGTGCTCTGGTTTAGGGCCGGCCCCATCAAGATACTAAAAAATGTTAAGTTTAGAAATTAAGTTAATACAGCTACATAAAAAAGGCAAAGTTTCGATTTATATTTTTCCTCCTTTTTTTCGGTGCAAAATCATCCAATGACTTCTCCCGCTCGGTTTGGAGTGAAAGGGTGCGTCAGACTTTTACTGATTAAAACCACATCTGTGTTCTCCCGTTGCTCTTTGCGTTCTGAGGGTTTCCTTTTTAGAAAATCCCCGCGACCCTAACGGGCACCGACCCTGCTGGACCCCTATGGTTTGCTGACATGTCTTTGAGGAGCGCGTGGAAACTACGCGCAGTCGACGACTTGGCCTCGGTCCGGACCGGACGGAAGCAGGGTACACCTCCATCGTTTGCTCCATCGCATCGTCCGGGCCTGTATCCGATGCAGAAACCTCCCGAAGTTAACATGTCCGGTGAGGACCTGCGTCATGCGGAAGGTGAGGGTGCTGTGACGCCTTTCCGGCGAGTCCTCATAGAGGGGACTTACTGCCATGATTATAGCGTGCCTAACTCCTGAGGCCCATACCACGAGCTCTAAACGCGATCCATTTGACGACTTAAACTGAACTGTTAAAGAGATGGAGCTCTATAAGGTGTATGTATAGCTTCATACCTCTTTCTCGTTCGCTCGACTGACATTTTAACATGTCATGGTAATGTCCCAGTTCCGAATCCAGAGGGAGCAGTGGTGGCCGAGTGCTAACGGCCCCGACTTACGAGTCGGGTCAAACCCAACCAGGCGCATTACTTTGTGTAATTTATTTCATCAACACTGCTCGCAAAACGGTGAAGGAAAACATCGTGAGGAAACCGGCATGTCCAAGAACCAAAAATTCGAAGACATGTGACATCCACTAAGCCCGCATGGTGGATTATGGCCTATTCCCGCTCCTATAGAAGAGGCCTGAGTGCCAATAGTGGGAACATTATAACGCCGACTATGCTATAACCATTTCCCTTACATTCCTAGCCCATAGAAAGGCTGATTTCCAATAGTTGCAGTTTTGAGCTAACAATGATGATCACAAAGACGAAATAAATGATAACTTTATCGTGAATGGGAAGGACAAAGCTATCTTGCAAAAATGAACGGAAATATACTGATATCAGATAACAGGAAGGTCATCGAGGTTTCTATCTGTCTGACAAGATTAGCGACACTTAGGTATGTCATGTATGTACTTGTATTGGTGGGTCTGACTACCTATACTTCAATCGCAATGACTAGACTTTAAAACAATGCGTTTTTACTGTCTGTTCAAGCGATTTTGACTTTTATTGCGTCGGTGGCATGACAAATGGCGGCTGCAGTAAATAATTGGTATTGTAATCACTTTTTTGCTTTTAATGCCATCCTTACGTCTACGGATTAGAAGTCAAATTCGGTTGACTGGACAGTAAGATAGGTTTGTTTATAATCTTATTGCGAATGGAGTATATGCACTTAGAAAAGATAAAGACATTGTAGACTATGCTTACGTTGCTGGGGAGACAGATAGACTAGGTGCAGACTACTATATGTCAATACTCAAAGATACAGGAAACGCTGCTAGTACTAGGTAATCATTAAGAACAACTTTGTAATCTAGTTATCAATATCAATAAGTTGTTATTTGGTAACCATAACTGATAAGATTACCAAAAATTTTCCTCAAGGATATATTTTTTAGGAACTAGCGTTCATGTTTGTTTGTTGACCCCTGCGTAGCGATAGGCGTACACGGCTGTCACTCACCGAATTTTAAGTTTCTCAGATTATGAAACTTAAAACACTACATAAACATGTAGCGGCATAATATTCAGAATGTTGAGTGTACAAATGATATTCAAAAGTATCTCTTATGTCTGTTTATTTTCAAACATTGTCTTCAAACGTTGAAAATAAACAGAGTCAATCAGCGATGCATGTATGCAGTAGCCAGCTTGCGAACGCATCCTGCCGCCTGTCGATCAATATTCAACTCGGGTACCCGGACACGGCGCGATCGCGTCTACACTTCAATAGAAACACTATCCACCAGCCGCCGGCGTATCGAATATAAATTACACAAAATTATAGTAGACGCATAAAATCCGCGGTACGTGCCGCCATCGTGCGTCGCCATTTTAAAATTCAAACGCTCTTCGGCGCGGCGTGCGTTCTGAAACCCGGTGCGCCGACCCCGTGACCGCGCGCACATATTAATGCGTTGACCGCCCACGGTCATGCGTTTACCGCCCGGGTTTATTGTGGCGCGCGACGAGCTCGACACTCGAGACGCAGCGATCTAGTCTCGAGCCGCCATGCCAGCCCGCTACCGGCCCTCGTGGCTGCAGACTCACCAACGCCGCGTCGACGTAGCCTCCTCTCCGCCTTCACGCCAACGCGGACGTTGCGCCGCAGACGCGTTTATTGTTTTCCATTTACACTTTTTTTGGTGTTTACGAGCCGATACGAGGTCGCCGCGCGTCCGTTTTGGATTTCATTTCTTTTTATGACTTCATGCGTACCACTGTATCTGTTCTGGCCGCTCATAATGGGCATTTCGAAATGTTAATGCCCTTAGCTTGATGCAAATATGTGGGTTTGCAAGGGATATTTTTGTAATGTGTCGAGAATGCTCACACCGCGACCGCCTTCGTTTTAATGACAAGTTTAAGTAACCGAGTTGTCTGTTTAATCACAAAACATCTGCTATAAATACTTAGTCACCAAAATCTGTGCTTCTGTTGGATGATAATCAATTTGATCATACTCTCGCAGCGGGATACTATGGCTCTCATAATGTTGATCTGCGATCTTTATGATGGCATCATTACTTGCCAAACACGTTTAACTTCTTTTTCAATAAACAGAAATTCGATCTTATTACAATCGTAAACACCTACTGGGCTATCAATAAAAGTAATCATGACCCAAATGGATATGCAAAGCTTTCAAAAGTATTGTCTACGTATGTTAGGATTAAGATTAGATATATGATTATGAGTTGTATCATTCTGGCTTCTGCGTTGTAAAAACGAAGAAAATATAGCTAGTTTATACAGGCAGGCAAGTCAGACACTAAAATTCTAGACCGTACGATAAGAAACTGTGACCTTCTAGACGAGTAACGACAGCTATAACACGAAATACGCGCCAGTGACATGAAACTAATACTACTATGCTAAATAGTTTCGCAAAATAACATTTTGTAGGCAGAACTTATCGATCGTGCTCGCAGTAACGTGAATGTTACACGATCTAGCCTTCCCTTCTGTCCCTTACCTTCACAATTAACTCAACTACATAAAAGGAGCGACATTTACAAGTGTAACACTTATCGGCACGATTCCTAAACTCGAGATACGCTAGATATTTAAACGTCAATAAAGGTAAATCAAGCTACATGGAGCGTACGACAGACGTCCACATACGGCAGACTATCATAGTAAAATAAACACAAAGCATTCAAATTTCAAAAATGGAATGCCACCCAATTCGTCAGCAGTAGACCTTCGTCAGTGCCACCGCGGCACTAGCAAGGCAGTCGGCGGTCGGCAAGCGCGGACCAAGGTCAACTTTACAACTGGGTCTGCGCCCATCATTGATTTCACGACGTGACGCAAGACGGCGACGCGCCGCCGCCTATGTCCGACACGGAACATGCATTATACAACTTTTTTGCTTCCCCATAGTCCGTAGGCGTTACGACATTAGACGCATTAACCATATGCTGGATTTGATGACGGAAAATAATACGTTCTTAGACGAAAACAATACGATACTATGTGTATAGTGCCTGCTAGAAATGAAGCGTAGACTGTAATCTACGAAGTTCACGGTAGGGAACGTAATTCGATATTAAAATCGATATGGAAATTCGAGGATAGGAATCTAATTCACGAGCGGTACTGAGAAACTGACGTGTTCTGCTCAGCCAATGATATTTATCTGATAAGCCATATTGATGTTCGAATAAAATATATGATTCAGCAAGGTTCTTATATTTTACTCTTTTCTGTCAAATTTTATGAGAGCAATTTTTATTATCTTATAGAGGAGGCTAAATAAATAGGAACGGCTTGTCATCAACCTAAATAACAAACGAATATTAAGGCTAAATATATCTCGAACAATTTGACACTGAATGCTGACTACAATTTCATTCAACAAGTTAAATTAACACTACTTCTACAAACTGCTACGACTACCAGTGTTATTTCAAACAAAAACCCTGCTAAACCTAGATACAGCTTTTATAAAGTCTAGAATAATGCAATGTGTTTTGCCATTTTCGTTAAGATGACTGAGACCTCGGTATTTTCCCAGAAGCTTACATTCTACAACGTTTGGCTTGGATATTTTCATGAATAAGAGAAAATCCCAACATAGCAGTAGCGTAAACTGTCTAGTCTAGAAAATGTACGGTAATACCGAGAATTTAGCAAGCTCTGAGCATTACCATAAACTAAACTACTATTACCGTTGAAACAAATGAAATAGACGTACAATCTATTGCAGTAGCACAGCATAACTTCTCCATTATTTTATTGTTTTTATGAAGCTCATAAAACTATTCAACCAATACTATTTATTAAAAATGGTTTTCGATCTCGAATGACGATGGCTGTGGACTGCGCACAGCTTAACAGTGAGACCCGGAATTTACACGTTTGCTTCTACTATTATTATAATACTAATGAATTCCCCAAGGTAAAAATTAGAGCGCGTTTCGTAACAGATCCGTAAAGGAGTCTTGCATTTATACGGCGAGAATGTCGGATCTAATTCAGTCACCGACCAGACCAATCACGTTTGTTGGAATCAAGCCGCCATGGCGAATTAACATCTGGAACTGTGTGGATAAAATGCCAGTGTTACGATATTCCTTCCATCGATATTCAAACTATTTTGAGCATTTTGGTAAAAAGCCGGATTTCAGTCTTACCAGAGTGGAGAGGTGATGGGGTTTTTTGAATAATATTTACCTGAAAATAAAAGAAAAAATACATTATAATATTGTCAGGAAAATCAGCTAGTGTGTTTTTTAAATGTTGCGGAAATTTTGAAACAAGAAATATATTTTTTTTTTTCGGCAACAACGCCAGTTTCGCTTAAGTATCTCTGAAAAAAAATCAGAGTAAGTATTGTGAAAATTTGCTAACACGAACACATTCCACTTCAAAAATTAGTAGAAACGTTCAACGACACCTAAAACGATTTATTGTTGAATCTCATAATATGCGTATTCAATTTGTAAGAGAATTTAAATTAAGGAAGAAAAAAAATGGGACACAAGCTCTCGGCTGCTGCGTTGCTGCCAAAAACAAAACGCGCTCGGTCCAGTTCTGTCAAACGTGTCTCTAAAATAATGGCCGCTTATTTTTGGCGGGATCACACAAATATCATTGGCTTCGTTATGAAGAAATTATAACCTCGACGAGCAATTTTTGCATGCTATGATCAGTTTGATTTATAACGATTTCGTAAACTTAGAGAAAAATTCGATGGCACATTTTGATATTTCATATTGCACAATTTTACAGCGAGTTCAAAGAAGTTTAGTTTTCATAATTTACGAATACATATTCCTGTTTCCCGTTTTCTATTAAATCTTGTGAATGTTCAGATGAAAATCTCTGAACAAGTTATAAAGAGAGGCGTCAGTATGTAAAGTAAGTAGGGGAGTTTGAACAAAAGATGAGTAACTTAAAACTTTCATGCACAGCGTTATGTAGATTGAAAGCACTCTAGTTTCAGTAAAGACTTGAGAAATTGCGTAGAGGAGACTTTTCTTATTTATTCTCACTTTCCTGGATACTTTGTAGGGCTGCATTGACTAAGTTTGCTGACGAACTCTGCCTACCTTAAGAATTACTTATTGCTTATTGTGTGCCCTCGAATTAGTTCGCGAGTATGTCGGTTAAAGCGGACGCGAAATCGAAATCGAAGCCAGATAAAAAGTAGCATAATATATGTCCTTCCCTGGGTTCAAGCTTATTCCGTACCAGATTTCATCAAAATAGATTCTTTCCCCCCGATTTCCCCGAGAAGATCTTTTCAGAGCTTCCGCAGACCTGAGTAAGTATATATTTTTAATTTTAACTGGATACCTCCACGCACTCCCGAGATTTAGAGTCTTGACAGACAGACAGACGGACAACAAAATGATCCTATAAAGGTTCCGTTTTTTCCTAGGAACCCTAAAAATCTGAAGCTGTTCACCCTGGCTGTACGCTCTACCATCAGGTGAGATAGTGGTCAGGCGTGAGTCTATAAATAAAAAAAAATATTTTACACGTGCCTAGTAATAATTGCAAATCATTGTGGCGCAACGAAAACATTATTTTATTCACAAGAACAAAGATTCTTAATTCTTTTAACATTTTGTAGCCTTTTTCAAGTGTTGCAAATGTTTTTCGTGTACAGCCAGTACAAGTGTACAGTGCTATCCGGAATTATAATGAAAAAGTTTTTATATTCTGTGTTTAGATAACAATATAAGCAGTTCGGTGACGTCTGTGCTTGCCTTGAAACCGCTTCATTCATCCATCATGCTGAATAGTGCGCATTTTTCGTGTATATTAACTATTTCCATACATTTCAGCTGGCGTAAATCGTTTGTACTGAATATGACGTAAGGTCCGTCTAACTTTTAGAGAATCTTTTCATAATAGCTATCTCCAACCTCTTTTAAGCCAGTCTTTACTGTAGAGAACATTAAAAACTCACTGGTATTAGACCCATAACAAACATATCATTTTTTTTTTTGTTTTTTTCAACATATCATTTCATCATAGGACTCTAATCTCCTGCCCTTTTGGAGCGAGAGGGAGTGCCAGACTTTTATTGATTAAAACCCACCCATGTTTCTTCAGTTGCCCTTTGCGTTGTAGTAGCGTAGTAGCTCTTTCGAACAATCCTGCCCAAAAGCCCTTTATCCCACATGTGTGACACTGTGACAGTAACCCTACGTATATTTTATACATTTATAATTCTTCTGCACGTGTGTTTACCACCTAACTCTTCCTAAACGGCTTGACCGATTTAGATGAAATTTTCTGTGTATATTTGAGTGACTCTTTGGAGGGTTTGAAAATACAATTGAACCAATATTGGTGGCGCTGCAATCAGGTTCTCAATTTTTTTTCTGACAAAAAGCCAGCTTTCGGGCAGTACAACGTCTGGCGGGACCGCTACAAGTAACGAAGGAAGAAGACCAACAAACATGTTAATGTTCAATTTCCAGCATCACATAACTGTCACTGAAGTTCTGAGCTGACGTTACGTAGTCTTTGGGAGGTCTTTTTACATGACATGCAGGAGGGTAGTGTAATCACGCAGCAGGGGAGACATACATAAGGTTTGCAAACGCACCCTAAGCATATAGGGGTGCGTTCAAAATAGCTGCAGCAATTAACGCAGCGTACTTGAATGTTTGAAATTTAGAACCCGCTCGGGGGATGGAAGTACTTCAAAATAATGAGCATCGGCTGTGTACATGGAGGTACCGGCTATAAGACTTAAGACGTATAAGATTTAAACAGGACGAGACCTAAGTGCCAGTACCAAACGTTGTTAAGAGTTAAAATGGTTTCTTTCGAGGATGTAACTCATAACAAGAATTAAAAGAGTATTAGAAGGAAACTCCATGGACGAGTTTCCCTAACCAGTTAGGCATTCACACACACAAACAAGTACAATACACACGACACAAAAATTCCCCTTTCCTTCAGTTTATTTTTTGCATTTTTCCCAAATTGTACTAGTTTAGTTTAATTTTTTATTTTTTCTCATATAAGTGCACATTGCGTATCTAAACCTTGTCACTACAGAACGGATGGATGACCCCTGTAACACAGGTTTACCTAGCGCAGGGGTCATTGATCATTTATCTTGTACTTCGCCAATTGTACCTTAAATTAAGTGTCACCTGTTATTGTGTACTTTTTGAAAATAAAAATTATTATTATTATAGTTTCTTGCACGTTCTTCTCCATAGAGATCTACGCTTTGGTACGCATAATTCAAAACTGCCTGTAAGTGTCGTCGCACACGGGCCCCATGCCTGAAATGCCGCTACGAGAAGCTAGAAGCGGCCACAAAGGAAGCTGAAGCGCGCGACAGCCACTTGTGGCCGGTGGCTGCTACTTTTTTTAACCCATACATACGCGCAGTATAGACTTGACGAAAAAGGTTTAAATGCGCGAGTGGCGTGTGACGGCGTCTTGCACCATTTAGTGGCCTGTGTGAGCCATAAGAAGCGAGTAACGGCGATTAGTAGCTTGTGGCGGCCACCGGCGTCAACCGTGTGCGGTCAATACATATAAAATGTATGAAACTTATCAGGAAATATGCCGGTGGCGACGTTTTGTCATTGTGGCCGGTGGCCCATGTGCGGCGACCCTTAAGGGCATCCAACTCGACATACATTTTCACTGTTTTTCATACAACCGCTCTTACGCGATTATGTCTTTACATATACACATTTTTCATTAGATTGCAAACACAGTATCTTGTGAATATTATGTAGGCTTCTATTGGAATCAGTTATTTTGCATGAACTTTAACACTTCATAATTTACTCAAAAATTTAAAAAGTCAAGAAACTATAACAATAGGAGCCATGGAAATTTAATCAAGATTCTGAATGACGACAATTTTTAAAGGGTTTAAAAAAAAACACGTTTCCTGGAAAAAAAATGTAAAATATTCGAGTAAATCACGGAATTACAGAGTTTTCAGTCGTTATCTCTTTTTTCGCGTTGCCTTTTCGTCAAACATCGCGTTGGATTGCGTTCTCCCACAAACTTTGAATTTCCATTTCATCCCCTTAGGGGGAGAATTTCAGAAAAACCTCTCATAGTGTTCGCCTACATTATAAAAGGAAACCTTGCGCAAAATTTTACAGTATGGTAGGCTGTGCGTTGATATGTCAGTAAGTCAGTTTCTCCTTTAATTTATTTGAAATACTGTTTCTGATTCAAATGTTACGGAGGTTCTTCGATCTTCCGATTGATTTTGCACCTCCGATTCATGAGTTGACAAAAATGAAACTTCAATTTCACGTCAGTATCACCGAGTCTTTATGGACGAATCTATAGTTCCGTTTCGATTATTTCCAATCGATTGATCAATTTAAATTCAGTTGTACCTATTGTTTACTCTTAAAACTTACTCCTCGGAAATTGATTATGTAAATCTGTTTTGATACAGTAAAAACAGCGGAACAAAAGTGTACATAATGCAAAACTAATAGAGATATTTACCTGTGCATTTTGTTTTGAATTCGTTGTTTTCGATCCATAAAATTGTGATGGGGTCGATGTTGACCAACGATGATATAAAAATTAATACCACAGAATTCCGATTAAGAAACTCAATATTCTTGCACAAAAATGTCCCATGGCCAGTTTATATATTTTCATTTGAAAACATAGAAAACCTTTTCCAAATGTGTGATTTGGAAATTGATATTTTAAGGTAAAAGTTTGTGTGTGTTTGTTAATTCTTCAAGTCCGAAGGGCAGGACGGATTTGAATGAAATTTGGCACATGGATAAACCATGCCCTGGAATTGAACAAAGGATTCTTTTTATCTTGGGGGTATGTTCCTTTGGCACAATTTTCTATGTTCACACTTATGAATAAGTCGTTGTCACTGCATCAGCTAGTTACTTTATTTTTACATTGTGTTGGTCAGGAAATATTTGATGTCGTTGCTCTTTAATTATGAGTGGGAAATCATCAAATACCTTCTTTCACTTTGGGTTTGCGGGAGGGAGGGAGAATGTCAGACTTTTACTGACTAAAACCCACCTGTGCTCCTTTAACGGTAAGGGTGTTTTTAATATCGTGCGGATTTCATCTAGCATGCGGGATTGCTCCGTACGCGTAGCCCGCGCAAATGTACTTTTCATACAAGTATTTATGTATTGTAATGCGTGGAACACGCACCCGAGATGCGGGGCGTGATATCGGGCAGCAGCCCCGCATGCGGAGCAATTCCAAATGCGTGATAAAATCCACACGATATTAAAAACACCCTAACTCTAACTATCCCGCAGCCCTGGCAGGTATTAGTCCTTACTCTTAGATCTCTAGGATATATTTTAATTATATTCTATTTTAAACTGAGTCTTAAAATTCATACCTATACTTAACAGGAAAATATACGTACGTATATAAAAATCGTTGCAAATAAACAGTTTAAAATATTTTGATACACCTTTAGATACGGACTCTCACAGCGAGCGGTCTTGCGCCCGTTACCAATTTAGCAGCCATCATGTTTTAAGATCACACCCATTGCGCCATTCCCTTCGCCATATCTAAATAACATCAGCACCGAACCAGCAGTGTACGCGATTTATTTACATGAATTCATCTTTTTAGAGCGCCATTCGCTTCGGCAGTTAACGTGTGACTAGTGGACTTACGCTAGACGTTGTAAAAAGGGCACTTAGAAAGGTACTTTAACTAGCGTTTCTGATAAATACTTCAGGTTCGACGATCGGCACTTGGGTTTTTATTGGTTACACGTGCAAAATTTAAACTAACGCAATCCATGCAAGAAAAACACTTGATTAGTCATAGGTCGTCATAATAATGAACAACTAGTTGCCTTTTTAGGAAGAATAGTCTAGTAATGGTAATCTAGAATAAATATAACTTATTATTAATGTAACTACCTACTGATCTAATAGAATAGTAATTGATACTAATATATTTTTATGAATATTTTTAATTATGGAAGAGGAAACCTATTCCTGCAAAAAAATGCCAATAATTAACGCCGCTTACGATGTTCTTATTTTCATTGTGTCCGACTGAAACTGATTTTTACGACCGAAACCGTATTTCGGCAACAGTCTCAGTTTCGGCCGAAACCGAAACTTCTTCATCAGTCGGTCATTATTTTTTTATCTTTAAATCACATAGCTATGCAGTCTTCGACATTTTTACTATGATTTGACACCTAAGGTTTGCTTAGGTATAGCGAGAGATTTAAATCAACCTAAAAATTGTTTGTGTAGTTATTGTTAGTTAAGTGTTTTGTATATAACTTTGTATGTATAAATATTATCGTGGAATAAATAAATGAATAAAAAATTAAAAACAAAAAATATTTAGATAGGTTTAACTTGATTCTTTTGTTATATCGAATTTATAGTTATATTAATTAGTTTGTTATATCGAAATATTTTTTGATGTTTACTACCTAATCTTATGATAATGTAATGCATTTTGAAATTCCAAATATTCGAATATTTCTAATGATAATAAATGACTCTGATGTACTGTATTTTGTCTAAATGTTTATGATTTTTATATGAATTATGTATCTGAAATAAATGTTTTTTTTTTTTTAATAAGAGTTCTATGTATTAGTATGATAAAATGAATTATTTTTTCATGTTTACTACCTACACGTAAGTAAAAATAAGAGTAGGTAGTAATAATCACGTAATAAAACTTTCCGAATTCAAAATAAATCACACGAAAATTCACAACAAACAAAACGAACTGCAAACACAAGCCAGTCATGACATGCACGTGGACGCGTAAAAATGCCTTCGTCGCTTACTCGCTTGTATGGAATTTAACGCACCGAACTTGCCGATCACTGCACAAGAACTGCCGAACGCAGTTTCGGTTTCGGTCGTAGTTTCGACACGTTTGCCACTGAAAACAAAACTAAACCGAAACTCGTTTTTTCGCCGAACTGGATCGAAACCGAACTTTCGATCGTACACTATTATTATTGGTCTTCTTTTCGTACACTATCATTATTGGTCATCTTTGATTCGTCCTTGTGCTTTTTTCAGGGTGGTAAATCATTATAAAACCCCTCAAGCCCTGGACGAAGCGAGAGGGAACGGCAGACTTATACTGACTAAAACTCAACTGTATTCCTTCTGTTGCCCTTTGCGTACCAGGGCCGCGGGAACTCTTTCGAAAAAAACCCGTAGCCCTGGCATTCATCTTTAGCCTTAGGAGAGAGACTACTTTTTAGCTATCTCGTCTGATGGTAAGCGATGATTATTTCTACTACTAAACTACTTCTTTCGGTTCCCCAATCAGTTACAGTTAGAAACAAATCTAAAATATGTTTTAAATAGAAGCACACACACAGACTCAAAATCAAACTAGATTTTCCTTGTTAACTTCAACATCAAGTCTGGCTACCATGACTTGTACCGTGTTGCAAAACTACGGCCCAAAATGTATCCACCACACGATTTACACGTTAAACGCAATTCTTACAGCCTTATGAGGCCGTTACTGCCATTTGAGACATTACTTACCAAGTAAGGACAAAATTATTCGGTTGGCCGTATGAATAAATATTCCACAACGTACACATTTAGTGCGTTTGAAACTTTAAAGCAAGACAGTACTAACTGTCGCGCTTATTTCCATATGTGTAGTCAATTTTACTCATAAATAGTAAGGCTCATGAAGCTCAAATGCACGGTGCATTTGTAAAATGCATTAGGTGCAGACATCGTCAGACTCAGACCAAACTGACTCAACGTGCAGGCGTTATTGAGCGGTTGATGAACTGATAACTTTTGCATGTCATGTGCGTTTTAAATTGAGCTGTCATAATTTTATTACAATTATTTCATCTTTTCCTATAAAGCCGGGTGTTATTTTTGTTCCATATTTGTTTTCCTATTTATTTAGCCTTAGTTTTTTATTGCGCAGTACACAAATATAAATGCGAGCGGCGCCCGAGGTCGTCTTGTGCAAATTAAAAAGATCCATACCACATAAATGTCAAAATGAGTGTAGTACACTACTACGACCCTACTTCGAATATGCTACGGCGCCGCTACGAGATCACTACGACCAGTATGACACATTTCTTGCACGTTCTTCTCCATAGAGATCTACGCTTTGGAACGTGTAATTTAGCTTCACTTGTACTTTTTTTTGACTGAACGACATTTTGACAATTCAAAAGTGCCTGTAATTGGTCTATTTAAATTATAGACGTTTCTGATTTCTGATTTCATTCGATTAAATGAACGTTCCGATTCAGACTAGACGTAGATGTCATCAATACTGATATTCGATATAGCATAGTGTACTTTGTCAAAATAGTCAATTTTATAATGCTAAGTTAGATCTTTTCTATAATAGTAACTTATTTTTCAAATTTACACTAAGTATATACCTACTTGACAGGGACAGCATGGAAGGAAAAACATGTTGCGCTGACCCCAAATGACACGGGACAAGGGGAGGAAGATGATGACTAAGTATATGTATATGCACTTGCTTGGAAAAGATTATGTTCCATTTTAGTACTTGGAGCTCTAGAAAATTCTAATCGAAAGTGAGATCTAGAAATCTAGAATTATCAATTTTTGTGCAAGATGTAACATTATACGAAGTAAGACGAGTTACAATGTAAAATGTTAGGAACATAAAATATGTGGAGGCTTTATATGGTGTAGGTATATCAAGTTGCAGCTTGACAACGCAAAGTTAAAAATAACTTCAAACAATGCAGAGTTCGTTGCACCGGCCTGCGTTGAATTGAGCGGCAGATATTACAAGAAATGTAGGTATTCAGGTGCAACTTTATAATGTTTGTCCGTCAAAGTAATTTTATTAAGCAACTAGAAAGTGGTTATTATGTTGAATGTAATTAGATATATTTTGGTATGGAAGAATAAGATATTTTACGCTGGCTCCAAATAACTTGGGATAATGACAGGAGTATAGTGATGGACTTAGATTATGTTCAACTGGAAAGCAAGCGGGAATGGAGGAAAGAATGGAAGTAGGCCTTGGCCCAGCAGTGGGATAATACGTGCTAGTCTTTTTTTTCATAACTTAGATAGTGTCCCACAGTGTTTGTTATTGAATTCCTCCGACCTCCTTTTGTCTTTTGCCATGTCAGCTAGTTTATAATAATCTCTCTCTGGATTTAACCCTTTTTATATTAAAGAAAAAACGAGGAAATACAGCCACTTATTCTATTGAAATCAGTCCATTCATTCAGAGTACCTATTTAGACGCAAAAGATTCCATAATAAATAGGTATATCTGCCAAAAACTGTGAGCTCTACCTACCTGACGCTTTGCCTTTTAAACCGGTAAGGTCATACTAATAAAGTTATTTTAATTGATTTTAATTTTGTTCGTCATATTGCAATTTTGCAACACGGTGCACTGAACTTCGTCGTCTCTTGATTATATTTTATTATGCGCTTAATGACTACACCAATTAGTGCAATAATGAATTTTATAATGGTACAATCTTTTATATGCCCATAGATATAAAGCATAAACAACTTAATAATTTTCCCACAGATGGGACTCAAGCCTCCTCTCTAGGAGAGGGAATGGGCCGATGGGCCATAATCCATACCCGGGCCCAGTGCGGATTGGTGGATGTCACGTGTCTTCGAATTTCTGGTTCTAGGACATGCCGGTTTCCTCACGATGTTCTCCTTCACCGTTTTGAAAGCAGTGGTGATGAAATAAATTACACAAAGTAATGTGCCTGGCTGAGTTTGAACTCTCTCGTAAGTTGGGATCGTTACCACTTGGCCACCATTGCCCATAAACATACTAGCAAAGTATAAAAAATCAATTTCTAAAAAGAGATGCGATTTTTTCATTGTACACTTTTCATTTTTATTTTACAAAACGTAAAATTTTGTAAGTACTTCTTCGGTTTTTTATACAAGAGAACTGTGCATTGAAAGAAGTGAATTGTGAATGCAGTTCGATCGTTATGTGGCTCGAATTATTCTGTAATGGCTCCGGTACACAATAGCCGATGCTGGACGCACTTCCATGACAATTGGTGCAGTATTAACTGCTCTGTTGGACCTCTTTCTTGTGCACGAAATAATGACTGTAGAAGCATCCTTTTCTGTGTAATGTTAATTTATATGTAACTCTTTAAAAAAGGACACGTGTCTTCTTTTTATTTAAGTATTATTGATAGGATGATGTGATCGATGTTGGAGCACACTTGCCTAGAAGTAATCTATTCACTCTTGACTTAAATACCTACCTGGGGCTATGCCTGGGCGTATTTAAGTCAATTGTATGAAGCTATCAGGAGATAAAGACTCCGGGAGGAAATTCCATTCCTTAGCTAATTTTAACTAAGTATTAACCTTAACAAATTGATACCCATTTAATATTATAGCACTAGCAACTACCAGCGGCTTCACCTGCATAAAAGTGGACAATTAACCCGAGGGAACATCATTTATAGCATATGTATAGCACTCAGGGATATTGCAGTTACATATAGTAGAATCAGAGGCTTAGCATGATGTATTAAAATGGCAGGCATTAGAGCGAGAAAGAAAGATGGAGCCAAAATATAGAAAGATGCTCTATAGCTCCATCCCTTTAACAATTCAGTTTAGATCCTCAAATGGATCGCGGCGAGATCGTGGTAGGGCCTCAGTTCAATAGTTTCAGAGATTACCCCCCAAAACCTACCCAATCAAACTTACATTTTTTTTTCTCTTTATAGTATTAGTATACTTATTTGTTCATTAGCTGTATACGTAAACCAAAAACTTGTCGATCTAGTGACGCTTGGAATATTTCTAGTAGTAGAAATTTTGTGGCTGAAATACCAAAGACAATATAATTCCGTAATTGTAAAATAGTATTTCAGTTGTATTTGATTAGGTTACTCAGGGAGAAGATATAATACTTGTAGATAATTGAATTTGGTTCGATTGATGCTGATTTGCAAGAATAGCAAGATCAATAGAAGATTTATTTATAAGGTTCCTTTGTAGCAAGGACCCAAGAGTTACCGTGGCCCTAGAACGCAAAGGGCACCTGAAACATCGCCGGTAGGTTTCAGTCAGTAAAAGTCTGACAGGATCTCGTTCTACCAAGAGCGGAAGGAGTTATTTGATGATTTTCTGCAGCAAAAAGGTGTCGACGCAACATATATCTTCTGTTCATATTTCACTATTAGTCGTCATCTTAGGAGTCACCCTTTCTAGCCAGGATATCATTTACCATCCGGTCTATTCATCGTCCTTCGGTCTCCCCCTTCTAATTCGCTTTACCCAAAACTTTCCTTACGACATTTTCCCCAACCCTCCTTACCACATGATCATACTACAACTTTACTACTTTTTTTACTTTAGTCGTAATTCTGTATAACTTATTAATATTGACTGAATTGTTAGAAACAAACTGACTATTCTTCAGGGCAATTTAAAACAGTGATACAATAAATAAAGCAAAACAACATAACGTCCTGAACACTCCCGTCCTCCCATACAAATCCATCTCAGTTTACGTAAAAGTTTAATAGGAGGAGAAGGTTTTGTCGGGCTCCCTCCCTAAGGTCATCGCACTCTTAACAGCTGACGGGAAAGAGGTACGCCCCTCGGACAATGAACTTTCAGCCATATATCTACAATTTATATAAGATACTTGAATTTCCTTGGAGCCTTTTAGCAAAGTAACAGCATTAAAGATAATGAAGAAAATTGATATTTACGTCAATGAAATATAAAGAGGAGAGTGGTGACAGGTTATGAGTTATTTAAATGCGGACGTTAATTACTCCCAAAGGGAGAAACATTATGGAAATTAAAATATGTATAAAGACATTTCCCAAAATGTCACAGTATGAGTGCTCAATTTTGGGAGGCACGTACACCTCAACACCGCGCACCGGCTAGTGATTAATGCCCAAGATTAATTCGTTGAACTTTTTTAGATGATTGAGATGCTTTTGTTTGTATCATGATTTTCTTCTTGAAAATAGAGCTGTATATTTTATGATAAGCAGCATAAATATAGCCTATGATAAGTCAGAGAAGTGAGCACTTGGCAGGAAACTGATAACGTTTCAGAACTATCGTTAGTCATACGGGTCGTTATACAGTGTGACATGACATTATGAATAAGGAGCCACCAATAATAGGCCAGCCAGTAGGGAGAGTTGGGGACACTCCTCATTCAACAGTTCGCAGTATTTATCGCCTACATGCGCAGAACTTTCGCTCCAATAACAATGCTCTGTTATTTCCAACAGCCAAGCCATCCGTACTCAACATCTACGAGTATTCGAAAAATTCGGACCAGCCGACCTTTCCATTATAGTTTGTTTATTATGTAGATGAGAGACTGCGTGTAACGTGCGTGTGTATTTAACGACCTACATTTTGCACATTGCTAAAAGAACTAAAATTCAAGGTCATTACCCCTGCCACAACAACAAACGTCTCAACCACATTATTACATTACAAAGCGAATTTGAAAACATTTAAATAAATAAGAGAAGAAACCTTTCTTGCACAAACAACTTTGTTCCAATACCGGTTAGTGTGTTCGTGTCTCGCTCACACCGGTGATGACTAATTGGTACGAGCGAGACGGAGCGACAAGGTCACTGGTCAGCCGTTCTCCGTCAGACAGCGGGACGCGCGGGGCGGGGGCGTGCGCGGGCGCAGACGGCGCAACGACATGGCGGTGGCGGCCGCGGTAGACGTGACGTCACTCGCACCAGGTCACGAACGAACTTGCACGGAACCCCTCATGCGTAGGAAAACTGGATGCATTCACGACACGATAAAAAGCGTAATATGGTAACTATCGAGCGTAAACGTCGCGGAAAACATCGACGGGAAGTTTCGAATTAGCATGGAGTCGTCGAGCTGGCTGTTTGGCACCGCGGACGGCGAGGCGACACGTGACGGAGCTGCACTTATGAGCTTAGTCAATCGTGATGGCAGATAATTGACGAATACAATAAAGCATACAATTGCTTTGGACCGCAGATTTTTATACATATTTTAATTTTTCTGCTGTACAGACGAGAATACGGATGCTACCATCAAATCTGTAAATTGATATGAGGACTATGTATACCTTTATCGTCTATAGAATCGGTACCATTAACGGAACCAGTTCATCATAGTCACACACGTACATGTCTACTCCAAGAAATTACATAGTAATATGGCAGAATTCCACTTTCTAGAACATCATTTGAAATGGAAATGTCTAACAAACGTAAGATATATATTTCCTAAAACTCGGGAGTTTCCCAAGGGTTCATAATATTTATTTTCGAGGTAATTAACCTCATTAGTGTTTTTTTGTCCGTTGTTATTTCAGTATAAAAATGCTTTTCCGCGAGTGTAATCACCAGCTCTTGAAGATTGATAGTACTGTGTGGTGCTCAGTACGGCAGAGTGTTGCAAACACACAATATTGGTCATTTCACACTGCCCACTGGTTTTCCGTTAGGTTATTTACGTATACGAGTGGGGAGCTGTTTGTCACCGCGCCAATTTTTATAATTAGGCAGTTGTCAAACTCCACTTGCCTTCAACGCATTCGAATTGCGTAACAGTTTGTTTTAGGATTTAAATTCTGATCATTAATTTCGTAGTCAATCAGCCATTTAGCTTTCAAACACAAATAATAAAATTATCATTGGTAGGTTTGTGTTCGGGTATTGTAAACATCCTTTATGTGTGTTCAGAGAAAATATTAATGGCAGAGATTCTTGGATATACACACTCTTCACACGAGTTCGCACGTGGCGTATCTCCTCACTATTAACTGTCAAGTATTAAAAGACAATTACACTAGTCTGAAAGTGTCTGTTTCATAGCAACAGAGTCTGAAATACTCAATAAACAGTTTAAAGCTAAACTGGCTGTTAATATGTTCAACGCCAAACGTAGAGTTAAAAAACAACCATAATTAGCAGGTTTATTTCCATGACTGTTAACAGAATGTCTTCAACAACGGTGTGAGAGAAACATGTAAAAAAAAAAAAACAGCCGTGCCCTAGTCTAGTTGACCCAAATAGAGCGTTTCATCTCGTAGCTCGTAGGCTCCGTTGCGAGAGTCATTTTCTCAGTGTGTCCACAAGCCACGAGAGATCATCGTCTCGAGTTTCGAACCTTTTAAGTTCGTCTTCAAAGTTCTGTTTAACTTCCACTTTTCCAGCTACTTTTGCATTCTCTTTTCTAACATTGGTCTTTTAATGCCGATCACTTAACGTCTCGGACACTTCTGTTGATTTTTTGCCTTTCATGTTTTTGTTTTCTTGCTGTCTTGCACCAATTTAGTAGCGAGTGCCAGGAATATTTAAGAAGAGCTGCAGAAAAATTACAATTTAAATGTAAGAAAAGGAAACGAGTTTCAGACTAAGCTCGGCGTAATGGAACCTTTAGTCTTGAGGTGGATATCTCCAACGGATCGTACTTTGTACGTTACCCTTAGTTCTGGATCGGCAGTAAGTATGACGGTGATGTAGGGTGAGCCTATTCGCTCGTCACTCGTATCCTGTGCCTCCCACCCCACTCCCATTTAGAGAAACCGGGCCAGTGGGGGGAAGGGGGGCGACCCGGGAATAATAATTTTAGCTCGGCGCGGTGGCATGGAAATGAAAAATGTCATACTGCTCCCGACACACACCGTGTATAAATGCTTTCACCTGCGATGGGATAGCCCGATATGGTTGTGTGAAACTACCATAAAATAGCCCGATGATGTATTAGAGTAGGTTTTTCGATGAGTTATGCTGTTATATCACTGGCGCGCTTTGTGTGAATTACGTTTGTTTATTTATTGTGTGTTCCAAAGCGGTTTGTCTGTTTGAATTGTATGGATGAATTCCTTTGTGGTTTATAGGATTACTTGTACTTCAGTGGGATAAGGATCTCTTGGACGGCGGACGTTTCCCTTTGTTGTATTATTATTTATCTACAATGTGCTTATGATGAATCGTTCCTAATACGGATTTATTGTACACAGGAGCTTAGTTTAAGTCCTTCGTTCTAGTAAACAAACGATGTATCCATTCTAAATCCTGTAACGGACGCAGCCCATTTTCCTCTTGGTACAGGCACCACCATTACGCTGTCATCTACTTGCATATCATCATTAGAATGCTGTCCATTGAGCATGAACACGAAGGGTTCAAACAACTCGCTACTATCACTGGCTCCGCATAAATTTACGCTCAATATCTTTAATAGGATGAGCAGTGCTTGAAGGAGCATCGTCGCCATCGACGGACCCATTTAACACTTTCAACGTTATCTCAAAGATTTTGTAATTCATCCCTTCCATTAGTTTCGAGACAAAGATTTCGCTAGCTATTTGTTGAATGTTCTTGGTAACTCATTAGACCAAAGTTATCGGTACTTCGCAATGGCATTGTTGGACATATAAGGAGTAGTGTCTGTGTTGCGCTCGCTTCGGACATTAAATGGAGCAGATATTTCGTGCCAAAAGGTTTTACGTCAATAAGCAATTCGTATGAGCCTGCAAACGCGTGTAAAAAGAATGTTTCCAAAGATTGAAAAGAGTTTTTGGAAATACTTAGATACTTATAAAAAAATACATGTAATATTTGATTTCATTTATCGAATCCTTATCCGACCGTTATTCGACTAAATTATCCACATAATAATGAGTGATTCATTGTCCGCCCGCGACAACGAATATTACTAATATAAATCCTACAAATCTGGCCTCATAATACAAAGTTACAATCCATACATAAGTTACGAAGAAATCACTTGTTAAAATATGTATTTGCACAGCGACTACTTCACGGCAGTTTTCCCTTTGAAATTCATGCAAATGGCAGACATTTTGTGAAAATATTGGCCATTCGGGTCCAGATATTGATGTCAGCGAATTGAAACGTAACTATAGAAGTGACAATAATCAACCGATTCGTATTCTAAGTACTAGAATAACAAAAGAGAAAATCCTTCATTATGGATAATCAAAGAAAAATGTGTGTAATTCAAAATAACTTTGGGAAGTTAAAAGGAATTGCTGTTAACGATTCAGAAACACGTCTAGATTGTTAAAAGGGTTGACAATGAAAGGAAAATGGCTTCACTGCTTATTATAAACGATTGTGACAGACCGACTGACGCGTGAGTGATATTATGAGGCTTCAGTTATTTTTATTTCAATTTTGAAATCAATGAACGGGTTACCTAACCTAGAAGAGGGTAAGCAAGATTGTTTCAATACTATTATTAAAAAGTTATGTGTAATGAATAAACTCAAAAACTACCGGACCGATTTTAAAAAATCTTTCACCAGTGGATGCTACTTGATCACTGAACGACATAGGCTATTATATTTTCTACTTTCACTCAAGCGAAGCCACTGTTAGAAGCTAGTGAAAAATGAATTATAAAGCAGTATGTTTTTTGGGGTAGGAAATCGTCAAATAACTTCTGCACTGCGGGAATCTTACTGACCAGAACCCGGTCCTAGTTACTTCGTTGCCTTGCATTCCAGGGCCGAGTTTTCCTTTCAGAAGCGAACCCATGGTCCCAGTAGGCTTCGACCCTGCTGGGCCCCTACGGTTTGCTGACATCTCCTTGAGGCTCGCGTGGAGCAATATGGCTCGGTCCGGATGGTTACCAGACGGTCGGACGGCGAGGTACCCATTGCTCGCCGTCCGCAAGCCCGGCGTTCCAGGGTTGCGGTCTCTTTCGAAAAATCCTGCAGATCAATCTAACAAAAGTATCGTACTATAAATAAAATGGCAAAAAAATTGATGGGGAAAATGGGTGGATTGTATGTATCGCAACGCCGCCGTATGTCTGGTTATCCAATGACGGAAAGAACACTCCCCGAAATAAAACCGACAGGCTAGCAACTCGGCGTCGATGCACCAGACTTTGAAGGTTCGACTGGACGAGTGCATCAATACCAATGATCCCTCTCGGTTGGATTCTCAATTGACTCAAGCGCATCTAGCTAGATTTGGCAGATTCGTCCCAAAGATATATAATTTTTTTACAAGCTAAAAAGACTTTGTATAAGGGAATTTAATTAATATTTATTTAGGTACGACGCACCACAAATCACAAATTGAATGTTAAAATATCATTCTGTATTTACCTATCGTTTGAACATGACGTTGATGATGTTTCGAAAGTTGAGCTAAATCGGATTAATCGTAGGTAACGTTTGTGATTTTATAACAATTCTTTTTTATAAATCCATATTTTCTTCATCAATGGAAGCTGTCGCGCTAATGGCTCAGGTACACGTGGAAAATAGCAATTTTAATGGGAAAATCGTGTTTATTCAGTGAATCGAAGTTAAAATAACCCTTTGAGCGGTATCGCCGCCGGGACTGGTTTCAGTACGAAACAAAGGAATGCACGTTTTTATTTATTTTTCAGTCCATTGCGCCTTTTTGATGAAAGTGATAGGTCTGGTCGAAAAAGAGCATTGCAAAAACTGCATTGTATTTAGTTTGTACTGTTTTTATTCCTTAATGATTATTTTCCTTAGTAACCACTGCTTTCTTCGGGGTCCACTTTTTTATTTTTTAAGGTGGGAAATCATCTAATGACTTCTAGGACGGAGCGGGAACACCTATATTCTTCAGTTGCCCTTTACGTCACAGGACAATGAACACATTCTGATGATGACAGGTTCTGGAATGCAAGGCAAAAGGGCAAAAAAGTATTTCAGTCAGTAAAAATCTGACATGCATGTCCTTCTGATAGTTAAGGTGCAGACACGACAATCCATACATAGAAATTGTTCTACATTACCAGCTGTTTTTTTTAAATAAATATTGTCCTACTCTAGTTTTTAGGTTTAAATTGATGTTCTTAGAGTGTGATTACCTTATTACTTTAGATAAGACATTTTAAAACAAAGTGGTATAATAAAAAAAATGGCCATTCTAAATTGCGTGTCGAGAACCACAGACGCGATTGTGTATCAGATTAGTTTATATTACGTTTCTTTGTTTCTAGATGAAGCCATTTTGTAACGAAATTATTTTTAACCTCTAAGGTGATTAGTCAGGGTAAATTAGGAAATCTTCCAGTTTACTTAATGTAGTGTTGCTAGCATAATAACATAGCGTAATCAGCCTTATAATGTTACCACTACTGGGCACTCCAACCTCATTACCAGGAGGGAGAATGGGCCATAATCCACCACACGGGCCCAGTGTGGATGTCAAATATCTTCGAATTTTTGGTACTAGGTCATACCGGTTTCCTCACGATAATTTCTTTCGCCGTTTTGAGAGCAGTGGTAATGAAATAAATTACACAAAGTAATGCGCCTGGCTGGTTTTGAACTTCCGACGTACTTACAACTCGTAAGTCGAGGCCGTTACCATTGCTGTCAGTGTTGCTAAGAGCTACCTAATTTTTCTTTTATTTTAATAATTCTTATATACTATAATATCTTTCCTTAAATCAAAATCCTCTAAACAAAGTCCTCCGACCGCATCGTCTGTATGTTCGCGATAAACTCAAAAACTACTAAACGGATTTTCATGTGCTGTTCACCGATAGCCAGAGTGATTTATGAAGAAAGTGTATATGAATACATGCATGTTGTAGTAGAGAAAATCTGAAAATTTAAAAAATATCTAACACCCGTGCGAAGCTGGGGCAATAGAGTAATCTATTATGTTACTTATATTAGAAAAAAAATATTTTTGTTTGTACTTAACGAATAAACTCAAAAAACTACTAGACCGATTTTCAAAATTCTTTCGTCAGTAGAATGCTACTTTACTATTGACTGACAGGATCATTATCAACTTTCATGTGAGCAAAACCGATGGCAGAAGCTAGTCATCAATAAAGAGAGAACCATGAAAAAACACAATTAGACTGTTATATGTCGTTGGGGCTATATTTCACCGAGACACCATGGCAGCGCGACCAGTTGCGCCGCCACGGTGTCCGTAAGCTACCAAACTAGACACCATACAGACACCAGAGTCGCTACACCACACTGAGACAGTATCAAAATGAACCTTATGTGCACGCGTCCGAGTTGGTCGAGCCGCCAAATTGGTTACGGAACCAAACGGACACCAAGTGAGTACCTAACTCTCTATAGAGCTGTATACATTTTGTTAGTAGCGGCGACTGGTCGTGCCGTTATGGTGTCCCGGTGAAATATAGGAGAAAGAATAGCCTCATTATAATCATCATCATTTCAGCCGAAAGACGTTCACTGTTGGACATAGGCCTCCCCAAGTGTCGCCGTAATGGCCGGTCCTGTGCGTCTCGCATCTATTGAATAGCCTCATTTCTCAGAAATATCTCGGACTCACTATCGCCATACAAAATGATCTAAATGAGCCATCACCCTGCAACTTTTAAGTTAACGCCTCATCATTTCCATAATTCTAACTTTATAAATATCCGACGCATACAAATTAACATAAATACGTAGTTTATGTTAATATCACCGTACATAATACTGTGATAATTACGAATCTAATTAGTTATTATAAACAGTTGGTCCCTATCTATGACAAAACTCTACATTGGCGGATATTTTGTAAAACCGGCCAGCCGTGACGAGGCGTGTTTTATTTTATGAGTAAAAATTTTAAAAACTTAGGTACACATTTATATATTTTATTTAGGTACTTATTTTGAGAAAAAGCCACGGTGTGTAACTAATGTTATTCACACTGGTATTACTGTGGTTATTTAAATAAGGAAAATAAATAATAAATATAGTTTAAATTAATTTACGTTCTTTTAAATCTGACAACTAGAGACCATGTACAGAAAAATGTTTGTATTAATTTGCTTACTCGCTAGCGTTAAAAATAAGGCAGCCATAAAAGCTTGTAATGGTGAGTGCTTTTTGCCATAAAAACAATACATTAAAAATATAATTTATGAATTATGTCTTAATTTAGTTCAGCACAGGTCAGTTAAATAAATTTAGTTAAAGTACAATATTATAGTTTTTTTGACAACAAACTTCCAGTTACCAAAATCTGAGCTCCTCTTAGCTTCTGGATGCTGCATATGGTAGAGGATGAGGGATTTTTGTCCTCTGACATCTCAAAAAAATAGACGTCACACAAAAGTGAACATTTTATTTTCCGATAAGGGATTTAATTTAATTACCTTGTTTGTTGTTGAAATCGAACTGGACCCATAACCTATTATAATATTATAAGATCTAGGTTATTTACCAGAGTGGGCAGATTAATAAACACAGCACAACTTGTATTACAGGCGTATATTTTTTTGACAGTAAGACAATCAACAATTGCCCTAGCAACGCCTATCTCCATGAGTTTTTACTGTAATGGAACCTGTATCACTACATTTATCATTTTTTTTATTGATAGGCTCGCGTTGGCCACTATCTCACCTGATGGTAAGCGATGATGTGGCCGACGATGGAGCACGCTTGCCTAGAAGTAACCTAATTACTTTTGGCTTAAAGACGACCAGGTTGAAGCCATCAGGAAACACAGACCCTGGCTTTGAATCATTCCACTCCTTTGCTGTACGCACAATGACTGGCCTGTTGGTTTAGTGGTTAGTGGCCCTGACTGCTATGCCGGAGGTCGTGGGTTCGATTCCCACCCAGGACAAATGTTTGTGTGATAAGCACAATCATTTGTTCCGTGTCTGGGTGTCATTCATCTATATATGTATGTATTTAGAAATATATAAGTATGTTTATCAGTTGTCTAGTACCCATAACACAAGCTCTGCTTAGCTTGGCACTAGACGGCGTTGTGATAGTTGTGTGAATATTATTATTATTATTATTATATTAATGGCTGTCCTGGTCTACCCGTGTGCCAAGTTTCATTCAAACCCATTTTAGCCGTTTGATCGTGAAGGAGAAACAAATATACCCACACATTCAAACACATCCAACTCGACATACATTTTATACTGTTTTTCATACAACCGATCTTACGCGATTATGACGTTATTACACATTTTCCATTAAATATTTTGGAAACAAAATATCTTGTGGATATTATGACCTCTGAGAATTTTCTATTTGGCGTGAACTTTGACACTTCATAATTTACTAAAAAAATTATAAAGTCAAAAAAGTATACCTTGCAAATTTAATCAAGATTCTGAATGACGACCATTATTTTCAAAAACTTTTAAAGGTTTAAAAAAATACACATATTTCCTGGAACAAGTTTTGTAAAATATTCACAGAGTTTTCAGGCGTTATCTCTTTTTTTTCGCGTTGCCTTGACATCAAACATCGCGTTGGATTGCGTTAGATGAAGTAAAAAGCTTTAAACTACGCTCGATGTTGACGATAGGCGAGTGAAAAAGGACCCTCTTAATAATATTTGTGTGACGTTATAATTAGTATCAATACTCCATATTTTATTGCATTCCACATTATGTAAGTACATAGATGGTATAAAATATTGTCAAGATCAATATGGACCCTGTTGGGCACAGTAAAATTAGGAGAGAGAAAGAGGGCTAAGTAGCAATTACGGAATAAATGCATTTTCATGGTTTTAATGAGGATTCGGTAAGGAAAAGAACTCCGTACCTACATATTTCCCATTCTAACTCCTTTGACACTCTTTTTTTTTACTAAAATAGAACTCGTAAAACGAGTTGTCAACTGGTTAAATAAATAATTCACACAATACTGCAAAATGTGTCTTATTGGCTTCTAGAACTAATAATTCACATAAAAATACAGTATGGCATTCTTTGGTTCCGATCAAAGGTGAGAAACATAAATTTGAATAGAAATTCTTAAGATGGCCGTAATTATAATAGAAAAAAAATACTAAAATGCGTGCAAAATTCTGATTTGTGAAATTATTTTATCATTATGTTTATCTTTTTTTTTTTTCTTCAACTTCATACTTTACCGGGATTGTACGAAAGAATCTCCTCGGATATGGAACGCAAAGGGTAACTGAGGGAACACGTGTAGGTTTTAGTCAGTAAAAGTCTAACACTTCCACTCGCTCAACTCAGAGCGGGAGAAGTTATTTCAAGATTTCCAAGCAAAAAAAAAATCTTTATACTATTATGTAGGTACTTACATTATTTTTATTTTGCCTACGCCTGGCTTATTTCATGTAAAATCAAATCAACAACGGCCAATTTTACTTAAGGCCAAGAAATTGTCAAAAATAAAAAATGTTCAACTTTTTATTTGCAAGTAAATAATTCCTCGCTAACAGTATCTTCGATCGGTGACACGTGCCGAACGGAAAACCAGGTTTTCAGTGTTTATCTGCTAAACAAAAGATACAACGAGGTGCAATGAACTAGGCTAGAGCGACGCCGCCGCCGCTTCGTGTTTTTCTAGAAGAGGATGCGAATTTATTTCAGACGATTTGATAGATTGATTTATTTAACAAAGCTTAGTAACGGCACTTATCAATTTGTATTTTATTTCAGGAACGATTTTTTTGAATTAGAATGTCGGCTACAACGAACGTAGGTAGTTAAGCGTGTTTCATGGGTCAATTTGGCACCTCGTTGCACGATGCCATAGACGAAACGTGTTCGTTTTAAAAATTCGCACAGAGGTGCCTGTGGAGGTTAATAAATTATTCAGAACTTAGTACTTTTTTCTGCTTTTAGATGGAAACCATGTTTTCTAAATATCCCGTACTACTAGCTACACTTACCTACCTCACCAATTTTGGTGTTTAGACGTATACGACCTTTACAAAAATCAATGGTTAGGTAAAGTAAAAGCCAGTCTTAATTAAAAGTCATCCCTCGCGGGCATATTCAATGATGCACTAGCGGGGTGTGCAGACCGATCCCGTGTTTACTCAACGTGTTGACTGTTGACCCTTTCCCTTGTAACTTTGCTTACGTAGCGCTTCAATCTAAAGGCAATTGCGTGCTTCCCCTTAAATAAACTGCCAATTCATTGCGTCTGATGATTTAAAATCAGAGACTTTGACGTAACTAGAGCCGTGTTAGTTCCAACTTCCACAATTTATAGGTTTCCAAGCGACATTTATTACGCCTGTGATAATGTTAAAAATATTTACCCCATCCACTTTTTCCGCGTTGAATAAAATTGAAACCACTCGGTCTCGCAAGTCTCTATAAGCAAGCATAAATACAACTCACACGGCGGCTGCTGTTGCTAGGCACGCTAACCGGTTAAATCACGGAGTCGTCTATTTTAAAGCGCCTAGTATTTAGACTTCTAGCCTTTCTGCTCGGTCATGATATGTATAACGCGTGTAATCCGACCAAGTTATATAGATTACCGTATATACGTAGAACAGTGTGTAAAGGTGGACTCTCAAACCGGTCGGGTTATGCTAAGTAAATGTACCGCGTTCATATGTTTCGCATTCAATTTGCATGCTTTGAAGTGTAGGGAGTAGGGTTGGCATACTAAATACAAACTATTCTTAACTTTAGAGATATATTTGCGCTTTTGACCTCGGCCGTGTGGGAAACTATTCCGCACAGTACGTTGAGTAAATACAATTGTTTTTGAGATAAGAGATATTTATATCGCGTATTCAATACGGTCACTACTAAAGGAGTAAACCACAAAATGTTTAATTGACCACGTAGTCACTACCAGTTTAACCACAATTATGTGACTGTGACTTATCAATAACATTAGAATTTATAGTATTATTACACGTGAATTTAATAATTGGCGGTTTTCAAAAGACTTAATACTAAAATCAGCGTTGATTACAGAAGATAAGGTCATAAAGAAGCGAAAATAGAATCAGCTGCACAGTTCAATGTCACTTAATATTCACATTAGTGAGGTGGCGTGTCCATGAGTAATAAATACAGTGTGAATAGTTTATTTTGCTGGCTGTACGTACGCGTTGGTCCCCTGCGGTGTCTACAGTACCCGAGCTGCTGAGGGCTTGCACAATACATAGGGCTACATTACAGTGGTACCCTAGTACCCACTCATTACACTCGGTGATAATAATTGAAGACTTACACGGGTTCAGAGAACTTTTAAGCTTCATAGTTCGTACTTTGTAGAGATCAAGCGACCTTTTGTATTTGGCGTTCCAAGATTTAAGGCCACGTTCGAGTCGAATTTAAACTTGAAACATGTTTTCAAAAGTTAAAAATTAATATAGAAATATCGTTTGGAATGCTCACATCACAAGTTAAAACGCCTCAGGGAATTACAACTCACTTGGTTCATAGCACTCAAACCCTGAAACTTAATAAGGATCAATTTGCAATTTATACGTAAGAAGTTTTCAGCTTGAAGACTTGAAATTGAGTTCAAGACAGTTTACTACCCGTACCGTAGTGCCCGTAGCCATAGTATTCGTCCCAGGAGGAGCTCGTCAAGCCCAGGGAGGCAGTGGGAGGGTTCCGTCGATTACTTACACGCGCGCGTTTAGGAACTAAGGGAAAATATCGGGTGTAGGCGCTAAGCCCACGGACAAAGGTCCCAACAATTGCGAGGGTTTTCGAAGATTAGGCGACAACGTTGACGTAGAAACTTTTTTATAAACCATCCGCTCGGAAATACGGAATACTTTCATCCTTGACGCAATTACACGTTAAACTGGAACTACGAACGTACTTTCGGACGTTTAAATAATTCCTTTATTGCTGCTAGAACAATGAATTCTCGAGGAAAAGCTCCCGTTTGTTATACCTTAATTTATTGCGACATTTGCGAACAGCGTCCAAATATCGCATGTTGAGTCGTGATGAATACAGAATACGAAAGCGTATTTGAATGAAGATGGAAGCTTGTTCAAGAACCGTTCATCCAACTCGCTAATTACAGAATGCAGATCGCAGAACATTGACCAAGTAATCGTGGAAGGTGAGGCGAGGCGGCGTCGGAGACCTGTGATTGGCGCTCGTGGCAGGCTCGGCTCCGTTCACTTCGCATGACATTCAGAATACTTTGTAGCGAACTAGCAATTAGCTAACAACACGAAGAGAGGAACAGAAGGTGCACAAATGTCTAAATGTCACTTTTACGCCTAACAACTAAATAATGTCAAATTAAATCTAATGCTGCCAAGGTAAACGCTTGCGCCAGACAGCGATGCCTGGCGCAAGTATGACCTTAGTGGGTCTAGGTTAGGTTGTGAGAACTTTGAGAAGTAACACTTCTGTTAAATACCTTTATCTTCCGTTTCTAGCACTTGAGTTAAATTAAATCAACATACACGCGAACGAATCTAGTCGCTTACTTAGAAGTCAGGTTTAAAATGATTACAGGGTTCAAGACGATATAATTTTCAGGCTATTGTCGCTTCCGACTGTAGAACGATAACTTTCACTTCGTGTTTATTGATTTTTTTAGACGTGAAATGAAATATACGAATACATTCATTTAGAGTTTTAGGAGGAGCTGTGTTCTAGAATTAAACGTAATCAAGCAAGTTCTCACGAGCAGTGAATAGTCGATTACGTGTAACTGAGGGCTCGCTAAAGGTCCTATTACACTACGCGTTATTCAGACAGTCTTAGTCTATGTAGCGTCACACAAGAAAAAGAGCAACTTACGCCAATGTCGTGTAAGAAATGAAACAGAACGATAAAATAAATAGATATAAATAGACTAAGACTGTCTGAATATCGAGTAGTGTAATAGGCCCTTAAGTGTGGACTGTCTTGCTAATAAATCTATATAATATATAGCAACGACATATTAATCCACAATTAAGAAAATATCGAAGACTACCATCTATAAGCGGCTTCGCCAGCGTGATTGAACAAAAAAAAACCTCAACAACATACATTCGGGACAAATAGTATCCTCTGTGCTATTTCAGGACTCTCGTCTACCTGTGTGCCGAATTTCATCTAAATCCGTCCAGCCGTTCGAGTGTGAAGTATGTAGTAATAAACATAAACACTTACAAACTTTCGCCTTTATAATGTTAATATGATACAAGCCGAGTTTTTCAAATATAGAAGAGCTCTACGTATTGATCTACTCTCTGGACATCTCATTCAACGCAATATTTTCCCAACTTCTGAGCTTCTTTTAAGAGTTCTGTGCCCAAAGGTTAAAACGGGACGCTATTTCTAAGACTCCGCTGTCCGTCATCAGGCTATATCTCATGAACCGAGATAGCTAGATAGTTGAAATTTTCACAGATGATATATTTTTGTTGCCGCTATAAAAACAGAATAAAATAAATATTTCAGTGGTGCTCCCATACAACAAACATGATTAAAAAAAAGGTTAGAATATAGTGTCTAATGTTGCTTAAATAATGGTAGGTACTGAAAGCTTCGTACGCGAGTCCGACTCAAACTTGTCGGTTTTTTTCCGATTTTGACGTTTTAAGTCTAATTTAGTTCCTCAATCTTTACTGATATCTTTGTCTCCTTCACGATCGTCTGCTACAGAAAGATTCTCCTCGTACACTTTATGGGATGGATCTTTTGTTCGTAATTCGTAGTGTGTAAGGGGAGAAACCATACTTTGCCTAAATTATTACAAATGGTAAGAGGTGAAGTTTAGCCCTGATTGCGGCCTCACCCGCCTCGGCTACAATGAAAGGTATGTGGGACCGAAGAGTAATGGCGCGAGATGTGTGTTCTCTTCAATAGAATGTTGGATCATTTGAATAGTTCTGTCTGTACGCTCGTTGGTTCTACCTTACTTGGATGTATCTGTTCTCTGTACTGAGATCAAAACTAACATAGATTAAAACCTCATATATGAAGATATTAGAGAAAGCTTGACTTGGGTTTTGACAAAACAAAACCCTGACTAAATGATATTTATTTTGCAAACTCAAAACAAAAAAGTCTGAGTTTGCAAATAGGTTTTTAATAACACGTTTAAATTTTTTCGTCAGTTTAAACTGGATGAGGCCGGTGTTTCTTAGTTGACTACCCTGAGAAGAAACCCAAACATACTCAGGGGTCAAAGTCTCTTTTAAAGTCCATATAACAAACATGTAATGGTCAAATCATATGAGAACCATGCAGATTAGTGCCAGTATGAGACTACACTACGGCACAAATGTCTTGACCACTCTGAACTTCGGACGATTGCTTGCGCAGTAGTTCTTTAGGAATCACAGTTATGAATCATAAATGGCGAATGTTATATGAATATGCGCAATAGTTCGGAACGCCAACCTCAGAGTAATCAACATTATTTTAAACGTAAACGTAAACTCGGGCGTAAAAACGATTGCAAGAATGGAGAAGTTAAAACATACTCTTTTTAGGAGTTTTTTTTTACCATCCACGTCAAAACAGTAAGCGACTCCAACAGGCAGCACACTGGTTAATACAACTTGAAAGATAATAGCTCATGCGTCGTTTACGAGCTGCGCCTGCGCATGACACGCTCGCGTAATTACACCCTGCGCATGAGTTGACGCAGACGGTGTGTTAAACGAGCCCGCCATTGTTTAGCACGGCTTTTGATAATGTATTGTTGATCCCAAGGGGCGGTGATTTCGACCAGGGGGATCAATTGTGGGGTTGTATAGTAGTTTGAATATGAAGTTTGATGGATCTGGTTTTAAAGATATTATTAATTTGGTTTGCTGGACAGATGGAGATCCAGTCATTTGTTTGCTTTTTTTTTATATTTTATATTAGGTATTTGGCTGATGGTAATAGAATGGAATCATCATCATTTAAGCCGAAAGATTCCCATAAGTGCCGCCACAATGACCGGTGGTGTGTGTCTCGCATTTATCGGATTTCTGCGACTCGGACCAGGTCAACGGTCCACCCTTTGGGAGGCCTTCCAACGGTGAGTCTTCCTGTACGTGGTCACTACTCCAGAATCCTTCGGTCCCATCGATTGTCTGTTCTGCGAGCAATGTGCCCAGTACACCGCTACGCGACGGTGTTCTACATTCAAATCAGGCGTAAATGCGGCGGTGTGCGTCGGTCTAATGTAGTTCTAGCTTATGTCTCTCTTGTAGTTTTTTTCGACTCATTCGTTTTTTCTCCTAACGTTTAGCCTGTTTTTACTCCACATTTGAAATCATCAAATAACTTCTCCCGCTCTGAGTGGACCGTGTCAGACTTTTACTGACTGAAATCGTGTTCCTTCAGTGGACCTTCAAAGAGTAGGTATAGAATCTTAGAGAAACCATCAGGTACAAACAATGAGACGAACAAGATTGCCTTTTTAAGCATATCTTCTTAAATCGGAGCATTTTTTTTTTCAAATTCTATTAGTGATTTGTATTTCCGCCTATTCCGCACAAGTGAGACGCTGCGAACGTGAGAGCTTTGACCCGACCTTCAATAAGCATCTCTCGAGACATCTGCTAATAAAAGAAGAAGAAGAAACATCTGCACCTAAGATGCCCAGTGGTCGTTGGATATAGGGCAAAGTACTTCGTGAACCCAGGTACCTTCCGCGAAATGATTAGTAACACCAAGGCGCTGCTAGCCTTCCTTGAGGAGCTTGGGTGGCTCGAATGACACATTTATCCCACCCGTACGCAGTTTTTTTTTTATTATTGATAGGCTCGCGTTTGACCACTATCTCACCTGATGGTAATCGATGATGTGGCCGACGATGGACCACGCTTGCCTAGAAGAAACCTATTCACTCTTGACTTAAAGACCCCTAGGTTGTAGCTATCAGGAAAAACAGACTCCTAAAAGGAAATACGCGCTTTAGACGTGGAGATGTGGACACCAGTCCGAAATACAAATACAAAAGATGTGTGATAAATTGATAAAAATTAAAACCGCCGTTGTACCCAGGGCCACGGTTACTCTTTCGAATATTCCCGCAGCACATGCCTTACCCTTAGGGCTCCATTTTGTATGTATTTAGTGTAATGGTAACTCCGCCATGTCTGCCGACGTGTAGCGCAGTTAAAACCACTTAAGACAACCGTAACCCGTTCTACTATCGTTGATGGAAGCGATCGAATCGTAATTTGCTACCGTACTCTCATTGGTGTATCGGTTTTGGATCGACAAAATTATAAGCTTTAAGTAATCTGTATCGGGTAGTCGGGCCATTACTGATTAACAGGATTAGGGGGCCTTATAATGAGGTATTAAAATGTCGGTCATGCGAGCGAGAGAGGGACGGAGCTATACAACCTAGATAGCTCCACCTCTGTTAACAGTTCAGTATAGGTTGTAAAATGGATCGCGTTAAGAGCTTGTGGTTGGGCCTCTGACATGAGATATAGATAGCGGCACGAATCTTGAGCGCTCGGCGAAAGAGCAGGGATCGTTTTGCACATCGTACAATATCGGCGAGCCAGTCAGTTTACAAGGATTTCACTCCCCGCCCCCGCATCTCTCTTCATACCACTAAAGAGACCCGATATTTAACTTCTGCGCAAGTAGAACTGTAGAAATCAGCGCTCAAGATCTGTGCCGGTATCTATAATATACCTGGATTTTACGATTTCTGTTTGGATTTCAATTAGCTTTACGTTTAGCAGTTTCTTGAAATCACTTTGGTCATTTAGGAATTCTGGTTTGGGTGGCATGAGGGTCGGCTCGGCGGCCAGACTTCTTGTGTAACACCATATAACGGCACTCATAACTCTGATGCTAAATCATGAGAATTCTGAGAGGATAATCTCGTAACATTAGGAGCAACAACCTTTTTTAAACTAGTTATTTTTAAGGTTTGAGATTTCAAACCAATCCTCAATCATCCAATGACTTCTCGCGCTCTAGGGTGGAGAGGGTGGAGCGCGAGGGCGTATCAGACTTCTACTGACTAAAACCACACCTATGTTCTTTCTTTGCCTTGCGTTCCAGGACTCCGGGTTTCCCTTTCGGAAGTCAACCCATGGCCCCGAAAATAGATAGTAAGGTTTATTAATGTATGTATATTTCTAATTCAAATTATAGATTTATTTTTTAAGAAGTGGTGCCCTGTATGCTTCTATACTACTGAGGAAAGCGCAAGTATTTACTTTTAAGTAAGATAAGTCAACTAAAACAGGTTGCTATCTGACAGATGAGCTGTAGCCATCTTTAAATTGAGCAATTTATGTAACACGGGACTTGGCACAACTGGCTGCTCTAGCCATTTCCTGAAGCTATGTAAAGGATATATGGGGCCATTATGAGTCAAAGTTACCTAACTCCTTTTTTTCAATTCTGATTTTATTTGAAAAAAAATAGATCAGTTTCTTTTCAAATGGGATACGTATTTTTTTTTTTTTATTATTGATAGGGGCTCGCGTTTGACCACTATCTCACCTGATGGTAAGCGATGATGTGGCCGAAGATGGAGCACGCTTGCCTAGAAGTAACCTATTCACTCTTGACTTAAAGACCCCTAGGTTGTAGCTATCAGGGAACACAGACTCCGGCAGGGAAACGTATTGAAAAAAATACAGTTAGGCCACTTTGGCTCTCATGGCCTCATATATACTCGTACTTATAATCTATGTTGTATTGTAGATACTTTAAACAAGGATTTAGCTGAACATTATGGCTTCTTTTTTTTTTCGAGTCAATGGCAGCATAATCAGCCTTAGAAGAACGGGTCGTAATCTGGTGGATTACGACCCGTTCTTCGCGGGCCCAGTGCGGATTGGCGAATGTTACATGTCTTCGCATTTTTGGCACTAGGACATGCCGGTTTCCTCACTATATTTTCCTTCACCATTTTGAGAGCAACGGTGATGAAATTTTCACAAAGTAATGGGTTTGGACCCACGACCTGCAACTCTTAAGTTGGGGCAGTTACTACAAGGCCACCACTGCTGATCCATAGGGCGACCACTGCTCACATGAATTAATGATAAATTATATAAATATTTGACATAATTAAATTTATCATTTTATATATTTAAGTACATTATTTCCTTTTTTGACTGATTATTACTTTATTTATTTGTATGTGACATGCAATTAGTTGTTAATTTAACTGTGACTAGTTAGACTTTATTTTAATTGTTGACATTTTATTTTTTAACGATAATTGTATTTTATTATCATTCTGCAATTTATAAATATAATATATAGATAATATATTTATATGCCTTCTGGCGGGACATTGTTGGGACATAATATTTTTTGTACAACATATTAAACCATATCCTATGTTCACAAATAAATATAAGTATTATTATTAATGGTAAACTCCTTACGGGTCCTTGGGTCCAGTAGGTAGTTACGTTAATTGCAGTATCGGTGGCACTCACTAAGTCCCCCAAAGTGCAGGTGTAAACTGTAAGGGCACATTGGCCACTCCAACGTGTGGCTCATGTTCTGAACAGGGGGCATCGCTCTCACATTAGGTTTCCGTCGGGTCTATTAAACATTATGGAAAGTATATTAGCAGCGGCCTACCTGGTTTCGCAACAGATTTAGTGCTTGCCATATAGGTCATAGCAATCACTTCCAGGTGGTAGATGTTCCTGGGGATTTTTTTTTAAACAGTGTTCCTATTCTTAGATAACCTCAGTAAAAATCTTTTAGAACTAACCCAAGTATCGTGGCCCAAACTATCTTAAAAGTTGACCATCGTCTCGAAAATACGAAGCATCCATTCACCATGTTTCATAATACTGTAGTTTATTTCTATGAATCAAAATATCCGGCTTCGAAGTCTTACGTCAGCGGGAACACCCAACTTGTTAACAAATTAGTTAATTAAGACCCAACAATGCGAATTTTATCTGTGACGACTTGACTGTCACTGTCAAGTGCCACTTGTCATTAACTTTACAAATTAAATACTCGTGTATGATATGCTTATCTTCTCGTGTTTATTTTAGAACTAATGCTATGTAGAAAACTATTGATCACGACCTGCTGTATCAAAACATTACTTTTGTGTGAGTCATTTAGTTAAACGCGGTTTTTTTTCGTGGTAAATCATTGAATAATTCCTTCCGCTCTGGTTTGAACGACGGGAGTGTCAGACTTTAACTGACTGAAACCCACCTGTGTGCCTTCAGTTGCTCTTTGCTATCCAGAGAGTTACTGCGGAACTCTTTCGAACCATCACAAAACCCTGGCATCGGCGATGTAGCAAATATGAATGAAATGAAACTTCTAATAGACAAGACGTGTTATCAAAATATTGCGCAGTTTTCAAAACTGAGTGAAGCCTTGCCAATAAGAACTCGGTAAACACTATAAAATAAAAAGACAACTGATAAAGTTGTTTTTGCAAATCCCGAAATAAATAAAATTATTCAGACAAAACATAAAATGGCGGTGAGCCGGCTGAATGCGAAAACGCCTTTATCATGGTTAGTTAACATTAAGTTTTATCGCAAAATTGGGCAAAGGTCGTCTCGTATTCTGTCTGGAATATAGTACATTCTTTGTTTTTTAATGCTCTATATAGAAACTAGGTCACGTCTGAGCATCGGGAATGAAAAAGTTAGTCAATGATAATAATAGCGAGGTCTACCAAGTTCGGAAGCGTCTGTTCCGAGTCGCCTTAGTTATTGATTGGTCATCGCATTGTTTAGGCCACGGTAATGACGTAATGACGTGGAATATTATGTTATGTTCAGTGCTGCCATACATGAAAATCACTCATTCATTATTAATTTATTACCTAGGTGTGCAGAAACACGTGTTTCTGCGCAGAAATTAATTAATGAAATATTGTAATGGGTATTTTTAGTACAGTACAAGCTCAGACTAATTTTATTAGTCTGAGTGTACAAGTATCTTTGTTGAAATTAGATTCGCATATCTCGTTTCATTGGCTGACATTAATTAAATAAATGATAATAGAAGTATTTTGAATACTGACACGATCTTTAGTTGTGTATTCTGAAAATAAAATGAGTACGAAAGAAAATCATCGGTGAACAAGGCTAGAATCACGACTAGAATGCTAATCTTCACAAACGCAGCGACCTTTCATAACGATTGTGGTTAGTAGACTAAACAAATAACAGTTTCGCAGACTTAAAAATACAAACAAATAAAATATAAACAATCGTTTGTGGATAAACAGCAGCTTTGCAACAGCTGCTGCGTCGTTTCGTCGATTCGTTTCTATTGGATCTTGGGATTATACGGGCGGCTGTGCTCGACTCGTGTCTTGCGGATGGACTATGGAACTCATTGCCATAGGATTCTTGTCAGACGACTGTCGTAGTGTCTATGGATTGCCAGTTCACTTAACCTAATTCGCGGTGAATCTCGTCTCCGTACCTACAATAATCATTATTTTCAACGAAACGCCACATTTTGTTACTACATCCGACGCATTTATCAATTCACATTGCATAATTATTTTGCGGTTACAGTAGGTAACGCTAACAATGAGTGCACATGTTTGTGTGACACTGGCCGGGCTGATAACACTATTTATCTCGGTAATACATGGCCGCTGGGTATCGTGATGATAATCAGTAGGTATAAGCACAATGGACGCGGAAATGTGCCGTCATCTAGAGCGGTGCAGTGCAGCTAAATTAATAGCGCTTTCGTTAGGCTGAATGACGCCGTGCCTTTGTGAGGTTCTCTTTTTAAATGAATAATGATGTACCTATTCTGAATTGTATTTTTGATTAGTTCTGATTATGGGTACTTTACCTATTCATACCTAGTTGCATTTTACATGTCGACATTACAATGGATCAGAATCGTATAACTACGACTACTTATTGATCCAGATCCTCACAACTTTGTTTGACACGCACAGATTTCTGAAATAAGATTCCAATTGGAATTGGTAATGTTTATAAATGAACGTAAACTCAAGATGATAGGAGGAGCAGGGCTGGTCCTGCGACATCATTAGTGGCTCACTTTGTAACGTAAGTAAGTACCTATAGTTCACAATTTATAGACACTGCAAACCATTGTTTACTAGACTGGTGGTAAAAAACAATATGCTCTTTCTTGGTGTTGTCGATGCCTGTGAAATTACCATTAGGCGGCTGACTCAAGGGTGCAGCCGGTGAAAGTCGGACAAGGAATCAACCGATTGCGTTTGTGAGACTCGCAACACAACATGATCGTAGGCTAGAAAGTGAGCATCATCCTACCTGTTTCCTTTTCAAGGGCAGGCTCTGCTTGGCGGGCGCGGGCGTCAGCGCGGGCTCCAAGTCGCGCGCCGCCAGCTCATCCAGCAGCGCGCCGCACTTGTCGCGTTCCGCCTCCTCATCCGCCACCAGCAAAAAGCGGCGCCACCGCGACGAGTCGAAGCCCCAGTGGCACGTGCGGTGCTCCGACTCGTGCGAGTGGCAAACAAAGCGGCGCGGCGAGTACAGTGCCCGGCACTCCCCACACTGCACTAGGTTCAGCTCCACCGCGCACACCCCCCGCGCGCCCCCGAAGCACTCGTGGTACACCCGGAAGCCTGGCAGCTTGTGCGGCCGCGACGCCGCTGGCGCGTGCAGCAGCGCCGCGCACAGCCGCTCAGCGTCCGTTTGTGTGATGAGCCCACACGACGGCGCCGACTTCGGCAGCACGCCCGTCGATTTTAACTCGTGAAGCTGCTCCGGCGTGCAGCGCGAGCAGTAGATCTGCAGCTCGTCGCACACGCGGTTGATCTGCTCGAGCGTGAAGTCCGTCAGCACCGAGGTCAGAATCTGCGGCAGGCACAGCCGGCGTTCGCCGCCCACGCTGAAGCACGAGATGGGCTCACCCTCCAGCAGCGTCTCACCGCGTTCGCCCAGCACGGGGTCGGGTGCGAGCAGGATCGGCGGCGCGGCGGGCGGCGGCGGCGCCGGCGGCGCGTCTCCGCGCGGCTCGGCGCGCCCGCACCCAGGGCCCTGCAGGCTGCGCGGCGCGCTCGCCTGGTATGTCTTCAGCACGGAGGTGATGTGCGGCGTCACTACATCCATGTTCGATCACCTCCACTGTCGTTGCGGCTCGGCAGGCGCATGTCACGAGCGAGCCTACGCGCCTGCACGCACGACGCGCTCCGGCCGCGACCGAAACATGTCTGCCGAGGCGATTGTGCCGTCGCGACGGCCCGGCCGAGCACTCGTCGCTCGCCGCCGGCTTCTCCGCCCCGTCGCCGCACGCACACCCGTGCAAAAAATACGCAAATAACCTCAGTTTGTCACAAAACAGACGCACTTTTACGGACAAAAATGGTATAACACGCACTATACACTCGAAATCCGTCGAATATAGGAAGACTGCATACAAAAACTCCGCGTAGCATCGGAACAAAGTGGTACGTAATAGATGCGGACGCGTGAGACTGGGGCGTGGATTCCGGCGACCGGCCGCAGTCAAAGCAGCAGACGGATGGCTCGGCTACTGGAGAGTCTAGCCGGCGCCCCGCGCACCGCGCCCGCGCCCGCCGCCGTGTCACGTGACCGACCTTCCCGTCAAAATATCCAGAATGGCGGCGCGAGCCGCGGACCGCCCGCTACATAGATTATACCAGACAGACAGTAAGTTAGGTAAACATTCAACGCCTAAACACCTCTTCCATCGCAACGCTACATAGTAGGTACATCATCATCATTTCAGGCAAAAGACGTTCACTGTTGGACATAGGCCCTTCCCCAAGAGTCACTATAACGAACGGTCCTGTACGTCTCGCATCCATCGGATTCCCACGGCCCTACTCAGGTCATCGCTGCACCTTGTGGGAGGTCTTCCGGTACGTGGTCGCCACTCCAGAACCGTCGTTTCGTCTCCATAGACCATCAGTTCTGCGGCAATGTGCCGACTGTCACTTCAGTTACACAGTACTTAATACTGATTTTCTGTTCTAAATAGATTTCGTTTAATTACTTAGCAGACCATTCTTGCATATATTTAGTTGTTTTGGACAATGGCTTAAGAAGCCATTACGAAAAGAGTCATATTATGAAATTCACGGATTACTGTATTGTTTAATCACATTGCATCAGATTATATTCATCAGAATAAATATTTTACTATAATAAGACTTTTTTTGGAAAATCATAAAACAACTTCATCAGTCTGGGAGGAGCGAGAGAGTGACTTTTACTGACAAAAACTCTTTAGTTCTTTCGTTGCCCTTTGCGTTTCACGACCACAGTTAATTAGGTAGGCTAATTGGTCTAAGCGACATTTTTAAAATAAAAAATTGAAACCTGACTCAAACGATGGAGAAAAAATGGCTGATTCCGAATATGTACTCGTATATAACTCAATATTGGAAAAAAATTCGTTTGGATCAATTAGCCTTACAACCATCGATATATAGTATAGTAAGATTAGAAGTTTCCCTATATTTTGACCAATCACAATACAGGGTATTTTTTTTATTATTGGTAGGCTCGTACTTGACCACTATCTCAGTTGATGGTAAGCGATGATGTGGCACGTTTGCCTAGAAGCAGTAACGTAGCTAGGCGTGGGCGAAGTGGGCCCTCGCCCACGGATTCGCACCCAATGGGCCTCGCGAGGGCTCTTTAACAGCGTGGGTTTTGTTTTATAATTTATAGGCTTGCGTTTGACCACTATTCTTCCTGATGGTAAGCGACGATGTGGTCGAACACTGGGTTGCGACAGTCGCTGTCTCGTTTTAGAATTTATAAAAGAAAAAGGCCTCGTTGATGCGCCTTAGGCCACGTCTAAATTGGTCCACGCTACGCCTCTGCCTAGAAGTAACATATTATTCACTTTTGATTTACAGACGATACAAGCTATAAGGAAACACAGACTCAAGCAGGGAATTCTACTCCTAAGTTGGTAAATAACCATGTAGCACCCGCTCTGATGAAGATCGGAAACTACACTCGAAGTTGTGAACGATTACGTTTGCCTGGGACATACAATCCAACTCGGCAAGGCAGCGTTCGGGAAGCTGCGCGGTATCTTCCCGTCCAACATACCACCGTCTCTCAAGACGTGGTCGAAGTGTTGCCAGTGATGATATATGGCAATGAAACGTGGTCGCTTATAATGGGTTTCATCAGAAGGCTTAAAGTCAGCTAAAGGAGAAAAGGGTATACTCGGAGGTTCCTTGCGTGATCGCATCAGGAATGAAAATATCCGCAGGAGAACCAAAGTCACCGACATAGCCCGAAGAATTGCCAAAATTAAGTGGCAGTGGGCAGGGCACATTGCTTGTAGAACGGGGGGTCAATAGGGCTGAAATGTTAACTCTGAACAGCATTATTTTTTTTATTAATTTTCACACACGATAATATTAGTAAAAGTGTAATAATGAAATGATCCCATCTCGGATTTTACACCTACAGGAAGCTGCGGTGGTAAAGGCTAAATAAAAAATACACAATGGTCACTCTGTACTTTTACCTAATCTTTGACACCGCGACACGCGCGGGGCCTGCGAGGCGCGCGGAGAGCGGCGGCGCGGGGCGCGGGGAGGGCGGGGCAGCTGCGTCTACTCCGCTTGCTCACAGAGCTCCGTGAAAACTGCTTTTATCGCTACAAATATCACCCATTCAAAATTCAACCTTACTACTATACAATAAAGTCTAATTCCATGATAACATTCACAAGTTGTGCTATAAATTATACAGTTGGTAATCAAACTTAAACTTTATGTGCACCAATTTAAGATTACTTTGTGTTCGTCGATATTTATGAACGTTATCTTTGTAGTTTATGTAGTGTATTATACTCGCATGTGTGAATGCATTATGTTGTAAGTACTATACTACTTACCAAACTCTCAGTACATACCAACCCAACAGCATGATAATGTAAATAAATAAATAAAAATGGAATTAATTTCATATAGATAAATTATTAGGTACCTAATTAATTAAAAAAATCAGTTTAAGCTTCAAAAAATTGATAGCTGCGTTTGTCTAGTGGTTGGTTGTAAATGTTTGATGATCCTTGGCGATGGCGCTCTGGTTCAGTGCTGCAGTGGTGCGACAATAGAGTTGTGAATTTGTCATACTTTTTTTTTTAATAGCCTATTGTATGTCCCACAGCTGGGCTTCCCCTTTCTCCTTCCAAAGCTCTCTCTCTAGGACGATCTCTGGTCAAGTTTGCCCCGCGAACAATTGTCACATAACCTTCGCCACGGTCGACCTCGACGGCGCGCGGCGTCGACCGGGATCAGGGGTCCAGTTTTGTCATACTTGGGTGATGATAATTAAATTATAATGATGGTGGTAGTACCTACCTTCTAATTTTATTGTTTAGATACTTTTCAGATTGTTGCAGATCTAGTCGTTTAGAGGTGGAAAATTAAAACATCACTAAAACATAATATTATGCTATTATTATTAAATTTGCTTTATGTATAGGTATTCCTTTATGTTGCTTGTCATTTGATAATACTACTTCGCGAGAAAAGAAACGGTGAACAAGAGGTTTCTTCTTCCAACGATTTTCACGGTTTCGTTTGGACCTTCAAGTTATTCCCGCCATCGTTTCTGTTTTTGTGTTGCCACTTTGCTAAGCTCTTGTGTGATGCCTCTTTTGCCACACCCAGGGCCAGTTTCGTTATTTATAAAGTATATTTATTTATTTGTTTTATTGATTATAATCGAATCATACTTTACAGCTTTTGAAAATAGGTCGTACCTATTTTCATTGTATGCGTATGGACTGTAGAAAAACAATTCATAAACAATTTTTTTACTGGCAGCATGATCTAGCAGATAGTCAAAGAAAAAGTATTATTTTGTCTCTGGTTATTCTCACTGCGTTCCAGTTCAGGAAAGAGAAATGTTATATATTATAAGCATTAATGTTTATAGAAAACTAATTTTGTTACAAGAATGTTTTTTTAAAGTTTACAAATTATTTAGAAGTAGTAACAATATTTACATTGTTATATTATTTACCAAATGTTAAACTTAAATTACTTTATGTATTGTTTTGGATGCGTAATATCACCAATAGAATAATTTATTATTTTTACTGTAAATTGCATGAATATTGAATGCATAAAATACGGCCTGATGTTATTGAAACGTAGTATAAAATGTCATGTCATTGATTTGATTGTCAGGTTTCTCAGGGCAGTAATCTTTTACTGTTTTACCTATTATTTTTTGTAGAAAAACTTTTCCATCATCGTTAAATTAATTACTAGGCATTCAGCCTATGTTTGAGTAAGTTATCTTGACAAATTAAACTGTATTTGGCTTAAAATCACGTTGTGACATTACATTAAATTACCCCAGTGTAAGTAAATATTATTGTAGTAACTGCATTTTTACGTGTTATTTGCAGAGATTGATGGATCCTTGGGGCAGTGAAGTTATTAATTCCGAAGTTGTATCGGAGTTTGAAGATAATTTTCAGCCAACTTCTGAGTCCGAGAAGCTATCGGATTCTGAACAGTATCTCGCTATTTTAGGTAATTGATAATAAGTTCAAGTTCTAATCATATTTTAAATGTTGTCAGTCGGCTATTTTGTTACACAATATGATATCATGTAAGACAGAGCTTAGTGCGGGTGTTACGAAATATATCGGGTGTCACAGACCTCCCGTTCACTCCACGAGGCGCCGTCGTACTGTTAGCTACTGTTCGAAGGTCGCATGCGCACATAGAAAGTCACATTAATTTGCCCTTATTTAGATAGAAGTTTAGAGTATTAAGTTCTCTACCTACATTCGACTTCTTCCTTTGTGGTAATTTTATTGTGTAGTTAGTGTGTCAGACAAGCCAGAACTACTGGTCAGTGAAAATAGTTTTAACCATGTGTTTTTACTCATTTCAGAGCGCAAACTCAAGGCAATCAAATCCAAAAACAAGGTAGTGGAAAACTTAGCAGCATACAGGGCTGATTGTATTGACCGGTTGATGCGAGAGGGCTGCGACCTAGACCCTGTTGTTGGAGACACTGAGGACGAGAAACTGTTGCAGGAATAACTTCTCAAATAATTACAAACCATTGTAAGTAATCATGGCAGGTGCAGCAGCTACTAATATTGACTTGTCAGGAGCAACCTACTGCATACTCACTGGTGCCTCCCAGGGTATTGGGAGGGCTATTGCAGCCGAACTTGCAAAGCACCTTGGACCTAAATCTTTAATGTTACTGCTTGCACGTAACAAAGATCAGCTAGCCAAGACAGCAGAGCTCTGCAAATCTGACAACATCAAAATTGTGTATGAGTCTATGGACCTCGCCAAAGCATCCGCACCAGAGATGTTAGATGTCATTTATGACTCTTTAAAGGGTTATAAAATCACTGACTTTGCTAACTGTGTCATTTTCCACAATGTTGGGTCCCTGGGCAACTTGTCAGTAGAGACAGAACGCATGGAGAACCTGGAGGAAATGAGACAGTACTATGATCTGAATGTATTTAATGTGATCACACTGAATACTCAGTTCCTTAAGGTTTTCCAGGAGGTTGAAGACAGAGTTATAATTGTTAATGTGACATCTCTGTGTGCCATCAAGCCAATGAGTGGTATGGCCAGCTACTGCAGTGGTAAGGCTGCACGGGAGATGTACTTCAAAGTGCTGGCTGAGGAGAAGAAGCACATTAGAGTGCTGAACTACTCTCCCGGGCCCGTTGAGACATCTATGATTGATTATGTCTTGGCTGAGACAGTGAACACCAATCTGAGGGATGTATTTTTGTCATTCAAGTCACAGGGAGCACTACTAAAGCCAGAAATTACAGCTAAAAAATGCTTGAAGGTTCTTCAAGAAGGCAAGTTCAGTCCGGGCGGTCATGTTGACTATTTCGATGACGAGTAGATATCTTTAACTATCTAGAAGTAGCTTTCTTACTTGCATATTTGCCAAACTATCAATGTGATTATAAATTATTAGCTTCCAAGTATTCATGTGATGTCAAAATGTAATCTAGATTATTTCATATCAATCTGTGTTACTAACTAAGGCTGTTTCACTCTTTAGGGATGTATTTAGAACATAATATAATGTGTGTTTAGCCGTTGAACCTCATAGCACTTATTGTGTTGTACGCCTGTGCAAGTCTTGCTTTGACTAATAATAACCAAGATGTTATAGTCAATCAATTGTAAAACTTATGTTCTAAAAACCTTTGCTAATGAATACTTTGTTATTCTTTAAGCAATCTCTGACAAAATATTCACAAATGTTATTTTTGTTTTAGTTTAGTACTGGTAAACTGGGGTTACTTTGGTCCAAGCTTATTAACTTATAGGAACTCAGGATACTGAGTTTTTTTTTAAATCTTTTTTATCATTTGATGCCATTGTCTGCAAAAACTGATTAGTATTTTTACCAAGCATTTCCAACTCATATCTTGACATTGGTAAAATCATCGAAAGTTCGTTGATGGAGCCATAACTTAAAAAATTGAATTAAATTGATTCAAGTTCACTGTGTTTCTATTGCTTACCGAGCTTGGGCTAAAGTACCTTGACTTTACGAATTTTATTTTGAGATTATTGGAGGGCTGAAACTCGCACAAAATCGGATATCGGACAAGATATCTATTTGTTTTTTATTTTTGAATATTGATATTTAAGTTTGTGTTATATACCTATTATTAAGGATTGAAATTAGATTACTACGAATCATTTGGGAACATTTTGTCAGATACTGCTAAAAGTAACCATCATAGTACTAGACACATTCCTTATTAAATGGCGTTGTTGGTGTTTTAGAAATATGAGCCGAGTGTCACATGTGCAATGATGGTGTGAAACGAAACGCTAGTCAAGTAACATAGTTCGTTCCTAACATTCCATAAAGTTACATGTATCTAGTAGTTTATGAATGCAATTCATATTAAAAATAAATGCTTGAAATAAAAGTTGTTTTTGTTACCCTCACCTTATCTTTTATTATTTCATGATAATTAATATGAGTTACATTCATATTTTTTCTAGAATACGCTTTTATCATTTATCGTTTTAACTTTTGATCTTTCGCTTAAGACATTCTGCAAATGCTTCATAAGTTTTCATAATAACTCTATATTGGGTTAAGTCTGCAAATTGAATAGTATCTGAAGGAATCAGTGAATCAAAACTAAGCTAATAGCTTCCTAATTAAAAATTGGTCATAACTAATTCCAGTAAATGGAAGCAAATTTTAAAAAAATATGCTATTTGTGGCGGATTACAAACTACTTGGCCCAGTGTGTCAGAAAATAGAGCCATTTTTTTTTCCGGTGTGTAATCGAAAGAAGCGAAAGGGAGTGTCAGCTTTTTAATGACTAAAACCTACCCGTGTCCCTTCATTTGCCCTTTGAGCTTTCGGGCCGCGGTAACTCGAACAATCCCATAGAGGCAGTGTAGACCTGAGTCCTATCAGCTCACAACACGTCTTCGTTTTCCACAGCCTGGACCTATAATATGCATAGGAAGGAAAACCGATTGAATTATACCATCAAATGCACGTTAATTTTGGCTATGCCTTTAGAGCCTTGCCTCACCGGGACGCCATGGCGAAGAAGCCAGGTCATGATGGAATTGTGTCCTAAAGATTTTTTGATTCGAGCTCACAGCTGAGTCTATTGATACTATTATGTTATAGGTACGAAGGTGTAGTCTCAAGCTAGATTAGTTGTACAAATCATTCTTCATGATTGTTTCTGGAGGTTCCTGTGGCAGACAGACGGCGGGAAGAAACGCCCAGGTATCACCAAGGTATGGATCGCCCGGAGGACACAGTGGAGGTCTGCCCCGCTTGAGCGGAGCACTATACTGTGTCCTTGTGGAGGCGATCAGTGGCGGTGACCCGGCTCTGGTTTTGGCCATGGTACTGAGCGAGAGGGAATGGAAGGCAGTAATGCAAGCAAAGGAGGCAGCCGAAACCTTGAGATGGAGACTAGCCTCACGCGTAGATGCCCACCAGAGGTGACCCCGGCTTCGGGAGTCGCAGAGCGATTTCCAGCCGCAGCCATTTTGATACCTTTCACCCTGGGTGGGACCTATTGGACATTTATTACCTTAACTGCTATTGGGCGATATAATGAAGGTCAAAAGAGAAATTACTACTAGGTTCACGGGCCAAGTAAACATAGTACGAAACCATTATGAGTCTCCTGCTTGCATTCGCTCATCTATATATATAAAAGGAGAAACTGACTGACTGACATATCAACGCACAGCCAAATCTACTAGGACTAGGAGCGTGAAATTTTGCACAAAGCTTCTTTTTGTGACGTAGGTGAGCACTAAGAGATGATTTTCCAAAATTCACCCCCTAACGGGATGAAAAGGTGGTCCAAAGTGTATGGAAAAATCTATATTCACGCGGGCGAAGCCGCTGGCAGAAGCTAGTACTAAATATATCAGCGTTAAAGCATCATTATAAGGTCCACGTTTGATGAAGCACTAAACTTGCAAAGTCAAAGTGAGGGTCTAAAAGTTTCTGGAAATCTATGGAATCACTGGTTTCCCTGAGCCTTGCTTATAGATACTTATCTGCAGAAAGTTGGAATTTAGATGTTACGCCAAGAGGAATAGTTACTATAGAAAATAGAATACCAATGTTTAGGTAGTAGGCTGTTTAACTAGATACAATATAGACCAAGATCCCAGAGCTGTCTGACATAACTTATTTTCTAGGTTCTCAGTAGCGTGTCATGTGTTTTAAATAAGTACGTGTGTGCTTGTGGAGCTCCTCCTTGGAGCCCCTGGTACCAGGTGAGAAAAAGAAATAAAATAAGAGTAACTTAAATTAAATTTTTATGGCTGATTTTTATAGATGTTTTGTAGAATATTATTCTAACTAAAGTAGTATCATAAGTGTCAGACACTTTTCATGGACCAAAACTTCTGTCAGACTATACTACTTTAGAATAATATTCTACAAAACATATATCAAAATCAGCCCTAAAAAAATAAGTTAAGCAAGTCGTTATTTTTACCCTTTCTTAACTGGTCCCTGCTAAGGGGCCCAAGGGGGAGCTTCACAAGTACCTACACAGGTATTCAAAGCACATGAGACGCTACTGAGAACCTAAAGTTTCATCCATGTGAAAATAAGTCTATGTCTGATCTTAGTATAATACGGTTAGTAAACAAGTCTTGTACGAAAATCATATTCACAAAGTAACTTGAGTGCTTAGGTAAAGATGTGGTCACTTGCGGCGAGTAGTTGCTCAAGGGATACCTATTTAGCGAATTAGGCGGATTTGAAGTAATAATTTAAGTTCAATTAAATGGAATGTCCGATTTCCGCGTATACCGTTTTCTTGACTTGAAAATGCTCTCATTACACTAAAAACAAAATAAAAATGTTGATGTCGGCTCCATCTAGTGAGAAAATGGTTACCCTGGGGGCCGTAGCGTTCACCTTAAACAATGTACAACAGGGAGAGACAGATTTCCAGAAAAACTATAAGTACGTCCGAAATGTTAAACCTGTCCCTATCCAAAAATCTGTAGTACAAAAGGCAAACACGAGTCTGAGAGCCACTCACACACAGTCTCGCCACCCTTATTAAGTAGTTTCGGCGTTTAAGGCGTCGAAGCGGTTGGCCCACCGATACCTTCTACGAGTGGGATTAGCCTACTCACGATCCTCCTCGACGGCCTCCTGGCTTGACCATCATGAACAGTCTCACAGAAAGAAGCTATTTCCTTCCAATTTTCTGTCTCTGTCAGCATAGCCCTCACTAAAGCTGGCAGAGGCAGATTTTGTCCGATCTTGGCGACCGAGACCTGCCGCTCAGAGGCCTACGCAGGACACACACCACTATCTCACCTGATTCAAAGTCAAAGTCAAAGTCAAAGCCATTTATTTGCAATAAATGCGGTACAAGAGATGGTAACTTATGTAATCGATACTGTGCAGGATCAAGTTCGCCTCCACAATGGTAGCAATTTGCCCTGGCCTTTGGCAGCTCTTGCCCATTCTTATTCAAGTACCTACTCACATAAGTAACCGTCCCCGGTCAATACCTGAGTTATCCTAGTCGCTATAGGGAGCTGCTCTAGCCTACCTAGATTTTTATTTTTTTCCTAAACTTGCCAAATTCTGCCAGCGCCACATCCTTATTGAAATTAACAGTTGAAGGACAGGGCAATATAAAGAAGAAGAAAAAACATTTTTAAATACATACAACACCCCTTCACCCGTAAGCAAATACTGGGTACGCCCAAGGTTGCCTATTTGTATAACTATGTTTAGAAAATTAGTTCAGGGAGGTAGCATCCTTGGTGAGTTTGTTCCCTGAACTGTAATCCACGCTCTTCGACGGTTGAAGTTCTAACCGGCGCCTGGAATGTCTCTACTACGGAAAGAGAGAAAGGTTGTAATCTCCTGATCTTTTTCTTCTGCTTATTTGCGACCATCACTTCCTCACAGAAGGATGCGACCGCGTCTCATACGCTTTCACTTCCAATGGCACACATTATTTTCCTATTGTCCGGAGATAAGTACCTGTGGCAGCCGGAAAGTAAGGGCGCCGTGTTGTCTCTCCAGCCATTCAATCAGAACGGGAATTACTGCCACTTGTGTGCCGTGCCACTCACCTACCTATTAACACAAAGATACAGCACAGAGGCTTTACCACGAGCTCTACGCGATCCATTTGACGACTTAAACTGAACTGCTAATGGGATGGAGCTATATAGGGTGTATAGCTCCATCCCTTTTTCTCGCTCGCACGCTTGACATTAAACACGTCATGGCAAGGCCCGCTGGTACCTAAACTTGCACATTTGTCACAACATCACATGTATTAAAATACTTAATAATTATGAGATAAACATGGCTGCGTAAGCTAACACTGTAACTTTGAAAATTCCACTAATAGGTTTGTTTAATTTTTAATGAAAACCAAATGTTTGTAATACTCGTATGTTCTGTGAGGCCGAAAACTCACAACGCCTAGTAGAGCTTAGCGAGTCACTTGGTGAGTAGCGAAATGAAACGTTCCAAAATGTTCGTAAACGAACGCATTGAATCACTGAATACGGGTTAGGTTTTTTTTTAGATGGGAAATTATCTAATGACTTGATGACTAGGGCGGAGGGCGTGTTAGACTTTTACTGACTAAAACTCACTCCTATGTTCCTTCTTTGTCTTGCATTCCAGGACCACGGGGTTACCTTTCGGACTACCCATGACCCCAGTAGGCTTCGGTCCTGCTGGGCCCCTACGGATTTGCTGACGTCTCTATGAGGCGCGCGTGGAACACTACGTGCCGTCGACGACATGGGTTCGGGAAGGCCAGACAGCGAGCTACCCTTTGCTCATCGTCCGCAAGCCCACGCCAACGGTGGCTAGAAATCGGGCTCGGGATCCTGGCGGCTGTGACGTGAGGAAGTTCGTTCCCTCACGCGTGCGGCCGCTGTCTTCTTGTATTCAGAAATTACTTCTCATATAAGATCATCTTCTTCCGCAGGTATGATGCCCTCACAATAATGGCAGGTCGCAAGAGTCTGTTCATATTCCTGATGGGGCTGGCGTGGAAGTGCCGATACAGCATGCCGCTGCTGCTGAGTGGGACCGTGGCCATCCTCGGTAGGGCGTGGATGTTCCAGATCAGGGTGCATACCGTGCACAGGCTGCATGAGAATGAGGTAATTGTCCCTTGGAGGATTTAGAGGTATGCGGAACAGCCAGTGGCATAGCTAGTCCCAAAGGGGGGGTATATAGGGCCCCTTTGGCATATCAAAAGTTATCAAGGGTTTTTTTTTACACCGTATGTCTTCCATGCTTTTGATTTCGGGCTGTTTTATTGTTCAATTGCGCAGAGAACTCTAATACCGCGATGTAAGATTTCGAATTTTAGTTCCTATTTCGCGTCATAGATGTCGCTGTAATGACATTATGCCAACAGCGCCGAAGAGGTGGCCATAAGCAAGCTTCAGTGGGTGTTTTTAATATCGTGCGGATTTCATCATGCATGCGGGATTGCTCCGCACGCGTAACCCCCGCAAATGTCCATTTCATACATTATTAGAATTTATTGTAATGCGTGGAATACGCACGCCAGACGCGTTTTTTTTGCATTTTGATTTTTTTTTTGTTTTCGTGATGATATCCGCACGATATTAAAAACACCCTGGTCGAGATCTTCCACATACAGCATCATCATTCACAACCGAAGTCTGGTTGGTCAAATGTGAAATATTTATTTTGGAGTCTATTTCTTTTCGGAAAACGAACACCGCTTAGATACATTTGCGGTTTTATCAATTAAAAAATTCATCTTGCCAGTCTTATTACTTTACCGGGGGTTAGGGACATTGACATCTTTATCAAAACTGTATGTAGTGGTAAATAAGCGGACTTAATGCAACATCAAAATAGAAAAAAAAGTCTACACTATGGTTAGGTACCAACCAGTATATATATATATAGTGTAGAATTTACACAACACAATAAATAAATATTTGAAATAGAATATCTCGTTTTCTTCGCGCACGCTTTAATTGAATACCTTGTCTTTTATTTGTATTTTCTAATAGATTATCAGTAAATGTAAAATTATAAAATAAATTTATTATAAAACAGCTGTAAGTTACCCATAAATAAATTAAGGGGTCCATTACACAGTCATGCAAGCGTCAATCAAAACCATCAATTATGAATGAAGCTTGACTGACGGAATTTTATCGCCATACATTTTTCGTCATGCAAACGTCAGTCATCACATTACACGATAGGTTTTTCATCAGTCAAGATATTTAACTGTGGCAAAACTGACAGCAAAACCTATCGTGTAATGGACCCCTTACAACAAATATTACATAAATTAGAGATTAATTTAATGTTTGTTCATTCCTCCATTTACCATTGTAGGTATAAAATCATTTCCATTCCACAAATTGAATATATCTAGCTACTAGTTTGCACCGCTTAGATTATCTGTTTGCCCTTGCATGCATTAAGCCTATGCCAGTTAATTCGATTACCTAGTGCAGTCACTGGTATTTTGCTACTACTCAGAACTAAGCGTATTAACAAGGCATCAATCCTTTGCACAAAACGTTTAAACGTGTTTATATAGGCCAGCTATTTTTAAACAGATTCGGTATATGATAGATGCCATATATTATTATGGCATTAAGAGCAGTGGTTGCCGTGTGGTAACAGCCCCGACTTACAAGTTGTGTAATTTATTTTATCGCCAATGCTCTTAAAACGGTGAAGGAAAACATCGTGAGGAAATCGGCATGTCCTAGAACCAAATATTGGAAGACATGTGACATCCACCAACCCGCACTGGGCTCGCGTGGTGGTTTACGGTTACAGCCCATTCCTTCTCCTAGACAGGAGGCCAGAGTCCCAACAGTGGGAACATTATAAGGCCGACTATGCTATGCTATGCTTTATATCATATACTCGGCGCGTATTGTTCCACGCGTGCCTCAAAGAGATGTCAGCAACCGTAGGGGCCCACCAGGGTCAAAGCCTACTGGAGCTATGGGTGATGCGAAAGAGACCCTGGGGCCCTAGAACGAAGGCAAAAAGAAACAGGAGTGGGTTTTAGTCAGTAAAAGTCTGACACGCCCTCCCGCCACGCCCAAGGGCAGGAGATTTCATCAGAAGATTTACCACCTAAATCTATCTTCTAAGATGTATCGTTTTGCCCAGTAACTGGGTCGTGGAGGTCTTATAGACATTCGCTCCATGTAAAATTCGTATATTCAGCCGCATCCGGTTAGACTGAAAGTTGACCCCAAGCTAGTTGGGAAAAAGGTTAGGGCGATGACGGTGACACCAAGATTGGTCCGGCCATGTCTGGCTTTTTGGTTCCATAAAAACCCCTCTAGGATAAATGATCCCGAGTCATCTGCGTGTCACATACGAAGGGTTCAATTTTCGTGGTCATCCTACAAAATACTTTTGCGTGATCCCCCCGGGAAGAACTTCTCTATTTAAGTACTATAGTGCTACTTATTATAGGCAGGTAGTAGGTAGGAACCAAGCTCTCGCTTGGTGACTTGTTTCATTGTTTGGCCATGTCTCGTCATAATTCCGTTGAGGAAACAAGTAGTGCGCAAAAAACTTTAAAAAGTTTTTTGTTTGCCGACACTTCTTAATTTTTAAGACAAATAGACGGACAAAATCTTGTCGACGAAAATAACGCGCCTTAGATACACTAGAGGACAAAATCTCTCCCAACATGACGTGACGCGCAACACTGTCAAATTGTCCAACAATATGTCCAGCGTCACGTAAATGCGTTGTCAAATGTTGGAGGCAAGTTGCGGGGGCACTAGGCAACATTGCAGCGTCACGTACATTGACCGTTTCATACTGGGGGACATTTGGTCCCCTAATATCTTGTGTAGCTACATCTCTCTTACATACATCTTTTTTACATAGCATGAGTAGGATACAAGCAGGACGAAAATATGCACCTTTAAGATGAAAGAAAAGGAGAGGTTGTGTGAATCCGACAGCTTTTTTTTTTTAAATCATCTTATAACAAATCCCGCTCTTGGGCGGAGCGCGAGATAGTGTCAGACTTTTACTGACTAAAAACCCACTTCTGTTCCTTCGTTGCCTTCGTCCCAGGGCCCGGGTTTCGTTTTCACACTACCCATGGGTGAATCTGACAGCTGTCACCCGCACTAATCTATAGCAATTGTAGTATAGAACAAAGATACCTTTAACATGCCACAGCAAGGTTTCAAGACATTACAGGCACTGTAACATCATCATCTTTATTTCCAGTTGGCTTATTACGACGAGGATGATGAACCAGACGATGACGACGCCACCTGGGACACCGAGTCCTCAGACTCGTGGGAGACCATCGTGGAAGAGGTGGCGTACGGCTGATCACACAATCGCCCATTCTCAGCCATCGCGGGCCAAATCAACCCGGGCGATTACTTACCAAATTGTAACAGTTAACGGCGTAGTTAGGTACTGGGGCATTTAATGTATTATTTAGGCATAGGTTTTGCCTTATTTGTAAATATTATCGTTGCAGAGATTTATAGTTTTTTTTTTTTTAAGATGGTCGTGGTGCTTTTTGATTCTAAATCATTAGGTGATTTTTTTACATTTTATTTTGGTCTACTGTCAAATGGTGTTGGGTATAAGGGAATATATCATGCGAAATAATGTTTAGTTTTGTGACAATACTTGTACATTTTGATACAAGTGGAGAAAGTTGAAAGAAGTAGAAAGAGAGGTGGAATTCGCCCAAGCCGCAGGTTAGGGTGTTATGGAGCCGAGAGCTGCTGTGACAAATTTTCACGCGTATCAAACGTTTTTCAATACACTTACAAAGATATAAATAAACGAGGGTTGACGCGGCTCGTGGGGTCACTTAGCCCAGTCCGATACGCTAAACATAATAAATTGTGGTGGGGGGGGGGGGGGCGAGCTCGCGTACTTTTCCGCACTAGTGCGAAAACTAGTGAATTACGTGACTAAAAGCGGATTTTCGAGTAAGTGTATTGAAAAATATATTTTCGAACTTATACAACCTTTCCGATTCAACGCGAAATTTGTTTTGAAATATATTTTGTATTATAAAAAATCATTATTATCTAAAGCGAAAGCACCCTCGGATTTACGACTAAATTCACAGACCTAACATATATTTGACTGAATTTAACTTGACTAAAATAAACTTGGTTTTTAATTAACGCTTCATACGAAATCATTTTCGTATGAAGCGTTAATTAAAAACCTTATCTTTTTAAAGTCGAGGCTCATAGTAGTTGAAACGCTAACTTAGCAAAGTTACAAGTGTGATTTAAGAATCTTGCTAATAAAATTAGGTAATAGACTCCGTTAGAAAAGTTACAACGAGGTTTTCAAAAAATTTGTCTTACTTTTTGTCAGATTTTTTGTTTGAGAGTGTCTGTTTATTTATTCGCAAATTGATTCGAATAATAAAATATGGTAATATTGACTAGCTCAACTAAGTTTGTTGAGAAGGCTGACTCGAAATATTTGTGTATGCTTGCCAAATACCTACTACAAAAACATAATGTTACAACTGCATTCTAAAGGAAAACATATTGACTATCTGCTGTATCCAGGGGCGCCGACTCCGTGGGTGCTCGAGGGCTTAAACAAACAATGGGTGCCGAACACCCCAGAATAGACATCAAGAAACTAAATTAAATTAAATTTCTTGATACAAAAAACTAGTTTCATTTTATATTTTTATCAAACGTACGCAATATGTAAGTAGGACATTTATTTATTTGTCGGGCGATCAGTTTGCATTTCTCTTCGCCAATTTTTCGAGTCCATCAAATGAGTAAGAGCACTCATGAGGATTTCTGAAAGCCGGTGCTCCTGGCTGTATCAAATATTACTTATAAACTTTGTAAACTCAGTGTTAGACCAAAGGCACAAACGATGCGAAGCCAAAAGAAAAAGTAACTGTGTGTAACAAAAATCAGGCTTAATCGTAATCGTTCGGGTAAGGTCGGCCGACGTTACCCGAACTAGTGTTACAACGCCGAGCGTGACGGAGAGCTCTTACACAGTATGCATGTTGCCAATGGCAGACGTAACTGCAGCCGTCGACATATAGACACACACGACGGCGGCTGCTGATCTTCAATGTTGGAATTTCGACGGCCGTCGACGCGGTAACAGCTGCCGTCGACACGTGTTGCTGGCTATAGTTGCCTCTGCCATTGGCAACTTGCCTCTCGTGTGTATAATATAATAATCTCATTTAATACCTACAAAACAGCTCGAGGCGTACGCTTACGTGTACGGTTGCCAGGTTTTAAAACCGAAAAGCCGAACAGACCAGTCAGTTTAGCCGGACATTTGGGTAAAAAGACCGGACACGATACAATTTCATACCATCATATCATCTTTAAATTCTTCTGTACTTGTGTTTGTCACCTAATTTCTCCTAAACGGCTTGGTCGATTTGGATGAAATTTTGTGTATATATTTGAGTAGGCCCCTGCATGGTTTGAAAATACAATTGGTGCTGGTAGGTGGTGCTGCAGTTGGGTTCTGAAATTTTTATGAAAGTGACAAGCCAACTTTCGGGCAAAACAACGTCTGTCAGGACCTCTAATATTGGTACCATAAAATCTTAAATTCTAATGAAACAACAATAATTTTTAAATGAATCAGTCTTCTTTGTTATTATTTTTTACAATATTAATTGCAATTATAGTTAGCTGTAATTACTTTTGTAATTTGCAATTACGGCTACAGTGCTAGTCCGGTCGCTTGCACGATACAAGGAAAGGGGGAGGAACGAAAACGAAGAAATGTAAAATAAATGGTTCAATTTAAAAAGCTTAACAAATGGCCGGATTGGCCCGACACCGTCTTTGGCCGGACACGCAACCAAAAAGCCTAACTGTGTCCGGCTTTGTCCGGACGCCTAGTAACGCTACTTACATGCGGTTTAGGTTTACGGACGGTTTTGTAAGACACCCATATCTGTATGGAAGTTTCTTTGTAACTCTCGCTGTGATAGCAATAGCCCGAGTTAACTACTTTAGTTTATTCTCTATTTTACAGAATTCATAAAGTTATTGCACATATTTGTGAAATTAAAGTGCAGTCAATTTGTATGAAGGTTGACATTTTGAAATTAAAAGATCGTAATAAAAAGACACTAGGTTAGATACTGCACTATTTGTATTTAAGACTCAAGTTTGCACCTTGACGGTTAGGTAATGCCTGCTGACCACGGACACATAGCTTCATAGACGCGTATTCGTCATTATACGCTTGGTGTACGCCTGCTCACAGCTTACATATATATAAAACTATGAACGTCTGTCGATGAAGCTGTAACGACACGACGGCGACGGCACGACTTTACCGCTTGATACATAGTTACATACGCGTCTATGAAGCTACGCGTCCGTGGACGGTAGCCCTTGTCTTGGCCAATTAATGAGTGGCATGAGTGCTCATATTACTCTACTCTCTTCATACCATTGTTCCAATGTGGTCCTGGGGTAAAATATGTTATGTGTTTACAGTTGTATGAATAAATATTTCAATTCCAATTCATATATTTGTGTTTATTTATTTTAGTTAGTTTTTCCTGTCCGTATTAGAAACTTTGTCAGTGTAGTCTGCCCCCTCAGGGTTAACTGGCAATACTGACAGAGCTCAGAGGGCCTAGTACGATTTTGACACGTATACGACGTTCGGCGCTGCGATTGGCTTGCTCCAAGCTGTTAACCAATCAGAGAAACAAACGCGGTAAACGTTTCCAACGCGCACTCTGTGCACAGTATAACATTTGTAACCCCATCAATACAATGATGACCTTTATATATAAACAAACATCAAGTTGCAGACAAGGTTGGCGCAGCGGTTGACTGCTGCGCTGCGTGTCTCGGGTTCGATTCCCGCACTGAAAATTATTTATATGGCTTCGAGTTTACATGTTTGTGAACGCAACTATGAAACAGGTGTAGTTCTTAATGAGGGGCGAAGTTTTTATAAAAGAAAAAAAATATTTTTAGTTACTTCATTGTGCTGCCCTCAAAAGCCAAAAAGCAAAAAAAAAAAATCTAACAAAAAAAACCAAAAAAAAAAATATCAAAAAATCGAAATCTATCTCAAAATCAAAATATATCATATATAATATATATAATATGTATCTCAAAATTTCTTTTTTTTTCGTTTTGAAATGTAGCGTTCGACTATCAACTGTTTATACTTTTACAGAAAACAGAACTTATGAAGAAGAAACATTTTCCCTCTGAAAAATTACCAAATTCCATTTGGAACCCCTGACAGGATTCAAAATCGCAGTGAAAAGTAGTTTATTTTTACTTTTAGTAAGAGGTCATCGCTAACGTTGGTGCCTAATTTTAGGTAACAAAGAGTCTTGTGATACTTTTTCTAGCCAAATACTCCGTATTTACGATGAACATTGTGAGAGTTACAGAGAGATAGGTCCTTTGTACGGTTATCAAGCAGACCAGGGCGGAAAACATAGCGTTCTACGGCATGTTCTTTTTTTTCTTACACACATCAATAACAAGTTTTAGAGGTATACCAATTTCACAAACCTCCGTTGAAAAGGGAGGATCCTCCGACCACACGGGTGTTATTGTCTGGTCTGGACAACTGTCCGAGAGATAATAATAATAATAATATTCCACTACTGTCACACAACGCCGTCTTTTTTTTCAGAATTTTACTGATTAAAGCCACACCTGTATCCTTCAATTACCCTTTGCGTTCTAGGACTACGGGTTTCCCTTTCAGAAATTCTCCGCGGTCCTAGCTAGCGGGCATCGGCCCTGCTGGGCCCCTACGGTTTGCTGACATCTCTTTGAGGAGCGCGAGGATCACTACGCGCTGTCGACGACTGGGCTCGGTTCGGTTAGTTACCGATCAGCCGGACGGCGAGCTAACCAGTGCTCGACGTCCGCAAGCCCGCGTCTACCGAGTACCGCGGCTGTCAACAACGCCATCTAGCCCCAAACTAAGCACAGCGTGTGTTATGAGCACTAGACAATTGATAAACATACTTATTTATTTAGGTACATATTATAGAAAAATAAATAAATTACACCCAGACAGAAAATTGTCACAATTAAGCTGTGACGGTAAATTATGTGTCGTTGTTGCGACTATCTGTCGTGGCCACGACAACCATTTAATATATTATAATGGGAACAGCTGGAGACGATAGTCGTCCGACGATAAATTAGCCTTTACGACATAGTCAGAACGCGGCCTAACTAAAACCACAGCTATGTTTTTTTAGTTGCCTTTGCATTCTAGAATCACAGTTACGGACACAGGGCTAATTTTAGTCAGTAAAAGTCTTCCACGCCTTCTCGCTCCACCTTAGATCGGTAGAAGTCATGGGGATGATTTCTCCCTTAAAAAAGTTGTGTTCTTGACGTTTCGTACATAACTCATTTTATGTTTACATACGTACGTATGTAAACATAAAATGAGTTATGTACGATATGTATGTTATGTATGATAAGATGTACATCTTATTTTATTTGTTTTGCTTAAAATAATGCCGAAAACAATCACTAGTTCGACAGAGAGGCGTCTATTGAATACAATTGACGAATTTAAAGATGCGAAAAGTGAATTAACATGCAGAGAAAATGCGACGGTTGGATTCAATAATTTAATTTCTAGGTTAGTTTTTTAATTTCTATTAGAAAAACTTGATACTGTTTGATTATTAATAACAAATTGCAATATTACTCACACGGTGAATTATACTTTTCAGGTGGTTTCGACAATGAGCAGACGAAACTTCTAATAATGAGAACAGTAAAGGACATGGAAACTTTGATATTTCGAATGTGCGCTATCCACCAAAGCTGCGGTGCGGCGGACATTTGAACTACATCAATCGACCATTCAAATGAATAAAAAAATATCGAATTTATTTTATTCAAATTTAAAGATTCCAGGGAAGTGCGCCCACATGTGGTTGCACTACTGCTCACATGATTGGACCTGTGCTTTGTATAACATTCGATGTTGTCCTGGTGTTAAGCGCCGTTAGTGCCTTCAATACCGGATTGAGTCGGCGTGTGGCCAGTAGCAAATTAGACCAAGGTGCTCCTACAACTGATTAATTTATTAGTATGATACTAATTAATTCAGTACTTTTAAAAAACCGAATTTATCTCGGAAATTATGCTTAGGACATTTTAGGTTTTCTTCTGATAAATAATACAGAAATAGGGAGTCTCTTCGATGATGATGGTGAAGCCTTTTTGAATTTATACAGAAAAGCCGAACAGTTAAGATTTACTAGGAATAGGATGCAAAATTTTATACTCCACAACGGCCGGTTCTGTTTATCACGCCACGCCTCTATTATGTAGTTTACTTGGAGGAAAGTCTGAAGTGAAGTGACTATCACATCATATCTAAAGAAATCAGCTGTATTTAAATTTCACGCAGTACAAATATTTTGACTTTTTTACGTTCAAGTGCGGGATACCTGAACGCGCGGGGACCCCAAATGCATGGGGCCTGTAGCATTTGCTACTCTTGCTACAAGGCTGATCCGCCTGTGAGAGCCGTCTAACCTTTGCAAGAATGTCAAGTTTCCTAGCAGCTACCGTAGCTTTGGACTAAATGAACGTCCTAAAATTTAGATTTAAGGAAATTTCAACTCCCAAGAACTCAAGGCGGTCGATGGACTCCAAGGATACATTCTAAAAAGCTGAACGGACACTCTTGTGTTTTGGCGGGGTTGAATATCTCGGCTAAATAAATGGCAAATGTTTAATTGTTAAATAAACATGCATCATAGATATGTATCGCATACTTATTATTTTTATGAATAATTAAAAGTATCAACTCCGTTTGAGCGGCGTACAGCTAGGGTGAACAATACGTCCTCCTTTTTGTTGTGCCATCTTTCCCTGGCCAAACTTTAATTACTATGTATGAATAAAAACTTTTAGTTGCAATGTCACAGCCTGCCCGAATATAGCTTGTCAAATAAGACAACTTTAGTCAAACCTTCAGTCAAAATTATCAATCCTCCGAAAACATGCATTTTTAGTCCAAAATTTTGGTATTTTTCCTTTAAAATCATATAAGTTAATTATTATCTAGAAAAACACAGTACAAAATCCATATGTTTTAATTAATTAAATAAATAAAACAACAAAAAAATCAAGAGAAATGGGTGGTGACAAAAAAGATGCCCCAAAAAAGAAGCCTGAGATGCCAAAATACATGAACTTCATCATAGGAGGCACTAGCGGGTAAAGCATTGTACAATGTAGGTAAGGGTTGAAAGTAGTTTAGGAGCATGCTTGACCTGCCCCCTAGCCAAGTTACAATCGTTTCGTTCGCGCCGAAAGCCTCGAGTAGGCCACGCCTCCGATTCCTTTGTTCTAAGTCATCTCAACCCTCAGTCACGTAGTCAGAACAACGAAATCGGAGGCGTGTGCTGGAGGGAGTTCTGTCTGGTGGGCAGCTGCCCGATAGATGATTTCGGGCTGTCGTATATATTCTAATCGCGCGGAGAACTTTGATTGCGCGATGCAGGATTAGTTCTTATGTGACGCCATAGATGTCGCTACATCACTCCCCTCCAGAGATCGGAGATCGATGCTTCTTGATGCGTGCCAGGCCAGTGGTAGGTTGGTTCCAGTGGGTCGGAACCGAATGCCGCATAATTCTCGGTGAGTCGGAGTTGTCTGCGGTGATGCCCAGTGAGTCGGGGTGGTGCTGTCCCAGTGAGTGGGGATAATGCTGCAGGCTCCTGTGAGTCGGAGTAGTGCTGCTGGCTCCAGTAAGTCGGAGCGGTGCTGTGCGACGTAGTGGCTTGACTGCTTGCGTCGACCAGGAGAGGTTCTTCGTGGCTCTTCATGTGATTCATGTGACTGGCCGAAGGTGCAGTGTGCTTCGCCAAGGTCGCTGATGAGGCTGAGGGTGATGACCAGGTAGGCATGCTGGTGGTCAGGATACCCTTTAATGCCGTGGGTGCTGGCTGTATGGCTCGCTGCTCGAAAGCTTGAGGAAGTGATGATGACGTCACGAAGTAGTAGCTGCACGAAGGCTGCGCTGACGTTCATTGCCGAGGGTCACCAGTTTGGATGTGTGCAGAACAGAGAGTAAAGTCCCGCAAACCTCCGTTGAATAGGGAGGATCCGCCGACCAGACGGGTGTTCTGTCTGGTGGGCAGCTGCCCGATAGATGATTTCGGGCTGTCGTATATATTCTAATCGCGCGGAGAACTTTGATTGCGCGATGCAGGATTAGTTCTTATGTGACACCATAGATGTCACTACACCCTGTAGAACCGTAAAGTCCTAGTACAGTATCGTACGCACCTTCTGGAAGATCAACATCATCTATACGATCGACACCACCACCCAGTACTAATTTTAATACAGTCCGCCCCACCTCGGCCTTGAATGTTGCGTGGGAGGTATCTACCTTCTTACCCGTGGCCACCAAGAGGGGCAAAGCAAGAGTTCGCATGAGATGGAGCAAAGAAGTAAACCTATTTAACGTGCGAACTTACATATATATCGCTAAATTAGAGACCGATATGATATCCTACAGGAAACAACTGCATGAACTTTTTAGACGCCAATACCCAGAGGTTACTGTTACAGAACAAAAGATTTCAGATCCACGCAAAACAATAGTTAGGAATAAACTTCTGTCACAAGACATAATAGATCAATTAAGAGAAGAAGTTTGAATGCGATTACAAGTTGAAGCAGAAAGTAATGAAAACACTATTGATTCCGACGTAACATAAAACACAATTGAAAATATTCAACCAGATTTAAAATTGCACGCTCACTTCTATTCTATTCTAACACACAATCTCAAATATTCTATCAATCACATGCATATTTACAAACCATACATACGAGTACATCTACGCAGACCGAAAATATTGCTTTAACGTTAGAAAATGACATTGAGATCCTTGGAAATACCGATCAAAATCATCTCACAGATTCGCATATACAAGAAAAACACGATAACTTTAAAACAGCTCTTACTCAATTTTCCGGAATGGATCCGGCAGGTCGCCCAAAGCTGCCCAAACTTAGGTAGACACCGTAACTAAACCGGCTTGTTTGTTTATTTAATCAAAGTATGCTCAAACAATATATTAGCGAAAAAACTCAACTAATAGCCGTTCACACTCTGGTATATTGTACAGCATTAGTTATTTCCGAAGAACTTAATTATAAGATCATAGAACATACAGCAAATATAAGGCCAAAAAATAACAATAAACCAGCTTGGCAGCAGAGACTTGAAAAAGATATAGAAAAGCTTTGAGCAGATTGTAGTAGATTGTTGTTGGATATTAATAATAAGTAGTTAAGAGAGTAGAAGTAATATTTAAGAACATTACTATCCCATCAAAAACATTCTGTAAAAAACTAGCCAAGTATCGATGGAGCTGCTTGTTTATCTCTAAAAAGTAATGAAATCTAGACAAAGCGTGCCAAGTCTAAGGTTCCTTACTGCGATTTCTTTATTATTATAGTTAATGTTGTGTACCAATAAAAAGGGGCATTACCATATCTCTAATACAGCTGAGACCAGCTGAAGGTTCTTCATTAGATATTTCAGACCTTCGATTTTTGACATCAAATAAAGCGACCCACCATGTTGAATATTTTTTGTAAAGGCGGTATGTCGATCTCTAATAGTTTGGTTGGGCTCTTGTGTTTTCTAATCAGGGTCACCAGGTACTTCAGATCTTCGATTATCCTAGTTTTTATAGTTTTCCCTTTTTGTAGCCATTAAACCCTAACTCTGTACCAAATTTCAGCTCTCTGAGTTTATGGGAAGTACTAGTTCTATTCTGATGATCATGAGTGAGTGAGTGAGTGTCATAAATGCGAAACTTTGCTTTTGCTTAACTTCGGAACTAAATGACCTACAGACTTGAAATTTTAGATTTTAAGTATGTGATTATAGTTTACTGGATGACGAAAATTTCTGCGTTCTGGTCTTATCCAGAGGTTCTCAAATAGGGGCCTGAAAATGCGGCAAAATGGTTCCAGTAAAGGATGGTACGGCAGTGTTTGCTTCGCGCTCGGCTTGGCGGGGGCACTACCGTGCCCCCCGATTCATACTAGACACGAAGATCAGAATAGGAAATCGGAAGAATTTTTAGATACTTTGAAACGGATATTAGCACTTAAAGTTTACAGGTTAAGAAGATATAAGAAAGCACAAGAGCGTAAAAATGACAACTCCTTATTTGCTATGAACGAAAAGAACTTTTATAGAAATTTACAGGCTAAGCCACAAACAGGCACAGTGCTTGAGGATACTGTAAAATTACCCACAGTAGAACAACTTGAAACATTTTGGTCTGGTGTATGGGAAGAGCGAGTACAACATAATGATAAATCAAATTGGATAATAGACGAAAATACTAGATGGACTTCACTAGAGGAAATGGAGTTCGTCGAGTTTACAGAGTCTGACATAATTAGTATTACAGCAAGGTTACACAACTGGAAATCCCCAGGTATAGATAAAATCCATAATCATTGCTTAAAAAATTAGAATCACTACACAAAATATTGGCAAAAAAATTAACTGACATTGTTCTAGGGAAACAAAATATACCTGAGTTTATTGCTACAGGAATAACATATATGTTGCCGAAAACCAAATACTCACCACTGCCTTCTCAGTACAGAGCAATTACTTGCCTACCCCCAATTTAAAAGATGTTATGACGATAAAATGTAAATGACGATGGCTGACGTTAGGCGTCAGCCATTACAACAAAAATAAATAAACACATAGAACAACACAACATAATAGCGGAAGAGCAAAAAGGGCGCAGACGGAGTCACATGGGGTGCAAGGAACGACTACTTATAGATTCAGTAATACACAAACATGCACACACAAAAAATAGAAGTTTACACTGCACCTACATAGATTACAAAAAAGCTTTTGATAGTATTCCACATTCCTGGTTGATCCAAATATTACAGATATACAAAATAAATTCAAAAATCGTAGACTTTATGCAAAATATTATGTCTCGGTGGAATACTAATCTGCCAGACAAATAGCCAGTAAGAAAAGGCATTTATCAGGGAGATTCCTTGAGCCCTCTATGGTTTTGCCTCACTTTAAACGTCCTATCTCACTTACTGCAAATCACTCAGTCTGGATATTGCCTTAAACACACAACAGAACTAACCACTATCTCTCACCTTATCTATATGGATGACATTAAATTATACGAGATGAAAAAATTAATAGAAGTCACTATGGAATTTAGGAAAGATATCAACATGCAATTCGGTCTAGACAAATGCAAAACGATACACATAATAAAAGTCAAAATTAAACCTGATGACTATGCAATTAATAACATTGAAACAATTACAGCAGCCAACCAACAGATTTATATAAATATCTAGGATAAAGGCAACACAAAGGTTTAGATCATACCTAGATTAAACACACATTGAATATAAGCGGAGAGTGGTCGCAGTATGTAAAACTCAACTCTTGGGAAAGCATTTAATAAAGGCATTGAACACCTATGCGATACATACCATATTCATATTCATAACATATTCATTTGGAGTGATCAAGTGGTCAAAACTGACATCCAACAAATAGAGAGAACAACACGCACCACGCTTACTAAACACAATAACTTGCACCCTAAATCTGCAATAGAAAGACTGAATATCAAACGGCAACACGGAGGTAGAGGCCTAATAGACATCCATCACCTTTGGCAAAAACAAATTGCTAGATTAAAAACATTCTTGCACACAAAATTTCAAACAAGTACCATGCATAAAGCCATAGTCACAAACGATAGTAACCACACCCCACTTTACCTAAACGATATGAACACAACTTACAATATTAATAACCAAACATAAGTTCATACAAGAACAAGATATAATCACTCCTTATTACAATTACGTCCCACATACTGTTTTAGAAAATACTACATACAAACTCTATTACGACCGCGCCATCCTAACCGACAGTTCTGTTCACTACAACAGACCAGATATCATTCTCCAAGATAAAGTTAATAGAGTTACCTGACACTGAGTGACCTGATAGATATTGCAGTCCCCAACACGCATAATTTGCAAAAGACAATAGGAGAGAAATTAAGTAGATATACAGAACTTAAAGAAGAAGTAACAAGAATCTGGAGGCAAGAAAAAGTGTCGTACCTATAGTGGTTGTCACTACAGGGGTTATACCCAATCATCTTCACAATAGCCTCAAATTAATAGATCTGAAAGATTCAATCTATATATCACTCCAAAAAGCTGCGATTTTGAACACTTGCAGAATAGTGAGAAAGTTCATGCAGATAGAGGAAAATGAAATAACATCCCCTCTACACCAACTACACACACGCTGCATTGTCTTGGCTTGGCTAAAAACTAACCAAAGAGCTAAGCAATAATCAACGTTTTTTCATAATAATACTAGTTTATTTCAGAAAAATACACATAGAAAATTCAATTGATAAAAACAATTTTGCCAAATAATAATTGGTAAATACAGAAAAGGAGTTTCGTTAGTACCTGTACTAATGAAAACATTTTAAATAATAAAGGATAACTTTGCTTTCAAACAGTCCAAAAACGATTTACACGATGACATTATAGTTAAAATTTAAGATTCAAAGAATAAATATAAATATAATAATGTAATAATTTCAAAAACCATTTAATAATAATATTGATTAAATAATATTTTTGACAATCATATTTCACATAGATATCAATGGAGGTCATTTTAGTGTGCGCACATGATAAGGCGTAGGTGTGTGACTGTGTGTATCTGTATAGTTAATGAATGGTGTGTGTGTGAGTGAAAGTTAACGTCGTATGATATAACGGGTTGGTCTGAGGAGGTCTTTAGTCTCTTGGTAACTTAATTTCAGTAGTAGATTCTGAATTTCATTTTTACATTTAATTTGGTTAGATTGTAGATGTATGTTATTTTGTTAATGCGGTTGTATAAACGAGAGCTAACAATATAAAAGCTTCTACTGGCGTGGCCAGATCACAATAGCGACATCATCGCTAGAACATACCAGACAATTTGCATCAAGTAATTGTGGTTGAAAAATTATAAATTTTAGATGCGACTTGACATAAACAATTACGCCATCGTTTTGATTACTAAAGGCTGATTGGTAGCTGACATAACCATACAAGTCGGGTACAATTACAACCTTGCTAAGCCAGCACTCTGTCAGTACAATTATGTCGCAAGGCATATCGATAGATTCAATAGTAAGTTCATTAAAATTTGAATTTACACTATGAATTACTATGTGTGTTTATCTGAAATATGTTGAGGTTTTTGTGGGCCTTGTTTACGTACTGAGTGCAAGTGTAGCGAGAACAAGTAAATGACCTAGAAACACCAACTGATTCTAATTCATTAGATATCTCAGTTATGTTATCCGCAGTGAATTTTAAAATATGAATTTATTTGGGAACATGGTAGCCAGGTTGAGAACCGAAGAATAATGCTATATACCAAATCTTTTACGACGACTTTTTTTGTGATATATTGTGTGTGTGAAGAGTGTTTAAATAAGTTTAACAAACTTTCAGTAGGGTAAGTACTTGTTACAATTATGTTGCGTAAAAAACAAAGATAATTATAAAACAGACAAAAATTTCCAAACATAGCATGCAATTTGAAAATGTCCAGACAATGGAATATGATTTATGCTAGTCATTGTTCACAATTAATTTTCTTGAGATCATTTTCAGCGGTTACACGTATTGACTGCACACCTTCTCTTTTCCGAAGGTAGATTTTACCATGTGCAGTCCAATAAAAGGAAAATTCATTGACTTTAGCAAATTCTTGAGTGAGATAGAACAACAGTTTTGTTTTAAAAGTCAAGTTTTCAGCAATAAAGACAGGAGTCGGTGCGCACTGGAGTCCTAGGTGATTAGTGTGCAGTATGTTTACTTTATTTGCTTTGTTGTAATTTTTATAAGTGACACTATTGAAGTCAACAATGATGGGTTTGACCGTTGAGGATTTAACATTAGTACGGTAAATGTCACGTATATCGGAATTTTGGATTTGACAGTTAGTCACTTAGCCAACTGCACAAACTATCTGCAGCAGATCCGCTTTTACATCTCCTTTTTTTGTTGGTATATTTCTCACCTCAATACTGGTATTCTTTATACTCTTCTCTAAACTTTCTATTTTTTCCTCCAACTGATAAAATGTATGAAAGCTCGTTTTTCCGCTCTTCCTCTACTTTTTCAAGCTTTAATTTAATTTCAACGTACTGGTTCGATATAACAAACGATTCACGAAATTCATTATTTTGTTTTATAATATCGTTTTTGGAGTCTTACAGAGAGTGAAGTTTTTTGTCCTGTTGTATGGTAAAGTTTTTGAAGAGTAACTTCATTTCCTCCATAAAATCAGTTTCCTCAACCTCAACCTCTCCATATTTGCGTTTGTATCTGCTGGTGAGATAAACCTTGAATTCTGTTCGAAGAACCGTCTCTCGTCGGTGCACGTCAGCGCCTGTCGTAGCCCGTGATCTCTTGCTGCCGCATGCTCTGTGTTTTAAGTGAAATATAGCTCCTGATTATCCACGGTCCATGTTCAATTCAATTTCTGATGCTAATCCCCACGTTCCTATGTCAGCCTGCAGGTATGAAAATCGATGGACGTCCATATAATATTTACAGACATTGGGATAGCAAGTCTATATATTCGCGTGATTTGCCCTATGGGAATAAAAGGGATAAGTTTGAGCATATTTATTTATTTACATTCAAGTATTTGTACGACATTATTATTTATTAAGAGATCATAATTATGTAGAGTGTATGTAGAGATCATTGTACAGAGGAAACTTACAAACTAAAAATGTATATTCAATAAACCACAAAATACACATTGAAGAAATAAACACTACATAGAATTTACAAATTAAAAACAACACATATTTTCCACTATAACAGTAAATGACACAAGAAAAAGTTTTACTTATCTTTCATCCTCTTCTTACAAAATCTTAGACATTCACGATACATCCATCCATCTCCCAGCAAAGAAGTCACACTCCGGTGTTAGAGTCAGAAGATCACTAGATAAATAAGCAGATATGGGGGACGTGTCTGCGTCCTGCAATGAATAATTGACGCTAACAATTCTAGCGTTTACAGGATGATGGGAATCAGTGTAGTCCAGCCGGCAGATTTGTTGAAGACCCGAATGCAGCTCTTGGGTAAAGAGGCCAAAGATGCTACGTTGGTAACTGTAGCCAAATCAATCCTGAAGAAAGAAGGCATCACTGGCTTCTACAGGGGTCTAACTGCGGCTCTGTTCCGACAGGCTACCTACGGCACTGGCAGGCTTGGATGTTTCAACGCATTGTTCGATATGCACAAAGCGTAAGTTACTGTACTTCAATAACATATTCTGCTCATCGAGCGAGTGTTTCTAATTATTGTCACTTAACAATCTGCTCCAGTAACCTTGGTTCTATAGTCCAATCGGTTTTAAAGCTGATAGGGATGACCTTACTTCTAAAATTGTCCTCATAGCTGTGAAATACCTCCTTACTCCACAAGCATACGCACGAAACGGTTTGGGAGCACATTCGCTGTGCGTACAGCTAAGGAGTGGAGTTCCCTGCTGGAGTCTATGTTATTCTTGTGATATTTAGTGAAGGCTTAGTTTAAATCAGCAAAAAGGTAGTTGTTTAGTTGTCGACACGGTGAGCACAGTGGTTGTGTGGTGGCTGCTACGAACAAATATTTTATGTCCTACCGATATTGTTCCGGGTGTCTTGTGAATGTGAGTTTACATGTTTGTGAGTGCACACATGATAAAGGAGTAATTTCTAGGGGGCAACTACTGTATCTGCCTACTGACCAACCTCTTTAACATGTTAAATATCTCGTGATTGTAAGAAAATACGCTCGAAATGTCAGTCGAATACCGTAGGTTCATAAGCAGTAGGTTCAAAATACCTTGATACTTGAGGCGTTTAGGGATAAGGAACTATATTTCCTTATCTCAAAACTCACTAGAGGGGTTAATTTCTAGACATTGTTGATTATTAACATTTACCTTCATGGGTGCCTAGTATTATCCCATTATCTGTTTTCTTTTTTATAGTAAATACGGCGCCCCCTCATTTCCGACGAAGATTGTGTTGGGCATGGGCGCTGGAGCCTTCGGCGCTTGGATCGGCACTCCGGCCGAGGTGGCTCTCATTCGCATGACCGCAGACGGGAGGTTGCCGAAGGAGAAACGGAGGAATTACAAGAATGTGTTTAACGCTCTAGCCAGGTTGGCTGGCATTTTAGTGTTTAGATCATAGTCCGTACACATGACTTTATACCTGTTTTCTCCGAAGGGTTAGGTCTTGGCGAAATTACTGTGGTGTGACGCTTGACTGCAGCACGTAGCACCGTCGTCGTGCAGATATGTCATGCCCTGTTGCGTAAATGCACAAAGTTGATTGGTTTAAGGTTGTTTTTAAAAATCGCCTTTAGTGATAAGTCTGCCCATTGTGGCTCCCTATTAACTTTAAGTTCCTATTGTAATTTTATCATTGATGTACAATAAAGAGTATAATCTATCTACCTATCAAGGCAACATCGTAAAACCCTTTGGTTGAAGACTGATCACGATATTTTAGACGACGCAGCGCCTGAACAGCAGGGAGTCGGGACGAGGCGACACCAGTCCGTACCGTGCGACCGCTTAACACGACTCAGCACCGTGTACCATGTTCGACATTGGTGTGAACGCACTCACTAAGATACAGGAATAATTCCTAAGCGACGTCCTCAGCTGAGGTCCGTACCCCATAGCGGGTGCCTTTAGCGCGTAGTCGCTGTTTAATTTAGGTTTAAGTTTTTATAAGTCCTGGCTGCACGCTTCTAAATTATTAAGGCCGCCACAGGTAAATTACGGTAAAACAGACGACAACCTCTTTACTCATAGGTTGCACTGCGACAGACCACTCGTAAATAAAAAAAACAAGAATAAACTCTGGCAGTCACACACAGGAGTTGTGATCAAATTGTGAATCGCTTGTGAGCTCATCCACAGATGACGTTAAACTTACAGGATAACGCGCGAAGAAGGTTTGACGACTTTGTGGAGAGGCGCAGGCGCCACGGTCACAAGAGCTATGGTTGTGAATGGCGCACAACTCGGTTCTTATTCACAGGTTAGTATTTATTATCATCATTTGAGCCGGAAGACGTCCAGAATGCTAGAGATAACACCTGGTGGTAAACGATGAGGTGGTTGTCGGTGCAGCACACATCGCATGTCTAAAAGTAACCTATTCACTCTTGACTTAAAGACCCCTAGGTTGTAGTTATCAGAAAACACAGATTTAAGCAGGGAATTCTACTTCTTAGCTGTATGCACAATGAATGTGAAAACTCCAAAGCATTGAGTATCGACGCCGAGTTGCTGGCCTGTCAGTTTTCTATCGATTACATTTCCGGGAGTGTGTGTGTCTTAATTCCACCAAGTCCGTTCCATCATCGGACCACTAGACGTACGGCGTTGCGCCTTCGGTACATGGTGGATATCCCACCCATACGTACAAAGCGTTTTGGGGACACTTTCATTATGCGTACAGCTGAGTGGAATTCCCTCCCAAAGTCTGTTTCCTGATAGCTACAGCCTAGGGGTCTTGTGCTCCATCGTCAGCCACATCATCGCTTACCATCAGGTGAGATAGTGGTCAAACGCGAGCCTATAAAAAAAAAGTGTTCCCAAAAGGTTTTGTACGTATGGGTGGGATATCTGCCATGTACCAGTGACACAATGCTGTACGTCTAGTGTTAATTTATTCAATGTTAATTTCTAGGCTCGAGAAATGTTACTACCTTACTTCGGGGATGGCTTACCACTGCATTCTGTAGCCGCCATGATTGCCGGATTCATCACTACGATCGCATCACTACCCATGGACATCGTCAAGACAAGGTACATCGTTTTTCGCCCAACTTAGAAGTCTGGTTAGCTCAGAGCGCTTAAGCGCGAAAAGTACGACATGGAACCTTAGTGGTTAGGGTTACTCCACAATTCGCCAGAGGTTGAGGTTTTGAGTCCTGCTCGTATTCTTTAAGAGGGTCTTTTTTCACTCGCCTTACGTCAACATCGAGCATGGTTTCAAAGCTTGTTACTTCATCTAACGCAATCCAACGCGATGTTTGACGAAGAGACACCGCGCACAGCGAAAAAGAAAGATAATGCCTGAAAACTTTAAACTTTAGCATTCGGTAATTCCGAGATTTACTCGAATATTTCACAAAACTTGTTCCAGGAAGTACATGTTTTTTTTAAACCCTTAAAAGGTTTTAAGCAATCAATATAATACGCAAAATATAAACAAAATAAATATAAACACTAAAAACATAACCGATCCTGAACTAATATCAAATACCTTTAATAATTACTTTATTGGACTGACAAAAGGTCAGGATAAGAAGAAAAATATAAATTTATCGAAAACAATAAAACCTAATAATGCTAGTATATTCTTAATTCCAGTTACAACAAACGAAATCTACCAAATTATACTGACTTTGAAAAACACAAAAGCGGTAGGCTATGACAACTTACCAACTCAAACTCTAAAACAAACTGCACATTTAATGCACCAGTACTATGTCATCTCATAAATAGATAGATATATTCTTTATTTTACACCAAAAATACAAATTACATTAGGAACTTAATATTAATATAGTGTCACAATGGGCGGTCTTAACAGAACCTAACAATTCAGGCCCTCATACCTACACTTGCCAAATTTTTGAAAAAGTGATGTTTAAACGGTTCACATCTTTCCTTAATAAATTCAACATACTAAAATACGAACAACATGGCTTACAAAAAGGTAAGTCCACTACACTAGCTGCTTTTAAACTAATAAAAAAAAATTGGTTGCCTGTAAAGTCGGTATACGGGCGAAAGTTTTACGTGACAACGACTTTGAGTGGTAAAATAATTTTAATGTGAATATTCATTCGTATAGTAGGACGCGTGCCTTTCACTTTTTATGTCTGTCTCTCTCGCTCTTAGGCGGGCTAACCATGCCCGAGTGGAAGGGACGCGTGCCTCTCACTCGCTCTCATTGTGAGCGCATAACGTGAGCGGAGCGTAACGCAGTTTCTTGAAGTGTCACCCGGCAAACCAATTTATAAGACGTTGTCACGTCAAAAAGTGTCAGAAAATATTGACAAAAGTATTAACACCTGCGTAGTGTTCTTTGACATGAGCAAAGCGTTTGATTTTGTTGATCATGACATTTTGCTCCAAAAAGCATACGGTATTCGCGGTATAACGTATAAGTGGTTACAAAGTTACCCCACTAATAGGCAACAATATGTAGATATTAACAATATTAACAAGGACATAGAATTCATTTATTATAAATCTCAATTATCATATAACAGAGTTGGGGTCCCCCAAGGTAGTATACTAGGTCCACTTCTATTCCGTCTCTACATCAACGATTTGCCTAACGTGATAAATCATCACTGTACTCTTTTTACAGATGATATATCGCTAGTAATTTCACAAAAACCTAATACCACTTTTGACAATTATAATAAGGAAGTTACCGAAGCTGTTCGGGATATTATTCAATGGATAGAGTGTAATAATTTAAAAGTCAATATAGACAAAACCAGAGTTATACAATTTTACAATAGAAAACAATATACACAGATACAAATTAACTGTCTCATAGGATAACAATAATATAGCACAATCCAATAGTATAGTTTTCCTTGGGATGTCATTAGATAGTCAGATCTCATGGAAATTACACATAGATAAAATCTGTAACAAAATAAATAGATATGTTTATGCTCTATGGCGTCTTACACGAATCTCCAGCCAAAAAACAGCTCTACAAGCCTATCATGGATATGTAGCTTTCAACCTAGGGTATGGTATTATATTATGGGGTGATTCAGTAGAAATCAATAGAGTATTCCTAGCTCAAAAACAGTGCATTCGTGCACTTTGTAACGTAGATTCATTAACTTCATGTAAACCATTGTTTGAAAAACTAAACTTACTAACAGCACCATCCATGTATATACTTGAGTCTTGTGTTTTCGTTTATTTATTTATTTATTAAAATTTCATGCAACATAAAGGTACAAAGGCGGACTTAATGCGTTAAAACACATCAGTACCTATACAAATTTATTTATATAAGTTTAATTATATAAGTTACAGGCCCAAACCTAGTTTAGGAGTCAGAGTACCTACCTACATAATTGTGACTGTGTAATAAGCCTATATGTTCATAGTTTTATGATGTAAATGCTGTTTTTTGTGTGAAATAAATTTATTTATTATTATTATTATATTATTTATTTATTTATTATTATTAAATCCTTTGGTGATTATTGTAATTTTAATACAAGTTATCCCAATAGCTTTCCTTTACCCAATATAAAAACCGATCTGTTTTGAAGAAACTGTAATCCCATGTCAATTCAATTATTTAACAAATTACCGAGTGACCTGAAAGACTTACCCATTACATTATTCCGAAAAAAATTGTACTCCTGGTTAGTCGATAAATGTTTCTACACGACCCAGGAATACCTTAGTTATAAGAACAGAAAATTACTGTAACACATTACTATGTTCCTATTAGTGCAATAATAGTTAAGTATGTTAATATTATGTGATTTCAAGTAATTAAATGTTAAGAGTATGTATCTAACCATTCCTTTTAATTATTATTTTAATTATTAAAAGGAATGGTTAGATAAAAAATTATTTTTCGCATACCAGAAATGGTGAATATGAGGATCTTTACTGTTATATTGCGTAATGTAACATTCATGTACCACAAATATATGCGAATAAATGATTTGACTTTGACTTGACTTTGACTTTGAAAAAAATTATTGTCATTCAGAATCTTGATTAAATTTGCAAGGCTTCTATTGTTATATATTTTTTTTTTGACTTTTTACATTTTTGAGTATATTATGAAGTGTCAAAGTTCATGCGAAATAGCAGATTTTCAGAGGTCTTTACTGGATTAGTTACACAAATTAATTTCAATAGAAGCCTAGATTAAATCCACAAGATACTGTGTTTTCAAAATATCTAATGAAAAATGTGTAATAACGTCATAATCGCGTAAGAGCGGTTGTGTGAAAAACAGTGAAAATGTATGTCAGATTGCATGCCCTTAACTCCTCGGACGTCCCGGGGGTATTATTATTACGTCATTGCGTGTTTTTACGTAAATCACCAAAAAAATTATAATAATAAAAACTGGATTTTTATAGAAAAAACAAAAATATAAAAACCAAAACTTTCGGCTAAAAAAATCGTACAAACATGAGTACAAAACGACAATTAAGAGTTTTTCAAGGTCATTCAAGTTGTACAGATGTATGTAAAATCGGCGCTCGAGGGGTAGTCTCTTCAGAACGTAGCTTCACATTTTTTTAGTAATGAATTAGTTTTCATTCGTATTTCACTACACCATGACTAGGGAAAGTCACATGTTCTGGTATAGGTACTTATACTTTATCGTTACGTTAATGAATCCACGATTTATATAACGTTTATGTAATTAGGTCATCATCATCATCATCATTTCAGCCGAAAGACGTCGACTGTTGGACATAGGTTTCTCCCAAGTGTCGCCATTATGACTGTGCGTCTCGCTTTCATCGGATTCCCACAACCCACACAGGTCATCGGTCCACCTTGTGGGAGGCCTTCTAATGCTGTGTCTTCCGTTACTTCAGAACCTTTCGTCCCCATCGACCATCTGCTCTGTAATTAGGTACCTACTACTAATAAATCTGCTTGTTCCAGAGTACAAAATTCCGAAAAGGGCCTAGGCCAATTCCAAATCCTGTCTCATATCATCAAGAACGAAGGTGTTCTCACGTTGTGGACCGGCATGATACCAACCTACGCTAAAATCGGACCCCTGACCATCCTTATATTTATATTCCTTGAACAGCTGAACAAACTGTATTTCAGAGCGACTGGTCAAATATAAAGTTAAGCTCCGAAGTCATACTAAATATCGAGCGAATCAGCTAAAAGGGCAAGCGAGACACGTAAATAAAAATTGAACAAATGGCCATTCGTAAAAAGCAAAAATAGAAAAGAGTAAAAGAATAATGTTTCGTCTTGTTTCTCTTCGTTCATGGGGTTCTGCAATTGTGAACGTTAAGTGACGTGCTAATGTTATAATTTATCATAGACAAGGGATAATGAAACAGTGATGTGTATGTTTATACAGCACGTAGGTATTTATTTCCATTCCTTTTTATTGCATAAATTATTGTCCAACTTTAACTATGTAATCTATGTATGTATTTAACGCTTTAATATTGAGATTAGGAGTCCTTAGCATGCCACTGTTGATACGGTTTAAAAAAATCAGTATAAACAACTCTATGATCAATATCAGAAAAATATCGTATTGATGATCGCCGTATGAACAGGATTGTGTGTTGTTATTTTTTTAATTAAAATAATGTTTGTGTCCGTTGCCAAAAATTCAAACTTACTTTACAAAAATAGTCGGGAGTTCTGACTTTCAGCAGGTTTTGCCGTTATCGTTTCCTCCCTTGTCTATGATTTATTTTGTACAATGTCAGCCGCAACTTTTTACCGCGCTTTCTTATGTCATTGGGGAAAGTTAGGATGGCATTATAGGCTAAGCACGTATATTGTGTATTGTAACAAGTTCTTATATATTTGCCAGTTTTCATTAGCACTCCACTTCCAGTTTATTTACCTGATCAGTTTAGTTTGTGCCATTATAATTTTTGCACTGTTTAGCCACCATATTGGTGGCCTTATATCACTCTGTTATATTAGTAAACACTGAAGTATAGTACGCCTTAAGTCCATTGGGTTATTAATTGGCAGTCACAAAAATGGTTTGGCTAAGAATTTACTAAATGGACATAGCATGTTCTCTAACTCTAGTGAATTCTTCTCTAATTGCTCTGTTGCAACTCAAATATTCAAGTGCTTATTATATTGTAGTTATCTTATTATAATATAATACAGTATAATAACAAAACTATATAAAAACAATATTTGTGTTATTATCATATTTTTTTTATATCGATATACAAGTATTTTTCAAAAACAAAGTTCTTATTAGCAGTTTTCAGTATTGTGACACTGAAATGACTATATTTGAAATATAAAATTGAAAAAAATAATATTTGAAATAATTCAAATATGCAAAAAATAATAATTGAAATAAAAAATGATTTACATGAAAAAAGTCTTTAATTATATTCATCCTTGTTTTTAAAAGAAAATAGACAGGTATTGACTCTTTCTACTCTATGGATTATCTTTTTCTAGTAATATCTTATTCTAGAAGGGCTATTATGGAGCTCTGTAACTGAAACGGAATCAGGATATCGTTAAAAAAAATTTAGTAAAAACCGTAACTGAAAGCAATATAAAAGTTTCGGATAGTTTCGCATAAAGGCGGAGATATGACTTATTGTAAAAACAAATGATAATCTAGCTAGACTAGAAATAAATGTAAGCTGTTATGGAGCTCCGTAACCGTAACCAAATCTGTCGGATATCAATAAAAATAAAAAAATAAGAAAAAACCGTAACCGAAAGCAATATAAAAGTTTCGGATAGTTTCGCATAAAGGCGGAGAAATAACTGATTGATTGACTGAAAAATTATAATCTAGCTAGACTAGAAATAAATGTCAACTCTTGCTATTTGTAATTTTTAAATTCTAATATTCGTAACCTAAACTAGTCTAAACTAGTGGGTAATTTGAAATAATTTCGTATCCGAAACCAGCATAATATTATTACTATCCATATCTGTTTCCAGGCTTGTGCGCTGGGTGCGAGTTGTTTTTACGTTAACACGATCGAAACGTTTACCGTTTGGCACTCTGATTGGTTAAGAGCTTGGAGCTGGCCAATCGGAGCGCTTAGAATCATAGACTTGTCAGTTGTCGATCGCGTTAACACGCACTAGACACTCAGACATCCATAACGTCCCTGCTTTCTAGTATCTGTGGGTATACCTGTCTTTGTACTTATAAATTCATCTGCAATAGTCGGTGCAATTTGACTGGCCTGTTGGTCTAGTGGTCAGTGGCCCTGACTGCTATGCCGGAGGTCGTGGGTTCGATTCCCACCCAGACAAATGTTTGTGTGATGAGTACGATCATTTGTTCTGTATCTGGGTGTAATTTATCTATAATATGTATATGTATGTATTTAGAAATATATAAGCATGTTTATCAGTTGTCTAGTACTCATAACACAAGCTCAGCTTAGCTTGGGACTAGATGGCGTTGTGTGATAGTTGTGGTATATTATATTAATAGTCTCTCACGCAGGGTAGTTTAGCGGATAAACTCATATTAATACAAATTGTACATTGGTAAGCGATTTATTCATTTAAATCAGTTCTTCCAAACGAGTCACCACTGCCATTCTTCGGTAAAGTCTTGGTCTGTTGGGAAATGCCTCCTGAAACAAATGTCCTATTGAATAACTGTATAGGTTTGGGGGACTAAATGGCCCCCAACATGACGCAATGCTGTCACGTAAATGCAACCTAAAATAGTGGGGTGCAGTTGCGGGACACTGAGCAACGTTACAGCGTCACGTAGATGAGCGTAGCGCGACATGTTTGGGGACATTTTGGCCCCTAATGTACGCTGACCAAGGCTGGATGCTAAACAAATTAGTAGTTGCAAAGTCGCCCGAGGGAAAGTTGTGCGGCTATCGATTTTGAGGTTCCTGGTCATCCGAATGGTGAGGGGATACCGCATGGTTTCCCGCGAAGCAGCGAGCCTCCTTGCTGGCCTACCACCACGGGATCTGGAGGCAACAGTCCTTGCACTTATGCACAATTTGCACGTGGAGATGCAACACCGGGGCGAACCCTGATGCCGCTACAATTCGGACATAACAAGTTCGGGAGGTTCCTGCATCGGATTCAGACAGAAGAAACGCCCGGCCACCATTCTGTGAACCGCATGGATGATACGGTAGAGGTGTGCCCCGCTTGGGCGGAGCATCGCTGTGTCCTCGGCGGTAATCGGCGTTAACGAACTCTTACGCCGGGTCATAGTACAGGTCATGCTTCTGCGAAGCAGTAATGCTAGCGAAAGAGGCGAAGGGAACGGCTCACACGCTCTTGCGCCGGGATCCCGTCCCCGATTTCCAGCCACGGTAGGCGTGGGCTTGCGGACGGCGAGCAATGGATAGCTCGCCGTCCGGCAGTCCTGTAACCTGGAGGATTTGATGAGTGCTACCGATGCTGCTATTAATGTAGCCACCTATTGGGCCCAAACAGTTTGACGAGTTTACCATCGAATCGAAAAAAAGAAGAAGAAGTCCTGTAACCATCCGGACCGAGACCAAGTTGCCGACGGCGCGTAGTGTTCCACGCGCGCCTCAAGGAAATGTCAGCAAATCGCAACAGGGTCGAAGCCCATGGGGGCCATGGGTTAAGTGAAAGTGAACCCCGGGGCTATGGAACGCAAGGCAAAGAAGGAACATAGGAGTGGATTTTTTTTTTTGTTTGTATTTTATTAAAAGTCTGACTCGCCCTCTCGCTCCGCCCAAGGAGGGAGAAGTCATTGGATGGTTTCCCACCTTAAAAAAAGCGCGTCTCGATCTGAATTGACCCATAAGGCGATAAAGTTTATCTTAATAAGGCGGGCGTGGCGCGCCATCTTGACCAGCAGCAGCGACAGGCTCTCGTGAAGTGCTGTCAGATACTGTACGTTACCTCCGATGCGTGGGCGTGGCTGGCGAGGCGGGAACGGAACGGCGAGGCGGCGTGCGCGGGCGCGGCGAGCCTGGCGTGCGTCGCGCCACCTCGCCCAGTAGCGACAGGCACGAGCGCGATAGGCGCTGGTTGAAATTCTGTCAAAATTAGAGAAAAAGAGGGATTAAACTATCTTACAGTCACATAGATGTTACAGTTTTCGGCCGACCAGTGACTTTTGCTAATCGTCCGTGGACAGTAGTAGGTAGGGTAGGGTAGATTTAAGGTCTACTATCCACGGATGCGTAGCTTAACTCTATCGACGAAGCTGCAACGACATAACAGCACGACGTTGCCGCGTCGTCGGCAGAGGTTCATAGTTCTGCGAGCAGGCGTACGCCAAGCGTACAATGACGAATCCGCGTATATGACCCTAAGCTCCGTTCACAGTAGGCATAGTAAGTGATAGAATCTACTTTTCGAGTTGATGGTTAGCTTTAAATATAATTTGGGCGCAAGTAAACATAGAATATCTAAAACAAATAAATGATTACCGGGAGACAAGATCCTTTCATTTCACGGAGGTCAATCTTCCTGAAAAGCTCGCACAGTAACAGCTCGTGCAGGGTGGGAGTACGAGGACCAAAAATCTGCTCAATGATCTCCACTACCTGCGATTACCAAAATAATAAATAACTCCACCTAAAGATCCAATTTCGGTTATGATAAGTAATCATTAGAGAAACTAACCAAATATGTCAAAAATTACAGTGCACCACTATACAAAGGTGCAATTTCTCTTCCCTCATTATATCTTAGTTCAACCAGACGTGCTTTACAAGGCTTCAGTGATAATTTGTTAAGAAAACGGACACCAATCCATCAGCTTAAACTTATAAGTTCAATCTACACGGCGATTAGTAGCCATAATTAAATTAAAGAATAGAAATACTTGAACTAATTTAAACAGAAGATTTACTCACATTAGGATAATTTGGCAGTAAATCTGGCAATAACGATAGGTCGATTTCAGTGCCGGCACACATCTCGAACATCAGCTGTCCCAAAGACAAAGCCTCTACGTGTTCCAGCTGAGCGGCCAGAGCTATGGGGCACCTCGGCTGAGCGCCGATCAGTGTATTTTCCAAACCGCATATCCTGTGGCAACGTAATGCGCGAGCACTTTAATATAAAATGTATAGTAAACCATATTGGTTCACACCTCAATGCCGAATGATACTTTCACTTCATATAACGATAAGTTCTATTTCTACTTTCAGGACTAAAGTGATCAATTCACCTTACCTTAGTGAAATTTCAATTTACTAAGAATTTTTGTCAGAACTGGTAAAGTAATCATGAGCTCGACTATACTTAAATAATGGAACAAGTCAATTATAGTTTTTAGCTTCCACGTATAATGTGTTACTTTAAATATACTATTTAAGATAATAGGTATAAAATAATAGGTCTCAACTGGGCGCCATTAATGACTATTGGCGCCCAACTGGACCCATATGTACTCACCGCGCGACTCCATTCTGTACGACCACATTGCCTGAATGCAAGTGACGGAAAGGCGGAAACCCTTTTTCCTTCAGAAAAAGCAATCCTTCTAACATTTGACGACCAAACCGTGCGACTTGCCATGCTGGGAGTCCTATGCCCGTCGATCCGTACTTACGTGCGTACTCCTCATTCCATGTACTCTGTAATTTTTTAATATTATACTTAAAAATGTTATACTGAAGTTATCTGTGACAAACATGGCTGTAATTATGTATATCGTCTTATTTAAGGGAATATTAATTTACGAGAAAATCATATTTTATTATTTACCTTATAAATTAAATCCTTTAAACTCCCTCTAGCGTTAAACGGTAAAACGGTGAGAGCATGACCATTACATAACTCTAGATCTAAGACTGGATAAATGTAAGGATGGTGGAGAGCCCTGAATAGCTCCATGATCAGAGTCTTTGACCGTTCACCTTGCTCGATGGGGCATTTGGAAGTTAACGGCATCTGAAAAATAAGGACTATATTTATAAAAATAACTTGTATAGTTAATTGAGTTTTGATTCGAACACATTTAGTCATTTATTATTATTTTCACTCCATTATTAACATAAGGATAAATAATATTATAATGTAATCAGTATGTTTCCGTGTGTGGCGTATAATATACATAATTTACGTCTAACGTATTTTACTTGAGGTCCTTTCAACCGTTACGCTATCACTAATTCCCATCTGTTTCAATATCATTCGAGAAGAATTGAAATATTGAAAGAGCAGTCATCAAAGTCAAAGTCAAAAAAAATTTATTTCACATAGGCCTACATGGGCACTTATAAAACGTCAGAAGCTAGTGCACGGTTCCATATTGGTCGTTTCCTATGGAGAAGAACCGGCAAGAAACTCCATGGTTACTCTTTTAAAAAAATTATTGTTTACAATATTTTCATATTACAGTATTAATAGACATTATGTAAGAACAGTGTAGACCAGTCGATATTGTTGCACAATAAAAATAATCATATTAGAAAAAAAAAGTGAGTCGTAATAGGAAGTAACCTAAGAATTTGCGAAGTCCACGGTGTTCTCACACTCACATTAAAAAAAAAGAAGCTATATAAAAAAAAATATCAATAAATGTCATGTCAACAAAAAGAAAATTACTAATGTATTTATGGTGGTTGGCGTCTAATAATATAAAAAATATTGCAAAAGCAATGTGTAGGAAGAAAAGAAAAAGTATATATTACAACAAATGTGGAGCAGTTAATAGATAGATGGACACAATATTATGAGTTTATAGTACCAGGGGGGCACATGTGCAGAAGGAGTCATTGCCAAACAAGCGTGTCTTCGACATAGTCTTTAACCTTGTAATACGCTTTTTTAGTCAGGACACGCTTAATATGGGTTTTGAACTTGCCCTCGCTAAGTTCAGTCACCGTCTTTGGTAGCTTGTTATAAAAGCGTATGCTGTTTACTAAAAAGGACTTGCTGGTCTTAGCTAATCTCCATTTGGGTAATACAATTTCGTGTTTACTGCGCGTATTTATGTTATGAAAATCGCTTCTAATTTTGAAAAGTCCTAGGTTTTTACGAACGTACAAAATACTTTCCAAGATATAAAGAGAAGGCAGAGTAAGTATATCGATTTCTTTGAATTTATTTCTGAGGGACTCGCGAGGACCCATTTTATAAATAGCCCGGATTGCTCTCTTTTGCAATATGAAAATTGAGTCCACATCAGCTGCAGATCCCTACAGTAAAATGCCATAAGACATAATACTGTGGAAATAAGCATAGTAAACTAACCTAGCGGTGGCTACATCTGTCAATTGCCTTATTTTTCGTACTGCATATGCGGCTGAGCTTAATCTACCTGAAAGAGTTCTAATATGAGCGCCCCACTGCAGTTTAGAATCGATAGTTATACCTAAAAACATAGTTTCCGTAGTAACATCAAGTTTGTTGCCGTCTAGAATTAGATTGACGCCAACTTGAGGGACATTTGGTAATGAAAATTTCATACATTTAGTTTTATTCGCATTTAATACGAGATTATTAGCTGCGAACCATTTCGAAAGAACAGTCAGACTTTCATTGACTTGCAAGACATCCCTATCTTTTCTATCCACTTTAAAAATAAGAGAAGTGTCATCAGCAAACAGAATTATATCGGATAAATTAGCCATCATATAAGGAAGGTCATTAATATAAACTAGAAAAAGAAAAGGGCCAAGAATTGAACCCTGGGGCACGCCCATCTTTATTAAAGACCCCGAAGACGTCGCCCCATTAATGGATACTTTTTGCTGCCTGTAAGATAAATAGGAAAAAACAAGATCAGCAGCTCGTCCACGAATTCCGTAATGATGTAATTTACGGATCAGAGTATTATGGTCAACACAGTCAAATGCTTTTGAGAGGTCACAGAATATGCCAATAGCATCCTGGGACTTCTCCCAGGATTCCAAAATGTGACTGATGAGTTTCACTCCTGCATCCGTCGTTGACCTTCCTTTCGTGAAGCCAAACTGATGACTATACAAAATCCTATTTGAATTGAAATGAGACAACATCTGGTCGAGCATGATTTTTTCATAGATTTTACTCAATGCTGGAAGCACAGATATAGGTCTATAATTAGAGGGATCACTCTTACTACCTGATTTGAAAATTGGTACTACTTTACTATGTTTCATTAAATCAGGGAACATTCCGCTGTCTAAGCATTGATTAAATATGCCTGTTAGGACAGGAGCAATAGTATCAATAATATCTCCAAGAACCTTAACGGATATACCCCATAAGTCTTCAGTGTTTTTTATATTAAGACGTTTTTATAATTGTATCAACAGAGATACGCTTAAATTCAAAGGTTGGTATATCCTTAGTGAAATTTTCTTTCAAAAAAGATTCAGCTAACAAAGACGAGGAAGGGAGAGATTTCGTAACTTCTATTGGGTGAAAAAGTTTTCTAACGTCTCAGCCACTTCTGACCTATCTGAGATAATTTTATTATCAATTTTTCATCAATCTTTATACCTATTTTTTGCTATATATTTGAAGTCGGTTAAAAACCATTTTGTAGTAGCAAACCCTTATAAACAACACAAGGAACGAAGACGTTTGTGTCAAGAAGTTTTTGTACGTACTGAATATATATTCAATATATTCTTGGTTTCCCGTACCTACTCAAGGAAAGATTTAATTTGTGTTATGAGTACCAGGATTTTTACGCTAATTTTACTATCAAAAGTTCCATTAGAAGGTAGTATCAAATAACTTCGTATGCTCTGGGTGGAGCGAGAGGGCGTGTCAGACTTTTACTGACTGTTCCTTCAGTTGCACATTGTGTTCCAGGGCCACTGGGTAACTCTTTCGAACAATCCCGCAGTTCATAGAATAAAACCATTTATAACCAGAGTGCATTAAAATTTCACAACAATTTCAATAAAACGAAACACGGATAAGATACGTTATATGTTACGGAGTGGCTGTGCCTACCTTCCGGCTTCATCATAAAATTCCCGCAGTTCTAACATTGTGTGGTATGCGGACTTGGTGAGATTGTATATAAAAGGATACAAAGTAGTGCAACATACCAGAGTTCGATCCAGCCCCCCCCCCTGCTGCCCCCCCCCCCCCCCCCCAGCGACGCCCTAAGCCGAGGTCCGTACCTCACAGGGGGTGCCCTTAGCGTGTAGTCGCTTAGTTTTTAAGTTTAGTTAAGTACTTAAGCCCTGGCTGGAGGCTTTGATTCTTGAATCGAGGCCGCCACAGACAAGTCCGCTTAAGCAGCCGACAACCTCCTAGGTTGACCTGCGAGAGGCCACACATAAAAAAAGCAACATACCAGTGTTAGTAGTCTATCGGTCTTGATAGAGTTGTCGTGTATGGCGAACCAGTGTTTGTTGAGTCGGCAGCCGATGGAACCCAGTGCCGACAGCAAATCGTATCTGTAATGGTTTTAGTATGTCAGGGGTATCAAGATTAATACAGCTGCGCTATTCTCTAATTAAACAGCCTGGAGTGCAGCGCTGGCCGCAGCGACGAAATCCAAATAGGTACATTGGATTGTTCCTTAATTTAATGTAGGTACCTACAAACCGGGAAGCTTTAAATCAAGACTGAATAGGTTACTTCTAGGTAAGCGCGCTCCATCGTAGACCGCATCGTCGCTTTCCATCAGGTGAGATAGCGGTCAAGCGCGAACCTATCAAGAATAATTAAAAAAAACCTACTTGGATTTCGTCGCTGCGGCCAGCGCTGCGCTTAAGGCTGTTTTCTTAGAGAATAGCACAAAAACCTATTTGGATTTCGTCGCTGCGGCCAGCGCTGCGCTTAAGGCTGTTTTCTTAGAGAATAGCACAAAAACCTATTTGGATTTCGTCGCTGCGGCCAGCGCTGCGTTTAAGGCTGTTTTCTTAGAGAATAGCACAAAAACCTATTTGGATTTCGTCGCTGTAGCCAGCGCTGCGCTCAAGGCTGTTTTCTAAGAGAATAGCGCAAAAATCTATTTGGATTTCGTCGCTGCGGCCAGCGCTGCGCTCAAGGCTGTTTTCTTAGAGAATAGCACAGCTGTTCCAAACGAATTCTTTGAAATAATAGATATTGGATATTTGTAGCTGATTAATAAATCACTAAAAAGAAAATTAGCTTCAGTTAATGTTTTTCTCGTCTGAAAGTAGAAAATTAACCCAAGGGATTCTCCGGGGATAAAAAAGGGTTTCTCCGTGTTCCAGTTCTCATTCGAATCCGTTCAACGTAAGATGAGAATATGTTTGTATGCCAAAGAGGGGCTAAATATGATTGACTTTTCTCGTGGATCCGTAACTTGCGCTGATTTAGTAGAAGTGACCTACAAAAATAACTCACCACGGTCACGTGGTCACAGGCATGTTTTGGATACGCTATACTCCGACATTGCGACTGCCCTCCGTGATACGGCAGTGGCGAGTCGTGGATACATGATAATTATTTATTTTCAGGCATTTAAGGCCTATAGACAGAATACATAGAATAATCTTAAAAATGATAAACTAATAGTCATATTTGTTCGGGCACCGTCGGCTACCATCGTCACTCGTCGAGCTACACCATGGGAGACGTCGCGAGAGACATGCGGGGCCGCAAGTCCTCCACACTTCACTACTACTGACCGACGACACACGCGCGCGTTGTAAATTCCTCACATTTCCTTGTCAGTTTTACAGACCACTGCTTTTTATTTAAGTCCAAGTCTAGACCCTAACATAATGATATCATACAATAACTAATCTATTTTTTTGCATAAAAAAGGCTGACGGGGATGCCCTGCGTATAGCGAGTTGCAACAAACATGTCAGTGAGCCTTACAGGGTGACTAAAGTCGGGATTTCTATATGAAAACATGCGCGTTAGCAGAAGACTGTTCAAGCATCGATTAAAGTGGTGCTAAAATAATCAGGGTCAAATAAGACTGGACGCCGTAGCTGTGAAACAAAGGAGATTTTCGTGGTTTTTGGCCGAGCACTAATAAAGTGAATTAACGACCAGGCGTTCATGTGTGAAAACGTCCCGAAGTAGATTTTGAACCTTCTTAGGAACTTGTTTTCTGTGAAGTCTCCGTTGTAGACAGCGAGGTGCTCAGTAGTGACATGCAACAGTTAAGAGGTAAGCCAAGGAAAGCTATAAGGCCTATCTCGAGAAGCCAGTATCCGAGCCATAATGAACTCGGCATTGCGTACTTGCAGCACGTCGGTTCGCAGATCGCTAGAGTCTTGGTTATTAGGCCACATTTAGAGGCTAGAACCATAAAAGTGGGCCTATATGGACAAACTGGACGCCCAGAAATGTTAAAAGGAAAAGAGGCAGACCATTTAAATAGACACTTGAGCACTGGTGTAGTGCAACTGCACTTTTGACCCGTTACTGTATTTTACATAGGTATCGTATTTACGCCTGAATATTTTAAGTTTTTACATGTATTTTATGTATATTCTTTATGGGCTTTAAATTGGGTAATAGTAATTTACTTTTTTTTTTAATTTGCGTGACAGTGTTGACGAAATATGGCTTCGTACCTTGGTGACTGGGCCAGGTATTCCGTGCAAATGGCCAGCGCAGCTGAACTCTCCATGGAACGGTCACCAGCTCTATAGTGAAAGATAAGCGTATATATTATATAGGTATCATATCAAACCAATACCTAAATAAGAATCTAACTACACCATCATGTTTAGTTAGGTGGACCAGAGTGACAGTTATTATAACAATGCTTTTTCAATACACTTACTCGTTAACCCGCTTTTATCCCACCGCTTTTAGGCATGCAATAGACTATTTTCCGCACTAGTGCAGAAAAGTGCGCGTCCCCCGCCACAATTTTATTACACTTATCGTATCAGGGGCGCGTGCCGAGTCGCCGTTTAACCTCCGTTTATTCATTTCTTCGTAAGTGTATTGAAAAAAGTCGTTTGATACACGTGCAAATTTGTCACCGCAGTCCTCGGCTCCATAACACACTCGCCTATAGCTCGTGCGAATTACCCTCGGTCACAATGACAAACTTTCTGCACTTGTATCAAAATGTACCATTTTGACAGTGGGGCTTTGTTCATTGACAGCTGGGCATTATCCGCTGCTGTCAGTTTAGACCAGCTAAATAAAAATCAGAATAATGTAACAGTATCCAGTGGATTTGAAGTTTCCAGATTTTCTGCTTATGACTTCTATAGACATTTTTTTATTTTGCTGCTAACAGCAGTATGCAAATATCTATTGTTTTAAAACAATTTACTAGCTTTCTCTTTACTATAATACTAATCTACTTTCAACTTCTTATTCATCCTATAAAAAAATAAAATAAACAAATGGACCGATTTTTTCAAATAATTTAATTAGGATTCGTGTGAAATCTTTGGACGCTTTTTTCTCAAAATTAAGTCTATATGGCTTAACACACTATTGCTTATCAGAGGGGTTACCATGACGTTCAAAGTAAGATTGTTTCATTCTTATTTCAGTGTGCGTAAGAGACAGAGCTATACAGGTTGTCTAGCGCCATCTCTTACCCACACTGGAAATAAGAATGAAACAATCTTACTTTAAACGTCATGGTACAGGTCCAGCATCCCTGTCTAAGGCAATAGTGTCGATTTCTATCAGAGAAAGAATTTTGTATTCGGATTAGAACTTTCAGAATTAACTCTCACAAACATAATGATAGATACATCCTGTTTAGATCGAATTAAATTTTTACCCATCATAGATTTAAGATTTAACCGAGGATTAAGTGAAGTGGCGTGTGATCCAAGATGTATATTTTCTCCAGTGGACTAAGATAAAGATACTGAATGTTGGACTGGATAAAGATAAGATTACCTGGGCGAGGCAGGGGGTTCCAAGGGCGAAGATTTTCCCGAACCGGTGCCGATGAGCGACTTGTTGAAGAGCAGCTTAGCCAGGGAGTCTATCTTCTGTGCAACCAGCGGGGCGCGCTCAGAGTTCTCTTCTAAAATATTTTCTCAAATTATTAAGTATATAATTATGTTTATATGTCCTCCAAAGTCCACATGCAAGAAAATGATAAAAACTTCAGCTTTACTAAACACAAAAGTGTAAAAAAAACATATATATGCTAAGACATTGCACATACCTATTTATTTATTTATTTCGCACTTATTCACACTCACCATATTATACATACATTTAGTTACCTTTGGTCTTTACTAAATCATATTGTAACCGTTGTATTTGTTGGCTAGACTTACTTTAGTAATAAATATTGTGTGTCGAAAGAGACTGGATCCTGCGACACTGGGTATCCTAGTGCGGGATCCAGTGTCACATTTAAATTTGTAACACGTGTTTAATTAAACAAATAAACTTTTTTACTTAATATAAAGGGAATCGTTTGTCTTGGTATGGTCATGTGAAGAGGAGGGATGAAACGCATGTTACCAAAAGAGTTATGAGTTTACATGTGGATGGATGGAGAGGGAGAGGGAGACCAAAGAAAAGATGGATGGATTGTGTGAAGAGTGATATAAAAGAAAAGGAAGTTAGTGCTAGTATTACGAGTGACAGGGCAGAATGGAAGAAAAAAACGTGTTGCGCCGACCCCAAATAACACGGGACAGGAAAATGGTGATGAAACTTTATTACTTATTACTCGATTTCAGAATTGAGAATTAAACGATCAGAGGCCTTACCACGAACTCTTAACGCAATCCATTTGACGACCTAAACTGAACTGTTAAAGGGATGGAGCTATATAGGGTGTATAGCTCCATTCCTCTTTCCCGCTCGCATGTCTGACATTTTCACACGTCATGGTAAGGCTTTTGAACTGCTTTAGTAGGAACACGTGTCTATCTTAAGCAGTAGTTTCGAAAAATTTTCAACTTTATATTCATAATTTAGAAACAGGGCTATAAATCTCGTAAAAGTAGGTACCTACAGATGAAAATAAATAGAAAGCAAGTAAATACACGTTAGGGAGGCCACCCACGGCGACTTTTTGCAGCGATTTGGTAGCAATATATCGCGGTTCAGTCGCTATGTTGTCGCAGGTTTGTTATGGATGCCATTTGTTTATTTAATCAATTACAGCGGTTAAACATCCAATTACAGTAACTAAACAAAAAGTTCTAACTTATAAACAACATGTGCTTACATCAATTCCTCTCACAGTACTTCTGACATACCAATAAAATCGTCATCCGCAAACAGATCGTTTGTTGGATAAGAATCCAAGAGATCATTTTGTGCAGCCAAAGTGCGAGGTATTGGAGACTGCGCACGGGCAACAGTGCGACACTGAGGCACAGCAAACATTCTGTGCTTTTGCCGCGGCAGTAATTGTCCGGGGCAAAGAAACGCGCTAGCACAGTAAGCAGATCAGTCGCGTCAATAGTGCCACGGAGCGTCTTGCAGGCTATGGCGAGCTGATCTCGCGCTCGTCTTACCTCTAGTGAGTTATATCCGAGGCAACCCAATAGAAATTTTGTCGGATAGAGGTATGGGTAATAGCCGTGCTTCCGCTTGTACAGGAACCTAAGGAATATACGATGCCATATACGATGCAGTTAACCATCAAGTTTGCAGTGCTCTTGAAGCGGAGTCCGGTAAACTTGATCGTCTAGGTACGGCATACATTGCTAATATAACTACGATTCTGCATCGGATAAAGCCTGTTAGGTCCAGTGCCTGCTAAGGCTGCGGATTGTTCGAAAGAGTTACCGTAGCCCTTACAAAGGGTAAATAAAACTGTGAGTTATAGTCAGTAAAAGCCATAGACTGACATACCCTCTCACTTGACCCAGAACGGGGGAAGTCATATGATGATTTCCCACGAAAAAAAAGTAGCGACGCAGCATGTATACTGTTGTACGCTTGTATCGATGCAGCATCTATACAGTCGTGTGTTCACAAAACTACAGAATTCATACAAAAAGTCATCGTCGTGGCACCGTCCCACTTCCGACCTTGTTTGAATTTGTAAGCACAAAGAACAAAAATTAAGGCAGACAAAGATATGAAAACGACACTATAATGCATGAATAATAAGGGCAGAAAATGATGATGTTGACTTAATCTAAAAAGAAAATAAAAGCAATACTTGAACTACAAGCGAACGATGATCCTTCGCCATCGTCTTGCCTCCCAGCCTCTTGCGGTAGCGAGAACGAAAACAAGATACATAAACTATTTGCAGCTTATTATAAAAAAGACCATCGTACGCTGAAGAGAAGAAATAAGAAGAAGATAGATTAGTAGATAGATAGAAAGAATAGCTAGCAATATTTGAATGAATCTAGACAGATTTTATCGATAACAAATAATAAAAAATCCTCCTGACCAATTTTTGTTCACAATGACCAATCTTAACAAAGATCATCCAAGTACGCAGGAGATATTATAGAGCACAAGTCACTGAAAATTATCGAAAATTTAAAACAAACTTCCGTACTATAGGTAATTTGAATTCACTCCGAATTTAGAATCGTCCGCTATGAGGACTCACCTTCACTTTCCTCTCTATCGGTGGAAACTGATCGTATCCTGAATGCATTTCTTTTGTTTGCTGCAGCGATGGACTCTGGGTTCAGTTCAGCGGCTGACTGCGCCCTCCTGCAAGCACCGCGGCGTTTCTTCTTCCTATAACTACTCCTCGGACGCTCCTGATAGAACCGGTCGTGACCAGTCGTCTCCGGCTCTTTCTGTTCCTTCCCCTCATTATTCGCCTTCATATGTTGGTATAAGTTGAACATCTTCGCTGATTTCCTTATTAAGCACAATCTTAACTTCTCTAATTTATGTTTCATTAATGACTGTGTTACAAGGTTTTTGTAGGAATCTTCATAACGCACTCACTTGGATATAATCGCTTTTAGAACTTAATTTATTTTTCACTTAAGAAGAACGAGTATTGAGCAGGTAACTCGTACAGTTTTTTTTAATAAATTTTGATAGGTTTGTAAATTAGTTCTGTTGTAATATGAGCAGGAACATAAGCCCTGTGTGGAGTAGAGGGCGGTATCGCTGCGACTCGTTGAACTATGTCAATAGTGGCTAATTGAAGTCCCACAAGTGCGGCATTAGCCGACAACAGGCCCACGTCGATATTTATTACCCTGATGCCAGTCTTTTACGTGTATCTATGAGTTTCATGTATTTAATCCAATACGTAGGTATTGAAGCTCGTTGAAATAGGTTACTCATAAGAATTAAAATGTTAATTAATTAATGAAAGGTCCGTCATTCGTGTTAGGGTAGGTATACACGATTCTTTTTTTCCCTAAATACTGAACTAATAAATGATGACCTACCCTGTTTTGTATTTCTAAAATGTTTAAAATTCTGATTTGGTTCACTCTTCCTTTTACATGCAGTCTATTCTTCTGAGAAATGCGATTCCTCTCGATATCAGGACGATCACCAGTCAGTATGCATTTAAGCAAAAGTTGCGGAATTATTTTCTTGACAATTAGCAGAGTTGTTAAGATAACCCTTTTTCATAACTTTGTATATTGATATAAATATAGCAATTTTTATATTGAATAATTGCATGATACTTTTGTCTAATTTTTTTGTACATCTATTTTTCTGCGTAGGACTTCCTATGCAGAAGGTTGTAAGGCAAAAATTTTTTTTTTTCAGGGGAGCCGTTTTGGGGTTCCGTGCCTCAAAAGGAAAAAACGGAACCCTTATAGTATCACTTTGTTGTCTGTCTGTCTGTCTGTCAAGACCCTTTATCTCGAGAACGCGTGGAGGTATCGTATTGAAATTAAAACTATACACTCAGGTCTGCAGTCCCTTGAAGCTGTAAAAAAATTAAACTTCTGAGTTAACGAAAAAAAGATCGGCCGTTTATGTCGCAAAAAAATGTATATTTCAACACTCTCAAGGGAATCAAAATTCATAGGGCCCGTTGCCCTAGAATCCTGAAATTTGGCATGAAGCAAGGTCTCATATAACATAGGAAAAAATCTGAAAACTGTAAATTTGTAGTTACGTCACTTTTTTGTGATTTGGAAAAATCTTCGTAACTCAATTCGGGAATTGAACTATTTACATAGGCAAGTTTGTATGGAATCCTTAGTGCGCGACTCCGACTCGCACTTCGTCAGTTTTTGTAAAAAAAAAAAATTATGATATGAATGTATAATCAGTTTAAGATCACAGTACCAGACACTAGATGTATCTAGAAATATTAATTAATAATTAGGTATATATATATATTAATATTAATATATATATACCTAATTAATATTTCATTTTTATTTTTTTTATTTATTATATTTTATTATATTAATATTTGTATATTAATATATATATATATATTTTAATTATCGATACCTCCTAAGGTATCGATAATATAATACGCCTGTGAACCATAAAAATGAATTATTTATTTAATTTTTTACATTTGAGTAGGTAATTTTAAATAGGATTACGACGCCAAAGTAGAAGCGGAGTGTCCTGATGGCTCAGAGGTGAATGCACCCGCCTTTTATGCATGAGGTCGCGGTTTCGAAACCGGGTAAGTATCTAATCTACCAATGTGAATTTTACAATTCATATGTACTTTTTAACTTTATCTAAGATATGACTGACACCTTGTGTCTAGAAAAGCACGCAAAGTCGTTGACCGGGACAACTGACAACTTTGACAGTAGCCGTTACAAGTAGTCAGTTGCCAGAAAGTCTGACCATCAGTCTACCCAAGGAGTATCGGAAAGTATTATGGAGTGTTGCCCAGGAACTGGGTTTGTGGAGATCTGATAGGCTGTCGCTCCATGTAAAACACGGGTATTCAGCCGCATCCGGTTTGAGACATCAATCCTTTCAGGATTAGTCAGCTAGACTCTGCCTAGAGTCTGCGTTACCGAGTGCTAGCTGTCCAGGGTGCGCCGGGCGTTTAGAATCGCTGTACGATATTTTAAACGCTGCTCGGGGAGGCACGAAAAGAAGAAGAAGAAGAAGCCGCTTCCGGTTAGACTAGAAGACGACCACAACACAGTTTTGAAAAAGGCAGGATGATGAAAGTTACGTCGAAATGAAACAAGTAAAAAAATCATAACAAATTGTAATATGCATTTCAAAAATAGACGAAGCTTACACTTACTTTTACGTTTTTCATAACCAACTAACATTGCCATTCATACTTCACAAATTAAAAAAGCAATAAGAATAAAAATGGTACAAAATAAACGAAATGTGCTGATTTATTTTGAACCTTATCATGCAAGCCTAACCGATGAAGACTTTCAGTTTTATAGCCTGAGGAGTTGCGACCCCGAAATGATATGAGAAGGACGATGAGGCCATAGATACTCCTACAAAAATTAAGTAGAGCCTAATAAATTTCAACATCAGCTCAAAGCGTCTAAGGTTCATTAGTAAATCATTCCGTTAATTTCAATTAAAACAGACCACGAAACGGTACAAAATCAATAAGAGTCATAAAAATATACGTTACCAAAAAGTTACAACCGAATGCCTAATGAGAGTACTTTTACGTTTACGCAATCGGCAAGTTTATGACGTTCGGCGCGGCGCTCCGATTGGTCCGCTCATAACAAATCAGAGAGCCAAACGCAAATCGCATCAACGTAATAACAACTCTCACTCAAAGCACAGAACATTTAGGTTTCACAAACGTTTGCCAATTTTTATTCAGGTTTCTTTACGACTGCGCTTTTTCGTCTTCTTCCGATGGGCTTGGTATAAGGTTTCTAGCAGATAGAATGTGACTAGTGTGTGAACTGTGAGCCTCAGGTAGTAGGGCGTGAACCCTCGCCAGAGACTTAGCATTCCAGATTCCTGGCGAAACTTCTGGTACACGTCCCGATGGGTTCCAGTACCGTTGACTTGATACCTGTGACAGATAATACCAGTTATAGGTACCTGTTACAGAAGATGCGGTAATGATAGAAATTCAAACTTCGAAACAATTCGTTCACGGATGTACACTTCTGGGAGTATGAATTAGTTCCCGATTGAGGCAGTAGACTCGCCGCGTATAAAGCAGGCGTGATTTACGTAGAATCCGCGTCTGTCTATTCGCAAAAAACTACTGAAAGGATTATCATGCGGTTTACACCAAGAGATAGAGTGATTCATGAGGAAGGTTTAGGTGTATATTACATGCATATATGATAGTAGAAAAAAAGCCGAGAATTTCAAAGATTTCTAACACCGGTGCGAAGCTGGGTCGGGTCGCTAATAAACCAAAAAACATACGGCCTAAAACTTTAGTAATAAATCAATGTAGGATGTGAGAAGCAGAGATGAGCAGGAGTACCCTAATCGAAACTATCGGATATCCGAAATAAAAAAATATTCGTAACCGAAACCGATACAAAAGTTACGGATAGTTTCGAATAAAGACGGAGTGTATATGCAAGGTTACGATAGGTTTTTGTTGCCCGGCCAAACATTTAGACAAGAAATCGTTATATAAAACGTTTTGGGGACACATACATTGTGCGTAGGTACAGCTAAAGTGAAATTCTCTGCCGGAGTCTGTTTCCTGATAGCTACAATCTAGGGGTCTTTAAGTCAAGAGTGAATAGGTTACTTCTAGGCAAGCGTGCTTGATCACGCACTTGTACTTACCATCAGGTGAGATAGTGGTCATGCGCAAGCCTTTCAATAACAAAGAAAGTCAGATTTTGCTATTTGTATTTTCCTTTTATAATTTTAAAACCGGTATAATATTATTCCTATATCCGTATTCAGAACCGATATTTCATATTAATTATAAGTCATAACTTCCCTGGTAAGAAGTACCCAATAAGGCTAGTCCTTACCTCGTTTTGAAGGTATCCAAAGGCATCGTCACTGCAGCGGTGACAAAACTCGACAACATTGATGTGTACAGGTGCAGCAGGAAACCATTTGCTCTTTTTTTCTCTACCAAGTATTTTCGAGCCTGTAACCAATATTAATTTGTAAGATTACTGTAGAGGGAGGCCAAAGAAAAGGCACAAAAGAGAGATAGGTACAGAAGTCGATCCACATACAAAGTACGCTTGAGCAACGCACACATAGACCGATGTATATGTGTGCGTCGCGGACACGATATCTCGGACCGGTTGGGACCAGTGCGAGCGCGAGTGCTATTCACTTGAGGCAAGCATTTGCGAACTTTTGTGTACAAAAATGGAGCAATAAAAAAAGTTATTATGATGGCTCAGTAGAAATTGGTTGTTTAAATTCAACATTAAGCGGTGAATTAACGTTTTTTAAGCTAAGAATTGTATCAGAGGATACGTTACACATCAGATATTAATTGTTGTATCTATTAACACTAAATACGAGTGAAACAACCATGATGATATTTGTGCATAAGCGAAAGTTGACAACTCTAGCGCGACCACGAGAGATTGACTTCTGTACCTATCAGTTTTGTGAAAAAGGTGACAGAAAAGAGGACGGAATGGAAGAAGGCAACTTGTTGCGTTGACTCCCAAATAACATGGAACCAGGGCAGGAAGATGATAATCAATCAATATTTGTTTCAAGTTTGTAGAAGAAAAATGACAATGTTATCTTATTTTCATATTTCTACAAGTTATTTATAACATACTGGTAAAATGTTTACTTAAATAGATTATAATTTACCGAAAAATAATACGTTAAATTGTAAGCAGTATGTTACGGTTCACAATCTTTCGACAGTTTACAATCTAGCGAGATAGATTATAATCTAACGGTATTTACAATTTTTGCGGTAACATATACAAAATAACTCTGTCAGCTCCTTCAGGGAATAAATACAAGCGTGGTGTTACGATTAACTGAGCTGACTTAGCGATAGTCTCTTAAGAGGGCCCATCCCGATGCGTCTATCATAAGCATGGCTTAAAAGCTTAATGTGTCATCCAAAGCTATTATTAAGAAGAAAATGTTCCCTGACACCAAAATCCTATTCCTGTACGCTCCATAAAAAGCACTAGTGGCGCATGATGAGAAAACGACTGACCTGGGAATAGGTTCCTACTTGTGACACGCTGATGACCGCTGATTTAGTCATGGTGAGCGTGGCGCCCCGCCACAGATTGTAGAATCCTTCCGTCTGCCATATCCTTCAACAAACAGTTATTTTTCAAACAATGGCGAAAATTTGTGAGTGTGTGTGTGAGGCACGGCTTGGCACACAGGTAGAACATGTCCTGGAATAGCGCATAGGTAGGTTTTATTCCGGGAATATGTTCCCTTGGGATAATATGCTACTACCATGCGGGCGAAGTTACTGGCAGCAGCTTTATAGTATTGCATAATTAGAGTTTGCAGTTTCATCTCTTACCAACTTCTGCCAGCGGCTCCTATTGTGAAAGTTGTAAATTATCCAGTGGCGTAGCTACTGAAGGTTTGGGCGGGGTAGCGCCCCGGGGCCCCCAAGCTCGGAGGCCTTCGAAATTTAAATACAATTGGTTGCAACCCTACTTTAATCGTGGCATCTCGTTTGAGTCAGTAAAAGTCTGACACTCCCATCCGCTCTACCCAGAGCAGGAGAAATTATTTGATGATTTTCTACATAAAAACAGGGCCCCAGAACTTTTTGCCTCCAGGGCCGTTGTTCACCTAGCTACTTGTGGAAAAAAGATACATATCCTTTATTCTATTGCAGGACATTATGTGTACAGCTAACGAGTGAAATTCCCTGCCGGAGCCTGTGTTTCCTGATATCTATAACCTAGGGGGTCTTTAAATCAAAAGTGAATAGGCAACTTCTACTTCTAGGCAACCGTGCTCCATCGTCAGCCACATCATCGCTTACCATCAGGTGAGATAGTGGTCAAATGCGTGCCTAGAAATAATTTAAAAATAATGTACCCGTAGGTATGCTAAGTTTCATCCAAATCTTATCAGCCGTTTGAGTACGAAGGAGTAACAAAGATTAAAAGAAAAACAAATAGCTTAGCAAAAACAGTAATCAAAGAGTTACTTCATAAAAGCATCCACTATGTTTCTGTAGCGCCGGTACGGGTCCACAGGCCCGTCCGCCATCATTCGCACTAGGATGATCTCCGCGGGACACCCCACGATGGCGCCCACCACTCCAGCATACACGCCGAACGCTAACTTCTCAGAGAGCGCCGGAGCACTATTATACGTTCTGGAAAAAAGAAAAATAAAGAAAAATCTAGATAATATACACAAGATATCTGTGTTTCCAAAATATCTAGAGAAAGAAGTGTAATAACGTCATAATCACGTAAGAGCGGTTGTATGAAAAATAATGAAATATATCTCGGGTTGGACACCCTTAAGCCGGGTACAGACGGTTGTAACGTAACATGCAAGGTAACATGAAAGGAGCGATTCATAAGTGTGTACGCAGCGCGCGCACGAACCGAGCATGTGTACTCATATCTGCCCCCTTAGCCTATTCTGACGTCATCTCAACGTTCAGTCACGTGGTCAAAACAAAGGAATAGGAGGCGTGGCCGTCTCGATGCGATCAACGAAAAGAGAATCGAAACAAAACAGTTGTAAATTGGCTAGGGGGGCTGTTCCCGGCATGCATGCGAACATAGCTCAGTCTGCCGAGAACACGCGAACCACACACACTACACTACACATTACACTGCGTGATCGGCGAAAATACCGATAAAGCACGGATCGCGGCAGGCACGAGTTCTAATGCTCGGTTCGCGCGCGGAAGGCGTCCACACTATGATAATTCTGTTACATTACATGATACATTGCGATCACGTGGACGGAAAATCCTTTAATTGCATGTTACATTTCACATTACGTTACAGCAGTCTATACCCGGCTTTAAGAACACTCACTCACCTCCTATGATTCTCATAGAGACAAGAGTAAGCTCCTAATCTTGTGGTGGTGTAGGTCGCTTGCCGTAGGATGCTGGCTGACAGGCCGGTGTATGGCGCCCGGATGCCCTCGCAGCGCAACATGTTGCGCAGCAGACTCAGGCCCCAGGCCTCCGGGTACAGCTGGAGACGCACTTTGAACACGTCCAGCGGGTGTAATAGCGCTGACGCTATTACGCTGTAAAGTAAATACATATAAGCATACACTTATAATATTCTTATTTCTGGGACTCAGACATCCTCTCCAGGCTAAGGAATGGAGAGAAATCTACCACACGGGCCAGGTGTGGGTTGGAGTCACATGTCTTCGAAGTTTTGATCCTAGGATATGCCAGTTTCCTAAAGATGTTTTCCTTCACTGTTTTGAGAGCCGTCCACTTTTGTAGATGCATTAACAAATTATTCATCCCCATCACAGAGCCCAGACCTCACATCTTCTTTTTTAAAGGATTATCTGAAGGTAAGAAGATCAGTAATCCTTCAACCATATCTGAATTGTAGGAAAACATTAGACAAGAAATTAACAATAATCCTACTCAACTTCTGAGGCGGGTTTTCATGAACGTTAGAGATCGCTTTGAAGAGTGCTAGAGCTGAGAAGGACGACATTTACTTTTAAAGAAGTTTTTTTTCCATCGTCTTCAGTTTCTAATTTTGTAATCTACAGAGTAGGTATATATGAATGTATTTTTTTTAAGCGTCTATCTTCTTTTTCCTGCCCTTATCCCATATTATTTGGGGTGGGCGCAACACGATTTTTCAGCATCTTTAAAAGTGAATTATTTCTGAGACACCTTCTACCTTAGATATTTGGTTACACACTTTTTGTATTCCCAAATATAATAAATAAATAAATATCTTCATTCATGGAGCCTGGGGAATCTAAATCGTAACGATTTCTCTCTCTTACGTACCCCGAAACACCTCCAAGGCCTACTTTAATATAACTTGGTGATCTTTGGTGATGGTGATGATGATGATGTCCTCCGGGATTGTGGGTCATGCTTAATAATTAACCTTTTAATAAACGCACATTATTTACGTTCATTAAAAGCGATAATTATAAAAAATACGCTTAAAATTTTTAAGTTACATCCAAAATTTTGAATTGTCAAGACATATTGACAACTTCGTCAAGTTTGATGGCTGCTAAGAGAACAAAGAGGAACCTAGATAGAGGTTCTAGACTTTGCTCATAACCTTCTTCATGCAATAAGGAAGAGGTTGTATAAAACATTTGGTGGGAATCCAATGACTTCTCACGCTCTACGGCGAAGCGAGAGGGCGTGTCAGACATTTACTGATAAAACCACACCTATTTTCCTTCTATACCTCGCGTTCCAGGCCCCCTACTATGGCGGAATTGTTGCCCAACGACTCATTACCAAATATTTTTGATAATTTGCGGATAAATGCAGTGGGCTGCGATATTGTTGTACCACTCAAATTGTTGTTATTTGTAAACATTATATGTATTGTGGCTGGTAATTGTCCCTAAATAAATAAGAGTAACAACAGGAAAACCTCAAAGGGCAATGGCAGGAACACACGTGCGTTTTAGTCAGTAAAAGTCTAACACTCCCTGCAGAACAAGTTATTTGATGATTTCCCACCTTGAAGAAAAAACCGTATTGCACCATGACAATATGAAGATGAGTATTCGCTCTGATTTTATCACCAGAATTTTGTGAAAGGACATCAAAGAATAATAAGAATAAATTGCTGACTATGAGAAGAAGTTTACATAAAAAAAATGTCAACGCAATATTTTTAGGGTTTCGTACCCTGTTCGACAAAAATAGAACCCCTATAGGATCTCTTTCTTGTCCGTCTGTCACTCTGTCCGTCTGTGGAGATTCTTTTTCTCAAGAATTCGTAGAGGTACTAAGGACGCTTTTATATTTTTCGACAAATATCTCGGTATGTCGGATAAGATAAACTCAAGTACCTATTTGATTTTGTTATATCCCTAAGCATAAAAACAATAATATTTTCGAATCAGTAAGGTTTACATAGAAATCTGGTCGATATTTCTCGGTAACGATAATTATGGTACCTACTTATTTTTCACTTACGGCCAGCGTTTGAAATTGGGTAGGGTTTATAGGTAGGTTTCAACGTATTGTACTGTAATCAGTAATCACCAGAGGTCGGAATTAGGTAGTTAAACATGTACTTACACCGGTTTCATACAGCGAAAGAATAAAGTGGATAGGCCTCAAATCCCGAGATTAATTTTAAGGAGCGAATTTTTTTTTATGGCACTATCAGATATAGAACAGAAAAAAATTCTTCCTGCATTAATGACGAGGAGGAGGAAGTGTATAAATTTGTTAACCTTACCTCAGTTGACATAAAGAGATCTTTTTGAATGAAAAATAGTAATAAAAATTATATGTTAATTATCTTTGTTTTATTTGTCTTATCTATATCTGAGGTTTTTATTATTATTTATTTGTAATATTGTTGGCCACACGGGATTTTCCATTAGATATCCCGGGTAGATCCATATCAATATCAACATTTTGGTGCAAGTACATGAATAACTCTACCTAATTCCGACCCCTGGTAATCACTAATACCAAAAACACAAACTTCACTCAATCAGTACTAGAAAAAATAAAATAATACATTCAAGTATCAAATAAGTTAGGTTAAAGTATAAAATTGAGTGAAAAATGGACTTTATGTGTACGTGCCATATGCATACGCGTAATTTTGATGTGTTGCTACCAGTTAACCTAAAATTGAGGGAGTGAAAAATGTGAAAGCGTTCTCAAATACTCAGATCTGCTACCTCTTGGAGTAGTGAAGAAATCAAATTTCTGTCATGATGATTTTCCCACCGAAAAAAAACGTCCAATTGACTTAGAATCATGTTTGGCAAGAAGCATGGTATCATAGCGCAAGTAAAGGAAAAGAACTGAAAACGGTTTTGTAATTATAAAAATAATTTGTTTGTGATTCGGAAAAATCATCAAGATATGATTTCAAATCGAAATATTTACCGGTATTTTTGTTTCGACAAATCTCAAAAACACAATTAAGTGTTAACTAAAAACGGTGTTGTATGTGGCTGTTATTTATATAAATATAATAAGCTTGTATTACGTTGCTTGCAAGGCGTCCATAGTCCAGGGTTTGCTCAGACCAGCATGGAAAAAGGTGTGAATATTCGACTTTATTTTTTCCATCAATACTGATATTAATTTTCGCTCCCTTATCCTTCTTCTTTCAAGAATGTAATCCAGAACCTGTATAAGAATAGAAATAATACATTATATATCTTTCATTTTGAATTCGGTGAAAAAGAATATGTCCAGTACGCCACTGTCACGACTACATGACAGACTTAAAACTATGATAAATCTTATAAGAAAGTCTTGTTTTTCTTATTTGTGTTATTAAAGAATGAAATTGCCGAGTTGCTCGAGAGCATACTTTTGCTTTTTTGACGTGCTGGTCAAAGGTTTAAGCCGCTTCTTCACCACAAATCGGATCGCGGTACGACTTTTTATATTATTGCGAGTAAAAAGACGCACATGTCATTTTATATTAAATAAAATGACATGCGCGTCTTTTTAACCAACTTCAAAAAGAAGGATGTTTCAAACTCAGTCTCTTTTAAAATCCAAACAGCAAGTTAAACATGTTGTGTTACAGACTCATCCATTTTATTTATATGTATAGTTAATACAATTTCCTACTACCTATTACAACAAAGAGCAATAATATTATAATTAATCTTTGTAATACCGTAATCACGGTATTGGCTCGTCATTTCGTCAATAACAATTTCGTGCTCGATTAAAAAAGGACCAATATCTAATATAGTACTTTAGCCGATCGCTTTTTTGTTACAAATTGAACAATGATCTGTATTTTCTTTTTTTGTATGGTATGAGCGCTCTCGCGTTAACTCTATGCTGTTGTCGTCTTAGTTTTAATTACTCACATTAGTATAAGTGAAAACTTGTAAATAACCGTTTTTTTACCTATTCTAAGTTTTTACTGTAACAAGTAGTTGTAAGTTTTCCTAATGGTAATAAAATAAAATAAATAAATATCCGTGATCACGGTATTACGGGATCCCGGAATACCGGTTTTGAAAGCCCTAATGATACATCTATAATGTGTACATCTCTTTTTTCTAACTCTCTAGACGCTAGAAGAGACTAGGAATAAGCATCACCTTTGCACCTATTTTTCTGTTTCCTTGTTTTTAATAATATGTCTGAACATTAATAGATAAATAATAATAAATACAACAACTGACCGCGGCTTCGTTTCCTAGTTCCATAGCTTGCATGACGATGGGCCGCTTGTTTAGCAAGTAGGTGCCCTGATATAAAGGGTTCACATTTTTTATTGCGCAGCTCCTTATATGGAAAAGAAGTCACAATTACAAAAAACAGAAATAGTTCATTTTGATACAAGTGCAGAAAGTTTGTCATTGCGACCGAGGCGGAATTCACACGAGCCGTAGGCGAGTGTATTATGGAGCCGAGGACTACAGTGACAAATTTGCACGTGTCTCAAACGACTTTTTTCAATACACTTACGAAGAAATGTATAAACGGGGGTTGACCGGCGACTTGCGGGGGTCGACGCGCGCCCAGTCTGATACGATAAATGTAATAACATTGTGGTGGGGGAGAGCACAAGCTATTTCTGCACAAGTGCGGAAAGCAGTCTATTGCGTGCCTAAAAGCGGTGGGATAAGAGCGGGTTTTCGAGTAAGTGTATTGAAAAGAAATTTTCGTATCTATGTCGTGGCCAGATTTTAGAATTGATCACTTCATGATGTGACCGGCCATATAGTCACGTTTGGGACTTTTTACAATTATTAAGGGACTTCGGGCACCCCAACTCGGACAGGTTAGGTTAAAAGGAGATTGCGGTGTCTAGTGAGCGAGCGAAGTAAGCAATTCGAGCAAACACAGACCCTGCCATCGCCTTCGTAATTTTTTTTTAACCACCCAGAAAAGCATAATTTAGTGCAAAATTAGTGTTTTTTGATGGAGCAGAGGCATACTTAGTTGTAGAAAACAGAAATAAATTGAGGAACAGTTTTATTAGATACCCCAATTAAAATCGTATATAATGTTGTTGGCAAAACTGTACCATCATCCAAACTGCTGCTGGACAGCAGACGTATTAGTTAAATCAAATAACGCAGCTTTGTGATCATTGATTTGGCTTGCCTATATCATGATGTGGCCAGCCGACAAGGTCCTATAATATCATGAAATGCCACCATTTCATGATATGGGCGATCACATCATGAAGTGATCAATTTTAAAATATGGCCATAACATCTATACTCTATTCGAAATAAGACAAACTTTTACTGTCCGTTCAACCGATTTTGATTTTTATTGCGTTGATGGCATGACAAATGGTGGCTGCAGTAAATAGTCGGTATTGTAACCACTTTTTGCTTTTAATGTCATCCTTATGCCTACGGAATAGAATTCAAAATCGGTTGAAATGACAGTAAAAAAGCTTTGTTTAAAGGTCTAATCTTATTTTGAGTGGAGTATAGGTCACTGGTCACCAGAGTGTCTAGTGAGAGTTGTTTTTACGTAAAGGCGATCAAAACGTATCTACGTAACGAAATTCTTTCTCCAAAATGTAATTTCTTGTTGTTGTTATTTACGTTTTGTTGTTGTTTTTCGTTGAGCTGTGTTTAGTACCAGTATGACCAACTCTGGTTCTATCAAAAAACCTACAGGGGCCTTACCATATATGACGTGTTAAAATATTAGGCGAGCAGTGAGATAGAGCTGCACCCCTAACTTACCCTAACCCCTAAGTTGATAATCTGCAATCGTTAACGCTTGTCGAAAACTAATCAAATGTATGGGAATGACATCATCTCAACGTTAAGTCATGTGGTCAGAACAAACGAACAGAAAATTCGTAGCCAAATTCACATCGTTCAAAATGATAGAATGAATTGTCATCGTTTCTACAATGTTCAACGCTACATTCTTTGTTATTGTAGAACGACATTGTAGAACGAGCGGCCGACTCGCGCGTCAACATGGCTACCAACTTATCGTTTTCTACAATTGCTGACACCGAGGCGTTACCGATTGAAGAACGGAATTCGGCACGAAACGGTTGTAACTTGGCTAGGGGGGCTGAACTGTTAAAGGGATAGAGCTATACCTATAGGGTGAATAATCCATCCCTTTAACAGTTTTAGCTTCGGTCGTCAAATGGATGTTGTTAAGAGATCCTGGCAAGGCCTCTAGTCCTTCAGTACCATAACTTACTTTTTATGAGCAATATAGCGGCAATAATAGATGCCCCATCTCAGGGAGGCGAAGGTCCTCTTCTGCAGCATCCTCGCGGAGAGTACCTCATAGGGGCCGGGGCCCCCCTTGCAGCTGACCATGATCCGGAACATTTTCACACACCACGTGTCAGGGTACCGGTATCGCATTTGGACCACATCAAGTGGAATGAGAAGCGTTGTTGATATAATACTGAAACTTACACAAGCACTAATTTATAGACGTAGGCCCCGAGACAGGGGAAGGTGCAAGAAGTGCATAATTACACCTATAACTAGCGTTATAATGTTCCCATTGCCGGGACTCAGGCCTCCTCTAGGAGAGGGAATGCGCCGTAATCCACTACGCAGGCCCAAGGCGGACTGGTGGATGTCACATGTCTTCGAATTTTTGGTTATAGGCCATGCCGGTTTCCTCACGATGTTTTTCTTTACCATTTTGAGAACGTGCGAGTGGTGATGAAATAAATTACACAAAGTAATGCGCCACTAAATGGACCGATGACCTGGTGAGAGTCGAGAGGGAATGCGATGGATGCGAGGTACAGGACCGTTCGTTGTGGCGATACATAAGATACTAAAGACGTCCACTGTTGGACATAGGCCTCCCCCTACGTCCAACAGTGGACGTCTTTCGGCTGAAATGATGACGATGACTCCACCTAGCTGGGTTTGAACACGCGACCTACAACTCGTAAGTCAGGATCATTATCACTGGGCCACCACTGCGGCCATGCTAAAGTAACTATGTAAGGCGTTTACCGCGATGTAACTGACCGGTTGAGTTGGCAAGCGATCGTCTTTTGTTTTACCCTAAAGAAAAATGCCTGGCCTCGTAGCACTCTGCAGCAACGCACTGTGTCGCGATGCACTGTGTCCATCTAATCACGCCCGTATCAGCCAGCCCTAAACACCGCACGTTCACTCCGGACAAGGTCGTAAAGAAATTCAAAGATGTCAATAATGATAGGGCAGTTCCCACCACAAATCTCTCGTGCTGTTTCTGTCAATTGTTTGAAGATGTCTGATGCAGAATGATGTTTTAAAATTGTTGATGGATGGCATAAGGTAACTACCCAGCATTTTCCCTGGTCTTGTTTCTTATTTGTGTATCTGATAAACTGCAAGCGCTGCGACTCCTGAGTCCTGACAGATAGTATTAACAGCGACCAGCAGAAAACTGACCTGTTACTCACCTGGTATACAGTGCTCAAGCAAATGTTATTCTTTCCCCTATGCTAAGGTTAAATTAGAGAATTCCGAAGATTACAAGTACCATAAGTCTGATGGAGTCAGGACACAATATGGCAAGGCGTGGTGATGACAGATGGAGTAAAGTGATGGCCGAGTAGTGGCCCAAGTATTGGTAGAAGGTATGTCGCGATAGTGGATAGACCCTGAATGAGGATGGGACGGGAATGTGGCATAAAGAAAGAGAGGCTCATGCCCAGTTGTGGACAAAGTCGATACCTATTGATTAGCATAAGCATAATCAGCCTTTTAATGTTCCCACTGCTGGGACTCAGGCCTCCTTTCTCTAGGAGAGGGAATGGCCGTAATCTACCCCACGCGGGCCCAGTGCGGATTGGTGGATGTCACATGTCTTCGAATTTTTAGTTTAAAGACATGCCGGTTTCCTCACGATATTTTCCTTCACCGTTTTGATTATGAATCTAAATACCTAGTTTTAGCGAGACTTACATCAGAGCAATGGACTATGGAAATCTACCTACTTGCTAATATTCCCCTTAGAAGTAAATATAAATAAAATTTATACCGAGCGAGTCCCCCTAGGATTACTTGCTGGTGGATTGGTAATGTGCTTTTACTTTCTTCTTTTCGTGCCATTTTTAAATATTATATTTTCTATATTGTCCGATTTATCACTGTCATCATATTTTTTCGCACATTATTTTTATATTATAATCACTGAAATTTTTTGTTGATATAATGTGACAAAGCACTTTGTGAATGTTTGACTGACCTGACAGAATTGTCATGGTCGGTTTTTAATAGCAGTCATTGAAGGTAGAGGTTTTAATCAATTATGTCCAGTGCTAAAGATGGACTGCGAAATAGCCTTTCACTATCGCATCCGCTAACCAATATTCTATGATATTACAATTTTCATCACATCATTTTCGTACCATTTCTATACTCCATTCCCAATGAGATTAGACATTTAACCAAATCTTTTTTTACTGTTCGTTCAATCAATTTGAATTCTATTCCGTAGGCATAAGGATGGCATTATAAGCAAAAAGTGGTTACAATACCAACTATTTACTGCAGTCGCCATTAATTTGTCATGCCAGCAACGCAATAAAAGTCAAAATCTTTTTTTCCACACGGTACGGCTGAGCAAAGATGATCAACATTATAATGTCACGAAATATTGGTTAGCGGATGCAATCAGTCGGTTGTTTTACGCACGGAATAAAAACATTCATATATTCTTTACCAATTTTAAAATGGCGCTGTGGTCCACTGGCACAAGATTGCCAGCAATGATTTCAACGTTCAACACTTGCGAGAGCCTTCGTCAGTCCACTTTAGAAGCACGACAATGCACGGCTTTGGACTACGGCAAAGTGTTCCATTTATACCTATAGCAGTCAGTGGAAGGTTTTACATTGATCAGAAGACTTCCATAGCTAAACAATGATTAGACTATTAGTATTACTAGCCCGTATTATCCCACTGCTGGGCAAATCCATCTCCATTCCTTCCAACGATCATGTTCTGATCTGTCGCGGCCCCATATAGCGACACAGCGGTGTCTGGGCATCGATCCTGTAGTTTACGGGCTCACAGCTTGTCACGCGTGCGGCAGACATCTCCTGCCCAGCTAGACTACTACAAGAAATGTTTATTATAGAAGCAATTACACAATGTCAGAAGGCAGTGCGCCTTCAGACGATGTGTAAATGCTTTAAATGTAGGTCTACATGAAATTAAATATTACGGGAAAAACTGCGGATAGTCTGATAAATGAAAAACAAATTCAAAACAATATTCTTTATTAACCTATAACAACCTCTCACGTTAGTCACAAATCATAAAGAGCGTATATAAAAATATATAATATTATATTATAATAACATTATATCACATTGTACTGTTTTATGCCTATGCGGCTATCTTAAGAACAGAAATTTTTAATATCATAACAATAATGGTATTTATTGGTCGACAAGGTAATTTATTATTTAAATAGTCTTCATACAAATTTTTGATTATATTTTCTACTATATCTGAGGCCCTACCACTTTTAACGCGATCCAATTGACGACCTAAACAAAAGATTCAAAGATTCAAAAGCATTTATTTCAAATAAACCATTTACAGGCACTTTTGAAATGTCAAGAAGTCAGTTGAAAGTCAAACTGAAATGTTAAAGGGATAGACCTATATAGGGTGTATAGCTCAATCCTTTTTTCTTGCTCACACGGAAGCCTTTTTATGCAGTCAAGCCAGAATAATTAAATGATATTATGTATATCATTATATATAATACAATTTTAAATTATATGATCTACATTTATAAAGTACAATCCAAGTAGATCGAAAAAAAAAACAATAGAACCAATCAATCCAAACATTGCAAAAGATTTTAATCTCGTTTCTTTAAAAGTTATAACTTTCTCAAATAAAAAATAAGTTTCTTCAAGTGTTTTCAAGTAAATATCTTTCGAACAATATGAATATTTTTTTTTATATGGAAACATACTTCTTTATACAATATATATATATACATACGCATTTATATATAGAAAACAATTCAAAATATTTTTTCAGAGAACATAAAAAATACATTGAAGTCAAAAACATATGGAACAATAAAAAAATCCCAAACATTTAAAAACATCAAAAATATATTTTGTACTTACAATTAACTAATGAAATGTAAAAACAACTTTAAAAGATTTTAAGTTGAACTTAAATTGTAAAACATTTTGTTACAAAACAAATATGCACTTTTAAATAAATAAATACATTAACCCTTCAATGTTGACATGGAATTCATTCGACACTGGTTTATTGTCACTGTCACATTCTGACAGATTTATATATTTTTTTTATTGGCTATTTCATACAAATGAAAATTATTATCAGTAAATCGATTGATTTTTTCAATAATTAATGATCTATTGCTCAGTTTATAAAACGCAGACAAAATTATTTGTTTATTTTGCTAATCAACATACAAAATAACTTGCATGGTTTATTTTAGGTATTAATATAAATAAATTAGTTGCTAAAGAAAAAATGCAAACAATAAACTCTATTGCGTGGTCAGATTGGGCAGAATATTTCTTCTATCAGAAATCTAATATCCATCGCTGGAAAACTTCGATTAAGCCTCAATTTACCGGTTGGGAGATAATGTTGAGAGGGGATTAGAGTCACATAGATTACTAAAATAGAATGGTGTAGTAACGACAAAGATTAGATAGCGAATGTCATGCATTAAAACATAAAACTCGATAATTTATCGCATTTGATATTATAAATGTAAGTGTCCGGGACCTTATTAATCCAAAAATTGTATTTTTTTAACTAATTTTTTTATGTAGACTTAATTTGATGTTGAATTTCCTGTCAATTTTTATTATTTATTAGCCTCTGTACTTTTGTATGCTTAAAGATTCAAAAAAATAAATTATGACATACAACAATGTATAGTCTTATATTGTTTGCATTTATTTCAAGTTAGATTTTATTGTTTCCTTTAAAAATACTCTTTTGTTTTTACAAGATCCTGCATTGACGCATTCAATAAATTTTTCGTACATACTAGAGTTCAGTATGAACTGAACATACCTGTAGGTAATTATTGTCAAATATCTAATTATACCTACACCTATTCGACGAATTTTCACTTTCTTCTCACATTAATAAATACCTCAGTAACTGTCGTACGATTCATTATTACAAACATTATACCGGGCATTTTAAAATGGACAACTTTAATCTACTGTTGTAAATTCTGTCATTCAATGCCCCTTTTTATTTGACTGATTGAAATAGGTAAGTATAATTTGACTTTGAATTTGAATTCAAGAATTTATTTTTATCACAGAGTAGTGATGTCTTTATCGATGAAAAGAAAAGTATATCTTTGTAACATGCTGTTTCGAGTTTCATACACACTCAATCTATTTCGAGTACTACGGGAAATTTAATAGCCGTTTGTTGATCGAAAATTGCTCAGAACAATCGGCTGAGAAACATTCCGTCATATATAATTCCATTCTTACGTAAGATGACGTATGTATGTACCATAAACAAATAATATGGCGTCAGAGTTCGTGAAGTATTACTCAAAGAGTGTGCTATCAATATGAATTTATTAGCACATAGATAATTGTACCTACACTCTCAGTTAGTAACCAGCCGGCTGGTACACAATATTTATCAATATTAGAACATTGATTGACAACTGGGTATTATCCTGTTTATTTTTGTATAATATTTTATACTAAATAACAATAAAAATAAATCTTTTTTTGGAAACAGCATCAAATTTAGTCAAGTTATTAAATGAAGCAGCAATTAGCAGTTTAAATATTGGTATGAGGAGTGGGGGCGTAGTGGGGACATCTCGCTAACTCGTGTACGCAAGTAACCTAATGGCAATGACGTCACATTTCAATGTGTGCTTCCTTATTTTATTATTTGACAGTTTCCCCTTCTACCAGATTTGAAGGATTTTCTAACCTTAACTTAACATTGAACGGATTTGAACTTTTTATTTGCGAGTTCTGATACAAGTTACTTTGTGATACAAATAATAAATAAAAATATGAGTCAACTGCTCAATTATCGTATAGCATGTTACAAAAAGCATGATTTACCTTTTCATTTATCCTTAAATAAAATATCAACTTTAATATAATCGAGTGATCGTTATATAAAAAAAAACAAATAACCAATTCGATACCTTAATCGAGTATTGATTTCGAATTCATTTTATAAAAAATATAACATGATGTACATTGAAACACTTAGGTAAGCACTTACCATGAACAAATGTATCTATTGCGTAATATTGGTGTTAACAGAGATATCGGCTACAAATATTTACAAACTGATTGAAGCTAATAAACGTGATACACATATTAATTGTAACTTAGGTAAGGTTAAATATGTATATAAGCTGGCACATGCAAACAAAAAAAAAACCGGTCAAGTGCGAGTCGGACTCGCGCATGAAGGGTCCCGTACCGACCATAGCAAAAAGCGGCAAAAAAGAATTACGTTTGTTGTATGGGAGCCTTATTTTAGTATTGGCTAGCCTATTTCTCAATCAAGGCTATGAAAACATCACGCTGCGACCAATAAGAGCGGTGCAGTAACCAAAAACGCGGATGAAACCGCGGGGGACAGCTAGTTTGAAATATTTCTACCCTCGTTTTCCGTAAGGCCATAATAAAATAATCTTTAAACTATGTTATCGCCAAGTGAAGCAATGTTTTTGTTATCAGTCTGATGTAATATCAGACGCCGACTAAACCCACACAATGAACAATACTTACTCGTATATCAACTAAGAGTATTAAATTGTTCTTTCATAATTATTTGCAGGACATCAGCCAAAGGCCCTTGATTTAAGGCTCAATTCAAATCATCTATTTATTCGCTTACCCTATACCGGAAAAAAAAAAAACAAAATAAAAAAATAATAATATTTGTGTTTTTTCTTTATAGTAACTGATTTTTCAGAAAAAGCAACAAGTGACTATGGTTCGGTGACAGGTTCTATCACCGAGAACTCAAAATATAACTTTATTAACTATACGAAAAGATATACATGTGTACGTGTGTGTGTGTGTGTGTGTGTGTGTGTGTGTGAACTGACCCTAACTCACACATCGTGTAGGACGTCAGTTTCTAGATGTGTCATGCCAATCGTTAGGAAACATACGAGTGTGCTTACCTTAGCGTTTCATTTCTCTTATCTCTAATTCTAGGAACTTAGGACATCCTGAAGTAGGCCGCGTTCATTTGTTCTAGGAATATGAACGTGAGCACAGTGTGTGGTCCCAGGCGAGCGTAGTAGGGTAGGAAGCCCTTCCATAGCGATAGGACTCCTTCGTTCTTGAGCAGTGACGTCACCACACCCAGTTGGCTTTGGCCTTTAGCAGCATTTTGTATCCTGGAAATTATGAAATGTAAAATAAAAAAAACGCCGTAAGACAGACTATCAGGGCCGAAGCTGCGTCAATCGGACGCCCGCACGGTTCCATACAAAAGTGTCCCGTTGCGGAAACCCGCGCGGGCATCAGTCGCGGGGAGCCGAGCCCCACGCCCCTTTTTGCTACATAATAAATATTAAGTTCTCCATCGACACGACTACATGCACACCGTTAAATTTGAACTAGCGACACTGCACAGGTAATAATCCGGTTCCCGCGACGGGGTCCGGCAATACGTACGCCTTCGAATTAAGCTACTACACCCTAGGTCAGACTGGCATAAGAATAAGCTTCAAATTCAGCCTTTTAATGTTCCTGCTGGGACTCAGGCCTCTTGTCTAGGAGAGGGAATGGTCCGTAATCCACCACGCGGACTCAGTGCGGGTTGGTGGACGTGAACATATTTTTTTTCTTCTAGGAAGACATACGGTTTTCTCACAATGTTTTCCTTCACCGGTTCGTGTTTGGCATTAAAATCATCGTCTAAAATAATGTTATTTTCCTGATTAGCCACCTAATCACCTAATTTCAAAATTAAACTACAATTGCTATACGATGTTTTTATTATATTTTTTCGGTGGGAAAATCATCTTATGACGGACCGCTTTTGGGTGGAGCGGGAGATAGTGTCAGACTTTTAGTGACTAAAAACCCACTCCTGTTCATTCGTTGCCGTTCGTACCAGGGCCCAGTCTTCCTTTCAGAATCAGACCCTTGGCCCCAGTAGGCTTCGACCCTGCTAGGCCCCTAGTTGCTGACATCTCCTTGAGGCGCGCGTGGAACAGCACGCGCCGTCGACGACTTGGGCTCGGTCTGGACGGTTACCGGACGGTCGGACGGCGGAAAAAAGAACTTAAGTACATGATGAATTCATTGCAGCATTTTAGAGTATTTGATGCAGCAATACGGCACCAATAAGTATACATAGAAATCAGCTATTTTCTAACCATTACTAAGAAAACTCCCATTGTTCTCTTTGGCCAGCATATTAGGAACAATCGATACATTATTATTAACTGTTTATGAACATGCAAGTCTATATAATGTGAAATTGTGATGTGGATTTCTTCGAGTGATGTTCAGTGGCTGTTTTAATTGATTCCTAGCGGATATTGTGATGTAAAATTGTTTTTTTTTTTTTTTTTGTATCTTAAGTGTCTGCGCCACTGGACAATCTGTGGAATCATTGAAACAGGCGCGATCTCGGTAAAATGGAGCTGAGAATTTTATTGTAGTTTTGGTTACCCTCAGCGAAGTTTGCCGAGAAGACTTGATAAATTTGCTGCCAAATACTAAAAAAAACATTAGAAAGTGTACATCCATATTCTAATGGTAAACTAATGAACTATACATATGAAGACATGGCTTAAAGGACTTAGTATCCAAGCCTAAAACATTAACAAAAAAATATCTAGAAAGTTCTTTAGAACAAATTTGTCCTGTAGTGCGAGGCTAGTATATGGACACACTAGCGGAAAGAGATATCATCCACCATCGTATTTTTACTCCTCGGAAAGCTTTTGAAGTTGACATAAGCATTCCAGTTAGTATAGATTCATAGCGAATATGTCAATAAAAATATCTGATCACGTCATATTTTACCGTCACAAATAGATATATAGGCACCTACATAATAGGTACGAGTACATATGACATTGACCTAATTTTAAATTGGATCAAAACATTTAAATTGTTCACGGTTAGTACCGGGTCGGTATTATGGCACATCTAGTGGTAGATACAGTTGGAAAGACGTTGACGACGAAGACATTAAAGACCTTGTTCCAATCATATCGGAGCAGCTTCCAGTTAGGGTTGTCAACCATACTTTATAATATCGTATCTTACTTTTTGTACTTTGTCTCTTACTTTTTTACCAATCTACGCATGCTTTCTTGACCTGTCAAAGGCTTTCGACCTTGTTGATTATAATAAGCTCTGGGCTAAGCTTGGGGAGATTGGGGCTCCCGCCGAACTTATAAGTATATTCTCTTTCTGGTACAGACATCAGAAAAACATGGTTGATAGGGGAAATATTTATTCAGACGAATATAAACTGGACTGTGGCGTGAGGCAGGGGGGACTAACCTCTTCAAGACATTTTAATATTTACGTTAATCAGCTGATTGGTGAGCTCAGCAACAGCCATGTCAGGTGTCATATATACATAACGTCTGCGTGACTAATATCAGTTACGCTGATGGCGAGGGACCACGGCTTAAAGTACAACGATAGATAGGTAATCAAAGGTAAGAACAAAGAACCTGAGCATATACCACCCGTTTATTTAAACGGAGTGTCTTTGAGCCGAGTCTCCCAGTTTAAGTATCTAGGACACGTTATAAAGGAGACCTTAAATGGCGACGCAGATATTGAGCGGGAGCGGAGAGCAATGTCGGTGCGCGCGAACATGTTGGTGCACAGGTTTGCTAGGTGTACAGTACAAGTAAAGATAATTTTATTCAGAGCCTACTGTCAAAGCTTTTACTCCAGTGCCCTGTGGACGAATTATACGCAGTGGGCCTACAGTGCTCTTAGAGTCCAGTTCAACAACGCATTTAGGGTTCTGGTGCGACTTCTTCGATTCTGAAGTGCCTCAGGCATGTTTGCGGACGCGGGTGTGGATGACTTGTATGCAATAATGCGTAAAAAGTTAGCCTCACTCATGCGTCGAATTTAGGGGCAGTGGTAACAGAATCCTAAAGATGATTTCTGAAAGCCCAGTCACCACTCACCAGTGTGGGATAGGTTTATAAAACTGAATGTTATTAACTATTTTTTTTTTTTGTATTATGTTTGAAAAACATTACTTATGATTATTGTGTTTTTGGAATGATTTATTTCAATTTTTTTTTTTTAACTAATTGTCTAATTTAATGCATTTGAATATTATACTAACGTAGTTTTAAGTTTCAGTCACTAACATAATAATAATAATAAATAAAATAATAAAACCTCTTTATTTCCCATCACCTAAGAGTTACATGTATACTCATAAATTTAAATTTCACTTTTGTCGTTTTATTGGATAGGAACCCCACTTTGGGTATAGGCCTCCTCCAGTTTTCTCCACTTGTCTCTGTCTTCAGCTTGCTTATTCCAATCCTTGCCGGCTGTAGCCGCTATATCATCACTCCACCGCGTCGTAGGTCGTCCTTTCCGCCTTTTTCCACTAGGTCCTTTCCATCTCGTTGCTTCTGCTGTCCATCGTTTATCATTGTAACGTGCTACATGGCCAGCCCATCGCCATTTCAAACTTAGACAGTAGTGTAGAACGTCAATTAGTTTGGTCTTCTTACGTATGAATACGCTTCTTATTTTTTGTCTTTTATTTATTTTTAAAAGACTTCTTTCCATCGCTTTTTGGCAGTTCACTAGTTTTGTTTTTATTTTAGTGTTGTAGGTCCTCGTCTGGCAGCCATATGAGAGAGTTGGCAGAATGCATGTATCCATAACTGTTCTTTTTAGGTGGAGTGGATAGTCACCTTTCGTTATTTCTTTAAGGGACCAGTATTTTTTCCAACTCATATTGATTCGGCGTTCTACCTCTTCTTCTTCGTTTTTGTCTTGAAATGATATTTCCTTTCCCAGATAAATATATTTGTTTACGTATTCGTTTGTCATAATTTTAGTTTTATCTTTATTCATCAGAAGACCTACTCTAGCACTGTGTTCATTTAATTGGTTTATCATTATTTCTAAATTTCTACCATTTTCAGCGAAGAGGACTATATCATCTGCGAACCTGAGATGGCTTAGATATCGGTTGCCGATTTTGATTCCTTCGTTATCCCATCTCAGATCTTCAAAGATGTTTTGTATCACTGCTATGAAAATCTTGGGGGACAGCGGGTCTCCTTGTCTCACTCCACGTAAAATTGGTATTTTCGGTCCTCGTTTCTCAAGTTTTACACAGCTCGTACTATTGTCGTATATGTTTTTCAAGATGTTGTAGTACTTTTTGTGGACTTGACATTTGTTCAGTGCCTCCCATATTGCATCGTGTGATATTGTGTCAAATGCTTTGGCGTAGTCGACGAACGCTAAATATAATGGTCTGTTGAATTCTTTGTATTTTTCCATTGTTTGTTGCATGACATGTAAAAATGATCTATAGTTGAGAACCCTGGTCGGAACCCCGCTTGTTCCATAGGTTGATGATTTTCAATATTGGCGCTGATTCTGTTTAGTAATATGGAGGTAAACAGTTTATAAGTGCTAGGGAGAAGGCCGATAATTACCAATATCTTGAGGGTCACCTTTTTATACAGCAAAATTATATCCGATTTCTTCCATTGTTCAGGTGCTTGTCCCGTGTTTATTACTTTGCTGAATAGGTAAGATAGTGGCTGTGCCAGCATAGTAATTCCGATTTTTAAAGCCTCATTTGGTATACAATCTGGTCCTGGGCTTTTTTCTGGTTTAAGTTTCTTTATGAACCTTATTACCTCCATCGTATCGACTTTTACAGGTGTATCTTCGGTATCGCTCTGAGTTACAGATCTGTGCTTATTTGTACAACTATAAGTTCCGACGTTGTGTCTGTATAGCTCCTTGTAAAATTCTGTAGCGCAGTCTATAATATCTTTCCTCTTGTTTGTTCCAGTAGTTGTTTTTAAATTTTGTATCCAGTTTTTATGAGTGGCAAGTTGTTTATATGCTCTTTTTGTGCTCCTGTATTGTTTTATGTTAGTTTCTATGACCTGCTTTCTGTAGTCCAAGTAGTCCTGTTTGATGGCCTTGTTAGTTTTTTGAATAGTCTTTTTAACTCATCCTTCATTTCCTTTGTTTTGTGTTGTGTTTTCATAAGTTTTGAACGTCTTGACATTAGTTCCAGTGTAGGTTTCGTTAATATTTTGTTCTCATTCTTCTGTTTTTTATCTTTATGTTTCTTTGCAATACTTTTTTTAATGATATGTTGTATTTTGTTGTACAGGATCTGGACACTCTCATCGCCGTTCAATGTGTCTAATTCTTTTATATGTTGTTCTAGCTTTCTAGTGTATAATGTTATTTCTTCTTTTGTTTTAAGTGTGTTTGAGGATGATTTGAATGCCTGCCTGCATTTTTTCCCATTTTGTAAGAGATAAGTAGCTCTAACTAGTCTGTGATCTGAAGTAAATCCCAAACCATGTAAAATTTCAATATTTCTTATTTTTTTAGGCTGATTTGACAAGATGTAATCCACTTCGTTTTTTGTTTTTTCGTTCGGTGAAATCCAGGTCCATTTACGATTCTGTCTCATTTTGAAATGTGTACACTAACATAATATGGGCATTGAAATTAGTCTGAAATAAATTTATTTTATTTTTGGTAAATATACTTTAAACATTGCGTAAATTTTTATGCAAAGTATATGAAAATACTCTATTTTCAATCTTTACTGTGACGCGTAAAATGAAACATTAATATAAATAATCTGAAATATTATCGATGCTTTGATGTTGACACGAATACGTTTCCAAAAATGTAAGGGTACCTAATAAATAACTGTTATTGCTCAAAAAAATAGAAATAAATAAAATGTTGAAAAACACATTTTCTCTACTAAAAAATTAATATACGTTATTTTTCTTCAAAAACAGTTGGCAACCGTACTTCCGGTCTACCTTGAAGCGGTGGGGAGGCTAACTTGATGCAGCTAAGTGGGCTGCGAAATTTTTCGAAAGTAAATCTTTATTTACTTTCGAAAATCCGCGGCTCTGGAATGTAAACTGAAGGAACATGATTGAGTTTTGGTCAGTAAAAATCTGACACCCCCTTTTCACTTCATCCAAAGCGGGACAACTCATTGGATGATTTTTTAAAAAAAAAGAAAGAAAAAATAGCTGAAAATATAAGACAAGCATATTACCTTGTTTTAATGATGTCGACTGGCATAGACGCAATAGTGGTGATGAGGCCAGACACCATGGATGCGCAGAAGTGCAGCAAGATGCCGTCAGGAACGTAACCCACGAACATTTCACGTGCCTGCAAGATATCAACGGTTTTACTAAACGCAACAGAAATATTACTTAAGATATTTTTAATGCCGTCAATGGTTTCTCCGTTTACCATCATCATCATCATCGTCATGATTTCAGTCGAAAGACGTTCACTGTGGGACATATGCTTCCCCCAAGGTGTCGGCACAACAATTGTTCCTGTGCGTCTCGTATCCATCGGATTCCCGCGACCCTGACACGTAATCGTTGCACCTTGTGGGAAGCCTTCCAATGCTGCGTCTTTCGGTACGTGGGCACTCCACTAATCCAGACTTGTGTAAATAAGGGGCTATCCGTAAATTACGTCACGCATTTGGTGGGGGTGAGGGGAGGGATGAGAGGGGGAGAAAGAGGGGGGCTCGACAACGTGTGTCATTGTGTGACAAGGGGTAAGTGAAGTTACAAGTTTTGTGACGTCACATTTCAAAATTTTTATCTTAGTACTAGCTTCTGCCAGCAGCTGCGTCCGCGTGAATGTTGGTTATCGCAGACGCAAAGTCAAAGAAGGATAAAAAGTAGTCTATGAGCCATGCTATGCCTTAGAGTTCAAGCTTCCTCCGTACCAAATTTCATCAAAATCAGTTCAGTAGTTTAACGGTGAAAGTGTAACAGACAGACAGAGTTACTTTCACATTTATAATATTAAGTATGGATTAAAACGTGAAATATTAATAAAAATATGTATATCCAACTCTCTCTGTATGAGCTATGATCATAATCATAAGGTTTAAATTGTTTTGTTGGCGAGTTCAACTACTAATTTCGAAAGTGCTGTATTAATTTAATCATTTAAGCGACATCACAATGAGGAGAGGCTCAAGCTCTAGAGTCTCACAAATGTAACCAGCTATGACAAGGACGAGGAAGAGACAAGATATTAAATTCGTACGTAATTAATGGATGGTCCCTAAAAAGAACTTAAATATGAAAAAAATAAAATCAAAGAATATGTAGAAGCAAAAGGTCCTATTCACCTGCGAGTATGTGCTGAGTTGCGCAGCGTTGACCACCATGGCTCGTCCGACGGTGGGCGTCGCTCCACGCCATAGCTTGAGGACACCTTCCTCTCTCACTATCCTGTGGGGCAACAACATAAGTTAGCACCACTGCTAATACTCTCCAGTCCCCATCCCGCAATCATCTTCTCTCACACTAAGGCCTACTGTCCAGGGACGCGTAGCTTCGTAGACGCATAGCTCCGTAGACGCTTAGCTTCATAGACGCGTAGCTCCGTAGACGCGTAGCTTCATAGACGCGTAGCATCATAGACGCGTAGCATCATAGACGCGTAGCTCCGTAGACGCGTAGCTTCATAGACGCGTAGCTCTGTAGACGCGTAGCTTCATAGACGCGTAGCTTCGTAGACGCGTGGCTTCACAGACGCGTAGCTTCATAGACGCGTAGCTTCATAGACGCGTAGCTTCATAGACGCGTAGCTTCACAGACGCGTAGCTTCATAGACGCGTAGCTTCATAGACGCGTAGCTTCATAGACGCGTAGCTTCATAGACGCGTAGCTTCATAGACGCGTAGCTTCATAGACGCGTAGCTTCACAGACGCGTAGCTTCATAGACGCGTAGCTTCATAGACGCGTAGCTTCATATACGCGTAGCTTCGTACACGCGTAGCTTTATAGACGCGTAGCTTCATAGATGCGTAGCTTCATAGACGCGTATTCGTCATTATATGCGTGGTGTACGCCTGCGTCGTGCCGTCGTGTCATTGCCGCTTTGTCGACACAGTTTCATAGTGTTACATGTAAGCTTCACGCCAGCGTACACCAAGCGTATAATGACGAATACGCGTCTATGAAGCTATGTGTCCGTGGACGGCGGATGTGACCGGCCGTTTTCACATTAGACAATAACGATAACGACACGAAATCGGCAGACTGGCAGTTTCATTTATCTGGCGTAACGCATACACGCTGTTGGTTAATATATTGAATTGATAGATATAACCAGCAGCTTGTATGCGTTATGCCACCGAGCAGTCTCGAGTATATATCTAGTCATACCAGCAACTTAGATCTTTCGTTAGAAAATATATGAAACTTGATAGTTTCATACATTTCGTGGACTGATAGTCCACCGATATCGTATCGTTATCGTCTGTTGTGAAAACGGCCATCCTGAGATAGTCTGTAAGAGTTACCGCAGCCACAGAACTCAAAGGGCAACTAAAGGAAAACGGGTGGGTTTCAGTCAGTAAAAGTCTGACATTCCCTGTCTCTTCACCCAGAGTAGGAAAAGTTACTTCATGATTTGCCACTCCCAAAAAAAATTTGAGTGTAGACTCTCGCAAAATTAAAATTTTAACTTTCTGTTTGAATTTGAGTTTAAAAGATAGTATGGTTCTGTGAATTTGGCAACTAAGGTAGGCATTAAATAAATTTTGAATAGTACTCGTACATTGATCCTCCTACATTTATTGACATTCTTAGTTTCAAAAACTGGGCAAGTGCAAGTCGGACTCGCGCACTGAGGGTTCCGTAGAAACCTACCTATCGCATCAATCATATCGAATCGCAAAAAAAATAATAATTATGTCGTAACAACAAATTTACTGTTTTCAGATTTATTAGTATACTACTATAAGACCTTGCTTTATGCCAAATTTCAGGATTCTGGGTCAACGGGAACTACCCTATGAATTTTGATTTCCTTGAGTGTCGAAATACACGTTTTTTTTTTTCGTTAACATAGACGTTTGATTTTTTCACAACATCAAGGGACCGCAGACTTGACTATATGGTTTTAATTGCAACTCCATACCTCCACGCGTTCTCGAGATAAAGGGTCTTGACAGACAGACAAATGGACGGACAACAAAGTGATCCTATAAGGGTTCCGTTTTTACCTTTTGATATTTCAAAATGTACCCTAAAACGGAAATAAAGACAAAGCTGTCTTATATCGACATCTATCGTGATCCTTTACATTTTCTAGTAATGAAAAACCATTCATTGTTTATTATTCAGACTAGATCTATTAGGAAAAGGCCCATGCACATTATTCTATATTTATCTGGTACAGGCGGAATTTTAATGCTTTTCTTCAAGAACACCCTTTAACACGATCCATTTGACGACCTAAACGGAACTGTTAAAGGGACGGAGCTATACATATAGGGTGTATAGCTCCAATCCTCTTTCTCACTCGCACAAGCGACATTTTAACATATCATGGTAAAGCTCATGTGTTCACAAAAGCATGAAGTAGCCAGAAACACATCGTTGCAATAAATACCTGATAAGAGCATCGGCGACATTCTTGTAGTTCCTCCTCTGTTCCATGGGTAGCCTGCCATCCGCTGTCATCCGGATCAGGGCTACCTCTGCAGGCGTGCCCACGAAGGCTCCGATGGAACCCGCCGCCACTCCCAGCAGGGTCTTGGTGCCGAAACCTGGGGCTGCGCCCGCGTTTCGCCTGTTGATGTCACAATAATGTTCAAAAAAATGGCAGAGCATGAAATCGGCAGCCATTAGAGACTTGGCGTTATTACTAATAATATTTTACAACTATGTTACTCTAAATTACTCGAAAATAGATTCTTGCCCCGGATACACACCGCTTTTCTCGCCATGAAGTATTTTGCACTCGTGCGAAAAAGTGAGAAAAGTTTATTATATCGCTCACCTAGCAATATTATTGTCACATCTGCATTTTTTCATAGTTTTATGGATACTAGGGCCAAATACTTTACAAATATTTAAAACAAAGTTTTGAGTTCATTTTACATTTTATTAAATATCAGAAGGCCGTTAAAACTCAATTTCGCATATATTGTAGATGTGCCAATATTTTACTAGGTGAGCGTTACAAGATGACGCTGGTTTTCACCGGTCAGCCTCCATAAAAATCGACCTCGCCGGTAAACATATCCACGAGCCATAATCACCCAATAATTTGTTACTCAATGTTGTTTTTTGTTTTTTTGTTTACTAAGTTTGTTGAAAAACGTCGTTTGATACATTTGTCATTTCAGTTTCTTGGCTCCATAACGGCCTTCAGTCGATATCAGTGACAAAGTTTGCCCACTTGAATCAAAATGTTCGATACTCTGCGAAATGTGTTTAGTGGGCGCGCAATGTACACACGTTGATCGCCTTAAAATATTTTGAAAACATTTCGCGCATTGAAATTGACGGCACACACACTTTTTTTTAGGTGGGAAATCATCCAATGACTTCTGAGAGAAGTCTAGGGTGGAGCGAGAGGACGTGTCAGACTTTTACTGACCTAAACCCACTCCTATGTGCCTTCTTTCCTTCACAACCCATGGCCCCAGTAGGCTTCGAACCTGGGCCCCTACGGTTTTGCTGTCATCTCCTCGAGGCGCACGCGGAACACTACGCACACACATACGTGCCGTCAATTTCAAAGAGTACTTACACGGTGACACTGACACGCTTAGTGTGTATGAAAAATTCGCACTACGTTTAGCGGCCTAGCACTAAATGCTACTCAAGGCTTTTCATGAATTCTCGTGGAGGTGATCGGGTGCGGCGAACTGTCGCGTCCGACCCTGACCCAGGCCATGGTACGAGAGGGAATGGGAATCAGTCACCTACTTCGGCGAAGCAAGTGGAAGATGCGGCGGAAAACGCGAGAAAGAGGACATCACGTAGATAGGCACGGGCTTGCGGACGTCATCCGGTAAGGACTAAAGCGGGAACTACTTTAGACCGACGCATATCGTGGGCCACGCCAGATTGCACGTAGAGCCGCGTCGCGTGGTATCGCGTGGCGTGGCTCTTATGTAGCTCTACAAGTCTAGTTGCCATATAAAATGTATGGAGAATTGGAGACCGACGCGACCAGATTGGCGTACGTGGCCCACGTGTGCCCAATGTAGTTCTATCTTAGGACTTAAGAAGGGTAAGTTGACGGCGCGTTTTGTTTCACGCGCGCCTCTAAGAGATGTCAGTATTAAAGGAAAGTATTATAACGACGGTGAAGTGCCAATAACTTCTAACTAACATTTTTTGAGAAAATTACTTTTTAGTGCTTTTAATTCAAATGTGTTTCCACATGTTTTTGTGAAATCTCTGAAACAAATATTTAGTTGTAACTGCACCAAATTAAATTGTGGAAACACTTCCTAACTAAAATAACATGTCAATTTTTAGTATTACCTCCTAACGTTTTTAAGAAAAATTTTTTTTGACTTCGACAGTTAGGAGTTCTTGTCACTTCGCCGTCGATAAGACTGGTAGGGTTACAGGATTATAGGAAGGAGTCACTGTAGCTTTGAAACTGTGTTTAAGTCAGTGAAACTGTGACACTCCCGCTCACTCTATCTAGAACTGGTGAAGTTATTTGATGATATCGCACCCTGAAAAAAGAGTCACGGGTAATGTGAAAGTGAAACCCGGAGCCCTGGGACGAAGGCAAAGAAGAAACAGGAGTGGGTTCTTAGTCAGTAAAAGTCTGACACTATCTCCCGCTCCGCCCAAGAGCGCTATTTGTCATTAGATGATTTTCCCACCTAAAAAAACGCTGAATAAAGGGTTTTCATAAAGACACAATCAGGGGCGTACCCAGCTTCTGGCGTAGGAGGGGGCAAGTCAGATTTTTTAGGTCGGATCGTCGGCGGCTGTTTTGCCATACACACTACACAAACACACCTACATGAAACATTAGATAAGTATATGTAGTGTAGTGTTTAGGGCAAACAGCCGCAAATGATCCTGCTCTATAGGTATTTAAATAAATAAAAGGAAATTTGACTATGCATGCATTTTTATTTTATTCAAACCGCTTCTACTTTAAAAGTAATTTTCGAGTAACTTCTGCAAAACGGTTTATAATGTCTTCCTAGAAAGAATCGCCCATACTGTTTACAAGTTTTTTATGTATACTGAGCAAACATGACACTTAACGAATATTTTTGATAACCTACGTTTGATTTAGCTCCTTCAAAACAATAACATGTCAAATAAAATAATTTCTGGTCGCTCGCAACCTATCGAATACACATCATTTCTTCAATACATCGTACATTCCGTACATTACCGAATCTAGCGTTCGAACGCTCGGCTAGATTCGGTAATGTACGTCCGCCGTCGTCACGCGCGGTTTTTTGGTAATTGCATCCTGCATTTTGCCAATGTACAGCGCGGTTTATTTAAAAGTTAGAGCATAAGGCCCCGTTTACACTTTAATTAGTAACTAGGCGAGTTCATACATGTTTTGCGAGATTTCCAAGGGGCTGCTGCCCTCCCTTGCCCCCCCCCCCTCCCTGGGTACGCCCATGGACACAATACACTAATCTACATGTTTATCTACCATTTTCTATTTTACAAACTACGTACTTCTACTATTTACATAGTTTCATACTGAAGATTTATATAGTCACAGTCAAATACTGTAAATAACTCAAAACCAGTTGTAACTGCTTCGGTCAAAATCAATACCTATAAAGTTAAAACCCGTTTGTTTTATTATTAAAAAAATGGGTAAGTGCGAATCGGACTACTGCACTAAGGGTTCCGAACAAACTTATGTATGAAAACAGTTCAATTGAGTTACGAAGTTTTTTTTTTGTGACGTAACTGCAAATTTACAGTTTCCATCCTATACTTGTGCTATGAGACCTTGCTTCATGCCAAATTTCAGGATTCTAATTCAACGGAAAATACCCTATGAATTTTGATTTTCTTGAGAGTATCGAAATATACGTTTTTGCGATATAAGCGGCCGTATTTTTTTTCGTTAACTCACAAGTTTAATTTTTTCGCAGCTTCAAGGGACCGCAGACTTGAGTATATGGTTTTAATTTCAACTCGATACCTCCACGCGTTCCCGAGATAAAGGGTCTTGACAGACAGACAGACGGACAACAAAGTGATCCTATAAGGGTTCCGTTTTTCCCTATTGAGGTACGAAACCCTAAAAAGTATAAACGTTTTAGTTATCTCTAGTATAAACGTTTTAACTATCACCTAGAATCTATTCAATAAAAATGATTTAAAAAATGGTCACAACAATAAATAAAACCAGATTTTTGACAAAATGTTTGAAATTTTAATTTTTTTATAATTAACTAAACTACAATTGCTATAGGATGGTGCAGGTGACAGCTGTCAAATTCATACAATGTAGCTACCTATCCTTTTCTCTCATCTTAAAGATGCATATTTTCGTCCTGCTGTCATAAGTTGCTTCATGCATGTGTATGCAAAAAAAGCCTCATAAGCATTTCCGTAGAACTGTTTCAGTTAAAATTGGTTTTGACCAATTGACAGTATTAACTAGTCTATGACATAATATACCTACATTAAAATTGAAATACAAGATTTGCCTGTTAGATGTAGTTTCTCTCAGGATCATAATTTGATGAAGCAGTTAAAATTGTTCAATAGATATTCAAAGTTCTTTTTGTTCGGCTGTTAAAAAAAGAAAACATTGTTAGGAAAATAAAAATATGTACCTATGTTAGTACCTATTGTTTCTTTAGGGCGCCTTCGTCACGGCATTTTACGAATTCATGAATCAAAAAAATACATAAATCAAAAAGAAACAAATTTTTTAACTATTATGATCATATAATTTGAAGCCACCGGGCACCGGCGCAGCTTCTAATATTATACAAAACACAGGTTCGATCGTTTGTGGAGTACAGCAGCCACATAAGGGCTGGTGCTGCAAAATGCTATCTAGCAGCTTTGGTCTCAGTAAAAAGGCGTGCGAAGAGGCTAATTGGTGATCCAGATTTGGTTATGTCTAATCTACAAAGCCTGGAGTACAGGCGTAGGGTAGCCAGCCTTTCGGTATTTTACAGTATTCAGGCGAAAAGGCTCATAATAAAGTAGAGCTCCTCACCCTCAACAATTGCATCACTTCTTACCTGGTGGTAAGCAAAATGCAATCAAATGTGGGATCGCAGTCAAGCGCTGATGTATATAAATTAAAAAAAAAAATGTCTGATAGCTAAACTCAAAAGTAAGAATAAAAAATATTTATTTTGATATTTTCGTAGTAGATGCAAGCTCGTGCCTGCGCCATCCGTCAAATAGTGACACGAGTAAACGACGAACGGAAAATAGACCAGACTCTACATCCAATTTTTTTTTGTACCGCGCATTTTCCGTGTGAAATTCCGAGGCTGACGTAGATGCAGGTGGCAAATATTCTTCTTGGCGACTGTCATTTTGTTTGCATAATTCTTTTTATGCTTACGTGGTTAGGTACTGTTTTATCGCCATTATAGTTAGTATTTTTTAATAATTTTATTAATTTAAAAATAGACCTTAGGCCCGTCGCCAACGGCGACTTTTTGTAACGATGCTGTAGCGCGTTGGCATCTTTTCTATAGCGCTTGCAAATGCGGCTAACGCGCGTTAGTAGCGATGCTGTTGCGCGCTTACGAAACGCGTGACAGCATCGCTACAAAAAGTCGCCGTGGGCGAAGGGCCTTATAAGTATCAATGAGCATATTTCGGAGCAATTCGGCCAGCCATCATCAGAGCCATCAGTTCCGAAACGTGGTCGCTCACAATGGGCCTCATCAGAAGACTTAAAGTCACCCAAAGGGCAATGGAAAGGGCTCGCAGTTTCCTTGCGTAATCGCATCAAGATTGTAGATATCCGTAGGAGAACCAAGGAAACCGCCATAGCCCGAAGAATCGCTAAACTTGAGTGGCAGTGGGCAGGGTACATTGCTAGCAGAACAGATGGCCGGTTCTGGCGACCGCGTACCGGATTACGCAGCGTTGGAAGGCCTCCTATAAGGTGGACCTATGACCTGGTGAGGGTTGCGGGAATCTTATGGATGCGAGACGCACAGAACCGATCGTTGTGGCGTCACTTGAGGAGGCCTTTGTCCAACAGCGCGGCCCTTTAGACCTTAGGGCTATATCTCAAAAAAAAAATCGTGATCCAAACAGAAGGGAACTTATCGTCAGCGTGTCGTCATTATAATTTGTAGGTACGTAGCAGTAAATTAGTATAATTCGGCATTCAGTTAACAGCCTAGCCTGATAACAAAGCAGCGCCGTTCAATTATCGGCCTGAAAGATATTCAGCCGATGCGTGAAATAGAACTTTTGGACTATTTGGGTAATGCATAGGCCACTAAGGCCTGAACTTATGAACCTGTGGCGAAATAGTACATATTGATACAAGTGGAGAAAGTTTGCCATTGCAACCGAGGCAACATTCGCTCGAACCGTAGGCGAGGATGTTATGGAGCTGTGGATTACGGTGACAAATTTCCACGTGTATCAAACGACGTTTTTCAATACACTTACGAAAACATAAATATACGGAGGCTGATGCGCGATTCGTGGGGATCGCTTAGCGCCCAGCCTAATACAATAAATGTAATAAAATTATGGCGGGGGCCAGCATGCGTACTTTTCGGAACTAGTGTGAAAAACAGTAAATTGCGTACCTAAAAGCGAAAAGGATAAAAGCGCGTTTTCGATTAAGTGTATTGAAAAAAAATAGACCACCTTGACATGGACAATTAGACAGATTAGGTTCGAAAGGGTGACGGGGGATAGAGTGAGAGAGAAAAGTGAGCGAACGGAGTCGGTACCCTTTATCTATCCAAGTCATTTACCTAGCTGTTTGATTGAATGGCTGTGTTTCATTCGGTCCGCTAGTTAAATGGTGCCGTTTATATTGCTGCGTCATGTATACCCATGTCTTCAGGGTAAGGTCCGGTCTCGAGACCGAAAAAGCCTAAATATTCAACAGTGTGCTATTAGTGATGTAACGAATGTTAGAATTCTCACATTCGCGAATGCGAATGTTGAGTTTCAAATAAAGTACGCGCAAAATGTCATACAGATTTGACATTTCGTATCAGCCAAGTTTAAACTGAACATAACAGAGCCGTTACAGACTGCCTTGTTATGATTTGAGGTTAGTTAGCATTACTGTAGGTACTTGTTAAATTTAAGTGATATAAAAACATGACTATGACTCCAAACTTCTCTAACATGTTCTTTCGTTTCAATTTGTGACACTCAAAATGTGAAATGCAAGATATGTGATTGAAAAATATTTAAGTAAATATAAAACTATAAAATCAAATCAGTTGTAATATACCCATTCAATCAATATAGTATTTCCTTTTTTTTGTCAATAACATTCGCCTAACATTCGCATGTTTCTTGCCATACGAATGCGTATGCGAATATTCGTTACATCACTAGTACCTATTAGTTCAAAGTTGTTTCCATCGTGCCAATCTCCAAGTGCCCGCGACTACTAATGACCTAAATCCGCACTGCGCAAAAATATTGCGACATTTTTTTTCCATATTATACTGGACATATATGTAGGTACTTAGAGCACGGAATCGCCAGTCACGCTCGGCCACATACACACGAGTCTCCGCAATTTGAACTTTCTTTACAGTTTTTCGGACTTTCTGACCACCACGGTAACTCTTTCAAACGTTGGACCGCAGTTAGCGCAATTTGTGCTGAGCTCAAGTTTGGGTTGTCTTAGCTAGCCACAAGCCATAGTCAAAATTGTCACGGACCTTCAAATTCTTGTGACACTTAATTCCATCTGGCCATTCTTTAAGACGTCTTACTCGTCCCGCCAACTCTTTCTGGGCCTACCCAATAAAATAACTTAAAAAAATTAAGTGTTAATAAATTATTCGATACCTTAGGTTTAGATAAAGGGGTAAACAACCTTTGTTTACCTACATAATTGCAACAAGTCTTATCAAATTCACGACCCGAGCCAAGGGTTTCGAATGCGTTTGTGAGCGCGTAATCAATCGACCGATAACTGGTGAAGGCACAATGAACTCTTGCATAATAACCTGGGAGTATAAATAAACATAGGAAATTAACCCTTTAACCGCCAGCGTCAAATTTGCCCGACAAGTGTTTTTGAGTCCTATCCGCCAGGATCGTGTTTTTGCGACTGGGTACTCCATCTTTTTTATATCATCAATCGCCATAGGTGACAGAAGAGCTGGCGAGATGGAGTATTTGATGGTGGATGTGCGACCCTGGGGGAATAAACGCGAGTGTGTTTGTCGAATATATCTGTCGTGTTCAATCAATATATTAACAGCCAATCAGGAAAAGTATTTGAATGCCTTGAAGGTTACATTAGTATGCCGTTCGTTGCACGGTGAACTCTGTCGGCACACTGCAAGGCTAAGATATTACACCAGTCTGTAGGAAGATTGTAGGAAAGAAAAGAAAATCAGGATAGTGCGTAACTTAGAGCGGTTAGAACGTAGAATTCTTAGTAGCCAATCATACCATCTTAACGATCTGCTGATGCATATCGTATCTATGGATATGCAGGTGACAGCACAGTTGTAGAGAGATACCTGTCGAGAGCTCGGGCTACCAAGGAGCTAATCCAGTCCGAAAGAGAATGTAGCGACATCTATGGCGTCACATAAGAACTAATCCTGCAGTCCTCCGCGCGATTAGAACATATAGAACAGCCCGAAATCATCTATCGGGCAGTTGCCCACCAGACATAACTTCCGCATTCCTCCAAAAGAAGCTATGGTAGAGCAAACAAATGTCTCACTTCAGGCAGTCTCCAAATAAGGCGAAGCCAATCAAATGGAATTCAACGCTGCCAAAACACAAGCGTGTCTGTTCACTGCCAAAAGAAACCCGTTCGCCTTGGCTCTTGCTTTTTAAAATGTATATTCTGACTCAAGCCCTTGGTCCAGACTCCTGGCTAACAGCCTTGAAATTGTACAGCACTAAACGTCAATAACACGACGACGTATAAACTAGGGAGCCTTTTTTTATTCTTGATAGGTTCGCGCTTGACCACTATCTCACCTGATAGAAAGCGACGATGCGGTCGACGATGGAGCGCGCTTACGTAGAAATAACCTATTCACTCTCGACTTAAAGATTCCTGGGTTGTAGCCATCAGGAAACACAGATTCCGGCAAGGAATTCCACTCCTTAGCTGTACGCACAATGAATGTGTTCCCAAAACGTTTCGTGCGTATAGGTGTGATGTACCATGTACCGGTGGCGCATTGCCGTACGCCTGGTGGTCCGATGATGGAACGGGCTAGGCGGAATTAGGTTGTGCAAGCTGCGGTAATTCCCGAGAATTCTTCGGAAGTATATTTGCCTCCTACTTATTAGTTCTCTTGCAGCCCTATTGCAAGATTGTACGGAACAGTCACGCGGCACTGAAACGCAAAACACTACTGGAGGAACACGGTCCCGCTCCTCCTAGAGCGGAGGCAGTTATTCGATGATTTTTCTACCGCAAAAAAGGTTTACAAGTGAGCTTAGAGAACAGTATATTAGCATGTTAGTAGTAATTGAACTCTTCCTGTTTCCAATCTATTTCTGTCACCAAGCAGTTTCAGATGTAAGCGATACCAAACATACATACATTATCTATCACAATGCTTTGTGCAGTGCGAGTGAACAAGAGATCATTAGGTCATAGTGATGTATTAAAATCGTGTACATAAATAAATATTAAAACGAATTCAGTAGCTCAATAGTTTTCGAGATAGTTATCAAATTTTAGAACCACAAACTCTATGTCGCACGGGGCAAAGTTCAAATTCTATTGTAACCGATGGTTATTTAGGGCCTGTTTATTGGAAATGGACACTTAAAAATCAACTTAAAATACAAAATATTAAGTCGATACTTATGTATATGGATTCCAATAATCTCGAATTATGAATCAAGTATATGGGCAAAGATTGGTAATGGGGTAATCCCTGAAACTACTAAACAGATTCTGAAAATTATTGGCGAATTTCAAGTTACTACGCTAATTATTTTGTTTCTAGATTAGGCGAAGGTTATCATTGTCTATGCTACTGCAATGCAGTAATAGACTCCAATTTGTTGCGATTATTTTTACCATTATGATGTGAATTAATCTTGCTTGCCGATTTTAAAACCTTAGTACAATTTATCTAGACTTTTAAGATATATAATTTCCCAGACTGCAGAATTATTTGAAATAGTCACCATAGTCCTGAAATGCAAAGGGTAATTAAAGCAACTTGGGTGGGTTTCAGTCAGTTAAAGTCTGAAACTGTGTCTTGTCCCACCCAGAGTGCAGGGATTTAATAATTTCTCAGCTAAAAAAAATATCATTTAATTTACGTCAAATCATGATTATTTTAGACTAGCTTATGCCAGCGGCTTCGCCCGCGTGAAAATAGGTTTCTCTATACAAACTTTGGACCCCCGTTTCATCCCCTTAGGGGGTGAATTTTGGAAAATCCTCTCTTAGTGCTCGCCTACATCGTACAAGGCAAAATTTTATGTTTCTAGTCCCATTAGTATTGGCTGTGCGTTGATATGTCAGTCAGTCAATTTCTCCTTTTATATATATAGATTAGTATGGCCACTGGCATTTAATAATAATTTTATTAACATTAGAAAATCAATACTCACTCTCTATAAAAATCAAATAGGTAACTGTAGACTCCTAGTCTCGTAGTTGTGTAAGTGGCCTGTCGTAGCAAGCCCGCTGAAAGTCCGGTGTATAATGAGAAGAATCCTTCCCGAGCCACAATCTCCCCAGCAACGGCAAATGAGGTTCGACTGCCGCCGCTCAGTTGCATCCGAGTTTTGATCAAATCTAAAGGCTGTACGACGCATGTTGCGGCCATGCTGGAAAAAAGACCTTTGTTATAAATATCTGCTACCGATTGATTGACCCATGGTAGCCATGGGTCAGATTTTGAGTCTCAGAACATGGGTTTGATTCTCAGAAAACTTTTACTTCTAAGTATTATATTATTTTAAATTTACTTCTGTTATTTATTTGATATTTTTATTTTATGAACTAATATTGATATTTTATTATTTATTTAACAAATCTGACATTGTAATATTTATTGAACTGAATCTGAAATTGTATTATTAATTTTGATATTACAAATGTAATGTAATTTAATGTAATCTAGCCAATTTAATTTAATTTAAAGTTGTAATTTAATCTTATTTAACTGTGGGTATTCCAAGACCGAAATAAATAAATTTTTCTAGACAGATTTGATTGAACTGTTAAAACTGATTGTGTGTGTAGCATTAAAACTGTTTAATAATTTTACAATAATAAAATGGTCATAAATATTGAGCAAAACTTGGCTGCATATTTCCTGAAAATGTTAAAAATGGTTCCTAATCAGTCACTACAAAGTGAATTTCATACCTGTCATAGTCACAAGATTATTTTCTGTAGAAGGTCACTTAACATCTTTATTATGTAAAGTGATAGACTGAGTATAAGAAACTGTATGGAAAATACATACAGCCTGACTGTATTTTTCATATTACAGATACAAGATTTTTACCATCAAAGTTTACCAAAAACAAAATTGTAAATGCTTTTCAGCTATGTGATTTTATAATTGTAATAATTTAAATAGTGTTTTTCAATCTTTTTCAATATGTGACCCCTTTTTTAAATAGAAAAATAGTGGGGGCCCCCTAGGACTGTAAAATTGTGGTGAGTGGACAGGCGCACTGCCCACTTGTGAACACATTTTTTATTTGATGTCTAAATTAAATCATCATCATCTTCCTGCCCTTGTCCCGTGTTATTTGGGGTCGGCGCAACATGTTTTTTTCTTCCATTCTGCCCTGTCACTCGTCATACTATCACTAACTTCATTTTCTTTCATATCACTATCTTTCCTTTGGTTTCCCTCTCCCTCTCCATCCATCCACATGTAAATTCATAACTCTTTTAGTAACATGCGTTTCCTGCCTCCTCTTCACATGACCATACCAAGACAAACAATTCTTCCTTTCAACTTTTCAGTCACTGGTGCCACTTTCAAACTTCCCCTAATATACTCATTTCTCACTTTATCCATTCTCGTCACACCACACATCCATCTTAACATTCTCATCTCCGCTACGTGCAATCTTTTTTCATCCATCTTTTTCACAGCCCAACAGGCCTTATCACAAACTTGTAGATTTTACCCTTCAACTTGAGGGGCATCCGTGGGTCACAAGTTGTTCCCGTGATCTGTCTGATGTCTAAATTGAATATGTTTCCAAATAGAACAAAAATCAGAAACAATATTGAAACATTTAAAACAGGCACAGCTTTGTTACTGAATTGTTATACTTCTTTGTAGAGTTGGTTCAGTAAACCTCACTTTTCACCTTTTACCTGAATCACAACCCCCTAAGCAAGACTTTGACACCCACCTGGGGGTTTCAACCCACAGATTAAAAAACACTGATTCAAATGATATTCATGGTACAGGAGTTTGCCAGTTCTCATAGTAGTTGATTGGCTACAACTTTATTGCTCATGACCTGTCCCTGCTTCAGTCAGATGATAAAACGACATGCTAGAAAATAGGGAAGCTCTATCCACTTTCAATAACAATGTATTAAACATATAAACCTTTGAAATATACTAAAAATGATGGTGCAAATGAAATCAAAATAAAATTGTGCATTTTAGTAGATCATAGCAGTGACATAGACAGACTTGAATTAACCTTTTTGATTGCTTTGTGATTCTATTAAATTATCCGAATTGTAAAGTAAAAATTGTGAAAAGATATGGTGTGGAAAAATATAATGACTATTGAGAATAGAGAGGTACTTTAGAATTATAATTTAAAAGGTGTTTCTTTAGCCTATTTTCATTTACTAAATTTTCATTTACTAAATTTTCATTTACTAAATTCTATTAAAAATATTAAAGGCAGAAACATAAGAAAAAAAAAAGGAACTACACAATTTTACTGGCTTATAAAAAGTTAATCTTAAGTAGAGTACAAACATTAATTTTATTTTAAATAACTGTCAACAACCTGATAAGAAATTAATGAGAAATTGAAAACTATGATTACTTATTACATAATCAACATTGTGATTACTTTATCAATATGAACTCAATTATTAACCTAGAGATCTTAATTAACAATTGAATTCGTTAGAGTAAATGTTTAGCACACGGTTGTTATCGGGTACAAGGTTTTTAAAAGTTATAAACAAGTTTCCTGAGCTATAAGACTCCAAAGCCTATACGTTTTGAAAGTGTAAATAATCATAATAAACATTTGTACGGCAATGTTCATGACATTGATCCTATATAAAGGACATCTAGTCTTAAAATAAATGCAAGATTGGTACCCGGCAAGGCCGCCAAAAGCGAATTTGAGAGCGTTCGGTACATAACGCTCCTTCGGTGGCGCTACAGCTGCTGGAGATTGCGCCATTTTCACAACTTTTCACCTTTATACACACACAAACAGCACACTTTTCGTTACACTAATAAAAGTGAACGTCTCATAAGAAACCCGAGAGACTTTAGTTCGAAACGTGTGCACCACTCAATTCTATCCAGCTGGAATTGACAATTGACATGACAAGGATGACAAGTATGACAACTAACCAAAAATTTACAGTTGAGTTTTATTTTATTTACCCCTAAGGGATGGCTGTAATCTTTCTACCATATTGCCTATTCTTACTTCCGTTTACTTGTGATAAGTTTTTAAAAATAATGTTTTATTTTTACTTCGTTAGCATTCGAATACAGATGTAGTACAAACTAATATTTTTTAAATATATGGTAGCAAATATAAAACTTGAGCCTTCTTGGCGTAGTCAACAATGGAAGTTCTCTTGGTTTTGGTGTATATAATAACACGTATTTTTTTATATTTTTAAAGTTGGACATCATTTAATGACTTCTCTCGCTTTAGAATGGGCGAGAGGGCGTGTCTACTGACTACCCTGTTCTTTTATTTGCCCTTTATTCTAAGGCTACGGTAACTCTTTGAAACGTTCCCGCAATTCACTCTGTGACAACTAAATAATTTTATTTCTTAAGTTGACCATATTCAGTCCCTTGAGTAACTGAGTGACTAATTAGTACCTACCCGAGCGAAAATATAGTAGGTACTTACACAAGTATAAGTTTTCGAGAAAATCACCTTAGTAGGTAGAGATAAACCACCGCAAAACCCAATGTGGACCGACGAAAAAGGTGACATACAAGTACCTGTTGATTTTCTCACTTTGGAGGTATGTAGAACAGAGAGTAAAGCCCCACATACCTCCGTTGAAAAGGGAGGATCCTCCAACCAGACGGGTGTTATGTCTGGTGGGCTACTACTGCCCGATAGATGATTTCGGGCTGTTCCATATGTTCTAAACGCGCGGAGAAATTTGATTGCGCGATGCAGGATTAGTTCTTATGTGACGCCATAGATGTCGCTACATCACTCCCCTCCGGAGATCGGAGATCGATGGTTCTTGATGCTTCTTGATGCGTGCCAGGCCAGTGGTAGGTTGGTTCCAGTGAGTCGGAACCGAATGCCGCATAGTTCTCGGTGAGTCGGAACTGTCTGCGGTGATGCCCCAGTGAGTCGGGATGTCGATAGACCCCAGCGATGTTTTCAAAGTCGGCGTACGAGTGCCCCCGTTTTGGGCTGAAGAGCCAGAGATTTGGTTTGCTCAGGTCGAAGGTCAATTTAGCATAGCTGGGATAAGTAGTGATGTCACTAAATTTAATTATGTCATCGGACATCTGGACAATCAATACTCTAGAGAGATTAAAGACATAATTATTAGCCCGCCTCTCACTAACAAGTACGAAAAACTAAAGACCGAGCTAATTAAACGACTCACCGCGTCTAAAGAGAAGAAAATCAAACAATTACTGATGCACGAGGAGCTTGGCGACCGCAAGCCATCACGTCGGGGTCACCAGTTTGGAGGTATGTAGAACAGAGAGTAAAGCCCCACATACCTCCGTTGAAAAGGGAGGATCCTCCAACCAGACGGGTGTTATGTCTGGTGGGCTACTACTGCCCGATAGATGATTTCGGGCTGTTCCATATGTTCTAAACGCGCGGAGAACTTTGATTGCGCGATGCAGAATTAGTTCTTATGTGACGCCATAGATGTCGCTACATACTAATCGAATATAAATTATTTATAATTCGGAAGCGAATGGCGATAGTGGGCACAAACATTCCAATGCTGGACAAACGAAAATTTTCAAAAAAATAATAAAATATATTGAGGTATCCAATAAGTATACACAAAACATGGCTATAATAATAAAACAGTTATTTATTAAACATAACATTTAGACATAATACTATGTCACATTTTTGCTTATCTATGAATTAGCTTGACACTTCACTGAAATAAAAGCCATGGTGTGCAGGGCCACCATTTATAAAACTTAAACTAAAATTTCAAAAACCCCGACTTACTGTTTTGTGTCCCTTTACTTGATACCCTATTTTGGCATATTTGCAAACATTCTATCGTTTATTGCCACTTTCATACCCATTCCTGTGAATGGCTGAACCAATTTAGATTAAACATATTTTAGACGAACCTCCGTTAGAAAACTTGCTATCACATAAAAAAACCGCATCTCAATTGGTTCATCCGTTAAAGCTACGGGGCCACAGACCGAAAAACAAACACACATAATTTATAGCGGCCAAAATTATAACACCCACCTTTTTACGTCGGGGGTTGTAAAAAATATAGGTAATCTTTAAAAGGCACGTCTTTAGATTTTTGATACATTCACTTTAAACAATAACACTTTTGTTTTACATTGGAATGCCGATGTAATACATTATGAGTTTTATAGCAAATATATCAGTCAGCCTTTTCGTCAAGTTTCGCTGACGTAGTCAATACCACAATAACATTCTCACTTCAGCTCCTAAGTACCGAGATCATTGACGTATCTCGAGATATTTTTCAAAGTGAGGTCCTGGCCCCTGACATAGGTACCTGCTTTTTGTGTGAAGATATCAGTACTTTGGCGTTTAGCATAGAATTTCGAATTGGTAGCCTTACATTTTAGGATGGACAGTAGACCACACTGGGCAAAGCCCATTCGCTCCTATTATCGAGATTGCACTCGTTTCAATTATTTCACATATTGTCTAGTCGTGTAGACACTTTTGTATCACAACACAAAATTTTACATTTATTTTTGAAATAATAATTATAAACTGGTTTGACTGCGATCCCACATGATGGTAAGCAGTATACAATAAGTAGGTACCTACTTCACAATATCTACTTAATTGTAATTAATTTGCGAATAATTAAATCAGCCGCTGAAATTTATATTTTAAAATCCCGCTAAAAACTACTATAAACTATAAAAAATTGGTTGCCTGTAAAGTCGGTATACGGGCGAAAGTTTTACGTGACAACGACTTTGAGTGGTAAAATAATTTTAATGTGAATATTCATTCGTATATCTGTCTCTCTCGCTCTTAGGCGGGCTAACCATGCCCGAGTGGAAGGGACGCGTGCCTCTCACTCGCTCTCATTGTGAGCGCATAACGTGAGCGGAGCGTAACGCAGTTTCTTGAAGTGTCACCCGGCAAACCAATTTATAAGACGTTGTCACGTCAAAATAAAGAATAAGAAGTCAGATAAAAATCTCACACCCTGTGGTGTGAGATTTTTATACATAATTATGCAAAACGACTTAACAACTCCCGGTACGTGGAATTAAAACAAAATGCTTTTGCGTTGTTGCGCATAGCCGCTGTCAAAACAGTTCGAAGGTTCCTTTCTTAAAAACTAGTATTAAAAAAAAATAGTTAAGTAAAAAATTTAAAAAGATCATCAGGTCCCGATGCTCGCGTGTAAACATGATCTTCCCTATTCCTTAGTTCCGTATTTCTTCATTAGCTTCTTTGAACTGTTCACACCAATGGTCAGGAGTTTTCCCGAACGCCTGCAAATAAAAAGTAGACGTTATTATTTCGTAGCATTTATGTCAATAATTGAGATCAAGAAAGAACATAATTAAATTATGCCATCAAAAAAATAAGAACTAGAAAAAAATCAAGGCTCGCAACTCATTTCTTCTAGATACCGTAAAAAGTTGTGAGATCCATGTAATACCAAGTCGGTTAATTTATTTACCAAGGCAGTGCTTGGTGAAATCACATCGCGGCAATTCGTATCGCAGCTTTCGACAATGCGGCATATTGTATCGCATTGCAGGTTTGTATGGCAACACTCAAAAAACACAAATTAAAAAAAAAAAGACTACGAGTATATTTTTATTAACCATTTTTTTTTTTTTTTTTGAGTAACGAATTAATTTACCCCATTCACGAGATTCGACAAATACTGTATATCTCAGTTGGATTATGTAAACAACATGCCGTGGTTACTATAATAGGGGGATACATAAACAAAAACTAGATCAAAAACACGACTGACCAAAACTTTTATCATATGTGAAGATTATGTACTAAATGTTATACATACAAAACAGCGGAACCTGATTAATTTATTTTAATATCTGGTAATAAAAAATAAAAAAAACAGTTGTTCACCCTGATGATTATTAGTAAAGGCAGACCAAAAAAACTGGGCAAGTGCGAGTCGGACTCGTGCCCTGAGGATTCTGTACAAACTTATCTATGTAAATGGTTCAATTCCAGAATGGAGTCTCGGAAGACTTTTCAGAATCGCGAAAAAGAAAATTGTGACGCAACAACAAATTTAGTTTCCAGATTTATTCCTATACTTGTGCTAAAAGACCTTGCTAAATATATGCTAAATTTCAGGATTCTGGGTCAACGGGAAGTACCCTATGAAATTTGATATCAACTGAAGTATCTTTTTTTTCGTTAACTTAAAAGTTTGATTTTTTTACAGCTTGAAGTGTCCGCAAACCTGAGTATATGGTTTTAATTTCAACTCGATACCTCCACGCGTTCCTGAGATAAAGGTCTTGACAACAGACAGACGGACGGACAACAAAGTGATCCTATAAGGGTTCCGATTTTTCCCTTTAAACGGAACCCTAAAAACGGCGCATAAAAAATGTGGAATAATTGAGACAAAACAATACGAAATAAGCAGAATACCTCAGCCATTTTGCCCAAAAAGAAATTCTTGGACACCTCTTCGTTAGCCCGCTGGCCCCATTGGAAGATATTCCTTGCAAGGTCACCCTCACCCTCCTGGAAAAGAATTTCAGTAATTATATTGTATGAAAGTCAGTATGTTTGTTATTCTACGCTTCTACATCTATAAAGAGAATAAAATTGTAAGTTTATGTTTGTTTGTAAAAAATAAACTCAAGTACTACCAGATTGATTAAAAAAAATTTCTTTAACCATCAGAATGGTAATTTATCACTGAGTGACATAATCATGTATTTTGTACATTCACGGAGGCAAAGCACCGTTGGTAGAAGCTTAACTTGTGACCATCCAGGATTAAGATTTAGGACAGTTTTTACTCCACTCCCTGATAATTTTCAATTTTCATGTAGGTAGCAGGCTGTAAGTAGAGCCATCCCCATATTCGAACACAGAACAGCCCCGGGTAGGGTAAAGAGTTTTCTTCTCTTTTCGGTACAGTTTTCTTGGTACAGCCCACTCCAGACCCACCACCTGAAGTAAGAATCAAGCTGTGGGAAGAACATCATCTATCACCAACCAAAAACTTCACACCTCACCAGGAAGATCTGCCACCGGGACAGGGTTAACAGGTCTTAATACCGAAAAGCTGGACAGACCAGTCAGTTTAGCTGGACATTTGAGTAAGCAAACAGGGCAACCCCTTTTTTTAAATGGTCGTGTCCCAGCGGATGGGGCGTGAGGGCCGTTCCTTTGCGCGTGCGACAGCCTCCTTCGCTTACATTACTGCTTCGCTCCGGACCATGCCCTATACCATACCCGGCGCTAGAGGTCGTTGCCGCCGATCGCCTTCACGAGGGCACGATGGTGTTCTGCCCAAGCGGGGCACACCTCTACCATATGCTCCACCGTGTCCTCCAGGCGACACAATGGTGAAATCCGGGCGTTTATTCCGCACGAATCCGGTGCAGGAACCTCCCGAACTTACCATGTCCGGTGAGGACCTGCGTCATGCGGCAGGTAAGGACGGTGTGACGTCTTAAGTCCCCTCTTCGAGGAAGTGACTTACTGCCATAATTATGGCGTGTCCAAACACTACACCTGGATGTGAATTGAAGTGACCTATTATGGAAAACACTAAATCGGTTGTATTCAAATGACTTGCATCAACAATTTATTGCAGGTATCAAGTCTCCACTCTCCACTGTATTGTAATTTCCATTTTCAAGAACTTCATATCTAAAAGTACACTTGAAGATATGAAATATGTAATTTTACCTTGGTGAATTGTAAGTACATTTGTCTAGTGAATGTAGTAGTTAATAGTTTTCTTCCTGCATGATCATTCTCTTCCAATAGCCCAGCTTCCTCAAGGAACTTCCACATTTCCTCTGAAAAATAATAATAAAATAAACGAAAAAATACTTTATTACATTATACACAAACAAGGTTTATTGACTGTGAATACAAAAGTATTGTAAGACTCTTTTATAATTAAAGCAAAAAAAATATATAGACAAATAAACAAGTCTGTTTTTATTTTTTACTAGCTTTTGCCCACAGCTTCACTCCGTCAACTGACTACTCTATTCTACTCTACCCTTCTCAGCCCTACTCTACCCTACATACTTACCCTACCTACACACCTACCCTACCCTAATTACAACTTTCCCTGTATGCTGGTGAACAAAACAAAAAAAGAATGATTAAAATTCGCCAGGCAGCCATTCTTAAGTTATAGCATGATCAGGAGAAATAAGGATTCATTTTTATATAAGTACTTATATAGATTTGATAGTTTTTTTTTATTGTGTTTGTGTATTTATGCGTACTTATTGGTAAATAATAAATATATTAATGTTTATCAGTTAACATTAACATATTTATTGTTAAACAAGTACTTTTTATCAGTTAAGAACATAAAATGCAGAATCTTAACCTCTTAAATGTTGTGTGATACTGCTTAGGTTCATAAAAGAAAACGCTTTAAATGCTTTTTTTCAACTTTGGGATAAGGAGACAGGCGCTCAAGGGTTGTGACTGTGAGAAATCATTATTACATTTGTTGCTTAAAATAAAGAAAGATGTGTAAGTGCAAGACAAGTACCAACCATTGCAGTTTTGGGCCTGCCTAAGGCCGGAGATAAAAAAATTGCTTCTTCTTGTTATAAAAAATAAATGGAGCAGTCCTGACAGAATGGTACCCTAGAAACTGTAAACAAAATAGAGGTTGACAATGCAAAAGATGGGAGGACGAACTTAAGCTTAAGGCACAAACTGGAGAAGAGATGCAAAGGACAGAAAGCAATGGATGAAGTTAGTGGAGGCCTTTGCCAAAATGCACACTGAACTCTGGGACATATAGTAACCCAAATGTAACAAAATCAACATCAAAAGTACTAGAACAGATGAGTTTTCAGGATCTAAAGAACTTAACCTTTGAAAAAAACTGAACTTAATGTACAATCACAAAGTTTGGAGGCAATAATATATAAGGCAATATAAATAAGCCAAAAAGTAATGTTATATATTATATAACATTACTTTTTGGCTTATTCATTACCTATCTCAACAACGGAATAAAAAAAAATATTGCATTAGTATGTTCCACAGACCTTCTTTAACTGGTGCACCACTCATAAATATGTGCATAAGTGCAGCAACCAATATTTTTCGGTGATGTGCATCGGTAACAGAAGACGGCAATGATTCAGATTCTTCAGTCAGCACCAATATGTACTGCATGCCGCTTTTGGAATCAACTTGAACTAATTTGTAGCCATAGACCTGAAAAGTTATAGAAAATAATAAGATGTATGAACAACAATTCTCTTTTCTGAAATTAATTATTGAATAGCCTCCTTTTAATAAAATCAATTCTGAAATTGGGTATGCAGCATTGCATTTTTTTGATGTGGGAAGTCATCCAACAACTTCTCCAGCTCTGGGGTGGAGTAAGAGGGTATTAGACCTTTACTGACTAAAACCACACCTGCCTCCCTTAGTTGCCCTTGTGTTCCGGGACCTTGAGTTTCCTTTTCAGAAAATTCTTATGGCCATAGCAGGTAACAGCCCGGCAGATGTCTCTTTGAGAAGCTTATTGTTGACAACTTTAGCTCAGTCCAGATAGATGTCCGTAAGCCTACATCTACGGTTACTAGTAGTCTGGGTTGGGCGACTTAGCAACACGATTATGGCGTGTCCGGGTACACTTCCAGATATTACTTTTTTAACAAAAAGGCTTCGGATCAGAATACTTACCCTTTTTAAAATTTTGTTTGCTTCAATAATCACTTTATTTACATGACTTGTTGCAGTTTCACAAGTTGTGTTGAGATGTTTTATAATTTCGCTTCGCTTGATTGGTATTTTGCTGCCTTCTCGACAAATGATATAGTGTACGCACTCCTTGATGGATTCTTCAAGATCAGAAATATCTGGCTCTGCATTAGTAGATCTGTTGCCGCGCCTTTGACTCATATTTTATTAGTTCTATAGTTCTATACTCTTAAAATAACACCGGTTTAGGTTTAATTTATAAAATATACCTAAGCTCTTTGCAATTGTAAAATAGATGAACTGAAATTAATTTAACCTAGCGGGGAACAGCAATTCAGAGCTAATAAAAATTCAATAAAAAGTAATACTCTGTTTAGAACTTCAGAATAAAAACTTTTAAAAAGGTACTCTGTGTTCAGAATACTTCAGAAAGAAGTAAAGACAATAATATTTTAAACATGCGTCCGATATATCAAATCGTATTCAAAATCCGATGCCAGTCACAAATCGATACGTATCGATATCACAAACTAGAAAACTGATTTCACCAAAACCAAACAAATCGCCATACTAAAATCTGAAATCTAGTTGAAATCGAGATATATTCGCCCTGTCCTTTTTGTTTCCACAATGTTCCGCTTAGTTAGAAAGAGAGGAGGCGAATTTCATATCGCATCAGTCAGTTTGCGTTTGGATATCCACACAAATAGTTTTCTAATATCTAAATATCCTGATACGATTTGGATTTTTGTAGTTTCGTAATATCTGTATACGATTTGGATTTTTGTAGTTTTCGTTTTTTGAAGTTTGCGTTTGGATTTCCACACAAATCGTTTTGTGATATCCAGATTTTTTAGTCGGTTTGAATTTGTGGATTCGTTTGTCTATCGGTTACCGAAATCCAACCAAAATCTATTGCACATTATGCGATCAATGTCACCCTTATTTTTAGACACAGTAAAGATTACTTTTCCGTGATTATGCGTTGATTTATTTTGGTTTTCATTTAGTGTTTGTCTAATGTTTTTGTTCAGAGATGCCAACTTGACCTTGGTGACAAGTGCGCGCGTCTTTGTATCACCATATCAGTGAATAGAATTTGCCGACTTTTTGTATGTTTTAGTTTAGAGTGGAATAGACTTTAGTTAAAGATAGATAATAAATGTAATTAGTTAAGTCATTAGTGAAGACATATGTATTATATTTATAGATTAGACTTTATTTTAATTGATTTTATATATATAAACGAGTAGGTACCTACCCTGTTTTATTTTTTTTTCCAGTAAGGAACATCACGCGAATCTTTATCTTCTTGTCTTAATGGTACCAATGATTGTGTTTTTCGATAGCTAATAAAACAAAATCGAAGTTTTTGGTGATATTTTTTCGAATGAATTCAGTGGCTGTTGTAGGTAATTATTTGGAAATTTATTCCTAGTGGATATTGTAATGTAAAATTGGTGTTGTTTCGTATCTGACTACTGAGAAGGCTGACTCGATACATTGGCTGCTAAATACTGCAAAAACATTAGGACGTGTTACACCCGCATTCTAATGAAATTCATAAACAGGGCAAAGCAAAATAAAAAACATACAAGTATACTACGTGGCAAATAAGTTGAACTGAAATGGCCGTCGTTGCTATGGTTACGTGCAGGCCCGAAAATCGGTTACTTACTACTAATTCAAGGTCGATCGCCACTTTGGTTCAACTTATATGCCGCGTATTGTAAGGAACGAATTGGTGAAACTAAGTGCTACAGAAATCGGATATTGAAATCGATTTCAAAATCAGAAATCGGATATATATCCGTTTGCGTTCAGAACCAAAAACGCCCATGTCTATGACATTCTGTCTGGGCTGCGTTCAAAAATAACCAGAGTAGCTTCGAGTTGCAACCCAGAGTCGTTCTTTTATAACTCGAGTAACTACCCTAGAGTTTACCCAACTAACTCTTATTCCTTCGGGAAACTTTGAGCGGACCGGTGCATTTTTTCTTGTTAGAAAAATCAATTTTAATTTTTCACTATTTAAGGATCAGTTTTGTATTATATTGTAAATATTATTAATATTTAGTGTACAAATATTAGTTTTAGTGTATAGTTTGCCGGATTCGGTAAGTATTTTTTCAATATTCAATGAACGAGCCGCCTGACTTGGCGGACCCGGGGGTCTTTGTACCCCCGGCTACTAACTTTGTAATAGTTGCTTCGTCAACTTTATCAAATGAATCAGGAATGGAGACGGATGGTTCCAATGCCCAACGTGGGCGGAAAAGAAACAGACTGCATAAAATATGCAGAGTGTGCAACAAGAAAAAAAGGAAGCACAGTCAGGCTATTGACGGTAAGACAGGATGTTGCTGTGCTAGTGCAGATAGTGAAAACAGTGACTCTGCCCCTGCTGTAGATACTTCAGTCAACATTGTCACGCCGATTAGTATTCCGAGCCCTCAGGGTTCAGTATCTGGTGTTGCAAGGAACAAGTATGAGGCCACTGACATCAGCCCGTTTATTGTTCATGTACAAAAAGAGGTCAAGTCACCTAGTGATAATACCACCTTACACCCGGTCACATTTGGTAAGTTTCTAAAAACCCATGGCATTCACAACATTGTAGATGGATCAGTTAAGAGGATAGGCAGAAATAGAATTTCTTTGGCGTTTTCGAACATTAACAATGCTAATTCATTTATTTCCAACACAGAATTAGCAAAAAGTAATCTAAAAGCTTTCATACCAAGTTTTCACATAACACGAATGGGTCTTGTACGTGGTGTTCCATCAGATTGGTCGCCTGAAGAAATAATAGAAAATGCTTCAGTGCCAGATAATTGTGGGAAAATTCTCAAAGTTAGGAGGATAAATTATAAAACTATCGTAGAAGGATCACCTGTTTGGAAACCAACGCAGAACATTGTGATTACGATTGATGGTCAGATTCTTCCTAAGCGTATATTTATGTGCTACAACTCATTGCCTGTGGAGTTGTATGTATATCCCACTATCCAATGCTACAATTGCTGTCGCTTTGGTCACACGAAAATTCAATGTAGATCAAAACCTAAATGTTATAAGTGCGGTCAGGAACATACTGGTGAATCTTGTGACGTTGAAGAGGGAAATATATCTTGCTGTCATTGCTCTGGCAAACATTTTGCTACGTCTAAATTATGCCCAGAATTTTTACGACAAAAAGAAATTAAGACTATTATGGCAGAAAAATGTATTTCTTATGGTGAAGCTGCTAAATTAATTACGCCCATTTCGAAACCCTATGCCGATGTAGCTAGCACTCCTGTGACTACATACGCTCACCCAGTCTCACAATCTTCGTATACACAACATTCTCCTACACATAGCTCACATAAAAAAACAGTTTATATACAACGTCGTCCTCCTCCCAAACCGGGTAAAAGTTACAATCGTGAAAAACACCAACAGATTCTTAATGAATACAGTTTACCGAATCCACAAAATGGCTGTGCCTTAAACACAGATACTGATCCTAAAATGATGTCAGTATCAGATATTATTCAAATTCTAATTCAAACACTAACACAATCCAATATAGAAATACCGTCCAACGTTGCCTCTATAGTCAAAATGTATAAAAATCCTAAACCGATCCACAATGTCAGTTCAAACTCAGAACATTTTACAATGGAACTGTAGAAGTGCAGTTTCTAAAAAAAACGAAATTATCTATTTGTTAAATAAATATAATGCTTCGTTATTTGCAATATCGGAAACCTGGTTAAAACCAGGCTCCATTTTCAAAATTAATGGTTTTTCTTGCCTAAGAGATGATAGGTCTGATGGGTATGGCGGGGCTGCTATACTCATCAGAAATTCTGTCTCTTACTATCCTCTATCCCTTCCCGTATTTAATGATTTTTCTGTGGTAGCTGCACAAATAAATAATACTAGTATTGTTTCTGTGTACATTCCTTCTCCTTCTTCGTCAGTCCTTCAACAATTCAACAATCTTGTATCTAGTCTTCCTCGCCCTTTTTTAATTTTAGGTGACTTCAACTGTCACCATATTTCTTGGGGTTGTACTCTTTCATCATATTGTGGTGACATACTATTAGATATATTTGACCATCATAACATTTGTGTACTAAATACCGGCTCTCCAACTCGACGTACAGGGCCTAAAGAAAATACGAGTGCAATAGATCTTTCCATTTGTACCCCTAACTTAGCTTCATCTCTTATATGGTGCACTTTGCCATCTTCTTATGGAAGTGACCACTTTCCAATCCTTATATCGCCCACACGTCCTTGCAGGTCTCCTAGTGTGTCGAGGCAGCCACGTTTAAAATATAAACTTGGTGAGGATGGGTTATGGGATAGGTTTAGAACTCTTGTAGAAGTTAAGCTTTCTAATTTACAAAATAATTTATCAGACGATCTTATTGATTGTAATGATAATTTTACGAATGCACTTATACAAGCTGCAGATGAAACTTTCCCTTTAAAGAATTCAGCCAATGGTCGCATTCCTTCCCCTCCTTGGTGGGATAAAGAATGTTCCCAAGTAGTGAAAGCCAGAAAGGAAGCGGAAAAAAAATACAAAAATAACATGACAGAAGATAATTTTCAAATTATATGTGATGCTATGGCCAAAGCACGTAAATTGTTCAAAGAAAAAAAAATTGAAGGATGGAAAAAATTTTGTCTTTCGATCTCCCCTAATGTCAACGCTTCTATTGTGTGGCAAAACATCAGAAAATTTAGAAATGGAGTTACTCCTTCTAATGTTTCTGGCATTCCCCCCAATTTAAGGAACTCTTTTCTCAATCGGTTAGCTCCGCCATCTGTTCCAGAGCAAGATCTTATTTATGATAACATTCCTCCTTCTGTCTCTCATAACCAAAGTCCACTAAATTCTCCCTTCACAATGCAAGAGTTACAGGGCGTTCTATCCTCAGTTAAAGATTCCGCTCCAGGCGAAGACGGTATTCCTTATTCATTCCTGGCTAATTTAAATAAAACTGCACTTGAATTCTACTTGGACTTAATTAACAAAGTTATGTTATCAGGCAAAATCCCTCCGTCATGGAAATCTCAAACTGTTATTCCTATTTTAAAACCAGGTAAAGCACCATTAGAACCTTCATCTTATCGCCCAATAGCTTTATCACCCGTAATTGCAAAAATAGCTGAAAACTTAGTTAAAAATCGTCTTGAATGGATTATCGAAAACCGCGGAATTTTACCAGAATCACAATTTGGATTTAGGAAAGGCAAAAGTACACTGGATAGTGTGGCTACGTTTGTAACAGACATTAGAGTTGCGTTTTCTCGAAATCAATCGGTACTCGCAGTATTTTTAGATCTAGAATCAGCATATGACAATGTTCTCCTGAGTGTCCTTAAAGAAAAATTAAAGAAGCTTCACATCCCTGAAATGTTGATTTGTTTTATAATTAACCTCCTCTCAGGTAGAAAAATTAACTTAGATCAAACACAGGATGACAGTAGGCTAGTATGGAAAGGTCTCCCACAGGGTTCAGTTCTCAGCCCTATATTATTTAATTTGTATACGTATGATTTACATTCCTCACTTCGAAATTCAACAAGCATCCTGCAATATGCAGATGACTTAGTTTTGTACGTCACGGGGAGTTCATCAAGTTCTCTTTGTACTCTGCTATCTAACTCTCTAGTCGGTTTAAAAGTTTGGATGGACAAAAATGGCCTGAGCATATCAGCGAGTAAGAGTTCACTAGTCTTATTCACTCGCCAACGTATTCACCCTCCGATATCTATAGATTGTGACAATAATGAAATACCAGTTAAAAATCATGTCAAATTTTTGGGCATCATTTTGGACTCCAAACTTACAGGTATTCCGCACTCTGATTACGTTCTAAACAAATGTCAAAAACTCCTAAATTTGATGAGGTGTCTATCAGGTGTTTGGTGGGGTGCGCATCCGTTTTCCTTAAAGCTTCTTTACAACGCTCTGGTTCGAAGTGTTCTTGATTATGGAATTTTCTTATTGGAGCCTTGTAACGTGGCTGCCCTTGGGAAACTGGACTCCATCCAATCACGCGCCTTGAGAATAATCACAGGAGCTATGAAATCTAGTCCTATTAACGCATTACAAATTGAGTGTAACGAACCTCCGCTCTGTCTAAGACGTCAATTTTTGGCTGACCGATTGTTTTTCCGTGTTTTACAGTTTACTAATAGCCTTTTAATTCAAAAACTTCAAATACTTGCTGATCTCATTGACTCATCAAATTATTGGAATCACAAATCTCTTCCTTGTTTAGTTAAAAGTTATATCCGATTTAAATCATTTCATGCTCCCACACACCGGTCTCCAAAACTTGATTTGTTTAACAGTGAATACGAAGCCCTGGTTAATACGCCATCTGTTAAGTTCATTGTAGATATTGATAAAAATAACGCTAATCCACATTTTAATTTTATTGTTCAACGAAATTGGCCTGAGTGGCATCATATTTTCACTGACGCATCCAAACATGAATTTGATGATTTTGTAGGGGTAGGAATTTACCATGCACAGTACAATATTGTTCAAAAGGTAAAGTGCCCACCTGAAGCAACTGTTTTTACTGGTGAATGTCTTGGTATCCTTAAAGCTTTAGAATACATTTTACTTTTAAAACTTAGAAATAGTTTAATTTTAACTGACTCCATGAGTGCCCTTCAGGCGCTCCTACGATATCCTTTTAAGTCTAAACCACCAATTCCTCTTATAGTACATATTAGGAGTAAACTTTTCGACTGTGTTGTGAAGGGCTTTTCTGTTGTTTTTGTCTGGATTCCAAGTCATTGTGGTATAAATGGTAATGAAAAAGCTGATAGACTTGCCAATGAGGCTGTGGTGTGTGGGGACACTGTTCCATTTAAAAATTATACTCAGGACTTGGCTACTCTTCCTAGACATTATCTTAGGAATTCCTGGGATAGAGTTTGGGCAGAAAGTAGCCTTTCAAAAGGGAAATACTACTTTAGTATTCAATCACAAATTCCATGTAAACCTTGGTTCTCTGTCCTCAGACTTGGCAAAATTGCGACAACCATTTTAATAAGAATGCGTTTAGGTCATACTACTTGTCCAGCGCACCTCGCACGCTTCCATATTACAGATAGTCCTCAATGCGAATGTGGACATGACTTTGGGGATCTCAACCATATATTCTTTTCCTGTCCGATTCATGACCGTACTTCCTTTTTGAATAGTTTGATATCCCTCCGTGTCCCTTTCCCTACATCAATAAAAACTCTTCTTTTTTCTTTTAACCCGTCCATATATAATGTTCTTTCTAATTATATTTATGACAACAATATCCATCTGTAAAAATATATAAATATTTATTAGCATTTCAACAGACTTCTGTTTTCTTTTTTATTTCTTTATTAACTTTTAATAACTAAGTTACTTATTTTATACTTAGTTACTTAGTAGTATAGTTACTTAGTTATACTTATTTTTTTTATACATTCCTGATCCTGTATCCATGTTGTTCTAAATTCCGTTTCTTTTCATTTTCGCGTTAAATGTTTCCCTACCTTTCTCTTCAAACCTCACCCAAAATAAAGTCCTATCGATAAACAACTTGACGCTGGCGGATGCACAAGAGTGCTAGCCATAACCACTAGTCCGACGGGCTGGAAAAAAAAAAAAAAAAACTCTTATTCCGAGCAGGGTAGGTTGGTGTAATGACAGTTGCTTGGCTTTGACAGTTGAACTCAACTTCAACTTCAACTTCAACTCTTCATTATGGCATTTGCGGAAAAGACACCACAATTTTGCCAATAACACGTGCAAACTGTTAATAGACTATCAAACGCTGGAGAGTATTTAGCGCGAATGAACAGTAAAATAAATATATATTTATAAAATATTAAAGTTCAAAATACAAGAATTTCTTCGCAGACTGACATTATGACCAGACCACAGACTATGACTATGGTACATGACTGAAACTCGTAAGAGTGAAACAAAGAGAGAAAAGAGGTTACAATTTAATTTTATTAATTTCAATAAATTTGCATAGTTTAAATATAAAACGAGTAAACACAAAAGAAAGAAGACATTTGACCGAGGTTGGACGAGGAATATGAGCAGGGATGATTTCATGAAAGGAGAAGCGCAATTTAGGACAGGAGAAAAATAAATGGTCCACGTTTCCTTCATCCAAACCGCATTCACAAAGAGAGTTATCCTTAATCCTAAGCTTGGCCAAGAAATGAGGAGAACAACAATGATTTAAACGTAAACGACAAATAGTTGAGGTAGTGTTTTTTTTTTTCAATTGATACTTAAAAAACCAAGGTTTGTGGGGAATCTCGGGTTGTATATCTCCATAAAATTTACCCTTTATAGACTTAGAGATTTGCCATGCCTTGGACCAAGATTTAAACAAAGTTAGAGGAAGAGTAGTGCAAATGTCATGGGAAAAAATCTCAGAGTGGGCAATAGAGCCAGTGAGAACAGCATTTTTGGCACATGAATCAGCTGACTCATTACCAAGAATACCAACATGACCGGGAATCCAAGCTATGACAACATTAATACCAAGTTCATGACATTGAAATAGCAAGTCTCTAATTTTTAAAATTATAGGGAATCTTGACTTAGATCTGAAAGGATTAGATAGAATGGCTTGAAGGCAACTTTTTGAATCAGAGAAAATTATGGAGTTATTCAACTTATGAGACAAAACAAATGAAATGGCTTCGAAAATAGCGATTGATTCACCTGTAAAAACGGATGTAACAGGAGGGCACTTATAATTTAAAATAATTTTTGTATGAGGAATCCAAACAGCAACTCCTACAGGGCTGTCATCGGAGACTTTGGAAGCATCAGTGAATATAGTATTCCAATTATTATAATTCAAGGAAACTTTTTGGACAAACATCTTATGCGGTTCTAGGGTATTTTTGTGAATTCCAAAGTCCAAAATGATCTCCGGATGGAATACCAGGGCGTTATAAGGCACCGAGTATAGATACAAAATAGGGTTTTGAAAAAGTGGGCTAGAAAGGCGAGTGAATTGAAGGTAGGCACGAAGAAGACAAGGAGGTTCAATATTAGAACGACGACTACAAGAGTCAAAGATGGATGATAATTGGTCCAGCTTACCAAGAAGGGGATGCTCAGAATTTTGCACAAGTTTAAAAATAAATCTATTTGCCAGAAATTGTCTTCGAATCGAAAGGGGAGGTTCCACACACTCAACTTGCATGGCATTAATTGGTGACGACTTCATCGCCCCAAGAATAATCCGTAAACACTTTGATTGGATTTTATCGAGTTTTTGAAGGCCAGATTTGTTACAAGGATCTAATAGGAACATACCATAATCAAAATGACTACGAACTATAGCATTGTAGATCAATTTTTGAGTATATGGGTGAGCACCCCACCAAACACCAGAAAGAGAGCGAAGAACATTAACGTTTCTTTCGCATTTTTGCGCAACAAAGTCTGTGTGAGCAATACCTGATAATTTTGAATCTAACCAAACTCCTAAAAATTTAACATTGTTCACCTGAGAGATATTTTCATCGTTAACTTTAATATCAACAGGAGGAACAAACTTTTTTTTTGTAAACACAACTACAGAGCTCTTAGAGGCTGATAAGGATAAACCGTGTTGTAGAAGCCAATCAGATAAATATCCAAGGGCAGAATTTAGACGGTTACTAGCCTCATCTAGAGATTTTCCAGAAAAGTATAAAGCTAAATCATCAGCATACTGCAATATTTGACAAAATGAATCAGTAGAAAAATGTAAATCATAAGTATAAAGACTGAATAGGAGAGGACTCAAAACTGAACCTTGTGGTAAGCCTTTCCAGATAGTCTTAGGGGGAAGAGAGGAGTCTTGAGACTTAATAGAGATGGTTCTCTCCATCAATAAATTACATATAAAACGGACCAATTTTATAGGAAGATTCAACTGATGCACAAGCTTATCCTTGAGCACCGGGAGTAAAACATTATCATATGCTGAGGCAATATCCAAAAAAGCTCCTACTAAAAATTGCTTACTTATCAAAGAAATACGAATATCAGAAATTAATAAACTAAGACTATCCATTGTGCTCATACCTTTACGGAATCCAAACTGGGATGAGGGCAACAAGTTCCTATTTTCCACAAACCACTCAAGTCGATGCTTCATCATATGTTCTGCAACTTTGCACAAAACAGATGACAAAGCAATAGGCCTGTAGCTATTTGGGTCTGACGGGTTTTTGTTAGGTTTAATGACCGGAATTATTATTTGGTGTTTCCACGGTTGAGGAACCAAACCGTACTCAAAAAAGTTATTAACGAGATCCAGGTAATATTGCTTTGTACTACTTGAGGCGTTTTTCAAGAATGAGTAAGGGATCCCATCTGCACCAGGAGAGGAATCAACAAGACCGTCAAGTGCCATTCGAAGTTCAGAAAAAGAGAATGGGGCATCAAAATCATTTTCAGAAGTAAGAAAAGCCGGTGAAGAGGGAAAAGAGTTCAAATTTGGAACTGAAGGGGGAGCCAGTTTATCCGAAAAAGATTCGATCCAGGAAGAAGGATCGTTAGCGGAAATATCAAAAGAATTACAGGAGCCTCTGAATCTTTTGATTTGCTTCCATACTAGGGAAGAAGGGGAGCAGGGTGACAAGCTTTGACAATAGCGAAGCCAACCATCTTTTTTCTTTTTGGAAAGAAGTCTTTTAGCAGTGGCCGCTTTTCTTTGATACACTAAAAAATTTTGAAGTGTCATTGAATTAGAATAATTAATCTCTGCTATTTTCCTTTCCTTGACAGCTGAAGTACATTCTGAATCCCACCAAGGAGTTGAGACTTTGAATCTGTAGGGTTTTTTAAGAGGAAAATTGACATCAGCACTAGAGATAATGGAGTCTACAAATTTGGAATAGCAATCAACAAGGTTGTTTCTGTCGGGAAGGGGAAGAGATAGTAACTTACTATCAAGAGAATCTGAGTAAGAAGACCAGTTTGCATCATTTAATCTATATTTAAGAGAAGGATTAAAATTGCGCATTGGTACTACTCTGTCAGAGATAGAGATAATAATGGGAAAGTGATCACTACCATAACAATGAGGCAAGATACTCCAGGAAAGGATGGAAGCAAGAGAAGCAGAGCAGGCTGTTATATCCACAGCTGAGTTAGGGTTTTGAGAAGGGCGAACTCTCCTAGTGGGAGAACCGTTGTTAATAATACACAGATTAACTTCGTCAAAAATTTCAAGGAGAGCCCGACCAAAGTTATCATCATGGCTCGAGCCCCATGAGCGATGATGAGCATTTAAATCACCCATAAAAATTATTGGAGAGGGAACTGAGGAAAATATACATAAAATGTCTGGAATTAAACTAGAATGAGGATGAGGGATGTATGCAGAGAGGAAAGTAATATTAAAAGCCCTAACAGCAACGATATTAATGTCAGGAGAAGTAGGGGGAAGAGATATAAGAGAGAAAGGAAGGGAGCGCCTAACAAGAAGGGCACTACCTGCGTACCCATCAGCCCTATCATTTCGAAGACAGGAGTAACCTGAGACCCGAAAATGAGAACCAGGCACCAACCAAGTTTCCGAAACGGCAATGACTCATCATCATCTTCCTGCCCTTGTCCCGTGTTATTTGGGGTCGGCGCAACATGTTTTTTTCTTCCATTCTGCCCTGTCACTCGTCATGCTATCATTAACTTCCTTTTCTTTCATATCACTCTTCACACAATCCATCCATCTTTTCTTTGGTCTCCCTCTCCCTCTCCATCCATCCACATGTAAACTCATAACTCTTTTAGTAACATGCGCTTCATCCCTCCTCTTCACATGACCATACCAAGACAAACGATTCCCTTTCAATTTTTCAGTCACTGGCGCCACTTTCAAACTTCCCCTAATATACTCATTTCTCACTTTATCCATTCTCGTCACACCACACATCCATCTTAACATTCTCATCTCCGCTACGTGCAATCTTTTTTCATCCGTCTTTTTCACAGCCCAACATTCTGATCCATACAGTATGACAGGTCTTATCACGGACTTGTAGATTTTACCCTTCAACTTGAGGGGCATCCGTGGGTCACAAGTTGTTCCCGTGACCTGTCGCCATTTCATCCATCCTGCGTTGATCCGATGTGTTACGTCCCGGTCTACCTCACCATCTCCTTGGACGAGTGACCCGAGGTACCGAAAGTCGGAGCAGATCGGTATGGGCGTTCCAGCGAGAGCTAAAGGCACTGGATTGGAGAGACCGCCGAAATCGCAGAACAAGTATTCCGTTTTGGTTCTACTCAATTTCAGGCCAACAGTCTCCAGTCTGTGCCACCACACCTCCAATCTGTTCTGGACTTCTAGGCCACTCTCGGCAACCAACACAATGTCATCGGCAAACAGCATACACCAGGGAGCCTCTTCCTGAATGTCCGACGTCAGAGCGTCCATTATCATCAGGAAGAGGTAAGGGCTGAGCGCCGACCCTTGATGTAAGCCGACAGCCACATTGAAGCTGCCAGTGGTGCCCACTGTAGACCGGACTTGGGTACTACATCGACTGTACATCGCTCGGATCAACTGTACATACTTCCCAGGCACACCTTTCTCCTTAAGGGCCCACCACAGAACCTCACGAGGTACCCGGTCATATGCCTTTTCAAGGTCAACGAATACCATGTGCAAGTTTTTATGCGCACCTCTGTATTTCTCGCACAGCTGGCGTATAGCAAAAATGGCATCCGCTGTACCCCGACCAGGCATAAAACCGAATTGGTTCTGTGAAATTTCACTCTCTTCTCTTATCCTCCTTTCAATAACTTTCTCCCAGGCTTTCATAGTATGTGACATTAGCTTTATTCCTCTATAATTATTGCATTCAAGCACATCACCCTTGTTTTTAAAGATGGGCACCAGGGAACTGTTGCACCACTCATCAGGTATGGCTTCTTCCCGCAACAACTTATTGAAGAACAAAGCTAACCACATCCATCCATCCACTCGCAGCAACTTCCACACTTCAACTGGTATTCCGTCTGGACCAATTGCCTTACCATTCTTCATTCCATTTACAGCTATTCTGACTTCATCCATACTAATCATTCTCACTAGACCCACATTCACTGGTTTGCTCTCTAAAATCCCATTCCAGTTGTTTTCCTCATTCATCAGTCTTTCAAAATAGTCCTTCCACCTCTCTTTGATTTTATTATCTTCTGATAAAATCATTCCAGTTTCATCCCTTACACACCTTATCTGACAAACATCTCTCGCATTTCTCTCTCTTGCTCTAGCAAGCCGGTATAGATCTTTCTGGCCTGCCGGACTATCTAGAGTGTCGTATAGTTTGTCCTGTACTGTTGCTTTCGCTCTTGCCACGGCTTTCTTGGCTTTTTTCTTTAAAGCATCATATTCACTTTTTTTCGCAGACTTTAGGCTAGTGTTTTCCGGATCTATACGCTGCCATTCCTTAAATTTCCTCTTTTTTTCTCTCAACATGTTCTGTATATCTATCGACCACCACCATGTATCCCTATCTATTGTACCCTTTCCTCTCGTCTCTCCCAAAATATCTTTCGCTGCATGTCTAATACACTCAGCAATCTCATTCCAGCTTTCATTTATACTTCGATCATTCATGTCTCCCATTTCTATCATTTTGTCTACCACTCGCTCTCTCAATTTCTTCGCGCAGTCACTCTTCTCTAGCATATGCCATTTTATTTTAGGAAGAGGACGCTCTTTGCTTTGTTTGAAACGGCAATGACTGATGGGTGAAATTTATTTATTAAGAATAAAAGTTCAGGCTTCTTCGGCCGAATGCTTTGAATGTTCCACTGGAGTGTGGAGACTAGATCCATAATTATTATTAAAGAGAAGCAAAGAGAGTTTCTGGGCAACGTGGGGCGGTAAAGATAAATTATCACGGGAAACTAAACTAATAATTAGAGACAAAAGTATTTCTAAGAGGCTATCCTCTTGAGGGGACATTGGGGATGAAGAATTTAGAGAAAGAAGAGAGAAGCCATTGGGAAAGGATGAAGGATCTTCAGCAACGATAGACCTATGGGCAGTTTTGTCATAAGACTTGCCTAGAGGAGCTCTAGGCTTAGGGGAGGAAAACACAGTTTTTTTATAAGAGGTAGGAGGAGAAAGGCTAGTAGATTGGGAAGAAGAGTAAGAAGACTGGGTTGGTAAATTTTGGGTCACTTCGGAATATAATTTTTTTACAGTAGGAAAGGATCGAGAAGCCTCTTCGTATGAAAGATTTTCCTGCGACATTAATATCTTAATTGATTTTTGTCTACCTTGCTCGGGACAGCTACCGTAAAAGGCAAAGTGACGGCCCAAGCAATGGATACAAGTGGCCTTGGCCTCTACCACGTCACAACTGTCACCAGTGTGAGGTTGTGAGCACCTAAAGCACCTTGGCTTGGACCGACACTGTGCCTTAACATGCCCAAAACGGCAGCAATTTTGACACTGTATAGTGGGGTACTGATATACCTCCACTGGCAGAGATGTGTGAAATAGAAAAACCCTTTGAGGAAGAACCTGTCCCTTGAAAGTAACCACTATTGTCTGAGTAGGAATCCAGGAGGTCTTGCCCTCCTGTTTATTTTTCCGGTTTAACCTGCGTGCTTTTAGAACAACTCCACACCCATCAGGAAGAATAATTGAATCTACAAATTCGTCCATAGACATATCGACCGGCACTTGACGGACGATACCCATTTTGGTAATATTAAAAGATGGAATAAAAACTGAATACTTTGATTTCAAAACCGGGTTGGAAAGAAACTTGTTGGCCGCCTCACCAGAGGTGAATTCGACAGAGATTTTATTTCTGCCCACTTTTTTAATGCCATCCCTACAAATATTTTTGATATTATTTTTAATTAAAAACTGCCCAAACTTTATTGGACGAATCGATGTCCCAGCCGAAGGATCCGGTTCGGATCGGGAAACGTGGACTATAAAGGGACCTTTTTCTTGCTCACTGTATGATTTTATGCCATCTTTTAGAGAAGGGTGAATATATAGAGTTTGAATGGCCGCAACAGCCATATCCTTATCAATAATTGTTTTTTTTGAAACAATCTCAATTGTTTCGGAGTCTATAATATGGCGTCGCTTACCAACCGCCGAGTTTGAATTTGAACATGTTACAGCGTCAGGAGGGTCAGGGGGAGCTGGAGGGGGAGGAGGAAGGTCCATGCCTGTTAAAAAAAACAAAAAAAAAAGAGAAAAACACTGAAAACTGCGAAGAAATATAAAATTTCTAACTGTTATTTTGTTAAATAAGTAGTTTTGGAAAAAATAATCTCTCCAGCACGACTGACAGCTATCCGTCAATCTTGTGATTCTACTTAATTCCGGAAAGGTTTTAGGAAATAAAAACCGACAGTTGAACTCTGTTCGCGATCAAAAAAAAAAAAAAAAATTGTCAAATCCGACATCCATCATTGGTGGTTTTTTTTTTTGTTTTTTTGTAAGGTGGGAAAATCATCTAATGACAAATCTCGCTCTTGGGTGGAGCGAGAGATAGTGTCAGACTTAAACTTTTACTGACTAAAAACCCACTCCTGTTTCCTCTTTGCCTTCATCCCGGGGCCCCGGGCTTCGCTTTCACACTACCCGTGGCCTTCATCCCGGGGCCCCGGGCTTCGCTTTCACACTACCCGTGGACATCATTGGTGGTGAGGCGCCGACTAGTGCGCCTCACCATCAATGATTGCATCACTGCTTACAATCAGGTGGGATCGCAGTCAAGCACTGGTTTATATCAATTTAACTTCAATAAACCCAAGCGAACAAGCGAACAAGCGTTCGCGCGTGAAATCATCGCGCTATTAAAAAAAAAGACGGGTTGCACTCCGGGAGTGCCGGCAGAAGTGAAAACTTGATTATTAACGTTGAGCATGTTTGATATTTTGGAATGGTTAGGGAATAATTTTGCACCAATTGCTTTATCAGTATAAAAGTACTATCATTTATGTGGTAGAATACAATATTCATTTATTGCGCTATCGTACACAAACATGACAATTTATATTACATTAAAAATTTAACACTTTAAAACTATTACAATTATTTTACATTAAAAAGTTTATCTCCCGTCTTACGCTTTTTCGATCAGGTCACGTGTCCTGACGCGAGTTTAAGATTTTATACCCATTACAGAAAAAGTGCTCAACGCCGCTAAAGAAGTTTTCACTTCAAAAATACATCTAATCGGTAAGCAATGCTACCACAAACAACTCCCACATGCATGTAGATGGGCGACCGCGACATGAGGTCGCGTGGAATTTGTTGCCCCGTTTACTGTTTAAACGGGATTTTCCTATTTACATAACGTACAGGCTAGGGATGGCGATTGGCAATTGGCCGAGGCTGGGCCCACGTGTAAACGGGGCATGAAATTTTAGTCACTGTCAACATTGAAGTTATGTGGAGTGGGGATTTTGTAAGATATGAGACGTTAATTTTTGCACACTTGACTGAATGTGGTGAATCAATGCTGCCCGTGTATATAATCGAGAATCCAACCTAGCTCGCTTGACATAAAGAAACGTTGTGCCTAGCCAAAATATATTACGTTAAACAAAGATTCTAATTGTGAATGTGAACCTGTGAACAGTGAAGTGCAGTTCAACCTAACTCGTGGGTTCCTCTGATTACAGTAAATACGTACCTAATAAAAATGCTGCAGCTGCCACCAATCTACAAGCATTACGAGCGAAGTCCCTTGGACTGCGTCTATAAAGCGCTGCGCAATAAAGACTTGGCAGACTGTGTGCTGCTGGCTACCAGAGCACTCGAACAGTCTAATAATTGGATGAAATTCGAACATAAAGAAAAGTCAGCTACAGCATCTGTTGAGCATGGGGTACGCGGCAAAGAAGCCTTCTGCAATGGTGATTATCAGCTGGCATTGGTACAATACAATATGGCTCTGATGCGAGCACCACTTAACTCGGAAGCTATGAGGTTATCTTACTACGGCAGAGCTGAACTGTTACTGAAGACGAAACAGTTCCAGGCTTGTGTGAAGGATGTGGAGACCTGTCTTGCACTAAACTGCCCTGATGGCATGGTCCTCAAACTACGGGAGATGAAAGAAGTAGCCTCTAGATTTACATGGGTTGAACAGCTGGCATACATTCAAGCGTAAGTAGTTGTTAAGTACAAGTTAATTCTCTGTCATCTACCGACGAAAATGTTATATTGAAAAGCAATCCTCTAATAAAATTAGTAAATTGAATTACCATTATTAATGCAATACTGGGTTTTCACACAAGTCATTGTGCAATCAGTTGGCTAGCAATTGCAATTTTTATTGATGTGATTCAATTTCCTGAAATTATGTTAAGGACTACAAATAATTTAAGCTAACCAAATTAAATACAACTAAGAGCTACTAGAAAGGTTTTGTGAAAAAGTAATCAATTAAAATATTCACTTCAACATTTATATTTCAGATCCAATCCATTTACGGAAGAGTTCTTTAAACTCAAAGAACCCCGCAACCCTGACATACCGTGTGCTACTACACATGTGGAAGTCAACATGGAGTCGGGACAGCCAAAAGTGGTTGCTGCTAAAGATATACCGGTTGGGACTGTTGTAGCAGTTGAGACTGCATTTGTTGGAGCTACTCATATCATGAATCATGTAACTTCATGCCACTATTGTCACAAGATGGACTTGAATTTGATACCTTGTGAAGGATGCTGTTCTGCCATGTTTTGTGACAAACGATGCAACGATAAAGCTATGCAAGACGGGCATAATTTTGAATGTAAAATCATAGATATGATTATAGATGATATTAGTCTGCCTGTTAAAGCTACTCTCAAAATACGTCAACTGTGTAGTTCTTGGGATGAGTTTATCACAGCATCGAATGAGTTAGGTGTTGAACGGATGGAAAACAGTTCTATTGCCGAGATTTTTGGTTCCCAAAAGTTTTCCTTATTAAATTCTCATTATGACACACATTTCATATATGGGGCATTGTATAACAGGTGCATGTATTTGGCCAATATAATACATTATTTGGACATACATACATCATTTCTACCAGACAGTCCTGAAGAGAAGAGGGCAGCCATTTGTGCAGTGAGCAGGGTGATGATGCACCTGGCACTACACTGTACTCCAGTACAGGTCGAACATTTCATTGAATTGTGCACTGAAGATCGCACAACATTGCACAATCAGCATAATAAAGGATATTTTCCGTTTCTGGGTAACTTGCCTCATTCCTGTCTGCCGAATTCATATGTGGCGGGGCTACGGAACAGCGCAGCCTTGATAACCATAGCACCAGTGAAAAAGGGAGCTGAATTAACCTTTTCTTACATGTAAGTAAACAATTTAATCTTGTTCCAATTTCAACACTCGTCACCTGTTCACTTCTAGACTTGCAATTCGTTCATATCACCCTTTTTATTTTCTTCTTTGGCAACTGAGTCTGTGTCGACTATTCTGCCAGTGTCATGTGGTGACGGCAGCGCCGTGAGGTGAGCCGTCGAACTTTGCACTTTGTGGTAAATCTTCACACACAATCACTTCACCTTGTCTCATGCATAAACTGACCATTTATTTTTGAACTCAAAATGGGACATTGGTGTATATATATATATATATATATATCCTAGTTAACAGGTAAACAATGATAAAAATACTTACTTTTTAACATTCTTTATTTAGAATGAGTAACTTGATATAGTGTTTATAATAATAATATTCCACAACTATCACTCAACGCCGTCTAGTCTCGAGCTAAGCAGAGCTTGTGTTATGGGTACTAGACAACTGATAACCATGCTTATAATATTTCTAAATACATGCATATTATAGATAAATTACACCCAGCCACAGAACAAATGATTGTGCTCATCACACAAACATTTGTCCTGGATGGGAAACGAACCTAGGACTTCCAGCATAGCAGTCAGGACCACTAACCACTTGACTACTAGTTTTTGCCTCCCATCAACTGAATGTTCTACTCTACCCAACTCTACCCTACCCAGCCTGCCCTACCCTACTCTACCCCACTCTACTCTACTCCACCCTACTCCATCTTACCCACAGATATGCAAATCAGTAAAGATATGTTTTAAGCACAAAGGGGAATGAATCTTGCCATACATTGCTGGTATGTTTTTTTTTCTTTTGGCCAATAGTCAAACCTATGCCATATCGTATGGAAAATCAAAAGTAAAATTAATTAAGCCTACCAACCGCATCCGAACGAAGTTAGAGACTATTTAGTAGATTGCTAATGGTTTTTTATCAGGCGTAATTTTTCTTCAATATGAATACCTACTCGTTTCCCAAGTATACTACACGGCAACTATAATGACTTACTCGCGTCCCCCGCTTCCGTATAATATCGCCGGGAGTGTTAAGCTAAGGCCTTGCGCACACTGAAATTGAAAGCCTGGACTATTATAATAGAAAAATTTTCGATGAGTACTTGCACACAGTATTACATTTTACTCGCACACTTACATTTTTATGTTTTTAAAGGGAAAAGTGAAAGATACTACACATGTTCATCTCTATTTTTTGTTAAGTTTTAGAGTGAGATCGAAGATTTTGCGATTGTGTGTTCTATGATTTAGATGTGAGGTATTATTTTCACATGAAGCCGGGCTTATTTACTTGTATTGCTCGCACATCCCTGCGTCCACTGGCGTCGGGATCAGAGCGTACGGAGCGGACGGATTCGTTGCATTGTATTGAATTGTATGGTACAGCGTGCACTGGATCGGAAATTGCCGATGCGAAATCCGAATGCAGTAGACGCACCTTATCGGCATTTTGTTATCACTGACACTGCGTATGCTCCGATTCCGACGCGGTGGACGCTAAGCTTTAGGGGGCAGCCTAGTGTTGCAAAGAACTTGAGTCGTCAAGTCGTCACTTTAAAGACTAGATGAGAAATCAATACTTAGCAAAAAGATAACCAAAACAAATTAGAGACTATTTAGTAGATTGTTATTGTTTTTTATCAAGCGTTATATTTCTTAAATAAAACTACTCCGTGTCTGATATTTCGAGTTTCTCATTGTTTAATATACATGCAGTATCAACTCTAATGAATCATTTCACATCCCCACATCCGTATATTTTGCCGGGCGTGGTATCCTGGCTATTGTTGTAAAGAACTCGTGTCCTGAAATCGTAATTTTAAAGACTCGACTCAACTATGCAAGACCCGTTGTGCTAAAAAGGCTAGACTCTGAGCCATTTTATCGCAACGACTCTTGCATAGTCAAGCCAAAACAGAGTATTAAAATAAACTCGTGTCTTCAAAAAAAAAACGAAGCGTGAAGATGAGACTTGAAACTGATTATTCGAAAATATAATATAGAATTTTTGTATATTAGTGGTTATGTAACTATGCCAGTACCTAATAAAAATCTGATAAGAGAAAATCATTAAGTCAGCTAAAAACGCACTTCTAAGAAAATAAAGAGCAGAAGAAACTGCCACCCTAGCCAAGTTACAATCGTATCGTTCGCGCCGAACGCTTCGAATAGGTCACGCCTCCGATTCCTTTGTTCTGGCGTCATCTAAACGCTCAGTCACGTGGTCAGAACAAAAGAATCGGAGGCGGGGCCTGATATTGCAACCTGGTGGATGGCACATTCATGAGCTCATAAAGAATTCAGTTCCCTTGTGTTGGAGTTCTGTTGTAATGAATAGAGTCTTATAATTCATCATCCGAGTCCTATCATTATCAGATGGAGGCCAAGTGACTCGTTGCAGTTGTCGGGCTATGTAAGTAGGTTGTTGATGTTATATTTTTCCTTTGTTGATTTTGTATTAGGTAGATACTAAAACAATTGTATCTGACACATTCACATTTCCAGTATTTCTGGGAAAAGAACACTTGGTTGTTGTAGCCACGCGTCATGTCATGTTTGTAAAAATCATAAGCAAAGAAGACTTCACCAGTTGACATTTGACTAATGGTCGAAAATAACATCAAGCACATATAGGGTGACTGGTAATTAGTGTACGATACTTAAACACGTGATTGTGCTCATGATAACAAACAATTTTTATTATGAGAGCAAAGCCGAAATCGTGAAAAAAATATCAGCTGTTCACATTAGGCAAACATAAATGTACTGAACAGCCGATTTTTTTTCGCGATTTCAGGTTTGTTCCCATAGTTAAAGTTGTTGGTTATCATGAGCACAATCACGTGTTTAAGTATCGTACTCTAATTAACAGTCAACCTATATAACTAAAAATCCGGCTTGATGGGTTCGCCAGCACCACGCCCCCTTACCATATCTCTACTGTTTGACATATCTGTGATCTTACCTAGTCACCTACCTGCTCTACAACCTTCCCTGTATGCTGTTGAAAAAAAAAAAAAAGAATAAAATTGGTCCAGTTGTTCTTAAGTTATAGGGTGACCACGAGAAATAGGGGTTCATTTTTATAAATATACATTATATATATATAGGTAACTATTTTTAGCATAAAAAAATGGTGAAAAATAGAATTTTGCATGAACTGTGGGTAAAATAATCTAAAATATTTTTTTCTTTTTCAGTGGTCATTGGTTGGAAGTGGTTCCCTCGGAATTGTTGATGCGAGCTTATAAAATGTTCGGTAATTATAGAACTGTGTGCAAGGATTGTATCATATGCGGCGGGCGCGCTGACGATATCTTGCTAGACTCTCATCTAAATAACACACAAGAGAAAGCATTTAAAAAATTTATGACGTACGCAAGTTCAATGGTTGATTTTTCTAAAACAATTAAATCAGATTATAAGGAGATTTGTAACACTTTGTTGGCTCTGAGCGACGTACCTCATTCCAAGGAGTATCGTAGAGCTTTTATACCTTTCATTCAATGTATTATGCATTGTGTACTGTTAAAGTATCCCAATGTCATAATGACTCAATATGTGTGAAAGATAAGCGTGCACTATTCACGGGAAAGATGTTTGCTTGTGGGCTGCATATGTGGCACTGTAGCAATGGCAAGCCTAATAAGAGGTTATCTTAGATATTATGTACTATGCGTGTAAAAGAAAGCAAAACTACAATATTGCAAAAGATGTTTATGGAAGTTTTGCGGAAAATTTGCCTGTTGTTATGTATGAGGTTACTATTGCGCAGTTATTTGTAGGCTATTGTGCGAATTTTTAACGTACTCGATCGCGTTAACGTAAACGTTCGCTTAAGTCACATTACGTGGAAAAAAATAGTTCCCGTAAGTGTTCACAGATGGCGCTTATTCAGTTTCAGTCCGTAATGCAAGAGACTCAGTTGTTAGCAAAGAAGACGAGTTTAAAGTCTTTAGTAATAAGATTTAGTCGTTTTAAGTCTTTTAGTCCTTTAGTAAAACTCGAGCTTTTCTTTAATCGTGCTAAACATCTCTGTGTTTTGAATAGTCTCCAAATTATAACAATGAAGAAGATACCTATTGTTCTTACATAATGTTTAATAATACTGTAATATGAAAATATTGTAAACAATCACTTTTTTAAAAGAGTAACCATGGAGTTTCTTGCTGGTTCTTCTCCATAGGAAACGACCAATATGGAACCGTGCACTAGCTTCTGACGTTTTTTAGGTGCCCATGGAGGCCTATGTGAAAGAAAAACTTTTGACTTTGACTTTTGATTTTGACTTTGATATAATCAAATTTTAGTAACCAAACCTAAGAAATAAATATCGTTCGTATTAATTTAAACGGAAAAACAATGAAATAAGTAAAGTGTTTTGTCTAGGGATGCATAGATACCATTGAGGTATCGATACTTGTACTCGATACGGTATCGGTAATCACGTATCGATACTTACTCATTACCAATTGAAAACTATCGATATACAGAACATTCGAATACTAAACATAGAATTCGAGTATTGGACTCGAACCGCGAAATCGAGTAATGATTCGAATACACAAACCGATACAAACCAAATAGTAACTCGGCACATCACTAAGTATAAGTACTTTAATATATCGATATTTTCACCCGATATTTTGATCCAATACATCGATTTATCTATACAAAATATTCAATATCGGAAATCGCATCAAAAACGATGTTTTTTTTTTCAAAATTTATTGATTAGCAGAATATATAACGGAATTCAAAGATAAAAATAACTGTATTGTGTATGAGTAGTCTGTTTTGACCTTAGTTACCTACCGGACAAATGCTGGTTTGACTGAAATAATAAATTAGTCTTCAAAATATTAGAATATTGTAATTCAGTTTAATTAAGATTCTCATAGATTAAAATAATGTACATTTTGCATAAAAATTACTATTATTGAGCTAGACTAAACTAAATAAATTATTATTTTCAGACCGAAAATCTCGGAAAGTTGACCGATATGTCGATATCTTTTCCAGATATACCGAAGCCGATATTAATATTTTTATAACTATCGATAAACTGATAAATCGACATTTTGCATCACTGCCAACACACTACTAGAGAGGAGGTACGTCGCTAGACTGTTTTGTCTTTGATATGCACGCCCGCATACATACTAAAGGGAAGCCGACTGTCGTTAGACAGTCGTTGTGCAGTTTTTGTATTTATTAGGTCATAAGTTTTGTCTAAAGTGTGCGCGTCTTCATATGTTTTGTAAAGCAATAGTCTTTCTTAAGATTGTCTTGTCTCAAGTATGCGGTCGGCCTTAAGGCGTGAGTACTTTTAGTCCTATATGGCTTTTAGTTATATACCTAAGCTTTTTAAGTTACAACTTAGTTTTTTAGACCTGAGATTAACTGCGACTCAATGTAGTCTTTATTTTTAGTCTTTTAACTCCAAGACTTGAGGGTTAAAAGACTAGTCTAGTCGACTAGTAGTAATGTTTACAAATCGAACCAGTAGTTTCCAAGATTAGCGCGTTCAAACAAACTAATTCTTTAGCTCGATTAACGTTTACGTTAACAAGTTCAAGTACGTTAAAAAGCCCGCACTAAGGCCACATACCAAATAAATAGGTAGGTACAATGCGTTCCAAATAAGAATAGGATCGATTGCCATGTTGTACGTCATACTGTCAAATCGAAGAATTAATATGGTGAGCAAACAAGAAATTTTTAAAATTTAATTTATTTACGAACTGTGAACGAAAAAAGTTTAAACACAATCCAGTTCTTAAATTTTGCTCATCTCTGAGTTATTCAATTTTGCCCTATTTCTTGCGATTTGAAAATATGACGTGACGTCACAACATGGCAATCGATCCTATTCTTATTTTGAACGCATTGTACCACATAGCAGCAGACTTACATGAACACGACGCGAACTGTATTATTCGCAACTTTAATAGCTACGACTTTGTAAATCGACAGCTGCGCACGCAGCTGTCGATTTACAACTAGCTTATTTTTTTTTTATTAGACTTCGTTTATTCTTAGTTAGTTATTTTAGTAATTATTATTTCGGCTAAGGTGCAAAATGTACACTGGTCGCGAAATGCATGTTTCTTTTAATTTTATATCGCATTCGCAAAATGACTCTTTTTAAAAATGTCGCTTTTCACAATGCTCTTTCGCAGTATTTTTCTTTCGCAAGATGTCACGTAGGTTTAAAACGGTTGTTATTTTTTTTCAATTCGGAATAAATATTTAAAAGTTTTTAAAATGTAGTATTTTTTAGTCAATACGTATTCGTACAACTTGTAAACAGAAATTGGATAAAAGCAATATTTTTATTAAACCTGGTTAAATTTTATTCTAAGTCACTAAACGCGACATTTTGCGAAAGAGGCATTCTGAGAAAGCGACCATTCGAGAAAGAATCATTCTGCGCGTCGCGACGTTCTGCGAAAGTAACCAGTAGACATTTTGCGAAAGAGACTTCTTGCGCCTAAGCCATTATTTCTGGGCACGCTACAATTATGGCGGTAACTCCCTTCTTTGAGGAGTGGCTGGAGCGACAACACGGCGTCCTCACCTTCCGCATGACGCAGGTCCTCACCGGGCATGGCCAGTTCGGGAGATTCCTGCATCGGATTCTGGTGGAAGCAACGCCCGGGTGTCATCATTGTGCGGACCACCCAGAGGACACGGTGGAGCATACGGTGGAGGTGTGCCCCGCTTGGGCGGAGCACCGTCGTGTCCTCGTGGAGGCAATTGGTGGCAGCGACCTTTCGCGTAGGACCCTTGTTCAGGCTATGGTCCGGAGCGAGGAGGAATGGCAGGCAGTCGCCTCCTTCTGCGAAGCAGTAATGCTAGCGAAGGAGGAGGCTGCACGCGTGAGGGAACGAAGGTCCTCACGCCCTAGCCGCCGTAATTCCGACCCCGACTACCAGCCACGGTAGACGCGGGCTTGCGGACGTCGAGCACTGGGTAGCTCGCCGTCCGGCTGTTCGGTAACTAACCGGACCTAGCCCAGTCGTCGACAGCGCGTAGTGATCCTCGCGCTCCTCAAAGAGATTTCAGCAAACCGTAGGGGCCCAATAGGGCCGATGCCCGCTAGCCAGGACCGCGGAGAATTTCTGGAAGGGAAACACGTAGTCCTAGAACGCAAAGGGTAATTGAAGGATACAGGTGTGGTTTTAGTCAGTAAAAGTCTGACACGCCCTCTCGCTCCACCCAGAGCGCGAGAAGTCATTTTAATGATATCCCACCTTAAAAAAAAAAAGCCATTATTTCAGCTGATTATGTTTAGTATAGATTTTTCTCGTTTAGGTTCCAACTAGTTGGGTTGGGTTGCCACCTTTTTCTTAGTAGAAATAGTTTTTTTTTTTCAAATCTATTGACCAAGCCGTTACCGAGGAGTACGGTTCAGAAAGTCACTGTTTTATGGGACTGCTCGGGAGCTAACTTAAGGCCCTACTAGTACTAGTAGAAAACTTCAAATGTATGTGAATGGCGTCATCTCAACGCTAAGTCACGTAGTCAAAACAAAGGATTCGAAACGAAACGATCATAACTTAACTAGGATTGCAGATTGGTTAAGAGCTTGGAACGGGCCAATCGTAGCGCGGAACGACATTTATAAACGTATCGATCGTGTTAACATAAATAAAACTCCCACTAGTTAATTGTACCTTTAACAGTGCCTCTGTTAAACGTACAATTAACTACGTGTGTTTAATATAACAATTTGACTTTCAAAGCCCCTTTATTTCTTAGTTATAATATGGGTGTTATTATTTTAGTTTAACTGGCAATCGGTCACTACTATTGTGCATTTAAGCTTACTTGCACTTGTCTACATAATACGATTACGATGTAAGCTGCCATTATTCTGCCTTTATGTAATTTGGATAAGTTTAATAAATATGTTACCTACATTGTGTAGTTTCAATGTCTTACACACATTTCTCCTGTCCTGCCAAAAGAAGCCTAGCCGTTTTTATTTTATTAGAGATTCATGTACTCTTATTACGTATTATTCGCAATGCGATTGGTGGTTACAATATTATGAACCTACGCTACGTTGATGACACAACACAGTTTGCAAGTAATGCTGACCAAATGGAGGAGCTACTCCTTAGGCCTTGCGCGCACTGCCTTGCGATTTTCTAACGCATAATCTGTGAAGTATGGAGTCTCATAGAAGTGCGCGCACTGCGGTGAAAAAAAACGCACGTTTTAACCGAATTCAAAAAAAGGAGGAGGTCGTTAATTCGGTTGTATTTTTTATCATATTTTTTATGTTTGTTACCTCAGAACTCCGTCGTTTATGGACCGATTTGTATTTTTTTTCCTATATAAGATATGCTTCCAGATTGGTCCAAATTTTTTAAAAATCCAGTTCTGATGATGGAATCCATGAGGAATCGAGGGAACTCCTCATATATTATGACACATTTGATGAAGTGGAACTGATGAAGAAGACCAGAAATGGTCAATGGAACTTCATACTCACATAGTTATCATAATGAAGCTAGTTAAGCGACTATGAAAATACAAATAAATAAATAGTTCTGAATAGTAACGTTGAAAATGGTATCATCGAAGTGATCCGATGATGATGATGGAGCCGGAAGGTGGAAGGTAGACACAGGAACTTCTTAAAACAATGTAACCTAGCAGTGTTTGGGTTAGGAATTGTCATGAGAAATAGACACTCCGTTTATAAGTGTATCGCAGCTAAAGTGTTAAATAAAAACTTTTACGAAAATAAAATAACCATCTTCACTAAAAAAAAAACACTAATAAAAATAAAAACACCAATCAAAATTTCGGAGAAACAATACCGAGAAACCCCGACTTCCCAAATTAAAGTTATTTTGATCCTTTTAGTGTTTTTTTAGTGAAGTCGTTCGATCCCATTTTGACGTGACAACGTCTTTTGACGTGACAACGTCTTTTGACGTGACAACGTCTTATAAATTGGTTTGCCGGGTGACACTTCAAGAAACTGCGTTACGCTCCGCTCACGTTATGCGCTCACAATGAGAGCGAGTGAGAGGCACGCGTCCCTTCCACTCGGGCATGGTTAGCCCGCCTAAGAGCGAGAGAGACAGACATAAAAAGTGAAATTAATGTTTTAAATATAATTCTTTGTATAAATAAATGTTTTAAATTGTTACTATTATTTCATCCTTCTTCCTACTATACGAATGAATATTCACATTAAAATTATTTTACCACTCAAAGTCGTTGTCACGTAAAACTTTCGCCCGTATACCGACTTTACAGGCAACCAATTATTTTTACATTTTAGACTTGGATATTAAAATATGGATGAAATTATCTGCAATAAAGATTTATTATTATTAAATCCTTTACACGTGGATGTATGGAGAGGGAGAGGGAGATCAAAGAAAAGATGGATGGATTGTGTGAAGAGTGATATGAAAGAAAAGGAAGTTAATGATAGCATGACGAGTGACAGGGCAGAATGGAAGAAGAAAACATGTTGCGCCGACCCCAAATAACACGGGACAAGGGCAGGAAGATGATGATGATGATTATTAAATCCTTTAAGCCATGCGTTCGTATGAATAGTTAATTTGAATACCATACTAAGTATGTCATTCAGTCATTCAGGCAAATCAAACGATATATGTTTCATCAAGTTACGTTTTACTAATTTTATATAGTCCAAGCATGTTAGGAGAATGACCATTGTTCTTTACGGAAGGGACTGGACCTCACGACACAGGGTATCCTAGTTTGGGGGCCTGAGATATACTTAATGTTTATTTTAGTTTATAAGTCAACTGATATACCTCAATTTGTGTATCTGGTACTAATATTTTGAACAAATAAAGATTATTATGGTTATTATGTGTTCCGTTTGACGTCCGAAGTCCATTATGAGAGAGTACATCGTCTTTTTCCACGTTTAATCGCTAGATACAGTCAAACGGGGTGAATAGGACCGCAGGGGTGAATAGGAACAAAAGTTTGAAGGGGATCTTCGCGTTAATAAACAATTTTTCCCAGCATTCAAGTCCTCCTATTTATTCATTAATTGTAATAAAAAGGGATGCTTTGATAGAAATCAATTATATAACTATATACCAATGTGAAAAACCTGACTAAAGTTTTGTTCCTATTCACCCCTGCATTTCTATTCACCCCGTTTGACGGTAGTCCTACTTCCGCTACGTAAATCGACCTCAGCGCCACCCGTGGCCGCACCTGGAACTAACTAACAGCGCAGAGCAAGCCACCATTCCTTTATCATTGTTGCGTCGTTTTTCATACCGCGCGCATGTCGCTAGATTTTGAATTTAGAAAACATACAAACCTCCATTTTGTTAAAATGTTTTAACTTTCGAGAATAAAGTAGAAAGTTACCGTTTTTATTTTTCCGTTACGTAAAATTATTTCGTTCGTTTTTAAAATGGACGACCGTTAACAACTTCGTGGGCGTTAGAGTAGTCAGTAATCATTAATTACTACTCGGCTCAGTTATGTAGAAGTGTTAATGTACGCGTGAATGCGTCTATTGAGTCAAGTTCATCAGATTTGAATTCAAGTTCGAATGAAGATGATGAAGCCTCCGTTAAACGGCGCCGGACTCGATCACAAAATAGGTTTGAAGTACAATATCTGGTAAGCCATTTTACTACTTTATTTTGACCGAATGTTCCTTGTTCGAGTATGGCGCCTGCAAATGTTATTGCCGAGCAATTCGTATTTTTCGAGGTTCATCATCATCATATAGCCTCGATGAAAACGGTTGACTCTTTGGGTTAGAATCTTGCCTTTTGGACATATGCAATGCAGGAATTGGATGAGGATATTGAATATTTGGACAATTTATTTGAACCAAGTTTTTTAATTATTATTTTTTTTCGGAGTACCTGCCAAAATTTTTAAAACGACATTTTATTCGATCTTTAAACTTTTAAAATAAAGAAGTTGTAGTACCTCTCGACAACATAAAAATACTCTTCTTTTTGCAATAAAAATAGCCCAGAAAGGATCATCTAATCTCGCAACTTTTGATGATCAAAAGAAAGGGGGGAGCCGAAAATGTACAATTACCAGAAGTAAGCTCAGGGAGCCTTATTCGGGCAAACTAAAATTAATGTCAAATTGATTTCCATGCCTGTGGCTTTATCCACTATCACCACTTTTAATTTTTAACAAAAACCAGTGAAAAAGCTACGCCTCATTTTTACAAACGTGCTGAGAGGTGGAGCTTGATCCTAGCCTATCATGAGATGCGAATTTCACAAAGAGCACTGTCTCTTCTTCGCATAAGTTAAGAAAGTCAACTGCTACAAATTACATGTCTAGAATTTGGTCATGCCATGGCGCTGGAAGAGTTTTCGTCAGTTCCAAACTGGACTGCCGACGTGTAACGTAGTGCTTGAGCTGCGTAACATTAAATACCTCTGTACTTGGGCTAACTGGTCATTGCCTGGTCCTATTTTAAGACGAATAATTTAATTAAATCTTATGTAGTTATTACCATAAACTGGGAACTACATTGGACCGAAGCATACGTGGGCGACGCCTGAGTGGTACGTAGCGTCGCCTCGGCTGGCGTCGCGTGGCACGGGCCTGATGTAGCTCTACAAGTCTGGTTGCCATATATAAGCATCCAAAGTTTTTAAAAAATCTTTAGTGACTTTCTTAGCAGCGGGCAGATGGATTCTCAAACGGGCGCAAAGCATTAAAGGGTATCTCTACTTTATGACCTTTATCATCCTTTGGGGAAGGTTGCAATGCCGTAGCTCACAGGAGTTTGCCTCCAAACAAAACTTTGAATTATCTGTATTGACATTTTGACTTTCGTAGCTGACAGTCGGACCCTCAAACAGGCGCAACGCCTCAAAGAGTATATTTACTTTGTGACCTTCATCACCCCCTGGGGAAGGTTGCATTGTCGTAGCTTGCATTTAGTTCCTGGAAATTGACGTTATCCAGCTCCAAGATTTTGCCTCCAGACAAAACTTTATATTATCTGTCAATACCTATTGACTTTCTTAGTAGCTGGCAGTCGGACCCTCGAGCAGGCGTAACGCCTCAAAGGGTATATTTACTTTGTGACCTTCATCACCCCCTGGGGAAGGTTGCATTGTCGTAGCTTCCATTTAGTTCCTGGAAATTGACGTTGTCCAGCTCCAAGAATTTGCCTCCAGACAAAACTTTATATTATCTGTCAACACCTATTGACTATCTTAGTAGCTGGCAGTCGGACCCTCAAGCAGGCGTAACGCCTCAAAGGGTATATTTACTTTGTGACCTTCATCACCCCCTGGGGAAGGTTGGATTGTCGTAGCTTCCATTTAGTTCCTGGAAATTGACGTTATCCAGCTCCAAGAATTTGCCTCCAGCAAAACTTCGTATTATCTGTCAATACCTATTGACTTTCTTAGAAGCTGGCAGTTAGACTCTCGAGCAGGCACAACGCCTCTAGGGTAACTTTACTTTGAGACCTTCATCACCCCTTGGGGAAGGTTGCATTGTCATAGCTTGCATTTAGTTTCTGGAAATTGACGTTATTTATCTCCAAGAGTTTGTCTCCAGACTTAGCTTTGCATGATCTGTCAGTGCCAATTCACTTGCTTAGCAGCTGGCAGTTGATCCTTCAAGCAGGCCAAGCCTCTTAAGGTATCTCAACTTTGCGACCTTCATCACCCCTTGGGGAAGGTTGCATTGTCATAGCTTGCATTTAGTTTCTGGAAATTGACGTTATTTATCTCCAAGAGTTTGTCTCCAGACTTAGCTTTGCATGATCTGTCACTGCCAATTCACTTGCTTAGCAGCTGGCAGTTGATCCTTCAAGCAGGCCAAGCCTCTTAAGGTATCTCAACTTTGCGACCTTCATCACCCACCGGGGAAGGTTGCTTGCCGTATCATGCATTAAGCTTCTGGAAATTTCTATAAGACACGTGGTCTATTTCCGAGTGTTGGCTACCAGACTATGGTTTTGCATTATCCTTTATTGCCTATGGACTTGCTCAGCAAACGCCTCTTGGTGTACATCAACTCTGTGACGTTCATCACCGCCTGGGAAAGTTTGCATTATCGAACCTTGTATGTAATTCCTGAAGATTGTGTCACTCGAACTAACTGTAAAGGGTTTACCTCATTATCCATCAGAGCCTATTCATTCGCGAAGCAGTTGGCAGTTTCACAAACAGGTGCAACACAACACTTTTTAAGGTACCTATATCAACTTTGTGACCTTCATCACCCTTCAGGAAAGTTGCATTGTCATACATGTCTTGTGTAGGTTTTCAGAAAATTTAGAACACGCAATCCAACATCAAGAAGAAGGAAGACCGTGTTTGTAGATTCGCTTAGCAGCCGGCAGTTGATCCCTCAAGCAGGCCAAGCCTCTTAGGGTATCTCAACTTGCGACCTTCATCACCCTCCGGGGAAGGTTGCTTACCGTACGTAGCTACAGCGGTTCGCTTAGCAGCCGACAGTTGATCCCTCAAGCAGACCTAGCTTCTGAGGGTATCTCAACTTTGCGACCTTCATCACCCTCCGGGGAAGGTTGCTTGCCGTGCATTGCTACTACATTGGCGAGAAAGAAATCTTGAGGACAAAACTGTAAGTAACACCGACGGGCCGTCGGATATCTGTCCCCATGTATTGGGACTATACAATACAGAACGAGATCTGCTGAGCGACGTGACTATACTGCACTAACTCTTTTGCCACTTGTGTTACGTCACCACCGCGCATCTGGGTGAAGTTCATGGCCTACACCTGGAAACCTGACCAATTTGGTTACGACTCCCTAGCAGGAAACTGGTAAAGTGAGGTTTAGGAAGTTTTGGTTGGTGTAAGAGAAAGTTTCAACACTTATACATCCAAATAAAACTGCAGATGGAGGCTGGGACCACCACCCACTCCGTCTGATATATATATATATAGTCCAGTATTTATCAAATGATTATTTTAGCTTAGTGTGCTGTTCTCACTGACAAACAAGCTACAGCATCAATTTCTGATTAACTCTACAAAAAATTTCTTTGAAAATTTGCAAATCTACGTGCATACGTGCTACGTGGCGTACTGCTACTAAATTATTGCTAGCATTGAGTCAGACTTCATACTTCGAATCTCTTTGATTGTAACTCAAAATTATTTCGTGGACAATTAAGTTCCAACAGCCTTGCATCCGGAATTTGACTTTAAATATTTAATTACACGTTATTATTTTTCCAGACAGATGCTATGCTATATTTTTGTAAAGAACATTAATAGATGGTTAACAAAATATCAAGATTCCCTGAAAAAATATTTTTTACCTACAACCGAGTCTCGTCAAACAACTACTACTACTAGTAGATGAAACACTATTTCCGGCATATACACCGTTTCCGATACTTACCAATGTGGGTCAGCAATTTCATCACGTAACTATTACGTAGCCCGTTAATATACATATTCAAACTAAAGTCTATTTTTTAACTTGTGCAGTAACAAACTTTTACGAAATATCAATGCAGTCTTGTTAAACGCCGATTTCATTAATAGAACGAAATCAGTTTTACTATAGATAACTAAGCAATGCTGATTTCTTTTGTGTCCTATATTCTTTCTTATACAATTATAGGAATATTGTTCACATTGTTGCGTTTTACTAAGCAAGCCACCAGGAGATAACAAACAGATCTCTCATAATGGACTTCGGACGTCAAACGGAACACATAATATAAAAATTTTACCTGAAAATAAAATTTGTATTATGTTTCCTAAGACGTCCGAAGTCCAAATAATTTCTTCCTGGTGTATATCAATTATTATCATTATGAGCCGAACAATGATAAAGGAATGGTGGCTTGCTCTGCGCTGTTAGTTAGTTCCAGGTGCGGCCACGGGTGGCGCTGAGGTCGATTTACGTAGCGGAAGTAGGACTATCTAGCGATTAAACGTGGAAAAAGACGATGTACTCTCTCATAATGGACTTCGGACGTCTTAGGAAACATAATACAAATTTTATTTTCAGGTAAAATTTTTATATTATCTAATGGTGCGTTTACACGTGGGCCCAACCTCGGCCAATAGCCATTGTGTATACGGGGAAATCCCATTTACACAATGAGTAGGGATGGCCATTGGCCGAGGCTGGGCTCAAGTGTAAACGCACCAATAAATCTCAAATTCCATGCCATGACGTCGCGGTCGTTGCTAGTTTTATGTACAAACTACAAAAGTTGCAGTCATTTGGCTTCGGTCATCTCACTCTCCGCTCGACGCTCGCCCCGAACGGTCGTGCCGCTCTGTGCTCCGCGCCCGCTCCGTGCTCCGTGTCGTTACGTCACCCCGTGACGTCATCAGTGGTCCCCGACCGCACCAGCGATCCGAAGCCGCCTTTCTCAAGGCAGTGGAGGATATACGTTTCCTTAACGGGAAATAGTCGATAAACGTTGTGCCCCTTCAGGGAAAAGCCACAGTTTCGTGGTCCTTGGTGGGAAACCTCACGGTGCCAACAAAACCAAGGGGGTGTTGCCCCAATACACCCGCCGAACCCCTTCAGGGCTAGGCAGTCAATTGGAGTCGGGAGCTAGATTTTGGCCTTGGGGGAGCTCCTAGTCAAATCTAATACTCCGAGTTCTCTTTCAGCTACACACCTGGTGTCGGTTGGGGTGTCTATCCCTTCGCACCAGACCCTGGTAGGGCCCGATCGCACAATAAGACTGGCGATCGGTTTACAAGCTTAGGGCACACCATTAGGTACTCACCTCCCAGTGTACACAACCCTTACTGGGAGGGTCACACACCCCCGGGCCCGTCCACCCGGGGACGTAGGGACCGATAGGAGTTTTTCACATGAGTTTTTTCCAACTCATGTGACCTAATCCCAAGTCCCCTTTTAACCATGACGGACGCTATCATATTAGCGTTCGTCAAAGAGGTCCTCCTCAAGGACCCCGATATCCTCGCCAAGTATGGCAAGAAAATCGCCTCATTTAGAGGCCCCCCCCCCCCACCGTCCCATCGAGCGTCACTGACTTCAGTGACGTATTGTCATTCCCGGACTCTGGTCCGTCCCCGCCGACCCCCTGCCCCCGCCCTCCCCCGGATATGCCACCCCTATTGGTAGCCCACTTTGCCAATGAGGCAATGGACACCTCCGTCCCCGCTAGCGACTCAGCGTCGCAAGCCTCTTCGGACTCCGAACAGTCCCCTGAATCCTCCTCCTCCGAAGACGACTTCCAAGTCGTCCTAGGGGGCAAGAGGAAAGCCAGGAAGGCCGCTCAGGCCACCAAAGCTAAGAAGACCGTTGCGTCTTCTCCCGCCCCCGCTATCCAGCCCGCCCCTGTTGCCCAGCCCGCCCCCGCCTCGCAGGCTAGTTGTTCCCCCTCCGTTTCCGCTTCTGTCACTCAGACGAAGAAGCAGCGCCCCCCTCCGCCCTTGTACATCCAGGACAAGGGTAAATGGACCGACGTGTCCAAAATGTGTAGTGATCGCAAGATCAACTATACAAACGCCCGCTCCTGCCAACAAGGCATAAAAGTCCAAGTCCCGACGTCAACTGACTATGGGGAACTTACCAAAGTCCTTCGTGAAAGGAAAATCTCCTTTCACACCTACTCCCTCCCTGAGGACACGCCGACCCGAGTGGTCATTAGACGTGTCCCGAAGGAAATCCCCGCCGAGGACATTAAGGCCGACCTCCTGGCCCAAAATATCCCCGTTTCCGCTGTCCATCGCCTTCACAAGGCGAGAGGTAACGAAGTATACGACATGATCCTTGTCGTGTGCGACCCGACCGACGGGCACCACCCCATCTTCAAGATCAAGTCGATCTGTTCCCTCTCCGGCATCTCCATCGAGAAGCCCTACAGACCCACGATAGTTGGGCAGTGTCACCGCTGCCAACTATACGGTCACTCTCAGAAGAACTGCTACGCTACACCCAGATGCGTTAAGTGTCTGGGTGAGCACGGCACTTCTGACTGCCCCCGTCCCAAGGATCGCACTCTTTGCACAGAGCCTCCCAGCTGTGTGCTGTGCGGCCAAGCCGGGCACCCGGCTAACTACCGGGGCTGCCCCAAAGCCCCCAAAATCCCTCCCAAGCTGGCAAAGCGTGCTGCCGCTCGCCAGCAGAGGGAAGCACCCTCCGGGAAAGTCCCCTCTTCCCAGCCCCCCGAACGTCTCGCACCCCAGAGACCATCCCCCTGGAATCAGCTAAACCATCAGAAAGCCTTCCCGGCTTTGGTGGCTTCCCAGCCAATTCCAGCGCTAATGGCTAAGCCCAACCCAGCGCCTCCCCCGGCTTCTGTGGCCCCCGTGGCCGCTAAACCTCCCCGAAACGCGCCTCAAGTTTCAGCTGCGTTCCCACGCAGATCAGTTGGCCAGATTATCCTGGACAACTATCGCATCTTTATGACGCAGGACGCTAGGGACTTAGCTGATGAGCTAACCCTAGCGGAAGTCACTGGCCAACTCGACTTAGCCAAGCGCGCTGCGCTATTCACTAAGTACGAGTCGGTCGCAGTCGAACTCGACAAATTACCTGCCGTACCCCTAAATGGATAGACAACAAAAAATTTGTTGTACCAAACCGCGATCCCTAAAGTTAGGCTTCTTCAATGCCAACGGCATTATCAATCAGAGAGATGAGATCGCCACGTTCCTCCGCGACCATCAGTTAGACCTTCTCCTCATCCAGGAAACATTCCTCAAACCCCACCGTAAAGATCCTAGAATTGCCAACTATCGTCTAGTTCGCAACGATAGATCTCGTTGTCACGGTGGTGGCACCCTTATCTATTATAGAAAGGAACTGTACTGTATCCCTCTAGCTCCTCCCGCGCCCCGATCTTTCTTAGAATACTCGGCCTGCCGAGTAGGCATGACTGGTCATCAACCGATCACTGTCGTCTCTGCCTACTATCCCCCTCCGACTTCCTCGTCTCGTATGCCAGACGAGTCCATCGCGCTCACTAGCGACCTCACTGCCCTCTTTGGCTTGAGTGACTCCGTTATCATAGCGGGCGATCTCAATGCTAAACACCCCGCCTGGAACAGTAGTACGACCAACCCTAGGGGAAAGGTCGTGTTCAACCTTGGTGCATCCCTTAACTTTGACATCATCGCCCCGATGTGTCACACTCACTTCCCCCATGATCCCAACCATAGCCCCGACGTCCTCGATGTAGCGCTCCTTAAGAATGTCAACCTCCGGTTGCAATCTATAGAAGCAATACACGAGCTTAACTCCGATCACCGACCCGTGATTATGCACCTAGGCTCCCGTTCGGGCAATCTCGACCCGGGCCAGCCCCCCGCTTCCCAATTGATCACTGACTGGAAGAAAGTAAGCGAAAAGCTGAAATCTACCACGTCACCTCAATTGGATTCTATTCCCGACCACATAGTCTCAGTCGCTGACACGACGGCGGCAATCGACTCGCTCACAGACCACGTACAATCCGTCCTGAACGAATGTTCAAGGGAGATTCCTGCGAAGGAGGACCTTCGCTGGAAAATCCCGGACGATGTACGGGCTCTGATGACCGAGAAGAACGCAGCCGTCCGTGCATACAGCGCTTTTCCTTGCGACGCTAACAAGGCTCACATGCGTAGATTACAGCGTGCTGTAAAGAAACGCATGACCGAGCTGCGTTCCGCCCGCTGGGACAAGACGCTCAGTGAACTCGAGCCTACCCATCTCGCCTTCTGGCAACTTCAGAGGAAATTACGTTCCACTGAAGAGTCCTCTATGCCTCCGCTCACCCGCCCTGATAAGAGTGTCGCTTTCGACAACTCTGAAAAAGCGGAATGCCTAGCCGACAGCCTCGAAGCCCAATGCTCGCCTAGCTCTCAACTAGTAGACCAAGCCCACATCGACATGGTGGACGCTGAAGTCGAACGTAGAGCCTCCCTCCCTCCCGTTGAAGACCCTGATAACCCTCTGGCCCCCGTCACTCCCGACGAGGTGGAGGATATCATTAAAAAACTTCAACCAAGGAAAGCCCCCGGCGCCGACGGTATCACGAACAGAGTGTTCAAACTCTTCCCCCCCCAACTTATAATGCTAATGACCGCTATCTTCAATGGCGCATTAAGCAATAATATCTTCCCCCAAGCGTGGAAACAGGCCACCGTTATCGGTATCCCTAAACCAGGCAAGCCCAAGTCTGACCCCACCAGTTACCGCCCCATCAGTCTCCTCAATGTTCTCGGTAAGATCTACGAGAGGCTTATTTATAAGCGACTCAAAGATTTTGCCGAATCCAAGGGTCTCATTCCTGATGAGCAGTTCGGGTTCCGTACCGAACACTCATGCGTCCACCAAGTCCACCGCATCGTAGAGCACCTAAGCGCTGGCTTCCAGCGTAATGCGATGACGGGTGTCTTGTATTTCGATATAGCGAAAGCATTCGACAAGGTCTGGCACAATGGCTTATTATATAAGCTATATCAACTCGGTGTGCCAGACCGTCTCGTGCTCATCATGCGAGACTTTCTGTCGAATCGCACCTTCCGCTATCGAATCGAGGGAGCCCTCTCCTCCCCCCACCCCATTCGAGCTGGAGTCCCTCAAGGCTCGGTAGTGTCCCCCCTAGCTTTCACGCTGTTCACCAGCGACATTCCCAAAAGTAAAAAGGCCCAGTTGGCTCTATTCGCCGACGACACGGCAATTTACTACACCGGTCGAGACCCCAGAGTTATCGCTCGCAATCTCCAAACCTCCGCAAACATTTTGGGCAAATGGTTCCGGAAATGGAGGATCGAGGTTAACCCTGATAAGAGTCAAGCTGTTCTCTACTCGAAACAGCGGAAGTCCGTCCCCCCTCCCCCTCCGATCACCATGTACGGTAAGCCGATCCCCTGGGAGAAGCAAGCCAAGTACCTCGGAGTGATCCTCGATCAGCACTTGTCCTTCGCCGAGCACATAAAGCAGGCTCGCTCGCGAGCCGCTTTCGCTCAAGGTAGGCTCCATTATCTCATGACTGCCCGCAGCAAACTGTCACTTAAGTGCAAGCTGCGCCTCTATACGGCAGTAATCCGCCCGATCATGACGTATGCATGTGCAATCTTCGCACACGCCAAGCCCCGCTTCCTCCATAGGATGCAGACCCTTCAAAATAGGACCCTCCGTAAAATTCTCGGTGCCCCATATTATGTCCGAAATGAGAATCTACATCTAGATCTCAAAATCCCCACCATCCAGCAGTTCATGAAACGCCTTTGCAAGCGTTTCTTCGATACTGCTGTAAAACACCGCAACCCCCTCATAGTATCGGCAGCCCGATACGAACCCTCCCGCATCTCGAAGGTTCGCCGTCCTAGGCATACTCTCGTCACCCCAGATGACCCCACTACCCTGCTCCAAGAGAGCCGTAAGGAAACAAGTACAGTTCGTAGACAATACAGACCGCCGTCCTTCCGTCCTCGCCGCCGAGGCCCGCCGCGACATTCCCGTAAACGTCCTCCCCGTCCCTTGCTCGAGCCAGCCCGCGTCGCTGAGCCGTAGTTTTAAAATTCCCCGATAATAATAATAAAATCTTTGTTCGATCCAGCCCGTCCCTTGCTGTCCCCCCCCAGCGACGCCCTAAGCCGAGGTCCGTACCCCACAGGGGGTGCCCTTAGCGTGTAGTCGCTTAGTTTTTAAGTTTTAGTTAAATAAGCCCTGGCTGGAGGCTTTGATTCTCGAATTGAGGCCGCCACAGGCAAGTCCGGTTAAGCAGCCGACAACCTCCTAGGTTGACCTGCGAGAGGCCACACAAAAAAAAAAAAAAAAAAAGCTTCGGTCATCGGGCGGGGGCTCTGCCCGCCTAATTGTAAATGCAGTAATCGACATTTTTGGGATTTTCACTTTTCAGCAAAATTGACATCGGGGCTAATGTATACATAAAAATATTGTTTTATTATTCTTTTAAAATTATATAATTAAGACTAGTAGTTGTTTAGATATCAAAAAACATGTTAACGCGTTTATCTCCGAACCGTGCCATTTTGCAAGTACTACATTTACAATAAGCAGGGTAGAGCAGCTGCCGTGAAGCTTGATTTCAATGTCACAAAATCTGCCACAAACAATTAAGGCTATGCTTGTTGGGATAATCCCACCCACAAACAAGCATGTGGCCATCCCTAGCCATTGTATAAACGGGGAAACCCCGTTTCAACAATGGCGAATATGGCGATTGGCCGAGGCTGGGCCCACGTGTAAACGGGGCATTAGGGACCATTCGTGACTGGCATGGCAACATTGAAGTTATTAGTGGGGATTTTAATGCTGCCCGTGTATTCGAGAATCCAACTTCGCTTGCTTGACGTAAAGAAACTTTGTGCCTAGCCAAATATTTTACGATATACAAATTCTAATTGAGAACGTGAACCTGTGAACAGTGAAGTGCAGTTCAACCTAACTCGTGGGTTCCTCTGATTACAATAAATACGTACCTAATAAAAATGCTGCCACAAATCTACAAGCATTACGAGCGAAGTCCCTTGGACTGCGTCTATAAAGCGCTGCGCAATAAAGACTTGGCAGACTGTGTGCTGCTGGCTACCAGAGCACTCGAACAGTCTAATAACTGGATAAAATTCGAACATAAAGAAAAGTCAGCCACAGCATCTGTTGAGCATGGGGTACGCGGCAAAGAAGCCTTCTGCAATGGTGATTATCAGCTGGCATTGGTACAATACAATATGGCTCTGATGCGAGCACCACTTAACTCGGAAGCTATGAGGTTATCTTACTACGGCAGAGCTGAACTGTTACTGAAGACGAAACAGTTCCAGGCTTGTGTGAAGGATGTAGAGACCTGTCTTGCACTAAACTGCCCTGATGGCATGGTCCTCAAACTACGGGAGATGAAAGAAGTAGCCTCTAGATTTACATGGGTTGAACAGCTGGCATACATTCAAGCGTAAGTAGTTGTTAAGTACAAGTGAATTCTCTGTCATCTACCAATGAAAATGTTATTTTGAAAAGCAATCCTCAAATAAAATTAGTAAATTGAATTACCATTATCAATGCAATACTGGGTTTTCACACAAGTCATTGTGCAATCAGTTGGCTAGCAATTGCAATTTTTATTGATGTGATTCAATTTCCTGAAATTATGTTAAGGACTACAAATAAATTAAGCTAAGCAAATTAAATACAACTAATAGCTACTAGAAAGGTTTTGTGAAAAAGTAATCAATTAAAATATTCACTTCAACATTTATATTTCAGATCCAATCCATTTACGGAAGAGTTCTTTAAACTCAAAGAACCCCGCAACCCTGACATACCGTGTGCTACTACACACGTGGAAGTCAACATGGAGTCGGGACAGCCAAAAGTGGTTGCTGCTAAAGATATACCGGTTGGGACTGTTGTAGCAGTTGAGACTGCATTTGTTGGAGCTACTCATATCATGAATCATGTAACTTCATGCCACTATTGTCACAAGATGGACTTGAATTTGATACCTTGTGAAGGATGCTGTTCTGCCATGTTTTGTGACGAACGATGCAAAGATAAAGCTATGCAAGACGGGCATAATTTTGAATGTAAAATCATAGATATGATTATAGATGATATTAGTCTACCTGTTAAAGCTACTCTCAAAATACGTCAACTGTGTAGTTCTTGGGATGAGTTTATTACAGCATCTAATGAGTTAGGTGTTGAACGGATGGAAAACAGTTCTATTGCCGAGATTTTTGGTTCCCAAAAGTTTTCCTTATTAAATTCTCATTATGACACTCATTTCATATATGGGGCATTGTATAACAGGTGCATGTTTTTGGCCAATATAATACATTATTTGGACATACATACATCATTTCTACCAGACAGTCCTGAAGAGAAGAGGGCAGCCATTCGTGCAGTGAGCAGGGTGATGATGCACCTGGCACTACACTGTACTCCAGTACAGGTCGAACATTTCACTGAATTGTGCACTGAACATCGCACAACATTGCACAATCACCATAATAAAGGATATTTTCCGTTTCTGGGTAACTTGCCTCATTCCTGTCTGCCGAATTCATATGTGGCGGGCCTACGGAACAGCGCAGCCTTGATAACCATAGCACCATTGAAAAAGGGAGCTGAATTAACCTTTTCTTACGTGTAAGTAAATAATTTAATCTTGTTCCAATTTCAACACTCGTCACCTGTTCACTTCTAGACTTGCAATTCGTTCATATCACCCTTTTTATTTTCTTCTTTGGCAACTGAGTCTGTGTCGACTATACTGCCAGTGTCATGTGCTAACACAGTGTAACTTTGCACTTTGTGGTAAATCTTCACACACAATCACTTCACCTTGTCTCATGCATAAACTGACCATTTATTTTTGAACTCAAAATGGGACATTGTTGTATATATATATATATATATATCCTAGTTAACAGGTAAACAATAAAAAAAATACTTACTTTTTAACATTCTTTATTTAGAATGAGTAACTTGATATAGTGTTTATAATAATAATAATAATATTCCACAACTATCACTCAACGCCGTCTAGTCTCGAGCTAAGCAGAGCTTGTGTTATGGGTACTAGACAACTGATAACCATGCTTATAATATTTCTAAATACATGCATATTATAGATAAATTACACCCAGCCACAGAACAAATGATTGTGCTCATCACACAAACATTTGTCCTGGATGGGAAACGAACCTAGGACTTCCGGCATAGCAGTCAGGACCACTAACCACTTGACCAACAGGCTAGTCAAAGTTTGCTTTATTTATAATCATAATTATATTATAACTAGTTTTTGCCTCCCATCAACTGAATGTTCTACTCTACCCAACTCTACCCTACCCAGCCTGCCCTACCCTACTCTACCCCACTCTACTCTACTCCACCCTACTCCATCTTACCCACAGATATGCAAATCAGTAAAGATATGTTTTAAGCACAAAAGGGAATGAATCTTGCCATACATTGCTGGTATGTTTTTTTTTTCTTTTGGCCAATAGTCAAATCTATGCCATATCGTATGGGAAATCAAAAGTAAAATTAATTAAGCCTACCAACCGCATCCGAACGAAGTTAGAGACTATTTAGTAGATTGCTAATGGTTTTTTATCAGGCGTAATTTTTCTTCAATATGAATACCTACTCGTTTCCCAAGTATACTACACGGCAACTATAATGACTTACTCGCGTCCCCCGCTTCCGTATAATATCGCCGGGAGTGTTAAGCTAAGGCCTTGCGCGCACTGAAATTGAAAGCCTGGACTATTATAATAGAAAAATTTTCGATTAGTACTTGCACACAGTATTACATTTTACTCGCACACTCACATTTTTATGTTTTTAAAGGGAAAAGTGAAAGATACTACACATGTTCATCTCTATTTTTTGTTAAGTTTTAGAGTGAGATTGAAGATATTGCGATTGTGTGTTCTATGATTTAGATGTGAGGTATTATTTTCACATGAAGCCGGGCTTATTTACTTGTATTGCTCGCACATCCCTGCGTCCACTGGCGTCGGGATCGGAGCGTACGGAGCGGACGGATTCGTTGCTTTGTATTGAATTGTATGGTACAGCGTGCACTGGATCGGAAATTGCCGATGCAAAATCCGAATGCAGTAGACGCACCTTATCGGCATTTTGTAAACACTGACACTGCCTATGCTCCGATTCCGACGCGGTGGACGCTAAGCTTTAGGGGGCAGCCTAGTGTTGCAAAAAAATTGATTCGTCAAGTCGTCACTTTAAAGACTAGATGAGAAATCAATAGCAAAAAGATAACCAAACCAAATTAGAGACTATTTAGTAGATTGTTATTGTTTTTTATCAGGCGTTATATTTCTTAAATAAAACTACTCCGTGTCTGATATTTCGAGTTTCCCATTGTTTAATATACATGCAGTATCAACTCTAATGAATCATTTTTTCACATCCCCACATCCGTATATCTTGCCGGGCGTGGTATCCCGGCTATTGTTGTAAAGAACTCGTGTCCTGAAATCGTAATTTTAAAGACTCGACTCAACTATGCAAGACCCGTTGTGCTAAAGAGGCTAGACTCTGAGCCTTTTTAGCGCAACGAGTCTTGCATAGTCAAGCCAAATCCGAGTATTAAAAAAAACTCAAAAACGAAGCGTGAAAATGAGACTTGAAACTGATTATTCGAAAATATAATATAGAATTTTTTTATTTGTGGTTATGTAACTATGCCTGTACCTAATAAAAATCTGATAAGAGAAAATCATTAAGTCAGCTAAAAACGCACTTCTAAGAAAATAAAGAGCAGAAGAAACTGCCCCCCTAGCCAAGTTACAATCGTATCGTTCGCGCCGAACGCTTCGAGTAGGTCACGCCTCCGATTCCTTTGTTCTGGCGTCATCTAAACGCTCAGTCACGTGGTCAGAACAAAAGAATCGGAGGTGTGGCCTACTCGAGGCGTTCAGCGTGAACGAAACGATTGTAACTTGGCTAGGGGGCCTGATATTGCATCCTGGTGGATGGCACATTCATGAGCTCATAGAGAATTTAGTTCCCTTGTCTTGGAGTTTTGTTGTAATGAATAGAGTCTTATAATTCATCATCCGAGTCCTATCATTATCAGATGGAGGCCAAGTGACTCGTTGCAGTTGTCGGGCTATGTAAGTAGGTTGTTGATGTTATATTTTTCCTTTGTTGATTTTGTATTAGGTAGATACTAAAACAATTGTATCTGACACATTCACACTTCCAGTATTTCTGGGAAAAGAACACTTGGTTGTTGTAGCCACGCGTCATGTCATGTTTGTAAGAATCATAAGCAAAGAAGACGTCACCAGTTGACATTTGACTAATGGTCGAAAATAACATCAAGCACATATAGGGTGACTGGCAATTAGTGTACGATACTTAAACACGTGATTGTGCTCATGATAACAAACAATTTTTATTATGAGAGCAAAGCCGAAATCGTAAAAAAAAATATCAGCTGTTCACATTAGGCAAACATAAATGTACTGAACAGCCGATTTTTTTTTCGCGATTTCAGGTTTGTTCCCATAGTAAAAGTTGTTGGTTATCATGAGCACAATCACGTGTTTAAGTATCGTACTCTAATTAACAGTCAACCTATATAACCAAAAATCCGGCTTGATGGGTTCGCCAGCACCACGCCCCCTTACCAAATCTCTACTGTTTGACATATCTGTGATCTTACCTAGTCACCTACCTGCTCTACAACCTACCCTGTATGCTGTTGAAAAAAAAAAAAGAATAAAATTGGTCCAGTTGTTCTTAAGTTATAGGGTGACCACGAGAAATAGGGGTTCATTTTTATAAATATACATTATATATATATAGGTAACTATTTTTAGCATAAAAAAATGGTGAAAAATAGAATTTTGCATGAACTGTAGGTAAAATAATCTAAAATATTTTTTTCTTTTTCAGTGGTCATTGGTTGGAAGTGGTTCCCTCGGAATTGTTGATGCGAGCTTGTAAAATGTTCGTTAATTATAGAACTGTGTGCAAGGATTGTATCATATGCGGCGGGCGCGCTGACGATATCTTGCTAGACTCTCATCTAAGTAACACACAAGAGAAAGCATTTAAAAAATTTATGACGTACGCAAGTTCAATGGTTGATTTTTCTAAAACAATTAAATCAGATTATAAGGAGATTTGTAACATTTTGTTGGCTCTGAGCGACGTACCTCATTCCAAGGAGTATCGTAGAGCTTTTATACCTTTCATTCAATGTATTATGCACTGTGTACTGTTAAAGTATCCCAATGTCATTATGACTCAATATGAGTGAAAATTAAGCGTGCACTATTCACGGGAAAGATGTTTGCTTGTGGGCTGCATATGTGGCACTGTAGCAATGGCAAGCCTTTGGAATCGAAATTATATTATGAAAAAATAAGAGGTTGTCTTAGATATTATGTACTATGCGTGTAAAAGAAAGCAAAACTACAATAATGCAAACGATGTTTATGGAAATTTTGCGGAAAATTAATATGCCATGCCTGTTGTTATGTATGAGGTTACTATTGCGCAGTTAATTGTGGGCTACTGTGCGAGTTTTTAACGTACTCGATCGCGTTAATATAAATGTTCGCTTTTGTGTGGAAAAAAAATAGTTCCCGTAAGTGTCCACAGATGGCGCTTATTCAGTTTCAGTCCGTGATGCTAGAGACTCAGTTGTTGGCAAAGAAGACGAGTTTCCAGTCTTTAGTAATAAGATTTAGTCGTTTTAAGTCTTTTAGTCCTTTAGTAAAAACTCGAGCTCTTCTTTAATCGTGCTAAACAGCTCAAGCTAATCTTCTGATTGGGTAGTTTGTATTTTATAATCTCTGTGTTTTGAATAGTCTCCAAATTATAACAATGAAGAATATACTTATATAATCAGATATTAGTAACCAAACCTAAGAAATAAATATCGTTCGTATTAATTTAAATAGAAAAACAATTAAAATTTGTATTTATTTTTAGTATATGGTATTTATAGTTATATAATATTAGTTTAATTTAAGATTTCACAAACTCTTCTTTGCTTATTTCTACACACTTTAGTCTACATTTCTTCTAATCTCTTCTTTCGCAGGTCTGCTGGAAGAAATTTCTTTTTGAAATAAGCAGTATTTTTGTATATTTTTTTTTATTAAGATGCCTATCTTCTTCTGTGTATTTGTGTGTACATAAATAATAAAATAAATAAATGTATGACACGGCGCACACCTAAAAAACACTGTTTTGTCTAGACATGCATAGATACCATTGAGGTATCGACACTTTTACTCGATGCGATATCGGTAATCACGTAACGGTACTTACTCAGTACCAATTGAAAAGTATCGATTTAAAGAACATTCGAGTACTAATCATAGAATTCGAGTATAGGAATCGAACCGCGAAATCGAGTCCGACCCGATATTTTGATCCGATACATCGATTTATGGACACAAAATATTCACTATCGAAAATCGCATTAAAAACGATATTTTTTTTAGAATTAATTTATTAGCAGGTTAAATAACAGAATAAAAATAATTGTATTGTCTACGAGTTGTCTGTTTTGACTTTCGTTACCTACCGGACAAATGCTGGTTTGACTGAAATAATAAATTAGTCTTCAAAATATTAGAATATTGTATTTAGTTTAATTAAGATTCTCAATATTCTCATAAATTAAAATAATGTTCATTTTTGCATAAAAATTACTATTATTATATTATTATTGAGCTAGACTGAACTAAATAAATTATTATTTTCAGACCGAAAATCTCGGACAGTTGACCGATATAGGTATCGATATCTTTTCACAGATATACCGAGGCTGATATTAATATTTTTATAAATATCGATAAATTGATAAATCGTCATTTTTCATGACTGCCTGTTTTGTCTTCGATGTGCACGATAACGATACATACAAAAGGGAAGCCGACTGTCGTTAGACAGACTTGTCGTTGTGCAGTTTTTGTTGTTGTAAGACAAGTCTGTCTATGAGACGTTTTGTCTTAGGTGTGCGCGTCTTTATATGTTTTGTAAAGCAATAGTCTGTCTTAAGACTGTCTTGTCTCAAGTGTGCGGTCAGCCTTAAGGCGTGAGTCCTTTTAGTCTAATAAGGCTTTTTAAGTTACAACTTAAAAAACCTGAGATTAAAGAACTGCGACTCAATGTAGTCTTGAGTCTTTTGACTCCAAGACTTGAGGGTTAAAAGACTAGTCTAGTCGTGAGTCTTAAAAAATGAGTCTAGTCTTGTTTTAAAAGACTTAAACGACTCTCTTGCATCACTAGTTTCAGTAGAATTACACTATTGGTCACCCTTGTGTTTGGATATACTGCACCGCTCCTGTGGGTCGTAGCTTGATGTTATATAGCCTATAGCCTTCCTCCCTTTTTCGAGGAAGCCAACACATGAGGAATGTTCACAAAACAAACCAGTAGTTTCTGAGATTAGCGCGTAAAAAACAAATTCTTTAGAGATTCGTAGATTGACTTTTACGTTAACAAGTTCAAGTACGTTAAAAAACCCGCACTAAAGCCACAGAGGCACGTACACAAAATAGATAGGTACTCGTACCACAGAGCAGCAGGCTTACAAGAACACTACGCGAACTGTATTATTTACCTACGACTCGATTACTGCGTACCTAGCTTTTTTTTAAATTAAACTATGTTTATTATTAGTTAATTATTTTAGTTATTATTTCGGCTAAGGCGCAAAATGTATACTAGCCGCGTAATGCCTATATCTTTTAATTTTATATCGCATTTGCAAAATTACTCTTTCTCAAAAAGACGCTTTTCAAAATGTCTCTTTCGCAAGATGTCACGTAGGTTTCAAAATGGTTGTTGTTATTTTTCAATTCGGGATAAATATTTGAAAAATGTTAAAATGTAGTAAACGTCCTGATAGCTAAAACTTAGGGGTCTTTAAGTCAAGAGTGAATAGGCTACTTCTAGGCAAGCGTGCTCCATCGTCGACCACATCATCGCTTACCGTCAGGTGAGATGGTGGTCAAACGCGAGCTAATCATAAATAATAAAAAAAAGTTTTTATTCAATACGTGTTCGTAAAACTTGTAAACACTTAATATGAAATTGGATAAAAGCAATATTTTTATTAACCTGGTTAAATTTTCATCCAAGTCACTAACGCGAAATTTTGCTAAAGAGGCATTCTGTGAAAGTAACTATTCGAGAAAGAATTATTCTGTGAAAGCGACGCGACGTTCTGCGAAAGTGACCGTTCTGGGAAAGAGACTTTTTGCGCCTTAGCCATTATTTCAGCTGATTATGTTTAGTAAGTGTAAGGTATTTTTCCAACGAATCGCGCCCAGTACAGGAAGTTCATTTTCAGTTTTGATAATAATGGTAAATACATCTACCATTAGTTAGCCTACGGCAAAATTAATTTTAAGTAACAGTATACTTGTTACAATTCTTTACAAAGATCTTTATAATATGTAAAAATGTGCATTTTTTGTCTTTTCATCTCGCTGTATCTACCTACCTACATTAGTTATTAAACTTACTTAACCTTCATAAGGTCTAGCAGTTTCGTTCGTTATTTTCCATATGATGGTAATAATTTTAAGTAAGCGTCATAGTTTGCAGAAAATGCGCATTATTTAAGTTTAATGCTTTGATTGCTTTGCTGACTTTATTCTAAAAAATAAAGTCTAATTATCATTTATCTATTTTATTTATAAAAAATAAAATCAGCACCAAAATAAGTAGTGTTTCAGCGTAAGTACCTAGGTACTCAATTACGTTCTTCTTCTTAGATTATAAAACCCCTCAGCAAAATAGAGCTCTAACTGGAATAGAATAGTTTCGATTGGCAGTTCTAAGTAAACCCGTTTTTTTTATATATATAAACATACTAAAGTTCCCCTTTTAAATAATATTTTATACTTATTTTGCTTATTTTATAATACGATCAGTGCGCTGAGTGCGAGTTGTTTTTATGTTAAGGCGCATAAGTAGTCCTTTGAAAATCTGGCCAGAGTTAAATGGATACATATTCGTACTGCCGCCTAGGCGACATGTGTGTATTTAATTCCGGCTGGCTGTGCCCGGGTAGAATCCCACTGACCGTTAAATTAATTTTCTTTGCGATATATTGATTGATTTACCTATGCTATGTACCTACTAGTGATGTAACGAATGTTAGATTTTTCGTGAATGTGAATACGAATATTCAAATTCAATATTCGCGAATGCGAATACGAATGTTGACTTTCAAACAAAGTGAGCTCAAAATGTTATACAGGTTTGACATTTCGTGTCAGCCAAGTTTAAACGTTATAAAAATAAATAAAAAATTGTATAATTATGGTACTTGTATTGCCATTCTATATCCATTCAATCAATATAATTATTATTTCCTTTATGTTTGTCAAAAACGTTTCTTGCGAATACAAATGTCAAAAAATGTGCGAATATTCGCCAATACGAATGCAAATATTCGGTACATCACTACTATGTACCTACATTCTGAAGAACACTGTCTGCGACGTCGTAGACGTCGTGTCTCAAGTGTTCGTAGGCCCTTAACCAGTATTTTTTTTTACAAACATTTCTAAGATCAAAGCTGTTTGAAAAGAGTAGCGTAGGGTAAACAAGTGGAAAAAATATCATGTCGTAATTTATTTTTTTTGGCAAATGTACTAATCATACGAAGAAATCATATGTTGATCAATGTTGTACATGAGTTTATAATAAACATATATTTTTTCAAATCTATTGAACTAGCTGTTACCGAGGAGTAGGGTTTAGAAAGTCACTGTTTGATGGCTCTGCTCGGGCGCTAACTTAAGGCCCTACTTAACGCGATCGAAACGTTTACCGCGTTTGGGTATCTGAGGGCTTAGCCAAGTTGATAATCTACAATCGTTAACGCTAGTAGAAAACTTCAAATGTATGGGAGTACCATCATCTCAACGCTAAGTCACGTAGTCAGAACAAAGGAATCGAAGGCGTTACCAACTGTAGAAAAGATTCCAATCGAAACGATCGTAACTTGGCTAGGCTTGCAGATTGTTTCAGAGCTTGGAGCGGGCCAATCGCAGCGCCGAACGACATAAACGTATCGACCGTGTTAACGTAAATTAAACTCACTAGGCACTGTTAAAGGTACAATTAACTACGTGTGTTTAATGTTACAATTTGGCTTTTACAGCCCCTTTATTTCGTTATTATAATAAAAGTGTTTTATTTTAGTTTTACTGGCAATCGGTCACTACTACTGAGCAGTAGAGCTTACTTGCACTTGTTTACTTATTACGATTACGAAGATGCCATTGTTCTGTCTATAAGTGATTTTGATAAGTTTAATAAACATGTTTGTTACATACATTGCGTAGTTTCAATGTCTAACACACATTTCTCCTGTCCTGCCAAAAGAAGCCTAGCAGTTTTTTTATTTATTAGAGCTAGGCATGTATTACGTATTATTCGCTATGCGATAGGTGGCTACAATATTGCGAAACTACACTACGTTGATGACAGAACACAGTTTGTGACTAATGCTGACAAATTGGAGGAGCTACTCCTTAAAAAACACGTGTCGTGACGTAGTTAACACAGACTGCTAACTGTGGTGTAGTCAGTCCTAGTCATACCTGTATCTTGGCGCTATGGTTCCGAACATCAGCAGCTACGTGGATGAGGGAAACATCGCATGGCAAGAGGGGCACAACAGGGACAACGAAGTTGATAAAACAATGGAGCAATCACAACATAGCTAGGTAGAAATGAGTTAAATCAGTTTTTATTTTTATATTGCTAGAGTCAAAATGGCGGCTGTAGCACAGTAAAATAAACAAACATTTTTTTTATTCATTTGGATAATCATTTTTTTCGTCGTTTGGTGGAAATATGCTCCAACTGCAAATGATTTTGGTATTACGTTTGTATTGGAATTCATCCGTCAACGTACTCTTAATACAAGCCTCTAATTAAAGATATTCCAGTTTAAATTTGATGAGAATATGCAAAATATTATTAGCTATGTTGTACCACCTTATAAATTTTATGAGTCAATAGTAAACATTTTTGAACGAACGTCAAGATGTCATGTCATTTTCAATAGATAATAAAATGATCATAGTCTAGTGGAGGGACGTTTTCGTATTTTGCAACCGCAATAAAACGCAACTGTTTTGTTTTCAACGGGGAAAACGGTTGCAAAAACGGTCGTCGTTGCAACTGGTTTGAAGACGGCTTAAGCTTAGCGTCCACCGCGTCGGAATCGGAGCATACGTAGTGTCGGTATTTATAAAATGCGAATAGGGTGCTTCTTCTGCATTAGGATTTTGCATCGACAATTTTCGACCCAGTGCACGCTGTACGATACAAATTAATGAATCTGTCCGCTCCGTACGCTTCGATCCCGACGGAGTGGTCGCTTAGCTTTAAGAGACGAAACGTATCGTTAAGTGAAGTACAGGGTGGCCCAGAGTGAAGTGCACTTTTGAAAATTCAAGGAAAACTAATATTATAATTTTGTAGAACTTTATTTATTTCAAAGAAAATTAAATGTTTTTTCATTTTTTTTTTTTTAAATAAATTACATCGTCCAAATGATTTCCTTGACGATTACAGTATTCTTTCAATCTGCCATCAAAATATTGAAAAACTTTCGTAATAATAACTATTAAAGTTTTCCAAAATTCAGAAATGGGTTCCATTTCTTCTCGTAAGTTCAATTTCAATTGCTGCACTGCAGGGTTGTTAGATTATCAGAGTATACACTGCTCTTAAGGTAACCCCACAAAATAAGTCTGCTAGAGTGAGATCAGGGACTTCTTGGTGGCCAGGAGATGTTACCCCTGAGTGAAATTAATTTTTGTGGAAACATGTCTTTTACCACCTGGATGCCAATTTGGTGTGTGACACGTAGTCCCATCTTGCTGGAACCAAGTGCTTCTGTTGTATCTTCGTAATTCTTGCAGCTTTGGAATAAAAAAAAAAAAGACGGGTTGCACTCCGGGAGTGCCGGCAGAAGTGAAAACTTGATTATTAACGTTGAGCATGTTTGATATTTTGGAATGGTTAGGGAATAATTTTGCACCAATTGCTTTATCAGTATAAAAGTACTATCATTTATGTGGTAGAATACAAAATTCATTTATTGCGCTATCGTACACAAACATGACAATTTATATTACATTAAAAATTTAACACTTTAAAACTATTACAATTATTATAAAACTATTACATTTTCTTTCGCTATTTCTTCATCACTTTTATCATTAATAGATGCACTTTGTTCAATTTCCATATTTTAAGCACTTTACATTCACGAATTTTACGAATACACAACAATGTGATCACTACACAGACGGTCGAGCCATCAGCTGTCACCATCCATGGATGCGCGTGGCACGCTGTAACATACACGAACATTCGCGCAAGCGCCCTGCGCTGCCTAAACGAAACAGTAGGCCCAGGCATACATTTTCGCCGCGCCGTAGAGAGGGGATAGCTGTCTACTCTCCATCCGTCTTACGCTTTTTCGATCAGGTCACGTGTCCTGACGCGAGTTTAAGATTTTATACCCATTACAGAAAAAGTGCTCAACGCCGCTAAAGAAGTTTTCACTTCAAAAAAAATTACAGCATGGCAGTATAGCGCTCTGAATTGACGGTCGCTGCTTGAATACGACAGTTCTAAAAAAAAATACGGTCCAATGATTCCCCATTTTGCAATAGCTTTCGGTGAGTGTAGCGGCTTCTGATGTTTCAACCACGGTATTTCTGCTGCCTAATAACTGCAGTTCTTTTTATTTACAAATCTGTTCACATAAAAATGTGCTTCATCCGAATTAAACACGATGTTATTGAAATAATTAAACATATCGCGCATTTCATTTGCAAATCTTTGTCTCGATTAGAAATGTGCTGCGTTTAGTTCCTGTACTAACTGTATCAAAGGATGTGCTTTCAAATCAAGCCGTAAAATTCGCTGCTGTGTCGATCTAGACTCCCATAGTCGATAAACGTTTGCCCTCCGATATTCGTGGATTCTCGCGTACAGATTCAGCTTTTTGATATGATAGTCACAAGTTTCCATTAGAATACGGATGTAACACATTGTAATGTTTTTGCAATATTTGGCAGAAAATGCATAATCGATTTACCGAGCGACCTTTCTCTGCAAACGTCGCTAGTCAAGACTACGAATTAATATGCAATTCAAATAAGAATAGGTTCGGCTTAGCCCCATGTTGTGATCATCATAGCTGTCAAATCAAATCGGGTAAGGTGAGCAAAACATTATACCTATTTTTTTAAATTATTTACGAATCATAAACAATAAAAGTTTAATCAGAATCTAGTGGCAAATGGAAGAAGAAGGCGAATTGTTGTCAATAATGATGAAAACGTTTTTTTTTTAACCTTAAGTAATATACTTACTTCTTAGATAGGTACTGGATAACGTAGATTTATCGACGGACGTAGGCACGGGAACTTCATAATAAAACGATGTATACTAGCAGCGTTTCGGCTTATTGGAGTAGCATCACAGCTAAAAAGTGAGAAATAAAGAAATTTAGACTATTAAACAAAGTAAAAAACATACATTCAGCCGAACATAGAAACTGCTCCTTTTTGAAGTCGGTTAAAAAGACTGTTATTGATCCTACGCAAATAAACAAATAAGTTTTCTTTGCATACCCTCAGACTAATAAAACTTTTCTATTGGTTTGAGTGCATACCGTACTTTTTATATCTAGTCGTTCGATTCGTTCTTATTCTTATTTGAATCCATTTGAATCGCGTATCACATTGTACACGATATGATTTCATTCTTAGCTCCATTTTGCCGAAATAGCGCCTGTTTCAATGATTTTACATACATTGCACAGCCACTAGAATATAAGTCGATGTGCACAGCTGAGTAGACATTAAACTACACCAATTCTATATCACAATTCATACTATCCACTAGACTAGGAATCAATTTATGAATAATTAAAACTGCCATTGAACTTCACTTGAAAAAATCCCGCCAAAAATTCCTAGAATTTTGAAGTCTATGGGATGGGATTTTGATTTTGACAGAATACAGATTGCTGAACGTGAACGTTAGTTTTTGAACTTGAATGTATGTGGTGAGCCGGTGAATGTAAGCCATTTCTTTTCTGCATGTGCATTTAATCAAGAATCCAGCTTTATTTGCTCAGAGTAAAGGAACTTTTTGCCTAGCGAAATAAATACTTTTATTATACTTACAAAGTCTTAGCGTGATCGTGAATCTGTGAAGTGCTTTCGAAAGTTTACGATACAAGAAGTACCTACCCAACCGAAAATGCTGCAGCTGCCACCATTCTATAAACATTACGATCGAACTCCCTTGGACTGCGTCTACAAAGCGCTGCGCAGTAAGGACTTGGCAGAATGTATTCTACAGGCTACCAGAGCAATCGAAAAGTCCAATAATTGGATGGAATACGATCATAAAAAGAAATCAGCTACAGAATCTAATAAGCTTAGGCTATGCGGTAAAGAAGCCTTTTTCAAAGGTGAATATCAGTTCGCACTGATGAAATACAATGCGGCTCTGATGCGAGCACCACATAACTCGGAAGCTATGAGGTTATCTTACTACGGCAGAGCTAAACTGTTGCTGAAGATGAAGCAGTACCAGGCTTGTGTGAAGGACGTGGAGACCTGCCTCGCACTAAACTGCCCCAACAGCATGGTTCTTAAACTACGAGAGCTGAAAGGACTAGCCACGAATTTTACATGGGTAGAACAGCAGGCACACCAGCACCGGTAAGTTATTAAGTTGAAAGTATATTCTCTGACCTACCTTCTATTACTTACGTACTTTGAAAAATTTTAACTGAAAAGTTAAAATTAGTTTTTTTTTTTAAATAAATCAATAAAATTGGGAAGCAATTGCAATTTTTATTGTGGTCAATTTCTAATTTCTTGAAAATGTGTTGAAAAGTATAAAAATATTTTTAATTCACCAAAATTCTTTTCGAAGAATATTTTTTACAAAACCCCTTATCTACAATCAACTGAGCAATGAGTTTTACTGCTTCCATGGTTTGCTATGTTGAGGTATTGGTTGATTTTTTATAGTAAATATAATTTTATAAATATAGATACTGTATAGTATTACTATATATAATTGTGTCATCTCTCTCTATCACTCAATGGTTTGATGGAAGAAAACTGAACATTCATACCGTCCGAGCTGTCATAAGCTTTGATTCTATCTGTACATGATAATTAGCTATGGAGCTAACTGTGTTTATCTCTATGTTATAGACTACCAATGTTGTAAAATTGAGGCAGCTAATATTTATGCCAGTATAAAAGAATACAAGGGTCTCAGGCCTCCCAATATGTTCAGGTTGTGTTACTGGCATGGCAAGAAGAGGTGGACTAAATAAGATTAATATGACTGGCAATACCACACCATAAATGTATATAATATATACATTACGGCAACAAAAAAATAACAGCCAATTAACTTATTAGTTGAAAACCCTCATTTGTCCTGTTGGGGGTAGATTTTGGAACAATTGAAATATTTTCAGCACTCTTCGCAATTAAAAGTTATTTAAACACACATTTAACTAAGTTGGATCATGCTAATTCTGTCTTATTAAAATACTTAATTGTTTTTAAACTCCCTTGTGGAGAAATAGTTTTAAAAGAACTAAGTAATATTTTTTTTTATTGTGTTGGTACTTATTATGTTTTCAAATACATATTATATATGTATATACTTATATATTAACTCAAAAAATATTATTTTTTCATTAAAACTGTAATTATTTTTATTATTTATGTAGTGTAGTGTATCTTACATACACTAGTATATTAGCTCATGTGTGTGTTTCAAATAGTTTGAAGATATTTAGTCTGTCCAATCGATTTTTAAAGCAATTCAATGTGGTAGCTTTTCCAACACTCTTGGGAGCCTGTTTTATAATTATAATGTTTATCCTGCCCACATTATACCTAAGGTGTACTATAGAGTTTTTACTAAATAAATAAATAAAATTATCTTTTGAGGGTACTTTTGAAAAATGAATAATGTCCATCTTTTTTATTTAAATACATTTATCAAATGGTTTATGTAAATGCATTTATCATGTTTCAAGTTTATTAACCCAAGGAATAAAATTTCCCCATATTACCTTTAAACCCTTCAAATCATTATAAAGGATTAGTTTTGAAAAACTTTAATTTTTTGTATCTTCGGTTACTATTTATGATAAGTTTCAAGTATATTGGCCTAAGAAGTAACAATTTGCATACAAATGAATTTCCCACCTTTCACACCCTTAAAACTTGAATTTTCTGAAACCCCTTAGTACTTGAAAAAGTGAAGTCTTGTAGAAAATTTTTATATGTACCCAGTCAGTTTCTTCTTTTATATGTACAACAGGGATATTATGAATATGAAATTTCAGATCTGGATATGGATAGGTATAGGAATTATATTTTATCGGTTTCAGATACAGTTGAGTATTAAATTGTTTCTTAACATTTTACTTATTTTTTAATGTTGCATGTAATCAGCCATGTCAACTAAACAGATAAGTCTCATAAGTCTGAAGGGTTTGTAGGGTGCTGACCCTGCGGGGCCTGCCTTTTTGCTGTAATCACTTATGGGTGTTATTTTGTTGGTTTGGGTGCTTTTGAAAACATGCCTTATAGTTGGCACAATAGCTGTTGATCGCTTCTTTAACCATTGGCACATTCAGCATTTCATAGATCTCTGTTTTGATAAACCATGGTGCATTAGATCATCATCATCATCATTTCAGCCGAGAGACGTCCACTGTTGGACATAGGCCTCCCCCAAATGTCGCCACAATGACCGGTCCTGTGCGTTTCGCATCCATCGGATAACCGCGACCCTCACCAGGTCATCGGTCCGCCTTCCAACGCTGCGTCTTCCGGTTCTGGTTTTAGCATTGTTTTATAAATCTGAATCTAGTTATCAATTCTTAGTATTACTTTGTATTTCTACCCAGGGACCAGTTTAGGCCCCTATATTTTAAGTTAATATTAATAATAAATTTTTAACCGACTTCAAAAAGGAAGAGGTTCTCGGTTCGGCTGAATGTATTTTTTTATACCACCGATATCTCATACAACTGTGGACCGATTTTGAATTTTTTTTTATTGAAAGTTCTATGCTTCCGAATTAGTCCCATAGAAATATTGTTATGATCTGATCAAAAACTTCGAAGTTGTGGATCAGAACTCCTCATAGGATCACAGCAGAACCGTCGTAACAAGTAAAAATTGCTTTGTTTTTATGTGTATAATATCGAACTGATGATATTTGATGATGAAGCCTGAAGTCAGGCACCGGAACTCTGTAATAAATTAATGTAATCTAACCGTGTTTGGGATTATTAGAATTGTCATGAAATGCACTCTGGTTATAAGGTATTTAAGTTTGGATGAGGGGGTACTTTTTAATGTTTTTTTTTTGGGTGGGAATATCATCTAATGACATCCCCCGCTCTTGGGCGGGGCGGGAGATAGTGTCAGACTTTTACTGACTAAAAGTCCACTCCTGTTCCTTCTTTGCCATTTTTCCGAGACCCCCGGCGATCTCTTTCGCATCACCCATGGCCCCAGTAGGCTCCGACCCTGCTGGGCCCCTACCGTTGCTGACATCTCCATGAGGCGTGCATGGAACACTACGCGCTGTCGACGACTTGGGCTCGGTGCGGACGGTTATCGGATGATCTGACGGCGAGCTTCCCATTGTTCGCCGTCCACTAGCCCGCGCCTACGGTGACCGGAAATCGGGATCGGAATCTGCGAGGGCCATTCATTGTCATGCGCGTGTACGTGCGGCAGACGTCAAGGCGACCGCCTGCCACTCCTCCTCGCTCCGGACCATGGCCTGTACTAAGGCCCGGCGTGATTAACAAAAAAGTGTAAAATAAAAAAAATACAACCGACTTCAATGTAAAAAAGTGTGTTTAATAACGAAGAGACAAAACTATTATAGAAACAGCGACTTCCGAAATTAAAGTTATTTTGGACTTTTCAGTATTTTTTTTTTACATTGATGTCGGTTGTATTTTTTTTTTTTATTGTTTTGGATTAGTAACAAACAAAATTAGTTAAATTGACCTCATCCTTTTGTTTGTGTGTATTTCTTCCAGGTGAGGTTGCAGTCCAGCTGTATTCCTAAGTACCTACTTTACTGTTTTTTCTTGTAGATGTCGGGTACAGTTAAGAGTAACTAGAGTACGGTCCTGTAAAAGTTATGTTCACCGGCTTTGACAAATTGGCTGCGATTCTCGATTTAATAAACCATTTCTCCAGTTTATGAAATCCACTTTGCAGGAGCTTTGAAACCCGAACGGACATGGGCTTGAAGCTAGTAAGGCTGTATCATCTGCAAACGTCGCTACTGTGATTTCTTGGCTTTGTGGTAGGACAGACATATACAGCGGTACAAGATGGGCCCTAAGACAGACCGTTGCAGCACTTCTGCTGTGATATTATGGAAATCTGATGTGAAGTGGTTTTCTTTGACTCTCTAATAACTCTGCACACTCTATGAACCTTTTGCGTAGTTGCATGTTCTTTTCGAAGGCCGAATTGAGGTCGCGAATTATGGATTTTTCTTTTAGGGAATTGATATATTGATATACTTAATTGATAGGTTGGACATAACTGGTAGTAAGCTAATGGGACGGTATGAAGTAACTTCGTGGCTTGGTTTGCTAAGTTTGTTCACCATTATGATCTGGGAGACTGCACGAATCTGGAAAGCAAAAATACTAATAATAATAAAACACAACAGGTGAGATCGCAGTCAAGCACTGGTTTACATCAATTTAAAAAAAAAAGTATCCCTCACGGAGAAAGGCGTTAAATAAGGGTGGTAACTATTGCCTATTGGTAGGTCAGACTATTGCCTAACGCGATAACTCTTCCAGAATCTTTTTGTCAATGAGATCAAACCCCGGGGTTTTGTTATTATCCATAGATCTGATATTTCTAGAGACTTCTTTGGGTGTCACTGGTTTCAAGACAAAAGAGTCTATATCAGATTCGGCTATTTTTGGATTTGCATCATTTGGTCTAAAAACTTAGCTAAGATGTGCAAATGCGTCAGATTTTTCCTGTGTAGTTTAAGCCTAGTTTCCTTCTCGTGTCCAGAAAGGGGTGAATTTTACAAGCCTTTTACTGGGTTCATGGCTTTTGTAGGTGAAAGACCTTTTATGTATGTGTCAGCATGCTTTGTGTCAGATAATTATTTGTCAGGGTGACAGCAATAGCCTCCAAAATTAGCATTTTCAGTTCTCTGGTCGCTTCGTTGAGCGTTTTTTTTGTCACTTGGATGTCTACTTAACTAGTGTGACATGTTCGTCGAAGTCTTTTTCCTGTATTTATGTAATATTATGCTTTCGAAATGGTCTACGTTATTGTTGATGGTAGTTAACTTCCTGTGTGCAGAGCCAACAACATTTTCGGATAGAAGTGGCTGCGTCAATGTCGGCCTGAGTTTTTAGAGTTATTTTAATTATAGTCTCTTCTCCATGTACCCTCGAAAGTTATCCCGTTGTATAATATTTTAGATTCTTTTCAATAAGAACTGTTGTACTAATACAATGTATTACTGGAACATGGTTTGTATTGACGACGAGGTATTTTTAATGTAATACTATAAGTAATTAGATAAATCCTTGGTGGCAAAGAACTCTACGAGGTCTTGTAACCTGTTTGGGTCTGTAAGCCAGTTTGTGAGTTCCACTGTTAAGTTCGTAACAAGTTTGTTTCTATATAGGCTTTTCTTCAATTTTCTAACTATCGATATAAAATATATGCTAAAAGACGATTCGACTGTGAATTTGTTGCGATGTGATGGTTCCGCTTTACCCCTGATCTTTTTTAGTAGAAAGGCCCAACGCACATATTTTGCAATCCAATCTCCTCCGACTTTCTCGGAGATGCCGACTATTCGTCTTCTGTTATGCGATTGTGATAAAATTTTATCTACCTCCTTGTTTAAAAGATGATCCATCAAGGTTCTAGGTTGCAATCTTGGCGGAATTTATTATGAATCTCTGGGCATTAAGGTTGTTATGAGACTGATCAAGGACTCATTTGTTGAAGGATGATATCTAGTTTTTCTTTATAACTGTTCAATTATATAGTTACATAAAGAGATCTCTGCTTCTTTGTAACTTACGTTGGATTATAAAGCTCAGCATAACTTTCTAGCTTTTTCTATGTTAGGTTTTGGTAGGAGTTGCCTGGTCGTTTAGCTATAAAAACGTGCTAACTTGAAATAAATTTGGATAATGTTTGAGTACAAAATGATGATATTGTAACCCCTGATTTCAGATATAAGTATTTGAAGTTGAGTATTTCTCAAACACTAGCCTGAAAACCTTGACCCTGAAAAATTTACTGGCCTGTTGGTATAGTGGTAAGTAGCCCTGACTGCTATGCCGGAGGTCGTGGGTTCGATTCCCACCCAGGACAAATGTTTGTGTGACGAGCACGATCATTTGTTCTGTGTTAGGGTGTAATTTATCTATAACATGTATGTATTTAGAAGTATATAAGTATGTTTATCAGTTCTTTAGTACTCATAACACAAGCTCTGCTTAGATTAGACGGCGTTGTGTGATAGTTGTGGAATATTATATTATTATTATTATAACCTGTCATTTGGCATTTAAGTAGGGTTTGAGACGGTCTTAACTCAAAATGCTCAATTTAGTAACCCGCTCTATGCAAATTGAAACTATGAGCTACCTACTTTTTATTTTTGTCAAAAAGTAATGAATAAATAATACCTATTTACATAATTTATTACTTATATTTCAGATCCCATCCATTTACTGAAGATTTTTTTACACTCAAAGGAGCCCGCAATCCTGACATACCGTGTGCTACTTCACACGTGGAGGTCAACATGGAGTCGGGACAACCAAAAGTGGTTGCTGCTAAAGATATACCTGTTGGGACTGTTGTAGCAGTTGAGACTGCATTTGTTGGAGCTACTCATCTCTTGAATAAAGTTACTTCATGCCACTATTGTTACAAGATGGATTTCAATTTGATACCTTGTGATGGATGCTGTTCTGTCATGTTTTGTGACAGACGATGCAAAGATAAAGCTATGCAAGACGGGCATAATTTTGAATGTAAAATCATAGATATGATTATAGATGATATTAGTCTACCTGTTAAAGCTACTCTCAAAATACGTCAACTGTGTAGTTCTTGGGATGAGTTTATCACAGCATCGAATGAGTTAGGTATTGAACGACTGGAAAACAGTTCTATTGCTGAGATTTTTGGTTCCCAAAAGTTTTCTTTGCTAAATTCTCACTATGACACTCATTTCATATATGGGGCATTGTTTAACAGATGCTTGTATTTGGCCAATATAATACATTATTTGGACACACATACATCATTTCTACCAGATAGTCCTGAAGAGAAGACTGCTGCCATTCGAGCGGTTGCCAGAGTAATGATGCACCTGGCACTACACTGCACTCCAGTAAAGTTAAGGCATTACGCTGAAGTGTGCACTGAAGGTCGCATTACATTGAACACTAACTCTGATAAGGGATATTTTCCGTTCATCGGTAACCTGCCCAATTCATGTCTACCGAATTCATATGTGGTGGGGCTACGGAACAGCGCAGCACTACTAACCATAACACCAGTGAAAAAGGGAGCCGAATTAACCATTTCTTATGTGTAAGTACATAATTTATTCTTATACCCACATTCGTATCTTGTTGACTACTAGACTTGCACCAAAGACATACACTATTCATTCGCTTTGAGTGCTAGCTAGAGAATAGATGACCTAGATCACCAACCTATTATTTTATTGTCTTATTCACACTAATAATATCATGTTAGCTAATGTTGAATTACAGAAGTGGACTTTTTTTATCAACTGTATACCAAATAATCTAAAATAATAATTTTCCTTTTTCAGTGGCCATTGGTTGGAAGAGGTTCCAACGGATTTAATGATGCGGGCTACAAAAATGTCCATTCATTATAGAACTGTGTGTAAGGATTGTGTCATATGTGGTGGCCGCGCTGACAATATCTTGCTGAACACGCGTCTAAGTAAACCACAAGAGAAAGCATTTAAAAAATTTATGACGTACGCAAGTTCAATGGTTGATTTATCTAAAACGATTAAATCAGATTATAAGGAAACTTGTAACATTTTGATGGCTTTGAGCGACGCACCTTGTTCCAAGGAGTATGTTAGAGCTTTTGTATCATTTACTCAATGTATGATACATTGTGTACAGTTCAAGTTTCCCAATGTGATTTTGGCACAAAATGAGTAAAAGATAAACATACGCTACTCACGGGAAGATCTAAGTCTGATTTGTATGACTGATTGAGTGTTTTCCAGTGGGTGGAACTGTAACAGCAATGGAAAAAAAAAGTTATGTTCAGAGAAGGGTATTAATATAATGTATTTTTGTGTGTAAAATGTGACATGACTGGGAAAATTTGCAATGTTCTTGTCATTTTTACATAAGTCTTAACCAGTGGCAGTCTAAGCGTGTTTCGGCCCGGTGCGGTAAAATTAATTACCCCTCCTCCTCCATTTTGGGATATTATGTATCTAAAGGCTTCTCGAAAATTTATCAAAGGGGCGGGAACAACCCTTAGGCCACCTATTTGATTTTCTGTTTGCCTCAATTAATTGAATGTAAACAGCTCAACTCTCAAACGAAAGGGTAGTTTCGACGAAAGTCTTGCGCCCTGAAGGTTTTTTTTTGTATTGGTTTTCTGTCTTATTCTTTCCGGGAAAGTGCTGGTAGTGACACGTATCAAGAATGTTCTAATTCAAGTACGCGGCTTGGTCTTTGATGTGTGTGTAGATTCACGTTTAACCGACTTCAAAAAAGGAAGAGATTATCAATTCGTCGGAAACCTTTTTTATACATATTACCCGATTACTCGAAGACGCCTGAACCGATTTGGTAATTTTATTTCTTGGTTGAAAAAGTATACTTCCCACTCTTCCCAGATGGCCACGGTCATCAGGTCAGGATCTGATGGTGGAGCCCTAGAGAAGTCAGAACACTCTCTTCCTTAATTAAAGTTAATTTTAAACTTTTTAGTGTTTTTTTATATTGAAGTTTGTTGTATTTTTAATGTTAAAATAAAAGTTTTTTTTTAGTTACTCGAGCGCTTTTCTGAATTCTTTTTGGCTCTAAGCAGTAGGTACAAAGGAAAAAGGTGTACGTGAACCTCCACACACCTTTATGAGTAATCCGTGCTGTGGCGAAATAAGCCAGCGCGGGGCCTTATAATATTTTCATTGTTATTCGAATTCACCAAAAACCCCGTAGATTGTAAGATTGGGCAAGAGAATACAGTAATGAGGGCAATCTAAGAGATAGACTATCATATTATTATTATATGTCGGAGGTCGTGGGTTCGATTTCCACCTAGGACAAATGTTTCTGTGATGAACACGATCATTTGTTCCGTGTCTGGTTTTTTTTTTTTTTTAAGGTGGGAAATCATCCAAATGACTTCTCGCGCTCTGGGTGGAGCGCGAGGGCGTGTCAGACTTTTACTGACTAAAACCACACCTGTATCCTTTAATTACCCTTTGCGTACTAGGACTACGGGTTGCCCTTTCGGAAATTCTCCGCGGTCCTAGCTAGCGGGCATCGGCCCCACTGGGCCCCTACGGTTTGCTGACATGTCTTTGAGGAGCGCGAGGATCACTACGCGCTGTTAACGACTGGGCTCGGTGCGGTTAATTACCGAACAGCCGGACGGCGAGCTACCCAGTGCTCGACGTCCGCAAGCCCGCGTCTACCGTGGCTGGTAGTCGGGGTCGGAATTACGTCGGCTAGGGCGTGAGGACCTTCGTTCCCTCACGCGTGCAGCCTCCTCCTTCGCTAACATTACTGCTTCGCAGAAGGAGGCGACCGCCTGCCATTCCTTCTCGCTCCGGACCATAGCCTGAACCAAGGCCCGACGTGAAAGGTCGCTGCCGCCTATTGCCTCCACGAGGACACGGCGGTGCTCCGCCCAAGCGGGGCACACCTCTACTGTATGCTCCACCGTGTCCTCTGGGTGGTCCGCACAATGATGGCACCCGGGCGTTGCTTCCGCCTGAATCCGATGCAGGAACCTCCCGAACTTGCCATGTCCGGTGAGGACCTGCGTCATGCGGAAGGTGAGGACGCCGTGTTGACGCTCCAGCCACTCCTCAAAGAGGGAACTTACCGCCATAATTCCGTGTCTGGGTGTAATTTATGTATAATATATAAGTATGTTTTTCAGTTTTCTAATACTCATAACACAAGCTCTGCTTAGCTTGGGACTAGACTGCGTTGTGTGAACTATCACACAATCAATGAAATAATCAGCTGAATTCAGATTTTAGTTTTTTTTTTTTTGTGTACTAGTGCCTGTAACATTTGCTATTCTTGCTATATGGCTAATCCGCCACTGAATCCGTGTTGGTGAAATAGAACCACATAATATTATCTACTTAAAAGTTTACCGCTTGGCATGGCATGCTGCTGTTTTGCATGTTATTATTGCTCAGTTATTTGTAGGCTACTTGAGGCCTTAGTGCGAGTTTTTTTAACGTACTCAATCGCGTTAACGTTGACGTTCGCGTGTATGTTAAATCTTGTGAAAAAAAAAAAACCGTTGTGTCACTAGATGGCGCGATGACATTTATTCGGTTTAAGTACAGATTGACGTTTACGTAAAGCGTTAGTGTAGGTACGTTAAAAAAAAACTCTCGCTAAGGCTACAGTACCTCGAGTGTGAGTTTTGTCACATAGAAAACGCTACTAACGCGTTTCCATAGGGAGTGTTAAATGTATGAAAACGCAAAAAGCGCCCCTGGCGGAAAGTATTGTAAACCTAAACAGCGAGTGTAAGATTTTTTTACGGTACTAGAAAAGTTACGTTTTTAAACGTGACGTTCATAGTAGTGTTTCGGAGAACATTTTGCGAGTTATTGCGAGTGTGAGTTAAAATTTGACGTCTTGAACCGACGTCCATGCGTTTGTAAACGTAAACGTTGTAGTAAAGTTACTCACTTGGTATGTGCGAGGTGAATTGTTGTTTATATTAGTTACTTTCGTAATATTTGGGTGTATTTTTATGGTAAATTGTATTGCGAAAAAAAATTACGCGTGGAAAATGAAAATGACTGCTGTAATTTCATTACTGATTCTTTTTTTATGTAATTACGTCATTCAAGTTATGGCTCATTTCTGTGAGTAAATCTGAGAACACTAGACTCCACAGATTTGTAGATTCTTTTCCGTTTAAATCCACTTTTTTAACATCTTTAACATTTATTTAGTACTATGTTGACTAGTATACATAAACTGTCCTATTAATATTTTAATATGAAAATATTGTAAAATAGTTTTTTAAAAAGAGTAACCATGGAGTTTCTTGTCGGTTTTTCAAACCATGCACTTTTCTTTTTGTTGATGGGATAATCATCCAATGAGATCTCCCCGCTTTTGGCGCTTTGGCGCAGAGCGGTAGGCTTTACTACGTTTTTTTTATGCTACCTATCCTAGTACATACCTACCGCGTTGTTATTTTTTAAATATGCTAGTAATATTAATGTTAAGGGGTGACCAGACGGTTGTAAATTAGCGTTCCAACCAAGGTGACCTTGGCTTTTGTGTTTTGTGTACATAGATGTAAACCACGCGCCAACACGTCCGGTGGTTGGGAAAACGCGCCTCCCAACCAAGGGCGTTGAAGGTCCTGGATTACAACTGCTGTCTACAAGGATTGAAACTAGCAAGGTCACCTTGGTTGGGACGTTGGTTTGCAACCATCTGGTCACCCCTTAAATTATAAGTATTCCTTCAGGTAGCTAATAATACATGTTTTATGTTTAGTAATAAAACTTCGTTTAAGTTCCACACTTGTTGGGTAGAATTAGGGTTGCCACCTTTTTTTTGTAGAAATAAAGTACTTACATCTGATTTTATAAAAGTGAAACGAGGAGTACGTTTTAATAAGAATTTAAAAATGGTATTAATTACGTGTATTTGTCTTTTTGTGAAACAAAAATTTCGTTGTTTTAGAATTTGTATGACTACCTAACAATTTCAATAAAGCCATAGTGTTTTTATGCCATTTTGCTATAACATCATCATCATTCAGTTTAATTCAAGATCTAAAAGATCTAGAAGAGTTAAAATAAGTAGAGTATTGTACTTTTTTTTTTATTCAATTATGTTACCCTCCGCAAAATAGAGTACCTACAATACTCTAATTAGAGTACAATTGGCAACTCGAAATGCAATACTATTTTAAAAACTTGGAATTGTATAAAAGTACTAGTATTTTTCTTTTATATTATTATTACATAATTATATTATACCTACATTTCTTAAGTTACACTATTGGAAGTAAGTACAATTAAAAGCGTGTATAATGTAACAATTTGGCTTTCACAGCTCCTTTATTTCGTAGTAGTGAGTTTTTGTTTTGATTTTACTGGTATTGGTTACTATTGATGGACAGTTAACATTTTACCTGTTTACTTATGATTGATGTTATTCTGCCTTTATTTGATTTTGATGAGTTTAATAAAACATGTTAAATATATTGTTGTAGTTTTAATGTCTTACACATTTCTCCCCCGTCCTACCAAAAGGAGCCATATTGTGGTTTTTAAATTAATCGTTAACGCCATTGAAACGTTTACCACGTTCGGCTCGGCACGAGGTCCCTTGACACCAAATGGTAAAGAATTTGCCCCCTCTCACATCACATTTTTTTTTAACAGTGTGGGTTTCAAAACTTTGATAATGTGCCTTGCAGCAACATAATATATTCAAAATCACATAAACGGCTTCTGAGGTTTCACTTTATTTGGTCAAACTAACCTATCATGACTTTCATACGAATATCGACGTCTTGGGAAATTGTCCTTAAGAGTACCTGATTATGTCCATACTCGAATGTCCCTCTCATTTTCATAAGAGTAATTTGGATATTTTTTTTTTTCAGTAGGTAGGTATAGTATTACTGAAAAAAAAAAACAATTCCGAATTAACTTACTGAAACAAAATAAACTTTATAACAAAACCAATTTAAATTTCGAAATGTGATGTGACGTCACGGACCTTTATGTCTCCTCTCACCCGAAGGGGGACGAAGTCCGACAATTTGTGACAAGCACTGCACTCTGCACTGCTTTCTGCTGTGTGTGCATTTGTTTTTGCACTTGCACTTGCATTTGTCAGACTTCGTACCCCAAGAATTTTGTATACCTATAATCTGGATTGATAATGTCAATCTCAAAAACGTACCGAAGAGTACGATACAAAAGGGTATGTTATCTCTTTCTACTAGTGTGTCCATAGACTAGTTCGTACTACGAGACGTTCTGTTCTAAAGAAGTTCAAAATGTTATTAAAATAAAAAGCTGCAGTGTCAAAAATAATAACAATTAATTTAGTAAATTTATGGTTACCCAAGTTAAGATGGCTAAACTTTCCTTTATGGACCGTCGATTTGGAAGTTCATTTCTTTGTTGTAGATAGTACTCATAAATAGAAAGCTCTTTGCAAAATATTAAGTTGCGCAAAATTACCGTTTACGAGATATAATTTTCCAAAGTTCCATAAAAATTGTAAATTAATACGCCATTTAGGTTAGATAAATTGTCATTGTAGATGTCAAAGTTGACGTTTCACGTTTCGTTAAGCGTCCACACTTGTTTGTGGTTTGTTTCATTCAATTTTGTCATATATTTTTTTAAATATAATTTTATTTTTACGTATTAAATTACGTATGTAATTAATGTGCACAAAAACCATGCAGTAACAAGCAATTACATTGACTATTTACATAAAAAATGCGAAATATTTGTTGTCACTGAGTAACGGAACGGAACATGAAGCGAGACCATTTTGTTTTATATTCGTCATGACGTCATGTCAGTCATCGTCTGTTTGTTTTTGTTGCCCTTGCAAGTTGCGTTGGTATGACTGTGTTAGTGAATCATTTGGGTTAGGTTAGGTTAGAACTGTGACCAGATCCCCATCTAATGTTAGTGAATCATTTGGGTTAGGTTAGGTTAGAACTGTGACCATCAACGCGCGAAGGCAAGCGAGCGGAGCGAGCGTGCCGCGGCAGCGGCCGCCGAGCGCCATATCCCCTTCTAATGTTAAAAACCATTATGATTTAGGCCCAAACCGCCCTCTAAATCGATGGAAATTAGTGTTCTAACTTAACCTAACCTCAAACTTCAAACATGGATATCTCCATAACCATGGGGTTTTGCGGGGTGGGGATAGTACAGGGATGTAGCCCTCCCTCCCCGCCTCCCTCCCCACTACTCCCCGACCCTTAAATCGATGTAAATTATTGTTTTAACCTAACCTAACCTCAAACTTTAAACATATCTTCGTAACCATGGGTTTGCGCGGGTTGGGAATGGTACAGGGGGGTAGCCCTCCCTCCCCCCTCCCCTCCCCCTCCACCCCGACCCTTAAATCGACGGTCCATAAAGGAAAGTTTAACCCCATTCTTTAACGTTTGACGCAATTTATGGATTGTCCCTTTAACAATCATCGAGGCGACTGCCGACTACTGTAAATTCTTAGACTACTGTCTATGCGGATATAGTGTCCGAATCGAACGATGAAAGTGTGGTGGTGGGGGCGATCCATAGGCCTTGACATGCCATTATGTCGGCTGAATAATAAAACTTGAAGAAAAATGCCAATTCATCTAGCAGGTAAGTACCTACTGTACGTAATGTAGGTATAAGAATAAATTCTATTAAGTAGCGCCTGCTTATGAACTAGCTGTTTTGTATTTGATTTCAAATTTGCTCATTTAATTCTACAGGCGTTAAGGCATCAAAATAGTAAATTGATAATATTTAACTTTTTATCCTTAAAAGCTGTGAGGGCCAAAATTACCTACTATAGGAGGTAGCAATTTAGTAGCAACTACTTCTTCATTTGCGTTGCGCAGTTTATTCTCTCTGGATAGGTGGCAGCCATCCTGAAGCATTAAAAAAAATCGGGGCTAGCAATTAATTAGGGTAGGTACAGTTAGTAGTAACTAGAAGCAACTAAGTAGGTAGCAATTTTCTAGAGCTATTTCAATTTAAAATATGTGTAGTAACCATCCATTCTGATAGTTAAAAACACAAGAAAATTAAGCTTACCTAATAACTTTATGCCTGGGCTGTATCTAGCCCCCAAAGACATAAATATCGAAGGAGATGACATGAGGAACGTATCTTGTTAAATGCGGGTTGATTGCATACCAGGGACCTTACCATGATGTGTTAAAATGTCAAGCGTGCGAGCGAGAAAGAGAGATGGAGCTATATAGGGCGTATAGCTAACAGTTCAGTTTAGGTCGTCAAATGGATCGCGTTAAGAGCTCGTGGTAGGGCCTCATGGGTGTTACGGAGCTCCGTAACTGTAATCGAAACTAATGGATATCCGAAATTAAAAAAATATCCGTTCCGAAACTGTTAAGTTTCGGATAAAGGTGGAGGCTTAAAGTGGCTATAATAATATTTACGTAGGTAGGTATATCACTAATTATAAAAACAAATGATAATCTACACTCGAAATAAAAGTCAGATTTTGCTATTGGTACCTATTTTTTATAGATAATTAGTTGCTCTGTACATAATGGTGCACTGTCGCTTGTAATCAAAACACAACACACATATAAACACATCATTATTACCTACATTTCAAAATGTTGTGTGAATTGCAATTGCACGGAGAAACTATTAAATGTAATGTTGTTTTTATTAAATTTACTAGCTTTTGCCTCCCGACAACTGACTACTGTATTCGCTCTACTCTACTCTACCGTACTACCAATTTTTTAAATTTTTTCTTTCATAAGTTTCTTCTCCTGACAATAACAAAAACAAAAAAAAAAAAAATTCGGTCCAGCCGTTCACGCGTGATGGCGTGAAATCATTTTTATTTATAAAGATATACCTACTTACCTTTTTATAATTATTACTTACCTACTTTTTTTTTAAAGACTACCTATTGTGATTCTATTAAAATTTATCACAAATTAATTAAGTACTTAAATGTACTGAAACAATACTGTAATTTTTCTCCATGCAATTTCAAAACAACAAAATGTAGGTGCATAAAAAATAAAATTAAAGATTATTTGATTTTTTTTAGTAAATTTTGTGTTTTCTCGTATTGAATATTATTCATTCATTCATTAGTGATTCCTAATTTAGGTGCCTTCAAGGCTAGAGTGAACAGGCTCTTAATAAACTAGTGCGCCATCAATGATTGCATCACTGCTTACCATCAGGTGGGATCGCAGTCAAGCACTGGTTTAAATATGAAAAAAAAAAACAATAATGTGATCGTTCGAGTATTTAGATATTCGTTTTATAGTCGTCGATTATTTGGCATTCGATTTGGCATTCCCCCTTTTTTGGGGTGGAAAATAACTTCTTCCGTTCTGAGTGGAGCGAGAGGGAGTGTCAGACTTTTACTGACTAAAACCCACCTGTGTTCCTTCAGTGGCCTTCAGTGGCCGCGGTGACAGATTCGACAAACAAATCAAATTACTCATACTGCTAATGGATGGCTTAGACTTAAGAAATCTCTAAATAATCCGCTCACAACATTACGATTTTGATCTGGAAAAACTCAAAAATTTGAAGTTTTCCTCGTGAATCGAATACGGTCTCATAAAATGATGACTGAGTAGGTATTTTATGAATCGTAAAGATTACAATGACAAGTTTATTCTGTCATATTTGTTTGCCATTTTTTTTTTATCAGTAGTTGTGTTATCAGGGTATTATTGTAAACGAAACAACTAAGGGGTAATTAGGCATAATTATTGTTGTTACTTTATCTTGTGAGAATTATCAAATACCTACAACTCAATACTATAGATGTCAGTTACAAAACTTGATGTTGGCACATCACTTGGCGTTTTTATTTCAAACATTTGCGTTCATTTGCTAGTATAAAGTATACCTTATGCTGTTAAAAATAAAGTTTATTTTGTGTACGTGGAAGGCCATTCCAATTTGTATTTAGATCGCGTAGTGGTCGTGGTTTGTTTTGTATGGCGACTATGGTGAGCGCCCGGCAAGCCGGCAACGCGCCCCCCCCGCGTCACTCCGCGTCAGTATTCGTGTGAACGCACCGGTCGACGGCACTCCACTACTAGCTCCTAAAATAAATAGTGAGTATCTTCAATTTAGTAGACAAAGTCTATAAATTTCCTGTTTCAAAATATTTCGCAACTATTCAATCATTCAGGCTTCATTTAAAAAAAAATCCTTTTAATTTCTTGACGATTTTCTTGTGACGGTTTGTGTACAGCAGCCCATTTATAGATACTATCGGGAGTGTAATTTATGCTGTTTTATCGAACTTTCGATGTAAAAAATGATTAAATCGATACTGGCACTTGGGTTTTTGTTATCTAACGGTTTAAAATTAAAAATGGCCGGTTAACCTAACCTAACCTATTCATTGGTTTTTATCATTTTAATTTGTTGTTTGAATTAAGAATGATTAGGTACCATAGTAACTAAATATGTCATGTGAAGTAACTTTTTAATAATATAATCAGGGATTCGATTTTTCAATCAAGTTTATCCTTACTTAAAGAGAGTTATGATAAACAGATGGTTTACTGTTCGAGGGAACCGCTGATTGAATCGGTTTATTTTCGGCGCAATGTATGTAATCTGGATAATAACTATAACCGCCACATGAGTTATAAAAACACAATAATATAAATTTGAAGTATTTATTAGATTAATTTAACATAAGGTTGGTATATCTAAAAAACCGGCCAAGTGCGAGTCAGAGTCAGAATCACACACACACAAACAATAAATAATTGTAGGTATTTATTTGGTTTTATTTTTTTGGTCAGCATTAATACAAAAATATATAAACAAGTGGTTTGTGTCAAATGGGCCTGAGTTCAAGACTATTTAAAACATCTCAAACTGGCGGCGGTACTTTATCACTAGGGCTTATGCCCCAAAATTACTACGTAGCTGCCATCATTTTTTTAAATGAAGTTTATTAAATAAAAAATGTGAATTTTCACTTTGTTATGTATTTTCTGAAGGAAGCTATGACAATAATCTACGAAATTCGACTAACGTCTTGACTGCCACTCATACGGGACCCACCAATGATATTCTATTAAACAGATAATTATGTTATACACCAATGGACCCGCTAATTAGTTTTAGGTACAGAAGTCGTGTTTAGTTTTAAACTGACTGTTGTAGAACTTAAAATCTAATCGTCAAAATAGTGGACGCCTGTCTAGTACTTCGTTGACTGGCCCGGTGAGTGAGATGGTTATCTACAGTCACACTATGAATAAGTAGTCATATTTTGACATTCAAAGGTTTTTGAAAGGCTAATCAACACAACAATGAGTTGTTGAAAATAAATTAATAATATTCAATAAAATTTGTGGGATATTTACTTATTACCGAAGCTATCTTTGTAAATAAGTGTCGTAGCTAATAACCGGTTTTACCTGTAGATTCATATTGATGAGACGAATGGATGAATGGATTTAACTTTAATTTGGGTAAAAATTGCAGATAGTTTGTTTTTGCAATAAGGGTACGATATCATCTTCAGCCCGACTTCGCCTATAGCTACGCATAGCCATCTCTTTTCTTGCTTCACGCTCCTGTGCCAACCTCATCGAGGTTCTACCCGTGATACCAACACTGTCGTCTGCCTATCATAATATTTTAAAACTTAATATTTTTTTCCAGAATCATGCCGAAAGTTGTTTTCTATTACTTCCCCGTGAAGGCTCTGGGTGAGTCCGTACGCTTGCTGCTGGCGTACGGTGGTGAGGAGTTCGATGACCGTCGCGTTTCGTCCGAAGACTGGCCTGCTTTCAAGCCTAGTGAGTATATAATGTTGTCAAAGTCCAAAGTATTTATTTGTTACTCATAGGTATAAAGTTATGGTACATGCGGTGTTATCTACAAAATATCGATTTACTTATATGTGCTGCCTTGCTAGGCAAACAAATGTTGCTTACCTACCAATAATGGATTTAGATTGTTGGTAGAGATATCTAAAGTTAAAATTAATTAATGTTAAATACTAGAGATATTCTCACCTTACTAATTAAATCTATAGTTATAAAACTGAATGCAACACAAACAAACAAAAAAAAAAAATTAAAATAAAATATTCGTCGCTTTAAAAAAAAAAATCCTTAGTAACTAAAATCATTATAATAGGCTGCTACTAAATAAATCGGACAGATGTTCTGTAGATAAGTCACTGGATTACAAACATCGGAAAATTTTTAATACGTCTTATCTATGACAAAATCTCGATATATTGTCATATCAATCATTTGAAATATAATCTACTAGCTTCTGCCAGCGGCTTCGCCCGCGTCAAAATAGGTTTTTCCATACAACCTTTGGACCCCCGTTTTATCACCTTAGCGGGTGAATTTTGCAAAATCCTCCCTTAGTGCTCGCCTACGTCATAAAAGGAAACCTGATGCAAAATTTCACGATCCTAGTCCCAGTAGTTTCGGCTGTGCGCTGATCAGGCTTCCTAAAAAAAAAGAAAAAAAAGAGAAAGAGTTATGAGTTTACATGTGGATGGATGGAGAGGGCGAGGGAGACCAAAGAAAAGATGGATGGATTATGTGAAGTGTGATATGAAATGCATAATGGAAGAAAAAAACGTGTTGCGCCGACCCCAAATAAGACGGGACAAGGGCAGGAAGATGAAGATGTGTTCGCGACATATTATTTGTCAAAAAGGCATATTTTTCAAATTTTTTGGGATAGGTGTTGTTTAAAATAAAGTAGAAATTGTATTTATAAACGAAACTTACTTTCAGTTTTATTAAATAGGTTGGATCTAGAAAAATGTGGACACTAGGGGGTCTCCTTATTTTGCTGGGCACTTGTCTGTCGTAAATATATTTAGTTCAGGCAATTGAGCTTACGAAGTATTTTTCTACATTTGTCCACTAAATAGGTAATTTGAATGAAGAATGGTGACACTTAGTTCAGACAGATCTAAAGTGATTTGGACCGCATGATTTTCAGGTCATACTTTTACCATTTGAGGCGATATTCGGTCTTTATCTCAGAGAATGGTTGTCCATTTTTTTTTTGAGTAAAATCATTAAATATTATCCCGCACTAGACGGAGCGAGAGGCATTGTCAGATATTTATTGACTAAAACCTATCTGTGTTCCTTGAGTTGCCTTTAGAGGTCCAGCATCCCTAGCCAAGTTGATAATCTGCAATCGTTAACGCTAGTCGAAAACTAATCAAATGTATAGGAATTAAATAATCACAACGTTAAGTCACGTGGGCAGAATCAACAAATAGAAAGTTCGTAGCCAAGTTCATATCGTTCAAAATGATAGAATGAATTATTATCGTTTCTACAATGTTCAACGCTACATCTACCAACCTATCGTTTTCTACAATTGCTGACACGGAGGCGCTACCGCAGAACGCAATTCGACACGAAACGGTTGTAACTTGACTAGGGCTGAGCCAAGGTACCTTTATCAAACAATCCTGCAGCGGAGAATGGTGGTCCTATAGTTCCTATTACCATCATAGTGGCTAAGTTTAGAAGGACCCAAGGCCAACCTTACTTGCTTCTAGACTCCGATCGGTCTTTTTTTTCTTACCTTTAACAGCCTGCTAGCTTTGGCCTAGCAGAACAGCGTAATATCAGGCTAGTCCTGTACAGATCTATCCAGAGACCCAACCACGAGCTCTTAACGCGATTCATTTGACGCCTAAAGTGAACTGTTAAAGGGATGGAGGTATATAGGGCGTATAGCTCCATCCTTCTTTCTCACGCGCACGCTTGCCATTTTAACACGTCATGGTAAGACCCCTGCCCCCCTAGTCAAGTTACGACCGTTTTGTTCGATTCTCTTGCGTCGAACGCCTCGAGTAGGCCACGCCTCCGATTCTTTTATTCTGACCACGTGACTGAGCGTTGAAATGACGTCAGAACTAAGGAATCGGAGGCGTGGCCAACTAGAGACGTTCAACGCAAGAGAATCGAAACGGTCGTAACTTGGCTAGGGCAGCAGTTTTGCATGTTAAAGTTTGTATAGAAAGGACCCCGACATGCTATAGTATTGTTTAAAAGAGTTATCGCGGCCCTGTGTTTCGTAAGCTCACTTTATCAAAAATTTTACGGTGTTATTTCTACAGAATAATAATGTACTAATGTTACAGTGACTATTGGCTACATCTACTGATAATGGTTATAAACTAGGCCACCGTATCTTAAACTTGTGATATGTATGTGTTGGCATGTTCATAAGATTGCGGCAATTGCACTAGAATACCTTTTTTATGGGAAATCATCAATTAATGACTTCTCCCGTTCTGGATGGAGTGAGAGAGACTGTCACACATTTACTAACTAAAATCCACTTGTGTTCTTTCAATTTGTCTTTGCGTTACAGGGCCTCAATAACTCTTTCGAACAATCCTGTAACCCGTATTCGTATACCAGTTTAATTTATAGAATTTTCTCAATTGCTGAATTGTAACTTACGAATATAAAAAATAAACAAATTAGAAAACCATTTTATTTTAGTGTCATTTTTCAGAATCTTAATTTTTTTTTACAAATTTATTAACATAAAAAATAATCCGTCCTTTAATTAAATTAGAATAGTCAATATAAAAAAAACTCCACACAGAAGGATGGAGCTATTACACCCTATATAGTTCCATCAGTCCATCACTTGACTGTCCAAGACTTATTTACGTATAATTTAGATTTTAAATATTGACATAATTAATTATTAATATTACAAATTACATTATAAATATTGACAGTATCCATTATTATTATTACAAATTACATTTTAAATATTGACATTATTAATTATTATTATTGCAAATTACATTTTAAATATTGACATTATTATTATTTCAAATTATTATTAATTAATTATTTCATAAAAATGTATTTATATGTTAGATTATATGATGCCGAAAATAAGTCCTCTTCTCCGCTTTTTGTATCCTTCTTTTGCTGTGCCCGACAGGGTCCATGATTGTTTCTTTTGGCAAATATTTACCACCTAAGCCTACATTGTGGAATGCAATAAAGAATTGAGTATTGAGTATTGAGTATACTTTAACAGTTCAGTTTAGATCCTCAAATGGATCGCATTAAGGGCTTCGTGATGGGGCCTCGGTACTCACAATGAATGACTGTTTCCAAAACGTTTTGTGCGTATAGGTGGGATGACTATCATGTACCGGTGCTTCTTATTAGGTAAAACGTTTGTAGGGTAATTGCTAAGAGTCATTCATTTGGATAACCTTTAGTATTGAAAGTATAAATAGTAAAACGTTCTCACAGACAATGTTAGATTTGTTTTGATAACAAGTAAAGGCTTTCTAGACTAAAACATGAACGATACGAGTGAAGAAAGTGGTAGGTCATAGGTTTACAGTCACGGACCAAAAACAAGCAGCCATTGTGGCGAGGTGAGCAGTGTATCAACATCCTTATATTGTCAGAACAATGCTAGCTTCAAGACTACTGCTTGTTACCTAAAGATAAGGATGAACTGACGCCTGTCACCAAGCCATCTCTTTACTTCAATGAATGATTAATACTTGATTATTCAGAATATCTGCAGTTCCGTTCGATAGAAAGGCTTTTTACGTGGGTATAAATATCCCTCACCGCGTTAGAATTTCACTTCCATCATCGGATCACTAGACGTACAGCGTTACGCTACCCGTACATGGTAAACATCCCACCCATACGTACAAAGCGTTTTGGTAACACATTGGTTATGGTACAGCTAAGGATTAGAATTCCTTGCCGGAATCTAAGTTTCCTGATAGTTACAACCTAGGTGTCTTTAAGTTAATAGTGGAGTTAGTGGTGGTTTTAGTAAATAGGTACTACTTCTAGGCAAGCGTGCTCCATCGTCGACCACATCATCGCTAACCATCAGCTGAAATAGTGGTCAAACGCGAGCCTATCAATATTAAAGAACTTTTAGTAACTGGATTCAGATGGCAGCGATGTGGAGGAGTACTTTGACGCCTTAGGACGGAATTCACCAATAAAACTAATAGTGTTTTAACGTTTGGCTCGCATAATCGCGTTTAGCCGCTGTCACTAGTGTCACTTGTCTGTATTTTTACAAGTGACACTAGAGACAGCGGCTAAACGCGATTATGCGAGCTAAACGTTAAAACGCGATTAGTTTTATTGATGAATTCCGCCCTAAGAAAGAAGTATACGTTATTTTGTTTTTGTATTGCACGTAGTTAGAATTAAATATTTAAGTTGTTGGTCTGCCGTTCCTTACATATTGTAAAACAAAGTCATCAACCGCGTCTGACTATCTGTATGAACGCGATAAACTCAAGAAATACCGAACGGATTTTCATGCGGTTTCCTTTTATAGACATAGTGATTCATGAGGATAGTTTAGTACCTATAGGAGAAAAAAAAACCGGGAATTGCAAAGATTTCTAACACCATTGCGAAGCTGGGGTGGGTTTCTAGTTAAATATTGTTACGAGTATACCTACGTATGAATAATGTATTTTAATAAATATTTTATCTATATTTGAGTTTGATATCAGTATATTATAGTTAGAAAAAAATCGAACCACAAAGTTTTTTTACTGATAATGGTGATAGTGATGATTTCGTGAAGACTCCGTATTGGCCCTTTTTCTAGGGTGGGACAAACACGTGAGTTTGCTGGTGTAGATAAAAGAGAAATGATAACGGGTAGGTAATTGTTCGACCTCCTAGTGATAAATCTGAACAGACTATCTTACCTAAACGTTTTATCTTTAAAAACATAGTGATATGCGTATTTTTGTGACTTCTCATATAAACATGAGGTAAGATAATATGATTGCTGTGCATGAGTCTTCGTTTTGGTCGTTAATACCCTAGATAAGGTGCTTAAGTGTTCGTCGCACTCAGATCATACGATGGTTATCAGTTTTCAAAGAGATGACTCGTTTAGTTGCTGTGCAGTTAAGCGTTTGTGCAAATACCTAGTTTTTGTTCTCGATAACGTCATAATGCTGATGACATGTGTTAATTACGAATTCAGTTTTTGTAGGTATCCTAATATTTATTCTTTCAATTGTTGAAGCATAGTAAAGACTGTTGTTAAGTACGGGTCACACGGATGTAATCCAGCGTCCCAACTGAGGTGACCTTGCTTGTTGCAATCCGTGTAGATAGCAGATGTAATTCAACGATCCGACAAACCGACAATCAACGCAATGGTTGGCTTGGTTTACAATCCGCAAGTTTTTACCAAGGTGACCTCTGTCTGGACACTGGATTACGTATCTGTGTGGCCCATACTTTAGATTTCGGACTATCCGTAAGAACTGTCAAAGGTTACAAATGACAACCAGGCCTAACGGGTTGACATGCTTTCCGAGGCACATACATTGTGCCTCGGAAAGCACGGTCGGTACACCGAAATATCACTTGTATCTAAGGGTGAAGGCTGCGTTAAGCGGGTGCCCGGGGTTACCCGTCGCGTGACGTCGGTGTATCGTATGCGGCAATCCCCGTAGGAACCGGATTATTACCTGCGCAGTGTCGCTAGTTCAACTTTAACGGAGTTCATGTAGTCGTGTCGATGGAGAACTTTAGTGTGTTATTACATAGCAAAAGGGTCGCGAGGCGCGGCTGCCCGCGACTGGTGCCCGCGCGGGGCCCGGGCGGTGCACTTTTGTATGGGACTGCGCGAGCGCCCGCGTAATGCAGCGTTCGGCCTTAAATCTGTAACACTATAATTGACGTTTATAGAAACTCGGATCCAGAGGCCCTACCACGACCTCTTAACGCGATCCATTTGACGACCTAAACTGAACTGTTAAAGCGATGGAGCTATCTATATAGCTACAATCCATGGTATACATATAGCTCCATCCTTATTTATCGTCCGCACGACTGACATTTAAACACGTCATGGTAAGGCCCCAGCTCTCAAAAAAGATTGTTGTCACACACAGCTGACAGCCACCAAAGAATCGGCCAAGTGCGAATCGGAGTATGAACTCGCAAATGATCGATATAGTATGCACTATACCGATCATTTGCGAGTTCATACTCTAATTGCCTACAATGAAGATATTATCAAATTGTATGACATAGCATAGCATAGCATAGTCGGCCTTTTTTTAATGTTCCCACTGTTGGGACTCAGGCCTCCTCTCTAGGAGAGGGAATGGGCCGTAATCCACCACGCGGGCCCAGTGCGGGTTGGTGGATGTCACATGTCTTTGAATTTTTGGTTCTAGGACATGCCGGTTTCCTCACGATGTTTTCCTTCACCGTTTTGAGAGCAGTGGTGATGAAATAAATTACACAAAGTAATGCGCCTGGCTGGGTTTGAACCCGCGACCTACAACTCGTAAGTCGGGGCCGTTACCACTCGGCCACCACTGCTCATTGTATGACACTGACTAAGATTTTGTACAGTGTACAGTTCCACGTGGACAACGCCGTGTGGTAAACACAAATTAATAAACATCTCAAAATGTTAGTTTTTCACTCACGAAAATTTAAAACAGTATCTTCATCAGCATCACCACAAAAATGTGACGTTACAATCCTATTCAGGTTGTGGGCATGCCCATTGCGCCCACAACGGTGGATCCACGCTTGCGTTCATAGCAGTTACATTCCTTGAGCCTCGCCATGACGTGGGAAAATGTCAGCCATGCGGGCGAGGAAGAGGGATGGAGGCCGAGGGTGGAGCTATAAACCCTATATAGCTCCATCCATTTAACAGTTCAGTATAGGTCAGAAAATTAAGAGCTCGTGGTAGCTCCTGAATATTTGCTAGTCCAAAGCTAGCAGGCTGTTAATGGTAAGAAAAAATGACCGATCGGAGTCAAAAGTTAAGGAAGGTTGGTCTTCCTTCTAAAGCCAGTATGATGGTAATACGAACTACAGAATCACCATCCTTCACTGCGAGATTGTATGAAATAGGTACCGTGGCCCTGGACCGCTAAGGGCAACTCAAGGAATATGGGTTTTAGTCAGTAAAAATCTGCGGGCTTGCGGACGGCGAGCAATGGGTAACTCGCCGTCCGACGAGCCCAAGTCGTCGACGGCACGTAATGTTCCACGCGCGTCTCAAGGAGGTGTCGGCAAAACCGTAGTAGGCCCAGCACGGTCGAAGCCTATTGGGGCCATGGGTTAGTGCGAAAGAGAACCCGGGGCTCTGGAACGAAGGCAAAGCAGAAACAGAAGTGGGTTTTAGTCAGTAAAAATCTGATACTGCCTCTCGCTCAGCTCACTGCATGAGGGGTTACTGGATGAATGACAAACTGAACTTTAGGTCGTAAAATTGATCACGAAAAGAGCTCGCTACGGCCTCTTGTTATAATATGAATGGAAAAATGGTTTAGTTCAACCATCCTGTGTCAACGTAACTGCACCTATGATACCTAGTTAGTTCCAATAAAGTACAATGGCACCAATGTGGGCAGTCATGCAATTGCCATCGTCTGACGACTCGACCCAATTGTGTCGTGTTACAATAGTAGGTGGATTTCGCGGTTATTTGCACAGTCATTCGCGTCAAGGTCGCCTAAAGCCTAGAATATATTGTCGAGCGGAAATAATGACGGTTATCGCATCTGAATTTGACGCTAGAGGCGCTAGTGTAGCTTGAGGTACTAGACCTGACGCGACAGCAAGGAATAAAAATCCCTGTGGTCAGACAACTAAGTAGGTAAACTTAGTTTCCTCAACGGGCCAGTTTTTTTTTTTCAGCAAATCTTGATTTACATATAAATCAAAGTTTGCATTCTAATTGGGGACATGACTTACTTTTCAACAATCCAAAACAATTTGATGAGAATTACTAATACTTTGTTCAATTTTTTGGTTAGTCTGTTGTGTCCCGCTCTTGGATAAAGGAGAGGCCACTCTTTACATCTATCGTGGGCCCGCGTCCTCTTGCCAGTTCTGGCGAAATCTCTCTAGTTCGTCCCGCCATCTCCTTTCTGCTCTGTCGCGACCACGTCGAACTGTTTCAGGGCTTTGCTTCTTTATGAATGATTGAAAAATTTACAGTTAGTCAGATATTGAGTACAAGCTACCGGCATGGATCTTGAGCGCTGACTTCCACTTGCGCAGAAGTGAAATATCGGGTCTCTTTTAGTGATATGAAGTGAGACGCGGGGGCGGGGAAAGTAATCCTTGTACAGTGATTGGCTCGCCGATGTGTACGATGCGCAAAGCGATCCCCACTCTTTCGCCGAGCGCTGAAGATTCGCGCCGGTATTGTTGGAATTATCAAAATTATAGGCAACACCATTGAGTGTTACGTCATAACTCCACTCCATGTATTGTTGTAAATCGCCCCGCTCCCGCGTCCGCTAATGTCGCTACTGTGTGTCTACTCACGACAACACATTTGATAATGACTTTCGTTTCAGCTGACTGTGACCTTGGCCGCAGTATTTGTTTGTTATTATTACATATAGTATGTTGATTGAGTTGTCGTGTAAGACTGATTAGATAACTATATCCATGATGATACTTCATATTTTTTTATAGTAACGAATACCAAAAGAAAGAAGGAAACACGTGTTCATTTTGAACACGTGTTTCCAAGAACTGAATAATTTATGATAAGTGAATATGAAATGACAAGAGCGCGAGGGGCCTTCACGGGCGGATCGATCGATCGATCTTCATGTATGAGTTGCACTGGGACTTCATGGAAAAATTACTATATATTTATTTACTATGTAGTCGATGTAAAACTATTCACTCAATCACGTCGTGTTAAAATGTCAAGCGTTAGAACAAAAAAGAAAGTGTGAGCTATACGACCTAATTAGCTCCATCTCTTTAACAGTTCAATTTTGATCGTTAAATGGACTTTAGGTCGGTTTCGGTTCCCGGGAAGTGTTTTTAAAAAAATCAAACTGTCGGCACGTCTTTTTAATATTACAAAACCAAAAATCAATTGACTTCCAAAAACAATTTTAATTCTTATATCTATCCATTTCCAAACTCAGCCTATTTTTTTTTTATAATGAAACTAGTTCTTGACTGCGATTCCACCTGATGGTAAGCAGCGATGCAATCGTTGATCGTTGCACTCTAGCCTTGAAGAAACCTAATTTGCAAAATCCTTAAAAAAGTACATTTACTTAGCCAGTCCGCCAGCTAATAAAAGCCATAGACTCACGCAGTCTCTTTCAGTATCACAATATTGACACTTTTTTGCGATGGGACGTCATTAAACAACTCCTGGGAGCTCTGGGTGGTGCGAGAGGGGTCAGGCTTTTAATGACTATATAACCCACCTGTGTTCCTGCAGTTGCCCTTTGTGTTCCAGGGCACCGGTCTCTCTTTCGAACAATCAATTTCGTACAATTGACACCAAGGATCATCATGAAGTGTTAAAATGTCTTGCGAGCGAGCGAGAATGAGGGATGGAAGTATATACCCTGTATAGCTCCATTTTTTAACCCCTGAGAGGTTTTTGCTGTATGGCAAAAAAAAATGTAATCAGTATTAATTAAGAAATTTGATTAAACTGAATTAAATTGAATATGATATTTGTGTGTAATGACAATGTATGCAATATAAATAATTTTTATAACAAATTAATCTCGTAACCAAAGTTATGTTCAGGAAATCGTTAACGACCACTGCAAAGGGTAAGGCAGTTAAAAGAGTTAACAGTTCAGTTTAGTCCGTCAAATGGATCGCGTTGAGAGCTCGTGGTAGGGCCTTTGTCAAAAGAAAATCGTCTTATAGACAGACTTAACACGCACAAGCATCACCACAGTTTTGCCTGCTTTGCAGTGCTATTCTCTAAGAAAACAGCCTTGAGCGCAGCGCTGGCCGCAGCGACAAAATCCAAATAGATAATCAGGCGCGTGCGTCGGTCTAATGTAGTTCTATCTTTATTGTTTTTCCTAAGCCACGCGTTCCAATAAGATGATGTTCATTAAATCTTTATTCTTTATTTTCAGAGACCCTCTTCGGTCAGATGCCAATCTTGGAGATCGACGGCAAGCAGTACGCACAGAGTCTGGCCATCTCCCGGTACCTCGGGCGCAAGTACGGGCTGGTCGGTGAGACTCTTGAGGATGCGCTGGAGATCGACCAGAACGTCGACCTAGTCAACGACCTCCGCGGAAGTAAGTTTCACTTTCAGAAATAGATTCTGTCAGGGACTTTGTCCGGGATAAAAAAGACTAATTTTATGATGGATTTTTTTTTTTTTTTTTTTTTAAATCGATGCCCTCAAACTAGGAATGACTCCTGTATTCTCGGTGCGTTCACAAACATGAAAACTCACATACACAAGACACCTAGACTCGGATCTCACCTATCTGTAGACCATACAAATATTTGTTCTGCGCGGGAATCGAACCCGCGACACGCAACGCGGCAGACAATTGCTCAACCGCTGCGCCCATCGTGCCGTCAAATACGTATTATTATTTATAATATTCACTCGTGCAAAGCCAGGTGGGTCGCTACTAAGTATATACAACATTATTTTTAGTATATGCGAAACCCGAATATAGTTTGTTCAGAATCGGTAACTGAATCGATTCCAATCATTTTTATTTATTATATTTTTTCTCAAAAATATTTAAAAAAGGTCACACCACCGACACTAAAACAACACAGGTCACGGTAGGTAATAGTGGGCATTAGGAGCCAGCACACAGGTGAGTGCGGGAGCAAAACAACTCCTCAGTCGCCCAGATAGCCCGGTGACCATGTATTTGCATGGACAACCAGGTAGCATAACAATCTTATAACTTCATGATTTTTCACTATACTGTCATGAAATTTTGTACATAGATTCTTTACATAAAAATACTATATAACACGTGTTTCGGGTTCCGCAATTATACTAAAATTAATGTTATATAATATTACAATCATTTAAAATACTTACTTTCTTTTTTGTTACAGAGGCCGCTGCTGTTGACTACGAACCCGATGAGGCTGTAAAAGAGAAGAAATACGAAGAGTATGTCAAGAACGTGTACCCAGACTTCTTTGAGAGACTCAGTGCCATCATCGAAAAGAACAACGGTTACCTCGCCCTCGGAAAGGTACGACAAACTATTTTTGTTAATATGGTGATTGCCGGTACCGGTTTAGGCCTGCGTCGGGCCTGTAACAAATTCTGCTAAGAGGCCCTAAAGCTTTGTAAATGACACCGAATTAAAACTCCTATAAACTTATTTTTGAACAGAGGGGCCCTTAGGTAGCGATGGGTCCATAGGTATCATGGGTCTATAGGTCTTTATGGACAATCCGAAATTGGTTAGAATTCATATGATACAGGTATCTTGACTTGTATTTTAAAACCAAGCTGGGCCCACCCTAATGCACGGGGCCCGTAGCAGTAGCTATTCTTGCTACGTGGTGAATGCTAACAATATTGGAAACGAAAATCATATTGTTAGAATAAATTAGGACTAGAGAGGTGAGATGTCCACAGAATAGTACTGCAGATGTACCATTTTACAGACATCTCGCCGTAAAAATTGAAGCAAGATTTGTCCTAAACAAATATATGTACATACAAACATCGTAAGTTAAAAGTTTGTAAAAATAGAAATTAAACCACAAACACAAAGCATTTTGCGATAAAGTTGATTGTCCTTATTTTCTGTCAATGGTTTGCTGAGAGCGGTCAACCCGAGATATATTTCCATACAACCCGCTCTTACGTGGTTATGACGTTATTACACGTCTTTTTCTAAATTTTTCGGAAACATATATCTTACGGATATTATCAGAATCAGAATGTTTTTATTGTGGGCATGGGAAATCAAATCATAAATTTGGGTAAAACTAATCCAGTGAAGACCTCTGAAAATCTGCTATTTTGTGTAACTTGGGGCCCTTCAGAATGTACTCATAAATTAAAATTAATATTAGTATATTACAGAGGAGATAAAATTAATGGCTCGAAAAGGGCCGTGACATATTTTAGGGCTCACACACAAAAATGCGATGTGATACGACGCCGCATTGCCGAAACCTGCGATGCGATTTCGTGCGGCAAAGCATCACGAGGGGTTCAGGAGACCATACAATTTGCAAGTCCTTGCAATGCGTCGTGCGAGCTCGCAGATTTTTACGATGCGACATCGCATCGCAGTTTTATTTTTGGGCCCTTATATTAATTTAGCGTTAAATGCGGTTGCATATAGTATACTACTCCACTTTAGCTACTTAGTATCTAACTTTTTCCGTTTCCAGTTGACGTGGGGCGACTTCGTCCTGGCTGGTATGTTTGACTACCTGAAGAAGATGCTGCGCATGCCCGACCTCGAGAAGAAGTACCCTGCCTTCCAGAAAGTCGTTGACAACGTGTACTCCATTCCTAAGGTCAAGGCTTACGCTGATGCCGCTCCTGCTACTGATTTTTAATTTCTCATGAATTCTTAGATGCAGATATATGCAGAATAACATAATTGTACAATGTGTTATTTAAAATAAAGATAGTGTAGGTTTTCACGCCAACTGCACTAATCAAACAACTTTGTAAAGTGTAAAATAAAACATTTGTTTAAACTGTATTTTATACGTCTTTTTCATCCAAATTATGACATTCGATCAGAATTCAAGGTTTGCATTTCTATGTGGTAAATAAATGTTTTATTTTTGTAAGATTTTTGGCACGTATATCAACTGAACTGCTTGAAATTGTTATATTTTTGTCATTGAATATTTACACAATCATCAAATAGATGATATTATTTTGTAACTTTAGATTTAAGAATATTTTGAAGTAAATAAGTGTTCCTTTTAATTTGTTTTTTTTTACACTACTGGCTAGCCCATTTTCACACAGTTTTAATGCTAGTGAAGGAGGCGGCCGCACGCGTGAGTTAACAGCCTTCACGCCCCAGTCGCCGGGATCCCGACCCCCGATTTCCAGCCACTGTAGGCGTGGGCTGGCGGACGGGGAACAATAGCAATGGGTAGCACGCCGTCCGGCCATCCGGTAACCGTCCGGACTGAGCCCAAGTCGTCGACGGCGCGTAGTGTTCCACGCGCGCCTCAAGGTGATGTCAGCAAAACGAACAGTCGAAGCCTGCTGGGTTGCTGGTTCGCTTATGAAAGGAAAACCCGGGGCCCTGGAACGCAAGGCAACAACAGAACAGAACAGAAGGAACATATAAGTGGGTTTTAGTCAGTAAAAGTCTGACACAGCCTCCCGCCCCTCCCTAGAGCGGGGGGAAGTCATTAGATAATTTTCCACATGTAAAAAAAGTCCATTAATTTTCACACACATGTCACCAGCATCTTCCTGCCCTTGTCCCATATTACTTGGGGTCGACGCAACACAATTTTTCTCGAATTTGTCCTTTTACCCATCAGTCTATCACTGACTCCTTTTTTCATATCACTCCTCACACAATCCATCCATCTTTTCTTCGGCTTCCGTCTCCCTCTCCATCCATCTACATGTATACTCATAGATCTCTTTTAGTAACATACGTTTCAATTTTCATCCTTCCTCTTCACATGACCACATTAAGACAAACTAGGGAGTGAGTCTTCACTATTGTATATATTTTTATAGTTGGATTGAGTGACATCAAAATACCAAATTATTTATTTATGATAAACAAGAAGGTAGGTAAGAAAATATTCAATTGGGTACCATTTTTTTTTATTCTGATGCGATCTGTCCACTCATTGACATTCAGCATCTGTTGTGTTCAAATGTATTGTTATCATGCTTGGTATCCGTCCACTTCTGCACCAACATCAATCCGTTTTATGATAAAGAGAATTTTGGTCTCGGTTCCACTGAAAAAGAGAATTTTGGACTGCTGCCATATGGCAACGCTAGACTAGAAAACGTACAAAAAGCAGTTTTCCCTGTTTTGAGAAAATTGGAAACTGAACATATGAACTGATAATTTTTGTTTATTTTTGAAAGGTTTACCGTTGCCTATGATCGCTAAAGGAAATTGAAGGACACAGGTGGGTTTTAGTCAGTAACTATCACACCCTCCGCTCTACTCTAGAGCGGGAGAAGTCAGAAATTTCTTGCCTCGAAAAAAGCGTTAATAATATAATCTTCAAAGTAACCAAAGTAAAAATTGGAATTTAGAAAGTAAGTATAGAAAGAGATGTCGGGATGACTTGAATGACTTTTTTGAAAATCGGAATGAAGCGACTTAGAACCAGGAATAATGGCAGGAACGTCTTCCCATCAGCTAGAGGGCTAGATATAATATATAGCTATGTAGCGCCTGGAGGATGCAGGAAGCACGGTATGCAGTGACGGATTAACCCTTAATCAAATTAAGCAATTGCCTAGGGCATCACGTCTGGGGGGGCACCAGAAGAAGCACAAAAAATATCCGTCCTTAGGGCATCACGTCTCACTCTCACGTCACCAAAAAGTTTCTAGGACTAGTTTGATAATTCGCGCGTTTACTGTTTGGTGGTCTCAGCATGGTGTTATTTACTATAGCTTTCTTCGATCTGGTCAAACAATAACGGCAGACGTCTACTGTGCCAAACTCGGAACAATGATAGCAAAACTAGCAGTGAAACAGCCCCGACTCATGAATCAATCTTCACCATTATTGCTCCATGATAACGCGAGACTTCATATAGAACGAGAAACTGTTTTAAACCTACAGGACCTGCAATTAGAAACCATTCGTCACCCTCCGCAGTCGCCAGACCTTGCTGTAACGGACTACCACTTTTTTCGTGGTTTAAACAATTTTCTACGTGATAAAGTCTTCTTCTCAGCAGTACGAAATGCTTTCACACAGTTTGTCGAATCTAGATCTCCAGAGTTCTATCGCAAAGGCATAAATGACCTTCCTATTAGATGGCAGCAATGTATAGGTAATAAAAAAAAATTTAATTTTTCAGTACAAATCGGCAATTTCATACTTTAACCCTTACATAATAAATAAATTATGCTTTGGTTTTTATTGTTGTCGCACCTACTCCACTTCTAAGGTACATCTCATCACCTCATTTTACAAAAAACTGACGACATACGGATAGGGGGGCCCACAGGCGTAGATTGCTTAGGGCAACAAGTAGTCATAATCCGTCACTGACGGTATGCGCAGCCGTGGGCGAGGACGGGCTGTGGACGATGATGATAACATAATGGTGGATGGTTAATTCTCCACAAATAATCTTTTATCAGGTGATGAAAGACTGTCATGACGTTTTACAACATCATCATCTTCCTGCCCTTGTCCCGTATTATTTGGGGTCGGCGCAACACGTTTTTTAATACATAATACGTGTTAACAACAATATCATAAATAACTTGTAGGTGTTATCAATGCCGTAACTAGTCATTTATAAGCCCGGTACGAGTTCTAAAACTGCACCTCTAGAAAAAAGTACAATACAAACAAAAGGGCCTAGATAAAAAAAAAACGCCCCTCCAGGAGGGACTGCGCCCAGTGCCTGGGCACCGCTAGCAACGCCCTATAGTTACGGCACTTTGGGTAATATACCATATCGTAACTTATGTACCTTATAGGTGGGTATGTCGATATGTACTTTTGTGGAAAACCAGACGTTCATTGTTTGAACACTTAATGACAAACCCACAACACTGTCTGTTAGATAACACAATGTTATTCTATTAAAGTGTGTTTAAGTAAGTATTGTATGATTTTTGTAGAGATCGTGATTTTGCTAGCAGGACATTGTGTCAATGTTAATCGTCTCCATCTGAGGACTTACTGTGATATGTTAAAATGTCAGATAGAAGTCCTATATAGCTCCATCTCTCTCATCTCCATTTAATTGTCCCGTTTAGTTCGTCAAATGGATAAATGATATTTATTTTGTAAATAGGTTTTAAAAACACTTTTACACGTCAATTTTTTTTTCGTCATTTTTAAACTAGATGAGGCCGGTGTTTCCTAGCTGACTACCTCGAGAAGAAACATCGAAACAAACTAAGGGGTCAAAGTCTCTTTTAAAGTAAATATGTAATGGTCAAATCACATGAGAACCATGCAGATTTTTCTGGAATGGTCTTTTGAAGAAAGAACCATACAGATTTGAGTGGACCTGTCCAGTCAGTGTAAGCATTTGCCAGTATTCGTAAAGCTCAACTCAGGACTACTAAGGAGCTCAAAGACTTGACGAACAATACCAAGGAAAGGACATTTGGGTAGGCCGCAGAAAATACTCAAAATGCCAGACATACGTTAAAATTACTGAAAAAGGGAAAAAAAAGCAATCCTCACAATAATAAAAGGAAAAATATTGTTTACAAAATGTAATACTTAGCAAAGTAAACATTGATGTCAAAACTTAATAGAGAAAAAAAAAGTCAAATTGCAAAATAAAAATAATCTAGAATATCAAATTGTAATAAATAATAATAATAAAAAGCACAATTGAAAATAAAATCAAAAGAAAAAAATAATAATAATAAGACAACAGTTGTAGTGCGTACTGGAGCAGGTCAATCCCAAGCCTTTTGGTCCTCAACATAGTCCTTTATAGTGTAAAAAGCCTTTTGGCAAAGTTTTCGCTTTACGAATATGACTAGGAAGTTTATTATAGAAGTGTATACATTGGCATCTAAATAAGCCCCTATTTTTTCAGCTTGGTTGGGAAGCACAAATTTGTGTTTGTTCCTAGTATTAAAATTATGAACATCACTGTATTTTTTAATTCGCTCGCTTTAAGAGCTTGTGGTACCTATCACTGCTGAGACGCATCATGCAAACGACTATTTAGGAAAGTTTTATGTAAGTTGGAAATTTTTCAACAAAAGTTAAAAAGGATATTAAATTTCCAAAAAAAAAAATACATTGAAGATACAAAAGATTCTATGAGTTTATGGATTTTTCTCATAGTTTTTTTTCGATTTATATATAGATTCTAGTCACCAGCTAGATAATACCATTCCAATCTAGTCTCATCCAACAGTTACTTAACGAAAATCGTTGCTCCACGTAGCCTGACACTGTGCGCATCAGGAAAATTAAAGATGCGAAGCATTGTCCCAAAACAAACAACTGGAAAAGTTAGGGCCTGCAAAATTTTCATTACTAAACGAATCCGCAAGTTGTTGCGGCTGAGGACTTTTTTTCTTTCGACAACTTTGAAATTAATTCAATAAAAGTCAGAATCTAAATAGTTCATTACATAAAGTAGCCCAAAAGGCTATCATGTTTCACACTACTGATACATAAATAATAAACCATAAGCTTTGCAATATACGTACTTACGATTTAATTGTTTGTTTCTATGTAAGCCACACTTTCAACTATAGATGTCTCCTCGACAGTGAACAATCACAACTCACAAGCACTGATAGAACGCCGGTCGCCACACGCTGCAAATGTTATACAAAAAATCTGATAAAAAGCAAGTCATTAATTGATACAAAAATTATCGCGTCATTGCAACCGTCAACTTATTCAATAATATATTATTGACATGATAACTTAGAAAAATATTGCACTAGACAATTTGAAAAAAGTGGTACAGTCATGTACCTAACGTCATATAAACTTGGCTTCGTTTCTGTGACTAGTTCCTACAGGAACTGAAACATGTTGCTCGAAAAGACTAGTCTTGACACTCAGTCATAGTTTTCTATCAAGAAAGGTACGCTCTAGTCCTTTTTTATTTGAGGTGGGAATTCATCCATTGCCTTCGTTTCGATTTTTTTTTTTTAAAGCGGGTTTGGTGGTGGTGCGGTTTAGGTGGGAAATTATCTTATGACAAATCACGCTCTTGGGCGGAGCGAGAGATAGTGTATCGAAGACACCGATAACATCGTTTCGTAGTGCCGCATAGTTGTCAGGCGACGCTACGTCTCGCTATAGGGATGGAGCGCTCGTGTGGCGCTACTGCGACGAAGAAAGTGTGCGACGCGCCGGATGTTTGATAACGACATTCGGGTTGAGCGATGAAGCTTCGTACAGTATTGGAGCGCTCAAATGAACTGCATAATATTCTAGGCTAGGCTAAGACTTAGGTCAGTGTGCCCCTCCGTCTTGCCCACAATAACCGTGTGTAGTGTGTTTCTTCCTAGATTGACGAGGTATAGTTTGTTTATGATGTTTTTTGACAGTTGCATAATTTTTGTGATAGCGGGGGCGGGGGCAGGGGAAGGGCAAGGCAATTGTTGGTACCGCGGACACCGTAGATATCGTTTCATTGCACCGCATATTTGTCATGCGACGGTACGTCACGCTGTAGGGACTGAGTGCGCGAAGTTTGTGACAACATGGCTATTTTATGGCATTGCCTCGTAACTAGCCGAACACCTACTACCTACCCTAGCATTAAATAAATTAAAACATCACATTAGTTCGAGAATAATTTATAACTTCAGTTTAATTCGGCATGGTTGGCGTAGTGGCTGAGCGACTGGCTGTTGCACTGTGAGTCGCGGGTTCGATTCTCACACAGAACAAAAATGTTTATATGGCCTACAGATAGTTTTTTCGGGTCTGGGTGTCTTGAATAAAGTAATAATAATAATAATAATATAGCCTTATAGCCAAAAGCTTCGACGACCATCTGTCGAAGCTGTCGTTGCGCGGTTGGATCAAGGGCCTGATACAGAAGGCAGTACTCCTCGATACGGCTCGCATTGTGAGGAGGTTCCTGTCTCTGGAGCCCTAACCACCGGTAGCTTGGACCCTGTTCCCGACACCGGCGGATAACTATTTTTTATATTTTTAAATGTTTTTTTTTTTATTAGTTGTTCTTTAAAGAAATATTTAAAAATGTAAATGATATGTGTATAAAAATAAATAAAGAAATAATAATAATAATAATAATAATAATAATAATAATAATAATAATAATAATAATAATAGTTTATTTTTCACTCTACACAAAGTATATACAAAAGTTTCATAAAATGGACAATAATGCAACAATAAAAACTTTGTGAGAGTCTGGAGTCCATACTAGGATACCCTGTGTGACGGATCACCAGGCTCTCACCCCAAAATGTCGATGCTTAATTATATGACAAAAAAAAAAAAATTTGAACACAGTTAACAATTTAGCAAGAATCCAGATAAAAATAATTTTACTTTTACATATACGAAATAAAAAGTGAAGTGTAGATATTTGAAACATAGTTAACATTTAAAGATTTGAACATAGTTAACAATTTAGCAAGAATACAGACAAAAATAACTTTACTTTTACATAAACAAAATAAAAAGTGAAGTGTAGATATTGTGTATGTGTAGATAGTGTGATAGTGTCATAAAAAGTGCTTGCAGTGTGATGGTGTAAGTTTGAGCGAGTGCGTGTAGGGTGCATAGTTATACATAATTACATACGTTTTACGAAGTTACGAGGGAACAATGAGCAACTGCTCAGTGGCATCGTAATCTAACCTTTGTAACCAGACAGTGAGTTTTTTTTTGCAAAGTTTTTTTGGTAGGGCATAAATTATTAGGATCTCGTTAATTATATTATATAAATAGTTTCCGAGAAAACCAAAATGTCGACGGGCAAAAGTTGTATGAAACCGGACTGTGGAACAGACCGCATGTTTACGTCGCTTACCTTCAAATAAGGTAGGATTATAGGTAAGTTGAGAGTGCTTGCGTAGGATCGTATTTAAAATGAATAGTTGACGTACAGTTAACACTTCAGTACGCTCGTAAAGTTCTTTGGTAGGAAATAAGAACGGCAGAAAATTAAGTAGTAGAACGGCAGTAAGAGATAAGCGACTGGCACAGCGCAAAATATACCGCTTTCAATATTCCTGATTCCGCAACATAACGGAGGTTTTTAAATACAAAGATCAGTTTTCTGATTCTATTGGCAAGAGAATCTATGTGCGGGTGGAAACTCAAAGTATTGTCTAGTATGACGCCCAGGTATTTTATAGATTCTGTGTATTGTAGATTGGGACATGAGCAAGGAGAACCTTGAGTTTGCAAGCACAAGGATGAGTGGGCAGTTATTTTAAGGCTATTCAGGGAATAATTGGGTTTTTTTATACAAAAAGAAATATACTTTGTTTTGTCAACATTGAGAGCAAGTTTATTGGTAGCCAACCAAGATAGAACCAGGTTTAGTCCAGTTTGTGCGTAACTGCAAACTTCAGGCCATGTGTCAGCCTCAAACAACAGAGCTGTGTCATCAGCGAAAGTTATGATTCTCCCGCTGGGCATATTCAGCTCAGCGAGGTCATTTATAAAAGTCAGGAATAAAGGGGGACCGAGAATACTGCCCTGTGGGACGCCGTGGATGACAGGAAGATCAGAACTAGTCCACATATCTATTTTAACCCTCTGGAATCGATTAGTGAGATAGTCCGAAAAAAGTTTTAGTTGCTCATTCCTTATACCAAAGCTCTCTAATTTGCTCACCAACAGTGGGACGGAGACCGTGTCAAAGGCTTTTGCGAGGTCAATGAAGATTACTATTACCTTTTTGTTAACATCTAGTTTTTCAGAAACAAACTTGGTTAAATCATGAACCGCGTCGCTGGTTGACATACCAGATCGGAAACCGTACTGTGAAGCTGATAGCAGCGAGTTTCCTTCAAGGTAGCCCACCAGGCGCTCCTTCATGATCCGCTCCAGTACCTTAGACAAAGCTGGTAGGATGGAAATAGGTCTATAATTGTTGACACAGGCTCCGTCTCCACTTTTGAAGATTGGGCGAATCTCTGCTATCTTCCACGCATCTGGAAATTTCCCGGACTCAATGGCAAGGTTACAGATAAAAACGATTGGAGAAATAAGGACCTGCTTATATCTCTTCAAAAAGTTGGAAGAGATGTTGTCATAGCCAACAGCGCAATCAGACCTTAGACTTAAAATTATATTTTCAACCTCTTCTAAGTCGGTGGGTAGAAAAACCATCGAGTGCGGGTATTGTTTATGCGTAACCGTTGAGGTAGTGCTACCAGAACTACAGCGATCAGCGATGTTTTTACCGATGTTCACAAAAAAGTCATTAATGAAATTAATGGAGGAAATTGGATCCAGGGTGTTGATTAGCTGAGAGGCCTCATTTTTCGTGTTTTTTGTGTGAGTAATGTCTTTTATTGTGTTACATAATTTTTTGTTATCAGTTTTAGCCGCAATCTGAAGTTTCATTTTGTCGTGTTCTCTTTTAATTTTTTTCAACAAGTCGTTGCAGAAATTACGATATCTTTTATAGGATGTGACTGTAACTTGATCGTTAGGATTCCGTTTGGCTTTTTGGTGCAACTTGTCCCGTGTCCTCATACAGCGCAATAGTCCAGGTGTTATCCAAGGCTTTGAGATTGTCTTTCGGTTTGAAGTTTTGATAATTTGAGTATTAGATACTATAATTCTATTAATTGTGTCAACGAAGTACTGAACAGCAATATTAACATCAGTCATTGAATATAATTTATGAAAGTTAATATCCTTAATTTCTATATCAACCTTTTCATAACTTAAACTTTTAAATATTTTATATGTTTTGTTTTTAGGCCTATTAAAATTCATGATTAGGATTACCGCATCATGATCAGTGATGGAGGTTTCAGCTACATAACAAGAAGCTTGAAGTCACGTTTTCAAAATAATGTGATCAAGACATGTTTTCTTATGAGTGGGGATAGTATAAGCCGGCAACATGCCATGGGATGCTAACAGATTAAGGTAATGAGCAGAATTTGAGTCTGTGTTAGTCTCTGCTATGTCTACATTAAGGTCCCCTATTAAAATAAAGTTTTTTATATTAGAATTTGTATTTAGAAAAAGTTCGAGAGATGAGAAAAAGTTTTCAAGTTTTTTGTACCCCGCAGGTCGGTAAATTGCTAGCATCGCTGTACTATGATCAATCTTGACCATTAGACTGTTACAATCAGAAATATTAGGTTCCTCTACGGATACGCTAATGTTATTTTTACAATATATAACCACCCCTACATTTTGGGTTAAGATATTATTAGTTTGGTAGGAATTATAACCGTCAAGCGGTGGAATGCGTTGAGCACAAGACAGCCAGCATTCCGTTAACACAATGAAGTCCCAATCAACTTGCGATCTTTGTAATAATGTGAGCAAACCTGGTGTATTGCGCGTTATGCTTCTGATATTTTGATGTATAACTTTAAGTGATTGATTGGAATCCGTTATAATATTAACGCAATTGTCAATATCACAAGTCGACGAATGTGCAACGGTAATGCTGTCCAGGTCTGAGATTAAGTCTTTCGTGCTATTGAATTTTAATTTTAAAGAATAGCGACGTTATATTCCGATTGATGTAATAAGTTTCAATAAAAAAATAGTGTTCAGAAAGCGGTTTGAGATCACTTATCAAATCATCAGAAAGCATTTTAAGTAAACACCATAATAAATACATGTGAGATGTGTAAAAATGTATCATAGCAAGATGTGATAAGGCAGTGAATAGTTTGGCGACGCTATGGAGTATATCCGCGGAGGCGGTACTTTTATAAAAGTATAAACTCGGTTGTAGGGTATGCAGAATAATTTTTGACAGCAAAGTACGCTTACTATGTTGTTGAATAAGTACGGCCCGTGTATCGTTAATGAGTTGACGTTGTAAACAAATACGCTCGATTAGTAAAGTTCTCTCTGAGATAAAATAACATACAATATTAATTTTGAGTATAATTGTTATGTCAGTAGTTCTATTGTGGTGATATTTTATTTGCTTATAGACTAGTATTATTCGTGAGAAGTATGCGAAAAAGTGTATAAATGTGAAGTTTAGAGTGCATGTTGTTATAATAGTAATAGTGATGTTCAGTAGATTACAAAATAGGTAATAATAAATTACGGTGGTATGTGCAAACAGGTGATAATAAAAAATGAAGGTAAGTACAACTTCAAGTCATTTAGACCTTAGCCTATGAAGATCTTCCTCGCTGTCAATTCGGATTGGACGAGACGATTCTTTTTCTTTTATGTAAATCTTGCCGTATGAGTTCCAGAAACTATGATAATTATACTCATTCTTGAAACATTTTACCAGGTATCGAAGTTTTTTGGCAGTAGTTGTCAAAAATTCATCAATATAAATTGGTTGGGACTGGGATGGTGTACCTGCCAACTGTATATGCAAAGTATTTAACTTGATGTTGTTTTCCTTGTTGAACGTTCTACATTTTTTAATCACATTATTCTTCATAAACGTTGTAGTAAATTGAACGATGATAGGGTTTCTACCTTCCGTTTTTGTTTTTATTCGATATACATCGTAGACATCAGAATCGCTTATGGGCTGACTAATGACCTCTCCAATGTTTTTTACAATGGTTCGTAGGGTCTCTTTGTTCTCATTACGATCTTTAGGGATATTATTAATTTCAACCGAAGCCGCTCGGGAATTACGCTCCAGTAACTCAATTTTCGACTCCAAGTAAGCAATTGTTTTAGTATTTTTGGAGTTTTCATGTTCCAAACCACTCATCCGTTCTAAGAAAGCGTCGTATTTGTCAGAGACAAATTGCAAGTCTTTCTTAATTTCCTCAGTTCTTTCCTGAATAGTGTGCATGGCTGAATTGAGTTGGTCTAATTTCAGATTTTGTTTTTTCTGAAAACCTTCGAACATAGCCTTGATTTCAGAAACGGATGCTTGTAAATCAGCTGATTCATTGGATGTCCATTTCCTCTTAAATCTCCTAGTGATGTTACGCGCTTCTTGTGATTCTTCACGCTGATTTAAAGAGAGATCTAATTGAGTATCAGAGCCATAGCTGTCATGAATTGCGTTTTCCAAATGGGAAAAGGTCGGAGTAGATTGCGTAGGTACCTGCACCTGTATTAACGGCTGCGGTGGCGTGCGTTGAGTTGACATACTATAAGATGGCGGACAAACAGTCGTGTGTGCCGTACTTCGTTATGTGCGTGTGTGTCTGCACAGTGTAAGTGGTAGCTGGGCGGGGCTAACTTCCTTGCCAGACTAGCTAGTGTGCTGTTGAGACACGGTATGCGTGTGTGCTAGCTTAACTACTCACGGCGATCTTACTTCCACACTGTTTCTGGGCGCCTGGTACTTTTGTTAAGAACACAATTTATTAAATTATTTTATATCAATTAAAAACTGTAATTTTAAATAAACAATAAAAAGCTATCGCAGCTGCAAACACGTCCGAACATTTCGGAGATCCGGGGGGAGAGGAAAGTGAGTAATGTTTGTAAACACTCGCTTAATGAATACTGCTTTATGAATACTATCTTTTAAACATACAAAGTCCAATCTATACAGCGTTGTCATTGCAAGTTGTGTCACATAAGGATGAATGCTGTTTTATCAGTCACCATAATCTTGGTCGAACGTCTAGTCGAGTCGTTAGCCGTGAGAGGTGCACCATGTCTAGAAGACATTTTTGTATAAATATGTTGTTGCTGGAATATGTAAGGTATATTGGCAGTAGAGCCGCACCATAGTCAAGAAGAAATTAGGTTATAATTTTTTAAATATAAAGTATAAAAACATATATTTTCATTGTTTTTTAAACATTAATTGGCGTAAATTTAGTCGATGATTTTCACTTTAGTAAATTCCCAAAACAAATCTATCGGTGCGCAAAATAAGTAGCGGCAGCGTCACGTTGGACTTGGCGCAAATGTGGACCAAATGTTGTCTTGTTAATAAATTATTATTATTAAATCTCGAAGTACCGAGATGCTTCGAATACAATGTTTGAATACTGTCTCATAACTATACTAGTTCAACGATGCAGCGTTGACATTGCAGGTTGTGTCACGGAGGGGGCAATGTCTTCTGTCACCATGATTTGCTCGGATATCTGGCCGAGTCGTCTGCCGGGCGTGTTCGTAACGACGTTCGGGTTGAGCGACAAGGCGTCTTCCACGAAGAAGCTTCGTGCAGCAACATCGAGTGCTGAGACTGTTACCGGAGCTCTCGTGGCAACTTCGTACACTAGGCGACGGCTGAGACTTAGCGCAGTAACAGCTGTGGAGTTGTTGCTTAAAGTGTCCATTGTTTTTGTCGAATGCAGGAATAAAAAGTGATACACAATGGGAAATGTTTCGCTTGTTAAACCCGCATTTTCCGAAAAATTAGCGTCTTCTAATTTGACGTCAATCTTATCGGTCACAGGTGGTCAGCCAAGGATAAGATAAATTGCGTGATTAAATGACTTATTACCCAGATACGGAACCTTGTTTTTTACCCAGGGGGAAAGGGTTAATTCTTTCTTGCGTAACATTGCGTATTATTATGCAACTTATTTTTTTTTTATGTGGGTTTTAATTATTATATGGACTTCTTGTACTGTTGGATTAATGGGAGAGCTTATCAGATTTTTTTTTGCTGCCAAACCTCAGGGGCCCACGGGAAGAAGTCCGCCCGCCGCCTTTACGCGGGTGTCGTACCATCGATGGTCCTTTATGGGGCACTTGTATGGTCATACAGACTGTCAGGTGTCCGTCGCTGCAGGACAAAAATTAATAGTCTGCAGTGGAAAATGGCAATTCAGATCGCACCTTCGAGGTGGCAACTCTCATGACACGCTTTCCACCACTGGACATCTTGGCAGATACGGACGCGAGGGTATAAAACTGGATTCGCGACATACGGCAAAGTGGTAATAGCGTACCGGGGATCGTTGCAGTAAGGCTGAGACCGCAGGACACGCACTCGAGAGATGGCGCGAGCGACTGCAGTAGCCGCAATTCTCGTGTAAGCGCGTTGTCGAAGCCGTTCTACCGCACTTCGAAGTCTGGCTGAAAAGAAAGGAGCGCAACTCCTACAGATTCACTCAGGTGCTGACCGGGCACGGTTGCTTCGGTGAGTACCTAAATAGAATTGGGCGACAGACCACGGCAAATTGCGCCGTTGTGGAAGCGCCATGGATTCTGCATAGCACACGCTGGAAGACTGTCCAGCGTGGGCCACTGAGCGACGAGTCCTGGTCGCCAGGATCGGGCAGGATCTGTCTCTACCAGCAGTAGTGAGGGCTATGCTGGTGTAGCCAGAAAACTGAAAGGAAGTTGTCTCCTACTGTGAGACCGTAATGGTCCATAAGGAGGCGGCTGATAGGGACCGTGAGAGGGCTGATCCCGCTCGGAAGCCTTCTTGGCCTCGGGGAGGTAACCACCTCGATGCCTAACACGCCGAAACCCCGTTCTCATCATCCAATACAGACGGGACTTGACAACGACGTTATGCAGAGTCCACTCTGCCCGTCCATCGAGTGATTCCAAGGAAGACGGTGGCACAGTGATCATGTGCTGCCGTGCACAAAGTGGCTCAGGCGAGACAGTTGTACAGATTCCTCAGGGATTTGCCCTAACAGGCGTTGCACAGAGAGGGTTCCGGGAATGGTCTTTTAAGAGGTTACGGCGCCCTTTCTATACTATATGTGCTATATATTTTAGTGAGATAAAAATCCCACACTCCCCGGACTTATCACCAAAGTCCAGACGCCTTTTGAAGGTTTACCCTAGAAAACAAAAAAAGGGTATATATTAGCAGTAGAAAAAAGATAACAGCTCAATAAGGTGTTCTTGGGCTACAGGATTGTGTTTGGGCTGCGGGATTGTTCGAAAAAGTTACTGCGGCCTTGGGACGCAAAGGGTAACTGAAGAAACACGGATGGGTTTGCTACCCATTACTGTGGACGGCGAGTAATTGGTAGTTGTTCCTGTTGGTTGCCTGAAATTGGCCTGCGCCTCACGACGCGACGGCAGGGACGTGAGGATTTCCTCTCCCTCACGGTTTCCGCACATGTAGACCACTTTTTTTTTAGGATGGAAAATCATCTAATGACAAATCCCACTCTTGGGCGGAGCGGGAGATAGTGTCAGACTTTTACTGACTAAAAAACCCACTAGACCCCTAAAGTTTCTCTATCTCTAGATACTATCAAGGTTATCATCAAGAAAATTTATATAATTGTATTTATGACACTTCACATACTCAATGTAGATCACAAAAAGGTAGATAGCTATTTTATCGGTAGATACGGTTATCAAACTTATCATTTGGAATTGTTTTGGTAGAACAGATTACTTTAGTATTTGTACCGGCCGGCTATTAGAGGCAACAAATATTTTGTGTGTTTTCGTAACTTGTTACTTTAAGTTGGGAATTGCTGAAATTTACGTATTATATTTAGTAGGGTAAGTACATTTTTTGTAATATAGTCTTATCATCATCATTTCAGCCGAAAGACGTTTACATTTGGACATTTTTTTTTCGTGGTAAAATCATCCAATGACATCCCCCGCTCTTGGGCGCTAGTGGGTGTGTCAGACTTTTACTGACTAAAAACCCACTCCTGTTCCTTCGTTGCCTTTCATACCAGGGCCGATTCTTCCTTTCAGAAGCAGACCCTTATCCCCAGTAGGCTTCGACCCTGTTGGGCCCCTAAGGTTAGCTGGCATCTCCTTGAGGCGCGCGTAGTGGAACAGTACGCGCCGTCGACGACTTGGGCTCGGTCCGGACGGTCGGACGGCGAGCTGCCCATTGCTCACTGTCCGCAAGCCCGCGCCTACGGTGGACGGAAATCGGGATCGGGATCCCGGCGGTTGGGGCGTGAGGGCCGCACCCTTATGTTATTACTGCTTCGCAGATGGAAGCGACCGCCTGCCACTCCTCCTCGTTTCAGACCATGGCATGTACCAAGGCCCGGTGCGATAGATCGTTGCCGCCGATCTCCCCCAAGAGGACACGGCGGTGCTCTGCCCAAGCGGGGCACACCTCTACTGTGTACTCCGCCGTGTCCCCCGGGCGGACCATACAGTGGTGACACCCGAGCTACTTTTGGATATAGGCCTCCCCATGTTTCGCCACAACGAACGGTCCTGTGCATCTCGCATCCAATCGATTCCCGCAACCCTCACCAGGTCGTCAGTTGACCTTGTGGGAGGCGTTTTAACGTTACATCTTCCGATACGTGGTCGCCACTCCAGAACCTTTCGACCCCTTCGACCGTCCGTTCTGCGAGTAATGTGCGAGACGGGCTGTGTCTGGAACCTTGCTCCTTCCTCGGACATCCTCATTTCTAATACGATCATCTCGAAGCATAGCCCTTTCTTTTACCCTTTGGGTGATTTTTAACCCATCTGATGAGGCTCATTGTGAGCGACCACGTTTCGGAGCCATATGTCATCACTGGCAACACGCATTGGTCATAGACTTTCGTCTTGAGACACTGTGGCACGGTGGTATTGGACGAGAAATAACCGACGGAGCCGATTATTATAACGGCTCCCTGAATAAGGGTATAGTGGTTAAATCACATTTTACTTTTGTTTACAATTTTCATTTTTTTACTCACGAATTATTTCTTCTTTTACGAGTTTTCATTGATTTTTGTCATTATAACTTTTCCAGAATCATGACGAAATTTGTGTTCTACTATTTCGATGGAAAGGGACTGGGAGAGGCTAGTCGACTATTGATGGCGTATGGTGGCCAGGAGTTTGAAGGCCGCCGCATAACTCGTGAGGAATGGCCTGCCTTCAAGCCAAGTAAATTACTTAGTTATTTTTGTTACACTATCAACCCCTAAGGTTTAATAAGCTTAAAACCAGTTCTTTTCAGAAACAGTAAATATGTAGCTTTATCTAAAAATGGTCCATGAAAACCGAAATATTTATGAAAAAAAAAAAATGACTTGAATGTAACAACAACACTGATAATATTATAAAGGCGAAAGTTTGTGAGTGTTTTTGTGTATGTTTGTTACTTCTTCACGCTCGAACGGCTGAACTGATTTGGATGAAATTTGACACACTTTTACAACGAGTCTTTTACAAGGGGTTGGTCGAGGATGGCAAGAAGAATGAAAGGCTTTGGGGGACACCTTTATCCAGCGCTGAGATATGGTTAATGAAAAAAAATTTACTAACAAATCTATCTGTACACAAATTTAAGCCGTGTCCCCATGGAACTGAGAACTGAGTCCATGGGTTGACCCATGGACTCAGTAGGCTCCGGCCCTACTGGGACCTTACGGTTTTGCTGACATCTCCGTCTCGACGGTTACCGGATGGCCGGACGGTGAACTATCCATGGCTCATCGTACGCAAGCCCACGTCTACGGTGGCTAATAATCAGGGTCGGAGTCCTGGCGGCTGAGGTGTGAGGACGTCCGTTCCCTCAGGCGTGCGGCCGCTTCAAATAGCTACCATTACTGCTTCGCAGAAAGAGGCGACCGCCTGCCATTTCTCTTCGCTCCGGATCATGGTCTGTACCAGGGCCCGGTGCGAGAGTTCGCCGCCTCCGATCGCAGCCACCGATCGCCTCCACGAGGACACGGCGATGCTCTTTCCAAGCGGGGCACACTTCCACCGTATAAGTTCGTGTTTGTGTTAATACTGATTACGCCGAGTTACGCTCTACTTTGGTACGTCCATCCCAAATCCACGTACCAAGTTTGCGCATGTGTTAACATTATTAAGAAGGACGACATTGAAACTAAAACGAAAGTCCAAATAAAGACCTATAACTATGGTGAAGATGTTAACGAGTGAAATGTTTCTTTTTTCAGAGTGCCTTTTTGGCCAGATGCCAATCTTAGAGATCGACGGCAAGCAGTACGCACAAAGTCTGGCCATCTCCCGGTACTTAGGACGCAAGTTTGGGCTGGTCGGAGAGACTCCTGAGGATGCGCTGGAGATCGATCAGAACGTAGATCTAGTCAATGACCTTCGTGCAAGTAAGTTCTATCTTCACAATCAATATACAGAAAAATAAATAAACCAGCTCGCCACATTGTTACCAAACCACATCTCCTGAACGCCAGAACAACTCTAATAAGAAACTATAAAGTAGCCATTTATTTCCAAACTTTGTGGCAGTACATTTTTCTGTTTGAGTTACAACTATAGTACTAGAATAGAATAAACTTTATTGTACACCAAAATAATGTCAATTTTACAGAAACTTAAATCTATGTGTACAATGGTAGTCTTATCGCTAACAGCGATATCTTCCAGACACCATAAACTCTAGTCCTACTTTAGGTACTAAGAGTATATTTCTTAGTTCAGTTCAGTAAACAATGTTCGGCCATATAAATTATCAAAAATAAAAATGGGGGTTAGCGGTAGGAGAGTTAAACTTACTTAATCTCAGACATACCAAATAACAAAAAAAAAAAAAAATAATAATCGGTTAAGCCGTTTCGGAGGAGTTCGATAACGAAAACGAGATTTTTATACATTACAAATTTTGGCTTGCTATATACCAGAGTTCGGAATTAGGTAGAGTTATTTAAGTACTTTACCGATTTCATACAGCGAAAGAATAAAGTAGATATCAAATCCCGAAATTAATTTTAAAGAGCAGAAAAGTTTTGACACTATCAGAAATACAGCAGAAAAAAAATCTTCATGCATTAATGACGAGGAGGAGGGAGTGTATTTTGTTAACCTTACCTCAGTTGACGTAGTAGTATCTTTGATTTATTTGTTTTATCTATCTCTGAAATCCATATTAATATCAACATTTCGATGCAAGTACATGAATAACTCTACTTAATTCCGACCTTTGGCTATAACTCTTTGGTGCATCCTGTAAATATATCAATCAATTGTTTATTAAATAAATAAACAACTCTAATAGACACTTCTCTTATTTTTAAAGTAGATAGAAAAGATGGGGATGTCTTGCAAGTCAACGAAAGTCTGACTGTCCTTTCGAAATGGTTCGCAGCTAATAATCTCTTATTAAATGCACATAATACATAACATAATCAGTCTTTTAATGTTCCCACTGCTGGGACTCAGGCCTCCGCTCTTTAGAAGAGGGATTGGTGAATGTCATATGTCTTCGAATTTTTGGTTGTAGGACATGCCGGTTTCCTCACGATGTTTTCCTTCACCGTTTTGAGAGGAGTGGTGATGAAATAAATTACACAAAGTAATGCGCCTGGCTGGGTTTGAACCCGCGACCTACAACTCGTAAGTCGGGGCCGTTAACACTCGGCCACCACTGCTCTCAATCTTATTAAATGCAAATAAAATTAAATGTATAAAATTTTCATTACCGAATGTCCCTCAAGTTAGCTCCAATCTAATTCTTGACGGCAACAAATTTTATGTTACTACGGAAACTGTGTTTTTAGGTATAACTATCGATTCTAAACTGCAGTGGGGTGCTCATATTAGAACTCTTTCAGGTAGATTAAGCTCAGCCGCATATGCAGTAAGAAAAATAAGGCAATTGACAGATGTAGCCACAGCTAGGTTAGTTTACTATGCTTATTTCCACAGTATTATGTCTTATGGCATTTTACTGTGGGGATCTGCAGCTGATGTAGACTCAATTTTCATAATGCAAAAGAGAGCAATCCGGGCTATTTATAAAATGGGTCCTCGTGAGTCCCTCAGAAATAAATTCAAAGAAATCGATATACTTACTCTGCCTTCTCTTTATATCTTAGAAAGTATTTTGTACGTTCGTAGGACTTTGAAAAATTAGAAGCGATTTTCATAACATAAATACGCGTAGTAAACACGAAATTGTATTACCCAAATGGAGATTAACTAAGACCAGCAAGTCATTTTTAGTAAACAGCATACGCTTTTATAACAAGCTACCAAAGGCGGTGACTGAACTTAGCGAGGGCAAGTTCAAAACCCATATTAAGCGTGTCCTAACTAAAAATGCGTATTACAAGGTTAAAGACTATGTCGAAGACACGCTTGTTTGGCAATGACTGCTTCTGCACATGTGGCCCCCTGGTAACTCATAATATTGTGTACACCTATCTAATAACTGCTCCACATTTGTTGTAATATATACATTTTCTTTTTTTTTCTTCTTACTCAATGCTGTTGCAATATTTTTTATATTATTAGACGCCAACCACCATCAATTTGTTAGTAATTTTCTTATGTTGACATGTCATTTATTGATAATTGTGATTATTTATTTTTCTTGTTTTTATTTATATAGCCTCCTTTTAGTTACTTCCTATTACGACTCACTTTTTTTTTTAATATGATTATTTTTATTGTGCTTTTGAGTACAATATCGACTGGTCTACACTGTTCTTAAATAATGTCTATTAGTACTGTAATATGAAAATATTGTAAACAATCACTTTTTTAAAAGAGTAACCATGGAGTTTCTTGCCGGTTCTTCTCCATAGGAAACGACCTTTGGAACGATGACGAGAATTTGGAACCGTGCACTAGCTTCTGACCTTTTATAAGTGCCCATGTAGGCCTATGTGAAATAAAAACTTTTGACTTTGACTTTGACATTGAAAAAAAAAAATACGCCTCCTCCATCTGCTTCCATTGAACTCTGTCCACTGCTACCCTTGTTCAATAGGGGGCTGTCGTCTTCCTATCTTCTCAATGGGGGACTCTGTTTTCTGAGGCTTACTCTTGGGTACCATAGGCTTACGTGCTGGCTCTATTTGTTGGATTAGTAACAAATTATAAACCCGTCCAGCTCCATTTCAGATGGTTGATTCGGGTTAGAATATCTGAAACCAAGGTTTCAGTTTCCGAACATCTACCAGAAAATGATCCACACAATGGAGCTCGATAAAAACTGGAAAATATTATATGATTATATGGTCTTGGATAGTGCAATGAAATTAGGTAATCAGAAATGTAGATTAAAAGAAAATAAGAGAGATAAAATAAAAAATTGGTACCACATCACCCCTTTACAAATGAGAGACAAAACTAAAAGTAACGCAGGGAAATTAACATCTCAGATAAACCCAGTTGCCAAGCAACACGTAGAGTGACGTAGGTATTGATATTTATACGAATAGGTCCTAAATTGTGGCCAGATAAATAAACATCAAGTGGGAGTCAGTCACACTCTCGCACCGAGGATTCCTTAGAAACTTACCAGTCTCAAAAATTTTTCCAAATCACTAAAAACGTGATTATTTGGTAATGTAACTTTCCCTTTACTTGTACCAGGTGATCTTGCTTCTTGCACAAATTTCAGGATTCTAGGTATCCCGTTGACCTAGAATCCTGAAATTTGTGCAAGAGTGCAAGTACCCTATAGGTGTTGGTTTTCTTGCAAGTGTAAAAATATGTACCTAAACGGAGCATTTAGATTGCGTTGACTTCATAGTTTAATTTTTTCACTGCTCTAAGCATGGAGCACAATAACCAGACTGTAAGGGGTAGCACACCTGAGTATTTGGTATTAATTTCAGACTAATACCTCCACGCATTTCTGCGAAAAGAGACAACAGACGGACAACAAAGTGTTCCTTTAACCTATTGAGTAGCGTAATTAGAGACACAATAAAAAAACAATGACCGAGCGAACGCCGGCGTTCGCTCGGGGTTTAATGAATGGTATCGTTTTTGCCAGTTTGGGGGTTCTGTTTTCTCCACGATACAGAAAGCGATGTACTTGTGTCCATTATTTTTTGACGGAAGGTGTGTATATATATATCGTGTGTAATAGTAATAATAGTCAATAGAATAGTAAGTATATTACTTTATAAGATATTTTGTCCTATGTGTAGGTGTACAGAGCAGTGATGGCCGAGTGGTAACATCGTGAGGAAACCGGCATGTCCTAGAACCAAAAATTCGAAGACATGTGACATCCACCAACCCGCACTGGGCCTGCGTAGTGGATTACGGCTCATTCCCTCTCCTATAGAGGAGGCCTGAGTCCCAACAGTGGGAACATTATAAGGCCGACTATGCTATGCTATGCAGGTGTACCTTCCATAGACAAAATACACAAATAATAAATCTTACAAAATAGTAGTTGCCTCATAATAAAGAATTACTATTGTATTATTTGTCATCATTTATCTCAGGACCCCGAGGTCCTGGACCTTTGAAAGGCGTACGAGAGGCTGAAGCCAACTCCTTTGGCAGAGGTCGATACGTGATTATTATTTAAACTTGAAACAATGTTTTGTCAGAAACTAACTAGATATTATTTCCGTAACATTTTCAGAGGCTGCAGAAGTACAATATGAGTCTAATGAGTTGGTAAAGGAGGCCAAATATGCTGATTATGCCAAGAACGTGTTTCCTAATTATTTGGAGAGGCTTAACGCTATAATTGTTCAGAACAACGGTCACCTTGCCCTAGGAAAGGTAAATATTTCTTGTTATACTATACATTGCAATTATCAGCCCGTTTATTGTTTTTGTTAAAATTTGAAATTATCATTTTTGGATTATTGCATTATGACAGTGATACGTGGGAACCGAACAGTAACGAATGTAAACCTTAAGCATAACTAGCCGTAATTTTATGCCGTTTGAACTGCTGGACCACAGGCCTCTAACAACCTTTATTTAATTTTGTACACCTAATACCTAGTGTGGGCCCTGTCTATTATGTATAAAATATCGTTTCCTTTTTTTTCTTAAAAAATACTGATAGGCAGTTGCTATATGTAAAACATAGGTTAGACTAGAAGCTGACCTCAAGCCAGTTGGGAAATGCTAAGGAGATGATTCATTACAAAATTACGATCACAACATGGTTCTTGAAAATACTAGGTACCTTAGACTGTGTAACGTGTCTAGGTTGAGTTACTATTGAAGTAATATATTCTGTTTCTAGTTGACATGGGGCGACTTTGTCCTGGCTGGTATGTTCGACTACCTGAAATATATGCTGCGTATACCCGACCTTGAGAAGAAGTATCCAGCCTTTCAGAAAGTAATTGACAACGTGTATTCCAGTCCTAAGGTCAAAGCGTATAGTGAATCTAAGAATTAACTATTTAGGTTTACACAAAAAGTGAATAATTATTACAAGCTTTTGGAAAAATCGAATTTTACCTATTTTAAGTTCATTTCAATCATAGACATGCATCGACATTTTGTGTTTACTTAGTTAACATTATTGACATTCATTTTAATAATTAAACAATAATCATTTAATTACAATGTTGATTTATTGTTTTATTTTTGTAGTCTACTAATTACTTATTTATGGTACTTACACAAAAGATTGTTGTTTTTAAAGACGTTTTGAGCTCTTAAACGTACCTACGGAGTGTACAATTACTAGTGTATAGTAATTGTGCACGCCGTATATAGGTTATGTTTACAGCAATATAGAAATATGTATATGCAGAAATGTATACGAAAATAGAATAAATTATTATTATGAGCCCATTGTGTCCCACTGCAGGGCAAAGGCCTCACTTCCGTTATACCATTTCTTTCTGTCCTTAGCTACTTCTGGCCAATCCTTAAGGTAGGAGTCACGTCACGTCAATGGAATAAAATAAAACGTTATTGTACAACAAAATAGTAACAAAAACTTTAATAAAACTAACACAAAACAAAATAAAAAAAACTAAAACTAAACAAAAACAAGCAAACTTAAAACAACTACACTACACTACTTTTACTTTAAGAAAAAAACTTTTCAAATGTTGGAAATGTATCACTTTTAGAAGAAGGATTAAATGTGAACCCAGAACACGCCCTTGAGGTGCACCATACACATTATATGCTATACTATTTAAAATAGCTATGCTATTTAAAATGTCTAGATTCACATTAAATAATTGAGCTTATGAAATCAGTATTATTTCCATATAAATAACCTCTAATACAAGAAGTACCTATACATGAGCATATAACACTTTATACCAATTTGTGATAATAAGAGATTAAATCAAAGGCCTGTAATAAATAAAAATATCGTTTTTAATGTTATAAGAAAAAGGATCGCATAAACGGGAATAAGAATTCTGAACTCATTTTGAGTTGTAAGAATAATGTACTTAAAGTTATATACATAAATAAGTTTTTATGTTATATTTTTTTTAAATTTATTACAACGGTTAGACAACCAACTACAGTTACTAAAAAAATAAAATAATTAAAAACAAAGATCTCTTGATCTATTTTATTTTCAACACCTATTTATACATCAAACTGAATCTGATAAATAGTCAAGACGCTATTATAAGGCATAACTAGGTTGCATTATCTTTAGTGACGTCACTCAACATTAATCAGCAAATAGGTATTCATACTCTGTGATTATGAAGTTTCGCACTGACCTAGGACACTAATTGCTGAAAATAAACGTTTACTTAATTCTACAAAATCCATGAAGATCGTAGTGAACCGATAACTGTCAGTCTGTCACGAGTATTGGCTTCTGTGAGCATATTTGAGCGACAGAGTGTCTATATACCTAACTAACACCAAGTGTGAAATCGGTTACCCTGTTCAAGCCTTGTGCCATCTGTTGGAGAATTCGGAGTGCACATACAAGAAGATAAAAGACCAGTAATATCCCGATTAGTGGCCACACTGGCCACCACCTACCAGGCTCATTCCGATTTGACTTTCATTTGAATAAAAAGGAGAAGTTAATCTATAGATAATAATACAATATTACGCAATATAGTTTAAACGTTAGATGAGGTGTTTTTATTAACCAACAGAACTACATCACAGAATGACAAGACAAAAATTGTATAACCAGCATCTACAATTGAGTACTTTATTTTTTATAATACTATATTGTACCCATATGATTCACCATTCATCTGATTTTGCAAACTTAAGATGACATGACAAAATATTAAAATAACTATTTACACACGATGTTGTGGTTTATTTTGTTAATATGTCTGCCGACCGGCGACTGGCAGGTCGTTAGTATAAACATCATCACACACTCCTCTATAATAACTGTCTCCTCGTGAATTGTGAGTATTAAGCTATATATTTTCTCCAATAGATAATGATGTTAGGTTAGGTTATGTGGATGGATGGAGAGGGAGAGGGAGACCAAAGAAAAGATGGATGGATTGTGTGAAGAGTGATATGAAAGAAAAAGAAGTTAGTGATAGCATGACGAGTGACAGGGCAGAATGGAAGAAAAAAACGTGTTGCGCCGACCCCAAATAACACGGGACAAGGGCAGGAAGATGATGTTGAGATGATGATGTTAGGAGAGAACACATCTTATTATTAATTAACCACTGTTTCAATTAATTGTTCATTATTATTGTGATCTTTAATTTAAATTTTCTCAAGTTTTTCAAACACGGGTATTTTAATTATCGCACATAAATATTTCGTAAATATTATTGTTAATATTGTTATATAATATTAGTAATTCAGGAGCTAATTCAGTTTAAAGAGAAGTATTTTATTTTAATCTATGCCAATGTGGTGGCAGTTAGAATCAGTTCTTTTTAACCGCTATCAAGAGTCGTTGAAAGATATGCTGTCCAATTCTTCAACACTAAACATGTTTGTTATACGTGTACGGTTTCTGTATCCATCCTGATCTGATCGTTGGTTCACATTATTATTATATCAGATGATATGCCCACCTTAAAAAAAACCTATTCTCGGTTGTCTCTAATTATTATTATTGTGGTCCTTAAATAAAATTTTCACTAGTAAATTGTGTGTTTTATAAACATGTGTGATTATTATAATATTATTATATCTACGTATTCTGTTTATCTGCTGGGCAATCTTCTCACTCCTGCTGTGTCCAAACATAGTTGTTTGCGGTTCTGGCCCAACCACTCATGAAGCAAGCAAGTCTTGCCATTTTCCCCTGGGGCTTCCTCGGTTTCGCTTTGTTTATAAAAAGCAATTAACTTTAATTGAATCACCGACTGTACTTTCTGTGCTGGTGCGTTCTTTGGTCTAAGATTCATTCATTTCGGATGACAGTGATCCACATCGGAGGATACTCTGCGTCTGAGTGTATTTAAATTTTGAATAAGTGTAATTATGTACTTAGCAAGATCAAGTATGTCATATATTTAGTAAGTTAATCCTAAATAAATTAATAATGATAGTAAAATTGAAAAATAATAACTAATTTAGTATTTATTATTGTCCTTTTCTAGAATCATGTCGAAAGTTGTCTTTTACTACTTTGACATTAAGGGTCGGGGCGAGCCGTGCCGTCTACTGTTGGCTTATGGAGGTCAGAAGTTTGAAGACCACCGCATCACTTTAGAGCAATGGCCGACATTCAAGCCAAGTGAGTACCAGTAAATCTTTCATTGAGTTCCCTTTTTAGAAATTAAAGGGAAAATTAAAATAACGGTAATTTTGAAAGTAAGACTTATACTCAAAACTAAACTAAAAACCCTCATAAATACAAAAATACAGATATACTTTTTTTTTTTTTTATTTTTGTGGGAAAATCATCTTATGACATCCCCCGCCCTTGGGCGGGGCGGGAGATAGTGTCAGACTTTTACTGACTAAAAACCCACTCCTGTTCCTTCGTTGCCTTCGTCCCAAGACCCCGGGTTTCGCTTTCACACTACCCATGGCCTCAGTAGGCTTCGACCCTGCTGGGCCCCTACGATTTGATGACATCTCCCTGAGGCGCGCGCGGAACAATACGCGCCGTCGACGACCTAGACTCGGTCCGGACGGTTACCGGACGGTCGGACGGCGGGCTACCCATTGCTCGCCGTCCGCAAGCCCGCGCCTACGGTGGCCGAAAATCGGGATCGGAATCCCGGCGGTGACTTGGGCGTGAGGAGCGTTGCCTCACGCGATCGGCCGCCTCCTTTGCTAGCATTACTGCTTCGCAGAAGGAAGCGACCGCCTGCCACTCCTCCTCGCTACGGACCATGGCCTGTACCAAGGCCCGACGCGAGAGATCGCCGCCGCCGATCGCCCCCACGAGGACACGGCACAGATATACAGATACAGATATTTATTGGAAAAAATGATATTTACAAGTCAAAAAGTAACTGCAATTGATCCTTCAAAATTCATTATTTCATTGTAATTAATTAAAACAAAAAAAGTTAAAATAATAATAAATTGATCTATCATTGAAATAATTTATTAATTAAAATTGAATAGTTACTAATGTTACTATCGTTAATTAATATAAACCTTATATGATATTTTAGTTATCATAAATAATTCTATCCCATAATCACGTTAATCCGAATCTACTCATTTGATACAAGTCATAACATGATGTTAATAGATTTTTCTATAACACGCCATATACGTTTTATCTTTCAGAGACCCCCTTCGGACAGTTGCCAATCTTAGAGATCGATGGCAAGCAGTACGCACAGAGTCTGGCCATCTCCCGGTACTTAGGACGCAAGTACGGGCTGGTAGGGGACACTCCTGAGCATGCCCTAGAGATTGACCAGAACGTCGACTTGTTTATTGAACTTTGTAGGAGTAAGTACCTTCCCATTTTTAGTCCAAATCGGAATGCGGTTTGAACAGAATCCCTATGATGAAGTTCTTTAAACTTTTGGAACAGTCACATGTGTTCCAAAACTATCCTTTTTAAGATTTTAGTAATAATATGCTTGCATTTTATCTTCTTCTTTGTTGTTTTTTTGTTATTTTTTCTTCTTTTTTTTTTTTGTTTTTTTTTTTTTTTGTTTTTTCTCACTTTTAAGGAACGACCCTACGTTCCCTCTTATTTCATGACGCTAAGACGTTCTGTCATGGTTTGTCGCGTCGTTGCCTTCTAGTAGGTTCAGAGCGATATCACGCCTTGAGGACTCCTCATATTGTACAGTACTGTCCTTCTCACGACATATCTGTACTACAGCAACTGGTTTTCCATTTAATTGATCTGTATTGGAGCTTCGCACGATGCATTATTTATATTTTTTTTACTTATTTTCATAGAAGGTGCTCAGATAATGTACGAGCACGATGCAGCAAAAAAGGAATCACTATATGCTGAAGCTATCAAAAACGTGTTCCCCGGTGACCTGGAGAGGCTGAGCTCTATCATCAATAAGAACAATGGCCACCTTGCGCTCGGAAAGGTAGGACACCAATAAAACTTTTTGCTAAGTTGCGACCTTACAACATACTATGTATACAAACTAAGTTGCGACCTTACAACATACTATGTATACAAACTAAGTTGCGACCTTACAACATACTATGTATACAAACGCACACCTTATACATCCCAACTAAAACATTGCCCGCGTCGGATTGGTCCGACGAGTATCTTAACCCTTTAACCGCCCGCGTGGGATTAGTTTGTCGAGCGTTTTAAACTCTCTAGTGACGCAATCAAAATTTATCAAAATAGGAATAATCAAGTATTATTTTAGGATAATAAAATTACCTTTTTTAAAAATAGCAGCCGAATCTGAAGATACTCTTTCCAGGATGTGCGTTTATTACGTTAGGTAGGTATATGTTGTTGATAAAATAATAATCAGTAACGGCTAACCCGAAGCAATGGAAAAGAAGGAAGCTGATCGTGAGCCATGAGTTACTTAACTTTATAAAAGACTAGCTCTGCCAGCGCCTTCGTCAGCGTGAAAATAGGTATATCCATACAAAATTCCAGCTTTCGTTTTACCCCCTTAGGGATGGAGTTTCGTAAAATCCGTTCTTAGCGGATGTCTACACACTATTGAAAACTTAACTGACAAATTTTAAGTTTATAGGTGTTATAGTTTTTTGAGATTTCGTGATGAATCAGTGAGTGGTATTTCACCTTTATATTGTACCTATATAGATTCACAAACTTACTAACCACCACCAAGCGATGCAGTGTCCAATCTTTTGAGGCACACTGGGAGTTCCTAAACCTGTGTATTATTAATTTATGGTATTTTTTTTTTATACAGTTGACATGGGGCGATTTTGTCTTAGCGGGTTTGTTCGACTATATCAAAAACGTTCTGCGGATACCTGATATTGAGGAGAAGTACCCTGCCTTCCAGAAAGTCATTGACAACGTGTACTCCATTCCAAAAGTTAAGATGTACAGTGAATCTAAAAACTAATCAATAAGAAATACAAAGTTAAGGTACTTTACTGGACTGTGTTTTTTTTTGTCATTGCCTATTTCAATTTGCCACGTACATACCACGGCCACATCGTAATTGTTATGAACTTGGCCACCAAGTTATAGGCTTCACCTAGTTTGGGACCCATTGCTAACTTTATATTATGGTCAATAATGTGTAAATAACTGCGTTTGTTAAATAAACTTTAATCAATAAAACAGGGTAATAACAATATTACCCCCTTTTAATTATTAAACTTATGTATCTTTTATATAAGTTACATTTTAAAATATTTATTTTTAATGAAGTAATATAAAACTTATTATTATTATAAAATATACTTACAGTTCAAAATGATCAAAGTACCGTCAAACAATATGAAAAGGAATTCAGGAAGGAATAGAACATGGCGGCGGCGGCGTTGTTCGAAGGAGTTACCGCGGCCCTGATACGCAAAGGGTTATTGACGAAAAACGGGTGGGTTTAGTCAGTTGAAGTCTGACACTCTCGTTTCATTCAGAGCGGGAGGAGTTATAGAGTTCTAACCTCAAAAGAGGGGTGAATAGAAAAATAACTTTGATGGGTATTTCACGATATTTAAATATAGTTTTATTTAAAAAAAAACGATGCTTTGTTAAAATCCAATAATAATAATAAAATATCAAAGCGAAAATATGTATCAAAGTGTGTATATGTTCGTTTCAACATTTAACCCTGCATTCTTATTCGCCCGAATTGTTGGAGTTGTTGTGTCATTGATTCACATGAATTCTATGTTCTTTCTGAGTAAACTTTGAGTGCTCTGTACAGCAATAATTGGACTTCAGATTTATGTGCTGTATGTTATTTTTAACTGTGCTGATTGTCTTAGTCTGTAGTCTGTCACTGTACTTATTAAAATAAAATAAAAATGTATTACCTACCTAACACCTATTTGTAAGAAATAAAAGAAAATATTTTATTAAAATTATATTGTTTGATATTTTGGGTTTTATTGAAAGTGAGTCACCACTTCTAAAGCTGTATTAATACTTACCAACTTACGGAGGCAGTACCGTGGACCTAAAATATTGCCAAGGGATAATGCGAACCGTAACTTCTAAATTTTTTTTTTTTTTTGTAGGTGGGTAAATCATCTAATGACAAATCACGCTCTTGGGTGGAGCGAGAGATAGTGTCAGACTTTTACTGACTAAAAACCCACTCCTGTTCCCTCTTTGCCTTCATCCCGGGGCCCCGGGATTCGCTTTCACACTACCCGTGGAAATTTACTGTGTGTGTGTACAATTATAATATCGCTTACCATCAGGTGAGATAGCGGGCAGATGTGAGCCTATCAACAAAAGTAAAAAAAAAAAATAACACAATTCAAAAATGTAATTTTGGTGTAAAATAAACCATTTATTCTATCTATATTTTCTACACAAGATCACAAGTTTGTTGTAACTAAAATAAAAGTGTAACACTTTAAACTTACGAAATAAATCGTCAGACTAAGAGATACAATCTATATTATAATAATATATACTATGCTACACCATTAATATAATTACAGTAAGACAACCTTTGGATGGATTTGACAGAGGAGAAAAGATCTAGACAAGACGGAGTAGTTACTAATGTAGATACTTTCCCACCAGCCGGAAGTTTGTTCTTGGGTGCAATTGCATATCGCGCAAAGGGTTAATCGTCGTAACCACATTGCACGAAAAGTACCCAAGAGGCCTGCTGGGTCCTGAGATAAATAAATACATAAAAATAATAATAGTCTTTATTTCAGTATTATACATTATTTTACACATAATATTAGGTAGGTTTATTAGTGGACTTAGGCACTAAACAAGAGTACATTTATCTGCCCCCCACACTAGAATGATAAATAATCAGGACGCTATTAATAACAGTAATAACATTGTACTATCTTCAGTGAAGTCACTCAACAATATATCAGTCAATCCGCATATGAAGTTTTTAGTATCTACTAGTGTCATCGATCACTAATACCCGTGGTTGTACTTCTTGTAATAATCTCTATGGTATGGTTTTTAATATACCACCATTCTTGTCTCTTTGCACACTAAAGATGACATGGCGAAACATTATCAAAACTAGTTACACAAGATGACGTGGCTTGTTTTGTAGTATCATTGACTTATATTAGTATATCTACCGGCCGGCGACAGACAGGTTGTCAGTAGTAACGATATCACACACCTCTCGGTTATCGTGAAGCCCTTTAAACAAATTGTGAGTATAAAGCTATGTCAATATATTTTCTCCTATAGTTCTAAGATAAAACTTATGATTGCTTATTGCTATTGCGTTCTTTAAATAAAAATTTCGCGGGTAAGTAGCTGGTTTTTTAAAACACGGATGTTAAGACAACCAATCATTTTAATTGCCCAACTGTTTATATGTTATTTATTGTTCCGTCTTTTTTAGAATCATGTCGAAAGTGGTCTTCTGCTATTTTGATACAAAAGGTTGGGGCGAGCAGTGCCGTTTACTGTTGGCGTATGGAGGTCAGGAATTTGAAGACCGCCGCATGACTCATGAACAGTGGCCGGAATTTAAACCAAGTTAGTACTTTTATAATGTGTCTATTGAGGAGCTTGTGCCCTGCTCCTGCAGGTATAAGGTAAATGAGGCACTTTGGCTATGAAAAGTATAGCACGGAAAGTTAACTATAATATCAGTCGCTGTAGTACCATCTTCGACAGTCCAAGGTCGGTTTGAATCTTAAAAAACGTATCATTAAGTTGTTTACAAAATCAAACAATAAAATCGGGGTTTTGCAAGCTCACATAAAGTTCTAGTAGTGTAAGCCCATAACTACGTTAACCCGAATTAACTCGTATCAAAACATGATGTTACTAGGTTCTTCTAACACTTCGAGTATTATTGATAAAAAGTTGATTAGTCACTATCATTACATAGGTACTAAATTATATGATATTTTAGTTATCATAAATATTCCATCCCTTAGCCACATAATCTGCTCGTATAAAAACACGATGTTATTAAAAGTTTCGATAAGACACAATTATATGTTTTACCTTTCAGAGACCCCCTTCGGACAGTTGCCAATTATAGAGATCGATGGGAAGCAGTACGCACAGAGTCTGGCCATCTCCCGATACCTCGGGCGCAAGTATGGGCTGGTCGGAGAGACTCCTGAGGATGCGCTGGAGATTGATCAGAACGTCGACTTGCTTATAGACCTCATTTTGAGTAAGTATATTCCAATTTTGAGTCCATAATATCACAGATACTAACCCTCGATTTCTGATTTAAGCATTTGAAGTTGAGTATTACTCAAACTCTACTTTAGCCTGAAAATCTTTTTTTTTATTTTTTATTCTTGATAGGTTTGCGCTTGACCGCTATCTCACCTGATGGAAAGCTACGATGCGGTCGACGATGGAACGCGCTTACCTAGAAGTAACCTATTTACTCTTGACTTATAGATTCCCGGGTAATCTGTCATAATTTGGCATTTAAGTAGGGTTTCAGACATACTTAACTCTATTTATTTTATACTCAATTCAAAAACCCGCCGTAACTCAGACGGTTTCATTATTATGATTGAGTTCTTCAAATATTTGGAACCTCGATAAAAACCAAGAATTATCCTTTTCATATTTTCAGTTGCCCGCTTGCATTGCATGTCTTCTTCTTCTTCCTAGTTTTTATCACTTTTGGTGGAATCGGCCTTCTTTATGTCATGGCTTCAAGACGTTTGGTCAAAGTTTATCTGATCGGGTAGTGTTTTCTTTTTAAGAAACATTTCTCTTACTGGTTCACCATCTCAAAGAGATCCTCCTTAGCTGCTTCTGGTAGGCTTAGAGTCATCCTTACGTGGTCTTGTTCTGTCTGTCTTATCATGAGACATAGACGAATCGTGGTGGTACGATTGATTTGTCGTTTAATATTAGTGTTACGATGCATTATATTATACATTTATATTGCTTATTTTCACAGAGGCTGCTCAGATATATCGTGAGCCCGATGAGGCAAGAAAAGAATCTTTATATGCTGAAGCTATCAAAAACGTGTTCCCCGGTTACCTGGAGAATCTCAACTCTATTATCAATAAGAACAACGGTCACATTGCGCTCGGAAAGGTACTAGACATAATACTTCTTGTTAAGTTACGACCATTCATACTACACTATACTATACAACATTATTTTTAGTAATATGCGAAACCTGAATATAATTTGTTCAGAATCAGTAACTAAATGGATTCCAATAATAATTTTTGTACCATGTTAGATATTTTCCCAAAAATATTTAAAAAAGGTCACCTGTTGGACGCCACCGGCACTAAAGACAACACAGGTCATAGCGGGTATTAGGCGCCAGCGCACCGCTGGATGCGGGAGCAAAACAACCGCTCAGTCCCCCGGATAGCCCGGTGACCATGTATTTGTGCGGACAACCGTGTTACATAACAAGCTTATAACTTTGTGATTTTTCATGATTCAGTTATGAGATGTACATAGATTCTTCACATAAAAATACATGTGTTTCGGGTTTCGCATAAACTAAAAATACCTACAGTCAGGAATACAGGAATAGACAATCCCGAGCTAGGGAAAAAAGTAAGCAGAAATTACTGATGTTCTTTAACTTTATTGAAGCTCCTCACTTAATAGCCATATATATATAGCTATTTTCTCAGACACTCTACAGTACCCACCACCAAGTGAGTATCTTCCTGAAGGGACGAATCTTTTTAGACCTACTGGGTGTTCCTAAATATTCTATTAATTTATAACATTATTCTTTATACAGTTGACATGGGGCGATTTTGTCGTAGCGGGTGCGTTCAACGCGTTGAAAATGGTTCTGCCGATGCCTGATATCGAGGAGAAGTACCCTGCCTTCCAGAAAGTCATTGACAACGTGTACTCCATTCCGAGTGTAAAAGCGTATAGTGAATCTAAAAAGTAATCAATAAGTTTTTTTTTTAAATGTGAAACGTATGTTTCAAATATTTCAACTACCGTCAAACGGTGTGAAAAGTAATGCAGGGGGGAATAGAACCAGGGCTCACGGATGGTTCGAAAGAGTTACCGCGGCCCTGAAACACAATGGGCAATTGGAAGAACAGTGGATTTTAGTAATTAAAAGTCTGACACATTCTCTTGCTCCACCCAGAGCAGAAGAAGTTATTAGATGATTTCACACCAAATAAGGAGGAAAAGTAACGTATCTAGTCTTGCATTCCTATTCACGCCGTTTGTAGATATTATTTTGTCATGCAATTACACATATTTTAGGTTCTTTCTAAATAAATAAATGTATTAGGTACCCATTACAGTAGGTCTTTATTAAATATTTTTTACTTTAATATTATAAATGTTAAAGAAATAAAAATGATTTGATTCAAACTATGATTTATTATTTGATTTTTGGGCTTAATGGGAAGTGGTATACTTTTTAAAGTATCATATTCAAGGGCATCATTGGCATCTCGCCAAACATTAGGTTATTTAATTAAAAATGGTAACTTGTGTTTCCTGTAGCACAAAATCAAGTTGCTGCAACCCACGGTCATATTAACTAACTTCAGGCTTAAAAGTAACTGTTATTTGGAAGAAATACCAACTAAAAACATTTACTGGAATGGACATTTACAGTATACATTTTGCTGATGACAATAAGTTCTTCTCTCCTTCAGACGTTGGGCTAATGTGAATAGTTGATGCCAGAGAAGGAAAAAACAAACCTAACAGAAAACGCCAGTAAGTACCACAGGTCCATGAAAAAAAACCATTTAAAGCCACTTTGCCTATGCCGATTAAGTGTAAGCTCATAATGGACATGGGTATTCTTTTCTTTTTGACGTATGGTGCACAGTCTTGGTCTTTAAATAAAACCTAAAAGTTGAAACTCTAAGTATGCTGTGCTATAGAATGTAGTATACATGGTGTTACACGGATCACTTTTGAAACACTATGAGTGCACTCCAAAACACAGATCATGGCTCAAAATGCTGCCCAGCTTAAGAGGGAATGGGCTGGACAGTTAGTTATGTCTGCCGAATGCCGATCAAGCGGTGGGACCGTTAATAAAAATAATTCATTGTAACACCTTAAGTGATTTTTCTGTATTTGCAACATTAAAATATATATATTGCACTGGTAACAAAAATGGACTGTTGCTGGTCAAAGTGGCGCCACTGACGACAATCGCCACTTTTAAATAACGCACTGCGCGCTGTCCTTGTAGTCAATTTTCGCTGGTAAGTGCTGCTACGTTATTCTGTAAAATAATTTATTAATTTTCAATGGTATCGATTGATGATCAAAGCAAAGGTACACAGGGCTTTTTTTCCGGTGGAAAAATCATCTTATGACATCCCCCGCTCTGGGCGGAGCGGGAGATAGTGTCAGACTTTTACTGATTAAAACCCACTCCTGTTCCTTCTTTGCCTTTCTTACCAGGGCCGAGTCTTCCTTTCAGAATCAGACCTTTAAGCCCAGTAGGCTTCGACCCTGATGGGCCCTTCCAGTTGCTGACATTTCCTTGAGGCTTGCGTGAATCAGTACGCGCCGTCGACGACTTGGGCTTGATCTGGACGGTCGGACGGCGAACTACCTCTTGCTCTCCGTCCGCAAGACCACGCCTACGCTGGCCGGAAATCGGGATCAGAATCCCGGCGGCGGTTGGGGCCTAGCATTACTGCTTCGCAGAAGGAAGCGACCGCCTGCCACTCCTCCTCGCTCCGGACGATGGCATGTACCAAGGCCCAGCGCGAGAGATCACCGCCGCTGTTTGCCACCACGAGGACACGGCGTCGCTCTTCCCAAGCGGGGCACACCTCCACCGTGTGCTCCACCGTGTCCTCCGGCCGGTTCACGCAATGGTGACACCCTGGCGTTTCTTTCGTACGGATCCGGTGCAGGAACCTTCCGAACTTACCAAGTCCGGTGAGGACCTGCGTCATGCGGAAGGTATGGCCGCCGTGTTGCCTTTTCAGCCACTTCTCAAAGAGGGGACTTATCGCTATAATTATGGCGTGCCCAGCGCTGGGTTGCGATAGTCGTTGTCGCCATTCCGCCATGAGATCTCGCCGGAACTCTTTCCGCCATGCCGCAGCGGAGTTTCGCCCCGGCGTTGCATCTCCACGCGCAGATCGTGCATGCGTGCAAGGCCTGTTGCCTCTAGATCCCATGGTAGCTGGCCAGCAAGGAGGCTAGCCACTTCGCGGGAAACCGTGCGGTATCACCGCACCATCCGTATGGCCATGAACCTCTGGCACGCGTTCAGCTGGGCCGCCGGTCGCTTTTGCAGTGACGGCGCCCACACCGGCGCCCCATAAAGGGCCATGGACCGGACGATTCCTGCGTAGAGCCTCCGGCAGGAGGCGTCTGGACCCCCAAGATTGGGCAGAAACCGCTTGAGGGCAGCCCCAGTCTGATTCAGTTTGGGAGCTAGACGTCGGAAGTGCTCCTCGAAATTCCACGAGCTGTCGAGGACGAGTCCCAGGTACTTCATCGTCGACGCGACGCCGATGTGAACTCCTCCTACCGTTAGTTGGGAACGCCGAGGCGGTGCGCTCCGAGGGCTGTGAGAACACATGGCCTTGGACTTGTGTAGCGCCACCTCGAGTCCTAACTGCTGGATCCTATCAACGACTATCGCAACCCCGCGTGTCGCTAATTCAACCACTGCCTGGTACGACTCTCCCTGCGTCAGGACCAGCATGTCGTCGTGCGTAGCAGACCACACTGACCCCGTCAGGGAGGTCGCCGCGCAGCACGTAGTTGTACCCGATGTTCCACAAGGCGGTCCTAGTACAGATCCCTGCGGAACACCGCACGACATCTCTCGCCATTTCCACTCTCCCTGGTGATCAGAGTAGATGATGTACCTGTCCGACAGGTAGGCCTCGATCACACGACAAAAGGTACACAGGGTGAATACTCGTTTTGGCCGTTTTATTCGTATTAACGTTTTTGAACATCGCAAATAAGTTTTCTCTTTCTCAAAAGATCACAATAATTTTAGCCGAAAGACGGTTATAGTAGAATATACGCCATTCCCAAGTGTCGCCGCAGTGATGGATCTTGTGCGTCTCGCATCCATATTATTCCTGGGCACGCCATCGCACTTAAATCTGCGGCCCCTTGAAGCTTTGAACAAATCAAAGTTCTAAGTTAACGAATAAAAAATATACAGCTGTATATGTCGCAAAAAACGTATATTTCGATACTCTCAAAGGAATCAAAATTCATAGGGTACTTCCCGTTGACCCAAAATCCTGAAATTTCGCATAAAGCAACCTCACAAGGTGAACCAATGATCTGATGAGGATCGCGGGAATACGATGGATGCGAGACGCATTTGGCGACATTTGGGGAAAGCATATGTCCAGCCAGCAGTGGACGCCTTTTAGCTGAAATGATGATAGAGCCAGCCTGATGATTTACTAGGTACTGGTTCTCATGGCCTGCAATGGCAGAAATAACAAATTATCTATCTGTTACTCAAATACGTTGCAGCAGAAACTACTCAGCGTATGTTGTTATATTAAGTCTTATCATAACAGTATATATTTACACAATAAAGTGCAATGATGTTCAAGTGGCAGGGAGAGTGGCTTTTGCTTATTGTACAAGGTTGTAGTATGATGAATAATCACAATATGTATAAACATAAAGGTAATTTTACACGAAACCAGCAATAATAGCTGATTATTTTATCATCCCAACCCTTCCAATATATAAGTAGATTCGTCTTGAATAACTTACCTACGGGCCCAAGTTTGCTATTTTTATAAATTCGTCATTCCAACACGATCCCATTGTCATTTTGCTAAAAGTCCGTAATCTGCTTATTCATAGCTGTCTCGTAACAAATTAAAAGCAATCACTGCACAATGACTTTCTAATGGTAGAAACGTGTATTTCGACACCCTCAAGGGAATCAAAATTCATAGGGTGTTTCCCGTTGACTTAGAATCATATTTGGCTTGAAGCAAGGTCTCAATTCAAAGTATCTGAATTAGTTTTTGCCATCAGTTGTGTAGTTTACTTTTTTCCTTTCTGATGGCATTAATATTTCTACATATTTATTTATCAATATATTGAATATCTGGTTTCTAAGTTTTGCAAATTCATAAATATTACTAATAATATCGTTATCTGATTTGTTATCGTTTGTTTGTGTTTAGACAGTTTTGATATGGTATTTTTCCAGCCAGCCAGCAACCGGTATACGTATATCGTCAATATTTGTGTGATCACGATCTGTACTTCAGTGCTTAAAAACGTTGTAAGTACTGATTGTTTTTTTATTAAATCATTGTTGATTTTATGTGATATAATAACTTTGAGTTTATTTAGACGAACAACTTGTTCATTCAACAGTTCTAATAAGACTAAAAAAAACATTAGAGTAATAAATTAAATTAAATAAAAATCAGAATTACACAACAATATCAAACAACGTGGCTCTTCAGCTTTTTTATGGAGGAATCTTTAATACTTACCACTGTTTTGCTCTGTTATTTAAGGCCAGGTTCTACTCATTTTGAACTTTTTTAAACCTCTGGAAATCCACAAATATAAAAGAGAACACCATGAAAAAAAAATTTTACTAAAATTGACTATATGACCAACGGCCGGGCAAAAATCAAAAATAATATAAATTAGTTTGAAAGTTATAAAAAATAATAAAGCTTGTCTTTTAAAAGGGCCTCGCAAAAACAAAAATCTTGAATAGTTATTGTTTTTTTTTTAATAAAAATAAAACCACTGTTACGGGGCCGCGAAATCAACATAGACGCGGGCAGAGTTCATACAAAATACTCAGTGACTACAACCTTTTTTAGCACTATCTTGGATCTATTATCACATTTTGTCATTACTTTTCCAGAAATATGTCGAAATATGTGTTCTACTACTTCGATACAAAGGCTCTGGGTGAGTCTAGCCGTCTTCTGATGTCGTATGGTGGCCAGGACTTTGACGACCGCCGCTTTTCTAATGAACAATGGCCTGCATTCAAGCCAAGTAAGTACTCTTGTTCTAATAGGGTCATCGTGGAAATAGTTTTCAGGTGCAAAATAACTGATTTTCAGGATGCTACATCCCTAACCTTGTTGCCTGCAGGAAACTATTACATAAACATACATAAATTCGCAAGTTACATAATGTTCTACGCACTGATCGAATGAAAGATATTAGATAAAAATCAGTAGCGGTATCAGTTTTTATGAGTTAAAATAGCACACTTAGCAAAATTGATATTATTTAAGATAATAAATATATCTTATGGCGCAAGTCTCCATACGAAAATGTCCGTATTGAACGAAAATAAAAAGAATAAATTATTATTTCAGAAAATACATTAAGGGAAGTTGCTAATCATACAACACAAAGATTTAATTTAATTATGTAGGTAATCATGGTATCTAGTGATATATTTTATCTTTCAGAGACCCTTTACGGACAGGTGCCAATCTTAGAGATCGACGGCAAACAGTACGCACAGAGTCTGGCCATCTCCCGATACCTCGGGCGCAAGTACGGGCTGGTCGGAAAGACTCCTGAGGATGCGCTGGAGATTGATCAGAACGTCGACCTGCTCAACGACCTCCGTTTGAGTATGTCTTGGTTTTTCTTCGTATAAAACAAACTGGTATATCTGTATGTATACAAAGAGAAACTGACTGACTGACATATCAATGCACAGCCGAAACTACTGGGACTAGGAACGTGAATCTTATGACGTAAGCGAGAAAATTCACCCCCTAAAGGCATGAAACGGATCTGGATATGGCTTGTCAAATCTCAATTTAGACAAGAAATTATAGTTAACGTTCGAACTGTTTTTTGTTGTTTGTTTCCTTATTCAATTGATCTGCATGCTTTCAAATTAACATATTATACTTACTGATTAATTAGCATGAATTTACTTATTGAAAAGGAGATTAATAAATGTATTGTTTTTAGGGTTCCGTACCTCAAAAAGAAAAAACGGAACCCTTATTTGTTGCACCAATGTTTCAGTTTATTCGTGTATTTTTTTTCTTTCTCGTTTTAGTACTTATATATAGAAATATTATATTTGTATAAAATAAAGTGTGTTATCATGTATAATGCTTACCACAATTTATCTGCATCACCCGAAGGTTGACTGATAGAAAATACCTCAAAGCATTAAGTCCGCCTTTGTACTTTTGTGTGCATAAAGAATAAATAAATAACTGATAGTGTGTTTCAGGTTATTATAAGAAAATATTTACAATAATGCTCTACTTAATTCGTAAGATATGATTGAACAAATCTAAATGAATAGGAACAGAACAATGCGATGTGATGTCATAATAATTAATTGGTTGATATCTTCAGAGGCTGTAGAGGTACATTATGAACGAGATGAGGCAGTAAGAGAAACCAGATATTCTAACTATGCCCAAACCGTGTTCCCGGACTACCTGGAGAAACTTAATGCTGTTGTCGTTAAGAACAATGGACACCTTGCCATTGGAAAGGTAAATACTCTAAATTAAATGTATTTATTTTATTTTGGCATACCAAAATTCTACGACCCTATAGGTCATTTAAATTGCATTTTTAGAATTTTGGTCAGTGACAACTTCGGATTGACTTATAATTATAAGTTGACATAAACTTTATATTTAAGAAATTTTATTTTTGTTTAAAATTTTGTTATATGTCTTTGAGTCTCTATATCTATAACTATAAAAAATGAAGTGGCTTATGTACAAATAACAGACAAGACGAATTTTGCCAAATGGATTATGCTATTGACAATTTCTTAGGGATAAAAAACTATAGCATTTTTTTTTTTTTTTTTGACTTACTAATTTTACCTATTTTTCCATTTACAGCTAACATGGGGAGATTTCGTCTTAGCCGGTGTGTTCGACTACCTGAAGCTGATGCTGCGCATGCCCGACCTCGAGAAAAAGTACCCTGCCTTCCAGAAAGTCATTGACAATGTGTACTCTATTCCTAAAGTTAAGGCCTACGCTGATAATGCCCCACCAACGCTATACTGATTTATAAGTATCAAAGTTGGGCCTTAAATCGATGCCATCCCGTATATCCCCTACCTGCTGACAAATAAGTGTAATATTATAGGTATAGGCGAATAATACCTGTTAAATTATACATCACTGTCACATTACATTAATTAAAAAAAAACATATTTAAAAATATTTCCTTTTTTTTGTCGATGAGTCTACGTATTAATTATACTGCTATTTAAAATTTTATTTGAAATGTAGTACATATTTAATTTAGGAAGCACAAAAGTGGACCTAGAGTAATCCCTTGACGTACACCAGACACAAATTTTGCAATCCTATACTATTTATTAACTAAATATTCTAACTAGTGTTAGAATATATAGTTAATAACCCCCCCCCCCCCCCCGTCTGTCTACTTTCGATATATTAGAGGCAATTGAAAAAGCTGCGGATAGAATACCATGTATAACCGTATTAGACCCGCGTAGTCAGTCCACGATTTTATGAGGCTTGCTTCTGACATTTTATGCGAGCCTATGTAGGCCTTTGTAAAAAAAATTGAATTGAATTGAGATGAAATCAGAAACCTGAAATAAACAGTACCTGTCACTATCAGGAGTTGAAGGGATATCCTTCAAAGCTTTTCACTCAAAACTCAAGCGAATGTTCGCGCGTGATTTCGCGACCTTCGGTTAAACACCAAGCGAACACTGGCGTCCGCATAGATTATAAAATATTGAGCGTTTTATTTAAAGGGTATTTATCCAAGAACGTAAATAAAAAGTTCTTCATTAAGTAGTCTGTAAATATCGAACATAAGCAAACATTTCCGTTATTCCATATACCTACCTGTAATAATACAAGCTCGATCAATGAGGTCTCGATATCAGTGCCTATCGTATTGGTGGCAACGACATCTGTGTTACTATCATGGAACTAATAGTTTAATTTCTTAACCACTAGGTGGCTATTGTTATAGCCGCCGGGAGTCCAAAAAAAAAAAAAACGCAAGAACACTTCCTATGTATAATTTTATTACCTAACTAACAATTACTAAATTAAAAATACGTCATATGCTGCTCACAACGGTTTCCATAGAGCACTCTACAACTTTCTCTTTTTTTTCTTTTTCCTCTGCTTTTCTTGCTTTCCCAGCTCTGTCGCTTTCTTCAACTTGCTGGATGGTGTCAAAGAGAGGCATGCCTTTAGTCTCCGGAGTTATGCAGAGGAGTATGCCTGCTGTGATAGCGGAGCAACCGAACAATGTAAATGGTAAAGCCGTTGATACAGTGTTCTGTGAAAAAGACAAGAAATCTATTACACTAGATCCCAGAGCATTCTGACATAAATTATTTTCACGTGGATCAAACCTTAGGTTCTCTTAGCGTCTCATCACTCTCACAACAATTTATCTGAGTACTGAAATATAAATTTGTAATAGTTAGGTACCTTAATAACATATTTAAAAATCAGAAATGTAAAAATAAGTAAAGTTCATTTATTTTTTGTAGAGCTTTAAAGCTTCTGACAGAAGATTTGGTACATGGAAAGCGTCTGGCACTTATGATACTACTTTAGAATAATATTCTACGAAACATATATAAAAATCAGCCAAAAAAATTAAGCTAAGTAACTCTTATTTTTAGTTCCCTTTCTCACCTGGTACCTGCCCAAAGGCCCTAAGGGGGAGCTCCATAAGCTTACAGGTATTCAAAGAACATAGACGCTACTGAGAACATAAAGTTTCATCCATGTGAAAATAAGTTATGTAAGATCGCTCTGGGTTCTTGGACTATATATATTTAATGGTATAAAGCTGAAGAGTTTGTTTATTTGAATTCGCAAATCTCTGGGATTTATGGTTCGAAGTTAAAAAATGTTTTTGTACTAGATAGACCATTTATATAAAATTACGCTAAAAGTCTGACACGACCTCCCGCCTCGCTCAAGGACGGGAGAGTCATTAGATGATTTTATACCTTAAAAAAAAGGAGCAAAGCAATAACCAAATATGTGGGAGAAACCCCGAGGGAGACAGAAATATCGTTTAACCTAACAATGTTTCGGTCTATCTGTAATTTAAATTAGCTGCTAGTGATACCTGTTTATGTTACACCGTTACTGAAACAAAACCTATGATGGACTGCCTGGTCATTGTCCTAAAGTCATGTTGGAATCTTTTGAATGTGTATTTGACTCATCTTTCAAATCAGATCCTTTCGACCTGTGTTAAATTACCAGCAGAGCTACCATGAGCTCTTAACACGATCCATTTTACGACCTAAACTGAACTGTTAAAGGGATGGATCCCTCTTTTTCGCTTGCACGACTAACATTTTAAAACGTCATAGCAAGTCCCTGGATCAGTAAAAAATCAATCGATCAATATTTATTAGAATACTAGTTACCAGTATAGGAGACATTGGTGCGAGCATGCCGCCGAACCTGGAGGCGAAGGATCCGAGTCCCAGCAGTGTACCCCGGACACTGGTGGGGAACAGTTCCATGGTGTATGTGATGGCACCCGTGAAGCACGCTGAGATGATCACCTTACCCATGAGGAACAGCGTGATCTTCGCCCATATGTATTCTGAAAAAGCAAACACTGGATACAAACCGCGTTTGTTCCATGTAAGAGACAGCTCTTATATGGTAGGCTTGGTTTGGTTATTTATACGACTAGTCTTATATTTCATACTGTTTGACATATCTGTGTATTTCATCATCATCTTCCAGCCCTTCTCCTATTTCATTTGGGGCCGGCGCAACGCGTTTTTTTCTTCCATTCTGTCCTGTCACTCGTCATGCTATCACTAACTCCCTTTTCTTTCATATCACTTTTCACACAATCCATCCATCTTTTCTTTGGTCTCCCTCTTCCTCTCCATCCATCCACATGTAATCTCATAACTCTTTTCGTAACATGCGTTTCATCTCTCCTCTTCACATGACCATACCAAGACAAACGATTCCCTTTCAACTTTTCAGTCACTGGCACCACTTTTAAACTTCCCCTAATATACTCATTTCTCACTTTATCCATTCTCGTCACACCACACATCCATGTTAACATTCTCATGTCTGCTACGTGCAATCTTTTTTCATCCGTCTTTATATATTTATTTCATGATTCAACCGTCGATTTATTTAAATCTATACTTACTATCTGGTACTAACGCAGATATAACGCATACTGTGCCACAAAGTATGTATCCGCCCATCAGTGGATATTTTCTGCCATACTTGTTCATCAGGTACAAACAGATCATCTCTCCTGGAAAGGACATCACTGTGGACAGTAAGAAGTTCACGTACTTATCCCCCGGTAGCCACACAGAGTTTATCATCAAGCCATAGTATACGAAACTAGATGTGAACCGACACATCCCTACTACCACCAGTCTCTTCAGAATAGCTTTAGACTTGAATATTTCTCCGTAGCTTTCCCTAATCTGAACTTCAGCAATATCAAATTTGTCTTTAAGTTCATTTTGAGTCATGCTAGCTAATTCGTCGAAATCAATGTTGATATTATTCATTCTAGCTATTCGTTTAAAGGATTCCTTTGCTTTATCATGTTTTCCGTTAACGATTTGCCACCTGGGGCTCTCGTAGACGATGAAGATGTAGGCGATGAAGAAGATGAGCGGTCCGTTGATGATGCGGATGAGTGTCTTCCAGTAGGGCACGAACATGGCGATGACAGCGAACAGACTTTCGCCGACGTAGATCGCGTATGCGAATAGGACTCCTGCTAGCAGTCGGTACCTCGAAGTCGCTATCTCCAATACTGGAAACAATAAACAATTATGATAAGTAAATCATAGTATCTTATTCCCTGTTGTGTTAGGAAAATGTGCATCTATTCATAACAATTTTTTTGTTAGTATATTTTTTTTTAGGGTTCCGTACCTCAAAAGGAAATAACGGATCCCTTATAGGATTTCATTTATTTATTTATTTAATGCTTTATGCACACAAAAAGTACAGAGGCGGACTTAATGCCTTAGGCATTTTCTACCAGTCAACCTTTGGGTGATGCAGAGAAAAGTAGTGGTAGGTGCAATAAAAGTGAGAGAAAAAGGCGAATATAGGAATAGATTTACTTATAGACCATAGAATAGATATACCATCTAATAAACCATAGAATAAATATAATACAATTATACAATATATACTCAAATCAATACACTACATACATACACTAAAATACTTAAACAATTGGTCCAAATCGACAAAGGGAAAACGTTAACGCTGTGATGATACTGCTGCCAACTTTTTACGAATTATCTCGCGAACTTTGGTTTTGAATGATAATCGGGTCATTGCCATCCTGATTTCCTGGGGGACCGCATTCCACAGAGAAATCGCTTGAATAGTGAAGAAAGTCAGTACGATGAGTGGGACAATGGAGAAGGCGGTTATGAGATGAGCGCAGATTTCTATTGTGGTTGTAGTGGTGAGTAGGATCACTTTGTTGTCCGTCCGTCTATCTGTCTGTCTGTCTGTCTGTCTGTCAAGACCCTTTATCTCGGGAACGCGAGGACGTATCGAGTTGAAATTAAAACCATATAATTAGGACTGCGGTCCTTTGAAGCTGTGAACGTTTAAGGGAAAAAAAGATATAGCCACTTATGTCGCAAAAAAGTACATTTCGACACTCAAGGAAACCAACATTTTAGAGTACTTCCCATTGACTCATAATCCTGAAATTTTGCATAAAGCAAGGTCTTATAATACATGTGCTTATAGGAATAAATCTGAAAACAGAAAATTTGTTCTTGTCACAATTTTTTTTTGATATAAAACTTCGAGACTCCGATCATGAATTGAACTCTTTACATAGGTAAGTTTGTACGGAACCCTCAGGGGGCGAGTCCGACTCGCACTTACCCAGTTTTTTCTTTTATTGCACCTACCACTATTTTTCTCAGCAATTTTTTGAAAAGTTTTACTAAACCAGTGTTTGACTGCGATCCCACCTGATGGTAAGCAGTGATGCAATCGTTGCTGGTGAGGCACACCAGTTTATTAAGAAAATAAATTGGTAATAAATAAATAAAATAGTTTTGGAATATAAAACTGAAAAAATAGTATAGCATGACTGTTCTTTTTAAGCGCCTTCGGCCTATGGCCATTGCTATACGTTTTTTGGCTGACATGATGTCAGTGCTTGTTAGGATGACATAGTTACTTACACATGACCATAGCAGCACCATAGGATCCGCCTGTGACAGCTGCTTCGAGGAACTCGATGATGACGTAGACATAGTAGCTGCTTGCTAACGTTTTCAGATGGCCAATGGTGCCCCCGACCACGCAGAAGATCAGCGTTGGCTTACGACCGAACCTGGAATTGTTTTTGGACAAGGATTACTCTCTCCTTTTTGTCATGCTCACTCAAATGTCTCGCTGATGGTGGTACGTGGTATTGGGTCATTAAGTTCCCTTCAGAATGGTTGAGCTAAGTGGGGCTGATGCAAGCGTCATGCTCGTGAACGTGTGCCGTCAGTTGGGACTGGTCATCTCTTAGTTGCCAGTGACTTAATTCAATTTCTATTTTTTTATTCGTTTTTTAAAATTATTATTACTTATCTACTTTGTGCTCACATATTAGAAGCGACAAGAAATATGAAACCAAGATTTATGTAACACAAAATATGATTTAAAACAGTGTCCATGGAGTTTCTTGCACGTTAAACGTTTCTGATTTCTGATTTAATTTCTGATTTCCTCCATCAGTCATTTGCTCATTTTGAGGGTTTGTGAGTCCTGGTTTTTTTATACAAGTTATGTACTCGTAGATTGTAAGGTCTAATGCTAGACGAGAAATACAAAGGTTATGAAAGAAAGAGTTTAATTATGTATTTTAATAGAAAAATTACAAAAGTTAACAAGCAAATGCGACAAAAATTATAGACTACGAATAAATACATATTAATGCTTTAATCTTTCGAACCCCATAATTAGAGACACAATAGAACGACAATGAGAGAGCGAGGCGTTCGCTTGGAGTTTAATAAATTAAGATAGGTTATATTCATACGGGTTTAAAATACCTTTACCTTCTACTTTATTAAACCTAAATGCTGGATTTGTGTTTTTTGTGGGCAATGAAGAATAAGGATATAAAATAAAAATCAAGCAAGTGCGAGTCGGACTCGCGCGCTGGGGGTTTTGTACAAACCTACCTATGAAAACAGTTCAATTCCCGAATTTTTTTTTTCAGTAATATACACCATTTTTTAATTGGTTTATCAAACAACGTAACAAACTTAAATATTAACTATAAAAACGATTCAACTATTTTAGATTCTGCAACGAAATTAATAAAAAAAAGAAAGTGGAGGAGAAAAAGAAAAACATAATTTCCAACTTGTATAATTTTTTCAATTTTATTTGTTAATTTCAATAATTTTAGTAATAAAATTTTTATATATTTGTTTATCCAGTGGCATTTACTGCAGGCAATCTTGAATGTTTTATATGTGGATAATGCAGTGGGCTGCAATATTGTAAACGCTCTTTTGTATCGTTTTTTTCTAGTGTATAATATGTATTTTGTAGCTGTTTATTGTCCCTTAAATAAATAAAATAAAAAAACTCCCTCCTAACCTCCTCCCCATCAAGTGGGAGAGCACAGATCTGGGCCAATAGACATAAAAGGACCTTGGCATCTGGGATAGGATAAGTCCAGTTGCCAAGCACAAAAGATTTAAAAAAAGAAAGAGAAATCTACGAAAGATGCTCACCTATCTGACATCCATCCTGAGACTATCATCGACACCAGCATGCCAGTGCTATGGATTGTCCCGATCAGGTTAGTCCTCCACGGCTGACACGCCAGATCCAGCTGGAAAATATAGAAGAAAGATCAGAGATGGAAGATGGTAAGGTTAAGGTTTTGCAGGAGCAATTTATATTTGAGACTAGCTTTTACCTGCGGTTTTGCTCCCGTCAACTGACTATCTACCCTACGCTACCTACGAGTACCTGCCTACTTACCCACCCTACCAACCTAGCTACCTTACCTACCCTACCTACCTACCCACCTACTTACGTACCCACCTACCTACCTATTGAATGAGTTGATTTAGTATGACAGTTATATAGATGGGATAATTTTTAATTTGATTAACTATAGATACTAATATTATAAAACTGAAGAGTAAGTTAGAACGCGCTGATCTCAGAAACTACTAATTCTAAAAGAATATTATTTTAGTATAAAGCCTTTCTCAATAAATGGGCTATTTATTGAGAAAGGCTATATACCATTGCACCACGGAAGCAGAAGGAACAGTTTGTTTTTTAATAATTGATAGGCTCGCGTTTGACCACTATCTTACCTGATGGTAAGCGATGATGTGGCCGACGATGGAGCACGCTTGCCTAGAAGCAACCTATAGACCCCTTGGTTATAGCTACCAGGAACACAGATTCCGGCAGGGAATTTCACTCCTTAGCTCTACGCATAATAAATGTGTTCTCAAAACGCTGTATACGTATGGGTGGAACAGAACAGTAACCAATTAGGCAGGTGAAATCGTGGGGGACAGCTAGTGTATGATATAGAGTTTTTTTGTTCCAAAATCTACAGTTACACTAGCGAAACTCCGCGAGATTATTATATAATACGTAGGTATAGTTAATTTAAAAAAAAAAAATAGGTAATTCAACTACCGACACTGACCTGTACCATTCATTCCAGTGTGGGTAAGAGACAGAGCTATACAGGTTGTCTAGCGCCATCTCTTACCCACACTGGAAATAAGAATGAAACAGTCTTGCTTTAAACGTCATAACCCCAACTGTTGACAATGGCCTATTCTATCTTCCTGGACTGCCTTTTTTCCGTGTTATTTGGGCTCGGTACAATATGTTTTTTTTTCTTCTATTTTGTTCTGTCACCCGTCATGCCATCACTAACTCCCTTTTCCTTCATATCACTCCTCACAATAATTAATCCATCTTTTCTTTAGCCTCCCTCTACCTCTCCATGGTGGAGCTGCCAAGGCACAGTGTTGTTAGGGACACGGTACCGTCATAGTCGCATAGAATGTCTAAGAAAGATTAATGAAGACGTAACGTTGTAATCACATCAATCTAAAGATGGAGGACCTGGTTACCTGAAATACAGGCCACAATCCTAGCTTAGGCACCAGTCTCCCACAGTGTAAATCCAGCTATTGCCATTGTTAGCCTGACATACAGGTCCAACCTAGTTCAGGTAAAAATGCAATGTATGCGTTATAATTGTGTTTGCATTGTATTAATTTTTGTAATTGCTTTGATATTGTGGTGAGAAAATAAATAAATAATATTACTGTTGTAGTTTTGCGATTTTATCATTATAAACTATTCCTCTTTTTCTAACCATGAAGTATCGATTCTATTCATATTATTTGCATAAACTATTTTAAAAATGCGTACTTTTTATAAATAATCATTAACAACGGATTAATTAAGCGTGAGATGAAACGAATAGTTGTGATTGATTTGCGCAGTTATTTTCGTTAGGTACTTATAGATAGACTGTTAATATAACTAACAGTAGGTAAATTTTGTTATATAGTACTATCTAATTTTTATTTTATTGATTTGATTTTAATTTTATATAATTATGGATCACGATGGAAAAATATATGAAATGACTGATTAATATACTTATTAAATGTAAAAATAATATGATGTTTCAAATGTTTAATGATTATTGTACGTAGTATAAGTTAGTCCATAAGTGTTTATACTACATAGTCTTTTGCTGTGCCCAACAGGGTCCACAATTGTGTCCGTTATCAAAATGTTATTTACCATCTATGTATGTACATTGTGGAATGCAATAAACATTTGAGTATTGAGTATTGAGTATTAATTAATTGAAGCCAATATACTATGAAGCAGAGCAGTGGTGGCCGAGTGGTAACGGCCCCGACTTACGAGTTGTAGGTTGCGGGTTCAAACCCAGCCAGGCGCATTACTTTGTGTAATTTATTTCATCACCACTGCTCTCAAAACGGTCATCGTGAGGAAACCGGCATGTCCTTGAACCAAAAAGTCGAAGACATGTGACCTCCACCAACCCGCACTGGGTCCGCATGGTGGATTACGGCCCATTCCCTGTCCTAGAGAGGAGCCCTGAGTCCCAACAGTGGGAACATTATAAGGCCGACTATGCTATGCTATGAATCTGAGATTCAAGGAGCTGCAGATACTAGGAATGTAGATAATGAAATATAAATAGGACTCGTATCTCGTTGCGGTTTTGTTCAAAGTCACACTAAGGTAAACAACAGTTTAGTCTTTGCTAGGTACCTACTGGGATATTGTTTATTGCGGTAGTGGTGACACAGCCCAGACCTTTGATTTGATGCCATGATATTTGATTGCTAGAGTCTAGAAAAACTCTATATTGATGGGGACTTCTGACATTTTACTTATACTAGTGTACCAAATACAATATGTCAATAGTTAGCTGTACGCGAAATGGTTGTTAATTTCGCTTTGCTTTAAATTTGATTTCCAGAGTTTTTCTGGACTCTGGCAATCAAATGTCATTGCATCATAATTTTTTGTTGACTTCTGTGTAGATGAATTTAAGTATGTATGGAAGTCCACAATTTTCGGCACACAGCTTGATGATATACTAAAAAACTATAAAATACAACCTAGATATCATGACGAACAAACGTCTAAAGGATTAAAGTTTACGATTTCCACTCTCTCATTACAAAGTAACTAATCAAACAAATAAAATGTTCAAATAACATGTTACCTCAGAGATAACAGTGTTGTTTGTCTCATAGATCCAATCAGTACATGTCTCCAGCTTATCAGTGAAGCTGGAGTTTGTGCAAAATGGTTCAGCATCGTGTCTTAGCACTGGCATTGAGCATTTGTCTATGGTTGAGTTTGGCCACCAGCTGGGGTAAAAACTTGTTGAGTTTTGATCTTCACATCCGTTGATTCGACATCTGGAAAATATATTTATTTTATTTAAACTTATGCAACACAAAATTTCACAGGGAAGTTTAGCTTAATGCATATACTGACTGATAGTCGATCTGGTACAGAGAGGAAGCCCATTCCAAAGAATGATGGTATCATGGTATGTATATAAATGAAGAATGAACAAATATCATAGGGTTTGCTTCTGAAAGGAAGACTCAGCCCTGGTATGAAAGGTAACGAAGGAACAGGAGTGGGTTTTTAGTCAGTAAGAGTCTGACACTATCTCTCACTCCGCCAAAGAGCGGTACAAAGTACTAGGAGATTATTAGAATAACGTAGATATGAGATAAGAAAGAGGTGTGTGGGAGAGTTGAGTATGTAGGGAAAGAAACGGTGGAAAAATTGTGTGACGAAATGGCTATAAAGAACATGAATTCTGTTGTTTAAAAAATATAATAATAATAATTAAAATTGTGCTTTTTCTTTATTGGATTAAAACTTCCGCTTCCGCTCCCACTTCCGTTGCATCACTAGTAAAAATGCCTTCAGGAAGGAAGTCCAATACAGAGTTGTTTGACATGGCATTGTTTTATATTATTATTATTATTATTTATTATTATTTTACAGGTTATAACATTGTTTATTGCATAATTTGCAAATTAACTGTAAGAGAATTCTTAAGGAGGCTCTTCAAAGAATGTCCTACGATGATACAGAGAATTTACTGATTGTGCTAAAGTGATTTTTTTGTTTTTATACAATATTTGACCTAGTTTAAGTATCTTGTTAGTTAAGAAACTAGAAGTTAAGATTTGGTAACATTATAAATTAATAGTATAAGATAACTGGTCTACTTTACAGATTTTTTACACGTTTGTATTGCACTATAAAATCCTTTTGATTATTTGTTAATTTTAAATTATTTTAGCTCTTTTCGCCCGAAACACAGGATTTCCTAGTTCAGGCACGTAAGACTCAGAATTAAGATTTATATTTAAGACTTTATTACTTTATCCTGTAAAGAATTTTGAATAAATATTATTATTATTAATAATTGTCTGTTGTACGCACACGACTTTACTTATACATATGTATATATTATATTTAAGATCCCAGAGATTATCAGTTATGTATTAGGTATTTATTTATGTAAACTATATTACTTACTTGCTAGTTTTCAGTATTGGAAATTGTAATCTGTGGAGAATGTAGTGAGTAGCATGATTGTTTTATAATGTTATATTTAAGCTGTTATGAATATCCTATAGAGTGCTACTTTTTGTTTTTCCTTAAAAATAAAATCTTATATACCTACCCTTTCATTTGTTACCCCACTTGGCCATATATGCAAACATTCGGTTGTTCATTCCCATTACAATCCCCCTCCCTCATAACTTGTGATAGGCTGAACTGAGTTTAAGGGCTACGTTGCCACAGACAGAAACGCAGACAAACAGACACACACACATAACGGCAAAACTTATAACACGCCTGATTTTGCGTTGGAATTAAAAAAAAAAAATTGTCATTCGCCTCTCGAAATATTAGATATAAATCTTCTATATTTATAAAAGGAGAAACTGACTGACTGACATATCAACACACATCAAAATCTACTGGGAATAGGAGCGTGATATTTTGCACAAGGTTTCCTTTATGACGTAGAAGAGCACAAAGAAAGGATTTTACAAAAGTCACTTCCTATGGGGATGAAACGGGATTCTACAGTTTGTATGGAGAAACCTATTTTCACGCAGACGAAACCAATGGCAGGAACATGGTCTATAAAGACATAGTACGTACTAGACAGCTTGGGCTTTTATGGAGATCTAAACTCTTAAACCTAGTCTAGATTTTTTTTTCGTAAATGAAAAGTTTTATTTTAAACGTACTTTTTAAAACTGGTTAAAACCAAATTTAAGTAGTACACAAATAACTGGTTTCGGCCAGCGAATTCGCCTGCGTGAAACTAGGTTTTTCCGTACAAACTTTGGACCTCCACTTCATCCCCTTAGGGGGTGAATTTTGGAAAATCCTCTCTTAGTTCTCGCCTAAGTCATAAAAAGAAGCCTTGTGCAGAATTGAATGTTCCTAGTCCCAGTAGTTTCGGCTGTGCGTTGATATGTCAGTCAGTCGGTTTCTCCTTTTATTTATATAGATTATATCAATCAATATAAATCTCTTTAAATTGTCAAGTTAATATTTCTAAAAATATAAATAAAACAAGTCACTTTGAGCCGCGATAACTTTGGATTGACTTTGAATAATATTAGTTCAAATAAACGTTATATTTAATTAAATGCGAAAGCATGATTGTTTCGAAATTAGTTATTAATTTGTTTCTTTGAGTTCAAAGCAAACAAACTGCAATTTCATATACCTAGTATAGACTACTAGCTGATGCCCGCGACTTCGTCTGCGCAGGATTAGATACCTTTAGCCTTTTAGCCTAGCTATGTGTTATTCTAATGTATTAGCTATATTATTGTAAAGTTTCATTAAAATCCATTCCGTAGATTTTGCATGAAAGAGTAATAAAAATCCATACATACAAACTTACGCGTTTATAATATTAGTAGGATAGCATGGAACAATAACATCACAGATGAAATATGAAAGTAGGAAACTGTTACCACACATATATTATTCTATGATAATATTTTGACCAACAATATCTTTCACCCACCTGTAATTAATATCTCCGGCAACAAAAATATAATTAATATTAATCATAGTGACGAACATAGCAGGCAAACATATCAGAATGTACTGAATTATCTGATATTTGCCAAAAGTTTCCATTAACTGGGATATTTCACAAACCTCCTTTACTTTACACTTTTTGTCCCCCATTTTCAATACGAAAATAGAATTTAAAAAACACAGAAAGAACAAGACACCGATAATGTCTTTATTCGAATTTTGCCGCTCGTGGTAACTACATAACTATATTTTATATGTATATTTAAACCGTGCTATCGCCTAGCTAAAAATATTTTTAATCTAAAAATATATTTATCGGTAATTTTTCTTTCACACCGAAAGTAAAACGCTATTGCACACGACAATGAATAAACTAAGAATATATTAACATGCGGTTGGACACAGTTTCGTTTGATATCAATTAAGACAAATATTTCTGTTACTCTGTGTGTCTGTGGAGCCCACGGAAATAAGGCCCATGGCCAATAAATAACTGCGTAGCCATCTTGGATTTTAATGAAGGCTAAATTAAAGCCAAGTGCTTTGATCCCAAGCTCGTTTTTTGATCAAATATTAAATAACTCGGAACTTATCTAGATTGCATTTTTTTTTTAATTTGATATAATCTAGTGCTTGACTGCGATCCCACCTGATGGTAAGCAGTGATGCAATCGTTGATGGTGAAAAATTATATTGATTATATTGTGCATTGTTGCTTTTAACTGCTTTCAGCTACTATCCACATGCCAGAAGGCACGAAACAGTGTGTAAGTCCAGCAAACGTCCTTTGAAAAAGGAGGATCCTCCGGCCAGCCGGGTGCTGTGTCTGTTCCGCCCGATAGATGCTTTCGAGCAGTTAGTATAACTTCTAATCGCGCGGATAACTCGGATAAAACTGAGGCGATGCAGGATTTTTAAATTTTTGGTTCTTACGGGGCAACATAGATGTTGCTACTAGATGTTACGAGCAAAATTCCTACTTTTGAAGCTCTCGACCGAATTCCAGTCACATACATATTAGAGAGATTTGAGATACAGGAGATATTCTTGTGCATAAATGTGTTCGGAAACACAGGTGCTTTATTTACTCCCATAGTCCGATGGGATGGTAACCAATACGTCCGGAGAATGTTCAAGCGCAGGACCAACGTTTTTCTGAGGCCCGGAGGTATCGCATCACCAACTTCCGAACTCCGGGTTGCTACTGAGGAATTCTAAATGGAGAAACCCAATAACACTTGCTACCCCACGGCAGAAAGATTTCTCTTCGAATAAATAATAACCATTATTCTCGTAAGCAAAACCGCGAAATAACAATAGGTAAAATTTGTAGAGAATCATATACATAATATGAAATACTCGTACTTAATTAAGATAACAATGAAATTGTATTTGAATTAAAATAGTGTTACAGTTAATTGTTCATTTTATGATATTTTGCCTTTATTTGACGCTCATTTACTATATTTATATACTGTACTATGTTGTAATAAATATTGTATATTAATTTGGCAATATTTTAAAATAATATTTACAACATTAGAGCAGTGTCTCAGTCCCCGACTTACCAGTTGCAAGTCATGCAAATTAATCATCACTGCTCTCAAAACGGTGAAGAAAACACAGCGACGAAACTGACATGTCCCAGTACAAAAAAAAAAAACGTACACACAACAACGCACACAAGCCGCACATCCCATTATTTCTTCTAGAGAGGAAGCTCATGTTTGATTTATATCATCATCGAAACCGGTAGCATATTACTAAAACAAGAAACAGACTAGAGCAATGGAGCGCAGCATCATGGGTGTCAAAAGAGCCGACAGAATGAGGAACACCACGCTGCGTCAAAAGACGGGGATTATCATAGATATCCGTGGGGATTATAGACGTAGGAAAAATGGCCGCCAGGCTAAAATGGGATTGGGCGGGTCACATCAGCCGCATACACTCTGACCGATGGACCTCTTGCCCATCGGTCTCCATAAAATGGGTACCTGAAGATGGATGACGCCGCCGAGGTCGACCTGGGAAGATGTGGCGAGACGACCTAGATGCCTACCGCAAGAACTGGTTCGAGGTGGCTCAAGAAAAGAATACCTGGAAGAATTTGGGGTGGGCCTTTGTCCAGCAGTGGGACGGTAATAAAAATAAATAAAAATAGCCTTTATTGCTTTTCTTTTCCTCTAATACAATGAATATTTACATGCCATAACACTAGTTTATAATTAAAAGTTTTTACTTATTTATTTATCGGCAACTGGTTAAGCTTGTCCTTCGACAAAGGCCTCTTCTAAAGCTCTCCATTCTACTCCGTCTTTAGCTATTCTTGTCCATTCTGGACCAGCTACTTTTTTTATTTCGTCTTCCCATCGTGTCGTCTGACGTCCTTTATTTCTTTTTCCGTCTCTTGGGTACCACTCTGTTATTAATCTCGTCCATTTTCCATTTTTATCTCTTAACATATGACCTGTCCATTTCCATTTCAGAGATTTAAACATCTTTTCTACATTTTTAAATTTGTTTTTTTCTTTAATGTCAACCCGCCTTGCTCTATCTCTTCTCTTTACCCCGTGGGACAGTATAGGCTATTAAAAATAATATCCTACCGGGTTCGAAATCAGGTTACATAAAAAAAAAACGGGGCAAAGCCTTTTAACTCTCTGCCAGGTCCAGTTTCTGTGCTCACACTTTTTGAACGATTTCAGTACAGAGGCCCTTCTTTTCTATAAAAAGATTAGTAGATGTCAAAGTGTATGAAAAGTATAGAGAAAACAGTAGTTTTTAATTGTTTTGTTTCATCTCATTGAAAAGTAACACATAAGACAAGGCACTTAAAAACTGGTGAGCCCAGGTGCCAAGCACCGAGGTTTCTCTTAGACATTGCAAAGCAAGTCAGATTAAAACATCACATTGATATTTGAACAGCAGATATTTACTGATATGCATTTCAAATCTGCAGTAACTCTTCACAGCTCAACAATCTCAATGTATGTGTTTCCAATCAAATCAGTTCAACGGATAAATAATAATAATAATCCTTTATTATCAGGCAACTAGGGCCCATAGATAAAATACACAAATAATCTTACAAAATAATAAACTAATACATATAAAAGAAACCATAACAAATTAGCAAAATAGCTTAGGCTTACTGTCCATTCCAGGTTGCCTGGAAGAGATCGAGAGATATGTGTTTTAGTTTCCTTTTATATTTCTAATGGTGCACAATAAAGGATATAATAAATAAATAAATAATTAAAACTATAAACTATTGTACACGAAGTGACGGCGTCGTGTTCCGTTGCGAGGTCGGTATCCTTCCGCGAAATTGTACATGTATTGTAAATTGTACATGATACCATTCGGCCAAAACTGACCTTTGAGGAAGGTGTCCAAATGGTGAGACGGCAACCGCATCACAATTGAAATTTGTATTATGGGGCGGCTCCAACTGCACGTCTCTCAACGTCCTGTTCGTCTTGACTCGTAGGTACATATCGATCTCCTCATCCTTCATGGAGTGATGTAGTCTCGATACGTACAGTTGCGTCATGGGTATTGCTGGACGCAGCAGCATGTTGGCTCCTGCCAGCGCGGTGCCGCACTAGTTCTGACAAGTAGAATTCTTCCTTTTCATCGTCTTTTTCTTCTCTACTTTTGTGAAGCCATCCTCATCACTTTGCTTGCCTCCTTTCGTTTTACCTGCTTGCCGCGTTGTTTGCGACACATCAGGTTGGTTTGCGGCAACAATAGCAAAATTGGCACGCTTAGGGATCGACGTACCTACATGCGTCACCATTTCGACCAATGTCGTTACAGCGACGACAGCGGCGGAGCGAAGATGCAACGCATGTATTATCAGCAGCGGGTGACGCACTGAACTCGCCGACTAAAAACTATCAGTGGATGCATTTCGTGCTCCGCGATGTATGTTCACGCTGGAGTTGTTAGGCGCCCTACTTTCCGAAACAGCGTTGCGTAACAACTCTACTTCGGCACGAAGTGCACCTCGGTAGTATTCGACACCTCCAGCTTGGATTGTACCTCGGCCAGGCTTGCTTTTGGGATGTTATGTCCTTCAGCAATGTGGTGACATCGACGTGGTCGACTGTGACGGGAGGCAGTTTATGCAGCTCTTTTGCCACGAAAGCGGGCATGTCGTCCGGGTCGGTGCTCTTCATCATCGTGATGATATCCTCAAAGCCAACATTCACGATATAACATTAATTAGCTACATCTATGCGAAAATAAAATATGTATAATACAAAAGATAGAAAATAAATAGAACCACAGAACATAAGATTACATAAGACTGCCATTATTTATTTATTTAATAACACAACCCAACAGAACAGTGGATTTATGCCTTAGACATTTTCTGCTAGTCAACTTTTAGATGATTCAGAGAAAATATAGTGCTAGGTTTAATAATAACGTATGTTTTACATATGTTTTAATTATGCTATGTATGCTGAATTAATATATTTTTAATAGTTTTGGTAAAATATTAACCATTTTTTTAAATGTAGAAAAAAAAAACAGAAAAAAAAAATGGGCGGGAGAGCGAAAATCCGATCTTCATTTGTTTTTTCGGGTAGTAGAGTTTTGTTTATACTTCAATAAATCTCTGATAAAGGAGATTTGTAATAATACGATAAGTTCATCAAATTCAGATATGGATTTAACGCCTGATTCATAAGAGAAGTGGCTAAAGCAGTACTTTTCACTAGAAAAATCTTTTACGGCCTAAATCAAAAGAAAGATACTTAAAATCATACGACGACTCAGGTTTTACTTTCCTTGTATTCGTAATGAAAAGCATAGTGTTTACCTCGGGTTAAAACCTTATTTAGTTCCTCGAACTATTGGCGACCTCGCTGCGCTCGGACACCAAACTCTTTCTCGGGACTAAATAAGTTACTTTCACCCCTAGGGAACAATGTACTATTGTAATAGTGTTGAGTGTCCCGTAAAAGTGTTGGTGGTAGATAACCATAAAATAGACACGTTGGTTTAGTCAGGAGTTATTTCCACATGTCCAGTTGTATAGCTATATTTGGGATACAAAACTACACCAATATCACATCACAGTATCCACTATAAATGAATTTGCGAATAATTAAAACAGCCACTGAACTTCATTCAAGAATAGAACAAGCATAATGTAAAGGGTTTACTCAAAATGAAGCACATTTCACGAAAACTATTTTATTCATCCTTCTAGCTCGAGATCAAGTCTGGGGCAGAATCCCTTACGAGTTATAGACAGTTGTGGGTTGAAGCATTTGGCGCACTCCTCGCTCCAGTAGGTCTGGCCATCTGATGCACACACCGGTGTCAGGAGACCCTGGCACATGGGGCACGTTGTGATATCAGCAGGGCTCAAACCTTGCCAAGGAACTGCTGCTGCTATGGCCAGGAGAAAGAAGAAAGGAGTTACTGTGGAAAAAAATGTAGACAAAAGTTTTTGAATTATATAACTAGCTCCTGACAGCGGCTTCGCTCACATTCCTATGTCACTCAGTGATACAATAGCATTCTATTGGTGAAAGAATTTTTAAAAGTTCTTGACTTTATCCATTACAAACAAAACACAAATCTTTCCTCTTTATGATATAAGTATAGATAAATGATATTTTTTCTGCAAATAGAGTTTAAAAATACTTTAAACACGTAATTTTTTTCATTAGTTTAAACTAGATGAGGCCGGTGTTTCCTAGCTGACTACCCTGAGAAGAAATATTGAAACAAACTCAGATCAAAGTCCATACAGCAAACATCAGCACAGGTGTCTCAGCTGGTGTTTTGCGGAAAAAACTACACAGATTTGAATGTAAGCATTTGTCAGTACCTATTCTTCATACAGCAAACATGTAATGGTCAAATTATATGAGAACCATTCAGATTATGGTCTTTTGAAGAAAAAACCATACAGATTACCTCGAGTAGGCCACACCTCCGATTCCTTTGTTCTGACCACGTGACTGAGCGTTGAGATGACGTCAGAACAAAGCGTTCGACGCAAACGAGACTTGGCTAGAGGGGCAGAACAAAGGAATCGGAAGCATTAACGACTGTAGAAAAAGATTCGAATCAAACGGTCGTAACTTGGCTAGGCCTGCTGTCTAGTCAGTGCAAGCATTTGTCAGTATGTATTTGTATAACTCAACTCAAGACTAATACGGACCTCAATGACTTGCCGAACAATACCAATGAAAGGATAGTTGGATATACCTAATAAGCGATTTGCAAGTCCTTTTCAGAACTTGTTTGTTTTCTGATTGTTAACTATTTATAGTTACAAAAAAAATGCAATAATTAAATGTAGTCTATGTACTCACTAAAGTTCATGTTAATGTTTGCGATTCCAACTGTGGTCTTGCCAATGATCACTGAATTTGTATCTGTTATTTATAAAATTTAAATTAAAGTATATCGCTTGAACGGTTTTGATGTACACTCACAGCATTTATATAATAAAATAAAGTGTATTATTCAGTTATAGGTATTATATACATAATATAAGGAAAAATATTTAACTACAAATTCTACTTGAAAACCTTTATCAGCATATTGGTGTTGTAGTGTAAATTGCAGCATTGGTCTGCTTACTTATTTATTTATTTATTTATTAAGTGTCTTATGCACACAAACGTACAGAGGCGGACTTAATGCTTTAGGCATTTTCTGCCAGTCTACCTTAGGGTGATTCAGAGAAAAATAATGGTAGGTGCAATAAACGAGAGAGAAAAGACGAATACGAAAATAGATATAAGTAATAATAAACCATATATATGATACAATTATACAATACATACTAATAATATAATACCTAAAATAATATTTATGAAATTATACAAAAATAAACACAAACGAGGAGATCAGATTCTATAACATTATGCCAATATTTCTAGAAGTTGTTCTGTGTCTGTGTAATTGAGTTTCACTAAATATTCTGACAAATTCTCACTACATTTTTTATACCTTAAACTATAGAAACTAAGTACTTTGTTAAGCTTATTATACAGAAATGGTCCTAAGAACACGTAAAAACGCTTAGTAAAGGCATGTCTGGTTTGAGGCTTTATGCAAACCAAGTCCTTCCTTCTCTTGTCAGAAGGTAGAGGGTCAAGAGGAAGTGCCGCATGCTGGTGTAGTACTATGTTTAAAATAAATAATTGCCGCACTGTTAGCACATTGCATGCTATGTAGAGCTGGTGCGTAGGAAACCTAAAAGGGCGAAAGGTAGCAACTTTGAGAATTGCTCTTTGAGCACGCTCTAACGGGATTAAAATTCTTGAAATTGATGTGAACTTTTGTCTTTTCATTATATTAGACGGGCCTACCTTTATGCACAAGCTTCACCACAGTATTGTCTCCTTGGCCCTACCACAACCTCCATTTGACGACCTGCACCTCAAGCCAAGTTGATAATCTGCAATCGTTAACGCTAGTCGAAACTAATCAAATGTATGAGAATAACATCATCTCAACGTTAAGGTACGTGGTCAGACAGAACGAACGAATAGAAAATTCGTAGTCAAGTTCACATCGTTCAAAATGATAGAATGAATTGTTATCGTTTCTACAATTTTCAACGCTACATCCTTTGTTATTGTAGAATGGCAGGCGCGTCAACATGGCTACCAAATTATCGTTTTCTACAATTGCTGACACCGAAGCGTTACCGATTGGAGAACGGAATTCGATAAGAAACGGTTGTAACTTGGCTAGGGGGGCTGTATAGCTCCATCGTGACGGGTCTATAGCTCCATAACTCTTTCTCGCTCGCACGCAGGACGGAGAACTAAGACTTGGATAACTACTCGTCCGACGTGTAAATATCGATTTTTCTTGATGGGCATTTTTATATTGAATAGTTTACATGCCTTATTATTAAATATTAATAGGTATTTATTTGTTATGTTGAATAGTGATAATAATGACCGTGTCACCCTCCTTGTGATGCAGTCGTAAAACGTCTTTGCTAATAACAAAGACTTTACAGCCACTAGGCGCCTCATGCTTGAACTAGTGCACCAAAACAATTCTGTCATAGTTGACAGAGCCAGTTGCCGAGGTACGGGGAGCAGGGTACTACGTTCTAATTGGTTTTGATTGGTACGAGTGAGCAGGATACTGCGATTCTGATTGGTCGAGACATCAGATCAATAATCATATGTGTTGACAGACATGCGTCGCCTGTTAATAGACGTCTAGTGGCCGTAAGGTCGTTGGCTAATAATAACAACATAATTATGTATTTAACACAGAACGTTAAGCACATAAGCTCCTTGGTGATACCATTATCATTAGTCTAGTATATTACCTGCACTACGTGGGGCATACTGAAAGTCTCTGGATCTGGCCACTTATACTAAAAGAATGAAAAACTGGGCAAGTGCGAGTCGGACTCACGCCCTGAGGGTCCCGTACAAACTTACCGATGTAAATAGTTCAATTCCCGAATTAGGCCAAGATCCCAGAGCTGAGCTGGAAGACATGACTTATTTTCGCATGGATGAAACCTTAGGTTCTCAGTAGCGTCTCATGTGGTTTGAATACCTGTGTACTTGTGGAGCTCCCCCTTGGGGAACTTTGGCAGGTACGAGGTGAGAAAGGGAACTAAAAATAACGATTTACTTAACTTAAATTTTTATGGCTGATTTTTATGTACGTTTTGTAGAATATTATTCTAAAGTAGTATCATAAGTGTCAGACACTTTCCATGGATCAAAACTTCTGTTAGACGCTTTAAAGCACCACAAAAAGTAAATAAACTTTACTCCACCCAAGGGTGGGAGATGTCATTAGATGATTTCCCTCATAACAAAAAAAACCTAACCTTTCGGTAGTTACTTATGTCTGTAATAACACAAAACAACAGGATCTACTCGTCTATGTGACACATAGTTATAACCTGTGAAATTGAAAGGACATTGACCATCCTTGTTTGAGTTTTGGACCGAGTGCTACCCAGAATGAAAACATAGTACTACATTATGTTCCTTGGCCTAATAAAACAAGTGTTTACACTAAAGCTCTTAAAAATCAATTCGAGAAGTTTCGAAAAAAAAAAATGATTTAACTACATGAAAAATAGTTTTATACCTACGGCGATATTCGTCTCAGCTCTGTTGGCCGCCTGACAACTATATTTCACTATTTTCAAATCCAATTCTAAATTAGCGTGACACTTCAAACGTAGCCAGGAGTGTTTGACATAGACCTTAATATTATCATTGTGAGTAAAATTCGCTGAGAAACAGTAAAAACTAAACTGGTTAAACCTGGAATTGATTTTTAGTAAGCTGATGGATGGTACGATTTGGTAGTACTTGCACGTTATGGTAGCATACAGGCCATGGTCCGGAGCTAGGAGGAGTGGCAGGTGGTCGCTTCCTTCTGCGAAGCAGTAATGCTAGCAAAGGAGGCGGCCGATCGCGTGAGGCAACGGTTCTCACGCCCAAACCGCCGCCGGGATTCCGATCCAGATTTCCGGCCACCGTAGGCGCGGGCTTGCGGACAGCGAGCAATGGGTAGACCACCGTTCGACCGTCCGGACCGAGCCCAAGTCGTCGACGGCGCGTATTGTTCCACGCGCACCTCAGGGAGATGTCAGCAAATCGTAGGGGCCAGCAGGGTCGAAGCCTACTGGGGCTATGGGTAGTTTGAAAACGAAACCCGCCCTGGGACGAAGGCAACGATGGAACAGGAGTGGGTTTTTAGTCAGTAAAAGTCTGACACTATCTCCCGCCCCGCCCAAGGGCGATTTTCCCACCAAAAAAAAAAGAATGTTATGGTAGCATTTGGTCTAAATTCGGTCAATGTCCTTCATTGAAAAATACTGATAAATTTTCACTAAATTTTGCAGAACCGAAATGTAACAGAGCTCTTCATAAAACATAAACAAGATTAATTTATTAGAACTGTACCGCTAAATAACAATCCTTACTAAAAGTTCCATACAAGGCTTGCTAATAGACAAATAAGTACAATACTATATCATGTTAACATTCACACGTTAATTTAACAAAAACACAAAGCGCGCAAATATAAAAAAGGTTGCAAAATATTCGCAGCTGTCACATCCAATTTGAATTCAGAACGTTTATAACACAAGATGGCGGTTGTTGGTAAACTGACAACTTTGACTTTACTAGTCTGTTTCGTGTACCTTATCGAAGCTAAAGAAAGCACCACTCGTGTCCAAGGCAAGCCGGCTGTAGGAAATCAAGGTCATCATGTTCATCAGGGACATCACTTTGTGAAAAGAGACGCTGATGACTATCAGGAGGGTGACGACGATTTTAAACGCCCTGAGTACAACAGCTTCGACAGGCCCCACAAGATCCGTATATTACCAGGTTTTCTGCATTAAAATCAGGTTTGTGGGGATTGATCTTTATCATATAGGGGATTGTGCAATGAATTTAGATCAAAAATGTTTATTTTTAAGGTAACCCACTTAACTGTTATTATAAAGCTTGTTTAATGTCTAAGTGATTTTATTATTATTCATCATCTCGACATCTCATCTTCCTGCTCTTGTCCCATAATACTTGGGGTCGGCGCAAAACTTTTTTTTATTCCATTCTGTCACCCATCATGCTATCACTAACTCCCTTCTCTTTCATGTTTACTCTTCATGACCATCTCATCTTTTCTTTGGCCTTTTATTTCTTCATTAAGTTGATAGGTAAATATATTTTATTTCACTATAGGTACCAGGAAAGTTAGAAGGCGGTTATATTTTTTTATAAAGTTTATTAAAAATTAAAAAAAATGTTGGCATACAATAAATCTATTTAAGTAACAGATTACAACAATATGTTCATCAATAATGTTTAAGTAATACATTTAAAATAATACTTCAAAATTAACGAAAATAGAGTGAAAACCTACAACTTAGGGTAGGGATGTATCTCTTAACATTTATGGCAATAATAATTTCACAATAAAATTGGTATTAGGTAAAACATTAAAATACATTCTTTACCACTTACCTAGGGACTATTTTGGTAATTTGCATTTGCAATGATTATACATTGAGTTAGTTAAAAAAAATACTAAATATGTAGACAATTGCAACCTTTTAAGTAAACAAAACTTATTTATAATACAAATATAATTAATTCTCTTCGATTTATTCATATTACAGTTGTACTTTTTCATAAATTCTATCCATTGATAAAAATATACCTACAGAATATCCATTGATTGCCACTCTTGATGCCTAATCATAAGAAATAATGGCATTTATTCAATTAGTAGATAAGTAGGCACAATAGACGAGACATATTTTTTATATAGTGTTTTATTATTAAGGCTCTAAATCGACTCTAGAATTCAAATGCAGCCCGCATTTAAATTGCATTCCATCTGCAAAATTAGATTTGACATAACTGCTTCGAAACTACCATTCGATTGCATGCGGTCTGCGCAGTTCCGATGCAGTTATGCCAACGGCACAAAAAAATGCATAAACTGCATCCAAATTAAAAGACGGAAGATTGGAAGCAAATCAAATGCAGCCTGTCTTTAAACTTAGAATAATTTTGAAAATTATACACCTTTTCAAATAGCCGTACATTTCACGCATTTCAATTTACATTACATCTGAAAATACAAAAGAGAAACACACAGACAAATTTATGATTTACTTATTTATAAGCACCTTTGATTCAGCGACGTTATCCTTATTACAAGTTATTTGGTTAGTACAAAGTTTGATGAGTTCTAAACAAGAATACGTAAATGACAAAAAACGGAATGTCATTCATTATCGTACAGTGGCGGAAAGAAAGTGTTTTGTCATTTTTTAGAGTCCGTCCGTCTGTCCGTACATCTGTCTGTCAGCGGGATGTATCTGATAAACCGTAACAGCTAGATAGTTGAAATTTTCACAAATTGTGTATTTCTAATACCGCTTCAATATCAAATAATAAAATTACTGTGCGAGTCAGTTTTTATTAAACTTATTCACTAGTGCTATCTTGCAGTGCTGTTTGGTTAGGAACTAAAAATAACTGGGTGAAGTAACCCGTCACTGTCAATTGATATTTTGGAAACTCTCGCTGTAACAACTTAAATGATGTAAACTTGAAGTACTGTCAATCCTCCGAGATAGGCAGCTAGCCTCGAGTTTACATCACTTAAGAATACTCTTAAAAAGTATTTTATACTTAAATATTTTTACTGAATCATAAAGCCAGCACTCGTAATTTTTAAGATTTATCATTTACACCCACAGGGTAAACCAGGCATATCTGTCTCAGTCGGTAACGTACCCAACTTGCAAAACTAAGATACGCATTAATTGCGCGTTTTTACGTAAAATCACCAAAAAAAAAAAACTTTTTTCTGGATTTTTCTAGGAGAAATAAAGATATAGAAACCAAAATTTTCGACCAAATAAATTTCGTACAAACGTGTGTACAGCTCCCCTAGCCAAGTTACAACCGTTTTGCGTCGAATTCTGTTCTCCAATCGGTAACGCCTCGGTGTCAGCAAATGTAGAAAACAATAAGTTTGTAGCCACGTTGACGCGCCTGAGTCGGCCGCTCGTTCTACAATTTCGTTCTACAATAACAAAGGATGTAGCTTTGAACATTGTAGAATCAATAACAATTTATTCCATCATTTTGAACGATGTGAACTTGGCTACGAATTTTCTATTCGTTTGTTCTGGCCACGTCACTTAACGTTGAGATCATGTCATTCCATTTAATAAGTTTATTTAATAAGTTTTTTTGCAATTAACGATTGCAGATTACCAACTTGGCTAGGGACGCAGTACGACAATTAAGCGTTTTTCAAGGCCATTCAAGTTGTACAGACGTAAGTATGTATAATCGGCGCTCGAGGGGATAAGCACCAAATTTTAAAGGCAAGTCTTAGTTTTGCAAGTGGGGCGTGTCACCGACTAGGGCACGTATGGCTGGTTTACGACGCTTAAGATGCTTAATCTTTACATTACGCGACTGTACATCACGTGAAGTTAAATGTCATTTACTTAATTCTAATAGTGTAGTACATAATATGTGATCCCATGTCCAAAATTTTCCTGAATATAATAAGATTGATTTAGTTTTAATTAATAAACAGAATGATAAGTATGAAAATTGTTCGGAAATCAGCAGCAAAAGTTACTAACTTAAAAAAAATTAAGGCCTGCATTTGTACACGGACGCGTAGCTTCATAGATGCGTATTCGTCATTATACGCTTGGTGTACGCCTGCTCACAGCTTACATACAAAACTATGAAACGTTGCCGCTCCGTCGACACACGCATCCATGGACAGCAGGCCTTACTATAACTCTTCCATTTTAGCATGTCAATAGCGGTCACTGACCCTCCTACTTTTTATACCATTACTGGTTTCTGCCAGCGGCATCGCCTCGTGAAAGTAGAAGTCTATCTCAAGGGAATATAATCCCAGGATAAGAAGGTTATCGTTCCAAGACATGTTCTACCGCCGTGTGACAAATTTTATTCAGATATTGGAGCGTGAAGGAGTAACAAATTTACACACAAATTACAAAATTTGAAAGAACATGTCTAGGCCTACTTTTATGGCAAAGTATGACAGGTATTCAAACTAGGGTTTATTTAAGTAGCTCCAAATTTGTAATTGAGAAATCGGGAGACTGACCGCTATCCACAATGTAAAACGAAAGAACTATACATAGAAGTTTTAGTAGTATAAAGTTAAATCATCAAGCTACTCACTATGGCACGTTCTAATTTTAAGGTATTCAACACTTATAAACTAATATTTTTGGCACATTTAGAATTCACTTTGTTCTTTGGGATTACGTTTTTAGTAAAGTTTCCTAAGATTAATTTGGCATTTCGCCATAAGCACATTGGCAGGTAAATAGGTAACATTAAGTGAGATGGAAATTGTAATCGTTATGAACATTGTTAAAAATAGTAATTCCATTAACATTTACACAATAGATTTAATACATCATAATTTTGTATAACATAACGACATATCCGGGCAATTTTTTATCAACGTCCATTTAGTTCAGGTGTTTAAATTAATTAAACAACACTGTAAAAAAAAAAATCTTTACCCTACCTCTATATGTAGCCGAGTTATGCAAACGAAAATGTACTGAACTGAATGTTTTTTTTTAGAGTTGGCTTTTGCATTAATCGATTCTATGATAGATAAAATAAAGCCTGAAAAAAATGGATGTTCATAAAAGTCTGGCTGGTAGCAATTTTGAGTCGTCATGTCCAGGCACTTGTCAAAACGCTTATATTAATGACATTAGACATCAACGTCAACGTCAAACGTTAGACGTCAACGTCATTTTCAAAAGTAGAAGACGGCTCGGCTAAGTGGCGCCAACTGGTGGTGTAAATTTTCCTGAAAATTCTCATTGAGTAACACTTACAATTTCCATGATTCATTCGTTTTTCTCACATAATCTCTAATATTAAATATAATTTTGGGAATAGGCTAGTTCAACAAACTTATGAAAATGCATGGATATAAAAACATTTTCTCATTTCGAACATATAATCAATAACAGCTAGAGTTAGTAGACCATAATATACATTGTGAAAACAGATTTAACAAGACAAATATTATATCGAATCTTGCTGCTACAAAAGGCGTAAAAACCATCTTGGGGAAAATTACTTTTCAATACACTTATTCGAAAACTTACTCTTATTAGGCACGCAATTTACTATTTTTCGCACTAGTGTGGAAAAGTGTTCGAAATTGCACCCGCCACTATTTATTACATTTATTGTATCAGGCTGGGCGCTGAGCAGCCTCCACGAGTCGCACATCAACCCACGTTTATTTATATCTTCGTAAGTGTATTGAAAAACGTCGTTTGATACACGTGGAAATTTATCATTGCAGTGCTCAGCTCCATAACACCCTCGCCTAGGGCTCGATCGAACTCTGCCTCGGTCGCAATAACAAATTTTCTCCACTTGTATCAAAATGTACTATTTTGATGCAGATTTACCCTTTTTATCACGCTCTTTCGGTCGGTGTGGTAAACATTATGGTCAGTTGAAAAAAAAGTTTTTTACAACCGAAAAATTTCTTTAGATCTCTAAAACCATTTGATCGCAAAACTTTTTGAAATTTTGCATAATGCCAAAAGTATACAAGTTGGAGTTACGCCACTTGTAGCGGGGAGATCGATATAGGACACGTGGCGTACTCTCATAATGGCGTATTATAGGTAATATAACTATAACAAGGCACAATTTATTATCTAAATATACATATACAAATCTGTAAGTCACTGTAATGCCATTTGGAGTATAATATCTACGCTAATGTGGATACAGATGTTATTTATTGAATCAAGTGCACTATTGAAACCCGAGTGGAGAGATAGGTAACCTTGACATACCATTAAAGTTAGATATTAACGCTGTCTCAGTAACAGACAAGGTTAGGGATTGGTAAAACCCCCGCCGTAGATGCACTGTGTGTCGGGGGTCGCAGGGTGATTTCCGGCCACCGTAGACAGGAGCCTACGGACGACGAGTAAGCCCGGACCAAGCCCGGGTCGACAACGCAATGTGTTTCATGCGCGTCTCTAAGATATGTTAGCAAGTTTGACGGGACCCATTAGAGCCGTTGCATTTCAATAAAACCCCGCAACACAAGAGCAATTTAACATAAACGAGAATTTTATAACCAAGGCGGGTGTCTTTTCTAAAATACTGTAGGCATTTTAAGTTAGTGCACTCAATTTGTAAATAATTCTGTAACCACCCTTACAACTATGTAATTATATATAACGTAAAAAAATCTTTTTGAATAAAACCTTCGAAATATACATTTCATTATCTTTAATAGTAATAAAGAACTTACCTCTAAAATAAGTAGCTATAATTTTAAAATTATCGAAATTAAACGAGGTAAGGTACGTTTGAATAGTACCTATATTACGAAATGGAGTGAGAATAAGAGAGCGGCGAAAAGACTGTGTTGCACTCCTTTAGGGACGAGTTTTTCAAACTGCGCCATCTTTGATTTATATAGTGAACTTATTGAAGAGCCAACGCTCAGTCACAGTATTTTGAAAAACAAGTGTAAATTTTTCAGTATTCCCTGCGGCAGTAGTACCCGAGGGAGCGGCATTTCTGGCACAGATGCTGCGGATGTATCTTGGACTGGTCACTCACATCCAGTCCATCTGGCTTCTCTAACGGCCTCTGAAAATATTCCATTGAAAACGGTGAGCAACAAATTTCTAAACAGCTATCAAACTAGAAGTCTTCCTTATTTTGAATTTGTTTTTTCGTATACATAAATGCCGATTTAAATTATCAATTTTGATCAATTGATTGATCAACATGCTTAACTTTCAGTTCCTCTGGCTGTACATAAGTATTTATTATCGTCGTGATGTGTGGTTTTTTTTTGGGTTCGAATGGTTTGTGCTTTTAGCCAGTGTCAAGTTTAGAAACTATTAAGTGTTCAGGCATCCGGGGGAAGGCAGGGGGGAACGGCAGTGCCCCCCCGCCAAGGCGAGCAACAAAGCGTGACCGTACCATATATTTTTTTCCCGGAACAGTTCAGGCCATTTTTGACCCCCTATAACTTCGTCGTCTATAAAACTAGAAGTCTGAATTTTTAGTAACCAAGCAGGCATTTTATAAACACGTAAATTTCTACTTATAAATTAACCGACTTGGTATTACATGGATTTCACAACATTTTACGGGAGAAGAACTGAGTTGGAACCCCTTGGTAGTATTTGCTACAGGCCCCAGCATTCTGGTTTGATCCGGCACTGGTTTCGTCAACTACTTTGGTTGTGGAACCAAAATAGCTTTGGACAGGACTAAAATGTAAAGAAGCTACACGGCACAGTGTCATGGTGGTAACAGTGGGTACTGTGGGTAGCACAGTTGGCACAGCCCTTGAGCGATCGGCTGTTGCGCTGCATGTCGCGGATTCCATTCCCGCACAGAGCACACATTTGTATGGCTTACAGATAGTTGATGTGGGTGTCTTATGTAAGTGAGTTTATATCAGTGTGACCGCACCCACGATCCAGGAGTAATTCCTAGTGTGGAGCAACGTTTTTTAAAGAAAAGAAGAAAAAATTAATAGTATTATAATATATATAATTACTTGTTTGTGAGGGAAGACATTGATGCGGCACTTGATGCACTCCTGACCGTTGTTGGCCCAGGAGTTGCCGCTCATCCACTTACGCTTGCACTTGGGGCACTTATATTCGCCGAAACACCTCTTCTTGCCCTGGTACGGGGTTAGGCCTTCGCCCTTGGGACGAGCCTGAAACAAAGAGATTGTAGTGTTTATGAGGTTTCAGGGTTAGCGGCGTTAACAACTAATGTTAACTCAATTTTGAGTTAAAATTAGTTGTTCATGAGCATTTATTTTAAGCAAAGTACCTAGCGTGAGTTAGTTTTTACGTTAACGCGATCGACACATTAGGGCCTGCGCACACTTGAGACAATACTGTCTTAGCCAGACTTGTCTACGACGTCGCAGACTTGTCTACGACATCGCAGACTTCATATACACAGTCTGTCTAAAACAGTCTTGTCTCAAATGTGCGCAAGCCCTTAATGACGTTCGACGCTCCGATTGGACCGCTCCAAGCTCTTAACCAATCAGAGAACCAAACGCGGTAAACGTTTCGATCGCGTTAATGTAAAAATCCAATCGCACTCAGCTTTTTTTACAACATGATATTTCTTCACTTATTTTCCCTACTCCTTTCAAATGGCTTTGATCTTTAGAAACATGTTAACAACAAAAAAAAAACTGGTTAAATGTTCTTCAAAATGTACCTACATAGCATATATAAATCAATCAATTTTAGTGCATTTAACTCAGCCCAGATGTTCAAGGGACAACAGAGATACACTTTTAAAGGTTCTCGGAAAATGGTAACAAAAGAAATAGGAGATAATTTTTGGGAAAATCATCTTATGACAAATCCCGCTCTTGGGCGGAAAGGGAAATAGTGTCAGTTTACTGACTAAAAATCCACCCCTGTTCCTTCTTTGCTTAGTAATTATTACGAGTAAGAACAAACCTAATAAAGTGATAACAATCTAAAGCCTAAAAGACTATTATTATCAATATGCAATTTAACTCTAACTTATTATTAGACGTTATAGATTATGTTAAAACTAAGAATAGCGTCGTCTAGCACTGTATTACAAAAATAGAAGATACATAAATTTACAATATCTACCTAGACTAGCTGCATCGATAGCTGCGAACAATTTAAATAAAAACAATTTTAAGTATTATTGCAATTGTGTTATTTAAAGTCCATTGACATGGGGCAATTTGCATATGTAGGTATTTGGTATTAATAATATTCACACAAATATCACACAACGCCGTCTAGTCTCAAGTTAAGCAGAGCTTGTGTTATGAGTACTAGACAACTGATAAACATACTTAAATATTTCTAAATACATACATATTATAGATAAATTACACGCAGACACAGAACAAATGATTGTGCTTGTGGTGTTCACTATAATCACTATTTAGGGATTCGGGTTTATAAATGAAACAACCAAATTATCAGTAAGCAGGCACAACCTCAGAATGACGTCTACTCGTCCTCAGGGACGGAACGAGTGTGCCCCGACGCCACACCTCAGTCGGTCTACATTTAATGTGTATACCACATCTCTTCCTTTTTATAAAATGATTTAGATTTCAAGATATTTAGCACTCAGATGATAATTTACAATATTCGCTGTTTCGGTTTTGAAGTACAATTACACTATTTAGGATTACTAATGTCTATACCACATGTCTTCCTTTTTATAAAATTATTAATATTTAGCATTTATACGCTAATTTGTTTTTGAAATGCAATTACAGTATTTAAGATTTTGAAATTAAATGCGTTTCACATACATTTTTACTATGTTTTGTATTTAAATATTCTTTAAGTTTTTAAAGTACAATTTACTATGTTTTGCATTTAAACATTCATTGAGTTTTAAAGTACAATTTACTATGTTTTGCAATTAAACATTCGTTGAGTTTTAAAGTACAATTTACTATGTTTTGCAGTTAAACATTCGTTGAGTTTTAAAGTACAATTTACTATGTTTTGGATTTATAAATATAAAATTAGAACATGTAAGATTAATTAAACTAGATGAGGCCTGTGTTTCCTAGCTGACTGCTCTGAGAAGAAACACAGAAACAAACTCAGAGGTCAAAGTCATTTTAAAATCCGCAGTAAACGTGTAATGGTCAAATCATTTATGAGAACCGTGCAGATTAGTGTCTGAGATGATATTTTGAGTAAAGAACCACGGAGATTGGAGTGCATTTAGTATTTACACTAGATTTACAGATATACTGTAGCTTTTAGCAATATATGTAGTAGTATTTTATTTAAACTTTAAGAAACATTTCCATTTGCTTTCTACTTTCTACTTGTTTTAAATTGAAGGTGATGCTTCATACTCGGTGGTCTTATGTATTCTTTGTCTATTTGATGTTCCTCTTGATCTTTTGTCCAGCTTCGATATCTGGCTTACTTTATGACGAGTGAGGGTATCTTTGTTTATTAATTTATATTTTGGTTTTTTGTATCTAACTTCTTAGTTTTGAAGTATAGCACAATGGCAATAAACCGATGAATTTCTGGTTTTGAATTTTCTTTTTGGCTTCTTTATACATCTGGCCTTGGATATTTCTTAAGGTCTGACACCATCATTACAGTCTATTTTGCTTTGAATCTTTTTAATTTTGGATTTTGAATCAAGTATTGAAAACATTATTCCTCGTTTAATATTGTATGTATATATTGAATTCCTGATTACACATTTGTCTGCCACTATCAAGAGCATTTTCTTTGTATTTCTTTTTTCACATTAGGATTTACTCTTGTATTATGAGTGCATCCACAGACATGTAAACTGACTTGCACAAGACACCCAGACTCGGAACAACCATCTGTAGGCCAATTTAGGATTTGCAATTTGCACTTTCGAAATATGTATATGTATTAAACACTATTATTTTGTTCTATCTAGAAACAATTTCGCTCTTTTAGTGAATTATGGGAATCAGCAATTGGTTTCTTTTAAACATAACACAATTATGTTATTTGGTTTCGATATTACCCTAAATACAATTGTGTGTTGTGCTTGTTTTTATATAGTCCTCAGGGCTTATAAAAGTTATGTTTTTAATTTCTAAATAAGGTCTTTATTTTTGTAGCTAGGGAATATTATGACCTATATTTTATTATGACCTATATTTTATTACATGCGCAATTGTTGGATTTCCCACTATGTGAGTACTAGATACATTAGTTACCATTTACTGGTTGGCCTTTGAGTTGGATGTGCTCTGGCGGTTTGGAATGTCATGTTTTGCTTATGGTGGCGCATATGCTAGGTCATTCATTTCCCTACAGGAGAGTAGAGCTGAATGGTTCTAGGACATAAGTCATGTTCATGAACTAATGCTATCAATAGGGACTGGTCATCTCGCAACTAGGTACCATGGTTTATTTTAATTATTTGTTCTTGTAATCATTTATTGATCCGAGTGTCAATAGAGTTTCTTGCACGTTTAACATGCTAATTTGTATTGAATTCAATTGAATACACTCAAAACTTGTGCCTCGTTTTTATCTAACAGTATCATTTTCATTTGTCAGTTTCTGTCTCAGAAGTCTTTGTGGGTGAGGCCTTTAGTTGAGTACTGAATTAGCTAACCGAACTATCGTCAGCTCTACTTATGGATACGATCTCTTGTCATTATAGCCAAGAGATTTTTATTAATTTTCAAAACCAATTGTTTGATTTTTAGAGTTGTAAATTAGAGTTTCCTTTTACAATGAAATTGGTTCAGAAAACATTGGATTTCCGTGTGAATGTCTGGATCGACTGTCTGTCTGACTGTGTTGTATATTTTTAACTAGTATGATATCTGATGACATCCATCGCGCCCAGAAACTGAATAAGTTTCAATTGATATATAATAAATACATAATTTTTTGTTTATTGAAACGTTATGGTTTTTTAATTCCGGTTTTCGGAAATTATTTAACTATGCCAAATTAAGTCAAAAGTGCCGCTAGTGGTTATTTATAATTCATTCAACCTTTTCTATTTTGTTGAATGTACAGCAATTTACGATTGACTCCTTAACTATTTATTAATACAGGAACTTATTAGCTAAACAACGTAAACTAGTCCATTGATAAACATCTGCTAGGTGCGAACTAAGCTCAACGGCCACTTTAACAGCCACTTGAAAAGTCGAGGCATGATAAACTTCACTGAGATGAGAACTCTTTGTTTTTTTTTGTGAATTCTTTACATGTATCTCCAGATAAATACGAATGTCATCATCAGGCTTACCCAGACCTATTGGAGAAATCCAAAACATGAATGATCGTTTTAATTACACTTTAGGTCTCTATAGATTTGCTTTTTATCAATAGAGATCTTTAAGTTGGCAATGGAATTCAGATCAAAGCCTTGTTTTAAGTACATTTTATCTACGACATAAGTTTTGCTAGTAATACTCCAAAGGTAATCCCCCTGGCACGTTTATTTATATTATGATGCTGATACCTGTGATACAATGTTTATCATTAGTACAGGTACCAAAGAAACTGCTTTTCTGTATTTACCAATTATTATTTGGCAAAATTGTTTTTTTTTTAAATTGAATTTCTATTATTTAGCCTGTAAGAATCAATTGTAATTGTTGCATTGTCGTCGACGCGACACGTGGCAAATTAGATAAGTAGGTTGGGAACCTACCTACCAGTAAGCACTAGACGTTTTCTTTAGTACTTTGTGTTTCTAATTTTTTGTTTTATTGTTGTCATTTGACGAGAGTCAGCTACCCTCGTTTCGCATTATTTCTGCAAATAACGCTTAAACCACCTCTTTATGCCATTTGCATTAATTATAGAGCATAACTGTTTTTTTTTTTTTTTAAATTGCTCAAGCTATAATATTTTTTTGTGATTACCACAATTTTCATGACATGCATGATATCACCCAATTCATTATAGATATTTGACAGAGGTTAGTACTCTCTCTATGTCATTTGCATTAATTATAGGTCATGAACTGGATTTTCATTAATTGCTCGAGCTGTAACCACTTTTGTGATTACCACAATTTTCATGACATGGTAGGTACCTTTTTGTTTTATTGGTCCTTGTATTGCAGTGTTTCTGGAAATAACATCTGAAAACTCCTTTTGTGCAATTTGCAATAGTTTTATAGGAAAGGAACTTTTATCACGTTTGTGATTTTAGTTGCCACACCGGCAACACTTCCTGTTCAAGTGTCAACTCCTTTATGGCGGGTACTTATTGCATTTTGTCTCTGGCAATCGTGGATTAAGTAGTTCAATTGCGGGTTTGCTGTTATAAAGGGTTTAGGTATAGTTATGATTTTTTATTGAATCCAGAATTATATTTACAATTCAAATAATTTATTTGAAATAGAATCAAGAATTGTACCTACAATTCAAATCAGTAATTTTTCTTAATTTTCATCTTGTTCTTGTTATACTAAACTAAGATAAAAGAATAAAGTAGGTACACAACACATCGTTACTTTAGCTAACCCGCTGAATTAACTGTAGCCGGCTGATGATAAGACTTGTACCTACGGGTACTGTTCCCATAACATTTTAAATAAACAAACTCTAGCTAGTAAGTCACACAAAGGTTCATTATCCGTAACTCAGCTAATCAGCCCTTTGAAACAGAGATTAAATCCAAACACATCGAGGCGTTATAACGCCGTTTAGATGTGACGAATTCTTTGTTTGATAAGTAAAGCCAGTACAAAATGAATTAATCTAATTAGCCTTTTAAGGATTTCATGACACTTAGGTATTTAGTTTTAACAATATTGTAATACCTCACAGTAGGCATCACTTAACTCCGAAGTATCGAAGTGGTACTTAGCGTTAAAACTGGTACATTAACGATATTAACGTTGGAACATTTTTTAGGTCTAATAATATCTTTCGATAAAATTAGCTTCTATTAACGTTTAATCGCTGGAACTGATTAACGACATTAACGTTGGAACATTTTTTAGATCTAATAATATCTTTCGATAAGATTAGTATCAATTAACGTTTAGTCGCTGGTACATTTTGATCGAATATCTTTTTCATTTGGTTCGATCCATTAACGATTTCTCGTTGGTACATTTGATCGAATATCTTTTTCATTTGGTTCGATCCATTAACGATTTATCGCTGGATTTGATTAACGACATTAACGTTGGAACATTTTTTAGATCTAATAATATCTTTCGATAAGATTAGTATCAATTAACGTTTAGTCGCTGGTACATTTTGATCGAATATCTTTTTCATTTGGTTCGATCCATTAACGATTTCTCGTTGGTACATTTGATCGAATATCTTTCCATTTGGTTCGATCTATTAACGATCTCTCGTTGGTACATTTGATCGAATATCTTTCCATTTGGTTCGATCTATTAACGATTTCTCGTTGGTACTTTTATTTCGATTTTTTCAGTATCATATTATGTATCCACAAACGAATTTGGTCAACAAACATCGTATTTGGTATTTATTATTTTTATTTTTTATCTATTGTCGAAATGTAGAGACAAATTGTATGTCGTAATCACCTTTCGATATACGGTCCCGTTTATGTATTGAGTGACGTAATTATTTCATCGATCTATGCAGCACATCCCTCAGCAAATCACCAAGGCAGATCGCTCATAGATAACAACAGAAATATGAACATAGAAATATGAAACATTTACTTAATTTCACTTAGCGGTCACTTCTTCTTTTTTCAAAACGCGTGCTATGAAATAATAATTTCATTGCTGACCAATCCGTAAGTAGTACATTATTTGATTTATGATCACTTTACTTACTGCGCTTTTACTCGTCGCCAATGTGGTGTTCACTATAATCACTATTTAGGGATTCGGGTTTATAAATGAAACAACCAAATTATCAGTAAGCAGGCACAACCTCAGAATGACGTCTACTCGTCCTCAGGGACGGAACGAGTGTGCCCCGACGCCACACCTCAGTCGGTCTACATTTAATGTGTATACCACAGTGCTCATCACACAAACATTTGTCCTGGGTGGGAATCAAACCCACGAACTCCGGTATAGCAGTCAGGGCCACTAACCACTAGACCAACAGACCAGTCAAATATTATATTATAAGTGGATTTGGTGTACATTTAAGAATTAACAGTCTTAAGAATAAAATTCAGATAAAAAAAAATGTATTGGTCAACTTTAGCGGTCTTATTCAGAGAACTAAAAAATAAAAAAAAATAATAAAGAACTTTGACTTATTAAATGGTGGAGAATAGTTATAAGCGTTCAAACTCAAGTATTAGCTTAATAAGCATAAGCTTCTGCTAATGCCTCTCTACTGAACACCACATGCGAATATTGTAAATTATCATATAAGTGTTAATACTAAATCATTTTATAAAAAGGAAGATATGTGGTATACACATTAAATGCAGACCAACTCAAGAAGTGTCATTATGGGCAGTTCCGATCCGTCCCAGGGAACGACTAGACGTCATTTTTTATTTATGGCTGCTTACTGATAATTTTGTTGTTGAATTTATATATCCGAATTCGTAACGATTTACGTTGACGTTCGGATTCTAGTAAATCTTGTGAACACCATGGTGTCTGTATGGCTTTACGTACCGTACTATTGCCTACCCTTTTATGAGATAAAGGTGTGATGATACATAAATATTCTAAATTAACGCTCACACATTAAATACATCTAACGCATGAGGTCACCAGGTCACAAAAGCCCAAGTAGATTAAAATAATTAGGTACAATGTATGAACGTAGGCCTGGTCAGCCCACTAAGCAATACATAGATATACATTTTACAAAGAACTCTCGAGTTTATAGTTTATCAGTTTCTTAGAACTGATACATCATATTGTATTTGGTTACCGACGTGGCAGTCTATACCTACTTATTCATGTATGTTTGTGGGGCCTGCTTTTTGATTTTAGAACTTTTTCAAATTGTAATACAAAATGTCAAGTATGCTAGAATTCAATAAGTTCTCAACTTCGAATTTCCAATTCAGGATCCTAGGTTCGTAGCACCTACAGTTTTTTTTTGAGGTGAGAAATATGTAAATAACTTGTCTCGTTTTAAGTGGAGCATCCGGCGTCATCATCATCATCATTTCATCCGACAGACATCCTCTGTTGGACATAGGCCGTCCATTCGGTATCCATCTATTCTACGAGCAATTACTCTGCCCACTGTCACTTAAGATTGGCCATTTTTTGGGCTATGTAAGTAGGTACCTAATCTGTTGTCCTGCGGATATCTTTATTCCTAAAGAGATCACGCAAGGAGCATAGCCCTTTTCATTGTCCTTTGGGTTACTTTAAACCGTCTGATGAGATTCATTGTGAGCGACCACGTTTCGGAGCCATATGTCATCACTGGGAACACGCACGTCTTAGACTTTCGTCCTGAGACACTGTGGTATGTTGGACGAGAAAATACCACGAAGCGAGGAGGAGGGGGACTAAAGTCTTTACTACAACTCTGAACAATTAATGCTATTTATTAGCCTTAGTGTGAGATTTTTACGTACTCGAGTGCGTTAACATGACTTCAATTTGTAATAAAATTAAATAAGTGTCATCTGGTGAAACTAACTTAAACCTTTTTATTTTACACGTTTTGACGTAAATGAAAGCTACGCTCGGCTATGCTCGGAGTTTCGTTGCGTGACCACATCAGAAATAAAGATATCTGCGGGAGAACCAAGTTTACCTACGTAGCCCGAAGAATGAGGCAGTGGTCAGAGCACATTGCTCGCAGAACAGATGGTGATGGAAATGTTCTGAAATGATGAACACGTACCGGAAGACGCAGCGTTGAAAGACCTCCCACAAGCTGGACCGATGACCTACCTCACTATAGTGAGGGTTGTGGGAATTCGATGGATGCAAGACGCACAGGACCGGTCATTATGGCGATACTTGGGGGAGGCCTATGTCCAAAAATGGATGTCTTTCGGCTGAAAAGATGAAAGTTACGGGCATCAGCGTGGTCAAGTTCTCGCTAGATGGCGCTAAACTTTGTATAATTTTGTTTCTGCACATGCTTTTACGCAAACTTCACCTGGAGTACGCAGTGCTCGTGGCCATGGATCATCTGATATGTTGGCTGGCCTGCAGCTCTTGGGATACCTCCATCTTTCTCTATTTGTGGCATTACGTGTAGATATGTCGTGGCTAGATCTTAGAAGTTGATGACTTCATGATATGGCCAAGTAAACCTGACCAGATCGTTTTAAACGTTAAAGTTTCATGATATTTCAATCCTCGTTTGGTGGTCTACTTTCTTTAGACCTTTTATTATTATAGAAATCCTACATCAATGCCAATAGCCAAACGAGTATTGACATATCATCAAATGTTAACGTTAAAACGATTTGGCCGTTTTAATTGACCATATTATTATGAACTGATCAATTCTAAGATCTGGCTACGACAGATACATTCGATGGGTAGTGGAACACTTCATAGATGATTTGATGAGTCTGTTGTACATCAGGTGGGTGATCGGTCGCCTTCCTTATTTTATTTATTTATTTTTCAATTCATGTAAATACTTATTATAATAAAATAAAAAGAAAGAAAGAAAATAGGCAAAAAGGACCCTTCTTGTACTACTAATTCAACAGGTCTTTCGTTGCGGATGTTATATCCAAACGTCTTACAGAGACTCTGCCACGAGCCCTTATCGCGATCCATTTGACGACCTAAACTAAACTGTTAAAAGAATAGAGCTATATAGAATGTATAGCTCTATCCCTTTTTCTCGCTCGCACGCCTGACATTTTAAGGCCCGTGCTCCCATTCAGTGCCATAAAACCGTGACTCATAAGTATACATAATTATAACATTATCAACACAATCATGATTTATTCGTATGACTATACTTTTGCCAACAAAAAAAATTAACAACATGATATTTTTTTTGCTTGTTTTCCCTACTCCTTTCACGACTTTGATCTTTAGAAATATGTTTACACAAAAAAATTACTAGTTAAGTGTTCTTCAGAATGTACGTAGCATAAGTAAATCAATCAATATTTCGCAAAGAAAATGGTTTCAAAGGTCATCGGGACTCTATGCGGGCGCAAGCGGCAGTACAAGTATGTGTGCATTTAACTCCGCCCAGATGTTCAAGGGACTATACGCCTTAACACGTCATGGTAAGACCCCAGCCCCCCTAGCCAAATTACAATCGTTTCGTTCGCGCCGAACGCCTCGAGTAAGCCACGCCTCCGATTCCTTTGTTCTGACCACGTGACTGAGCGTCGAGATGATGTCAGAACAAAGGAATCGGAGGCGTGGCCTACTCGAGGCGATCGGCGCGAACGGTACCATTGTAACTTGGCTAGGGGGGCAGATTCGCTTTTTTGCGTTTGACATAAAGCGAACGTTAACGTGATTGTAAACGATAAAAACGTCGCACTAGGTTCTCTGTATTAGTCGCACATTCGTCAGTTCAAAGTGGTACAAAGCTAGCATTGTAATATAAAACTGATAGAGAGTACAACTGGTGTTTTGAACGCGAGCACGACTTCGGGTGAGTTACTAACGAACTCTACTGTTCCTAGAATCAGGGGCCTGTGAATAACTCCATTGTTTTACTTAGAACTTTGTACTGATTTCTCGGATCAAGAATACATTAAATGTATAAAACAAATAAAGCATTTGTCATAAATGGGATGTGGTCAGTTCCTGTTTTGTCGTCGGTATTGTTTATAATTTATTTTAACTTTATGTACAGTTACGTATCGCCTCGTCGTTTATACCGCGTACAACGAAGGACTGGAACAATTTGTCTGCTGTGGTCTTTCCATCCGATTATAATTTAGGTGCCTTCAAGGCTAGATGAATAAGCAAGAGCCTATTCACCATCAACGATTGCATCACTGCTTATCATCAGGTGGGATCGCAGTCAAGCACTGGTTTATATAATTTAAAAAATTGTGCAATCACGAGTCGGACTCGCGCACTGAGGGTTCCGTAAATATTATATGCGGAACAAGCAATCTTTTATTATTATTTTTAACGGTTTAAAAAGGGGAGGTATGTTTTTTCAGTGCCCTAGGATGGTTACCTAAAATAGTTTTTCGGGGAGTGTGCGTCGAAATTGCATAATTTAATTCCACCAAGTCCGCTCTATCGTCGGACCACCAGACATATGGCGATGCGTCACAGACGTAGATAGTTGACATCCCACCCTTACGCTTTAAATGTTTTAGGAACATTCATCGTGCGAACAGCTAAGGAATGGAATTCCCTTGCCGGAGTCTGTGTTTCCTGAAAGCTATAACCCGATCTTTAAGTCATGAGTGAATAGGTTACTTCTATGCAAGTGTGCTCCATTGTCGACCACATCGTTGCTTTCTGCATCCATAATAAAAGAAAGAGTATTTAGTTCTAAACGGTATGTACCTACATTCTAGAATTTTAAACTAATTCAATCCATTTGACTCAGCCTCTGTCAATCAAATTGGTGGAATAGCTTATTACAATCTGGTGACAGTGACTTTGTCCACGTCACATATTTGAAAAACAGCACAATTTAAGTCATAATTTTAAGATGTTTTTTATTGTTTTGCGAAAATTTTTAGTATTTTATGTAAAAAAAAGTAATTTGTAACATCAGCTATCTACCAGTGAAAGTCCTATCAAAATCGGTTCAGTCGTTTCGGAGATTAGCCACAATAAACAGACCAAAATGTTAAAAATCACATTTTTGTTACACGTATCGAATATACTTTCGAATGCATTTAGTAAAAAAAAATATTTTGATATTACAAAAAGACACATCAATTTTATTTATATGTTCTTGTGTATCTATATTTTGTCATAATTCGAGTAGCGTAGAGGAATTTTACTTTCATTTGTTGGTACTAAGCAAATTGGGCGGGAATCCGATGGATGCGAGACGCACAGGACCGTTTATTGTGGCGACATTTGGGGGAGGTCTATGTCCAGCAGTGGACGTCTATCGGCTGAAATGATGATGATGATGATGAAGCAAATTGGTGCTAGATTCTTGAAAGCTAACTTATTCGAATATCAATCTGTAACTTATTAATTATTAATCCATTTTTATCTTCAAAATGTTTGCTCAAACCAATAAACCACGTTGTTCCCACGTTTCTTTAATATAAAACCGGGCAATAATTTCAGTATAGAAGTAAAAAGTTAAAAATAAATCGCTTGGATGATTTGGCAATTTGCCCGGAGACATCAGACGATACTGTTCGTATACGGAAATGCCGGTAACTAGAGGAATTAATTGATTTTTAAACTTAATTTAAACTGTTTTTTGTAGATATTTCACGTTTCAGGATTTAGGGTGTTTTTATATTTTAATTTACTTGTTCTGCAATTGGGTACCTACCCACTTTACTGTTTTTTTTAAATACATAATTTTACCAATACTTTGTAACATTATCCAAAATTGCAAATAGAAAGAAATTTTTAAATTCGTTAAATATTAATTAAGTTGGAAACCTTCTAAATTTGGCGGAAGGGGAAACTGTCAAATAACAGTATAAGGATGCACATAATGAAATGTGACGTCACCGCCATTTGGTTACGTATGCTCAAAAGAGAGAGCGATAATCCCGCCACAAAGAGAGAAGAGTGGGGACTTTCTCAAACAAATATTTAGAATGCTGATTACTGCTTCATTTAATAACCAACTTTAATGCTGTTTTTAGAAAAAGATTTCTTTTTCTTTGTGTTGTTTAGTGTAAAATATTATACAAAAATAAGTACAGGCAATATCCAATTGCCATCATTATTTGATGATTTTCTAATAAAAAAAAGGATAGTTGCCCCAAAAAACCGGGCAAGTGCGAGTCAAACTCGCGCACTGAGGGTTCCGTACAAACTTACCCATGAAAACAGTTCAATTCCGAATCTAATATTAGGAATATTTTTCCAAATCGCAAAAAAGTTTTTTTTATGACGTAACTACAAATTTATAGTTTTCAGATTTTTTCCTATATTTGTTGTAGTTTCTGACCTTGTTTTATGCCAAATTTCAGGATTCTAGATCAACGGGAAGTACCCTAAGAATTTTGATTCCCTTGAGAGTGTTGAAATATACGTTTTTTTTTGTGACATAAACGGCCGTATATTTTTTTTGCGTTAAATCAGAACTTTTTTTTCACAGTTTCAAGGGACCATTTCAACTCGATATCTCCTCGCATTCCCGAGATAAAGGGTTTTGACAGACAGACAGACGGACAACAAAGTGATCCTTTATGGGTTCCGTTTTTACCATTTAAGGTACGGAACCCTAAAAAGACATGGTTCCTGAGAAAATCTGGCGCACCTTCGACCCGTGACGGGACGGTGAACTAAGGCATTTTTTTTTAATAATGTAAACTAGTGCTTGACTGCGATCCCGCCTGATGGTAAGCAGTGATGCAATCGTTGATGGTGAGGCGCACTAGTTTATTAAGAGCCTATTCACTCTAGCGTTGAACACACCTAAATTATAATCGAATGGGAAAACTGCAACAGGGAAATTGTTCTAGTCCTTCTATGTACGCGGTATATAATAGTAATTTTGACTGGCCTGTTGGTCTAGTGGTTAGTGGCCCTGACTGCTATGCTGGAGGTCGTGGGTTCGATTCCCACCCAGGACAAATATTTGTGTGATGAGCACAATCATTTGTTCTGTGTCTGGGTGTAATTTATCTATAATATGTATGTATTTAGAAATATATAAGTATGTTTATCAGTTGTCTAGTACTCATAACGCAAGCTCTGCTTAGCTTGAGACTAGACGGCGTTGTGTGATGGTTGTGGAATATTTATTATTATTATTATTATAAACGATGAGGCAAAATGCTTAGTCCGAACCGTAGAGGTGTTAACAATGTAAGGGTATATGGTAGAAAGGTGTTGACGGAATCAAGTTTAAATGCAATTCCCGCGCACACTTTACAAAATGTATGAAACAATAATGGTAATTTGATAACTTAGGTCTTACCTGTGGACAATCCCCAATATAGTGTCCCTTCTTAAAGCATAGATGGCACATGTACGCTGGTGGAGGTGGCCGAGGTGGTCTCCGCAGGGACAGAGCTGCCAGCTGCTCGGCCAAGGAACTGTTGTCATCCGCCGGAGGTGCTGCTGGCCCTGATGCTGCGGTCGGCAGCGGACCCCATACTGAACCGGGCACCCACTGGAAATTTATATAAGAATTTATTACTATATGGAAGATATCCAATGGACCTAGTGTGAGTCTAAGTTGAAGAAAATTAATATTAAATTTCAATTTCATAATCTATACATATGCATGACTTGAATCTACATCTACAATTAATTGATAAAAAACACTTAACTAATTAAAACTATATATACACTAAAGACAAAAACTACTAGCTAAAATATGCCGTCATAAAATTCCTCCGCATCGCTGTCGACTGGAAGTGTGCCCAAAAGGCTGGCGGCATTGCCACGTTGTATGGCAATGCTTAATCTCTGACCGAGGTAAAAGCCAGCCCTTGGGTCACGCGAAGTGTCAACTAAGCGTCTGGATAGTTCTTTGAAAAGCTTATGAGCACTTGGACCCCACGACCCAAGAAAATTTAGTTCCTACTCTACATAAACTGGTAAGATTTAAGCTAGAACTACATTAGACCGACGCACACGTGTAACACGCCTGATTTGTACGTAGAACGACGTCGCGTGGCGTGGGTCAAGTGTAGCTCTACAAGTCTAGTTTCCATATAAAATGTATGGAGACCGACGCTCCCAGATCGGCGTGTGTGACACACGTGTGCGCAGTGTAGTTCTAGCTTTATGCTTCAATGTGACTGCTTCTGGAAACAACTCTTTAAGTACTTTATGCTCCTAATACCTACAGATTTTGTCACGTCACTTCAAAAGCATTGCACGTTTAGCAGCAGCATGACAGTTAATTGGTCATTTGATAATCAACAGCTCAGTCACTTATTCCTCACAACAAAGTATGCTATCAGCACAGGATATCACTCTATAAGTACCTTTTTCATAGCTTCTTCTCCGAAATAAATTACGGTCCTTTGAGCCGTATTAAGCCAACCAGATGAATTGTGATCAAAATGATGAGTGAGATTTTATCTTAAACATCTAGACCATAATCAGAATAATAGTAAAGAAAATAATAAAAAAAGACGACGGAATGTATTCAGTGTAAAAACACAAAGATGACGTTGTCCATAAAACCTAATAAGCGATCATGCTGTTTATTAGTGAAATCAGAACTAACCATCAAGTCATTACAGTGCGCCATTGAGCTACCACGACATTCTTAGACGTCCTTAATCGCGACCAATATGCGGGAACGATTAGACAAATAAAATTGCAGCAAATAATGACCCAGGCGACGCGATTGGTTAGCCTGGGCGCGCACGCGCATCTGTTCAACGAATTATTGAGCCCGCGCACTCGTTCCAATTTCGAACCGTTGACGCTCTGAATCACGCGCGGACACAAATGGGCTAAATGCTAATGCGTGTTTTTGAACGTTCGTTATTGATTTGTTAGACAGTCAAAAGAGGGACTTTGATATAAGAGCTTATTGCTTCTTCGTCCTCTTACAAATCCAGACGGTATACCAGACTGTTTATTTGGAAATTGGATCAAGATCAGTTATTTAGCAAGACGAAAACTGGTATGACAATTTTGATCGTTAATTCGTTATGGGTTTTATTTAGATTTTGAATTTATATGCGGAGTAAACCTCTGTCTGAATGTTACTATCTGATGAGGTGTGATGTACAAATATGTAATCTATAGAAAGGTAGTAAGCAGAGTTGAAATTCTTAGTTTTACTCTACTATAATATGCATGTATACTTTCTTCATGAATCACTCTGTCTATTAGTGAAAACCGCTCGAAAATCCGTCCAGTATAGATTTTGAGTTTATCCCAAACATATAGACAGACAGACGAGGTGCAAGACTTTGTTTTATAACATGTTAGGATAAGGATTGCGGCGTGATTGTGAGAGTCTGACGAATAAATTAATTACAAACACAATGTGCGGAAACATTGTAATATATTATATAATCTGAGCAAATATGAAGAGCGCAAACCTAGTCTGCATGTTTGTTTGTGATCAAATACAAGGTCGTGTTGACTTGTTTGACTCTCATAATAAAAAATAAATGATATAATAATAATATGACGCTCCTATTTAAATTATGTTATCTTGATTTTGGGTTTTCCATTCATATTTATAGAGCTAATATAACACTTTACACGTGGTAGACAACACTGAAGGCCAGATTCTACTCATTTTGAACTTTTTTAAACCTCTGGAAATTCACAAATATAAAAGAGAACACCATGAAAAGTTATTTTATTAAAATTGATATATATATATATGACTAACCGCCGGGCAAAAATCAAAACACGATATAAATTAGTTGGCTCGATAAAAAAATCGTGTATCTGACCCTAACTTAAGATTTCAAACGTGTAAACTACGAGATTACTTCACGGAAATATTTGTAAACTACAAAAAAAATAAAGCTTGTTTCTTAAAAGGGCCTCGAAAAAACAAAAATCTTGAATAGTTATTTTTTTTTTTATATATAAAAATAAAACTGCTCTTACGGGGTCGCGAAATCGACATAGACGCGGGCGGAGTTCATACAAAATACTCAGTGACTACAACTGGCTCTTAATTACAACAAAATTTATTATTATTTATTTATTTATTAAATTAGCATGTAATAGGACAGTGGGGGCAATAAGCTGTGGTGGATTCGGCCACGACTGTGGTAACGGCCCCGACTAAAGAGTTTGTAGGTCGCGGGTTCCAACCCAGCAATTTTTACTTTGTGTAATTCATTTCATCACCACTGCCCCCCTAGCCAAGTTACGATCGTTTCATTCGAAATGTTTTGACCACGTGAGATGACGTCAGAGCAAAGGAATCGGAGGCGTGGCCTACGCGAGGCGTTCGTCGCAAACGAAACAATCGTAACTTGGCTAGGGGGGCTGGTCTCGAGACGGTGAAGAAAAACATCGTGAGGAAACCGGCATGTCCTAGAATCAAAATTCGAAAACGTGACATCCACCCACATTCCCTCTTCTAGAGAAAATGCCTGTATCCCAGCGGTGGGAACTAATTATGCTTATGCTATTTAACAATTGCCTTATTAAAAATTATAGATTAAACCTCACCTGATGGAAAGCAACGATGTGGTAGTGGTCAACGATGGTGCACGTTTGCCTAGAAGTAGCCTATTCACTCTTGATATAAAGACCCTAGGTTGTAGCTACCAAGAAACATAGACTCTGGCGGGGAATTCCACTCCAAACACTTTAATTTAGGTGTCTTTAAGGCTAGAGTAAATAGGCTCTTAATAAACTAGTGCACCTCACCATCAACGATTGCATCACTGCTTACCATCAGGTGGCATCACAGTCAAGCACTAGTTTATATCAAATAAAAAAACTGGGCAAGTGCGAGTCGGACTTGCGCATTTAGGGTTCCGAACAAATTTACCTATCTAAATAGACATTCCTGAATAGAGTCTCGACGATTTTTCCGAGATAAAGGGTCTTGACAGACAGCCAGACAGACAGACAGATATGCAGACAGACAGAGAGACAAACAGACAGACGGCCGACAAATTGATCCTATAAGGGTTCCGTTTTTTCCTTTTAAGGTACGTAACCCTATAAAACGAAAACCAATACTAGCTGCTGCCCGCGGTTTTATCCGCTTTGTATGTTGATAAAAGGTATCTCAAGTCCTTGTCCATATCTTAGCCTATATCTCAAGTTAAATTCTTTTACGATCGATTTAGCGGCTCATACGTGAAGATATGACGGTGTTACTTTCACATGTATATTAAAAATAAGTAACTACAGATAGTTTATTTTTAGGGTTCCATACCTAAACGGTAAAAACTGGACCCTAATGCCAAGACTCCACTGTCCGTCTGCCAGTCTGTCACCAGGCTGTATCTCATGGACCGTGATAGTTGAATGTTCACAGATGTATTTCTGTTGCCGCTATAACAATAAACTAAATAAAAAAAGGTTATAATATATGTAGTGTCTGTAATGTTGTTTAGATAATGGTACGGAACCCTTAGTGCGCGAGTCCGACTCGGCTCGGCTTATCTTTTTTCAATCTATATATATAAAAGAAAGTCGTGTTAGTTACACTGTTTATAACTCAAGAACGGCTGAACCGATTTGGCTGAAAATTGGTGGGGAGGTAGCTTAGAACCAGGAGACGGACATAGGGTACTTTTTAACGAGTAGGGTAGAGTAGGGTAGAGTAGGGTAGAGTAGGGTAGAGTAGGGTAGAGTAGGGTAGAGTAGGGTAGAGTAGGGTAGAGTAGGGTAGAGTAGGGTAGAGTAGGGTAGAGTAGGGTAGAGTAGGGTAGAGTAGGGTAGAGTAGGGTAATTTTTTTTTTACTAAATCCCGCTTTTGGGCAGAACAACGTCTGCCGGGACCGCTAGTATTCTAATAAAGATATAGATTTCTGGAGTAGCTCATGATGCAGTCAATTTTGAGATACCACTTTAGGCTTAGTAAGGCAGTATTTATAACTTAATTACGTGCCGGTATTACCTACATCTAATTACCATCTTGTTGCTTCATGTATACTTCTTCCCTCTTTCCCCACTCTCGTGGGCCTTTTTTAGATAGAAAATCCTCAAATACCTTCTGCCGAAGGTGGTGTCCGGCTTTTACCTATTTCTTTTGTTGCCCTTTCCAGTTCGGGCCACAGTAACCCTTCCGAACAATCCGCAGCACTGGTAAGCAACCAAGACAAATATCAATTTTACCTAACATATAATCGTATTATATTGTTATGTATGAAGACAGACATAATATCGTACGTTTGTTTAATAATATGGCTAGCTATTAATACCGCTGCTCGTGGGCGGAGTCTTTTTCGGAGACTGTGTACTGTTTTCATGCAATTTGAAGATATACCCAGGGGCGCCAACTTTTAGAAAACCTCATGGGTGCTCTTGCTCATTTGATGGACTCGAAAAAGTGGCGAAGTGTGAGAAGAGAAATAGAGGAATGCACACTGATCAACCGACAAATAAATAAATGCTCTACTTACATACTGCGTACTTAATTACTAATTATGTTTGATAAAAATATAAAATGAAACCATTATATAAAAATTAAACTAGTTTTTATTATCAAGATTACAATTTATACGTAACCTAAAAGGCGATTACTGATCTGTTTCTTGAAGTCTATTTTCAGGGGTGCTCAGCACCCACTGTTTATTTCTCATGAGTGCTCGAGCCCCCGAGAAACCACGGAGTCGGCGCTCCTGAATATACCTGTCGTAGCCAGATCATAAAAATTAATCACTTCATGATATGGCCAACTAAAACTGACCAGATCGTTTAAACGTTAAAGTTTGATGGTTATGTCAATTCTCGTTTAGCTTATTTTCTTTGGAACTTTTATAGTTAGAAATCCTATATCAATGATATGGCCAAACGAGGATTGAAATATCATCAAAAGTTAACGTTTAAACTATCTGCACCCCTAGCCAAGTTGATAATCTGCAATTAACGATTGCAGATTGAAACTAATTAAATGGAATGACATCATCTCAACGTTAAGAGTCACGTGGGCAGAACAAACGAATGGAAAATTCGTAGCCAAGTTCATATCTTTCAAAATGATAGAATGAATTGTTATCGTTTCTACAATGTACAACGCTGCATCCTTTGTTATTGTAGAACGACATTGTAGAACGAGCGGCCGACTCAGGCGCGTCAACATGGTTACCAACTTATCGTTTACTACAATTGCTTACACCGAGGCGTTACCGATTGGAGAACGGAATTCGACACGTCAGTTTTAGTTGGTCATACCTTGAAGTGATCAATTCCAAGAACTGGCCACGACATATCCATGGAATGCTTTAGCTTTTTTGGTTGTACTTACTAGGTAACTTCCTGTTGCGATCAGTGCAAGAATACTTGGTAACAGTTTAAGCAAAGGTGTAAGTAGGTACATAGACCATGCTCCCATTTGATATCACAGTGGAAATTATGAATAATTTTACTCCTCCACCTTTCTCTTCCGTTTTATTTCGTTGCGGAATACAAGACAGCCGAATTGTTTAGATGATTATATAAAAAATTTAACACACATAATGAATGATTCAGTCAGTTTTTTGGTATTCCTTATTTTATTATAGTACTTAACGATGTAAAAAAAACGGTAGTGCTTAAGACAACACGACGGAAGTGAAAACTTCATCAATGTGAGGTTAAGAGGGCCTTTCCCGAGTCGTCTATCCTTAATGTGAACATGTTTTATAAGCATGCAATGTTTGATAAAGAGGCAACGCGAAAAAAGAAAGATGAATGCTTTGTTGACATTTAGTAATTCCGTCATTTACACAAAACTTGGTCCAGGAAAGTTTCAAAAAAAAATGTTCGTCATTCAGAATCTCCATTCGATCGACATCGCCCAAGGTTTCTAGCATTATGAAGGTATTTATTGGATTAGTTTTACACAAATTTATGAAAATAATGATAATGATATAAATTGGATTTCAATGAAAGAAAATATTAACTATTATATTTTATAAAAATATTTTCTTTTATAAAATATAAAAATATTCGATATTTTATACAAGGTGTTATTAAATATGTAAATGTTGGGATCCTTATAGATGTACAAAATATTTATTTAAATCTTAAATCGGTTGAAACTCTCGGATCGTGGGGTCTGAGTGCTCACATGTTATTTAAAGAACTTTCAATGCGCCTTGTTACCACTTCGCGTGACCAAAGGGCTGGCTTTTAATTCGGACAAAGGATAAGCATTGCCATTCAACGTGGCAATGCCGCCAGCCTTTTGGGTACATTACCAGTCGACAGCGATGTGGAGGAGTTTTTCGACGCCGTACGCAATCTAAATTGCTTTTTTTAGTACTTTATGGCTTTTATTTTTATTTTGTAAGTTAGTTTTCCACAAGATATCTGTGTTACAAAAATATCTAGAGAAAGATGTGTAATAATGTCATAATCACGTAAGAGCGGGTTTTTTTTTTTTTTTCGTTTGGTAAAATCATCTCATGACAACCCCCGCTCTTGGGCGGAGCGAGAGATAGTGTCAGACTTTTATTGACTAAAAACCCACTCCTGTTCCTTCTTTGCCATTTTTATTTTTCCAGGGCCCCGGGGGTCACTTTCGCATCACCCATGGCCCCAGTAGGCTTCGACCCTGTTGGGCCCCTACGGTTGCTGACATCTCCTTGAGGCGCGCGTGGAACACTACGCGCCGTCGACGACTTGGGCTCGGTCCGGATGGTTACCGGACGATCGGACGGCGAGCCACCCATTGCTCGCCATCCGCAAGCCCGCGCCTACGGTGGCCGGAAATCGGGATCGGAATCCCGGCGGCGGTTGGGGCGTGAGGACCGTTGCCGTTGCCTCACGCGATCGGCCGCCTCCTTTGCTAGCATTACTGCTTTGCAGAAGGAGGCGACCGCCTGCCACTCCTCCTCGCTCCGGACCATGGCCTGTACCAAGGCCCGGCGCGAGAGATCGCTACCGCCGATCGCCCTCACGAGGACACGGCGGTGCTCTGCCCAAGCGGGGCACACCTCTACCGTGTGCTCCACCGTGTCCTCCGGGCGGTCCACACAATGGTGGCACCCGGGCGTCTCTTCTGCACGGATCCGGTACAGGAACCTCCCGAACTTACCATGCCCGGTGAGGACCTGCGTCATGCGGTAAGTAAGGACGCCGTGAGGTCTTTCCAGCCACTCCTCAAAGAGGGGACTTATCGCTATAATTAAGGCGTGCCCAGCACTGGGTTGCGACAGTCGCCGTCGCCATTCCACCATGAGATCCCACCGGAAGTTTTTCCGCCATGCCGCTACTTGGCGCGGCAGCGGAGTTTCGCCCCGGCGTTGCATCTCCATGCGCAGATCATGCATGCGTGCAAGGTCTTTTGCCTGCAATTCCCATGGTGGTTGGCTAGCAAGGAGGCACGCTGCTTCGCGGGAAATTGTGCGGTATCCCCGCACCATCCGGATGGCCATGACCCTCTGGCTTGCGTTCAGCTTGGCCGCCGGTCGCTTTCGAAGTGACGGCGCCCATACCGGCGCCCCATAAAGGGCCATGGACCGAACGATTCCTGCATAGAGACGTAAGAGCGGGTTGGATCCTCTATCGTAATAGTTCGAATAAGATCGGCCGAGTTGAGCCGACCTATCCCGAACTAGCGTTACATAGCCGAGCGTTCAGTTCAGTCTCATTCCGGTCAGCGCAGACCGAACTGCAAAATGCTCGTGCATGTGTCGACCGAAATTTTTTTGTATAGTCATGCAGTCGGCTTGCTCGAGCATGGTCGTCATCAAATTTGGGCGGTATTCAATTTTGCGATGTATGATAATAATCTTAAGATATTTTTTTCAATAATGCTCTGCTCTGCTTTTGGTGTGCGCCACAAAAGTTTCGCCTCGTCGTTTATACCGCGTACATCGAAAGACTGGAACAACTTGCTTGCTTTGGTCTTCCCGTCCGATTAGTATCCGATTAGTATAATTTAGGTGTCTTCAAGGCTAGAGTGATAAACTAATGCGCCTAACCATCAACGATTGCATCACTATTCACAATCAGGTCGGATCGCAGTCAAGCACTAGTTTATATCAATTAAAAGAAAAAAACAATTAAACATGACGTCTTATCAGTTCCGCGGTCTCATCTAAAGCTAAAAGCTTCATAATAGCATCATTTGTTTCTCGTTACTCTTATGAATATGGTATACGACGATCGTCGGCGACTGTTAGTGTCCAGTTGCCTTTACGATTGACATCCTGTTCGCCACTTTGATCATCATGATGCCTCCCTCTTATAAGACTGATTGTAAACGCTTATTAAAATCTTCCATTATAAATTTATTAGGTGTTGGGTTACCTATATGTTTCATTTGTGTGTCATCAGTTTTAGATACCTATATTTTTCTGTGATATTTCTGCTATACGAGAACAGAATTCGTCAATGGCAGTAGTAGATACATTGATTGCAGTTCTACAGCTTGATTAGCATTTTCTGTGCCTAAATTAAAAATCTGTTTGTGTTCAGAGTTGCAATTAAGTCAAAATAGCAACTACCGAAGAATCTTGACTGGCCTGTTGGTTAGTGACCCTGACAGCTAAGCCAGAGGTCGTGGGTTCGATTCCCACTCGTGGCAAATGTTTATGTAATGAGTAGGATCATTTGTTCTGTGTCTGGGTGTAATCTATATATTTTATAAAATTTATCTATAATATGTATATCACGGCTGGTGCTGAAAATCAGCGCTGAGGCTGTGTCTTACACGAGCCCCAGCATTTTGCTGAGCGCTGGCCGTTTTGCGCGGATGTGACGCATATCCTACCGCTTATAATATAATTCAACAACGACTTATGTTATAAGAGGCAAGATTTAGTATTTTTGTTTGAAATTAAAAAAAAAATGGGTTGTTGAAATAATTAAAAATGCAAGTCAAAATTGGATCATAAAAGCAAAGAACGACAGACATAGACATGGACCAAAATGGAGAATGGCTTTACTTGTTGAGGGGCCCATATTGAATGTATTTTGTCATTATTGTAATTTTGAAAATTAGATTTTAGTTAATATCTAGTAAGTAATTCGTTTATATTAATTTGAAAATTAATTCGAAAATTTATTTATATTAATTTGAAAATTAATTTGGATATTCATTTAAGTATATTAATTTGGAAATTTTATATTTATTTGGAAATTATTATGTAAATGTTAATTATGAATTCTTATGTTTGTTTGCACGCATATTGATTTTGAAAATTCTTACACCAGTAGAAGGTTACTTTATCACTGAGTGACAAAGGTAATATATTTTCTCTATCACGCGCGCGAAGCCGCTGGTAGCAGTTAGTCAAATATAGATTTCCGAACAAAAGGGCAAGAAAACAATAAACGATCGTTTCCCAGCATACAGAGTAACATTTACGCGCATTCCCGTACACAATTAAGGTAGGGTGCATGGTGCCGGCCGACCGTAACTCTAAATTTAGACCGCAGTTACCTGTCTGGTTTCCATCACGCGTCTGTCAGCCTAACACTTTTGGACGCACGCTTTTCCGTTTAGCGGGACACTGGTTTGAAGATCACACGTCTAGCGACATTTTTGTAATTCTAATGTCAATTTATGAGATAGAATAAACCAGAAGATGTGACGGTGTACAGAGTAGGGTTGTCACCTGGACTAGTATCATACTATTTTATTTGTCCACTAGCTTTTGCCCGCGGCTTCGCACCCGTCAACGCTACCCTACTCTACCCTACTCTACCCTACTCTACCCTACTCTACCCTACTCTACTCTACTATACTCTACTCTACCCTACTCTACCCTACTCTACCCTACTCTACCCTACTCTACCCTACTCTACCCTACTCTACCCTACTCTACCCTACTCTACCCTACTCTACCCTACTCTACCCTACTCTACCCTACTCTACCCTACTCTACCCTACTCTACCCTACTCTACCCTACTCTACCCTACTCTATTTGAATTTTTCTCGCCGTAAAAACCATCTTTGAACTTCAACGAACATTTTAAAAAAAGAATTGGCCAAATTGGTCCAGGCGTTGTTGAGTTATGCGCTTACCAACACATTTTGCGATTCATTTTTATATTATAGATTGTCGCCAGTGTGTATTGTGATATTGAAAAGAGATCGCATGAGTTATTTTTTATAGCTAACGGACTGGCTTGTAAAATATACTTTTAAGGATTTTTTATTTTTTAGAATAGGTTTCAAAATTTAATAGAAAAAAGAAGTGTGTTGTTATTTTAGTATTGAAGTGAGTTTTGTAATGGAATAATGTATCGTTGAACAGCAAGGAAAATATGTCTTTTTTTTGTTAGTCCCAAGAGTTTTCTTCAAATAAAGATCCCGAACCGACACCTACCTGAGCTGAGCTACGACAGTACTAAAGAAAGATGATATAGTAGTTTTCATGGCTAATTAAAATTTGATTATTCTTTTTAGTGAAAACTTAATTCAAAATAATAGTTCGATAGTAAAACGCAGATTGGAGCTCTCTGCGCTCGCTTTAGCATCTACATATTTTACATTGTCATCTTTCTCAAAGTTTTCTGCCTTATCTACCACTTAACTCATAATTATGTAAGGTCAAAAATTGAGCCGTTCTGGGGCGGCAATATAGCACTTTTGAGCTAACTTCGCTCGGTCCAATATTTATATGAATTTTGTTTCAAAGTTGTTTTAGTCCCAGGGCTGCAAAGCCCGTCAAAAAATCTCCCGTGACATTAATAATCTACATTAAAATAACTGTGTTCATGTGTTTTTCCAAAATTTTCAAATAAAGTAGGTACTATATTGTTTGCAACATTAAAAAAAAAATGTTTGTTTCTTCCAGAAATAGTGGCGGCCCTAGTCAAGACAGTTATTTAGAAAACCGATATACAAAATGTTAAAAAAATAACAGCTTCTTTTTTAGCATATTCTGCATCCTAAATTCTAGGTAATGTAACTTGTTAAGTCTTAAAAAATTCTGAATACTTTCATTATAACTTCTCTATAGTGAAATGATCAATTTATAACGTATCTTAATAGAAAAAAGACTATTATTGATTGAAATAGATAGACTAGCCGCCAATCAAACCGTAGGTGGGGCAGGAAGATGCTGGAGTTAAGAAACAAGGACCGGAAGACGTCATACAATCGTATTAGTATCGATATAGGAAGAAACTAAAGAATAATAATAATTTTATTTAAGCACTTTGACAAAGAAATACATAAAACAAACTTAAGAATACTTAGTAGTACTAATTTCTAAAAAGATTGGCTTAATTACCTAATTATATAAAAACTAGTTTAATTTACACATGTTTATATTGACCCATTATGGTGTATTAGTACTGTCATTACAACTTGTAGCGACTTGCCTGAGCTAGGTTAACAAAAACCTGTGTTTCAGGCCATCACTAGACTAAGCGATCAGTATATTTTGGTCTACATTTAATTAATTATTAAAGAATACTATGCTAATAAAACAATAACTACAAATTTAATATCTAAAAAATTATTGAAGTATTTCAAGAAGTTTTTCTGTGTCCGTGTAGTCAAGTTTGCCCAACTGAAACTGTATCAAGAGACTAAGAACCTAGAAGCAAACTCAAAGCATTTATTTAAATTAAATCATTCAAATACTGTTGAATAATATTGGTCGGTCAAAAAAAGAAAAAATATTAAGCTACATATTTGTCAGAATCCAAAGCGTAGATATCTTATGGACAAGAACGTGCAAGGTACTTCAAGAAGCTTAACAACAGACCTTAGCATGCAGATAAAGTGAGTGATATTCTTAAAAACTGGGCAAGTGCGAGTCGGACTCGCGCATTGAGGGTTCCGTACAAACTTACGTATGTAAATAGTTCAACTCCCGAGAAGGAGAGGAGTCTTGTAGGTTTTTCCGAATCGCAAAAAGTATTTTTTTGTGACGTAACATCAAATTTTCTGTTTTAAGAATTATTCGTATATCTATACTATAAGATCTTGGTTTTTGAAAAATTGCAGGATTCTGGGTCAACGGGAAGTACCCTATGAATTTTGATTCCTTTGAGAGTGTCGAAATATAATTTTTTTTGCGACATAAACGATGCATCTTTTTTTTCGTTAACTTAGAAGTTTGATTTTTTCACACTGACGCTTCAAGGGACCGCAGACCTGAGTATAATAATATGGTTTAAATTTCAACTCGATGCCTCCCCTCGTTTCCGAGATAAAGGGTCTTGACAGACAGACAGACAGACAGACAGACAACAAAATGATCGTATGAGGATTCTGTTTTTACCTTTTGAGGTTCGGTAAAAATGATGATTTAATATAAGGCTCTACGTTATTAGCCGAAATATTTAAGGGACACTTATCAATTGCGTTCTTCATATTACATTGCAGTCCAGAAACATAGGTTTGCCGTCACTAACACATTACACCATATTTCTTTGGCTTGACTTTTATATCTTGCGAGAAAAAATAAACAGCAACGCCTCGGTTGCAGTTTGAATTAATGTTTTCGTCTTCACGCCTTTGTATTTTTGACCTAGAAGAGTATCTGGCTCTCAGAAGTGTTTCTTTGAATTTAAATGTAAACAAGATCAGCTGGCTTCCACTAAACTGTTGAGATACAACAAATGTTTTCAATTCCAGGTCGCCAGGCCATAGTAGGTACTGTAGTACTTACGGACCGTAGCGAGAGGGGATGGGACGAGTTCGCCTCCATATGAGGGTCCTTTTTCAGTCGCCTATCTTCAACATCGAAAATGGTTTAAAAAGCTTGTTACTTCATCAAACGCAATCCAACGCGACGTTTGACGAAAAGGCAATGCGAAAAAGAGAGATAACGCCTGAAAACTTTGTTAGCATTCGGTGATTCTGTGATTTACTCGAATTTTCAAATATATCTATATATATATATATATATATATATATATATATAAATAAATAAAATAAATATATATAAAAATTTACTTATACAAAAATCCAGGAAAACGTGTTTTTTTTTTTTGAAAAAAGTAATGTCGTCATTCAGAATCTTGATTAAATTTGCAAGGCTTCTATTGTTATACTTTTTTGACTTTTTAAATTTTTGAATAGGTAAATTATGTTCATGTAAAATACCAGATTTTCAGAGGTCTTTACTGGATTAGTTTTACACAAATTTATAAATTGATTTCAATAGAAGCCTAGATAATATCCACAAGGACCACAAGATACTGTTTTTCCAAAATATCTAATGAAAAATGGGTTGTATGAAAAACAGTGAAAATGTACGTAGAGTTGCATCCCCTTAATGCTAGCGAAAGAGATGGTCGTACATGTGAGGGAACGAACATCCGTACGCCCCAGCCACCACCACAGGAGATACCTCGGGCGCTGGGAGTCGCAGGTCGATCCCCACGCGGCCACCACAGGCGCGGTCTTACGGTCGACCTGCAATGGGTAACTTGCCATCCGCCCGTGCAGTAAGGACCGAACCCGACTAGTATTCAACGGTACGTAGAGTTCCTAAGCGCGGTTCAAAGAGATGTCAGGAAAAACCGTAGTGCCCAGCAGGGCCGAAGCTTGGGTCACGGGGAATTTCTGAAAAGAAAACCTGTGCTCCTAGAACGCAAAGGGTAACTGAAGGACACAGGTGTGGTTTTGGTCAGTAAAAGTCTGACATGCCTTCTCGCTCCACCCTAGAGAGAAAGAAGTGATTGTATGATTTCCCACAACAATAAATAAAAAAACTGAGAAGTAGTTATAAACCTGTCATATTGCTATTCTCAACCACTGCAAATTCTGAAAGCTAAGTAGTGACCTCTAGAAAATTGCCCAGGCTATATTATAAAACTCGGTATGTCCCGGAGAAACAATACAACTGTTTTAGAGCTTAATCAGCAAATAAATCAAACTCAAAGTATATCTTTATTTTAATTAAAAAAATGTATGTCGATAAGATAAAAAAAGATGAAGCTATTAGCAAGTTTTAAAGCAAAACAGTAGGCTCCTAGCAGTGAGCCAGAAAAGTATTTTACAGAAAACAGAATCCATTCCCAAATTCTCGAGCTACCTAGTACATCGCTACTTACTTTTATATATGGAGTATCTACTAAAATCAGTAGTTCTCAAACTGTAATAAAACGCGACCTAAAATATGATTCGCGAAGTCTAAAAATTTCACCTGGATTGGATCAGGAACAGATGATAAGTTTCTATAAAAAATGTTGTATTTTTATAACAATGCTTGTTACTCGTACATTTCATATTAATATTAATATAAATTGAGCTTTTTTATTTTTAAATATTTATATATTTAGAAATATATAAGTATGTTTATCAGTTGTCTAGTACGCAAAACACAAGCTCTGCCTAGCTTGGGACTAGACGGCTTTGTGTGATAGTTGTGGAATATTATTATATTATTATTGATATAATAATAAAATAAATAATAAACCCTTATTTTTTAACTAGTACAAAAAGATGGGGCTCCATCCGTACCCGTTACTGATTATATTAAGTGTAATCAAAAGTAAAAAAAAAGAAATCCCAAAATTGTCCACGAAAATTTGTCATAATTGGTAAATTCATAATTGAATCAATTATTTATAACAATTGCTACTAGAAAATACTACACCACAGAATAAGTAACACGCAGTGTTTTTCCATTGTTTTTCATTCATAATCCCCCAAACGCCTGTTCAATATTTCCATAAATTGAGTGACAGTTTGGGATATAAACAAATTCTAATATCATCAACTTCCTGCCCTTGTCCCGTGTTATTTGGGGTCAGCGCAACACGTTTTTTTCTTCCATTCTGCCCTGTCACTCGTCATACTATCACTAACTTCCTTTTCTTTCACATCACTCTTCACACAATCCATCCATCTTTTCTTTGGTCTCACTCTCCCTCTCCATCCATCCACATGTAAACTCATAACACTTTTAGTAACAAACTCTAATAAATTTGTTGTTTATAAATATTATATATTATAATATAATAATAATATTACACAACTATCACACAACGCCGTCTAGTCTCAAGCTAAGCAGAGCTCGTGTTATGGGTACTAGATAACTGATAAACATACTTATATATTTCTAAATACATACATATATAGATAAGTTACACCCAGACACAGAAATGATCGTGCTCATCACACAAACATTTGTCCTGGGTGGGAATCGAACCCACGACCTCCGGCATAGCAGTCAGGGCCACTAACCACTAGACCAACAGGCCAGTCAGTATTGAGACTTTACTTAAATTATAACGAGACCTTTTCTAATAAGCCCTTTGAATATTTGTACTAGTTAATTAAAAAAATGTGGTGTAATAGTATTGAATATACTTAAAAACCACTGGACCAATTTTTTAAATTCTTTTACCAGCAGAATGCTACTGTATCACTGAGTCAAATAGGTCAAATATTTTATTTATTAAAACTTTATGCACTAGAAAGAAACACTGTACAAAGGCGGACCTAATGCCTTAGGCATTTTCTACCAGTCAGCGAAAAGGTGGTGCAGAAACATAAAGACACCGGCAGCGGCTTTGCCCACGTGATATTTTCACGAAAGCATAGCTGCTGGCACATATGTAGTTAAATTTTCTTCTGGACTTCTTACCCCTTTAACAACAAAAAATAATCAAAGTGGTCCTTGCTCATAAAAAGTTTGGGCGCCACTGATCTAAATGAACAGTACCAATTAATAACAGTAGCACTGTGTACGCGTAAATATCGCGTATTTAATTTTTTTTTATGTCAATGACCCCAGTGGCCCGATTTAGGCGCGATTTGTTAGCTGTTTATGCCGTATAGAACTATTTTGATCACTCCACCGGCAATGCTTTGGTCACTACTGAACTTTGGTATTGCGGATATGCATTTCGATGTTTGGTACCTACCGATATAGTCAATTAGTTGAGTCCAACTTGGCATTTTTTTATAACGAGTTTTGTTAGATTTTGAAACATTTCTGAAGGTACTTTAAAAGCTATTCTGATGCCGATCGGTAAAACAAATCAGCTTATTTATGGAGCGGTAGCGCTTTAGGTCTTGTTTATAAGGTAAGGCTACGTATTAGTGGCAATAAGGACCACATTAACAACTTGGTCCTCCATGACCTTATGAGACTGAATACCCTTTAAGTAGTAGCAATTGTTTGTAACGTAACATTATGAAACTAATGGAGTAATCCAACGTTGACTCATACTTACTATGAAACTAAGATTTATTTTGTTACACTGTGACGTCACACCGCTATATGGATCAGGGAGAAATTGCTAATACATCACGATAGATTGTTGACTATAGAACTATTTGTCTAGACTTTGTATATTCCTCTCTTCTGAGAAGTGTTCTCATTCTCGGTGAGAGCAAAAGTATGGAATGTTATGATATTTGAAATAAAAAAAAACTGAAATAATGATTCTATTTTTGAACGAATCAAGATGGTTTACTACTTTTTCAGCGTTTGACTGGGAGAGGTAGAGTCCAATTTTCAATAGCCTGAAAACACATGAAGAATTAGTAATGAATACCTGATCATTCTGGTCGTGAGTTAAGTAAAGCCAGCCTAGAAGGGCTTGGGGACATCCCTCGGTCTTGCCGCACCACTGGGGCAGGTCGGCACCGATCGCAGTCGGCGACATGGCACCATAACACTATCACAGCACTATAACGGGTAACCAAAATACTGGTTTTTTTCTTGAATTGGTACTCTTTGTTTAACGTACGTCAGGCCATCGCGTCGCGGCCCGGTCGGCGGGTATTTTGGGACGCGGTCGGTTCCACGGGATGCGTGTGCGCCGGCTACGTTGAGACTAGCGAGCGCTCGCCGCCGCTCCTTAAGACGGGAGATGTGGCTATTAGGGACGTCTGGCCACAAATATTGTTTAGATATCGATTGCCTACACCACGGCCCCGCTACTATGACTTCTTAAGATCTTCATAACTTCAATATGAGAAAGTGTAGCTCTATCTTTCTCACACTGGAATTATAATGATTTTAAAATGTCTAACAGAGGACTTCTTTTGACTGAAATGATTTTATGTTGATCGATTATTGCGATCAAAGTTAGAACAAAGTTTTGCAACTCTCTAAGACTCAACTCTTAAGAACTGAAAATAGAATAAAAACAACACTCTAAATGCATAATATAGTTCAATAGGTATATACTTACATAAAGTACATATTATAAATATAAAGTCAGATTAAACTAAAATAGACCGCAGAGAAAGCAGAATAATAATTATTAATCAGAATTGTAAAATATTAAGAAGTTTTATTTTTTGTTTTTAAGATACAAATCAGTTTGGTAATGACTGCGCTGTTTTTCAGGTTTTGCAATTATTTGCAAATCGAACTATAATTCCAGTCAACAATTTCTATATTTTTGGCAGGTTGTGTTCCTAAATTTTTATACAATCATTTACATATTACCAAATTCCCTTAAGAAATTTGTGCAATATTCCTAAGGAAATACTTCGCCACCGATATCGATAGTTGTGTGACATCACTAGTGTGAGCATGTGGGCGCACCCGTCCGCGCCGGGGCAGTCAGGAGAGCAATATTTTGGTTCACTCCGTACCACGACACCAAGCGATAGCAGATATCGCTCCGTTACGTGGTAGCGGTAGTAATCTTCTAGCAATTGATTGAGTCTTTAGAAAACTAGAGGCACTTATTATCATTTTTGTAACTTTAAATCTTGACCTTCAAAAATGCTTTGTAATAGTCTAATTGAAATAAATGATTTGACTTTGACGCAGCAAATGAATCCAATGAAATTTTATCATTACTAGTGGCTGCCAGCGGCTTCGCCCGCGTGATAAAAGAAAATTATCCCAAGGGAACCTATCCCCGGGATAAAAATTATCCTATATACTATGCCAGGACATGGTCTATCTGTGTACCAAGTTTCATCCAAATCTATTCAGTAGTTTTTGAGTGAAATAACAACCATCCGTACATTCATACATCTCACTATCGCATTTATAGTTTCCTAATATTGCGCCAGTGACTGAAAAGTTGAAAGGAAATCGTTTGTCTTGGTATGGTCAAGTGAAGGAGGAGGGATAACGCATGTTAAGTACCTACTAAAAGAGTTAGGTATACATATGGGTGAAAGAAAATTGGATGGATTGTGCGCGGAGTGATATGAAAGAAAAGGGTGTTAGTAATAGCGTGAGGGGTGACAGGACAAAATGGAAGAAAAAACTGGTTGCACTGACACTAAGTATAAGAGACATGGGCAAGAAGATGATGGTGAGTTTTCTAATATTTCTTTGCGGCCACGGTTTTTTTATATTGTAAACAAAATTATCATTTAATTTTGGTATCTCATTTCACCATACTTATATAGTCTACCATAACTCTCTCTCAGGAAATATTAGTCCATCACGCACGTGTCTTCCTTGCGGTGTGACTAAGAAAAACATAGTTTTCCCTTGCGTGCGGAGGCTGTAGCTTGAATTTGGTTTTGTTTAGGAAAAAGATGAATAAACATCTAAGATGCTTCATTCATTAAGCGGCGGAAATATAACAACCTCGTCGGTAGTTATATTTTTGAGCCGTTTGGGGTTGAGACTCTTGGGCCGTGGGGTCCAAGTGCTCATGCCCTTTTTAAAGAATTATCCAAACGGCTAGTTGACACTTCACGTGACCAAAGGGCTGGCTTTTACCTCGGTCAGAGATTAAGCATTGCCATACAACGTAGCAATGCCGCCAGTCTTTTGGGCACACTTCCAGTCGACAGCGATGCGGAGGAATTTTTTGACGCCATATTTTAGATAGGAGTTATTGTGTATATATTATGTAATTTTAATTAGTTAAGTGTTTTTATTGTTCTTGTTATATCGTATGTTTAAAATAAAAGAAGATCCTACAAAATAAATACAGATGCCCTAATAATAGAGAATGCAGTGGTATATCTACTGTAATACGGGATTATTTTGACCTCGTACCCCATACTTAGACATAAAAAGTTTCTTAAACGTTACGGGGTCTAATAAGCCCCTTACTGCCACAATTATAGTTTTCAAACGAGGCCTTAAACGCCCCGTACCGCAGGAATGGAAATAATACAAAACATAAGTGCTGCTATCAGCGTGCTATCCTACGTTTTACAATTAATGTAACTGTCAACGAAATACAATCCTAGTGTTGTTCGCCGTGGCTGACTTCTCAGTACTTCTACAGGCTATAGCGGTGTTTCTACAATGAAAATTATCGCAAAGCGACGTTTCTAGAATTAAAATGAATGAAATTAATGTAACTTCCTTTTAAACGCGTGGTTACTGTGATTAGTTGAATTATTTTTAACCTACTTCAAATAAGGAGGTCCCAATTTGTCAGAATCTATTATTTTAATTTTTTACATGTAGATAGCATAGATAGCATGTAAGTATGTACTTTTCCGATGAAATACTCGAAGACGCCTGGATCGGATGTTTTTTTTTTTAAAGATTATACTTCCCAGATTGCCACATGGTAGTCAGGTCAGAATCTGGTTGATGGGATTCTGGAGAAATCGATGGAACTCTTCTAGAGTATATACACACTTGTACCTAATGATAAAACCGTTACAAATGAAGTGGGAATAAACATAAATTTATTTTGTTTTTTTATTACATACTGCAAGTAGTAAATTATTATTTCAAGAGAAGTTTTATGGCGCCATATTTTAGATAGTAGTTTTTGCCTTTAGTGTATACCTATATAGTTTTATTTAGGTACTTAAGTTTTTTATTGAATTAAGTTTTATATCATCTTGTTTCTTTATTTGACTCTTCTAATAAACAGACAGAGTTTATTTAAAATTCGACAAACTACTCGGCCATATTTGTCGCGATTACGCGAATATTCGCCTCGTATAAATCCCGATAATGTAGCTACAGTATTAGTGAAAGCTGCATCAATATCCGTTGCGTAGTTTCGGAGAAGTCAGCGGATAAACAAACAGACGCTGAAAGTGAATTTGTACGAAATTTATACGTATGTTAAGATTTCACAACCAACAAATACTAAGGAAACCTTAAAACGGAACATACACGTCGCTCCTCATACGTCTACGTCATACTTCAAAATACATTACAATTCGGTATCCTTAGCAAACGATGGTTCGACCTACTTACTTACGAGTATATTAGGAAAGAATCATGGCGGGAGGTCGGTGAGCTGACTACTGACTTAAAAACGAATAACCAAGGTTTTCGGAACGAAATAATCAACACGTCACATATTAAATGCAAGTGATTATTAATGGCTATTTTATAAGTGCAAAATAAATTTAATTTCGGAAGTCGGTAAAAAAATCAGAAACACCGATTTCCGAAAAAAAATTAAGAAAGTATAATATTTTATAGATTTTAGTTATTTTTTTTTTTACAATTTGAGTGGGTTGTATTTTTTATTATTTTTATAGTTTATTTTTATTTTCTACTTTTTTATTTTGTTACCTTTCACCTAAACCTTCACTATTAAGGTTATATACAAGTATAATTGGGTAGAAAACTTCTATACTAAGTTTCTATAGAATATCTAGGTAAAGGTTATTATCACGAGGGTATGTATTTTTTTAAATGAGGAGGGGATGTCAGACTTAACTTACTTACTGACTAAAACCCACACTGTTCCTTTACTTGCCCTTTATTGAGAGAGCTGTGGCAACCACCTTTGAACAATCCGTGTGTTCCCATGAAATCATTTTAGGTAGTGTTTCACGTAGGCGAATCCACTGGTTGATACTAGTCTAGTGGAAAATGACAAGGACAGTATATTTGTGATACCAGTGGATGGCAATCTAAAATTAATGTCATTAGTACCCTAAAGGCCCAATTCGAAGCAGAATTGGTCCTTTTGTACCAACGGGTTATTAACTTTCATATTAGCGAGATTTGCGATGTAGGTTTATTCTAAAACACACACATTTCATAATAATTCACTCTGTCTACTTAAAGGTTCTAAGGTACCCTTGCCATTAAAAATAAACTTTCCTAAGAACTTATAATTCACACTTCAATGTGTCAAGCTGCTACTCTCAAGTGTTTAGTAATTTATTCTCAAAAGTCCTTCAATAAGTTTACTTAATACATTTTATTAGCAAGTATGGCGTTGCATGGTATGCAAGTGTTTACTTTCTACGATCGTGGTTTCCTACCCTCTCTAGGGTTCAATATATCCAAAGAAGAAAAGGAATCCTTAAAGGATGATTTTGTTGTCCATCAGTCTATCTGCCAAGACTCTTTTCACAAGAACGCATGTAGATAACAAGTTGTTTTTTTTTTTAAATTTCAATTATAAAAGTATACGAAGGAGCTTGAAGTTATGATAAAGATTTAACTTTTAAGTCAATGCAATGAAATGATATATTGCCGTGACGTGTGTCAATGTTTGGAAAAATATGTTTTTAACTACTTACTAAATAAGTTTGTTTTCAATTAAGTTTTTTTTTCGTCAGAATATTATAAGAAAGTACTATCTATTGTAAGGAACCCATCCAGTGCAAGTTCGACTCGCATTTGGTTAGTTATTTTAATTTTATTTTAAACCATTTCGATGATGTTTTAGCGATTATAAATCCGGATGAAAATTTAATTGAGAATATTCCGATTATATTTTGGGTGTCTTCAAGGCTAGAGTGAATAGGCTGTTAATAAACTAGTAAGCCTCGATTGCATCAGTGATTACCATCAGGTTTTTCATATATTCATATTTTCATAAATAAATTTTATTATATTAATTCACCTGCTCCACGCCTCCGATTCCTTTATTCTAACGTCATCTCAACGCTCAGTCACGTGGTCAGAACAAACGAATAGGAGGCGTGGCTGACTCGAGGCGATCAACGAAAAGAGAATTAAAACGAAACAGTTGTAACTTAGCTAGGAGGGCTGATGTTAAGGGATGATTTGGTCGCCGATAGAGCACGCTTGCCTAGAAGTAACCTATTCACTCTTGACTCAAAGAATCCAGCAGTGAATCCCACTCCTTAGATGTACGCACAAAAAATGCGTTCCTAAAACGTTTTAAACATATAGAGGTGGGATGTCCACCATGTAATTACAGGTGGCGCAACGCCGTACGTCTAGGTGATCTGATGATGAAAAGGGCTTAGCGGAATAAATTGAATCAGTGTTTTTTTTTTTTTTTGAATTTTTGCTCCACACCTGGATATACTCCTGTATCATAGACCAGGTGCGTTCGCAACCATATAGACACCTAGTCCATGAAGGCACCTAGTCCCGGAACACCCATCTGTAGGTCATACAAATATTAGTTCCGTGCGGGTATCGTATCCAATTGCTTAACCACTGCGCCAAACTTTAATTTTACATTTTGACATTTAATTTTAAGTTTTTAAGTGCTGTCAATTTTTCATTTCATTACAATAACTGCGGACATTTTTGATTTCCATTGTTTTATTTTGCTTTTTTTATTTAAATGATATAAATTATTTAGTTCTTTATTTGTGGTTCATAAATCTACATTAATTTCTTGTTTTAATTATATTGCATGTATGTACTTTGTACGCCGTAGAGACAAAACATAGCGCCCTCAATGTATTAAATAAGAACTTGTAATGTACCTACCTATGATTTTACAATGAATACTTAGAATCTGAATCTAAAAAAAAACCGCCAACAACCATGGCGTCAAAGTTTGAACACATAGATAAAGCTAGATTCTTTATGTCGTACCTACATGCTCTGGTACATATAATAGAATATAGTTGCATTAAAATCACACATAAAGAGGTCAACTTTAGTATCAATATCTATTGAAGATTCCACATTGCAATGTTAAATGGAAAAGTCATCATGACGCCTTCTGTCTTCACCAACATTTGCTCAACTGTATCATCCATTGCTTCTTCTTTAAGTAGATCTTACAATTCCGCAGTAATAAAGGACCAATGTATATCAAATATATGCCAATGTTTGTCCGCCATGACAGTTTGTCGTGACGTTTCAAATTGTCAGTTTATTGGATGGTCTATTGTAGTCAATTAAGGAGCGTCATGCAGTCCAATTGAGTTTATTACGGTACCCAAGCATTTGTATGAACTGTTAATAAAACTACAATTTTATGCTTGTATCATTGTTCGAGTATTTTTGAGGTTGAATTGGTTGTTTTGGTGGCTCTCATGTACTATCGCTTAGATTAAAGGTATCAATTAATTTAGGTTATTCTACCTACCGCAATCGGCTCAATTAGCGTAAAAAAAATATAAATTTTATTTTGTTACTAACTGCTACTGCTTTACAAGCACAACAGTAGAAAGTATTCCAAGCGAACATAGGTCAGACGACGAGCAATAAGTAGCTCGCCGTCCGCTGTCGATTAGGACCAAGCCCGAGTCGTCAACGGCGCGTGAACTATGCGGGCACGCACGTTTCACGCGCGCCTCTAAGAGATGTCAGCAAAACCGTAGGGGCCCAGCAGGACTGAAGCCTACTGGGGCCATGGGTTGACTTCCGACAGGAAATCCCGTGGTCCTGAAACGCAAGGACAAAGAAGGAACATAGGTGTGGTTTTAGTCAGTAAAAGTCTGACACGCTCTCCCTCTCAACTTTCCTCAATATATTTTTAGCTACTGGTATCCATTTATTTAATTTATTTTTAGGATTCCGTGCCTCAAAAGGAAAAAAACGGAACCCTTATAGGATCACTTTGTTGTCCGTCCGTCCGCCTGTCTGTCTGCCTGTCTGTCAAGACCCTTTATCTCGGGAAAGCATGGAGGTATCAACCAAACTCAGGTCTGCGGTCCCTTGAAGCTGTGAAAAAATCAAACTTCTGTAAACGAAAAACAAAATACTGCCGTTTATGACGCAAAAAAAAACGTATATTTCGACACTCTCTAGGAAATCAAAATTCATAGGGTACTTCCCGTTGACCTAAAATCCGTAAGGTCTCATAGCACAAGTATAGGAAAAAATCTAAAAACTGTAAATTTGTAGTTTTATCAAAAAAAAAAAAAAAAAATTTTGCGATTCGGAAAAATCTTAGATACTCAATTCGGGAATTGAACTGTTTTCATAGGTAAGTTTGTACGGAACCCTCATTGCGTGAGTCCAATTCGCACTTACCCAGTTTTTAATATTTTCAATTTATATTGTAATTTGTAGTGTTTGACTTATTTAAATCTATTAGTGTGTTAATTTATTGTTTTATGTTAAATTGATTATACTGTAAAATTATGTAATGCGTAATGACAGATTATATTTCTCAAGGCAGCAGTATTATTATGGCGAGGCGTGAGCGCTATGAACGCCTTAATTGTCATGTGCATCAGTCCCTATTGTTATTAGAATGTTCCGTGTGTGTAAAATGTATGCGATATGGCTGTACTAAATTTAAATAAATAAATTAATCACTGAAGGTGAATAAATCAAGTAGGTTTATACCCGGTTTTTTCGAGTGAATTTCAGTGGCTGTTCTAATTATACGCCAATTGGTTGCTGCGAATATTGTGATGTGAAATTGGTGTAGTTTTGTATATCAAGTGTCTGCGCAACTAGACAATATGTGGAATCATTGAATCAGGCACGATCTCGGTGAAATGAAACTAAGAATTTTATTGTAGGGGCGAGAAGGTCGGCTTTGCTGCCAAATACTACGAAAATATAAGAATGTTTTGTGAACATCTATTTTCTAATACTTAGTAAACAAATTAACTATTTAGTAACATAATCACTATTCCTATTCCGACTAACATTGTATAATGCGGACTTTGTATAATAATAATCAAGAAATAAATAAAAAAAAAAAACAAGTGAGTGCAGTGTTATTTTAAACATATTTTATTTAAAAGTCAAGAAGTCAAACTAAGTTACGGAATAAAGGTGAACGCTCACTTAACCGAGCCGAACGCGTCGACCGAATTGAAAGAAAAGAATTTTAGAATTATTTATAATGAAATCTTATGCAATCTCGCACATCTAACCGCGTCGAATCTTCAGAATCTGGAAGGACTCCAGAAATACTAGACGAATTCGGATGCACCAAAGCACTGCCTTTTTAAGTTAATGTTATGAACCCATATTCTTGATTTACCTTTGTTATATTTCACTTTCTTCATCTTCCACTATTAAGGCACTGACAATAAAAACCTCGTAAGATCCAAAATAATCCACATGTAATTTCAGTGCGACAGATGTAAAGGAAATAGAAACGACTTCTTCCACGCGGTCGATTTTTTCGGTGCGTTTAGATACAGACCTAGCGTCATCTTGACTTCGATTCGTTCGACGCGTTCGACTCAGATAAGTGTGCGTTCACCTTAAAAAACGGTCTCCTTGGGAGAACTACCTTCATGATTGACACAAAATAAAAACGTATGACAGAATGTTAAGTACTTAAAGTGTTGTATAAATAAAAAACAAAACCGTCACCCCAGCTCGACTTTATTAGTTAGGTCAACAACAGCGTTGCTATGGCCACTTCTTAGCCTCAATTTATTGGCACTTTCCCGTTGAAGTGGTCATGAAGATTTAAAGTGGTTGGGATTAATGACCACGTGTTGGTCTACCAGGTAGTGTGGAGTATAGATAAGAGCTTAAATGGTGTGACACTGTTCATTATTTTCTTTTTACATAATTTTTTGGTTCGATTTCGACTGCGATGACGAAAGTATTGTGACGATCGATCATGTTCACGAGGCATCACGGTCAATGAGCGCCCTAAACAGAAAGGTTTGGAAGGAGAAGGGAAGGCCTTTGTCCAGAGGTGGGAAACAATATCTCTAATGTGTATATTCAAGTCCAGCTCAGAGTTTTTGGATCAACCGTAGGGGCCCGGCAGGGTCGAAGCCTACTGGGGCCTTGGGTGATGCGAAAGAGATCCCCGGAGCCCTGAAACAATGGCAAAGAAGGAACACGAGTGGGTTTTTAGTCAGTAAAAGTCGGTCACTATCTCTCGCTCCGCCTAAGAGCGGGGGATGTCATGGATGTCATTAGATGATATTCTCACGCGAAAAAAAAAAGAAAAAAAAAAGACTTTAACTTTAAGGATAGTGTGAAACGATTTACCGAGCCGGCTACTTTATTTTACTCAAACGGTCATTTCATTTTATACTTCTCGTTCTTCTTAGCGTTCTTTTTTAAGGTAAATTACTTGCCTGGCTCAGTATTCGGCCGCGGCAATGCCGTCCGCTAATGCTGTCATTCGGTGCCTACGTGAACAGGTAACAGGCCACGTGACGTAGGACGGAAGTACTTTATAATTAGCCAGTGTCACTTAGGAATAAAGCAGCTTTGTATCGGTGAAAAAATTTTAGCAATCGAACAAGTACTTTCAGAGATTACCTCCTACAAACAAAAAAATAATCTTCATCTCTTTAAATTATTAGTGTAGACTTAAGTGTAGTAAAAAAAAAAGGTTAAAACATAAAAATTACCTACGTCAACAAAAGCGCATCAAGTATGAAAGGTATATTCCGTTGCATCAAGCATTGTATAGAAATGGTCAGGCTAAGCAGATGTTGCACAAATTAATAAAAAACAAAAGAATGGTCTCTCTTAAAACAAACGATGGACCGAAACACGTGTTGGGTGAAGCTGAGAAAGTTTTTGTTTCCTCACAAGTGGAAACAGTTTTTGAGACATTGAAGTCGTCAATTTATATTGTAAAAAAATATAAATATATTACGTCTGTATTTTTCGAAAGGGCTGGCTTTTTTTTTGGGCAATGTTACCCCACCACAGCACGAATTATTCTTGTATCGTGGGTGCGTTCACAAACATTTAAACCGTCATAGACAAGACATCCAGACCCGGAACTGTATCTAACTGTATAATCTGTAGGCCATATAAGTATTTGTTCCCTGCGGAAATCCATCCTGCGACTCGCAGCGCAGCATTGTTCGGAAGAGTTAACGTGGCCCTGGTTTTTTATGATTTAATTAATTAATATGGTTAAGTTCACAGACATGTTAAATTCGCTTTGAAAAACCGACCTAAAACCTCCAGCCACCGTAGACGTAGCTTGCGGACGGCGAGCAATGGGTGGCTCGCCGTCCGATCGTCCGGTAACCATCCGAACCGAGCCTAAGTCGTCGACGGCGCGTATTGTTCCACGCGCGCCTCAGGGAGATGTCAGCAAATCGTAGAGGCCCAGCAGGGTCGAAGCCTACTGGGGCCATGGGTAGTGTGAAAGCGAAACCCGGGGCCCTGGGACGAAGGCAAAGAAGGAACAGGAGTGGGTTTTTAGTCAGTAAAAGTCTGACACTATCTCTCGCTCCGCCCAAGAGCGAGATTTGTCATAAGATGATTTTCTTTCATTACTAGCTGAGCCTGCAAACTTCGTACCGTCTAATAGTCATAGAATATTATGATACCTTTTAGCTAAACTGTCAAAGGTTAACAACATCTAATGGCATTACCATAACAGCATAATTCATTTTAAAATTACATTTTAATTAGAGATGGCGTTGTATTCGATTTTTTATTCATGAGTTTTTCTATAGGTATTTTCTCACCGTTTAAACTTTCCCTGAACTATCACAAATATTTCAAGATCAAAATTAGCCAAATCGGTCTAGCCATTCTCGAGGTATTACGAGACTAACGAACAGCCATTAATTTTTCTATATATAGATATGGAAGAAGAAGACAGAAGATATTTTGTATACTTACAGAGTGATATATTCGAATTAGCGAAAAACCGCTTTAAATAAAGATTAAAAAAAGGCAAAGAGCAACTGAAGGTACACAGTTGGATTTTAGTCAATAAAAATCTGGCATATATAATCTGGTATCGCTCTACCCAGAGCGGGAGGAGTCATTTAATGATTTTTAGTGACCGACATCGACAGAAACATGATTTGAAACCGAAACTGTAATCAAATATTCGTCTCCCCTTCCAGTTTCGGCCGTAACCGAATCCAAAACCGAAACCGACGAGGTAAAAAAAAAAATATTAATAATTATATATTTTTTATGCAGTTTTTCCTAACTATATTTCAATATAAATGTACGACGTCGACGTCGTGTATTACGTCTAATAATAATTATAAGTGTGTCAGTTTTAACTTTTATAAAATACTAAATAATCATCTACACTAATCCAATAAAGAGGTAAAGTTCGTTTTGTTTTTATTTTTCGTTTTTTTGGTGATGTCTGAAAGTACTGGTCCGGTTGCTAAAAGTTTTTCACCGATAGAAAGCTGCTTTATTCCTGAGTGACATAGGTTATATTTATGTACGCGGGCGAAGCCGCGGGCAAAAGCTAATATTTTATAAAAGTTTTTAATCGTTCGTATTAATTGTGGGAAATCATATAATGACTTCTCCCGGGGCGGAGCGAGATGGCGTGACAGACTTACTGACTAAAACCACACCTGTGTTCTTTAACTACCCTTTGCGTCTCACCACCACGAGTAAATTTTTTTAGAAGTCGACTCATGGCTCTAGTAGGCTTCGGCCCTGCTGGGCCCCTACGGTTTTGCTGACGCGTGGAACACTACGCGCTGTCGACGAATCGAGCTTGGATGGTTACCGAATGACCGGACGGCGAGCTACTCATTGCTCGTTGTCCGCAAGCCGACCCAAGGTCGGGGCTTCGGTGGCTGGCGCATGCGGATGTCCATTCCCTCACGCGTGCGGCCGTCTCCATCGCTAGCATTACTGCTTCGCAGTAGGAGGCGACCGCCGTCCATTACCCCTCACTCTGGACCATGACCTGTACCAGGAACCGACGCGTGAGGTCGCCGCGCTGATCGCCTCCATGAGGTCACGGGTGAGTTTGAACCCACGACCTGCAAGTTACAACACGTAAGTCCGTGGCCGTTACCACTCCACCAACACTGCTCCTTAACTTACTTCCATGTTAAAACTAAGTTACGCAATAAGTGTTGGATTAACGCTACTTTGAAAAAAATATGTGAGTGAAACATGTAGTTAGGGCAGTAAACTTTAGGTTTTAGTGTTAATCTTGTGTATGACTGACGTGACTTTTGCGTGTCAGTAATAAAAAAGCTGTGGTTAACCGCTGTAGGAATAGTAATGTTAAAGTTTAACTGCCTCGTTGGTTTCGTAGTAACAAGCGTGACTGCTGAGCGTGGGGTCCCAGATTCCCAAGTTGGGCGTATTTAAGTAGCACCCCGGAGTTTGGAAGCTAGGTGATGATTGATAAGCCTCGGAAATCACGTAAAGCCGTTGGTCTGCACCTGATCTCTCTCCACGGTCGTGTCGGGTTGCCTCTCCATCGGACTATGATAAGAAAGGAACAGCAAATGCACTTGTGTTTGCGCACTAATTTGTGCACTTCTGCGTTACAAAAACACATATTCCTAGGTGTCTTGTGTGCATACTTAATAACAAGACATTGTCTACCCGTGTGCTAAATTTCATCCTAATCCGTTCAGCCGTTCGAACGTGAAGAAGTAACAAATATATACATACAAACACACAAATTTCTGTAAAGTGATTATAAGCGCGCGACAGCATCACTACTAACGAGCGTTAGTCGCTTTGCAAGCGCTATTGAAGAAATGCCAACGCGCTAAGTACTAACGCGGTACAACATCGCGACTGTATCGAAGAAAGGCACTACAGCATCGCTTCAAAAAGTCGCCGTGTGCAAGGGGCCTAAGGCTCAAATAAATAAATAAAAAAGTTGACAGTGCCAAAAATCCTGACCGCAAAAAACGATTAAAAAGTTCGAAACAAGTCTGGCAGTTGGTGGAATTTATTTCAGTTCAATCATAGATTTGACGCCACCAACTGGGCCAGGCTGCTGTGGCGTTAAATAAAATAACTAGGAAACTATATCACAAACATCGCCTTTCGAAATTAAAGTTATTTTATACTACTAGTATTTTTTGTATTGAAGTCGGTTGTATTTTTTTAAATAAGTTTTTGTTTAATTAAATTCTACATTATATTACTATTATATTATATACCTAATTTAATAAGTGCGCTCGACGTCGTATCTTGATGTGAGCGGACCCTAATAGGTATCTGGGCTATGGGTCGCCTTCTGAAAGCGAAACCCGTAGTCCTAAGGGTAACTGAAGAAATATTGGTGTGGTTTTAGTTAGTAAAACTCTGACACGCTCTCCCGCTCCGCTCTAGACCTCATTAGATAATTTCCCACCTTAAAAAAACTCTAATAAATGGTCGTAGGAATGAGGTTTCATTAGCATACTTGAAACTTCATTCCTAAAACAGTAACACTACTGGCTGGATATAAAAAAGCTACAACGAATATAGAAAAAAAATAATTTTTTTTTTGACAAACAAAATAAAAATGTTCCAAAATTGACAGTAGTTACTTGACACGCCGTGTTTCTGTTTGTTTAAAGATTGGTTTTATTTCAAGTGAAAACACATTTTGCAATATTTCCACAGCACAAATTGTATTCTCAAAAAAAAAAACCCTACGATTGCTGCAAGCAGATATTCCATCCGGTAAGTTTTTAAATTTTCACTTGGGATTTAAGTTCATTATTTTGACGTAACGACTTTCAGTCGTATGCTACTAAAACTGATGTTCTTCCGAACTTCATAGGGCCCACTGGAATCTGTAGGTATGGTTCTTTCCTTAAAACACCATCTCAGACCCTAATCTTTGTGGTTCTCGTATGATTTGACCATTAGGTATATGTTTACTGTATAGACTTTGACCTCTGTGTTGTAAATTGTCGTAGAAGTGTTATTAATAACCTATGGACAGAAGTAAGGTGTCCCCAGCTGGCCAGGCGTGGGTAGTGGTCGGGGGGTCTTGGGGGGTATAGTAGGGGTCACCCGGTCAGCGGGTTGTGATGCCACACTGTTGTTTTTGCGTGTTTTGATTACTTTGCCAAGTGTAACGTGTGTCATGGGCCGGTAACTCGGTCAATGTAATGCCTATGCAAAAGCTCTTTTTGTGCCAGGCTTTCCGTTGAACTAGATTTAATGTACGGGTCTGCTTCTGTTTTGCGCTGCTTTTTTACCTACCTGACGCAACCGTAGGTGCGGGCTTGTGGACGACGAGCAATGGGTAGCTCGCCGTCCGACCGTCCGGTTACCGTCAGGACCGATGATGTCAGCAAACCGTAGGGGCCCAGCAAGGTCGAAGCCTACTGGGGCCGAGGGTCTGCTTCTGAAAGAAAGACTCGACCCTGGCACGAAAGGCAACTAAGGAACAGGAGTGAGTTTTTAGTCAGTAAAAGTCACACGCCCTCCTGCTCCGCCCAAGAGCGAGAAATGTCATTGATGATTTTCCCAGCTACAAATAAAAACCCTATAGTGGCAGAAGTAATTAGATGATTTTCCATCTTACCCAATTACGCAAACCGCGTGATTTCGTCCTAGTATCATTTAACGTAAGTTATTAAAGTATTTAACAGCGAGCAGAAGCATACTCCTACACAGCAAATCATACAAGTTAGATTATAGTTAGTCTACCATAACTCTCTTAGGAAATATTCGATCTATCCTACGTTTTATAATTAATGTAACAGTCAACGAAATACAATCCTAGTGTTGTTTGCAGTCCAAGCTCACTTCTCAGTACTTCTAATTTTTTTTTACGTTGGATAATCATCCAATGTCTGGGTGGGTCAGACTAATTGACTAAAATGCACTCCTATGTTCCTTCTTTATCTTGAGTTCTAGGACCCCGGGTTTCCCTCTCGGAAGCCAATCCATGGCCCGAAGTACTTCTACATGCTTATGGGCTACATTTTTACCATGAAAACTAATCGCCAAACAAAGGAGATGAGTGTTAGGGTGTCAAGCGCATTTGTTACGTCGTATGTTTGTTGGTATAATTTTATCTTAGCATAATCTGTCTTTTAATGTTCCTACTGCTGGGATTCAGGCCTTCTCTCTAGGAGAAGGAATGGGCCGTAATGCAGTATGGGGGCCCAGTGCGGGTTGGTGGATGTCACGTATCTTTGAATTTTTGGTTCTAGGACATGCCAGCTTCCTCACGATGTTTTTTTTTTTTCCGCTCCGTTTTGAGAGCAGTGGTGATCAAACTAAAATACACAAAGTAATGGGCATGGCTGGGTTTGAATCCGCGACCTACAACTCGGTAACTCGGGGCAGTCACCATTCGGCCACCACTGCTCACTGTCTTTTTTATATTAGGTTTAAAAGAGGTCATTAGTAGTATAAAGAAAAAATTAGGTAATAATAATAATATAATAATAATTTATTTCGCTCCAAAAGTACAATCTTAATAAGTATACAACATATAAACATACAATTCGCTGGTTGGTTGTACAGTAGCACACAGTAAATGATCTACTAACTCCCAAACTAAGTCAAGCTTGTGTTTTGGGAGTTAGTGGTTATTAGGAAAGAGGTCTTACATTTACACAACCTTGTAGGTAAAGCGATGGACTTCAAATTACAGAAAAACTATAATAATATAAATATAAAATAAAACTTAATTTAGAGCATCGAATCTAGTAAATAATTACATTTTTTTTAGTTATAATTAAAGGAAAAAGAAAAGCTAGCAACAGAAAAAAAAAAAAAATACAGACGACAATAGATAAATGTCCTCCATATTTTATAACAAAAATAATACTAATAATAAATAATTTAAACATAATAATTAATATAATAATTTCCACATTTTACCTCTTTACAGTTATTAGCATCTCAGTCTGCGCATAATCTAAAGTTAGCAACCAACTACTTAATTTTTTTTTAACCTCTAGTTTTGTACATGAGTATATATTTATTGCTTTGTTGACCGCGTTATAAAGTCTCGAGCTTGCTGCGTCAAATTGCCTACCAGCAGAAACAGTTCTGCAAGGTACGCCAGGGCAAACTACGGCGCCAGAGCGTTTGTTATTTATTTCATTATACAATGATAGTAATGAATGCCTCCGAAGTATTGATTTTAAAACATATAATTGCCTTACTGTCATGACTTGACACTCAGTATATAATTTGTCAGTTGGGTAAAGCCGTGGTTTAAAATGTATCACTTTTAAAATTGCCCTTTGCGCCCTTTCCAGTGCTAGTAAGAGAGTTTTGTAAGTTCCGCCCCACAAAGGTATGCAATAAATTAACAATGACTGACATAGGGCAGTGTAGACCATGTAAATAGTTGAAGCATCAGTACTGTGTCTCAAATTCTTAAAAATGTAGATAAGTTTTCTGATCCGACTCGTGAGAGCCTTAATTTGTGGGTGCCAGTCGAGTCGTTCGTCTAGAAAAACCCCGAGATATTTAATGTTGCTCACTCGTGTCAAAGACAGACAGTCACAGTCTGCTGGCGCGGCACAGCTGATGTGAGCTTTGATTGTATCGGTGACTTCGGGCGGCTCAGGAGAATTTGGAAGATAAAAACGGATAAATTTGGTTTTTTCTATATTAAGGTGTTATTAAGGTGTTATCAAGGCTAGAGTAAATATTAACTAGTGCGGCCTCACCATCAACGATTGTATCACTAGTTACCACCAGGTGGGATCGAAGTCAAGCACTAGTAGCAATAAAAAAAAAAAAAGTTTTAAACATTATTACATGTCATAATTATTTAAAACCTAAACTATGAGCGCAAATATTTAATACTTAGTAGTCAACTCCATAACTTACAAAGCATGATTTATACAAGTTGAGGCCTAGGCATATCATTAAAACTTCGTTACTAAATGAAGGCTAGTGTGTAATCTGTAACGACGCATAATAAAGCCATAGAAAAAGTGTGAAATAGTGTGTAATCTAGATTTAGGTTGCAGGAGTCGCCTGTAGGGGGACCATACATTTGGTTCTTTTTTATCGGCTATTCACGGTCAACGACGAGTTATTTAAAGCTGTTTTTTTTTGTTGATGTTTTTTTTTTGGTTAAGGGAAAAAAATGGTATTTTTTTAATAAGTACATAAAAGAACAACAACAACATTTGTTAGATTGGCTCATACATAGAACAGATGTCTTTATAATAAAACAGAGGGATCAGGGTTTTTTTTTCGGTGGGAATATCATCTTATGGACATCCCTTGCTCTTGGGCGGAGCGGGAGATAGTGTCAAACTTTTAGGGCGAATTTCTGAATTGAGTATTTTGAGTTAAGAACGTCTCAGACCATACTTAACTGCCAAACTTTGACAGGTTTTCAGGGCAAAGTAGAGTTTGAGTAATTCTCAAATTCGAATGCTTAAAACAGAAACCGAGGGTGAGTGACTTAAAACCCACTCCTGTTACCTCTACCCATTGCTCGCCGTCCGCACGCCCGCGCCTACGGTGGATTCAGCATTTAGCATTATGACATTATGATAGCATTTATGACAGAGTCGCTTGCTCATGAGGTGAGCATACCTCCAATGAAAGATAAAATGCTTCCCAACCATTCATTCCATTCAGTACACAGGCGTGCCGTTTGATGATAGAAGCTGTGAACGGAGAGTTCAATAATAGGTTTAGGTAGGTTTAATGATGATAGGTCACTTCGCGTGAGCTTAAAATACTTTCTCCTAGGAAGCGAAAGGGAATGCCAGACTTTTATTAACTAAAACCCACAGTGTTCCTTCAGAAGCTTTCTTTTTAATTTGATATAATATAGTACTTGACTGCGATCCCACCTGATAAGCAGTGCCGGTAAGCAGTGATGCAGTCATTGATGGTGAAGCGTACTAGTTTATTAAGAACCTATTCACTCTAGTCTTGAAGACACCCAAATTATAATCGGATGGAAAGACCGCAGCAGGCAAATTGTTCCAGTCCTTCAATGTACGTGGTATAAAAGACGAGGCGAAACACTTAGTCCGGACCGTAGAGGTTTCAACAACGTAAGGGTGGATACTCGCCATACATCGGGTTGTCCGATGGTAGAAATGAGATGGCGGAATCAAGTCATGCAATTCCCGCGCACACTCGCCAAAATGCAACCTGTGAAACACCGAACACTGCTTTGTGTTCCAGTTTGAATAAAATTGGCACACCAGTAGATCATGTTTTGGTACATACTTCTCTCATATACTCTCCCAGGAGTATGTACTTTAGGATAATTTTCTACGTAAAACCTTATACGGTAGGTACATAAAGAGACCTTTTTTATGTTAATTTAAAAAGTTACCAAGGATTTGTCCTCAAATAATCACAAACGCATTGCGACCTCGCTTCGATGTTATCGTGGATTATCAAAATAATTGAAGTAAATTACTGCCGGAGCAGTTTGTAGCCGTCCGTGCCGAAGTAGGTGAATATACAGGGAGCAGCAACTCCTTTGGGTATCTTCGGGACTCTTCGGGAAAGTTCGGGCTAGTTTCGGGAATTATGCCTCGTTTCATCAGTGACGGAATCCATTTTATGGAAGAATTGTAAGGTTTACATAAGGATAGCGTCATCAAATAGTAGATAACTGCTCCCTTTTCTGAATTATTTTAATATAATATAATATTTCAAAACTATCACACAACGCCGTCTAGTCCCAAGCTAAGCAGAGCTTGTGATATGAGTACTAGACAACTGATAAGCATACTTATATATTTCTTAATACATACATATTATAGATAAATAACACCCAGACACAGAACAAATGAACGCATCATCACATAAAATATTTGTCCTAGGTGGGAATCGAACCCACAATCTCCGACATAGCAGTCAGGGCCACTAACCACTAGACTTGACTAGGCCAGTCAAATCATGAAAAGTAGGTAACCAATGAAGAGCAATCACATAATAGCAAATCCGATTTTTACTAAGTACATCGTTGTGTAATAATTTGCTGAGCATTTAATTTTTTAAATTATTAAAATCCGTCAAGAAAAGGTGGATTTATTATTATTTTTCTGAACGGCTACTTGGAAATGCGCGCTTTCGCTGGACTGTTTACGAAGATGTCATCTGTCATGATACGTGCAATGAACGGCTTGATCGTATTCATTCGCCGGTGGAGACCGATCATGACAGATGACGTCACAGCGAGTCGCTTCATTCTTGGGCTCGTTTCTAGAACTAATACACTAAAATTGCTGTATCTTCGTCATTTTTGGTCCAATTTAAATAATTTTTTCACAGTATTTCCTGTTTTTTTTGACGCTATAAGTCTGCTTACTCCACAAAAATCATGACTGATCCTCATTGATGCAGCTGTCTGTACTTACAATGTGGGGCAAAAGTAATGCCAGAATGAGATTGGCTGTCGTTTTGTTGATAATGAAAAAATGGGCTCTGTTTTAGCAGAAAGATTGTTTTAGAAGTGTTAGATTGATTATTAAGTCTGAAAAAATATATGAAGCCAGATGACCAATTGCCTGGTTGATGCACACTTGTATTTATTTCACGGCTCTTCAATTTTATGTCGCATCAAGCAATCACTTTGAGGGGTTGCATTTAATCAGAATCCTATCTCAGAAAATACCGCATAAGTGGAAGTGGGCTTTTAGACTCTTTATAATTTTGCACGCTGTGTAACAATCAGTAACAGTAGACCGAAAATTGGTCAAATTTACAGTAGGTAGGTAAAAAACAATTACCCTGCTTTTACCAGCAGCTTCTACTCTATTGCTAAAACTAATTTATGTCCATGACATTATTTTATTAATAATTGAAAAATTTAATGCCTACGACAGCGATTGTGTAGCCGACTACCGGCGAAATATTAGTAGGTATACAAATTCTCCTATCCGTTACTGTCTCAGTGCTGGGCAAAGTCCCCCCCCCCCCCAAGTCCTTCCAGCCGGGGTAGCCAAGTTACAACCGTTTCGTTTCGATTCTCTTATCGTTGATCGCCTCGGCCACGCCTCCTATTTCTTTGTTCTGACCACGTGACAGCGTTGAGATGCCGTCAGAATAAAGGAATCGGAAGCGTGGCCTAATGGAGGCGATCAATGAAAAGAAAATCGAAACGAAACGGTTGTAACTTGGCTAGGAGGGGCAGATTTTCTTCTCCCGGGCCTTCTCGAACAGGTCCTCGTAAACCCGTCTAGATAATTTCGCCACCTCTTTCTAAGTCTTAGAAGCTTACTGTATGGTGACTCTTTCCCAGCGGATACTGTGCACGCGGCTGACATGGCCCACCCAACTCCACTTGACCTGGCAGCCTTTTAACCCACGTCTATTATGTTTGATATGGTATAGAAAATAACGTTTTTGTTACCACTTTAACATTCCAGTTATATATTATTGAATAGAATATAATAGAAATATTTTTATTCGGGACAGACACAGCGCAACGGTTATAAACACAAAGTAAAAAAGAACAAAAGTACAAAGTGTGCCACCTCGGCATTTGCTGGGCGTTAGACACCCAGCGCTGGTTTTCAGTAGGCACCCTGCCGTGACGCACGTTTTGTTTTATTGCTTTCAGTCAGACCGTGACAGGATCAAGTAGGTACTTAAGTCTTTAAAATCTATGGCCAAAACGGACAAGAGACAAACTAAATACTGGTCCCTGCAAAAACGTATCATTGTTCGCGTTGGTTTCTTGGCGATTGATAGTACAACCACCATTACAAATTCTACTTAGGTAACGCTATTAAGGGTATGCAACTCGACATACTTTTTCATTGTTTTTTTTATACAACCGCTCTTACGTGATTATGACGTTATCACACATTTTTTCATTAGATATTTTGGAAACACAGTATCTTGTAGATATTATCTAGGCTTCTATTGAAATAGTTTATAAATTTGTGTAAAACTAATCCAGTAAAGACTTCGGAAAACCTGCTATTTTGCATGAACTTTGACACTTCTTAATTTACTTAAAAATTTAAAAAATGTCAAAAAAGTTTCTGGGCTCCTACGGTTTACTGACATCTCCGACGACTTGGGCTCGATCCAGACGGTTACCGGATGGTCGGACAGTGAGCTACCCATTGCTCGCTGTCTAAAAGCCCGTGCCTACGGTGGCCGATACGGTTGGCCTCCTCCTTTGCTGGCATTCAAAACCACGCTCAAAATTCGGTTTAAGGGGGTGTTGAAGTTTTTATTAAAACATTCTAGTGATTATGTGAACGAGATCTAATACAAAATAAAAAATGACGAATTGAGAACCTCCACCTTTTTTGAAGTCGATTAAAATCTCGCTATAGTTACCTGCTAGTTCAGCAGGATCCCTCGCTCGTTTCACAGAAGCCTGCATCAGCCCACAACGTTAATAACAGTTCGTTTTCTCTACTGGGAACTGATAAGATTTTGTTGTGTCGGCGCATTCAAGCAGTCGTGTTTAGACGTACTGCGCGGGATTGGATTGCAGCTTACAATGCTTATTATTCATCTTGTGATATATTTAAACCTTTTTTAAGGTTCCGTACCTCAAAAGTAAAAACGGGACACTTATAGGATCACTGTTATCCTCTTCTCTTTAACAATTTATTTTAGGTCGTAAAATAGATTGCGTTAAAACCTCGTGCCTCGAGCCTACCATTATTCCTTACTAACTTTTGCCAGCGGCTTCGCCTGCGTGGAAATAGAATATATATGGCCTATGTTACTCAGTGATAAAGTAGCTTTCTACTAGTAAAAGAATTTTGAAAATTGGTTCAGTAGTTTTTGAGCTAAATCGTAACAAACATTATAATCTATATATATAAAGGAAAGTCGTGTTAGTTACACTGTTTATAACTCAAGAACGGCTGAACCGATTTGGCTGAAAATTGGTGGGGAGGTAGCTTAGAACCAGGAGACGGACTTAGGGTACTTTTTAACGAGTAGGGTAGAGTAGGGTAGAGTAGGGTAGAGTAGGGTAGAGTAGAGTAGAGTAGGGTAGAGTAGGGTAGAGTAGGGTAGAGTAGGGTAGAGTAGGGTAGAGTAGGGTAGAGTAGGGTAGAGTAGGGTAGAGTAGGGTAGAGTAGGGTAGAGTAGGGTAGAGTAGGGTAGAGTAGGGTAGAGTAGGGTAGAGTAGGGTAATTTTTTTTTTTTACTAAATCCCGCTTTTGGGCAGAACAACGTCTGCCGGGACCGCTAGTATTAGTATATATAGATGTATGAATAAATTTTATTAATCTTATCGTAGTCCTAGTTCCATAAAAATACGGTACTTACTTTCAATTTTTTTTTTTTATTGATATAAACCAGTGTTTGACTGCGATCCCACCTGATGGAAAGAAAGAAAGAAAGAAAACAGTAGAATAAATTGGGATTAAAATAGAGTAAAATTAAGTACTTATAAAAAAAATAACTGTCTTATCTGTGCAAGGTCAAAAAGGCGCCTAACCCAGCATATGCTGCGATATTTAAAACGATAAATAACGCAGCGCTGGTATTCTGTTAGGGCCCGATGGCAAACAGTGATGGAACCATTGATGGTGAGGCGCACTAGTTAATTAAGAGCCTATTCACTCTAGCCTTGAAGACACCTAAATTATAGTTGGACGGGAAGGCTAATATTATACACTACTAGCTTTTGCCCGCGGTTTTGCCCGCGTAGGTACATAAAATATAGCCTATTTCACTCAGGAAATAGATTTCTATCGGTGAAAAAATTTTTGCAATCGGATCCGTACTTTCAGAGATTACCTCTTACAAACCAAAATACATGAAAACAAAAAAACAAACTTCACCTCTCTAAAATATTAGTGTAGAAATATATATGATAACCAACAACTTTTACTATGGGAACAAACCTGAAATCGCGAAAAACAATCAGCTGTTTAGTACATTTATGTTTGCCTAATGTATTGAACAGGTGATTTTTTTTTCGCGATTTTGCCTTTGCTCTCATAATGAAAATTGTTTGTTATCATAAGCACAATCACGTGTTTAAGTATCGTACACTAATTGCCAGTCACCCTATATAGCTTTCTTCCCCGGTTTCGCAAGGCTGCAATTTTTTTTTCTATTTTTTTTTAATTTTCTGTCACCTTGTAACCATAACTTCCTACCAAGTAAGTAGGTAGAAGAGCAGGGCACGAATTACAATCGCAGTTTCCATTATTGTTATGGCAGAGTGCCATAATGAATAAAGTTCCGTCGAGATTTCTGTAGATAGATATATGTACTAGACCAAATAAATAAGTCCTAGGTGTGGGTAACTAAAAGGTTTCACTAATCTTTGATGGAAATCTGTTTTGTGGTTCGCGTGTGTTGAAAAAGAAACGGATGAAGTTTTTCAAGTGTTTTTTAAATAAATAATTTGCCGTAGCAATCATTTATTAAACATGAAGAATGACATCATATTACATAATATTATAAAGCCGAAAGTTTGTATGTTCGTATGTTTAACATTTCACGCTCGAACGGCTAAATGGATTGGGGTAAAATTTGGCACACGGGTAGATCATTGTCCTGGAATAGCACATAGGATTTTTTGTCCCAGGAATATGTTCCTTTGGGGTAATTTTCTATTTTTAGACAAGCGAAACCACTATCAGCAGTTAGTGTCTTATAAACGAAATACGATTGATTTATATCTGTCACTGGAAAATTTATAAAGTATCCCAAGAAATTATAAACATTTTTTTTCTAAAAAAGACACGGATACGTTCTAAATAATTTTGTATGTGATTTATCGTATACAAAACGATTTTTCTTATTATATTTAGAAATTATAATCTAATAAAAATTTATTACAATCATACGGAGTCGGCAATTTCCCGGTGACGTATATCTGGTCTATCACTTTCTTCTCACTTCTGATTTCTGCGGGTGTTCCAAAAATATTCTTTCTTATAAACCTTGTTATGAATACAACAAAATAACAGCCAAATGAATCGAACTGTTCCCTAATAATGATATTTCATACTATTATAATAAAAATCTCGTGTTTATCAAAAACTGCTCTGAAACTTCTTGGCCGAAATTTATAAAAAAGATTGTGTATATTTAATAGATATGAGAAAAGGTCGTAGGCAATTTTTTGCCTCCTATCCCTATTCTTTGATAGTTTATATGGCAGAACGTTGTAGATTAAACGCTGAATGTATTCAGACACATCTTGTTAAACCAAGATACGTCAGTGACATAAAACTCAAAGAGTAGTAGTACTCTAAACTACAATTGCTATAGGATGGTGCAGGTGACAGCTGTCAGATTTATACATTGTAGCTACCTATCCTTTTCTCTCATATTAAAGATTCATATTTTGGTCCTGCTGTCGTCCTAACCATGCTTTACAACAAACGGCGGCAGCGACCTTTCACGTCGGGCCCTGGTTCGGGCTTTGGTCCGAAGCGAAGCAGTAATTCTAGCGAAGGAGGAGGCTGCACGCGTGAGTGAACGAAGATCCGCACGCCCCAGCCGCCGTAATTCCGACCCCGACTACCAGCCACGGCAGACGCGGGCTAGCGGACGTCGAGCAATGGGTAGCTCGCCGTCCGGCCGTTCGGTAATAAACCGGACCGAGCCCAGTCGTCAACAGCGCGTAGTGATCTATGCGCTCCTCAAAGAGATGTCAGCAAACCGTAGGGGCCCAGCAGGGCCGATGCCCGCTAGCTAGGACCCCGGGGAATTTCTGAAAAGGAAACCCGTAGTCCTTGAACGCAAAGGGTAATTGAAGGATACAGGTGTGGTTTTAGTCAGTAAAAGTCTGGCACGCACTCCCGCACCACTCAGATCGCGCGCGAAGTCATTGGATGATTTCCCACCTTAAAAAACCCATAGCGAAAATAAACAATCGAATTTACTTTGAACTCGAGTACTGCCTTTCAGAACAATTCAACATTTAAAAACTTTGGACAATTATTTACGAAACAAAAAGAAATACTCTCCTAAAATGATTGTCTATTTCTCCAACAAAACTTGGTCACGACAATATCTGTTGTCGACTGTACTCGCTTAGTACTTGAAGCACAGTTGTGCGGTACACTCGACGACACAATATTTACGATCACGTGATCCTAATATCTTTGTATTTAAATTTTGTTGTGAAAACTTCGGTTTTCAGTTCTTTAAGAGGGCCCTTCCCCACTCGTCAATCGTCAACGTGAGCATGGTTGTTTGTTGTTTAAAGCTTGTTGTTTCATCCAACGCAATCTAACGTAATATTTGATGAATTGGCAACGAAAAAAAAGAGAAATAACGCCTGAAAACTTTGTTGACGTTTGGTAAAATCAAAATTTAATCATTAGAATCTTGATTAAATGTGCAAGGTTTCTATAGTTATTTTTCTGTATTTTTTAATTTATGACTACAATCATTATGAAGGCCCAAAGTTCACGCAAAATGGCAGATTTTCAGAGGTCTTTACTGGTTTAGTTTTACACAAATTTAGGATTTGATCTCTATAGAAACCTAGATAATAGCCACAAGATATGCGTTTCCAAAATATTTACAGAAATATGTGTAATAATGTACCCACTGCAGGGACTCAGACCTCTTTTCTAAAAGAGGGAATCCACCACGTGGGCCCAGTGCGGATTGGTCACGAAATAGAGAAAGTGGATGCCACATTTCCCCGAATTTTCATGCCCGGTTTCCTCACGATGTTTTCCTTCACCGTTGTGCGAGCAGTGGTGATGAAATAAATTACACAAGAAATGCGACTGGCTGGGTTTGGGCCCGTGACCTACAAACTCGCAAGTCGAGGCCTTTAGCATGGTGCCACAACATTGCTTATTTGTGTCGATTAAGTTTTATTATGATTATTATTCTTAGACATATGATTCTTAAGTTTTATTTACTTCCTTCAGCGCTACAACGCTTTATGGGTCTTGGCCTCCTCAACGATCATTTTCCATATCCCTAAGCCAAGATGCCAATTTTCGTCAAATCTTCCTTGACACAATTTTTCCATCACTCAACACATGGATTTTTATGTTGCAGAGTCCACTTGTACATGATTTTAATAGGTCTGATAGATCCTTTATCTCGGTAACGCGTGGAGGTATCAAGCTGAAATGTCCATTGATGCTGTGAAAATATCAAACTTCTAAGTTAACGAATAAAATAGATACGGTCGTTTATGTCGCAAAAAAAAAAACGAATATTTCGATACTCTCAAAGGAATCAAAATTCATAGGGTACTTCCCTTTGACCCATTATCCTGAAATTTGGCATAAAGCAATTATGTCTTATAGCACAGGTATAGAAATAAATCTGAAAACAGTAAATTTGTTGTTACCTAAGTTCCAAAAAAAAAACTCTTTTGCAATTCGGAAAAATCTTCGAGACTCCATTCGGGAATTGTTAGTTTGTACGTAACCCTCAGTGCGTGAATCCGACTCGCACTTGCCCAGTTTTTTTTTTAGCTACTCTTTAGGTACTAAAAACTTATAATTTTCATTCTAAAACCATCAACAAAACTCTATCACCACTTAGGAAACATGCATTCGATACGACCACACTTAGCGGTTTACCGAAACCGACATCAACTCACATAAACTTAGTTTTACGAGTCCACTCGACTGCTTAACGTCACCGCTACTTGCTATGGAAATGTACCCGGATTTCTATCTAGGACTCCTTTTCCTGACATAGGCCCATAGGTCCGGTTTGTCGTATTTTGTAATTTAGTCTAAATGGGTCGTTTTATGTGGTAAACTTAGTGCCGTGTTGCGTACTTGCAGAATCATCCGATGGTATTTTCTTTATAAGTACGAAACATTCATTCACTCACATTATGGGTTTTCAAATGATTAAAAGCTACAAACAGTCCTGGAAAGGAGACCCAATAGTCTGTTGTCTTTGTAATAACAAAGACAACAAACAAGTAAACAGAGGATCCGCTCTTGGGCGGAGCAGGAGATAGTGTCATACTTTTACTAACTGAAAACCCACTCCTGTTCCTTCGTTGCCTTTCGTACCAGGGCCGAGTCTTCCTTTCAGAATCAGACCCTTGGCCCCAGTAGACTTTGACTCTGCTGGCCCCTCAGAGGATGATATTCTGCCAATCATTTTTGTTTCAAAATCACCGATTGGTTTCTTTTTGATACCATTCTCTAGATTCTCTACCATCATTTCAAAGACTTCTACTATTGGACAAAGGTCTCTACCAAGTGTCGCCATACTGACCGGCCCCGTGCGTTTCGCAACCATCGCATTCCCGTGACCCTCACCAGGTCATCGGTCCACCTTGTAGGTGGCCTTCCAACGCTGCGTCTTCCGGTATGTGGTCGCCAACCTTTCGTCTCCATCGACTATTGTCATTCCAGATTCTCTATTTCGCGTGCTATTTTAACTTACAATCGCTTGTTTAAAAATTCAGATCACGTGGTCTTTTTCTCCGTAAGCATGAATATGAATGGTCATCATGTGAGTTATCTCGCCGCTTTCACACCTCGAAGGAACTGTTCGTGACCTCATTAGCCTCAATTTATTCATGGAGAGTCTGGAATTAGTTATTCTAATTAATGTTTCGCGGCTCACGATAGTAGTACCTACACTATATTTCTCGGTAAATTTGTTCGCTGAGAAACTTAGATCCGTATATCTCCTTTCTAGCTATATCACCTTTAACACACATTCATAGTTTCTTAATACTTACCCAGTTTTTTTTTTCACTTTATAAGTTAACAGTTTCTGCCAGCGGCTTCGCCCGCGTGTTGTTAGTAGAATATTAACCTAAGAGATCATTCTCCTGAAATAAAAAGTATTTGATGGGCTATTCCAAGACATGGTCTACTCGTGAGCCAAGTTTAATCGAAATCCGTCTAGCCGTTTGAGCATGAAGAAGTAATAAAGACACACACTTAGTTTCGCCTTTATAATAGTAGTGTGATTTTATTTTTGCATATATTGCTTGCATGATCTTTCCTTGCGAAGCGCGATAAGAACTATTTACGAATTGCATGGTCGCCATTGTCATGGTCGCCATGGTCGCCAGAATGGCAAGATCGCCATTGTACCCATAAATGAGTGTGTGTGTGTGTGTTCGTGTAAAAGTTTTGGTACAATATAGTTTATTCTATTCAATTCTATTATATTATTATTATTCTCTCAAATTTTATAATATTGACCGACGAAAAAATTAGTTTCTTACGATGGTCTGATTTTTTATCTATCGACTCGATTTAATTACAACCAAAAATATCATATTCCACAAAGTTCCAGATATATTTTACACTTATCACATTAAGGTAGATTCGCCATGTTGTCGAATATGAGTAAGTTATTGTAATTATCAGAAAATCTCTAAATTACAAATAAAGTTTTTCACTCTGCACTCGTTTATTTGAAAGTAAAATAATAAAATTATTGTATTTTGTCGACATACATAATAGCAACAAACATCGATCATCATGGATGAACTATTAGCTTTTCTTTTTTTTTGAGATGGGAAGTAATCAAATAACTCCTCCCACTCTAGGTACATCGAGAGGGAATTTCAGACTTTTACTGAGTAAAACTCCCCTGTGTTCCTTCAGTTGCTCCTTGGGGTTCCAGGGCCGCGGTAACTCTTTCGAATAATCCCGCAGCCGCATCAAGTGAGACTCAGCCCCCCTAGCCAAGTTACGATAGTTTCGTTTGCGTCGAACGCCTCGAGTAGGTCACGCCACCGATTCCTTTGTTCTGACCACGTGACTGAGCGTTGAGATGACGTCAAGTCTTTTTGATGGTTTAATAATAAATAACATAATACACCATGTCTTTGAATGGGCCTAAATATATTATTATTATTATTATAGCTAGCCCATCTTGTCCCACTCCAAAGGGCTCCCTCCAATCTTTCCAACGGACACATATCTTCGCCTTCTCAGGTCGTCCCGCCATCTCCTTGTTAGTCTGCCGTGGCTGCCCCGTATCGCTATTTCGGTTGCCGGGGCACCAATCCTGTGTTTTATAGGCCCTTTGTCTAGATATATTTAAATTATTAAAATGCAGCTGGCAAAGTCACATGCGAAAGAAGCTAGTCTATAATTACTACAGAAATAATTCTACGTAGTTCCATGCATTTATTATTTTTCCACGTAATGCCACGTGTTTGGGTCGTTGCACTTCAATCCGGGGTCGATCTTATCCTGCCACTTAATCATGGTTCAGGAGTTCACGTAGGTTACCCTTACGCCATGCTTCTGGCTTGGTGCCATTTATTATAGTATTGTTACGCCTACATTTAAAGTAGTTAACTGTAGTAGTTTGACTGGCCTGTTGGTGTAGTAGTTAGCAGCCCTGACTGCTATGCCGGAGGTCGTGGGTTCGATTCCCACCCAGGACAAATGTATGTATGATGAGCACGACCACTTGTTCTGTGTCTGGGTGTAATTTATCTATAATATGTATGTATTTAGAAATATATAAGTATGTTTATCAGTTGTCTAGTACTCATAACACAAGCTCTGCTTAGCTTGAGACAAGACGGCGTTGTGTGATAGTTGTGGAATATATTATTATTATTATATTATATTAAGATAAGAGGCATTTGCGAGTACAGTGAGTGTAGAAATATTTAATAATTTTTGGCTTGCGGACGGCGAGCAGTGGGTAGCTCGCCGACCGATCGTCCGGACCGAGTTCAAGTCGTCGACGGCGCGTTTTGGTCCACGCGCGCCTCATGCAGTTTGTAAGAAAACGTAGGGGGCCAGCAGGGTCTAAGCCTACTGGGGCTATGGGTTCGCTTCTGAAAGGAAAATCCGGCCAATGGTATGAAAGGCAACGAAGGAACAAAGTGGGTTTTGAGTCGGTAAATGTCTGATACATCCTCGAGCTCCGCCCAAGAGCGAGAGATGTCATTGGAAGATTTTCCCACCTAAAAAAAAAATCCTCGGACCACTAGGCATTGAGGAAGAATTATATGTTGTGGCCAGATCATAGAAATTGATCATTTCATAATATGGGCAACTAAGACTGGCCAGATCGTTTAAACGTTGATATTTGATGATATGTCAATCCTCGTTTGGTCATATCATTGATGTAGGATTTCTATGATAATAAAAGGTAGAAAGTATGCCAAACGAGGATTGAAATATCATCTAACTTTAACGTTTAAAATGATCTGGCCAGTTTTAGCTGGCCATATGATGATGTAATCAATTTCTATGATCTGGCTACGACATAAATAAAGATTTCTGATTTGGAAAAAGTTACTTTTTAATTTATTTATTTTTATCAACTACTCAATTAAAGGTTTGCAAATAATTTTGCTCAAGAAACTCTGTCAATAATATTATCGGTACCCATTGATAAATTACCTATCAATTGTTATTTATAAACAAAGACTAAACTGGACAGGTCTTCTTCATACAAAACAACCCATGCATAATCTCACTTCCCCGTTCATAATAATTTCTCTTAGGTACCTACAAATACCGCCATGGCCATACCCCCAGACGTCTACCACTTCTGGTCACCCCCTTGACCGCCACACGCGAGGGTTCATCGACCCCGGTCACGTGGTCCCACCAAGACTGTGTAATTGCTAGTTATGCGTAGCTTTTTAGCAATAACCGCCCGATTGCATGACGAATGCTGAAAATGTGCAATGCACTTGGGTTATTACGCCTTTTTCCTTGTTGGCGATTATTATAATTAGGACTGTAGTTATGTCACTGAAGTTTCGTGAGCAGGAATTGAAAGTATATACTAGATTAAAACAAGCAGATACTAGATTTCCCGTGGCTAAGCATGAGGTTCCCGCATCAGATTCAGGCGGAAGAAACGCTCGGGTGTCACCATTGTGCGGACCGCCCGGACCCCTCGGACAAGAAATAGGACCTGAGTATACATAATAAAATTAAAGTGAAATTAAAAAATCTTAATGCTTACTTTTTTCCCACCGGAACAAAAACAAAAAATAAAAAGTAGACTCAGGTCTTATTTGTGTCTGCGGAGTTTAAGTAAGGCTTTTATTTCCGGGTGGTGATAAAAAAAAAATAACCATAACGTAACCCGTCCCTGTCGAGATGCCATCACCTCCTTCCCTGCTCTCGTCTTTAACACACATTACTGGCTGCGCATTCGGCATTATATAGGACATCTAGGCAAAGTATAAAATAAATAATATTTCATACATTACCTACCCGTTTTAAGTATTCTATACGTTGCCTAAGTATTGTATAGAATACCGGATTATACAGTTTTCGCGTAACATCTATACCTATTGGTAAAAATGACAACAAACCGTATAATTAGTAGGACGAATAGTTAACAAGAAAGTGACTATAATTACATAATTATTATGGAAAAGTGATGGAATGTAGGTCACACAATGTGGTACGTGAGATACACGGCCTGTCTTTTAACTATTCATATTATTACGTCCTACGTCACTAGGTCAACTTAGTTATTAAAAAACTAAAATTCCTAGAAAAGTATTTTGTATTTAATCAGTTGATTAGGTGAAGCCACTGTTAGGCGATAGGCCTTTGCCTAAAGTGCCTATAGCGGCAACAGAAATACATTATCTGTGAAATTTTCAACTGACGAGCTGTCACGGTTCATGAGATATAGCCTGGTGACAGACAGACGGACAGCGGAGTCAATAGGGTTTTTTTTTTTTCAGTAGGAAATTCATCTTATGACATCTCCCGCTCTTGGGCAGAGCTGAAGATAGTGTCAAACTTTTTCTGACTAAAACCCACTCCTGTTCCTTCTTTGACATTTTTCCAGGGCTCCGGGGCTATATCGCATCACCCATGACCCCAGTAGGCTTCGACCCTGCTGGGCCCCTACGATTTGCTAACATCTCCTTGAGGCGCGCGTAGAATAGTACACACCGTCGACGATTTGGGCTCGGTCCGGATGGTTACCAGGCGGTCGGACGGCGAGCTACCCATTGCTCACCGTCCGCAAGCCCGCGCCTACGGTGGCTGGAAATCGGGATCGGGATCCCGGCGGCGGTTGAGGTGTTTACCGTGGCTAGTAAGGAGCTCAAAAATTTTATTTAGCGACACGTCAAAAATTCCAGAAAACTAAAATAAATGGTTCTAAAAATTATACCAAGAGAATCGAACTTCGCTGCCTGCCTCATGCCACAAAACCGGGACCAATGACCTATTTGCCTGACTGCTCAAAGATTACTTATTTCGAACAAGTTACTTGCACGGCAAGTTTTTCTTTCTTTTCTTTCTTGGTAGTTGCTTCGTTCACGATGAAGTACTTTGCGGAATATTATTGGTCTGTCATCGTAGTTCGCGGGCACATTGCGAAAACATCGTCTTTATTGTATTATTGATGAAGATATGCCTCGGGCTTGTGGGTGAGTAGCGGGTCGAGTGTTAGCGGGTAGGGTCGATTCGATTCGATTATTCTTTGCATCGCTTTTGGAACTAACTAGGGAATCCAATGCCACATCACACGCACGCTTGCGAGAATGGGTTTTTTTAATATTTATATTTTAATTTTTATTAAAAAGGTATATATTAAGTAAGTTGAGTTCTAAATATTTTGTATTATTTACTAGAGTTGATACTAATCATTAATTAACAAATAAGAATAAACTGATTTTTAGAAGATAAATCTTTTTTTTTTATGGGACAATACAATATTTAACGAAGCATAAACGGCCTTATCCTTAGATTGCGTTGTCTTAGAAGTTTGTTTTTTTTTACTGTTCTAAGGGGTAACATCTCCTGAGTCAACTACTCAGGAGGTGTGCTATTAATTTTAGCTTTATACCTACCTCCACACGTTCTTAAGAAAAATGGTCTTGACATACGGACAACAAAGTGATCCATCCTATAAGGGTTCGATTTTACCGACTGACGTCCAGAACTCTCAAAAAATAAAATATATCGAAATAATGTAACCGCTGTCAGTATGACCCCGCCTCACACTTCCCGTACACCGCTCGGATGGTTGCAGATTGCGTTTGTCGTGTTGTCGTGCTCGCCGTGATTTACGAGCCTGCCAGCAGGTAGGGCTCGGGCCCGGCGGTGGGTGCGTCGTACCCCGTCGCCTGACTAGATACCGCCAGCAAATGATATTGCCCGCAATTTTATTGCTAATTAAGGGCTGTATAACCCCGGTGACATGGGTTTTGGATAAATTATTTGAACAAAATGAGTATCTAAGGATAGTATGTTCATACGTATTATTGAGCTTAATATTAACCTTTTTTGTACTTTAAAGTTTATCATACAACCCTCACCTTGAAACCCCACAGAAATTATTCTAAACCCCGACGCAATAAAACAAATTCTAAAGTCCAATAATTCATAAAAAATATGACAGTACCATTTATTTCCTGTTGAGGTTTGACGCACCGCCGCGTAGCAGTGGCCGATGCGACCCCCATCCGTCAGTGTAGGCCTCCCCGCGACCGTAGCCACCCGCGTAGCACTGCTACGCCGTAAGCGCTACGAGAAAACACGTGAAAATATTTAGATTCTTTGGTTGTAAAATTTTTAGTATTCAAAAGTTGTTGTTTATTTATCATGGATTTTAACGTAATGGATATCTTCTATAATAAAATTTGGTAAGTTTTATCAACTTTTACAGTTTTGTTTTTCGGTTTTTAATGTTTTTTAATTATTGGTTTGTGAATCGTCTTTTTTATGGTTTTGTAATTTGCAAATGACTGAAGTCGGGTTTTATTGTTACCGTTTTCAAAGGAATAAACATGAATGTGAAGGCACGGCATCAGATATGTTTTCTTAGCTATGATATTTTTATTTAATCTACTGTGCGATTATGTCACGATTTAATAATTAATAACTTAGGCTCTTTAGGCGTTCGTGTTTTAAGGGTAGGTAGCAAATTTTTATTTGTGTTCTGTACAGAATATAGTTAGCATGTTTTCTTTAGATGTTAAAAAGCGCATTCTTCCTGATTTTGCAGTTTCATGAAATATAATTTCGTGCATTTCATTTCATAGAACTTCGAACGTCAGAAAGTCAGAATATGAGAATTAGCTTCTGATGCACGAACTCGAATTTCATCATTATATTCGTCATCTGAATGAATATTCTGTTTCCGACTATTTTAAAATGCATTTGTATAATTACAGATAAATATTATTTTATTCAGAGACATTACCTTTAAATAATATATAATTTGTAAGTCAAAGCAATTATCGCCCAAACAGAGTTTTGCAGCTTTTTTGTAGGTAAAGCGACAATTTTTTTGTCGTTTTTCAATATTTATGTTATTCTAGTTAAGTACAATCAATGTAAACAGTTGTCGAAATACCAATTGAGAGTTTGTGACAGATTGAGACTGAAATTTCAATACAAACGTTCTTTAAATATACATACAGGAATTGCGTCTTTGAATTCGTTTGTGTGAACATACGCCGAAAGTGCCGTTTTTCCGTGACATTCATTTTTGAACGATAACTTTTTTTAGCGTGCACGTGTATCATAAGTCGTTCATATTGATAGCTCTAAAGGTCACGTATCAGCGTTGTCTAATAATTCAAACATAATCGACGAATCACGGTATTGTTAGGGTCTATTGTCTTTTTTAAAATTAATATAAGCTAGTGCTTGATCCCACCTGATGGTAAGCAGTGATGCAATCATTGATGGTGAGGCGCACTAGTTTATTAAGAGCCTATTCAGCCTTTAAGACACCTAAATTATAATCGGACGGGAAGACCGCAGCAGGTAAATGGTTCCAATCCTTCGATATACGCGGTATAAAAGACGAGGCGAAACGCTTAGTCCAGTCCAGGTTTTATTATTATATAAAAGGTTGAATTGTAGTGTACCGATCTGTTCCGACTTTCGGTACCTCGGGTCGCTCGTCCAAGGGGCTGGTGAAGTAGACCGGGACGTAACACATCGGGTCAAAGCAGGTGGATGAAATGACGACAGGTCACGAGAACAACTTGTGACCCACAGATGCCACTTAAGTTGAAGGGTAAAATCTACAAGTCCTGTCGTAGTATATGGATCAGAATGTTGGACTGTGAAAATGAAAGACGGATGAAAAAATTTGCACGTAGCGGAGATGAGAATGTTAAGCTGGATGTGTGGTGTGACGAGAATGGATAAAGTGAGAAATGAGTATATTAGAGGAAGTTTGAAAGTGGTGCCAGTGACTGAAAAGTTGAAATGAAAAAAATGAAAATGAAAATGAAAACTAGTTTATTCACAGAAATACATATTCAACATTATAAATATTACCTGAAAGGGAATCGTTTGTCTTGGTATGGTCATGTGAAGAGGAGGGATGAAACGCATGTTGCTAAAAGAGTTATGAGTTTACACGTGGATGGATGGAGAGGGAGAGAGGGAGGTCAAAGAAAAGATGGATTGATTGTGTGAGAAGTGATATGAAAGAAAAGGGAGCTAGTGATAGCGTTATGCGTGACAAGACAGAATTGAAGAAAAAAACGTGTTGCGCCGACTAAAACGGGACAAGGGCAGGAAAACAGTAAATTCGCTGTCTGATATGGACAGAAGTCTTTTACCATAATAATTGTCAAATAAATAGATGATAGTTTCTTAAATCACATACTTACAGCACAATTACATTGTCTTATTTAGGTGTCTTCAAAGCTAGAGTGAACAGGTTCTTAATAAACTAGTGCGCCTCACCATTAACGATTGCATCGCTGCTTACCATCAGGTGGGATTGCAGTCTAACACTAGTTTAAATACGATTTAAAAAAAAAATCCCCAAGTTCACCAGACAGCACTCACTACTCATTGAGGGCCGAGGACGCCGCCATATTATCACAACGTCACATCTTTCGGCCCAAACGTGTTTGTTCATACCAAGGCCAGTTTTATAAGCTCTTTCACATTAAACATTGTTGGAAAATAGTTAGTTTAGTGCTTGGGTTCCCAACCTATGGGCTGCAACTACTGTAAGAGCTTAATATGGTCCGTCGCAAGACGTTTTAAAATTAGAATGATTTTCATTAAAAGCTAACATCGATGCTAACTGATTTTAATTTTCTATTTCATTTTTTTATTTTATTTTATATGTAAACTAGTATTATTATTGCATTTATTTTCTATTTATATTATTTGCAATTTTAATTATTTCATAAAAAAAAATATTCACAAATATAAAACGCCGGCCAAACGCCGGGAACAGGGTCCAAGCTACCGGTGGTCGGGGCACTTGATAGAGGAAATACGCTTCGTGCCTGTGTCCTGCTGAATCAAGCCCTTGATGGCCCGTCAGCCTAATATAGTGGTCTGCATCGAGCTTACTGGCAACAACAATCCTGTCAGTGATGATAGATCTGAATACAACGTGATATTTGCCGCTATCGAGAACTGGGTCATGCATATACCTGATTCCACAAGATTGTATTTAGGAGTAATTAGCTGGTGAAAATTGGTATTATTATTTTAATCATTTTAGTTTAACAGCTATGTTTACTAGAATTTTAAGTTTTTTTGGGTATTTGGGTCTGAATTAATAATTTCTCTCGCTGGAGACTCTTACTACCTCTCACTCCAAGAGGTGGTGTCAAACTTTTTTTGTCTAAACCCCACGTGTTCCTTTAGTTACCCGTCCAGTTGCGTTTCAGAGCCACGGTAACTCTTGCGAACTACCAGCCACAGCCAGTTTTAATTTATCTAAGTTTAGGTTAGATTGATTCAGAACCAAAGTTCGCGAGCTAATTCGTAAGAACTTGGCAGTAGTGTCATCACAGCGTTAATGTTTTCAAATTGTCGATTTGAACGAATTGTTTGACTTTATTAGTGTACACAAATTAATAAACTATTTACATATATATATGTAGATAGTTTTTTAATTTGTGTATGTGTTATATAATTGTATGATATTTATGGTTTAATAGTATATCTATTCTTGTACCTATTCGCCTTTTCTCTCTCTCTTTTATTGCACCTACCACTATTTATCTCTGCATCACCCTAAGGTTGAATGGTAGAAAATGCCTAAGGCATTAAGTCCGTCGCTGTATGTTTGTGCATAAAGTATTTAATAAATAAATAAATTGACACAGTTTACTTAGCTTCAGAATTTCAGGTCCCTAGTAACGAAAACTAAATCAAAGTAGTCTCTAATTTATCCGTGAAGCAAATACAAAGCTTCATGAATTTATCTAATCTAATCGAATTAGCCCATTACTTATAGATAGATAGATATATTCTTTATTGTACACCAAAAATAAAAATTATATTATGAACTTAAAATTAATAGGGTGTCACAATGGGCGGTCTTATCGCTACAAGCGATTTTTACAGACAACCTTTTTTATTTACCTTATTTATTTATTTATTAAGACATTGAAGTCTTAAGGAACACAAAGGTATAAAGGCGGATTTAATACATTAGGCATTCTCTACCAGTCAACGAAGGGTGGCATAAAAAAAGATTATTAAGAAAACAAGGATACAAATGTATATAAATAGCAGAGTAAAAGCTTTCTCCACCGACGTCTATCTTCTTCCACAGCGGGCCAGGCCCTCCAGTAAAGTCTCAAGTCAATAAAAAGTTGGGAAGCGGTGCTTTAGTGTACTGAGTGTGTGTGAGACATACTTGTGATTATTACCGTATTCAGGGTCATGAGGTGACGAAGCGATAGTATTGTGTTCAGCCATGGTCGTGTCTTGAATATGAATAAGCAGTTGAAAGTCTAAGGGCGGGTTTCTGAATTGAGTATTTTGAGTTACGAACGTCAAGATGTTTTTAGGCTATAGTAGAGTTTGAGTAATACTCAACTTCAAATGGTTCAATCACCTCTGGGTTCTGATTTAAGTATTAGTGTAAAAAGTAGCAGTGGTAGCAGCCCCGGCTTACCAGTGGTACCTACATCGTGGATCGTGAAAACCGGTATGTCCTAGGACCAAAAAGCCGATATGTCCTAGCCCAAAATAACAGTATATCCTAGGACCAAAACCCGGTATATCCTAGGACCAAAAAACCGGTATGTCATAGGACCCAAAAATCGGTAAGTATGTCATAGGACCAAAAAAAACGGTATGTTATAGGACCAAAAACCGGTATGCTATAGGACCAAAAATTAACGAAGACGTGTGAAATTCACCAACCCTTACTGGGCCAGTGTGTGGGTGTGTGTGTGGCCTATTCCTTAGCAGCCTGAGACCCAACATTGGGTATATTATAAGATTGATTAATATTGTAATGTGGAAATTTTGTAGTATGAACCTTTGTTTTAAAAGAGTAACCATGGAGTTTCTTGCCGGTACTTCTCCATTGGAAAAGACCAATTGGAACCGTGCACTAGCTTCTGTCGTTTTATAAGTGCCCATGTAGGCCTATGTGAAATAATCAGAGTTTTGAATTAGGTAGAGTTAAACATGTAGAGGGAAAAGTTATATGATGATTTCTCTCGAAACCAATGATTTTTATTTATATAGAAAATAGATTTAAAAATTAAATGTAGTTAATTAGTGCGATGGTGTAATCGTTTATAGACCTTACTTAAAATTGAATTACGAGGCCATTTTCAATTAACTTTTTAAAGCTTTAGATATTTTTACAACCATTTTAAGCTACACTACCATCAATTTTACAAATTGGTGTAATAATAATTATAATACCCACTTCGTTTTAATTATATATAATTAGTAAGTTACGTTACTTCATAGCCGCATGGCAGCCATTTATTACATGTTAACTAACACTTTACAAATGTTGACGCTTTGCATGTCAAAATGGCTAAAATGTCTAGCGTTGTTCACATTGTTTCATAAATTTTGCACCATAATCAATTTATGAGTTCAGGGTGTATGCTGTGTATGTTACAACATTGCTAATTAATGAGTTGTGTAGGTGCATGGACTGCAGGAATGTTTACGAGTTGCCACGGCTTTAGAATCTAAAGTGCAACGGAAGGAAACAGGTTGGCTTTAGTCAGTAGAAATCTGACGCTCCCTCTCGCTCTCGCTTAATGTAGAATTAGATAAAAAAAGAGTTGAATTTACCACCGTGGTGAAAGGATTAGTCAGCTACTCTGCGTAACCGAGTGCTATCTGCCCAGGGTGCGCCGGGCGTTTGGAATCGCAGAACGATATATTGTTTTATAGACCCGTCGGATACTCAATGTGAGTTCGGTGTTCCTGTTCAAAACATGAGCCACATATTATGTGTGCATGTCCCAAGTGCCCATGCACCTGCACTTTGGAGGATTTGATGAGTGCTACCGATGCTACTATTAATGTAGCCACCTACTGGGCCCAAACAGTTTGACGAGTTTACCATCGAATCGAAAAGAAGAAGAAGAAGAATATAAAAAATAATGGCTTTTAACTTAATAAAACTCAAATGATTCACTAACATTAGAAGGGGATCTGGATTTAATGGTTACTGTTCTAACCTAACCTAACCCACATGATCGCTTCGTTAGCTCGCCATCGTGTTCTAATGGTCACTATTCTAACTTGACCTAATCCAGACGCGATTATTCCGTTCTACGCACGATTAGTCCATATTCGTACTGGCACTGTATATGAGCAACGCCGTGTCCTCGTGGGGGCGATCGGCGGCGGTGATCTCTCGCGCCGGGCCTTGGTACAGGCCATGGTTCGGAGCGAGGAGGAGTGGCAGGCGGTCCCCTCCTTCTGCGAAGCAGTAATGCTAGTAAAGGAGGCGGCCGATCGCGTGAGGCAACGGTCCTCACGCCTCAACCGCCGCCGGGATTCCGATCCCGATTTCCGACCACCGTAGGCGCGGGCTTGCGGACGGCGAGCAATGGGTGGCTCGCCGTCCGATCGTCCGGTAAACATCCGGACCGAGCCCAAGTTGTCGACGGCGCGTACTGTTCCACGCGCGCCTCAGGGAGATGTCAGCAAATCGTAGGGGCCCAGCAGGGTCGAAGCTTACTGGGGCCATGGGTAGTGTGAAAACAAAACCCGGGGCCCTGGGACGAAGGCAAAGAAAGAACAGGAGTGGGTTTTTAGTCAGTAAAAGTCTGACACTATCTCTCGCTTCGCCCAAGAGCGAGATTTGATTCATTTCATAAGATGATTTTCCCACCTATAAAAAAAAAACTGGCACTGTATATGATGGAATAAGGTTAGGTAGTTAGATCACTACGAAGTATACGCGAGTATTTGCGTACTACTCTTGTATAGATTAGAAGACCTCGATTAACAAGAGATTTCCAATCTATACGCGACTAGTTCACACCCTTGCGTTCCGGCCATGTACAGAATGTAAATAAGCCATCTCGCTAGCCTTTTCCCAACTAGCTTGGGGTCGGCTTTCAGTCTAACCGGATGCGATTGGATCCGTGTTTACATGGAGCAACCAATCAGACCTCCACAACCCAGTTACTGGGTAACACAATACTCCTTGGATAGACTGATGGTCAGACTTTCTGGCGTCTGACTACCTGTAACGACTGTCAAAGATCTACGAATGATAACTCAGACCAAAGGTTTTACGTGTTTTTCGAGGCACGGAGTGTCAGTAATCATCATCATCCATCATCGTACCAGCCGAAAGACGTCCACTGTCGGAAATGTCTCCCCGAAGTGTCGCCACAACGAATGGTCCTGTGCGTCTCACATCCATTGCATTCCCGCCTCGGCTAGCCCTCTGATGAGGCTCATTGTATTGTTTCTGTAATGTCCTAGATAAACTAAGGAAAGTACATGTGAATTAAAAAAAAACTGGGCAAGTTCGAGTCGCACTGAGGGTTCCGTACAAACTTACCTTTGGAAACGGTTCAATTCCCAAATCAAGTTACGTTAGTTATTTTTCCGAATCGCAAAAAAAGATTTTTTGTGGCGTAACTTCAAATTTAGATTTTTTTTCCTATATTTGTAATATGAGACCTCGCTTCATGCCAAATTTCAGGATTCTAGGTCAATGGGAAGTATCATATGATTTTTGATTCACGTATTTTGCGACATAAATGGCCGTATCTTTTTTTCGTTAACTCAGAAGTTTATTTTTTCACAGCTTCAAGGGATTGCAGACCTTAGTACATGGTTTTAATTCCAACTCAATACTTCTACACGTTCCCGAAATAAAGGGTCTTGACAGACAGACAGATAAACAGACAGACAGACGGACGGACAACAAAGTGATCCTATAAGGGTTCTGTTCTGTTTTTTCCTTTCGAGGTACGGAATCCTATTTAACATTGGTACTTGCTCGGTTTCGAACAACCTCTTGCATGAGAGAGGTGGGTGCCTTAACCATTAAGACATCACGATACAACATCTTTTCCTGAAAATATTAACTGGCAAATTAATAGTGTGTTGTTCTTAGACCACATCCTCACAACAGTCCACAAAACAAACGTCCACATCGTCACGTGACATGCCGTGACTAACCAGACTCATAATGGTATTAGCTTTAGCTTCGCTGCACAGCTTATTAAGCTATTTATATAAACAAAAAAAAAACGGGGAGACGCAAAAATGAGGACGCCACGACAGTGCGTGCCTTGATCGTGAATTATGAATGAATATAGATAATTACAGTTATTGAACGGGCATACCCGAGGGGTAGAGCTAAAGAATTTGGTGAAGAATTTTGATTTTTGTGGCGTTGGATTGTAAATAAGGAAGAGCTATATGTGATGTAATGATATATATGCTATGCTATATATGGAACAGGGTATAGTCCCGCATAGCTTCGATAAAAGGGAGGATCCTCAGACCAGACGGGCGTTGTCTGATCCGCGCAACTGCTCTATACTAGTTGATTTCGGACTGTTGTTTATGTTCTACTCTCGTCGAGAACTCTGTTTTAATCCCTATGTGGTAACAATTAGTATGTTGAATTTGGTGAAGAATTTAGATTTTTGTGGCGTTGGATTGTAAATAAGGAAGAGCTATATGTGATTTGAAGGTATGAGTGGTAGATAATACCGTTATTTTGGCTATTTTATCACGGTATATATGGAACAGGGTATAGTCCCGCATAGCTTCGATAAAAGGGAGGATCCTCAGACCAGACGGGTGTTGTCTGATCCGCGCAACTGCTCTATACTAGTTGATTTCGGACTGTTGTTTATGTTCTACTCTCGTCGAGAACTCTGTTTTAATTCCTATGTGGTAACAATTAGTATGTTAATTTCAAGTCTTTATTTCTTAATTGTTCTTTATTTATATAAGTCTTACAAATGGCAATACCCCATAAAACTGTTAACACGGTTACTCTGAGATTTGGCAGAATCCGTTGAATAGCCTCTTAGAATCTAACAGACCTGAGGTAACATGAAACATTGATGGAGAAAAGTTTTGTTCTATTATATATAATAAATATTGCCTAATTGTTGTTTGACCTAAATTACCCTTCGTAATCTAGTTCTAAATCCAAAACCCTAATCGGGACACAATTTCCCAAAGCGAGAAAAACTTTATTAATTTCATCACAAATCTAGACAAAGATCTAGGCAGTGCAATTGGTCGACCTTCATGTAAATGTAAAAAGTTTGTAAGACAGGGCTGTAGTTAGGGTCAGTTCACACCGAGACGCGAAGCGACGCGCGCTTTTAAATGATAAGAAATAGCGATACAATTTAGTACTCTATGTTCTACTGTAAAAGATACACATTTCAGTGAGAGAATCAGAAGAAAATCAAACTACCTAGTTTTTATCTTACTATGTTGGAGTCGGTTTCCTGTCTTACCGGCTGCAGCTAAGTAGAGTACCAATTTAACAGATGAAGCGACTGCATATCTGGCCCACACAACCCAGTAACTGAGTAACACGATAATCCTTGGCAAGATTGATGGGACTTTTGACTACTAATATAACTTCTTCTTTTCGATTTGATGGCAAATTCGTTAAAATGTTTGGGCACTATAGGTGGCTACATTAATAGCAGCATCGGTGGCACTCATCAAGTCCTCCAACGTGCAGGATTCCAAACGCCCGGCGCACCCTGGACAGCTAGCACTCGGTAACGCAGTCTAGCTGACTAATCCTTTCACCACGGTGGTAAACTTAAACGGTTCTCTTCAGGACTAGGACCAACAGTATTTCTTAACTAATACGACTGTCATAGATCTTCAAATGACAGTTAGGATCAATTGCTTAACATTCTTGCCGAGGCTCAAAAGTGCTTGGATGGTCAACCCTTCAGAAACCGACCTCGTCAAGCGTTGCTTAATCACAGTCATCGGTCTGCGGATTATTTCACTATAGTGTACACTGATATTATAACGTTTGCGAGTTTGTTTGTAGCAAGTAATATGTGGAATTACTGAACCAATTCGGATAATTATTTCATCAGTAAAAAAAGGTAATATTGTTTTGAGGGACATAACCAGCCTCATAATTTTCCCACTGCTGGAACTCAGGCCTCCTCTCTAGGAAAGGGAATAGGCCGTAAACCACCACGCGGGCACAGTGTGGGTTGGTGGATGTCACATGCGAATTTATAGTTCTTGGACATGCCGACCCTCACGATGTTTTCCTTCACCCCTTTGACAGCAGTGGTAATAAAATAAATTACACAAAGTTATCGGCCCCGACTATAGTAGGTCGAGGGTTCAAACCTAGCCAGGCGCATTACTTTGCGAGGGACATAGGCTAAGACAAAATGTTTGACGCCCAGCGAATTAGACACTGGTTACCTCGTAATAAATTTAATTATTTTTAGAGCTATCCTATAAGCATCTCGGTGTGTGCTGACCCTAAGACAGGGAGTTTGGGACCCGTACAAAAAAGTCGGTCGCGTGCGGCCCGCGATTTGAGCCCGATGTTACGAATTACTAATCAATAACATGCTTGTTTTGTCGCAACTATGCAACTTGAACTACGTTTTGTCATATCATGTTTGTTGTTGAAGGAATAGATCTGCTGCAACAGAAATGTTGGTGATATTTATTTTATGGATAATCAAAACCTCTGGGTACAGTGAGTGAGGAAGTGTCAGACATCCATGAGTATTTGCACCCCGAAAAAAAGGGCAAGCGCGAGTCAGACTCCCGCTCTGAGGGTTCCGTACAAACTTACCTATGAAAACAGTTCGATTCCCGAATTGAATTGAAGATTTTCCCGAATCGCAAATCTTTTTTTTTGTGCCTTAACTTCAGATTATTTAGTATACTTGTGCTATGAGACCTTGTTTTCGCCAAATTTTAGGATTCTAGGTTACCGGGAAGTACCTTATGGAATTTTGATAACCTTGAGAGTGTCGAAATACACGTGTTTTTAAGCGACATAAACAGCCGTATTTTTTCTCGTTTAAACTCAGAAATTTGATTTTTCCACAACTTTAAGGGACAGACCACAGACTGGTTGAGCAGGCAACCCGAGATAATTATGATCCTCCAGAAAACATTTCATTACAACCTCAGGTTCAGTTAAAAACCAGCGTCAGGCACTAGTTGTCTGGTATTTATACTGAACTGGACCTATTTGACGCAGGCGCACACTATTTTAGTTTTACTTGTTTTTTTACCTAGTACCTATGTACCTTTTGTTGTGCCAAATAAATCTATTTTTCTTCTTGAAAATTACTGAACGGATTTTCATGCGGTTTTCACCAATAGACATAGTGGTTTATGAAGCAGGTTTAGGTGTATACACACACATGCATGTTATAGCAGAGAAATATGGAGAATTTCAAAGACTTCTAACCCCCGTGCGAAGCTGGGTCGTAGTGAATCTGCCCCCCTAAAGTTACGACCGTTTCGTTTCAATTCTCTTGCGTCGGACGCCTCAAGTAGGCCACGCCTCCGATTCCTTTGTTCTGACGTCATCTCAATGCTAGGTCACGTGATCAGAACAAAGGGATCGGAAGCGTGGCCTACTCGAGGCGGTCGACGCAAGAGAATCAAAACGAAACGGTCGTAACTTGGCCAGGGGGGCTGAATTTATAGCATAGAATCAATCTACGTTATGACATAGTTAGCTTTAAAACGACAAATATTTTTTGCACACCGTCCACGATGACGCATTCTGTTTGCTATGAAACAAATTACAAATCAATAAGTAATGACTTAATGAGTTTGTTGTGCAAACTTCGCCATTTCTTGGTCACGAATCACGGATTAGTTTATTGAATAGCTTTAGTAAAAGCTATGAGTTATGATGAACTGGCTTTTGCCAGCGGCCTCGCCCGCATGAAAGTTGGAAGTTATTCTAAGGGACCTTAATTCCCGCTCAAGCACCCGGTTGGCGGAGGCCGATTTCGCTAACCGCCAGCGCCCGCGCGAATTTCGGGAGTTATCCTAAGGGACCGCACTACTCGCTCAAGCACCCGGCTGGCGGAGGCAAGGCTAATTTCACCGGCCACCAGCGCCCGCGCGAAATTCACAAGTTATTCTAAGGGACCTTAATATCCGCTACAGCGCCCGGCCTGCGGCGACGGCGCGGCTAATTTTACCAACCGCCAGTGTCCGCACGGCTTAATCGCATACCACTACTTTTGACCGACTTCAAAAAAGGAGCAGGTTATCAATTGGGTAAGCCTAGATAATATCCATAAGATACTGTGTTTCCAAAATATCTAATGCAAAATGTGTAATAACGTCACGTAACGTATCATGGCATTCTCTACCAGTCAACCTTTGGGTTAAAAAAGACAACACAATCAATTCAATTTCCTACTACACACAACAACAACAACGCACATAGTCAACCACAACAACAACAACAATAAATATGTCTACTTTCACGCGAGCGAAACCGCTTACAGTAGCTAGCTCTTTGATTAATAAACATCCAAATTCACAAACATACAGAATTTATTACGTACCCTGGAAGGAAGTACTTAAAAGACAAGTAATTAAAAGAGAAATAAATCTCAATCAGTTTGAATATTTTCATATTTTACAATGCAAATGCAGAGTTGATTACTTCATAAGGAAGTCACGATATAAAACAAATTAAAGTTTCCACTTTGCTATAAAACTGTTTTGGTAAATATTTGAATCATGAAATACTTATTACTTATTTATTCAAAGCTTTCCGCCTCTATTCAGATTTAATGACATTGCATTTTTTAGAGCAGTGTTGACCCAGTGGTAACTGCCTCGACTTACAAATCGTAGGTCTCAGGTACAAAGTGTACAAACCCAGCTAGGCGCATTACTTTGTGCCATCGTCACCACAGCTCATAAAAAGGTGAACGAAAACATCGTGAGGAAACCGGCGTGACCTAGAACCAAAAATTCAAAGACATGTGACATCCAGTAATCCGCACTGGGCCAGCGTGAAAAAAAATGTTCTTAGGCCCTCCTCTCTAGGAGAGGAAATGGGGAGAAAAAAATTGTTCTTATCTCTCAAAAACAGCTCTTTCGATTTTTTCTATTTGCAGGATTTACTAAATTTTAAACATTTTTTTTTTTATTTTTCCCAAAATTAAGGATAGGTTTGCAAATATCTCGCGGTGAATATTTTGGCTCATCTATTTAGGTTCTTCGTTATTATTTTTTTTGTGTATTTCAGTGCGATGTATTTTAAAAATTTTGAAAACTAAGTTTTTTTGGTGTTTCTTAAAGACTCTTCTCTTAATCTCTAATATAGCTTGAAAATCTGTCTAATTTTTGCGTTAAAACTTTAGTTTAACCTGTTCTTAACTCTAGATTCACAATTCAGAAACATTAGTGCTACCACGACTTCTTAACACGATCCTTTTGACGACCTAAACTGAACTGTTAAAGGGACTGAGCTATATAGGGTGTATAGTATAGTTGCATCCCCCTTTCTCGCTCGCAAGACTGACATTTTAACACGTCATAGTAAGTCCCCTGGCGCATAGACTGATGTCTGATGGCCCATAGACATATAATAAATCTGTAGAAGTTTTTAGTTGTGCGCGCATCACGCAAAATGTAAAAAATCGACGTAGATAACTTTAATATATTAAAATTGTGTGTAGCTTGATATATTACTTAGGCTTTGTTTCATCGCAACCGGTTGACTATATCGAAAGATGAAGTTTGCTGGGTCAGCTAGTTATAGATAGTACACGCTATTGGTTACATTTCTTTTTAAGTTTTCCTTTCGGAGTTCTGTTGAATGAAATTTCTTTAGAAATAAGTAGGTTCCTTTGTACTCATATCTACTATCCATTACTGTTTTTCTAGAAGAAAGAGTATAAGATTAGAATTTTGCAGCTAAAATGCTTAGAAATTTTATAGCTCTGTCACTTTTGTTTTCAGCAAAATTTAATAGTTTTATAAAACCTTTAGATACTAAACAAAATAAGCATAATCAGCCTTTTAATGTTCCTGTTGGGACTCAGGCCTCGTCTCTCCAGGAGAGGGGGAATGGGCCGTAATCCACCACGCGGGCCCAGTGCGGATTAGTGAATGTCACATGTCTTCGAATTTTCGGTTCTAGGACATGCCGGTTTTCTCACGATGTTTTCCTTCACCGAAACAAAATACTTAAAGATAATAACAAAGTTTTATTGATAGAAAACTATCAGATGGACTAGTGTCTATTTATTCTCACGGTCAAACTAAAAGGCTGTAATATTAGTATGTGTAAATAATTAATTAAAATTTCAATCAATAACAAAATACATACTTTCAATAAAGAAATTAATTTCGTCGGGTCATTTTCACGACGGTTCTCACCTGTTAGATAATATTTCATACTCAAATTATATCAATAAATATGTAGCATTTAACAGTGGCTTTGCCCGTGTATAAGTTGGTTTTGCCATATAAACTTTGGATCCTCGTTTTATCCGTAACTATCTGATAGGATTTATCAAAATTCGCCCCATAAGGGGGAACCGTAGGGAGTAAATTTTGAAAAATCCTTTCTTACTAATATTAACCGAATTCAAAAAGAAGAAGGTACATTGTACGGCTGTATTTTTTAAAATTTATTTTTGATGTTTGTTCATGGATTTCTCAGTCAATTTTGAACCGATTTTGAAAATTATTTTTTTGATAGAAATGTCATACTTCCGAGTTAGACGTATTGTCATGATCTGATGATAAACTTGGAAGATATGGAACGAAACTCCTCATAGGATCACAGCAGAACGGTCGTAACAAGTAAAATTGCTTTGTTTATACGTATATTATGACTTTAAATTTGACTCAGGAGTACTTTTTTTAGTTTTGATACTGCAACTAAAAAGTATAAAATAAAAAACATTTTACGAAAAATAAGTACCAACCGACTTCAATGTAAAAAAAAACCCGGAAAGTGCGAGTCGGACTCGCACGCTGAGGGTCCCGTACAAACTTACCTATGAAAACAGTTCAATTTCCGAAGCGAGTTTCAAAGAAAAAATTGTGTCGTAACTACACAGTTTTCAGATTTTTTCCTATATTTATGCTATGAGACCTTCATGCCAAATTCCAGGATTCTAAGACAACTGAAAGTACGCTCTAAATTTTGGTTTGGAGTCGGTGTTACATAACGAAGAGACAAAACTATTATAGAAACACCAGCTTCCGAAATTAGTTATTTTGCACGTTTTAATGTTTTTTTACATTGAAGATGTTTGTATTTTTTATACAGATATAAATTTCAAAATTCATATTTTATACCCATAAATATTAATTCACCTATCAACATGAAGGATCTGGGGCTAAAATGATAAAAGCCGTATCTGTCGGTCTTCACCCGGGTGTCACTATTGTGCGCACCACCGGAGGACACGGTGTAGCATACGGTGAAGGTGAGCCCCGCTTGGACGAAACACCACCGTGTCCGTGGGGACGATCGGCTGCGGCAACCACTCTGGCCGGGCCCTCTGTGCAGGTCATGGTTCGAAACTTCATTTACTTAGTACAATAGTTCAATTCCACGAGCTCGAAAAATCCCTTTGCACAACTGTACTCCACTAAAATGGTCGAAATCTTTCATTTTGTCTGAATAAGGACGCCAAAGTTATCTATTCAATTAAAAAATCAGTCGCATTAGAATTGAATAGAATAGAATAAACTAACCACCACCACCGTGATTACCATGACGTGTTAAAATGTTAGCAGCGCGAGCGAAAAAGAGGGATGGAGCTATATACCCTAAATAGCTCCATCTCTTTAACAGTTCAGTTTAGGTCGTAAAATGAATCGCGTTAAAAGCTCGTGGTATGGCCTCTGGATCGAAATGTCATACGACTGTTAAACGAACCTACCTATAAACACCATGTCATGTCATGTCATTTGTTTTTAAAATTTAATTAATTATGCACATTGAAGTTGTAAAAGCCGTGTCACCAGGGCCGCGCATACACTATAAATGAGGGACCGGTGACATTGAGAGCGAGCCATTACGTGCACGAAACGACCACCGTGGCCACTTTAACTGCTGGTAGGCTGTTCCAATGTCACTTGGATTAACGGTTCGCGTTTGTGTTTGATTAGGATGGTTCATATTTAAGAAATTACTAGCGCATGAATTGATCAGGACGTGGGATTGCCGTTGTAGAAACAATCACCGTAGGCCAACGTGCGGCGAGTGTCCATCAGTACGTTGTTAACCTCTACAGCCTAAATTAGGCTTTCATGTCGTTTATTCCGCGTACGGTGTACATTGAAGGACTGGAACAATTTGCCTGCAGCGATCATCCCGTCTGAATATAATTTAATTGTCTTAAACTAGTGCGATTCACCATCAATGATTCTACCACTGCTTACCATCAGGTGGGATCGCAGTCAAGCACTTGTTTATATCATTTAAAAAAAGGCGCGTGCTAGCAGATGACGAGTAATGGATAGCTCGCCGTTCGGCCATCAGTTAAGGACCGATCTCGAGTTGTCGACGGCGCGTAGTGTTCCACGCCCGCCTCAAAGAGATGAGCGGAAATTTTTGAAAGAGTTATCATGGTCCTAGGACGCAAAGGAAACGCGGGTGGGTTTTAGTCGACAAGAGTCTGAGACTCGCTCTCACCGCACCCAGGGCATCGATCGGCGGCGGCGATCTCTCGCGCCGGGCCTTGGTACAGGCCATGGTCCGGAGCGAGGAGAAATGGCAGGCGGTCGCCTCCTTCTGCAAAGCAGTAATGCTTGCAAAGGAGGCGGCCGATCGCGTGAGGCAGCGGTCCTCACGCCCCAACCACCGCCGGGATTCCGATCCCGATTTCCGACCACCGTAGGCGCGGGCTTGCGGACGGCGAGCAATGGGTAGCTCGCCGTCCGGACCGAGCCCAAGTCGTCAACGGCGCGTGCTGTCCCAGGCGCGCCTCAAGGAGATGTCAGCAACTGTAGGGGCCCAGCAGGGTCGAAGCCTACTGGGGCCAAGGGTCTGATTCTGAAAGGAAGACTCGGCCCTGGTACGAAAGGCAACGAAGGAACAGGAGTGGGTTTTTAGTCAGTAAAAGTCTGACACTATCTCCCGCCCCGCCCAAGACCAGGGGATGTTATAAGTTGATTTTCCCACCGAAAAAAAAAACCGCACCCAGGGCAATAGAAGTTATTTAACTTCTGAACCAAAAAAAACGGATTGATATTCAAGCTATGATTGCCGAGATCGGTGCGTAGCTGACCATCCATCATCACAAACACCTAGACTAGTCCGTGCTTCAAATAGCAATTGTTAGGCCGTTTATCCAGACTGTCATTAGTAGATCTTTGACAGTCGTAATAGGTAGATAAAAGCTCGAAATGTTTGACAACTAGTGTAAAGGCTATCGTGTGAAATTAGGGTTGCCAGGTCTTAAAACCAAAAAGTCGCATAGACCAGCCAGTTTTATCGGACATTCGGGTAAAAAGTCCGGACACAATAATTTTGTCTAGTCTTTGCATATCGAGAATTTTTTTAAAAAAGTACGCAGGCGGAAAAGAAACCAGTACATGACAAATGTAAAAACAAAAACCAGACACTGTCTAATTTGGCTGCACACGCAACCAAAAAGCCTGAAATAATAATAACATTCCACAACTATCACACAACGCCGTCTAGTCCCAAGCCAAGCAGAGCTTGTGTTATGAGTACTAGACAACTGATAAACATACTTATATATATTTCTAAATACATACCTTCATATTATAAATAAATTATACCCAGACACAGAACAAAATATGATCGTGCTCATCACACAAACATTGGCTCTGGGTGGGAATCGAACCCACGACCTCCGGCATAGTAGTCAGCTTCACTCACCACTAGACCAATAGGCCAATCACAATCAGAAATGTAGACACCCTACGCCTTGTAAGTGCTTCGTCTGTCAGAGCTTTAATGGCTCACTCTCAAACGTCCATGATTATAGATTACATAAAATTAGTAGGTAGGTACTCAAAGTGCATGTAAACCCATCAGGAATTTCACGGTCTCTCTATATGTTACCAAAACTCATTCATCACAGCTAAAAATATCCCTAACCCAATGCCCGACAGCAAATAACGACCTCAATTTTATTTGTGAACCGTTTACTGACAAAATGTTTACTCAAATTACTATGTCGTACCACAAGACTATAATTTTATTTAGCCTGACAAATCTATCATCATTATCGTCAATAATTACTGGCGACCCTGACCCTGGCTGGCGTGACGACCTTCTATTTTATTTTAAGTAATTAAAATGTCATTGTAATTGGAAAAGGAAAGGGTGTGGATACACGCAATAGTTTTTACTATCTTTGGATCGACAAATGACGGCAGTTAGGGGCATCTTATTTGTGTAATGGGTCTCGACATGGGAGTCATTGTGCGTATAGTTAAGGAGTAGTAAAGTGTGAATAGGCTACTTTCTAGACAGACGTGTTCCATCGTCGACCACATCATCGCGTACCAGCGGCCCAGCCAAATTACGACCGTTTCGTTTCGAATCTCTTTCTACAGTCGGTAACACCTCAGATTCTTTTATTCTGACCACGTGACTTAACGTTGAGATGATTTCATTATAGATTATCAACTTAGCTAAACCCTCAGCCTTCCTACCCAAGTTACAACCGTTTCGTTTCGATTCTGTTTTCGTTGATCGCCTCGAGTCGGCCACGCCTCCGATTCCTTTGTTCTTCTGACGTCATCTCAACGCTCGGTCTCGTGGTCAGAACAAAAGAATAGGAGGCGTGGCCCATGGAAACAAACCTGAAATCGCGAAAAAAAAAAACAGCTGTTTAGTACATTTATGTTTACTTAATGTACTGAACAGCTGATATTTTTTTCGTGATTTCGGCTGTGCCCCCATAAAATAAAAATTGTTTGTTATCATGAGCACAATCACGTGTTTAAGTATTGTACACTAATTGCCCTATATACTCGTATATTACTTATACCATTTGTTTTTTGTTACTGACCTATCATATTCAAATAAAGATTTCACGCCCACAGTTATAAAAGTAGCGATGAAATGATAAACTTATGTAGGTACCATTTATTCGTTTGAAATATTGTCTACAAAACAAAACCGAAGTCTCTTTGATAATTTTATTGACTTTCTTTAGGTGCCACGTCATATCACATTGTCATTAGATATGCATCCATTTTATAACATCAAGTAAAGTTCAGATTTTCAGAGTTCTACCCGTGTGAATGTTTTCCACCAGTGTGTGACGATACAATTCATAAGCTCATAGCGATTTATAAACATTCTTTGTCGCGTGTCTTCTAAATTCGTAGCTGGAAATTTTGATGTATTTTTTTAATTTGAATGTGGATCATCAGGATTCTGTTTCTATTTAGATGTACCTACCTACAATGAAGAAATTTTATTAATTCTATTCTATCTATCCATCGTAGTCAAAAGCAGTGATCTTTATTTTTCGATCGCGTTACTGTTACTTTTGTATCAGAAAAATAAAAAGGCAAAAATTCAACCATACTAATATTTTAAATGCGAATGTAACTCGTGTTTGTATGTTTGTTACTTCTTCACACGTTAATAGATGAACGGATTTGGATGACACCTCGGCACCATGTCTTGGCATATTTTCAAACTCAGTAGTAACTAGTGAACAAAAATTCTACCTCAGACGCACAAAATCACGTAAAAAACCCTTCTAGCAGAAAATATAAATATGCTCCGCTTGCCCTCGTGGGGGCGATCGGCGGCGGTGATCTCGGCCATGGTCCGGAGCGAGGTGGAGTGGCAGGCGGTCGCCTCCTTCTGCGAAGCAGTAATGCTAGCAAAGGAGGCGGCCGATCGCGTGAGGCAACGGTCCTCACGCCCCAACCACCGCCGTTATTCTGATCCCGATTTCCAGCCACCGTAGGCGCGGGCTTGCGGACGGTGAGCAATGGGTAGTCAGTAAAAAATAAAACATAAAATATAAATGCTCACAATCGTTTTTGTATTCAATACAAATGTAAACAAGAGTGGTTTTATACACCCGCTACCGCCTGAAGCTTGTACCAAATCTTGCATTAATTTCTTAGCAATGACATCCCGATCGAACATGACAGCCCTGTTATTTTCTAAAACTGTCTTCTGTGTACCGCAATTATTAGTTATTAGTCGGAACTGTTTTGTCGAATCATGTTTTATAGCCGGCCCCGATGAATTATTGAACAAGTTGCCCTACAAAGTTTCTTTGCGGGAGTTGGATTAATATGTAGACTGTAGTTGAGAATACGTAGGATTCTCTTTGTACTTTTTTTTAGGTGGGAAATCATCCAATGATATCTCCCGGCCTTGGGCGGGGCGGGAGGGCGTGTCAGACTTTTATTGACTAAAACCCACTCCTAGTTCCTTCGTTGCCTTTCATTCCAGGGCCGGGTTTTCTTTTTTGAAGCGAAGCCATGGCCCCAGAAGGCCTTCGACCCTGCTGGGACCCTACGATTTGCTGACATCTCCTTGAGGCGCACGTGGAACAAACAGTACGCGCCGACTTGGGCTCGGTCCGGACGGTTACCGAAAGGTCGGACGGCGAGCTACCCATTGCTCGCCGTCCGCAAGCCGCGCCTGCGGTGGCCGGAAATCGGAATCGGGATCCCGGCGGCTGGGGCGTAAGAACCGTTCACTCGCGCGTGCGCATACGGCCGCCTCCTTTGCTAGCATTACTGCTTCGCAGAAGAAGGCGACCGCCTGTCACTATTCCTCGCTTTGGACCATGGCCTGTACCAAGGCCCGGCGCAGGAGTTCGGTGCCGCCGATCGACTCCACGAGGACACTGTGGTGCTCTGCCCAAGTGAGGCATACCTCTACCGTATGCTCCACCGTGTCCTCCGGGTGGTCCATACAGTGGTGACACCCGGGCGATGCATTCACCTTAAAAAAATAACTCTTCTTTAATAAAATAACCGACTTCACTAAAAAAAAAACTCTAAAAGGATCAAAATAAATTTAATTTCGGGAGTCGGTGTTTCTCGGTATTGTTTGTTACTTATTTAACACCGACTTTCGAAATTAAAGTTATTTTGATCCTTTGTATTTTTTTTTTTTAGTGAAGTCCGTTTTATTTTTGTAAAACGTTTTTTATTTCACACTTTTTAGTTGCGATAGTCTTATAACCAGGGTGCCTATTTCTCATGATAATTCGAATTAACAGAAACACTGCTAGGTTACATTGTTTTATTATAAAGTTATCTACGTTCCTCCTTCTAGCTCCATCATCAGATCAGTTCGATAGTACCTTATAGCCAAAGTGCATCTTATGACAATTCTAATAAGCCCAAACACGTCTAGGTTACATTGATAAATTATGGAGTTCTAGTGCCTACCTTCCGGCTCCATCATCATCATCAGTTCACTTCGATGATACCATTTTCAACATAACTATACAAAACCATTTAATTATTTGTATTATCATAGTCGCTTAACTATTTTCATTGTGCTCAACTTTTTTAATTTGTTCAACTTCATACTCACATAGATATCTATGTAAGTATGAAGTACCGTTGGCCATTTCTGGTCTTCTTCATCAGTTCCACTTGTTACTTTTTCCTGTAAATGCTTCAAGTTCCCAATGAAAATACCAAAATCACCATATTATTATGGTTGCCTATAATAGACAAAGAGTAAGCATTTTATTTCAAATAAACCTTTTACAGGCACTTTTGAAATGTCAAGAAGTCAGTTAGTCTGAAAAAATGATGCTAATTGCACATTCCAAAGCCTATGGAGAAGAATGTGCAAGAAACTCCAAATATCTATTTTACATGTTTCTTGTCGCTATCATGTGAGAACAATGTCAATAAAGTAAAAATGAAAACTAAATATAAATATTAAAATAGCAACTGGCAGCTAAGAGATGACCAGTCTCAACTGACAGCGCCCGTTCACGGACATGACACGAATATGAGCACCACTCAGCTCAACCATTCAGGTCACTCAGGGAACCGAATGATCCAACACTAACTATAATATTTGAGGAGTTCCCCTCGATTCCTCATGGATCCCATCATCAGAACTGAATTCTGAAAAAAAAGGGACCAGTCGGAAAGCCTCCAAATAGCCAAATATCCTCTAAGAAGAAAAAAAAAATTGTGGTCCATAAACGACGGAGTTCTGAGGTAACACAAATAAAAAAGAAAACAAAAAAAATCATACAAACGAATGGATAACCTCCTCCTTTTTTATGAAGTCTGTTAAAAAGAAAGTTTGCGTGCACTAATCCTATATATACTGCTTGTTTCAGTTGTTTCCTGAGTAATTGTTAACATGCCTGCTCTGTGTGAGTATGTTGGTCAGAATGGATCGCTGTTCCACGCTATCGCCATCGACGCCTAGCAGCCGCGGCATGGACAAGTATGAGCAGTTGGCGGTGGTAAGTACATCACCTATATACATGCTAATTGTAGATATAAGTGGTGGTGGTAGAGGTGAGACAACCTAGAACAGTAGAAAAGACCATACGCAGCTTATCTATATAATTACTAGCTTACCCGGCGAACTTCGTACCGCCTACAGCATAATTTATTTTATAATGACATTTTAATTAGAGATGGCGTTGTATTTGAATTTTTTTAATTTTTTCCTCACCGTTTAAACCTTCCCTGGAGTATCTCGAATATTTCAAGACCAAAATTAGCCAAATTGGTCCAGCCGTTTTTGAGTTTTAGCGAGACTAACGAACAACTATTCATTTTTATATAATAAATAGATATAGATGTAAAAGGAGAAACGCACTGACTGATGATATATCAACGCACAGCCGAAACCACTGGGACTAGGAGTGTGCAATTTTGCACAAGATTTCCTTTTATATTGTAGGCGAGCACTCGGAGAGGATTTTCCAAAATTCACTCTCTAAGAAGGTAATAAATAATTAAATAAAATTGTTTATTCGGTCTCAAACGGTTACATTACAAATTTGAATGAAACGGTCCCAGTAAGTTATTAGTAATATTTGTGTTGGGATTGTTTCGCTCCTTCCCTTAATTGATACTTAACAATATTGAGACTTAGTAACAAAAACTAAAAATCAAACTTTAGAACAAACAGAAACAACGATTTATAAAATAATAAGCAGCTCTGTGTAGTGTGTAACTGTGTGTAGTTGTGAGTATGTGTATGTTAGTGTATGTTTATGTGTGGGTTTACGTATTTCGTGTAGTGCCATCATTTTCGATGTTAAAGATAACATTGTGCAATTACATCGATGAATTGAGAAGAGGTGATCATGCAAGTCTGACTAGAATATGCTCTGTTTCTTCATAAGTTAGAGTTTTTAACCACTCGGTTATAACTTTTTTGCATTGATGCGAGGTCTCGTGGTGTGAATTTATTAATTTTGTTGTATATGTAGGATAAAATGGGGTTCCAAAGTTTGTATGGAGAAACCTAGTTTCACGAGGGTGAAACCGCTAGCAGAAGCTAGTTGGTGATATTTTTCAATATTTATTTTGTGTCCACTTGATGGCGTCAATGAGTAGCGGTGTGGTGGGCCAGTAGTATCGGCTCTGATTTACGAGTTGTATGTAAGTCGTTCGATCAATCCCAGCTAGGCACATTATTTTGTGTTATTTCATCAACACTGCTCTTAAAATAGTAAAAGAAATCGGCACACCCTAGAACAAAATAATTAGATTAAATGAATATGAAACAAAAATAGTTCTAAACAAAATTTCATTTAAAAGAATAACTTCAGCAATTTGTTTACTTATTGGATTAAAAAGTTACTAAAGTTAATATACCAACAGCCGGCAAATATTTCTGAATAAAGAAGTTATCCAAACATTTACGTCAGTAACAGTCGGTGTCAGGCCCAAGTTATAAGAATGCCTCGCTATTTTGTAACTGCCCGAAATACTTGCAACAATATTAATTTGGTTATTAGATACATATATTGGCATTTCTATTTCGGGAACATTACATTAGTTCTAAAAATAGGAATTGATTAATGCTTTCGTTGATAGTCTGCGAAATTATATTACGGCGTCGGCATTTCTCATTTTCTATAGAAGTTGCGGACTCGCGGTTTCTTTAGTTCGACAAAAAGGTAATATTAAGAAATAATCATCAATCAATCAAAGCATTTATTTCAAGTAAACCATTCACTCGTAGATCTCTATGGAGAAGAATGTGTAAGAAACTCCATGGACACTCTTATAAAACGTAAAATTAAAAAAAAAAACACAATTCAAAATATAGAAATTAAAACAAGCCACTGGCAGTTATACCCGAGTTATAGTAGCAGTCATATCCGCCAAATCGGAGCTTCTGGGAGAGATCGAGGCATTCTATGGACAGCTGTACACATCTATCACAAAACCCAGGCATTAACCCGGCACTTTACCGAAGATATCCCGGACGTCAGCCTGTACGAGATTAGGGTGGCTCTGAAGCAGCTTAAAAACAACAAGGCGTCGGGTGACGACGGAATTACAGCCGAACCTCTGAAGGCGGGCGGAAAACCGGTCCTAAAGGCCCTGCAGAGGTTGTTCGATTCCGTCATACTTGAGGGAAAGACGCCACAGGCATGGAGCAGAGGTGGTGTGGTGGTACTTTTCTTTAAGAAGGGCGACAATGCCCTGCTTAAGAATTACAGGCCCATCTCACTTCTGAGCCATGTCTACAAGCTATTTTCCAGAGTCATCACGATTCGTCTCGCGCGCAGTTTCGACGACTTCCAGCCTCCCGAACAAGCCGGTTTCCGAAAAAGTTTCAGCACCTTAGACTACATAATCGTACATACGCTTCGGCAGGTTATACAGAAGACCGAGGAGTATAACCTGCCTCTATGCTTAGCGTTCGTGGACTACGAGAAAGCTTTTGATTCGATCGAGACTTGGGCTGTACTGCAGTCTCTCCAACGGTGCCAGATTGACTATCGGTACATCGAAGTGCTGAAGTGTTTGTACGAAAACCTCGAAACCTATCCTTCTGCAGCGGGGCGTGAGGCAGGGAAATGTCATCCCTCCGAAACTGGTCACGGCTGCAATGGAGGATGTCTTCAAGGTTCTGGACTGGAGTGGACTAGGCATTAATGTCAATGGCAAGTACATCACTCACCTTCGGTTTGCCTATGATATAGCAGTCATGGCTGAAACTACGGAGGAGCTCAGTACAATGCTCGATGACCTTAGTAGAGCTTCCGAAAGAGTGGGTCTTAAAATGAACATAGACAAAACCAAAGTCATGGTAAATAACCATGTAGCACCCACTCCTATCAAGATCGGAGACTCTGCACTCGAAGTCGTAAACGATTACGTTTACCTGGGACAGACAATCCAGTTGGATAGGTCTAACTTTGAGAAAGAGGTCAATCGTCGAATCCGACTCGGCTGGGCAGCGTTCGGGAAGCTGCGCGGTATCTTCTCGTCCAACATACCACAGTGTCTCAAGACGAAAGTCTATGACTAGTGCGTGTTGCTAGTGATGACATATGGCTCTGAAACATGATCGCTTACAATAGGCCTCATCAGAAGGCTTACAGGAAAGGGCTATGCTCGGAGTTTCCTTGCGGGATCACATAAAAAATGAAGATATCCACAGGAGAATCAAGGTAGCCGACATAGCCCGAAGAATCGCCAAACTAAAGTGGCAGTGGGAAGGGCACATTGCTCGTAGAACGGATGGTCGATGAGGCCGAAAGGTTTCTAGAGTGGCGACCGCGAACCGGAAGACGCAGCGTTGGAAGGCCTCCCACAAGGTGGACCGACGACCTGGTGAGGGTCGCGGGTGTGCGGTGGATGCGAGAAGCACAGGATCAGTCGTTGTGGCGACGCTTGGGGGAGGCCTATGTCCAACAGTGGACGTCTTTCGGCTGAAATGATGATGAATGGTGACTGGCAGTTATGAGATAACCAGTCTCAACTAAAAGCTTCCGTCTTCTTATATTAACGGCAGTTGATTATAGTGGATCATGCGTAGATCCGGAATACATGGAATTTTATGATGGGGTAATCAGCAGTGCTGGGTCTCAGGCCTCTTCTCAGCGAGAGACAGTGGGCTGTACTGTACACGCGCGCCCGCTGCTTACTGCTATAGGTCACGTCTGGGTCCCCACAATGTTTTGCTTCACCGTTATGTGATGTCAGTTTTATCTGTGTCATGTAATTTATTTAACCTTATTATAGAACAAAGTCCTCTCACCACGTCTGTCTGTATGTATGAACGCGATAAACTCAAAAACTACTGAACAGGTTTTCATGCAATTTTCACAAATGAGGATCAATCACATAATAGCAAATACGATTTTTACTAAGTACATCGGTGTAATAATTTACTGAGCTTTTTTTTTATTATTAAAATCCGTCAAGAAATGGTGAATTTATTATATTAAAGTTTTTCTGAATGGCTACTTTTTTTTTTTTTTCTTGGCAAGAATGGAAACGCGCACTATCGCTGTACTGTTTACGATGACGTTACGATGACGTCCTCTGTCATGATTCGTGCGACGAACGGCTTGATCGTCTTCATTTGCCGGTGGAGATCGATCATGACAGATGACGTCAAAACGCGCCCTCTGGGGCACGTTTCTGGATCTAATATACTAAAATTGCTGTATTTACGTAATTTTTGGTCCGATTTAAATAATTTCTTCACAGTATTTGCAGTTTTTTTTTTGACGCTTTATGTCTGCATACTCCACAAAAATCATGACTGATCCTTATTATAGAAAGAATAATTCGAAAGAAAGGTTTACATGTACAATCAATGCATTTATATAATAGAAAAACATTTAGTTTTTTTTTAATTTCCGAGAAGCTGGGGCGGGCCGCTAATAATTATACTTTTGGCTTATGATTGCCTTCTTTTGATAAGTTCTATCATTTGCTACGTTCAGGTTGGCGAAGGTTCGTACGGCGTGGTGCTAAAGTGCCGGCGCCGCGACACCGGTCAGCTTGTCGCCATCAAGAAGTTCCTGGAGACCGAGGAGGATGCCGCCGTTAGGAAGATGGCGCTCCGAGAGATACGCATGCTCAAGGTGAGAGACGACGTCAGGGAAATGATGATTGATAAGCTTTTATTACTGCTACTAGTTTATACACACAAAACATAAGAATGGCGTTCTTAGAGCTCATACATATACCGGCACGGATCTTGAGCGCTGGCTTCCACTTGCGCAGAAGTGAAATATCGGGTCTCTTTAGCGGTATGAAGTGAGACGCGGTGTGTACGATGCGCAAAGAGATCCCCACTTTTTCACCGAGCGCTCAAGATTCGTACCGGTATCTGTACACACGAACATATGACTGCAGCCGTCGCCAAATCAGCGGCTGCCGCTGATCTTCATTTGTTGAATTTCCGCCAACAGCTGCCGCCGACGTGTCGACGGCTGCAGTTACCTCTGGTACCCCGAGTGTGAGTTTGTTGTCACTTCTCGCAATACGTGACGAACACGTTAATCGAGCTAACTAACTTACGAGAGTATTTAAAAACAGTCTGAGTGTGAGTTGCAATACTGTATACGAACGGTTTCGCGTATCGTCACTTGCCCGAAAGTATTTCGAACGTTTTGTTATTTTTTTAATGTTGCCCATATGGAACTTATGCGACTAAATTAAAATCTTGCCGATGCCATATTATCAAGCGTTACGCGTATCCTACATAATTTAGACGTATATATATTTTGTATGAATGAGATATTCCCATTTCGTTTTAACGTGCACTGAGGAAGGGAGATGTGAAATAAGTTATGAGTGGCGTCAAATATCAAATTCAAGTGACCAGCGTCTGGCTCGCACTACTTAAAATTCCATAGGCCTTCAAAAGTTCAAAGTTTCTCGCACTTTTGTGTTTCGTGTGTGCTTTATTTCGATTATTTAATTTTTTTTTATAATGAAGACCAGTCCATCACAGTTTGTTATGCTATATAATAACTTCATGGAACAGTAAGTACAAACTTTGTAATTCTAAACACAGCTTTTAAAATTGTGCTATGTACTTACCTAGTTCTTTTGAAAATAAAATACTTTTTTTCTAAATTTTCAGACACGAATAAACAAATTATATAAAAAAGCAAGAGGTAGAATTCAGTCGATCCAGGATTGGGGACGCCTAACTTTGTCAAATATTGATCCCACTGGCGAAACCAAGAACACCGAGAAATGAAAGAGGGTATGTACCTAGCTCATTATAAAATCCTGTTGTGTACATACAATTTTGGTTAATATCATATTTGCCCGTACTTACCTTGACAATACTAAAATGGTAATGTTGTCTTTCAGAAGTTTGGAGTGATTTAAAAAATAACACTAAGAAAAAGGCAGCCAGAATAAATAGGGCTGCTTGTGGTACTGGTGAAGAGGCTGCACTTAATTTACAGCTGACTGACTTAGAACAACGGTTCCTTACCTCAAGCTGGCACAGGCTTACCAGGTGTAAGGAATGCAGACTTTTCTGATGTTTGTGGTGATGCTATCATATTATTTTTTAATAACTAATAATGATAAAATATTTTTTCTGGTTTTTCACCAGACTTAAAACTTTTAAAACATTTCAGAACCAAACTGACAGTTCCAACCGAACTGTAATTGTGTCATCAACACCACCTGTACCGGCTGCCAGTCATAAGGTTACTGAAGAAAGTAAAGTTGTTGAAGAAAGTACTGTTACTAATTTATGTAAGTATTGCCTCAGGTACACTATTGACACCTGTGACTTGGTAGCCCAACAGTCATAAGCCCTACCCTTGCCGATTTTTTGTTTATTTATTCCTTTCTATTCTAGTGGATTTTGCTGCATGGGCTGAAGCTGGATCATATCACATCACATCACCCGTACCACAACCATCATCAACCACAAATACCCACCATGAAGAAGTGGAAGTTGTCTTGGACAGTCCATCTCCAGCAGGCCCTCTTAGACCACAGTATGCGGGACACACTCCACAACGTCGACAACATGGAATTACTTCATGTCAAACAATATCTCCACGACGCCGGGTTATCAGACAACCCAATCAGATTGAACGTGCAACAGAGCAGTTTCTGAATTGTGACGAGCAATGGAGGGGTTTTTTAGAAAAAAAAAATATGCAGATGACTTTAATTTAGAGAGGGGAAGGGAGCTTGAATTGGAAACTCAAAAGAAATGGCAAGATGTTCATTGATTACCGTAGATGCAATACTTATGGTGATTCTTATGTTATATTACATTGTGCACAGCAGCATCTTGTATGTTGTTTTGTTATTTCGCATAGGCCTTCATGGGCACTTATTAGATGTCTGAAGCTAGTGCACAGTTGAAATTGGTTGTTTCCAATGTAGAAAAGAGTAACCGGCAAGAAAGTCCCATGGTTACTTTATTTTAAATAATGGTTTTACAGTATTTCTACATTACAATATCAATGAGTGTTATATTATTTATTAAGTGAGTGCTTGTGTTAATTTATTAATAAAATAAATGTTGTGTGTATAACAAAGACTGTTTTATTTACTAAATAACAATTTTATTTGTTAGAAGTGTTTAATTATTGTAGTAGTTAATATTTTAATTTAGAATAATAATATAAAAATACTCCAAAAAAAAGGTATAATTCGGTAAAAAATGTTTTATTTCACATAGGCCTATAGTAGGGCCCTACCCTTATAAAACGTTAGAAGCAAGTGCACGGTTTGTGCCATGCTTGGACAGAGCACCGCCGTATCCTGGTGGGGACGATCGGTAGCAACGATCTCTCGCGCCGGGCCTTGGTAAAGCTCCTTCTGCGAAGCAGTAATGTTAGCAAAGGAGGACGCCGCAAATACACGTGCGTGGGAGCGGCCCTCACGCCCCAGCCGCCGGGATCCCAATCCCGATTTCCGACCACCGCAGGCTCGGGCTTGCGGGTGATAAGCAATGGGTAGCTCTGTCCAAAAGCGGGAGATGTCAATGGATGATTATCCCATCAACAAAAAGTAAGTGCATAGTTTGAATTGGTCGTTTCCTATGAAGAAAAACCGACAAGAAACTCCATGGTTACTCTTTTTAAAAAACTATTTTACAATATTTTCATATTACAATATTAATAGGACAGTTTATGTATACTAGTCAACATAGTACCAAATAAATAAAATATTAAAAAAGTGGATTTAAACAGAAAATAATCTACAAATCTGTGGAGTCTAGTGCTCTCACATTTACTCACAGAAATGAGCCTTAACTTATTAATGAATGACGTAATTACATAAAAAAAAGAATCAGTAATGAAATTACAGCAGTCATTTTAATTTTCCACGCGTATTTTTTTTCGCAATACAATTTACCATAAAAATACACCCAAATATTACGAAAGTAACTAATATAAACAACAATTCACCTCGCACATACCAAGTGAGTAACTTTACTACAATGTTTACGTTTACAAACGCATGGACGTCGGTTCAAGACGTCAAATTTTAACTCACACTCGCAATAACTCGCAAAATGTTCTCCGAAACGCTACTATGAACGTCACTTTTAAAAACGTAACTGTTCTAGTACCGTAAAAAAATCTTACACTCGCTGTTTCGGTTTACAGTACTTTCCGCCAGGGGCGCTTTTTGCGTTTTCATACATTTAACACTCGATACGGAAACGCGTTAGTAGCGTTTTATAAGTGACAAAACTCACACTCGAGGTACTGGTAACTCTGTCAATAGTCCCAATATGCCTAACGTGAAATCTCTATCAAAGAAGCAGCACGACCTGGACTAATCACAGTAATGCAAGTAAGAAAAGCATAAGCGCAGGTGGGATCGCAGTAAAAAAAAACTGCAATATATATTATTATTGTATTTCCAGAAACTCCGCCACGACCACTTGGTGAATATGATCGAGGTGTTCCGTCGCAAGCGCCGATTCTACCTCGTGTTCGAATACTTGGACCATACACTGTTGGACGAGCTGGAGGCCGCCCCCGGAGGATTGGGAGAGGACACCGCCAAGAAACACCTGTATCAACTTCTCAAGGGCATTGACTACTGTCACCAGAATTCTGTGAGTTTATAAATTGACCCTTGATCGTTTTGTTTTTGGGAGGTTTATGTCTAAGTATAAATGTTGGTTTGTAGTCGAATTCACTGAGGTTCGAAATGGCAAGATCTGATGGACTCTGCTGCGTCTGTACTCTATTACGATTTGTCCATCAGCATTCTGATCGAATGATCATAAAACATGCAAAAACTTGAGCAGTTGCCAAATTAAAACCAGCGTGTCTGGGTGTCTGTCGCCCAGCCAATGCTGAGGTGGTCACTTTTTCGGTACGGGCGGATACGCGATGACTTTAAGTTAGACTGAGGGGTATTTTTTAGTTGTGGTACCGCAACTAAAAAATGAAAAATAAAAACTTTACGAAAAAAATACAACATACTACAATGTAAAAAAAAAAACACTAATTAAAGTTAAATAACGAAGAGATGTACCTAACTATTATAGAAACACCGACTTCCGAAATTAAAGTTTTTACACTTTTTAGTGTTCTTTTTATTTTACATTGAAGTCGGTTGTATTTTTTTTTTTGTATAAACTTTTTTTTGTTTGTAACCGTTGTGCTGTGTCCCGAATAAAAGTATTTCTATTCTATTGTTCTTCAGTTTATGTAAAACCGTCAATGTTTCAACAGATAATACACCGCGACGTTAAGCCAGAGAACGTGCTGGTATCGAACGCGGGCATCGTGAAGCTGTGCGATCTGGGGTTCGCGCGCGCACTAGCAGCACCCGGAGAGCCCTACACCGAGTACGTCGCCACGAGGTGGTACCGCGCACCGGAGCTACTTGTAGCTGAGCACAGGTCAGTAGAAGCTGATGAGGTATAGGTATAAAAGACGACAAGGATGTTTCGAGAAGTTAGTGCTACTTTTGACTGGCCTGTTGGTCTAGTGGTTAGTGGACTGCTATGCCGGAGGTCGTGGGTTTGATTCCCACCCAGGACAAATGTTTGTGTGATGAGCACAATCATTTGTTCTATGTCTGGGTGTAATTTATCTATAATATGTATGTATTTAGAAATATTTAAGTATGTTTATCAGTTGTCTAGTACTCATAACACAAGCTCTGCTTAGCTTGAGACTAGACGGCGTTGTGTGATAGTTGTGTGATTATATTATTATTATTATTCTGCACCAGAGCTTTTCATGCCACAGATGAAGCCAGATACCTAATTTTCCCCTTTTCATCCCTTTAAAATATCGAACCCTTATTTAAAAAACCAACTACTTATCTGCAATTTTTATACCCAAAAAGACCTCAACCTCTTAGTGCTCGCCTAAAAGGAAGCCTTATGAAATATTTCACGATTCTACGCTCAGTAGTTTCGGCTGTGCGTTGATATGTCAGTCAGTCACATTTCTCCTTATACATATATGCTTCGAACTCCTATGGATATCAAATACAAGAAGTTTTGGATGCGGCAATAACTGCGGACTTCAATCCATATCTAAGTTCAATTATATAATTTGTTCCTTTGATCTTTTTGGGTACAATATCCTTGCTTAGGTTTTTGTTCTCGTTTCAGGTACGGTCCCGAGGTGGACATTTGGGCGATCGGATGTCTGTTCGCGGAGATGCTGACAGGAGACCCGCTGTTCCCCGGAGACTCCGACATCGACCAGCTGGCACTCATCATTAAGATTGTCGGTCAGTTTGACGTTTTAGCTTTACTTTAATATGCGAGTACCATGAGTCATGATGAGTTTTTCTTTCGGTTTATGAAATCATGGCTTGTGTGAGGTTGGTAGTTTACTAGGAAAAGTATAAAAAAGAAACCCGCGTTTTTTTTGCTGTTTCTGGCAAATTATGATTTTCGTATTAGTTCTTACTAGATTACGATTATTATTTTGAATTTGACTGCTCTGTCGATCTCCTCTTGCCATTTTCTTAGAGCCGAGGTTTTCATTTAGCTTAGGCGTACCATTGAACTGTTGAAATGGTGTCTAAGGGGAGGAGTGTTGATGCCCATTAGCGGGCGTATGACCGAGATACGTCAACACACCTCTCTACAAAGCTACCTTACCATCTCATTTAATATTTGGCCTTAAATGATCATGTCTCTTGAAGAGTTAGGTATATCAATGTGAATGGATGGAGAGAGGGAGTAGGAGGCCAAAGGAAAGATTAATGGATTGTGTGTGAGGCGATAAGCGTGATAAGCGTGACAGTTGACAGGACTGAATAGAAGCAAAAAACGTTACACCGACTAGTAACACGAGAAAAGGTCAGGAAGATGATGATGAATGACAATGTTCGTCACTTCTACAGGCAAGCTGGCTCCGCGCCATCAGCAGGTGGTGTCCCGGCTGGCGGGGGGCGCGGCGCTGGCGGGCGCGGCGGGGGGCACGCGCGCGGCGCTCCCCGGCGCTGGGGCGGCGCGTGACCTGCTGGCCGCGTGCCTGCGCACCGAGCCCAGGGCCAGGCCCGCTGCGCAGGCGCTTCTCAGACACAAGTACGCTTTTTGCTATAACATTTTTTCTGCTGGAGTCTATGCTTTCTTATAGATTCAACATGTGAGTCTTTAAATCAAGAGTGAATAATTTACTTCTAGGTAGTGTTGCCCAAATTCAGTCTTGGTCTTGCAGTCTTGGTCTTGTTCTTGCGTTTTTGCAAGACCAAGACCAAGAACAAGACCGCGTATTTTTAGCAAGACCAAGACCAAGACTGACCGTGCAAGACTTGAGCAAGAACAAGACATAGCCTGCAAGACTCTTGCGTCTTGCAGCTAGGACTTAGCGCTATTTCACTGAGTAGTTAGGTGTAACAGTTCGGTGTATAGGTAGGTACGCTTAGGAATTCTATGAGACGCAAAAAACTGTATCAAAGAATATGAAAAACTGGACCTATGCGCATTACGACTAATACCATAAACATAGCGAATAAAAAAATATCTATTAAAATCAAACTGAGTGCATGCATAGTTATGTTTTAACCATCGGCACTTTGATAATGCGGCATCAAAGGTTTTGTACTTACTTCTCAAAGAAATTTGCCGCTTTTCGGAAGTACATGGTTATGATACACGCGCCGGCAGCTTCTTTTGAAATCTAAAACAATCGTTGCCGCCACGCCGAAATCATAACATTTGACACTATTTGATTGCCGCCATAGGGCGTAGGTATACTCATGCAAAATAATTTCCTAGTAGAGTACCTACATGTGTTCCAAAGAATAAATAAGTTTCAGAGTGCTTAGAATGAAAATGAATACATTATACTGATCACGCAAGTAGTATTATGATTAGGATAAAATGGTAAGGATAGGTAGTAGATGTCATATTAATTCATTCTAGTAAGTATATATTATAATATTGATTACTTATATGGTTTTAAACTAATTACTTAGGTACTATTATTGTACATTTAGTCATTATATTTCTTAAGTTTTTACAAGAAAAAATAGCAAAAAAGTGTTCAAATATCACCCGTTTAATAAATATTGTAGCCACTTTTAAATATACTTGAAACGTGTAAAAAAATTCTACAAAACTAATAAAATAATATAAAAAGCGTAGGTACTTACCTACTAATAAAATAAAAAGCCTGCGATAAGAGTTTTGTATTACTTACCAGCCCGAATATCTCTGAGAGAGATGATGAGAGTAAGTATTTACTAGCTGTGCCCGCGACTTCGTCCACGAGGAATAGTAACTTTGGAGGTATAGTGACGTTCAGGACTTATTTATTTATTTTAAAACTTCTGTCATCAAACATACAAACGAACTCTTCAGCTTTATAATATTAGTATAGATGTACGCCAAAACATTCACTTATATGTAAAGAATAGTGATTGGCACTAATTCTATTTTATTCACGCGTCGCGTCTGTACAAGTAGGTAATATTTAGTGTGTGTTTGTACGCCGCACGCGGCATTGTTTGATTTGCGGCGGCATCCTTTTCATAGAGCCGGCACGTGGCGAGGCGGCGCGGTAAAAAGCAAGGAAACGTACTATAAATAAAAGAATTATTTTAATTCCAGTCATTTCCAATTGAGCTGTGCTTCGAGTCTAACTTAATAATTGTTTTTACTAATTCTCGTTGTTTTCTAAAAACGTATCACGTGTACAATTTAATATGAGTGACGAAGATTCAAATTATTCTAGTCCGAGTAACGAGAGTTTGAGTCACAGATCTAAAAGACCCAAAAGCAAATTTGAGGAGTTTTTCGAAATAATTCATGCATCCCAAACTGCCTTCTGTAAATTGTGCCAACATAAAAAGATTGAAATAAAAATGAAAAACAGAAACACTTCAGGCTTAAGGAAACATCTAATATCTTTCCACAAAAAGGAATCAGAAATATTTCTTCCTGTTAAACCAAAATTAAGTGGAGATATCACAAGCTTTTTAGTAACCGCTGGAAGAAGTGGACAGGTAAGAATATTTTTTTAACAGTTAAAAGAATTTTAACTCCGCGTAGCTATTCATGCGATACTTTCAAAAACGCCATTAACTTACGTAAGTATTTTTGAGTTAGTGGTGTTTTCACAGTTTTCATCTAGGGGTGCGACATATTAAGTATGTAATTATCGTCTTAAATATTTTTTATAAACACCCATATTTTCATTTAATCGGCCAGTAACAACTAAGTACTTTATTTTGGTAAATTACAGTACAGTGCAACCTTAATATAACAAATATCAATTTAACGATTTTCTCGATTTAACAACAACAAACCTCCTCCTCTTATACGCTCAAACCTAGTATATTTTAAATAATAACACAAGATTTATTGTTTTGTTTCAGTCGGAAAACAGCAGTGACAACATCACGACAGCTACAGTTGATTGGGTGGTGAAAAAATATCTTCCCTTCTCATTTTTCGATGACGAAGCTACACAAGTATATTTTCGACGTATTTGCCCTAATATGGTGTTTCCTAAAAGGTCTACACTTAGAAGGAAAGTCAAAGAGCGATTTGAAGAGCTCCAATTGAATCTCAAGGAACGACTTCAACAATTATCATCTAAAATGTCTTTTACCATTGATGGGTGGACGTCGATTGCTGGTAGGAGTTACTACGGGGTTACTATTCATTATATAGACAACGAATGGAAGTATCAATCTGTAGTTCTTGATTTTATACCATCACGCGGTCGACATACTGGGGAAGATATTGCAACGATTTTCCATGAATGTTTATTGGAATATGGCATAATTGATAAAATACAAGGTATCACGGTCGACAACGCAACTGCAAATACCAAATTTATGTATGAACTGGGCAAACAGCTGCCGCCACACTTTGATTCAGACAATCAACATTTCCGGTGCTTTGCTCACATTTTAAACCTTGGTGTACAAGATTTATTAAAGACCTTAGCATTACACTGTGAGTCTGACACTAACGCGCAAGATCAGCAGTACGAAGACTATGCAGACGAAACTGAGGATGAGGAAGATGAAGAATCTGCACCAAATATTGCTGACTCGCGTACATCTGTAACAAAGTTACGCAGTATTTCCAGTAAAATAAAAAGAAGTGAGATAGTGAAGAAGAAGTTTCAGTCTGCTTGTGAAGCAGCTGGCGTGCCATCAAATCTAAATGCCATTCTTGACTGTCCAACGAGATGGAATTCCACACATGATATGATTGGATTTGGTTTAAAAGTGAGAGTGGGCATTGACATATTGTGCAATTCTGTCACCGAATTAAATGATTTTCAAATCACAGCTAATGAATGGCAGGTACTCGAAAAATTACATAAATTTCTAATAAACTTTAAACTTTTAAGTACAAAACTTGGTGGAGACAAATATGTTACATTACCGCTAGTCATTGTATCATTCAATCTCTTGCTAGATAAAATTGAATCCATGGTAAAACAGTTAGATGAGAAACCTAATCGATCTGAAGTGGATGAAAGGCTCATTCTAGCTTTCCAAGCAGCTCGAGACAAAATGCTTAAACATTACAAGAAGAGCAACTGGATTTATTGTACTTCTTTAATTTTAGACCCAAGGCATAAGGCTCAGACTTTTGACCTGACAATGTGGGGGAAGCAACTTAAAACAGAAAGTCTGCGCAAGTTCAATGAACTTTATGAAGAATATAAAAGTCTACACTCACTGAACAAATCTCTGGAATTACCAGAAAAAGAAAATAAAGTATGTAACGAAGATGAAGACGTAATAGACTTTGATAAACTCTATGAATGTCCCTCGACGTCATCTGGATCTTGTCTTCAAGGCTTAGTGATAGACGAGTTGGAGGAGTACCTGAGAAAACCAAGAACTGCCAGCTCGGAAGACATTTTAGATTGGTGGAGGACGCATGAGACAGAGTATCCGATTTTATCGAAAATGGCCCGTGATTTTCTCTCAATACCTGCAACTTCAGTACCTGCTGAGAGGTTATTTTCTAAAGCATCATTAGTAATTAGAAAACATAGAAATAGGTTAAGTGATGAGTCAGCCAGATGGTTACTTTGTATTAATTCTTGGTCAAAAAAAAAAATATAAAGTATCATAACCTAATGATAAAGCTGTTGATTTGTGTTGTATTTTATTTTTTATTCAAATAAATGATAAATCGTAAAACTCTTTTATTAAATTTCTTATAAGTTGAGGGTTCAATCTCTTTCTAGACAGATAAGTATTGTTCTTTAAAATACAGTCAAGTTATTGTAATTAATTTGTTTTTTTACATGTTTTAGCAAATGTAAGCTTATAAATCATAAATGTTTATTAAGAAACAGTTACTTCCATGGAAAACGACATATAGGTCAGTTGATTTTTCGAATTTCTTATCAAATCTTCAGTTATTTAGTAATCTGCTTGATCTTTACTATGGCTATGTTAATTCAAGCTCACAATGTTCCAATTCTAATACGTTTTTCTAAGATTTAAAGTAAACTTTAATAAATAGTAATAGACTAATAGGTAATTGCAAGACTTGCAAGACTCTTGCTGCAAGACCAAGACCAAGACCAAGACTGGGAGCGCAAGACCAAGACCAAGACCAAGACCAGGTGTATTGGCGCAAGACCAAGACCAAGACTGGCTAAGTCTCGTCTTGTTCTTGCATTTGGGCAACACTACTTCTAGGCAAGCGTGCTCCATCGTTGATCATTCATTGTCGCTCACCATCAGGTGAGATAGTATAGATCCTGAAAACTGCAGGTGGTTGTGCAGAATGGACAGCATAGCAAATGACGCATGTCCTGTGCAGCGGCTCCACACTGGCACTGTGTTAGGCCAATTACAGAGCCGTAGAGGTTTCCAAATATCGGTCAGAAAAAATTTAGGGTACATCGACACGAAAAGAAGAAGAAGAAGGTGAGATAGTGGTCAAACGCCTAGTGAGAGGTAATATAAAAAAAATATGGATTGGCTTCGTGACAATCAACTGATAGACGTGCAGCGCAGAGCACACTTCGAGTGAAATAAGGTAGAGGCCGAGTTATGAAGAATTCAATTGTGAGAAAGGGATAGTGATATTCATCCTGTATAGCTCCATCTTTTTCTCACACCATAATTAAGATAGTTTAAAAATGTCATTGTAGAAGGGCATAACATTACGGACGATGTTTAACGATATTTTTTCCTCTATTTCAGATACTTCAGTACAGACAATTTTGCGGAGAATTTCAACGCTGAATTGAGAAAGAAATTGGGAAAAGAGATTGAGGTAACCTACTCTCTATGTACCTATATCTTTTATATTGAAATTTTAAAGCTAAATATTATAGATTATTTATAGATTCTGTGATAATCACCCGTTATTACTAAAGACTAAACAAAATTTTAATCTACGCATTGTATGGATCGGAGATAATAAGAAGGCTTATTCATCAATGACATCCACCATCCCGCACTGGGCCCGCGTGGTGGATTCCGGCCCATTCCCTCTCTTGGAGAGCTGGCTGAATATCAGCAGTGAGAACATTGTAAGGCTGATTACGCATTATGCTATTCATCGTAGGATTTCTATGATATTACTCTTTTACATAAATATAAAGCGTTATTTGATAGATTGCGGGTGATTTGATTGTTCTAACCTATACTAATCACATTTATAATATTATAAAGGCGAAAGTTTGTGAGGTTTTGTGTGGGTATGTTTGTTACTCCTGCACACTCGAACAGCTGAACGAATTTGGACGAAAAACAGCACACGGGTAGACCATGTCCTGGAATAATACATTTTGTCCCAGGAGCATGTTCCCTTAGGATATTTTTTTACTATCAAGTTAGTAAAAGCTATTTTTCGTGCAATCTTATGCGATATTACAGTACTTAGTAACTGTAGTACATAGATATTACCTTGGTTATCTATATACAACATTATTTTTAGTACCTATATGCGAAACTTTAACTTTGTTCAGAATCAGTAACTGAATTGATTCCAATAATTTTCTCAAAAAATATTTTTTTAAAGTCACAAGTTGGACACCACCGACACTAAGTACAACCCAGGTCACGGCAGGTCATTGTGGGAATTAAGTGTCAGCGCACAGCTGGATGCGGGAGCAAAACAACCCCTCAGTCGTCTGGATGGCCCGGTGACTATGTATTTGTGCGATCAACCTGGTAACATAACAAGCTTATAACTTTGTGATTTTTCATGATACAGTTATGAAATTTTGTACATAGATTCTTTGACACGTAGTTTCGGGTTTCGCATATACTAAAACGAATGTTGTATTAAAGGAGAAACTAACTGACTGATATATCAATGCACAGCCAAAACTACTGGGACTAGGAGCGTGAATTTTGCTCAAGGTTTCCTTTTATAACGTAGGCCAGCACTAAAAGAGAATTTTTCAAAATTCACCCCCTAAGGGATGAAACGGGAGTCCAAAGTTTTATACAAACTTTAAGAAACCTACGTTATCGCGGGCGACGCCGTTGACAAAAGCTAGTTATAGATAAGAATTCTGCCTAACACCTCGTGGAGTAAAGGTGTGACGTTAAGCTAGGCATAACTTGTACCTATACACACAGGGTCTAATGTTTAGTCTCCGCAGTCGCAGCAGGGGAGCACGGCGCGGGTGGCTGGCAAGCCGCGGCAGCAATGGACGCTCAACATTATATCGGTAACTACAGCATTGTTTTAAATCCCACAGCATTTGAAAGATGGCCGAAGCGAGTAGTGACACTTCGGCCATCTTTCATATATACTTTTTCTTTTTAGGGTTTCGTACTTCAAAACGAAAAACGGAACACGTATAGGATCACTTTGTTGTCCGTCCGTCTGTCCGTCTGTCTGTCAAGGCCCTTTACCTCGGGAACGCGTGAAAGTATCAAGTTGAAATTAAAGCTATATATTCAGATCTGCGGTCCCTTGACGCTGTGAAAAAATTAAAATTCTGAGTTAACGAAAAAAAAAGATATGGCCGTTCATGTCGCAAAAAACTTGTATTTCGACACTCTCAAGGGAATCAAAATTCATAGGGTAGGTACTTCCCGTTGTCCTAGAATCCTGAAATTTGGCTTATAGGACAAAAACTGAAAACTGTAAAGGACATTGTAAAAAATGGCCTTTGAACCAACACGCATGAAATATTTACTATAATGACTAGTTCTTTTAATAATATACATTACTTATATTTTAATTGAACGGACACTTTTTAAAAAGTATTCACTTTCGTCCTTAGCTCAAAGAGTATAGTAAATAAAAAAATAGGGGCTTCTATCATAATCCTCGGTGATAGTACTATTATTTTTTGGTTCAATTTGAGGTTTCTATTAGGCAAAGGTATTATAGCTCATACAGCCAAGTCTTGGTAACAGCACTCTTAATAAGAGTATGACACAGACAAGCGTCAGTATTCTCAACACTTGATATACGATAAAGATTTGTAGTTACAAACAGTCCGCTATGATGTCGCGGAACCATAATCAGCCTTATCAAAAAACTCGATTGAAAGTGCTGTTTGAAACGAGCAATAATATCGACACTGACAGTTGACGAATTGACAGATGACAACATTTGACAAAAACCCATGCATGTTCAATGTCAAGAAGCGCGCATCGGTCGTACTTACATTGAGTAATAAATGCCAAGTTATTGCTACATACCGAATGTTTTTATTGACGTAATTATAACCACAAAATCCGAAAGTGTTTAGATTTTTTCAGAATTCTCAAGTGTCCGTTGTTTTAATTTAGGTTTAATCGAATATATACATTATCTAAAACCCAAAGAGTAAATACACCTCTCTGTTGGATCTTAGGCGAGTTATGTGTGGACGTCGAGCAATGTCCTTTGCACTTATGTCACAAAAAAAATATTTAATTGCGATTCGGAAAAATCTTCGTAACTCAATTCGGGAATCCAAGTGTTTTCATAGTTAAGTTTATACGGAACCACCTGATAGTAAGCCGTGATGCAATCGTTGGTGGTGAGGCGAACTAGTTTATGAGGAGCCTATTCACTCAAATTATAATAGGACGGGAAGACCGCAGCAGACAAATTGTTCGTCCTTCCATGTATGCGAGAAATGCTACTACAATAAACACTTCAAATACACAATGTCCCATTTCAATCTATTTAGGCCTACTGTTCACGGACGCGTAGCTTCTTAGAGGCGTAATCGTCATTATACGCTTGGTGCACGCTTATGAAACTCTGTCGACGACGCGGCAACATAATAATAATAATAATAATGGACGGCCATTGATGAACACATCTTTATCATTATCCTGTGCGCTGAGTGCGTGTTGTTTTTAACATAACGCGATCAAAACATTTACCGCGTTTGGCTCTTTGATTGGTTAAGAGCTTGGAGCGAGCCAGTCGGAGCGTCGACCGTCATAAACGTGTCGATCCCACAAGTTAGGGGAGAATAGGAAAAGAGAGAGGGGAATAAGAGGGGAGAGGGGAATTAGTGGGGTGAGGGGGAGAGAAGTGAGAAAGAGCGGGGTGAAGAGAGATAGGCTAAGTTATTTCTTAAAGAAACTAGAGTATCTCGCAGCGGTATGATCGTCCGGCCTATCATTTCATTCTATAAAAAATCTATGAATGTGTCGCCACACGACGATACTATCACAGCAAAGCGACGGTTGATATTATCTAGATCACTCGACGCACATAAGCTGCTAAACTTAAAAAAAAAAACCATGCGATAATCCCGCATGCGGCGATTCACTGGCAGAAGAATAATTATTATCGTCTCATAGAGATCACTCGACGATAGTGGGCGGACTCGTGACGATACACTTGATCGTAGACTGCGTTGATTTAAAATTTTATTCATTTTGTCTACAGGATAGCACGAGGTCACGGACAGACAGCACGGCGGGCGAGTCCCTAATTGACTACAACTATACAACACCCAGTCAGTACTATTATTTTTTTCATTTTAAACCAAAATCTTACATTCTCAATTTCGTCACGCTTTAGCAGATATCACCACTGCTCTCGCAACGGTGAAGGAAAACATCGTGAAGAACCACCATGCTGGTTTCTTCACATTGTTTTCCTTGTTAATCATAAATATGAAGACTCGGTGACTTCCACCCATCCGCACTGGGCCCGCGTGATGGATCACAGCCCATTCTCTCTCCTAGAGAGGAAGCCTAAGTCCCAGTGGTGGGAACATTATAAGGCTGATTACGAATTTTTATGTATGTAGCAGACAAAATGTCTCGAGTTTTTAAAATGAAGACGTTGTAATTCTGTTTAGTTTTTGAAAACTGTTTAGTGTGAGAAATTACCTTCCTTGTAAACTTGACGGATATATCGAACATATATTATTATCATCTCAAATATTTTTTAGACTCTGAAGCGCAAATGGAAACAAGCCCAATGGAGAAGAAGACGCAGTCCGTCCGTAATGTCGGTGATCCCACGCACGACACCACAGAGGTAGGTATAGTGGCCGCGTTAAGAACCCAGTCATCATCAGTCAAGTCTATTTAGCTCGCAGTTATGGAGCTTATGGAGTGGTACAATGATGTGCTAAAAACATACAAGGCGTTGCATATTCTTATTGCTACAGACATTGATGGCCCGACGACTCAGTTCATACCACGAGTACTATAGCAGCAATAGGAAGTAATTTTGAGTTTATCATATCTTGAAACTTGCTCCAATCAAATCTATAATATTTACAGGCTCTAGTCTTCAAATAAACGGTTAGTGAATTATAAAAGACTTACTTACCAATTCTTGCATTGGACTCGAATTCGAGATAATTATCAAATTCTATCGTTCAAAGTTCTAATTACACTGCAACTCCCACTTCAGGGCCTTTTACAAATACAAATAATTTTACAATACACAACGCTAAAATCGTTAAATTGAGTTGGTGGCAATAGATTTTATTTATCTGTTATTATTAAGCCGCTGTTTATGCAGAAAACACCACCACCACCACTATATTAGTGCTTTACACACTGTTCCGCATTCCTCTATGCCCTAGTAGCCAATCTCAATAGAGGTTACCTAAGTACTCAGAAGATATTATAGTGCACGAGTGCGTCCGCAAACACAGGTTCACTCTTTTTTCTTTTACTCTCATAATCCGACGGGTCGGCAATCCAACACCGGAGTGTGATCAAGCGCAGGACCAATAGCATTACAAACCTAATAGTACTTTTTGCCCGACCTGGGAATCAAACCATGGAACTCCACGCTCAACAGTCGAGCATGCGACCACGAGGCAGTATAAATGTATGGTTACAGCATGCGGCTCCTCCACCCGTGACGGCGCTACCACCTGCCTCCCGACCTGCGCTGCCGCGGTCACTCGCCAGAGCCATAAACGACACCTTCCAGGTAACACATTTATAAGCGTATATAAAATTCATTAGAAGAGCTGATGTAGGTACACGGGTTTGGTTGATCGACAATTGAGTTTCCTAACAGTAAATTTTAAAGTGATTGAAATTTTTTAAATGAGAACAACTAATAATTACACAGCATCATTACTTCCTTATTGTCATGGATTATGTTGATAGGAAATGTTCCCTAATTCTACTAGGGAAACCCTCTAGCGAAGTACTATTCCTTAAAATGTGTGGAAAAGAATTCCAAAAGCGCATCATGAACAAAAAATAGGTAAAGGATCCTCGAAGTGGGGAAGAAAACAAAGGAGAAGAGAGGATATGGATTGGCAAGATTTCCCTCTCAGAACAAAACTACTCAAAAAGACTTCCTAAAAACACTCGTTTTCTATGCGAATAAATTATGATTAGGTCAAATCATGGACTAATATGTTTCAGACGTTTCCTGTACCAGTGAACACTTACCCAAGAACGCCTTATATTAAAAAGTAAGTAGGACTTAAAATCGAATAATAAAATAAAAAAACACAAGCTGCAAAATTAACGACTGCTTACTATATTTCCTTAACCTTTTGTGTTCTGACGCCCTCCAGGGTGAACAACAAACTGGTGATGGATGAGGAGTTACTCAGGGGTCGCGCGGTCGCTAAGAAGGGTACCAAGAAAGCGGCACCAGAGCTGTCACTACCGTACGTGCCAGGAGGCAAGCAGCAGAACAGGACGGGCGGCACCCGAGGTCAGTACCCACTGACAGAGAAAAATGGTGTTCACCAAGAAAGGCAACTGCTGTACGTGCCGAGGCGTATGAAGCAAAATAAGAGTGGTGGGATGGGTAAAAAGTTATAACTAATTACTCAGTCCTGTAAATCTGAGGTAGTTTTAGCATACTAACGTCAGTTACACTTTTGACTTTGAACGTGTGAATTTCTTCATTATTAAATGAATGTCTAAAAACAAGTCGTAATAATAATTAGTTGTAGTCAGAACTTTTTCGCTAATCTTGCTAATTTGAACAACCAGGAAGATAAATTCCGTCGGGAATGGTAAGGTTGTACGCGCACGTCAGGAAACTTTGATCTTCGTATTCAATCACGATCACAATCGAGCTGGGAAAGCCCTGACTCGGAGTAATTTTGAACATGGTACTTAATTATTTTTTCAGGAAACATCAGTCCAGTGAAGAAGGCAAAGAAGCCGCCGATCCAGGTGTACCACTCCGTCTCCAAAGCGTATGACAATTGGGACGGCATTGTAAGTTGTATACTTATACTCTCCAGCATTGACTGTTCCTTCAGAAAAGATTGTTCTAAAGTCTTTGATGATTATTGCATACCAGCAACCCGCCCCAGCTTCGCACGGGTATATTGCATGTATTATCCATTTAAACCTTCCTCATGAATCACTCTGGCTATTGATGAGAACTGTATGGAAATCTGTTCAGTAGTGTTTGAGTTTATCGCTCAGGGCATTACAAGTAAGTATTTAATTAATAATCTCTCACAGTTATTTCCATGAGAATGACGCATCTATAATTACATTCGCACTTACCCATCCATATCCGCCTTCGTATCTAAGTCTTGTGTGTTGCATGAAGATTAAATGAAATATATCGTTGTATTTCATCGCCTTCTTTCTAATATTCTTGCCATCATCATTACAATATTTCTGGCTGTTGGATTGACTTCTGACAGTATTTCAGTATTGCTGTTTACTCAAATTACTTCTAACAATACTGCTGGTTGCTCAAATGACTTGCAATTACTGGTTGCTCGATGAGACAACAATATTTCTGACCGTTCAAGTGTTTCTGACTGTTCAATATTTCTGGTTGATCGAATAACTTCTTATCGTATCACAGCGTAGCGGCGTGGAGATCTCGAGCAGCCGGTCGCCGACCAACCTGCCCTACATGTGACCGTACCACGGCTACTGGTGGCTCAACCACCGGTAACTATCAGGAACCGTCGTCACCACCGCGAACTAAGACTGCAGTTATCGTGTTCTCACGTGACGTACCTTACAAATCAATAGTGTAGTATTATTTCTATTCGATTGTTTTAAATTAGGTACCTTTTTAATTTTCTAAATTTTTAATATCGATAGTCAGTCGATTGCAAAATAACGGTTTATCGATTCTTTACAGGTTTGTACGCAAATTTGCATTCAAACGGGTTTAATTAACCAATTGTTTTCTGAAATGCCGAAATAACTGTTAAGATTTTAAGAGGGAGGGGGGGAGAGGCGAAATTAATTTTTGTGATTTTTGAATTGATAAACCTAAAATTTTGAACTCGATTGATTTATCGAATTTTATAAATAATTTTGCTGTAAACTTAGGATAATAAACCGATAGTTATAGTAGATTAGATTACAAATTCTGTTACTTAATTTATAAATTATTTAATTTAATATCGAACATGGTTGAAACGGATCGTATTGTCTTGAACAGACATGCCAAAGGGATTTTTAGAGAATAGAATTTTGTTATTTTGACGAGTTTAGCCGCTGACGAGAGCGGTGACAGGGAACGTTGTTTGTAAATATGTATAGTGTTACATTTTATTACACGCAATAAACACTTTATTAATAAACTGGTTTGTTTTAATTGATACAGTTGAACCATATTATCCCTAAGAACATTTTGTAAGGCGATTATCGTATTTGTCGGATTATAGAGTACCTACATACGGATTTTTTTTAAAAAAGTGCGGGTTTTAGTAAAAGTCTGACACTCCCTTTTGCTTCACCCAGAGTGGGAGAAGTTACTAAACATCCTCCTTTGAAAAATCAAAAACATTTTGACATGTTGGAAGCGCTTAACGATTCTACACAGTTTTTGTCTATTCGGCAATCTTTTTCACTGATAGTATAGTAAAATGAAAACTTCAAGCTTGGCGCCAAGAGTTGAAAATTCCAACAGTGCGCTGGAAGTTTCCTTTTAAATCGGCCAACGGTGAGTGAACCTATATGAATCGCTTACTAAATACTAGTTTTTTCAGAATGCTATAATTCGTTATAATTTTGGCGTACAAGCATGGTCCCGCCATCATAACGTGTTATAATGGCGGGGCCAACAATATCGTGACATTCCGTTTACACCGTGTGAGGTACAAAAACTTCAGGAAGGGTACAAAATAGTACTAAAACGTACTAAATATACGTGGTAGAATCATTCGGATACAAGAGTTGGTCCCGCCACAAAAACTTCAGGAAGGGTACAAAATAGTACTAAAACGTACTAAATATACGTGGTAGAATCATTCGGATACAAGAGTTGGTCCCGCCATTATGATGTTTATAACATTTTAGTAAGGTTTCTTTAAAATAAAACACAGCTTATTAATTTTCATAATTATAATATTATTCTAGTTGGCAGTTAATGACTATAGTACAATAATATCATAGACGTACGTCACCTATGAACGATACAAATGGCATACAAAATTGCTATAAAATAATAACAGCTTATCATGAAGGCTCCGATTCTGCTTTGAAGTTAACTTTGGCTTAATTTATCAGAATTCGGACTTACATTATACGAAAATATATTTAGCTTATATAAAAGTCCAGAACTCTTAATAATTCATTTTTTCAGACGATTTCTTGATTTTTTTATGCTTATACAGTCCAAAATATTAGACCAATCGATCCTTAAAAAGTCCAATTAATTTGACAAAAACTCGAATTCAAACCCATATTCCAATATTCGAGACCATATTCCAATACTTGAATTATTGACTGTTACACCGATACTCGATCCAAAATATTGAACCAATAGGAATAGACTATTCCAGTATTGGTCTAATTGGAATATGCAAACGGTGGACTTTTGAACTATTGAAGAATAATTCGGAATTTTAGTCTAATACTTGAATAGTCTTAAAGTATTATACCAATACATACTTGAATAGTCTAATATGTCCGACCAATACTTAAATTAGATCAATGCATCTGGTTACTTGCCTCAAACTAAACTTTCGTTTTTAGCAGCCTACCTGGTTATAGAAAGTCTGATTTGATAAGCTACAATATATTTTCGTTTCCAAGCAGTAATACTGAAGCGCTATATGTTGAAGGACTGGTAAATATCACATTAGCCTACACGACAACTAACTTACAATTTTGTTCATTAATTAGTTACTGCTAACGAAATGCATATGTTTTAAATATTAGAGTTTTCGAACTATCGAGATCAACTTAATCAATATACGAGTAATTAGCACCAATGTTGTGTTATTAACACAAAATATTTAGGCTTTTTTGGGACAGTTGACAATTTTCTTGCTCAAATTGCCACAATGTAGGATTGGATAGGATTGGTCAGTAGAACATTAATATGTTAAACTGATTGCATATCCACTTTTGGAATGATTTGCTTAGGTGCCTTAATATTTACACATATGTAAGTAAGTATTCAGGCTGCAAAGTACGCACCCTGATTGTTTAGGACGCTATTCGACTCAAAATACATAACACTGTTGCCAGGAATAAAATAGGTACCGCCTTTCCAATGACGCTTATAGATTCTTAGGACAAAACTTAAAGGATTATGATTTTTCCACACTATATTTACAAGAAAATGAACAATCACGATTACTGTTTTGTCCTTTGAAAAAGCCAAACTCTGCAAAAGGCACAGGCTTAATGACTCCTCTATCTCACACTTTCCAGAAGTTTTTAAAGCTTTACCAAGTGTAATCTGTATCTTCTAACCAAACAGCAACAATGTAAGTAAAATTTCTAGCTTATAAGTTAAGTGAGTACAAGGACGAACGCATCGATTGCGCGGGCGCACGTGATGTCACGATGCGTATTCAAGATGGCGGCGCACACAAGATGTCTGGCGTCTGTGGAGGCGGACAGGCGGCTACGAGGAGCTCGCCGCCGCTCTCCGTGATAGGCACCGTCTTGTGGTAGTTAATGAGATCAGCTAAAACAAAATGTTGGTAGTTAGACTTTATTTAGAAGTGGTAAGTGGTGGTTCGGAGACGTGCGCGCCGCCTCCACCAGGTAGTGCTTGCAGCGCGCCGGGTCGCGGTGTGACGTCACACTCCACAGTAACGCACGTGACTACATACCGAGCGTGGCGTGCGCGACGTGTCCGGTGGGCAGCAGGCGGTAGGTGCGCGCCGCCTCCACCAGGTAGTGCTTGCAGCGCGCCGGGTCGCGGTGTGACGTCACACTCCACAGTAACGCACGTGACTACATACCGAGCGTGGCGTGCGCGACGTGTCCGGTGGGCAGCAGGCGGTAGGTGCGCGCCGCCTCCACCAGGTAGTGCTTGCAGCGCGCCGGGTCGCGGTGTGACGTCACACTCCACAGTAACGCACGTGACTACATACCGAGCGTGGCGTGCGCGACGTGTCCGGTGGGCAGCAGGCGGTAGGTGCGCGCCGCCTCCACCAGGTAGTGCTTGCAGCGCGCCGGGTCGCGGTGTGACGTCACACTCCACAGTAACGCACGTGACTACATACCGAGCGTGGCGTGCGCGACGTGTCCGGTGGGCAGCAGGCGGTAGGTGCGCGCCGCCTCCACCAGGTAGTGCTTGCAGCGCGCCGGGTCGCGGTGTGACGTCACACTCCACAGTAACGCACGTGACTACATACCGAGCGTGGCGTGCGCGACGTGTCCGGTGGGCAGCAGGCGGTAGGTGCGCGCCGCCTCCACCAGGTAGTGCTTGCAGCGCGCCGGGTCGCGGTGTGACGTCACACTCCACAGTAACGCACGTGACTACATACCGAGCGTGGCGTGCGCGACGTGTCCGGTGGGCAGCAGGCGGTAGGTGCGCGCCGCCTCCACCAGGTAGTGCTTGCAGCGCGCCGGGTCGCGGTGTGACGTCACACTCCACAGTAACGCACGTGACTACATACCGAGCGTGGCGTGCGCGACGTGTCCGGTGGGCAGCAGGCGGTAGGTGCGCGCCGCCTCCACCAGGTAGTGCTTGCAGCGCGCCGGGTCGCGGTGTGACGTCACACTCCACAGTAACGCACGTGACTACATACCGAGCGTGGCGTGCGCGACGTGTCCGGTGGGCAGCAGGCGGTAGGTGCGCGCCGCCTCCACCAGGTAGTGCTTGCAGCGCACTGGATCGCGGTAGGTCACCGCGTATCCCCACACTCGTTCGGATATGCGGACTAGGAAGCTGCCAGCCGCGCAGCCAGAAAGGGCCGCCTCGGCTTCTGACCGACTAATCAGACCTGGGGATCAGGGTGCTTTAAGTTATTCAGAGGCCCTTCAAAGTCTGAAATCTGATTTTGATAGAAGGAAGTGTCGATAGAATTGCTAAGCCAGAAACCGATTTGAAAAAAGAATGCATTAATCGTAACGACGATATTGCATAAAATAAGGCTGTATAAGGTGATTTCCGACCCTTACATTAAACATAAAACGATAATTATAATGAAAACTCTTACCATGGAACCAGTCGACAGGCTTGTTATTCTCATCAAGTCCAACTCCTCGCTTCAGCTCATGCGTCTGGAACCACTCCAACACCGCCTCTCTGTTAGGCGGCTTACCCGCTGGAACACAAAAATACGAATAATTTGCCACCTTCATCTTTCTTTTAGGGCTGAAACTGCGTTAAGCGGTCGGCCAAGCGGTCTCATACAATTAAGTGCTCCGTAGCGGAGACCCGCGCAGGCATCCATCGTGGAGAACCGGGCCCCACGCCCGTTTTGCTACGTAAAAAAATTATAATATTCACACAACTATCACACAACGCCGTCTAGTCCCAAGCTAAACAAAGCTTGTGTTACAAGTACTAGACAACTGATAAACATACTTAAATATTTCTAAATACATACATATTATAGATAAATTACACCCAGACACAGAACAAATGATTGTGCTCATCACACAAACATTTGTCCTGGGTGGTAATCGAACCCACGACCTCCGGCATAGCAGTCAGGGCCACTAACCACTAGACCAAAAGGCCAGTCAATATATTAAGTTTTCCATAGACTCGACTACATGCACACCGTTAAAGTTGAACTAGCGACACTGCGTAGGTAATAATCCGGTTTCCGCGGCGGGGACCGTCCGCGTGAACACGCACGTGCACAAACGCTTTGTGCATCGCATGTGACGGGTAGCCGTCGCGGGCGTTCGCTTTACGCGGTTTCGGCCCTTATTGTATCTCAAGAAAGGTGAAATTCACCAGATTCAACCACATGAAATTCCTTACTAAACTTTCTGGCTATATTGATGTCTGTACCAAATGTTGAGTACTAATATTTACCTTGTGTTGTGTCTGGTGGTGCTGGAAGATTGGCACTCCGCCGATGTGCTTCTCTTGCAGCACGAGCTATCTCTCGCATGCTTGCTTCCGCTTCTTTTGCTTTGCGCTCTAAAAAACAAGACAACGTTGTTATTGCACTGAAGAAGAAGTTTATCTGCTCAAAGTAGCATACCAGCTATTTTCTAAGAACATCTGTCGCGCACTCAGCTAGACCGCTGAAATACAAGTTGGCGAAATGGAGCTTTATAGATCCGTCAGATACCTAATGAAAATGCGGTGCCTCTATCCAGAACATGAGCCATACGTTGCAGTGCAAGAAGTGCCCTTACACCTGCATTATAGAGGAATTAACGAATGCTTTCGATGCTGCAATTAACGTGCCTAAACAATTTGAGGACTTTATCATATTGACTCGAAAGAAAGAAGAACAAAAAAGACGTCTAATACTGTCCACAGTGCTTCCTAAGCATCACCATAACAACCGGTCATGTATTTCTCACATTAACACATGCTGAACAGAGGCCTACCGCAGGGTAAACTGAGGCCCTAGTTAAGGTTAGGAGAATCCCACAAGAACACCAAAAGCCGGTACTATTCTTTTCACATTTAGCAGTAGGGTAAGGCCATAAGATGCAATGACCTGATACAAGTTTCCATTCGCCAAGATTTACAAGTAATTACGCACCCTGGTCCCGCCAGGTGGCGTCGTGTGTCTGCGCAGCGTGGTGCGCGATTCTCATGGCCCTCGCTCTCTTGGCCCGCAGCCCCCGCAGTATGTCGCCGGCCCTGGCTGCCGCCACTCGTCTCTCCCAGGCGGCCACCAGCACGCTGACCCCGTCACCGCCTGCGCCCACGCCCATGTCCTGAACACATAGGGGCGTCTTTGGAGACACTCGGAAGGACTAGACAATTTGCTAAAAACGCTAGAAGTTCTATAGCTTAGATAAGAAGGACAGCTTGCAGTTACAATTATTTAGAGATGTGCTATGAAGGTATGCAGTTTAAATTGATGATTACTTCCTAAGCATTATCTTTTTGCTAAGAATAATGCTTCTACTTTCACGCCGAATAAATAAATTTTGAAAGTTGCTCTTCTTTCTTCATATTCGTGAGCTTCCATGATTCTGATTTGTTAGTGCGATATGAAGATGATTATGATGTCATGCATTATGATTAATATTGATATCGTCAGGGATAATGCATTAAAACGACAGTACTTTTAAATAAATCTATAATTAATTTTAATTTATTCATTCGTACAATATACAGAAAGTTATTCTTACATGAGATTTTTTTTACAAAAATATTTTGCACATTATAAGCATGTTTAAATCCAATTTACAATCTTTCTTTGTCCCTAGACTAAGGAAATCTACATCTACCTAGCAGTGAGTCAGAAAACAATTGAAAAAGGCTAAGTAAACAAGTACAAGTGTATCTAGAAATTAAACAATAATAGACCGAACTTTCATCGTATATTGAAGAAAGGGCAGTTCGAAGGCAGGCTTAAATATCTATTCGTGTGCATCCACTTTGTTCGCGCAAGAAATGCACTTCCCGCATTTTCAACTGATCCAATTGATAAATTTCAGCCCATTTGGTGTTTTTCTAGGAATTCACAATAAAAATCTATCAGGAAGTGATACATGGTAGATATACTGCAAAGACTGATTAAGGCGCACATCTCGACTTTAACTGAATAAAAAAGTGCCTCCACCACAGGTTGCATCCAAAACATGCACTTAAGAAGCAGTGGCAGATACAGAAAGCTTTACTAACACGAACAAAATAGAACCACATCCTAAAAACAAACTAAGACTTAGTATGACAACAGAACCACTATCTACACCTCAACTGACCTGCAGAACGTCTCTCTTGCCCTCGATAAAGTTAAAATGCAGCGTGTTCTTGTTTAGGTCTAACTTCAGGGAGTCGTTGAAGTCCGTCTTCTCTCCCAGCTCGTCCTCTAGCTTCACGTCGGGCTCCAGGGCTTCGATCCTCTGTCGCAACTCGTCCACCGTGCAGTAGATCTCTAGGGTGTCTTCTAACGGGTCTATCGTTTTCGGGGATAAGTCGAATTTCTGGAAAAAGTAGAGTTGCTGATTTTAATTTAATGTAAACTTTGGCATGAGGAATGAGGTATTTAAGTTTTTTGCTTGGGCTGAATACTTCCTCGCATAACACAACCAAGAGCTCAAAGTTTTAGGATAATGTAAAAGAAAATTGCTCTTCGTTTATTTCAAGAGGATATCCTCCATAAGCTTCTTCTAAGGACATATAAAGTGTATTGGACTCCTACCGGGAAATTCTATACGACTAACTATTAGCAAAAAGGGCTCTGGGTCTCCAGTATCACTCCTCGTATAGCCTCAACTACAAAGACCACCAAAATCGCTGACACATAAGAAAAAAAGGTAGATATTCCCTATGATAGCAGTATCATCCATCATTTGAGCCTCGACCGATCCTGTTCGTCTCTTATTCAACGGATGCACTTGGCCTTCACCAGCTCATCGGTAGAAGTAATCTAACCTGTTCCAAATCATCGAGGGGCTTGTATTCGATGAGCTGCGTGAGCTCCTTCTCGACAGACTTCCTGAGCTGCTGCACCTCCTGGCGCGCCTGCGCGATGGCTTTCTCGCGTGCTTCTTCTGCCAGGATGCTCTCGATCGACTTGTCGTCGGGGTGCTCGCCCATCACCCAAACCTGGAACATACATTTCAAAAAACATTCATATTTTTGACAAAATTTGGTGGTACTACTTAAAATTCATATGTTCTAGGACGAAAATTATTATTAATTCATAAATTGGCAATCAATCACAGCAGTTTGCGCGTGCTTGGCAAATTATTATTTTGCCATAACTTTTGTTTAAGTATCAGAGGTTTCGTATAAAATTCATCAAACAATGATGTATTTAACGTTTTGATACAATACACGATATTTTAACAAACATTACAATGGTCTGCTTAACTAAACAAGGAGACAAAACTTAAACAAATTAAGCAAAAGTCATAATATTTACAAAACTGTATTGATGGCGATAACCATCAAAATGATCGTAAGTTTGGTATTGTCTGCAAAGGTCGAATGTTTGCCCAAACAATGGAAGCAACCTTCAAATGTTGAAGCCAAATGATCCGTCTGAAGGTCTGCCAATAAGTTATCGAATAACGCGGATGTAAGTCATATTGGCAATGTTATAAAATTATTGTATAACTAATGCAACTGCATTTAGCGACAGTAATTAAATATGAAATTCTTTAATGCACCTAAACTATTTTTTTTGGTGTTAGTGCTTTCAAGGATAAATTACGTTCAAATCTAGATATTGTATAGATATATCTTTTACTATTTTTTATGAACCTTTTGTTGTACCACTGCATTGTTCTGGGTCTTTTGCTAAGTCTGATCAATTCTATAAGAATCTAACAGTAGGCTATGAGCTATCTAAAAATCCGATAGGCTTTTATAAAGCCAGTATTCAATAAAGTTTTTCCAAATCAACTTTTGGTTCACACAAACAAACTACATATAAGTTTTTTCCCCAAAAGGACCTTTTAATTGTTAACTTACTACCAGTTCTAGTTGTAAGCTTAGAAACCCTTTGGCATTAAGTAGATAATTTTAAACTCACCCATGGTTCTCCGTCCTCTCCCGTGAGAAATTGCACTTGCTTCTTGCCATTCTTTTGATACTTGGGCCGCTCATCCTCTTTGCCCACCTTCTCGTCCCAAAGCTGCCAGCGACGCACCTGGAATAATGAGGATATCTGTTTCAAGTTTTGTTCTTGTAGCTCTGATACTATCATTTTCAACATCAGCCTATCCTCATCAAATGATGTTATTGTCTGCTCTCAGTCTTATAAAGATGAAGCTTAATATCAATATTTAACTTAGATGGACTCAGACAATATGGATTGTATTTGAAATAACAAGCCGCTTGACCACTAACGTTCGTATCTACATTAAACAAATGAAAAATGTTGCATTAGAGAAAAAATACGAACGCATATTTTTAAAGATATGTAAGCTTGAAGGACGATAATTATACGTAGAAAAGAGGGTAATACTTAAGACACAAAGAAATCTATGGACGAAGAATAATACCAACAAGGATAGTTCTAGGCAAGCGTGTACCGTGCACCTGATGGACCATCAGCTGTGATAGAGGTCAAACGTGAGAATAAAAATAATAAACAAAAAACAAATACGACATTCATTAGTATATACGACAAAGCTGCTGAATTTGGAACAGTTACAGGCAGATAATTATATCTGAAAGACAATGCGAAAAACTTAAACACAATAATTCATCTTTCAAATCTAGCACTTAAACAAATCCGAAACTTAGATCCGCATAGCTAATCTATTTAACACATAACTCCATTGCGGTTAGCTAAATCGAGTGGTAACAAAACAATCAATATTGTAACAGCCAGCACATTAAGTAGTATTATTGTTAGATGCAATCTATGGCGTCACGAATTGGTTGTCCATTCAGCATAGGACCTGACGAAAAAACGACCTTGTGCTAAATTGAAAGTCGGACTGAACAGTGAATAAGTGCTGGTTACAGAAGCTTGAATCCGTAGAACTGCGGTTTAAATAAAGTCGATTATATTTTGGTATAATTTTCCAAGATGGAGCCAGTCTTTTTAAATGGAATCTTGTCTCTTGGTACCGACTTTTTTTTTAATAATATAAACTAATGTGCATGACTGCAATTCCACTTGATGGTAAGCAGTGATGCAATCGTTGATGGTGAGGAGCACTAGTTAATGGGAGCCTATTCACTCTAGCCTTGAAGACACCTAACTCATAATAATCGAACGGAAAGACCGCAGTAGGCAAATTGTTCCAGTCCTTTGACGTCAGCAGTATAAGCGTCTTGTGAAGGAGAGAAAAACGTATTAGTATTATTACCTGCAATACAGGCCTTCAGCCTACTTTAGGCACCAGTCCCCCCCACAATATAATGCCCCTCCTATATGTTGCCGTAGAAATAAGGCAAGCAATTAAGAATAATATTGTGGAGAAAAATAAACTAAACTATAAACTAAGTATACGTTTAATCGATACGAAACGATTTGGATGAAATTTGGCACATGGATAAAGCACTTTCCTAGACTATTCCAGGACAAAGTCTACTCGAATGCCTTCAAAATTCAACCATTTAGGAGAACTTCTTTTTATCCCTAATCATTTTCCATTTTCACGAGGGCGAATCCAACAGAAGATATTTCGTCCATAACATAGTAAACAATAAAACGTGCCGCAAAAAATATAAACAAAGCCTTTGTTGATAGTTCAAACAGACTGTGGTAATAAGTAGATAAGTACACGCAGTTGTTTCATTAGGAAACCTCTATTACAGTCGGAATTCTTATTGTGTTTTTTAAACGTACATTCTTGACATTCTAAGGAAAACGGAATTGATTTATTAGTATTTTTATTAAATGTAGTCTTTACGCGTATAAAACAAAGTCACTTTTCGCGTCTGAAAAACTGGTTTCGACTGTAGTTTCGGCTTCGGCCAAAAAATGGCACAAAGGGTCGACCGAAACTTGCATTGTGATAGATAACTAAAAACTGACTGACTTTCTCGTCTTTGGGTATTGCATTTTTATATAATTGTCGATTTATTCGATTATGTAATATTTTATTAAAGTTATTATATCATATTATTATATGAAATTATCGTTTTTTCATTTTGAACCGTGATATTTTCGGATGGACTTGTAATTTTAAAATTTAAAATATAAATTTAATTTTAAAGGTATATGTATATACGTTATTCTGTTTTTGAAATTAGTTTATTCATTGGTTTCTTTGTGTTTTGTATTTATATTTATAACTATGAAATTCTTCAAAACGCCTTGACTGATGATGAATCTTTTTCTGTATATTTGGTAAGTCTGAAAATGTAGATCGTGATATAGTATTTTTTATACCCCTAGGTGATAAGTGTGGCCCGCATTAATTTGTATGGCAAAACAACGTAATAAATATATTTAGGAATAACTGTATCAAAATGTTTTATTTTTTGTCAGTTTTTCTGTTATCGCATAATTTTCGGTCTCGATTAATGCCGAAACTAGGGAGAGGAACCGAAAATTCGGTTTCGGCTGCAAATTTTTTTTCGGTCGATCACTACTTAGAACGTTTTAGAACGTAGTAATTAGCTTTAGTAAACGCTAACCACAAACGCTAAATTAACAAATCCTGTCGTGGTCAGGCTGGTATTGGAATGCCAAGGCTACTCGAGACTGACCTCTGTCGTCACCTTTGGGCCCACAGTATACGCACAGTATAAAGAAATGGAAATTAGTCAGGATATTGTAATATTATCAAGGATTTGATCAGACCAAGGATAATCGTCTGATCATCTACCATGGATTGACCTGGATTACACAAAAGAGTCACTGTGGCCCTGGGACACAAAGGGCAACTGAAGGAACACAGGTGGGTTTTATTAAATAAAAGCTTGACACTCCCTCTCGCTCCACCCAGAGCGAGAGAAGTCATTTCATAATTTTCCACCCTAAATACAAATATCATCTAAGACCAATGGCGTACCTAATTATAGTTTCTTCTTAGTGCATAATATAAAAAAAAAACAAATTTGTTGTTATTGTGAAAAAGAGTAAGTACATACCTACTCATTTAACAACGTATTTTTTTTAATTTAGTTAAATTAAATATGTACAACCCACACCGTAGATTTTACAAGTTACAAAAACTTTTAAAGTTAGACAGTCGGTCACCATCTAACTTGACAAAATCCTCTTACAGAATCTACTTATAAATAAAGAATTTATTCAAATGACCTCCCTATCTAATGTACCTAATCAAATCGTAATCATTATAACAGGCTCTAAAAGAACTGCCACAAAAACAATCGCTCTATTTATTCTAACAATAGTATAATTGTCTATTTCCGTGATGACTGGGCAGTTTCGAGCACACATAAATACGGAACTAGCGAATTTCTGGGTTTTATCAAATCCGTGAACAGTGAGACTCGGGGGAGACTCCTTTAGGTACCTACAGTCTTCACAGGGATAAGAAGTAACGGGGCTCCTTCCATGTGCTGATGGTGATCATTTAACTTGTTCTGGTGAGCTAAGAATTTCACATTCCCTGATCTTTCACCTCCAGGCGTCTTTTAAAAATGGAGAAAAATATTCGAAGAGATGCAGTCCCCGAAATTACTGCAGAAATGCCAAAATTTAAAATCTGAGTAGTTAATCTACCTGTTGATTGTTGCTTGAAAGAAGAGAAATTCTTCTAACATATGTAGGTCATTGCTAAAGGAGTGTGTCACTTAAGCGTGCATTCGAACTATGGTGAATCACAGTACAGTTTTGTAGCACAAGCGTTTATCGCACTATCCGTTTGTCGAGCTCACGTAGTGCACTTTTACCAAAGTAAACAATACCTACTAACTGTCCTAATAGTCACAATATTAGGCGGGAAAAAATCGATAAAAAAAACCTTTTTTACAAAAATAATACTATCGTCTTCTTCTTCTTCCTTCGTCTATGAAATAATAAAATTCTAAAAAGTGCGAAATAACTTTAATTTCGGAAGTTGGTTTACATTGTAGTCTGTATTTTTTTTTGACGAGTCTTATTTTTAGTCGTTTAAAAAGGAACCAGTGAAGTCTAACATATTTATATGTATATATAGCTAAACTAAAAAGTGAACACGGAACTTATCTCCAGAAGTGACGTTGCAATTCACGATATCCTACAAAACTTCACGCCTTTAAAGCATATCAAATTGAAAGACCTTGAGTTCGGATCTTAATAGACATGAAGGATATATAGGATATAAGGATATATAGAAGATATGTTAAGGTAATGTTTAACACAACCACCTCCGTGGTAGGCGGAACCCAATAGCCCTTTCAGTAAAAAGGGTGGGGTCTGGTCACCGACAGCTAACATCAAGGCAATTAGTATACACCAAGGCCGTGTGTATACTAATTGCATCATACTTCGATCAATAAATAAGACCGGACCGGTCGTTGCGGCGACACTTGAAGCAGACCTAGCTCCAGCAGAACCAACTTTACGACAACCAACATTAACCAATAAGTTATTTTTTGATTACCAATTCGTCAGCTAGCAGTATGATATACCAGCCCGACTACTTGTGAACCTTGTGTCTTGACACATTGCAATCGTAGTGAATTAAAACGTTGCTTAAGAACACTCCCGAATAAAAAGTATACTTTTCCATATACCACTTCAACTAAAGTTCCTACCAACTGACGCAACATTTACAGGAACATCAATTGAGATTCATTATCACACTGTGTCATGGTGACGACGTCAAAACTCGTAAACTAATGGAAGCGAAGGCTTGGCGAATTACTGCACGAGTATTATTAGAGATAAGGTAGGCACTTACTAGCTAGTTACAGAATTCTAAATAGAAACTGTTATGATAACGCTCAACGTAGATGGAGATAAAGTTGACCTTGCAATTTTTATAAGATATGTATGGTACGGCACAAAGACATTAAATATTAATAGGGCATGATAAGCTTATGAGTGTTATGGTTCATTGATTGAGTCTCCCTAATAAGGAGAGATGACATCGTTGCAAATAAGCACGTGTTGAACTAGTAAGGCTATATAATCTCTTCATTCCATCAAAACAACATACAAATATAATTAAGTCTTTCTTAAGTCCATGCAGTCACTACAGCATCGTCCATATTCTCATCTGTTCATTGCTAACATGAGCTTGGCACTCGTAAGAGTATACAAAGTTTGTTCATTTTACCTGTTCCTCTCGCATTTTGCAGAAAAGTGTTTGCTTCTGCGTCTCGTCGAGCTCGGCCAGGATCTCGGGATCCACCCACATATCGCGCAGGATCTGCTGCAACATGGTGCCCTGGAGACAATGCAAATAGATATTGTAGAGATGACAAATATAAAAAAGTAACTATAGCTATAAAAAGGAAATATCAATGAAACGAAGGATATATAGGAAATATAGCTAGAAAAGAAAGGGATAAACTTCTACAGTGATGAATGTGATGACTAACGAAGTATGGATGAAGAAGACTTGTTGCGGCATCCAGTTACGAAAAGGTATAATCCCTTTTGAAATGATAACCCTGTAGGTACTTAATCAAAAAGCGCTTTAGATGATAAAGTGTGGGATATAGTGATAGCGCAGTAGACAATTCAAAGAAATAACGTAGAGATGATAACCCTATAGTGGTAGAACCGTTCAATCAATGTGGGCAACGTTGATAATCCTGCAGACCGTCAAAAAAATATGTAATAGAGAACTGTGAATTCTGATTATTAACATTAGGTTGATTATTAACCTTAGGTATAGTAAATAAAGGTGTAGTTGCCAGCCCTGCAGGCTATTGAAGCAATTACAATTACATCGTGGTATCTGTGACCCTGAACGCAGTAAAAGAAATAAACGTAGACAGTCAGTACGGACAAATTGATAGTAACTTCGGCTATTTTATTTCGCCTAGAATTTTAACTAGATAAAAAGCTCTTTAGTTCGCGAATGTAATCATTTTATTGAGTAAGTTTTTTTGTCAAAAAGATAAAGTGTGCAAAAGGCGAGGATTTTAAGTGGCAAATAAAACGGAGGTGAAGCAATCAACATTTCAAGTTTGCCCAATTTGGCAAAAAGCCTACGTTCCAAGCATTAAAAAGAATCAATAACGATGACACGATGAAAGAAAGTGTAAGTGATGACGATGATTGAAATCATAGCGATGACAAGAGCTTTCTCCTTCTGATCATAATCGTAATGTTTATTCAACATCGAAATTTTTGCTGTCTCATCAAATCAAAATAGTATCTACTACTAATATAATAAAGCGGAAAACGTTTTTTTGGTTTTTTATGCGCTACGTTTTGGAACTGCCAGCCGAATTGACAAAAATGTTTTTGTATAGGATAGTCATGACGAATAATATAGGCTATATAAGATCACACTACGACCCGGAAGCGGAGCAGTAACTAATGACGCGGCCGCGCGGGTGAAACCGCAGGAGACAGGTAGTCTACTAGATATGTTCGGAACCAGCAATAGTCAAAACATGTTTTTTACTGGACTATATAGTACTAGCGTCTGCCCGCGGCATCGCCCGCGTGGAGGTAGGTTATTCCATACAAACTTTGGAACCCGTTTCATCCCGTTAGGGGTGAATTTTGGAAAATCCTCTCATTAAGAGAGGATTTTCTCGCCTACACCATAAAAGGAAATCTTGTGCAAAAATTTCACACTCCTAGTGAGTAGTTTCGGCTGTGCGTTGATAAGTCAGTCAGTCAGTTTCTCCTTTTATATATACAGATAAACAAAATAATGACACCGCTATCAGTTTTCTAAGAAAAAATACTTGTACTTGTAAATTACTTAACATTATAAAAGCAAAGTTGAAAGCAAGAACTAAAATGAAACTACACATTCTAAGTACCGAACCCCTCAAGGCGTTACTGGAACCAAGACGACCAGCCATCGATAGTGAAAGCAAACTACACCTAATTAGTGTATTTCCTACAAGTGCCGGTCGAACACACGACGTGATAACCTGCAATGACTTCCATGAATACACAGTTCCGCATAACATAGACTATGGAACTTGTTGACCTTATAATAATAAGTGCAAATGTAAACACATTGAAGCAACTAGATTAGCAGACAAAGGGATCGTAGACATGTACTAATGAGACGAGGAAACCCGTAAGCTAATAAGATAGGTCGCATAACATCACACGTGTATTCTTTATAAGGGCTTTAATAGTTAAGGCACATTTCGTTAGATATGTATATGTGTATACATATGTGTGTGTCTATTTTAGTATTAAGTATAAAGTTTTGTTTACTTTTATATTTGCACCAAGTGCAACCCCTATTTTGTGTCCAGGCAGTCTCTATCCATTCTGGGTTGCCTGGAAGAAATCGCCGAGTGCGTCACGGCCGCCAATTGAATGTTTTTTTTTTTGTATTATAATTTCAATTAATAAATTTGTAATCTTAGTATGCAATAAAGTATATATAAATAAATATAAATAATTAAATATGTGTAAGTCCCTTAACTGGTGAGTCCCATATATGGTGGTTAAGCGGGAACCTATCATAGAATCAAAAAATATATATATTTATATATTAATATCAAGCATTTACCAGCAGCCGAAACAAAATCCTCCTGTCCGAATTTCGTTCCCTTGAACGCCAAATCCCAATCCTATCGGACAAGAGACAAATAAAGGTACAATCTCACTTCTTATACTTTCATTTTACAATAGCAACTCAACCCGACACTACCGGACCGAAATCAAGATAAATCATCATCTCCCAAACTTTTCTCCCTAGCTTGGGGTCGGCTTCCATTATAACCGAATGCGCCTGAATAACCGTGTTTTCCATGGAGCGACAGCCTATCAGACCTTCACAACCCGGTTACTGGGCACCAGCATACTCCTTGGATAGACTGATAGTCAAACTTTCTGGCCTCTGACTACCTGTAATGACTGTCATAGATCCACAAATGACAACCGGGAACCACGGTTTTACATGCCTTCCGAGGCACGGGGTGTCAGTAATGTCCTAGACCAACTGGAATCAAGACGATAACAAGAAAAATATATACACGATTTAGATATGAGATTGATACCACATGAGTAGATAAACGGAACAGAGGCAAAGCTTCCTAAGAACGTGCAATATTGTTACTCGTAACTATTTTGGTATTTATTTGGTATTTTCCGTTTATCTACTCATGTGATTGATACTATACAAAGTTATGATACCTTATATGAATGTATTGATTGTAAAGCCTTCATATTATGGCGTCATCTGTGTCTCTGGGCAAGTTTTTATTATCTAACTAACGATGAGTTATGTTCGGTTTACTGGACATTTTGTAATATAATACTTTTTATGTTATGTTTACATGTAATGTGTAATTGGTCATATTGTGGCCTTTTTATATTGAAGTAAATTAGGATGGATTATACTGTTTGTGGCTTGCGGTTCTACTTATTCGAAAATAGCAAAATATATGCGACCATTATCCGATTTTAAATCTGAATTTGTTTCAAACTATTTGTTCATATATACCAGTAATGTTACTATAATCTTTATTTAACGACTCAATAATCTAATCTGTAACCTCGCAATGTTTCGCAAGACTAGGCAACACATCTCGTAAATGCTAATTTTATTTATTTTATTTTTATATGTTTTTTTATAAAGGAATAATAAACAACTAAAATATAAAACATGTGCATATAATTAACACTTTTTAAGAGGTAAGGTTGCAGTCAGTATTATCTGTAGGTTAAACATACATAATAAATCAAAAGTTGCCATTATGCATTAAATAATATTTTATATTATTTAGAATAATATAAATATTTATGTACAAATAGAAATAGCTATGAAATGTATCACACTAAAATCAGTAAGTTTTTCTAGTAATTAGTTAATTGCATAAATTAAATAACTAAGCCATAGACAAGCCGGCCACCGTTGGCGCGGGCTGGCGGACTGTGAGCAATGGGTAGCTTGCCGTCCGACCGTCCCGTAACTGTCCAGACCGGGCCCAAGTCGTCGACGGCGAGTAGTAGTATCACGCGCGCCTCAAGGAGATGTCAGCAAACGTCGGGACCCAGCAGGGTCAAAACCTACTGGGGCCATGGATAATAATAATAATAATATCTTTATTCATCAAAAACATTGTAGTACATTATGACAATTTACAGACTCGATTACAATGTACAAAGACTACTACAAATTGGTGGGTGAGGTGCTGTATTCCTAGATAGGTTGATATATGTGCTGTATTTTAATCACAAATAATATACAAGATTTACAAGATTTTATTTTAAAGAAAGGATAAGTGATAAAATTTATAAATGCACAATGACGGTATCCAAAGAAAAGTTCTTTACCTCCCGTGCTAGTCAAGGACTGTGTTACGGCAAGGTAAGATTCTCGCTCATGGAATAATGGATGATGCGAAAGAGAACCCTGGAACGGGCAAAGAAGAACCAGGAGTGGGTTTTAGTCAGTAAAAGTCTGACGCGCCCGCGCAAGGGCAGGAGATGTCATTGGATGATGTCCCACCTTAAAAAAAAAAACCATAGACAACACATCATTTTTCATAGAAATTGTCGACAGATAAAAATTAAATCTTATATTGTTTTGTTTAATAATTATAATCGTCGCATCATAGTAGTATTATCGCAACACGTCCGTCTTCGAGAGCCTTTATGGAGCAGGGTCCTGAACATGACATTTTATGATATCAGGTTTGCGAGCGAGAAAAAGGAATGAAGCCCTATAAAGCTCCACCCCTTTGATAGTTCACTTTGGGTCGTAAAACGGATCACGTGCTTGTGGTAGCTGTGTTCAAATATTTTCAATTGGTCAGTTTTGCATTCAACGTTCAGTTTACATAATGTAGTAACGATGTCAATTATGATAAAGATCTCAGACATGCCAAATAACTTGCTTCCTCCTAAATTGGATCTTCAACAACGGAACAGTGTTATTGGCAATTTAGGCAGTTCCTTTGTTTCTCAACTATGAACTTTTTTAAATATTCATTAAAGAAAATAGTCAATTTTCCGATTGAAAGAACAAAGGCCTTACCATGTCGTGTTAAAATGTCAGACATGCGAGCTTTTCCACCAGAGATATGCTATGCAGCTATGCTGCGAGGACGTCATAGCTAAGCTGTGAAAGTATGTGACCGTTTCCACTGATACTAAGCTATGTAGCGGTGCGAGTAAGATGTGCTATGAAGATGCGCCGCCGCAAAGTAGCTGAGCGAAAAAGATGCGCAGTTCAAGCTATGTGATGTATCTATAGTAGAGATCCATAAAACAATTACTTAACACTCTTTCATAGCACGCATCCTTCCATATAAAAACCCATATCTTAGTTGAATCCGTTTCCACCAGTGCTAAGCTACGTGCACCAATGAATATGATTGGTGGATATCAAACGCATCCATAGCAACGTATTATAGCACATCTCTGGTGGAAAAGCACCCTAAGAGGAATGGAGCTACACACCCTATATAGCTCCATCCCCTTAACAGTTCAGTTTAGCTCGTCAAATGGATCGCGTTTTAAGAGCTCTAGGCCTTTTGTAGTACACTTCGCGACGTCCAAGAATCGAACTGGGAAGTAGCTTTTCTTGAGGTGGGAAATCATCAGATAACTTCTTCCGCTCCGGGAGGAGCGAGGGTGTGTCAGACTTTTACTGACTAAAACCCACCAGTTTCTATAGTTGTCTTGTAACTTTTTAAAAATATCCAACTATAGAACTAATCTAGCTATAGTTCTATAGCTTTAGGGTTGCGAGATTTTCTGCCATTTGAATAGCACCGAAATTATTATTTTTTTGCTTTTTGTTTAATTGATATAAACTAGTGTTAGACTGCGATCCCACCTGATGGTAAGCAGTGAAGCAATCGTCGATAGTAAAGCGTACTAGGAGCCTATTCACTCTAGCCTTGGAGATACCTAAATTATATAATCTGACGGGAAGACCACACCAGGCAAGTTGCAGTCCTTCGAGTTGCTTTCACAAGTCACAAAAACCAACGGTAAAATTTTATTTTTTTTCTCTGGATTACCACACCTTTACAGCCAAGTTAATAATACCAGCGTTGCAGTGTTTGGAAAATTCCACCGTTTCTTAAATTCCCTTACAAGTTTGTTTGATCAACAGACAGAACTATTATCAACATGGAATCTTATCATTCAATGTTTGCGCTCAGTAATCGTTGCAGAGCCCAAGATCTTGTAGTTTTATTTCTTAACATTGTTTGATATTAATAACTTTATTAGCTTTATGATAAGGGGGCCTCAAAACGTGATTGGCTGAAATCTGACGAAGAAGAACTAAGACTCTTTTTTTTAACCATTTTTTATAATCACTCGATCTGTAAGTAAGTTAACTTGTACTACTTACTTACTTATGTACAGTCAGGGGTCAAAAATGCAATTGCACTCTACCGATGCTAAAGTGTCTAAAATTTCTTTATAGTAGAAGTTTCATAGTCCACAACTAGTTTAATCAAGACTATAGATTCTATACTACAAATCAAATCAGGCATGAACCATTGACCCTCTTCTACAAAGACATTTTAGACTCTTTAGCATTGATGGAGTGCAACTGCACTTTTGACCCCTGATTGTATCTACTTTATAAATTAAAGTACCTACATAAAGTATTAAGAATCAAAATAACAATCCTGTAGACATTTCTAAGGTCCTACCACGAGCTCTTAACGCGACCTAAACTGAACTGTTAAAAGGATGGAGGCTATATAGGATTTCAAGCGTGCGAGCGGTAAAGAGGGATACCTCTTTCTCGCTCGCACGCTTCACATTTTAACACATCATGGTAAGGTCCCAAGGCGCAAGCGGGCTACACGCGACAGTCACAAATGTCGCCACCTGAAGCTAGAAGCAGCTGCAAAAGTAGCCGACTCGCGTGAAACCCACTTGTGGACGGTGGTAGACGCTTGCGGTCGGTGGCCGCAACTTTTTATGGACGAAGAAGGTTGAATTCCGAAGCTGCTGATAAAACGTCGTCGTTGGCGACACAAGAAGCAAGCATATAAAATTTATGAAAACTAAAGAAAACAGATCGGTGGCAGCATTATGTCGTTTTGATCGGTGGCCCGTGTGTAGCTGGACTATTTTTTCTTCTCTTATGAGATAAATAGATATACTCTTTATTATACACCATAAAAAATACAGCAAAAGTTTAAAATTAACACGATGTAACAATAGGCTCTCTTATCGCTAAAAGATGGACAAAAAGACGTTAGACCTATAGCTCTAGTTTAATATATTTCCGCAGTAGGTACGCTACTGTACATAAATGCTATGATCTTTGAAAATAACTTGATTTAAAATGTCAAGCACTGGATTGAAGAACATGCGTGGTTTTACCAACGTAAGTCAAACCGGTCTCGAGCTCATAAATTTTTATTTTTTTTGTAGTCTACTACGATGATTTTAAACCTCAATGCTGTATCAAAAATACGTCTATGATCTTAATCAATCAATCAATCGTCAATCCTTAAAGGGCTAACCTATGAGCTTTATAGCTGTATAGAAGATAGAAGACCCACTCTGATGAGTACCATATTAATACAATTATAACCATAAGGGCCGAGTCACACCATAACGGCAGCGGCCGGCAGTGGCTGGCTAGTAGGCTAGAACTACCGACAAGACGCGTGTAGCGCGCAATCTTTGCATGCTTTTCAAGCGAAACTGCCCCCCTAGCCAAGTTACAATCGTATCGTTCACGCCAAACGCTTCGAGTAGGCCACGCCTCCAATTCCTTTGTTCGGACCACGTGACTGAGCGTTGAGATGACGTCAGAACAAAGGAATCGGAGGCGTGGCCTACTCGAAGCGTTCAGCGCGAACGATACGATTGTAACTTGGCTAGGGGTTCTGGTCTTTTAAATAAGTAGATAAAGTTTAAAATTATTTCACGCTAAAACTGCTCGCCGCGTCTCTGCCGGCCGCTGCCATTCCGGTGTGACTCGGCCCTTACTGTCACTAATGAAGCATATAGTACAGTAATAATTGGACTTCTAAAACCTGAAACTTTAAAAAAACTAGGCAAGTGCAAGTCAGACTCGCGCACTGAGGGTTCCGTACAACCTTACCTATGAAAACAGTTCAATTCCCGAATTGAGTTACGAAGATTTTTTAATTGAATTAAAAGTTTATTTTTGTGATGTAACTACAAATTTACATTTTTCACATTTTTTCCTATTATAGTGCTATTTTTTTTTTCACAGCTTCAAGGGACCGCAGACTTGAACACCTATTATGGTTTTAATTTCAACTCGATATCTCTACTCGTTCCCGAGATCTTGACAGACAGGACAGGACAGTAAAGGGTCTTGACAGACAGGCAGACAGACAGACGGACATCAAAGTGATCCTGTAAAGGTTCCTTTTTTCTCCTTTTGAGGTACGGAACCCTAAAAATATCACGATTTAAACTGATGGTCACAACATTTTTTTGCAAAACAGCCAAATTCCTAATTCAAAAACAGCCGTTACCAAACGTGACAGAGCGATGCTTACAGCAACGTTCTCGGCATCAAAAACAAAGAGTTCTTGCAAAGGCGGTCGTGCGTCTGCGCCGCATATCAATCGAGATTCGTGCGCGACATACATTATGTATGCGGCTTTGCCTGCGGGTCTACAGGTGCAGAAGGTTTACTGCACCCCATCAATCACGGACCATTAATTATACCTTGTCCCGGTAGTGATGAAATTCCACCTTGCTTCATCGCAACCTGCGCTGATCAACTGGCAACCCCCCTTTTCATGATTTTTAATAAATCACTTGAAGTCGGAATCTTCCCTAAACAATGGAAGCAGGCCAAGGTGGTTCCAATACATAAAACGGGTGCCGAGGATTTGGTTGATAACTATCGTCCTATATCTCTCCTTCCGACATTTGCAAAGGTGTTTGAAGCAATAGTATGTCCAGATATCCAGAACTATTTTAAAAAGTATCTTTCTGAACACCAGCATGGTTTTACTGCTGCGCGTTCAACCTGTAGTAATCTAGTTTCTTTTGTTGAAAAAGTTGCAGTTTCACTTGACTCTAACCAGCAGGTTGATGCCGTATACACGGATTTTAGCAAGGCTTTTGACAAAGTTTCCCATAAGGTGCTCATTCAAAAGCTTGCGGCGTACGGTTTTGCTGGATCTCTTCTTAAATGGCTTCACTCCTACTTAACGGGTAGATCTTTTTATGTTGTTGCCAATGGTTACAAATCCGAAACCCTGATTATAACCTCTGGGGTTCCGCAGGGTTCTCACCTTGGTCCTGTAATATTTGTCATCTTTGTAAACGACCTTCCCAATTGCTTCATTTATTCCACGCCATTTTTATTCGCCGATGATTAGAAAATAGTTCGCGTCATAAATTCTCAAGCTGACTCTATATTACTCCAAGATGACTTGAACCGGCTAATGAACTGGTGCGAGGATAATAGTATGCATCTAAACGTAAAGAAGTGCTCTCAAATAACGTTTACGCGGAAGCCGATTTTCATTAACTTCAATTACTATTAAATGGTACATATCTAAGTAAAGTTGATGTTATCAGAGACTTAGGGGTCCTTCTTGATCGTAAGTTTACATTTATTCCCCACATGGACAATATTATCAAAAAAGCTTCAAAAACTCTTGGCTTTGTACTACGGAATGCAAAATGTTTTCGCAAGCCTGAAACCAAAGTTTACCTCTTTAATTGCCTCGTTCGTACCGTTCTGGAATATTGTTCAGTTGTGTGGCGCCCCCATTATGCCACACATAGTCTTAGGTTGGAGCGCATTCAGAAAAGATTTTTGAACCATCTGGCCTACTCGACGAAAATAGCTAAAAAAGTTCCAAGCTATGCAAAACGGCTACAAAAATTCAAGATGACTTCTCTCGAAGAACGCAGGGACAAAAACGATCTTATTTTCTTATATAAAGTTCTTCACAGTAAAATAGACTGTCCTCAGTTGTTATGTAAATTTAATTTTAACCTACCTCACAATTATCCGCGCCATCCTATCAAATTACTACGTCCCCCATTCCGAAAAACTATTTCAGGGTCTAACTCCCCAATCCCAAGACTTTGTAGGCTTCTTAATAATTGCGATGTAAGTTTGGATATTTTTGGCACATCTTTCCATAAATTCAAGCGCCAAGTCCACCTAAAACGACTTACTACTAGCCAACATTTATAACAACGTAACTCGTAAGTGTTGTATCTGTACTAATATAATTTGTAAAATCTTTCTGTTTTAATATTGTTTATGCATGCTGTGTCTATCGTAATATATTGTACACTTGGTTTGTATAAGGGCAAGTACGTTTTGAATGCAATGTGTAACAATTGTTGATAGGCCAATAAATAAATAAATAAATAAATAAATAAATAAATAAATAAATAAATAAATAAATAAATAAATAAATACCCTTTTAGTCTACTGTTAGTAGATGCAGTTGGAAAGGTCTTTTTCAATACACTTACTCGAAAACCCGCTCTTATCCCACCGCTTTTAGGCACGCAATAAACTGCTTTCCGCACTAGTGCAGAAATAGCGAGTGCTCTCCCCCACCACAATGTTATTACATTTATCGTATCAGATCGCCGGTCAACCCCCGTTTATTCATTTCTTCGTAAGTGTACTGAAAAAAGTCGTTTTAGACACGTGCAAATTTGTCACTGTAGCCCTCGGCTCCATAACACACTCGCCTACGGCTCGTGTGAATTGCGCCTCGGTCGCGATGACAAACTTTCTGCACTTGTATCAAAATGTGCTATATTGGAGCATCAACTCCTAATCTCCATCACTACAATCTTTTGGAAGAAATCGCGTGACAGCAAGTGACTTTTTATCGATGCTGCTCTCGACGATTAATTCACCACTTAGAGTAGGCAAGTACAATCTAATTGGATATTGCATCTTAACAAGTTTAAATTTACTATGGTAAAAGGAAGTCTTTTTTTTATTATATAAACTAGTGCTTGAGAGCGATCTCACCTGGTGGTAAGCAGTAATACAATAGTTGATGGTGAATCGCAATCGAGTAGTTTATTGAAACCCTATTCACTCTAGCCTTGTCATCTGGTCATATTTAACGCAGAGCTTTTTGTGCTGTTACGACCCAACCTTCTGACTACACCTTTTCCATTCTGAAATATCTGCGCACTACGGCCCGGCATAACTTACGTCTACCGACCTTTTTCAGAACAAAATATCACCTATTCTGTTCTGCAAAAGGCTATCGGCGCCGTTAAGATGGTTACCAGCCATCGCAGTGACTTGCAATGTTATTGCACGTCAGTTCATTGCAAAAAAGGAGCAAAGAGTAGGCGTCTCTTTGCCTGACAGCATATTCTTCAACTTCAACTCTTCATTAATATCATTTGTGGAAAAGTCGCCACAATTTTGCCAATAACATGTGCAAATTGTTAATAGAGAGTCAAACGCTGGAGAGTATTTAGCGTGAATTAACAGTAAAATAAATATGTATATATCTCTTAAACATTAAAGTTCAATATAAAAAAAAAACTTTGCACCGAGGTTGGACGAGGAATATGAGCCGGAATGATTCTATGAAAAGAGAAGCGCCATTTAGGACAGGAGAAAAATAAATGGTGGGGACGGTTTTCCTTTTACGATCCTTTGACATATTTTTCTTCTCTCATTCATTTTTTTTTTATATTTTATTCCACAACTATCACACAGCAGCGCTTGTGTTATGGGTACTAGACAACTGATAAAAATACTTATATATTTCTAAATACATACATATTATAGATAAATTACACCCAGACACAGAACAACTGAACAAAGGTTCGTGCTCATCACACAAACATTTGTTCTGGATGGGAATCGAACCCAGCATATTCTTTTGAATGTCAGAAATAACAGAATCATTAAAGAGCATTCTCAAGAGTTAAAAAGAACAGCAAATAGATAATAGTAAAAATTTTAATTATATTGAAGCAGTACTTGAGACAGAGTAGTATAAAGAGAACAGGAACAAGGAAATTGTTGATTTACTGGCTGCAGAAGAAATTTTACGACTTAAAATGGTAGACAATAAAACGAAATCTAGTTTCTTACACTTAGAGATCTAGACCATCAGTAAAGGACGTAACCATTTGCGATCAGAAAAATAAAAAACAATTACAAAGCCCAAACTTCGTGACGAAACAAACAATGACCAAGAGCGATGGTTATTATTCAAGACCTCCTTTCTGACAAAAAGTTTCTCATAGATATTTTCACGCTTCTAAAACTAAAGACAAGGAAAAAGCGAGCACACTGAACAAATATGAATATTCATACGAAAATAACTTTAAGTTTTAACAAGAGGTAATACTTAAAGCTAAGCTCATAACTCTCTGACAAAGGACCGTCGCGTCGTGACGAAGGTTGCAAAACACTTTAGTCGTGGTGGATACAAGAACGCTATAGTTCAAAAGTGAAGGTGAGGCAAATGCCAGAGCTTTGGGTTTGCTAGCTACCTTACGTATTGTTAAGGATCTATTTTAGATTCAAGCACAATGCATACTTACTAAGTTACTACCCACATGTACCCCGGTTTCTAAATTGCGTAACGAATAAATAGAGTAACTTTAACAATATGAACTTGAGCATCAAGGGAGAGGGCTGCGGAATTGTTTGAAAGAGTTACCTGAAGGAAACTAGGTGGGTTTTAGTCGGGACAAGTCTGACGCTCCTTCTTGTTCGACCCAGAACGGGAGGAAAATGCTAGAACTCAACCATAATCATCCTATGAAGTTATCGTCTATTTAACCGAAGTTTTCTGTGCGAAATTGAAGCCAGCAACAAACGCAAAAGGGAACTAAAAAAACATAGGTGAGTTTGAGACAGCAAAAGGATACTTTTACTGACTAAAACCTACCTGTGTTTTTTGAGCAAGTAGCGCTAGGGTGGAGCGAGAAGCAGATTCATAACACTCCCTGTGTTCTTGAGGGAGCTCAGACAGTGCGGTAGGAGTTAATTAACGAGTTTCCAAAGAAAAAAACCCTCCAACGTATCTAGGTAGTTTGCACACAGGTGCACATAAGACATCAAACATCAAGCCAAGTTACAACTTGTTTTATGCAAATTGTTGTACAAGTAGCAAGTATTTGCTCATTGTAAAACGGTGGACCAGTAACCTGTCAATGCAAATCTCAATCTTCAATTCGAAACACGTCAAGCTGTCGGCGTCAAGACACCTGGACACAACAGCAGTGTGGAGAGCCTTAATATTTATAAAGCCATTGCAGCTATTGCAACAGATCTTGGCTAGAAAATATGTTAGTACAGTTCAATCACAGTGTAACGAGATACAGTGGTACAATGGATCGTTTTCGCAATACTATCGATTGAGGACTAAAGAGAGTAAGTGAGCGAAATTTATTGCTAAGATCTACCATACTGCAGCAGGAGTTTTTTTTTGGGAGGTGGGTAATCATGAAATGACTTCTCCAGGCCCCCTTGCCAAGTTACAACCTTTTCGCTTCGATTCTCTTTTCGTCGTTCGCCTCGAGTCGGCCACGCCTCCTATTCCTTTGTTCTGACCACGTGACTGAGTGGTGAGATGACGTCAGAACAAAGGAATCGATCATCAGGAAGGCGATCAACGAAAAGAGAATCGAAACGAAACGGTTGTGACTTGGCTAGGGGGGCTGATTTGTACGTAGATCGACGTCGCATGGCGTGGATCAAGTGTAGCTTTACAAGTCTAATTTCCGTAAAATATATGGAGACCGACGCGCCCAGATCAACGTGTGTGCGCAGTATAGTTCTAGCTTTACTGTTGTATCATGTTCTATACGGAAGACTTGAGATAAGATCAACGCAAACCTAATTTAGTTTACGATCACTTCTGATTGGTCATGGTCATAGGAAAAGGAGCTTTAAGTTGTCTGGCGGTTACACGATTTATCAAATTATGTATGGGTACAGTAAAGATATTAGTCACTTTGAAGTCCTATGTAAAACAAAACATATTTTAGATGACGAATCGTTAAGCAGTCGCTGAACCTAAGCAGCTTGATCGTTCGTGCTGAAAAATATTTATGTCAAAAATGAAATGATAACCGATAGGTGATGCACTTGAGAATAGCTGGCCCGATTGTGCAAGTTTTTTTTTTATATTATAGTACTTGTAATATTCCTAATAACGACGTTGGGAAACACAATATTAGTAAAGAGTAACAAGATTTGAAATACGCTCCCTCTGAACATCAGGACGGCAACCAGTCGGTTGTCCTTTAAAGTGAAAGCATGAGAACACTTTCGCAAGAAGTTGGTAGATTGATCACACTCTTGATTTGTTGTATTCGTTTTTCTCTCAACATCAGTTTTTATTTGTTTGTATGTAAGTATATATTTATTATTGTTCTAGTTTCCTCTCTGTCAGTCTTCTATTAAGTTGCACCTGCCATGTTATGTCTCTGCACCACCCTAAGGTCGACTGGTACAAAATGCCTAAGGCATTAAATCCGCCTTTGTACAAATTTCATTAGTGCATAAAGTTTTAAATAAATAAAATAAAAAATAGTTTGTCTTTAGAATTTTAAATTTTTGTAGGAACTTAAAATTTTAAACCGGACACCATCTGTCAGGTCCGTATACTTGAAATACATAGTTATGTCATACAATAAAATTTATTTAAAAATACATACAAAAACCTGTTTCATGTACCTTGACTGCATTAATTACGTCACGTTAACCTTCAATATGTGCAGCAAGCTCGCTAGGATGAAGAAGAAAGTATGCGCCGGCGCAGAGTAGGCGTGACCCGCGCGAGGTCAAGGATAGCGCAAAGTTCACTCTCTGAGCTTTACTCAGTGCGCTATAGAATAAGTGTGCAATGAGGCATTAAAAAGTAGGCTGTTTTTTTGTAACGAGGCAGTAAAGGCTTGTTTTGGTTTCTAAATAAACACCGTAAATAAACACGTTTTACGGCCACCAATCATATTTTAATCAACATACATCTTGGTTTTTCCTTGGTGCGACGGGATTGATTGTCATAATAAAACATTGTTACCCTAGGGGTGATAGTAACTTATTTAGTCCCGAGAAGAAGTTTTGCGTCCGAGCGTAGCGAGGTCGCCAATAGTTCAAGGGACTAAATAAGGCTTTAACTCGAGGTAAACACTGTGCTTTTTATTACAAATATAAGGAAAGTAAAAATAAGAGTCGCCGTGTGATTTTAGGTATCTTTCTTTTGATTTAGGCGGTAAAAAGTTCTCCACTACTGCTCTATCCTCTTCTCTTGTAAATCACGCGTTAAATCCATATCTGAATTTGATGAACCTATCGTGTTCATTCAAATATCTTTTAATAGACATTTAGTAAAATATAAACAAAACTCTACGACTCGAAAAAACAAATGGAGATCGGATAGCCGCTTTCCCGCCTATTTTGTTTTGATTTTTTTTTCTTTGCCCGGCCGGTTATTCAGTCATTATTTTTCGTTTTCAGCATTGAAAAAATGTTATTTTAAAGAAGTAGGTGAAAGAAAATTATAATAAAGTCATTTAATTTTTTTTATTCTTTATTTAATACTTATTTGTGTGCTATTTCAATTGTAGGTAGGTACATCACGCTGTAATTGAGTGGCTGTATAGAAATAATAAGGACATGGTTCATTAGAAATGTGAAAATAGAACTAGTTTTTTTTTAATAATTTGACAGCTATATATATTTGATTATAGGCTCGCGTTTGACCACCATCTCACTCGATGGCAAGCGATGATGTGATGGACGATGGAGCACGCTTGCCTAGAAGTAGCCTTTTAACCCGCTCTTTTGGCAACTTCAGACCTACTTTCTGAGTATTCAATAAGTAATGAAAAAACAGTTTACATCTCTATAACGAGTGTCTTTACAGTTGTTTATAAGCTTAATTCGATAGTGTAGTACCATCAACTAAAACGGAATAAGTCTATGTAATTAATATTAGTTATTTATTAAATTGTTAACACAGCGGATTCAACTTTATTTATTGTTGTCACAGGTGAAAATTCAGTCTTATTAAATTACTAAAGCAATAGGTATGTACCCACATAGTTAACTAAAATTACCTAACTACTTTTTGTGTAAATAGTCCGTTTTCTAGCTGTCCGAATAGCATCCGGTATCTCAGAATGTGCTTAACAATCACTAAAAATGTTTAGGACAGTCGCCTACAAACATTTTCTTCTAGCAAGAACCTATGCGGCCGTACTACAGGTTCTCAAAATAAAATTTTGAACCTGGCTACAAGCAACAAAAATCAGAAAAGGTTCAGCTTGGTAATAAAAACAAAAATACATGTTATTAACCCATAAAAAATATCCTTAAAAACAGTAAAATACAATAGCTTTTATCTTATCGAAAAAACTTCACTAATGACCGAGAATACTAATGACAAAACGGTGACAGGTCAACAGTACCTATTAACCAATTACTGGACTATTTGGCGCAACCCAGTTCACAAAATATTGATGTCAATTAACACCAGAGACCGCTACCGTCTTTGTGTTTGAGAGAAACTTTCGGAAAATTTAATGAACTCAAACAAGGACAAAGGAAAAAATAACCGGCCAAGTGCGAGTGGGACTCGTGCACGAAGGGTTCCGTACTGTCCGCAGCAAAAAAAAAAAAATAGTAAAAAAAAATATTCTCTTTTTTTAGTTTTTATGTTAAAGCGGCAACAGAAGTACATCATCTGGGAAAATTTCAAATGTTTAACTATCACGGTTCATGAAATACAGGGTATAGGGTAAAAGTCCCGTTTTTTCCTTTGGATGCGGAACCCTAAAAAAGACAGTGTACAGTTTATGGGAATGAGTTCATAGTCATATACGATTCCATGGATAGTCCTAAAGGGGAACCTATGAGACCTTGCTGCATGCCAAATTTCAGGATTCTAGGTCAATGGCAAGTACCTACCCTATGAATTTTGATTCCGTTGAGAGTTTTGAAATACACGTTTTTTGCCACATAAACGGCCGTATCTTTTTTTTCTCTCAGTAGTTTGATTTTTTCATAGCTTCAAGGGTCCGCAGACCTGAGTATAATTATGGTTTTAATTTCAACTCGATACCTCTACGCGTTCTCGAGATAAAGGGTCTTGACAGACAGTCAGTCAGACAGACGGAGTAAGAGTAAGGGTTCCGTTTTTTCCTTTTGAGGTACGGAACCCTAAAAAAAGAGTAATTTACGATTGAGGCCTTCGGATAGGGATAAAGAAATTATAGAGCTAAGAAACATTGATCGAGCATATATGCAAACAACATTCATATCACACATCTGCAACAAAATTCAATAAATAGTCTTAAAATTACTTCATCATCGGTATTGTTTCTTTTTTTTTTAATTTTATTCAAACCTTGAACACAATAATTATACTGAAGACGAAATCACTTAAAAAACTTCAAAGCTAATTCTTCTGTCAACAAATAACAGTGCTACGGTTCTTGTGGATAATAACACTAATCATATCATATCAATCATATATCTGTCACAACTAATAGCTTTGATTTATCGGTGTTTGATTATGCGTACATGTTGCGCAAACCACGGCAAGCCTGCAACTGACTATTCAGGTTTCACAAGACTAAACTACGCTAGGAATAAAGGACTGGCTGAAAGTGTATCAGATGTTTTTGATCTTTTTTCAAAAAAAGTTTAACTTTCCATCGATACTGGCAGCTTAGAAATTAATGATGCCAGACTAGCTGGAGAAAACCATTTTTTTTATTGATATAAAGTTTTTTTTTTAATGATATAAAGTTGAATAGAAATCGTTTGTCTTGGTATGATCATGTGAAGAGGAGGGATGAAACGCGTGTTACTAAAAAAGTTCTGAGTATACATGTAGATGGATGGAGAGGAAGAGGGCGGCCAAAGAAAAGATGGATGGATTGTGTGAAGAGTGATATGAAAGAATAGGTGAATAATGTGATAGTGTGACGAGTAACAGGACAAATAGGAAAAAAAAATGTGTTGCGCCGACCCCAAGTAATATGGAATAAGAGCAGGACGAAGAAGAAGATATAAACTACTTAGTGCTTGACTACGATCCCACCTGATGGTAAGCAGTGATGCAATAGTTTATCAAGAGGCTATTCACTCTAGCCTTGAAGACATTTAAATTATAATCGGACGGGAAGACTGCAGGTAAATTGTTCCAGGCCTTCGATGTACGCGGTATAAGCGACGAGGCGAAACGCTTAGTCCGGACCGTGGAAGTTTCAACAACGTAAGGGTGGATACTAGCCAATAAATGAATGCAAATGTATGAATGTAATTAAACTGCTATCTTTTCATCAATTAGTATCGAATGTATTTACTACAGGCAGCCTTGGAATGTATGCCGACCACCTTGACCATAATTATAAAACATAAAACAAAAAAAGTATCCATGTAAAAATCTAGAACAGTGAAAAGTTGTTAATGTGCAGAGGAATATTTCAAATTCTTGTCAATGGCACGAGTTTTTGTAACGTTTTTAAAACAATAAGCTGTCAGAGTGACATACGTCAGATGACTTTCCGCGGGAAACAAAGCGAGCTCGAAAGTGGGTTGCACAGACAAATTAGAGGTTACCTCGTCGTGTCATAGAGTTCGCCGAGATTTCTATCTTGTCTTTTATTTTATCACTTTCCCCATACAACATAATTATGTAAAGTATCGCTTCGATGCGTGTATTTTACGTAGGTAGGTACTCTAACACGAAAATCATTTCCTCAATGTTCTTGACAAGCAAGTAAATAAATTGCTTTCGTGCTAGTCAACAGTTCATTTATTAATAAGGAAATTATTACTTTTGATATGACTACTTTGTAATAGAAAATAAATCAGTTAGCTCTTTAATTTATTCTTGTAAAGTTGATATTGGATTTGGCGCTATTGGATTTTTTAAATCAGTTTTTTTATCGATACCCAGCCCCCATCTGCAGTCTTGCGCTATTTTATTATACTTTTACCCTATTTAATCATGTTTGTAAAAATAAACTTTAAAATCTTATCGCCGCGTTGGCAATTAGGCATGGCTGAACAAGTCGACACGTGTGCGCGAAAAAAAAACTTGGGCGCGGCCGTATACTGTCGTGCTATGCGTGTTTTTGTTTAAGTACGATCAACCAACCGTCATAGCAACATTGGAACTACGAAAACCGCCCTTATTGTTTCAAAATAACGTTGCTGTTATTATCAAAAGTTCCTTGTTACATGCTGTTGACTGTATGTCACCGAGTCGATGAACCTAGTGCCTTGCGATACGGCTAAGTTTAACTTTTGTTAAAAGATGAATAAGCATGTGTCTGACTTGTTGGAGCTTTTGAAAAAATTCCTTAAAATTGATCTTTAAATGTTATAAACCATTATGTATAATATTATCACTATATTCTGTGATAAAAAGTAGATTTTGGTACTTAGCGAACTTCGCACAATGAATTGAATATTTTTTGTCAAAATCCTTCCTTTTGTTGTCGATATAATTGTCGTTGCACCTGAGATTACCTTATAAGTACAAATCAAAAAACAATGATTTGTGAAAATCAATGCTATGTATGTCCCTCATATGTCAAGGTTTTTTTTCTGGCTAAAGATATTTATTGCTCATAAAGAACTTTTCACTTATATGAGAACAAAATTTAAAACTAAGGTAAACCAATCATACTTTCGGCAATCGGACTTACAATTACATTAATTTGTAAGTCCGATTCTATCCAAGTCCGAGCCTATGTTACTATTAAATACAGGTAATGTACAGAAAAAGTAATTTATTACACGCACAGTATTCAAATTATTTGGTTTGTGGGTATTCCAAAAAACTTTTTTGAGTTCGGAAATCATCAAATAACTTCCCCCGCTACAGGTGGAGTAAGAGTGTCAGACTTTTACTGACTAAAAACCCACCCGTGTTTTTTCAGTTGCCCTTTGAGTTCCAGGTCCGCGGTTACTCTTTCGTACAATCATGCTGGAACAGCAACATAACATCAAAATTCATTTCTATGAAAATTATAACGATTACTAAACAATTTTTAATGTGAATGTAACAAAAGTAGGTATTTCTAGACTAAAACCAGGGTTTAACATTATATATGTAGGTAAACTACCGTTAAATAGTGCCGCAACACACTTCAAAACCTTAATGCTCAGTGACCGTGTCAAAATAATATAACCTACCATTTAAATCCGAGTATAAAGCTCTAGTTAGCTAAACCAAGTTTAAAAGGTCAGTGTAATTAGCCGTTATGCGTGCGTTCTATAGGAAAACGGTTAAGCGGAGTTTTAGGTGGGATTTTTTCGAGTGGAGTTCAGTGGCTGTTTAAATTTTTCGCAAATTGATTCCTAGTGGTAACTGACATGTAAAATTGGTGTACGTTTGAATCTCAAGTGTACATAACTGGACAATAATTTAGAATCATTAAAACAGGCGCCATCTGGGTAAAATAGAGCTGAGAATTTTATTGCAGAATTGACTACCTCAGTAAAGCTTGCCGAGAAGGTGGACTCGATACATTTACTGCCAAATACATACTGCTAAAATGTATTTACTTTTGCTTAATTAAAACTAATGTACTATCTATGTTTACCGAGGTCTTACGATTTGAATACTTTACTCAATTGCCGTATAAGATTCACATTCACATTCGTGCACATGAAGTCCTTGTTCAGGTCAATTTACAAATCATTAAGTAGACATTAAATTATCAGTGCTAAATTAACATGTTGCTATGATTAGGATTACATAACTATCTTGTGCCAACGGCTTCTCCCGCGTGAAAGTAGAATATTATCCTAAGGTAACATACTCCCGTGATTAAAAGTATCCTATGTGCTTTTTTAGGACATGGTCTACCCGAATACAATTTCATCTAAATCTGTTTAGCTGTTTGAGCGTCAAGGAGTAACAAACAAACATACTAACTTTTGCCTTTTTAATATTTGTGTGTGATAGATTCCGATCAGAATGTTGTTCTCAATAAATTTTTGCTTGATATTCTGTACAAATGCTTCGAAAACTTAGGTTAAGAAAACTAGACTGTGGCCGACTGGTAGAGACTGCCGAAGGCACTAAGTTCGAATTTGTACCTTTAGTTGCATGAAGATTGAATAAATAAATGCCTACCTAATTTTTACTAATATTCAATTATTTTATTTTTTATTTTGCTCCATATTAGGAATTACTTCTCGTGATTGCACTCACAAGCATACAAACACACACCCCATACACACCCCACAAATAGCCCCCCTACAGATAGTTCTAGGCCTACTAGTTGTCACAATATAGATATACTATGGTAAGATTTCAATTAATTACAAAACCGTAATTAGTATATGTCGACATGTTTCAATAGTAGAAGAATAATGTAATATCGGACCTCATTCGTTTTACTTTTTTTTTGTTAATAATTGTTTAAATATTGGTGTAAATGTTACATGTTTCATCGTTTAGATCCTGACTACTAAATAACCTTATGTACCATCAACGTGGAAATGCCAATATGTAACTGTATTTTTAGAGAAATGAACTAATTATCTTTTATAATTTAAAGAGGTTTTGTTTTCGCATGATTTAGTGAAATCTGCAGTAATTTTTAGTTGCAACTGCATTCAGTTAGAATGTGAAAATACCTACTATCTAAACCAATCAGGTATTTTATGGTCCCTACCTATTATTTTTTTTAACACACTACTACTACTAATCACTAATTTTAAACTTATCAAGAAATTAAACGCTATTTTCAATTTTTTTTAAATTCTTGACTTTGACAGTTGGAAAGTATTGTCACTTTGCCGTCGCCATATTTTAAACAAATAAAGTATTCTTATTCACTTTTACAGAATAGAGAGGTAGTTTTTTATAGCAGACATGTTAAAGTAAAAATAATAGTATAATAAATCACACTTTCATACCAACTTCTCCAGAAGAATGCAATACAATCAATTAGACATCTAATTAATTTACACTACAATTAGTTTTCGCAACGAAATTGTGCTTTAATTACGCAAAATACAGTTTGTGAGTGTTGAAAACGTGAAATTACACTGAGGTCAACGCCCCGAGACATTCGTGCGAAAAAATTGGACATGTGCTTTTATTTTTAAACTCAGTTTAACATAACTAGAGTTTTGTTAGAGTACTCAAAACTCTAGTTAATGCTAAACTACAGTTGAACGTAACTACAGTAGGTTAGTAGGTCTTTCATAGTCATGTAGGCATAACTACACCGCATGGGGCAAAATTATATTAACTTTTTCTAAGATTTAAAACGGTAACGACCCGGACTTACGTGGACTAGGTCTTGGATTCAAACCCAGCCAGGCGCAATTTTTTATGTAGGTAATTTATTTCATCATCACTGCTCTTAAAATAATTAATGAAAACATCGTGAGGAAACCAGCACGTCCTAAAAACTAAAAACATTCAAAGATATAATTATGACATCCACCAACCCGCACTGGGCCCACGTTATGGATTACGGCCCATTTTCTATCCTAAAGAAAAGGACTGAGTCCCAACAATGGGAACGTTAAAAAGCTTATTTTACACAATCCATCCATATTATCTTTGACCTAGCCCTCTCCATCTACATGTAAACTCATAACTCTTTTAGTGCGTCTACGTTTTCCAACGCCATTTTTCATTGTATTAATGGGCAAAAACGTTCTTGTATTGACTGGTTGACTGGCTAGCACTGTACTGAATAAAATCTTTAATTAGCTCGTCCCTTACCCTTTGAAAAATCATTAAGCATAACGTTTTAAATACGTAGTTTTTCTCATAAAACCAAGCTCAGTCAAACAGATTTAATAAACATAATCAGTCGAATGAAACCTTTATTATACCGTGTTACATAACTAAACTTGAAAGAACAGTTGCAAAATTATCTTTTTATTCTCGAACATCATTTTAAGTGAATTTTAACCCGGTCAAAAATAATCTAGATGTTGCCACACTAAAGTATTGAATAGTTAATTTTTTTCACAGACATTTTCTTCTTACGAATAGTCGGTGAATGTACTACAGTTATGAATTTACATTTTGTAATACTTATTCGACACAAATAATTTGTAAACAACTAATTCTGTTTTTAAAGATTTTTCGCACGCGATTATTTGTTAGTGACCGTTGATTGTTTAAGTTTAGAACCGAAATTATGAAAGCCAATGGCTTCCTCCGATTTGAAATGGTTTTTGTATGAGATTTCGATTTTACGGTTCGATTAGGTAATAAAAAATAAAATATTTTACGACGAATGACAATGTGAATGATAATTATTTGTGTAATTATGTTATAATAAAAAAAGATAAATGAATGCCTATTAAAGGTTTAATTATCTACATTTAATTGAATATTTGTTAAAGAGAAAAAGGCTTTATTATTGTTATTAATAGTGTTATAGGTTGATGTTTTATATAACACAAAGTACTTAAGAAACAGAATTCTGCTAGGGCTGCGGAATTTTTCGAAGGAGTTACCGCGGTCCTGGAACGCAAAGGGCAACACACGAAGGAACACAGGTGGGTTTTAGTCAGTAAAAGTCTGACACTCTTTTGCTTCTGATGCTCTCGCTCCACCCAGAGCGGGAGAAGTTATTTGATGATTTCTGAAACTGATAAAAAACAGGATAACAAAGTCTGTTGATCGCAACAGACTTTGTTAAGAAGATGTTAACCTTAAGTCTTTTTTTATTTATATTGGGAATATTTACACTATTAAAAAATCTTATCTACTTATACTATGTACAGTCACCAGATATAAGAATTAATTGTCACAGGGGGCGCCGGCTTTTAGAAAAATCTCATGGGTGTTCATGCTCATTTGATGACTCGAAAAAGTGGCGAAGTGTGAGAAGACAAATGGACAGGGATCGAACGACAAATAAATAAATGTCCTACACTGCGGAACAACTAAGGTACAACAAGCACCCAGACCCATCTGTTCCATCAACAAATATTTGTGTTGGTGCGGGAATCGAACCCGCGATCCTTGCGTCTATAAAACCACTGCGCTAAACGGGTCTTCGGGTAAGGAAAAAACGCCCATCCCTAAAAGGCGATTACTGATCTGTTTCTTGATGTCTATTCTCAGGGGTGCTCGGCACCTTTCTCAAGGGTGTCCGAGCCCCCGAGCATCCACGGAGTCGGCGCCCCTGTGTCACATTTTCAATCTATCTTAATTTCTGCTATTCAAGTAATAAGTGTGCGACAAATGGTTCTTAATTACATAACCATCAAATAGGTAATTTAGATCCAATTGTCGTACACATATTTCTTGAATCGCAGAAGTTAAAATAGATGAAAATTGAAAATGTGACAATGTTCCTATACAGATATCTTATGCTCGTAACTGTACACTTAAAACAAACTCTCCTAATGCATATCTAAAAAAATTGTGTCTAAATTTCCTTCGCATCGCTGTCGGCTGGTAGTATGCCCAATTAAGATTGGCGGCACATGCTATACTATGCCCATATCTAAACAAAAATCACATACCAGCAGTACAAGTTATAAATAACTTAAAATACATACATATACAAGAATTACAAAACGAAAAACAAATGCAATGTAAGCGTGCGTTTCCTCCTTTCACGAAGTGTAGCCGGCTTTCGACCGTTTCACACATTCCTATTTTCTTCTTATAAAGGTTCACATTTTCTAAATGCGTTCCCGAGAAGAAGCGAAATCGGCCTCGCTATCGGTCAGTGAGTGAAAATGTTAAGGCTGCAATTCATTTACGCGCACGACCAACGATCTGGGTCTGCGAACAACATAACTTAGTTGTTTTAAGATAAATCTTATATTGTTTCCGCTTTTCAAACCCTATTACACTAATATTAAATAGGCAATAGTTTGTATGTATGTGTGTATGTTTGTTATTTATAGCTTTTTTTTATTAAATATGGCAGGTATACGGGTAGACCATGTTCTGTAATAGCAGTTTCCTCGGTATAATTTTCAACTTTCATACAGGCGTAGTCGGTGACAGGAACTAGTATTTATATAGATATAATAACTAAAATAATGCACACATCAATTATATGGAATTACACATCATCGCTTACCATCAGGTGAGATGGTGGTCAAACGTGAGCCTATCATTAATAAAAAAATAAATTACATTTTGAAAAAAATCAAACAATTCTGTCTGAATTCTGTTCATCATGCAGCAACGAAATCCGTATTTTACTGTTAACCCAAAGATAAATAATGAATGAATCATATTTATCGGTGGGTTTTCATAATCATAATTTAATAATAGCTATATATTTTATTGCTCGTTGTAAATCTATAATTCTATATGACCGATATTAATCAATAAATAAATTTAATTAACTTTGCAGATCAATTTTGCAAATATTATTTACGCAATTCGCAAATATTGATTTTGATTGGATTTTTATTAAAAAAACACCAATATAATACTATCATTATGGATTAGGTATTGATTTAAATTCATAATTTCACAATTTTCATTAGTCAGTTCTGTGGATTTTTTTAAAAATTATTTTTCTTCTGTCACAACACGTAGGGTGCTAAATCATTCAGTTCGCCATGAAATGTTCGCTTCAATGAATCGGCAGCTTTACCAACAAAGTTTCTAACCTCTTAGGAGCGATGTTCAGTTTCTAGATTGGCGTATGCTCTAGAATGTTAATGTTCTAACGTTCGCGCCAATTTGCGCGTAATGGCGTCTGCGACCATATGTGGCCATGATGCCGCCATTACGCCGTAATTTATTAAGATTTATTGCATGTGTTTGTCAAGTTATGGCAGTTTGGGATCAGGAATTTGTTTAGCAATGAAAAAATCGTTTTGGGTCGGTAAATTATTTGTGCTTATACTTATCACTGATTTTATAATCAGTTTTACTAAACATACAAATCACGTACATGTTTTTAATTATTCAAAGAATATAAACAATTAAATTCAAGGCCTTTGTTCCAGCTTCTGACCATAAATATACATACGCATAATTAGTATTATAATGTTCCCACTGCTGGCACCGAGGCCTCCTCTCTAGGAGAGGGAATACACCGTAATCTACCACGTGGGCCCAGTGCGAGGTGATGAATGTCACATGTCTTAATTTTTTTTGTTTTAGGACATGCCGGTTTCCATATGATGATTTCTTTCATCGTTTTAAAAGCAGCAGTTATGAAATAAATTACACCAAATAAAGCGCTTGCCCAGAGTTTATCCTACGACCTACAACTCGTAAGTCGGGCCCGATGCCACTAGGCCACGACTGCTCTTTAAACCGCACAGAAATAATTAAAGGAAATGCAATTGCACAGACAACATGCAATTTATCTAATATAGGACGGAACTTGAAAACCACCGTGAATGGTGGACAGAACGGAACCAAATTCATGGCTAAGCAAATTGATTAGCCAATAGGCTAATACTTACGTGGGCAAAACAATGTCGTGTTGTGAAAACTAGAGGCGTTGTCAATTGCCCCGTCTATGCCAAAGACAACTACAAACAATACTCTTTTGTCCTTGAAAAGGCGGTGAAAGTTGCCACTTACAGCTTTTTGCGGAACTACTACGATTTTTAACAATGTTCTATTTTTGAAAATAGTTCTGTTAGTGGCCAATCGGCAAGCGTCTGGTTTGAAGCGATAAGTCGCTCAATGTTTGTGCAATTAAGATAAAGTGTAATTCATTTTTGTGATTTTGACGCGAGTTAAAAAACGAACCGATTTAGATAAGGATTTAGGTTAAAATTCTTTTTAATATTAAAACACATTATGTTTGAATTACGTCATGTTTGAGAGTATCGGTCACTACCTTTAATACCCACTTATAATATCATTTCGTTGTTTCATGCTACACTCCATAATCATAGACTTTTTTTTTCAAGGGTAGTCGTAGTAATCGTCATATAACTCCTTCTAAATGGCGTCAGAGGAGAAGAGTGTCAGACCCCACCTGTGTTCCTTCATTGCATTCCAAAGCCACGGTAAGTTTTTTGAATCATCCAGCAATGTGCTAAGACTTAGGTAGTTAAGTACTTTTTTTTTGGCACCAAGAAAGATAAGTAAGCGATTCGATTTGCTCCAAAAAGTAGACGGTCAGACAAGAATTCGTTTAATTCGAACCAAATCACAGAATTTTCCTCAGCTTTCAGTGTAGAAAGCTAGGTGACAATTGCATTTTAGCATTACTAAGCAATACTCTATCTTCAACGCTTTCTCTGCTAAAAGTTGTAGTGAAAACACTTAAGACGAGGTTGCACTAATTTTAAACTTTTTTGAACCTCTGGAAATCCATAAATATAAAAAATTAAAATGAAAAATTATTTTATTAAAATTGACCATTATGACCAACCGCCGCACCGCAATTTATAAATAATAAAGCTTGTTATTTAGAAGGGTCTAGCAAAAACAAATTTTTTAAATAGTTACTGTTTTTTTTTTTTCATAAAAATAAAATCGCTGTTACGGGGCCGCGAAGTCGACATAAACCCAGGCGGAGTACCTACTATTACTCTGTGACTATAACCGGCTCTTAAAACATTTCACTGCTCAGTTGGTTTACGGTTTGGCAGCGTAACATCTTTTTTTTAAATGTAGGCACTTTTTAATTAAACTTGTCTATGAACATAGACACTCAATTAAGTTTATTATGTAACCGGAGTAGCCGCAACCGTAATAAATAGATATTCTAGTGAAACACGATACGCATTTGTGTTTGTTTGTATGTGTATCTGTCAGGGGCGAGGACATCTTGAAATATGATAACTGGTCATTAAAGTAATTATATAACTGGTATCAGATTTTTATTAATTATTTTGTGCGCCTCACGTGTTGAGTAATGAAATAGTAGAAGCGCAGTCCTCTCTTTGTGACCTTGTGGTGAAAGCGCCAGAGTAAGTTTTTTGCATTTTGCAGGTCAGTGACAAGAGAAGATGGGTCTACGCTTGAGGAGCCGAGTACAAACGGAGCTCGAGTTGAGCTCAAATTCGTGGAATGTGGATCAACTCTAGAGGAGCCGAGGCCGAGCACGAGTGACACAACACGAATTTGAATTGAGCTGTGGATACACCCACAGCCCAATTCAAATTCGTGTTGTGTGTGTGTGTGTGTGTGTTTGTGTCACTCGTGCTCGGATCCTCTAGTTGGTCCTCACTACACAAATTTGAGCTCAGCTCGAGGTCCACTAGTACTCTGCTGCCCTAGCGTAGACCCATCTTTGGAAAAATAAGAAAATTTGAGTTTCACAATCTACTTTGAAGCATCCCCCTTAAAAGGAAAAATGTTAAGGTTCCTGCAGGCAGACGCAATTCGACAATGAAACTGCGATGCGATATACAACTAGCAGTACCCCCAATATATTTGTTTATCAATTCATTTTTGTTTTAAGTTCCAGAGTTATTATTCCATATATTATTATAATAGGGTATACAATAAATTATAAGATTAATCTAACACTCCCTGAAATTGCGGGAAAGGGTCGCGGGCAGGCCGCTCTCGACCATTTCCCGTAATTTTCTGAGCGGCGGCAGACCACGAAAGCAATAGATCGACTTAGATGTTTTCCTGAAGAATTGTCAAAAAGTCGCCCAGAGCCGGGAACAATGAAAGGAATGGAAATGGTGACCTTTGCCAAACTGTGTGCCAGTACAGGCTAGACCTAATTTATCACAAAAATCACACATTTCATTTTTTCAAATTCACTTATACAAGCGACTGTATTTCAATTTGAAACATAAACTGGTCGACAAAAAACTTCAAACGCACATTTTATTGCTGGCATATTAAACTTGACAATTAAGCAGACGGGGCTCGCTTTCGTTTTCTACCAATTAAAAGTATTCGCCCGCTGAAGACTGGGCTATCGTAACAGATGATAATTTGGCACTAATTATGAGCTGCTGATTACACGTCACGTTAATGTAATTACTTTTGTAATATGAGATCTTTCCTTAAATTCACTTTCTTTAGGCGTACTAGAAATATTCTGAGAATTTAAGTTTTGTAAAAGATTTTATTTAGTTCCTGTGTTATTCATTATCATCTTCCTGCCCTTGTCCAGTTTTATTTGGGGTCGGCGTAACACGTTTTTTTCTTACATTATGTCCCATCACCCGTTACGCTATCTCTTACTCCCTTTTTTCACAACATCTTTTCTTTGGCCTCCCTCTCCCTCTCTATCCGTCCACACGTATACTCAATAACTATTTTAGTAATAAGGGTTCCATCCTCTTCACATGACCATACGAAGACAAACGATTTTCTTTCAACTTGTCAGTCACTGGCGCCATTGGCGCGCCACTCTCAAACTTAGGCTAAAGTACTACAAAAAAAATTACGACTTACAAAATATAACGACATTGAGGACTTTTTTATTGACAGAAAAAGGTTGTCATTACATTTTATTTTTATTTTCGCGTGTTCCACGTTTATCCACGGCTTATTTTCAAAAATAATATTCAATATACATTACTACGATAGGAGAGAGTATACCTGGCTCAGCGGTCTTTAAACCAGATTTCTATATTTTGCTGGATGAGTTTAGTCTACCCACTGAATCCAAACTGACGCGGCCTCATAACAAAGTACGCCTATCTGTGCCAAATATAGTTTCAATTAATGTTTTCATACTAATTTAACTTTATTTAACCTATTAACAATAGTTAGCATGTAGATCGTAATGCGTGGCCAGCTCGCGCGGTGTCCGAGTTTTGACGTATCCTAATACTTTATTTAAAAACAATAATTTCCACTGTTTTTCATACAACCGCTCTTACGCGATTATGACGTTATTACACATTTTCCATTAGATATTTTGGAAACACAGTATCTTGTAGATATTATCTAGGCTTCTATTGAAATCAATTTATATATTTGTGTAAAATTAATCCAGTAAAGACCTCTGAAAATCTATTTTGCATGAACTTTGGACATTTCATAATCTGCTCAAAAATTTAAAATGTCAAAAAGTATAACAATGTAAGCCTTGCAAATTTAATCGAGATTCTAAATGACAACCATTTTGTTCTTTAAACATCCAAGGGTTTAAAAAACACGTATTTCCTGGAATCAGTTTTATAAAAAATTCGAGTAAATCACAGAATTACCGAATGCTATCAGAGTTTTCAGGCGTTATATCTCTCTTTTTCCGCGTTGCTTTGCCTTAAGTAATAAGCTTTTACGCAGCGCAACGCTTGCAACATTTTTCTCTAGCACACATATGCAAATCTACGATGTCATACACCAAGTTACGCACACAAAGCCAAAACTAGTCCTCACTTATTTCGTGGCTTTTGTTTACGACGACTCCGTCTATACTTTTTATTGGTCTGAGGATACATCCTTACTAAATTTGCATGCTAATACTTAGCGAAACATGTTTGCTCATATTTGTACCTGTTTACCACCTTTTATACCATGTTTTTTAGCAAATAAATATATAATTATTATTAACCATGCTCGATGTTGACGATAGGCGAGTGAAAAAGGACCCTCTTAAACAAAGCGATGAACACATAAATTTATACGCGATAGTCGCGTTCGTTTTTACGGCAACGCGCTTTCCAGTTTTCCCGAACAAATTAATGCGACGATCGCGTTTTCGCGCAATGATCGCTTTGAGTTGTGACGATGGTTAAATTGTTCCATGAAAAATTTCCATAACAAGCTGAAGTAACACTAAATTATAACTAAGACCTGACTACGGATCACCAATAATCACCATCACCATCATGATCATCATTTCAGCCGAAACACGTCCACTGTACATACATACAGTCAAACGGGGTGAATAGGAACGCGGGGTGAATAGGAACAAAAGTTTGAAGGGTATCTTCGCGTTAATTAACAATTTTCTCCCAGCATTTGAGTACTCCTGTTTATTCTTTATTTGAAATAAAAACGGATACTTTGATAGAAATTAATCATATTAATATATACTTAAGTAAAAAAAATAACCAAAGTTTAGTTCCTATTCACCCCTGCACTCCTACTCACCCCGTTTGACATTACACTGCCAAAACCATAACCCTTTCTTTATAGCTTTGCCTATGTGAGGTAAAAAGGGTTGTCGCATTTCTGTTCTAGTGTCGCGATGCATCTTTATCTGTGAAAGCTTTCATTATATTATTATTATGTTCTAGCCGTATTATTTCAACGATTAATGACTGAAATGAAATGTATATATTGCCTGTCTGGACAGTAAAACCTTATAAATGCACTGTAACTGGATTATACAGTTAGCACTAAACGTACACAATAAAATAATCAATAATCTTATGTGCAATGACCGACATTGACTTAGAGAATAAAGAAAGAAAGAAAACATGTTTATTTGTATGGTAGGCACAAATAAGTAAAATTAAAAAAAAAATAAGCTGTAATATTTAAATAGCGCCCTGCTGCCCGGGCTGAGGGGGAAGGTGTCAGACTTGCATATGTTCCATAATTGCCCTTTGCGTTCCAGGACCAAAGCAAAGCTGGAACGCTAGTCAAAGACCGAACATAGGTGTGGTTTAGTTAGTAAATGTCTGACAAGTAGTGACGCGTTCTAATAAAATTTTATTCAAATCCGTACTGCCGTTTGAGCGTGAAGTCAATGCCACACACATACATACATACAAACATACTCCTTTATAATATAAGTGTATTATGTGACAAGAAAATCGAAAACGTAAATACTTTTAGGAAACGGATGAAATAAAAATAAATGGTTTATTTACAACAGAATATTTATTGAGTTACTGTTATAACTCAATAAATATTCTGTTGTCGACTTTAAAACCTTCTGTAATCGGGCAACAAATAAAATTATACAATCAGAGGCGTAGCGTGGACTAATTTAGACGTGGGCGAAGTCACATCATCGAGACCTTTTTTTTTCATAAGTTCAAAAACGAGACAGCGACTGTCGCAACACTCGCAACCCATTGTTCGATCACATCGTCGCTTACCATCAGGTGAAATAGTGGTCAAACGCGAGCCTATTAATTATAAAACAAAACCATCGTTAAAGAACCCTTGCACATGCGAGGCCCCTTTGGGTGCGAGGCGATCAACATTTTGATGCATGTACATAAATAACTCTACCTAATTCCTACCTCTGAATGCTTCTGATGATAACCCACTTGAAAAAAAAAGTATATATGTGTATATAGTACATACATAAAATACCTATCTACTATAGTTTTCATCGAAGAATATAAGGAAGCCAGACAGGTTAGTAGATTAATCATACAGGTAGAAATTATCAGAGTGTTATGTGTGAAGCTATATCACAATGAAACATCGTATTATATAAGTATTACAAATAATATTTACATAATAATTATATTATTGTTATTATTCAACATTATATTTAATTTTATATTATTTGGCTCGGATTGCACAATTTTAGCTGGTTTTGGCATAAATACTACGCTACCGTACTTTTAGATTTTTCAGTAAATTGTATAAGAAACTTGTGCCATGCCACGAATTTGGACGAGCACAAATTATACATATAAAGACACCTTCTTCGTTTGCTAATCTTTCTGATTATGAAAACCGCATCAAAATCCGTTGTGAAGTATAGGAGGAATAAGCGATAAACAAACAGACAAGTTCTATCTATACTATCCATATAAAACAAAGTCCCCCACTGTGTCTGTCTGTCTGTATGAACGCGATATATTTAAAAATTACTTTACAAATTTTCATGCGGTTTTCACCTATAAACAGAGTGATTCATGAAGAAGGTTTAAATGTATAATGTACTCGCATTAATGTACTTGCTTATTATAAGTAGAGGAAAACCGAGAATTACAAAGATTTTTAACACCCTTGCGCAGCTGGGATGAGTTTGTTTGTTTGTTTAAACGCTTTAATCTCAGTAACTACTGATGCAAATTGAAAAAATATTTTACTGTTGGATGATCCATTAATCAAGGAATGGTATATAATAATAGCATTACACTCCGACCAATAAGAGTGGAACAATAGGTAAGTCACGGGTGAAAACGCGGAGACAGGTAATATTAAAACTATGATTATAAAAGACTTAATTAATGCCACCGACGCTGCTGTTAACGCAGCCACCTACTGCGGCCCAAACATTTTAGGGAGTCTACCATTGGCTCGAAAAAAAAGATACTAACCAACGGTCCACTCTATTCTTACAAAAAGCTACGTTAGGTACTGTGATAGGGGAAGACGCAAATGAAAAGGCTTCTATTTAAATTATCTATGATTATATTATTAAAAGCACTCTTTTTACTTTAACTAAATAAAATATGTCATGAGCTTAAACTTTTCTTGTTTTTTAATCTCTAATCAATTATATTTCGAATATATAACAACTATGCTTTTCTTACCATAAACCTTAAAAGTATAACATTGAGTTTGCAAGTTAGTAGTATTTGTGTAGCCTCCATGATCGCCACAGTACCTACTGATACTTCTACAGTTGCTTTCATTTGTAGTGCAACTGAAAATCTTTTCCTAAAATTACCCTGCTTTACCTGTCAATAATAATTGAACACCGGAAAATCGTAACAGAAAGCAATGAATAAACGATGTGTTACACAAGTCACAACAATCGTATCGATTGATATCGTGTTGATTTGCAAATTTAACTCCAAGCTCTATGACCACAGATTAAAAATCAGTTTATCTATGGCTCGCAGATTAAATATTTTTAATCTGTGAGTGTGACCTACTTGTGCGGGTAGCGTGATGTGTTTGTACTACTGTAATCTACTACTAATCGTAGAAAGTTATGTTTATTCGATAGGTGTTAATATTGAGTGCTTATCCAATTGATATAGCGTTGTATTTTCATTAGATTGTTATGTATGTAGGACTTATTATAACTAATAATAAATTATGTAGTTTCCTTATGGTTTTGTGGTCCCCGATTTATTTGTATCTACTGAAATTATTTGTTACAACCACAGTTATATGCTGGGCCCTTAGGGCCCTAGACAGCTCTTTAGCTTAAGGGGCCAGCAATTTTAACAGTTTGGCACCTGACCCTGACCTGGTTTGGTTTGGTCCTTGTCGTTGATAGAACAAAATCGTTTCTTTTTTTTTAATCTATGATAAAGTTTAATAACTGCTTAAATGGTTAACCTCACTAGATTTGATCTACATGAGCATCATGACGATGTTTTCCGACGGGGCCGCGGGGATCGGAAGAGGGTCGAAAGCAAAAATGTCCGAAATTGTCACCGCGGCCTTAGAACGCAAAGGGCAATTAAAGGAACACCGGTGGATTTTAAATTGATGAAAGAGTAAGGCGAGGATGTTTCCACATATATGATGCATAAAATAAATATGTTAATTTAGAGCCGAAACAGTAGAAACGAATTAAGGTGGGTAGGTAATAAAGAAAAAACTGGTCAAGTGCGAGTTGGACTCGCGCCCTGAGGGTTCCGTACAAACTTACTTATGTAAATTCAATTCCGGAATGGAGTCTCGGAAGATTTTTCCGAATCACAACAAAATTGTGATGTTACAACAAATTTACAGTTTTCAGATTTATTCCTATACTTGTGCTATAAGACCTTGCTTTATGCCAAATGTCAGGATTCTGGTTCAACGGAAAGTGCCCTATAAATTTTGTTTTCCTCGAGAGTGTCGAAATGCACATTTTTTGCCACATAAACCAAAGTATCTGTTTTTCTCGTTAACTCACAAGTTGGATTTTTTGACAGCTTCAAGAGTCCGCAGACTTAAGTATATGGTTTTAATTTCAACTCGATAATTCCATGTGTTCCCGAGATAAAGGGTCTTGACACACAGAGAGACAGAAGACGGACGAACAACAAAGTGATCCTATAAGGGTTCCGTTTTTTCCTTTTGAATTACGGAACCCCAAACAGAAAAATAACTACTGGTCGGCAACATAAAAAACTTGGTACAGTTTCTAATAATGACGCATATTGCTCTCGTGTTTTTGTTTTTCTTTGACGTAGTATTTCTGTGAAAAACATCGCGAGTACGTGTTGAAAGTTTTTTTATCACTAATAGATTGTTTTTCTTCTGAATTAACCGTTATTTTTATGTTATGGGGTTACAAAAACGGGTTAGTTGAATCACCCGTTGTTTTTTATTGCATTTCCTGAGAAATCCGACCTATTTTCTAGTTTGTACGAATCATTTTACTGTTGGAGACCAAACTTGAGCTTAGACAGTCGGTAGATACCTAAAAGACAAACTAAACTGATCTGTTGTCTATCTGAAATCAAAATATAGGAAGTTATGAATTTATTGTATCCCATTTTGCGAAACTTTCAAAAAGCAAACAGACTGACAGGAGAGAGCAAATAAAAACATAAATACCGAGTTCAATAACCATAATCGTGCGCATACGCATCCTTTTGACGACACCGCCGCGCATGCGCGATAGCATTGTGTTTCGGAACTGGAGCAGAAATGAAACATGGCTACCTGACGGTGTCGTTCAAAACTACACTATTTATAAGCTATTTATAGATTCCCATGATCATCCCAGCATGAACTCGTCAGGAAATAGAGTGGAGCTGCTTATCTGCCGGATGAGCGGAGCAGGGCAGTTTTTGTAAGCAATGAGATAAAGGTATCCTGGATGTTTGATAGTCAGTAATACTCCGTCACACGAAGGAAACAGTTCCGATAAGAGGGATTTTTTAGGTTGGACATCATCATGTTTGCCGACGCACATATTGATGGTTTCAAAGCCATCATAAGAAAGCGGGTAGCGTCCATGATGCGCAGGGTGCGTGGGAGCGGCCACAGCATTCTGAGGGTCAGTAGTGATAAGCCGTGTTGCGCCACGTTGGCACAATGGGTGCATCACGTACATGTACCCGGTGTGCCAGGTGTACGCAAGAGATAATTAAATTAAAGTCTCTCTGTTATTTTTTATCTTTCACTAACATACTCTTAGTTTTTAATGTGTGTGATTACTGACATAATATGGACCACGGTCTAAAATAAAGTTTTTTTTTTATCAACTTCTCCTGCCCACCTATGTTCCTTCAGTTGCCCCATGCGTTCCAGAGCTGCAGTTACTCTTTCGAATAAATCCGCAAACAGGTAGGGACAGGCTGAATCTTACATTGATTTATACTTATTCTAACTCTTACCTTTTATATCCACGGAGCTAGACCAAAAGGTAGTAAGACATCAATACCTGTAACAAAAATAATGATGGAAATTAGAATTGACATCCCATTCATATCTCAAACATATTTTATCTTTAGAGAAACTTATCAACACGTGATGTTGTTTATATTATTCACGTTTACTTGTTGATTCTCTAAATGTTATCTCCGGAGTTCAGGGGCCTTACCATGACATGTTAAGACGTCGTGAGAGGGAGAAAAAGAAATGACGTTATACACCCTTTAAAGCTCCATCCCTTTAACAGTTCAGCTTAGGTCGTAAAATGGATCGTATTAGGAACTCGTGTTGGGCGTCTGGTCAATGCTCCGGACATATTAAGTGATTCACATTATTCACCAATCGTCAGAATCATAACTTTTTATGTAGGTTTTTTTTTAAGTTGGAAATCATAAAATCACTTCTCCAGCTCTAGGGTGGGGCGAGAGGGCAGATTTTTACTGACTAAAACCAAACTGTGTCCTTCAGATACCCTTTGCGTTTGGAGCGGTATCTCTTTCAAACGTTCCCGCAAGTTCAATCCTCATGACATCAGACAGCCCGACGTACGGCGGCGTCGTTGAAACCTGTACGGTCCGGACTAAGCGTTTCGCCTCGTCGTTTATACCGCTTACACCTAAGGACTGGAAAAACTTGCTTGCTGCGGTCTTCTCGTCCGATTATAATTTAGGTGTCTTCAAGGCTAGAATAAGCTCTTAATAAACTAGTGCGCCTCACCATCAACGATTGCATCAGTGCTTACCATCAGCTGGGATCGCAGCCAAGCACTAGTTTATATTAATAAAAATAATTGATTCGCATTATGCATCAATCATAACTTCCAATGTAGGTTACTCGTGTTGACATTTCTTAAAAAGGCAGGAGAGATCCTCACACGATTTACTCAAGTCATTTGAGTGTAAGAGTTACTTAGTCTTCGAGCGAAAGTCGGTAAACGCTATCTAATCCACGATAGCTGTTTGCGAAGCACTTACAGCGTAAAATTTCACTTACGACGATGACAATGTCAGGGATTTTACCAGCATTGTCTCATATCTGCCGCTAGGCTTTATCTCACGTCGACAAGTTGATATTATCTAACGAGAGCTCAATAAATGTTGTCTCTCAGTTTCTTAGGAATCGACAAATAAAGGATAGTGTTATCTGGTTGTTATTTGTGTATTTTTGTTCCGTGTGTGGTTGTTTTGATTGTTATTGTTTGAAAATAAAATTTTAGAGGTATGCGGAACAGAGAGTAAAGTCCCGCAAACCTCCGTAGAAAAGGGAGGATCCTCCGACCAGACGGGTGTTATGTCTGGTGGGCTACTACTGCCCGATAGATGATTTCGGGCTGTTCTATATGTTCTAAACGCGCGGAGAACTTTGATTGCGCGATGCAGGATTAGTTCTTATGTGACGTCATAGATGTCGCTACATCACTCCCCTCCGGAGATCGGAGATCGATGGTTCTTGATGCTTCTTGATGCGTGCCAGGCCAGTGGTAGGTTGGTTCCAGTGGGTCGGAACCGAATGCCGCATAGTTCTCGGTGAGTCGGAACTGTCTGCGGTGATGCCCCAGTGAGTCGGGGTGGTGCTATCCCAGTGAGTCGGGATGATGCCCCAGTGAGTCGGGGTGATGATGTCCCAGTGAGTCGGGATAATGCCCCAGTGAGTCGGGGTGACGTTGTCCCAGTGAGTCGGAGTAGTGCTGCTGGCTCCAGTGAGTCGGAGCGGTGCTGTGCGATGTAGTGGCTTGACTGCTTGCGTCGACCAGGAGAGGTTCTTCATAGCTCTTCATGTGACTGGCCGAAGGTGCGGTGTGATTAGCCAAGGTCGCTGATGAGGCTGAAGGTGATGACCAGGTATGACCAGGTAGGCATGCTGGTGGTCAGGATAACCTTTTTAAAGCCGTGGGTGCTGGCTGTATGGCTCGCTGCTCGAAAGCTTGAGGAAGTGATGATGACGTCACGAAGTAGTTGCTGCACGAAGGCTGCGCTGACGTTCTTTGTCGAGGGTCACCAGTTTAGAGGTATGCGGAACAGAGAGTAAAGTCCCGCAAACCTCCGTAGAAAAGGGAGGATCCTCCGACCAGACGGGTGTTATGTCTAGTGGGCTACTACTGTCCGATAGATGATTTCGGGCTGTTCTATATGTTCTAAACGCGCGGAGAACTTTGATTGCGCGATGCAGGACTAGTTCTTATGTGACGTCGTAGATGTCGCTACAAAATAAAATAAATTGTATTAAATTATATGAAATAAAGATAAATTAAATGGAAATAAATTATTCTGTAATACATAAATCTATCACAGAAGGCTTTGTTTTCTGTATACTCTTCTTCCTTGATTTTCTTCTTCTGTTATTCTTTTGATCGGAGTGCGTTATATATTTGTGCATTTAGTTTTAAGGATTTTTTGTATTTTGTCTAGCATGTAACTGTATTTGTTTCACAATAAATAAACAAATAAATAGACAATGAGCCCGTTCTTGTCTCAATCTCGCCTAAAGGGAAGCCTGTATCGTAAATGAGCTACGATGGAACGACTGTATCTATTTTTTTAGAGTACGAAATCATTTCAATGACTTTCTCACGCTCTAGGGTGAAGCAAGAGAGCGTGACAGACTCTTAGTGACTAAAACTTGTTGCCCTTTCCGTACTAGGGCCACGGTCTCTCTTTCGAACATTCCCGCAAACGACTGTAATCAGAAGATGCTTGTCCTCTCTTTCTGTATTCTCATATCAGTCTGTCAGTACTGTACGGTATATTTTTAGTGTTCCGTACCTCAAAAGAAAAATACGGAACCCTTATAGGATCATTTTGTTTTCCGTCCGTCTGTCTGTCTGTCAAGACCCTTTATCTCGGGAACGCGTGGAGGTATCGAGTAGAAATTAAAACCATACACTTAGGTCTACGGTCTTGAAGCTGTGAAAAAACCCAAACTACTAAGTTAACTTATAAAAAAAATACGGCCGTTTATGTCCCAAGGGAACCAAAATTCATAGTGTACTTCCCGTTGACCTAGAATCCTGAAGACACCTGCATGAAGCAAGGTCTCATAATACAAATATAGGAAATAATCTGAAAACTGTAAATTTGTAAGGTAGGCCTAGGTAAGTTTGTACGGAACCCTCAGTGCGCGACTCCGACTCGCACTTGCCCAGTTTTTTTTATGTCAGAAGTCACCAAATGACGTTTCCTGCTCTAAGTAGGGTGAGAGGGAGTACCAGACTTTTACTGAATAAAAGTCACCTGTGGTCCTTCACTTGCCCTTTGCGTTCGGTCGCAGTGAGTCTTTCGAACAATCTCACAGAAATGCCCGACTACATCATATTAATGTTAACTATCTCGCCCTCCCGCCCACACAACTAAAATGCTTGCTCACATCGCTGAATCATGAAGCTAAATCTCCAGAGTTGACAGTAGTTTTACTGAACTAACTGAAATATGACCAATTCCTGGGATTAGTGACTTTGTCATTTCAGTTAGTGTGGAGATTTATAGTTCCTGTTTATATTACACTAGCTTTTGCCTGCAGCTTCCCCCGCGTACATAAAATATAACCTATGTCACTTAGGAATAGGGTAGCTTTCTATCGGTGAAAAATATTTAGTAATCGGACTAGTACTTTTAGAGATTACCTCCTACAAACAAAAAACAAACTTTCCCTCTTTAGAATATTAGTGTAGACAAGCCCAGCTGTTGCCAGCGGCTTCGCCCGCTTAAAAGTAGGATAAAAGTATCCTATGTGCTATTCCAGGATATGGTCTACCACTATTCCAAGTTTTATCAAAATCCGTTCAGCCGTTCGAGTGTAAAGAAGTAACAAACGTACACACACTCACAAACTTTCGCTTTTATATTTACTAATGTGATTATATTTATGTATATACAAATTATGATGCTGTTACTCATCTTCTTAGTAAAAACCTCACTGTCATTTATGTTGAGTAGGTACTTCTGTCTGCAGCTCGCGTGAAATAGTTTTTATAATCTAATAGAGTGCCAAGTTTCATCTAAATTCGTTAAGCGGTTAACCTTTTGAGTACCGTAATTAGAGACACAATAGAAAGACAACGAGCGAGCGAACGCCGGAAATTTTTATGAACAGACGTGAAAATAAACAAGATAAACAGACAGGCTCACTTCTCCATTTATATTATTAACTAGCTTTCCTCCGCGGTTTTCCCCCGTCTTTGGTAACTGCTCCGCTCCGATTGCTCATAGCGTGGTGTAATATCCTTTCTCGATATATAGGAGAATCCAGTAGTTCCTGAGATAAGCGCCTGCAACCAAATAAACAAACAAACTCTTCAGCTTTATAATCTATATAGGTATATAAAAGGAGAAACTGACTTACTGACATATCAACGCACAGCCGATACTACTGGGACTAGGAGCGTGATATTTTGCATAAGGTTTCCTTTTATGACCTAGGCGAGCACTTAGAGAGGATTTTCTAAAATTCTTCCCCTAAGGGCATGAAAGGTAGTAACTACTTTCACGCAGACGAAGCCGCTGGCAAAAGCTAGTATTATTATATAAGTAATAGATATGTATTCGAACAAAAAAATGGTAGAGGCCGCCTGCCATCGACATGGCGGCCAAATATAGAGAGGATCCTCAAAAAACCCAATTGCCAAAATTGACAACCCAAGATAGAGCCACTTGGCGCAGGGAATTGAAGAAACCCAACCCCAAATAATGGGACCAGGGAAGGAAGAAGAAGAAGTAATTGTGTTGTGTTAAAAATTAAAAGTAGACTATTGAAACTTGGAAAGTAGGTAATGGGAACGTCAGTCCGCAGTTAATCATATTATACTTGAATGCCCCATAAGTAGGGTAATATTTAAATAGGTACAGTTAAGTATAACAGGAACTGACTCATACAAAATTAACTACATTTCAAGGTACTTTAACGGTTTTTAGTTTAACAACAAAAAATATTTAAGTGTATAAGTGTGTGTCAGCTTGAAACACAACTCTGTCACCATATTTACCAAAAATACAAAGGAGTTTGAAAATAACACTTTTGATTTTAAACAACTGGCTGCAAGTTGGGAATCCTCGCAAAGGTCAGACAGTACTTCACGTCGGAACAGCTGCTCAAACTTTATCAAGCGCAAGTTCGACCATGCATGAAGTACTGCTCTCATCTTTGGGACGGATCTGCCCGATACCAGCTTGATGCAGTTGAGACAATTAAGAAGCGAGCCAAGAGAACCACTAGCAATTATGCACTCATCGAGTCTAGGCTTCAAAGTCTTGAGCATCGACGCCAAGTTGCTAGCCTGTCGGTTTTCTACCGGTTGCATTTCGGGGAGTGTGCGTCGGAATAGCCTAATTCCGCCAAGCCCGTTCCTTCATCGGACCATCAGGCGTACGGTGATGCGCCACCGGTACATGGTGGACATACCACCTATACGCAAAAAACGTTTTGGGAACACATTCATTATGCGTACAGCTAAGGAATGCTCCCTGCCGGAGTCTGTATTTTCTAGTAACTGACAACGTGGGTTCTTTAATTCAAGATTGAATAGGTTACTTCTAAGCTAGCGCGCTCCATCATCGACCATATCGTCGTTTTCCATCAGGCAAGATAGTGGTTAAGCGCAAAAAGAAAAAAAAACATTCCAATGAGGTTTTAATTTTGTATAAAATTAGCCTTTTCAACGTTCTTGTAAATATATTAAGATAGCAAAAAGACAATTTACTTCCTCGCTTTTGTTAGTAATGCTGATCAATTTGAACAAATGTCACGTCCCAGCAATGTAATCAGTCTTGTACATGAACACTTAAATCGATTATTCACACCTGAAGTTACTTCCGATCGCATAACAAGTAACAGGCTGAATAGAAATGTGGATTTTGCTTTAAAAAGTAAATAGTTCTAAATTCAAACGTGTGCTGTTCCATTTGGTTACGCTGCTTTACAATGTGAGTTGGGAGTTTTTACGGGATTTTTCGAGTAAAGTTCAGTGGCTGTTTTAATTATTCACAAATTAATTCCTAGAGGATATTGTGATGTAAAATTGGTATCTTTGTATATCACGAGTGTCTCGCGGTCTCGAGTTTTGCCTGGACAGAAGGTACAGGCTATCAAAAGTAGTACCAAAATTGTTGATAATATTAAAAGTTAACAAACAACTTTTTAACAATTTAACCATTAAATTGTACCTTTTATGTAGTTTAATTGGATTCATTGATAAAATACCTACTAATATATTATTATAGCAGTTACTGTTAGGCAGACCCCAAGTAGTGAAGTAAATTTCCCATTTCCGTAATTGTCATTTTCTCAGATAAAAAAAAACATTAAAAAATCAAACAACAACAACACAAACAAATAAAACATAATGAAGATGTTATTTGTGTGTCACAATGAATAATTAGAATTTCTATACAAGTATGTTTACCGCATGACATTACAATCTGCTAAAATATGGTTCCTTTGTGTGAGATAAGTATAGAAGCAATAAAATATTTTAATTAACCTTTCGGCATAGTTTTTTATTCATCGATTGAAATAGCAAGACCGCTCGTAAAAAATAAGTGGAAACATTTTCAATTAAATTGAATTATTTTGCAAATTAATATCGACTCACTTGCTATGAACGTCAGATAAATTATTCAATTGATTATCAATTGTTTTATTTTTTCCTGTAAATTTTTGTCATAAAATTAACCCAATAATTAAAACCCAAAAATTATTATTACGAAAACGGAAAGCTATTATTTTGATTTGTCGACATTACAATTGATGTGTCTGGACAGTTTTTTAATGTTCTGTAATCAGCTTCCGTTTCTTTTTTATATGAATGTAAATGAAATTGAAATAAAACCTCTAAGGAAGGAACTTGAAAATAATGTTTGAACCAAAATGATCTGAATAGTTATGTTGAAAATGGTATCATCGAAGTGACCAGATGATGATGATGATGGAGCCGGTAGATATAGGCACTGAAACTCCGTAATTAATTAATGTATCCTGGCCGTGTTTGGGCTTATTAGAATCGTCATGAGATGCACTTTGGCTATAAGGTACTATCGAACTGATCTGATGATGGAGCCGGAAGGTGGAAGGGAGTCACAGGAACTTCATAATAAAACAATGTATCCTAGCAGTGTTTGAGTTAATTGCAATTGTTATGAGAAATAAGCACTCTGGTTATAAGTGTATAGCAACTATAAAGTATGAAATAAAAAACTTTTTACAAAAAAATAACCGACTTCACTAAAAAACACTAAAAGGATCAAAATAACTTTAATTTCGAAAGTCGGTGTTAAATAAGAAACATTTATTATTATTTTTTGCAAAAAGTTTTTTGTTTAACCATCTTTTGTAACTTTCCTTGGCCCTTCTCATTTTGCACATTCTTCTCCATAGAGATCTACGCTTTGGACTATGCAATCAGCATCATTTTTCGGACTGACTGACTTCTTGACATTTCAAAAGTGCCTGTAAATCGTTTATTCGAAATAAAATGCTGAATCTTTGTATCTTTCAATTCAGACATTCATGTCAATTGATACACGAACGAACCTAGGTCATTAGAGCGCTTCCATTGCACTGGCGAACTACACCTACTTGACCCCTGCCCCCCTAACCAAGTTACGATCGTTTCGTTTGCGTCGAACGACTCGAGTAGGCCCTGCCTCCGATTCTTTTGTTCTGACTTCATCTCAACGCTCAGTCACGTGGTCAGAACAAAGAAATCGGAGGCGTGGCCTACTCGAGGCGTTCGACGCAAACGAAACGATCGTAACTTGGCTAAGGGGGCTGATCTATCACTCTGTATTTCGTTAGTTCAATCGATCGAGAGTGAACAACAGTTCAGCGTCGCCCGAGCTAGTCGCATCACTACTACCACTCACTTACTCACTGCAAAGATTGAGTTTTTGGCGGATTTTTTTCTAGTGAAGTTCGGTGGCTGTTTTAATTATTCGTAAATTGATTGCTAGTGGATATTGCGATGTAAAATTGGTGTAATTTTGTATCTCAAGTATCTGCACAACTAGAAAATCCGTGGAATCATTGTAACAGGTTTTTTCTTAGATGGGAAATCATCTAATGACTTCTCCTTCTTCTTCTCTCTCTCTCTTCTTGGGCGGAGCGAGAGGGTGTTAGACTTTTACTGACTAAAACCTACTCTGTTCCTTCTTTGCTCTCGTTCCAGAGCCCCGGGGTACACTTTCACACTACCCATGACCCCAGTAGGCTTCGACCCTGCTGGGCCCCTTCGGTTTGTTGACATCTCTTTGAGGCGCGCGTGGAATAGTACGCGCCGTCGACGACACGAGCTCGGTCCGAAGTCCAGTTTGCCGAGAAGGTTGACTTTATATATTTGCTGCCAAATACTACAAGAATTTGTAATATCCATAATATCTAATGGTAAACAAATTAACTATTCACACAAAGACATGGTTTAAAGGATTTAAGTAGTATTGAAGTCAAAAATAATAACAAAAAAAAAAGAATGAACGATCTGCCTTTCTCTGGTTCAAGACAGGAGCTGACGAACTAAATGAAAGAACTAGTTCGCTACGGAGCCGTGCATCATGCTGAGCACTCCTGGTCGTGAACTAGGTACTATGCGCAAGTCTGTTGCCACCTTTTCTTATGACAAATAGAGTATATCTGATGTTAGAAGAAGGAAATTAAGAGTACATTCTTAGAAAAAAATAATCATAAATGTTTTATTTTTTACGAAACAAACATTTCGTTGTTTCAATTGAATAATTTTACTTACTGAACAGTTTCAAAGAGTTGCGGTAAAAGAAAACCATGGTTTCTTTTACCGCAACTTTGCAATTTAAGACCGAGATGACCAAAATTTTTTCAGTAAAATGTCAGGATTTATCATAGATGGATACATAATTCAAAATCAGAGTCAAATTATTTATAAGTAAAATATACACCACTAGTTTTTAATTTGAACAAATACTTTAGGGGTTTATTAGAAAAGGACTTATTATTATTTAAGTAAAGTTTCAATAAATAGTATTCATAAACAGCAAAGTTATTAGCGTTTGTTTAAATCCCAAAATGTCACTCAATTTATGGAAAAATTGTACAGGCTATTGATTATGAATGAATAAATGACGATCAAAATGGAAAAACACTGCGCGTAGTATTTCCTAGTAGCAATTGTTATGAATGATTGATTCTATTATGAATTTACCAATTATGACAAATTTTCGTGGACAATTTTGGGATATTGTTTTTTTTACTTTTGACTACAAAAATATGATCAGTAACTGGTACGGATAGAGCCCCATTTTTCTGTACTAATTAAAAACTAGGGGTGTATACTTTACAATCTGCAAACAATAGAGTAGGTTCGCTATACTCTATTGCGTTTGCAGATTGTAAACTATACTTTAGCAAAATAGAGTACAATACTCTATATTAGAGTACGACTGGCAACCCTAATATTAACGCAATTACTCCACTGTGTTCTAAATGTTCCAATTTGTATGCACAGTGCAAACTTCCCGTTGTCCAAGAGCCGCCGCCAAAAACCGTGGCGGTTACATAAGCCCGTGAGAAAGCGTGGCCAACCTGTCAGTTTTACGACTATAATAACCAGACTTAACCAGCATTGTGGTAAATACGGAAATACGTGTTCTGTATATTATTTGGTTGCTGTTTTTAATGCGGGCTGTTGACACAAAACATGTGACGAATGATTGAGTAGTGCGCTGTTTGGTTTCTAAGTTTTCAATTATGTAAAAACTGCCGTAACACATTGGAGCTCTTAGGTATTCGCGAAATAACTAGGTAGGTACTTATTTTTCGCAATTCTTGTGTCTGTCACGAATTTATCGCAAATAACATAATTTATTAGTCACGTGAAATTGTAAACTCTTTCTTCTTGATAAGATACGAATTTATACACCGTGTCGTCGACATCGACGCAAAATACCATGGATCCAGAACATGATTCTGAACTCCCCACTGATGAAATCTTTCGTCGACTTTTTCCTAATTTTTTTAAAAACAATAACACAATTCACAGTAATTAATTCATCGTTTTCACAAAAAATGTATTTTTTTGTGAAAACAATGAATTAATTACATTTAAAATTAAAAATGTCATCGGGATCGATTAGAATAAAGATTTTATGAACCCCGATGACTTTTTAATTAGCTAATTTTTCAATTAAAAAAATTTTTTTTTTACTAAAAATTTCATTGGAGTTGGATAGAGTAACGATTTTATACAGTTTAATTTAAAAAAAAAGTAAAGATGTATTTTTTTAATTAGGAAAAGCCGACGAAAAGTTTCACCTTTGGGTTGTCCATGGTATTCGTTTGTGCGTCGATGTCAGTGACACGGTTTATTATAAACTATCAAATTTGAATGAGATTTATTGTATATAATTATATGAAATTATTTGTTCAAGAGAGTTTATAATCTCGCTAGTTATATTACAAAATTACGGCGTTTGCAATAATTGGGCAGCGGGTTTTTTTTTTTCGATAGAATTACCGCGGCTTTGAAACACATTTTAGTCAGCAAGTCTGACACTCCCTCTGATTCCATTCAAAGCATGGAAGAATTTAATTATTTAATAATTTCCTACCACAATAAAACGGTGTTTGAAATAATTCGGGCATATTTTTTGCAATGCAACTGGCCTGTTAAAAATAAGTGAGGCAGTACACGAAGCACGGTATGGTCTACATTTAAAGGCTTCAAACGCCTTAATTTGTCGTAAATAAATCAACGTTTTCAGTAAGAATATCAAAAAAAAAAACAACTTTTGCAGACAAAGCAATATTAAGAAAGAAAAACCACGGACTAGGTACCGTAAGTTTGGTTGGCCATACCGTTATTGATTTTAAATTGACGACAAGGTGTCACAAAAGAAAATAAAATATTTTATACTGTCATCGTGCCATGAAAAATAACAGTACGTAGTGATCGTGTCAGGTTCAGAAATTAAATATAAAAGTGGACAATGGTATGGCGTAAAGACAATCAGAAGCGTGTCTTGAATATTGTTTACGCAATCTAAACAAATATTTTAAAGAGGTTATATGTTTTGTTATCTTAGAATCATATTAACCCATGGTACATATATATATGTTTCACACAAAGTAAAGCGTCTGGCTGGGTTTGAACTCACGACCTGGAACTTGTAAGTCGAGGCTGTTCCCACTGGGCCACCATCTCCTAGAGAGGAGGCCTGAGTCCCAGCAGTGGGACATTATAAGGCTGACTATGCTTATACGTATAGGTTAGGATCAGTGGCGGATTAAGCCAACGCGGCGCCTGTAACAAATTCGATGAAGAGACCCCCTGCGTAGACCTTTTTTTATTAAGATAGATGAAATAAAATATTTTGTTTGTAATCAGCTGTACTTATATAGATTTCTTGTAGTATAGATACTTTTGTTTACAATCAAGTGCGGGGTCCCCTAAAGCGCGGGGCCCCCGAATTTGCGGGACCCGGTGCATTTGCTATTCTAGCTACATGGCTAATCCGCCACTAGTTAGGATCAATGAGTGATGGTCTACTGTGACTACTTACTTATACATTATGTATACAACTTGGCGATTAGGATATCAAATAATTGAAATGAAACCACGTACTCTAGTATTTTAAACAAAAAGCATTAAAATAATTCATTACAATTACCTATTAAATAATATTCTAGCCAAAAATTTTACCCATTTTAATATTTCACAACATCATGAATTGCATAAAGATAAAAAACCAATACAAGTAGGTCAAAGACCCGTGGTCAGTGAAGATAGTTTAAAACTTCAAGCGTTGACATTCTGAATTGTTCTGAACTATTGTTAACATATCCAAGATTAAAAGATAAGGGTTCGCATATGAGCTAAGAAAGAAAATATATAATAAATCTCTATGCGCGCTTTTACATGTCAGAAATGCCAATGCCCAGGTGAGTATCGCGGGAATTCGATGGATGTGAGGCGCACAGGACCGGTCGTTATGGCGACCTGCGATGATGAATGCCAATATATTTTTCAATACACTAACTCGAAAACCAAACATATCTCATCTCATCAAACTCCTACCGTTTTTAGGCACGCAATTTACTGTTTTTCGCACTAGTGCGGGAAAAAATAACAGCGAGTAAATAGAGTCACAATTTATTACATTGATCGTATCAGGCTGGGAGACAAGCGGCCTCCGCTAGTCGCCGGGCAGCCCCCGTTTAATTTCTTCGTAGGTGTATTGAAAAACGTGGAATTTTGTCACTGCAGGACTCAGCTCCATAACAATCTCACCTGTGGCTCGGACGAATTCCGCGTCTGTCACAATGGCAACTCCACTTGTATCAAAATGTACTATTTCTTTATAGAACCGTTGCCCCAAAGTAAGATTTAAACCTGTATCGTGGGTGTGTTCACAGACAAACACACATTCTTGTGTATGTCACCCAGACCCGGAACAACCATCTGTAGACCATAATTATAAATATTTGTTCCGTGCGGAAATACATTTCCAAGATGTTAGACCTGTCTACCCTTTTGCTGGACCAAAACTTCTTCTCATATTGTCAAGAGATAGAAATTGAACACTAAGTACGTTTGCTCACTGTGTGCTCATTCTCCCACAATGTTTTCTTTTAACTAAGGTCAGTGTCATCTGACTAATTAGAAGCATGCTAATTGCCAAGTTTCGTATACACCGTATCCTTAAAAAAAAAAACTTTCAAAACATCGAGAGCTTAACACCATAGTTCACGACAAGGCGGGCCGATGACCTGGTGAAGGTACGGAAATCTACTGGATGCAATGAACACAGGACCTGTTGATGTGGCGACGCTAGTGGGAGGCTGGGAGGCCTATCATGGGTCGTTTGAGAGAGAACTCCGGGATCCTGGGACGCAAGGCAAAGAAGGATCATAGGAGTGGTTTTTAGTCAGTGTAAAAATACAGCAAAAGAAAAATACAGACAAGTGACACTAGTGACAGCGGCTAAACACGATTATGTGAGCCAAACGTTAAAACGCAATTAGTTTTATTGGTGAATTCCATCCTAAGTCTGACAGGCCCTCCCGTTCAACAAGAAGAGCAGGAGAAGTCATTAGATGATTTTCCACCAAAAAAAAATTAGTAGGTATCCAGCATTGGACGTCTTTCGACTGAAATGTTTGTAACGATGACCACACAAAGTACCATATTCGTTTTTTAGTTCTAACTATTTCCGAATTAAGAAATTTTCCGTGTCAGTAAAGTCAGGAATAAAACAAAGCCAGGAAGCAGTGAACCATAGAGGTCGCTGGGCCTACTTAGTGCGTTCCGTTTGACTTTCGTTTTCGTCAACATTCCACCGTTTTGAGTTCAAGGCTGGCAGCATAGATTCCAAAGAGGTTAGACGTCTATGGAACTTTAGGTAGGTAGTACTCTTTCGTTCAAGACATGCGCTGGTGCATACGTATTTTACTTAATTGATACTCGTCTGTTTTAATTAACACTAAACTTGCCACTCAAGCATGAGCTATATACACACCAAGTAGATCTTTATATTGTACATTTTATAATGCATAACGAATACGCCATTCCTTGAAAAACGCCCATGAACCGAGAGAGAATATTCATAAATGCTGCCAGAATTTGGACGTGTTTCCGGTGGACAGCGACGTGGAGGAATTTTTGTACAAGAAGCCATGTTCGTACACTTTATATAAGTGCTTATTATTAAGTACGAATTGCCTGAACCTTCTACTTCATATATATGGCAATATTGGACAAAGATGCCAAGGCTATGGATTTATTGTTCCAAAGAATTAACGCGGCCCTTTTTTTTGAGGTCTAACCTCAACATCGATCACGAAAATCATTATTGCCCAACCAAAAATAAAAGATACTATGATTGATATGAAAAGTTAAGTATATATTTGCACCAAGTGCAACCCCATTTTGTGTCCAGGCAATTTCTGTCCATTCTGGGTTGCCTGGAAGAAATCGCCGAGTGCGATAAGGCCGCCAAATGTATGTTTTTTGTATTAAAATATCAGTTTGTAAATTTGTAATCTTGGTATGCAATAAAGTATATATAAATAAATAAATAAATATATACAGCGTATCCAAAACATAACTCCGACATTTTCTAACAATATTCACTACATCAAAATTACAATTGCTACACTGACATTTGATTGTACACCGAGATTAATGTTCTCACATATATCAGAGCAACGTTTCCACTGTACCATAATTTTATGAGTCATATAACATCTGTGTCATATATGGACACATGTAATGTATGTTTGTAAAACTAAGGGTCTATTCAGACGTACCACAACTAAACGACAACCACAACAACAACAACACGTAGTTGGGCACTATTTTTTATAAAAATAATTTGTTTTATTCACACTGACCACATTTTGTCGTCGAACGCAACCGTGTGGGTGATATCGACTACACCGCTATCGCAAACACAATGCAACCACCAGCGACATCGCGAGTTAGTGGCCGGCCACATCGCAAAAACACTGGCTACAACGTAACCACAACGCAACCACTTCGTCATTTGTAATTACTACAACTACAAGAAGCTGCAGCGACGCTATTCACACTTTTCGTCGCTGCTATGTGGTATGGTTGTAGCGCGTGTGTATAACCTTAAGGTCTGGCCATATTAACCTAATTTCGAAGCTTCGATCAATCGTGAGTTCGATAGGTACATAATGTTCTTGCTTTTGAAGTGTGGTGTAATATTCGATTGGTCTTCGCATCACTTGTCAAGAGCTCAATACAATCAAATTGGGTCTCTGAGATGACTTCTTGAATTACCTTGCTTTGTTTTATTTATTGTGATGAGTGCCCTTAATACCGATCTCTTACAATTTATTTTTAGGGTTCTGTACCTCAAAAGGAAAAAACGGAATCCTTATAGGGTCACTTTGTTGTCCGTCTGTATTTCTGTTAAGACCGTTTATCTCGAGATCGCGTGGAAGTATCGAGTTGAAATTAAAACTATATACGTAGGTCTGTGGTCACTTGAAGCTATGAAAAAATCAAACTTCTAAGTAAACGAAAAAAAAGATACGGCCGTTTATGTCGTAATAAATATATATTTCGTCACTCTCAAGAGAATCAAAATTCATTCCCGTTGACCTAGAATCCTAAAATTTGGCATGAGCAAGGTCTCATAGCACAAGTATAGGAAAAAAACTGAAAACTAGAAATTTGTAGTTACATCACAAAAAAAAAAACATTTTTTGCGATTCGGAAAAATCTTCGTAACTCAATTCGGGAATTGAATTGTTTTCAGTAAGTTTGTACGGAACCCTCACTCCTGTTCCTTCGTTGCCTTACGTACCAGGGCCGAGTCTTCCTTTCAGAATCAGACCCTTGGCCCCAGCAGGCTTCGACACGGAACCCTCAATGCGCGAGTCCGACTCGTTTTTTTATAAACACTGTTTTTCTCTTCCTGGTCTTGTCTTGAAAATAATGTTGACTGTTTTTCTCCTTCTTTGTGTTTAGGACTCAAGCACAAAGGAAATATGCCATGTATCCAAGAATTTCTCGAAGAAAAAACACGGAATAAATCAAACTGACACCCTACAAACTGTTCAAGTAAAAGCCCCAGGCTTTTACTTGAACTAAAAGATCAATGATCTAGCTTCTTCGCGCACAATTCTAAGATTAAGCGTGGAAACCGCAACAAAATTCGTCAATGTCAGAAACAATTTTCACTTTTTCCCAGATCACAAATTAAAGACTGCCATTCAAGGTCACGCGAACTATTCATCATACTCGATATTTCAATTATGTAACGAGACAATAGGCAAATGAAAATGTTTTCCCATCCTTTTTGTTTTATTTAATCACTGTTACAGATATTGACGCTAATTTAAATGAAAAACTGTTACCGATTTTATCGTTTTGTTTCAATCAATCAATCAGTTTATTGACACATACAATTATATTACATTGTAAACTTTGACTGACTTCTGAGCTAGGTACCTGTATTACAGAAGTCAGTGACTTCTCCCATTAGTATCGCTTAAATATTTAAATCGAAGTGACTCTTCCATAGATACTCGTATAATTTACAAACAAAAAGTCAGAAAAACATGAAAAAAAAGAAAAACTTGAAAAAAAAAATTAATTACCTAATTATTTATTTATTGATATACCAAATAAATATATGTATAGGTTAGTGATTCTGATATTTAACATGTACGTAGTTAATTCAATTCAATAGTAATATGTCGACGGGTAAGCACAGGTGTGCCTCTAAACACGCCATCTGCAATCCCAAGGCTATAAATTCCAACTTTCCGCGGCAAAATAAGGTCCCAGTTAAATACAGCAGATGTATCAAAGAAATTACGTAGTAAGGTACGTCATGTTGTCACTATAACTTGTTATTAATGTGCCTTGAAGATAACCTCGAGACTAAGCAAACACAGGCGACACATACCGAAATATTTCTAACGGATTACCATACAAATGGCCGCTTATTCCTATCACGGAACTGCCTTCATTGTACAAATATGCAGGAATTCACAACAACTACTGCTTCACCTTAATCTTGATAATTATTACAAAGAAATAAAGTTCATAATTGCATATTTCTCTCAACTCGTACTTTTTTTTAATAGTCTGTTGTCGATAAGGTCATGTCTATCTCTATGATGTATGACCATAAAGTAACGTTCGATATGATCGTTCGAAGTTTGAAAGTGTGTAACGTATTGTATAGGAAACAGCGTGTTATTTTTGTTTATAGAGAAAGGCATTCAAAGTAGGGATGGGGTTTTATTTAGTAGCCAAATTGACGCCCAAATATTTTCATAACTTTCTATTAGATAACATGTATGTATTGTATGTATGTAGGTACCTATGTGTTCTGTTCCCAATGTAATAGTGAGTAAGGTATGACTGAATAGTTAATTTCCTCACTAAATTTGTATTATCTCGAAATAGTATCTAAAGTAGGTGCAAATAAAAAGATTATTCATAGTCGAATTATGATACATACACTATCTAATTCTAAATGATTCACATTAGTCAAAAATTACATAGGAAAACCCTAAACAAGATCGCGGGATTTGCGATAAGTTTATTACTTTTATCAATCGCCTTCTGATAACTAAGTACCTAAAATCTACCAATTACATACCATGTTACAGATTGATTTAAGAGTCTATTATTACATAATCGATCCAATTCACCCAGAAAGTCAAAAGCTCGATTTCAAACCGGAAAAAAAAGAATCAGGAAAAAGAATAACATATTTACTTATCACTATACTCATCTCCATCTCATCATCAAAAAACAAAGACACCTTAATCTCTCCGTATCTTTTCAATCCTTTCACATTTTGACGCACAAATACATTATCTAATCGACTTTCATGTATATTGACAAGAATTAATTAATATTTTTTGGAAATGATATTTTGTTTATAAACATTGCAATGATGTTTTTCAGACGTCGTTCTTGTCAAGTCAGACATTTTATTGCTATCTCTTGATCTACATATTTTTATATGTAGGTAATTAGTTACATAAACACAATTTAGGTACGTTTAATAAAATTTCACACTATTTAACAAGTGGATACTAGTGTAATTTAATAGCCAATCAATTCTAGACAAATCTTGCTGCTTATTTATAGTTTTTATGTAGATATAAATAAAGTGTTAATTCGTGTTACACCTATCATAATTTATCTATGCATCACCTTAAGGTAGAAATTAGAGAGGTGGACTTAATACAAAATATTAAGTCCACCTCTCCACTTTAGAGTGCTTTAAGAATTAAACAAATAATTACCAAATACACTAAAAAGCTATTCTATTATTCCTAACAAATAATAACTATTTGATTACTGAATCGACAAGCCTAGTAACGATAAGAATGACCAGCCCATTGACAATAATTTATCAGGATTTTGCCAAGCCCATAGATAATCACAGCCTTGTTGGCAGCATGATTCATATTACAACCTAGGGGGATTTAAGTCAAGAGTGAAAAGGTTACTTCTAGACGTGCTCCATCGTTGACCATATCATCGCGTACCATCAGGTTAGATAGTGGTCAAACGCGAGCCTATCAGTAACAAAAAAAAAGGACAACATAACTTCTACATTAAAATATTAGTTTTTATACACACACAAGAACGAATTTACCGTTTCCCTTGTGGGACTGAAAAAATCTTATCAGAATGTATCCACGTGCAGACAAACATAATTATTATTATTTCAAAGTAAATTATTTTTGGTACTTATTTTTTTATATTTCCTTTCTCAGGTATGTAAAAAATTTCTTTAGACATAAGCATCACCTTTGTACCTGTTTTTCTGTTTGTTTCATATTTTATACGTGTACTCAAATAAATATAAATAATAAGCACACTTGGAAACAAGTTTACTTAATTGCTGAATTAGATCTAACGAAGTAATAACCGATAATTTTATAAGGTAATGCACCAAATACCGTTCTAAAGAATGTGCAAACAGACCTTTTTGGACTGAGTAATTGGACTAGTTTCGAATACCACTGCACCTATATCTAGGTGCAGGGGTATTCGAAACTGTAAATAACTAAAAAATTATTACAAAAATTATTTTTTAATTAAAATTTACTCAAGCAAGAATGGAGAGTCGAAGATTTTTCCGAATCGCAAATTATTTTTTTTGTTGTGACGCAACAACAAATTAAACGTTTTCAGATTTATTCCTATCCTTTGCTATAAGACCTTGCTTTACACTAAATTTCAGGATCCTGGGTCAACGGGAAGTACCCTATGAATTTTGATTTACTCGAGGGTGTCGAAATATACGTTTTTAGAGACAAACGGCCGTACTATTAGTTTTTGTTAACCTAGAAATTTGATTTTTTACAGCTTCAAGAGAGCGCTGACTTGAGTATATGCTTTTAATTTCTACTTGATACCTCCACGCGTTCCCGAGATAAAGGGTCTTGATAGATAGACAGACAAACAGACAGATAGACATACGGACGGACAACAAAGTTATCCTATATCCTAAAAAAGGCGAATATAGAAAAGGCGTTACAATATGAAAGTGACGAAAAGAAGCCTACAGTGGCACAGGCTTAAAACTTTAATAAACACTTATTATAAGAGAAAGCAAAGCATTTAGAATGTCGTGGCGTGTAAAAACAACACAAATATAACCTAATGTCTCATCGTCAAACGCTTACATTATTTGATTAGTGACATAATGTTTACAAGAAACACACATTTTTTTATTCGTAATCTTCATAGACCGGAAACAGCCGCTCCTAAACCAATAAATTAAAAAAAAATATCTTGTTATTCAAGTTTTTTGACTTCTCATCATCGAGTTTTATTGAATGCACCTACATAATATAACTTGTTTTTATTAGGTAACTTTAGGAAATATTCCATCAGTGGTGGCCTAGAGGTAGCGACCCCGACTTATGTACGTATTTTACGTCTGGGTTCAAACCCGGGCAGGCGTTTTACTCTGTGTAATTTATTACATCACCACGGGTCTCGAAACGGTGAAGGAAAACATCGTGAGGAAACCATGTCTAAGAACAAAAAATTGGAAAACATGTGGCATCCACCAACCCGCACTGGGCCCACGTGGTGGATTACGGCCCATTCCCTCTCTCAATGGGAACATGAAAAGGTTGAATATGCTATTATGCCACTGCTCTCAAAACTGTGAAAGCAAAAATCGTGAGGAAACTGGTATGTGTTAGAACTAAAAAATAGAAGGCATGTGTGACATCCACCAACCCGCACTCGGCCCGCGTGGTGGTTTTCGGCTCATTCTCTTTCTTAGAACGGGGAGCCTTAGGCCCCTCGCCCACGGCGACTTTTTGCAGCGATGCTGCTCGCTTACGAAACGCGCGAGAGCATCGCTACTAACGCGCGTAAGTCGCATTTGCAAGCTCTATAGAAAACATGCCAACGCGCTACTAACGCGCTACAGCATCGCTACTGTATCGATGCGAACGCGCTATAGCATCGCTACAAAAAGTCGCCGTGGGCGAGGGGCCTTAGTCCCAGCAGATATGACTGATCATGCTAATATTATATTATAGGAAATACGGCTAAATTATTTTTATTGAAGTATTACAAAAAAGTAGGTATAAAGACGACCGAAGACAGCAGCTCATCTGCTTCTACACTGCCCAGTGGTCGCTGGATACTGGGCTAAATACTTCAGAAACCAGCCCTCTGCGAAATGTCAGCAACACCAAGGCGCTGCTGGTCTTCCTTGAGACGCTGGACTGGATCGGATACATTTGTCCCACCCGTTGGACGTGGAGTTGTAGATATCAGCCCGACATACATACATACACAACATAGTTTGCTCCACCACAAAGAAACACATATCGTTTAAATCATTCTTTATGTGGTGAGACTCTACTAAGTACATATATGTATATGGATCTATAAGATAAATATGAACTCCATTGTAGGGATATGACACATCAGTAGGTACCGTTAGATAGAGTACTACGTCCCACAAACCTTGTGATGAACAGTAGGTACCCGATGAGTCAGGGGGCCCTGAGCGAGAGAACCAATGACAACACAGTGAAGCATCCAGTAATATTAACCCAAATATTATTATAACTTATGTGAATCTAAAACGCAAAGGGCAACTAAATGAGCACAGGAGGTGTGGTTTTAGTCAGTAAAAGTCTGACACTCTCATCTGCTCTACCCTAGAGTGAGAGAAGTTATTGGACGAATTCCCATCTCAAAAAATAAATTGTAACATACAAGATGTAATTAGAGCTAATTTATCCTATTTTTTTTATCAATGTTTTGCAATTTCTAAGTTAAGTACTACAAAGTCAGACTTAAAAATTAAATAAAAAGTTGACACAACAGCAGTAGGTATTAATATATATAATAATCGATCAAAGTTATTACTAAACTACAAATAAAAGGTAAAAGATAGTACCGACGCATTATTTTTAATGACGACAGTTAAACAAAAAGAAATATTTTTTTGTAAGACGTTCTACTAAGTACAGCTGCTTCCGTAAAAGATTAAAATTAATTGCTACAGCTGCATTTATGCAAGCATCACGACATTAAATTAATTAAGATTAAGTAAATGCGCGTTTTTGTACGTAACTATACCTACTTTTAATTTACTATCTTACTGCACCAGATATAATACATAATTTTCTCAATTCTCATTACCCTGTGCCAAATTTAATTCATCTGGCCTATTCCCAGGCTGAACGATAACGATATTAAAAAATATATATCAAACAGAATTAAAAATCGCTGTCAAAAGAAAACTATTACGCTAGTTACATTGATGCTCAGTTGAAATGTGTTCAACATGGGAAGAAACCTGTAAGTATGTAAGTATAACAAAAACAATACAATTAATGAGAAATGAAAACGTTGCATGTTCAATTAGAAAATTCTTTGTCTTCTATTTCACAAAATATTTGTAATAACCTTGACTATTTTAAAAATTAGTTTCTTGACATTTAGAAACATTTGAGATAACAATAAAAAATATTATTGTCAAGGAGTCGTTAAAAAGGTATTGTTCAAATGTAGCCTCCGTACTAATGTTAATATTAATTTTAGGAATATTTGAGTAATTTTAAACACGGTCCATAGGTAGTGTGAAAACGAAACCCTGGGACGAAGGCAACGAAGGAACAGGAGTGGGTTTTTAGTCAGTAAAAGTCTGACACTATCTCCCGCTTCGCTCAAGAGCGGGATTTGTAATAAGATGATTTCCCACCCAATAAAAAAAAAACACGGTGAATACAATTTTTTCTTAGACCTATAAACAGCTGATATTTTCACCAGACCAAAAAAAAAATTGTAAGTATGATTTATGGATGAATAAAAGAGAGAAAAATGCAGTTGGATGTGTGGAGTCAATAATTCAATATAGTTTACAATTCCGCAAACCTATACGCGACCGCTACTAATCTCATATAGCATTTTACAAAGAAATATAACAAAGCACCATGTAGTGCACAAAAACAGAATACTCACACAATAAAAAAAGTAAAAATTCCTTTCTCGAATCCTATAAAATGTCACGTGGTCACTGAACAGATTATGCACAAATTAAAAACTTTTTAGTCAACTTTCAAATTGGCGCAGATTTTAAATTAAGAACGTTCGATGCGCAACGCACGCCACGGCTGCGCGCTCTCGACCGACTGACTTCGCTCGCAAACGAGAGAATGTATGGCGCAACGCAATCCAGCAATTGTAGCAACCGCAGCCGCTGGATTGCGCGTTGTTCATTTTATTGCACTAGCTGAAAGCAAAAATGTGATAAAATTTCAGGTTACAATGAGTCTCAGAGACCAAAATTACTTTTGCTTTAGAAATTTCATTGGTTTTAGCAAAGCTCACTAGTAACTAGGAAAGTAAGGTAGTGCAATCGTTAGTCATTACAAAACTTACAAGATTTGGAACATCTCGAATAAAAATTACAGCAAAAAGAAAACAATAAGTTCACTTTTTTTTCGCAAATGATTTGAAATGAAAACTGTAAAAATTACATAAGTAAAATGCCTAAAATGAGCAATAAAAGTGATTTCGCCAACAGCTTGAAAGCAGCTGCATTGTACCACGCACACGAGTACGGTACGCACATTAACTCTGAAGCGTTATTCAGCGAACAAATCTTTTACTCCATAGCGAAATGGGTTTTTTAGCATTACGTCCCATTTCTTTTTATGGGAACAAAACGTTAAAATTTAATTTCACGGCAAATAACGACAGACGAGTAGGAAAATAATTAATACATGTGTATGTACATGATGACTCACAAAGTGTAACCGAAGGAACACTGTGGGTTTTGATCAGTAAAAGTCTGACACTCCCTCTCGCCCCATGCAGAAGGAAGTCATTTGATGATTTTCTAAGATATACCTTTTTGCGCAAAACGTTATTGTTGTGGTAGGTTGGTAAGATAAGAAACAAAAATTTTTGTTCTATTTTTAGGTCTAGTTCTAGTAACTGTGTCAATTTATCAGCAAGCCCGGTTATCAGCCAGTTATTTAAATATTTTTAAATGCAAACTGGCAAAATCATGATAACATGATTGATATGGTTCTTTCCCTAAATTAGAATGAGGGAGATAGCCAGAACAAAACTCATTAATCTGGCCACTACTAGTAACAAAATGCAGAATAAAATCAAGCGCAGAACACAAACCCTTTAGGGCTCCAGTATAATCTGATTGCGGATAAAATTAGAGGAAAATAAATTAAATTCTCACTTTGAGTCCAGATTCCAGACTCAAAGCATTCATTTTACAGGCTGTCACAAAAAAAGACATGAAGAAACCTTATGCAAATATGTATGTACAGTCAAGGGTCAAAAGAGCAGTTACACTTTACCAATGCCAAAAAAGATAGATATTACGCTACAAATTAAATCCATACTAATATTATAAATGTGAAAATGTGTGTGTGTGTCTGTTTGTTTGGCCGTCTTTCACGGCAAAACGGAGCGACGAATTGACGTTATTTTTTAAGTGGAGATAGTTGAAGGGATGGAGAGTGAGATAGGCTACTTCTTGTCATCATAAACCATTGACCCTCTTCTACTCGTAAAAAGAAATGTTAGTCACTTTAGCTTTAGTAGAGTGCAACTGTACTTTTGACCCCTGACTGTACATATTTGCGGAATCCGATCGTTGTATTATAGGTACAAACACATCCGTGGGCCTATCGAGAATCGAACAATGTCGCAAACTGGTATTACAATATAATATAATCAAATGGGTTAAACTCCCTTTAAGCCTAACATAACAACACAATCATGCACCATTGTGCACACTATTGACCAGTATTGCGATACAAAAAATATTCTGCGTAATAACTGGGTTCGCAACTGTATGCGGATTAAATGGCGTGCGTCGAAAACTATAGCTGTGCATGATGCAAAGCTACGAAATACTAATAAAAGTTACATGAAGAAATGTTTGCATGATTGACGAAAGATATTTGGAACTGTATAATGAAATTGTCGAGGTTTAGCACACAACATAACGATAATCTAAACTAAGATTATGTCCTACTCAAAAAAGTTGGTTTTGAAAAAAATATAGATTATTTAAAACGGTATCGACATCGCCTCCTAGGGTTTCATCATTTGATTGTTGTTCATCATTTATTTTTTAAGAAGTATAAAGATTGTTTTAGACGTTAATTAAATTGATTAAAATTGGTGTCAGAATTTTTGCAATGATCTGATTGCAAAAATTCTGACACTTATATAAATCTACTTTTTTATTATTATTATTAATATTGATACGCTTGCGTTTGACCACTATCTCCCCTGATGGTAAGCGATGACGTGGCCGAAGATAGAGCACCCTTGCCTAGAAATAACCTATTCATTCTTGAATTGATTTCACTCTTACTTCATAGCTTAGGGTACTTTTCATTCCGAAAATAATACATAATGACTGTATAACAGGGCTAATACATACAATCCTGCTAATACAGGAGAGATTGTAGTATTGCCTAATAGTACCTAAGTTATAAGTATATCAAAGGTCTAAGGCCTTTGGACCCGGATGCCAAGCCCCCGTGAGAACTGACCCGTATTGTCTATGGTTGCACGAAAGTAAATCAATTCTTTAAAATTAACACTGGATTTTTAACAAAAGCTATAGTTATTTCGCAGTTTAAATATATTGTTTTATTATAATACATATTGACAATTAATGACAATAGATACAGCAAACAAAGGTAGTTACGAATATAAAAGCCACATTTCCACAACTCTTTACTGTCATTCTTCTAACAAATATAATTTGTTGACAGCTAGACAAAAAATCTAATTAATTTCTAAGTCAAATAAAAAACTGTTAACTCAAAATACCGGAAGCCATCGTTACATGTTATCAAAAAAATTAATTAGCCGCAGAAAATTTTTAAATTAATTTCTGCATCAAAAATAGATTTTGTTAAGTAGAAAAACCATAAACCTCATTCCTCTGTCACAAAAAAATAACACGGACCTTTACAATAGTTAGAGGTACAAAAGTCACGATTGCACAAACGTTTCACAGCCCATAGAAAAAAATTACGTTTATGTTTCACCACAAACCTAAACCTAATGTGTTCACAAAAGATCATGAATGAGAGAGCTTACGTAACCATACCGCTTTCACCATCGATACCCAATACTCTGTCAATACGATTAATGTCGCTACTCATCGGAGAACAGACGAATGAGAGGAAATGCACGTCATTACTTCTAAGCGAGTGCATTAATCATTTTACAGTTTGATGATTTCTAAATCAGAGTACCTATAATATCTTGAAGAGCCTTTAAGTACATGTCAGGAAACCCACCTACATAAGTGCCTAGATAAACTCAACCAGAATAGTCATTCAGTCCTGTTTCTTCTTTAAACAATAATTTCCCATGTGTATTATTAATAAACATGTTTTACAAACCCTAAAAATATAATTTTTATTTTTACCTTAAATTTCAATAAATACCAACTAAAATTAATAACACCTATAACAGAAAAATGTAAAATGTGAATTTGAAAAATTGCAAATCGGAAAAAAGATTTTTCCGATTTGTTTTTTTAACTAACTCAACGTAACTCAATTCGGGAATTGAACTGTTTTCATAGGTTAATTTGTACGGAACCCTCAGTGCGCGAGTCCGACACGCACTTGCCAATTTTTTTTTTAAAGGAAACAAAGATACTTTTCAAATTGAAGTGTATCGGCGAATTACAACCCGTGGTCCCAGAACGCAAAAAGCAAATAAAGTCTGACAAGCCCTCACGCTCCTCTTTAGCCGAAAGAAGTCATTGGAAGATTACTCATCTGAAAAAAAAGTAGTCTACAGCACCATCACTTAAAAACCTTTTAAAATACAATTGTCACCTGACAGTCCATTGCCATTTCGACACAGACATGTCGCATATGTGGGTCAGCAGCCATAGCTCCGTCACGGTACAGCGCGGTAAACATCACTTGATCGATGGAGGTCGATGCCTGCTGGTACTACTGTATACTAAGCGATAAGTCTGTAGCTTCATTTATTAGAAACTACTACAGTACAGGGGCAGGAGAATGACAATCCTTCGATTCCTCTACTGTTCTCGGAAGCTAAGCAGTATGTCATATTTACGAAAAATGTTTTTGTGTTTGCATCCGTAAAACTTCAAAGTTCCCGCAATAGGCAGGCTCGTTGAATAACTCGTATCTAACTCCTGCCGTCGGCTTCGCCTGTGTGTGTTTAGAAAATATACTAATAACGATTATAAGCTACTCTAAGGGGTCCATTACGCGATAGGTTTTGCTGTCAGTTTTGCCACAGTAAAATATCTTGACTGACGAAAAACCTACCGTGTAATGCGATGACTGACGTTTTCATGACGAAAAATGTATAGCGATAAAATTCCGTCAGTCAAGCTTCATTCATGATTGATGGTTTTGATTGACGCTTGCATGACCTTGTAATGGACCCCTATTACTTCAAAGTAGATTTTTACTGGTAAAAGAAATCGGTGCAGTAGTTTTCGAGTTTATTAAACTTAATAAACTTGTACAAACCATATTATAAAAATACAAATCTTACCTTTTTATAACATTAGTATAGATTGAACATAGCCTGAGATATCAGAAAAGACTCGCACAACACACAAATGAGCTGGCACTGGCACTGAGTGGAACAGGAGGACAACAGCACACGAGGTTGAGGAGATGTGACATCCCTAGTCTCAGCGCCAGATTCGCATATTGAGATGAGAGGTACTCTGAAACCGATCTCATTTAATACAAAAGGCTTATTGTTCTAGGACTGATTGGCCATGGTGCAGAAAAGGACAAAAAAAAAGTATAGATTGAAAAATAAAAAAACACTATCTATTATCCCACTTTAATCTTATAAAGGTGAAAGTTCATGTATGTATATATTTCTATGTTTTTTCTTTCTTCACGCTCGTGAATCTCATTATTTTAGGTTCTGTACCCAAATAGCGCCAGCTGCATCTTTCTTCTCAGCTAACACATTTATCTGTCCGTTTATCTACGCCACTGCTCTCAAGCGTTGCGATAAAGAAGATATAGGAAGATCATTCTATGATCTACAAGCTTCTGCCCGCGACTTCGCCCGCTTAAAAGTAGGTTTCTCCATGGAAACTTTAAACCCCCGTTTTATTCCCTTAGGGGGTGAATTTTGGAAAATCCTCTCTTAGTGCTCGCCTATGTCATAAAAGGAAACTTTGTGCAAATTTTTACACTCCTAGTCCCAGAAGTTTCGGCTGTGCGTTGATATGTCAGTCAGTCAGTTTCTCCTTTTATATTTATATAGATAAGTAGAAGAACTACCCATGAATTACTATGAAATACTTATCGTGTTTTGTGACTGTTTATGGGATGGGGACCCTCGTACAATGGGGTGTTACCATAACATGCGGGTTGTTTACCTACCCACAGTCTTGTAATATAGTAACGCAAACAAAGGGCAAACGCATTACCGTCAATAAAGTTTACGGTGGTTTTTTGGTGGTTTCTAAACAGGATGCCATTGGATTATGAAACAGTCACAATATACTTATGTTTCGTTTCAACCAAAATAAATATGAATGTGTGTGTTTTTATTTAATGCCATGTTTGTTTAGTTTATTTATAACCGACTTCAAAAAGAAGGAGGTCCCATAGAAATATTGTTATGATCTGATGATGAACTTCGAAGATATGGAAAGGAACTCCTCATAAGATCACAGCTGAACGGTCGTAACCAGTAAAATTGCTTTGTTTATACGTATAGTCGATGACTGACTGAAAGAAGAGGGGGAGGGGATATATTGAACTGATCTGATGATGAAGCCGGAAGGTTAGCGCCGGAACTACTAGGTACTAGGTAAAAGAAAAAATAAAATGAAAATAGGTTTAATTTACAAAAAAAAGTAAAACGCGTACGCAAAGCGATCGCCACTCTTTTGCCGAAAATTTATATAAATTTCGAAAGTTTATATAAATTATTGGGCCAATTATTGGGTTCCCTTGTGGAAAATTATTGTGGGTTAAGCTTGCCAGTGTAAATCAGCTGTCCTGATTTAAAAGTTTTATATGTATAAAATTTAGAATAAGAATCAGAAAGCTAAAATATAACCTATAACAACTATATGTAGTTTATTGTTGATAAGTTCTGTAAAATATAGCCATTTGGCTTCCCTACAGAACTTCACCGAGGTTTAACTATCAGTGGTGTCCAACCTTTACTAATCTAGACGAAAATACCCTTTATCTATTGTGAACTTTATACTACAATGCTAATCGATTTGTCGCATTGATTTGTAGTGCTTTTTGTTAACTCAATATCGTTTGTTAGTTGGGGTGAATAAATCAATTAGACCTTGTCAATACCACAGTGTGCTCTAACAATGAGGGATTATATGCCAACTTTGTTCTGCGCCTATATTTATTTCTGCCGCCTTCCAAACAAAGCAAATTAGTAACAACGCAAATACATTTTATCAATTCACCAATGTTATTCTTAAGGCGAAGTTGCACTAATTTTTAACTTCTTTGAACCTCTGGAAATCTATAAATATAAAAGAGAACATCATGAAAAATAATTTTATCAAAATTGACCATTATGATCAACCGCCGGGTAAAAATCAAAACATGATATAAATTAGTTGGCTCGATAAAAAAAATTACGAATCTGACCCCCCGACTTACGATTTCAAATGTGTATATCTACGAGATTACGCCACGGAAATATTTGAAAGTTACATAATAATAAAGCTTGTTTTTGAAAGGATCTGGCAAAAAACAAAAATCTTGTATAATATGTTTTGTTTTTATAAAAATAAAATCGTTGTTACGTTGGCCGCGATGTCGACATAGACCTAGGCTAGTACATAAAAAATACTATGTGACTATAATCTATTGAATTTCAAAAAGTTTAATTGTTGTGTCAGAGTGCAATAAGAGATGAAGAGCAAAAAACTGCATCGTAACCGTAGGAAGACTTGTTCGTGTATTGTTAGTCAGCGAAAGCGGTTACATCATTAAACATTTGAAGCGGGGCAACACTAATTACTGCAATTCATTAACAACATTTTACTCGTACGCCTTTATTAATAAAGGCTAAGTTACGTGACGTGCGAATATTTTTTTTAAAACCCACTAAAATACAGTAATTAAGATTTTTGGATTACAGCTATATTACCTATTCTTATTTAACTTTTTAAATGCGCATTCAAAATTATTGTGTCATTTGAGCATAGTTATTTTATTATTCTATTTCCGCACATTAATCTAGAAACACTTAAGCCGTTTCTACACACATGTTTTTTTGCTGTAGCAACCCGTGGTTTGCTGTATGTAGACACGATCATTCTTTAGATTTTTTTTTCTAAGGTAGGGTATCATTAAATAATTTCTGCGCTTTTGGGTGGAGCGAGAGTATCAGACTTTTACTGACCCACCCACCGGTGTTCTATAGATCAAAATATGGAAGCTTATTAGCACAAAGGGCGCATGGTGAAGTGCACTATGTTTCGGGCATACTGCCTATCGTTTTACTCGTACACCCTGTGAGTCAGCTGTATTCAGTGGGCACTTAATGCCCTGTACAATATAATAATGTGTCTTGGGATGCTGTTAGGGCTACCCCACCCCCAACTTGACACGGTAGCCCCAAATTTTTGGAAGCTCGGATTGATGGCTTTCATGCCATCATGAGTAAGAGGGCGGCCTCATTGTTGCATCGTGTACGAGTTAGCTCCAACAACATCCTAATAGTAATAGCACTAGCGGACAGAATAGACGATCCGTTTCTGTGACACTGGATTGCGCTCCACGTGTCAAAATGATTGATTGTTGGTTTACAGTTTTTATTTAATTGTGGTTTACTAACATAGTTCATAAGTACTTACTAACAAGATCAAAAAGGTCTGAAATTCAGTTCTTATTTTATATTACAAGGTGCGGCGGAGTTTACGTAGTTTGGCGTAAAGAAATGTGTGTATACAACAGGCCTTACCAGGCAGGCATATCACACTAAACTAGTCTAGGTAAAGTAATTAGATTGTAATCTAGTGAATGTAATGCGATACTAGGCTAGATTGTCACGCGTCACCGACATTCGACAGGTCTCTTTGACGCTCCATTGCATTTGTTTGTTATAAGTCCAGACAACAGGCGGGTGCTACGACAGAAAACCTCCACGAGTGCCCGCAGGCTGTAATTCCCTTGCGGATACGTCCAGAGTGAAGGCCAGTCTGCGGGACGGTACACCCTGGGAGGCGGCCAACAATATGGCAAATATAGCTCAACTATATGGGCTACTTAAATCTTCTTCCGCTATGGGCAATGACTATGTTGTTTAATTCTCTTTGGCTATGGGTGAAGCGAGCGGGAATGTCAGACTTTTACCCGCCCGTTCTGTTCCTTCGGTTGCCATTTCTGGTATCAAGAAAAGTATTTCAAACTTATAATCCTTGTGATTGAATCACATTATGTCAGTCATGACCACCTCTGAGTTCATGTGACGCACGTTTGGGTTAGCCAGAGTGGTCAGGCACCAAACTCCCGCAGACCATCTCGTATATCACGCACCATCAAGAGGGATAAAGGTACTGAGTACCAGGTATAAAGGGTACTGAAACCGTGGACCTGTTAACGATCCTGGACCACAACAACAAACAAAATAATAATGACTTCATCAATTAGAAAACACACGTCTACAAACTTATTGAACTGACCCTAAATGAACAGTCACATGACCGTCCAATTAACTCCACTATGGCGATGCGATGGGATCACTCACGGGACCATATTTTGTCACGATGTTTTAATTGAATGTGCCATCAATCTTGCAGATTTAAGTGCTTTAGCTAATGATAAGGTTGGGATCGCGCATATCAAAGTTCTTCGTGATTTTACTGTGCTTACTTTTTATATGCAATTTAAATAATTCTATTGTGCAATTTGAATAATTATATGGTACCTACGTGATGTGTGTGTTCTTGTATGTTTTGATTAGGTAGGTACACGATGTAGAAAATGTTTTAAAAAAAAGCTGTTCACAATCACAACAGACTGCCACCCTAAAAATCGACACTGCGTGACCAGAGGGCTGGCTAGTTCATAGCCCATAAAATTAGTATTGGCATTCAACGCGGCAATGTTGCCAGTCTTCAGGACACATTTTCGGATGACAGTATTGTGGAGATTCTGATTGTTTTTTTTAGTTTTTGTTTAGGGGAAAGGGGGTAGCCCCGGCCAATCTTTTGTTTTTAATATTATGACTATATTTATTACAAAGAACAGTCTCAGTTCACCAAAACTGAAATTCAATCGATCACAGCTGAACGCAACGGTCAGTCGATTTCAACTTTCTGCGTACGTAAAATGACTCTTAAATACACACAGAGATCACAGGAACTTCAAGGAAACATCACGCGAAGTATGATTTTTCTTTCCCCTATTTAAATTATATATTTTATAGTTTTTTAGGTATAAAATAAAAAGTTCGTGAATATTTAAGTTTCTTATGTACTACATATATTGTTAACTAGAAAGGTGGTGAATATTGAATTGGTGACAGAGAAGTATGGATAAGGTGCCACCGCAAATACATTTAGGTACCTATGCGCTAAAGAATGACATTCTTTCGAAATGCAACTGGCTAGTTTAAAAAAAATGCTGTGCCAGTTGTTTTGAAAAAAGAAAAAAGGTTCAAAAACGCGATTCCCTATCTCTGCCAAAAACAGATACACAAATTGAGCGTTGTTGATCGAAGACATAATTGGTTTTCTGAATAGGAATCATCACACAATTAGATTCCTATTCATATAACAAAAATGCAAATATTTTCCCAAACAATAAAAATGTTCTATTCTTTTTAAATAGGTAGTGATAATATTATAAGTTTCTTTAACAGTTTGTTATTAAATAAAAAATGTTATTAAAAATATTGATCGGATTGCAGGCCATGTTAGGGTTACTGCGGGAACGTTCGACATTGTTCTTTACCAACGCATCAAGACTTAGAAGTTTCTTGGAAATAAAACTAAAGGGCCTATTACACTACTCGATATTCAGACAGTCTTAGTCGATGTCGCGTAGTGTAATAAGGGTTAGACCGGCCTTTTTTTTTTTAATTCGATATAATCCAGTGCTTGACTGCGATCCCACCTGATGGTAAGCAGTGATGCAATCATTGACGGTGAGGCGCACGGTCTTATTCGGAATAAAGAAAAAGACTCTGAGAGTCTGAATATCGTGTGCTGAATATCGCGTAGTGTAATAGGCTCAGTCGTTTCAATGCCTGCTAAAGCTATGAAAATATTCGAAAGTGTTACCACGGCCCTGGAACGCGAAGGGCAACTAAAAAACAAAGGTGGGTTTTAGTCAGTAAGGCTGACACTGCCTCTCGCTCCAAAAAAGGTGATTTTAGGGTTTTTTTAGGTGGGAAAATCATCTTGTGGCAAATCTCGCTCTTGGGCGGGGCGAGAGATAGTGTCAGACTTTTACTGACTAAAAACCCACTCCTGTTCGTCCCAGGGCCCCGGGTTTCGCTTTCACAATATAAATAGTACATAGACAGAGATTTTTCCGTCATCTTAGATAACTATTATTTTGGTTAACAATAAAGTTTATTCTATTCTACTGTAGGTATTACAGTTCAAAGCTTTTAAACAGTAGTGTTCACAGAGTATTCTAGGAAAGTCTTCACCAACTTGAGTCTTAAAACATATTATACATACATAATTACGTATATCTTGAAAAATTTTGACCCAAAAGACATAAATGATTGGATTTAATTACGAGTATGACGGTAGGTACGTAGGTATGTAGTAATCTACAGTCATAAATCAGACAAGTAAAGACTCTTGTATTTTTAGGGTACCGTACCTCAAAAGGAAAAAAACGGAAGCCTTATAGGAACACTTTGTTGTCCGTCCGTCTGTCTGTCTGTATGTCTGTCAATACCCTTTATCTCGGGAACGCGTGGAGGTATTGAGTTAAAATTAAAACTATATACTCAAGTTTGCGGTCTCTTGAAGCTGTGAAAAGATCAAATTACTAAGTTAACGAAAAAAAAGATACGGCCGTTTATGTCTCAAAAAACGTATATTTCGACACTCTCGAGATAATCAAAATTCATAGGGTATTTCCCGTTGACCCAGAATCCTGAAATTTTTCACAAAGCAAGGTCTTATAGCACAGGTACAGGGATAAATCTGAAAACTATAAATTTGCGATTCGTAAAAATCTTCGAGACTCCATTCGGGAATTGAACTGTTTACATAGGTAATGAACTGTTTGTACGGAACCCTTAGGACGCGAGTCCGGCTCGCACTTGCCCAATATAAAAATCTCCATATTTTTTTTGCTGATTATATCTAAAGTGGCTAAGGATAGAAAGGAATGGAATAACGGAAGGGAGACCTTTGCCCTGCAGTGGGACACAACAGGCTCATAATATTAATATCTAAAGTGCTGACAATCAATTCATTTAGTGATTTATTTAAATTATTTTCAGGCAAATACAGACTATTAAATGATATCATCGGCATCGTATAAGTTTATAAGTTAATAAAAAAGAAATAAAATATGTACAAGTGGCATAAAAAGCGAAGTCGAAGAAAAACTGTTTTTTTTTTTAATGATATAAACTATAGTGCTTGATTGCGATCCCACCGCTACAGTGGTAAGCAGTGATGCAATCGTTGATGGTGAATTGCACTAGTAGCCTATTCACTCTAGCCTTGAAGACATCTAATTAACTAGATAAGAAAATTCGTCCACAACGCTGTCAATAGGAAAAGTACTATTGTTTGGCAGAGAAAAAGGCCTCCTCAGATCGCGTGAAGAGTCAAGTCGAAAAGTCGAATCCTGAATTATAATAAAGATTTATACAGTCCATTATAATTTTATAGATAATATAAATTCAACGCACGGAAGACTGTATGCACATTACCATACAATCGCTGTTTTGCTGCACCGCATGGAGATGGCGTTATGTGCGACACCATACATCATGAGGACAATTGTCCTCATGATGATAGATATTATCGTTAGTTATATTATTTTGAGACTAATTCGGATTTTAGAAACAAGCACGTTATTTTTTTGTTTTTTTTTTATTATTGATAGGCTCGCGTTTGACCACTATCTCGCCTGATGGTAATCGATGATGTGGCCGACGATGGAGCACGCTTGCCTAGAAGTAACTTATTCACTCTTGACTTAAAGACCCCTAGGCTGTAACTATCTGGAAACATAGACTCCGGCAGGGAATTCCACTCCTTAGCATGTACTTTTTTTTACGAGGGAAATCATCAAATAAGTACTCACACTCTGGTTAGAGCGAGAGGTCGTCTCAGAACTTTTGCTGACTAAATCCCACCTGTATTCCTTCAGTTGCCTTTTGGGTTTTAGGGCCACGGTAACCCTTGTGAACAATTTCGCAGCCCTAGTTTTATTTCACCTTGGATGCTAGTTGCCCCTGACTGTAACTATGCTTTGGAGTTCAATAATTCTCCTCTCGAAATACACTCAAAAAGTGCGTCTCTTATCTTGATAAAGCTGGGTAAATCTTTCTTGACTGGTCACCTTTTCAGAGTCTCTGTTTCCTGATAGCCATAGCCTAGATACCTTCAATCGACTCTTAAAGGAATCGGTTCTCAAAACCAGCCTGTGTCAGCTTCGTGGCTTCACGTCATGTTAGAAAACTGAACGCAAGTCCATTAACAATCAAGTAACAGCTTACACCAGACAAATATCAACAATTTTTTTTGTTTTCGAACGGAAATCTTCAAAAGGCTCAAGCTATGGGGATAACTCCGGGGGGTGTGGGATTTTCACCTCAATAAAACCGCCCGCGTGAACACTATCAGCACATGGGGGCTTCGTTGCCTTTAAAAGACCTCTCCGGATCCTCTCCTTAAAAAGACTGTGAAGCGGTCTACCTTGCGCCTCGCTGTGCACGGCAGCACGAGGTCACCGTGCCACCGTCTTTCCAAGAATAACTCCAGACAAATATCTACCTGCTCTACATACAAAGCTACCGTCTCACATCACCACAATACAAATAATTTTTTACTTCACACTCCATCACAGGATGTCACTGACTACCCTCACACATCGTCCGTATCTTTGCATATTTACTTATTAACCAAAAATAGACCTTATTTCTTTGTGTAAGAATTTACTATCGAATGAAATAATGAGTAAATTGTTGATAAATTAAATATTTCGAGTACAATAAGCGCCGGGAAGTCGTGAGCAGTTAACTGCTTGGAAATAACCTCATTATTAAATATTGCTTTACATTTTAATAGAAACCAACTGTATAAATAGAATAACCTATATCAGTAGAATCATAGCAATACCTAGATATACCCCACACTCATTAGTATTGTACTTAAATCATAATATTACCACAGTCTGTTACCACAGTCTACAGAATTTATAAATGAAATAGATCACAATCCTTATTTTTAAAATATTATATGGATTGTAATCTATACAATCATGAGTGTGGGTTGGTGTTGCTACAATTAGGTATACTGCAGCCGCTAACTGCTGTTAACGGCTTCGCCTAAGGAAACAAACACCCGATATAAAAAGTGGACTTGATCTACTCGTGTACCAAGTTTCGTCGAAACCCGTTCAGCCCTTCAAACGTAGAAAAGTAAGAAACATACAAATAGACACAGAAACTTTCAACTTTATAATATTAGTGTGAAGCGTGACAGTGTAATATTTTAATATCATAAATGCAAATGTGTGATCGTTTGTTATCCTTTCACGTCTTAACGGCTGAACAGATTAGGATTAAACCTGGAACACAGGGTACTTTTTATCCCGTAAGTAATACTAGCACCCTTTTAAATCCTCCTCCCTCGTATAATTATGTATTATTTAATCCTAACAGACCATTCCTTTGGGACATTATTTTTTTACTTTTTCACGGACGAATCCGCTATCAGTAGCTAGTATTATAAATGCAAAACTCTATTTATTTGTGTGTTACGTTGTCACACCTCAAACGCTGAATCAACTTTGATAAATCTTATCTAGTAAAGAGATAGATTGGACTTTAGAGAAGAACATAGGATATTTTTTATCCAGTACGTTCCCTTTCTTATACAGTCAGACATTCACGCGCGCGAATCCGCAGACAGATTTTTTTTCATTTTATTTATTCTTAACAGTAATATTAAAATAGAATTTGCACATGCAGAAACAATTTTTAGAATTGAAATTAAAATAAAATAATGTAAAATATTGAGTCAAATTAATAAAAATATGTCTACAAATAAATCTGCTGTCAAATTAATGTCAGATACAATGTCAAAAGTAATAAATATAATAGAAGCTAATATACAGATAAAATAAACTCTGTTTTTAAAACATGTCACAACAACAGTAGTATTTCGAGATAAAATGTCAATCACGAAGTCAATAGTATGTGCGGAAGGCTTGGAAAAGTAGGTACACAATATAATAAACATTTTGTAACATCATGCTAGCGCGGGCGGCCGGTCCAATTACGGTGCACGGCTGACTGCGCGGGCGCAGCAGTACAGGGCTGGCAACCCGTGCCGTACTACCTACATATTTAAAGTAATACTGCAAGATATTGAAATTAAATAATAGCCTAAAAAAAAACTCTATAAAATGTGACAGATTATTGTCAGTGATGACATCTGTCAAAAAGGCTAATTAAAGTGTATGGATTTGATATGCACTACCGAAATGGCTCGAGGTAGACCTCGAGCGACAATTCCATAGCATATATCAAATCCTACCTTCAATGGTCAAAAAGTCTGTTCTTAGGGTTGCCAGCAGTACTCTAAAATAGAGTACTGTACTCTATATCATATAGGTGTACTCTATAATCTATAACACTAATGGAGGACGCTAATATACTCCTTTTTACAGTGTTTATTATACTAGTGCCAGTCACACATATATGATGCTTATACCTATAATCACAACCAAAGAAAGTCAACTATTTTCATTAATATGAAGTGGCGGGAAAAGAGGAACAGGGTTTTATTGAAATTGATTAAAAATGAGCTTCTGATCTATGTGAACTTAGAGTCAAAATGTTTGGAGTCATGCAATTCTTTTAAAAACAATGAAAAATGGTTCTGTGCTGCAAAAAGTACCTAAAAATAACTTATTAATTTTTTTAAATAAATGATACTCTTTTGTAGAGTCCGTATTATATCTCATTTTAAAGGAGGTAAATAGAGAGCTATTTACCTCCTTTAAAATGAAATTACTCTATTTCTTCTGATAAAAGTTGGCAACCCTATCTGTTCTCTTCTAATCTCTCTTCTCACCAAATTCTATTCCAAACAGTTTCCAGACATTGTGATACTAAATCACATTCTATCAGCCATTTATAACAATTAACGAAGACACAAAATGCAAAACGAACTTCTACCGACGACTTCGATCTCCTGAAAGTAGAAAATTATTCCAAAGGGCCACACTCCCGGGACAAAAAATACATTATGTCCTATTCCAGGACATGCATTTGATTTACCCGTGTACCATTTTAAATCCATTCAGACGTTTGAGCATAAAGGATCAGCTCCTCTAGCCAAGTTACAATCGTATCGTTCGCGCCGAACGCCTCGAGTAGGCCACGCCTCCGATTCCTTTGTTCTGGCGTCATCTCAACGCTCAGTCACGTGGTCAGAACAAAAAAATCGGAGGCGTGGCCTACCCGAGGCGTTCGGCGTGAACGAAACGATTGTAACTTGGTTAGGGGGCCAGTAACAGACACACACCCATACGTATCACCTTTTCTATGTACTCGTATCTTAACTTCTACCATTCAAGAAATAAGTGTACCTACAACAATTAGTTTTAATTTACCTGTTTGATTGTTAATCAATTAAAAATGAATTGTGAGTGCAGATACAAACTTTCACCTTTTATAATATTAGAGTGATATCAATCGACATCAGCATATTGTCATTCTAATTTCTTTTAGCAATCGCTTTCTTATAAAGGATATCCTTTAAGGCCCTCGCCCACGGCGACTTTTTGTAGCTATGATGTCGCGCGTTCGCTTCGATACAGTCGCGTTGCTTTAGCGCGTTAGTAGCGCGTTGGCATCTTTTCTATAGCGCTTGCAAATGCGAGTAAGGGTCAGTTCACACCGAGACGCGACATTGCGCGAAGAGCGACTCAAAATATAACTTTATTTACTACACGAAAAGATACACATATTTCAGATCAAGTCGCAGTGAAGCGCTGCGTGGTGCAACGTATTCTGAATTCTCACAATGAAATGTGTGTCATTTCGCGTAGTAAATAAAGTTATATTTTGAGTCGCAATGCACGAACGCAATGTCGCGTCGCTTCGCGTCACGGACCATGGTGTGTACGTAACCCTAACGCGCGTTAGTGGCAATGCTGTCGCGCGCTTACGAAACGCGCGACAGCAAAAAGTCGCCGTGGGCGAGGGCCCTTAGGCTAGAACCACAGCTGAACCTGAAAATATGGAACTATCCACAGAGTAGACTTTTTTTACTTTTCTTTTTATTCATGATAGGCTCACGCTTGACCTTTATGGAACCACCCTGATGGAAAGCGACCATGTGGTCGACGATGGAGCGCGCTTGTCTAAAAGTAACCTATTCATTTGGTTTCGATACATACCTGCTACCTATTTTCGTTTCTGCATATTCTTCATTTGGAGATAAAGTTTACGGTACTCGGTAACCCTGACCGCTAACATGCAGATGACCACGGTACCAGTTACAACATCGTTTTGGTCGAAAATCCGACGCGGACGCAGGCAGGTGTGAGATCACCGACGATAATTGCTTGCACAGGTGTTCTGATCATTCTGTGGTCCTGCCAGCATCACAGAGATATCGTTGTTATTATTTTATGTACAATAAATCTGGTGTTTTTTTTAAATGGAAATCTTTCTTTGCTCTTATCAACTGAAACTTATAATTATTCAAACGAAGGCAGACGAAGAAGTTAGTTGAAATACCAGTGTAGAATACCTACTTATGTATCTACTTATAATATTTATTTAGTAACTATCTACCGCCAGTGGCTTCACCCGCGTGATAGTTGAAAATTATGCCAAAGGAACATAATCCTAGGATTAATAGTATCCTATGTGATATTCTAGGACATGGTCTACCTATGTACCAAGTTTCATCGGATTCCATTCAGTGGTTTTTGCGTGTTTTATAATACCTAACCTAATGTAAGGACGAAAAATAGTGAGGTAATGGCGGACTTAATGCGACGAGCAGGTGGAAAAGATTAGAACAATAATAAGAGAGGCCTGGTAGTCTAGTGGTCACTGTGGTCAGTGGCCATGCCGGAAGTCGTCAGTTCGATTCCCACTCAAGACAAATGTTTGTATGATGAGCACGATCATTAGTTCTGCGTCTGGGTGTAATCTATAATATGTATATAGTGTGGAAAAATAAGTCGGGCCCTCGAGGGAAACTACCTTGTTGCACCATTTTTGTGGCGGACTAACCCCTGTTAGGAGGTGTTGACGGTAGCGGGTTGTACCCTGCAGCTACCGAGCCCTCGGGACAGTTCAACCCGATTTTTGACGTACGCTGCCTTACTGGTTCGCTGGTCACGTACGCCACCACGCACCCCTGAATGCGTATCTTCTATGGACGACGGAGCACGTAGGAGAGGAGAGACCTCAGAGCGGATACCGAAGAGAAATAAAACACGTTTTTCGACTAAAAGGTTCTTCGGAGTTCGGCTTGAAGCTTTTCCTTTGTGTTCTTGACTCTTCGGTGGCACGTTTTCGACTGACATCGGACCGAAAAACGGCCCGTCTTATATACCCCGCTAAGTTCTGTTAACGGGAACCTCGTATTTTGCTCTAAATTTACTTTCAATTTCGCTTTATTTTCGCTTCAGCCGAACCCTTTCTGACGCCGTATTTATTTATTGTTTCACAAAACCATGACAATATATACATCAAAATGTCGGTTACAATCTCTACTTTTACATGAAACAATAATATATCACATATATTTGCACATAAAAAAGTTTCTAGAACAAAAACTGTCAAATATTCTAGTTCGACCACATTCTTGAACACAAAACTTCTCATATCTTTTCCAATAAGATTCTAATTAGGATTCTAATTGCTATAATATCATTTTCTAGACAGATCCTAACTAATTACATAATGTTCTTGCTAATTAGTCATCAAATAAAAAGTCTCATTTTCAAATTCTAATTACGTAAAAGATCGCGAACATTTTAGAATTTCAACTTTATCTAAATCCTTGCAAAATGAGATCAATTGTTACTAATAGCTTCTATTAGACTAAAAAACACTAATTAACAGTAATAGAATATTATCAACAAGTAATAACACAAGTTAAATCCTTATCATTACTACAACATATAAATTTCACGATTTCTTCACCAAGATCGATTTTTCTTACAAAAACTTTTTAGAATCTTATATACATCGTTATTCCCGACCTCGCTAATTAATGAAGGTGCTAATTACAGACAGAATAAAGACAATAACACAAATTGTATTCTAGAAACCACAATAAAACATAAAAATCGTTAGAAATACGATAGATGCTACTTATTTATACACTTAAATTAGCAAAACTCAGTCTTTATCAATTAAACCTATTGAGTTACTAACTAATTAATCCAAATAAACATTTAACAAGTGAAAACATCCTATCCTAAGCATATAAAACATGACAAAAAACTACTTGCGTGTTAGGTGGTCTCAACCACTACTTGCGCCCTGGTGCCGACATGGGACCCTCGTCGCCGACAGTCTCCCCCTCGTGCGTCGCACCATCCTCCAGTCTCGGCGATACTCCCGGCACCAACAACACCACCCGCGAGCTCGGCCGTCGCAGCACACCGCCTCTTGTCTCGACGTCGACGATCCTGATGCGCCCGTCTGGTCCAGGATACACCCGCAGGATTCTGCCGCGTGGCCAGGTGCATCTCGGCAGGCTGTGGTCGACGATGAGTACGATGTCACCAACTCGCAGGTCCGTGGAGCTAGTTCTGCCCGTGGTCTTCCTCGGCAGCAGAGTGGGCAGGTATTCACGCAGCCAACGTTGCCAGAAGTGGTCGGCAAGTCGCTGCGTAGCCTTCCAGGTATCCCTGCCCACGAGCACGTGATCTTCAAAGCTGCCGATTCTCGTAGCGCCGCATGATCGCCCGATGAGGAAGTGGTTTGGTGTGAGCGCTTCTTCTTCAGGGTTCTCGGAGATGTGGGTGAGAGGTCGAGAGTTGACTGTGTGCTCGGCCTCTAGGAGGAGAGTGTGAAGTACCTCCTCTCGAGGATGTCGTTCCTTGAGTGTGGCGTCCAGTGCGGTTTTGATGGATCGCACCAGACGCTCCCATGCACCGCCCATGTTGGGTGCACCAGGCGGGATGAACTTCCATTGCACGCCGATCTTCTCTGCTTCTGAGACGAGGTCTTCATTTTTCAGCGTGTCGAGCGCTTCTTTCAATTCTTTGTTGGCGCCGACAAAGTTGGTCCCGTTGTCTGAGTAGATTATCTTCGGCATTCCTCTTCTTGTAGCGAACCGTCGTAGAGCCATAATCATGGAGTCGGTGGAGAGCGAAGGAGCGAGCTCGATGTGCACTGCCCTGGTAGTTAGGCAAGTGAAAAGCGCTCCCCATCTCTTCTCGTGTCTTCTTCCCACGGTGATCGTCATTGGTCCGAAGTAATCAATGCCGGTGCACGTAAAAGGAGGTGTTCCGTGCATCAGCCTCTCAGCAGGTAAGTTGCCCGTCGGTAGTTCCTGCGGTTTCGCCTTCTTCGTTTTGCACCATTGGCACTGGTGCTGAACCGCCTTGATTGCTGACCTCAATCCTAATACCCAGAAGCGTTGCCTTATCTCGTTCATCACTGTCGCATGATTCCCATGATTGAAGCGACAGTGGAAATCTTCTATGATGAGTCGCGTTGTCTTGTCCTTGCTATCGAGCACGATGGGTCGCTTATACTCTCTTGACACACCCTGTATCGCGTCGATTCTTCCTTTTAGGCGCAGGAGTCCATCTTCTAACACTACGTCGAGCCTTTTCAATTTACTGCTGCTCTCGAGTTGTTTCCCTTGCTGAAGACACTTGATCTCTTCTTTGAAGCTTCTTTCTTGGCTTCCCTTCAACAGGAGAGTTTCAGCTTGCTCTAGTAGGTCTGCGTCTAATGGAACGTAACATTTTTCTGGTTTCTTCGAAGGTCGAATATTCTTCTCAATTGTCTTCGCCTTCTTGCCTTGCGTCATTTTCCAGGTTGGGTCTTCTTGGTTGACGAGGACCTGTTCTTTCCTTCTGCAGCGTTGCATGAACTGCAGTACTCTCGCTGTAGCTCGCCAGAGTCTCTTCCAGGACGAAAACCTCTCTGGGTCAGGTGATGGGTGGCTGATGCTAGCTGCTGCCGCGACGTCTGTGATCTTCTCTTCACCGGTGGTCTCCTTCTTGAAGGTTCTTGGTGCAGGCCAGTGTGCTTCTTCTCTCTTCAAGAAGTCAGGACCAGTGAACCAACGGTGATCGCAGTCGAAATCTTCCGGCACGTCGCGCGTCGCATCATCTGCTGGATTCTGAGCCGTAGGTACCCATCTCCATTCCTGTGGTTTCGTTAGATCTTCTATCTCTGCCAAACGATGAGCTACGAAGGTCTTGAACGTTCTTGGGTCCGTCTTGATCCATGAAAGCACTATGCTGGAGTCTGTCCAAAAGGTCTTCTTCTGCACCTTCAGATCCATTTCTTCTTCCACTGAGTGTGCTAGCCTGCTTCCTAGGAGGGCCGTCTGCAGCTCAAGTCTGGGTATTGATACCGGCTTCAATGGCGTCACTCGTACTTTCGCCGCCACCAAGCTTACGTGGTATGTCCCTTCTTGATTCTCCGTTCTCCAATACACGGTGGCTGCATACGCTGTCTCGCTTGCATCTGTGAACGTGTGCAGCTCCCCCTCGGTGCGATGTGGCGCTAGACACCTCGGTATATGAAGGTCTTTGAGCAGCTTCATCTTCTCCTGGTAAGTCTTCCATGTTTCATACTCCTTTTCTTCTATTTCTTGATCCCAACCGATGCCACTTCTCCATATACTTTGAAGCAGCTTCTTGCCTTGGACGAGAACTGGTGATGCCAACCCCAATGGGTCGTAGGTTGACATGACAGCGCTGGTGACTTCCCTCTTGGTCGGAATCTTGAAACCCTTTGCTATCTCTTCTGGTGTGTTTCGAAGATTCGCCCTGAATCCGATGGAGTCTCTTTCTGTGAACCAACGCAGTCCAAGTGTCTTCTCTTCTTTCTCGCCAAGGTCTACTTCTGTCTTCTCCGTTGCTTCGTTGTCCGTGCCTTGCAGCAGTTCAGGTTGATTCGATGCCCATCCCCTGAGTTCGAAGCCCGCCTTCTTGTGAATGAGGTCTACCTGCGCTGTCACTCTTCTGAATTCTTCTTCTGTATGAAAGCTGTGCAAGTAGTCATCCATGTAGTGGTTCAGCTCTACTGCCCTTACTGCCTCTGGATACTGCTCCTTGAAGTCCGCTGCATTCCGATTCTTGACGTATATGGCTGTGCAGGAAGATGATGTTGCACCGAAGACCACTGAAGTCATCCGATATTCCTTCGGTGCCACGTCTCGTCGATCACCTCTCCACAGGAACCGTAGACTGTCTCTATCTTCTGGTCGGATGCGAACTTGCAGAAACATTTTCTTGATGTCGGCTGCTACTGCTAATGGTCCTTGTCGAAATCTCAGCAGCACACCGAAGAGCGATTGCAGTAGGTCTGGCCCTGGTAACAGAGCGTCGTTGAGGCTCCTTCCTTTGCACTTTGCTGCGGCGTCGAACACGATCCGAATCTTCTTTTTGAGCGGATGAACCACGGAGAAGTGAGGTAGGTACCAGGTCTTCTTATTTTCTTCTTGTTTGGCAGGTGCTTCTTCTGCATACTTATTGTCGATCAGGTGCTGAATCTGCTTGCAATATTCCGTATTCAACTGAGGATCTTTATCCATCTTCTTCTCGATGTTGAAGAGTCGATTCTTCGCTGAAGTGTAACTCTCAGGCATGACTTCATCTTCTTGTTTCCATAGCAGTCCAGCTTCGAAACGACCATCTTCTAATCTTCTGCAGGTCTTCTCGAGGATGGCCAGTGCTCTTCCTTCCGCATCTGTCGTAGGTCTTCTTGGTTGCACACCTAATGCTTCTATTGCGAAGTGTTCCTTGATGGCTTGATGCATCTCTTCTTCTGTTGTGCTGGCATGAAGACACTTGTTGGCAAAGTGCACTGGTCGTATTCCTCCAGTGTCAAACCCATGTAGCACCCAGCCAAGTCCCGTTCTTGAGGCAACTGGTTGACCTGGTCTTCCTCTTCTTATTTCTTGAGTCACGATGAGCTCCCAGTTGTCTTGACCAATGAGCAGCCGTGGTGACTCCCCTTCATAATGTAAAGAGTCGGCGATCTTCTTCAAGTGTGAAGAGTCTTCTATTCTCTTCTTGTCCAAGAACTGAGGTGTCAGCTTCAGATTATCGACGGTCCGGACTCTCTTAAGGGTCTTCCTTCTTCCTTGGTGAATCCCCTTCACCATCAGGTCCAATGTCTGCGAGTCCTTCTTTCTGATAAGCTGACCTCCCACTGTTTCGATGATCAGTTCTTCAGTCTTTCCTTGAGCGCCGATCTCCTGTGCCACCTTCTCATCTAGCAGTGACACCGTTGACCCTTCATCCATTAGAGCCAATATCCTTTTGGATCCATGCGACCCGAAGACTTCAACTGGTACTATCTTCAGGTACGCCCTTGCATTGTTGGCCGCATTCACTGATGCCATGACACTTGCTACTTCTTGCTGTGTCTCGTTGTTCCCCTCTGAGGTCCTCTCTTCCATGTTCACATGCAGCAGATGATGGTGCCACCTCTTGCATTCTTTACACGGCGGCTTCTTGCAGTTCTCTTTGCGATGTTTCCCTTGTAGACACTTGAAGCAGACGCGACTCTTCTTGACCAATGCCCACCGATCTTGCACCGACGCCTTCAAGAACTTCTGGCAATCCAGGAGGAAGTGTTCGCCCTGACATATGGGGCAAGTCTTCTCGCTGATTCTTGATTCCTTTTCCCTGAAGTTCCCTTCCTTCTCTTTCGTTGAGTGCGTCGCTTGTCGATGAGTCCTCTTGGTCCATGTCTTCTCTTCAGAAGTCGCGAAGGCTCCACATTTGTCCGCTTCAATATTCAAGAATCTGGACACCAGCGTCAGATCCGAGAACTCGCCTTCTTCCGTCGCTGCAGTGAAGTCGTACCACCTAAACTTGAGGATCGTAGGCATCTTCTCAACTATTTGCTTCACTATCTCTGGTGAATGCAGGTACTGCGGCTTCTTTAATCCTTTGATGGCTGCTACGCTGTTGTTAATCTGGCTCGCGAAGACGCAGATGTCCCTTGGGTTTTCTGATATCCTTGGCAGCGTCTTGATCTTGTCCAACTCAGCCAGCACCAGCGCATCAGGTCTTCCATATCTTCTTTTCAGGGCCTGCATCACTTCCAATGGAGAAGCTTCTGAAAACAGCAAACTCTTGATGGCTTCTCTTGCATTGCCCTTCAGTGCTCTTCTTAGTCGAGCCATATTCTGTACTTCGTTGAACATTGGTGCCGTGTCTTCATAAACAACCTTGAAAGCTGTCCACTCGCTGCTGTTGCCGTCGAAGTATGGTAACTCGTGGATGTACTTCGGTTGCTCGGCTGATCCTCCTCGTGTGGCAAAGGCTTCCTTCAACGCACTTGTCAGCGTTTGCAGCTCGATCGTAGCACCTTTCGTTGAGGAGTTCTCTTCAGGCTTCACTTGCAGCTCTTCTGATGGACGCTGACCTCGTAGCTCGGGTTGTTTGTCGTTACATTCTTCAAGTACTGAAGACTGGATCCAGTTCTGCACCTGTGCTGTTCGTTCTTCCAGGTCTTCATCCACGGAGTCATCATCATCGCATTGCGCCATCTCCAACCTGACGCGTGCCAGCTTCGCTGCTGCTTGTGCTTGCTCCAGTTCCAGGCGTGCTAGTTCTTCTCTGGCTTCCAGCTCGCGTCTTCTGGCTGATGAACTCGTGGTCTTCGTGGACCTGGCTCGACGACTGACTCCCATTGGCTTCAAGGTGGCAGCAGACCTGGCAACCCCCTTTGCCTGACCATCTTCTGGAGTCTTCTTTGTCGTCCCTTTCGGTGCGGCATCTTCTTTCTTCTGATCGGTCGCCGCTGTGGTCGCCGTTGTGACAGTAGCCTCCGTTGCTGAGGTATCTTCCGTTCCCGTCGTCCCTGAAGAAGTTGTACCAGTGGTTCCTGTTGAACCCGTTCCCGTTGTTCCTGATGACGCAGACGTGACTCCTTCTGACCCGGAAGCTTCCTCTGTCTGGTCCCTCTCGGAGGGGCAAGACGTGGGGCGTGAGGGGGCATCCTTCTGCGATCTCGTTACGGGGCCCATCTTCTTGAATCTTCTGGCTTCTTCTTCTTCTGTCTTCTTACAGGGATCCGGCTCGAAGGACCATAAACTGTGGCGGACTAACCCCTGTTAGGAGGTGTTGACGGTAGCGGGTTGTACCCTGCAGCTACCGAGCCCTCGGGACAGTTCAACCCGATTTTTGACGTACGCTGCCTTACTGGTTCGCTGGTCACGTACGCCACCACGCACCCCTGAATGCGTATCTTCTATGGACGACGGAGCACGTAGGAGAGGAGAGACCTCAGAGCGGATACCGAAGAGAAATAAAACACGTTTTTCGACTAAAAGGTTCTTCGGAGTTCGGCTTGAAGCTTTTCCTTTGTGTTCTTGACTCTTCGGTGGCACGTTTTCGACTGACATCGGACCGAAAAACGGCCCGTCTTATATACCCCGCTAAGTTCTGTTAACGGGAACCTCGTATTTTGCTCTAAATTTACTTTCAATTTCGCTTTATTTTCGCTTCAGCCGAACCCTTTCTGACGCCGTATTTATTTATTGTTTCACAAAACCATGACAATATATACATCAAAATGTCGGTTACAATCTCTACTTTTACATGAAACAATAATATATCACATATATTTGCACATAAAAAAGTTTCTAGAACAAAAACTGTCAAATATTCTAGTTCGACCACATTCTTGAACACAAAACTTCTCATATCTTTTTCAATAAGATTCTAATTAGGATTCTAATTGCTATAATATCATTTTCTAGACAGATCCTAACTAATTACATAATGTTCTTGCTAATTAGTCATCAAATAAAAAGTCTCATTTTCAAATTCTAATTACGTAAAAGATCGCGAACATTTTAGAATTTCAACTTTATCTAAATCCTTGCAAAATGAGATCAATTGTTACTAATAGCTTCTATTAGACTAAAAAACACTAATTAACAGTAATAGAATATTATCAACAAGTAATAACACAAGTTAAATCCTTATCATTACTACAACATATAAATTTCACGATTTCTTCACCAAGATCGATTTTTCTTACAAAAACTTTTTAGAATCTTATATACATCGTTATTCCCGACCTCACTAATTAATGAAGGTGCTAATTACAGACAGAATAAAGACAATAACACAAATTGTATTCTAGCAACCACAATAAAACATAAAAATCGTTAGAAATACGATAGATGCTACTTATTTATACACTTAAATTAGCAAAACTCAGTCTTTATCAATTAAACCTAATGAGTTACTAACTAATTAATCCAAATAAACATTTAACAAGTGAAAACATCCTATCCTAAGCATATAAAACATGACAAAAAACTACTTGCGTGTTAGGTGGTCTCAACCACTACTTGCGCCCTGGTGCCGACATGGGACCCTCGTCGCCGACAATTTTGTTGAGAAATGATATTATTTCGCTCCTCTTCCTATAGAAAGTTTAATTGATTTTGTAAAATCAATTAATGTTGGTAGTTATATTTTCGAGCCCTTTGGGATTGAAACTCTCGGATCGTGGGGTCCGAGTGCTCACAAATTATTTAAAGAACTTTCAAAACGCCTTGTTGACACTTCGCGTGACCCAAGGGCTGGCTTTTACTTCGGACAAAGGATAAGCATTGCCATTCAGCGTGGCAATGCCGCCAGTCTTTTGGGTACATTACCAGTCGACAGCGATGTGGAGGAGTTTTTCGACGCCGTACTTTAGATTGCTTTTTTTTAGTACTTTAGGGCTTTTATTTTTATTTTGTAAGTTAGTTTTAATTACGTTATTATTAGATTTAAATGTATATAATATTATAAAGTATCAATAAATAAATTTCATTGCTGAGTTAAGCTCGCCTTTGTACATGAACTGTCTGTATGTCAATTTATTATGTTTTGTAAAAGCTCCAATATTTCAACGTATTTTGCTGTAGGAAAAAGAGTTTTAGAAACTTGTGTACTAAATAGGTATTCTTTATGGATATCTTGTACGACAGACAAGAGTAAGACCACATGTTTGTTAGAGGAATTTAATCCTGAATAATAATCCTATCGATTATTATAAGTTTTTTTTTTTTTAATTTTAGTTGGTTCGTGTCCCGGGTGGGGCAAGCAAGTTTTAGAAAATCTTTGAATGCAGTTTTGTTTCTTTTTAAAAATAAAGGAATTATACAAATATGTTTATCAGTTGTCATAGTACTCATAGCAAAAGCTCTGCTTAGTTTGGGACTAGATGGCGTTGTGTGAAAGTTGTGGAATATTAAAAAAAAAAACACAATACTATGAGTTGACACTGTTAATTGTTTCACTTTGTGAAAGAAAAGTGCCAAAACAAATAGCTAGAGAGTGAAGAAAGTTAGTATTGAGACAAGACGGGTACAAACAATTTTAATAGTCGCATCGAATTGTTAATTGAAGATCGATCATTTCAACAACATTTACAAAAAAAGAAATGGTACTAACAATAACTTTTAAGAACTTGACAAACTCTCTCGTGTTCAATGTTAAATTTTTTAGCCAGTCGGTACATAGCCGTGCCTATTTTTCAACATTGATCATGAACTTAAGATATCTGTCAAAGAAAGGTACTTGATCAAAGATATCTTGAGATTCCGTTATCTTATCATCAATAGATATAATTCAGTTTTTTCATAAACAAACGCAGGGACATGACGTAAGGCGTAATCTACACTAATATTTTATAGAAGTGAATGTTGTAAGTTTGTTTGTAGAAAGTAATCTCTGGAATTACTGAACCTACATTGGAAATTCTTTCACCAGCAGAAAACTAACATATTAGTCATTGTTCCTGAGTGACATAATAATAATAATAAAATAATAATAATAATTCATTAAACAAACACAGTTATTTATACATTATTGCATTAATATGACACATTAAAACTAAACAATGACCATATAAAGATAACAATGGGTCCCAAACTAGGCGCAGCCTGTATCTTGGCATTTATTTTTCATAAGTAATCATCAGTGATTAATAATATTTATATAGGCCTAAAATGTTCGACGCCCAGCAAAATGGGAACAGGTCAGCTGGTAATCTTCAATGAAATTTTAAAGAGGTAAAGTTTGTTTTTTTGTTTGTAGTAGGTAATCTCTAAAAGTTCTGGTCCGATTGATATTTTATTTTCACCGATAGAAAGCTGCTTTATTCCTGAATGACCTAGGCTATATTTTATAATCGCAGGCGAAGCTGCAGGCAAAAGCTAGTATGTATATTAACAATATATTGGCTGCTGCCAGCGGCTTTGCCCGCGTGAAAGTAGAAAATTGTCACATGAGAACATACTCCCGAGGTAAAAAGTACCAGATGTTGTATTCCAGGACATGGTCTACCCGTATGCCAAATTTCATGCAAATCTATTCAGCCGTTCGAGCGTGAAGAAGCAGCTACTTCTCTAGTAACTTTTGAGTATTAATGTGATAAGCTAGCTCCTGTCGTAAACAGATAAGCGCTAAATATGTAAATAACGATTGGTATGGAATAAAATGTCAACACAGCTATGTCAAGAGCCGCTCTTTTTAACCCTAAATCTTTATGAATTTGGTTGGCCTTGGCAATACCTGCGATCGTTTCCTTGGCTGGAATGAACCCCACAAAAACGCCAGTGCATTAGAACACCTTCAACGGAACCCTATTATATACTTAGACTCAGAGGGTGTTTGCCTGTCAGTCAAGAATACAGTCCTGTATGTCAAGAACCGTAGGTAAACAGTGGACATTTTCTCAGATCGTTCATTTCTATAGCCGGAGTTCACGTAAGGAACTAATGATGCAATTAAGGGACCAAGCACCTAATGACACAATTAATACAATTAACTCCCTCGCGGTACTCGGGAATTAATTATATAAAGCCCTCACTGCGTTCAGGACTAAAACTTAGCAACTTTAGTTTCGTTTAAAATTCGGAATTTAACACGTCGCCCACGACTTAAAGACACTGCTTTATCCCTTAGTTACATAATCTACCATTTTACGCTCTTATATTTTCTTTTCATAAACATATTTTTTTTCGGTTTAGGTTACGGAACCCTTGGCCGGCTTTTTGAATAATATGCAACATCTGTTACTGTGAAACTGAAGATGTGTTTATTAGTGATTGCACTACTTTTGTAGTAATAAGCAACTTATTAGGCGGGCCAAGGTTAGGCACCTTAGTTTGCACATTGTTTTCGAAATCTGAATTGCTAACACGTGCTAATTTTAGGTTGTTAGATAAATTTCGCCTTTTAGGCTGGCAGTGTGGGTTTTGCATAGTGATACCGACAGCTAAAACTTACAATGACCAGAGTCTCTACCACGAGCTCTTAACGCGATCCATTTGACGACCTAAACTGAACTGTTAAAGAGGTGGAGCTAAGTATATAGGGTGTATAGCTCCATCCATCTTGCTCGTACGCTCGTCATTTTGCACGTCATAATAAAATCCCAGTACAATCAAATATCCATCTCTAATTCTCCATCTTCTTTGTCCTTTCCTGTTCTTATTATTTGGGGTCTCTTTATTATCGATGGCAGGATATTCTATCCAGGGTTGTCGGTTCTGACAATTGAGCTAACTTGAAGTTTCTCTCAGTTTTAGACCACCAAGTTCTTGTCAATTCCTAAGGAAGAATGTTACCAAAATAGTTAAATTAAAAATTAAATTCATTCAAATTGTCAAAAAGTCGGATAGGCACGCGAAGCACTCATCCGACAAGCGGTGAGCTGGCCTTGGTACAGACCTTCTGCGAGTGGAAACACGGGTCGATGGGCCGACAGACAGTAAGTAGGCACATATAATACATAGGTTACACATGGCTTGTATTCGTGGTAACTCTTTTGAGTTAGCACTTTACACACTAGTAGGATTGTTTGAAAGAATTACGCCAGCCCTGTGTTTCTTCAGTTGCCCTTTGCGCTCCAGGGCCGCGGTAACTCTTTTACACCAGAGTGCCGAGTGTGAGTTTATTTTACGCTAACGCAATCGACACGTTTATGACGTTCGGCGCTCCAATTGGTCCGCTCCAAGCGCTTAACCAATCAGAGAGCCAAACTCGGCAAACGTTTCGATCGCGTTAACGTAAAAACCACTCGCACTCAGCGCACATTCCTAGCAGATATCGGCCCGACTGGGCCCCTTCAGTAACTGATTGATCCTTACCAAACCCTCAAGAAAAGTAGACATTATTTATCAAGCCATCAAAAACGACAGTTCTATTTATTTTGGAGGATATAAAGACGCATCAATTGGCTTTTCCCAAAATTAGAACCGCCTCGTATGTCTAAACATACTAATGTATTAACTGCTTCTTTCAAGTCGATTCGACTCAAATTTTGTGCCACTAATACCTACGTAGCTACGTGAATAATTATCTCGTTGAGTCGTTGGCTTCGTATAAGTCGTGGTAGGTGCAGATGGTTGTGCATGCTGAGAAAGAAAGGCAGCGCACCCTGGACAGCCAGCACTCGCTAACGTAGGGTCTTGCTAACAAAGCGTTTCACCACGATTATTAGAAACTCATTTTTTTTTTTTTGCTAACAGGAATATATAATTACTACTACCTAATACCAGCAGGGACCCAGCAGGGTCGAAGCCTACTGGAGCCAAGGGTCTGATTCTAAAAGGAAGACTCGGTCCTGGTACGAAAGGCAACGAAGGAACAGGAGTGGGTTTTTAGTCAGTAAAAGTCTGACACTATCTCCCGCTCCGCCCAAGAGCGGGGGATGTCATACGATGATGAATTACTGAAGCCTTGGAACTCAAAGGATAACTGAAGGTTTCTTCACAAGGGTAAAGGAAGGATAACTAAACCCGCCTGAGTTTACAGGTGGGTTTAGTTTAAAGTCTGACACTTTTGCTCCACACAAAGCGGGAGAAGATATTTGATGATTACCCACCAATAACAAAAACGTTGGAACCTCATGGCCTGGCACGCGGCGATGGCAAAAGACCGGTCGGTATGTCCTTATTTCCATGGAAAATGGGTAGGCCTTTAGTGTGGGACGCTACTTGTGTCGATACTCTTGGGCCATCTCATCTTCCTAGCTCGTCGTGCTGTGCCGGTGCTGCCGCAGCGGCTGCAGAGAACCTCAAGCGGCGGAATTATAATAACCTTGTTGGTAGTTATATTTTCGAGCAGTTTGGGGTTGAAACTCTCGGATCGTGGGGTCCGAGTGCTCACAAATTATTTAAAGAACTTTCAAAACGCCTTGTTGACACTTCGCGTGACCCAGGGGTTGGCTTTTACTTCGGACAAAGGATAAGCTTTGCCATTCAACGTGGCAATGCCGCCAGTCTTTTGGGTACATTACCAGTCGACAGCAATGTGGAGGAGTTTTTCGACGCCGTACTTTAGATTGCTTTTTTTTAGTACTTTAGGGCTTTTATTTTAATTTTGTAAGTTAGTTTTAATAACGTTATTATTAGATTTACATATATATAAAATTAAATAAAGTATTGTTTTAACACTAGTATAAATCATTGAATAAAAGTCGAATAACAAAAAATATATAAAATCATGTTTAACATGACGTATGGTTTCAACTGATTGTCATTAAGATACAGGCGTACTAAGGCTTTACGACTAATCAAGCCAGGCTTCAGTTCAATTGAAAATGTGCAATTAATCAGCGCTTTGACATCAGTCGTCATCGGCCATCGCAAATCACATACAAATTAAAATCTGTAAGGCTTCTTTCTGCCTTCATTATTACGGGTTTGGACTATAAAAGGTCTGAGAATCGTACCCAAGACATCATTCATCCTTCACTTTACCGTCTATCAAGTATCAACAGTACTACCAAAAAACACTTCAAGATGAACAAGATCTTCTTCGTACTTTTCTTCGTGGCTTGCTTCTGTCTCTTCGCCGAAGCACAGCTGACGTTCACCTCCAGCTGGGGCGGTGGGAAGCGCTCGAGCATTGCCCCTATCTCCTGCAAGAACGAAGAAGCCGTCGCCACAATATTTAAGTTGATCCAGAACGAAGCCGAAAGGTTTCTCATCTGCCAGCAGAAGCCTTGAAGATTAACGTCGAACAACGCTTTTCTGAAGACGATACTACAACGTTTTAATGGAGAATTTGTTTAAAATATTGTTGTTTATTTATATTTTCTTGAATTTACAATAAAAACCATAATTAACTGATTAGTACTTTATTTTGAGGTGGGAATTCATCAAATAACTTCTCTCGCTCAGGGTGGAGCGAGAGGACGTGTCAGACTTTAAGTTGCCCTTTGCGTTCTAAGGCCATGGTAACCCTTTCGAAGAATTTCGCAGTCCCAGCAGGCATTAGCCCGACTGTGCCCCACTTCAGTAACTGAATGATCCTTAGTTTCATTTCCAAGTAATTTCCACGTCTTGATGTGTAGGTAAAGAATGATGCCCACTAATATAAATCAGCTATACAGTGTAAGGAGTCCATTACACGATAGGTTTTACTGTCAGTTTTGCCACAGTCAAATATCTTGACTGACGAAAAACCTACCGTGTAATGCGATGACTGACGTTTGCATGATGAAAAATGTATGGCGATAAAATTCCGTCAGTCAAGCTTCATTCATGATTGATGGTTTTGATTGACGCTTGCATGACCGTGTAATGGACCCCTTAGCCACAATCATGAGCCAAATAATGGTTAGTTCCTTGCCAACGCTCCCAAAACAATAGTTTCGCAGATTATTCCGTATGCGTGTGTATGTAGGCTTGTCCGTTGCGGGCACCGTTATCACTCCGATACCGAGTCACTCAGTCGGAACAGGGAATTGGTACGTGGGAACTACTGCACATCACTGTTCGAAAGTGATGGCCATTGTTGAACCAATATTTTGTCTAGGTTTTATGGTTTTCGTTTTCGGTTAGTAGCTTTTGTCTGACTGGTAGTAAGATGACCTTTTGAATTTGGAATCCAGTTTTTGTTCATGTTGTAAAAACCTTTGCCTGCGTAGGTATGAGGAAACTAAGAACTTTTTATTTTTTATTTTAAATAGTTCTTTTGGGTTTTGGTAGACACGTTAATTATCGTTTAAACTTTGTTGCAAACTGGAAGGAAGAAAAAAATATAAAACTTCTTCAGTCATAACAAGGACAATCTCCTGAGACATAAAAAAAGGTCCATAGTTTGCCGAATTGAATCTCTGCTTCTCTGGACTGATTCAAGTGATTCAAAGCATATTTCAAATATATATTTTGAATTGTCAAGAAGTCAGTCAGTCAGAAAAGTGATGCTAATTGCACATTCCAAAGCGTGGATCTCTATGGAGACGGATGTGCAATATGCAAAAAACTCCATGGACATTCTTTTCAAACATGGTATGTATTACAAATGTCTCGGATACATGTTTCTTGTCGCTACTACTATGTGAGAACAACGTAGCAAATTCGGCCTTATAATGTTCCCACTGCTGGGACTCAGGCCTCCTCCCTAGAAGAGGGAATGGGCCGTAATCCACCACGCGGGCCCAGTCTGTACGGGTTGTTAGTTGTCACATGTCTTCGAAATTTTGGTTCTAGAACATGTTATAAGACTCTCTCGAGAACAATAAAAAAAAAAACAATTTCTAAATATATAAATCATCATCATAATCTTCCTGCCCTTGTCCCGTGTTATTTGGGTTCGGTGCAACACGTTTTTTTCATCCATTCTGCCCTAAATTCTAAATATATAAATATAGAATATATTTATACTACGAGTACCTACATACAATTTGAGCCCTACTTCAAATTGTATAAGTGATCATCATGATTCACACCAAACCAGCTAACATGGGCACTTATAAAAAGAATGATCCAATCTAGATAATCCCATTCACTACACATAATTATCATGTTTATAAAGTAAAAAAAAACTAATTACTTCACAAACATAATTACTTAAAATTATACATATTTTTTTTATAAAACTTCACATCACATTACGTAACTTACATAAATAAAAATCACTTTCGTTAAAGCGACAGTCAACACTAAACAAGTTTTTCATTTTTATTATTACGAGTATGTAAATATCGTGAGTCATAATAATTGATGATTGGAGATATCGATGTTTTGACTGCGTCGATGCCCCGACACTAGCAAGTTAAAAAAAGAACAAATTGACATTGACATTTGAACATCATATATTTTTTTAAATCAAGTTGACTACCTACATTCGACGCAAGAGCAACTGTTTATTGGGTTCGGAAAAAATATTCTTGCGTTCATTAGAACTTCAGTAATAGTCTGAAGTCTGATTGGATTCTCTGTTGACACCTTAATTCATACTAATTATAAACGCGACTTCTTCACGCTCGAACGGCCGAACAGATTTCGATGAAACTTGGTACACGGGTAAACCAGACTTTGTTCCATTTTTCATTTTTTTTTTATTTTCTACTATGACGCAGGCGAAGCCGCTAGCAGCAGCTGGTTTATCATAAGTCACATCATTAAATGCTAGGTTATATGCATGGGACTGACTCGGCAGCACAAGATAAAGGTCATACCTCAATTAATTTCTTTACAAGCAGCTTAGCATCCATAACAGTAGATTATGTGGCTAGTAGAAAAAGCAGTGTCTTAAAGTCGCGAGCAGCATTTTCAATTCCGAACGAAACTAAGATTGCTAAGTTTTAATCCCGAATGCAGCGAGGGATTCTTTATATAATAAACTCCCGAGCCCCGAGTAATTTATCTTCCAACTAAACTTTGTGTGTTTTAATTACTTTTGTAACTTTTAACAATATTCCCATATTACATAACTTATAAATGCCTCGTCGTGATCTACCCTGTCGTCATTTTTTATTCTAGTATTTTATATTGTTAGATGTAAGCTACCCAAACAAAATAAAATTATAATAAGATGGAGATCCAAAATTATCCCGCCGAAAGCTGTGAACAGGAAGGGGAAGGAGAAGAAAAAACCAGGCAAACAAACTTACCTATGAAAACAGTTCAATTCGCGAATTGAGTTACAAAGATTTTTCAGAATCGCAAAAAATGTTTTTTTTTGTGACGTAACTACAAATTTTCATTTTTCAGATCCGATTGTGCTATGACTTTGCTTCATGCCAAATTTCAGAATTCTAGGTCAACGGGAAATACCCCTAAAAATTTTGATTCCCTTGAGAGTATCTTTTTTTCCGTTAACTCAGTAGTTTGATTTTTTTCACAGCTTCAAGGGACCACAGACTTGAGTATATGGTTTTAATTCGAAATCGATACCTTGACGCATTTCGGAGATAAAGGGTCTTGATAGACAACCAGACAGACGGACAACAAAGTGACATGGGTTCCGTTTTTTCCTTTTGAGGTACGGAACCCTAAAAATGAGGCCCCATTTTTTCTTGGAAACGTAGGAGTTATTAAAGAAAAATATGGCCCCATGACCCCAAAATGGGTGGTCATGTTTGAGTAGTTGGAGGGTAAAAAATACTTTACGACCTATTCTCAGGTCACATAGGAGTTTGATAACAAACACTCTGACATGAGATTTTTATACAGGTACATATTAGATAGAGGGAGTGCCTGTACAAGCATTGAAACCTACACGTAGGTATCCCACGTTCCAACCACACCTATGTATATTTTAAGTCTCAACGAAACTGAGAGTTCGCTTAGCTTGTTAGCGAACTACTGGGTTACCATGACGTTGAAAGTAAGATTGTTTTATTCTTATTCCATTGTGGGTAAGAGATGGCGCTAGACAACCTGCATAGCTCTGTCTCTTACCCACACTGAAATAAGAATGAAACAATCTTACTTTGAACGTCATGGTAACCCACCTAGACTGGGCTCATCGACTTATATGTGCGTAGTACATATATATCGATGTCTGAGCTATATACCTACTAAGATAGGTACCTTCATATAAGTACATAAGTATTATAATCTATTCTGAGCTTACACAATGGCTGTAGCATATAGTGTGAGTGGCCTTAGGGCCCTTGTACACGCTAATAAATTTCATCGTGTCTGCGGTAGACTTTTTTTAGGTAGGAAATCCTCCAATGACTTCTCTCGCTCTTGAGCGAGGGCGTGTCAGACTTTTACTGACTAAAACCCACTCCTATACTCCTTCTTTACCTTCGTTCCAGGGCACCGGGGTTCTCTTGGCCAACCCATGGCCCCAATAGGTTTCGACCCTGCTTTGCCTAGAGGCGCGCGTGGGACTGTATGCGTCTTTGACGACTCGGGCTCGCTCCGGACGGTTACCGGATCGCGAGCTACCCATTGCTCGCCGTTCGTGCGGCAGTTAAAAGCAATTCATTATGTACACGATAAGAATTTTTACCGCACCATAGCAACTTCACGCGTTGTCTCTAGCGCAGACAAGATTTTTAGGGTTAAGGGTAAGTAGATCATGTATTCTGTGAACCGCATTAAAATTATCACACAAAAATAGAAAAAAAACAATAAATTTTGGGGTTACTTACAACTCAAATTTAAAACAAAAAAATCATCAAACCCATACGTGTGTAGGACCACCACCAATAGGTCTTCAAAATGATATTGAGGTTTCTAATATAATTATTTTCTAAACTTAGTTAAACGTTAGCGCGAGAGACACTTTCAAAGTGACTGGCCTGGTTGGCTGGCCTGTTGGTCTAGTGGTTAGTGGCCCTGACTGCTATGCCGGAGGTCGTGGGTTCGATTCCCACCCAGGACAAATGTTTGTGTGATGAGCACGATCATTTGTTCTGTGTCTGGGTGTAATTTATCTATATATGTATGTATTTAGAAATATATAAGTATGTTTATCAGTTGTCTAGTACCCATAACACAAGCTCTGCTTAGCTTGGGACTAGACGGCGTTGTGTGATAGTTGTGGAATATTATAATTAAAGTGGTAAAATGTGTCCCTCCCCCCCCCTCCTCTGTAACTTCTGAAATAAGAGAATGATAAAACTAAAAAAAATATATGATGTACATTACCATGCAAACTTCCACCGAAAATTGGCTTGAACGAGATCTAGTAAGTAGTTTTTTTTTTAATACGTCATAAATTGTAAACCGCAATTTAGCTTTCAAGTTTGTACGGAACCCTCAGGGCGCGAGTCCGACTCGCACTTGATAAGGTTTTTTTCTTGGTCAGCGTCAAAGCCGTGAACACAGTTCGTGTGCAGAAACGACACGAATTCTTGCATAGGCCCGGCGACTTTTCTTACCGTGTAAAAGCGGCCTTAGTACCTACTATAATACATTCATTCTGTGTCCATAGTATCAAAGTTGCAGCTTTGACACGCCCATATTAGTAAGACCCGTTTGACAGGATCGCAGAACTCTTTGTATTCGCCATATTGCCAATGTTGTTAAGTCGATGCAAAAAATATGACAGGTTAAGGATGTGATTTTTAGTTATAATAAGTGAGGAGGGCATTTATTCTAAAGTAGTACCAGCTGGCGCTATGAATATAATATGAATCAAAGAATTCGAACATAAGTATAAATCGAAATAAAAATACTAAAATCGCGATTAAAGAATGGTAGAAGAACACATCACAGTCAGAGTGCGTCTCCAAAAGATTATTGAGCACAAAGAGAGTGCGAGAGAGGACTGGGCTCGTGCAACAGTGCGACTCGCAGGTACAGCAAACAAACTATTATGATGCGGCTATATTGTAAATCTGACATTTATTGATCTAATCTAACATTGTATTAACTATTGAACTGAATCTGACTTTGTATTATTATTATTAATTTTAAATTTTTCATATTGAATTGTAATGTAACTATGGGTATTTCAAGCCTGAAATAAATGAATGAATTAATTTAAAAAATTAATTATATTACACGGGGACACAAAGTTCATATAACAACGACTCGGGAGGTACACCGAGTCTCAGGGGTCTCCCTCCCAGTCTCCTCAGGGATGTGTCCTAACAGGAGTTGTACAGGAGAGGTACCAGGACGGTCTTTTAAAAGATCACAGGGGCCTCTTCCATGCTGATGGTGATTACCGGGGTGGTTTTAGTGAGGTAAGAATCCCACGCTCCCTACTCTTACACGAGCCTATCGCGTTTGACCAGTATCTCACCTGATAATAACCGATTATGTGGCCGACGATGGAGCGTTTTGAAGGTTTCCCTCCAAAATAAAAAAGGTAAGTACCTAATATTAAATCCCAGTTTTTCCGAACCCATTATGTGTCATCAAAAGCCGTAGGTTACCTACATACCTACTTACATTCAAATATAACATCCGCTAACCGAACTTGACACGGTCAATCTCGTGAACAAAACAATATGTCATCACTGTTCCCACAAGCGCAGTTATCTCTACAGTGATATCTACATTTTATAAAAAAAAAACCGGGCAAGTGCAAGTTGGATTTGCGCACTGAGGGTTCCGTATAAACTTAACTATGAACACAGTTCAATTCCCGAATTAAGTTACGAAGATTTTTCCGAATCGCAAAAAATGATTTTTTTTGTGACATAACTACAAATTTACAGTTTTAAGATTTTTTCCTATACTTGAGCTATGAGATCTTGTTTCATGCCATATTTCAGGATTCTAAGTCAACGGGAAGTACCACGGCTATACACCCTATATAGCTCCATCCCATTAACAATTCAGTTTAGGTCGTCAAATGGATTGCGTTAACAGCTCGTGGTAGAGCCTCATATAGGGATGGAGTTATAATATCTATGTATTCGCATCAATATCGTCGTTTCTCGGAACGCGCTGTATATAGAATCACATTGAAAAGGTTTAATTTATTCCATAATTTGTCGGCACGGACTGCATATGTCGACAGAGTGATGTATTGTTTAATATCTGACTTAATTGCAATTCAACTCACTCCCACAACATCCTGGCAAGTTAGCTGGAGACGATTAGACAGATAGATAAAGAAGAAGAACACTACTCGCAGTCAAAGACTCGGGTTCGGTCCGGACGGTTACCGAACGGCCAGACGGCGAGCTACTTATTGCTCGTCGTCCGCAACCCACGCTTACGGTGCGGGGTCGGGATCCCGGCGGCTGGGGCGTGAGGAAATCCGTTCCCTTACGCGTGCGGCCGCCTCCTTCGCTGGCATTACTGCTACGCAGAAGGAGGAGTCCGCCTGCCATTCCTCCTCGCTCCGGACCATGCCCTGTACCAGGGCCCGGCACCTACCTAAATACCTATAATGAAACAAAGCTTGTCAGAATGACACTAAAATTACCTAATTAGCGATTTAACTAACACGAATGGATAAATCAAAAAATTTATTGTAAGCATACGCATTTGAATACACAATGAAGCATAACTTTAGGATTAACGGTCCACGCATTGCCTAGTTCGAGTTAATTAGAATTTATAAACAGACAATTCAGTCAAATTAGAAAATGCAGAAAATAGAAATCCTCGACATGTGAAATCACAATAGACGGCAAGCGCCGATTGAATTTTTTTTAACATTAGTAATGAATTAATGATACTCTCGGCCTCGGCTGGGCGGCATTTGGGAAGCTGCGCGGTGTCTTCTCGTCCATTATACCACAGTGTCTCAAGACGAAAGTCTATGACCAGTGCTTGTTGCCAGTGATAACATATGGCTCCGAAACGTGGTCGCTTACAATGGGCCTCATAAGAAGACTTCACCCAAAGGGCAATGGAAAGGGCTATCTATGCTCGGAGTTTATTTGCCTGATCGAATCAGAAATCAAGATATCCGCAGGAGACCCAAGGTTGCCGACATAGCACGAAGAATCGCCAAACTTAAGTGGCAATGGGCAGGGCACATTGCTCGCAGAGCAGATGGCCGTTGGGGCCGAAAGGTTCTGGGGTGGCGACCGCGTACCGAAAGACGCAGCATTGGAAGGCCTCCCACAAGGTGGACCGATCACCTGGTCAGGGTCGCTGGAATCCGATGGATGCGAGACGCACAGGACCGGTCGTTGTGGCGACGCTTGGGGGAGGCCTATGTCCAACAGTGGACGTCTTTCGGCTGAAATGATAATGATGATGATGATGATGAATGCGAAAATTTGAAAAAAAGCTTGGAAATAACAGACATATTTCCACCAGACTGCTGTAGAATAGAAATATAGTTTATTGTACCTACACCAAAATAGTTTTACACATATTTTAATGAGCTTAAATCTATGGCATAAGTTTTCAATGGCGGTCTTATCACTGACAGCGAAATCTTTCATAAAACCTTTGATTTAAAAATAAGTAAGTAGGTATATCGTTTCGATTTAGTTCAAGGTTTAACTAACTACCCTAATATTATAAAGAGGTAAAGTTTGTTTTGTTTTTTTTTTTATTTTTTTGTTTGTAGCAGGTAATCTCTGAAAGTACTGGTCCGATTGCTAAAAGTTTTTCACCAATAGAAAACTGCTTTATATTCTATGAAAGCGGGCGAAGCTGCTGGCAAAAGCTAGTAAACTATAAAGTAATGGCATTCTAGGAGCTATGAGTTCAGTTATCCCTGTTGTACTACAAAGAAAAACTACGCCTCCCATTCTCCAAAACAAAGACCTTCTTTAGTTACCTATTTTATTTTTATTTTTGACGCTGACGTCAAATTGATTAGTAGCCGTTACGACGTAAAAACTGCAGAGCAAGCCATTAAAAAAAAATTATTTAAAAAATAAATCATTTATTTTTTTATTAAACAAGAGGCATTTTAAATATTTTCAAGAGGCATACGCCAGTATTTTTATAAGGTTATGTAAATAAAGGTTGTAACAAAAATAGTTTAACCACAACCTGTGGCAGATATTCTAACATAATTTCATTATTTCAACATCTTAAAACAATTTTAACAGCATCTCATCAAAAATTTCGCGAGAGTACGCGTTGACGCGAACATAAATCGCACATTTCCCGGCGCGGGCGCATACTGTCGTAGCTAAATACTGCACTTTCGTGTGCGAATCTTCTAATTGCTCGGTAGAAAGTCTTCGCGGCAGTTTTTTTAATCAAACTATTCAGTGCTTCCGAGCTCCGCCAGTATGATTTTTGTGCGTTACTTTACTTTACTTTATTATTATTACGTTTAGATTCCTCTCTAACAAGATGAAAGTCTGATCACACTTTTAATGAATTCCGTTTGCATTCTCGCGACGACTGCAAGCGGTCTCGGAAAGTGAATCACGGTTTAGAGCTCACGAAAGTCGATAATTAGGCAGTTTAATTCGTTAATTAGTTGGGTCCTTAATTAAGATTAATTTGTCAAATAAATAAATATCTTATTTAATAACAATGTAATATTAAGTAAGCATATCAAAAACGTAGACGTACCTACCTACATGTGATGCTTCAACTAACCGTTAAAAGAAACCCAATCCTGTGGTTAGATCCATTCAGGGGTCTAGAAAGGTTCAAGATGTCTGACCTAATCGTCCGGAAATAGGTACCTAAACACCTACAGGTATTTCTGGTTCTTTTTTTCGACGTGGGAAACCATCAGTAACTGCTTCCGTTCTGGCTGGAGCAAAGGGCGTGTTACAGTTTTGCTGATTAAAACCTACCTGTGTCCCTTCAGTTGCCCTGTATTCCAGGGCTTTCGAACATTCCCGCTGAGTTACTTTCTGCTGTAACTGCAAAATTCAAGGTTTTTTGTAGGTAGATCGTGCAGTACTGACTGTGGAGGGTCATCTCGGCCTTGACCTCCTTCGCATGAGTAAAATAATGGGAGTACATATGTGGTTGATAGAAAATACTACTAGATACACTACAATTGCTATATGATGGTGCGGGGGATAATGGGCAGCTGTCGGATTTGTACATTGTAGTTACCAACCTTTTCTCTCATGCTATGTAAAAAGACCTTAGTAACTACAACAGCGGGTATAAAATTCCAGCACCTAATCTTCAGAGATAGACAAGGATGCCCCAGAGGTTTGTAGATTGAAGACTGGAACTGCTAAAGAACTAAACTGCTCTTAGTTAAAACCGAACGGCAAAGAATCCGCAGATAGTATTGCTGCAGCAGCTTAAGAGCCACTACCAATTTGGCGATGCTGTGGGACCAAGTACGAGAGCAGGCCCTGTATTTTTTATAAATTGGTAATTATTATCAGTGTCCCAGTTTCTAGCATATACACAACACTTTACCTCACATAACAAAACACTTACGAGCAACAAATGTACCAGATGTATAATCAATCATCCTAAAGATTTTCTTCACTCACTAAGGGCCTGCGCACACTTGAGACAAGACTGTCTTAGGCAAACTTGTCTGTGTTGTTTTTTGGCCGTACGCCCGCCCGCTAGACTGTTTTGTCTTCATGGTGTGCGCTGTGTCGTAGAAAAAACAGTCTTGTCGCAGGCAAGTCTTCGACGTCGTAGGCAAGTCTGTGATGTCGTAGACCAGTCTAGCTAAGACAGTCTTGTCTCAAGTGTGCGCAGGCCCTAGTCTTGGTAGCCACCAAGATGTACTAAGGCTTTACTACGAGCTTTTAACGCGTATCATTTGACGATCTAAACTGAACAGTTAAAGGGATTTAGCTATTTATAGTGTACTTATAGGTCCATCCCTCAGGGGCCTCAGGGCTCATGATGTTAACCCGAACTGGAAGCCTTCAATTTCGGACAAGTTCGCGTCTTTCAGTGGATAATTGTTTGTTATCAAAAGTGGTGGGTGTTCAGTTGTTAGTGCAATCAGGACACAGAAAGGGCTATAAATGGTCCTCGTCCCCGTCCCCGTTGGCCTACCTACCCTACCCTACCTACTAAATACCTGACGTTCTTATCTACTATCATAAATATTTTACCACTCATCCAAAAAAATGTATGCTTTCACAATACATTTTTGGTGTTGAAAGGAAATTACCTATAGAATGGGTCCGCTTGATACGTATCTTACATTAGCTATTGAAACTGCAGCTGCACTGGAGCATACCAAGCTGAAGAATGTCTTAAACTCCGTAACTCATTTATGTTCATAAGATTACAGCCCGCAGAAATGCATTATCGCTAACATTGCAGTCAAACACCAAAACGTTACGCTAGATTCTGTGATTAGAGCAACTGGCAGGCAAAGCGATATCAAAATATTGATAAGAACTAAAATGAACCTAATGCTTTCGGCAAATTATTATTCATGCAACACACGAACCCACTTTTGGAGTCTGCTTTAAGGGTGCTTAGACCTAAAAACATGTCATGATCCAACGATTATGATTAACGATCTTGGGGTGGGGGAATGTTATGCCAAAACCTAAAATCTCCGTCCGTAAACTCACCTCACTCCACTGCATCCAAACGCATACACAACACGTTCCGAGACTGATTTCGATAGAAAACAATCGAGAAGCAGCTGCCCTCGTGCGCGACCGGTCGCGGGCACGGCGGCGCACCGACTAACCAGCCGCACTGCTGCCAGACAATGGACGTTAGACCAGTCTACGAAGTAAAACAAAAAATTTCACTACTGTTTTGTTTACGACGCGCGGCGCGGCGCAAGAGCAACGCGTTGACGCGCGTTTTCTCCCCACTTTGGGAGATGATTTCGCTTACTTCACCTGTCAGTATATCCACAAGTTTAGCCGTGTACGCCTGTTTCAACTTAAGGAACGACTTACGAATCTTAGTCTTCTTAATCTTACACCAGTGGCCTTCAATATCGCCAGCCCATCTGGTCCTGGATCTAGATGCTCGTTCCGAAATGTTATGATCTTAGTTCCAGTTATTTATTTTCTTATTAAATAGCCATGTCGACGGCTGCCCCAAAACGTCATGTTTCGTTTTAGATTCGATGCCTTTTTGAACCCAAATTACTTTTATTCAGTCAGTAGACAGCTCCATCAGGCAGGACCACTTTAGGACAAACAGTGCTATCTTCGTTGGGCACGCCACAATCGCGGAGGTGTCTCCTTTTTGAGGAATACAGCCACGGCGTCCTCACCTGCTGCATGACGCAATTCCTCACAGATTCAGGCGGAAGGAAAGACCGAGAGTCACCTTTTCTGAAAGGGCACGGTATCCCTTTCAAATAAGGTGACACCCGGCCTCCTTCCACCCGGCAGTCCTGGAACGCAAAGGGCAACTGAAGGACACAGGTGGGTTTTAATCAGTAAGTCACATTGACAAACCCTCTCACTCCACCTTAGAGCGCGAGAAGTCATTCAAAGATTTCCCACCTCAAAAAAAGTCCTATCTTCATGAACGAAACGTTATATTTTTATACTTTTGATTTTTACATTTTTGCTGATCGCCCGGAGGACACGGTAAAGTTTACAATGGAGGTGTGCCCTGCCTGAGCACCGCCGTATCCTTGTGGACGCGATCGGCGGCAGCGATCTCTCACGACGGGCCTTGTGTTAAATCACGGTCGCCGTTGAAGAAAGAGAGAATGAGACGCGCCCGCCTTCTGCGACGCAGTAATGCTAGCGAAGGAGGTTGCCGCAACTCTGAGGGAGCAGATTCCCTCAAGAGTTGCGGCCACCTCCATCCTTGCGGATGTCTGCATCCTCACGCTCCAGCCGCCGCTACAGGAGTCCGGAGCACCGTAGGCGCAGGTTTGCGGAGATATCAGCAAAACCACAGGGGCCCAGAAGGACCGATGCACGCTAGAGTTACGGGAAAATTCTGAAAGGGATACCGTAGACACAAAGACAAAGGTGGGATTTACTAAGTGTGACACGCCCTCTCGCTTCACCCTAGAGAGGGAGAAATCATTGGATTATATACCACCGCAAAAAAAGGTCCGATCTTCGTGACCGAAACATTTTATACAATTTATATGCAAAAAATTACAATTTATTTTCCACAAAAGGTAAGCTTCTAAATTCAATTATTTAGTTAATCGAAACTCACTGATGAGCAGTTGATCATCTGCATCGTAATTGCAAATTAAAAGTTTTTTTGTTGATTGGAGTATCTAACTGTCTACATCACCTTCTCTACTATTGCATCGGTGTAAAAATGCAAATACACAAATAATTGACAATGCAAATGCTGGGGAACTATAAAAATAAAATTATAATAAAATTGGCCTATCTGATGTAGCCGCTTATGAAGCCTACTAGCGCCATCTGTTGTAGAAGACTAACAACACATTCACAGAGTTTATGAAACCAACAAATATAACGATAATATAAATTATTTTATTTAAAATTCAATACATACATAACATGAGCTGTCCTTATAACTAAAATTGTAAACATTTTCACTTCAACTCGGCGGGCATAACACAGCCTTTGAGAGCCGCTAAAATATTATTAGCAGTGAGTTCACTCATTACATCCCTAGCCTCTATTGCAGCACTGCCTATATGAGGCAGTACCACACAGTTAGGTAGCTTGAGAAGTGGGTTGTCTAACGGCAATGGTTCTGGAGTAGTCACATCTAATCCAGCTGCTCTAATTGTATTATTCTGCAATGCTTCAATCAAGGCATCCTGATCAACCGTACCTCCGCGGCTAGTATTCACAAATATCGCAGTCTTCTTCATCTTTTCGAACGCCGCTTTGTTGAATAACTCTTTAGTTTCAGGTACCAATGCAGCACAGCATATGATGAAGTCACTTTGTGCTAGAATTTCATCAAAACTAACTTTGATAGCACCAGTTTCTTTGGCCTCAGGGCGCTCGCTGCGGTTGTAGTAAAGAATTTGTTTGGTGTTGAAGGCTTTGACGCGTCGTGCGACAGCCTGCCCGATGCGGCCGAAGCCTACGATACCGACGGTGGCCCCTGCCAGGCCGGGCCCAGTCATCCAGGTGGGGGCCCACGACTTCCAGCCACCAGTGCGCGCTTCGTGCTGCGCTTCGGGGAGACGACGAGATGTTGACAGAAGAAGTGCTAGCTGAAAAAGGTAAAGATTTTTTTTATATGTTTAGTAAAGATCATTTATTTAATTAATAATCTAATTTAATTAATTATGTAATCTACCTCTTATAATTACTCATCCAGAATACTATATTCAGTGCCGTAACTTGTTTTTTATATGCCCGGTGCTGGTTTCTAAAACTGCACTGCTCTTGGGAGGAGTCCCACCGTGTCGTCGTGGGGGCAATCAACGGCGGCGACCTGCCCCCCTAGCCAGGCCTAGCCTACTCGAGGCGTTTGACGCAAGAGAATCAAACGAAACGGTCGTAACTTGGCTAGGGGGACTGAGCGTCTGGATCTAGTTCAGGCCATAGTGCGGAGCGAGAGGGAATGGGAAACAGTAACTATACCTATACTATAATGATCATACCAGAAGAAGGATCTTCTGGTATGATCATTTTTACGGCTCATCATTAGGGTATGCTCTGTGCCTGGGCACTGCCAGCACGGCCCTAGCTACAGCACAGCTTATAGTACATGCCCAAAAAGTACTAAATTTGCACTCACAGTAAGTTCAGCTGTTGCATCAGTAAGAACATCTGGTGTGTACCCAATCTTGATACCTCTCTTCTTGCACTCTGCCACGTCAATATGGTCATGGCCCACAGAGATGGTGCCAACTACCTTCAAGCCTGGCCCAGCAGCGTCCAACAACTCCTTGTCAATCTTGTCAGTAAGAGAACAGTAAATGGCATTTGTTCCGGCCACTGATTTGAGAAGCTCATCTCTTGGCATTACAGAAGGATAGCTGGATATTTTTACATCACATCTGTAAATTTAGAAACATCTCATGAAATGTCAAGTTTTGTCTTTTTGCTTGCAATTTTCAGGAAAATCCAACATCCTAGAAACATAAAGAAAACTGAATTTTCCATCCCTTTCAAATGTAGCCTACGAAGATTAGACATAATAATGGGTATGGATTGCTAGGGCTGTAGGAATGTTTGAAAGAACTAATGTGGCGCTGGAATGCAAAGGGAAAAAAAACGGAACACAAGATGAAGGAAAACAATTGGGTTTTAGTAAGTACCACGGGTCAGTACAAATCTGACTCACCTAGTCTCTCCACCCAGAGAGAGAGAAGTACTTTGATGATTTTGCACATTTTGTACCTACATTATGAATCAGAAAAAACTTTACACCAGAAATAAAAGGTAAAGATGGACAAGAAATACTTAGTTTGTATTTTAATTTAAACATTCAAGTTTTAATTTCTAATATAATTTCTACCACATGTATACTATGGATACTGGCCTTAAGGATAATAATTTGATAAAACCTTTGTTCTGCGCACATGGTTTAGCTAATGACTTAACACCATGAATATTATACAAAAACTTGCTGTTTGGTTAGAAGTTTCATTGTAATGTATCATAAAACATGTTAAATAATTAAAGCTGTAACACTTACTGCTTTTTCAGCAGATCTACGCCACCTTGTGGCATGTCACTGCGCGTCACAAACACCTGGTATCTTCCGGAGCTCATCTTCCTCACACTTGCAAGCACACCACGAACTAAAGACGGCGCAAACGACGCTACTCTTTTATAAATCATCAATCAATAGGCTGTTTTCCAGCCGGTTGTCGAGCTTCCTCGTTCGCAGGCGAGACAAGGTCGTTATTTATTCACTTCTCTGGTAGGTATCTAGGCGGAGTCGCTTCACTTTTTTTCGAACTTTCGCCCTTGAAAAGCGAAGGTTTCGCAAAGTATATCGTCATGTGAAGCGCAGCCACTGTAGCAAGTATAACCTTGCCTCTAGTTGAACTTATAAAAGACGATATGACGCTCATATTATCCAGGAACTATTATTACGTAAAATTGCTAGTGAACTCCATAGATATCAGCATGATTTTTCATTTCGTAGGTGATAATAATATCAGTTGTCATCACCAGTCATCACATGGTCAGTGTCTCGGTGACGACATGTAGTGTTGTATGTATGTCGTACGTTTTATCGATTTTCATATTCAGTTAAGATTTGAATTTTTATGCAAGTTTTTATGGTCATATTTAGTTTTATTTCTGTAGATTTCACTCTCTTCTCTCGTCTTCAACAACTTTTTACAGCCTCCATAATAAATGTGATCGCAAATGTATTATATCCTGATGAGGCGATGATCGCGACCTCTTGTATTTGGTGGTTAGTGAGATCACGACTGTCACGAGTTCAATGTAATAATATGCGTTCGCTTGGGGTTTAATGCATTAAAGCATTTAAATTTACTTTATATTTTATTCACACTGGAAAAAAAACTTACAATGACATTTTATAGTTTTAGAACAACTGCCAAAATATTATTTTTCAAAAAACTGTGAAGTGCATAGAGTCGTGTAAGAAGTTTGCTTTCAAAACCTATGCAGACGACACAGCAGTACTTCCATGGTAAAAAGATCCAAACACAGCATCTATAAAACTACAAACACGTATAAATGAAATTAATGCATGGCTTAACAATAATTACAGAACAAAAGCAAGTGCTGGAAAATCTATTCATGTGACGTTCACATTTAAGCGTGGCGAACGGCCGCCAACCGGTGAAGGTCGATGAAACTGCGCTAACTCTGAAAATAACGGTAAAATACCAAGGAATACCCATGCACAAGAAATTCACACGGAAAGAAGAACACATATCATTTAAGCGAGCTCAAGAAAAAATAAAATTAAAAGGGTTGTACTAGCTTAACCGTAGGGGAGGAACCGTAGGGGCCCAGCAGGGTCGAAGCCTACTGGGGCCACGGGTAGTGTGAAAGCGAAGCCTGGGGCCCCGGGATGAAGGCAAAGAGGGAACAGGAGTGGGTTTTTAGTTAGTAAAAGTCTGACACTATCTCTCGCTCCACCCAAGAGCGCGATTTCTCATTAGATGATTTTCCCACCTTAAAAAAAAAACTCCCATATTAAATAAAATTCTTTAATGCTTCCAAAAATTGGCGACCACACTCGCATGAATAGTTGAATACTAATCATACTACGACTAAGGCGTCCATTACACAGTCATGCAAGCGTCAATCAAAACCATCAATCATAAATGATGTATGAATGACGAAATTTAATCGCCATACGTACGTTATGCAAACGTCAATCATCGCATTACACGGTAGGTTTTTCGTCAGTCAAAATATTTGACTGTGGCAAAACTGACAGCTAAACCTATCGTGTAATGGACGCCTATGAAAGACAGAACTAGTGTCAATATTAAATTCAATATATAAGTAGATGTCAAACAAATTTAATTATAGTCCAATAGCAGTTTGATAAAAAAAGATTTAAAAAAAAGGAGGAACAAAATGAATTGTATTAATTTTTTAAAAGATATTCCTAAGTATCGACCGATCTATAAAAAGTGAACTTCCCTAGTATTTTGCGAACTATCAAGCGACAGCAAGCCGAAATGTCAGTGTCAAGTTGTCATTTTATATTAGTAACGTTCAGAAATCAGGAGGCAAGAATAAAAGAATTCTAGCGATTCAATTGTGGATTCAATCATATATCGCTCACCTAGCAATATATTGCCACATCTACATTTTCATATTTTACAGCTACAAGAGCCAAAGATTGTACAAAAAAAAGACGGGTTGCACTCCGGGAGTGCCGGCAGAAGTGAAAACTTGATTATTAACGTTGTGCATGTTTGATATTTTGGAATGGTTAGGGAATAATTTTGCACCAATTGCTTTATCAGTATAAAAGTACTATCATTTATGTGGTAGAATACAATATTCATTTATTGCGCTATCGTACACAAACATGACAATTTATATTTTCCATCCGTCTTACGCTTTTTCGATCAGGTCACGTGTCCTGACGCGAGTTTAAGATTTTATACCCATTACAGAAAAAGTGCTCAACGCCGCTAAAGAAGTTTTCACTTCAATAATATATTTAAAAGAAAGTTTTAATTTCATTTTTCATTTTATATCAGAAATGGTGATGTTGGCTACTAATATAGACCCTAATAGATATTCAAGGATATAAATTAACCACTTTTAAACACTTAGGCCGTTAAAATAATTCAACTTCGCAGTTATTGTAGATACGCCAATATTTTAGCGGCTTTGGCGCTGACCAAGAAAAAACCTTGTCAAGTGCGAGTCGGACTCGCGGGTTGGAGTGTAGCCTTAGGGGCGCTATGGCGCGGGACTTAGATTTTTTTTTTTTTTTCAAATTGGTACCATACGCATATAGGCACCATGAGCCGTGCAGAAAACAAAAAAAAAATTAGGTAAAAAAAATTTTTGGGACAGAAAATTTCTCCTTACTTTTCACCTTGAGTACGGTTAGGGGCAAACACTTAGACAATTTTTCAAAAAAAGTTTTTTTGGAAGTTGATGCCATACGCTTATAGGCACCATGAGCCGTGCAGAAAACAAAAAAAAATTGGTCTAGTGGTGGCTCTAGTAGCAAAGTATGAGACGATGAAAAAAACCCACGTAATATTGAAAAAAAATTATATGTGTCGGACGACTTTTACCTCGAGTACGCATATGGGCTTATAAAATGCTTTAGGTATATTTCCAAAATTGTATAGCTCGGATAAAAACTGGAATAACAATTTACCTAAGTTTTTGCTTAGGACGCAACAATTTATGCAGTGACTCAGAAAATTTTTATTACCAAAATTTTTTTTTGTTTTCTGCACTGCTCATGGTGCCTATATGCGTATGGTACCAAATCGAAAAAAAAAATTTTTTCCAAAAATTTTGTCCCAAAAATTTTTTTAACCAAAAACATTTTTTTTTTCGTTTTCTTTGCTTCTCATAGCGCCCCTAAGGATATACTCCAACTCCTAAAAATCCGCCCCTAAGGCTACCCACTGACCGACTCGCGCCCTGAGGGTTCCGTACAAACTTTAAAGGTAAATTGTGGTTTACGATTTATGACGTATTAAAAAAACTCGTTCAAACCAATTTTCAGTGGAAGTTTGCATGGCAATGTACATCATATATTTTTTTTTAGTGTTATCATTCTCTTATTTTAGAAATTACAGGGGGGGGGGGACATTTTTCCACTTTGGAAGTGTCTCTCGCGCAAACTATTCAGTTTAGAAAAAAATTATATTAAAAACCTCAATATCGTTTTTGAAAACCTTTCCGTATAATACGTATGGATTTGGTGAAAAAAACAATTTTGAGTTTCAGTTCTAAGTATGGGGAACCCCCAAAATTTATTGTTGTGTTTCTATTTTTGGGTGAAAATTTTAATGCGGTTCACAGAATACATCTTCTTACCAAGTTTCAACAGTATACATATTATAGTTTCGGATAAAAGTAGTTGTAACATACGGGCGGACAAACAGACAGACATGACGAATCTATAAAGGTTCCGTTTTTTGCCATTTGGCTACGGAACCCTAAAAACAGAGGCTTACAACCCTCATATTTTTTTATCTCAATCAAAAAAATAAATATAATTTAGTACATTCCAGGAAGTGCGATCCAAAACCGGCGTTTTCCAATTTCGACATCGATACGATCGATGCCAATTTGTCATAAATAGTCAATAAAACTCAATATTGTAAATAAAACCATTTTACTCATTTCTCGCCAACTACTTAAATAAATACAACAAACTACTCATTATGTTCATGTTGAGCCTCTGATTCTCTCCAGTTATTTTGGACCATTTCCACAATCATTGTCCAGCATTTGGACTGCATGAAATAATAAACAGAACAGACAATAATAAACAACCATGATAAGACTAGAAAATAATCAGTTTCAATCTCAACAACACTTGAGACTGGACCTTGGAAGTCTTTGGATGTAACCAAGAGACTTATTGCACTTTTCCCTGTAACAGCATGGAGAAATTTACTGAAAGACTGAATGTTGTAATCTGTGCCATTAAATTTTCCATACGGTCTGCCATTATGGAATACTTTCAGTGTTGGCACACCCACTATTCCATACACAGTATTTGTTCCACCATATTTTAAAGCATCCAAAGCTACCATCTTCACATTAGGGTAGGCTCTTGCAAGGGCATTAAAATGTGGTGCTGCTTTAGCACTGAAAGGGCAAGCTCTGGCATAAAAGAAGACAAGCAGGCAGTCAGCTTCCATGTCTCTGCTTGTAATTTCTGGGTTGACATGTAACAATTTTATTAATTGTGAAGCATTGACTATTTCCACTGTAGGTTCAACTTCCTCATTTGGGTCATAGACAATTTCTTTGCACCTTATTATTTTTCGAGTTTCATTTGCAGAGTTTGTTTTGTTTTCTGCAGTAACATTGGCCAAAGTTACTGTATTGTACAGATTGGTGAGAGTCTTGTTCACATCGGACACAACATTGGAGAGTAGTGATTCCGATTCATCTACATTGGGAACATCATTTACGTCAATGTTTTCTTTGATCTCTGTTTCTGTTTCCTCCTGGATATCAAATTGTGTGGTAACTGTTGCTAACCCTGAAAAGAGAACACATTATACAATCAACTATTTGTATATTTAGTTCTCAGTTTTTTAACTAGTTCTTCAAAACAGAACTTATTGCTATAATAAATGTTCATTTTGAGGAAAATAAGCTGAGACTTTTAACAATAAAAATATTGTAATCAAAGCAATATCTTTAATTACAATATTTTTATTGTTAAAATGTCACCAAAAACCCAAACAAAGACATTAAAATAAATTAGCACAGTAACTAAATATTCATAAGGTATTGAACTTGCAGGCAATTCTAATTTACTTATTAGATTTGAGTTCAATGTACCTGTATAAATTATATTATTTTAGATATCATGTTATCTTATTATTATTTTATTCTATTTATTTTAATGAGCAATGTTAGGTGCTAACATAGTGTTAAGTTCTACTAAAATAGTATGAATGTTTCTGACATAAATAATAATAATAATAAATATAATTTGCTAAATTATTATATCTTATTGGGTGTGAATTCGGCTGGAAATCAGAACATCCTAACAATGTTCTCAACAAATCCAAATATTGAAATAGTATTGTTTACACTTGGTTGTTTGATGACATTTACTTATCACAATATTATTGTACTTATAATAGTAATAATCAGAAAGGAATTTCTCCTATGGCTGAGTAGCTACCTTATCATTATAGGTATCATGAACAATTTTAGGATATTGATCATGATATCCATAAGGTCCTAGCCCTTTCAACCTTACTCAATGTGAAAAAAAGGAGGAACATTGTTATTTTATATTAGGCTAATAATGACGTCGGTTAATTAATGTGGTGTATTTATCACGGGCCCACCATTCAAATCGCCAATGATTATTAGATTGATAAATTACAAGACTAAAAAGTGAATATATTCTAGAAAAAATAATTAAGAAAACTTACCAATAGCAATGAATATAACAAAACCAAAATTTCTCCTCATTTGTAGATACATGATGGAAAAAAAAGACTACCTTCGGCAACAGAATAATTCGAAACACTACTGAAATACTTATTTCAATACAATTTAAAATTATAATGTTTTTTTCCGATTTCTAATGTTATAGACATTTGTAATTTTGTAAATAAATCAATTTTGACGTTAGTTGTGTCCTGTCAAATACTTTGTGGGAGCGAAATCGAAACCACTTCTTCATTTCACAATTAAACAGAGATAACAATAGTATAATGCTCAAAATTCTCTTCGTGGTTTATGAAACACAGGAGTATGACGTTATAAGCGCCTATTACACTACTCGATATTCAGACAACCTTATTCTATGTTTATCCTATTTATCTCTAGTTGGAAGTTATCTTTTCGAACCGTTTGGGGTTGAAACTCTCGGTTCGTGGGGTCCGAGTGCTCACAAGTTGTATAAAGATCTGTCAAATGTGTCGTCTAGTTGATACTTCGCGTGACCCAAGGGCTGGCTTTTACCTCGGACAGAGAATAAGCATTGCCATACAGCGTGGCAATGCCGCCAGTCTTTTCGCACATTACCAGTCGACAGCGATGTGGAAGAGTTTTTTGACGCCATATTTTAGTTCGTTGTAATTAGTGTACTTATGGTTTTTATTTTTTATTTCTACAGACAAGGGGCTAAAGTTAGTATTTTAATTAAAATGTAAAAAATAAATTAATTAATTTATCTCATCGTTCTGTTTCATTCCTTTAAACGACATTGGCGTAAGCTGCTCTTTTTCTTGTGTGAATTACATAGACTAAGACTGTCTAAATATCGAGTGTTCTAATAGGCCCTTTACAGGTTAAGTAGGTAGCCTGTTCAGAAAAGAAAGAGAGAAGAGAGAAACATATTATGATGGATTGGCATATTTTTTTTCAATACACTTACTCGAAAACCCGTTCTTATCCCACCGCTTTTAGGCACGCAATAGACTGCTTTCCGCACTAGTGCAGTAATAGCGCGTGCTCTCCCCCACCACAACGTTATTACATTTATCGTATCAGACTGGGCGCGCGTCGACCCCCGCAAGTCGCCGGTCAACCCCCGTTTATTCATTTCTTCGTAAGTGTATTGAAAAAAGTCGTTTGAGACACGTGCAAATTTGTCACTGTAGCCCTCGGCTCCATAACACAATCGCCTACTGCTCCTGTGAATTCCGCCTCGGTCGCAATGACAAACTTTCTGCACTTGTATCAAAATGTACTAAGTATTTTATTTCTATCGAAATGAAAAATACCTCTGAAAAATTTCCCTGTGGCGTGAAAAATTTCAATTGAGTGAATAATATTTTTGTTCTATCAAAATCTGAACTAACGTGCGATTTTACGCTTAATTAAGAAAAAGTTCATTATTTTATTCAAGTTGTATCTAAATAAATACGTTTTATGTTATTATATTTGATACTCTTTCTAAAAAAATAGTTTTTTTTTGGAAATTGTTGTTTTTTTTTTCAGCCTTTTCAACGGCTGGCCAAAGCCCCAGGCCAGGAGCAGAGGTGTGGTGGTACTCTTAAGAACAACAATGCCCTGCTTAAGAAGAATTACAGATTCCTGAGCCACGTGTCTACAACTTGTTTCTCAGAGTCATCATAAACCGTTTCGCGCGCAGGTTTGATGACTTCCAGTCTCCCGAACAAACCGGATTCGGAAAAGGCATCAACATTCAGCACTGTAGACCACAAACATAACGTGAGAGTATAACCTGCCTCTATGCTTAGTGTTTGTGGACTATGAGATAGTCTTTGATACGATCGAGACTTGGGCTATACCTACTGCAGTCTCTCCACCATTCTGTACATCGTAGCACTAAATTTTTTGTACGAAAACACTATCTATCATGTAGTGTTTTCGTACAATTTTTTTTTAAGTTCTGGACTGGAGAGGATTAGGCATTAACGGCAATGGCGAGTACATGGCTCGCCTTCGATGTACCTACAATATAGTAGTCATGACTGAGACTATAGACGAGCTCAGTACAATGCTCGACAGTGGGTACACAACGAGACTACACTTGAAGATGTCTTGTTGTAGGACAGACGATCTGGTCAAGTAGGTCTATCTTCGATAAAGAAGTCAATGGTCGAACCCAACTCGACTGCGCAGCGGCACCGTTCGGAAAGCTAAATAAAGTTATTTGCAGTAGTGTCTGCCAAAGTCACCGACATAGCCCAAAGAATCGCCAAACTTGTGGCAATGGGCAGGGCACATTGCACGGAGAACAGATGGTTAATGAGGTCGAAGAAAGGTTCTGGAGTGGCAACCACGTACTGGAAAATGCAGCGTTGAAAGGCACAATGTGAACCGATGACCAGGTGAGAGTAGCGGAAATCCGATAGATGCGAAACTCACAGGACCGTCGTTGTGGCATTTAGGGGAGGTCTACAGCTACCCTGTCCAACTACTGACGTCTTTTGGTTGAAATGATGAACGGTGATGCTAGGCAAAGACCTCCTCCAAATTCTTCCACATATTCCTTTCTCAAGCCACCTCGAACCAGCCCTTGCAGTGGAAGTCTAGGTCGTCCCGCCACTTCTTCCCAAGTTGGCCTCGGCGGCGTCGTCCATCCTCAGACACCCACTTTGTGGAGAATTGTAGCGACATCTATGGCGTCACATAAGAACTAATCCTGCATCGCGCAATCAAAGTTCTCCGCGCGATTTGAATATATGTGACAGTCCGATATCATCTATCGGACAGCTGCCTACTAGACATAACACCCGTTTGGTCAGAGGATCCTCCCTTTTCAACGGAGGGTTGCGGGACTTTACTCTCTGTTCCACATACCTCCAAAGAATCTTGCTCAGTAATCAATGTGCATGCAGCTGACGTGACTCATCCTATCCCATTTTATCCAGGCAGCCTTTTCTCTTACGTCTATGATCATGACCGCTTTTGTGCAGAGTAGTGTTTCTTATTCGATCAGCTCTTTTGACACCCAGAATGCTTCGCTTCATTGCTCTTGGACAAAGTCCTAGGCAAAACTTTTGCAACTCGGTGAGCGACCAATCCTGAGCACCTTAGATTTAGACGGGGGGCAGGATACACATATCAATGAGTACTTCAGAAAGATCGGTAAATATCCCTTTATTGTAGTCTTCATAGACCAGTAGCTAAGTATATCACGACTTTCCGACACGATTTTTTTATGTGTCACTATTTTTTTATATGGGTATACAATTTTTTCTGTGGATTTCGATCCATTATTGACATTTAACCAATTATACGAATAATAAATCACAAAATTGATTTATTTAGATTCAATCATTTCAAGTTCACACTTCAAAAAAAAAAAAATTCACCTATAATTAAAATTTTTCAACCTAAAGTGAATTTTTTTCCGAATTTGAATGTTGATGGATTTTGCCCATCTCTAAACTACGATGATTGGAAAAAAAACATTAAACAAAATAAAAAATTAACCGTCTTCCCTAAATAAAAAACACTAAAAGGATCAAAATAACTTTAATTTCAGAAGTCGGTGTTTCTCGGTATTGTTTGTTTCTTATTTAACACCGACTTTCGAAATTAAAGTTACTTTGATCCTTTTAGTGTTTTTAGGGTTCCGTAACTCAAAAGAAAAAAACGGAACCCTTATATGATCACTTTGTTGTCCGTACGTCTGATGTCTGTCTGTCTGTCAAGACCCTATATCTCGAGAACGCATGGAAGTATCGTGTTGAAATTCGACTGGCCTGTTGGTCTAGTGGTTAGTGACCCTGACTGCTATGCCGGAGGTCGTGGGTTCGATTCCCACCCAGGACAAATGTTTGTGTGATGAGCACAATCATTGGTTCTGTGTCTGGGTGTAATTTATTTATAATATGTATGTATTTAGAAATATTTAAGTATGTTTATCAGTTGTCTAGTACTCATAACACAAGCTCTGCTTAGCTTGGGACGAGACGGCGATGTGTGATAGTGGTGTGAATATTATAAAAAAAAAAAAAAAAAGAGACTACTAGAGTACTTCCCGTTGACCTAGAATCCTGAAATTTGGCATGAAGCAAGGTTTCATAGCACAAGTAGGTATAGTAAAAAAACTGAAAACTGTAAAATTGTAGTTCGTTACAAAAAAAAGTCTTCGTAAATCGTAACTCAATTTGGGAATTGAATTGTTTTCAGGTAAGTTTGTACGGAATTCCAGAGCGCGAGTCCGACACGCACTAGCCCAGTTTTTTTAGAGTAATCGGTTATTTTTTTTTTAAGGTGGGAAAATCATCTAATGACAAATCCCGCTCTTGGGCGGAGCTGTAGATAGTGTCAGACTTTTACTGGCTAAAAACCCACTCCTGTTCCTTCTTTGCCTTCGTCGCCCCGGGTTTCGCTTCCACACTACCCGTGGCCGGTGGCCCCAGTAGGCTTCGAACCTGTTGAGCCCCTACAATTTACTGACATCTCCCTGAGGCGCGCGTGGAACAATACGCGCCGTCGACGATTAGGGCTCGGTCCGGACAGTTACCGGACGGTCGGACGGCGAGCTACCTTTGCTCGCTGTCCGCAAGCCCGCGCCTACGGTCGCCGGTAATCGGGATCGGAATCCTGGCGGCTGGGGCGTAAGGACAGTTGCCTCATGCTATTGGCCGCCTCCTTTGCTAGCATTACTGCTTCGCAGAAGGAGGCGACCGCCTGCCACTCCTCCTCGCTCCGGACCATGGCATGTACCAAGGCCCGACGCGAGAGATCGCCGCCGCCGATCGCCCCCACGAGGACACGTAGTTGCTCTGCCCAAGCGGGCACACCTGTCCTCCGGGCGTTCCACACAGTGGCGACACCCGGGCTTCACTTCCGCACGAATCCGGTGCAGGAACTTTCCGAACTTACTGTGTTCGGTGAGAACCTTCGTCATGCGGAAGGTGAGGACGCCGTGAGGTCTTTCCAGCCACGCCTTTTAAGAGGGGACTTACCGCCATAATTGTAGCGTGCTCAACCACCTTCCGGCTCCATTAACTGATCAGTTCGATAGTACGACGGTCCCCGTCGCGCACGACGCCGAAACTGGATTATTACCTGCGCAATGTCGCTAGTTCAACTTAACGTTGTGCATGTAGTCGTTTCGATGGAGAACTTAGTATTTATTATGTACGCGGTACGTAGCAAAAAAGAGGACGCAGGTCCCGGCTCCCCGCAACGGAGAACTTACGTGTGGGACCGCGCGGGCGTACGTAGTTCCAGCCGTAATTGTAATTTTTATAGTACATCAAAATAGTAACAAAACTTTCAGTCTCGCCCCTGAAGAGTATAGGTACCCAATTGGAAATGTAGATAAAACGGTTCATATCCTGCAAAGGGGTACCTATCACACTAACACTGGGGCGGCCCAAAGTACTATTTTCTCATCTAGAGTAGTCAGCTAGGAAACACCGGCCTCATCTAGTTTAAAAATGACGAAAAAAAAAATTGACGTGTAAAAGTGTTTTTTTTTTTAAACCTATTTACAAAATAAATATCATTTATCATAGTAATGGAATAAAATACAATTTCAATTCATATTGTTTTTAATGTTACAAATAACTTACTGTCTATGAATGTTCATATGGCAAAATAACAAATACAGCTTTTTAATCATATACCAAAATTCAGTGCCTGAGAATTTGGCTCGGCTACATTTTTTGAAAGTAGGTGTAAGCTTAATTTAATAATACATATTTTAATTTCACATTTGCAATGTAAACATAATACAGACCTAACTTAGATTTTTAAATATACTGATTGAGATTAAGAAATCTAAAACTAAATAAGCAGCATCATATTGACGGTTGAAAGGCTAATTGATCTAAGCAACATTTTTTCAAAATAAATTGAAACCTGACTCAAACGACAGAGAAAAATTTGCTGATTCCGAATGTGTATATAACTCAATATTGGAAAAAATGTCGTTTAGATCAATTAGCCTTTCAACCGTCGATATAATATCATCATGATCATCATTTCAGCCGAAAGATGTCAACTGTTGGACATAGGCCTCCCCCAAGCGCCTCCACAATGACCGATCCTAAAATATACTTAAACTGAAATAAGCATCATAAGCTTCTGATAAAATATTGAAAAAAATAAAACCTTAAATATAAGGTATTGCTATAATTTCAAGTACATTTTTATTTTTACCCTCTGACTAGTATCTAAAATTGTAAAGTATCACAATGAAAGAGTAGTATCTGTTCCACCTTTCATCATCATCATTATCATCAAGTATTCCACAAGTATTCCACAACTGTGAAGTTATTTATCCAACTGCCCCCATCATGCTCCATTATGACCTCCTCTTAAATTCCATTTTCTTCTTTTAAGATGTTTAATTTGGGTCCAGTAGGTAAATGGCTGCATATAGAGCAGTATCCTTTACCCTCCACTACATGCAAAGGTTATGTCTCATTCAGCATCCTCCATGCTTTTACTTGTTCACACAAAGTTCTTTAGCAATGCTTTTTAGGGCCTCCGTCTGTTCTTTTAACAGTTTTAATTTCTGTCTTAAATAATCCTTTTTAAAATTTAAATAGTCCTCTTTGATTTGAATCTTTCGTTGTTCCTGTACTGCTAACATATCACAGTTGAAAGCACAATCACCGTTTCTGTGCTTGGAATTTTGTTTTGAATTATTGTGATGGTTTGTTATGTTTACTTCATGAGGATCTGTGAATACTTTTTCTTCAGGTACAGATTCTGCATCACTGTATGAGTCATTAGACTCTACTGCTATATCAAAACTGTCTGGATCATTATTTTCTTCAAGGGGAATAAACTCTGTACTTTGATTTGTTGTTGATGAGACATTTTTTAAACCTAAGGCTTCCTGCTCTGCTGGCGTAAGCATTGATGCTAAGCTCGGTAGCTGACCATTTGTTTCTGCCTGCCTTTTCTTTGTCTTTGACCGTAAATCATGCCAGGTCTGAAATGAGAAACACGTCATTGTTAAATAAATGGTAATAATTCATCATTCATGTAATTTAAATTATTTTGTTTCTATTTTCGCAGTCAAGCACTGGTTTATATCAAATAAAAAAAAAATTAAAAAAAATATTTCAAAACTCTGCTGTGGGGTAAAACAGCTTAAAAATATAAGAGAAAATAATAACAGAAATAATACTTGCTTTTCTCCATTGCCTCCAAGATTTTTTCGCGCCGGGTATAGAGTTGCATTCATTCGTGATTGTGTGCCACAGTTGCTGAGAATCCCTATAGTTGAAGTCTTGGGTCACTTTGCCTGATATCAACTCTGGATGTTTTGCCATAAATTCTACCAGCTTCTTCTTCTGTTTTACAGTAACATATATTCCCCTTTGTCGTTTTTTTCGATCCATTATTATTGCTTTCAATAATTCGCACTAAATATGTCAAAAATTCCTTTTGTTTTGCATAGTTATTTATGTGCCATGAATACTATTATATCACACAATAACACTAACATTAACACATTCTGTGTGATTGTATTTATATTTAATAAGTATTAATAGTTTTCAGTGATCTTTTTAAACAAAAAACAAGAGTCCAAAGCCAGAAAGACGTCAAACATATTTACTATACTTTGTGTCAAGATCACAGAGTAGTGATGTGCCGAGTACGGCTTGACTCGAGTTAGACTCGATTCCTGCTGTGGACTCACTTACTCGAGTACATACACAGACGAGACTCGAATCCTGGACCTGAGTCCTGGACTCGAAGGCTGGACTCGAGTCCTGGTCTCGAGTCTGGGACTCGAGTCAACATTCGAATTCCACACATAGAGAGCCAGATAAACTCGAGTACTGGGTTCGAATGGTGGAATCGAGTCATGATTCGAATACCGTATAACCTGACTCTTGTTGACTGATCCACAAAAACAGCGACTCGGCACATCACTATCACAGAGTACCTTTTTTTATATAGTACAAGATGTATACGTCAAGCTGACAGATACACATAATATTTTGACATGTTAAAAATGCTACTAAAGACAAAAATGCAGAGGCAGAGTGACTGGAACGCAATCTTCGCAGTTTATGGTCTTCTTTCGATTCGGAAATATTTTTCTGAAAAGTAATTCAGACAAAATTAAATAGCAGATAATACTATTTACGTACACATGAATCTAAACTAGCAAATAAAATGCTTTAAAAAAAACATTTAGATACCTAACTTTATTAGCAAATAGTAAACACTCTCTTACTAAAAAAAACTTAAATATTAACTAAACTATAATATAAAACCTAACTATGTATATAAATATAATACAAAACACGAAGTACACTCAGGCGTCGAAGTCACTCCTCCACATCGCTGTCATCTAAAAATGTGCCCAGAAGACTGGCAGCATTGCCACGTTGAATGGCAATGCTAATTCTTTGGGCGAAGAACGAGCCAGCCTTCTGGTCACGCAAAGTGTCAATCAGTCGGCGTGAAATTTCCTTAAAAAGGTATCGCACTCGAACCCCATGACCAAACGGCTTAAAACTGTAGTTACTAATAAGTTTACAGTAGGTATTTGCGCCGTTTAAGGTTCTCAGCAGCCGCAGCGGCAGTGCCGGCACAGCCCGCCGTACTTGGAACATGGGATAGTGCAAGGGTGTCAACACAGGTTGCGTCCCACACCAGAGGCCTACCCACCTTCCACGGCACCAACGTCATACCATCTGGTCTTTCCCATCGTCACGAACCAAGCCATTAGGTTTTTGGAGGTATGCGGAACAGAGAGTAAAGTCCCGCAAATCTCCGTTGAAAAGGGAGGATCGTCCGACCAGACGGGTGTTATGTCTGGTGAGCCACTGCCCGATAGATGATTTTGGCCTGTTCTATATGTTCCAATCGTGCAGAGAACTTTAATTGCGCAATGCAGGATTAGTTTTTATGTGAAGCCATAGATGTCGCTACAGATTCTAATACGGAAGGTACGCGTGCCATGCTATGCGGCCTATGCTCCTGCAGCAGGACAGGCCATGGTGCCCGAGGCTGTCGACAGCTTCCCCACAGTGGCACCGATGTGAAGCAGCACAAGGTGCGCCTAAGCGTAAACATATTGCTAGCCGAAACGATGCGTCATCCATCATAGTGCCTATAGTGGATGATGGAAGTGCCTGAAGCCATAAGCCCGACTCCCATTCTCTCACAGTCAGCAGACGCGCACGCTCAGCAGTACTTGAAGACGTGTTCATTAGTTTGTTACGTACAATACTGCAGAGCGGCACATCCCACCATCTCTGCGAGGACAGGTTTTCAGGCAAATCCGTGTTTGGCCAAGACATTTTTCAAGCGTGCGTTGCGTTGAAACGCATCGAACAAACACGGTACCTTAACATCAACCAGTAAGGAAGATAAAATATTCCTGATTAATGTATCAGTACTGCGCACTGAGGAGAGGAAAGCTGATAAACTTATACTTGATACCTAATTATTTGCATACGAAACTGTAAGAAATGTAAATGTGAGTGACTGTTTGTGTTTTTAAATACAAGTTAATATAATACTTTATAAAGGAATGATATAATGTGTTTAAAGATTGTCCTCGAAAAAATAGTATTTCTTTTTTATTTTATTTTTCTCTAGTAGAATTTCCGCATAAGTAACGACGTACCATCTTTCAAATGATCAATAGTGGCAACCCGTCCAGTACGTCTAAGGCGTCCAGTACACGGTCATGCAAGCGTCAGTCAAAACCATCAATCATGAATGAAGTTCATTCATTGCATGACCGTGTACTGGACGCCTATGGCGATAAAATTCCGTCAGTCAAGCTTCATTCATGCTTGATTGTTTTGATTTACGCTTGCATGACCGTGTAATGGACCCCTGACCGTGTAATGGACGCTTAAGGCGTTAGGGGTCCATTTGGCGTCCAGTACACGGTCATGCAAGCGTCAGTCAAAACCATCAATCATGAATGAAACTTGACTGATAATGAATGAAACTTGACTAATAATGAATTAAACTTTACTGATAATTAATGAACTTCGTTCATGATTGATGGTTTTGACTGACGCTTGCATGACAGTGTAATGGACCCCTTACACGATAGGTTTTGCTGTCAGTTTTGACATGGTTTTGACTGACGCTTGCATAAGGAGTCCATTACACGATAGCTTTTGCTGTCAGTTTTGCCACAGTCAAATATCTTGATTGACGAAAAATCTACCGTGTAATGCGATGACTGACGTTTGCATGATAAAAAATGTACCCCTATGGGGTCCAGTACACGATAGGTTTTGCTGGCAGTTTTGCCACAGTCAAATATCTTGACTGACGAAACCTACCGTGTAATGCGATGACTGACGTTTGCATGATAAAAAATATATGGCGATAAAATTCCGTCAGTCAAGCTTCATTCATGATTGATGGTTTTAGTGAGTAAGTTCATTCATTATCAGTCAAGTTTCATTCATGATTGATGGTTTTGACTGACGCTTGCATGAGCGTGTAGTGGACCCCCATGGAAATGCAGAAGAGTTTTTCTACCAAGGGGTAGAAATATGCACTTGAGCATGGTAACGTTGAAAGACGTCGCGTAATGACGTCGGTCAGCCATTTTGTTTTATATTTTTTATCGGTAGTGGAACGCAGACGAGCCAGCCAACTGTCATTCATTTATTATTCACCGAATGTCGTGGAAGGAAAGTGCGCCGTAAAACACAAAATTCGTGTAATCATTATTCCAAGGCGTATCTTTTGTTCGTGAAATTATGATATGACAAATAATTGTGTCTTCTACATTGATTCGTGAAATAAAGTGCGGAAAAATGGCAGCTGCTGGAGGGATTTCGCGTCGATTTCTACATATCTTCTTGGATTGTCTACTTTTGCTACAACTAGCGCAATACGTAAGTGCTTCTAGATGTTACATTTTCATTGTTCCGCGCTAATAAGTGTACTAATGTAATAGTAGTGGAGTGGATTTCTACGTTTTTTTATGCTATCTCAGGGGATTTAAGGCGTATCCTACTTATTATCATTTTTTATTGCGTACTGACTCAGAATTTCTCTTGCCTGATTTCATTTTACAATAGGTACTTTGGTTATAGTTGTTTCTAGTGCTAAATCTGTACTTCTATTAATCTGTTATCAAGGTGGACCTTTTTAATCAATCTTTGGAAAACCTAGAATCTAGTGTTAGTAGGCACAGTAGTAGTACTTACTATTCATTCTCAGTTAGGTGGGACTAAATTAATATCAAGTTTCAAACTGGTTAAAAGCATAATAACTTTATTTAGGTAGATAAATCTTGCATGGAATTATACTAAGCCTCAACCAATCTAAAGCATTGAAACTCGTTCAAACAGTTTTTGCAACTTCAAAAAAAAAAATAAGATAAATTATCTGAATTGAGAAATTGGTTACAAAATTTTTTATTGGGAAGGCCAAACAAGATAAGTCTATGATGTTTACAGAATGTTCCGTAATTAATGTTATTTTATTTTATATGGTAGCTTGTGAGATCATATTGGCTTGTTAGAATTGTGTAGTACTGCCCAACGGCATTATTAAAACACAGGTAGATTAATAAGATCCATAATAAACAGAATGATTGATAACAGATTTTGATAAGTAACTCGTGCATAAGTTAGGTTGACTGATAAGTTTATATTTTCCATTGTTTTACACTAGTCGAGCATCAGGTGATCTTGATCAACAAGCAGGATGTCAAATAATGTTATACCCTATGATAAACTTTAACTTAGTAGAATAAGTCTATCTCTACAATGCGTTCCAAATAAGAATAGGATCGATTGGCATGTTGTGACTTCACGTCAGACTGTCAAATCGCAAGAAATTGGGCAAAATTGAAGAACTCAGAGATGAGCAAAATTAAAGAACCTGGATTCACAATTTGTAAATAAATAAAATTAAAAAAAAAAACTTGTTTTGTTCATCATAATAATTCTTCGATTTGACAGTATGACGTGACATCACAACATGGCAATTCATCCTATTCTTATTTGGAATGAATTGTACTTTTGGTATTGGTTTCTTACAAGATTGTATCATCATCTCCTTAACCATTTCCCAACTAGCTTGGGATTGGTTTTCAGCCTAACAGCAAGCTGCCGAATACCTTTGTTTTTACATGGAACAACTGCCTATTAGACATTCACAACCCACAATCATCGGTTTAGAGTATTATAGTGTTCAAGCCTTTATATTTATTTATATAAACTTAATGTACATTACTGGTACATAGTTGGACTTAATGCAACAAGGTATTTTGTACCAGTCAAATTTTGGGTTAAAATAGAAACACTGTGGTACATGTGCACAATAAATAAATCTTGCTGAGTGCTATCCTATTGCTTAACTGTAATCAGTTTTTTTTTTAATTCATTGAACGGAGTAAATTTTTTGAGCAAATTCATTAAGCAGAATGAATGAGAGAGTGAATGCTGGCGTTCACTCTCTCAATGTCTTTCTATTATGACTATAATTATGGTATTTGAAAAGTTAAGCTACAATATGTATAGTGACTGTTAAAATTCTGATACATCATCACAAGATAAAGGTCCACAACTGCTTGTTAATTATACTTTACTGATAGTGTAATTATTTTTTAATTTATTTATTAGATCCCCAATATAGGATACACAAATATGGGTTAATTTAAAATTGATGGCAGATGATTTTTGATATTTATAATGTTCACCAATTACTTAAAATTACAAGTAGGTAGAATGTTGCTGAATGTTGTTTTACTAATGCTTTTTTATTTTCCAAATTTTATAACCTAGGGTGTGAAAAATAGACTAATTCTGTTGCTGTCTCAGTTGTCAAAGCATTGTAATTGGTAATTAACTGTGTTACTACTAAATAAATTAAATATTTATAAACAAACATAGTTATTTGCATCACTGCAATGTTTTATGTTAATACAATAACATCACATAGATGGAGCATTCATCTCCAAAGGCTTCTGTTATGTATTGGGACTGTAATAGGATAACATTTTGTTAACTTAAACCTAAGAAATCTAAATTGAGTGTATATCAAACTGTGCTATTAAAGTAGTGTTTTATAAAATTACATATATAATATATTTAAAATTTAATTTAATTAAGTAAATTATTATTATTATTATTTTTTTAAATTTAATATTCTATAATATAGTATATTAAATTCATAAACTGGTCCTCACTAAGGTATTCCCTTAACTAAAAACCAGTATAATCTATATTAATGTTTAAATGCTTATAAGTATGTCATACTTATAATTATCTATACATATATAAACATAATCCTACTAATATTATAAACACAAAAGTTTGTATGTATTGATGATTTTTACTTTCACACAAAAAACTACTGAACAAATTTCGATAAAACTTGTACACTGGTAGACCAGAATAGCACAAAGAATACCTTTTATCCTAGGATTATGTTCCTTTGGGATAATTTTCAACTAGCATGCGGATTTAGGGTTAAGCTACTGGTAGCAGCTAGGCCTCTAATAGTATTATAAAGAGGAAAGATTTTTATATTTTTTTGTAATTAATAAACTCAAAAATCACTAGACTAATTTAATTCATTAAACCTCAAGCGAACACCAGCGTTTGCTGTCTCATTGTCTTTCTATTGTGTCTAATAACAGTATTTGATAGGTTAAAAAACATATTTTCCTAGTAGAATGCTATCTGATATAGGCCATCAACTACCTACATTCTCATGGGCGAAGCCACTGGCAGAAGCTGGTTAGCTGCCTTTGTTTAGCCATGAATAATTGATGTGCTAACAAAGTGTAGGGTAAATGAAACCAAACTAGATACTTAACAATTTTGTACATCTATAATTCAGCAAGTAATTATTGATGAACAACAATTGGTAACTATTTATGGCTGTGGTATGGTATACATATGTATGTCGGGCTGGTATCTTCAACACTGGTGGGACAAATGAGTCATTTGATCTACCCCAGCTCCTCAAGGAAGGCAAAGAGCATCATTTTACTGACCATTTCGCGGATGGTACCTAGTTTTCCGAAGTACTTTGCCCTGATGAGCTGCTGTCTCCCCCACCATAGTTGGTTCACAATCATTCTAGAAAAAAACAAAAAATGGGCCATTAAAAATGTTGAGTGGTCACAAATTGACATGACACAGACTGATATATGTCAATCAGGAACTCAAATGGTTCAATTAAGATTAATTTATACCAATAACAGCCTGTACACTTCAATTGATATGGAATTAAGCTTACTAAAGGGGTTTGCATTGTCCATATAACGGAATGAAGAATTTTATTGATTGTCATTGATCATCTACTGCGCTATTTTAGATATTTAACCAGTAGTATTATATTTCAGAATATTATATTACGAATGTTGTATCCACTAATCGGTATTGCATCCCCAGCAATTCGCAGGGCTGTGGCTAGCCGCATAGAAAGGGTGAAACAACAAAACGACCCTCGCCAATGCACAATTACAGTTCGGTGCCCCTGAGACTTAAAAGTTTTGTTGCAAGCGTGAGCCCATCTCAAGGTAACACCACCTCGGAGAGATGCGACTTCTGGCGGGAGAAGTTGAAACCTCCTGATGATTTTGTTGAGCCGTCGGAGAGCCTCTCTCTCCTGGACACGAGTTGCCATGGCCCACCTGGAAAACTCTAAACAGACTCCGCACCCAAATTGGGCGCAGCAAACACAATCTCCACAGATAGGCGTTCTCGGACTGTTTCGATCTTCAGTGTTTGTGCGGCATCTCTCCGCAGACCATGTCCCACCTTCGATCCTGCATCACGTGCCCTGTTACCTGTTCACGTAGGGACCTAATGAAAGCATCAGTGGACGGCACTGCAGTGGCCGAATACTGGGCCAGGCAAGGAATTTAATAGTTTTGCCATCGATACACTAAGAAGATTTCAGAATTTATTCACAGAATTGTCAAAATCACAACAATATTGTAGTCAAGTTCAGTGTTTTATCTACATAATTACATACTAGCTACTCAAATAATAAACATGCTTTAGTTGATAATAATGTTAACTGCGCACGTTTGAGTTTTGGGGTACACTCGTTTTGTTCTTGACATTACATATTTGAGCATCGTACATTTCATAGGTTAACAATTTTTCGAACGCTTTCCATAACAGCGTGAAGGGAATTTAATCATATTTATAAGTTTATAGGGGCGTGTAAATCTTTCTTTTCCGGTCCCGCATGTAACTCTCAATTGACGTTAATACGCCCAAAAAAGAAATAAACAGATGTAGTAGACTGTAGAAATATGTTCTCTATAAACGTATTTAGACGTAGACTACCTAACATCTGCCTAAGCTATATTTAAATTCACTACCAACCTTCCAACAAACATTCTTGGTTTTTATAAGTGCCGCATTCGACGCCTTTTTTGTACCGGGTGTTGTTTAGCTGTCCGCAAGGAAATGATTAACGACCATTCGGAATACTGGCAAATAAACAGATTTGAATAACACGACATGCGAAGCCTTGACCTTAGTTAAACTTACGGAAGGGCAATATGGCAATAAACTAATAATCCTTGTGTCAAATTTAATTTACTACAAAACTTCCTACCATCAATGTTAAGGACAATTCCATGGTCTCTAGACCAAAGCCAACATTAGTTTCTCGTCTATGCATGTTAACTACTTTACGGGGATGTTGCCAACATCTGAATTCATGTAGGTACATGTTTCCAATCAAAAAGATAATATCGTAAAAAATACCTTATCAAAAGTCGTTTTGATAAAGCTGTAAATAAAACCGACTTTAATCAATGGAATCTCTAATGACGTCAAAGTTCATACCCATCGAAAAGTCAGATGTTGATTTTTACGAAAAAGTTACGTCAGAATTATGTTGATTAGGTACCGAATTAGCAAAGGATGTGACTACTATGATTCAGGAAACGGTAAAATCGCATAATAGGAAATTCTTAGCATTTGAGGCATACCTTAATATAGAGGCATCCATGAGAAAAACTTCATGGTAAAAAATGCAGGTGGAATCAGACTAAAACAGATCATACCTACATTTCAAAACAGAGTTTTATTTAAATTCAAAGTAGCCCTTCTAGAAGGTCTCCCCATAAACGATGCTGTCGTTTCCATGCGTGTCCAATGCAGGAACGGTATGGTTGCGACTGCAAACGCGCCAAGGTTCATCGGCGTACTTCGAGTCTTCGTCACGCGTGCGTGAGGCACATAACAACTAGCTTCGTTTTCCTTATTATACCACTCATTCAAGGTGACCGTCCAAGAGAAAATAATGCTCTTAATTGCTGAATCCCTTCAAGTAGGAAACGCGAAAATGTAAATGACTACGCTTAGTTTGGTGAGTATGAAATTGAACGCTCTAAAATTGGGTCAACATAATTTGGAACGTATTTTTAATTAGGAAAGGTTTCAGTTGCCTTGTTTTAGTGTAGCTATTAAAATATTAGACGAACGGAATATTTTAGAAAAGCAAGCTACAAGATATTCGCCATAAGATTCAAATAACCGCCGATCATACTTTTAACTATGAGCACCTTGTACGCAACGTGTAATATTCCACTATCAAGGAAATTACAGATGATTAGCGTTTCATTAAAACTTCGCACTAAACATTAATTAATTCGTGTCCAATGTACTTATACTTGTTGGGTAATGGTTAAATATCCTTGCACAGAGGTCATCATAACTCATCGTTTTAAGGAGCAATGTTTTGGCGACTTATTCTTCATGACGCCAGGGGACGTCCAATTTTGTTATAATTCTCCCGGAGTATAAAAGCAAAATTCGGGATGGGAGAACCATGGCTCGTTTTGGGGGTCACAGCGAATGTGTTTTTGATATTTTTTACAGAATTACTTTCATAGGCTACTTTTTCTACGTGCCATTTCTTTGTCAGATTTCATTCAATGCCAAAGAACTGGCTTAAAATGTGGCAGGAACTCAGCTACATACTGTTGTGTCCTTTGATATCTGATGACATCATAATTTATCACTGTCATGTAGAAGCTGAACATTGTTTTTTATAAGAAAGAATCAGAAATTTGAAAACAGTCTAATAGCGAAATATGGAATTGGATCAGACTCTACCGCCATGTTTGAAATATCAATAAAATCATTAATCATTTCATTTTGTACCTGTAAAAAGGCCAGGAATTAAAGTTGTTAAAAATTTTGCTTTAGTGCACATTATTGATAATGGGCGCTTCGTAACGGACGCCGGTTCCGAACCTTGATGACGTCTGTCTGAAGGTCACAAATCGACCTCAATGCAAGTTACGCAAAAAATTGCAATGACATTACTTTTTCCAGTACTCATCCCATTTCAAATCCCAAACGCAATCAGCTTTCGTCAATATAGATTTTGGAAAATAAAATTCTGTGCAACAGTATTCAGTTATATAAAAGATAAATCAGAAATATTGGTATACAGCTATTTGTCGTACAAGCTAAGTTTGATTTTTATATATATTCAGAAAATCGAATATAGCCGATTTCCTTGTTTCTTCGAACAGGATTGAATAATATGCATATTTCAGATCGGTCACTGACGCGTCTGTAACCTGTAATGGGAAAATGATCAGCCGATAAGACATTATAAATAATTTTACAATTGTAAAGCCCCCTAATTACGTCATCATATTGCAGTGACTCACTTTCAAAACCGGAAAGGCCTGATTTAACTTAACGACTACAGGAGTCAATCACAAAAGCAAAATTGAAGCAAAACAACTCTTATTCCATACTTTATTAAGTTTTATTTAGCCTGTTTTAGTTATGACCAAAGGGGGCTGTAGTAATTACGGGGCATTGTCAGTCCTTCCTCCAGTTTAGGCTCTATCAAAGTGCACTAAGGTTGTATATTTAATGCATGACCATATTTAGGGGCGAAAATAAGCATTACTTATTGATTACACGCTAGAGGGGATACGTGACACGCCAATCGGAAGAAGAGACGCAAATAAAAAAAAAATATTTAGGTAGCTCCGAAATATTTGTTTTATGATTTATAAGAGTAGATTTACATATTCGTACATAAATAATTTTCGGTAGGAAGTCGAAACCGCCCATAATAACTGAGTCAGCTGATAATCCTGTAGTCTACTACTGCTTGTTGTCTGTCACGGAAGTTGACTCACTCTCGGCATGCCACATTTTTTGGGTTCCGTAGCTCAAAAGAAAAAACGGGACCCATATATGATAACTTTGTTGTCCGTCTGTCTGTCAAGACCCTTTATCTCAGGAACGCGTGGAGGTATCAAGTTGAAATTAAAACCATATAGGTATTCATGTCTGCGGTCCCTTGAAGCTGTAAAAAAATCAAACTTCTAAGTTAACGAAAAAAAAAGATACGGCCGTTTATGTATCGACACTCTCGAGGGAATCAAAATTCATAGGGTACTTCCCGTTGACCCAGAATCCTGAAATTTGGCAATTTCGTGATTTTTGAAAGCAAGGTCTTATATCACAGGTATAGGAATAAATCTGAAAACTGTAAATTTGTTGTTACGTCACAGCAAAAAAAAATTGCAATTCGGAAAAATCTTGAAACTCCATTTGGGAATTGGAACTATTTACTTATGTAAGTTTGAACGGAACGCTCAGGGCGCGAGTCCGACTCGCACTTGCCCAGTTTGTTTTATTGTTAAGTACGACTATCTCACCTGTTGGTCAACGATCGGATAACACATCTCAGATCATAGTGATTTATTTATATAATATTTTTCCGTTCAAAAGCCCTGATTGTAATTGGTGTTGTTAACCTGCGAATGTGAAGGGCAGTCTTTAGTATTTATACTTAGTCTTTCTCTATTATTTACTGATCGAATAGTTATGTACTTAAAGTAATGGTATCGACCGCCCAGAAGCCATTATAAAGGCGAGAATTTAATGAGTCCATGACTCAGCCACAGTTGGTAAGGATCGATAAGCCTCCGAGAGATGTGTCCTATACACTGTACAGGCTTCGCTCGCTCATAAAGCCAAAGTAGGTCTCGCTTAGGTAATGTTAATCTCACCTCACAAAACGCTGGTTTATTGTTGACTTCGTCAAAGAATTTATTGTGTACTAGTTTCTGCTCGCGGTTTCACACGCGTGAAAAAAGGTTTCTCCATACAAACTTTGGACCCCCGTTTCCTCCACTTAGGGGGTGAATTTTGGAAAATCCTCTCTTAGTGCTCGCCTACGTTATGAAAGGACCCCTTGTGCAAAATTTCACTCTTCTAGTCCCAGTAGTTTTGGCTGTACGTTGATATGTCAGTCAGTCAGTTTCACCTTTTATATATATAGATAATTAGTCGACTGGTTACACACGTTTACTGCTACCTTCTCTTTACCTTAAAAGCTTTTAGCACTGATGGTATCTTAATTAAATCATGCTGTGTTCTCTTTTAGTATAGCGAACTACCAATTTACAAGTTCAAGTAATGCTAAGTTCTTAATACAAGGAGAACGTCTTGAGGGAAACGTTTGCAGGTTTCCAACTATAGCGTGATCTAATAAAAAGTACCTCTGTGAAGCGAGACGTTTCAATGTGAATGATTAACGAGTCTGAAGGCAATACTTGGCTCCTTTGTGTAAACATAATGTGGTTATAACTGAGCATATTCAAAGAAACACGATCGTGGGCGTAACGTAAACATTCAACAAAATTGTAGAGCAGGGCTTTGAACCCTCAGACCAAGAACCATTCTCAGTAAAGGTTTTGAGTAAAAACTTGAATATTTCAATAAGTTGAAAGGGCTGAAATTCGACAGTGAACTGCATTGAGGGCAGTAACTTAAGGGTCAAAGAACCTGGGGTAGTTTGTATTTCTATCTAACTTAATAGCCACTAGATCGTTAAGCTGAAGAAGCCAAATTTTGAGCGACGCTGACGTTTTGGTGATAGACCTTTTATGTTTCCAATTATGGCACAAATTCCTTTCATAGTCGCCGGGAAGATTTCTTACACAGAAATTCTTGAGAGTCCTGAATTGTTTCTTGCTCGTTGAACTTTATTTAATTTGATTGATTTGATCTTTAACATCCTTTGCCTGAACTGAAGTTACTTACCATAATCCACAGATTGAATTTGAGTTAAAATGTTTTTTTTTTTATCAAAGTTTTCCTTGAATTGGCTTTCTTGATTTGTTTTTCAACAAATAAAGATATTGGCTATTTTAAATTTCTATTATTGATATTTTTCATGATACGTGGATGAATTATTCAATGTTATTCAAGATTTTTTTTATTCCACCGTTATTTTCAGTTGGTTGAGGAAATAAAACGTGATTTTGGGTCAAAATTTGTTTATCAATTTAAAGTCATATGTGTATTAAATATTTATAGTGATTTTGAATTCTGAAGTCAATGTTATATGCATGGTGGCGACCCAAAATTTCAAAGTGAAAATCGGTTGCCGACCGACCATTTTGGATCCGTATGTTTAAGCAATGACAAAGCCTCAATTTATTGAACTAAGTCTAAATTATTACGTTTTCTATCTGTATAGAATAACAAAAACCCCTTTTTAAAACAGTTTTAAGGCCATATTCCTTCTAATTATCGAATAGTTTAATTTTTTAATTGCTTGTTATAATTTGAGAGCAAAATTATCGACTAAAGTAGGAACTGTTTGGTTTATAATGCTATATTTAATATGGTTTAAAAAGCTCGAGGGTCTTTACACTATTTTTTTTTGTTTATTTCGACACTGTTGTTTGCTCCCGATTCTCTAAACAGCTCGGCTCTCATTCGGTAACATTAATATTGTCCATTTTATTTTAATGTTGTATAACGGGCCCGCTCTTTGCTATTCTCATGCCCCACATGACTGTCCTTTGAATGATATTCTAACGTCATCGTCGACATCCGTTCTATTCGATTGAATTACAAATATATTGATGTTCAATTTATCGAAGTTTATGTCTTTGCATTTCTACGGACGTCATAATTCTCTCCCAATATACTGACGAGTGCTGTTTATTTATTTATTTAACAATTTATGTACACACGATAATAAAAGAAAAGAAGACGGAAACAGAAGAATAGTACAAAGGTGATGCTTATTTATAAAGAAATCTCTTCCAGCATACCTGCGAAAGGAAAGTTGGAGAAAATAGAAATGTAGACACTGATTTTATTCTTATGTACCTCATTTAATAAGGATGTCCTTATTTTCTGAAACGAAATTTTAAATACAGCTTTAATGAAAACCTTAATCAAGTAGCTTAACTTAAAGATGTTAAGTAAGAACCAGCAAGCTCTTGGAATAAGCAGGATTCACATGATGCTATTCATCTTTAATAGTTGCTTAAAATAATTAACAAAAATATATACAGCTTTAACAATTTGTTTCTGTTACTCATTAGAAAGAGTAGAGTATCATAAACATTAGTAACTACTGATATTTGTTTATCGTGAATGTATGACGCGGTTCCAGAACATTATTTACAAGTTTATTTATAGCAACGTGTTTCATAGCTACATTCCTTTGCGAGTGCACGCTTGGCAACACCACCGTGCTACGGCGAGCTTACTTCTTGTTGACCAGTTTACTTATAATTACGGTCAACAAGATGTACAAATTATAGGGAACTATCATTGTTATTAAGATCAAGTCCATTGGGATCGTGCCGTCGTCATAAGTTCATAACGTAATCTATTTATTATATAATATGAATCCATCTATAAAATAAAAGGAGAAACTGACTGACTGACATATCAACGCATAGCCGAAACTAATGGGACTTGTAACTTGAAATTTTGCACAAGTCTTTTTATTATGACACAGGCAAGTTATATGAAGGGATTTTAGGAAATTCAACCTTTAAAGGGGTGAAAACTGGGAATTTCGTTTCTATGAAAAATCTTATTCCGTGATTTAATGTACTTTAACCTTGACATGAATAGTGACCTAAAAATTTAATAATGGTTGTGATTTGTTTTTAAAACTACCCCATAAGACAATTTAGGGGGTGTTAAAGATTCTGTGGAGGAGTCTTATTTCTGGGGTTAATGAACTTGAAACTTTGCACAAAGTCTAGGCAATATTATCTTTCAAAACTACCCTTAAAATACCATTTAGGGGGTGTTCAAGTTTTACGATAACATTCTCGCAAACGTTGTCGCTGGCAAAGCGCTAATCCATAAATAAAAGCTATTGAATAATGTAGATAGATATAACGGTATTTGGTGAAATGCATACATCACTGTTATGTTTCTTGACGATATGTTCTGGACTGAGAAGAACATTTCTTTTTCAAACTAAATGTAAATGTCGATATGTCAGTTGAAGTGTAACCACATTACCACATGTTAGGTTATCAGTATACTCTTATCACATTTAATTCATCCATTACCCGTTTGTAGTTTTGATGATCTTTGTCCATCCTAGAAGCTATCAGAATTATTATTGTAATAACAAGAATCGTATGACCAACCAATGAATCATGTTCAATACGTTAGCATATAATGATTAAACAATAGAAAATAATTTCGTAAAGTAATTGTTTTACATGTTTTTTGCAATATATTGTGTGGTAAGCAAAGTTCGCATGTTTTCCACTATTACGGTAAATAATTGATTAGGTACTTCGATACGTTTCCGTTCATTCAATTTGCAAAGCACGCGATTTTTGTTGGCTTACATAGTTTGTATATCTGTACACATACGAATCCAGATCATGCCTCTTTGTTGCTTTTTGTTTATAAAGATTGATACTTAGTTCTCAGTTATTACATAAAAACCTTCATAAAGGGGTATTGTTATGTAACAGTGTTTTGATAAACCTTTCAACTCTCCAAAAACACAATAATTACCGAGGCGTCTCATCCGTGCGTCATTGATTTGTCACCTGAGTTCAACCTTAGTCATTGAGATAGATGCTTGCAAATGTAGATAGTTGGCGCTACTTAGAAGAATGTAAGGGTTTCCTTACATCGTTTTCCTCGATATTTCAAAGTTAGTATCGAATTTCAAAACACCAGGTTTCAACATCATAACGAACGTCATAAGCCATCCGTTCTGTTTAGGAAAAGTCTGTTTAGTCTCAAATGTGCCGGTTGGCAAAATGATCAGAAACAAAATTCTCTTGTGCAATTTTAAGAACATAAAAGCAACGCAGCACATGTAGAATACATAAAACGTTGCCTAGATAAAAAGTTTGCTACGCGTAAATGTTCATGTTATACAATCTAATAATATGGAAACCAGTTCTCTGATCACGTTGTATACGAAATACGAACACAAACGTTCTATAATTATATTATTAATTAGCTTGATTCTAAACATTTTTTTGTTTATTTCAGATACCATCAGCATCGGCAGAAGGTCACTGTATTTGGTATGGCGTCTGCGCCTCCGACTCGACTAGACCAACAAATTGCGCGTACAATGGAGCAGCAAAGCCTATCCAGAGCACAGCAATAGTGAGTACTAATGTTTAGTTAGCGATACAATTATTGTGCTACTCACACCTGTCAAAACATCACCTGTACCACCAGAATATAAACGAACTCTTAGTTTGAGCGAATGGCTACTAAATGGGAGGCGTCCTGGTTAAAAAATTTAGTTATTATGTCCTTTAAATCGAAACTGCGCCAAGCAGCTTTACAGCTAAAGAAAATGTTCTTCTAGTAGAACTAAAGATGTGTAAGCAAGTGTAAGTGGAGCATTTACGTAAAGCCTGTTAGAGCATAATGAGCAATGCAGCTCGGTTGGTAACCTTCGTCCTCTGACATATTGCAGGCCTTTCTCGATGGATAACCAAGATAGCTGTATCTCAAAATCTCTCTTAAGTTCTTAGTCGCATTAAAAATCGCGTGTATTTAGTTTCTCCAATTAGAATGCTCACATTGCAATCTTTCACTAATATTATGAATGGTTGGGAATGGTTATTTAGTTCCAATTTCGCGTTGGCTGACTGGTTTTTAAGTTTTGCCTGCAGTAAATCAGGTTTTGTTTACACTAAAGTAAAACTGGTTACGATTGGCACGTTTTGATGCTAAAGTCAAGCACATCAAGCCGTTTATTTTAGCAGCATTATCAAGCAATTCTTGATTCTTTCGTTGTCGTCTCTTTCTTAAATGCCTGAGCTCTTATTAGTTCAAGTTATATGGCTTCTGCATTCATATTGCTGTATTTTTGAAGGCCAGTAGTTTTCTGAGAGGTATTTTGTCAGAAGTTAGTTTAACACTTACGACATTTAGCAAGTTTCTTGGCAGCTTTTCCTTTTACTTTGATATTTGAAATTCTTTTTTGAACATTTGTAACACAGGATGTGAATATTGCAGTTTAATTTTCCGGATATCAAACAGCACCCCCAAGGACGTTGTGAGCGACACTTATCTGGGTCACCGGGTGAGGTTACTTTGTGTTCTCAGTGCTATATTTAGCATGTGCATGCAATGATGACGTCACACAAGTCCTACTTTTCTGGCGGAACTTGACCCGCGTCTAAAAATAGCCACGTTCAGGTTAAATGAAAGCTGCATCGATTGACGTCAACAGAAGGGTTGTATTGTGTTCTGCTATTCGAGCAGAGGTCAGTCACTTTGTAATGACTGAAGTGTATCTGCAGGAGGGCAGATGCAGTTTTTTATTCTTTCAATTAAGAAGAAAATAAAAACATCTGTCATCTTAAGAAGTTATTTATTTACAATCACAGGAAATATGCATGGATGTTGCAAATACTGGAAATAACCACTATAACTTGTACATGACATATTGTCAACATTGAGTCACAAACAGTAACCATTCGCACTCTGTGTGTGATAACAATATCCTTGTGAGTTGTAAATACCAATTAGATGTAGTTAACTGTGTGAATCAGAGCAATTGTATGCCTCAAGCGTGCTATCAGCTCCTGCGTCTTTGCCTGCGTTCGTGATGACGTAGGCTGCAATTGTTTTAGTGATGGGCTGGTTGCTATCCATTTATCAAAGCTAAAGTTCACCTTGGACCCTCTGGTTAATATCTGGTGGCACGTATAGAAACAGTTGGCGCTACTTTGTTGCTATCAATTAATTTTCGCCCGATGTCTGCCACGTGCCGGGAGCTAGCTTCGTTTACATTCGGAACAGCTTTGTTTTGTATCTGGCAAGTTTATCGTTCTTCCAGAACGATTTCAGCTGTATTTGGTTTAGAAAACTAACGTGATTTCGAGGCTTCAGAGGAGTGCTTTGTTGTAGTATCGTTTTGTTTTTACCTATATCATTGCTCCAGGTTGTCATAATGTACTTCATGTCATTTTTCAGATAGTTGTTGTTTTTAGTCTCTTTTTAAATTGTTAGTGTAATTTATTTTATTTAATTGAAATTTGTAATTTTATTTCCGTATCAATTATTATTTAATTTCTACCTTGTTTAGTAATTTATTTTAATATTAATTTAATTTAATTTTCATAGTCGCATTATATTCACATTTGCATTCAGAATATTTTGTAGTGTAATAATTTAATGATTTTACCACTGTTTTTTGTGCTAGCGGTGTTGACACTATGGGAAATGGTGAAATATCCCCAACACAAGTGTATTTTATAACCTACTAAGGATACTTCTAGCACTGTAATGAAGATTGATGTAAGAGAAACATTAAAACATTTTGATTGATTAATGTTTTCCACTGTTTGTCGAATTTCAAAACTAAGTCGATCGAGTCCACTCATCCTCATCAGCAACTTCTTATAGGAGGTGACTGATGACAAATGGAATTCTTACAAATTAGTTACCAAATTACCATTTAAATCTGTCTTAACACAAACAAGTTACGCCCTTGTGAGGTTAGTTGGTTAATTTGCATTTTACTAATGAATTACTCACACGAGACTAAACTTTCGTATAGTATAATCAGATGCGTAACATAATATTAATTTGATACTAATTTCATAAACTGATTAATAATATTATCCTCCGAAATCATTAATTTTGGTCTATATTTCGGGTAGGCACTTAAAAGTTTTCTGTTATTTTTCCTGACATGATATAACTTCTCAAATTATTCTTCTCTAATTATGGTTAACATATTTTTTTTTGTGTTGAACCTTCGGTTTTCATTAGGTGATGTTGCCCTCCCAAAAACTTAGGGAACTTTATAAATTATTTCTTGTTTGTTTTGGTCAATATCGAGTTACGTATCTACCTATCTTTGACTTATTGATTTTACTAATTACAACCTTATATTAACCTCTTAACCGTTTACGTGGGATATACTGGACACCGAGAGTGTCCAGTATATCCCACGTTATTCTGTTTGGGTCGCACGTCCACGACCAAATACTCCACCTCGTCAGCTCTTCTGTCACCTATGGGGATTGAAGAGCTAAACGAGATGGTAGAGTACCCAGTCGCAAACACGACCCTGGCGGAATAACTCGTCGGACCAATCCGACGCAAGCGTTTATAGGGTTGGATGATGTGCTTTTTATAATGAAATACCTGTTTTATAATTCGTTCCAGCTTTTAGTTGTTTCTTTGACTTTGGCTTTTAATCTGCACGTGATTTCGATGCAGACATTATTATTAATTTTATTTTAAAAATTCTAGCTTCTCTAGCAATCATTAACATAGTCGTAATCGCATATTGAGGCAAGTTTTTGTTGCATACCTAAAGTATTATGCAAATTTATTTTTATTGTTGGTTGTTTAAGATTTAAAGACTCCTTACGTATATGTTGAAGTTTGAAAAATTTAAACCTATATATTTCTACCTGGTCAGTAGTAGCGGTGGCTGTCTTGACATAGTTGATGATCGCGAAACTATCGATTTCGGTCGTTAAGAGGGTCCTTTTCCACTCGCCTATCTTCAACATCGAGCAAGGTTTAAAAGCTTGTTGCTTCATCTAACGCAATCCAACGCGATTGTTTTTGATGAAGAGGCAATGCAAAAAAGAGAGATAACTTCTAAAAACTCTGTTGGCATATTCGGTTATCCCTTGATTTACTCGTATTTTTCACAAAACTTGATCCAGGAAATCTAGACAAAGTCGTGCCAAGTTTACGGTTCCTTACTGCGATTTTTTTATTATTATAGTTAATTTTGTGTGACTTGGCCGTTGAAGGGTCGCTTATTCTAGTGTGGGTAAGAGACAGCTATACAGGTTGTCTAGCGCTATCTCTTACCCACACTGGAAATAAGAATGAAACAATCTTACTACTTACGTCAACTACTTACGTCATGGTATCCCACCATGACCTGTTAAAATGTCAGTCGTGCGACCAAAAGAGATACAGCTATCCACCCTATGTAACCCCAACCCTTTAACAGTTCAGTTTGGGTCGTCAAATGGATTGCGTTAAACCCTCGTGGTAGCGCTTCTGGTCATTTATCGACCTAATCTTACCTACTTCAAGAAGGGTGAAAGTAGGGCTGAAAAAGTAAACAAGTAGGTATCTACATACTTCCACTAAGGAAAACAAGACAAACTAAACATTCGACCTTAAGTTTAAGATACATACTCATTTAAATAAGGAAGTCAAATTAAGATTGAACATAAACGCAGATCTTCATTGTTCTTATGTACATAAAGATGAATTAAAACAGGATTCTGTGATCACAAGTTATCATTGAAAAGTGGTTTGAATAATTTGAGTTCAGTCTTGGTTTGAACTTTGTTAATGAACTTAAAAGATTTCGTCAGTGATATCATCGCTTTGTGATCATAATTTTAGTCATCCTGCTTCTCTGAATGAATCTAACCACTACACCGTACAATATAAGGCTTTCAGTCTCTATACATTTTCGAGACCGCGACTCTCGGGATGGAAGTCCTAGTACCATACCATGATCGTGCTAGGAACGTGTTTGGTAAAAAAATATTATTTGTATTGAAATGTATGAGATTATGGCAACTAAACCATTTTGTCACCGACCAACACAATTCCCGTTGCCATTGTCGATACGGTCTCAGCAGCTCACGACGTTGCCAAACTGGTGAGCTTAAGGATTATAATCGCACTAGCTGTCACTTGTTGCCGGCCACCCGCGGATTCTGCCGCGTGCAATCGCATTCCCGCTCTCTTTCTTGTTCGAGTAAATGACGGTTCTAAATGACAGACAATACAGACATGGATAAGGACAGATAAGGGCAGAAGGTGCGGCCTAACATGTTAAGTTACCGAGAAACGGTTTATCGCAAATATTTATATGGCCAGATGGGTCTTCCCAGGTATAAAGATTACAAAACATGTTTAAAGTTTTATGACTAAAGATTGTTGATATGAATTTTATCAATTTAAACACTGAATCAATTCTGGTAACAAATTGATTGTGACGTCATCCAATGAATATCGAATGTTTATGAGCGCCTTATCAACGGCATTGTACTGGGAACTGAAGATGAACACGTCACATAGATAATATTTTGAGCGAAGGACAAAGGCTCTCAAAATAGGTAATAAATTATACTTATTTCCTGTGAGAATTTGTTCACAAAGGAACTAGTAATAAATAATTAGTGAGTTATTTAACATTTTGCACAGATATTAATCTTTAACGGGATATATCTGTCAATTAGACGCAAGAACCAAGAGATAGATCGCAGGAAATCAAATTGTCAAGTTTAATATTATGTTAAAATTACGATTATTTAAAAAAAATGTGTTTATTTCTACACTGAAGGTTGGATCTGAGGACAAATCAAGTACCTATATTTTTGTATAAATGGCATTTTAAATAATATTGCTGAGTCATCGTCGACTTGACAAAAAATAATGACAACAGTTCGACACCGCATGAACGACGAGATTTAAATATATAAAAAGCTATTTAGGAATTTACAAACTTGACCTAAGGAATATTCTGATTCATAGATTGGTAAAATAGCTCTATAAATAAGGCTCGAAGTCTACTGGGGTTAAAGAGAACCTCAGGGACCTGAAACGAAGCCAAAGAAGGAACATAGGAGTGGCTTTTAGTCAGTAAAAGTCTGACACGCTAGTCTTTTTATTTTATTAATAAAATAAAATACATTTATTTCAGACTAAAATAATGTCCATTAATGTTATCAAGGGTCTTAAATAAATAGTGAAAACCTAACTAAACAACCATAGGAAAGTGTTTCCTACCTCTGTAGGCTTGAGGTTAAATTAGTCAGTCAGTAAATGGTTTATTTGTGCCCATCCAAGTAGATATGATCTTCGGATACGATTAAATAATTCGTGGCGAATTGACGTCACAAACTAGTTCCATCAAAATCATAGACAAAAACACGGAAATGTGCGCAAACTTATAAAACGGATTGTAACATCACTGGTGTCACTTAATTGTTTCGAAATGATGCCAAATTGGCGAATGACTATTATATCAAAACATGCCTACGAACGAAATGTTTTTGTTGGAGATTCGCGTATACGTCTGAGTGAATGACAAACATCGTGGTACTCGTATAATTGGCTCACTCATCCCCCCACCGCGTCTGTCTATATGAATGTAATAAACTCTAAAACTACGGAACGGATTTTCATGCAGTTTTCACTAATATACAGAGTGATTCATGAGGAAGATTTAAGTGTATAGTAATGCATCCATATTATAATAGAGAAAGTCCGGGAATTTTAAAGATTTCTGACACCCAAGCACAGCTGAGGCGGGTGGCTAGTACAGTATATATGTATGTAAGTAAATGCAATACAAACAAATGTAGAAGATATTACCAGAAACAGTGAAGCTTAGTTTAGTTAGCTTGTCTTAAATTCATCAGGGTTGGCAACTAGAAAGTAAAGTTGTCTTTGAATTGGAAAGTAACTCATCATTTCAGACGAAAGTCGTCCACTGCTGCAATGCTCCAAGTGTCACCACAAGGACCTGTACTGTGCGTCTTGCATGCATCGAAAGTTTCAGGATTTTCTTTGATGGAGAAAACCACAATTAGTTTTTGAGATGAGAGAATCGCTACATAGTATAAAACAAAGTCGCTTCCCGCTGTCTGTCTTTATGTATGCTTAGATCTTTCAAACTACGCAACGGATTTTGATGCGGTTTTTTTAATAGATAGAGTGATACTAGAGGAAGGTTTATATGTATAATAAATACATTTATAATAAAGTAGAGAAACACTGGTAATTTTAGAGGTTTCTAATGTGATGTCGTATATAAACACATTTATTATCCCTACGAGATAGATCAAAATAATGTACTACAGTATTTTACGCGTTAAAAAGTCCGCAATGGTATATGTCTATCTCTTAGGGCTAACCCACAATAACCATTTTTTATCCTTTACTTTTTACGAGAAATAATTGCTTATTTTCTTGAACATTCTTCTCCATAGAGATCTACGCTTTGGAATGTGCATTAGCATCATATTTTTTTTCTGACTGACTTCTTGACATTTCAAAAGTGCCTGTAAATGGTTAATTTGAAATAAAAGGCTTTGAATCTTGAATCTTATTTACGAAGCGATTCTAAACAATACAGCATTAATCTTTATCCAATTAAGTACCATAAATACATTGTGCATTTAATATAGATCAATATTTCCCTTTACAGCATGTAATTTAAATGAATATTTTCGAAGATATTACAGATTTAAAATGCAGGGACATAGCTGTTGTGGTGGTATCAGCATTGCACCCATGCGAAGCCGGGGCGGGTCGCTAGTTAATAATAAAAGTGATCATCATTAATAGCCTGGTGATAAAGTTAGCTTCCTAGTGACGAATCGACTATCAACAAATACGAATAATTTCCGAATATCATAAACGTATTAAAGACGGTTTACTTCCTGGCCTGTCATAAATTATAATAGCATAGCAAGAAATATTAGCATACTGTTCTTTATGACTTCATAAGGTCCTACTACGAGCTCTTAACGCGATCCATTTGACGACCTAAACTGAACTGTTAAAGGGATGGAGCTATATAGGGTGTATAGCTCCTACCCTCTTTCTCGCTTCCTCACGCACGACTGATATTTTAAAACGTCATAGTAAGGCCCCAGAATGACGTATTTGCGATAACTCCGTCGAAATTTACGAGTCAACCTTTAGTGAAAGTTTGCACTTTCTCTGTGGTTGAATTTCTGACGTTGCTGCGTTCTTAAAGTCGTAAAAATAATTTTGGATCATAACAATATTGCTCTCGTTTTACTTACTTGGTAACACGACAACTAATAGAAGTAAATTGGCGGCAAATGATCAGTGTTGTAAACGATTGGAGTACATAATTGAAATGCTTGCGTCTCAAATAGTTCTTGAGTTGTCTATGTTTCTATGTTAATTAATGTACGTAATTTGACATGATCAATTTGAATTGACTCTAAATCTATAGTATTTATATCTACTAATATTATAAAGAGGAAAGATTTATATTTTTTTAAATAGGTAAACTCAAAAATGACTACCGATTTTAAGCATTCTTACACCAGTAAGTAGAATGCTACCTACTTTGGAGGTATGTGGAACAGAGATTAAAGTCCCGCAAACCTCCGTTGAAAAGGGAGGATCCTCCGACCAGACGGGTGTTATGTCTGGTGGGCAATTGCCCAATAGATGATTTCGGGCTGTTCTTTATGTTCCAATAGCGCGGAGAACTTTAATTGCGCGATGCAGGATTAGTTCTTATGTCACGCCATAGATGTTGCTACAGTACCTTACTTTCACTCGGGCGAAGCCGCTAGCAGAACAAATGCCTAGTAAACAATCAAGTTGCTGAAATAGCCAGGCCACCAAATATTTCTGAATAAAGGGGATTTCAAGGTGATGCGAAACAGAAGATATCATCTCATAAAACAAATCAACCGGCGCGTCGGATATAAAGGCTAAACAAAGCCAATATATTCCACTTCGTGCCATTTCACACGATTGTATGCCAATAATGTCAATTGTTTTTCGTCATTCACAATACCGAAACGATATAGGGTTACATTACATCTGATAATGTCTTTCTCATAACACGCTTTTATTATTTGTCTCAGTATTCGTTTCTCGGTAACCCTCGCCATTTGGTCAGAAAGTGTTGGAATGCTTTTATTACAGTCCACCTATAAAACCTTTTAGGGTCCTACGAGCTGAAACTGATATTCGACCTTCAGACAACCTTATCTCGTTTGGTCGTATCGATCGTTCTTCACAAACAATTTGTATTCCGCAGAGGGCTGCTATGTTTTATACCGAAAGTAACTGGAGCAGTGTGCCCGATTCTGTTGGGTCCATTTTTTATTCTTGCCTAAGGATCTGCGGGTTTTTTACGCTTTTTCAATGAACTTGAATCAAGAACATGCTTGGTGGCAGTCGTACTAATAGAGGACAGCTATTTGTCTTCCGGATAGTAAAATTATATTTATGACATCCCATCGAACAGGTAGAGCTAGCCGCCTATTTAATTTGGTTAGTGTACACCCGTATATGTATACATAACCACTCAAAACATCAGTGTGAAAGAATGCCAAAGTTCTTTAAATTAATTTAAGTTATTCAAGATGTGAGATCTAATTATGTACCAAATTCTCTCGAAGCTTCTGTCGTGTACACGAACGTAGTACGTTCTACAGTTGTTTCACTGGAAAAATGTTTTTTTTTTTTATTTCAACTAAAATTTTTGACTTAATTACAAATTAAATCAAATGTCATCTTGCCAGTTATAGTATTGAATAGAAACATTATCTTGATTTTAGAGCAGAGAAACATAACATTTGTATGTAGTTTCAAGTTGAGTTAAAGTTGTGGGGGGTCGGAAGTGCCCCGAAATGGTTATTATGGTTTGCGAACTTGGCTGACACACTATCGTGCAGATATTTGATCTCGGTACAAAAATAGTGGTACGGTAATACTTACCAAGGTAGATTCGCAACACGCTGATAGACTTTTCCTGTGTTTTCAAGGAATTCTTGTTCTTTTTTATGGTTACATTTTTCTTGGAATTTGAAGGTCTATAAATATCGCCTTACAAAAATAACTGTTGCCTTTAATGATGAGACGTTTTTTTTATAATTTACACGACCAATTTACTTACAGGATTAGGTATACATATACTCAATTGAGCAGATTAATTAATCTGCCCAGCCTTTCACAAGAATGTTAGGATCGGCTTCCAGTCTGACCAGATGCAGTTAAATACCAATATTTTACATGGAACTACTGTATATCTGGATGGATTGTGTGAGAAGTGATATAAAAAAAGGGAAGGGGTGTTAGTGATAGCGTGACGAGTGACAGGACAGAATGGAAGAAAAGAACGTGTTGCGCCGCCCCCGTTTAAAACGGGACAAGGGCAGGAACATGATGATGATGACTGTATATCTGAACTCTATAGCACAGTAACTGGGTATCGCGATACCCTTTGGCAAGACTAGTATCGACTTTTCTTACCTGTTTTATTCGTAACGACTTTCAAAGAAAAAAAAAATGTTCAAGTGACAGCTGGTACCAACGGCATAACGTGATTTCAGAGGCACACGGAGGAAACTTTGTATGTAATGGATGCTCAGTTTTCTCACTGCCGTAGCTAGATATTAATTCATAATAATTATATATTTTTTTTACATAACTTTTACTCAATGTCATCTAGTCCCAAACTAAGCAGAGCATGTGGTATGAGTATTAGATAACTTATAAAAGGTAAATTAGACACAGAACAAATTAATGATCGTGCTTATCACACAAACATTTGTCTTGGGTGGGAATCGAACCCACGACCTCCGGTATTGCAGTCAGGGCCACTAACTACTAGATATACAACAGGCCAGTCAAATTAGTTTTTAATAAATCTTTACAGTTATGTTTATGAGTAAATTTATCAGTAATGTGTATATATATGTATATCAGGATACACATTACTGATAGATTTACAGGAAGTAGAGATAGCGATCATTTTTTATGATAATGTCGTAAAATTATTCGATATTTGGTTGATAGCATCATATATCGTTATAAGGTAGGTATAATTTTGGCTGTACCCGTAATGAGCTATCTAAATTACCATCTATATTATTTCAAGTTACCTTTACATTATAAGTAAATTATATTTTTTCGGAATTGATTGTTTTATAAATGTTCTTTCCGCTTTTCAAATAACACCAAAAATAAATGTTGTCTGTACAGGAAGCATGAAAAATATGTTTAGTGGCTATATTTAATGAGTTACAATAAATACATGATGAACAGCAGGAAATACACGATACTTTGATTTAATTTAATTTGGAAATTTATGCATTAATCTAAATTATCGTTTAAACAGCATAGAATATCATTTTTTTGAAGGATAGATAACCTTGCTAGGTCAGCTACCTTACTCGTAAACAATAATTTGAAGCACTTTCGAAATGCACGTACCTGACATCTATAGATTAAATATGAACACTTGAAACACGCTACTTTTTCTCTATCGCTCACTTTGATCAAGAAACGAATTTACCAACACTTAAGCACACGAACGGTGAAAGTTAATCAGGTGGATGGTATTAATATACTAAAACGTATAATATAAAGTGGTATTGGTTTATTATGCATGGGCGACGACCACGGCGTAATATGAAATCGATACCGCAATCACTGACTCGGTGAACGATGGTAGACTCCTATAGTCCTATGGGACTCGACTATGTATGGTATTCATGTAATACGTGTATGTTTCATACTGTACTAGGTCCTGAAAGTAAACAAGATCCCTATTACGAAAGCCGATCAATACATGAAGGAAGATCGAGGAGCGAGGAGGCCTTAGCAAAAGGAATGTGAGGTGAATACGTAACAAATGATGACAAATCTTCTGCAGACTTAAGTATCAAGGATCCTTTGTTGCTGAGGGATGTAATAACAATATTGTATACTTATAGTTTATCTGGAAAAGTTAATCCCCAGACGACAAAGCTTGATAACAAAATATTCTAGGGCTACGCTTTATCGCGTGCTGTTTTACATGGTAGTTTAGAAATTAGAGCTTGTGGCCCCGGGACTGTGAGTCTTGTGACCCTGAACATGGTGTCTAGGTTAGTTTGAAATGCCGTCGAGCCTTGGTCGATACGGCCTTGGCGGGGCTTTCATAGAAACATGTCCGACACGAAATTTAATGGCTTCAAAATCTCTAACGTGTTTCATATGCATAGAGGTACGGTTAGTAAACCACAAGATATCCTTAGGATATTCTTAGAACCAGCGATATTTTATAACTGTTGCATTTTAAGGTTAATCAGGTTTTTTTTTTTATTTGATATAAACTAGTGCTTGACTGCGATCCCACCTGCATAGTAAGCAGTGATGCAATCATTGATGGTGAGGCGCACTAGTTTATCAAGAGCCTATTCACTCTAGCCTTGAAGGCACCTAAATTATAGTTAGACGGGAAGACCGCAGCGCCTGCTGCGGTCTTCCCGTACCATTGTTCCAGTCCTTCGATGTACGCGGTATAAACGACGAAGCGAAACGCTTAGTCCGGACCGTATTATATTGAACATTAGGAAATTATAAAACCTCGAGGGATACCTGAGCTTAAATTACGAAAACTTATGTCATCTTGCTGTATCTTACACATACATATAGCCACTAGCAGTTCCATGTACAAAAGAGGAAAGATAAAAATACTCTGGTAATTCCCAACTACTAGCATTTGTATAAATAAATTAATTTAATTTTCTACCTAACATTATTTTCCCGGTAAATAGGTGTTTACCTAATTCAGGCAAAAATGCAATGTAATAATAATTGTTTTTATGTATCTTAATAAAAATGTGCCACTTTTATTTATTACTTTTGTTAAATAAACGTTATTCTATTCTATTCATTTATTTAATAAATTTTGTCAGCCTTAAGCTAAATACATACTTATTAGCGTAGATATGTACACGCATGTGATGTCTATGGTTCCTGCCAGTGTGGGATTGTTCGAAAGTTACCGCGGTCCTGGATCGTAAAGATAACTAAGGTACTCAAGGACCTTACCATCACGTGTTAAAATGTCAAGCGTGCAAGCGAGAAAGAGGGATGGAGCTATACACCCTATGTAGCTCCATCCCTTTTAGTTTTTTTTTCCGTTTGGAAAATCATCCAATGACATCCCCCGGTCTTGGGCGGTGCGTGCGGGTGTGTCAGACTTTTACTGACTAAAAATCCACTCCTGTTCCTTCTTTGCCTTTCATACCTGGGTCGAGTCTTCTTTTCAGAAGCAGACCCATCGCCCCAGCAGGCTTCGGCCCTGCTGGGTTTGCTGACATATCCTTGATACGCGCGTGGAACATACGCTCCGTCGATGACTTGGGCTCGGTCCGGACGGTTACCGGACGACGAGCTAACAGTTCAGTTTAGGTCGTAAAATGGATCGCTTTAAGAACTCCCTAGTGCCCCAACCAAAGCGAGAAACGTTGTTTGATGATTATACACCTAAAAATAAAAATGTGCTGTCTATCCAACTCATTCCCTTTGATGAAGCCTACTATAGATCGGACGAACACTGACCATCATGCATCACTGTTTACTACTGTAGTTTACTGTTCTGATGAGCTTCTTGTAAACAAACAGGGCAATGGTTGGTAAATTATGACATCAGGCCGCCGCAACGACCAGATAGTTTATATTCCTGCGCTGACGCACATTTATTATTATTATAATGCTAGTTAATCTTTTTTTGTACAAAGGTATCATTGTGTTTTGTGGTCAATTTACGTGCAAAGCTCGGATTCTCGTTACAAATCAATTTTAGTCTTTAGGGAAATATACCACAAATTAATCAGTAATTACTACTAATTACGCATGGTTTTCCTAAACATACTAATACTCGTATTATTTATGTAAAAACGTATGTGACATACAGTACTGCATTTAGGGAACCAGTTCAATAGCCATATTTCCTAACTTCGAATTGATTTACACGTATTTTTTATGTTATAATCGGCTTGGATCTTTATTGATAACTTTTACAGTAAATCATAAATAAATCATTACTTGGTGTGATTTGTTTTTCTTCCATTTCAGGTAATTACAATGGTAAATTGTACATTTTTTAAAACGCAATCACACAAATAATTGTGTGTGGACGCAACGACGATACAATTCAGTCAGAGTCATTCCTTAGGGGTTTTCTTTTTGTGTGGTTCAAAGATTTTTCTTAAAAGACGAAAAATATATTTGCTTGTATACATAAAGGATATCTTTTACGACCTATATAAAAATAGGTATGTTTAGCACAATTTTATCATTACAATTATAATAAAAACATTTATTAGCAATTCATAACAGCTGTAATACTGATAAGATGATAAGACGCAGGTGTCTATCGGGGATCGCCTCATGTGAATTCTTTGTAGTCTGAATAACATAATCATTTTGACTATCCATACATGTTACCTGTAAAATATTCATCAGAATGGTTTAGGCTACATCAAGTTATTATTAGTAGTACCTAGACTAAAAAAATATAAATAATAGAATATATTATAGAGATAATTACTATAATAATATTTTTTTTTCGTTTTTATTTTTGTATTCTATTATAATATAGAATTTTTCAAATTATTGTTCCTTGCCAGCTTCTCACAGTAATCGTTACAATAAGAACACGTACACTGAGTTCTTATCGTAACGAGTATAATATCTCTACATCAGCTCCCTGCCTTTTCCAAATTGGCTTGGAGTCGGCTTCCAGTTTAACCGGATGCGGCTGAGTACCAGTGTTTTACATGGTCCCACACAAAATGAAAACCTAGGAATTACTCTTGTATAGTGATTGCGTTTTCATTCGCAGAAACACAATTATTATCTCCACATTTATGGTTAAAACGGATTTTGATGTGGTTTTCACTAGAAAGAGCAATCAATGAGACAGGATTTTGTGTATAATTTACGCGCGAAACCGGACGGGTCATAAGTTATGTATATTGATGCTTGTCGGGAAAACACTTGAATAATTTAGGTATAGTAGGTCAAGATTACGGGAAATCCATTTTCTATTTAATTTTACTGGTAGTTTGCGAGTGAAGGCTACACCAAGGCCAAAACTAACGAGTTCTATAATGTTTTCGTACGAGTCTCGGAAATGTCACGCAGACGAAATATTTTCCGGATAGTATGCTGAGACTTGAGAGAATACTCCATTAAAAACTGGTTAGAGTACGAGCAAGTAGGAAAACAAGAAGTAAAAAACCTTTTTGTTTAGAAGATTTTTCTTAATGCCAAAGACTTAGACAAACCGTATTTTGGTATCCTTATTTAGTAGCAAACTTGTTTCGTTAGTGTTTTAGTTTTAATAAAACCTAAAAAAAAACTCACTCTTTAAGTTGCACAAGGAAAACGAAACGCTAATTATCTTTTAGTATTTTTAAATCATTTTAAATACACAATAAAATAGCGACTATTCTAGAATGTTTATGCTATATGTTGAAATCTTAAACCCCGTTTTTGTTAGGTGTCACCGGTTACCATCAACATCATAGCTTGCTTCACAATTATATAAGATACTTATCATAACAATGGCGTAATATAGACTCCAGTGGTTTAAAGGGTCTTATTAGTTTGGTAGTTGAATGGATGGCAAACAAGATGGAACCCTCAGGGTAGTTACGTCGTTGCCAAGGCTGCGGAATTGTTTCGGAGAGTTACTGCGACTCTGGAATGCAAAGAGCAACGGAAGCAAAACGAGTGGGTAAAAGTTTGACATTCCCGCTCGCTCCACCCAAAGCGGGAAGAGTTATTTGATGAATTCCCACCTCAAAAAAAGGGCAAATACGCTATCGGTCTGTCTAGCATAAGTCTACATAGTTCATTTTATCTCCATAAAAATGCGTATTTTTTGTCAATAGATGAATATGAACAATCTTTTTTCTACTATAGAGATAAAATTGAGTTTGTTGTTTTTTTCATTTGTTTGGTAATCAATGAAGGCAATGATTCGATTACGATAATTATTTCGCAGATAGAAAGCTGTTTGATTAGCTTAGGCTACTTTTATTGCTCTCGGTCTATTCCTTCAAGTTAGTTTGTTGCATTCTCTTTTTTTATTAGCCCGATAGTTCAAGTAATTTACTTTCATCCTAGTGATGTTATTTATGGATCCAATACATAAATAACATCACTAAGATTACCGATAATCTGTAAACAGCGCTGTGGGCTATAATATTTTTACATGTACTATCTTATCTATGTTTTATATTGTAGCTGTTTGTAACAATTGAAAAGAGTGTCCATGGAGTTTCTAGCACATTCTTTTCCATAAAGATCTACGCTTTGGAATGTGCAATTATCATAATTTTTCTGACTGACTGACTTCTCGACATTTCAGATCTGTAAGTAAATCTTTAAATTGTATATTTGAAATAAAATGCTTTGAATATTGAATCAATAAACATCTCTTTATAAAAATAAAATAAGAAATGCACGGATCCTATGGGATGAGCCAATGAAACGAAGCGGCCAGTATTAGCTAGTCTATCCATAACGCGTATTATTTTTTTACAACTGATAGCTACTGTTTTAGATATGGGAATTTCATGATTTAAATACCGGAAGCGTCATCGCTTTGTACGTAGTTATTTAGGTATATTATTATCTGGCAGGGTTTTATTCACTATAATGCGATATGTATTACAATACACAATTCGTCACGAGTGGCGTCCATTCCAAATTCAAACGATACTGTTCTAGATTAATTGTTGACATTTGATATTCTGAGTATACACGGTGTAACGGAAATGAGTGGTCTTTTTAGATACTGCTTCTGGCCATACAAATGAACAACTTTATTCAAAGAGAAAGAAGACTAGGAAGTTATCATCGGCTGTTTTAAATTAGTGTAAGAGATCCAATCTTTCATTTTTTTTTGGAATTGACAACGACGTTCTTGAACAAAATTGGTTATTTTTATAGATGACAGTATTTGAAATCGTCATTATGATTACAGCCGAAAGACGTTCACTTTTAGACGTAGGCCTCTCCCAACGCCATAACGATCCGTCCTGTGCGTGTGATATATGATTTTCTATTTCCGTAACACCCTGTGTCATTATATGAGCTACTAGCAATTATATATAATATTGCTACTAGATTAGGCTAATGCAGTTGAAACATGATCATTGTACATTCTTTCTTGGTCACGTTGCGAATCGCATTAAATGCATACCGCTCATATTATTGGCTATTGAAATCAAATCTTAATTTTGTGTTATTGACAAACTAAAGAGCTGCTAACAGTCATCATTTGAACAAATACACTGAAACAAAACAAAATAATTTAAGTTAGTTGCCTTGAAAAATACCCATTATTCATACTGTGAGAAATCAGACTAATATAGGCTTAATGACTGTGATTTCCGTGTCACTGTTAATTAATTTTTGAGGTAAACTATGTATTTATAAATTTATTTTATTATTTAATCAATATTATTTCAATCTTTTAAATTACTTAATTTATATAATTTATACCTGTTAGTTGTTTTATTCATAAATTCAGAAAAATATCTTATTAATCATCATTATCTCCTATCAATTTTAAAATTAATAATCATTTCTGTTATTAGTCTATTTGAAAATTCATAAAATTAATTCAGTTGTGACGCCATGACGTTTTAATTAATAAGGTATTATCATAATTAGACCTAATTCTATTAAGAAATCCCAGAGGCTCAATCAATGTTGAACTGGTTTTAAATGTATCATCGACTAGAAGATAAGAACTTATCTGCTATTTATTAATGTTTCCCCGAATAATGAAGTGGACTGATTCACTTAATATTTAATTAGAAATAAAGTCTGATAGTCATACTAGAAATAGTTGTAATAAGTTCGCGGTCCGAGTTGAATATAGTATATAGAATATAGTGATAACACAAGGCTCCGTGTCTCGGAAAGCATGTTAAGTCGTTGGTTCCGGACTCCCGGTCTTTTGTAGATGTTTGATACATGGATCATAGCGATTTTTTCCTAAAGAATATAATACTAATTTGACTAGGGTGTAATATAAAATAAAACATGTAAGATGGGCCTAACTAAAAAAAAAAAATTTTTGGGTCATCCATTTATTAATTTAATATACATAGTTCCCATCGCATCCGTTTTTTTTGGCTGTGTTTGTAGGCCATTTGTGGCAATAATTCGCGGAGCAGGTGTGGCGTGGTGAGCCACAATATTCAATGGACGAGGTCGACGACCCTAAAAAGGCACATTTTCACGATAATCTTTCTAATGTAGGAAAAACTTTTTCAGCGAATTGAAAATAACATTGTTTGATCGGCTTTTCTTTGAGTGGAAATAATGTGGAAGATTCTGAAAGGAGCTGTAATAAAACATTAAATTACAGAATGCTTTCTTGAGAAACGTATTACAGTTTTACTTAGATTAATGCTTGTATTTTCCCACTGTGAGCCTCAATTCTCAATGATTGAGCTGAAATGTAGAGTTTAAACAAACAGTTCTGTTTCATTTTCACACGTATCTCTAAATTGGATTCTACAATTTCATTGAATTTGCCGAGCGGACAGTAGGTATGGACGAATCAAAGCGGATTACCTACGTGTTGGCAACAAGCGAAAGCCGAGGAAACCGAGTTTTAATTAACGGCAGCAAGCTTGCGAATGGACTCCCGAATTGTGACGTCACGATCGCCTCGTGCCCGTACAACGTGCCTATGTGGTAAAAATGTACATTTGTGCAATGTTTATTTTGGTTAGCGACAGATTTCAGCTTATACAAGTGTCTTCAGAAGTGATGATATGATAGTGTTGATCACAGGTGCTTACGCAATTTGTTTTTTCCACAATTTTGCGTTTTTCGTACAGCTACGTTTGTTTTTTATTTCATGCTGATATTCTGTGACTGCTAGTATATAAAAAAACTGTTTCATTTTAATTACTTTCCATACAGTTAATTACGGCTTTAATGAAAGTATTATTGATCGTGCCTTCCGACTTTTATTCGTAGCATGTTGTTTTCACTAAGAAGGATTACATATTAATCAATTATTATGCATGGAAAGCCGGTTGGACTTGTAACTGGCTTGCTGTCATCTATGATCTATGATTGTTTTTCTTTTTATATCAGGTTGTTTAAATATAAATTGTGAATCTTCCAAGGTGTAATAAATAAACAATTCAATTAATTATTTTTTGAGTGGGCAATTAAACCACTATAAACAACGAACGATAAAAAAGAAATCCCATCAATTGCGTTTTTTATGACGTACAAACTGGGTCATCTTATCGCAGCAGTACAGCGAATTTCTTCCAACAAACAAGCTTTATTCTCAACGATATAGTGATTCATTCTACGTTCAAAGCTTCCAGACCTACCGATAACCTTACAGTCACGGTTAATTAGTAGCTGGAGTAGTAAGTTTAGATTGGCTGCTGTACAAACAATGAGTGCTCTTTGATCACGTATCGCCTGATAACGAGCCGGGAATCGATTCGATAATGTATTTATGTATGACGCGACTTGCTTTTGTATTGTGATACTTATCTACTCTCCATTATATTGGAAATTTGTAGCTGGTGGCGTTCCATTATAGCCTATAAATTGATTTTCTAATTAGTTGATTTATGCTGGTGCTGAGTTTACTATCAGTTTTAAAACCTTTTCTTTAAAGAGTCCGTTTTGCCCAAGAGTCTTTACAAGGGGTATACTCGGAGAGGGATCATATTTAACTGTAGATGTTTAAATTGAAACTAGACAGCGATAAAGCTACTATTGGTGTCTTGTGTTTACATGTTGAGTTTACATGTTTGTGAACGCACCTATACAGGAGATACGGAGTTACTCCTAGTTTGGGGCAACGCTTTTTTTTTAAGAAGCCTACTAAAAAGTACCAAATGGAGTAATTTTTTCATTTTAATTTTAGTTGTATTAATTATTCTAAGTATGCTGTTCTAAGGGTGAGTCGAATGACCTTACAAGTCCTCCCCGTCCGGTCGCTTGCCGCAGGCACGGGCGTTTCCACACCTTCCTTTGTAAACTTCACAAAGGGTAGATTTGTTTACACTACCAACCAGTTTCTAATGCTATTCTGTTATTTAGGTAAATATTGTTAAAGAAGCAAAATGTACTATTAGGTATCGTTTACCATTATGAACTTTGTAAAGGAAAAAACTAGGCCATAGGACCGCCTCTTTAAGGCCTCGAGCAGTGCCATAAATCAGTGACTTTCTGAAGCCTACTCCTCGGTAATGGCTTGAGTTAATAGATTTGAAAAAAAAATATGTTTATCATAAATTCTTTTTAAGGTTTAAATTAAGGTCTGTTTGTTTAAAAAATATTCGGTTTTAATATAATTTATTGATTTATCACTTTTATTAGTTTAACGAATAAACAATATTAATTTAATTTAGATATTATATATAACAAAATTATTAATTTATTTTTTATAGTAAGTAAAACAGTAGTTTATAGTAACTTACTTTATTTGTGTCGACAATTATGTTAAGTAATGAATAGTTAGGCCTATAACCACTAAATGTCCACGGACGCTTTGCTTCATAGACGCGTATTTGTCATAAGCGGCAACGACACGACGGCATGACGCACGACGTTACCGTTTCGTCGACAGAGTTTCATAGTTTTATACTAAGCTATGAGCAGGTGTACACCAATCGTATAATGACGAATACGAAACTAGTACGCGTCCGTGGAGATTAAACCTTATCCATCTTCATTGAGACCTTTTTGGCACGATTAAGAGATTAACTTATCTACTCACACGCCTCTATTTCTCTGTGGGTTCTTCAAAATTTTAATGAGTTCTTATTTTAAATAGCCATTTCCAGCCAGATCGAATGGCCCGACGTCTGGCATTAGCTGAAGATCGAATCTTTTGAGTTCAAAGTTCCAACTGTTGAACTTTTGTGCCTGTATTCGTTGAGGGCACTGACCGAAAATAGCTTACCTGTTTGGTGATTACTTATGTTGTATATTCAGCCGCATTTTCTAAGGCTGTAAGTTTACACTAGCATAATTGATTTATCAACAAATATAACTCCTGACATAAATTTTGAAGTTGAGGACTTGACAAAGCATTCTCTCACCACTGCTCTCAAAGCGGTGAAAAAAAAACATCACGAGGAAACCGGCATGTCCTAGAACTAAAAATTAGAAGACATTTAACATCCACCAATAATATATATATAAAGGGCCGTAATCCACCACGCTGACTCAGTGTGGACTGGGCCAGCCCTTATGCGAACCCTACTAAAGTAGGGTGCATGACAACCTGTGGAACTGGTCATGCTCGTGAACGGGTGCCGTCAGTTGAGACTGGTCCTCTCTTAGCTGCTAGTGGCTTAATTCAATTTGGCTGGACTGGTCTCCACGACTGGGTATCCATACTATCCATCGTTAGCACACGCGATATAGAGGAGGTGGATCGAGCTATAGTGCGACAAAATGGGACATTAAATACATACAGTCTTTAATACTTTAAACTTAGGGTTTTTTTTTCTTTGTTCTTTTCAGACGACACTCCGGAAGTACTGTCCCGCGATAGCTGAGGGCGGCTTTTCCTGCTGCTCTGACCAGCAGCTGGACGGATTGGCCGCAAAGATCCTTCCTGCCGAGAACTTCCTACAAAGATGTCCGTCTTGCTTCGAGAACTTCCTCCTGCATATCTGCGCGATGACGTGCGCGCCCAACCAGAGCGAGTTTTTGTTTCCTTCGTCAACTGAAAAGTTCAATGGTAAGCTTATTTGTATTACTCTACTAGCTGGTGCCCGCGACTTCGTCGGTGTCAGACTCGTAATTGCACAACGCCTTTTGGTCACAATTTCAAGAAGTATTTTTTGCGCGGTCCTCAATTTCTTTTTCTAAAATAAAAGTAGCTTAAGTCCTATAACGAAACTACCGTCAAAATCTGTCCTGCCATTCCAGAGATCAGCCGGAACAAAGACAGACAAAATTTTTAATAATTACGTTTTTGTTATAGGTATCATATCCACTTAGTAAAACAATGTTATTGTGATATCACAAACAGACACTGCAATTTTGTTTATATGTTTAGATAAAGATAATAAAACATACTGGTTATTATGACTGGTATTGCTTGTACGTTAATATGTTCTATGACCTAGTCGAACAGCTTTAGGGACATGTAAACCAAGGGCACTTGTGAGGAATCAAAAACGAATAACTAATACCTTGTATTATAATAATAGTACTGCAGTACCTAATTGTGTAAGAGAGATTTTCAACTGACATTTGTTTTTTTTTTTTTTTCAGAAACACACGATAAAATCACCGTCTTGACTTACGACCTGAGCTTGAATTATATGCAAGCTACATTCAACTCCTGCATACAGGTAAAGTACCTAATAAATACGTATATGAAATTATAGGAAAGAAAGGGGAGTGAATGATGTGCAAAGAAGGTACCGTAGCCCTAGAACGCAAAGGGCAATGAGGGTTTTCAAGAAAATTGTCACCACCAGTTAGCGCCACTTAGCCGTCGGGTCTTTTCCTTTCAAAACGTATACGTAACGTTGACGTTGATGTTTAACTAATGTCATAAATATAAGCGTTTTGACAGGTGTCCGGACCTGACGCCTCAGTGCTGCCACCTGGTCAACGTCATTTTAGAACACCCTCATTGAGTAACACCTAGAGCGGGAGTTTTTTTTTTAAACATTGCTTCACAACAGGAATTACTCCTGTATCGGGGGTGCGTTCACAAACATGTTAAGTCACATACACAAGACACCCAAATCCGGCCATATCTATTTGGGGGCCATACAAAACGATACCCGCATCGAACAAGGCATGTATCTCGGATTGCAATGCGTTCCAAATAGGAATAGGATCGATTGCCATGTTGTGACGACACGTCATACTGTCAAATCGCAAGAAATTGGGCAAAATTGACGAACTCAGAGATGAGCAAAATTGAAGAACTAGATTCTGATTGAACTTTTTTCGTTCACAGTTCGTAAATAAATTAAATTTTAAAAATTTCTTGTTTTGCTCACCATAATAATTCTTCGATTTGACAGTATGACGTGACGTCACAACATGACAATCGATCCTATGCTTATTTGGAACGCATTTTATAGTTCAAACAAAATTCAAACATGGCACTATCACTTTCAGGTTCATTTTAAAAAATGACTGAATTAATGTTACAACCTTGTTTGGTGCAGGTGTCGAAATATTTGTTTCGTGCGGGAATCGAACCCGCGCTACATAGCAGTGTATCGTTCTATGATTTCTCACCACAAAAAAGTGCAAGAACATGATGAAACATAAAACCGCCAATAAAGTTTCAGATCAACAAGTTGTGTGACAATGCAATCGTACACATTGACAGAAAACAGCTTATAATTTTTTTCACGAGAATTTGAAACCATTCTTGTTTGCCAGGAATTACCGTTGCGTTTGTTGATGACGAATTATTATGCTGAATATCGATTGCTTGATATTTCTAATAATAATGATAACTTCATGAATGAGTTGACGCGGTGTGAATGATTTTCGAGTAAAATGTAGGGCGATTGAAGGTAAAATGTTGACGTTATTGATTTTGCTTTGCTGACCTTCAGTGTATGGTCATCAATGTCATTTGTAAAAGGAGAAACTGACGGACTGATATATCAACCCACAGCTGAACTTACCAGGACTAAGAACGTATAATTTTCACAAGGCTTCCTTTTATGACGTAGGCGTGCACTAAGAGAGGATTTTTCAAAATTTATCCCCTAAGGGGATGGTCCAAAGTTTGTATGGAGAACCTACTTTATCGCGGGCGAAGCCGCTGGCAGAAGCTAGCCAGTAATAAAACCTATTATAAAACAAAGTAATTGACTGTTTTTTTTTTGTTATTGAACCTCCTTATCGCACACAATAGCATTTTGTGAGTGCAATTAAAGAGTCAACGGGTTTTAATACTCTTTGTTTGATAATATTGATATGCAAATTTTCTTATAATCTCTTACCCCTTTATACATAAACAAATTTTCCAAAGTCTGTTACTATATTAAAATATCTTCAAGGCTAGAGTGAATAGGCTCTTAATAAACTAGTGCGCAGTAATGTTGAATACCATCAACGATTGCATCACTGCTTGCCATCAGGTGGGATTATATATATTTTTTTTAAAGTATTTTATCTTGTAGTGCCTGGGGATGTGCTACTGTAAGAAAATTTACCTTCAGAAAATGTGATGAAAGTCCTGAGTTTGAACGATAGACAGACTGAAAAAAAAAAACACGAGACCCACCGCAGCTTCGCACAAATATTTTAGCTTCGTCATGAGTCACTCGTGTGTAGTTAGTAGTTTTTGAATTTATTGCAAACATAAAAACAGACATATAGCCGTAATGATGTATGTGTTATTTTTTATATTTTTTTGATGGGACATTATCAAATGACTCCTCCTGCACTGGGTAGAGCAGAAGGGAGTGCCAGACTTTTGTTGCCTAAAACCCACTTGTGTCTGTTTTCAGTTGCCCTTTGCTTTTCAAGGCCACGGTAACTCTTGAATAATCCTCACCCTGGATGATGGGTGTGTGTACTAAAAACCTAAGTCTAGGTCAGTTTCTATTAAAAAAAAAGCATTTACCTCGGAGTTCTTGAAATATATTACTAATCATGACGCCGCTTATTTTCGTAAATCCTTTCTCAGCTTTATCTTATATTTGTTTGTATATGAACTTAAGTCTTTATCAGAGAAATGGCAAAGTAAATAAAACCTCACGTGTTGTACGTGTTGTGGCAACAAGCACAAACGTGCCGTGCTTCTATTATCTTGTCATATTAGGGTATCGTGTGAAATACAAATTGAATTATTTTACGTAAGAATGAGCTGAGAAAGATTCATTACAAAAATAAGAGGAATGCTTTTTATTTATTACTAGTTTTTGCCCGCGGCCATAAAATATAGCCTATATCACTCAGGAATAAAGCAGCTTTCTATCTATAAAAAAATAGCAATCGGACCAGTAGTTACTTTCAGAGATTTACCTTCTACAAACAAAAAAACAAACTTTAACTCTTTGTAATATCGTAGTATTAGTATAGAAAACTTTATGCACTAGTAAAAAAAGGCAGACTTAATAATACTCGTACCTTATACATTTTCCACCAGTCGACCATGGTTAGAATTTATTTGATGATATCTATCCTTGGTCGACTGGTATCCGCTGTGGGTAGAGCGAGAGAGTGCCAAATTAATAATATACAAAATACCTCATGGAGCGAGAGAGAGTGTCACACATTTATTGACAACGACAACTGAAGGAACACGGGTCGGTTTTACGACCCGTGCGTGGAACACAACACGCTGTCTACCCGGGCCTGTCTTTTGGCGATGACAGCGCGTTGCTCTGCCCAAGCGGGGCAGACGTTGCCCGGCTCTTATCCCTTCTGAAATTCAGGCGTAATGTTACAGTTGAAAATGTGAAGTCGTGAAAATTTAGTCAGGATATAGCAGACAGATCCAATTAAAACTTTTCAACATTTCTATTTTTGATGTTACCTCGTCTAGCCTAGTCTATTTATACTTTTTTAATTATACTTCTATCGCAATCTCATTTGTATCACAACATTTACCTCCCAAAAAATTTCCACTCGACCTATCTCACATCGGTTCAATTAACCCTAATAGAGTTTCCGTTCTCCATGTGAAACTAATTTTATGAATGGACGCTGAATTATTATTTTTTATTTATTTACCGTAAATTTTAACATAAACAACAACACAACACAGATGACGTATGGAATAGAGTGTAAAGTCCCGTACACCTCTATTGAAAAGGGAGGATCCTCCGACCAGACAGGTGTTACGTCTGGTTTGGGCAACTGCCCGAGAGATGATTTCGGGCCGCCTATTACGTGTTCAAATCGCGCGGAGAACTCTTAATTGCTATATCGTAATTTGGTTCCTATGTGACGTTATAGATGTCGCCGCATATCATTCCTTTTGATGGTCTAATTAAAATAGATGATTTTAATTTGATTTTTATGTTTTACAACAAGGTGCAAGCGCCATCGACCAACCAGCTGGCTCTAGACTTGATGTGCGGCGAATACGGAGCGGAGTACTGCACGCCCGAGCTCTGGTTCGAATTCATGGGCAACGTGACGGCCTTCGCGCCCTTCCAGATTAACTACGTCAATGATCCAGTTCCCGAACATGCGCTGACACCGTATGATCCTAAGACAAGACCCTGCAATAAAGGACCTCCTGTGAGTCATTTATTTCTTTTTATTAATGCTATTGCAGGTAACCCTGGACAGTTATTTATATATTTACTAGCTTAGTACTTCTAACAGTTTCGTTTTACTACTAATTTTAATTCTAATAAACCTTATTATTCTAAAATTTCAAATGAATCAGGAAATTCATTTGAAATTTTAGAAAATAGCATCTTGGAGCAATCTGTACTTAAAGAACTGTAGCTCAACGTATCTGTGCCTCCTTTGTTCAGTACAGTTACGTAAATTTAGTTTGCCAAAACTTAATCATATTTTTCCTTTCTAGGGCCAGCCCGGCTGCTCGTGCCTGGACTGCGACGCGTCATGCCCGGCGCCGCCCCCGCCGCCGCCGCCGCTGGTGCCCTTCACCATCCTGGGCGCGGACGGGTACGCCGTCATTATGGCCATCGTCTTCATCATCTTCACCACGCTGTTCCTGAGTGGCGTTTTCTGCTGTACCCCTCAGGAGAATGTTGTCGGTTAGTACCGGTGGTTATTTTTTTTAATGAAGGATGTTGGTATGGCCTTCATATGTTTGGAGAGTTCTCGTGTCATTCACGCGCAACAGAATTTGTAAGTTGTCGTTGATTCTCGCGCTGTTTGTCCCTTTTAGTTGTATTGTAGTAACAGAAAGACTTATAAGTGTCTTAAAATTGTCATTTGATTTGAAAAATAAAGAATTTTTATTTTTAAGTTGAATTCTCCAAGGTAGCTCGCTAAATTCGATTTAAATAATATAATTGCGGTAATAAAATGTATATATTTACACTTTGAATTTAGCTGACTACCGGAGCATTCACCTTAAAGTCCACTCTTTGTATTAAAATGTTGTCGACCTCCAAACATTTGAATGCCTTTTTACCACCAGTTATGGAGATTTATTAAATTAATAAGTAGGTAGGAGATCATACAACGGATAAACAAGCTAGGAACTATTTTTCATATTACATTAGCTTTTAAACTCGAATACACTAAAGGAACAAGTCATTTATTATTTTTATTTGAAGTAATGAATAACGTATTATCAATACATTATCTAATTACATTTATTGGTTATTTACTTGTTTTTAATAATGTTATTTACTTTATTTGATCTCATTTATAACAATGGATGGGTTGAAATGAAGGTGTTGGAGCGTAGCTAATAACAAGTAATAGGATTATTATAACATAATTATTTTATATTGTATAAAATTTCTTTTGGAATTCTCTTCTTACTAATGTCTATAAGTAAGGTATAAAACCATATAATGACATTTTACCCTAATTGATGTCGTCTATAATTTATGATTTTAGACTTTGGATTGATAGCGTTAACTTTTATGGATTCGAATATTATGTATATAAAAAAAAGATATTATTTGGCATTGTCTGTAAAATATTTTATTGTAAGTTCATATCAATAACGATTTAACCTATACTGACTAAGCAATGGAAATTGCATAGCACTGGGGCCTTACCATGACGTCTTAAAATGTCAGTCGTGCGTACGAGAAAAAGGGATGGAACTATACACCCTCTATAGCTCCATCCCTTTAACAGTTCAGTTTCGGTCGTCCATTGGATCGCGTTAAGAGCGTGGTAGGGCCCTAGTTTGGTCATCATTTTGAAGCCCTAAACTACCTTATTGACATATGACCTAACAAATTATCAGCCTTTATTCTCTCGTATAATAGACTTCCCATTGAATAAGTGTAAAAAAAAACTCCCAAAATCACATTGTCAAATAAAAACATTAGTCACGGTGTATTTTTTACATTATGTATAAGTTTGTAAAAACAACCTTTAAACAAACTATTTGCCGTTGCAAACTTTAATATACTACGGTGTCGTATGGCTCATTTTAATCCATCGGGGTAACGGTTAGTGTCTTCGTGCCTTATTCGTAATTTTACTCAGAATACCCCCGATTTCTGCATTTGAAATTGAGTATTTACCTAATAATTTAGCCTGAAAACCTGTCGAACTTTAGCATTTAATTAGGGTTTGACAATTTATTTATTCTAAATAACTCAGGAAATGTCTTGGTAAGGACCCAAATACAACATTACGATGCGATGTTGCTTCCTAAAAAATCGTCGAATTCCCACGACGCATCGCAAGAACTTGCTATTTATTCGCATCGCACATTGTATGGTCACCAAACCGGTGCTTTGTCGCACGAAATTTTATCGCAGATTTTTGCGATGCGGCGTTGTATCGCATCGCATCGCAGTTTTGCGTAGGGGCCCCCTAATGAGTTGTCAGCGACGTATTTACGTAAGATGTATGTTTAGTGAGCGTCTTCTCTAAAACCACTTGTGTTACGAAGGCGTCCTTGATGAGTAGTTAGTCAGTAAGGTAGTGGGTAGGGTAGCCGGTGGTGACATAACGATGGGTGGTGTTGGGACAGAGGGCTGGGCGCGCGGCGGCGAGGCGCGGCGGCGCGGCGGGCCCGAGACCAGTCCGCTGCACTCGCACCGCTCCAGTACGTACCACACTCCACAGCTCGCGGCACACCCGCGCACTGCAGCTTCTGTGTTTGTTCGCACGCTCGCGCTATGTACCGCTGATGGCAAACGATTGTACGAAACACCTGTACCTACTTCAAAGGAAAGGATTTTACGAACAGTATTGCATAAGGATTTTATTCTAAAATACTATTAGTTGTCTTTAATTTACGTATATCATACGAATTTTCGCCAAATAGAACAAGAATTAGTTGAAAAGTCAAACAATTATACCCAGGGTTATCGTATTAGGTTTGAGTCAGTAAAAGTCTGACACTTAGTGTCATACTTTACCTAATGCGATAACCCTGGGTAAAACTGTTGGACTTTTCAACTAATTCCTGTTCAATTTTCAACTATCCTTTCTACTCCATCCTGAAAAAAGGAGTGACTTGTGGAGTTCAGATAGTTGCTCTATTTAGCTGTATCAGGGTAGACTGAAAGCCGACCCTGGATATAATTGGGAAGGTGATAATGCCTAGCAGATTTATTGGTTCATACAGTCGTTTGCCTTTTATCACATTGCTGCACTGAAGCATGGCAATGCGTGAATGAATATAGTAAAATGTAGATTTTCCTTAATACACTCACAAGTTGTCATTTCATCTTCAGTCCTGCTCCTTTTCTAAGTACTTTTTTGTTTTTGGTAAAGTTAATCAATAGTGATGGGTCGTTGAAGGTTTTTCCGTCAACGAAACGTTAACGTTGAATTGCGTTGGTCAACTAGTTGATCAACTAGTTAATTTCGTCAACAAGGTAACATGTTACGAAGGTCAACTTGCATTAACGATAAACGCCTAAACGCTTTTATTGACGTATGCTGTTGAAATGTTAATTTACGAACAATTTGATGCAGTTTACCTAATGACCTACGCGCACGAATATGATAATTTTAAGAATTAATAATGTCATCCTTTACTTTCTTTTAAAAATAATGACATTGATCAAATTACTAAATAAATATCAAATCTTGTATTCGTTATTTAGAGTTCAAATTATTGTCATGACTATCGCGTGGTAGCAGAAGTTTTATTATTAAAGAAATACAATTTACGTATGTAAAATAACAAAACGTTGGGTTCAGTTTCTGGTTTCGTCAAACGAGTTGAATTCATAAACGTCGTTGTCTCGTAACTCGTTGACGAATTCAACGAGTTGATTTGTACACGGTCAACGTTAATCCCGTTGAAGAGACATCCACGTTGATTCAACTAGTTCGTTGATTCAACGCCCATCACTAATAATAATTAATAGTTGGAAATTTTGGCACAATCTTGCAACACTTGTACATATGCATGTCTCACCATTGCAAATTTGGTAGCAAGCAGTGAACCGGGGTGACTTACTAAGTCAGTTATGAAGGTCAATTCGAGTTCAACTTTTAAACTAATAAATAATGACACCAAGTCTTTAATATTTACCTATATAATACCTACTAATAAACTAGTGCGCATGCATCACTGCTTACCATCAGGTGGAATCGCAGTCAAGCACTAGTTTATATCAATAAAAAAAAATAGAGCGCTGTAACATAGTGTATCGGTCTTAATGTTTGTTACGTAAAGGTTTATCGACTCTTGTTGCTTACCATACCTTTTCCTGTTAGTTTAAAGGTGAGTATAGTAAACTTTGTTGGTAGTGTTGTTCTAGCACATAACTTGACGGCTGTCACATTGCTTTTACTCCACCTGATCATTACAAAATACTCAGGGGCTATTTCAGCTCGTCGATCTGTGGAATTGGAAAACTCGAGTTCAGTGATGAAAACCATCGACTTAGTTATTACAAATGTGTGTGAACTGTATTAGTCTAACTTTAACAAAACTACCCTACTTTCTCATTCTTAACATGTAGACAACATTTGGTTAAAACCTTCTAAAATTCAGATGATTGGTAATCCTTCATTCAAATAGTTCTTTTTAGGGTTCCGTACCTTAAAATAAAAATACGGAATCCTTATAGGATCACTTTGTTGTCCGTCCGTCTGTCTGTCAGTCTGTCAAGACCCTTTATCTCAGAAATGCGTGGAGGCATCGAGTTGAAATTAGAACCGTGTACTTAAGTCGGTCCTGTGAAGCTGTGAAAAAATCAAACTTCTAAGTTTGATTTTTTCACAGCTTCACGTAAAACGTACATTTCAACACTCAAAGGAATCAAAATTCATAGGGTACTTCCCGTTGACCCAGAACTAAAATTTGGCATGAAGCAAGGTCTTATAGTATAGATATAGGAATAAATCTGAAAGATTTTTTTTGTGACGTTAATTCACAAAAAAATATTTTTTTACAATGCGAAAAAATCCTTGTAACTCAAAGCGAGAATCGAACTGTTTTCATAGTTAAGTTTGTGCGGAACCATCAGTGCGCGAATCCCACTCGCACTTGCCCTGTTTTTTTTGTTACTCTATATAGGTACAATTCCTTTAAAACTTTTCTAACATTATTTAATATTACCTAGGTAATAGGTATTTTCGTCACCTTTCTTTATATATTACTTTTTTTATATCGATAACATTATTATAAAAGTATACAGCTTATACTTCGCATGCTTTATTTGTATCTACGTCTACACACACATATAATTTGTTATTCATGTATGTAAGTCTTATGTAATGTCCTAACTTATTGTATTTGTCTTTTAATTGTATTTGAACAGTATTTGTCTCTAGGTTATAGTATTTGTAAAGGTATAGTTCTTGTACGATGTTTTGTGTTTAAGTGTCCAAGAAAAGTCTATGCATGTTTTACTAATGGGGTATATAAAAACTAATAACCGTTCTAGTGTTTTGAAAGTAGTCATGTTTGCGTGTTGTTCGTGTTTTTAGCATGTCAAATAGTTGAAAGACTGTTGGTGATTTAAAATTTAAAAAATAAGGAAAGAAATATCGAGGAAATAGATGGATGAAACTGTCGGCCGGTTGAAAACAATGCATGGACTTTGTACTGCTTGTTATCATACTGCGGTCAGATACAGCTCTGTAAACGTAATTATTCATAAATTTTTCTTTTTTTTTTCATGTGTTTTAAAAATAAACTTGTATAATGTTTATTTTCTGGACAGAAAAAAAAAAAACTTCAATAATTAAATGCCACTTTTCATGAGCTATATCTGTCCGCAAGCCCAAATAAAAAAAAAAAAAACTAATCTTCTTTACCTACAGGTGTAGCTTCGGAGAACAACCAGGAGATGACGACGAACCCCCCGCCCACGGGGTGGGCCGACCAGCCGGATGGAGTCGCGGGCGACGCGTCCTTCTTTGAGAAACTTGGAGCGGAGACGGAGACGAGGATGGAGGACTTCTTCCAGTGGTGGGGGACCATCATGGCGTCAAGGCCGTGGATCGTACTCTTTGTCGGTAAGTGCTACTAGTTTTAGATGCTTGACATTCGTGACCGGGAAAGAAAGGGCTATCGTATACTGCGGGATTGTTTGAAGGAACTCAGGTCTGACACTCCCTCTCGCTAAACCCAGAGCGGTATAAGTTGTTTGATGATTTTCCATCTAAAAAAAGGTGTATCGTATTATCGAGTTAATAAAAAAAAAAAGAATAATAAAAAATTAAAAAAATATTATTTATTAATTATGAAGTTCAGATAAGCAATCGCTCTGTGTGAAAGACTGGAAGCCCATACTAACTAACATGATACAAGGCTAGGGAGACATAGCTAGTTTGATATTTAAAATTGTCTTTTCGTCAGTTTATCGATATTATTTTAATTTTTCACTCTAAAATATCTTCTTACGTGTAATTACGTAGGCAAAAGCGGTTACCTTTTTTTTACGGGGGGTAATTATCAAATCACTTGACGCTGGGTGGAGCTATAGCGAATATCAGACTTTTCATAATAAGAAATTATTTACTATCAGACGTCTTGGCACATAGATATATCAGACTAACATGTTATATAAAGTTTTGTTAGTAAATAAAACTTAGGACTTGGTGCTTTTCTGTGGCACCTGCCCTCGGAGTAGATGGAATATCACATCCTGCGGCGAAAACCCACCTGCCCTCCTAGCCAAGTTACAACCGTTTCTGTGAGATGACGTTAGAACAAAGGAATTGGAGGCGATCAACGAAAAGAGAATCGAAACGAAACGGTTGTAACTTGGCTAGGGGGGCAGGTGGGTTTTTTTATTAAACCCACCTTTATTCCTTTACCCTTTGCGTTCTAATGCCGCGGCGAACTCGTTCGAACAGTCCCACAGCCCTGGTAGACAGCGACCGCATCAAAACCTTCAAGTTCATCACTGTCTTAGAGACTCCGGAGACTTTAATCAAATTCATTAATCCTTCGTGTATATGATGCTAAATTAACCCATATTTTTCCCCAGGTCTCTGCGTAGTAGTGGGCCTAGGCCACGGCATCAGCTACATGATCGTGACGACGAACCCTGTAGAACTGTGGGCGTCACCCAACTCTCGCTCAAGACTCGAGCGCGAATACTTCGACTCGCACTTTGAACCCTTCTACAGGTGAGCTTTATTTTTGTGTTAGGTGAAGTATCATACTTACAAAATGTTGGTATACATTAGCCCACTTAAAGGCATCTAAACACGGCGTTTTCGCCCGACGGGTTATTGCTGGCAGGCTTGCCCCGGTACGACAGACTCAAAAATAACCCGGCGGCTTTATACATCAATTTTATCGGGCGTTCTCGGAAACGTACACGATTACGCGCGCGACTGATGAGAGTGACAAATACTGAACGCGTGGTCTTTCTCGTCCCCTTTCAACATCTTCTCAAGCGCGCTCTTTCGCGCACGGGTAAAATCCGCGTGAATTCGCTGGAATCAAGACGCATCGGACCACGAGATGTGTCTTGGCCCATGTCTGGCAGTCGAAGCCTTTCGGTTGAATAATATGTAATAGTATGGTCCACGTGATCTTCTAGACCAAAAGTATTGCAGATTGGCTTTGCCTCTGAGACACAGCTAAAATGTTTCCGCCAGTACACAAAAACGATGACTGGCGGCAGAAACGACATAAATTCTACCAGTTAAAAGTCCTATTTAATGTGGAAAGATCCTGCATATTTTCAAGGCTTAGTGCAAAGCACAAGGCTGTTATGAGAAATATTTTCTTTGAGCACTCAGCTACCACTGAGAAGTTACCATCAGTTGACAAGGTGACCAAACGCGAAACTATAATTATAAAAAAATGTTATGTCCTGAATCTTTTTATTTGCTAATTTGTACCATTTTATTATTTTTCTTCTCTAGAAATGAGATGTTGATCATCACGTCCAAAGGCCTGCCTAAGATCGAGCACCGTACTCCGAATGGTGTCATTAATTTTGGACCTGTCTTCAACGCAACCTTCCTCAAGGATGTGCTGGACTTGCAGAATAAAATCATGGGTAAGAAACACTCAAAACAATCTATAGATACATTTAGCAAATTGCACTAATGAAGCAAATTTAAAGCTGTGTTCTCATCAGAACTAATTCATAACTTCTTTCGGCAGCTCTGGGCAACAAGACAGGTATCCAGGACATCTGCTTCGCTCCCCTGACCTCTGCGTTTAGCGGCCCTATCAATCCGTACGACTGCGTGGTGCAGTCCGTGTGGGGCTGGTGGCAGAACGATATTGAAAAGTTTACGGACGACAGCGAATATCTTGATACTATACTCAAGTGCGCCAGGTAAGGAGTGTAGGTTTTACTGATGTGATTATACAGCGTGTTTATTAGAAAAAAGCCGACGAAAACTTCTACCACTGGGGGGTCCACAATCATGTACTGGATCCGTGGTATTCGTTTGTGCATTGATGTCAAAGACACCGTGTATGATGAACTGCAGGTAGTTCGTATTATGAGCCGTCATCATCGTTGACTACGACAACAGTCCGATAAGAAGCCAAGGCCCAAGTCGACGGCGTGTTGTGTTCCACTTGCGCCGCAAAGAGGCGGCTGTGTGCGTTTTGTGAGTTATTATAGATGTCGGTATTGCCCTCAGCAACCCGTTCCTGCCGGAGTGCCTGGGCTCGTACCGCGGGCCGGTGCTGCCCGCCATCGCGCTGGGCGGCTTCCTGGCGCCGGGCGAGCCGCTCAGCAAGCGCTCGCGCTTCCACGAGGCCAGCGCGCTCATCGTCACCTTCCTCGTCAACAATAAGCACGACAAGGAAGAGGTACAACTCCTATATCTTTTTACTCGGTACAGTGCCAGTAGTATCCTACCGGTAACTGTCAAACAGCTATGAGACACTACTTAGTCGAACTCTGTACACTAGGGTGTAATAGGCTTTCATCCAGGGGGAAACAACTTCATGAATAAATAGGGTGACCGATACTTAAACTCGTGATTGTACTCATGATCACAAACAATTTTCCCAAGAAACTTTTTTTTTACACTCATTACTTTTATGACAATAACAAAACAGCCGTTTGAAATTCGCGTGCGCGCGCTTGCGACCGCTCAGCTGTTAGCCGCGTAAAGCCGTTGTCTCATGTACTTTTTGTACCTTACCTACAATAATGATAGAGCACCCACGCGGCTTGCAAACCCATTGGTGTACGTAATCTATTCAGTTAATTGGACCTTGACAGTTTATAACGCATTGACCAATTATCAGGTTTTGGCACGCTGAAACAGACCCCAGGGTTCTAATTATGTGCCTTTTCTAAATTTAAGAAAAACCCTTGTTTTTATAAGTAAATTAAAAAAAAACATCTGTGTAGATATCTACATGTTTCTGTTAAATAATATCCAAAAACAGTTAGTTAATCTAACTAGGAACCGTGAGCCTTTAAATGTCTAATCTTGAGCCATGGAACATAGGCCTACGCTGCAGATGTGACGCCCCCGGCCGCCGCGTGGCCATTTAGGTACACACTGTTATACCTACATAAAGTTTCTCTGTTCATGACGCGGTGAGGAGACTAAAATAAATAATAAATTATCTAGTATTTTGTTATTTACGTGCGCGCGCTACAATAAATAAATCCATAATCTTTCTTAACAAACGTCAGGAATTGCGTTTGTTTTGTTATTTATCTACGATGTTTAGAAGCGACTTATAAGATACCACTACATTATTAACTGACTCGATACCTACTTGACACTGGGCATTGTTCAAGTTATTTCAAGTTTCCATCCTTCTTGTGTACAAGAGTTGGTACAATAGCCTTGCTGCTTCGCCATTACCCCCTTCCGAGTAGTAACACATCACTGACATCACTATATACCCGTAAGCGAGAGCGTAAATAAAAAAAACAAATCATGTACAAGTGCTTGCGACGCGCTTTTCGAGTTGATTATTATTATTACAGCGGTGCGGGCGGGGGAGGGGGGAACGTGACTCTTAAGGCGCTCTACTACCTAGTTGCCCTTTCCTTTCCGCTAATTTCAAATAGCTGTTTTATTATTGTCATAAAACTAATGAGTGTATGTATAAAAAAGTTTCTTTGGGAAAGTTGTTTGTAATCATGAGGACAATCACGTGTTTAAGTATCGGTCACTAATTACCAGTCACCCTCTATATTACTTTTACTGTGGGACCAACTCTAAATGTAGAAATAAATTATTAATGTACAAAATATCGAGCTTTTTCAGGAGTTTTTCTTTCCTATGATGATAATGGTATTAATGGTAATATGTCAGCCATATGTCAGTCAGGTAATATGCCTATTCTAAGGACCGATTCACACCGAAATGGCAGCGATGCTACGAGGGCGTCGCCGCTGGACTACTCGCGGCGTCACAAGCCCCTTTTTGTACCTTTCAACCGATACTGGTCTTTCAAGAGTGTAGATAAAGTTTAAAATCATTTCACTTTGAAAGTACTCGCCGCTTCGCTACCGGCCGCTGCATTTCGGTATGATTCGGCCCTTATAGATCAGTCATTCTAAGACTGTAAGTATTAACATTTTTAGAAAAATATTTTTGAATTAAGAAAGAATGTACTCCTGCAAAAAGCGCACACTGTCGTAAGGCTCGATATATTTTCGACATTTTATAGTATAAGTCTGTTGTCTAAAAACTACTACTACTACCCCTGGAAGGATGCCAAAAATGATGCGATGGATTTCTTGCAGTGTTAAATTAAGTAGTCGTAAGGAAAATTGCCTCCTACTGCCATTTCCTTGAATTAATCTCGGTAATACTGTTGCAGGAAGTCGCTGACGGAGCGCCTTGTCAGCGACTATCGATTGGTAAAAGTGAAAACACCGGGTTTCCAATGTCTTGTGTCTTCTCAATGTCAACTTCAATGTTTTTCTTTCTAAACATTTTTGTTTTACTAATCGAGTTCATTCTTCATTTGATTGCTTTTTTTTATTTTCTTATCTACGGTTTTGGTCCTGCAGTTCCATCGCAAAAACTTTACCCATTTTCAGTTTAATTAAGGTTCACCCATAGGTGCGATTTGACTTGCGACATGACGATTTACGACTCTAAAATCTTATCTAGATGACACGCGTCACGGTTGGCTACACACACCCGTAAAAGTGAACGCAATAAGGCACCGAGATATCTCAAATTGTACTTCGCGAGTAGTTCCGCAACTTATAGATTGCATGAGAACTGCATGTTGGCTTGTATAGGTGATATCAAATCTATTGTCAGCTCGGAACACTACGCGAGTTATAGAACAGTAACAAATTCATGTGACAGCGGGGTTGAGGGGTGGGGTACTGCGCGGCGAAAAGCGTACTCAAGTCGTCATTAAGTTTGAATCGACCTATACATATCTCATTAAAAGACTAATCCTTGATTTCTGATTTAAGTATTTGTAATTTCTCGAACTCTACTTTATCCTGAAAAGCTGTCTGTGTATTTTTAACTCAAAATACTGAACTCCAGAAACCCACCCTTAGCCAAACTGGTTCGGAAAGTTTGAGATCTCATAAGGATCTTAAGAAAAAATGTGTCGCATAGTTTTTTCACACCTATGTAGATCTTAATAAAAAAATGATTGTCAAAAATTAACATTCACCTTTTATTTCCAGTTAAAACCAGCATTAGAGTGGGAGAAAGAGTTCATTCATTTCATGGAGAACTACACTAAGACACAAATGCCTCCGTACATGGACATCGCATACACTTCGGAGCGCTCGATCGAAGACGAGCTCGACCGGGAGTCCCAGTCCGACGTCTCCACGATATTGGTGTCCTACTTCATCATGTTTGCGTATATCGCGATCTCGCTGGGAAGGTTCACCGGGTTCTCGAGACTACTGATTGATAGTAAAGTTACTTTGGGTCTTGGAGGTGAGTGATTGAGTTATTTATACCCTTATCTTATAAAATTTTATTGTAATGACATAATCCGAATATCTACAGTTCGAATTTGAAAAAAAAAACGTATTGGGAAAAAAATAACAGGTCAAATATTCAAACACACTACCCAACCGAAAGGTTCTAATGTTCCAACTGCTGGGACACAGGCTTACTCTAAAAGAGGGAATTGACCACGCGGGCCGAGTGCGGGTTGGTGAATATCACATGGGTTCGAATATTTGGTTCAAGGATATGCCATCAGAATGTTTTTCTTCACCGTTTTGAGAGCAGTGGTAATGAAATAAATTACACAAATCAATGGCCACCGCGCATACTTGTTTATGTTAATCACGTTTTGAATAGTGTTAAATATCACACAACTAATTCTACCCTACAGGTGTATTCATCGTGCTGGCTTCTGTGGTATGTTCCGTCGGCATGTTCGGCTTCGCGGGCGTGCCGGCCACTCTCATCATCATCGAGGTCATCCCCTTCTTAGTGCTGGCGGTGGGCGTCGACAATATCTTCATCCTCGTGCAAACCAACCAGAGGGAGGGCAGGAGGCCTAACGAAACCGTTGCTGAGCATATTGGGAGAACGTGAGTTTGTTAAATTTATTTTTTTATCTGAAATGTTTTCTCAAGAATTGGGTAGTTTTTCAAATCTCTTGAAAAGGAAAACTGTCAAATAATACAATAGGATACACATATTAAAATGTGATGTCACCGACATTAGGTTACGTGTGTCTTCTTACAAAAGAGATGGCGGGTTGTTCCTCCACGCCCCATTCCAATATTTGAAAGTATTTGAAATGATAATTGGTGCTTTATTGAATAACCAATTGTGATTTATTTTTACTTTTATTTGGTGTTTAGTATAAAATATTATACAAAAAAAATACACAGGATATTGTTTTGATAGGCTGACGTTTGACCATCTCATCTGAGAGCTTAGCCAAGTTGATGATCAACAATCCTTAACGCTAGTAGAAAACTTCAGATGTATGGAAATTATATCATCTCAGCGTTAAGTCATGTGGTCAGAATAAAGAAATCGGAGTCGTTACCGACTGTAGAAAGAGATTTGGTACGAAACAGTCGTAATTTGGCTAGGCCTGCAGGAGGTAAGCGATGTTGTAGTTGACGATAGAGCACTTACGTTGCAGCTATCAGTAAACACTAGACTCCGGCAGGGAACATCATTCCTTATCTGTACGCGAAATAAATGTGTTCCTAAAACGGTTTGTATGTTATTCGATGTTAGTTAGGTTAGTCTTAAATACTTAAAGAGGTATCATAAATATTATACTTTCAAAAGTCGCATGATACCGCATAACTTCATATGAGAAAAGACTCGAAATATTAGCTGAACACCATAGGTTCATGTGCAGTTCAAAATACCTTGTCTTTTTATTGTACGAGAAGATAGGCGCTGGAGACGTTACAATGATGTTTTTCTCGTGCAGGCTCGGCCAGGTGGGCCCGTCAATGTTCCTGACGTCAGCGTCGGAGTCGGTGTGCTTCTTCCTGGGCGCGCTGTCCGACATGCCGGCCGTGCGCGCCTTCGCGCTGTACGCGGGCGCCGCGCTGCTCGTGGACTTCTTGCTGCAGGTCACCTGCTTCGTGGCGCTGCTGGCTATTGATACGCACCGCCAGAATGCTAACAGGTTTGTACACTACTACTGTCATATGCATGTATATGCCGTTTATTGTTCCAAATTTTTCTCGAGGACAAATTAAAAAACGTTTTGTTTGATCACAAAAATCAAAATAATAACGCTCTTTTAGCCTGTATAAGACAAATTTCTTTGTAATTGTTTTAGGCCCAAACTCGATATATTTATTGAACATCTCCTTTGAGCAGACGTTTCGTAGATCTTTAATAGCTAGTTCAAAATTCCAAAGTTCTATAGACAACTGTACTAATTATAAAGTTGGTCCAGCCTTAAAATAAAGAAGTTTGCAGTCATGCCTATTAGAACTGTTAATTTCACTAGTATTCCATGACCTACAAGTTCTCTTCCGCCATTGTTGGAATAACAATGACTAAAAAAGCATAACATCTGGCAGGTTCGACGTGCTGTGCTGCGTGCAGGGCACGAAGGCGGACAGCGGCGCCGAGAGCGGCGAGGGCGCGCTCTACAACGTGTTCAAGCAGGTGTACGTGCCCTTCCTCATGAAGCGAGAGGTCCGAGCCTCCGTCATGATCATATTCTTCGCCTGGCTGTGCTCCTCTGTCGCGGTTAGTAATAAATGATTTTCATCCAGTTTAAAAAAGATTCATCACACAGTTATTATGTAAACATTAGTGACAAAACCCAACACAGGATGTTTTCTTTCAGCCGATAACTGTACATTTGTTCTTTCTTAATTTATGTAGGAAACTATCACTCGTAGAACTCGTAGGTTAAATGCCTTTTTTTAGGTCAAATAACTTTCCCCCCACTTTCTCTCGCTCCACCCAGAGAAGCGAGAGAATGACATACAACTAAAACCCACCCTTGTTCCTTGAATTACCTTTTGTATCCAAGACTGCGATAACTATTTCGAACAGCAAAGTTGTCTAACCTGAGTTTTCTTTTGCCAGTGACTTTTTCCCGTATATTTGATAATCGTCCCAGTACATTTTGTACGTCTTTTACTGCCTTTTATTCGATTCCTTTCACAATGCGGATTGACTACTCGGTGAGGGTTGCGAAAATCCGATGGATGCGAGACGCACAAGACCGGTCATGGCGGCGACACTTGAGGGACCTATGTCCAGCAGTGGACGTCATTCGGATTGTAGCGACATCTATGGCGTCACATAAGAACAAAACTACTACATCCTGCATCGCGCAATTAAAGTTCTCCGCGTGATTTGAACATATACAACAAACAGCCCGAAATCATCTATCGAGCAGTTGCCCAGGTCAGACAAAACACCTGTCTGATCGGAGAATCCTCCCTTTTCAAACGGAGGTTTGCGGGACTTCACAATGTTCCGCATACCTCCCAAGAATAAAATGTTGTTCCGACTATGTATGACAAATCAGACTTCTGAGTAATTTTCGAAACAACACCGTACACCGATCTAACGATCCCTTTGCCTTCCAGGTCGCACCCCACATAGAAATCGGCCTGGACCAGGAGCTCTCGATGCCACAGGACAGCTTCCAGCTGAAATACTTCCAGTACTTGAACCGCTACCTCAACATCGGTCCGCCAGTTTACTTCGTCGTTACGGAAGGGCTGAACTACTCGGATCCCGAGACGCAGAATATGATATGTGGAACGAGGTACTGTCGATCGGACAGTGTGTCTATGCAGTTGTATGCCGGTAAGTTGATTCTTATGAAATTGTCATTGTATTCTAAAGCAAAATTCTCAGTAGTACGCTACTCTTGGGTACTTCACTCTTATTCTTATAGAGAAAGAATTTTTCAAATCTTTTCAAAATTAAGTAAAGTTAAAGATAAAATTACCTTTGGAATCTGGTGGAAAGAGAAACGGTCTAGTAACATAAAAAGGATGTACACAAACTATAATGTGACATCACATTACCGTCATTAGGTTGCCCTCGCGCCCCAGCCTCCGGTATTCCGATCCCGATTTCCGGCCACCGTAGGCGCGGCCTTGCGGACGGCGAGAAATGGGTAGCTCGCCGTCCGACCGTCCGGTAACCCAAGACGAAATCTTACATTTAAGATAAAACAAAGTCCTCTACTGCATCTGTCTATTTTCGCGATAAACTCAAAAACTACTGAACGGATTTTCATGGGGTTTCATCCAATAGACAGAGTGATTCATGAAGAAAGTTGAGATGCATTTTATAGTACAGATAAGCCGAGAAATTCAAAATTTTGTAACACCCGTGCGAAGCTGGGCGGGTCGCTAGTTATATGATAAACTCTATATTAATTTTGTGTATTGTCTTTTACAGCTTACAAGAATCCAAACGAAACATACATAGCTCAGCCACCAAACTCGTGGCTGGACGACTTCTTTGACTGGGCCTCGCTATATGACTGCTGCAAGTACTTCCCAACCAACTCTAGCTTCTGTCCCAGCAGCAGTAAGTATTATCAAGCGCTTTAAACTAACCGGAAAACTATTTTAACAAAAATATCGCCGAATACGCAGGACCTTGGAAACGCGTCCACGCGGAAAAAATAACGAGCTTAATGTCATAAAAATCTACGAATGACAACCTTGACCAACGGCTTTACACGCTTTCCGAGGTCAAAAGTTGAGTCAGACCATTCATCGCTTATTTATCTTACAAAACTAAACAGAAAATTTCCCCTGTGTAGAAGGCGCCCCATGCAAGGCCTGCAATATCAGCCTCCAAGGCTACGAGAGACGCCCCAACGTGACGGACTTCAAGCGCTACGTGCCCTTCTTCCTGCAAGACATCCCGGACCCCGAGGGCGGCTGCATCAAGGGCGGGCACGCGGCCTACGGACAAGCCGTCAATTACCACATGTACAACAAGACTCAGGCGCAAGTAGGCGCCACCTACTACCAAGGATACCACACCGTTTTAAAAACCAGTCACGACTATTACTCTGCTCTAAAAGGCGCCAGAGGTGTTGCTGCCAATTTAACAGAGACATTAAACAGGAATCTAAGAGAAGAAGGAAAGAATACAACGGTCAATGTGTTCCCCTACTCAGTGTTTTACGTGTTCTACGAGCAGTACCTGACGATGTGGCCGGACACGCTCAAGTCTATGGGGATATCGGTGCTCTCGATCTTCATTGTGACCTTCTTGCTTATGGGCTTCGATCTGTTTTCGGCTTTGGTAAGTTCATCTTATTATTTATAAATTAGTTTCTACAATGCTTAATATAGTTTTAAGCTATGGACCGCCACAGTTCAACTATTCGCTGTTTTGTATACTTGACAAAACAAAATGTGCCCAACACGCCACGGTCACGATTATATGACAGATTAAGTCATTTCTTGGCACCGAGAGCACACTTGCTTTTTTTTCACGTGGCGGTTAACAATCGCTCACGCATTCGCTGTGGTATTTTTTGAAATTCAAAATTCAAATGTTTTTATTTCACATAGGCCTACATATAGATACTTACAAAACGTCAAATCATCGAATTGGACGTTTCCTATGGAAATCTTATGTCAATGTACAAATGTTAATAAAAACTTTTATTTCGATGAAATAGGACAATGGTGCGCGGCAATCTAATTATATTTTGAGTTTTGTCATCAGATTTTTTGATACAAGCTTTATTAGGCTTTGAAGGTCGTTAGTCAAGGACTTCAACTTTTCCTTGTAAAAACATAAAATAATTATTTTTGTTTGTAGGTGGTGGTGATCACAATCACGATGATCGTGGTAAATCTCGGCGGAGTGATGTACTGGTGGGGAATTAGTTTGAATGCTGTGTCTCTTGTTAATCTGGTACGTTATATATTTTATTTATTGCTAGCAACTAAGGCTTTGGCCCTGTTGGATCTCTACGATTTTGCTGATATCTCTTTTAAATGCGCGTGAAACACTCACTGTCGACGATTCGGGCTCGGTTCGGACGGTTACCGGACTGCATTGCTCGTCGTTCGCAAGTCTGCGCCTATGGTAGCTGGTAGTCGAAGTCAGGGTCCCGGCGATTAGGGCGTGAGGATAACCGGTCCCTTACGTGTGCGGCCGTCTCTTTCGCTAGCATAATTGCTTGGTACGCGGAGGCTCACGTCGCCCATTTCTCCTCGCTCCGGACCATGGCCTGTAGCAGGGCTTGACGCGAGAGGTGGTCGCTGACATTTACCCTCACGAGGACACGGCGGAGCTCCGCCTAAGCGAGGCACACCTTCACCGTGTCCTCCTGGTGGTCGGTACACCTATAGTAAGGCGTGTATATCCCTGTCAGGTGATGGCGGTGGGCATCGCGGTGGAGTTCTGCTCGCACGTGGTGCACGCGTTCAGCGTGTCGGGCGGCGGCTCGCGCGTGGTGCGCGCGGCGGAGGCGCTGACGCGCATGGGCTCGTCCGTGCTGTCCGGCATCACGCTCACCAAATTCGGCGGCATCATCGTGCTGGGCACCGCTAAGAGTCAGATATTCCAGGTATCAATCTTACTATTTTATATATTTTTCCAACTAGTATATTTTCAGGCTAATATCAATCTCACATAATCATAATTATTTATTTATCAATTGCTTGCTATACTTAATTCACCAACTACCCATCACCGATTTTTTTTTTGACTTGGATACTAAGTCCTTTAAGCCAAGTCTTCGTATGAATAGTTCATTAGTTTACCATTAGAATATGGATCTACACATTCTAATGTTTTTGTAGTATTTGGCAGCAAATATATCAATCAAGTCAACCTTCTCGACAAACTTTGCTGAGGTAATCAAAACTACAATATAATTCTCCACTCCAGTTTACATCACAATATCCACTAGGAATCAATTTGCGAATAATTAAAACAGCCGCTAAACTTCACTCGAAGAAATCCCGCCAAAAACCCGCCACTTATGTTTAGTTTACCATAGACTGTAATGGTTGTATTATTCCAGGTGTTCTACTTCCGCATGTACCTGGGCATCGTGGTTCTCGGCGCAGCTCACGGCCTCATCTTCCTGCCCGTCATGCTCAGCTATATCGGTAAGTGTTGCGACCGTAGTGGCTGGGACGAGCTCTGACACGTCATATTATATATGCTCAATATTGTAATCGACCCCAATAAGGTGATAGTGTTTCATATACTTGAGTAAAAGTCTTCGCTGACTTCAAAGTTAATAGAAAAAGAAAATTACGAAGCTTTGAGTGATGTAAAATATTTATTTATTTAATCTTCATGCAACACAAAGTACAAAGGCGGAAAATAATTTCCTGTAAAAAAAAAACTTTGTATCATAAAGACTGGTTCGAGTCGGCGCTGGAGAAGAATGTCTGGAAGGACTTTAGGGCTGTCTTTGCCCAGCTGTGGGACAGTTATGGCTAAAAAAGATCGTCAAGTCGTTTCAGATCAAATTTGAAAAATTCTTTTTATTTAGTTTAGTAACACACATTTATTGTTTTGTTCCTCTTTGAAGTGAAAGGTTTAAATATAGATCATGCCAATCTCATTTCCATTAAGTGTTTGATAAAACAGACATATCGAATAACGAATTTCTTCGTCAGTATGAGCAAAATTATCACGTGTCAGGTCTCGTCAAAGCATCTTTGTCCCGCACCCGCACACGATTTTTTTTTACGGCATTTTTATTATTATTTATTTCTTTTTATATGACGTTACGGTCTTGCATGCAGTGTCTTCGTCTTTTTTTTTAAATTATTATTACATTATTGTTTCTGCACATTTTTATTTCAACTTTCGCTTGTATATTGGACCTTTTCAGCCGATAGATGTTTTGACATAATATTCTATAGCTTTGAAAAGCGATAGTACGTGAATATTTTGTTTTTATTTGTTTTGTTTTTTTTTTCTAACTCATTAACAATGATAGTGCCTTACTAACTGTGGAGGTGAACTCATTAGACGCTTGCGAGGAACGTGTACAGAGTTCGCTGTACTTGGATATAATAGCAATGCAAAGTTGCAGATGTTGTATTTGATGCAAAGTCACAGGTGTTGTATTTGTGAACATTATGGAACACTTAAGAAATAGTCAACTGCTATTTTCAGCATGTTTATCAGTCATCTGAATATTTATGATATATTAATCATTAATTTTGCTGCGTGGGGTGACTATAATAATTAACTACAAAAGAGATGTAACAATTCGCTATTGAGAGTCAAATGAAACAATATTCCACAATTTGCTTTTGTATCTCATTTCATCATCGCACTTTTACACTTCATCGCACATGAGTACTGCATTAATCACTCGAGTATGTTGCTGTAAGTATGTTATGTACATAATATATATAACACGCATGTAGCGCCAAGTTCCGTCAGGCAGGTGACCCGAGTATCCGTTGCAGGTTCGCCCGTCAACAAGCAGAAGTTGGCCAACCAGCTGCTGCGCGGCAAGGACGTGGCCGTCGCAGAGACGTCGCTCACAAGAGTAAGAGATGCGAAGGGACTCGCATACACCCAGTATAACTTTGAAACGCTTCCCGCGTGAACTTGACTATAGCGAGAATGAACACGTACGTACTAGCGCAGGGGTGACTTGTCAAATAGTGGCATAGCGATCGTGATGGACCATTTTAGATCATAGTTTTTAATTAAACCACAGTTTTAATTAGAGCTCATTATACATTAGCGTTTTAAATAGTCCGTTCGTTGAAATACTCGTCTATTGTCAGTCATGACTAACGAACGGGTATTTCAAATAAGTTTTGCTGCTGAAAAAAAAAAACCTTGTAATCCGCTATCGTTCGCCATGCCTTCACATAAATAATAATAATAAAAAACAATTGCCATTACTTTGTTCCGTTCATTCTCGTTACCAAGTTCTCGTACTAACGCATCGGTGTATTGTAAAGTGGGAAGGTGCTGTGACTCGGATGCGTCCGGTAGACTCATCAGACATTCAAGTAGTACAGGATAAGGTCTTTTTGTAATATAGTGTTGCTACCCTTTCTACTACCGTATGTTTTCGTGACTCAGACTAGCCAAAACGTATTTTTGTCTAGACAATTTAAATGTTACCATTTATTAGATCCAAATTTAAAATTATATACCTATCTTACGCCAAAGATTATTTTGGTAAGAGTAAAATTTTGGCTAGCCTACGAGTCACAAAAATGTCGGCGCGGGAGTATGGTTCTCTTCCCATTAATATTGTTGAAAGCATTTATTGTATACGGCGGCGGCGACGTTTACGATTTGATACATTTTTTCCTTTCTTTTACGAGTAATATTTACTACCTACCTATTAAATTAAGTTTATTATATTATGAGGTAGTGAGCTATTCGTTTACAAAAGTGATCGAATCGCAAATGACGCGGCAAGGGGTCGGTTTCTAACCAAAATGGTTTTGGGGACACCCTTTTTTGTGTAAAATTATCACGAATATAATCTTTTTTGTTTTATTGTAATTTGCATGTATCGATCGTTGTATTCCTAGCTATGTATCGGTAGCGATCATTCCTATTGATTTCGAATTTAAATTTTTATTTTTTATTACATTTTATTTATTGATTTATATCTATGAGCTTCGTGTCACTGCCTTTGTTTTGGTTGCACACCGCTAAAGTACTTATTTTTTTACAAGAAGACGCCGTAATACGTCTTAGCTAATAAATAGATATTAATTAAACGACTTTCTTAGGATATTTTACAGTTCAGACTTAGAAAATGAAATATTTCCATAGATTATTCCGTACTTATACTACAGTACTTAAATCTTTCAACAAGGCAGTGAGGTAGCAAATATCAAATAACTATAAATAGATTTAATATTTATTTTTTTAATTATTGACTATTGGCGTAACCATATAGGCATCAGAGGTCTAATAAAGTAGGATAAAATACAACAAATCATACAGAAACAATATTCGAGTTTTAATATAGCCTTAGTTACGCCTGTTTAAGTTTCAAGTGGCGCAAAATCTATGCCAAAATAACATGAGCGCTAAATAATTCCATTTAATGTGAAATATCAACAATTTTATTTGCACGCTTTATATGTTAGAGTAAGTTAGGACAATCAGCCTGTATCTTAGTTTAGATTGTTTTTGTGAGAAATTGGCGTTTTCCTGAGAAAGTTTGTGTGAGGGATGCTTAAATTAATTATATGTTTTGTGCGTACACAGACTAGACTTGCATGCACCACTTTAAAAGTCCATATGGTGTAAAGAATTTGCCAATGTATAACATTTTGGCATTACAATGGTGGACATTTTGTGTAGTGTATGTGTAGTAGTTAACAGTATTAATTAGTATGGAATAAAACACCAGTGCTCTGATTAACGTTTTTTTAAGATACATTTGTTATACATATTTAACGTAAGATCATTAAGGAACTCATTGTCTGGCTACTATCGAAGGCAGTGTCATCAACGGGAGAGATCCTTTTCATTCATTATGGTCAATTTCTCCACATTACAACTTAGGCTTTGTGTAAAGCACATTGTATTGTATTTTTTATTTATTATTTTCTTTTAAATTCTGACTAACAACGGGTTATCGATGAAAGTACTAATGGTATGAAGCTGCCGCTTGGTGTTGGTCACGCGCTCCTTCAATAATAAAAAGCTTTATATGCAAGGAGCATCTGTCTTTACAGGTACAACTGTAAAACGACATGGAAATTAAGAACAAATCATTTATTATAGTTCAACGACATTGTTTTGTACAATCTGTATTATTAATTTGTGATCCTTCAGAGATTTCGATTACTTTAAGCTCCCCTCTAAGTTCCTACTAAACATAAAATGTTATAATTTAAACAAATATAATTATTCTTTAGTGAATGCCAAATGCTGAATGAAATTGTTTAAGAAATTATCACAAACGATGGGAATCTCCTACTTAATGTTAGTACTTATTAATTTAGAGGGAAACAGTTCTGTATTTAAAGGCACCATATTGTCAGGCAGATTTTGTGATAATAAAAATAAATTATGCTTTTTTAATTATTTGTTTTTGTTTTATTTTTTAGTTGTAAAGCACCTATGCATGGTATGAGTGCACAGCTCAGTGTTGCCAGGTATGCAGTCCATTTATGCAGGTTGACTCATGAAACTAGTGGCTCATTTTAAGTGCAAATTGACAAGTTAACATTTCATGAACATATTGTAATAAAGAATTCAGCACAGGGAATAATTGCTAAAATAAATAATTTTAAACGAGTATCTTTTGCACTTAAAGCATGGTCTAACAAGACAGCGTCATCATTCAGTATTAACGTTCACCACATGGAGCATAATAGAAGCAGTATGTAGGCAAATAGCGTATCACTAGGTTGAACTAAGAAGTAAAGGTCCAATGTACAACTGATAACAAAATTTAATATTGATAACTTTTTCCTTATGCCTAAGGAGCTTCTCAGCCCGACCCAAAACGACGTAAGGATTACTTTTTATTACAAAAAGCACTATCACTTAGTTTGTTCAAGTTCTAAACTGACTGAAGTGCACAAAATGATCACATACTCTTAAAAATGTTCGGTTTCGACAAATATTTTAACACATTCACTGTCTTAGTGCACTTTAATAATATTATGCAATATGTAAGTAAATTTAATAAGCCAGCCATGCAGATAGTAAATGTGTTAAACATCAAAATAGAACAATTTTTAAGGATGCAATAAATAATACTTGTGCACAATAATTGACAGTTTAAAAAAAATCACGGAATCTAGATCGCAGGCGCGTGTTGCCCTGTTGACTTCTTTTGTCATTATAACCAGTAAGGAAGGCACTTGCATACCGTTATCTTGTTGATTGTTATCGCCCTGAGCTGATAATTTATCATCGGTGTTTCTTATCACCTAATAACACCGATTATTCCGGGTAGTGATATCGGTATCTAATTATAACTATGTCTCATATATTCAATATAAATGTTTTTTTTTGGTTTGGTAACTAATCAGTAACTGGTTTTTCACATTTATTTTTTTTTCTATCGACAGACATTCACAATCATAATTTATTCAGTATTTCGTTCTTTTTCGTCTCTGAAAAGCACTTGTTTCATCCATGTTTCATTTTTAGAGCATTTGGTCATTCACCTACATATGTCCGCATATCACCGGTGCGCTTTCCTCTGGAAAGTTAACCGGATTCATCCGGTTTTTTATTAACTTAAATATGTGAAGCAAGTATGCATGACTGTAACGCCATTTTACACTCTTGACCACCAATTTACGAAGTTGTATATATCTTATCTGTAAAATCACTTCACCTATTCATCCATGCTTGTTTTCCACGTCTAATGAAATTAAATGTACCGCATGATAAATTGGCAGTGTTTCATGTCACATTTCTAGATGTTGCTGTGTTTTCAAAACTTTGGCATGAATATAATTTCAGTCGAGCCTTTGAAGATACATTGAGGTTTAGTTGTGTTGCTAAGCTGTGGTAGGGGACTGTGGTCCAGTCGGATGTTATGAGAGTTTGATGTTCCGTCAGGCATAACCCGTCGTCGGGGACGTTGGCGAGTCCAGTCGCGGCGCGGTGTCTCCTACGGCAGTCTAGACGAGACGCCCAGCGAGCCGCGCGCCTCCTCCAGCGGCACCGTCAACGGCCTCACCGATGAAATGTGAACTCATACACGAACTAAGATTTAAACAATACGGTGAGTCATTTAGTTACATCGATCTGAGAATAATGTAGATGCCGTTATAAACCTATTGTGTAAATCTTAGACCTGTTTCAGTGAAAGACAATTGACTCGATCAGTGAACTTTGTAGCGAAATTATAGTGTAAGATAGATATGTAAAATGACTGGATGTTTTTTGACGGATCGTAAATAATCATTTTTAACCTTATTTTATATGTATTAAGGTTGATATTATTATTCGAAGGTATATGTACCCGTCAAGATAGCTATTTGCTTGTGATATGTACACATTAGAAATAAGAATCTTAAGTATTTAGTTTGTACCAAATCATTAGGGGACTATAAAATAATTTGGGAGCTTTGTAACTTTTATAAATTATATTTAAAAGAAATCATAATATCAAATATAAAATAATACAAAAATCATAGTAACCATATTAATAAATGAAAAATAATATGAAACTATAAAAATGTTAAAATTATTTTAATTTTACGTTCAGAGAGTAATTTTTGAAAAGATAAATAAATATTTTACTTGGCATAAAAAAAAAAACATATGTTTAGTTAAAGATAAGACAAAAAAAAATATTTTATAATTTATGTATTTATCAATTGTTACTATTGAGCCCTTATAACAAATCTTGGACTTGCGTAGACGCTTAACAACTTTAACATTGTAAAAGATAATTTTGTAAAAAAAAAAAGTAAAGAGTTGACTCTGTTACCAATTGTTTTTGCTACCTACACAAAGTACTACAAAATTATCTTTTACATAAATTAGCTCGCGTCCAAAAACAGGGCAGTGATGTTTAAAGTATTAATAAAAATACAAGTATATGTTTACAGGTGTTTATACATTTGTTTATAAACATCCATAGTTCAGAAAAATTATTTAAAATGTACCTCTGAATTTCGAAAACTACGTTTTGAGTGCCTACGCTCTTCAAAGTGAAATGATATTAAATTTGTTTCTCATAGTAACTAGTACAGTAGGTTAAAATACAAAATAATATATGTTTATGGGAATAATATTCCAGGTAATCTATGCACCATAGTAATGTGCACCTCTCACAAAGGCCAGGCCAAAATACACTTTGCATAGCGAGCGATTCATTTGTTACAATTTAAAGTAATTCTGTGTACATAATGTACCTGCAAAACTTCCAGGTCGAAGAATTTTCAACCTTATTGCTAGGTGTATAAGAGTGAAAAGCTTTCGATCTGGACTGTAGTAGTAGTGTTTTTCTAATCGCTTACTCTATGCAATATGTAAAATTGTAAACGGTTCTCAAATCTAACATAAAGTGAATACTCCAGGGTAGCCTGCGATACACAAATATTGTTTTTTTTTTTTTGCAGCACAGTTTTGCATAGTACGGCAACAAAATATATATTTGCGTTAACGATTCGTATTTATTTACTCAACTATATATATAGTTGTGCAAATACATACATGTCGTTACCGCAAATATTAACTGTGTTACTTTAATATCCGATAATACGCTGCAAATTTCAAAGAATCAATTAGAAAAATTGAATTTCGCGAACTACCCTGGAGCATTTACCAAAACTCTGATAGTCGCGTATCAGTAGAAATCGTAGAAATACTGATCATTAGAATATTGTGATAAAGTCAGATGTTTATAATCAATATAGTTGGAACACGTAGTTAGTATGTCTTAGTTATAATTATAGAACTCGAGTACCTATCCAAAGGTTAGTTAAAAAACATATTATTAAAGGCTTTCAATGTTTAGAGATGTAAATTTTATTTGTTGGCAACTTAGCTATAGTTTTGTTAGAGGTGGGTGAAAAGGGGAGAATTGGGTAATTTAAAATATAAGGTAAAAGTCAATTCGTTTTGTTGAAATATCTTATTGGGACTAAAGAATGCTTGTACTGGTAGATGGAATGACCTTGTCTAATCATGTCTCGACTGGTAGCGTAAGTTAGCGAAGCTTTCTGTTGGCTGTGCCTTTGAGAGTCAATTTGACGGTTAAGCATAAGCTTACTTTGTATGTCGATATTTGTACTGCAACCGAAAATGTTCGTAAAAAAATGAAACATGGATACAAAACTATGCTTTATTACGCAAGTCTTAAACTGCCATGCGTCATGCGACTATTGAATTGAAAATATTTTCACGACAATACTCTGAGAAAATAATTGTTTAACGTGTGACGTGTTGTACTATTTTTAATGGTGTTAAATTGAAAATTAAATAAATACTGATATCGTAAAGACGGCAAGCGTTGCCTTTAAAATTATAGCAATGCGCATGCACATAGTAAACATCGTTGGTGTTGCCTACCACGAAAAATTTAATTATCTAATTAAATATTTAAACCGTAAATGGTCGTTTGTATAAAGATTTCTCGAAATGTGCATCTGTTGCCCTTCGTAACATTAATAATTCGAATTAATGAATTGATTTACAAATATTTGTAAATCACATACATATACATAATTATGTATATCATAGTTATTTAATGGCATAATAATGTTGTATACAAAGGCGGATCGAAAGCGTAACTTGAATAAAAATTAGCTTTTTGTACTAAAATTATCAGTTGGAAGGTACCAAGTATATCACTCGTATGAATCTTCCGTACTAGAAGCTGACTGCTGTAAACAGCCTAACATAGAATAGATTCTGTACTATCTGTGTACAAAACTTATTATTCTGTAGTAATAGGAATAACTATTCTAAACTATGTAAACCTCTGGGAAATCTATTTTTCGAACATTTTTGTAAATATCTTTATTATTTTAGTTTTATATTCTTGCAATGCATTCTTCGATTTTTTACACTTATGAAAGTATTTTCGACCATAGATACGATCTTGTCGCTACGTTTTGTAGAAAAAAGCACTAAATGATCTTTTAGATATTTTAAATTGACCCCATATCATTTATTTTTATTTTCGTTCAACTTTAAATAAATTGTACTTATTAACATAAGTATAAAAATGTGAATGTATATAGAGGTAAATAAAATGTTTGATGTCTATTTAAAGTTTTAATAGTGTAATTTGTACGTATTATGTAAAGTCTGTTTCACAAGACATTCAATGTATGTAAAATCTGTGTAATAGAATTTTTAATAAAGGAGAAAATCAAATATGTACGTGATTTTAAATTTTATCATCAATCTCATGTGACTGAAAAGTTGAAAGGCAATAGTTTGTCTTGGTATAGTAATGTGAAGAGGAGGGATGAAACGCATGTTACTATATGAGTTACGAGTAAGTAAGTGGATGGATGGAAAGGGAGCGGGAAGCCAAAGAAAAGATGGGTGGATTGTGTGAGAAGTTGTACAAAACAAAAAGGTCAGCGATAGCATGACGGCTGACAAGATACAATGATGAAAAAAAACATGTTGCTCTGAGCCAGGGATGACGATACTTCATAAAGAAGAACGATTTCTGAATCGATTCGAATTGAAGTCTAAATAATCTATTAAGTAATAAATCTAGTTACATGAAATCGATTTCCTTAATAGTCCGGTCAATCTAGACCAAAAAATGAGAGTAGTGGTACATAAAGTCCCAACAAGCTGAAAATCAGTAAAATTGTTCAAAACATAATTATAAATAATATTTAAAAGTTCCTCATCATTCCCGTGTATGGAAAAAATATTATTCAAGGTCAAAGGTAAAAAAAAAGAGTTTTTCGCGATTTTCAGCAAAACGATAAGTTTTATCACAAAAGTACCTTAGACAAAAATTGTAGATCATAAAATTATCTATAAAAAATGTATCAATACTTTTTTCCTACGAGCCACCGTTTCTGAAATATAAAGATTCAAAAACTTATAAGTTGTTATCGTCATAATATGCATGAGTACGATCTGTAGTCACTGTCACTGTACTAAAAATAAAAAACAAGTTCAATTAGCTTGTCTTCCTCCAACCTCAGTTGCTGCTCATGAACATCTTTTTTGGGTATATTACCAAGTTCAAGTGTGGCTTGGTTATCAGCTAAACCCTACAGACTGGGGTTGGAAGTTGGTCAACAATATATTACAGCTAGTTCAAACTTTACTCCCACCTGCGCCAGAAAAACTGCTGATCACAATTTTTTGCAACTGCAAAAAGGGACGCAGTGCTAAATGTGGTTGCAAAAAGTCGGACTGTTTTGTTCTCTGGCATGCACAAATTGTCAAGGCCGGTCGTGCGCTAATGTTGAATCACAAACAATGGAGGATTCGTTTGATTCCGACGAAGTGTCATGCGATACATCGCTATTGACGCAATTTACTTGCATCCAAAATGAAGATGAAGAAGAAGCAGGAGAAGAACAAGAATAATTTGAAACTTACGAATCAGGCGAATGAACTTCACCACTTTTTTTAAATTTACATCGCTTTTATCTTTTCCAATCTTTGAAAATTTCCGTTATTTTGCAATAGTTTCACATTAAACAGGATCACAACTGACCCGTGGAGTAGGCCTACTGGGGAAATCATGTTAAAAAAACGCGCTAAGTACACTACCTCATAGGTGGCGTGGAAACGTGTGCATATTATGACGATAACAACTTTTATAAGTTTTTGAATCGTTGTATCTCAGTAACGGTGACTGGTAGGAAAAAGCATTGATGCATTTTTTATAGATAATTTTATGATCTACAATTTTTTTCTAAAGTACTTTTATGATAAAACTTACCGTTTTGCTGAAAATCGCGAAAAACTCATTTTTTTTACCTTTGACGTTGACTAAAATTTTTCCCATGCAAGGGAATGATGAGGAACTTTTAAATATTATTTATAATTATGTTTTGAACAATTTTACTGATTTTCAGCTTGTTGGGACTTCATGCACCTTCGAATGTCTAAATTGACCGGACTATAAGATCGATCCATTGGTTACCATGCAGGTACTGAGTCCTAACAAGCAGGTTACAAGATGATCCTACAACGCACATGGGTTTAATGACTGGTGAGTAATCAGGTGTACAACATTCACATTAAAATTGACTTTTAAATAATAACATCTGGTTGCAATCCGCAGGAAAAAAAGTTGGTGAGGAATCTTATAATATGCGAGGGTCTGTGGCCAGTCAATTTTGAAACTTCTTAGATGCTATTGGTAAGTAGGTATATCATTACATTCTTTATAATTATAGGATATTTTACTTTAGAGGAACCTTACTGAGTTTTGATTATGCACATTATTTAAAAAGGTACTACTGGCCACTGACAGGCAATATCTATCAGATTAACATCGGGCCCGTATTACTTATAACAGATTCGTTCCAGAGCCGCTGTGGACCATTGTTTAATAAAAAAAAAAACCCGACCGTAAATAATAACGAAAAAGAAAAGAACAAGTTCAGTCCAGTAGCGTAAAACCCAATTTAACTAAAACAAATAATAAATTCTAATACGGAACATATTGACTGCAACAGTTGAGACCAGGGACTTAAAAACACCTTCATAAAGATTACAGAATTATAAGTGTAACATGTTGAATTGGTAACAGAATCAAATGTGTAACACTTATAAATGTGTTTTCAATGTGTTAACCCAAAACACTTACAAAAGTGTAACCGTAACATATCTGTAACAGATATAAAAGTGTTAACAGTGTTAATAAGTGTAACAGGTAAACGCAGCGTTGCCAAATTTACAATTTACTTTTTTATGGTTAATAAAGCATTAGATAGCCGAAATCCAGTCCCAGTCTGTTGTATACGTGCAAAACAGTATTGAAAATATTCGTGATTTAAAATTCAAGTTTATGTGAACAGTATTGACTGCAATGGATCAATCAATCTTTTCTTTAATAAAAAAACCTCGTTTGAATCAAGATGACAACCATCCTAAAATTAACTTCTTACCATTTCAACCAGAAGTTGTGTGTCCTGATATTCCCAATATCTTGATAGAGTCGGAAGTATATTCGGAGGATTATTCGCAATCAATCCTTTCTTATAAGAAAAAAACCCGTCTGGATAAGAACGAACACTATCCTAAATCTATCTAGATTTCTTAAATCTAGATATTTACCACTTCAACAAGAAGTTGTGCGTCTTGACAGTCCCACATTATTTGAAGATGATACAGAAGAAATTGAAAAAAACTAAATTATTCGGATTCGGAAACGAAAAGTTTGACTGCAGAGAAATGTGGTGGGAAATGTTCGGAGTGTGCATTGCATAGTGACGGTTTAGTTGAACCAATGGATCCAAGAAACAAGCATTTTAGTTATTTATTGTTCCGTATGGTGTCCGGACGTAAAGAATAACACCATTCCATTTCTTCCCGTGGGTGTCGTAAGATGCTACTAAGGCATTCTCTGTGAATTGCAACAACCACACTCCGATCGCCAACCCGCATGCCAAGCGTGGCGATTATGGCAACACCCTTATTATAATATAATAATTTCAATAATAATAATTTATTCAATAAGTAGTTTGTACAAGGCATACAGAGTAGTCTTAAACATTAGAGACAAACAGTACACTCAGTATACAGTGGGTTCTAGGACTCCCTTTCCTAAACTAGGCAGAAATTCTGTCTGTATCTTAGAAAAGAGTTTCCAATTTTAGAGGGTCGTATTAGGGTTACAAAAAAAAGAAAAAACAAAAACATTTTACATTTTATTGGGTGTAAGCACAACCAAGAATAGCCCCTAGTGCCCGGCAGCCCACGGACCACTACCAGAGTCAAGGGTAGACCCTTGACTCCGGTAGTGGTCAAGGTTATGGCGAGGCAAGGGGTGCGAAGAATCTCCGGATGGGATCCGGCTACCCCTTTAGAAAACGACGACTGGACCTGGCAACATATAACACGCGTACACTCCGGTCCGACGAGAAGATCGCCGAACTTGAGGAAGAATTGAGCAGGTTACGATGGAGTATTGTGGGATTGATAAATAAATGAATTGAATTGAATTGGATTATCAGAAGTCCGAAGACAGGGGGAGGACACGATAATTCTCAAATCCGGTAACCTGCTTTATTTCCGTGAGTGGGACCAGCAGACCCAGGGTGGTGTCGGGTTTATCGTCCACAAGTCCCTTATGAACAATGTAGTGAAGATCGAGAGTATGTCGACCAGGATGGCGTACCTTATACTCAGAATATCATCAAGATATTCGCTGAAGCTAATACAGCTTTACGCCCCGACCTCGACAGATTCCGACGACGAAGTAGAATCTATGTATGAGGATATATCAAGAGCCATGCATGGTTCTAAGACTCACTTCACCGTGGTCAAGGGGGACTTTAAAGCGAAACTGGGCAAACGAGACGGTGATGAGCTGCGAGTGAGGCTATTTGAATTTGGACATCGGAACCGCCAGGGACACCTAGTGGCTAGTTTTATGGAGAAGGATATGTGATGAACTCCTTCAAAAAACGTGAGCGTAAGAAGTGGACCTGGCAAAGCCCTGATGGTGCGACCAGAAATGAGATTGACTTCATCATGTCGACGAAGAAGCAAATATTCAATGATGTCTCTGTGATCAACGCAGTGAAAACTGGAAGTGATCACCGAATGGTAAGAGGCACATTGGATATCAATATCAAGCTTGAAAGATCTCCACTGATGATGTCTACGCTCCGTCCAGCACAGATCCAGATTCAAAACTCCGAGAGCTTTCAGCTCGAACTTCACAATCGTTTCGAGTGCCTAGGTGGCTCCGTGAACGAATACAACTATGGGTTCGTGGAAACTGTCCATACGGTCGGGTCTAAGTTTTTTAAGACTCGTCGTACAAAGAAGAAAAGGCTCTCTGGTCAAACTTTCGAACTCTTGAAAGAGAGGCGTGAGATGATTCTGCAGTCTTCAGACGATGCGTGCATCTACCGGCAGCTCAATAGACGGATTTCCAAGTCCTTAAAACGCGATCTCCGCCTCTTTAATACCGAACGGATTAAGGACGCGATCGAGCGGAATAAAGGCTCCAAGGTTTTTGCAAGAGTGATCTGTCTATAGGGCAAAGCCAGCTCAAGAAACTGAAGACCGACGGTGGCAGAGTCATATCCGCCAAATCGGAGCTCCTGGGAGAGATTGAAGCATTATATTCTATTTTTTTTTTCTTCTTAGTTTAAATTTTGTTTTTTACAGTGTGTGAATCCATGTGTGCCAAATAAAATATTTTTCTTTCTTTCTATTCTTTTTCTATGGACAGCAGTACGCGTCTGTCACCAAACCCACAACGAATCTAGCAAACGACCGAAGAGCTAGATTAACCCGGCACTATACCGAGGATATCCCGGAAGTCAGCCTGTACGAGATTAGGATGGCTCTGAAGCAGCTTAAAAACAACAAGACGTCGGGTGACGACGGAATTACAGACTAACTCCTGAAGGCGGGTGGAAAACCGGTCCTAAAGGCCCTTCAAAGGTTGTTCGATTCCGTCATACTTGAGGGAAAGACGCCACAGGCATGGAGCAGAGGTGTGGTGGTACTTTTCTTTAAGAAGGGTGACAATGCACTGCTTAAGAATTACAGGCCCATCTCACTTCTGTGCCATGTCTAAAAGCTGTTTTCCAGAGTCATCACGAATCGTCTCGCGCGCAGGTTTGACGACTTCCAGCCTCCCGAACAAGCCGGATTCCGAAAAGGTTTCAGCACCGTAGACCACATATATACGCTCCGGCAGGTTATACAGAAGACCGAGGAATATAACCTGCCGCTGCGACCAGTGCGTGTTGCCAGTGATGACTATATGGCACTGAAACATGGTCGCTTACAATGGGCCTCATCCAAAGGCCTTATATATTTTTTTATATTGGTATTTGAATGACAAATTTGGGTCTTATTTTCATAAAGCAATAAAAAGTCGATGAAAAAAAATCCACAGGGCATGAGAAGTGTTTAAGGGTCTGAAAGGATAGCAGATGACCCCTCCAATCGACCATTTCAATTTGGCACACGATGCACCAAACCTGTATATAACTAGAGTGCCTATTTCTCATGACAATTCCAATAAATGTAAAATATCTGTGAACGGTATTGGTTTTATTACGAGGCATACTTTCTGGTACTTAGTGTATGTAAGCAAGAGATGGTGACTTGAGATAAAAAATAATGGCGTGTGCCGATTGGAAGTCGGAATCGGAACTAAACAAAACAAATATAATTATGTTATGTTTAATGCGTTAGTGTGTGTACTGAAGATCGTCGTAGGCTTTAACAACGCGCGTCTAACAATCTTACGGCCGCCACGCGTTGTTGCCGTACTGTGCAATTACTTATACCTACCTAAAGCTATACTAAAAACGATTATTTCTGTTACACATATTAACACTTATTAACACATATAAAAGGTTACAGTTTGATTCGGTAACATTATTGTATCTGTTACATTTTAAAGTGTTTTTCTGTTAAAACTGTTTTAAAAAACAGTGTTAAAAACACTTATTACGGTTACAGTTTGAGTCCCTGGTTGAGACCCATTAGATGGGATGATTGTAGTCGGGATTATTTTATGTTGTGTAGTTATGATAATCTATATAACACTATTTATTCACTCTATTTTAGGCGTACATTTATCACTTTAAAGTTCACAAACCTATCGAGTCATCCGGCTCGCTTATTTTGAACGAAAATTTAAGTGTCTGTTAATCAAAAAAACATTGGTTCACTAAATGTATATCAAAGTGTATTCGAAAGTTATAACAAAAATGTGATTTATTTAATTTTTAGTGATCTTTCGGCTTGTTCCAGCTAATATCCGTAATTTTCTCGCGGGAATGGGCTTTCAAAATACGGGATAAATCTGCGAAAAGGTTAAACAAAATTTGACAGGACTTTCAATGGGATATAGCTAATTTTCTTAGTAAAACCACACGTAGGTTCCTTCAGTTACTCTTAGCGTTCTAGGACCACGGGTTATCTTTTCAGAAGTCCTCCCAAGGCCCTAGTAGGCATCAGAAACACGTAGTACAAGACGCGTTTTCGAAAATCTGCTCAGTTCGGACAATAGCTAGCGGACGGCCAGACTGCGAGCTACACATTGCACATCGTCCAAAATCCCGCGCCTACGGTAGCTGGTAGGGTCTCTGCGGTTGGGGCGTGAGGATGTCCATTCCGTTACGCGTGCAGCTGTCTCCATCACTAGCATTGCTGCGCAGAAGGACGCGGCCGCCACCCATTCCCACTCACTCCGGATCATAGAATCGCGAGATGTCACCACCGCCGATTGCCCCCACGAGGGCATCATCATCCGCACTATGGCAACATCCCCAAGTATTTTCTTTCGCCTGAATCCGGTGCAGGAACCTTCCGAACTTACTATCTCCGGTGAGGGCCTGCGTGATGCGGATGGTGTGGCCGCCGTGACGCCTTCCAGCCATTTCTCAATGAGGGGTCTTACCGCCATGATTATGGTGTGCTCAACTTACGGATAGTTGATGTTACAAGGAGTAACTTAGGCTACTTTTAATTTTCCCGCGGGAACGGGACTTAATTTCCAGGGAGGGGGTTGTATTTTTATTAATATGGTCATGATATACCATTTTGGGATCCTCATGATGAGCTCTTGAATTTGATACCCCTATTGCAATAATAATTTTTTATTTTATTTTTTTATTCTTATGTCAGTGACGGATTAACCCTTAATCAAATTAAGCAATTGCCTAGGGCATCACGTCTGGGGGGGCACCAGAAAAAGTAAAAAACAATCCGTCCTTAGGGCAACACTTCTCACTCTCACGTCACCAAAAACCACACCAAAAAGAAGTTTCTAGGACTAATTTGAAAATTCGCGCGTTTTAAGTTGACAGAGTCCGGCCTAGAGTCATAACCCTGCTTCCGCTTGCCCATTCGCTGCCCGCTAGTGCATTCGGCAATTCAAATGCACCGGAATTGCGATCAGCCAATCACAAACCACACCTACCCCGCGGCCCCCCCGCCTGGCGACCCCGCAAATTTGTGTCAATCTAATGTTTTGTTTTTTGAGTAATTGTGCCGGCCGGCTTCAATGCATACGTAATAATAGGGATTAAAGTATGAAATTGCCGTTTTATTGTAATAGGTACTTCGAATTGACATAAAACATTGATGGTTTGAGATTTTTGAGTGAAACTTTTTTCACATTGTAACTATAAAGTTCATCTTTTAAAAAATGTGCAACATTCGATTATCGACTTACTTTCAGTTGTTTTTTATTCAGCTTAGACAATATGATGGATACTTCGAAAATTCGAGTGATTTTTGAATACGAGTTCCGACGCGGGACTAACAGAAGGGCAGAAACAGCTCGCAATATCAATGTTGTGTTTGGAGAGGGCTGCTGCTTTCGTGGTGGAAACTTTGATTTGAAGAACGAACCACGTGGAAGACCAGACAAGACACAAGTGAATAACAATGAATGAGTGGTGGAAGTCGATCCGAGCCAAACTACCCAGGAATTAGCGGCATGGTTTAACGTTACCTTACCAACAATGAAAAATGGGTGCCTTATGATTTGACTGATCTGCAAAAAGAAACGCGTGTTGAAACTTGTGTTGCCTTGTTGAATCGATACAGAAATGAAGGAATATTGGATCAAATTGTGACATGTGATGAAAAGTGGATTCTTTACGATAACCATAAGCGAATGGCTGACCCAAGGTCAAGCGCCGCAACAGTGTCCTAAAGCAAAGCTTACCAATAAAAAGGTAATGGTAACTGTTTGGTGACTTCAGCATGGTCTTATGCACTACAGCTTTCTCCGATCTGGTCAAGCAATAACGGCAGATATCTACTCCACCGAACTCCGAACAATAATAGCAAAACTAGCAGTATCATGCCTTAAACGACAGTGCAAAATCTTAATTAGTGACTATCTTCTAACATTAAATTATGAAAAGACTGAGGATCTTCTGCTGGGTATCTCACGGTGTTGATACTCTTATTAAAATTTGTCCATAGACTGGTATGCTCTAGTTATACCTACACTTATTCACTACAAACTCACATACACTCTACACTTACACCTACACACACTCTACACTTACACCTAATCACACACACACCATATAGTTTTGTTTTCTTATTAGGTATATATGTAGCATAAATAAATTAATTTCTCTTTTCTTAGTCACCACTTGCTTACTTTTTTGATTGTCCTCTTTTCAATATAGTTATGGCTTTGTTTGTTACGGAGAATCAGTGACTCCTAAGTTACAGGCCTACACCTAGTTTAGGAGTCAGAGTACCTACCTACATAATTGTGACCGTGTAATAAGCCTATATGTTCATAGTTTTATGATGTAAATGCTGTTTTTTTGTGTGAAATAAATTTATTTATTATTATATTTATAGTAAAACAGCCCCGACTCATGAATCAATCTTCACCATTATTGCACCATAATAACGCGAGACCTCATACAGCACGAGAAACCGTTTTAACTCTACAGGAACTGCAATCAGAAACCATTCGTCACCCTCCGTATTTGCAAGACCTTGCTCCAACGGACTACCATTTTTTTCGTGATTTGGACAATTTACTTCTATCTACTTGATAAAAAGTTTTCTTCACAGGAGGCAGTACAAAATATATGCTTTCACACAGTTTGTCGAATCTAGATCACCAAGGTACTATCGCAAAGGCATAAATGACCTTCCTATAAGATGGAAGCAATGTATAAATAATAATGGTAATTATTTTGATTAAATAAATATGTTATATGAAAAAAAAAAACGAATTTAAATTTTTTTGTACAAATCGGCAATTTCATACTTTAACCCCTAATAAATAAATTATGCTTTGGTTTTTATTGTTGTTGTACCTACTCCTCTTCTAAGGTACATTACATCTCATCAATGTTTTAGGCGGTAAAGGTTTAAAGATCAATTCTAGTTGACATACGTATTGGGGGGCCCACAGGCGTCGATTGCTTAGGGCATCAAGTAGTCTTAATCCGTCACTGTCTAATGTATAGCGTCCCACAGTCGTTATGGGTAAAAAAGGAAAGGATGTAATTTTAAAAGAGTTTCATACAAAATAAATTAAAAAGACAATTATTCAGATCGTAACAATTTATTTCGATATATTTCCATTGTAACAAAAAATATGTACAATTAATTATGGATACATTTTAACATCGAAGTGACTAGATTCATTTTGTATGTTTGAGCACAACATATCCCGTACATTTCCCACAAACTTTATTAAACTAACTGCCGTTGCTTATTAATAGTAATAATTTAGATTCGCATAAAACCTGATGGTTTCTCGTTCGTTTTTTTTTTTTTCTTAAATATAATTATAATGATACCATAGAAAAAATTTAAAAAGACAAAGGGGAAATCAACATTCCAAAAATCTCTAAAAAATGTCTCACAATGAACACCTTAGAACACCAACGAAATACAACAATGACTAAATTTAAATATATTAACATTTAGGAAACAAGAAATATAAAAATATCTAAACAAGTTTCTAACATTGTAAAGACTGATCATGACAAGAAAAAATATTAAATAAACGTTTCAAAATCACCCACGTGTAATAAGTAATAATATAGCTAAGACACTTTACGTAATTTAGAACGCATCACAGATTTTAGACTAGCATTATTATGGTTTATTTTTAAACAGCATCGACGCAGCATTTGTATATTTTTGGCGCGTTTTCCACACTGTGATGAAAATATAAATGTAATTTTGTAAACAAGCTTTCGACTGAAACTTGTTCACAAACGTTACATTCATAATTATCTTGGCACTTTGAAAGACAGTAATGTACATAAAACTTTAATTGGTAAAATAAATAGTATAAAAAGACAAGATCTCCCAACTCTTTAAAATAATGTTCGATATAAATAGATGGTAGAATTTTGCCAACATTTAGGTGGTATTTGATAGGTGTCCCAGTCATAACTGTAAGCCTAACTAGACTAGGTAAGGCTATGATTATAGTTCTAATGGTCCAAATAAGTGTATCGCTTGACAGTTTTCGCTGTCGTCACCCAGGAACTGAGCGAAGAGTTCTTGGTATCTCGACAGTGTCAGCCCACCTCTCCTTCTGTCATCGTCCTGAAAGAAAATTGCATAGTCACTATCTTTTATTCAAACAACCCAAGTTAGAAATTGCTCCTCAACTCAAATCCGTTCCCATCTGGCATTATTTAGCTATAGAGATTATGGTCAAGTTTTATAAAAAAAAGTTATTTAGATTCAAAGAGCCTATCCTGGCTATTTTTATTTGAATAAAGCCTAGTGTATGTCCAATAAAACACCGTCAGTCTAATTGGTTCAACGTGCACAGCACAATCACCCTTATTTTCTTTAACTTTTCTAACATTAGTTCTACAAATTCAGTACGGGGAAGCTACTGAATAACAACGTTCTATAAACACAAAATTTATATTTAGATCTTTCTCCTCATCTAATTTCCTTGATAGGTTCCTTACATCATATGCCACGGTAAATCTCCTTTCATGAGACACCTGTAGGCGCGGGAGCATAAACTAGCGTCCGCCTGCCAATTTACTTGTGATCCCAGCAGTCATTACTCTCAGACCGTGGAAGAAGTGTTAACTAGAAGATCTGAGGATGTGCCCACACGACTACCGTACGCAATGACTGGCGTGGCGCCAAGAAGAAAGCTCTCTTTATTGTTTTATTCGCCTTGTTGCATAATTTTATTTCTGGTTATCGCTTTTTATAACGCATATTACCTACCTATGCGGGTATTTCTGTAGCGTATTCGCTATATTTAATTCTCTAAAGATATCGTTCACGACGTTTAGTCCACCGTTGTTGTGGTTTTACTACAAAATATGCTTTATGATGTTTTTATCGTTCAGTTCCTAGACACGGAGTAAGAAATTAACACTGTAAAATTAAATAAAGAAAATTTACAAACAACGATGATATTTCGTAAAATATTGACAACGTTTACACATTACTCTTATTTAAATATCCCATTCATAACTTTCGTGTAACTGAGAGTTATGGAAAACGTGTTAAATGTAAGCACGCTTTAAATCATAACAAAATTATATATTTTGTAGAACTTCAAAGATGTTATTTGATTTATTTATGAATTTTGAATGAATGACTGTTGGGTATAACAGCTAGAGCTACGTAACTGCTATATTAACACCATTTTATTTAGATGCATTCTATAGATTTGCGCCTAGTTCTTAAAATCGTAGAACCAATTTCGCGAAAAATTCTCAATTTATTGTGGATTGGCGTCGTGCCTGCACCAGTAATGGATAGCACTAGGCTCTTGATGAAGATGCGTGAGTAACTGTTAAAAACACCAATTACTTAACAACAAATGCAATCAGGATTCATCTCAGTTATGTCAATGTCAACAATTTACATCAGAATCGGTTGCCAACGCCACATGGTTAGGTAGTAAGTATTTCTAGAACGGCGAGTATTAGAACACGATCTATATTTTAAACGTGATTGGCATACGTCTTACGTACCCACTATTATAAATTTATCTGTGAAGTTATTAAGGGCGATGGGAATTTTCCTGGGTAAGTGTTATTATTTTAAGAAGAGCTTATTGCCTTTTCCCAGGGAAACGATAAAACTAAGGTTTATTAGACATAATTATGACAGAACAAAAGATTAGTGAGCAATTTTAAATTATTTTTTTTATGCTGGTTGGCCGCTTTTAATGATTGATTGGAGCAGACAATTACAGCTTTTAAATAATTTACGATACGTTATAGTGGCAGTTAATTAAATCTTACGCAGATTGTCAGTTAAAACGAAACGAATTATTGAACAGTTATTAAATCAGAATTAGCAGCCCAACAGCTGGGACAAGCTAATTTTAATATTGTATTGTTTAGAAATAAAAGTTTAATTTTTGAAAATGCGGTTAGACAAATATAATATCTTTACAGTAGGAACTTAACGCATCCGGTATAAAATACTTACAAAACTACTTTCCAGTAGTTCACTAGTTTTACGTTGCTATGCATTAATAGTAAATTTTTTTTTCGATATCACCCATACCTATCTACTTACCTTACTAGGAATTACTCCTGTTTCGTGGGTGTATTCACAAACATGTAAACTCACATACATAAGATACCAAAACCCGGAAAACCTATCTGTAGGCCATACACATATTTCTTCCGTGCGGGAATCGAATCCCACGATACACACGCAGCAGCGAATCGCTGAATCACTGCGGCACCCGTGCCGTCGCGTTAACATTGTACGTAAATCTCCAACTACTACCACGGTATTGACTGAGTGCTATCATCGCCAGCAATCTGCGGGATTGTTCAAAACTTCGAAAGCGATATCATGGGCTAACTAAAGGAAGAGGAGTTTTAGTCAGTTAAAGTCTGACCGTCCCTCTCGTTTCACCCAGAGCGAGGAAGATTATTTTATCAATACTTACATTGAGTAGAGAATTGAATGCGTCGTCTAAAACTTTAATGTCCTCCAACACCAGCCGCTGTACGCAGTCGTATCGATACTCTTCTATCCCGATGACGCCATCCTGGTTGATGTCTATCATCCTGAAGTTCATCTCTATGAACGCTTTCATGGCCTGAGGAAAGTCCTCATATCTCCTTCCAACGCAGCTGTTCTGCACTGCCTGTTTGAACTCATCGACCGTTATCGTTCCGTCCTGCAAAAACTTGTTATTGAAAACATGCTGCTGGGTGTTACAAGATCTAAATAAAAGCGAGAAGCGTGTGCGTGGCTGTGCGTGTGTGTAAAGTGAAAATTAGAGTCATTAATGTTCTAAGATTTCTGGTTAATAAAGTACTGACTAGTGTTTTATTGGTTTAGATTGTGTTAAAATTAAGTTGGACTAACTACAGAAAAAAACATTTACTAAAATAGCAAGGACAAAAAATATTTTTCTAAAAAATTTTACGTAACTATATCAAATCTTCATGTAGTGTAAAAGTTTAAACTATGTGATTGTTGTGTCGATGTCGTACACCAGTTCGTAAGCTGGTTTTTTTTTACACCACCGAGAGTGGTTAGAAAGTTTGTAAACTTTTTCATGATGGCAACTCGTAAACTTCAGTAGGTAATCTGAAAATTGGAAAATGGGTATAGGTAAGTGTCTAACTAACTTTTACCCTGGAAGTACCTACACCTCTACCAAGAGGCAGGCATACTGAATTTTAGGACTATAAAGGTTCTTTCCAAGCAAACATTCACGAAACTACACAAAAGCGAACCATTACCAGGATGCAGAAGTTTTTCTAGCATCTAGTCTACAAAGGTATAGATAGCATTATTGCGTCCACCGAAGCGTTGCCGAGATCGCGTAGTGTACTTGTGTGGATAACCGACATAGTCTGGCACCTTGTCGAAGTCCGCGAGCTGCGCGATCTCCTCCCAGAGGCTGAGCATCACGTGCTGGTACTTGGACAGGCGAGCGGAACTGCAGTCGCCCTTGCCCTCCAGCACACACGTGCGAAGGGCCAGGCAATGGAAGTCGTGCGCGTCCAGGTACCCATTGTTGTCGATATCTGGAGACAGGTTAACAACGGTTAGAAATGAAGTTAGGTACGTTGCTTTTTTGTCAAAATATTAGACTAGCTTTGAGGACATCACGTACTTCAGTCGTTATTCTTGCTAACGCTATCTACGAAGGATAGTGACAGCTATGAAGTATGAGGTGCTTCGAAATATAGACGTATATACTGTCAGTTTAATAGCATTTACTGATTTAGTCATCATGTGATTGTCAACAAACAACACCTGCGCTGAGGACAAGTGCGAGGTTCATTAACATTGTATTAGCACATGCCGATCCCCAATCAGTGTCGCAACGGATTAAGCAAATGAGCCGCGGCTGCCCAGTTGGCTGCCTTAGCATGTAAACAATAGGCAACTACTCATTTAATTGCGGCCACTCATGCCAAAACCCAGGGATTCTTCATTTCACAATCATTAGCAATTTTTCAAACGGCAATCTTAATATAATTGATGTCGATGATTGAGTGCGCGGGTGTTCAACGGCAGTGGAAGTTTATGTACATCAATTACAGAATTTGCCAATCTTATGAATAGATTCAATGTTAAAACAGTCGATGAAGACATCTGGGGGCTTGGGAAGCACGTGTGGACCGATATGTAGCTGTCTATAATCTAACCAGCTGGGAAATGATTTGGGCAACAGACACAGCAAAGTAGCCGGGAAATAACTGAACATGAGAAGCTTTAGGGCCATCACCTTCAACATTTGAAATTAGAATCGAACTGTAAATTAATCTCTGCCTACTACCGGGTGACAATAATGACAATAACAACAGCTTCTGAAAAAAGCTTTGCCAGATCACAGGCGATAGGTACCTACGTGCAATGTTTTGCTAGCGAAATAACTAGAAGACAAAAAAAAAGTGGTAATTAAAGCTCTTTAAAAAACAATTAACGAGATTCGTACAGTTTTTTTCGAAATGGGAATTTATCAAATAGTTTCTCTCGCTCAGGGGATTTTAACTGACCCAACTATATTACTTTTATTGCCGTTTGCGTTTTAAGGTAACGGGAACTCCTTCGAGTAATTCTGTAACTCATAGTAGGTGCAATCTTTTTCTAGCGAATTAACTAGAAGACAATAAAAAGTATAATCTAATTAAAGCTCTTTAGAAAACAGTTAACGAGATTCGCACCTGAACAATGATTCACTAGTCTGAATTCTAGCCTATATTGATGTCTCAACAAGTGTTAATTGATCACCTATATCGGTATTGGTGAGTGGGCGTTAGAGATTGCTCATTGAGCACTGTATCTGTCCTACAAAGACTAGTTTATAGTGTTCTGGGGTATAGTAAAGTAGTAATTGTGAAATCTTGGCAAGCTCGACACACGATCTCGTGGGTGCGTTCCGTTGTTATTAGATTGATGACCGGGTACCATTGCTTGGCGAATTCTGCACAGGTCACTGTCATGTCCGAATTGATCTTTTTAGGAATCATTATTATCTACTCTGATTGTAACTCACTGATTGTAAAATGTTGATATTTAGCTGCATCTTGTAAATGAAGAGTTGCAGGATTGTTTAAAAGTTACAGCGCCCTGAATAAAAGAAGAAATACAGCTCACTTGCGTTCCTAGTCCTTTTAGTTAGTAAATACTTAAATACCTAGTTAGTGAATAGGTTACTTCTAGGCAAGCGTGCTCCATCGTCGACCACATCGTAGCTTTCCATCAGGTGAGATAGTGGTCAAGCGTGAGCCTATCATGAATAAAAAAGTAAACGTCTGACATTCGCTCGCTCCACCCAGAGCGACTCTATAGTTGCCGAGGTTACATAGATGATGCTGTACATTGCTCGAATACCTACTCAAGATTTCAGTACTAATACGAACTTGTTTATTGAAATACGAGGGTAACCTTTTGTGAAATGTAGATTCATACAGGTACATAGTTATTATTCCACACTGTTTTTCAGGAACAAAGACGGTAGGTATTTGTCCAAATGTTAGATGATTTATGTCACTGGATGGGACTAAAAAACTATAGGTATTGTCTCGTTGGTCTAGTGATCGCGAATAGTACCTAACCTCAAAAGCGCAAGCGTTTAGCGTTTGTGGTTAGTTTTGATCCCTTAGAGCTCGTGGCTAAGGTAGTAATAAAAGCCCGGGCCGATCTTCAAGTTTAAGCAACGGCCGAAGAGGTCGGTCTGAGGATAGGTGGTCACCCACCATATCACCACCTTAAAATATCGACATTCCTCCCGGCTGTTATTTGTAGATTTTTGACAGTAATTACGGATGGTCAGACTCAGAAGCCAGGTTACCTAAAACCAGTCTTGCCAAAGGCTACCTTGTTATACAATGACTTCGTTTGTGGGGGTCAGATAGGTAGTCTCTCCATGTAATATACGGGTACTCAACTGCATCTGGTTAATCTGGAAGCCGACTCCATCATAGCTGGGAATGGGCACGCCATAATTATGGTCCCCACTTTGCGGAGTGACTGGAAAGATCTCACGTCACCTACCGCATGACGCCAGTGCTCACCGAATATGGTCAATTCGGGAAGTTCCTGCACCGGATTCGTGCGGCAGTAACGCCCGGGTGTCACCACTGTGTGGACCGCCCGGAAGACACGGTGGAGCACACAGTAGAGGTGTGCCCCGCTTGGGCAGAACACTGCCGTGTCCTCGTGGGGGAGATCGGCGGCGATCTCTCGTGCCGGGCGTTGGTACAGGCCATGGTCCGAAGCGAGGAGGAGTGGCAGGTGGTCTCCTCCTTCTGCGAAGCAATTATGTTAGCAAAAAAGGCGTAGGCACGGGCTTGCGGACGGCGAGCAATGGGTAGCTCGTCGTAAGACCGTCCGGCAACCGTCCGGACCGAGCCCAAGTCGTCGACCGCGCATACTGTTCCACGCGCGCCTCAAAGAGATGTCAGCAAACCGTAAAGGCCCAGCAGGGTCGAAGCCTACTGGAGCCAAGGGTCTGAAAGGAAGACTGGGCCCTGGTATGAAAGGCAACGAAGTAACAGGAGTGGGTTTTAGTCAGTAAAAGTCTGACACACCCTTCCGCCCCGACCAAGAGAAAAAAAAACATAGTTGGGAAAGGTTAGGCAGATTGGTGGTTAGTACTAATCCCCAAGTTCAGCAGTGATCTGTACGACCGCGACCTGGCTTCTTCCATCAGTAATTTGTCATTAGCACTACAGAGTAGTACTGGCGGAAAATTGGCTTTAATGTTTAAAAAACTGAGGGTCGACCCGTCTGCTAGTTCTTGCCATACCTACTTTGTGCTCTATGAATGCATCTAACTACACTGCAACTTTGCAAACTATCTCAAAACATAACAAAGACAAACGGATATGAAACCAGATGTGTCTAAGGAAAATTGAAGGGTCACAGTAGGGCCGATGCTTGCTAGGCCTGCGGGGATTTTCGAAAGAGTTACCGTGATCCTGGAACGCAAAGGGCAACTGAAGAAACACAGGTGAATTTTAGTCAGTAAAAGTTTGACACGCCCTCTCGTTCCACCCAGAGCAAATGACTTAATGATTTCTTACTGAAACAAAATGTGTGTTTAAGGCAGTAGATAGAACATGAGTGGGCATTTCATTAGTGAATAAACTACGGAAACAATTTTGTAATTACGTGTTTATTTAATAAACACAGAGCAAATGTATCTAGTGCAAGCGTCATTAGAAATTTAATGGTTCTGCAAATTGCTGGCTGTCTTGTCTGATTCAACAGCGTATCTCCACTGTTATGAATGAATCAGTGTCCAAAATCTGTTATTTAGTAACTACCACGTAGTATCTATCGCGTCAGGCAGAAGATAAATGATTTTTTAAAAATAAAGACATGTAGCTGGGTCAAGTCCAACGATGCAAAACAATTAACAGATTGTTTTAAATTTTTTTGAATAAGACGCATCTAAGGCCGGTCGCAAACGTTCGGTTTTCTAATTAGGTTTCCTGATCAGGAAATCAAATCCGGAAACCTAAATGATCTGTTTACATACAAAATGTTATTTTTTCCGTTTGGAAAAAATAAGAACGTGTGCGCCTTGTTGAACATTTTGTATGTAAGCAGAACGTTTGCGCCCGGCCTAAAGGACATTCAATTCTTCTTACACAATTACGAATAGGTATTTATAATTTATTTTTTTGCAGTTTTTAGGCAAAATCGGTGAAAACCCTTCTAGAAAGACAAACGTGGAAATTTGAGTAAAAACAAAATGAACCCTGAACCCTTAGGTTTAGCTTCTTTCTTTTTCTTTTCTCGAAGGAAGGTTATTGATGTTCAAAAAATACTTGTAGTTTCTCAGAATGTTTCCTAATCAGTATAGGCTTGTATCATACCGCACAAATACACAAAACAGCAAATATACAACTATGTAGACAGTCGCAACAATCCAGCCGCGTCTGGAAAATCTACGAATCAAAACACGGATTAAATATTACAAACACTCACCGTAAAGAAAGCGCACAACAAACTCTACTCGGTTATCCCAGGAGTACGCCATTTTGTTTGATGAACTGTGTTTTACTTATTAATGTGTTTAGAAGTTTCGAGTGTCGTTGTCCGGGGTTGGTTATGTACAGCTTAGTGACGCGGCGGCGGTCGCGACTCAACTGACGGCCGCCGCCCGCGCCTCTCCGCTCCGAATAAACCAACGAAATAAAACAATATTACAAGATGACCACGTCATCTGACGACACCCTAAATATCTACGCCACGCCGCGCGCCGTGGACAACCTGCTAGCTGTTTGGCAGGGACACACGGGCCCGGCTTCGGCACAGTGGCCTCATCATCACAAGGTCGTGGGTTGCATTACAGCGCATCTAAATTAAACCGATTTCTATATCCACTACCAATCAACGGGTAATTATAACTACAGTAATTACTAATGGGTATCACGTTCTCAACAGTTGTGACGAGGAGATTGAATGTGAAAGATATCCTAACGATTTTGCTAGTGCAGTGTGCAGCTCTTCTTCAGCACTCGTGCTCTTCTCTAAGAAATAAAACAGCAGCGCAGCATTGGCCGCAGCAACGAAATCCAAAAAGGTACTTTCAAATCACATACAAATCCAATTTACCTATATTTGGTTTTCATCGCTGCTTCCAAAGCTGCGCTCAAGGCTGTTTTCTTAGAGAATACCACGACTGGCCTCTTATTATCATTAGCTGCCAGAGAGAGCAGAGAGACAGCAGCCCCTTCTACTCTATAACCACACAGTGATTATTACGTTATGCGGCTGAACATGCCAGAACTTATATTAATTCATTATTATCTTGCATGCAATGTATCATGTAACAAATAAATGTTTACTTACTTACATTTTGTGATTGTGAATTCTGAATTGATTTGATTGTAATTTTTTTTTTCAGATATTTTGTTTGGGGTTACCTAATGGCTAATCGGACGGCGAGTGTCCATCCTTAGATTGTTGACACCTCAACGGTCCACACTAAGCGTTTCGCTTCGTCTCTTATACCGCCTACATCGAAGGACTAGAACAATTTGCTTGCTATGGTCTTCTCATCCGATTATAATTTAGCTGTCTTTAAGGCTATAGTGAAATAGGCTCTTAATAAACTGTGCGCTTTACCATTAACGATTGCATCACTGTGTACCATCAGGTAGGATCGCAGTCATGCACTAGTACATACTCTAACTTGGAATTTTTTAAGCGTTAGATTTTGCTGAAATGCAGATGCGTGGTACTTAAGTTGTAGATTCTCATATGTCGCAGCTAACTAGGACGACGCTTGGCGAAGTGGTTAAGCGATTGGCTACTACGCTGCGTGTCGGAATTTGACTCCCGCACGAAACAATTATTTGTATGGCCTATAGATAGATGTTCCAGGTCTGGGCGTCTTATGTGTATGAGAGTTATATGTTTGTGAACGCACCCACAATACAGAGTAGGTAAATAATAGTGGGACAAAATTTCTTTAGAAACAAAAGGATAATGCGCCATTCACATACGGCTAGTATCCCTTACATTGTTTTTAACTTCTACGATCTGGGGGGCAATCGCGCTAATTTCAAACGTTTGCAAACGTTTACGATAAAGTTTCGGTTCAATTGCGGCTGTGGTTAAGTTTCGATTCAGCTGTTCGGATTTTGGTATTGCGCTATAAGTTCAAATGCTAACCAAAGTTGGAACGTTGCGTAACGTCAATCGTTAGTGATGCCCTTTTAGTTTGTGAATATCCGAGCGTTTAGTAATAAATTTACACGTGTGCACCTCTAGTTTTGACAGCTGAAAGCGCGGTATGTACTTGAAATTTTGAAGAGGTAAGCGAGATTTTACATAAATAAACATTCAAAGACTTATGAAGTATGAACCACTTATAAACTTGGACAGCCACTTTAATTGAAAGTTGTAATATCTGCAGTCGTGATTGTTTCATGGAAATGGAAGAGCGTCGCAGATGCAATACGGTCCGACAAATGGAGCTGATGGTTCATTTTCTCAACAGCATCAAGACCTTGCTCTTGGACGAGTTAGGTCTAAAGAGGCTCGTCAAGTTGCAGCACGCTTATGGAATGAGTGTGCCCTAAGTCTCAACGTGGAAGGACTTGTCCGAACAGGGAAAGAATGGTCCAAGGTGAGAATCATCGAAGCAGATAAAAGTGGATGTTATACGCCGAGGGTTCCTGAATAAAATAATATTACATTGTTTTATTCTTTTTTAGGTACCTATTGAATGACTAACAAGTGCCGGGTTCGAGCAAAGTTAATTAGCATAAATGCTAACCAACGAGCTATTGGTGGTGGGCTCATAATGCTCCTACTTTGTCACCTTTGGAAGAAAGGACAGCCAATATCTTAGGCAGGGATGTTGGCCCACTAGCTGATGTTAGGCAGGACCAATTTGCCTCAAACGTAAGTTATATCTTTAGCTATTTCCAAATCCACTTTTGTAAACCATTGTTTTATCATGCTTAATTTTACTAAGAATGCTACTAAATAATACTATGCATTATATAGGATGACGGCACAGTGACAGTAAAAGTGGTTGATGAACCCAAAATTATTACATGACACTGAAGCATCAACAGCAATGTAACTTATATCTCTTGCGAAAACAATGTTTATGCTGCCTAATATTAGCAATATATATCAGTTTTATTAATATTATATTGTATAACATTATGTTTACTTTATTACAGTTTTGACTGACCACCCCCCATATGTGCTATCTGCAACTTCACCAGTGTATGTGCAGACGCTGCCTGTATCCCCTGTTCCCAGCATAGTGGGAGAGACAGGCTTAATACTAAACTCTCCTAGGCACTGTGCAGGTTTGTTCAACAAAATTCATTAAGGTAATAAAAGAGAGTACTATCATGTTAATTTTTAAAATGTAGAGATATACTTTTACTGGACCAATCTTGATATGGTTTTCTTGCTATTTCATGTTTCAATGAGGGCTGGTTTTATGATATTAAGTAAATTAAATAACCACTTACTAAGCACTATTTGTCAGAAACAACATAATAATAACACTTTTATTTTGTTCCAGTATGGCCGGCATAACCCCACCCAGATTAAGAGTACTATTAGTTATTATAGTTAAATAAGTTTTGTTTTTATAATATGTATTTGTTTATTATTGTTTAAAATTATATTATGTATTTTTTCTATGGGCCTCTGGTGCCTGAAAATAAATGTTTATTATTAACATTAATATTATATTCTTGATTGTACTTTAATAAATAGAATGATATCTAAATTAATTTTGTTTGGTTCTCCTGAATTTGATATTTAGCACTAGACCCCTTTGCCATTCTCCATCATTTTATCTGAATAAAACTATGTTGTGATAATGTTTACATACATAATTAATTAAAATGACGAGGCGTTAGAAATATAAATAGCCTTTATTCACAAATTTAAGAGGAATAACATGCAAGTTTACACAATAAGTGCAGCCTTCAACTAGAACAGTAATGGTATTCAATAATAATTAGATCTAACCTGTACCTCAGGTGTCATAAGAGCTAAATTATTTTATTATTTATGTTAATATTTGCTAAGAATACTTATTTATAGAACTAATCAAAAACCATTTTAATGACAAAAAACTTAAAACACAAAATTACAAAAACAATTAGAATAGTATGAAAAGTAGAATTAATTAGGATAATTGGTTTCTCCTATTAGCCCTGTGTGCTATATTATGCAGAACACAGCACCCTTTCACTATTCTTGCAGCAGTTACTGGAGTGTAGTGCAGCTTTTTATCGACCAATAAGCACCTGCAAGGACAAACCCTTTTATTATTATTCATTAATTTCAAAGACAAATGATTCATAATTATGTTAACTATTATAATAATGGTATGATATCCAAAGCATACCTAAAGCGAGCTTTTAAAACACCTCAGCGTTCAACAACATTTCTGGCCGTCAAGTGCAAGCCTTGGTAATATTGTTCTGGAGTATCTGGCCTTGGTTTTGAGATGGGTATCATTATTCTTGGTCTCAAAGGGGTCTGATTCTCCTGCAATAACCAAAACAGAATTAAAGCGTCTTAAATAATAATTATACATTGAATCAGAAGATTGCAACATAAATTATGCTCAATTTAAACATACCTACCCAAAAGATGCAAATCCATACACATTGAACTTTATTAGTTGTCTAATTAGTGGTTATTTTTATATAACAAAAAAGGTTTTTAGTAAGTGTTAATGCTGTTTATGACTTTAGAGAGGAATCATCACAAAATCATCCCTTACCTTGGTTTCAACATCCAAAGCATCACAACATAGGACGGGTGGCATATAAGGAGTCGAAATTAATTCACGGGTTAATTGATCTCTTCACAAACTATCGATCACTGTATGAATCACACCTAAGTCTAGCTTTTAAGTTTTTCCTTTTGGTTTTGGCTCGAGCCACCGCTACATCATATTCATAAGATTTCTCCAACAAATCTATGTAAGCGTAGACATGGTATATAATGTTGTATTTTTGCAAGATTTTCACTCAGAATCACTTCACAACAATGACAAAACACTCCAACGATTCGCTAACGATCCTAAAAAAGTAGCATCCCATCAACTTTTACGTTTGACAACGGTAACGTTCCAGCTACGATCGCGGTGCGTCTCAACTTGCTGTCAAATTTTTAGCGCGATACGAAATGGTCAAAAAGTTGAGATATGGCAGCGGTTCAGTTGCGATTCAGTTGAAAAAAAATAGCGCGATTGGGCTCCTGGACTAAGGGTTTGCCTTGTCGTTTATATACCGCGTACATCGAAGGACTGGAATAATTGGTCTGCTGCAGTCTTCCTGTCCGATTATAATTTAGGTGTCTTCAAGGCTAGAGTGAATAGGCTCTTAATAAACTAGTGCGCCTCACCATCAACGATTGCATCACTGCTTACCATCAGGTGGGATCGCAGTCAAGCACTAGATTATAACAATAAAAAAAACAGTTATCATCTAACTAAACAGCGCTGTTCATCTAGCGGTCTGAATGATTTAAGCACCAGCAACCTTGCTATAAAACTTAGAACTAAAACAAAGAGTACTTTTAATAATAGTAGATACGAGGGTAGTTTAAATAGTGACTTTTTGAAGAAAACCGTTTTCTTTCTCAACGTCAAGTACATTTTTAGTTCTATAAGGGCTATTTCTCCTATAAGGGTTCTGTTTTTTCCTTTTGTGGTACGGAACCCTTATAGGATCACTGTTGTCCGTCTGTCTGTCTGTCTGTCTATCAAGACCCTTTATAGGACGCGTGGAGGTTTCGAGTTGAAATTAAAATTATGAACTGAAATCTACGGTATCTTGAATCTTTGAAAAATAAAACTTCTAAGTTAACGAAAACAAAAGATACAGCCGTTTATGTAGCAAAAAATGTATATTTCGACACTCTCAAGGAAATCAAAATTTATAGGGTACTTCCCATTGACCCAGAATCCTGAAATTTGGCGTAAAGCAAGGTCTTATAGCAGAGATAAAGGAAAAATTCTGAAAACAGTAAATTTTTTGTTACCTACGTCACAAAAAAAAATAGCGATTCGGAAAAATCTTCGAGAATTTACATAAGTGAGTTTGTAGGGAACCCTCAGTGCCAGTGGCGGACTAACAGGGGGGCGGAAGAGGCGGCCCGCCCCGGGCCTCCGGTCTTGGGGGGCCCCCAAATGCCTCCGCGTTCCCCTAATCAAATCCTAAACAAGACTTTAAAAGTGCCTACATAATTTCATCAAGATTAAAACACTGCAGCCATCTAGACTTTTTACGCGGTACTAATATTCTTTTAACTTTGCTGAACGCGTCCAGTACGCTGGGGGAATTCCCGTCTTTATAGCGGGTACTTCCCCAGGAATGAATGAAGTTCAAATAATTCACTCTTGAACGCCTACATGTACATTCACTCACTACATTCTATTTACGTCGAAAAAGAAATATTGGCCTCATTTAAAATATATTAAATTTCATTACGTTGATATTTAGTTTAGTGACCGAACGAACTCCGATTGTAAACAATGTTGTAAGTTTTGGCATAAAAAAATGCAATAACATGGACATCAACATCGAGAAACGAGGAAGAAGGAAGGTAAAAAGAACGATGCCGGGTGGATCAGCTCATGATGCGGATTACCAATTCAAGAAGAAATATGACGTTCAATGTATGAATGAATAGACCGATTTATACAAGAATTGTCGAGAAAGTTTCACAAGACATAAAAAGGTACCGCAGGCATGTAAAAGCCACCGATACGAGTATGGACGTTGCTGCCAAATGGGGAGCCCAAGAAAACCTTCAATTTATAATAATATGGGACTTCAGTGAATCGTTACCCTGTATATCGCTTATACTTCAATACTTCTCGACCATTTGCATCTCTGTTGCATCATTCGAGAGGAGTTTTTCGAAACTTAAACTAACCTATTATTATTTTTAAAATTATCTTCGATCTACAATGGGTCTAGAGCGACTGGTTAATCTAGCCGTGCTTTCAATAGAAAGAAATTTTTCAGAAGAAATCGATTTCACAGAATTTATTGAGGAGTTCAGTAAATTGAAGGCACGAAAACACATACACGCTACAAAAAATAAAAAAAACTATCTAGAATACAGTCACCTTTTTCCTTTAGAATATGGATGTAATGTAGATATTCTAGTATTCAAATACAGTATTTATTAAAATTTGATTACTGCATTATTAGAATGAAAGAAGAAAGAAAGTGAATTTATTTTGTCACAACGCAAAGCACACAAACAATATGTATATGTAAACACGAAACCAAACAAAAGAGAACGAAAAAAAAAATACAATTGTGTGCCTCACGTCTGCGCCAAAATAGTTCCTGTTCAGCATGATTGCCAGACAACTAGTGTCTGACGCTGGTTTTCAACTGAACCTGAGGTTGTGACGTAACTGACGCAAAACAGTTTTGTAGTGTAATACATATATATTTTCTTTTTTTTATCATACTTATATATATTTTTTTATTTTTTTTTTAAGGTAGGAAAATCCACTCCTGCTCCCTCTTTGGATTTTCCCACTTTAAAGAATAAAAAAAAAACATATATAGCGGTGATGCATACTTAAATTATATACATCATATTAGCATATTGTTAAATAGAGAAATGTGATAAATAGTCATAAGATAATGTATGTATTTGTATATAGTGTGATGTGAAACAAATAAGTAATAGACGAATGATACAAAAGAAAAAGAAATAGATAACAAGAAAAAAGTAAACAAATGTGGCTGAATCAAGAACTAGTTAGGCGTCCAGTACACGGTCATGCAAGCGTCAGTCAAAACCATCAATCATGAATGAAACTTGACTGATAGTAAGTTCATTATCAGTCAAGTTTCATTCATGATTGATGGTTTTGACTGACGCTTGCATGACCGTGTAATGGACCCGTTAGGATGCAATCACTCACACCCACCACACACGCACGGCTCACACACTCGGCACAGACGTGAGTGAAGTAGCGATTATGAATGAACAGTATCTCATTACTAAAATGCTATTTAATCAGAATCGGAGGTGCAAAGTCAATCGGAAGCTCCGACCTTTCGGAATCGGAATCGAACCTCCGTAACAAATCTGGTGCATCCGTGCATTGCCTTGACGGCTTACTTACGTCTTACTTTTTTCTTCGCCTAATAGGGCCTTCAAATCAATATCAAATCTGTCCAAAAGCTCTGAATAATATTCGCCACTGAATATTTTATCCTTTGCAAGGTAGTCGATGATAATAATGACACCGAGTCCATCCCCGACAACTGCGCTTATAGCCTTGCGGTGGATGTGTGTTTACATGTTTTGTTTGTCAGGCTATAAAAATATATGTTCTGTGCGGGGATCGAACCCGCGACCTGCAGCGCAACAGCTAACCACTGCACCAACCGTGCCGTAAGTTGTCATACGGTTGCGCATGCGCATATATAGTGCACGTGTGAGCACTCGTGGCACCCATCGCGCGAATAGCTTTTTGATATCCAAATAGTCATGTAGCTCGATTGAAATATGTACAGTCTCAGCCATCTGACGCACATTCATTCTCCTTATATGTCATCTAACATCCTGTGTCCTTCTTCCTTCAAGACCCAATTTATAGGAAACTTCGATAGTCACATTCGAAAATTCTAATTTCGTGCGCCTTGTTTTTATGATAAGGTTACGTTGTGAAAATTGGGATCATTCTACCTACCTACCTATCTAGTATAAAAACCCTAAACTAATTTAAACTAACTAAAAACTTCTAATTTACAGTTTTAGAAATTCTCTGCGGCCCTGCTGCAAGTGCCTAAAGCCTAAGGAAAATATCTTACTTCAATGCCCAAGCAGCCAGACCGTGCGAGATCGGATGATAAAAAAAACTACCCATTACATCACAGAGTTGCATGCATTTTGATTTTGTTGACCGTGCGGTCAGCAGCACCGCCGTGACTGTGAGGAATGTCCCCACAGAGTACTTAGTAATATAATAATATAATATAATATATAATATAATATTCCACAACTATCACACAACGCCGCCTAGTCCCAAGCTAAGCAGAGCTTGTGTTATGGGTACTAGACAACTGATAAACATATATAAATGACTTTATTGAAATGTAAATGTACAACTGACCACTGCAACATGTAACACTGACAACTGGCAACACTGAATGAATATGTCTGTCAAAAATACCACGTTCCGTTAAAGGTCATAAAATTATGTGATTTGAACATAAAACTATTTCTACTCTGTTTACTCCTAAGTACAGTAGTATATGACTATCCTGCTCGTGCTGTCAATAAACCTGTGTCCTTGACGTAGCGTCAGGAAGTGGAACTGTCAACAGTGTCAACCAATAGTAAAATAAAATAGGGAAACAATGGAAATTCAATTACGAAATATTGTAATTATTATAAACTTAGGATGATTTAGCGTTTAAACGGATCTGCAGTTTATTTATTTACGACTAAAATAAGTGTACTATTGTGATAAATAATGTCAAACAAAAGCTACAGTAATTTCGTGAAAGCAAGTTCTCCTGAGCCAGACCAAGTTGTACAAAACAGTGGAACACTAAGTGGAGCGGAAGCAAGAAGAATATACCTTGAAGAAGTAAAAAACGCAAAAGCATCAAGTACGAAGACGCCTTGTGTGTTAGAAAATAAGAAAAGAGTTGTGAAGCATCAGGAACGAGAATTACCACTAACAAACAAAGATTTATTTCTTACAGTACAGAACAATGATGTTGACACACTGAAATGTGTTTTAGATAAATACCCTGATAAGATAAATGTTGTCGATGACTATGGATGGAGTTTACTCATGATTGCATGCCAGGCAGACGCTACTGATGCTGTAAAACTTCTACTAAAGCGAGGTATTGATATGTCTGTGAGAGATAAAGGTGGTAATTCTGCTCGAAGTTTAGTGATTAAAAACAAAAATTATATATTGGCTGACATTTTATTAAGGTATATACAAAAAGAAACTCCCAAAATACAAAAACAGACTGAAATTAAAGTGAAACGAAAAGTAGAGTATACATGCGATATTTGTAATAAAATATTCCCTGATAGAGAAGAGCATTTAGCATCAACAATACACAATATTAGTGCAAGCAAAGGCAAGAAAATACCAGCAAAATATGTTCTACCAGCATCAAACAGAGGATTTCAATTGATGTTAAAAGGTGGATGGGACAGGCAGTCTGGACTAGGAAGGGATGGCTCTGGTAAACTATATCCCATCAAAACTATACAGAAGAAGGACAGGAAAGGCCTTGGGCATGCAAAACAAAAACCTATTGACAATACACAAGATTATGTAAAACATAAAAATAGACTAAAGTTGGCAAGAGACCACCACAGTGACAAATCATTTGAAATAAAGTTTAGGCGAGAGTTTTACTGAAACATGCTCTTTTATTTTCTTACAACTATGGCAACAATAATATACAATGTACTTTTTACATAATTATCTAAATCATGAGCTACAGACATGCATTTTTATTGAACCTTAGCATTCACAGTTAAAAATCATACTATCAAAAATAAGATTATGACCAATTTGAGATAAATCAATCATAGTTTCATCTTTAGATAAGTTGTTAACATCATAAATTTATTTATCTCATGTCACAAACATATAAAACACTTGGTAATGATAAAAAAGTCATGTCAAATAGTTATAAAACCATCAAAAGATATCTGACAAACAGATATTTTGGTCATAGAATAAAATAATTGATTGTAAAAAAAATATTTTATTTATTTCAAAAGGCACTGCACATATCAATTGCACAGATGTTCAGAATCTTATAACAACCAGTAGGTAATACTTTTATAGTCAATACATTTAATTATTGAGGCTTATCGGTATTTGTTTTGTGCACAGTACAAATAACTATAAAAACTATGTCATGAATCAAATTCTGTACAGTAGTCAAGCAAAAACTTTTTTGATTAACATAAAAATATATTATTTGATTCTCAAATCTTGTAGACTTATAACTTCAACTACTTTTGCTTACAACTAGCTATGATACAATATATTTTTCTATATAATCATTTTGCACTGTTGATTGTCATCAAAGATTAGGGGCAGCCCAGTCGAGCAAATTGATAGCAAGTTCAAATCCTACAAAGCAGGCTGCATTAGCTGGGAACGCTCTGATCATCACAGGTGCTACACCCTTGTATAGGGCAGTTGGACCTTCTCTCTCCATCAGCTGCTTGAATACATCCCGCATGCCATTAGGGTAGGTTCCTTCGGGAGCTGTTTGCAGTCTACTCTTCAACACATCAGCCGGCATGGCCACCAGCCAGTTAGCTATTCCAGCAAAACCACCAGCCACAATAGTTGCCGCCATCTTCAATTTAGCGCTGGCATCTTGAGGGACCAGCAATTCTTTAACCCACTCATAAGTCATGAAGTACATACCACTGGCAGGAACATCCCTTAGAATTGTGGCCACACTGCCCTTGTATATGCTCCTGATACCGCCCTCTGCATATAGCTGTCTGGCACAGTCAACCATGCCAGAATATTTCTGTGGTACATTACCACCTTGTTGAATCTGAAGTAGACATTTGATGCGTTCCCCTGGTGCCATTATAGATGTCGTGAAAATACCAGAGAAAGCACCAGCAGCAAATAACTCTCGTTTTGATAGAATTTGGTCATCCTTACTTTTTATCAGCTGTTTGCCAAGTCCAAATCCAAAGAAACTAATAGCGAAAATAGGGGCCACTCCAGTAAGTGGAGCTGACATACCCTTGTACAGCCCTCTGAAGCCTTCTTTCTGTATGGTCTTTTTAAAGCAGTCGTAGGTGCCACCGTACAAGGCAATCTCTCCAGGTTTAGGCACGGGCATAGTCTGTAATCTTACTTTAATCGTGTCCATAGGGTGGCCTGCTAAGACGGTGCACACACCTCCAAAACCACCACTTAAAAAATATTTTACTGGACTGCTCTTTTCCGACATTGTCGATTCGTTTGATCGTTCGCAAGAATAAGGAAACGTAACCTTAGGAAACTTGTTTTCGGTCGAAACGCTTCGAGTAATTTTTAATCAACAGTTGTCTTGTCTAAAATGTCAAAGTCCAAATCACTGCCGTTCCTTCACTAAATAAATTGCGTTCCAGTACTATCGACAGTGTAGTCTTTGATCGACAGTTATTTAATTGACAAATATGCAAAGATGAATTTTGTATTTTAGATTTCTCCACTTATGTAAAATTGTCAAAGTTTTACTTTATTTATTAAAAACCGTCATGTAAAACCAATGGATTTCGGTTTCTTGTTAGAAGATTTTCATTTTTATGAAAAAATATGGATCTGTGCTTTGAAAAAACTTTTAAAATATTTTCGAAGTTCAGTGGCTGTTTTTATTATTCATTTTTTTTAATGTGTTTTAAGCCAGTGCTTGACTGCAATCCCACCTGATGGTAAGCATAATTCCTAGCTTAGATAATTATTGTGATATAAAATTGTATCTCAAGTACCAGTGAATCAGGCGTGATCTCGAAGTGAAGCTTGCCGAGGACACTGAACACAGAGTACTTTGTAATATACTGAAAACACTGACTCACAGTCTAAAGAGGGATTCTATCACTGACTCGGTACATTTGTTATTAAATTCTTCAAAAACATTCCGAATTTTGCATTCTAATCGTTAGTTACAACACATTACACACACACCCATTCGGCGATATCGTTTAAAAGACTTAGTGTTCAAGTCGAAAAATATAATATAAAAAAAGACTTCTTGACTTTGACAGTGACTGCCACTGACAGTAGCTTAGTTGACGGACTTACACGAATTGATGCGAAGTTGCTTTGTTTTGATTTGAGTGGTTTTGAGCCTGTTGGTTCAAATTCTTACTCATAATAAATACCCACCGTTAATATCAACTACCCCCTGCCCCTGAGAGAGATGTGTAGATTAAGTTAATTTTTAATAATGTCGTGTTCAAAAGAAGAAATTGAGAGAAAGCGCCTGGCTGCGCTACAGAAAAGACAAAACTTGTTGTCAAACAGTAATTCTAATCAAAGTACTCCTAATAAAGTATTCCCTGCTCAAATTGGAAGCCCTATAGTTTCATCATCAAGTGGTGGTTATAAACCTTTTACTCATAACTCCAATAGGAGTCATCCATATGCTCAAGCAAGAACAAGTAAAAGTAGTGAAGAGAATCATGTCCCTGTTGGTAAAGTGGTCAGTGGAACTGTGTACTTGATCTCCGAAGACAGGTTCGAAGTAAACCCCTCAGAGTTCTGCTCACCTCTTATCAATATATTTAAGAGCTTACCGTCTAAAAGTTTTGGTGAGTTATGTGATGTCTGTCTGAAGTTACTTTTCATTTACTTGTACATTAGATAACATTGAGATAAGTTTTATTTGACAAATAACTTCATAATACACTTAGTATTTTAAGTGTTTCAAGTGTATACAAATGGTGCTCGAGGGTTTAACTGACTTTCATTGCATGTGTTAATTATATAATTATACAATAATAAAATTATCAATACCTTGTATTTGAATTTGCTAGCTAAAGTTTTAAAACATTTTTCAGATTCAAAATCAAAGCTATGGAACTTCTCAATCAATGATTATCAGCAGCTGATGTCTAAAGTGGCACCTCTGGCGCCCCACATAGTGCTTGGTCCAATCCCACCATATGTTCTGAGGGTAAACACTTTTTAACAGGTTAAACGTCATAATGGACACCATGTGTCCGACAGTACAATTTCCTCCGAGGCCGCACCAATAAATTATGAATTGTTCAAAAATTGTCGGGGTGTTTTCGATGTCAAATGGCAGACACCAGGTCCGTCGCGGCCTGGCAGAGCGTCCGACAGTTTTTCCTTGCGCGGACACCACGCAGGTCACATGTCGGTTCCCTTTCGCGCTGCGCCACACTCGCTCGCGCTAGCTCGCTATACGCTTCACTCGTTTATTTGCCTTTGCACTCGCGAAGGAAAATGTGTTTCTTTTCCTAAGATTAGGGTTCCATTAGGAGTCATGATATTTTTATGTAATGTTTAAAGGTAAAGAACATCTCTTGGACAAAATTGATCAAAGCATTCAATACACTCTAACCTAACATCCATCTTGAATGTGGCTCTGGATGACCCGCAAAATTACTAGTGTCGGTCTACCGGCGTTTCTGTCTTGGTCCTACGGCACTCAACAGTTAATGGAAAGGATCTTAACTCCATCACTGGTTGATTGGGAAGTCCCGTGCTTGACCGACGCCATGAACGCCCGAAAAACTATCGTCCCAGAGACAGTGGAATGAGCCGCTCTGCAGGTCGGTACGGAATAATCTCATTTATACGTCCACCAATACTGCAGAGCGTGCCTGCACGCCTGCCTGAGCGTGCTGCGTGGCTGTGGGTGAATGGGGGTCGGGGCTCTACCGTCACCTAACATAGGTACGGTGTGAGTGGGATCGCTACATGCTTGCGTCGGAATGCTCCTAGTGGAGCTTCACATCTATGTCAATGCGCCGAAGCAGCCGACCGCCTCGGACACCATGGCCTATCCTGTAGTAGAAGCGCTGGTCGGATAGCACGGCATGCCAACATTAATGACATTATCCGCCGAGCTCTTATCACCGCCGGGGTGCCAGCTGTTTTAGAACCCGATGGCTAGGCCCGTGACGATGGAAAGAGCCCAGACGGAATGACCATAATGTCCTGGAAGTTGGGTAGGCCTTTGGTGTAGTATGCAACATGTGTTGCCCTTACGCCATCCCATCTTCTTAATAGGTACCGCAGGCTGTGTTGGGGCGGCTTCTGTGCAAGTGCAGAAAACCACAAACGGAGTTATATGTTTGAGCCGTATGCTGCCAGTGTTTTGGGCACTTTTCCCATTCATATCGATATGGATGAATTTTTTGATTCCCAATAAGTAAGCCGAAACACAACGTAAACCTTAATATTTTTCGTTACAATATGGCTTTTGTATATAGTATTGCCTACTGAAACCATGCCTTATTTGATACGTACTTGACTTACTTATTATTCGTAGCGACTTTCTAGTACTTCCAAAAGACTAAAAATTGTCGCGTATGTAAATATAACATCACCAATTGAAGTATTTAAAATACATAACATTTTTGGGAACAACTTGTAGAAAGCCCATAAATTCAAAGTCCTTTGGATTTTTTCTGTGCCAAAAGGCTAAGCTGTACTATGGGGCCGCGCGAATCACTGGCCGTAGTAAAAACAGTCGAAACGGTGTCCGTCGGCCGTCTAGAAGCTTTTATAGTGATCGAGACCATGCGGACACACAGTGTCCGCCGGGACACGTGTGATCTGGACTAAATTCCTTAACCCTTTGAAAACAGATATAATTAGAGAAAGAGTAGAAAGACAATGAGAAAGTGAACTCCGATGTTCGCTTGGATTTTGAATGAAATAACAACCTAATATAAATAGAGAAGAGTTTATTTCTTTGTTTAAATGCGTTAATAGATGGAACTAGCAGTCTGATTGAAAAAAAATGTTACGTATAGGATAGCCAGATAGTATCCCAACTGTGGGCATTGTTACTTCAGAAGTATGAGGAACAGAGTGTTAAGTCCCACAAAACTCTATTGAAAAGGGAGGATCCTGTTCTATCTGATCTGGGCAACTGCCTTATAGATAATTTCCAGCTCTTGTATGTGTTGAAATCACACGGAAAACTCGGTTGGAGTGTACGAAACGGGGTACTGAGGAAAAAAGACTGCTACAAAAAAGACAGAAAAATTTCACACAAAAACAACTCCTAATCAAGCTTTCGGGATCCGGTGGGATGTGGGAGTAGAAGGGTGGGGAAACATCGGGGGACACTGCATGTGACTTTGACCTCAATGTTTATGACCTTGAGATCAAGGTCAAATGTATAAAACGTCGGGAAACGCCTGGGACACCCAGGGTCAAGAAGCGAGCTCGGAAGTTTAGGTTACTGGTGTACCCACAACCAGAAAAAAGGAGGCCCCTCAGGGGGACCGTCGACTTGGACTTGACACGGGACTAGATTGTATAAAAACTCCTGAAAATATTCTTACACCTAAAAATTGTCAAAGAGCGAGCGCGGAAGTGTAGAGCACCACGACACGGACAGATTAGGTTCGAAGGGGATATTCGACGTCGTATGATGACCCGTTATCCCCTTCGTGTTAGGTCACTGGTGTACCCACAGACACAAAAAAAAGGTGGCCCCGTTGTCGACATGGATTTGACATGGGCCTACATCGTAGGAAAACACCCAAAAATGGTGCCTACCGATTCCACACATTTTACACATATGACCTTGGGGACAAGGTCATTGACATTTGATCTTAATATCAAGGTAACTAATTGACCTTGGGTATTCCAAACGTTTGTTTTCCGACGTTTAATACGTTTGATCTTGAGGTCAGTCTTTGACCTTGACCTCAAAGTTATTGACCTCGGTTGTCCCAGGCGTTTCCCGACGTTTTATACATCTGACCTTGAGGTCGAGGTCATTGACCTTGACCTCAAGGTCATTAACATTGAGGTCGAGGTCACATGCAGTGTCCCTCGATATTCCCCCACCCTTTTACTCCCACATCCCACCGGATCCCGAAAGCTTGATTAGGCGTTGTTTTTGGATGAAATTTTCCTCATTGCCCCGTTTCGTATCCACTGACCAAGAACTCTAATTGTACAATGCAGGATTTCGTATTATAGTTCTACGCTACATGACTGTTATTGGTGGCCTTATGATATATTGTAATATCGACAATATACCTATGGTGTTCCAATGTGTTTCAATAGATAAATAACAAATTTGAAATTTCTTTATATTTTTCAGATTAAAATTACTAAAAAGCTATTTCTATTTCTATGTGTTCGTAAATACACATAGAAATAGACATAGTATACATAATTCAACACTATTGTGAACATTCTCATCACACTTACCATCCTGTCCATAAGTAGGTGCTGCGGGAGAATGCCACAGACCCCAGCTCTGTTGATTTGGCCCCAATTGAGGCCACCTTAAGACATAAACTTATGCCATTCCAAGAAGAGGGAGTCAGGTAAATATCAACATAGATATACTAAGAAAATCAAATACAGTACTATTGGTAATAATTGATGGCATGGCTGGCGCAGTGGTTGAATGATTGGCTGCTACGCTGCGTGTCGCGGGTTCGATTCTCGCATGGAACAGATATTTGTATGGCCTACGATAATTCTTCCAAGTTTAGCTTTAGGTGTATTTTGTCAGTTTACAAGTTTGTGAACACAAGTCGTGAGTAATTCCTAGTGAGGGTGAGTTTCTTTTTAAAAAAGAACTCTTTTAACACACATAAAATAAACAAGCCTTCTAAACTTGCCACTTCCGCATTAATATTTAGTTTCCAATATTATTATTACCATAGTATTATAACCCACTGCAAATCTAGCAAACGACCCAAGAGCTAGATTGACCCAACACTATACCGAAGATATCCCGGACGTTAGCCTGTATGAGATTAGGTTTAGGTTAGGGTTTCTCTGAAGCAGCTTAATAACAACAAGCGGGGTGATGATGGAATTACAGCCGAACTCCTGAAGGCGGGTGGGAAACCGATCCTTAAAGCTCTTCAGAAGCTGTTTTATTCCGTCATACTCAGGGTAAAAACACCACAAGCATGGAGTGGAGGTGTGGTGGTACTCTTCTTTAAGAAGGGCCCTGCTCAAGAATTATAGGCCAGTCTCACTTCTGAGTCATATCTACAAGCCGTTTTTCAGAATCATCACGAACCGTCTCGCGCGTAGGTTCGACGAATTCCAGCCTCCCGAACAAGCCGGATTCCGAAAAGGCTTCAGCACGGTAGACCACATACATACGCTACGACAGGTTATACAGAAGACCGAGGAGTATAATCTGCCTCTGCCTAGCGTTTGTGGATTACGAGAAAGCCTTTGATTCGATCGAGATTTGGGCTGTGCTGCAGTCTCTCCAACGGTGCCAGATTGACTATCGGTACAGCGAAGTGCTAAAGTGGTTGTACGAAAACTGTACGTCACTATGTCAGTCCGACTTCAGGACCAGACCTCGAAACCTATCCTCCTGCAGCGGGGTTTTTTTTTTTTTAAGGTGGGATAATCATCTAATGACAAATCTCGCTCTTGGGTGGTGCGAGAGATAGTATCAGACTTTTACTGACTAAAAACCCACTCCTGTTCCCTCTTTGCCTTCATCCCGGGGCCCCGGGCTTCGCTTTGGAAAGCGGGGTGTGAGGCAGGGAGGCGTCTTTTATCCGAAACTGTTCATGGCCGCAATGGAGGATGTCTTCAAGGTTCTGGACTGGAGTGGACTGGGCATTAATATCAATGGCAAGTACATCACTCACCTTCGGTTTGCCGACGACATAGTAGTCATGGCTGAGACTACGGAAGAGCTCAGCACAATGCTCAATGACCTCAGTAGAGCTTCCGAAAGAGTGGGTCTTAAAATGAACATGGACAAAACCAAAATCATGATAAACAACTCTACACTAATTGCGGAAATCCGATGGATGCGAGACGCACAGGACCTTTCATTGTGGCGGCACTTGGGGGAGGCCTATGTCCAACAGTGGATGTCTTTCGGCTGATTCTTATTATATACCAAATTAATCATAACAATTGCATTGTTACTGTTTTCCCCTTTTAATTGAATTACTATGTTGGATTAGTTGTAAAGTGGACGTTTATATGTATGGTCATGCATTATTAAATAAACAATGTTTTTTTAATGTATAAAATTTAAAAAAAAGCAAAACTAGTGCTTGAATGCAATCCCACCTTATGCAGTGATGCAATCGTTGATGGTGAAGCGCACTAGTTTATTAAGAGCCTATTCACTCTAACCTTGAAAACACAATATGCATTTTATATTTTCCATCAGATTTGGTATATCCCGCCGGGGTCGGTGCATGATAGCAGATGACATGGGGCTGGGCAAGACGTTCCAAGCGCTCGCCATCGCCAGCTACTACCGACACAATTGGCCCCTGCTCATAGTCACCACATCTTCTATGAGGTGAGTAATAGCAGCACCCAAACACACAGCACACAGTTGTAAATTTAAGTAATACAAAAGTAAAATGTAAGCAAAAGTAAAACAAAAACAAGTCAAACTTTTTTTTTGCCCAAAAACAAAATAACAAATAAATAAATAAGCATAATTTTAAGATCAGAATTAGACAAATCTACAAAATGGGAGTCCTACCCGAAAGAAAGAATAGTAATGCTAGCGAAGGAGACGGCCTCACGCGTGAGGGAACGGACATCCTCATGCCCCAGCCGCCGATAACCCAACCCAACTACCAGTCACGGTAGGCGCGGGCTTGCGGACGACGAGGAATGGATAGCTCACTGTCTGGCCGTCCGATAATCGACCGGACCGAGTCCAGGTGGGTTACCATGACGTTCAAAGTGAGATTGTTTCATTCTTATTTCAGTGTGGGTAAGAGACAGCTATACAGGTTGTCTAGCGCCATCTCTTACCCACAATGGAATAAGAATAAAACAATCTTACTATAAACGTCATAGTAACCCAGCAATTCATCGACAGCGCTCCTCAAAGAGATGCCATCAAACCGTAGGGTGGGTCCCTACGGTCCGATACGCGCTAGGGCCACAGGGATTTTCTGAAGAAAAACCCGTGGTCTTAGAAAGCAAAGGGCAACTAAAGAACACAGTTGTGGTTTTAGTCACAAGAAGTCTGACACGCCCTCCCGCTCCACCTCGAGTGAGATAAGTCATTGGATGCTTTCCCACCATAAAAACCCGAAAGAAAGAAAGATATAGTATGAAGAATAAAAGTACGACGTACGATGAAAGTACGTCTCAAAAAAGTCGACGTTGGAGGTAAGTAGTTTAAAAAAAAAGGGCAAGTGCGAGTCGGACCCGCGCACTGAGGGTTCCATACAAACTTAGCTATGAAAACAGTTACGAAGTTTTTCCGAATAACAAAAAAAAAATATTTTTCGTTACAACTACAAACTTATAGTTTTCAGATTTTTTCCTATACTTGTGCTACGAGATCTTGCTTCATGCTATATTTCAGGATTCTAGGTCAACAGGAAGTACCCTATGAATTTTTATTCCCTTAACCTTTCGTGTGTTTTAGACGCGGATCCACGCGAGACAATCGCTTTTTAATTGTGTCTCTAATTACGGCATACGAAAGGTTAAGGGCCTGTGCAGACCACGTTTTGTTAAACGCGCCGTTGACGCGCGTTTTAAAAACGTGCGTCGACGGCGCGCCTTTATTCCATTATAGGTCTACAGGTTGCGTCTGACTCACGTGCATATCGCATCTGTATCGCTACAATCGCGCGTCTACGGCGCGTTTAAAAAACGTGGTGTGCACAGGCCCTAGAGTGTCGAAATACACGTTTTTTGCGACATAAAGCTGTATCTTTTTTTTTTTCGTTAATCAGAAGTTTGATGTTTTCACAGCTTCGAGGTACCGCAGACCTGAGTATATGGTTTTAATTTGAACTCGATACCTCCACGCGTTCCTGAGATAACGGGGCTTCACAGACAAACGGACAAAAAAGTGATCCTATAAGGGTTCCGTTTTTTCCTTTTGAGGTACGGCACCCCAAAAATTGGTAAAATGTGACTACTTGCAGGGACACTTGGCAGAATAAGATACAGGAGCTGTTACCCTCGGTGCCCATGATGAATATAGCAACACTGACCAGTGGAAAAGATACTCAATTTGTTGCTGATAAACAGGTCAGTACAATTATGATTCACATAATACATTATTGCAATAAAATATTCTGCTTTCATGCTATTATTATTATAACTGATTTTCATCCGTACCTTTGTAGGTACGGATGAAACTCAGTTATAATTGAAAAATTTTACATAGTTGAAAACCAGCGTCAGGCAACTGCTACGTCTGACATTATGCTGAACTGGGCCTATTTGCGCAGCAGTACATTTTTGTTGTTTTTTTTTATGTTTAATTTAGTTTTTAATACTTGTTTGTTCATTGTGTGCCAAATGAACATGTTTTTTTCTTTCTTCCTTTTAGTTTCTTTCTTTTGTTGGAGAATTAGCGCACAATCGACAAAACTGAGAAATTCCATTTTCATTGCTTAACTTGGTATACTGTTGGACTATACAGGTTGTTTTTCGTTCATTAATGACGTGACATAACGGACTCTTTCAGACGGAAGTCGTGATAGTTAGCTACAAGATCACCAGTATGTACACAGATCTACTGAAGAGTAAAAAGTTCGGAGTCGCTATTATAGTAAGTACTTTACTGCTGTTATAATAGCTCTTTGAGTTCACGGGCGTCACCGAAATACACTTGTGAATCCTAGGATCACCGAATTCCCTCATAAAGGTCCTGAAAAAATATGCTTCTGGAGAGAGGTAGGCTGGACGGAATGAAGGTTCCTACAGCAAACGTACATGATCCATCACTCCTAAGACAAGATGGTATATACGGTGTCTCTGACATCGACGCACAAACGAATACCACGGATCCAGTACATGATTCTGGACCCCCCAGTGGTGGAATTTTTCGTCGGTTTCTTATCTTGGTTTGTGCTGCAGAATGGCACCTAGCAGCTTTGGACTCGGTGGAAGGACGTGTGAAGAGGCTAATTGGTGATCCAGATTTGGTTAAGTCCAATCTTCAAATAAAAATAGCCCGAAGAATCGCCAAACTTAAGTGGCAGTGGGCAGGACACATTGCTCGTAGAACGGATGGCCGATGGGGCCGAAAGGTTCTAGAGTGGCGACCGCGCACCGGAAGACGCAGCGTTGGAAGGCCTCCCACAAGGTGGTTCGACGACCTGGTGAGGGTCGCGGGAGTGCGGTGGATGCGAGAAGCACAGGATCGGTCATTGTGGCGACGCTTGGGGGAGGCCTATGTCCAACAGTGGACGTCTTTCGGCTAAAATGATGATGATGATGATGATGAATCTTCAAAGCCTTGAGCACAGGCGTGGGTAGCCAGCCTTTCGGTGTTTTACAGGTTGCATTTTGGAGCGTGTGCGCGGGAACTGCATAACTTGATTGCGCCATCTTATTTCTACCATTGGAAAACCCGACGTACGGCAAGTATCCACCCTTGCGTTGTTTACCACCAGAATCATATACTGGATCCATGGTATTCGTTTGTGCGTCGATGTTGAGTCTTCAACATCGACGCACAAACGAACCCTGTATATACCTGTATGATAGTAGGATAGTTACTTACTAATAGGCATTTCTAGGCTTTATCGCCGGCCACATCATCGTTTACCATCAGGTAAGAGAGTGGTCAAACACAAGCCTATCCATATTAAAAAAAAAACTGGGCAAGAGCGAGTCGGACACGCGCACTGAGGGCTCCGTACAAACTTACCTATGTGAATATGTAGTTCAATTCCCGAATGGAGGTTCGGAGATAATATATTTCCGAAAGTTCTTTTTTAAGACGTAACTACAAATTTACTGTTTTTAGATTTATTCTTAATTCTGTGCTATAAGACCTTGGTTTATGCCAAACAGGATTATGGGTCAACGGGAAGTAGCCTATAAATTTTGATTTCCTTGAGAGTGTCGAAATATACTTTTTTGCGACATAAATGGTCGTATCTTTTTTATTTAGAAGTTTGATTTTTTCGCGGCTTCAAGGAACCGTAGACCTAAGTTTAAATTTCAACTCGATACTTCCACGTGTTCCCGAGATAAAGGGTCTTAACAGACAGACAGACGGAAAAAAAGTTATCATATAAGGGTTCCGTTTTTTCTTTTGAGGTACGGAACCCTAAAAAATTAAAAAGCTGAGGTAGATTGCAATATAAAAATATGTTATTTTCCAGGATGAATCTCACTACCTTAAGTCGCACAAAGCCCAGTGCACAATAGCCTTGGGCAGCATCACACGACATTGCCAACGAGCGATCCTCCTGAGCGGTACCCCTGCGCTGAGCAGGCCGGCAGAGCTGTACACTCAGCTGACGTTAATCGAGCCCGGCCTCTTCTCGTCTTACACTGAGTATGGTAAGATAATAATAATAACCTATGAAATTGCCGCATTGTTTTCTTAGATTTCATACAAAAATGGTTATAAACACTGAGGTATTAAAGAAACAATAAAACACAAAAAAGAAACTAATTTCGAAAAAGGACTATAACGTACCTACTTACCTTTTAAAAGTTTATTTGAACTTTGGTGTATTCGGATTCACATTCCAAATGCGTTGTATTGATTATAATAAAAATAATAAGACATTTCAGACCACACTACACTACACACTACTATAGTCTTTATTATCCAAAACTTCCTTGTTACTTCCTAGTTCCTACTACCTACTTCTATTTATATAAAAATGAATAGCTGTCTCGTTAAAACTCGAGAACGGCTGGAACGATTTGGCAAACTTTGGTCTTGAAATATTCGTGATAGCCCAGGGAAGGTTTAAACGGTGAGAAAAAATGGAAAAAAAAAAAACGAAAAAAGAAATCCGAATACAACGCCATCTCTAATTAAAATGTTATTTTAAAATGCTGTTCTTGTAATGCCAGTAGATGGCGTTATCCTTGCTAGTAGGCGGTACGAAGTTCGCCGGGTCAGCTAGGAATATTATAAAATAAAGTCCCTTCACTGCGTCTATATGTCTGTTCGCGAAGAACTCAAAAGCTACTAAACTGATTTGTCACAGACTATATATATTTTATCTTAGCGTGTGTTGTTCAAAAATTTGAAAATAACCTTGAATTCTGAATTCAAATATAATTACCACATCTAGCGAATCAAATGTCGATCACTTAAAGATCTGTTGTAATGTTTGAAGAATCTCCATAATACATTTAATTTTTAGGTAAGAGATACTGTGATGGCAAACAGACTAACTTTGGATGGGACATGACGGGGCAGTCCAACCTGCCCGAGTTGCAGATTATACTGCAGAAGCGTTTCCTCATCAGACGGACCAAGGAACAGGTCCTCACTAAACTGGAAGAAAAGACCAGGTAAGATTTCCTAAATTTTTTATAAAGGGTTTCTAATAAGTTTTGCAAAAATAAATTTTCACAACTCTATTGAACTGGAAGCCCTTTCTGATCATTATTTTGTTTGTAAGTAAGATTTTATATAAATATTCTAAAACGTAATTAAAAGGTATTGTTATGGTAATACTAATAGATGAAAAAAACAATTTAAACCTATTTGCAGAGAAACTGTACTACTAGATCAGACACTGTTGAACCACAGTCAAGAGGACGCCAAGGGCCTCTCAGAGATGGCGGAGGCCTATAATAATAGCAAGTCCTCTGACAAGCACGCCGCACTCATTACATACTTCAGCGAGTCTGCAAAGGTCAAGATACCGGCGATATGGTCAGTATAAAATAGTCAAGATACCGGCGATATTGTCAGTATCAACAATATGGTCAATATAACTTAGTCAAGATTCCAACAATATGGTCATTATAACATAGTCAAGATACCGGCGATATGGTCAGTAAAACATAGTCAAGATACCGGCAATATAGTCAGTATGCCATAGTCACGATACCGACGATATAGTCAGATTGACAGTCAAAATACCGGCGATATGGTCGGTATAACTTAGTCAGGATACCAGCGATGTGGTCAGTATGACTATAGTCAAGATACCGGCGATATAGTCATGGTGACATAGTTAAAATACCGGCGATAAAAAAGTAATGCCCAAGTAATCGACTACATAATTAGTTCAGCAATCATCAACCTTATCACAATACGTGTTATTTCCGCAGCAAGTAGATATATATATGTATGGTATGTAGCCACATTGGAATTTAAATTCAAAATCCTGCATTACGATACAATCACAGTGGTCTGCCCGATTAGAACATATAGGGTGACTGGTAATTATAGTGTACGATACTTAAACACGTGATTGTGCTCATGATAACAAATAATTTTTGTTATGGGAGCAAAGCCGAAATCGCGAAAAAAATATCAGCATTACAATTCAAAATCAACTATTGGGCAGTTGCACGGACCAAACACAACACCCGCCAACTCACAGATCTTTTCAATGGACGTTGGCGAGACTATAACCTTTTCCGTATACCTCTAAATGTAGATATAACTCCACCAGCTTGCAATATCGAGACGACTCACAAGTTCCTCGTACTCGACTTTTTTTGAGGTGTGAAATCATCAAATTACTTCTCTAGTTCTAGAAGAGGGCGTGTCAGACTTTTACTGACTAAAACCCACCTGTGTCTTTCAGTTGCCTTTTACGTTCCAGGGCTACGGTAACACGGCCTCGGCCTTGTTATCTAGCGGATATACGGTTTACTGACATCACTTTGAGGCGCGCGTGGAACACCGCTGACGACTCGGTCCATATCGGACGGCCGGACACCGAGCTACCCATTGCTCGTCGTCGGCGAGCCCGCTCCTACGGTAGCGGGAATCGCCTTGCGACTACCGACGCCAGGGGCGTCTCCTATGGCGGCGGGTGATTTTTTGAAATCGAGTGAATGTCTCATTCATCTGTTCTAGCTTTCGTACCTACCTATCTGTTTTGTGTCGTAAGCCACTGGGAAATGACTGACTGCCTTTGATATATTCAGTGATCGGGGAAAACTAATATGCGTATAAAACGGCAATAAGTATTTAGCGTAGACATATAATTATATAGATAGTTTATTGATTTGTGTATGTATTATATAATTGTATCATATTTGTGGTTTAATATTATATTTATTCTTGTACCTATTCGCCTATTCTCTCTCTTTCATTGCACCTACCACTATTTATCTCTGCACCACCCTAAGGTTGACTGGTAGAATATGTCTAAGGCATTAACACCGCCGTTGTACTTTTGTGCATAAAGTGTTTAATAAATAAATAAATAAAAATATCAAATTGTAAACAAAAAATTAGGCCAGACGATTGAGACACTCTCTCGGTTTCAAAGAATCACCCGTGAAGATGTCCGTTTCCTCACGGTTGCGGGCAGCGGCCCTCCTTCGCCTTCGCATTTGCCTATCATCACTCTATAATTTATGAGATATGTCTTAATCAATTTTCAACCGTATGCTCTGTACTATACGCATATGTGTTGCACGTAAACATATTTTTTGATTCGAACGAATTTTCAACCTTTATAGCCTTCATAATACGTGTTATTTCCGCAGCAAGTACATCCGCCAACTGGTTGAAAGCGAGCCCACGCGCAAGTTCCTCGTATTCGCTCATCACCGCTCCGTCATTGACGCAATTAGTCTGACGCTGGATGAAGCTGAAGTGCACTACATATCCATCGTTGGATCTACTCCGGCTAATACCAGGGCCGTAAGTATTAATAATAGGTCTATGAAATTGCCGTTTTTTAGGACGGGTTGCTTTGAAGTGTTATATCTTTAGATTGACTTGGAATTATAAGTTCAAATAAACTTTATATTAAAGGTATGTTATTCTTTTTTCGATATTGGGTATTTATTGTTTTTTTGTGATTATATTGGGTGGGAATCGAACCCACGACCTCAGCAGTCAGGGCCACAAACCACTATACCAACAGACCAGACTTGACACCTAGTTATAATCCACAGGAGCTAGTGGACACCTTCCAGCACACGGCGTCGTGCCGCTGCGCCGTGCTGTCCATCACGGCCGCCAACTCCGGCATCACGCTCACAGCCGCCAATCTCGTACTCTTCGCTGAGCTGCACTGGAACCCCGGGGTGAGTTGTGCATACAGCTACTCACGAGATTCGTAGTGCTCATATATTTTCGGTAAATAATACGAAATACTGATACATGACTTTTCCATGATTTGTGCTACAAAGCACCGAGATGCCTCGACGGCCACTTCTACAAAAATGTGTCAAAATTATCCACACAAATCAAGCTTGCTGCGGGTGCTACCGTCCGCAAGCAATTTTTGTTTTATTTTCGTGGGAAATCATCAAAAAAAAAAAACCGATTTGGGTGGAGCAATAGGGAAGTCACAAGGTGGACCGATCAGGCGATGACTTGCTGAGAGTCGTGGGAATACAATAGATGCGTAACCATGGTAACTTTTTCGAACAATGCCACAACCCTGGTATGCATCAGCCCTGTGCTCCCCATCCGTACTTGCTCTCTGTCATATCTTTTTTTTTTTTTTTTGGTTTTATTGTTCCTTGGGGGACATATCAAACCCATTGTACTAAACAATATCTACATCATTCCTTAACATTAACCTAATAGATATATTGGCTACTGAGGGAGTCGGTGTTGAGGCTGTGGCAGTAGCAAGTAAAATTTTTTTCTCCATTTCCAATACAGGATCAGCTAAAACGCGCTGAATGACTCCTACATCCATCCTATTAATATTAAACTTTCTCATCACCGACTCTCTGTCATATCATTTCTTCTGTTATTATATTACTATCGTTGTATATGTAATGTTCGTAGATCCTGACCCAGGCAGAGTCCCGCGCGCACCGCATCGGGCAGACGGGCGGCGTGTGCGTGCGCTACCTGCTGGCCGCGCGCACGGCCGATGACTTCATGTGGCCCATGCTGCAGAACAAACTCAACGTACGTACCTTGTCACTCTACCACTACAACACTAATAAAATTTATTAACAAGATGACTTTATTGTTCCAGGTGCTCAACAACGTAGGATTAAGTAGAGATACATTCGAAGATACAACAATGAAACACCAGGTAAATATGAAATCACTTCAATACACAGTTCTACATATTAGTTTGCCAGTTTAAAATCCCTATTCCCCTACCTGGGTAACTAGTATCTAGTTCCTAAAAAAAAACACAGCTTTTTAATTTCTTATTTATTTAAACTTCATGTACAGTAGTGGTACATAGGCAGACTTAATGCAACAAGGCATTCTCTATTACTCAATTTATTTAAAAAAATACTTAATATCCTAAATAATATCTATTTTTTCTAGGAAAGTAAAAACAATATAACCCAGTATTTAACACCGAGTGTAATACCGAAAAATAAGAACGATTACATCCCGGGAACTAATATAAGGAAGGATTGTTTGAATGCGGACGCGTCAGGGGATCGAACTGACTACAAACATGCGTCGAGCTCCGGTGACGACGCAGACAAGTCCTTCTTAGAAGACGATGAGGATGATGAACTGCTTGCTAACCTGGATCTATAAAGTGCTATTGTGATATTTATTAAAGTTTTCATATTATTTTCTGTTTAATTAACCGACTAGCTGCAGCTAGCGGCTTCACTCGCGTCATAGTAGAAAATTATGCCAAGGGCACATACTCCCGAGATAAAAGGTATCCTATGTGCTATTCCAGGACATGGTCTATCCGTGTATCAAGTTTCATCGAAATCCGTTCAGCCGTTCGTGCGTCAAGAACTAATAAACATGCCAACACAAGATAAATTAGAAACGTTTTCATTCATTATCAATTACTTGTAAAAAATTTTGTAGAATTTGCTACAGGCAGTAAAATGACAGAAACATTCCTGAATATGAATGAACTACTATTTATACGAATAGTTGAATTATGACAGGTTTTTTTTAATCAAAACATTGATCATTGATACAATCTGTGTTTCTTTCTGGTCTTTAATCTCTTGGGGTCGCCGCAAACGGGCCACCGGCGACAATCACGTAAACCACATGGACTCGCCGCACACCGTTGTCGGTGGTCGCCACATGTCACAAATCGTCACTGCTCGCTTCTTGTGGCCCGCACCAACCTCGAAACGCCGACACAATACGCCGCCACATACCACTCGCGTTAAAATCTTCTTCGTCAGAGTCCATTATGTGTTAACTGTGCGTATGGGTTAAAAAAAGTAGCAGCTATGGGCCACAAACGGCTTACGCGCGACAGCTATCTTCGTCCTTCCCTTGTATGTACAACAATGGTATAGACACCTTCCAGTCTTTGTAAGGTCTTCGTTTTATTAGACTAGTCTATAATAAATTTATGTATTTAGAAAAATACAGTGTCTCAAAATAAAGTTTATATTTTGTGTGTCTATAAAATAAAATGTTTATTATTTATTAAAGTACATTCTTTGGGAATTTATTTCTTAAAAATAACATCGTCCAGATGTAAACCTTCGCATTCACAGCACTCATTAACTCTAACCAAAAAATGGCTCGATAGGTCGACTCTGTGACGTTTGTGATTTCGAAGCGAATATTTTCTTTTGATTGCGCCAAAGAAGTTGATTATTTTAGTAAACCTTAGATTTAAGATAAACCCACGGGAAAATGTCCATGGGGGTTAAATCAGGACTGCGTGGAGGCCAGTTTATGTCGTCCCTCTTCGAGATCCAAGTTGATCTCGAAGAGGGACGACCAGGGGAAAGTTTGCTTATTTTTGACAGAGAAGTATTGTATGTGTACGAGGTTGTGGCCCCCTGCTGCGCAAAATTCGGTAATGATGATCTGTGTATATTTAAAGCACTTACACGCATCCGAATTGAAACATTCGGATCCTCACGAACATACTGGTTTACACTGTCCACGTTTTCTGTCGTTGTTGTCTCTTCAAAGTTCTTGACCCATGTCCGAATAAGAAGGATGCTTGGTGCATCATTTACGTGACGAAAGCCTCGAATATTACAGAATATACGCACTACAGTCGCTGAGTCATCGTTTTTGTAAAATACTTACACGCACAGCGCGCGGTCCTCTCCTGAGAAACGCTCCATAGCGAATGAATTCCCATGAGCCACGCTACCGACTGACATACCCTCCGCGCCTCTCAGATTCGTTGCTTTCACGCAGCTAGCTAAGCAAATATAAACTTTCTTTTGAGACAACCAAGTTTACCGTAAACACTGTTTCAGAAAATTGACCGTCCACACTTGTCAGTTGTTGCTAGGATGTCGTCCGAGGAACTAATGATGCTTTGTGCTGCTTACATAATAATTCATAATAGTGCTACTAGAAAAAAAACCGGGCAAGTGCAAGTCGGACTCGAGCATTGAGGGTTTCGTACATACATTCCATACTAAGAAAACAGTTCAATTCCCGAATTAAGTTACGAAGAATTTTACGTATCGCAAAATAGTTCTTTTTTTATGTGAAGTACTTAACTGCAAATTTACAGTTTTTAGATTTTTTTCCTATACTTGTGCTATGAAACCTTGCTTTATGCCAAATTTCAGGATTGTAGGTCAATGGGAAGTACCTTATGAATTTTGATTCTCGTGAGTTTCGAAATACACGTTTTTTTGCGAAATAAACTGCCGTATCTTTTTTTTCGTTAACGAAGAAGTTTGATATTTTCATAGTTTTAAGGGATCGCAGACCTGAGTATACGGTTTCAATTTCAAATCGATACCTCCACGCGTTCGATTTTACGCGCAGATTAAGGGTCTTGACAGACAGACAAACGGACGGACGTCAGTTTGTCTGTCTGTGGCGCAACAAAGTGATCCTATAACGGTTCCGTTTTTCCTCTTCATGTACGGAACCCTAAAATGAAGCTGTTGACAAAGCTCAATGAGCACCGAAACCTGGTTGATGGACCACACTACTTCCATGTTTACTAGATGTTTCGTCTTACTCTCCATTCGAAGTGGGGAACACGGTAATATGTGTTTATAAACTGTTTCCAGAGATGATGAAACATTGTGAAACACTGTTTATAAACTGTTTAAACACAATGTTTATTAACAAATGTTGCCTAATGAATCCCTGGCTATGATTATAAGTTGTCTACCTACTCATAGCACAAGTTCTGCTTAGTTTATGACTAGATGGCGTAGTGTGACAGATGTAAAAAAAAAACAAAAGCAAATTATTACAAATGACAAGTTTAATGTGCGCTTTTGATCACAATTGATTTTATAAATTTGTAACCTCCAAATAATTATATCAATCAAACCATAAGTATCACAGTAAATAGTTGAAATATCTTGGTTACGAATGCTGTCTTAGAAATTGAGACGTTTTCTGTAAATTAATACATAATATGTATTAAGTACGAATAGTCAATGAAATATGAATTAAAAAATTATGGCAGAAAATCCCTGGGTAATATTCATTGTCTTTGTCCCTGGGCAAAATTGTCTAATAACATAAAGTGACGCCCCGAACGAAGAGTCACGTGAGGATGGATAGACGAACTAGACTGCTTCTTGACGTATTTAGCCACAAGAGCAAAGTCGTAAGAAATGGAAAGAGTGAAGGCGAACCTTGCAGTACAGTATATAATAATAATAGAATTGAAAATTATACATACCTACCTCTTCTTTGTTGTTGAGTTTTCGGGGCAAACTCCCCAGTAATTAAAATGAAGCGTATTGTCTTTCAATATGTCACAATGTAACTCACAGAGGTTGGGGTACGTTTTTTGAGTGTTGGCGCATACAGGGCGATGCACCGTCGCGCACTTATTACACTTCTTCTTGGGTGTATTATCTTCGTCTGCCCTGCGGATTTTAGTTAGTTGATATTATATGGGTCTACCACCACACATTTTGTGCGAGAGCCACGAGCGAGGAATGTCTGTGCTCGTACAAAGCTAAACAGTCTGGTACGCATCGTCGCACAGCGCAAGTTGCTTACACTGCTTAAATAGAAACCTTTTTTTGAAGCATTGATATATCGCAGCCCTATACCTAGCTATTTAATCTGTTTCGACTAAAAAAAGCACATTTTTCACAATTAAAAAAAAACTGTTTTTTCGACATCTATATGTATTACATAATAGATACCTATTAAATAATAAATGCAATCTCGATATTAACAAAGTAGGTGTCTTGAATCACCATGATTTGATTAACTTCCTAATAAGCCAATGGACCTGTTAAAATTTGTATTTTTTTACATAAGTACTAGGTACAATTTTGTTCTCTTAGTTTTAAAAAAAAATATTTCGACTCAATACAGTTTTGTTGAAAAAAATTTGACTTAGGACAGTTTTCAATTACTCCTTTATATTCATCAAATGAGATGTTTTGCGTTATAACTGTTACATAATAACAATATTTTGAATAAAGACTAAAAAGTGACATGTGGATAGATAAAATAAAAATAATGTGTGGCCCAGCTGTCAAACTGACTGCAGTCTCAGAGAATACTTCCTGAAAACCGACCGACGTGGGGATGCACCGAGATTTAGTCGCGGTGGACAAAGGTTTCATCCCTCTCTCCTTGGCTAACGAGAACTGGCGCTATAGGTTTGCGCCAGTTCTCGGATCTGGAATGGATACTAATGAAAGCAGAAAACTATGGCAGGGCAAGGATCTTCACGGGCGCTTTTACCGGGCCTTACATGGGCCTGATGTAGATCTTTTAGCGTCCGTATCCTGGCTGCGCTTTGGTGATCTCTTTGGAGAAACCGAAAGTTTTGTCTTTGCAATTATGGATGAAGTTATAATGACAACCACTGGAAATACATTGTGAAGGACGGTACAGTTGACATCTGTCAGGCATGCCACCGGCCCGGAGAATCAATCCGACACATTATTTCTGGGTGTTCTCATTTAGCTAACGGAGATTATTTGCATAGACACTATCTTGTAGCCAGGATTATCCACCAGCAACTTGATCTTAAATACAATCTTGTGGTATCAGAAGTACTATACTATAAGTAAGTGCTCGAACCAGTTCTCGAGAATAGCAGCGATTATTGTTGCCAATAAGCCTGACATAGTGGTGATAGATCAACTAGAGCGTCGCACAATGATTGTTGTTATAGCGGTCCAAAAAGTATTAATATGGTAGAAAAAAGGATATAAAACTACCAATGAGGTTCGCTATTATAAATATCAAAGGAAAGTATTCGGTGGCATTAATAAAACGATATTATTTCGAAAATCACGTTAATATATTTATGATACTCTTATAAGTTCTCTTCGTATTTTTCAAGTGATTTCCGCTTTCCATCTTCATCAGTATTGCAAACCGATTGTTCCTCACAACAACCGGTCTTGTGCGTCTCGCACCTACAGTTAGGGGAGCCTATATGCTGAACTTAGGCCTCAAAAGTGTAGAAATGGACGTGTTTCGGCTAAAATGATGATGTTGGCGGATTCACTAAATGTTGTAGGTATACGTCTTGGATTATTTGATTAACATGAAAGTCCTTGGTGTTAGTTAAATTATTCTTGTTATAACTTTTGCCAACCGTCTCCAAAATAAAACGTCCTCGGTTTTACAATTTTCTGGAAAAACAATAATTAATTAATTTGGCCATCAAAGGTGTCATATGTCGAAAATCACAAATTGGCCATCAAAAGTGTCGTAAGTAACTCAAAAATCACAATCCTAACACAAGTTATTAACATAAATTGGCTAAAATTGTGTAGCGTTTTATTTTTAATCTCTTTAATTATTATACAATTATAAAAAAGCAATAACATTTGAAAAGTAAAGAAATTAGCGTAGCTAAATGAATACACCATCAAAACTGTTTTAACACCAAAACTAAAAATATTTTCAACAAAACTGTAGCGATACAATATCGTACAAAAACCTATACAAACCTTGACCTTGAAAACTGTTGTAGATACTTATGTAATTCAAATTATTTCAAAATATCTCCGCGACTTAACCATTATTGCCGTGTCTAGGTACTCTAAATAATGTCCGATTTTTTCACAACACGATCCAACAGAACTGTTGCACCTCAAAATACTAGGTACACTTTGAAAACGCACCTCCCGGTCGAATCTTGGAATGCAATTGGAAATAGTGCGGTTTAAGCGCGAAGAATGCATTGATTCAACAATAGATACTGACTTCTAATGGTATTTAGGGCACAGGAATAGGAAAAAAAATTGTTTTATTGGCATATAGGTAATCGAATTCTGGATCAGAAAATAAGATTATCTCAAAATTCGACGTTTTTGAATTGCAACAGTTTTGATTTAAGGGTGCAATATAATATGTGGGTCTACTATATCTTGTAAATTTCTACTATATCTTGTAGAATTTCCAATAGAGACGCTCGAACTTTAATAGCGCATAACGGCTATCTCGGTAAAGCGATAGCTCTCAAAGGCATGAATACATATTTAGTCGTGACTTTTCACCATAAAATGCTACACGCTTCAGCAACGCGAAGAAATTGTTAAAATTTATTATAAAAATCAGTACATTACTCGCCTAACGTCGAATCTTGCGTGGTAACGACATCAACTGGTCTTCGAGATCGTGTGACTTAATACCGCCCGATTACTTCCTCTGTGGTTATATCAAATCTCTAGTCTATGCCGATAAACCACAGCCAATTGCTGCTTTAAAGGCCAACATAAATCGCGTTCTTCGTGAAATTGAGTCCCGTTTATGTGAAGATGTCCAAAATGGGTCCACCAGAATACAACATCTACAGCGGAGTCGTGGTGGCCATTTGGATGAAATTATTTTCCTTACATAGTGTCATCAAATTATCCTTGAAAATATTATAATTGTGGTACCTAATATCACTCAGGTTGCGTTGTTTTATTTCGTTTCCAAGTTCGAGCGCACTTAATGAAAAACCCTGTATTATGTGCAGTAATCGCAGACACCTTCCAGTCTGACGTAGGTCTTGGATTAATAGAAGAAAAATTAAATGTTAGTTGATAGAAATGTCGCTCACTCCTGACAACGGTTAATGCTAGACTTTCAGTATCTTACAAAGTAGTCTGTGTGCTAGACTGACAAGCAGTGCGCATAAAGTGCGCTGAGACGACAGTATTCATAGCCTTCTCATTCTCACATATATTATTATTATTATGTTAGAAAACTGCTAGACAAAATAGTCATCACAACACCCAGGCGAAGAAGACGAGACGAACAAGGTTTCATGAGGTGTTGCACCGGAACAGCGACCAGCCGTGAGAGTGAGAGGTGTCTGCATCTCTAAATCCACCACGTCCACGCCACACGTCTAAATTAGTCCACGCTACACCTCTGGGTGTGCACATCAGAGAGGCCTTTTTCTTTTATAAAATCAGAAAACGAGACAACGACTGTCGCAACCCCGTGTTCGACCACATTGTCGCTTACCATCAGATGACATAGCTAGTCGTCAAACGCGAACCTATCAATTATAAAAAAAAAAACTCACGATCTCAAAGAGCCCTCGCTTATGTAAGGCCCCTTTAGGTGCGAGGGCCCACTTCGCCCACGCGTAGCTGCGCTATTGGAGGGGTGAAAAGAGTGGAGGAAAGCAACGCCAAGTTGTTGTATTATGCCTATCTATAACTATTTACTTATCTATATATGTAAAAAATAACCCCTATTTCTCCTGGTCACGCTATAACTAATTGAGAACGTCTGCACCAAATTTAATAATTATTTTTATTTTGTTCACCAGCATACTGTGAAGGTTGTTAAGCAAAAAAAATCAAAATTAGGGTAGGGTAGGGTAAGTAGGTAAGTAGCGTAAGGTGGGTAAGGAAGGGTAGGGTAGAGTGGGGTAGGGTTGGGTAGAGTAGAATAAAGTAGTCTGTTGATGGGAGTGAAGCCGCGGGCAAAAGCTAGTAGATTACATAATATTAAAACCATATATACTTACTTATTGTTTTCATCTGTTTTTGTGCACTCCCCCCAGTGAGTGAGCTTGAGGGCTTGGTGTCTCTTAGAGGCACAATGGAACACACAGAAGTTAGGGTATGTCTTGTGATTGCTGCCGCACACTGGACGATGCATCTCCGCGCACACACACTTCTTCTTGGTTACTTTAGGTGGCCTACGGATTTGAATTAGTCGTTGACTTAACAAGGCCATTTTTTAGAAACCCACCTTTTTTCGCCTCCTAGCAGCAGTGGCATGGCTAAGTGAACAAAGGCCCTGGGGCACAAAACAAAGTAGGGCTCCTTTTTTACGCGGAAATCATGAAATAACTTTTCCTACTCCAGGTGGAGTGCAACGAAGTGTCAGACTTTTACAAACCATAAAGTTACAGTGTCTTACCTCAAAAACCTCTTTACTAAATTTTAAAGGGAGGAACATTTTTCGTTAATTCAATAAGAGGTTTGTTAATCAGGTTTGGGGAGCCCCCCCGAGCTTGGGGGCCCCGGAGCATTGCCCCACCTAGCTTTTTGGTAGCTAAACCAGTGCCTAGCAGATGTGTTGTGATCCAGTCAAGACAGTAAGGGCCTGCGCACATTTGAGACAAGACTGTCTTTGAAGAAGTTAGAAGTCTGTCTAACAGTCTTGTCTCAAGTGTGCGCAGTCTGTACCTCGCACCACCTAGCTACCTCGCACCGCCTAGCTACCTTGCACTGCCTAGCTACCTCACACTGCCTTGCTACCTCGCACCACCTATAGCTTCCTCGCACCAAGACTCGGCGAAAGAGTGGGGATCGCTTTGCGTACGCGTTTTATTTATTTTTTAAATGTACACCTATTTTATTTTATTTTTTCTTTTACCTACTAGGTACTTTATTTTTTTTAATGTACACCTATTTACAAAAGGTTTATATTAAAAAAAAAATATATGCGTACGCAAAGCGATCCCCACTCTATCACCGAGCGCTCAAGATCCGTGCCGATACCTGTACCTAATGTTTGAAACCGTTTGCTCTGTTACTTATCACTAAAACTTCATTGAAAGACCAGCCTCAGACAGTATTTTTCTGTCTGGCAACTGTTTTTTATTTATTTGAAGAAAATAAAGTGTGAGTTTACAAATGTCTGAAAAGTGTAATGACCGTGCTAATGCTCGGTCGGACTAATAGAAGTTTATTTATTTTCTACAGCAGCAAGATTGAAACCCGTTGGCCACAGAAAATTGTGCTTCGCTTTACTAGAGGCCCTACCACGAGCTCTTAACGCGATTCATTTGACGACCCTGAACTGTTAGAGGGATGGAGCTACATAGAGTGCATCACTCCATCCCTCTTTCTCGCTCGCAATCCTGACATTTCAACATGTCATGGTATGGCCTCCGGTCGTTACAGGTATGATAAGTCAGAAGTATTAATTCCATTACCTACTTATATTATATCATCATCATCATCATCATCATCATCATCATTTCAGCCGAAAGACGTCCACTGTTGGACATACGCCTCCCCAAAATATCGCCATAATGACCGTCCCTGTGCGTCTTGCATGCTTCGGATTCCCGCGACCCTCACCAGGTCATCGGTCCACCTTGTGGAAGGCCTTCCAACGCTGCGTCTTCCGGTAACGTTGTCGCCATTCCAGAACCTTTCGTCCCCATCGACCATCTGTTCTATGCACAATGTGCCCTGCCCACTGCCACTTAAGTTTGGCGATACTTATATTGTCGTATTTAAATGAAATGTATGTTTTAAAAAGTTGGGAATAGAATTACTTTGTACTTGGCTTAATAATATGATCGTCCATATTTATATCAGGCGGCATCTCGAAATTTTCGTCGGATGGTCGCAGAAACGGTTCTTCTTTCGATTTCGGTTCTGAATAATAGTCGTCTGTCCGGAGTTGTTGATTCTTTTTCTTCTTCTTTTGGCATTTCGGACATTGTTTTCCCTCTTGATTGTCTTCTGTTGTTTTTCTGTACATTTGAATAAGTAAAATGCTATAAATCGTAACATATTTTTATAACCCATTGACAGGTTGTTCGTATCTACCTCTCATTTCAGTGGGTATTAGATTACACATGTATTTACAAAATTATAAGTTAGGTATATACATCTAAAGGAAACACAAAGTCACCAGACCCAATTTTTAATCATTCCTGTGAAGGGTCCCCGAAATGGTCAATTGCGATTGACAATATTTACGTGACTGACTGGCGTCAGTCAGTCAGTCATTGATGCCAAAATTGTTCAATACATTTTCATTATCATTCACGTAAATATTGTTAAACGCAACTTTGAATATTTAGGCACCGTAACGTGGGGTTACTTTGGCCCTGGGGTATAACTTTGGTACAAACTTATTAACCCATAAAAATACAGTAAACACAATTTCTCATGTTCATATTGGATAAATAAGATTGTGCCATTTTACCCCAGGGTCAAAGTTACCCGACTTGACTAGGTTCCTACTTTAGACGATTGAAATAATTGTCATTTTCATTATCATTCACCTATGTAAATATTGTCAATCGCAATTGACCATTTTGGTGAACCTTTAAGGGTCATCCATAAATATTATAATCTCATGTGTAAGGAGTGGGGAGAAGGTCGAAGAAGTGTAACAAGGGATAGGATAAGTCATAATTCCTAAACGACACATTACAAAATATACATTTTGGGGATATCATTCAGTACTTTTTCTATAATTTTGTTAAACATTTTAATAACAAAAATACACTGCGTTATATTATTTTATTTCTTCGTCAGTGTCGAAAAACGTCGTTAGATATACGTGGAAAATTTTCACTGCAGTGTACTCGCAATTTCGCCTCTTTATCATATAATATAGTATCTCCACTTTTATCAAAATGTACTATTATGATAGCCCCGCCCCAAATTAGACCAACTACACTTATAATAAGATATTTGGTTTAAGTGCTTTAAGTAAAAAGTGTCTGCCACATACCCAGGTTCTTTGCCGCCAACGCACACCCCCTCGTGATCCAACCGAACGCTGCTATCCTTGTCCGAGGAGCACTTCAGAGTACAAACGTTCGAGTATGTGACGCCGTTACTGCCGCATACTGGTTTATATTCCGTGTGGCATTCACATTTGAACTCGTGGTCGCAGACTCCTGCATATGCTATGGTAACAGCGTTGGCTAACGGACTGACTGCCATCCGACACTCAAAGAAGCATGTGTTTAAGTACGTCAGCCCATCAGAGCCACATTGAGGATTGAACGTGTCGCTCGTGAATGCGCACCCACAAGGCTGGGACAGGTCTGTGTAAGTGGTGCAAGCGTGTTCGGGGTCTGGATGCCGCTGCGCGGACACAAGGAATAGTGATGTGCCAATGGCTATACCTGTTACAATACAATTTGTACGTTAACAATCTTGATTTTCAGTAGTGTTGCAACAGAACTGTGCTTCCGCTTCCGCTTTCACAGAAGTTCGGCAAGCTTTTTCACTTCCGTTTCCGCTTCTGCTTCCGCAAAATTTATAACAGAACTCTAAACGGAAGAATACAGCGAGGAGCACGGGGGTGGGGAGCGCGTGGACGACTGGACACATCGGAAGAGTCGCGGGGGGGGGGGGCAGGGGCGGTACACAAACGTGTCGCAACGAGTTTCTTTATTATAATATTTTTTTGGTTCATTCTGCGCATCAGCTTGCCTATTCCGATGTAAACATTTGTTGTTTTTTAAAAAAAAAAATTGTGCTTTTTCTTCATAGTATTAACACTTCCGCTTCCGCTTTAGTTTCCGTTTCCGCATCCGCAAATATTTACTTTTGACATCTGTTTCCGTTTCTGCTTCCGTTAAGACACTTCCGTTGCATCACTAATTTTCAGAACGACTATTTGAAGTATTGTGAACTAGTTGGGCTGCAGGAATATTCGAAAGAGTTACCGTGGCCCTAGAACGCAAGGGGAAGCTGAAGGAAAACAGGTGAGTTACTGTTAAAGAGAATTTTTAATAACCCCATTAGCCCTACTACTTCAACCTATGCAGATTTCGGGAAATAATAAATTACTACACTAGCGGGTCGCCACAACTTTGCCCGGTTTTGCTTGAGGTGGTGAAATCAAATCATTAACCTACAAATAGTTCTGGAGATTACATTAAAATGTAGGGACCTACAAAAAATAAATAAAAACGCCTACATATATTATATTTACCATTTTACTCACCCAATTTTAAATCCATTTCTCATCACTGCCTTCACTTCACCCAAATGGTAATATTATAAAAGTATATAAAAAAAAAAACTTTTTTAAAATTAAGCTATCTGCATTCTTTGAAAAATCTTATTAATGGCAAATTACGATTACTGTAACTTTCACGGCACTAATTCATCACACTGCGTTTAATTATTGTCAAATTGTAGTATTAATTGATTTTAGTAATCTTGTGTGTTATAATACTCGGAACTACAGTTAAAAAAAAACTGGCAAGTGCGAGTCGGACTCGCGCACTGAGGGTTCAGTAGAAACTTACTTATGTAAATAGTTCAATTACCGAATGGAGTTTCGAAAATTATTCCGAATCGCAAAAAAAAAAATTGTGACGCGACGTGACAAAAACTTTACTGTTTTCAGATTAATTCCTATATCTGTGCCATAATACCTTGCTTTATGCCAAATTTCAGGATTCTGGGTCAATGGGAAGTACCCTATAAATTTTGATTCCCTTGAGAGTCGAAATATACGTCTTTTTTACGATATAGACGGCCGTATCTTTTTTTGTTAACTTAGAAGTTTGATTTTTCATCACTGCTTCAAGGGACTGCAGACATATATGGTTTTAAATTCAACTGGATACCTCAGCGCATTCCCGAGATAAATGATCTTGACAGACATACATACAGATGGACAACAAAGTGATCATATAAGGGTTCCGCTTTTTCATATTGAGGTACGGAACCCTAAAAACAAAATATATTTTAATTAAACAGATTATTGGCACTTCAGATATGTCAAGGTAAGTTTATAATAAAAATCGAAATTACTATTTACACGTTCTAAAGCGTAGATCGCCATGGAATGTGACATTGTTCGAAAAAGTCACTACGGCCCTTTTTGTTTTAACGGGAACATTACATAACATCTCTCGCTCTGCGTAGAGCGAGAGGAAGTGACAGACTTTTACTGGCTAAAACGCGCCTGTGTTCTTTCAGTTGCCCAGGGGGCCATGGTACCGACGGAAAGGTCTTTGTTTGAAAGGGTTTTCGAAAAATCCTACAACCCTGACAAGCAATGGCCCTAATGGACCCCGTCCGTTTTGGTGATCTCTTTGAGGTGCGTGTAGTACACGACGAGTCGTGTCAGCTCAGGCCTGGTCCTTATGGACGGCGAGTTATCCATTGCTCGCCGTCCGCAAGCCCGCACTTCATGTGATTGGGAGTCGCCTGGGAACTCTCGACATCCAGGGTGTCTCGAAGTTTATCGTTTCCTCACGCTGTCCACTATCTCCGTTGCTTCCATTACTGCTTCGCAAAAGGAAGTGGCCGCTTTCCATTCCCTCTCGATTCGGCCTCTAGTCGGTCCTCTAGTCGAACATGCGGTACGCCCAAGCGGGGCAGACCTCCACTGTATGCTCCAGCGAGTCCTCCGAGCTATCAGCACAGTCGCAACACCCGGGCTTTTCTTCCCGCCTAATCTGAAACAGGAACCAAAACAACTGTCTCCGGTGAGCACCGGAGCACAAGAGGAAAGTGATAATGTAGCGCCTCTCAAACCCCGCCTTAAAGAGGGAACATATCGCTAGTGTTCGATCGAAACAGGACTTTCTACCAAAACCGAATCTCTGGTAACTGTCTCATACAGTTTCTGTTTCGGATTTCGGAACCGAAACTTTTCAGACACGTTAAAAATCTATTGTATCCAAAACTTTTGGCTTATTTTTACACTCATGCAGTCAGCAGTCAATTAACACGTGTTAAATAGCATAGCATAACCAGCCTTTTAATGTTCCCACTGCTGGGACTCAGGCCTCCCCTCTAGGAGAGGGAATGGGCCGTAATGCACCACGCGAGCCCAGTGTGGGTTGGTGAATGTCACATACGTCTTGGAATTTTTTGGTTCTAGGACGTGCCGGTTTCCTCACGATGTTTTCCTGCACCGTTTTGAGAGCAGTGGTGATGAAATAAATTACACAAAGTAATGCACCTGGCCGGCTTTGAACCCGCGACCTACAACTCGTAAGTCGGGGCCGTTACCACTCGGCCACCACTGCTCTCACGTGTTAAATTATATTTATATAAATGTAGCTCCAATAAATAAACATGTTGACTTCTTCACAATAAACAAACAAAACAAAATCCACACTTAAAAAATAAAGACCTCTTTAATGGAGTAGGTATTTTAATTTTAATTGCTTTTGCAATGAAAACGTCCTAAAGACTTTTAACTTTATTGAAATCTTAACAATGTACGATAACGTAATTAATAACTATTAGGTAGTAGTACCTAAGCTAATTCATTATCAGTCTCAACAAAGAACGAAACGAAAGAACAACACCGTTCTTACAATTGCTCAAAAGTGTCAAATTAGGTACCTATACTCCATCTGTTTAGGTAATGAACTAAATCGTGGTAAACAATTTTGATATGTTTTTTATCTAAAAGTTGTCAAAATTTTTATCTAAAAATGTTTACAATTTGTTATTTACCTATTGTTGTATGTTTGGTAATTAACTAAATGTAAATAATCTTTTTATGTCTTTTATACGATTTTTTTAAATAAAAAGACATATTAAGATTGTTTACGTTTAGTTAACTACCTAAACAAATGGAGTATAATTATTATTCTAATTTGAAAAATATTTGGACAAAATAACTATTCAAAATAAAATCTGATAGTGATTAAGCAGATCGAAGGCAGTTCATGAATAATCTTAGAAGTGTCGTTACGCGTTTGAATGGTTTTTCTTCAATAAGTAGACAAAACGAAAAGAAAATGTATTATTCTTTCTCCAGGTATAAAATAATACTATTTCATTTTACGCCAGTCTCTTTTTAAAACGGCAGTGGCGAAAAAATATCAAAAGGAAAATAAAAAAAAATATATGGTTTGATTAGAAAGTCGATTTAATAAATAGCAATAAACAAATTCATTAAACTCGACGATAACATTAAACATTTTTAAAGTAAATAAAATGCATCAGATCGTTGCTGTTCAAAAAAAAAAACTTAAATAATATGAGTGATATTTCGAAGGATGACACAGTCTCACTAAATTAAAACATTTTTGTATCTCTGAGACCACTCAAATGCATAATTATGGCAGTATTAAAAACTTAACGTAGTGACCAAGTATACAAATGAATTAGTAGAGCTGGATGCCTTCGGCGATCCTCACTTGGTCGTCACAGGGTCCGTACTTAGCGATGCTGAGCGTGTGGTCCTTAGCGGTGGCGCAGTTCAGCAGGCAGTCGTTGCTGTAGGTGTTGCCGTCGCTGCCACATACAGGCTTCTTCTCCCTCGTGCACAAGCAGACGAATCCCTCAGTGGTGGGCTCTACGCACGGACCAGTGTGTTTCAACTCGAGACCAACGCTGCGCTGTTTCGCGCAATCGAGGCCGCACTGGTTGGAGTAGGTAGTGCCGTCAGTGCCGCACACCGGGAGGTAGTTGAAGGGGCATACACATTCTACTTGGACGGGCGTAAAGCCTTCGCACGGACCTTCTTTGGCGACGACGATGTTCTTGTGCGTGTTGTAATTGGCACAGTCTAACAGGCACTGGTTGCTGTAGGTCTCGCCGTCAGAACCGCAGATGGGCGTGTAGTTCCTGGTGCACGTGCATGGAGGAAGTGCTTGAGAGCTGCAGATGTAGGCGCTGAAGAACAGCAAAACTCCTGAGAAAAACATATACAGTTCATTGACAGTTTTACTAACTCTCTTGGACACACAACTTCTAGATGTGTGCAGTGGACATTGATACAATACCTAACCCTCTTGAGACATCTCATGATCTGACCTAACGAGAGATAAACATACACGCGTAGCAACTACTATAATAACATAACACAATCAACTAAAATATTTTACCTTGACATTATGATATTGATAAACTAAAAAAAAAAACAAAGCTATCAGAGTGGGTAGTCTTTTTATGTCGTCGTTATTATCATTATCATACTAATGTTTGGGCTGTTACAAACCGTATTCAAGAAATGAATTAGAGGTTAGCAGATAAACGAAAAACAACAAAAATGGTGCTCATTTAAATAATTATGAAGCGTTAATTTCTAATTGTCACGACTTCCTGTCTCTTATGTAAGGTAGGTCTACAGACCTTCGGCTATGAATGAAGATCATCCGAATACAATTAATTTTGCTACCTATAATGGACTCGTCTGCATAATTTGTTGGTGGCAAAGGAAAATTTTTTCTACCTCGAGTTTAGCAAGTTCTCTGCCGACTAGTATTGTTTGTACATATAGTTATATGTTTTTACTTCCATCATTTGGTTTATTTGGAGTGGTGAACATAAAAACACAAAAGTTGTAGGAATGCATGCCGTTTGACATCGCTTACGGGGGAAAGTTTGGCAGAGTGACCATATCCATATGTACATATATTATGTAAGTACGGCTCGGTACCGACTGCAGTTATGGTATAGGCAATATAGTGAAATTATGCAAAGGGAATATAGCTGTAGGCATTTATGTAGATACATAATAATTATGTTATTGAATCCTTTGGAAACTTGAATTAAAAAAATATAACTCAATGAAACCCACCATCAGGTCCATCACCATCAGGTGGGATCGCAGTCAAGCACTAGTTTAAATCGATAAAAAAAAAAAAAAAATGGTGCGTGCACCGTTTCCCCCGAAAAAATTCCATGCGAAAAGTATAATAACAAATATTAATTAATTATGCTTACCGAATTTAAAGGCCATGTTTTTTCAGTTACGTCCAAGACTGTTTTGATTATTGACAAAATTAAATGCACCGAAAATGTTGTCGGGATATCTGAGCTCGATGTCAGCGTCGAATGTAATGATGCTCTGTGCTGAAGACAAGACGTTTTATATGAATATAGTGTTTTCCAAGACGCGAAGAAACAACGTTCTTTTCGTATTGTAAATCCCCAACGCGAGATGCGTCACTGAAGTACTATTACCGGCAAGTTAATACTAATTGTGTTGACATAGACGTCGCGTCGACAACGTGTGAACAGTTTGAGGAAGTCAAACTATTTGTTTTACTTAGTATTTTCGGAAATAAGTTTGGCGTCATTACATTTATGTTTAACTTCAATTCTAAGATGTTTGCCGGCAAATTATTTTCATATTGTTTGTTGATGATTTGGTCTATTATTGTTTTATAAAATCCCAGTTAGTTGGTTTACTAGGAAATTAGTGTTTGGTTGACTGCAGCTTATCATGTGCTGACTGTGTATGATGATGGGCTTTTTTGACCATTATTTCGGTAAAACCAACATTATTCAATGTAATAATAGTTGTGATTGTGTAGTAGGTACTCTTTTTTAGAAACTTCTATATCCCTATTTTTTTTTCGTGTACCTACTTAAAGTTGGTATATTGTCTAGCCTTTTCCCAGCTAAGTTCGATTCCTTTTAACTTTTTGTCTCAATAAAAAAAGAGTCTTTTTTTATCCAGAAAATTATTATCATCTATTAAAATCATAATCACTACATGCCTTTTTAATGACCTGGTGACCTTCTTTATAGTAGTAGGCATCCGGTTATCATCCCAAGCCGGAATAATCCATGGTTGTGAAAAGGCTACGCAGATGTTTATGGTCTACCTGCTTTTTTCGTCTGGGAGGTCTTTGAGGAGTGGCAGGAGAGGTGCCTCGGCGTTCTCACCTTCCTTATCACACAGGTCCTCACCAGGCACGGTAGGTTCGGGAGTTTTCTGTTCCGGATTTAGGCGAAAGAAACGCCCGGGTGTCATCATTGTGCAGACTGCCCGGAAACAAGTTGAAGTATACGATGGAGGTGTGCCCCGCTTGGGCGGAGCACCGCTGGAGTGCCCCGAGGAGGCAATCGGCGGCGGCGACCAATGGCTCCGGGCCCTGATTCAGGCCATGGTCTGGGCGAGAGTTAGCAGTCGCTAACTAATTTTAGCGAAGAAGACGGCCACACGGGTGAGGATACGCCCTAGCCGCTGCGACAGGAGACGCACGGGCGTCAGGAGTCGCATGGCGATCCCTGGCCATCAAAGGCGCGGGTTTACGGACGATGAACAATGGGTAGCTCGCTGTCCAGACGTCTGGTAACCGTCCGGACCGAGCCCAAGTCGTAGACGGCGCGTAGAGTTACATAAGCGCCTCAAAGAAATATCAGCAAAACCATAAGGGCCCAGTAGGGTGATGCCCGCCCGGGCCACGGGGAATTTCTGAAAAGGAAACCGTGGTCGTAGCACGCAAAGGGCTACTGAAGGACATAGGTGTGGTTTTAGTTAGAAAAGTATGACACACCCTCTCGCTCCACCCTAGGGCGCGAGAATTTAAGTCATTGGATGACTTCCCACCAAAAAAACTAAAAAAATACCTGCTTTTCTCGTTACTAATGATCATAACATGTTCTATCCTTAAAATTAGCGATAAAAAGTCAAAGTTGCAATCACATTACAACAACATCAGACGGCTACGTTATCATAAAGTAAATATTTTTAAACAGAAATGTTGTAAAATAAACAATGAAGTTCATGGATATCATTTGCCTAATTGAGTTTAGTACTACCTATAGTTAGTTTATTAATAAAGTTAAAGGGAATTATGGGAACCTACTAAGCCTACCAAACCTAAGCTATCTTGGTGTTTGTGGTAACCATTATCTAATTCATCTGCATAATTATTAGATTAACGATTTTTAAGACTTATAACATGTTTTCTCATTATTGTGTCAGATTTTAAAATTTTGTCCGACTAGATCTCTGCACTGCAAGCTTAGCGATTTATTCCTTCATGATAATTTTGGTGCAATCCTACTTATGTGGTTACTTGGATCGGTTAGTTTATTTGCCACGTTCAGATTCTAGAAAGTAGACGTGGTTGCGGGCATTAAGGGCAGGAAAATATGAGGTGGGGCATATCCAGTGAAGGGGCTCCATACTAGTACTGCATTTGAGAAGGATTTATGATTTATGATAATCTCTCTTAAACCACGTGAGGGGCGTACTGCGAAGGAATGAGGGACACGGCTTTACTAGTATAATGTCTTCTGGCTTTTCTTCTTTTCTCTTCCTCTCTCCTAATTTTACTGTGCCTCATAGGGTCCATATTGATATTGATCCTTAACTATTTGCCGTGTACCTACATATCTGCATATTATTATATACGGCATGCAATAATGTATTGAGAAAATTAAATAAATGTAATAATACTTAGAAGCATGGTGTTACTGAACAAATAGGCACGTGTTAATTGTATTGTATGCTTACTTAACTCAATGGTCACTCCTCTGTCAATATGTAGAGATATTATTTATTATGTTGTATTTTTATGTTAGTATTGGTTAGATAAACACTTTGCAATATAAGTAGGTACGTACATAATACTAACTGAAGCAATAAAAAAAAATTGGCCAATGGTCGCTAAACTATCGAACAGCTGTTCTATTCTGCAAACCGTAATTTACGCACGTAGCCGAATTTTATGACACCTCATAGCAGGCCTGGCGCACTCCGCATTGTAGGTATAGAAATGTGCCTACGCCGCGCGGCCTCTCTTGCAGGGCTAATACAGTAGTGTCGCGCTAACAAAAAGTATTTTCGAATATTCTATCGAGTTTTTATTTCAAGTATTTGTGACATTTTCGCGTAAACAAGTCAATTACCTTAAAGATCATTCAATATAAGTTGACCTTCCAGTACTAGTGACTACCTTACTAATGCAAGGTCAACATATACTGGAATTATATCGTACAAAATATTAATTATTATGTATTATAACGTCTCGAATGACCGAAACTTTTAAAAATTATATATAATTATGAACGCAAAACTAACGCACATACAAAAGCAACAAAGTTATGTACACTTCATTTTAATATTATTTCATTTGTTTAGATACCTAACTAAATGTTAACAATCTTTTGACACTTATATGAGATGACTTTTAAAAAATACATTTTGAAGATTTAGAAGATACCATATAATTTTAGAAAATCTGATTATATTTTATGTAATAAAACGTAAATAAGTACCTATTTCACATTTTTCAAAAACACACAACTCCTAACCCTATAGCAAGAGCAGCCTGTGCAAAGGTGCATAACGGGCATAATAAAAGAAACTCACGACGCGTGGACTTAAGGTGCATTTTGATTCGTCGAGTGCAACTAAGTTCGGTAGGCAAGTATAATGAATGTCACGTCCGTACCGTGCAATGTTTTATGAACATTATTAACATTGTTAATAGGTTTATATTCACATGTTTCTTTCGAAGTGCGAAATTTCTGCACCTACTTGTACTACTACTTATTCTTTGCTCATAGGATTTTACTTTAATTTAAATAAAAAAATAAAAATATTTTTAAGAAATTTATGTGTTATTTCTCTACTAAGTTTGTAATTTTTGCAGATCATTTATAGAAGTGCTTAGTTAGTCTATTTTAGAAGTTGATGTATACTTCAACTTTTTCTTCTTATTATTATTATTATGGCAAAAGACATAAAAACTGATTTCGACATACTTTACTGACTTTTTGTTACCTACCACTTTTCATTACCAATACAATCCCGGGACTATCCCGGGATCCCGGATCAATTATATTCCCGGGATTAGAAAAAAGGATCGGGATCGAATCCTTTATTGACAGCCCATTACATGTTCTCGAAAAGACGTCAGCATGATTGACGGGGACCGCTAGAACCAGTGCTGCCAAGGCTGCGGGATTGTTTGAAGGAACCGCAGCTGTGGAACGCAATGGGTAATTGAAGGGACATGGGTCGTTTTAGTTAGTAAAAGTCTGATCGCTCCTTTCACCCAGCAGGAGAAATGATTTGATTTCCCACCCTCAGTTATCACGGTGTAATTTTTAGAGAACAGCACTAAAGAATTCCTGACAGGCATTTCCGTATGCCCAGTATTATGACGGCTTTTCTTGTGTCAGGTAAATACGTTAATGCAGGAAAGATTATAGAGATATACAGGTTGATGCTACCGACCCATAATGAGTTCATAACTCGCAAACAACGCCTGGTTTCATTAAACATTCAATTTTAAATGCAATGAATTCATTCTGCTTAATAACGTTAGTTTTTATTATTTATTTAGTTGCTGCCATCGGCTTGTCTCGCTTGAAAGTATAAAATTATCCCAAGGGAAAATAATCACGGGATAAAAATTATAACCCATGTATAACCTGCTGCTGCTGCAGCTGCTGCTGCTGGCTGTTCCAAGACAGAGTCTGCCGTGCTGTGTACCAAGTTTCATCGATATCCGTTCAGCCATTCGAGCGTAAAGAAGTAACCAACATACACACACTCTCAGACTTATGCTTTTATAATATTAGCGTAACTAGAATTTGAGCTTCAATATGTCATCTATAGCTATGTTAATACTAACTTTTTCGCGCGGCTTTGCTCCCGTCAACTGACTACTCTATTCTACTCTACCCTACTGCACCCTACTCTACCCCACTATACACTACTCTACCCTACCTAGTTACCTACCTTCCCTACCTACCTACCCTACAACCTTCCCTGTATGCTGGTGAACAAAACAAAAAAAAATATTATTAAAATTGGTCCAGCCGTATAGCATGACCAGGAGAAATAGGGGTTAATTTTTATATAATTATACATATAGATTTTACAGAGAAAAGATTATTTATAAATTAAAGATTATTTTTGTTTTTTCTTTGTTTGTAATAAATAATAAATAAACTTATAACTACCGGAACGATTTTAAAAAAAACTTTCATCACCATTAGGTAAGTGTGAGGCTATGCAATTTTTTACGTTCACACGGGAAGCCGCTGGCAGAACCTAGTATCCAAATATGAGAAATGGGGTTTTACGATTACCTACCTCAGGGTGTTATTTCACATGAAAAACTACTGGGGCTATCCTTTTACCCGACTGTCGTTTACCGGTAAGTATTTCAAAAAACCTCAACCTCAAATTCCAGACAGTTGAATTATTTCTCCGACAATGGTAATGCGTACGGATTCGAATTTCGAAACACTAGGATACTTTGTGTAATTTATTTCATCACCACTGCTCTCAAAACAGTGAAGGAAAACTAGTGTTGCCCAAATGCAAGAACAAGACGAGACTTAGCCAGTCTTGGTCTTGGTCTTGCGCCAATACACCTGGTCTTGGTCTTGGTCTTGGTCTTGCGCTCCCAGTCTTGGTCTTGGTCTTGGTCTTGCAGCAAGAGTCTTGCAAGTCTTGCAATTACCTATTAGTCTATTACTATTTATTAAAGTTTACTTTAAATCTTAGAAAAACGTATTAGAATTGGAACATTGTGAGCTTGAATTAACATAGCCATAGTAAAGATCAAGCAGATTACTAAATAACTGAAGATTTGATAAGAAATTCGAAAAATCAACTGACCTATATGTCGTTTTCCATGGAAGTAACTGTTTCTTAATAAACATTTATGATTTATAAGCTTACATTTGCTAAAACATGTAAAAAAACAAATTAATTACAATAACTTGACTGTATTTTAAAGAACAATACTTATCTGTCTAGAAAGAGATTGAACCCTCAACTTATAAGAAATTTAATAAAAGAGTTTTACGATTTATCATTTATTTGAATAAAAAATAAAATACAACACAAATCAACAGCTTTATCATTAGGTTATGATACTTTATATATTTTTTTTTGACCAAGAATTAATACAAAGTAACCATCTGGCTGACTCATCACTTAACCTATTTCTATGTTTTCTAATTACTAATGATGCTTTAGAAAATAACCTCTCAGCAGGTACTGAAGTTGCAGGTATTGAGAGAAAATCACGGGCCATTTTCGATAAAATCGGATACTCTGTCTCATGCGTCCTCCACCAATCTAAAATGTCTTCCGAGCTGGCAGTTCTTGGTTTTCTCAGGTACTCCTCCAACTCGTCTATCACTAAGCCTTGAAGACAAGATCCAGATGACGTCGAGGGACATTCATAGAGTTTATCAAAGTCTATTACGTCTTCATCTTCGTTACATACTTTATTTTCTTTTTCTGGTAATTCCAGAGATTTGTTCAGTGAGTGTAGACTTTTATATTCTTCATAAAGTTCATTGAACTTGCGCAGACTTTCTGTTTTAAGTTGCTTCCCCCACATTGTCAGGTCAAAAGTCTGAGCCTTATGCCTTGGGTCTAAAATTAAAGAAGTACAATAAATCCAGTTGCTCTTCTTGTAATGTTTAAGCATTTTGTCTCGAGCTGCTTGGAAAGCTAGAATGAGCCTTTCATCCACTTCAGATCGATTAGGTTTCTCATCTAACTGTTTTACCATGGATTCAATTTTATCTAGCAAGAGATTGAATGATACAATGACTAGCGGTAATGTAACATATTTGTCTCCACCAAGTTTTGTACTTAAAAGTTTAAAGTTTATTAGAAATTTATGTAATTTTTCGAGTACCTGCCATTCATTAGCTGTGATTTGAAAATCATTTAATTCGGTGACAGAATTGCACAATATGTCAATGCCCACTCTCACTTTTAAACCAAATCCAATCATATCATGTGTGGAATTCCATCTCGTTGGACAGTCAAGAATGGCATTTAGATTTGATGGCACGCCAGCTGCTTCACAAGCAGACTGAAACTTCTTCTTCACTATCTCACTTCTTTTTATTTTACTGGAAATACTGCGTAACTTTGTTACAGATGTACGCGAGTCAGCAATATTTGGTGCAGATTCTTCATCTTCCTCATCCTCAGTTTCGTCTGCATAGTCTTCGTACTGCTGATCTTGCGCGTTAGTGTCAGACTCACAGTGTAATGCTAAGGTCTTTAATAAATCTTGTACACCAAGGTTTAAAATGTGAGCAAAGCACCGGAAATGTTGATTGTCTGAATCAAAGTGTGGCGGCAGCTGTTTGCCCAGTTCATACATAAATTTGGTATTTGCAGTTGCGTTGTCGACCGTGATACCTTGTATTTTATCAATTATGCCATATTCCAATAAACATTCATGGAAAATCGTTGCAATATCTTCCCCAGTATGTCGACCGCGTGATGGTATAAAATCAAGAACTACAGATTGATACTTCCATTCGTTGTCTATATAATGAATAGTAACCCCGTAGTAACTCCTACCAGCAATTGACGTCCACCCATCAATGGTAAAAGACATTTTAGATGATAATTGTTGAAGTCGTTCCTTGAGATTCAATTGGAGCTCTTCAAATCGCTCTTTGACTTTCCTTCTAAGTGTAGACCTTTTAGGAAACACCATATTAGGGCAAATACGTCGAAAATATACTTGTGTAGCTTCGTCATCGAAAAATGAGAAGGGAAGATATTTTTTCACCACCCAATCAACTGTAGCTGTCGTGATGTTGTCACTGCTGTTTTCCGACTGAAACAAAACAATAAATCTTGTGTTATTATTTAAAATATACTAGGTTTGAGCGTATAAGAGGAGGAGGTTTGTTGTTGTTAAATCGAGAAAATCGTTAAATTGATATTTGTTATATTAAGGTTGCACTGTACTGTAATTTACCAAAATAAAGTACTTAGTTGTTACTGGCCGATTAAATGAAAATATGGGTGTTTATAAAAAATATTTAAGACGATAATTACATACTTAATATGTCGCACCCCTAGATGAAAACTGTGAAAACACCACTAACTCAAAAATACTTACGTAAGTTAATGGCGTTTTTGAAAGTATCGCATGAATAGCTACGCGGAGTTAAAATTCTTTTAACTGTTAAAAAAATATTCTTACCTGTCCACTTCTTCCAGCGGTTACTAAAAAGCTTGTGATATCTCCACTTAATTTTGGTTTAACAGGAAGAAATATTTCTGATTCCTTTTTGTGGAAAGATATTAGATGTTTCCTTAAGCCTGAAGTGTTTCTGTTTTTCATTTTTATTTCAATCTTTTTATGTTGGCACAATTTACAGAAGGCAGTTTGGGATGCATGAATTATTTCGAAAAACTCCTCAAATTTGCTTTTGGGTCTTTTAGATCTGTGACTCAAACTCTCGTTACTCGGACTAGAATAATTTGAATCTTCGTCACTCATATTAAATTGTACACGTGATACGTTTTTAGAAAACAACGAGAATTAGTAAAAACAATTATTAAGTTAGACTCGAAGCACAGCTCAATTGGAAATGACTGGAATTAAAATAATTCTTTTATTTATAGTACGTTTCCTTGCTTTTTACCGCGCCGCCTCGCCACGTACTTGTACAGACGCGACGCGTGAATAAAATAGAATTAGTGCCAATCACTATTCTTTACATATAAGTGAATGTTTTGGCGTACATCTATACTAATATTATAAAGCTGAAGAGTTCGTTTGTATGTTTGATGACAGAAGTTTTAAAATAAATAAATAAGTCCTGAACGTCACTATACCTCCAAAGTTACTATTCCTCGTGGACGAAGTCGCGGGCACAGCTAGTAAATACTTACTCTCATCATCTCTCTCAGAGATATTCGGGCTGGTAAGTAATACAAAACTCTTATCGCAGGCTTTTTATTTTATTAGTAGGTAAGTACCTACGCTTTTTATATTATTTTATTAGTTTTGTAGAATTTTTTTACACGTTTCAAGTATATTTAAAAGTGGCTACAATATTTATTAAACGGGTGATATTTGAACACTTTTTTGCTATTTTTTCTTGTAAAAACTTAAGAAATATAATGACTAAATGTACAATAATAGTACCTAAGTAATTAGTTTAAAACCATATAAGTAATCAATATTATAATATATACTTACTAGAATGAATTAATATGACATCTACTACCTATCCTTACCATTTTATCCTAATCATAATACTACTTGCGTGATCAGTATAATGTATTCATTTTCATTCTAAGCACTCTGAAACTTATTTATTCTTTGGAACACATGTAGGTACTCTACTAGGAAATTATTTTGCATGAGTATACCTACGCCCTATGGCGGCAATCAAATAGTGTCAAATGTTATGATTTCGGCGTGGCGGCAACGATTGTTTTAGATTTCAAAAGAAGCTGCCGGCGCGTGTATCATAACCATGTACTTCCGAAAAGCGGCAAATTTCTTTGAGAAGTAAGTACAAAACCTTTGATGCCGCATTATCAAAGTGCCGATGGTTAAAACATAACTATGCATGCACTCAGTTTGATTTTAATAGATATTTTTTTATTCGCTATGTTTATGGTATTAGTCGTAATGCGCATAGGTCCAGTTTTTCATATTCTTTGATACAGTTTTTTGCGTCTCATAGAATTCCTAAGCGTACCTACCTATACACCGAACTGTTACACCTAACTACTCAGTGAAATAGCGCTAAGTCCTAGCTGCAAGACGCAAGAGTCTTGCAGGCTATGTCTTGTTCTTGCTCAAGTCTTGCACGGTCAGTCTTGGTCTTGGTCTTGCTAAAAATACGCGGTCTTGTTCTTGGTCTTGGTCTTGCAAAAACGCAAGAACAAGACCAAGACTGCAAGACCAAGACTGAATTTGGGCAACACTAAGGAAAACATTCATAAAGGAAAGGATTTAAATTATTTGAATTTAAATCGTATTTAAGACACTTTGTGTAATTTATTTCATCAAGTGATGATTGGTGCTTTCAAAAAGGTGAAGAAAAACCGGCATGTCCTAGAAACAAAAATTCAAAGACATGTAGCATCTGCATCCACAACCCGCGTGGTGGATACGGCCTATACCTAGAGAGGAAGCCTGAGTCCCAGCAGTGGGAACATTATAAGGCTGATTTTACTATGCTATACCTACTATGCTATAAATTGGATTCAAAACCACACTTTCAATAATGGTTTAAAATATTTTTCAAATAAAATGAACTGATACTAATATACATCCTCAAATATGCTATTTTTTTTTTATTGCTACTTAGCAGCAACATATTTTTGTGTTTTATGTTTATTATAATAAACACGCTTATCAGTATTGTTTTCTTTACATAATCACTACCAACGTAATTTTAAAACTGATCAATGTATGCCCCACGTCGTAGTTACAAACTGTGTTAAACTAATTTAAAATGGTTTCAAATGTCTTATTTCCAACTTTCCAGGGTGTAATCTTAGCGATGATAGCCGACTATCTTGATCTTCTCGGTGTTACGCTAACATCCAATCTTCATTTCGGCCTATAAATCCTAGGAATCCTAGAAAGGGTGACACAATACTTCACACCGGTACAGCTGCTCAGACGCAGCTGTATGTTTCGCGTCTGCATTGCTCTACGAAGGTTGAAGAAGTCGTGGAGTATATGAAGATAAAGAGCAACTGGACTCTGAGGGTCGAAAGGCTGGATTCGCGCCACGATACCAACTTCAATTCGTTCGTGATACGAGTTCCAACCCACCATCTACAGACCTTTTTGAGAGACGACTTTTGGCCGAAAAGTGTCGTGTATCGACGTTTCCGAGGACGACTACGCGACACTACGCAGCGGAACATAATTTTTGTTATATTTTTAATATGAATTAGTTTTTTTTTTTATAAGATTGTAATACAATGTATTTTATCTATGGGCCTTAGTTGCCTGACAATAAAGAAATAATAATAATTGATCAAGCGCAATTTTGATCGTCTATGGTGTACCTACTGCTCTTATGGATAAGAATCAATTGCGAAGCATGCATTCGTTGTAAGCTTCAAAGTCTTGAACATCGACACCGAGGTGCCTAAACCGGTCGGTTTTCTACCGATTGCATTTCGGGAAGTGTGCGTCGGAGTTGCATAACGCCCGTTCCATCATCGGACCGCCAAACGTACGGCGATGCACCACCGGCGAGACATAGGGGACATTCCACCAAAACGTTTTGTGAACACAATCATTGTGCTTACAGCTAAGGCGTGGAATGCAGAGTCTGTGTCTTGTAATAGGCTATTTCTAGGCTAGCGTACTCTATTATCGATCACAACGTCACTTTCAAACAGGTGAGATAGTGGTCAAGTGCGAACCCATCAAAAGTAAAAAAAAAACTATTCGAAAAAAAAAGCTATCCGAAAAATACATGAAAATCTGTCAATTCAAGAATATAATAGTAGTAGAAGAAGCAAATAGTCCTAGTATTCTGCTGCATCCGGTTTGATAGGAAGCTAATCCAACCCAGTGGAAGCAAGGATCGGGCGCATCATTTATGAACAACAAGTTTCTGGAAGATAATTTCGAGAGATAAAACCTCATCATCACCACCACCGTCTCATTATCCGATGATAAATTAATTATTGAGAACTGTTTGTTGATCAAAGGTTAACAAAATAACAGTTTCATCAGTTCAGAAGTGATCTCTAGATACAACAGCGAGTAGGTACCTACTCCACACTGATAAGGAAAACAATACGTTGCACACTTGTATGGTAACCAGTAAATAGGTACATACTCACTGTTGGTTAATTCCGCAAATATTTGATACGTAAATGTTTACAGAAAACCCGCAATATTTATTTGCGCTCGATTCTTCCAAGAATGTCTCGATACAGTAAAAACATTCATTTATTTGTAGAAATACATTTATTGTTTATTTAAGTTCCCTGACCCAGTAATTCATGAACACAAATGATGTCATACGTTATCAGCCGTTCACTTAGGCTTATGTGTATTTTTTTCCTATTGACTGGTTACTTATTTAGCGTTTTCCAATTACTACAACATACGACTTTCTTAGGATTTTATATTGCTCATCAATTGAACATTAAATTAGTTAATCATGCACCTAATTTGGTCCTAGCAATTGTCTATTGTGACCGCAGGTATTTTCCCTTAGTATCTGGCTCTTGGGATAAATATAGGCCTAGCTACTGTGCACTTTTATTATTAAATAAATAAATAATATTATAATATATTCCGCGTCTGTACTTTTAGTTTATCCGCTAACTCCTGCCAAATCTCCTAACTGATTTTAATACGGATTTCACTAATAGAAAGTACGATAAATGAGGAAGGTTTGTGTAATTTTACTCATACTCGGAAAGTAGGTCTGAAGTTGCCTGAGGAGCTGGTTGAATGTACCTAATACTTTTCAGCCCTAAGTAAAATCGTTTTCGACTGACAGCTGTCAAAATATTAAAAAAAAAACTACTTAGTTCTAATGTCACATTTTTATTGAACCATATCCCAACTATAACAAAAAAAGAAATAGAATAAAAATGCAAAAAAAAAAGCAGATTTTGGGGACACAAGGAAGTAGTCAAAAGCGAGAGCTACGCATGGAGTATGGACTCTAGCATACTTCTGTGCCTTACATATCTATGGCTGCTAAACATGGATCTAAAACAATGATACCAGATGCAAAATACAAACAGGTACACCAACGCGTCATGGAAAGAATCATTTTTTTAATATAAAATTAAAAGATAAACAAAAAAGTACAACAATAATAAAAAAAACGGGGCAAGTGCGAGTCTGACTCGCACACTGAGGGTTCCGTACAAACTTACCTATGAAAACAGTTCAATTCCCGAATTGGTTTACGAAGATGTTCCGAATCGTAAAAAAGTTTTTTTTGGTGATGTAACTACAAATTTACAGTTTTTAGATTATTTCCTATACTAGTGTTATGGACCTTGCTTCACACGGTAGAGGTGTGCGCCGCGGAGATTAGCGGCAAGGATCTTTCGGGCCGGGCCTTGGTACAGGCCATGGTCCGAAGCGAGGAGGATTACTAGCAAAGGAGGACTGACGAGCAATGAGTAGCTCGCCGTCCGATCGTTTTTTTTTCTGTGGTAAAAAGACCGTCCGGTAACCGGCCGGATCGAGCCCAAGTCGTCGATGGCGCGTAGGTACTGTTCCACGCGCGCCTCAAGATACCAGCAAATCGTAGGTTCGAAGCCTACTAGGGCCAAGAGTCTGTTTCTAAAAGGAAGACTCGGCCCTGTTATAAAAGGCAACTAAGGAACAGGAGTGGGTTTTTAGTTAGTAAAAGTCTGAAACATAAGAGCGAGGGATGTCATTGGATAATGATGACCTACAAAAAAATTACATTGTGCCGTTTTATTTTTCTTCACTTCGTCCAAGTCAGACTTGTGACGGGGCACCTTCGTTTTTTGATATAATGTTTTCTTTTTTATTTGAAATTGACTGAATTTAAGTCAATCAGCAAACTAATAGTGCTGCAACCAGAGAGGTTGGCTGCTGATAGTGCACTGGACGTACCTATCTAGTACAAGATCTACATTTAAGGCCCTAGCGCCCGAGCGATCCCATAAAACAGTGACTTTCAGAAGCCTACTCCTCGGTAACAGATAGGTTAGGTAATAAATTTCAAAAAAATTATATAATATATATAGATGCATGTATAACATTATCAACATTTTATCGAGTTTATCATGAACAACATATTTTTTTCGCTTGTTTTCCCTACTCCTTTCAAACGGCTTTGATCTTTACAAATATGTTTACATATCGACGGTTGAAAAGCTAATTGATCTAAGCGACATTTTTTCAAAAAAAAATGAAACCTGACTCAAATGACGGAGAAAAATTGGCTGATTTCGAATATGTATATAACTCAATAATGGAAAAAATATCGTTTAGATCAATTAGCCTTTCAACCGTCGATATGTAAATCAATCAATATTTCGCAAAGAAAATGTATTTAAAGTTCGGCGGGGCTGTATCCGGGTGCAGCTGGCTGGTATTAAATGGTGTTAATTTAACTCCGGCCAGATGTTCAGGGGACTATACGCCTTAAGATTAGCAAAAGCAAATCGTGGAGTCTGTTTAGATGCAGTCTATTCATGAAACGTGATCAAGGAAAGTTGCATGCGTTCATCTCGAATGCTGATGTCACAGGCTGATATAATGCGTTGATATTGTGTCGTATATAATTATGTATATAGTTTGAGATTGACCCATGGCTATTTTTATAAGCGGATGCAAATTACGAACTAGAGCTGTAACCTTATGCGCACTTATATTATTTATAATACTAGTTGTGCCTGCGACTTCGTACGCGGCAGCACAATGCCATTTAGTCATAATTTCATGAAGTCCCGTCAACATCTGTCTAAACATTTCGGAGATTAGCCGGAAAAACAGACACAGACAAAAATATTAAAAATTGCATTTTTGTTATAGATATCGAGTATACTTTCATAATATTATGCATTTAATATAAAACTTTTTACAAAAAAAAAACGACTTCACTTCAAAAAAAAAACAAAAAATCGCTTGTCTCTTCTGTCAATATGCACTTACTTCCACTTAATGCTACTCACAGGGCTCCTCACAGTACTCCTTCTCTCTTAGATCTCATTCTTGTTTCTGACCCTAAGAAAGTAGCCACACATGGACAGCTTCCTGCTCCTTTTTCCTACCATGACCTCATCTATCTTTCCTATAAAATTCGACCTCCAAAGCGCAAGGCCAAATTTCTCTTTCTTCGTAGTTTTAAAAACGTTAATTTGGAGCGTTTAAGAGCTGATGCGGACGGGATCGACTGGTCATCTGTTTTCACCTGCGAGGATGTAGACACTATGGTGTCAGTCTTCAACAGGACAATGTTGCAACTGTACGAGGCACATGCTCCCCTTAAAAAGGTGAAAGTGAAGCACCTTCCTGCACCATGGCTATCCCCAGCCATTAAAAACCAGATGGCTAAGCGTGACAAGGCCAAACAGTTGTACAGGAAGCGGCCCACTGAGGAGAACTGGGATCTGTATAAGAAGATGCGAAATCGCTGCAGTCGTTTGTGTAGGAATGCGAAAAGGCGCCACATTCACAAATCTATTGAGAACTTCAACCCAACACAAGTATGGCAATTTTTAAAGACTCTTGGTATTGGCAAAGCCTCTAGCAAGAGTTCTCCTGATAAGATGGACCTCAATGCACTTAATGCGTACTTTTCTAAGTCACCAATTATACTTGATGACCAAGTGAAATCTTCCACTCTCTCTGATCTTTCCAATGTTTCATTGCCAACAAATACTTCTTTCTCTTTCCACCCAGTTGCTGAACTAGATATTAAGAAATGTATCCTATCCATATCCACTAAGGCGGTAGGTGATGATGGCCTTCAACTCCAAATGTTCTTACCTATTTTGAGTGAAATAGTTCCTGTCGTTACTCATATAATAAATTTTTCCCTCTTCAGTAACTCATTTCCTTCTGCTTGGAAGAAGGCCCACGTCATACCGCTTCCCAAAGTATCAAACCCCTCCTCACCTTCCCAGTTCCGTCCAATATCCATCCTACCTATCCTCTCCAAAGTCCTCGAGAGTGTTGTTCAGAAGCAACTATCTTATTATCTGTCCTCTAATAGCATGCTGAGTCCTTACCAATCTGGTTTCAGACCTGGTCATAGCACTGTGACAACTCTTGTCAAAATAACTGATGACATAAGACTGGCCATGGATAATAAACGCTTGACAGTATTGGTCTTACTTGACTTCAGCAGTGCTTTTAACTCAGTTGACTTTGACATCCTCTTAGGAATCCTTTCCTCTCTTAATGTCTCAGCACCAGTAATTGAGTGGTTCAAATCTTATCTTCGGGGTCGCTCGCAGTCTGTTCGATCCGATGAGGATTTCTCTGAATGGTGTGAGTTGGCTGCGGGTGTTCCTCAGGGTGGCGTCCTCTCTCCTCTTCTTTTCTCGATTTTTATAAATGCTCTCACTAAGGTCCTAACTTCGAATTATCATCTCTATGCAGACGACTTGCAGTTGTATCGTCATTGTAAAGTAGACGAGATCACTGAAACTGTGGCTGCCATCAACAATGATCTTGAAAATATTCACCAGTGGGCTAAATCTTTTGGACTTTTACTAAACCCAACTAAATCCCAAGCGCTCATTGTTGGTGGCAGATACATGCTCAACTTATTGGATTACCAGTCGCTCCCGCCTGTGGTGTATGATTCTGTGCCCATTCTGTATTCTAAAAGCGCTAAAAACCTTGGCGTGCATATGGACACTAATCTTTCCTGGGAGGTTCATGTTGCTGATGTGAGTAGGAGGGTCTTTTACTCTTTTCAGTCTCTTAAACGTCTCCAAAAATTCCTATCATTTCACACTAAGGTTAATCTTGCACAATCTCTTCTTTTACCGCTCATAGACTATGCGGATGTTTGTTTTCTAGATGCTACCGAGGTACTGCTAAACAAACTTGAACGACTGCAGAATTTGTGCATTCGCTTTATTTTTGGCCTCCGCAAATACGATCACGTGTCGGAGTTCCAGACCAGATTAAGGTGGCTGCCAATTCGGCGTCGGCGTGATACACATATTCTCTCTCTTCTCTATACAATCCTTCATAATCCTAATGCTCCTCAATACCTCCGTGAACGCTTTGAGTACCTCGTTCCTAGGGGTAAACTCTGTCGCACCACCTCTTCTCTTCTCCTTCGCACTCCCCGTCATACTTCTAGCCGCTATGATGGCTCCTTTTTTGTAACTGCAGTACGTCTCTTGAACTCTCTGCCACACTCTCTTCGCGATAGCCCTTCTCTAGATGTCTTCAAAAGGAAACTTAAAGAGCACTTCCTTTCATTATTGACATAATATATATATATATAGTATGTATTAGTATGTATAATATAATTATATTTTAGACTTAGTATGTAGGTTTATATTGTGCACTGGATCCTACCCTCGAATATGTTCTCTCTCTATATTTCAAAGGTTTGCTGGGAGAAAACTCATTGCTGAGTTAAGCTCGCCTTTGTACATGAACTGTCTGTATGTCAATTTATTATGTTTTGTTTTTGTGTACAATAAAGAATTAAGAATTAAGAAAAAAAAACCGATCAAAATAACTTTAATTTCGGAAGTTGGTGTTTCTAGTATTGTTTGTTTGTTATTTAACACCGACAACCGAAATTCGTTTTAGTGTTTTTTTTTTGTTGTGAAGCTGGTTATTATTTTATTTTTTAAGTTTTTTATTAAATTTAGGTAATTTTTGGTCTTTTTCACCAGTCCCACTTTATCAAATGTTACTTTTTGACTGTTAATACTCGAGTTCTTGGTGAAAGTACCAATTATATGCCTATAATAATATGCCTATAATATTTGAGGAGTTCCCTCGATTCCTCATAGATCCCATCATCAGAACTGGATTTTGAAAAAAATGGGACTAATCTATGCATATCCTTATTTATATTATGGGAAAAAAAATACAAAATAAAAAATGCAAGCAATTTAAGAACCTTCTACTTTTGTTTTGAAGTCGGTTAATAATAAAAATATTTTGGTATTACAAACAGACACTTTAATTTTATTTATTTGTATAGATCTATATTTATACATATTTAAAAGTCATGTAGTGGGATGTAACTCTACATACGTAAGTACAATTGTAGGTCTTGCGTACGTATAATATTTTACGTACGCGTAAGTACGTCTGTCGCACGCAGGAGGTGCATTAATCACAAAAAATTACTTCTTCAAAAGCTCTTCTATACACCGCCTGCTTAGAACAAAGTTCATGTCTTACATAATGGCCAATAGAGGGCACCCTGGGCGCAGTTGTTGAGCGATTGCCTGCTGTCGCGGTGTCACGGGTTCATTCCCACACGGAAAAAGTATTTGTATGGCCTATAGATAGTTATTCTAGATCTAGGAATTTCGTGTAAGTTTGGGAATAGAGCCACGATACAAGAGTTAGACGAAATGTAATAAACATATCAAAATTTACTATGGTACTAAGAACAAATAAATGAATAAAAATAAACATAAGCAAGGTCATCAAAGTCAGGTTTTGTAAGTCTTTTTTTGATAGGGAAATCATAAAATAAGTTCCCCACTCCGCGTGGAGCGAGGGGAAGTCTCAGACTTTTACTGCTTTTACTGACTAAAACCCACCGAGCTCCTTTACTGACTAAAACCCACCGAGCTCCTTTACTGACTAAAACCCACCGAGCTCCTTTACTGACTAAAACCCACCGAGCTCCTTTACTGACTAAAACCCACCGAGCTCCTTTACTGTCTAAAACCCACCGTGCTCCATTACTGTCTAAAACCCACCAAGTTCCTTTACTGACTAAAACCCACCGAGCTCCTTTACTGTCTAAAACCCACCGTGCTCCTTTACTGTCTAAAACCCACCGAGTTCCTTTACTGACTAAAACCCACCGAGCTCCTTTACTGTCTAAAACCCACCGTGCTCCTTTACTGTCTAAAACCCACCGAGTTCCTTTACTGACTAAAACCCACCGAGCTCCTTTACTGTCTAAAACCCACCGTGCTCCTTTACTGTCTAAAACCCACCGAGTTCCTTTACTGACTAAAACCCACCGTGCTCCTTTACTGTCTAAAACCCACCGAGTTCCTTTACTGACTAAAACCCACCGAGCTCCTTTACTGTCTAAAACCCACCGAGCTCCTTTACTGACTAAAACCCACCGAGCTCCTTTACTGACTAAAACCCACCGAGCTCCTTTACTGACTAAAACCCACCGAGCTCCTTTACTGACTAAAACCCACCGAGCTCCTTTACTGACTAAAACCCACCGAGCTCCTTTACTGTCTAAAACCCACCGTGCTCCATTACTGTCTAAAACCCACCAAGTTCCTTTACTGACTAAAACCCACCGAGCTCCTTTACTGTCTAAAACCCACCGTGCTCCTTTACTGTCTAAAACCCACCGAGTTCCTTTACTGACTAAAACCCACCGAGCTCCTTTACTGTCTAAAACCCACCGTGCTCCATTACTGTCTAAAACCCACCGAGTTCCTTTACTGACTAAAACCCACCGAGCTCCTTTACTGTCTAAAACCCACCGTGCTCCTTTACTGTCTAAAACCCACCGAGTTCCTTTACTGACTAAAACCCACCGTGCTCCTTTACTGTCTAAAACCCACCGAGTTCCTTTACTGACTAAATCCCACCGAGCTCCTTTACTGTCTAAAACCCACCGAGCTCCTTTACTGACTAAAACCCACCGAGCTCCTTTACTGACTAAAACCCACCGAGCTCCTTTACTGACTAAAACCCACCGAGCTCCTTTACTGTCTAAAACCCACCGTGCTCCATTACTGTCTAAAACCCACCGAGTTCCTTTACTGACTAAAACCCACCGAGCTCCTTTACTGACTAAAACCCACCGAGCTCCTTTACTGACTAAAACCCACCGAGCTCCTTTACTGTCTAAAACCCACCGTGCTCCATTACTGTCTAAAACCCACCGAGTTCCTTTACTGACTAAAACCCACCGAGCTCCTTTACTGTCTAAAACTCACCGTGCTCCTTTACTGTCTAAAACCCACCGAGTTCCTTTACTGACTAAAACCCACCGAGCTCCTTTACTGTCTAAAACCCACCGTGCTCCATTACTGTCTAAAACCCACCGAGTTCCTTTACTGACTAAAACCCACCGAGCTCCTTTACTGTCTAAAACCCACCGTGCTCCTTTACTGTCTAAAACCCACTGAGTTCCTTTACTGACTAAAACCCACCGAGCTCCTTTACTGTCTAAAACCCACCGAGCTCCTTTACTGACTAAAACCCACCGAGCTCCTTTACTGACTAAAACCCACCGAGCTCCTTTACTGACTAAAACCCACCGAGCTCCTTTACTGTCTAAAACCCACCGAGCTCCTTTACTGTCTAAAATCCACCGAGCTCCTTTACTGACTAAAACCCACCGAGCTCCTTTACTGACTAAAACCCACCGTGCTCCTTTACTGTCTAAAACCCACCGTGCTCCTTTAGTGTCTAAAACCCACCGAGCTCCTTTACTGACTAAAACCCACCGTGCTCCTTTACTGTCTAAAACCCACCGAGCTCCTTTACTGAATAAAACCCACCGAGCTCCTTTACTGTCTAAAACCCACCGAGCTCCTTTACTGACTAAAACCCACCGAGTTCCTTTACTGTCTAAAACCCACCGAGCTCCTTTACTGTCTAAAACCCACCGAGCTCCTTTACTGACTAAAACCCACCGAGCTCCTTTACTGAATAAAACCCACCGAGCTCCTTTACTGTCTAAAACCCACCGAGCTCCTTTACTGACTAAAACCCACCGAGTTCTTTTACTGTCTAAAACCCACCGAGCTCCTTTACTGACTAAAACCCACCGTGCTCCTTTACTGTCTAAAACCCACCGTGCTCCATTACTGTCTAAAACCCACCGAGCTCCTTTACTGTCTAAAACCCACCGAGCTCCTTTACTGACTAAAACCCACCGTGCTCCATTACTGTCTAAAACCCACCGAGCTCCTTTACTGTCTAAAACCCACCGAGCTCCTTTACTGACTAAAACCCACCGAGTTCCTTTACTGACTAAAACCCACCGTGCTCCTTTACTGTCTAAAACCCACCGTGCTCCTTTACTGTCTAAAACCCACCGAGCTCCTTTACTGACTAAAACCCACCGTGCTCCTTTACTGTCTAAAACCCACCGAGCTCCTTTACTGTCTAAAACCCACCGAGCTCCTTTACTGTTTAAAACCCACCGAGCTCCTTTACTGACTAAAACCTACCGTGCTCCTTTACTGTCTAAAACCCACTGTGCTCCTTTACTGTCTTAAACCCACCGAGCTCCTTTACTGACTAAAACCTACCGTGCTCCTTTACTGTCTAAAACCCACCGAGCTCCTTTACTGACTAAAACCCACCGAGTTCCTTTACTGTCTAAAACCCACCGAGCTCCTTTACTGTCTAAAACCCACCGAGCTCCTTTACTGACTAAAACCCACCGTGCTCCTTTACTGTCTAAAACCCACCGTGCTCCATTACTGTCTAAAACCCACCGAGCTCCTTTACTGTCTAAAACCCACCGAGCTCCTTTACTGACTAAAACCCACCGTGCTCCATTACTGTCTAAAACCCACCGAGCTCCTTTACTGTCTAAAACCCACCGAGCTCCTTTACTGACTAAAACCCACCGAGTTCCTTTACTGACTAAAACCCACCGTGCTCCTTTACTGTCTAAAACCCACCGTGCTCCTTTACTGTCTAAAACCCACCGAGCTCCTTTACTGACTAAAACCCACCGTGCTCCTTTACTGTCTAAAACCCACCGAGCTCCTTTACTGTCTAAAACCCACCGAGCTCCTTTACTGTTTAAAACCCACCGAGCTCCTTTACTGACTAAAACCTACCGTGCTCCTTTACTGTCTAAAACCCACTGTGCTCCTTTACTGTCTTAAACCCACCGAGCTCCTTTACTGACTAAAACCTACCGTGCTCCTTTACTGTCTAAAACCCACCGTGCTCCTTTACTGTCTAAAACCCACCAAGCTCCTTTACTGACTAAAACCCACCGAGCTCCTTTACTGACTAAAACCCACCGAGCTCCTTTACTGACTAAAACCCACCGTGCTCCATTACTGTCTAAAACCCACCGAGCTCCTTTACTGACTAAAACCCACCGTGCTCCTTTACTGTCTAAAACCCACCGAGCTCCTTTACTGACTAAAACCTACCGTGCTCCTTTACTGTCTAAAACCCACCGTGCTCCTTTACTGTCTAAAACCCACTGTGCTCCTTTAGTGTCTAAAACCCACCGAGCTCCTTTACTGACTAAAACCCACCGTGCTCCTTTACTGTCTAAAACCCACCGTGCTCCTTTACTGTCTAAAACCCATTGTGCTCCTTTAGTGTCTAAAACCCACCGAGCTCCTTTACTGACTAAAACCCACCGTGCTCCTTTACTGTCTAAAACCCACCGTGCTCCTTTACTGTCTAAAACCCACTGTGCTCCTTTAGTGTCTAAAACCCACCGAGCTCCTTTACTGACTAAAACCCACCGTGCTCCTTTACTGTCTAAAACCCACTGTGCTCCTTTAGTGTCTAAAACCCACCGAGCTCCTTTACTGACTAAAACCCACCGTGCTCCTTTACTGTCTTAAACCCACCGAGCTCCTTTACTGACTAAAACCCACCAATGACGTTTAATTCTCTTTGACACCCACCGTGCTCCTTTAGTTCCCTTTTGCGTTCCAGGGGCGCGGTAACTTTTTCGAACAATGAATTTTCATCATTATTCATTGTTATCAGTCTGTCAAATTTTTTTTCTCAAGAACCCGTAAAGGTACTGCTACCCCTTGAATTAGTGAAAAAATCAAACTTCTTATCTTAGTCCACGTAATCTAAAGATAAAGCCTTTTATGCTTTATTTATATATTTCACCACAGCAGCTCAAACAAGTAGGTTTTGCTGCTAGAAAACAGTGAGCAAAAATCGATTTTGCTCACTGCGTGAGACAAAGTAACTTTTTAATTATTTATTTTTTTTAGCCATGCAATTCGAAACATTCGAACTGCACTGTACTCTGTCTCTTTCTCGCCCTTATAAAAAAGCGAGTGAGAAACATGCTATTTCGAAGTTGAAATTCCGATTTTGAAATTCCACCACAAAGAAAAACGCGTTCGGAAATGCGTAATAAATAGAAAATATTTGTAAAATATGTGTTTTTTTTTTTATAAATAAATTATTGAATTTTAAATTTATTATTGTATTTGAACAAAAATAAGAGTACCTGAGTACTTATAGCAGCAGATAAAACTGGCATTTATTTCGAGTTTCAACATTGACTGTTTTAGAACGTGCTTTAAAAAACCAGTGGAAATAAAATAGTGACAAATAAGATTGAGAATGGTAAAATAATTCTAAAATATGAGCAAAACTAGCGACAAAGATATTATTTATTTTAATTGAAATCATTATTAAATCTGTTAATTATTTTATTTCCCAATTTCCCAAGAAATATGTGTTCTCGCTGCTGAAGTGAAAAAATATGTGTGTAACACGAGAGCAAAACTTTTTGCATCTCGTGCCTTTGAATCCCTCCCCTCGCTCAGGATCCTTCGCTTGCTCGGGACTCAAAATTAGCACTCGCAGCAAAAAACAACTTTGCTCTCTTGTTGCACAACTAACTATTGTTACGTGTTTGTTTTGACACTCGCTAGAATATTAATTAAAACACACATACATAGACGTAAGGTACAGTCAAACGGGGTGAATAGAGACATAAATTTTAAGGGAATTTTTACGTTGTTTAACACTTAACAGTTTTTTCTCGGCATTTAAGTACTCCAATATATTCATTAAATAAAAGTCGATGCTTTGTTAAAAATCAAAAATATTTATAAATTGAAAATCCTAATCAAAGTTTTGTTTCTATTCACCCCTACGTTCTTATTCACCCCGTTTGACGGTACTTCCTACCTATAAAATCCTGTTTGTCATATAGCACAAGTAAAGGAAAAAGTCTGAAAATTTAAAATTTATAGTCACTTAAGAACATTACAGTAAAATCTTCGAAAGTCAATTTGAGAATTGAACTATGTATTCACATAGGTGTTTGTAAGGAACTCTCGGTGCGCGAGTCCGACTCGCATTTGACCGGATGTATTTTTTTTTCTTTTGATCAATCCCTCACGCCTGGCAGACGTAAGCGCCGCCGCGCCGCAAGCCTCAAATTCGTGTAGTGTGACTGACTTTAGTGAAGCCGAGCACGAGCCTACACGAATGAGCTCGGCTCGTGCTCCGCTCGCGCTCGGCTCCTCTTGTGTAGACCCACCTTTATACAATAATTACATACAACTTGACTAAAAATTAAGAATGCTCCTGTAATCTTGATTGTGCCCCTCTATAGAACAATTACTGTAACACCATCATGTACCTCGTGCAACTAACTTAACTACCCTGTAATTATGAGTGATTGAATCTCAGATAAATCATTATTATTAATAACTCTACATTAAACTCGGCACAATGGACTTGTAAAGATGAGAACACATTTAATTTTAAACTGATGCTTTTAAAAATGTAAAGTTGTGCCTTTGTAACAGAATTCGCGTCGTAGGGGGTCTATAGGAAACTGAAACTGTGGGGGCCTGGGGCCTTACCATGACATGGTAAAATGTCAGTCGTGCTAGCCAGTAAGAAGGATGGAGCTATATACCCTATAACATTCCTATAACAGTTCCGTTTAAGAAGTCAAAAGTTCGAAACAGGCCGCGATCGTTTATGCACGTTGTAGTGATACAGACGCGATAAGCACGCAGACGCAGCCTGTAAACTTTTAATAGAATAAAAGCATGCCGTCAACGCACGTGTTCAATACGCGCGTCAATTGCGCGTTTAAAAAACGTGGTGTGCACAGGCCTTAAAAGCTCGCGGTAGGGCCTCTGTACCTAAGAAACCCATTAAGTAAACCTGCTTCATGCTAGCGTCAACCTCCCTTAACATCAGGGGCGCCGACTCCGTGGGTGCTCGGGGGCTCGAGCACCCATGAGAAATAAACACTGGGTGCCGAGCACCCCTGAGAATAGCCAGAGAATCAATAAACAGATCAGTAATGACCTTTTATGTTACGTATAAATTATAATATTTCTTGATACTGAAAATTAGTTTCATTTTTTTACATAAGTATAATGGTTTCACTTTATATTTTTATCAAAAAAAATTAAGTATATTAAGTACGCAGTATGTAAGTAGGACATTTATTTATTTGTCGGTCGATCAGTGTGCATTTCTCTTCTCACACTTCGCCACTTTATCGAGTCAATCAAATGAGCATGAGCGAGCACCCATGAGATTTTCTAAAAGCCGGCGCCCCTGCTTAACATGGAGAAATTCAATGAAGAAAAGGTAAAAACGGTACATTTTCAGAATGAGTTTCATGCAACGCTTTCTTACAACAGCAGAGATTTAGAAGATACAAACAACCCCAAGTAGCTCAAACTATTACTTACCGAATAGCCTCACTCTTGGAATTCAACACTTATCTTGACGTTTACAGTTCACTGCAAGTTAACAGGAAAATAATGATTTGAACTTACCTTCCTCTACGAAACCAGTCAGTAAATCAATAACATATCTTAGGTACCGCTCCATAAATTCGGGACATACCCCCTTTTAGGTACTGCAGAAATTGACTCCGAGGAATATGAAGGCTACGTGTGTGTTTTATAGATTATATCCCAGGAGATATGGATAAAAAAATAAAACTCAGCGGATCCCAAATAGCAGGGAATGATAATGTTCGCTCACAATGGACCTCATCAGAAGGCTTAAGGTCACCCAAAGGGCAATGGAAAGGGCTATGCTAAGAGTTTCCATGCGTGATCGAATCAGAAATGAAGGTATCCGAAGAAGAACCAAGGTTGCCGACACAGCACGAAAAATCGCCAAATTTAAGTGGTCATGGGCAGGGCACATTGCTCGCAGAACAGACGGCCGTTGGGGCCGAAAGTTCCTGGAGTGGCGACCGCGTACCGGAAAACGCAGCGTTGGAAGGCCTCCTACAAGGTGGACCGATGACCTGGCAGAATCCGATAGATGCGAGACGCACAGGACTGTTCATTGTGGCGACACTTGGGGGAGGCCTATGTGCAACACTGGACGTCTATCGGCTGAAATGATGAGAATGTTGTATTTTACGACATGGTTGTGGCTGAGCGATTGGCTGTTGCCTTGCGTGTCGCCGATTCCATTCCCGCACGGAACACATATTTGTATGGTCTAAAGATAGTTGCTCCACGTCTGGATATCTTGCGTATGTGATCGATTACGTGTTTGTGAACGCGCCCATGATGTAGTAGTAATTCCTAAAGTGCGCAAGAAAGTAGTATAGTGTCACCAGATCTTAGAATTGATCACTTCATTATATGGCCAACTAAAACTGGCCAGATCGTTTAAACGTTAACGTTTGATGATATATCAATACTCGTTTGGCCATATCATTGATGTAAGATTTGTATGATAATAAAAGTTCTAAAAAAGTATGCCAAACGAGGATTGACATACTATATCATCACACTTTAAAGTTTAAAACGATCTGGCCAGTTTACTTGGCCATATCACGAAGTGATCAATTTCTAAGATCTGGCCACGCCATATGCAAGACGATGGATGTAACGAGGTAGGTATACTATGCAAGATAATATGGATGTAATGACGTATATGCTAGATGATATAGGATGTAACGAGGTAAGCTGTATAATATGTATGTAAAGAAGTATGCAAGATAATATGGATGTAACAAGGCATGAAAGATAATGGATCTAACGGGGTACAGAAGAAAATATTGATGTAAAGAGGTATACAAGATGATAATTAGAGATATAGAGATATCTATATGTGCGCCGGTGATCTAATGGTGCCCATGGATCAATGGAAGGTGTTAGGATCAGGACAAAGGATGATTCAATGATTGAAATCAAAGGGCTGTTCTAAAAGATAATCGTCAATATGAGAAGTTTTTACCGATGTCACAATACCAGGGAAGCGTTGCTCTGCCTGGTATGCCGTATAATCGGCGGCCCGCATTGCCTTTGCAATCGTTATGTCAAATGTACGCCTTTACTAGGAAAACTTAGAATATTCGGATGAGCCATAATGGTTCCTGTCACACGAGAAAGTTAATCCGAAGTTCCATCGTTGATGGAATTTAAGAATTATTTTAATTTTAAAAGCTTTTAGCGTTCGTCTGTGATATATGTCTGTGTGTTGTATCTTAGTTTTGAAACTATGTATTGGTTTTGGCCTAAAGTGATTATAAGTCGGTTTTAGTGCTGTGAATGTTAAAGTGTCTCTCTTTACTAGTTTGGTTCAAGTTTAATTGATGCTCCACTAATCATTGAACAGATATCCTGTCGACTGACGTCAATCTCCTTGACATACTAACTTAAATGCTAGGGATTCCTCGTTTTCCAAAATGGCCAAGTCCTACTCATTAAAATCCTACGTAAGAGAAAAAAAACCAGACACAATGACAATAAGAATTTACCCAAGGATATTCATAACAGAACCGCGATTATGACGTCTAGCTGAGCAGAATAAAAATCACGAATACCTTTATAGCTAACAAAGAAACGCGGATTTGCGTTTAAACGTTTTATTCAAGTATTGTTGCAAAGGAGCATAGGACGATAGGACTCCCGCACTTTACGATTAATTGTCGCCTGTTTATTGCACTTGACGGATTATCAAAAGGAAACGGAGCGATAATACTGGTTCGTTAACAATTAGTACATAATACGAAGGTATATAAATACAACGGTGCCCTGCGAGTTATAGTGCGGTCCTCGACTACAAGTGCAACAGTTAGCAGTACAGTTAATCATCGATAATGGATTATAAACTTGGTAAGGACCAGTAATTAGCATAGTTTTTTTTATTGTTTTGTTTGTGGTACACCTGGTTTTTTATGACACTTTGCATAGACCATATAAAGTATTTAATTAAGTACTTATCTAATTTAATTTATCAAATAGTGTGGGGTTTTGCAATTATTTGAATTTATTTATGTTCCGACAATTATTATATTTATAAAACGTACCGAGTTCTTTCATGTAGGTTTTTAATTCGTATTCGTTATCGATTAGGCATGTTGGTAAATACATTTATGACCAAGGTACCTCTCCTAGTGGTCAGCTATTTTCTCACGCTGCCTGTAACATAAACAGTTCGTTGAAAAAATCGTGTTTACCGTTAATATGAGTAATTTAATACATCCGCGCTTCGTGTAATAATTTTTTTATATCTAAACTTGTTTGGGGGACGATTGGCGAGATGATTGAGATATCTGCCTTAGTACTTAATTGTCAAGAAGTGGTCCAGAGCCAGGATCATTAGAAGGAATGGAGGGTGGCCTTGGTCCAGGTTTAGGACAATATAGGCTAAATATAATAAAACCATTACTTAAAGGTGTAATCTTTTTCATACGAATCTACAGAGTTCTAAATTTTCTCCCATCTTATAAAAACTTGCCCAAAAATATACAATTTTCATCCGCAGTATTTTTCGTCGCTTTGATGATGACGACAACGATGTGCCACCCGCGGGCCCCATCTTGTCCCTGCCCAAGGATATACATGCCAGTGTGTGCCATGGTGTCCGATCACAAGACCACCTTCAATAGCATGTGTGAATACAACTGCCAGCACGAGTACGTCACGCACAATGGTGGGACCATGCAGTTATTATCTACTGGATCACGGTGCCATTAATCTGAACAAACCTCTTTAAATTACCTACCGATTTTTTAATACATTTTTTTTTTATAATGACAACACTGGTGTTTTTTTTTTTTATTTATTCAGAAAGAAAGACAAAAAATGTTAGTTATTGTACACATTTGTGACTCACCTCGAAAATTAACTAAAATAAAATATTTAATCAAATATTTCTAAATACTAAGTACTTATACCTACTTAACATCTAATTACATAAAAATTGAGGTAATGTCCGATTGAATAGTTAGGTAAATTAATAATAACTTTAACTACTTACCTACCTAAATACGGAAATAATTATGCTCCTGCAGGGCAGTTTCTAAGAGGAAAATCGATGTTATATCGATTTTACTTACCTGCACCTGAGAACTTCTCAGAGGCAGTCAACATGTAAGTACCTATCTAGGTTATTTTTTTGGGTTCAACAACAATATACCTAGTGTATATCGCACTAGTGCGGAAAAGTGCGGCATTAAGGCCCCGCCACAATTTATTATGTTTATTGTATCAGGCTGGCCGGTTTTGAATTTGTTGAAAAACGTCGTTTGATACACGTGGCTAATTGTCATTACAGTTTCTAGGCTCCAAAACGACCTTGCCTTCGGCTCGGGTGTGTATTCCATTTCGGTTGCATTGACAACGACTTGCATCAAAATATACGTATCTTATTATATCTTATACCTATGCTTGAGGAATTGGAAATGTACCTACATTATGTTTATCACCAAAGCACTGAAATTGAATAGAAGCAGCACCGGCACAACGCACGAAGGTCGCACTTAATGTAAGTACTTATCTATATTAAACAACTGAAAACAGTAGATACCTACTGTAGCGAAAATAAAATAAAAATTGACACTTTTCCTACGATATGAAAGAAAAAACCCTAACAACCAAATAAGGATGCCAAAATAAATATTATAGCGCTCCTCTAGTGGTAGCCTCCTTGTTAAATTTTGAGAATAATATTTTCGCTACACTACCTACTTCTATATCTGCTTATACAGAGTGTTTGGTGCATCGTGTGCCAAATGGTCGACAGGAGGGGTCATCTGCTATCCTTTCAGACCCCTGAAAGGATAACAGATGACACCTCCTTCACAACACAGACACTTCTCATGTCCTGTGGATTTTTTTTCATCGACTTTTTATTGTTTCATGAAAATAAGACCCAATTTTTTCATTCATATACAAATTTAAGAAAATATATAAGGCGTAGACTCTGAATATTATATATATTCAGTAATAGAGTACTAGAGTACTTTTAAATTTAAAATTAGTGACTTTTACAAAAAAAAAGTAGATAGCTACCTACTTATCTAGCTTTTTTTTTTAATTTACTCGCAAAGTTTTGGACTTAAATTAAAGCTCTCCATGTTACAGCTATTTACATGGCTATACACCCCTAGTTTATAATTAGTACAAAAAAATAGGGCTCTATCCGTACCCGTTACTGATCATATTTGTGTAGTCAAAAGTAAAAAAAAATAATAACTTTACTGTTCATGAACATAATTTTTTAAGACTTCTTAGATAATAACAAGACCTTTTCTAATAAAGTATTTGAACTAACTAAAACCAAGCGGTGTATAAAAAATAAAACAAAAGCGGCCGGAATCTTCCAACTCCCTCAAAAATTCTCTAGTTTATCCTCTTGCTAGTGATGTGCCACATGCCATAAAAATCTTTTTATAACTTTGTGGCTAATATTCAAAATTATGATTTAAAACCATATTTTTGCTCAAAGTTTACCTGAAAAACCTATTAAAAACTTTATCTCACTCTTATAATAAGGTAAAATCTGTTTCGTATTCATGGGTTTTACAAGAATGAAAAAATAAATAATTGCATTTTTACATATATTTCATAATTTTTACAAATCTTGCTCAAATTGTTGGCCTCTGCACAACAGAGGCCGCATCTGTTTCGTATTTCGACAGTTGCTATACGAAGTCGTATTTCTTTCTTAATTGTCTAGAAATCCGTTTCAATGCATTTTTTGCAATTTAGTCATATGTGACTCATTCACAATTCTGGCGAATTTACAAATTTGTAGCACTTGTGCAGAGATGATTGTTGGAAACTAGGGAGATACTAGTTCTACGCATAGAAACGGCTTTCAATATGATGACCCCTCCCGTCGACCATTTCAATTTGGCACACGATGCACCAAACACCCTGTATTATACTTGAATTTATAATTCGAGATCTGAATCCATCGTTTCTTTGAGTTGGAAAATCATTCAATGACTTCTCCCCCTCTAGGATAGAGAGACATCTTCGAAAGGAAGCACATTGCATACCATGAGCACGAAAGTTTTAGACTTAATCTGACAATATGATTACTTTGTGACTACCTACTTCGATAATTACTTTAGAACTATGGCTGAGCATGAGTTCCTGGGTTCGATTACCATAAAGGGCAAAGTGTAATTGGGAATACCCAATCTGGAATTTCGCAGTTGCAGCCCAGAGACTGCTTGCTCACTATTCTGAACTGTAATAACAGAACAAATAATATAACCTAACCTACTAACTAAATAGTAAAATTTTGAACTTGCACAAAAGCATGCAAGTAGCTTGCGTGTAGGTACATCGTTTAGAATTCCTTATGGCGCAATAGTAAGCAGGCACTTGTTGCAAGTAACTTGCATACCTACTTTTGTGAGAGTTGCACTTACATTACGAGCAGGCAGCGATACACAACTAACTAATAATAACAATGAACTAGCACATGTGTAGGTATGCAAGTAGCTTGAATGCCATTAAGTGACATGCACCAATCAGAACTTATTGTGGCACACTTTTATGCCTACCTATTACTTGCATACTTTTGTACCAGTAACAGGCATAAAGGCCGAAATACACATGCTGTCTGGCACAAAAGTGTGCAAGTAATTTGCATGCTAGTTAGCCATAACAAGTTCTGATTGGTGGATGCACGGATATATGGGTGGATGTCACTATGACACAACCTACTTGCATACTTTTTTGCCAGCTTTAGGCATGTGAATGGTGCGTCAAATGTGAATAGTCGCCTTTAGTGTATCGCCGCCTTAGTGCCATAACAATTTATTAATTTATATAATTATTGTTTCAGTATTCATGTTTCTGCTGCTATCAATATTACTGACCACTTTGGCAGAGCGTCAAAAACCACCAAGGTGGTCTCCACTTGACTGTTATTATTGCACGTCTCAATACGACCCAGTCTGTGGCACCGACATGGTAAGATACACAAATTGGTGTGTCTTTAAATGTAGGATAAAGTTTTTGCAAAAGCACAATCTCACCATGATAGACAAGAAAGCGTGTTATGAACTACCACCGCCGTAAATTAATGCGAGTAGGTAGCGAGATACGTTAGCAAATCTTTTATGGTACCTGCATGTTTGTTGGTACCACTCAATAATAAATGCATTTAAAAATATTTTTCAAGCTTTTCTTTCTTCTCCTCAAGTCATAGCAATTTTTTTTTATTAAGTATTGATATTTGGTAGGCTTGCCCTTGTCCACTATCGCACTTGATGGTACGCTTACCAAAAAGTAACCTTTTCAGTCTGTCTTGACTTATAGACCCCTAGGTTGTAGATATCAGGACACACAAACTATGGCAGGGAATTACACTCCTTAGTTGTACGCATAATGAATGTGTTCCCAAAACGTTTTTTGCTTATGGGTGGGATGGGATATCCACCATGTAGGTACCGGTGGCGCATCGCGTTACGCCATAGTGGTCCGATGATGGAACGGGCTTGGCGGAATTAAGTTATACAATCCCGATCCCGACGCAAATTCCCCGAAAAGCAACAAATAGAAAACCGACAGGCTAGCAACTCGGTATCGGTGCTAAAGACCTTGAACTCATTAACCGTGCGGTCATGACTGTAGTACCTACATCGTTTTTTACCACAAATAAAACTATGGCGTAGTCCCTGTTAAAATAATCAATTTTCCACGATTCCCATCTATAAGCAAGTTCTATTGGAAGTTGCGGTATCGAGCCACTAATTTAGTTATGACGAGGGAAGCACTGCACACCGGGACCACCACCGCTTCTGCCTATACAACCCTTTACGTAAGTACGGAATTACGGATATAGCAATTACATAGGTATGCAACTCTGTCCATACTGCATTAAGTATCTAGTGTTATCATGCTATGATTTTCTTATATGTTCCTGCTGTGGTTGTTGTAAACCCACTTGATACTGCTGTAGTTTCTAGTTACCCAATTCAATAACTAAGCGGTATTGTAATCATAGGTACCTACTGCATAACAAGAAGTTAATTTCAGCCAGCGCCTGATAAATACGTTTCGCAAAGCACGCGCATGCAACTGACTAGTATTTCTGTTTCATAAGTTGTCTACTCTAATCTTCAGGATTTGGTTGGATAAAATAATTTTTCTGCCCCGGAGATGTTTACCCTAGTAATCTGGGCATATTACCTAATATTTTATGTTGCTTTATTCGCAACTTATAGGAGATATTCTACCGGGTAGGTGGCAGAATTTCAGCATAGGTAAGCTTTTAATATAATATACACAAAGGGAATTATTTTTATTTTCTAAAAGCCAAAACCCTGTCTAATACCTATTGGCAAATTGGTGGATATCTAAACTAGTATTTAGGCAACTCTCTGCCTATCTCTTTGGAAAAAGGCGTAAGTAAATAGGTACCTAATTTATATACGTTATGAGTTCACCCTTTAGTACGCCGTGATCGACTAAATTTGGTGTATCGGCGAGACCGCCTAGGTTTTTTTGTAACTTATTATCGGTCTTTTTTTTACAAACTGGGTAATATTAGGACTCTCTTGCAAATCTTGAATTTGGATTTCCTGTCAAAAAACAACTTATTACATTAAAATTGCCAGACCTAACTGAAATACACATGCAGTAAACCCTAATTTACAGCATCTGTATTATTTGTAACCACGGGGTATAACGGTTTTCACCTCAATCACCAATCAATATCAAGGTTGATTTTGAAATATTGTATGCCTGCCAATCTGGTATGGTAAGAATATTTTCAAGTAGTGCTGGCAGAACACCACATTTACAAAATATAGAAGAAAAAATCAAGATAAACTATATAATATATAAACTACCAATGATTACATTCATATTTTTTATTATATAACTATAAATATGTCTCACATACATTATGTAATACACTGTGTGTACTTATCACTATACATGCTTAAAAAGTCATTATCATATCACCACAGAGATAGGTACCTTATATTACTTACAACTTTACAACAGAATCTTATCACTTGGCCATCAGTTTATTAGAAGATGGATATAATTATAAGACTTACAGTTTAATGATTACTTCATCTTTTTGAATACTGATACAAAAAGACACACACTGCAAGGTTGAAATGTGGCTATGAGAGCCACAACCCACTCACTACCCCTGCCTAACTGATTTTTTCATTATTGAAGAGCAATTTTTTCAAATATGATCAGTATTGATGAAATTACATTTAGGCCACCCTGGTTCTCATATATAAGTTACTGGACTTATATTTTGACCATGCAGTACATAGTCCTAGACAAATGGCTGTTGTTTACCTCTTATAAGTGCTGGAGGGTGTAGGTAGGTTGAATGAAGAGCAACAGAGAAGATGCCACATACATATTTTGACAAGGCTCCATATTCACTGTTAGTGTGTTCTTTACAGGATTTGAGGCCAGCTGAGGTGGCCCATGATATGTTATACACCCAAATTATAACAATCTCAATTTAATATAACTTTGGAAAATAATAAGGATGGAATTGCTTTAACAAAGGACATTGAAAGTATTAATACTGGCAAAGCAGAGGTGACTTTCACTTAGGTTTCTGAGTTGAGCATTGGTAACATTCAGTAGAGTTTCACTTGACTGAAATATAAGCAGGATTGGCCATAATAAATTTGCTAGTTTTTCATAATTAAGTAGTTGTTAGCCAAGCTATAATTTGGGCTCAGATTTATTTTGCATAACACACTCCGCATTGACAGCATTAAACCTGTTCTCCGAGCCTGTCCAAATTTAGCTAGAACTTAAATTAAATCAGGTGTAAATAGTATCACTAAAGTAGATCACAATAAATTTTTTAATTAATTCACATTTAAAGAAAATGATCTATTAAAAAAAAAACAAAAAAGTAAACAACAATTAACACATTTTTAAACAATAATAAATTAGTCAAAAATGATTCTACTTATTTTCTAGTATACTTTCACTTTATACAAACTTAAGTTATTTTATGTACATTGTTTGTTGAACTTGATTCTTTAAATCTAATTATTTCTTGTACTTTACACTCTAAACATATATGCTGAACTGCTTGTCATTGGTAACACTTGAACTAGAAAAAATAGCCATCACTAGCTATACATTATCTAATTTCTAGGCAATGTAAATGTCAAATTGTTACCACTTTGACTGACCAATTAGCATTTATCTGTTGCTATCACCTTATATTTTACTCAAGAAAATCCTTATTTCTTAACTTTCCCTGTATTCTATTTTTTTTTAAATTGTCTATAGTTTCGCAGGCATCAATTCATCTAATTTATATTGTTTTCTTAAAAAGTCTGGATAATAAAGGTAATTAGGTAAAAATGATTGTAAGAATAGATGTGTTATCATTCCAGTGATACCCCACACCCTGTGCTTGCCACCATTGAATACAGGTATAGATATTCTGTTGTACATATAGCAGCCATGGTTTTCTGGATCACAGAAAACTTTCATGGGGATAGTGAATATATCCGCTACTTCGGCTTCATTTGGTGTCAACTTCTCAATATCGAAGTTCTTAATTTGGCCAACAACGGGTGTGATCAATACAGTCGCATCTCGACCCTGGACCACACTCATTTTGGTCCAAATTTCGACATCTTGGGCGGGAATGCCTATTTCTTCTTCTGTTTCGCGAAGGGCTGCTTCATATACGCTCTCATTCTTATCTATTTTGCCCCCAGGAAATGACACCTGACCACTGTGAGAGCTCAATTTGGTTGACCTCAAGGTATATAAAAGACATACTTCTCCTCTATCGATACAAATAGGTACTAAAACAGAAGCACTGCTACTCGTTAGACCACCTCTAACATTAAAAGACGGTAATTCACTTAAGTTAGCAATACACTTTTCTTTAGCCGCAATGGACAGAAGAGCTCCAGGATTTAGACACATGATAACTTTGTAAAGTTTATGAGCAGACTTCATTCACAAATTTTGCTACTTTCACTAAGTGTAAAGTCCAACAAACGATAAAAACCTTGAACACTTGTTTTCATACAATTTGTAAATTTTGTACCCGATTCACATTGCATTCACAATGTTAACATTCACCAAGATGGAACGGAGAGCAGTGTTGCCAGACGACCGTCTCGAGTTCCCTCAAACATTCCCCGAAATCCCCCCGATTCCATTAAAAAACACAGTTTTGTACTATTTCACGAATGTAAAAAAACTCACTCCTGTCATCTGAAGTTCCGTACATTTTCCATTACTGAATAAGTAATGGAAACTGAAAAAACTCACTCCTGTCATAACACTAAGGAACGAAGACCAAAAAGATATACACTACTTTTTATCAGACGATAATGATGAGTGACGGTAAAAACCTGTGAGCTAGAGTACCGTGACACGGACGCGAACGATGCGCATGGCGGGGCGGATTGACAAGGCAATTCAAAAAAACACTCGGATATCATCGTACACAGCATTGCGCTTTCGTGTGCGTGCTAGTTTTTTGCAGATTTGTAAATGGTTTGGTCACGTGCTATTATTTTAATTTTAATCAAACATTATTTTGATATAAATAAAAAATTAAACAAATTAGTTTTGTCTGTCCTTCCAATTCTCCCCATAACTTTAAAAGTCCCCCAGATTTGAGGGGATTCCCCCATTCATCAGGCATCACTGCAGGAAATTTAAAAAAAAAAAAAGATAGCTGACAGTGATGTCAATGTCAGTTTTTGAGTTTTGACTTTGACATATTGATCAGCTGGTTCTATTGACAATATTAATCCCATTGCAATGAATGCGCTGATTCGCTGGCAAAATATGCTACATCCAACCCTGTAGACCGAAGGCATTACATGTTGCATAGCTACGACTTACGCTCGGACACCAAACTTAAGTTGCATAATCTGTGGTCAGCGGCATGGCAGGTAAGCTCGAAGCTCAAGGGAGCGTACTACGCCAGTATCCAGCCTGACATCCAGCGGAAACCTTGGTTTTTTAAGCGTCTCAAACTATCCAAAAGAACGGTCTCATCCTTGTGCAGATTGAGACTCGGCCACTGCAGTAGTCCAGTTTTCCTCCATAAAATTCACGTTCGTGACAGTTCTTTGTGCGAGTGTGGCCTCGATGATGGTACATTGGACCATATCTTCTTTTCTTGTCCTTCAAACTCCCACTCCCTCGACTTGTACCAAATGCTTCCCAAAATTAAAATACCCCTTCCTACTAACTTCCATTCCCTATTGACGAATTTCTCTCCTAAAGTTGTCCAACTCCTATCTAAATTCCTAAATGACAATAACATCAATCTGTAACCTGCCACTAACGTCTTAGATCTATCACAAAGGGCAAAGTTCGACGGCTCACCTTACGGCGCTGCCGTCACCACATGACACTGGCAGAATAGTCGACACCGGCTCAGTTGCCAAAGAAGAAAAAAAAAATCCTATTGCAGTACAATTTAAAAAAAAAATTTCGCTAAGATTGACCGGGAATTTTAAATTTATGGTTTCTCATATAAATGGCTTGGATTTAGTATCGTTTGGCAGGAGTTGGGTGCTAAAAAGAGTCAAAGCTGGTAGGGCTTGGGTCTTCAATTATAACGCTACCACTCTTACAAAAGTAATGCATATTTCTCGAGAAATTTAAAAAATAAGTTTTTCGGGTGACCATAACAATAAAATTCCCCTACATATTCGTACCCCCAGCGATGCCTGGCAGGAAAACAGGATTTGTAAAAAATAGACAGCTACTATGTGCATAAATCTTAATCAAGTGATTATCATGACGATATGAATTCTGCAAACTTCATCCATGAAAGAAAAAGTAGTGCCAAATCTACAACCGTAAATCTACTTCGATATTCTAGTAATGGATAATACATCATACCACTGCACACAAATATATAAGGCCCCTACAATCATGGCCGGATCTACTTAATGGCTAAATGGGCTGCAGCCCAGGGCCCCGGGGATATAAGAGGCCCCCAGTCCTCATTAAAAACAATCTACAGTGCGGGTTTGACAAAACTTTTTTTTAAAACAAATAGAGTACTACTGTTTAATTATGGAAGCAGTCATTGATATCGCTATTAATATGGCGGGTCAATGGTTTACAAGCGCTCAACGTTGGTGTTCACGTTCGACCTGTGATCAAAACATTTATTTATTTATTGTATACTTTATTGTACACCTCATAATGTGGACAGGATAAACATTTACAAAAACTAAGTGTACAATCGGCGGTCTTATCGCATAGGGCAATATCTTACAGAAAACCTCAAGACGAAGTATAGTTAAAGACTTTCAAAGTTAGCTATAGTAACTTATGATCAGTTGAAGGTTTCTTGTTCCATTAGGACGACATGCAAATGTCGTCCTAATGGAACAAGAACAGTACACTTCAGGAGAAATATAAACTTATTTTTAACAAAATGCCAATTAATTTGGTTACTTAGGTGGGCCCCCAAGTAGTGTTATCCCAGAGCCCAACAGTTTCACGATCCGCCTCTGCCTACAATGGGCACTACTAAAGCAGAGCTCCAAGAGTGGTTTACGAAAAATAATATTGCAGTCGATAATTGTTGGACAAAAGCGTAATTATACGAATTTATACAAAGGCATACAGTGTGAAATAAAACAACTGTTAAATAAACATGAGCACGAGGTTTTGCGTTTACCGCCGTATCATTGCGATTTAAATTCCATAGAAAAGATTTGGGCAATTGTAAAGAGGCGTATTGCCGAAAACAATCTTGATCAAGCTCTTAGCGAAATGGCATTCAAAACTGTATCCAAACTGTGTATATTTTGAATCCGATAGATTATTACATCTCGAAATGGACAATTTTATAATCAATCTATCAGTCATCTGGTGACACGCCATCCGACTCTTCTGATACAGTCTCGAGCATGGATTCTGATGAAGATGTTCAAATGGAAGGGATTGACCCACTGCAGGATCATTGTTATACCAAATATAAAAGTACAACGAAATGTTCATTAAATGTTTTACAAAGTTCTTAAGTTTATTTTTTTTTCAATAATTACGCAAATGAAAATAACCTATAGTCGATTTGTTTATGGTTTAGGTACTAGCTAAAAAACTTAACAAATACTTTTTTTAGATATATTACTAAAAATAATTATAGCGACATTGTTTACTTATCTATAATTTTAGAAAATCTGAACATATTATGTTATGAAACGTATTTCCCATTTTTAAATACATATTTCTTATACAAGACATATCAAAATTGTTTACCTTCTTTTTAGTAGGTACTATAAAAATGTAGTAGAGCTAATAAATTATTTAAATAACACTGTTATGAAAGAGCGTTTTCAATAAAATTAAGGAAAATAGATTTGTTAGGCTGGCAACACGCGCCAAGCGACGAGCCACGTTAACGCGACCGCACTCTAGTAGAGTTCAATGCCAAACAAGTGTCATTTAAGGGCGTACACCGGCGTACACCAAGCTGCTTGGAGTTAGAGTTTTAGGCCCGTATTACAGAACCTTGTTCAAGTACTACTTAAACTGCGTTCAACCGATTACTGCTTGAGCGAAGAATCTCAACTTAAGCGTTCAGTTTATTTTAGAACTATCCTCAAACGAAACTACGCTAGAGTAGAAATTTTGATCTCTGATTTAAATCCACAACAATTTCCATGAGAATCTATGCTCAAGCGTGGTCTCGACTACACTTGCCAAAATAAAGATCAAATCTCACCTCAAGCAGAGATTCTGAGCTGATTGTGATTTTAAAATAAGGACACATTGAGTGGAACTCACGCAAGCACTGTTCTGTTATACGTAAAAAATGACACTTTAACGTGACATTGCTCAGGTGATTATTGATTGTAGTTTCTCTGCTCAAGTCAAGTTCTAAAATGAAAACTCCAACTAAGACTAGTTTTAAGTAATGCTTGAGTCTTGATAGTAGTTCTGTAATACGGGCCTTAGTTAGGTTAACTCTAGGGTAGCTACTCGAGTTATAAAAGAACGACCCTGGGTTGCAACTCCAAGCTTTTGAACGGTTACTGTAGCGACTCTACTCTACTTTGATTATTTTTGAACGCAGGGCAGAGTCGTTCTTTTATAACTCGAGTAGCTACCCTACCCCGTGTTTCGAATTGTGATAAAAGTGATTATATCGCGAATCCGACCAAATTTAATAGTCACATAGTACAAGGGCTACTGAGTAATAATTGTGACGTTGCGCATTAGTCGGATTCGCTTTATAATCGCTTTTGGCGCAATTCGGAACGAGGGCTAGAGTTAACCCAAGTAACTCTAAAGACCTGACAGACGACGGACTTTTCTCCGCCGCGGAGAAAAAGTACGGTCCGCAAATAAAAAGACAGTCGCGGATTTACCGCGAACTCAACGCACACAGTGTACGTGTTTATCGTCGACGCGGACTAAAGTCCGCCATGTGCGTTGCTTCGCCTAGTCGTCACACGAGTTCTATTTTTTTCGAGGACTCCCCCCTACTTTTGTCCGGTCCGCTTTCTGCATATCCTCGGTTATTTGGGGGACTTTTTGAAAGTGTTACTCGATACTCGATACCGTTGTAACTGTTGTAAGCGATCTATTTTAGCGGACAAAAAAGTCCGTTGACAAAAATGGTTTAAGCGGCTATAAATGACACTTGCTTGTCATTGACAGTTGAAATCTACGTTCGCGTTCAAAAATGCCTGTTTACGGTGTAGAGGTTAGTTTAAATAAACGTCCATGGCGTGTAAGTACAATGCGTTCCAAATAAGAATAGGATCGATTGCCATGTTGTGACGTCACGTCATACTGTCAAATTGTGTCAAATCGGGTAGGGTGAGCAAAATAATAAATTTTTAAAATTATATTTCTTTACGAATCGTGAAAAAGTTTAATCATAATCCAGTTCTTCAATTTTGCTCATCTCTATGTCACTGTGTGAAGTGTCTGAGTATCGGCAAATGGAAGAAGAAGGCAAATTATTCGTAACGTTGTTGTTGGGTTAGTTGGTGTTTCTCCTCGAGTTTCGTGTATGTCCCTGCCCGTGACTGATTTACTTCCTACACGATCGACCTGAACTACGATGGAGGATTCTCAGCCATCGATGTGCCCCTCTGCGGTTGAGGACGAGCCTCAGCCATCGACGTGCCGTTTTACGTTTGTTAACGTACCCCAGTGTTCACGCAGTTTTGTGGAGGACGAACCTTCAAAGCGTAAAAACGTGCGCGGAATGTGGAATCTTGTGAAAATTTACCGTCAACTGGGCACGCGTGAGCAGGCTGTTGCATTTGCTGAGGAAAGGGGCCTGATACGCCGGGAAAAAATTTGTAACTATCATAAAAAACCTATGTGTATTGAGTTTTCGACAAACAAAACGGTGGGCTCTTTTGTTTGTAACAGAGGGCCATGCAGAACCAAATCTAAAATAAGCCGAGGCAAAGGAACTTTGTTTGACAATGTTAAAATATTAATGCCGCAGGTATTTTACCTAATGTATGCCTATGCTGAAAATTTCAGCTATGACAAAACGATAAAAGAAGATTTTTCAGAAGGAGAACACTGCCTTTCTAGGGCAACAATAAAGGACTGGTTTAATTATTTACGAGGGGCAGTCGCAGCATACGAAAAATATTATTTAGGAGTAACCAGTGAAAACATAAATGATATAATGTATGAAGATCTGTGGAGAAAACATGTAGAAAGGTATAAAAAAGATCCTTTTGAGGAATTAATTCAGGTCATTCATTTTGGTTTCAATAATTAGATTTAAGGGAGTGGGCGTCACCTTTGCTTTGTTTACATTGTAAGTACTTGTATATATATCAGTTTTAAAAATAGTTAATGAACATTTAGCCAGTGAGTGTTACTCCAGTGCAAACATTAAGTGTTGATAAGTGCGTGAAATATTTAGTTCAAAGCGGAATTCTGCAAAATTGTGAAAAACAATCAAAAAGAACCGTGACAAACATTACAATGATAAATACTCCTCAATCAGAAATAAACCTGTGTTTCATATGGATAATAAAAAAAAACTTAGAACATTTTTAGTGAAAAACAATCCATTTTTTTTTTGTGTTAATTACATTAAAAAAAATGTTACTTTCCAAATCATTCCTTTGCCCTTGTTTGCACACAGTGCCATCTATTGGGTAGTAGAAGTACCACGTCTACAACAAAAATTTTGAAATTTTTAATTGCAAAACCTATTGGAAAATACAGCTATGGATTCGTCTCACCAAGAAGAATCTAGATACAGGTAAAACCGGTTATTAGCTATGACACTTTTTTTTTTCCTCGTGGGAAAACCATCTTATGACATCCCCCGCTCTTGGGCGGGGCGGGAGATAGCGTCAGACTTTTACTGACTAAAAACCCTGCTGGGCCCCTACAGTTGCTGACATCTCCTTGAGGCGCGCGTGGAACAGCACGCGCCGTCGAAGAGTTGGGCTCGGTCCAGACGGTTACCGGACGGTGAGCCACCCATTGCTCGCCGTCCGCAAGCCCGCGCTTACAGTGGCCGGAAATCGGGATCAGAATCCCGGCGGCGGTTGGGGCGTGAGGACCGTTGCCTCACGCGATCGGCCGCCTCCTTTGCTAGCATTACTGCTTCGCAGAAGGAGGCGACCTCCTGCCACTCCTCCTCGCTCCGGACCATGGCCTGAACAAAGGCCCGGCGCGAGAGATCGCCGCCGCTGATCGCCCCCACGAGGACACGGCGTCGCTCAGCCCAAGCGGGGCACACATCCAGCGTATGCTCCACCGTGTCCTCCGGGCGGTCCACACGGTGGCGACACCCGGGCGTCGCTTCCGCACGAATCTGGTGCAGGAACTTCCCGAACTTACCGTGTCCGGTGAGGACCTGCGTCATGCCAAGCTATGACACTTGGTTACAGGAAAAGATTGTCTTCAGGAAAAAAAAACCTTACTAACTTTCATTGTTATGAGTTAGTAATTTTATACTTCCAAAATTAAATTTTTTACTTATATAAGTTTTAGATGGGATATAAATACGTCAAGACCATACAGCTTGTGCATAATAAATGGCAAAAAATGGTTTTGGCTTTACTTACTTGCCCGAGTATGGCCCTGCGACTCTCGACGCGCGGGGGTCTCTTGTCGCGGCAGTATCCTTCGCTACTAATACTGCTTCGCAGAAGGAGGCGACCGCATTGCATTCCCTATCGCTCCGGACCTTGGCCTAAACTGGGGCCCAGAACGAGAACACGGCGGTACTCCGCCCAAGCGTTGAACACCTCCACCTTGTTCTTCAGGCGGTGCGCACTATGGACACCCGGGCATTTCTTTCACCTGAATCCGACATATGAAATTCTCGAATTTGTCACGTCCGGTGAAGAGCTGTGTTATGCGGAAGGTGAAGAAGCCGCCGTGGCGCCTCTTTAGCCACTCCTCAAAGGATACGGAGGAGCATACGGTGGAGATGTATATCCTGTTTGTGCGGAGGATCACCTTGACCTTGATCAGCGGCGCCGACCTGTCATGCCGAGTCCTGGTTAATTCCATGGTTTGGAGCGAAGGAAAACGGCAGGCGGCCGCCTCCTTCTGCGAAGCAGTAATGCTAGCGAAAGAGGCCGTCGCACGCATGAGAAAACGGACATCCTCACGCCCCAGCCGCCAAGACTCCGACCCCTACTACACACACAGGCGGCAGTTACAGCAGATGGCTACAGTAGGCGTGAGCTTGCGGACGACGAGCAATGGATGACTCGCCGTTTAGTGGCATTTGTGGGTAAATTAACATTATTTCGTAATTCAACATACAAATTATTCAATAAAAGCTAATTCGTCTTCAGACGAATCATTTTTGTTTGCACCATCATCGTCGGTATCAGATTGATAATTATGGATTCTATGGTGCACATACCCGAGTGATCGCATTTTTAGTAAGAAATTGAATTGTTTTTTTTTTCTTTTTTTGTTGTGCTGCTTTCTAATATGAAACTAGGATTTTTTGTTGTATTTTTACAAGTTTCGACAAATTCAAATCTATGTTTTACAAAAAACTTCAGACCTCTGCGATGCTTTTTCAGAGAGATATCAACGATAATATGTTTGTCACCATTTGTCGTTTCGATGGCGCGGCCATGGGATTTTTTGCTTTATAGCTCCTAAAATATAAACTTAGGAATTTTTTATATATTTTTACAAATTCAATCTTTTCTTTACCTAAATTTCAGGTCTCTGCAACGCGTAGATCTCCGTCGCCGTTTCAATGGCGCGGCCACATTCAAAACCTTATAACTTCCCCTTTTTCCTTAAACCCTTATCTTAACCATAATTTTGACAAATTTATGGTTTTGGGAATCAACTTTTACAATTTTTTACATAATGTTGGCATAGTTTTTTTTTAAGTTATAGTCATGGCCGCGCGGTTGAATCGCTCACCCTTTACTCTGCAGTAGAAGAGTATAGGCGAGATATAATATAATATAAATATCCGATATTGACCTGCAAATTGCAAAACTTTTTTTACGGGCCATCTTGGAACTTTAACTCAAGAAAGCCCAATTGCCAAAATCGACAACCCAGGACAGACTGTCCTGGCCCTGGCGCAGAATTGTGAGATCTGACCCCAGATACAACAGCGTAACTAGGTGATCAACGGCCCTGGGCCAAAAAAACCTGAGGCCCCTTTTTTACGTGGGTAGTTATCAAATAACTTCTGCTCTGAGTAGAGCGGGACTCTGGAGGGAGTGTCAAACTTTTGCCGAATAAAGCGAGTTACCATGATAGTAGTGTAGTGTTATTTACATTTCGAAGATAGGAGAATTTTTCGTTAATTCAAAACAGATTGGTACCTAAATCAGGTTCTCCTCCATCTCTGGTTTCCCTTCGAAACCCCTCCAACAAGCCTTTCCTAATGTATTATAGACCAACGAGGTTCACCGGTCTCATATAGAAACATTTCATGTTTTATTATTATATAACTGCCTGAAAACTGTCAATCTATTGTCACATTTAGTTTTAAGCATTTTGAAGTTAGTCATGTGAAGAGTGGACAAACGACAAAACAAAAATACACCTAAAATAAATAATTCATTTAAAATTTTGGAGTGACCACAAAATTACAGTCAGTTTCCTAATAATATGTTCTAGAAACAATATTGGACATAAAACAGTATGAAAAATTAAAGATTTTGGATTATTCGAACACGTTAGCAATCATAGAGATCGTACAGTAGGTATCCTGATATTATAGAAACATGACTTCTACCAGAATAACATTTGGGATACAAAATATATTTTCTCTAGCTTCCCGCGAGCGATGCATGAATAATTTCAAAAGATTGACCACACCAAGGTACGGCAAGGTTCCGTCGGACAGAGCGTCCGTGCTAGTGCCACTGTGTAAAGTGTTAGACAAACCTTCGCTGTTGTTCACGGTTCGCTGTACTAAAGTAAGAAATAATAGTGGTGAAGTGTCCTTCCCGGGCGGGCCAATCGGCAAAGACGAGTCTCCTATACAGACTGCCTTGAAGGAGGCATATCAAGAAATCGGATTGCGGCCCGAACGTATAGATGTGTGGGGGGCGGGGCCAGCGCTGCCTGGCCGCAACAACAACGCATTGGTCACTCCTGTAATTGGTGCCATACCGAACTTAATGCCAGAAGATTTAAGTATTAATGTTGATGCAATTTCAGAGGTTTTTTCAGTCCCTATTGAGATGTTATGTGAACCTAAGAATCAATATTATACTCAATTCAGTAATGGGTTTATTCTACCAGTTTTTGTAATTGAAGATTATAAGATTTGGGGTATAACCGCCTTTATTACTCATTCATTTTTAACTTCTGTGTTAACAAAGGATGTTTACAAGAACGAATGGATGAAGAAGAAAATCGTCATAGACAAATAAACTGAAATATAAGTTATTAAATTCTAGTTCAAATTGTGAATATTTATTACAGTTGTTGACACGATTATGATGGTTTATATCTTTAAATAAATAAACTCCTTTGTTATAAATGTTTTTTTTTATTGTGTAAAAGCTACTGTTATCACATTAAAGTACATAATCAATATGGTACACGACATATCAGCAGTTGGCACCAATTCTATTCTAAAAGCAAGGCACAAGAAGCATGTACATTTAGATTTTAGCATATAGTTATGTTGTCAAACAGAAAGAAAAAAATAAAGGGAACTTATATCGAAAGAAAAATAAATAAAACAAAACAAAAAAAAATATTATTATCCAGGTTTATTCCTTAACATTTACATTATAATCTAGTAATTGTTATTTTATACATTGTCCAATCGACATGCTGGTCGTCTCTCGCCCTTGTCTCTAGTGTGTGTACTATGATACTTGAATTATTCAGAATCTTTATCCAGTTTTAGGACCAGTCTTATGTCAATAATAACAAAGTCGATATTCCATTGCCATCATGAATAAATTTGGGACCCTTGTATTACTCAAAAATCAACTTGAAACTACATAACGATAAAACAAATAGTTCAGTACGCGGTAATGAATTGTAAACGATCTAAGACTGAATTGATCAATAATTTGTTTATCGAATTTACCAAATTTAAAAAAAATAATTATGTAACCTATACTGGGTTTAATAAACAAAGTATACATCCCTCGAATCTGAGAAGTCAAAAGTCTATTATTTAAATAGGTGGTCCAACTTAAAGCCTCACTTCTAACATTCTATTGAAGGATCGTAAAAATAATTAAAATGAACATGAAACACGGAACAGAAAATGTAAACAAAAATAAAAATAAGTACATTCTTATGAAAAAATAATACCTTTCCACAAGGTAACATAACGCAGGCAAGAGTGCTTACAAGGGGATCGGTTGTGATCATCAGTTGATAGAGATGTTCAAAGTGACACTAACAAAAAAGGAGAGGCATTAAAATCAAAATGGCTGTGAAACTGATATCTATAAATCTACAAAATAATCATAGGGTCCAAAATGAACAAACAAAATTGAATACTGTGAAGCAATCTTACAACTACCGTGATTATAATACAACAACACATTCTGGGCATTTATTCGTTGTGTTTGAACACTGAAACTAAACTAAATCTATAAAAAAAAAACTTGTAAAATTACTATTTTCCATATACAGACAAAGGTACACTGCAATTTGTAAAGGTAGATGTAACATGGTTTAAAACTCCACATTTTAATTTGTTCATCTCCTCTGAAAAATAAACTAAAATCAATAAAATAAAATGCACATTTTATAAGTTTCAAAGCCCACTCAAGTTATTCAAAATACTAATGGCCACTAACATCTAACAATTTGCAAATAATAAAAACAAAATACACTGATCTGCCGAAGATGTCACAAAGTAAACATGGTTATTAACTGCAAAATAATGTTCAAGTATATAATAAATAGTTCTCAATATCCTATGCTTTTCTCAACATGTATTCATAAAACTTAATTTCGATTGCACCAAACCAAACATACAATCTCATAGATTTAAAATCTACTGATAGAGCAACACTCAAAAGTGAATTTAATACAAAAATATAATTTCCTCATGTTATTTGTTTTTCAGCACCTTTCATGGCATTAATCTCTTTCTGTGCTAAAAAGTTAAAAGTGTAAAGATGACTAATGTCACGAAGCGCTTTGTCGCTATGGTGATGGCGTGGTCTAGGCGAGTCGGGATCTGGCAGAAAGGACCCTGTATCGTACTGAATAATAAAATCTCGGCACTCGCGCATTAGCATCGCTTACTCACGAATAACTGTCCACACAAGCAGAGAGGCAAAACTAAAAGTAGCATTTGTCCACACTATCACAATATAGAATCAAAATTTAATAACAGAACCAGTTAGGTTTAGAACAGTATTTACTGTGTGGTCACCTAGTCGTGCGCTGTTGAATTTGGCAACATTATTTGAATGCAGCGGTGGTACCGTTGCGGCCGGACGATGGTGGTGTAATTTAGAAAAGTTAACGCCTACTATTGTACCAAGGCATGCGCGCGCCGGCCGACTTATTCGGCGATACTGTTCTCGCTCACGTCGATCGGGATTGACGTCGTGAACGTCGGCGTCTCGAGCTCTTCGTGTTTTTTCATTTTCAGCGCCTGTAATAATAGGAGGTCATTTTTATTCCATTCCATCAGTTTATCAGAGTATATAAACAATTATAGCAGCACTATAGAATTAGTATGCAGCAGAAAACAATATTGATGAAAAATATTACGGTATAAAAGAACATTTGGGTACTTGGAAAGCATAAAGTTGCTGAATGCTTGCTTTTAAATAAAATCGTATTTCTTTATTAAAAATTCCGAAGAATTAATAATAATTAAGATTTAAGACTATATATAGCACAGCATTAAAAATTAACAAATGACCTTGTTACTTAAAAAACGCATTTGCATTGGAAGTATATTTAAACTAAGTTATGTGATTAGGAAAACAACAAACAAACACCACAACCGTCCACACACCGTCACAGCAAGAAACACAACGCTACACAAACCACCGGTTATTGAAAGACGAGATCGTGTAATTAGTTCACTAAACTAATAGAAAACGAATGTACTATACTCCATTCGAAATGAGATTAAACATTTAAACAAACGTTTTTTACTGTCCGTTCAACCGATTTTAACGTCTATTCCGTAGGCATAAGGATGGCATTAAAAGCAAAAATATGGTTACAATACCAAATATTTACTGCAGTTGCCATTTATTATGCCAGCTGCGCAATAAAATTCTTTCAAAATCGGTTGAACGGACAGTAAACAGGTTTTTGTTTATATGTCTAATGTTATTGCGAATGGAGCAAAGCCCCACTAACCAAGTTACGATCGTTTGATTTCGTTTCTCTTGTGTCAAACGCCTCGAGTAGGCCACGCCTCCGATTCCTTTGTTCTGACGTGGTCAGAACAAAGAAATCGAGAGGCGTGACCTAAACGAAACGGTCGTAACTTGGCTAGAGGGGGTAGGATTACACAATCGTGGGTACTCGCTTCCGTCTCGGCAATAGACGAATGTGTAAACATAGAATTCGCTTTATCAATTATGTGAATCTGGTATTATACACGTATACACAATATTTACAGCAGATCAACTTTCAAAAACCGGTAGTAACACCATGAAGTATGTAAGTTCGTTCTCGAATTCATGTGATCCTGATTTGATTATTGTATTTACAAAATCAGGTTGTTTGGCACCGTTTTCGCTATCTTCAAGTAGATTCAATATTTTTTAATTTTGGGAAATTGAGACAGTTGTAACGGAGGCCACTTAGTGGATGCGGTGTCCTATTCTGAAACTTGAACAATGGTGAAGGCATAAAGAATTAATAGAATTAAAACTATAGATAGAACGCCCTTCTTTTTATCGACAATCGATTACGAGATATTATCTGCGTAATCTTTCACCAACTATAACGTTGGTTTCGAGTTTCCTAGTTTTATAAGTCAGTCAGGGCTCCGTTACAACCACAAATTAATAACATTTTGTTATTATTAAACATAACTTGAAAGTAGGAAAAACAAAACTTTATTAAATGCAACCGATAAAAATTAAGGCTCCAAATTTTGTATTAGCGATGAATTGTTACAAATATCTAAAAATCGACTAACAATGCTATTTGTGGATAAATGATTAGTCGATATCCATGGGTCCCCATTAATGTATTGTAAAGTGAATTTGAGCATCATTATAATATGAAAATTAAGAAGATTTTAGCGTTTGCGATTTACATGGCGTGCGTCTGACATAAAAATGCGAGTATATGATCTGTTTCAAATGACATACAACTTCCACCTTCTGAACCGCGCCGAAAAGCATCGAAACGCATTTTACAAAGTGTTGAAGGAAATTGAACCTAGTTTAAAGTAGTTAAATATCATATTTGCATGGACTTTAAATGATGTACGTGGCGGTGATCGGTCGATTACCATGCATTAGGGATATTCCCTATCATCATTTTTTTATTTGTTAAATTAAATAATTTTTGGTTTTAATAAACAAACATGAAAGAATTTTTAAAACATCTTTACACTTCAACAACGAAGTCATAAATAAAGTTTCAAAGCTGCAAATAAGAAAGAGACGTCCGACTTGGTCTTTGACGTCAAAGTTCATCACGTCCAAACGATCGCCATAGAAAACGACCTTTTGACGAAATTTATTTAAAATTGTTATATCGTTTGCTTTTCTACCAATTTTGATATTGTTTTTACTGTTAATATTCTATTTTTGTATTTTTATTGATAAACTGGTTAGATAACAAATATTTTTCAACACTTGCTCAGAAAGTGACTCTTATTGCACTGCACTTAGGTATATAATGGCACTCGTTACCAAACTGTGACATTTTGATTACCATTACGCACTAGTGCTATAATGTAGTTAGAAACTTTTTGTTCAACCTCTTAATTAAATAAAATTAAATACTAGAAAATCATTAGAAAATGTAACTTCCGTATTCTATTGTTACTACGAAAAACATAAACGTAAAACTAGGCAGCATGATCAAAATACCGTAGCCTTTCTCTAGGGGTAAATAAAAAAAAATTATGCGCGCGCATAACAGATTTTTGCCGCCATGTCACACAAAATTTTACTAATTTTACTGTTGTTTTCTTCACAAGTGTATTGAAAAACGTCGTATGACACACGTGAGTAATTAGTGATTACCGTTCTTGGCTCTCTTAAGACCCTCGCCTTGGCTCGGGTCTAAATACCGCCACGACGGTTATCACTAAGATTACACACTTATATCATAATGCCCAGCAGGGTCGAAGCCTACTGGGGCCAAGGGTCTGATTCTGAAAGGAAGACTCGGCCCTGGTACAAAGGCAACGAAGGAACTGGAGTGGGTTTTTAGTCAATAAAAGTTGGGCGGAACAGGAGATAGTGCTGACACTATCTCCCGTTCCGCCCGAGAGCGGGGGATGTCATAAGATGATTTTCCCACCGAAAGAAAAAAAAATCATAATGTACTATTGTTCTTGCATATTCCCTATTATGATATTTAACTACTTCATAGACGCTTCAATTTCCATTGACACATTGTAAAAAGCGTTCCGATGCGAACCGATGCGCGGCGGTCGGTGTCAGTCGTACTTATACTCCATTCGCGTTAACATTAGACATTTAAATAAATCTTTCTTATTGTCCGTTCAATGATTTTGACTTTAATTGCGTTGGTGGTATGATAAATGACGGCTGCAGTAAATAGTCGGTATTGTAACCACTTTTTGCTTTTAATGCCGTTCTTATTGCCTACGGAATAGATGTCAAAATAGGTTTAACGGACAGTAAAAAATATTTGTTTAAATGTCTAATCTTAACGCGAATGGAGTATTGACTAGATTGGAGGTAGTGAAGAAGTATGCGATGTTATAGCGCGTAGGTATGTCAGGGACGTCACGACCCGCGAACGTACCACATCCGTTGGTATCTCTTTCCGTTGCAGTGTCGGCGTCGGCATCTGCTGACTGACCAAGCCTTTCGCCGATAACTGAAGGCGACAGTAACACGATAAAGAGAGAGAGAAGAACCCAAATTACAGAAAGATGCATACTGTGGCATTGCACGTATGTGTGGCATAGTAAAAATACACATATATCTAGACGTGAAGCCCGTTACATTTTAGGAATGTAATATAATATTAAAGGATTTTAAATTTTATAAAGGACATCAATCATTGTGTACCCAAATCGAAATTAAGGCTCAAAAATAACGAAAGAACCCAGATCGACATTTTATTAGACAGTATTCATCCATCGATCACTAATAATGACACATTAGCAAACAGTAATTTTGATTCTTGTGTACAAAATGTTCGTTGTCTGAATGATCTGACGTATCCCGTAGAGAAAGGGTAGCATAGAAAGGTAGCCCAGAGGTTGTATCAATACAGGGTCAAAGTAACCCAGCTGGCGAATCCTGCAGCCCTGTGTTTTTATATCAAGAATTGTCAAACAAGCAGGCGGTTCACCTCATGGCAAGTATTTATAGCCCCCTGGAGCTGTAGGCATTTGCAATATTGGGGGTTAGACAGCTGTGCATTGCCTACTCTTATCAAAGACGACTCTCTTAATAATTTTTTTCCAAACTGTCCATTTCGTATTTAAGTGGAAAGATGTGAAAAATACATCATCACATCTTGCAGGAGTTGTTACTTGATAAATGAGTTTAGGAAATCTTCGTTTCTTTATTACATTTGATATCGATTACCCACGTCTTATAAAGTTTCGCCAGCTCGTATTACTTGACCTTATTTAGGGCTACTGATAACTCGACGTATTCCAGACAGGACATTATAGTTTGATTTATTTGCAGTAATTAAGCACCAGAGGGAGCAAAGTTTTCAGTAAAAAAAAAAACTATGTTTAATAACGAATTCTGGAAAAAAAAATTGCAACACTTCCCCTTCTACTGAGCGCGATGCGTCACAGGTCCACGTCCTCATAAAGCATAATTTAGTATGCTTTGATCCTTATACTATCCAGTGGTGTAATTAAATTTTGGACGGAGATGATAAATATGTAGCTGTAAAACCAAAGTAGACTTATCCGGTACCTTTATTTGTTTAAATTATTTATTTACATTGTTCTCGCATAATAGAAGCGACAAAAAATATATAACCGAGATACTCCTAATATATAACATGATTTAAAAGAGTGTCTATGAAGTTTCTTGCACATTTTCCTCCATAAAGATCTACGTGTGCAATTAGCATCATTTTTCGCGACAATTCTTATGTATATAGTTTATTTAAAACAAATGCTTTTATTTTCGAAAAATAAATTAAAAACTATCCCCGAATTTGTAACCATTCGTTTTTTGAACTACCTCCCATTTTGGAAGCAATTTTAAAGACTTATTTATATCAACAATTAAAAACGATCCTATCCTTGTGTGCTTTATGGTTGCAAATAAGTCACACTAACACGACCTGCAAGAAACACGTCGAGTTACCAACGACCCTGTATACGCGGATCTACTACAGAAGTTACTATAGGAATATTAATTACCTGCTGAAGTTTGTAGTGGTTGATGATGTCCTGGTCGGCGGGGCAGCTCTGCGTGAACGCGTCTAGCTGGTACATGTGGTACATGTAACGCCAGAGGGCGCGGAAACTCGTCTGGAAAGGCATTCAAACTTCGCTATGATTGCTGTTCTATATTTAAATTTTGGAAAGACTTTTTGGTTACCATAATAAGCGGGTGTAAGATCCGTGCCTCACTGGGACGCCATGGCGGCGCTGCCAGTTCACGCAACCAAGAAAATGCATGTAGTTCTATGGTGTGTACCTCACTTGGCCTCACAAGGCATACTCTGTATGCCTTGTACAAACTACTTATTGAATAAATTATTATTATTATTATTATTATATTGTTACTGTTGGCCACGCAGCCAATCCATAATTTTTTTTGGCTTCTTGACCTTGCTACGCCGCCATGGTATCCCAGTGAAACACGGTCCTAAATCTACACCCGTAATACACGTAAACGGGTAATCTCTGAAACTACTGGTCTGAATACTAAAATTTTTTCATAAGCGTTTTGCATGAGTGACATAAGCCATATTTTAAGAAAGCGAGCGGAGCCGCGGGCAAAAGCTAGTATGCGATATAGTGATTTAGAAAAAAAAACTGTATTTGTCATAGATGTTGTCTTTGCCACTCCAAGTTGGTTCTTATGGAAACCTATTTCAGGCACCACTCTCTCACATCTATTTATTCGCCGATTTGTTAGTTGTAAAACTTTAGCATTATGAACTTTGTGTAGAAAAAAATAAATATTTTATCTATTCTTATAAAGCTGAAGAGTTTGTTTGTTTGAACTCTTTAGGCTCAAGAACAACTGGTCTGGATTGAAAAAATCTTTCAATGATGGATAGTATATTTATCGAGGATTATGATGATTTATCCCATCAGGCGGGTCTAGCAAATGGCTTCATCGGAGTTGGATCAAAAGCTACAACACCCACCGGTATCTCGAAGTCGACGAAGTACTTGCCGGCGACGCGGATGTGTTGCAGTCGGGGCATCAGCTCGCAGTCGAAGCAGCACATCGTGTCGCCTGTTAAGAACCTAAAACAAAACAAAAACAAGTGTTAGTATAATAACTAGTTTTATTTAGGAAGCGAGGCAAACGCACCTTCTTGCAGTCGTAGTCATTTAGAAGTATACAGAACAGATTATTTCCGCAAAAAAAATCTAGTCAAACTATATAAATATATCGAAATCCGAATACAGCTGATTATTATTTCATTAAATATGATTGTCAATTTCTTAGATTTCCCTCATTACCGTACTGTTCATGTACCTTACCCAATCTTAAAATTCACGGGGTTATTGGTGATTGAGATAAGAATGAAGTATTTAATAGGTCTACACAGTGGCCTCTTGGCTGAATTTGCTACAGGCCCCGCGCTGACTTAATCCACCACTGGTATTGCCGTACTTAACTGTTCCAAGTCCTCACGCGTTTTACCGCTACTGCCATGAGTATCTGGGATGTTTTTTTTTTTTGTTTTTATAGAAAGTAAACAAGATATTCACATTATTATCCAAGGGGACAATAATGTAAATATCTAATTGTCGGGAAAAAGTACAATGTTCAATTTCCTATTGAGGAAGAGTCGATCCATAAATAGACATGGTTGTAACTGTGATCCTATAAAATATCTGGCAATGTTTTTGCGTCCATAGAGATGCTCAATGCTCAACCTTCGAAACATTTACTCAATCAATTTGAATGCCTATGATGAACAAAATTATGTCCAAAATTAAAGTACACAAAGTCCATTTGATTAGAGCGTAGATGCACTATGTAGACATATTGTAAGAAACCAATTTAGCTCCTATTGTATAAGAAATAAGGATATTTTTACCTAGTCCCCCTACGTTCGAGTAGTCCATCGATGCGGCTGAGATGTGAGCGCAGCGCTGCCGACTTCTGGTCGTCTTTGCGCACCAGCACCAACTTTAGCTTCGAGTATAAGTTCTCGATCAGTGATGCCACTTCCTTGTCCTGTGGAATTGATAATATCTTAGTTAGAATGAAAGAAGTCTTATTTTTGTAGAGTTAGTAGTAGTTAGGTTTTCTGAAAAGGAAACCCGAGGTCCTAGAATGTAAAGGGTAACTGAAGGACACAGGTGTGGTTTCAGTCAGTAAAAGTCTAACACGCCCTCGCGCTCCACACTAGAACGAGAGCCTTCTCAAAAAAATACTTCCCACCTTAAAAAAAGCACTATAGTATAATCAGACAATAACTCGTGTTCTTTTTTTGTTGTAACTTATCAAATATCTACTCCCGCTCTGGGTGGAGCAAGTAGGAGAGTGAAACTATTACTTTCAAAAATCCACCCGTGTTTCTTCAGTTGCCCTATGCATTCCAGGGCCGCCGTAACTCTCTCGATAACACAATCCCACAACTCTGGCAAGTTGAATTTCCTCTACTTTTATAAATAATTTTGGTAGGTACTAACTAAAAGGACTTTTACATAAACTGAGTATAAAATAAATTAATATTTTATCGATAAAATCACCATTTCATAAATTGACACCTGATTATCACGTGAATGGCGTTTTGGGCGGGCTTTACAAAAAAAAACCTGTTACTAGACTGGTTGTCTCCATTTTAACGGCATTTAGCATTTAAATTTAGCTACTAACTAGCTGTTACCCGTCATCAACATCGTTCGCGTGGAGTATTTTTTGGGGTTAACGTTAAACGTGTAGAAAAATGTCTGTTAACCCGTAGTTTGAAATCCCTTTTCCGCGGACAACTGAAAAGTACCTACCCTACCTAGTCTAAGATACCCTTTGTAACATCAACTATGCGGCAGTGAAAATCCAGTCAAAATCGGTCCAGCCGTTTCGGAGATTGACCGGGACAGACAGACAAAAGATTTAAAAAAAAAACATTTTTGTTATAGGTATTGATTTGTTTTTTATTTTCATATGCATAAACAGACAATTTAATCTTATTTATATATACGTATGTATAGATATGTTTTGCCGTTAACGAAATCTTTGTGATTTTTGGCCAGGTGTGGCTATACAATGGGTTGGGCTGTGCATTCTATTTAACTAATATAGATAGGTACTTTATGACTGGTAATAAATAAAGAATATGATAAAGGGCAAGCCATTCATTAGAGAGAAATAGATTATTTTGTTTAAACATTGATGCTCCAAACCACGTTACCGGCCTAGGATATACGCTAAATATTTTTCCTAAAGATTTACATCAGTTGGGACAGTCAATCGGGCAGTTTGTGTCGATGGATGGCCAAGTGACTGGCCTGTTGGTCTAGTGGTTAGTGGCCCTGACTTCTATGCCAGAGGTCGTGGGTTCGATTCCCACCCAGGACAAGTGTTTGTGTGATGAGCACGATCATTTCTTCTGTGTCTGGGTGTAATTTTATCTATAACTAGCGGTCCCGGCAGACGTTGTTCTGACCAAAAGCGGGATTTAGTAAAAAAAAAAATTACCCTACTCTACCCTACTCTTTTCTTTGCTATAAACCACACGGAGCCCGAGACCTTTCCAACGAATGCAAAACCGTGGAAATCGGTTCGTGCGTTATGGAGTTATAGCGTCAGGAAGGAAAACCCGACTTATTTTTATATAGTAGATATGTATGTATTTAGAAATATTTATGTATGTTAGCACAAGCTCTGCTTAGTTTGGGACTAGATGGGGTTGTACGATAGTTGTGGAATATTTTTATTATATTAGTGATTTGTGATAAACATTTACCTGTACAAATAAGTTGTGTCCTCCCGGAACAGACTTCATGATGTGCCGCTCGATCTTCTCGTTCTCCAGTATCGCGAGTCCGTTGTCGATCAGTATGGGCGGATGCGTGGCTTCGAAGTTGGTACGGAAGTCGGGTGGCGGCTTCTGCATGTCTACTGTTGTCACCTGGAAACCGAAGAAGGGAAATAAAGATTAAGGGTTCGAGAAAAGAAAGTTTAAATGAAGATTGGAGTTGCTGGTAATCGGTGGTCGTGTTTGAGCTTTTTTTATGATTGATCGGTTTATCACCATCCCACCTGATGGTAAGCGATGATGTGATAAGAAGTTTTTGACTTTGGTGATCTCTGAGATGATATTTTAATTTGAATTTGAACTTACTTTGACGAACATTACACGATAATTGGCCTTCGGGTAACAGGTTGGAGTTACAAATGATCAATAACTACAAAGTAATGATAAAAAGTACCTTCAGGCTGATGGTCTTGAGCTCAGCTAACAGGTACAGGTCCATAAAGTACTCTTGGCAGAAGAGGCACGCACCCTTCCGTCGCCCATCAATCGTCGATGCCTGCAAAACAAACAAAAATTTCTCGTTAGTTACTGGAGTAGATACATTAAACATTTAGGTGCAACGGGTATGGGGGGGCTCTTAAAGCGATCCATTTTACGACCTATACTGAACTGTTAAAAGTATATAGCTATGTAGGGTGTACAGCTCCAGCCCTCTATCTCGTTCGCACGGCTGACGTTTTAACACGTCATGGTAAAGGTCCCTGATCAACAAATCTTTTCATCATAATTTGGCACGGAAGATTATCATACTCTATGATAAAACCATATGTTGACCAGACCTGTCGAGTGGAGCGAACAAGCTTCCCTCAGGTCCTGTAAACTCATTTGCAAAAGTTTTTCAACTGCCATCATTAAGGTAAAAGATCCTTGATCTGCCCAAGGAACGCTATATCAGTCATGTACGAGCAAACCCGTACCATATCAATTGTTATAATTTTGTGCTGACATCGACGCGCAGCGAATAAATAAAAACATACATTTAAGTAAGCGTTTTATTTTATTTTAATAAATACAGTGAAAGACTACAGACTAAGACAATTAGCACAGTTAAAACAACATACAGTACATAAATCTGAAGTCAAAAGTAGAAATAGTTTAGTAGTTGCATAGCATCGATATCGATATCGTTAGCACCCGCGGCGAATGAGTCTTTCACTCATTCGCCGCGGGTCGATCATCTACCATTTTCGAGCAATACACAAATTAAACTTAAAATCAGTTCATCATTTAAATATACCTTAACCTCGTACAGGCCAGGCTTGCGCTGGATACTAACCAAAAAATTAGGGATTAGTTCAATCTTAACGGAAACCTTCTAGATTTATTTATAATGTGAATGACGTAGAACATATATAATTCTATTCTTCAATTTCTGAAGCCAAAGGTAACAAACAGATGAGCACTCATGACGCCAAAACATACAGGTTCATTCGGTAGTTCAATAGAACAAGCTGACCTGTTTTCAAAACAATTAACGATGTTAAACAATTGGAGAAGAATGGTTGGCTCATCAGATGCCTTTCGTGATAGTCTAAACATAGAGGTGACTAGGTGACCTGTACTGCTCCTGTTAGGGAATTGCTAAGACCCTTTATTTGAAAACAAAGAAAATACTTATGACATAAATCACGCTGCCTAATTTAGTAAAATGATCTCAGAGCCTAAGGTCCCTTGTGATTCTCGCCCAGCCACATAGCATTTCTTTCTATTCTCAACCCAGCTACGGTCTGGCCAATTCTCTGATCATCATGGGATCTATATACTTTATAATATAACTAGCTTTTTTTTTAGGTGGGAAAATCATCTAATGACATCCCCCGCTCTTGGGCGGAGCGAGAAGGCGTGTCAGATTTTTACTGACTAAAAACCCACACCTGTTCCTTCTTTGCTATTGTTCCAGGGCCCCGGGGATCTCTTTCGCGTCACCCATGGCCCCAGTAGGCTTCGACTCTGCTGGGCCCCTACGGTTGCTGACATCTCCTTGAGGCGCGCGTGGAACACTACGCGCCGTCGACGGCTTGGGTTCGGTCCGGACGGTTATCGGACTGTGGACCCATTGCTCGCCGTCCGCAAGCCCGATAATATTACTAGCTGCTGCTCAGCGGATTCGCCCGCATGATAGTAGAAAATTATCCTGGAAGTGTGTTCCTTTGGATAAAAAAATATCTGTACTAATCTAGGACATGGTCTACCGTGAAGAAGTAAAAAACATACAAATATATACAGTCACAAACTTTAACCTAAGTATAAAATATTAGTGTGATTAGCGTTTGATCTTCAGATACAGAAGCCTGAAAAGTTTTTACACAAAAATGGCGCTACTGATTTGTAAGGCAACGCAACCCTGCTCCCCGTGCGTTCTTATAGTGACACCGTATCATCGTACTATATCGTTTTGAGAGCATGTTCAAGATGTTTACCGGGTATTACACGTAACATAGATAAAACATGTTCTTTAGTTAAAAACCAAGTGAGAAAGAATGTTACATTTTAAGAAGAAACTACGGAAATACGTAGATACTCATCAAGGTTTATAATTGTTTATTTATTGTTAACGAACAGTTTTGGGTCAATGGTTATTTAAATTTTTTGTACGAATGACATTTAAACTTTACATAATAGAGAAGGAATGTTACATTTCTTTAGAGTTCGCTATTTGTGGCCGACTTTAGTTATTTAATTAGACTTGCTAATTAGTAATGAGTTTCGTTTGTTTGTTGTGAAATAAGAACTCATGCAACCATTATGCAAGCGAATTGTTTGGAACGGAGACTGTTATAATAACTGTAATATCTTCTGTGCAACTAATAACTGTTCAAAACATTTGGAATTCCAGACCGTATTATTATAGGAAAGGCATGAACAAGAATATGATATCGTGAGTCCTGTTCATATAAAATAGCAGAGATAGACGTATACCACAGTGGCAGAGTCGAGGTTGCATTGTGGCTCAAAATAGGCAAAGAGATTTTTTTTTAATGTGGGAAATCATTCAATGACTTGTCTCGCTCTAGGTAGGAGCAGGAGGGCGTGTCAGACTTTTACTGACTAAAACCACACCTATGTTCCTTCTTTGCCTTACGTTCCAGGACCCCGGGGTTCCCCTTCGGAAATCCCGTGAGGCAAAGAGGTGGGCGCTACTTCTTGCTTACTCTAAAGAATAGAAGAGGCGCACGCCTAAGCCTCGACTTTCGTTCAGTGTGCTATACTCTTTACGGAGGTCAGATTCCAATTCCAAAAGGTCGGAACTTCTGATTTTTTTTTGTATCTTCGATTACTATAAAATTTAATAGGAAATTATATTAATTGATTAAACCCCAAGCGAACGCCGGCGTTCGCTCTCTCATTGTCTGTATATTGTATCTCTAATTACGGTCTTTACAAACAAGTTTATACTGATCGCCCAGAAAACATCTATCCCCCCGTGCCTTCTGGCGATTATTCTTTCTTTCACTTGCTGTTTTGAATCGTATTTGACACGTTGTGAGTTTGCGTTTCTTTCATTTATACTTAACCGAGTTTTTAATTAGTTTTAGTAGGTAGTGGTTCATTTGACGTATCTGCCTCCGCCTCTGATTCTGGCAAACCAAATTTAAAAACTCCGCTTCCGAATTCGGTTCTGATATAATCTCTTCCGTTACATTTCTATAAAACAGACACGTGGGTATCCAAGATACGTCGGTCGGATCCCTGCACACGTTTAATTCATGAATATAACCATAGCATCAACGATTTCCTTCAACAGTGAACCCCAAAAAGCAGTAAAAATGATTAAACATTGGAATTCCCTCTCGCAGTCCTACTAGCTACGACCTGGGAGTCTTTAAGTCAAGAGTGAGTAGCTTACTTCTAGGTAAGCGTGCATTAGGTGAGATAGTGGTCGAACGCGAGCCTATCAATAATAAAAAAATAATATCCATTCGATAAAAATATGAAGTTCCATCTTCCTGAAGCTAGGTCGCATTATTATTTGCTACAAAGATGATTTAAATTATATATTTTTATTTACTTGATAGATTTATCCAAATACATCCATAGGATTAACAATTCAATGGACCTATACATTGGATTGTTAATCCAATGTACTAATAATAAAATTACAAATAGCACTGCTGCTTACTGCAGAATTGTTCGAAACTGTTTCCACGGCCCTGGAATGCAGAAGGCAATTGAAGTCAGTAAGGCTCCACTCCTCACCTGCTGCTTCATATAAATCTCGTCATCCTACCTGTCCTTATTTTGTCATTTTGCTACACAAACTTATTGAGCGTATCGATAACTATTGTAAAATGAACAAACACGCGTGACTTCCCTTTTTAGTCCAGCCGTGCTCGACTATTAACATTTAACGCATTAGATCGTGCTTCGTGACTTTGAAATAATACTTTAGACTTGTTATAGAAATAACAACAATAGATACAACGATTTAAAAGAGTAGTTTCACCTCTCCATCGCTTCTAGCTACTTTTACATAAACACAACAGCAAAACAAATTTTTTAAGTGGGATTCATGATATACCTCCTCCCGGTCTATGTGGTGCGAGAGAGTGTCAGGCGTTTACTGACTGACACTCACCAGTGTTCCATCAGTAGCCTTTCGCGTTCTAGAGCTTCGGTAATTCTGTCGAACATTCCCGCAGCCCTAGTAGGACCCCGTTTGCTGAAATCTCTATGAGGCGCGCGTAATACACAATGCTCCATCGATTCAGGCATGCGGGGTTACCATGACGTTCAAAGTAAGATTGTTTCATTCTTATTTCAGTGTAGGTAAGAGACAGAGCTATATAGGTTGTCTAGCGCCATCTCTTACCCACACTGGATATAAGAATGAAACAATCTTACTTATTTATTATTTCTTAGATTCTTAGTACTTTTTAGCCTGACACACAGGTCCAACCTAGTTCAGGCAAAAATGCATTGTATGCGTTATAATTGTTTTTATGTATCATTATATAAATGTGCCACTTTTATTAAATAAACAATATTCTATTCTATTCTATTCTACTTTAAACGTCATGGTACAGGTCTTGGTCCTTACCGGTCGTTGGTGAAATAGTGAAGTATCAAGTGAACCGACATTAGTGGTAAAGAACATGGCTAAAAACGAGATGACTATTGTGATTACAAAAGATTTGTGGTAAAAGAAGACATACTACGCTGACCCCAAAATAAATTAAGATAATAGCAGGAGTAATGGATGGGTAACGACCACATATCCGAAAACGCAGCGTTAGAAGGCCTCCCACAAGGCGGACCGATGACCTAGTGAAGGTTACGGGAATTCGATGGATGCGAGAGGAAAAGGAGAGGTCGTTGTGGCGACACTTGGGGGAAGCATATGTCCATCAGTGGACTTCGTTCGGCTAAAATGATGATGACCATAAATGTAGCCGCCGAAATCAGTGATTTGAAAAAACCATAGAAGCATATAACAAAAGGGAAGTGAGAGGCTTACGCGAAACTATTGATAAAGCATCTGATAAAGATGAGACTACTAATCCCAAAGCTATGTTAAAGTTACAGTGATTCATCGCTGAAAAGATTTTCCTACTGTAAAACTTTTAATCCTTCTTTACACAAAATGACTCAAACTGTTGACTCGATTGCCTAAAACAGATTAGGCGTTCAAAGTTGACACACATTACGGTATACGGACGAACATTTTAGTACTTTTGCGACCTCGTTCACTAGTTCGGTGTAGAACGTTACTGATATTAACGACCGACTATTACAAAATGTTTATGGTTTCGGCAAGACACCGTTGCGATACTATGGCAAGATGTTGCGAGGACGAAATGGTACATCAAATTTTAGTCTAGAAGCAAGGGCGGGCGAGAACGTTTGAAAAAGTTACCGTGGCCCTGGAACGCAAAGAGCAACTGAGGGAACTCAAGTGGGTTATTGTTAGTTAAATTTTGACACGCCCTCTCGCTCCACACAGAGCGGGAGAAGTCATATTAAAGACAAGAACAAAAAAAAGCCTATACGAAAGATTTATCCGGAAAACACACTAAGCAGAATCAAAGATGGATTCAATAGTTCTAAAAGTAAAAATCATACTAATGGATTTAGACATAAGTATACAACAAGGCAGGAATGTAAATGAAACTTTATCTAGAAAACTAAATAGCCCAAAGCTATTAAGAACCTTTACTGGAAAATTTGAACATCAATCGGGTGGGTTTCCCTATTCGTCACTCGCCTTTCATATTCGATGCCAGTGACACGAAATAGGACTATGGAGTCCTATAGTTTGTCTCCTACATTAGTGTGTCTCTGTTGTCGATCTTGACAGTTTCTAAATTAATGTGAATTCTACAAACTGCCGGTACCTGTCACGCTCTTTACTTTTACAGAGAAACACGAATTCCTGCACAAACATGGAGTCTGTATTTCTCGAGGCCATTTATAGAAATGACATGGTATGCGACTAGTGTTGCCAGGTCCGGCAAGTGAAAATTCGAGATGAAAAATGAAAATAATCGGGATTTTGGTATTCAAATCGGGATACCTGGCAAAGTGGCAACACTAGAGGCGACTGTTACAGTTTCCTATACAGTTTTTTGTTAATTGTAGCATGAAGTTGCTAGGTTTATAAGCACTATTGTTTCTGAATAGTACATTCGAGATAGAATCCTTCGTGGTAAATATTCATGCGTTATATTGTCAGACAAACGTCCATATTGTCTTAACACAATAACGGTTCGTTTGTTTGTATAACTCTCTGTTTTAACAAGGACAGCTGACATTGTGCACTATTAATCATTGATATTTTAATCTTTCACGTGATTGCTTGGGCTTGTAGTAATTACAATTTCTATTAGTTAACTGACATTATTATCATTTGACTCGTTGTCCTTTACTAAACATTTGGCATAACTATAAGAAAACAGAGCAGTCTTCATTGGCAAGCGAGTTATTGGTTGCTCTCATCTTGCTTGGTCTGTTAAATTCACACCCATCAAACAAGCCAAACAGAGCCCAAACATTATAAATATGACTTATATTGTATAGGATGACGTTTGAGGAAACTGAACCTATTGGGTATTTCCACCTCAACGAAACACATATTTCTGTTTGATTCATAAACGAGAAAAGTCTAGCTTACCAAAAGAAAGGTCCAGATGAATGGGAGTAGAACGCACTCTTACAACGAAAGTTACATACTAGAACTGAAAATTCTGATTTTGCTTGTAAGTTTTGTAACTAACAACATACATTTACATTTTTTTTTTATTTTTTTTTTACATTTATCAAGAATTTCTTGCAAGTTTTTCACAAATTGTTTTTTTTTTTGAGTTAGGTCACTTACATTCTAAAAATGCGAAACTTTCACCCTTATTCAATCTCTCATCTAATTTCGAAGCTACAAGTATAACCGTTTTTTGTCAACCAATGATGCAAATGAGTTTATTGTTATTTTTCCATACCTATGAGCCTTACTTGCCTACATAGCGTTATTCGAAAGCTCATTGTTGCAAGTACCATGACTCATCGTGACGATTTGAGGTCAAAGGGCTTTACACGTTCAGTAACGTTATTTCTGCCGACTTTCTATGCTAAACAATACACTTTGTTTCGTCGAGGAATAGGTAGTATTTGTGCTTTTGAGTGTAAGCTGAAGTCATAATTTGTGATAATTTAGAGAGTATAAAGGAAATCTGATGTTTTCGCCATGATTATGAAAATATTTTTATTATTATCGATAGGGTCGTGTTTAACCACTACCTCAGCTGATGGTGTGTGTGGTATTACACATTAAATGCAGACTAACTTATGTGATGATATCGTGAGTCCCGATCCGTGCCAGGGAACGACTAGACGTCATTCTTGAGCTGTAGCTGCTTTACTGATGATTTGATTGTTTAATTCTAACTCGTTTCATTGTTGGTGTCCAATAAATATCGAATCCCTAACTAGTGATACTAGTGATTCTAGTGAACACCACAGTAAGCGATAATGTAGTCGACGTTGGAGCACGGTCCTTTTTCTTTTTTGTGTGAGAAATCATCAAATTACTTCACCAAGGGGGGAGCCCTTGGCGAGGAGAGTGAGACTTTTACTGATTAAAACCAACCCGCGTTCCTTCAATTGCCCTTTGGGTTTCAGGGCCGCGGTAACTCTTTCAAACCATCCTGCCTAAAAGCACGCTTGCCTTGAAATAACCTATTTACGCTTGACTTAAATACCCCTAGGTTGTAGCTATCACTTTGGCAGGGAATTCCACCTTCTAGCTGTACCTGCGCACAATGAATGTATTTCCAAAACGTTTAATGTGTATGGGTGGGTTGCCCACCATGTACCGATGGCGCATCGCCCTACAACTAGTGGTCCGATGTTGAAATGGGGTTGGCGAAAATAAATTATGCAATTCTAATGCACACTTTCCGAAATTAATCAAAAGAAAATCTTCGTTTAAGTTAAAATACTATTTATATAGTTTTACATATTGATATTTTTTCCACAGAACCATTTCGCAGTATTTTCCTAACAGTAGTAAATATTTAACAACGCTGAGAAGAAAACTACGTTGGTTCCACATTATGTGCCTTCACATTATGTTTTTACCAATAACAACCATGTACAACTGCGTAATTCTTCACTTGGAGAGTAAGTGATTCTAAACAATACCACAATAAATAATATTTTCTATCGTTAGAGAAGGATGGCAATAATTTTGTAAGTGCGTCCACAGTTACGGCAGTCACGGTCAAGTGGTCGAGACGAGACTATATTTCACATTTTACGACAGGAATATGTAAATAATAGGTTGTTCATACATCGTGCTATGAGACAAAATGCTGGAGTGACAAGATAATGACAAACGTTTAGACAGACTGTGAAGCACCGTTATTTGAGTAGGGCGACCAACGTTGATGGCCTCCAAGGAGACTTGGCTAAAGAAATTTCTTTTACTTCACATTAGGGGTTCATTACACGATAGGTTTGCTGTCAGTTTTGCCACAGTCAAATATCTTGACTGACGAAAAACCTACCGTGTAATGCGATGACTGACGTTTGCATAACGAAAAATGAATGGGGTCCATTACACGGTCATGCAAGCGTCAATCAAAACCATCAATCATTACACGGTAAGTTTTTCGTCAGTCAAGATATTTGACTGTGGCAAAACTGACAGCAAAACCTATCGTGTAACTGACCCCTATGACGATAAAATTCCGTCAATTAAGCTTTATTCATGATTGATTGTTTTGATTGACGCTTGCATGACCGTGTAATGGACCCCTTAAATTTAATAGGAATGTTGTCATTAGTATTTTGAACAGATGTCCCGTCGATACTACAAGTGATATTGTTAGTCGTGTAAATTGCGTGTTTGGAAGTCTAAACGAATAAGTCAGTAGAGGCACTTGCAGTACTTAGCAGTCAAGTATATTAAACAGATGCATCACTATTAATGTATTTTTGAACGTGTAATTTAGCTTTAGTCAGAAGTATTTTCTGACTAACCGGCTCCTTGACAACTCAAGTGCCTGTAAATTGTTTAATCGAAATAAATGTTTTAGCCATTGATAATAAAGATGTGTCATGGATGCAGTCGATGGCGGTGTCATTAGCTGGTGGAATAGAAACTTGCTGGAGCAATGGTGCGTAACGCGGGTACGTCACTGAGCCGGTGCGCTGGTGCATAACACCATCCATACCACTGTGCAGTATTGTGCACTTAACTAACTTAAACATATCCAGATTTTTTTTCTGATTTTCGAGCTCATGATTTTAATCTCGCCTGAAGGTAAACAGCCGGATGGGGTCTACGATGGTACGAGCAAACCCAGAAATTGCTTGCTTTAAGTTTGGCTGATATGGAACGGATCCGATTTTTTCACGTGGAGAATAATCAAATGACTTCTCCCGCTTAGGACGAAACGAGAGGGAGAATCGAACTTTTGCTGACTAAAGCCCACAGTATTCCTTTTGTTCCTATTTGCGAGAGTCACGGTAATTCTTTTGAACAATCCCGCAGCCCTGACAGGCAGCGGCCGTAACTAGCCCAGTCAATCTTGCTGACATCTCTTTGAGACGTTCGTGAAACACAACGCGCCGACGGCATCGACCCGGACTTGATCCTTACTTGACGACGAGTTACTTATTGCTCGCCTTCCATAAGCCCGCGCCTACGTTAGCTTCGACGGGACCCAAGGTTTGAAGACAAACCTCGCAAGACAAGCCTCACACTTTCGGTCTCCTCCTTTGCCCACATTACTACTTCGCATGGCAGACTCCTACCGTCTTCGACCTGCGTCAGGCGGAAAGTGAGGACGGCATGGCGGCTCTGTAGCCTTTCCTGGAAGTGATTTCCACACTTTGGATGTTGAGATTATAAAATAATATGAAGGGGATGTATTTAAAACGATTTGTTTGACCAAATAAAAAAATATTATTGATATTTGATGCAGTTTTAATTTTCATCAAAAGAAGGGCCCTTCTTTTGAGTTTATTTTTTACTATTCCTTATGGTTCCGGATTTAGACATCTGTACTCAATTGAAAAAATCACCCCGTGCTAACTAAGTATGGATGGTAACCCGCAATTATCAAATGAGAAAGAGAAGATTATAACAAGATTCTTGTTGGAGTCATTAGTTCAAATCGGCTCCTTATTTCGGCAACTATGAGATAGTTCGAAATAGAATCTTTTCGTTGAGAATTCGGCATGGATGGATGCTGCTGATAATGCTAAGTTCTGGACTGATACAGGTTGGACTGCGGAAATGTTCGGAATAGTTACCGTGGCTCTGGAACGCCAAGGGCAACTAAAGGAAAACAGGTGGGTTTTAGTCAGTAAAGGTCCGACACTCCCTTTAGCACTACCTAGAGCGGTGGAAAATGTTCGATGATTTTCCACCTAAAAAAATGGGTGTCACGCCACCACGAGAACATAAAGTAATAAGAAATATGTTCAGACACGACACGAAGAAATATATAATATAATAAATAAGTAATATTTACTGTCACCAACCCAGAAGTAGATAAGCATTAACTTAAGAACTAAAATACACAAACAAACAAGTGCATTCGAAGAAAAAAGTGTAAGTATAATAGCATTAAATAGTCAGTTAATGTTCAACGGAGTGTACCTAACACACATATTTCAACGATAAAATATATAAAATAAGAGCAACTTTCCAGCGGCGATGTATGAGATAATATGGCGGAAGATACAACGCGCTCTACTGCAATCAAATGTATTGCTATTTTGAATAATACAACAATTTGGTACAACATTAGAACAATATTCAAATGAATCTTGGGAAAGAAAGTTAATGGCACTGGCACATTACATGTTTGACTTGATAAACCCAGACTACACAACGGTAGTTGAGTTTCAAACTCAAAGATTTCGCTAATTGTAATATTTTGGGACTTTACTGGACATTTTATTTGCGAATTTTTTAGTGATTAAGTTGCTCACATCCATAACATTTACATTAATTAAAATTAAATGTAACTAAACGGAACCTTGTCTACAAACATCTCAATGAATGTCTCGGACGAAGCTACTCGGACAGCAGCAAAAACTTATTAGAACGACACGTAGTAACAATGGTCAACGATGCACGACGCGTCATACTGCGAAGACAGGCAGAAAACAAGATAAATTATAACGCCAAATTACAACATTCTAGTTAAACACGATAGGATAAGTATTGTACTGGCGTACGATCCAACCAGGCGTGACAAACAAACATCAGAGTCAACGACATCACCCGAACATATAAGGCACTTTCAGTTTCGTGAAATCGAAAGCGGCACATACATCTCCCGCACACTGCAAGACGCGCCATTTTTGCCAAGATGGCGGCGAAAAAACTTGATAATCCGTCACGGGCCCGTGCGCCGGCGCATCCAGTGGCCATCAATTTGTCAATTGCAGCAGTTAGCGGCTGCGTTCCGCCTTCATGTTATATTCGAACGATTGATAGTCCGCGTGGTAACATGGATTTTGTCATAGCGCGAGCGTGTCGACAGTGTTGCGTTGATATTTTAAGTAGTGCATAGCAATGTACGAATGTATAATACTTTTAAATTTTTATTAGTTTCATCAACTATAGCCTGAGATAAAGCAGTCGTCTAATGCAATCTTTATCCCTAACGCAGCTCTAAGGGAAGTGCAGTGACCCGCGACAGTGAAATGCAACCAGCACCTGACCACGAACCGGCCTTGGTCAGCGTCGTGAAAGTGTACCCACCTCTCTAATTGATCTCGTCTTGCCTTACATAGAACTACATTCCCTTAGAAAATCATGGATACAAGAAAAAAAGCGAATGGTGAATCGACAGTGAAACTGAACACCAATCTTGTGAGCTAATATAATCTGCTCTGTCAAATTAAAAAAACTGGATCGCGTGCCGATTTGTGGTATAGCTTCGTTAAAGTGAAATTTCCCGAAGCGGTCCGCATTGCTCCTGTCAGCTGCGGGCGCACTTCCGCGTGATTTAAACACGTCGAATTATTTACCATTGTGCATTACTCTCACTAAAGTTAGAGTTTCCTAAAAATAGTTAGGTACCTGGATTCCTTTGGCTCTTGTGGAGGGTAATCATTATTTCAATAGTGATGGATGTTTCTGATTGGATATAAAAGGCATTTGGATTTCTGCCAAAAAAGGGGGAACTAAGTAATATAGTGGAAAAGCGGACTGTTTGTAACAAAATCTAGTCCAGATGCTATTGACACACAACGGTACAGAACGGGGTCGACAAAAAGTTTATGGCTGCGGAAACACGAGGGCGCGGCGACTTGCACAATACGTCGCCATCCGGTGTAACTTACACAGTCACAATGCATAATATGCACACCACAATCTGACCGATCCTCGTCAAGGCTCATATCTGCACGTTCGCAATAAAAACAATGTTTTTATTACAACTCATTCGATTTGGAACACGTACACTAACAGTAATTCCCTTGCAGCAGACAACAATCTAATTAAGAATGACTCAAGTTGAATAAGGAATGAAATGGGTGTTTTAAATTCTGATCGTGCGGCGTGTACCACTTCTTTGGTCTAACGGTATGCAATAAAGATTCTGAAGGTTAAGGAGCAACGTCCAAAGAACTGGGAGATAGTCACCCAGTAGTTCAGCGTTTATCTGTCGTTAACTGGAAACTGCTTAGTTGCGAAAGACATAAAAACAGGTTTATTGCGGTTTTAGCAAAACGTTGCTTATAGTGTTTACAGTTTTAAAATAAATATATATATATATATTCGCAATAAATAACCAGTAAGCTACCAGAACTTTCCACAGTTTACAGCTAAAACAGGATTTGTTTCGTTCAAAGCTCTCAGTATCGAGCTCTATAGCTTTGTTAGCAATCGCTTTAGACGTGCAGTCAGAACTTCATTGCTTTAAAGGCGAAGGAATCTCTGTGCAGTCAGTATATAGCAAGAATTCTCAATAGCTTTATCCCGGACCTCTTGCACAAGTACATTGAACAGAACTAAGATGTAACCTGTACTCATCGGTATCTAATTAAGGACTTGCTCTTTACAAATGAAGATGTAAAGAAGTAATAGCTATTTTGACGTTGGCGTCAACGTTTATGGTAAATTTAGATGAAAGGGCCATAAGAAGAACCTTAAGAATGTTTGTAACTATAAACATAATTATAACAGTTTTTACCTCATTACGAGTCATCGAGTCATGACCAAACTTCCAAAAGACGGCCTTTGAATTGTTTACGCGATGAAGTTTCCCGCTTGTACGTATTAAGTTGTGGTGATCTCAGAGTTTTACAAGTATTCATTCGTTCCTATTACAATGACATCATGGCCTTGTCTGACCCATCACAATATAAGGTTATAATTTATTTTAAGGCTCATAGATCGTGAGCTCGAAATGTTTGTTTTCTGACGCATTTAATTAAAGACTATCTGCCAAGAATGGATGAGTGTCACTACTACTGGTACAGAAATATAATGTCATTCACATGACAAATATAATTACAAGTTACAAAATAAGCATACGGTAGTATAAAAATCCTAAGTATGTCAACATGATCGATTGCGACTTGTTATAATATTGATCCATTCCTACCATATTTGCCTTCTAAAGCGCAACAGCACATCGTGCTTCAAATTGCAAAACGATTGAACTTTAAAAAGTGATTTTGTTGAATCCAGCGAATCGAATGGATCAAAGCGGTGCTTATTCTTCAATTTGAGTAGATAATGTATATTCATATTCCTCTTCTGCAACAGTTGGCTAATAGTTAGAAAGGGCAGTGTTACGGCCCGCGACCCGTGTAACCTAGCCGCGTCAGCTGTTCGGAGAGAGGACGTTGTGAAACATACAAAGGACAACTTCTTACCGCACGACTGTTTAGCATGCCCCGGACTAGAAACTCACGACTAACATTTTGCAAAACTAATTAAGTTCGAGACGAGAGCAAAAGAATTTGAACATATTTATAGCTAACTCGTGGTAAAAATAAGAACTCTATAACTTAAAATTGAAAACAAGGATGAATCGAAGGTAGACGTATAAAGTTTTATAAATAAGGGAGATCTAATCTGACATCAACAATCACAATGAGAACAATAAGGGTTTTAAAACAGCTAAAGATAATGTTTTCAACAGGCCTATTGGAAAATAATAACAAAGCACCGAATAGACCGGTGCCAGAAGTAGCTAACGTAAACGCCATTATAATAACAGTTAAAGTGCACATAAACACTAAAACTAGTACTAAAATCGATCTAAAGGTCCGCCAGCTAGGAGCACTCGTCTGTGGCCATAAAGATGGCTTTCCATAGATGGAATACTGCATAATTATTGCCAATTATCATCGTCAAGCACTAGTTGGTTTCAGAATTTCATTAAAACACAGTTTATTGTCGTTTTCTAACCAGACAGGGCTTTGTTTGCCTAGTAATAGTTTCTAATCTATAAACAATGGATTCGTTCTTTTTATACCATCATGTGTGCGTCCAATACCCAGTATTTCCTTTGCGTGTCCAATTTTTTGTACATAACTTGGCCAGTTTCTGTTTTTATACAAAATAACTGCAGCCTGCCCATTAGACCCATAAATAAAGCAATTTCGTCCACGTAGATGTTGCTACCTAGTTATCTGATTAAATCCTTAAATGATCTAAAACTGTGGATGCGAGACCACCACTATATTATCAGGATTGTCGAAACAGGTGGTTCTAGAATGAATTAAGGCAGCTGTGTCGGAAACATTGATATCGTCAACATAATTGCGAATATTACAGAGGAAATATATTAAGAACATTAAAGATCACCGCACAATATGATACAAGATATCGTCGCTTTTGACATCGAACGCACTGACAGTTGACATTTAATGCGTATCATTTATAAGTCATAAAAATTTGCAGAACCCTAGCTTGATGTTTTAAAATGAGGACTACTGGGAAGGCTTAATTTTTATCTCTATTACGGTTTGAAACTCGCGTTTGTTCTGATAAAAGTAAAATTTTTGATCTGGTTGTAGATGCCTCCCTGTATTTATAGTTAGGAAAAGTGTCAAACTAAGAACTGGTAAATGTCCTACTTAACTCATCATCTTAACAGGGTTGTAACTATGATCATTAGATATCCTTATACACGGCTAAAGCATTAGAAATTTCCACATGTTCCAAGAATAAAATTACATTCGCATCGTTCTGCCACAACACTTGTACGATAATTGCAACAATTACGATTGTTATTATGTGCGCTTACGTCGAATCACGTGCTCAGCAGATCTCAACTTTAAAATGGCTTTTCATTAAAATAATGCCGCTTCAAGATTGTTGTCTGCACCAAAAGTAGTGTTTTAAATGATTATAGAGATTGGTAAGTAAATGAATCCTTACTACACGATGCGAAAAAATCATTATAGGAGATGGACTGACAGCATCTTTAGATTAAAAGTCCTCTAGTATCTAATATAGGTACTCTTCTTTTTTATTATAAGGTTTCGAAACTTTTTAATTATAGTTGATGAGACATTTCCTGAAACTTTTATCGTCATGAAAGTATTTATTAGAAGAGCTCGGTTCTTAAAGGCGAAAAGGATTAAGACGGGACACACACAGTCTAGTAAATTGTGTGAATTAATTTGTCCTTTTGTGCCACTTAAGGAAAGCAGGGGCGCTGAGCGACAAAGGTTAACACATCAGCTGGCTTCCTCTACAATTACACTAATTGTATCTCTTAAATAATTGTTTGTTACCATGATAATTTTTGTTCGACTTTACCTGATCTAAAACCACTTGCCAGATGTGGCTTCTTTTCTTTTGCCTTCATGTTTCATTGGTTTCGACGGTTAATAGCTGCGATATAAATCTTGACAATTACCTGTAACAATCGTAAAACATTGGTTAGAATTGCAATTAAAATCGAAGGCGTGGCTTTCTGCAGTAGAATAAAACCTCTTGTGTCTAAGCTCCGCGGGGCTCAGCGATGATTCAGGCGTGTCTAACGTCTCACCAACTAACTTTCCCCAGTCTGTAGCGATTACAATAACGCGATGAACCGTTCAGTTGCCCAATTTGACAACACTTTCCCCCATTCTAAACGTCCAGTCTACAAAATTATCTAAATAAGTGAGCTGAAAACCATTTTTATCAACCGAGATGCTCGTGACTTTGGCATGATCGATCGCAAGAAAGTTTAGTGCCATATTTCGTGTCTTATTTCATTTGTAACTGAGTTGCTTTGAAAAAGCTATAATTAGTGATAAAATGAAATGAGAATAATTTGCTACAGATGTTTTCTTCGTTTATAGCATGTGAAGCTAAAACGGTGTAAGTGATCACCTGCCTGAGTGACAAGTTCTCAAGGAATTGAATGAAGTAACATGACTCTTAGGTACTTATTACTTTTAAATGTTTTTATAATTACGAACCTCGTGGTAGATTAAAATAATTATTTTTTGTTCGTTTAGGCCATACCGAATTGACATAAATTTCGTGAAAGTGACGTGTTGTTTCATGTTGCTTTCGAACAGAAATGGCACATAATGGTAGTAAATGTTGTAACTACAATATAATTAACAGTAAAATTGATACAAGTACAACTTGCTGATATGAAATATAAATTAATGAAGTTTTTACTTCCGAACTTATGAATACCATCGATGAACTACTTATTGTTACTAGTCTGATAACCTGCGCTAATAGTGCAAAAACGAGGAGTTAGAATAAACTCTATGGTATTTATCATTCAGTCTTTAGCTATTAAATATGGTGAGCTTATGAGTCTGAGGTAGAAGGCGTTCTTGCGTATCTGTGCCTCAAGCTGACCTCAGCCGAGACGCATCACATGACGTCATTTACCACCCGCCGCAAACACATGGGAATCCAAGTTATGCATCGCAGAATATTTACACTCTCGGAATGTTAATTTGGTTTTAAACTCATAGGCCTTTGATTTATTATTGTACGCTGTAAATTTCGTATTTAGTCCACTGATGAACGAATGCTTGGTCATATTACATGAATGCTCTGACTTGTTTGTAAATATGTGAGAAATACCAGATGTCCAACTATATTTACAAACATCCAATCTACTACAGTATTACTGATTGCATGCAAATAGAAATAACCTAATACTTTTACGAGTATCAACAGAACCTGAGAACAACATTGGTAGAAAGAAAAAAAAACGCATATTTTTAGCGATATACATCTAAAACGACGTCACCAGTTAGCTTGTCCACACACGACTTCCATTAGTCATGTCTGTAAGTTTACCATTTGTATGTTCGGTGATAATTGCGATGGCCTTCGCGACAGTGATAATAAGAGTACATGAGATGTTAAGTAATACGGAAAACGACTCTACGGACATTGTTAAGATATTCAAATGAAGGTGATGTGTACACGAAATATATAAATTATTTTGGGTCTCGTCATTACTACTTTATGTATAGGATTAACGAAAGGTAAAGGAAATATTACCATAACCATACATGGATTTTACGATACGTTTCTAGTATAGCTACTGTCCTGGAACTAATTATATTCAATTTCAGCAGAATTTCGAATTATTTTTCACACACAATTACGTTACACTTTCTAAAACAATTCAAAATTCTACTTCCCGGCGACCTTCGTACCGCCTAACAGTCAATGAATGTATTGATTACCTTTAAACTAAACTTATTGACCGAATTATAGTATCTTAGCCATGTGCAACGCCCCTTAGTGAACTCCTGCGGGTGACGTAACCTACGACAAATGTATTATTTGCGGTTGGTACAGTAATTGGGTCTAAGGATCGAACCGCAGAATTAAGTTTGTTTTTTATTGTATATACTTTTCCGGGATAAAATGTACCCAGTGTGGTGCCCAGGATATTAAAGAATAATTATACCAAGTTTCATCGTTATCGAACCGGTAGTTTTTGCGTGATGCCAGAACAAACAGACAGACCGACAGACAAACATTTTTTTAATCACATTTTTAGGTTCGGTGTCGGTCTAGTAACACCCCCTGCCATTTATTTTTTGATATTTTCAATGTACAGAATTTTCACTTCTACAGATTTATTATAAGTATAGATAGGCCTACAGTGGCACTAATAAAACGTCAGAAACTAGTGCAATAGATCAACTATATTTAATAGATTGTAAACGTAAGATTGCCAAGACACTGCCAAGGTAAATAAAACGACACCGTAACATACTATATTAGAAAAAAAAAAAACATTTTATAACTAAAATAAAGGACAGCTGTCCCTTGCAGTCGCGTATGTTCAGATAACCAGCTGATCACGATAAGGGCCTTGAAAGTTCCAGAAGCCTTATCCGACGATAAGGCAGAACGGTTGCATTGCTAATGTGCGAGAGAGACGCAGTTGTCAGCATTGTGTGAACATTTGCAACTTGATTACATAAAGCTATTGCACAACCACTGTAGGTCATGATGTACTTGTATGTTTTTTCTCTCTAGAAATGCATAAATGTTTCCATACGCGAATGTGGGAAAAACGTGTGTCAACTGTTTTTGAAGCCCACGTTGAATGTGAGTCATTGTGCTGATATAAGGCTAGCGACCTGCTTAGACTAGCCATGATTTTGACCTTACAACCATTTTGAAATCGTTTTATATCAAGGATGCAATTATGATGCCGTCTTCTTAACTTTTGAGCGTATGATTAAAATTAGGCTACAAGCTACGGGGTCTATAATTCTGAAAATGCTAAACATTCATCACATAATCTTGTACTCAAAATAGTCTACAGAGATATGGGCCTACCACACGCACAAGTTTCATCACAGTTTTGCCTGCGCAGGTCGGTTTGTATACAGAACACCATGTTTGTAGTTGCAAGGCCCTTAAAGAGATCAAAAGATTAGAACAGACTTTACATACTATATATTCAGTTGTATCCGTATATGAAAGCTAATATTTTCACTAAAACATGTCAGGCTTACACTTTCTTTTCATTCTTCCTATCGATATGCATGTAGGAAATTTTTGTACTTAATATTCCGCTAAATATCTTATTTAACCTGACATTCTGAATTTGTTAGCACTTTAAATCACAGCGTGTATAAATATACTGTTACTGTTTATGACATAATCGTTTCCCAAGTAATTGACTAAGTGTGGTGACATAACGTATAACTTTTACAGTTACTTGTCATAGTAGCTTAACCGTCAAATCTTGTTTCATTAGAAAGGGAACTTTTAAACTTTTAATTTACAAGTATATTTACTCGAGGAAATATTCTTGATGCTAAAGAAGAATCCAAGCAGTAATTTATTCTACAGGACCTAAATTAACAGGCCTTTAGATTATGACCTTACCAGTTAATTACACCACAAATACTCATTACAAGTTTAAAAGGAAAGAAATGAACAGTCCACTTACAAAACCAATTAGGTACAGCGAAGTGCATAAAGAATATTAAAAAACGTCACCAAGAAGTATAATAATAATGATTGACATAAAAGCACCCACGTTGCTTCGGTAGCGGTTTTTGCAATCATTTTATAGAACATCAGTATAACGAGCAGTTTTCGTGTAAAACAAACAGTGTTTATAAGATGGACAGTCACAAAGGCAGCGAGAAGGCAGTCACAAACCAATTTAGCTTATTCCATGCAATTAGAGGCGGGGTCGTCGACCGAATGTAATTGGAGACGTAAGTGGGTGAAATAAAGATGCCACGGATTTATACACCCAAGTTCTCTGCTGCACACTAATCTGTGGTCTAAGAAAAAGAACTTTCATAAAGTAATTTAAAGTTGGCCCTAAGGTAGTTCCCTGGGTCAAACCAATTGACGAACGTCATTAATAGACTTTTTGCTATCGACAAGTACAGATATTGTTTGATAGGAGTGTCATTAGTCAGTTGTAAGGTTGGGTAAGCTCTAATAAAAATAAATCAAGGCGTAAACGGAAGATATAGCATATAACATAGTTTGCCTTATAATGTTCCCACTGCTGGGACACAGGCCTCCTTTCCAGGAGAGGGAATGGGCCGTAATCCACCACGCGGGCCCAGTTCGGGTTGGTGGATGTCACATGTCTTCGAATTTTTGGTTCTAGGACATGCCGGTTTCCTCACAATGTTTTCCTTCACCGTTTTGAGAGCAGTGGTGATGAAATAAATTATACAAAGTAATGCGCCTGGCTGGGTTTGAACCCGCAAACTACAACTCGTAAGTCGGGGCCGTTACCACTCGGCCACCACTGCTCGCAAACGGAAGTTAGTCATGAATTATTTCACTCAGACATTATGGAAAGCCTATTTGAAGCAATGTCTAGGATTTTTCTTCGACAAGAATTATCCAATTGATCACTGTTTCGCTTGGTTTATATCATACCCATTATTTTATTTGAGATTGTACATACATAATAGCATAATCAGCCTTCTAATGTTCCCACTGCTGGGACTCAGGCCTCCTCTCTAGGAGAGGGAATGGGCCGTAATCCACCACGCGGGCCCAGTGCGGGTTGAGATTGTACGCCTACATATTTTTAATCATAGTTTCTTGATTATTTTGTATTCTTAAACAGTTATTTAATCACGTTAAATGTAAAACGGTTGTTTTTTTAACGACTAGTGCCAATAACGACTAGCGAAATAACATAAGCGGCCCGGATTAAACTAGGACAGTATTATAAATGTGATAATTGTGTAACATCGAGGGATATCTCATAAATAACCAGTTTGGGCGCAAACTAACAAATAAACAGGCTGCTTGGTGCAACGGTCTGTATGAAATGAGTCAGAAATGAAAGAAATCAAAGGCCTACAGGTAATTTTAACGATCTTTGAAATAGATTATGAATTAGGATTATTAAAGTAAAATCTTAGTAGGGATTTTTATTTCAACGTGCTGTTGATAACAGCATAAGAAATATTACAAAATTGATCAAAAGTAACAGTACTAAAACTAGGTTAGTGAGTCCCTTTACAATGGAAACCGCAATTGTTGGCCAACGTAACGCTGTGGTTTAGAAAATCAGTATATCTATATAATTTCCCATCAGATGTCGTTAGGGTAATACAAATACCTGAGAACAATGTAGTATTATTATATTAGATTCTGAAATATTTGTTTCAATCCAGTTGCTTCAATCTTAAAGTTTACTACTTGATTTTAATGAATGTTTGGTTAACGTTCCCCAAGGGAACTTATTGATATAATATTTTATTTATTTATTTAAACATCATGTACAGTGGTGGTACATAGGCGGACTAAATGCCACAAAGCATTTAGTCCGTCGTACGGTGTATTTTTATTTTGTGTATTCCAGACGCCTAAAGTGTTAAAATCGCCGCCTCATTATCTATTCCACAAATTGTATCAACAAATAAGACATTATCTACAAACGGATTTAGATATAGAACTTATTTCGTTAAAATTTTAAAGAGAAGGTTGGTAAAACATTAACTTCTATTAACATTAACTTATTCTTTCAGCGCAACGCAGGTAGTGCTAATGTAAACGACACAGCGATGTAGGTAACCAGCTGGCGAATGACGGTTAATTAATTCTATCGCACATCTTAAAAGCCCATACTTATTATTACCATGGTTGTAATTAATATCCATTGTGAGTGTTGCATCATGCATGGCAGTAACAGTCGCAAATAACAGCCTTCTTAAGTGTTGTACCTAGTGTGTTAACAACTCAAAGAGCACGAGTCAATACTTTGCACAAACAACAAGGGAGACAAAAGACATGGCACCTGTAAGCACTAAACCAACAATATCACCGTTCCAGCCATTTATTATATTTAACAAAAACATGTTAAAAGCCGCGAACATTTACATGCGAAAAAAAAACAGCATAAAAAAATAGTGAAGTGACTAACATCCTCGCGTTTTTACTAGCAATGCACCAGAGACGTGCGTAAGTGGCAAAAAGTGGTTGCTGATTGTACCATTAACCCTGTGAACGGTCACAAGTGGGGGACGATGTTTTATGGAGGAGGTGCGAGACGACACTGATGTCTTGATTTATATTCAGTTGACACGCAACGCTGCTACTGTTAAAATTCGGATCGCAAGTGTTATTGAGAACTGTAAATTGTAATGTATTTGTATACGGTAGTCTGCCTGCACGAATGTCGCTGTTTATTATTGAGTCGTTTCTTTAACAATTAAGTAAATGTTGTAAACATTGCTAGTCACGACACTCTTAGAAAAACCGTGGTCATTCTTATTATTAAAATTGGCAAGATGATATCAGTGCAAAGGCTGTCATCTATTTGAGACGGGACTAATTATATATAGAAATTATTGCATCAGTCCGATCATATTACAAATAAAGATATAGTCATAACGGCGCTTAGAGAAATATTAATAATATTATTATAACAACCAATCGATAAAATACAAGAAAAGAAGTACTTCACCTTATCTAAAAGTGCCTATGTACTTATTAAGATATACTATCACATAGAAATACCTTGCCGACATATTCGCCGCACCTATATGATAATCCCCGAAGGAACAGAGAGATTTAGAACTAACTATCCCTCACTGTTCAACAAAAAAAAAACTGTTTGATCCACAAATATCTGAGAAGGCCGCTCTGTCATTGAAAAAACATTTTATTTTAATATTTTAATTCCAATGAAGTATTCTAGACCCGGTTTAAAAAGCTATAAGGCTACTAATTTGAATATGATTGCTGAAAACCTGTTTGGCAAAAAAAAAAGCTTTCACGAGAGACGTTAGAATGAAGAACGGTTAAACGAAATGGCTTTTAAAGTCTGAGCAACTGTAGAAGATTGGACTTTCGTTCTACATTTATAAAACTAAATATAAAAGTGGTACCAAAGAGATTTTAATCTAGACGTACCGTTATCAGTGTTATCGTCGCGTTCCAAAACAACGAATCGTTGCTACGATGACATGTATCGTATACCAGCAACCAGTAAATTAGCTGGCTTGCTTATCAGACAAGAATTGAGGCTATTCGAGGTAGAAGGTACGTGAAAGTACCTATGACTAAGCAGATAACGTAAGAGAGTAACCCATGCGCGGTTTTAAAATGGTCTCGATTGCAAGATAGGTTTGGAGGCTGCACGACCCTGCTTTTATTTGTAGATCTTTGACAGTTTTTTTCCAATTATTGGGTTATGGATGTCAGATAAGTTGTCGTTTCGTGTAAAATACTCTTCCTCAGCTGCATGCGGTTAGACTGCAAGGCGGACCTCAACCCTCAAAGTAGTCCACGGGTAGTGTGAAAGCGAAGCCCGGGGCCCCGGGATGAAGGCAAAGAGGGAACAAGAGTAGGTTTTTAGTCAGTAAAAGTCTGACACTATCTCTCGCTCCACCCAAGAGCGAGATTTGTCATTAGATGATTTTCCCACCTTAAAAAAAAAAACCCTCAAAGTAGTAGGGAAAAGACAGCATTGCTAAACGATAAAAGTAAATTCAACACACGAAATGATTTATAATATAATCTCACTGCATATGGTTATCATTATTTTTCTCGCATAGCGACAAGAAAATCGTTGCTACGTGACTTACACTAAAAGATTAATATAAAAACACACACTGTTCAAGTAAAACTTAACAATAATACAGTAGAACAATAAAACACGAGAACGACATACTTAGAACGTATTGGACAAACATCGTAAACTTCGTTCGAAACGATTTGAAAGTCAACTATCAAAACATTTCTAAACAGTTTTCTGCATTTTGAATTGTCATGTGACCATAAATCTTTCTAACTGAACACCTCGGTGATCAATTCCTAAGTTTGCTGTGAAAGCATATAGTTTTATGGCACCAGTATTACAAGTACCACAACAACAAGTATCACACTGAAAACCATGATATGACAACACAATATGACAACACATCACGGATGGGAAAAGAAAGGTTAGGTCAGGGTTGGGGCTGGCCCTTTTTCTTTTTTGGAGGACCGTTTGATATGGCGATACTAGGGGAGGCCTATGTCCAACAGTGAACGTCTTTCAGCTGAAATGATGATAGTGACGATGATGAATTATCAAATGACTTCTCCCGTTCCAGGTGTCAACCATTTCCCGACTAAAACCCACCTTTACTGCTTCAATTGCCGTTTGCGTTCCAGGGTTGCGTATTTTTCGACCCCGCAACCCAAACAGGATCCTGTAGTTCTCCTGCTAGGGCCACAGAGAATTTTTGAAAGGAAAATCGTCCTAGGTCCTCGAACGTGATGGGTAATTGATGGATATAGGTGGATTTTAGCCAGTAAGTCTGACATCTCTCACTCCACGCTAGAGCAGGAGAAGTCATTGGATGATTTCCCACCTCAAAAAAAGGGTCCTGTAGTCTTGGTAGAGTGCCGCAACCTTGGAAGGGTGATATGCTAAGCTAAGCCATGGATTATAATTTTGAAACTTTTCTTAGACAGTTTAATCAGTTTAATGCTGTCCGCTTCCAAGGACCATATGTTTAAGGAAATAATATAGTGTGTTAATGTGTTCCATTGTAAAAATAGATATAGGTGCCATCATTACATCACGCTCTTCACGAAAACCACAAAGCCAATTCTAGTAACGATAATGACTATTACCACAAAAATATGTTATTAGTCGGTAGTTGGGTACGCATACCCACATTATTATTACATATATTACAAAACACGATGGTAGTTGTTTTAGCTGAGGTTCGTAGTTAAAGATTTGCTTGCCGGTACAGATCCGGTTTTGCAGTGAGTCATGCGACCTCACGTCGACCTCTCCGGGCTATCCGAATGTCCTCTTCGAAATAAGCTGTATTTATTCTGTAAGCTTACGCCGTGTTCCTATATAATATGTGATTTCCCATGTTTTTCATACTCTGTAGTTTTTTTTTAAGATAACAAAAACAATAAGGTTCATTTTGGATGGCAACAATACATCTCGTTGTAATTTTTAACCACGTCGATGTAACTGAATAATATCCAGATACACCGATCAAAAAATTTAATAATATTATATCATCTAGAAAGTCGATAAAGGTATATAAATAAGGATACGAAAATACAGACAAGTTTAGTTGAAATACTACGAAACAAATAAATCACGATGATTTATTTATACACGAGGAATAAGGAAAATTATTATGAAACTTCAGGGATGCTAACTCTCATAAATATGTACATTAGACGCAACATCGAGTAGTTACGTGTAGGGTTAAAGATCAAGACTGTGCAGAAACAAGGTGCCTGCCAGTGGCAACGCATGCGCAGAATTCACTACTTCATATTAAAGGCAGTGGAAACTTTACCAACTTTCAACCTTTTGTCATATTATAGAGAAGAATCAGAATCTGCAAATATTTCAGTTCCTTTGAATCTCTTTCAATCGTGTCCAGTCAGATATCTCTTGGAACGGTAGTTACCTGATGCAAAAACTAATGTTATCATTCCTAATTCAACACCACCTTAATAATTAACTAGGTACACCGAAGAAATACTCACAGCTACTCACAATGTTTATTTTTGAGTTACAAAAGTCGAAATGCTAAGCCATGCAAGTTATAACTTTGCAGTCAAACTAATAATTACAAAAACCACGCATATTACATTAGGATGATGACGCAAAATACTGAATTTTGTTTGTCTATAATCGAAATTCCTCAGGTGCAGAACCGTTTAACTATGTATATAGAGATATAGACAGTAAGGTAACAGGTAAATACCCAGTAGTATTTTAGCAGTAATAATATTAGTATGCCCGACAAGTATATCGGGAAGGCAATATTTACTCATCGCACTAACGATGAATGCCGATGATCTAAGCATATTATTATCGTCCCTAGCGCGAATACCGATGTTAGTTGTGTCAACATGCCCAACCATCTCTATGCCATGCTGTTCAGTTGAGAAGTCTTCAAATGCGTAACAATTTCGACCTTGGTAAAATTTAAATAACCAGTTATTAATCGGTTGGTTTAGGTGGTTCTTTAATTCTTTCTTGATCGAATTTTAATTCCTTCTTGTGAAGAATGTGAAATATCTTCTGGTTTAATTTTAGGTACTATTGTAAGTTTTGTATTCATGTTTTTCTCATAATTTGGTAAGTATTATACAGTTTTGATGCTCTCATTTAGATTATTTCATTACTCACTGTTCCAGTTGTCTCTCTACGGCATTCTATATTTGGATCTATTTAACACTACGAAATTCATTGTTTGCTAACAGAAGATTTGCCAAGAACAACACGTCAGACCTGTATCCGGTAATTCCACGACATTAGATTATTCACAATTGCTGATTATTTTTTCAAGTTCTTAGTAATATCAAGTTTTTGCCCTTCTGAATATCTTTTAGCTTTGTAATGAAATGTTTTCATCCTTTTACAATGAACCAAGCTGTTGTTGTACAGCCACGATGTCCGTCAATTCAATTCTATTACCCTTTTGACTTCGCCTAAGTCAGGTAAAACCATCAACTGTGTCTGTCTGGAGGGGGCGTGGCACAACTATCACGCTACCCCTGTCATATTAAAACGAGGCGTCACATAAAAAATTACAAGTAACGGGTGTTGCTAAGACCTAACCACCAATTAATAAACTAGATATTATAATGAGTTAATAAAGATGATTGCTTAATAAAAATTCGAATGAAAGTGAAACATTGTTAGCGCTATAATCTTGTACGAGGAGCAATCCATGGGAGTAAATGTGCATCTCGATAGGGGGTTATAAACATTACGAGCTGTTTGTTTATTATTTCATTTCGTAAGTCAATAAGTCTATAATCATGCAAGGTGAATAAGAGGCAAAAGAAATATTAATTATGCAGCCTTCTCTGTTAAAAAAAATACAACTGCAGCAAGAGGTAAACACTGCATTAAACATTGTAGTTGAAATGATGTTTGAATTATTGAAATTAATTCACACGTATGGCGAGTAACAGATATTGACAGCGCCGGAAACAATTAGTCTGTTGTTCCTAATATAGGAATGCATTCAATTAAATTATTCACGCAATCAATCATTTTGTTCAATGAATTTTGCATGCAAAGTTCCAAGTTGGTATTTGAAATAGTCATTTAGAATAACCCATGCGGGGTTACAGGAGAATCGATGTCGCTGTAACTTGATCTTATTCTCTCTCAAAAATAAAACACATATATGTTTTTTTTTAAGTTTCCCTACTTGGTGTCTTACCCTCAAAGTAAAGGAGGTTCGATTTGAATAAGTACCTTTTTCTTACGTTGGATATCACCAAATGTCTCCTTCCGCTCTGATTGGAGCAGGATGAAGTGTCAGACTTTTACTGACTAAACCTTAGAGTTGTCCTTTTTGCGAGAGCTACGGTAATTCTTTGGAACAATCCTCAGCCCTGGCAAGCATCGGTCCTATGTGACCTCGTCAATTTTGCTGCCATCTCTTTGAGGCGCGCGTAGAACTGTCGACCCGTGTTTGGCCCTTAGGTACCGGAAGGTTCGAATACCTCCAAGTAATTACAAATACATACTATATTCTTAAGTACCTTAATATGCTTATGTTTACTGCTTTTTGTTTGTGCATTAAATAATTAATGTCTGCAATAAAAATCCTTATTATATTACAATAGAATAGATTCGTTACGTCAAAATTTGAATGTCCGACGGTTGGTCGTAACGGCTGGCAGCTGCGTCCGCCGCGCAAGCCATATGTGGCCAGCCTGGCTGTTATACTATGTGTAATTATACCGTTCACATAATGTAGATATACTTACTCGTACATGTTCTTAGTAAAATATGAAGTTTAATATCATTTCTATACCTATATGACACGGATAATATAATTTCTTCAAACTCGGCAACTCCCCCGTGTCTTTGAGAACTGCTCCGCTCCCATTGATCGTAGCGTGATGATATTTGCGTATGTCCTTTCTCAATAAAAGGGCTATATAAAACTAAAGGATTTTATAAATTCGAATCAGTACTTCTTGAAATTAGCGCGTTAAAACAAAAAATCTCATCGAACTCTTCTGCTTTATAAATATTAAGAACAGATAAACTAAATTATTTTTAGTGGATCAAGTAATCTAATACTACAACATATTAAAAAAATTGATACGAACTATATCCATTACACTGCTTATTCGCTTCACGAGCTGTCGTAATCATGTTGCAAGGTGTAACTTATATGGCTCAACAAAATTTAGTTACATACACTAAGAATTAGCAATAAAATTATTAAAAGGGAAACATTAAAAAAAGAATGGTAAAAAGGTGCGCGTGCGCGGACCCCTCCCTCTTTACAACGCATGCGCCGACCCCCTTTACTGGCCACACCTGTCATAGAAAAAACCATAGAACAAAAAGTAAAGACAACGAGAATGTAACTTATGTTGGAAATTGGAATACCAAGTTTAGTTGGATTGGTCAAGTCCGTGAGGTGTTTAACAAAATTTTTGAATACTAGTTATGCACAATAATACTTCTAAAGTAGATGCAAACGAAGACGCGATTATAATCATATTAACATTTAATTATACGGCAAAATTATTAATAATCCAATAGTTATCAACAAAATTAAAGATCATAATTAAAAGATTAAATGAAATGTCCAGAAGTCTACAGTGTAGACTCTACACAAGTCGTAAGGTTCGTGTATTAATTAAAAACTAACTTAATTGAACAGCATTAATTTGAAGGTAATTAAGTGTGTCGAAGACCCGGGACATTCTTGAGCGATCACGAAGTTGGTACTATGTTTTTATTAATAGGACATGGCAACACCGAAGTAATGTTGCCAGGACAAAGGTGGCAAATTTCTGCCAGACATGAGTTTATTATCATGTCCTGGTGATTTATATTTTTTATTATAATATGGGTTGCCATAAAAAGTTCTCGACAGTACCTATGTAATAGATATTTAATTCAATATTTGCTCGTATGGGAAGATGTTATTGATTAACTAGTGTTTATGCAGGGAATATTTTTTATTCAAAACTTACTGTACGAGTATATGACATTATAATTCAGGAACTTTCTGAATTATCTGACAGTTGAAAAATGCCGTAAGTAAAATTGGGGATTATATTTTCAAAATTTAGACCATAAATGTAGCGTTGATTAAGTATTGCCATGATGTGTTAACTTATGAATTTATGATAGATAGTACAATTAGCTACCACAGAACATTCATTACCATATGATGGTATATAAGGACAAAAAATAATAAACGTGTTGATATTTCCTAATTGTAAATGATGTGATTTTAATTTTGGGGAGGAATTGTTTACTGGCCAATTATCATTGGTATAAATAGTACCGATGACAGTTCATTGTAAAAACTTTGACCACACAAGTACGTAATTGCATCGCAGCTGTTACAAGTCGGAGTGCAGTTACAATGACTAATGTTAGCGGATACCAATTATTTTCTACAAACGTTCTAAGATAAATAGCAGTGCTTAACCGTCGCGATAATTGTATTAAAGTGCTTCTTAACCTTTTAAGGCTTTTTATGTTATTATGCCACGGTTTTCGTAAGAGCAGAACTTAATACATCGGCTTGTGTTTGTTTACGGACAGAGCGTAACAGGTGGTTTTTAAAAGCATCCCGAATAAGTTTTCCGTTTATTTCATTTCTATAATGACTTTATTTACCATGTAAACTCATACCTGGCTTGGATTATTCCAAGGACAAAACTAAAGCCTCTCTAGTGTTGTTGGATTCGCTGCGTTCTATGCTAATTCAAATTTCGAAACATCGAACCGGCAACGCAACCGCCCCCGATCCGACACGATTCGATTCATCGATGACCATGAACATCGATTCGACATTCACGTGTATTGTAATCGGATGATCATCCCTCTCATTTTCCTTGAAATACTGCAGTATTTGGGAAATTGTGGAAATCAATTAGGTTCTCTCTCTCTAATCGACAACATGAAATGAAAACAAATCTTCATAGTCATTTGTAAAACGAAATGTAACAATTTAACGCTTAATTCAAAATTTATTTGTAACCAATTAACGGACCTGAGTAAAATTTACACAATACGGTAAAAAAAAATTGGTAGATTCTGTTACAAAACTTATGAAACAGCTGTGGTATAATGTAAATACAAAGTTTAATACATAATTTATTAGTATTTGGTAATACTGTCTGGTATTTATGCCGCGGATAAGTTTGTTGCGTTTGTGACTGACGTTTGAATGCTTATGTTCCATTGCTGAAGTGTGTTTTTTTACGTAATTGACAGATAAGATACGTGACAGTGACAGTGACGTTCAAAGTCACGATGTACAAGGTGTAACTGCATAAATACAAGACCTCAATTGCCATAAAAAAAAAATACAAGACCTGTGACACCCGTTTTTTGAGTTGGAACATCAAATAACACCTTCCGCTCTGAGTGAATGCGAGGAATCTCAGACTTTTTACCGACTAAAATCCACCCGTGTTTGTTTAGTAGCCCATTGCGTTCTAGTGCCGTGGTAACTTTCCAATAATCTTGTAGTCTTGGCAGATATCAGACCAAGCAGGCCCCGTCAATTTTGCTCAATCGAGGCGTGCGTGGAACGCATCGGACATCGGACGACGAGCTAGCCTCTGACACCTAAGTAAATTAATTATAGGTTTTCTTTTCATATTTTTAATTATAGGAATACTTTTTCATAACAAATAACTTTCATTGCTTGCGTTTATTCTATTGCATGTTGTATTATTAGTTACACAAATTAATGAAGATAACTTAGTGTTGTGATTTATTAAATTACTAAGTAGATACTTAGTGATTTGACCTAATAAATTGTAGGAAGCTAAAACATAATTATTACGATAATATTGTAGGTACTTCAACAGTACACGTCATGTAATATGTAGTATGGTTTTCAGGAAAACGGTGACTGTTCTATGAGGATAAACACGTGGAAATTATTATTATCGGTTTGCTTTAACAGTTTTGGGTATTATTTGTATATTATTACCTAGTTCCTCTATTACGTAACTAGTTGTTGCCAGCGGCTTCGCCCGCGTGAAAGTAGGGTTCTCCATATAAACTTAGAACCCACATTTCATCCCCTTAGGTGGTGAATTTTGGAAAATCCTCTCTTAGAAGATCGCTACAACAACGTCGCCTCCGTCTGGTCGCCTACGTCACAAAAGAAAACCTTGTGCAAAATTTCACGCTCCTAATCCCAGTAGTTCTGGCTGCGCGTCAATAAATTAATCAGTCAGTTTCTCCTTTTATAGCTATGACTAGCTTTTGCCCGAGTGAAAATAGCAAATATAGGCAAGCCTATGTTACTCATAGGTTTCTACTGCTGAAAGAATTTTGAAAATCGGTTTAGTATTTTTTGAATTAAATTGTAACATACCAACATATCAAATCTTTCCTGTTTATAGTTTAGAAATATTGGTTCTAAATTTACTTATATTAATTTTCTATAAGAGAGTACCTACTCTAAATATGTAAATTTAGGCTGTGAGATTGTTCGAAAGATTCATCGCGGTATTGGAACGCAAAGGGCAACAGAAGGAACACAATCCGTCTTATTACAAAAAAATGCTTTAAGCTACACTACACAAACGTTCTGGGCGCGTCGGTCTCCATACATTTTATATGGAAACTAGAACTGTAGAGCTACACTTGATCCACGCCACGCGACGTCGTTCTACGTACAAATCAGGCGTCTCACACGTGAGCGTCGATCTAGTGTAGTTCTAGCTTTAGTACTGCAGTACTACTTAAAGCATTTTTTTTTTGTGGTCTAGGCTTGTTACAGTAGGCTCATTTATTTTTCTGACATCTCGACGCTCAGTCACGTGGTCAGAACAAAGGAATCGGAGGCGTGGCCTACTTGAGGCGTTCGACGCAAACGAAACGGTCGTAACTTGGCTAGGGGAGCTAGTAATAATCCCGGAACTACGCTACATTTAGAACGCGTTTTGGAATAAGGCGGAATGGGTTTTGTTTTAGTACCCATAGAGCGCAAAAATATGTACTTATTATTTTGCATCATCTTATTTCCGAATTAATGACATTACAAAACCAGGGATCTAACTTGATCAGAGACAAATACCGGGCAAGTGCGAGTCGGACTCGCGCACTGAGGGTTCCGTAAAAATACCGTTTCCATTTTTTCCTTTTGAGGTACGGAATCCTAAAAATTAGAATAAACAGTAATTAATTTAATAAGAAAGGAAAGGCATACTATATTTCTGTAATATTAAAGTACCAATTTGCTAAAAACTAAAAAATCTTACGAGCTACATGCTTTAATCGTAATCGCTGCAATTGCTATATTATTATAAAAGATGGAACAAACTAAGACCATTTTATTTTATACTTTTATGTTGATAGTCCATGTAACCTTTAGAAAACAATGCATAGATTAGCTTATAATAAAGAAACTGCTAAATTGCAGCAATCATCGTATTCTGCTATGGCAAAGGTACCTTCAGTAATTTTATCGTAACCATCATTTCCATCACTAGAGAGGTCAATTTATTACATTTTAGTTATTCATAGATATTTGTTTTTTCTTTATGACAACATTTTTTTTTATTTGCATATCGTCAAGGCTTTATGCATTCATCTTTTCACACTAATATTATAAAGGCGAAAGTTTGTAAGTGTGTGTGAATGTTTGTCACTCCTTCACTCTCAAACAGCGGAACGAATTTGGATGAAATTCTTGTTTGATGATTTAACTGGTGGGAAGTACTCATTTCTCGTGGGCGGCAGCTAGTAGGTTCAAAATAATTTTATTTTTTATGTCATCCGCAATTTGCTTAATTACAAGAGAAAGTAAAACAAATTATTTTACAATTACAACGGGGCGTTAATTTACCGATATGTAACAACGCGATCGGCAAATAATTCTCTAACAAAACGATCTCATAATTGGACTTAATAACGATATGATGTCGCTTAAATCGAGACACTAATTACTAATTAGTGGAAAATTAATGTGCGGTAAATGGCCTGCCATACAGCATTATTACTTGAAAAGAAAAGTAGTCATATCGACATTAAACTAATTACAACATCCATTGACGCACATTGTCTCGTTTACAGAAGCAATAGAAGATGTAATAATGCAATCTATATATATAAAAATCAATGCCACTTTTAGTTGTAATTTTATAACTCAAGAACGGGCTCACCTATCCAAATCAAATGTTTAGGCTTTGTTCGGACTATTTAGTAGATGGTTTATGTGAAGTTTGCACAAAATCGGTCGAGCGGTTCTTCATTTATCACATTTTTTGTAACAAATGAATTCAATAAGGTAGAGTAGGGTAGAGTGGGGTAGAGTAAGGTAGGGTAGGGCAGGGTAGAGTTGGGTAGAATAGACAGTTGACAGGAGCGAAGCCGCGGGCAAAAGCTAGTCATTTATACAAATGACCGCGTATTTAAAATTACCGTTTTGATACAAAACCTCGGCAGTGTTCAATAGAAAATAACTTTCGAACAATTAACATGCAAAGCGCATTCAAATGTGTCCGACACGCAGTTTATCTTAAAATAACAGTTAGATTTTTTTAAAGAACCAAGTTTTTATTGTTAATCTTAACGAGATACTGCCATTTAGTGGTACTGTATTCCTGTGAGACTGACAGACGGGTGCTTTAGGTTACTTTATTAAATATTCTGTAGTTGAATATAGGCCAGAATTGGGTAGTTGACTCAATTTCGTTTACTATTTGTATCAAAAAGTAACTTTAAATATCGCAGATTTTTTTTTTAAATCTATTCAATATTAAGTAAGTTAAGAAACCTTTCAAATCTGGTAGAAGGAGAAACTGTCAAGTAACACAATAAGGATACACATACTGAAATGTGACGTCACCGCCAATAAGGTACACGTGAACAAAAGAGATAGCGAGATATTCCCACCACGCCCCCACTGTTTTTCATACCAATATTTGCAATGCTAAATTGTTATTTCATGATGTTGTTTTCAGAAAAAGATTTCTTTTTAGTATTATTTGTTGTTTTGTATATGTAATATAATATTTATCAAAAATAAACACAGGCTAATGCCCAATTGTGAGTAAACACCGGAAATTAAACCGTGCACGGACCTAACGTTTTGATTAATTAACAGGAAAATTGTCAAAAATTTTACGTAGATAAACGTTAGGCAACGTAAAAGCCTTTCGAGTCTCGGCATACCCACTTAGTTGCGTAAGCGCATGGCGTGTAGTGTAGGAGTGTCCTTCAGCGACAGGACGCGGCTAAGCAAACGGTTAGAATGCACATACAATATTGACTCTTCATGACAAAACAAATAAAAGCATAGCAGATAATTATATCCCTCTATGTTTATCGATTGTGCTCTTGTGGCGCCCAACGTCGACAAATCCTCTATTCGCCCTTCCGTGTTTAGGGGGGTAGACAGGGAGAAGGCCTTGTCTGCGGTCTGCCCCCCCTAACTGGGGCGTTGAACTTTTTAGTTGCTCGGGTAAGTAACTGCCTTAAGAGCGTGATAATCTCTTTTTGTGATTTGTAAAGGTAAGAAGCACAATAAATAAATAAAAAAAAACGCTATGATGACTGACACACTTTAACACCTCCTTATTCGTCTACAAATCCACATAAGGTGTTAGTACTTATTGTTAGGACATTGAAAAATCAACAGATGTCATTATTAAACAATCAGTACCCACTTGGAAACAATTCCAATACGCAAAATTCAATTTATCTCCATAATAACGAGTGCAGGGCCAGTTATTATTTAACGCCATTATTCCGAACTGCGCGCATCAATGCATAATTACAAAAGTTATTACAAGTTCGTCCAGCTGCATCCAGTTGGCGGACCAGTCATCCGTGTAGCCAGTTTCGAGTCCAATGTCAAGGATACGCTCCATCGGCGAATATTTGCCAATCGATAATAAGCCGTTTCCATATATTTTGAAAGCATATTTTTGCTCAAATGCGTGCATATTGCAAAAAACTGCCCGAAGCGTAGGCGGACGAGTCGTGACAAAGGCTATATTTGCGTCATTTTTTGTGTTCACACTGTTCACTTTATGATCGATTGTTGCTAAGTACACGGTAAATATTGAGTATTCGTAAAGTTATTACTTCACTGTCATCGAGACAGCGAATACCCACGTATTGACTAACAAAACTTATATAACACATTGTGTCATTCAGGTTAGTATATATAGATATCCATCATTTTGATTAGGTCGTCGTCTTTTCAGGCCAAAGGCTACATTTGTGTTGATATTTTATTAACCACGATAAACCACACCGGCAGAAGCTAATGATTATTAGGCGTGTTTAATAAAAGCGTTCAGATCACTGCGTGGCAATAAAATTGATAAAATATATTTCAAAAATGTAATTGAACGTTACATCTATCAAACGTGATCCTACAGTTTCACCTTTTCCATCAAAGTTTAGAAAAAACCATTCACGCTTGAATAAATAATTCAATTGTAACTGTTGCTTTGCATAGCGAATGTTATTTTTATTTTCTTTGGGGTATCATTTTTATTAGCTTTCGATAGTTTCTGTCAAAAGAAAGAAAAGGATATGCCTTTTGCTGCACCATAGCCAAATTTTGCTGTGTGCATCATAGAGGAAGCTAATAACGAGCATTCAAAAAAATCTACTTAATCGGCTACGAAATGCCAAGCATTGACGCTTAAAGAATTTCAGAGAATGAATTTTGCTGGGAGTGCTGCGGCTTTAGAGATCCGAATCAAAATAATCTATCTCTACTCTTCGTTTCCCTCTCAAAATATTAAGAAATAAAGAAGATTAATTAAGATAGATACAGAAAATCATTCGAAGAAACCGTCACTCAGAGCACCAAATATGGAAGATATTATTTCTCAGATGCACGCAATTAGCCATACTGATGAGCGAAAATGATATATTTCCCTCACTGTCACGAATGCTGGATGAGCATGCTAATCGTTGATGTCACTCGGTCCCCGGACGCACGAGCAGTCGCGTGCGCAGTGTCACTTTCCCCTGGATGGCGCCCGCACCCGCGCAGGTTTCTGTTTCGAAGGCGCGCATGCGCTCTCTCGCGTGGAATGCTCGCTGCACTAGGAGATGCATACAATGCAGGTACTTCGAAACTTCTAGAAATACTGTATAATTACTTGATCGTTTTACAAAACATGACTGATCTTTGATATGATCAGCAATTTATAAAGCAAGACAAGCAAGAGATTCTTATGTTTAGTAACTAAACGATTTGGCTTCAGCCTGTAGGTTTCAGCATCAGGTCAAATATTTTTAGTATAAATCCACTTCTGTAATCCGTCACGGAAAACAAAAGTGAAATGCCAAATCCAATCAAAAAGACTGCAAGTCTGCAACACTCGATTTGGTAACATCTACAATTTTTTAGGCCAAACTGCAACTATCGTTTTCGCGAGCCGCTGACTTCCTGGTTGATATTCGTTCAGCTCGCTCGTAATCTGTACGATGCCAATTAAAATTATATAATTCAAGCCAACGCATCTGAACACAGTTGATGAACGACCAAAACAATTTGTTTTACGATCAGCGAACACGAACCGTGGAGAATGCGTCGCTACTTACACCCAATACAACCATATAGGCCGGACAACTTCATACTGTGGTCTTTTTATTTAGTAGGCGGTTCTCTTTCGTATTACATTGTAAATGAAATATAAGGTAGAACATCATCTGTTACTTTTTTTTTATTATTTTCTTATAGCTAAGGTTGTGTAACTCTGTCTACTCATAAAAGTATTCTCAAAAGTGCAGGTGCAGTTGAATGCAGCCGGAGTGCGGCGGGTTAATTGTTGCACCAGTAAGGGGCTCCGCTAATTGTGCTGATCTCATCGAACGACGAGCCCCTTTAGGTAAAGACAAACCACCTAATGAGGGATATTACGCAAGTGAACAATTTAGTTTTTGCATTAGGAATTAGCTGGCAATGCAAATGTCACGTCAACTACATAATTATGTTTTGAAAACACCTGAAAATTGTTCATGTTTATATTGCCTTTAGTTACTTAGTGAAGTACACTTAAAGGGTATGCTACGAGTACTAACATGGAAGTTATAGCTAAGGAGTGAAATTCCCTATTAGTATCAGTGTTTCCTGATAGATAGATCTAGAGATCTTAAGTCCAGAGTGAATAGATTCCATTATCGATTATGTCGTCGCTTACCATCGGGTGAGATAGTGGTCAAGCACAGTCTGATCATTAAAAAACCTGGGCAAGTGCGAGTTGGACTCGCACACCGAAGATTTTTCCGAATTGCAATTTTTTTTTTTTGTGGCGTATGTCACAACAAATTTACTATTTTCAGATTTATTCCTATTCCTATACCTTGCTTTATGCCAAATTTCAGGATTCTGGGTCAACGGGAAGTACGCTATTTTGATTCCTTGAGTATCGAAATATGTATACATTTTTTTACGACATAAACGGCCGTATCTTTTTTATTCGTTAACTTAGAAGTCTGATTGAGATAAAGGGCCTTGTCAGACAGACGGACAACAAAGTGATCTTATAAGAGTTCCGTTTTTTCCTTTTGAGGTACGGAACCCTAAAAACGACTTATATGTTATACTAATCGTATTGTTACAGTCATATTTTTGCAAAATCAACACTGATGTTAAAGCCTTGGTGAATGTTATTGGTAAATCTTAGAATTTTGGATATTTGTACTGAGACTCTTGATGAAATGGCGACAGGTCACGGGAACAACTTGTGACCCACGGATGCCCCTCAAGTTGAAGGGTAAAATCTACAAGTCCGTGATAAGACCTGTCATACTGTATGAATCAGAATGTTGGGCTGTGAAAAAGACGGATGAAAAAAGATTGCACGTAGCGGAGATGAGAATGTTAAGATGGATGTGTGGTGTGACGAGAATGGACAAAGTGAGAAATGAGTATATTAGAGGAAGTTTGAAAGTGGCGCCAGTGACTGAAAAATTGAAAGGGAATCGTTTGTCTTGGTATGGTCATGTGAAGAGGAGGGATGAAGCGCATGTTACTAAAAGAGTTATGAGTTTACATGTGGATGGATGGGGAGGGAGACCAAAGAAAAGATGGATGGATTGTGTGAAGAGTGATATGAAAGAAAAGGAAGTTAGTGATAGCATGACGAGTGACAGGGCAGAATGGAAGAAAAAAACATGTTGCGCCGACCCCAAATAACACGGGACAAGGGCAGGAAGATGATGATGGCTCTGACAACACTTTTCACCTATCTGGGTTTTAAATGTATCCGTCTATAAGATTTTGCACAATATAAAAGATTGAGTAACTTAAAAACTTTATGTAACCAATTTTGTTACCTAGAAATGTTTACTAAGAAAACTTCTGCAACCACAAATAAAGTAGCTGATGCAAATATTCATAATCACAATGTTACTACACAAGATATTTATTATACGGTTGACCAGTTAATGTAATATTTCAACACAGAAGGTCTCACACCGACATTGACTTAGTGACATAGTTCCTATAAATACATTATTGAAGTAAACATTGTTTAGTTTATATTTTTTGCACACATTGGCAACATTTCAAATACATTAACTATGTAATGAAGCTCAAATTGCAACTATGTATGAGTTTCATATAATCGGACGGGAAGACTTCCTCTTCTCGTCCAACATACCACAGTGTCTCAAGACGAAATTCTATGACCAGTGCGTGTTGCCAGTGATGACATATGGCACTGAAACATGGTCGCTTACAATGGGCCTCATCAGAAGGCTTACAGTCACCCAAAGGGCAATGGAAAGGGCTATGCTCGGAGTTTCCTTGCGTGATCGCATAAAGAATGAAGATATCCGCAGGAGAACCAAGGTCGCCGACATAGCCCGAAGAATCGCCAAACTAAAGTGGCAGTGGCATATTGCTCGTAGAACGGATGGTCGATAGGGCCGAAAGGTTCTAGGGTGGCGACCGCGCACCGGAAGGCGCAGCGTTGGAAGGCCTCCCACAAGGAGGACCGACGACCTGGTGGGTCGCGGGAGTGCGGTGGATGCGAGACGCACAAGATCGTTCGTTGTGGAGACGCTTGGGGGAGGCCTATGTCCAGCAGTGGACGTCTTTCGACTGAAATGATGATAATGATGATGATGGACGGAAAGACTTTCATTAGACAAATTGTTCCAGTCCTTCAATGTGACGATGAGACAAAACGCTTAGTCCATAGAGATGTTAACAATGTAAGAGTGGATACCCGCCGTACGTCAGCCTTGCTGCGATTAGGTACATTGTGATACAACAGCAATGGACAAAGTGTAGACTGGAGTTTTGAAATTGGAATCTAGACAACTTGAAGTGGTATAATGTTGCAGTAAGCCAATTCCAATAATGTGTTGTTGCACTATTGTGCACATCTATATGGCTATTGTACATATCTATATTCTCTAGTACTTAGATGATGTTTACAGTGTAGCTATAAACACAAGTGGAATTTAAAACAACAAATGAATCATTTAATATTCTATCTCTTCCTGTTTATTTGACTCTTGTTTTTAGTAAGCAATTTATGAGCATTATTAATTTAAATCACTGTTATCTATGGTATAAGGCAACCTATTTCCCTCATTAGACTCTTTCTTACAAACAGTCATAGACAATCAAGACACAGATCAATTTCATGTTTTTTTTTCTATTCCCACAGTTAACAGCAAATAAACACTCTCTCAGCCTTTGTAGTCTACTTTTGTAAGAAATTGTACCTGGTGCAGAATGGTAATAAACACATTAATAAAAATAATTGCTACACTCTTTGGATTCAGATTGGTTGTCTGATTACGAAAAATTTGCATAAATTAATTTTACATTATTTTTTGATGAATGTCACTGAAATTCTAATTTTAAAATTAAGTCAATGGTATAATATTTTTTAAATTACACAATTCATTAGTACTGGAATGAGAATAACAATTATATGGTTGCTAAAAGTAGTAAATTTTTTATTTCAAACATACTCTCAGGCCAGCACACAGGCCATGTTCAGAAACATCTAGACATAGTCTACCTGTGTGCCAAGTTTCATAGAAATGCATTCAGCCATTTAAGTGTGAAGGAATAACAAAACATATAAGCCTTTTACTTTCGCCTTTATAATGTTAAGTGTGATCAGCAGAGGTCGGAATTAGGTAGAGTTAAACATGTACTTACACCGATTTCATACAGCAAAAGAATAAAGTGGATATGCCTGAAATCCCGAGATTAATTTTAAATGAATGAATGACGAGGAGGTGGAGGAAGTGTATAAATGTTTATCCTTTGTCCGAAGTAAAATCCAGCCCTTGGATCACGCGAAGTGTCATTGATCATCAATTGTTTTTAAATAATTTATGAGCACTCGGACCCCACGATCCGAGAGTTTCAACCCCAAACGGCTTAAAAATATAATAACAAGGTTGTTATATTTCCGCCGCTTGAGGTTCTCTGCAGCCGCTGCGGCAGCACTGGCATAGCACGACGAGTTTGGAAGATGAGATGGCGCCAGAGTATCGACACAAGTATCTAGCGTCCAACACTAAAGGTCTACTCATCTTCCATGGAAATAAAGACATACCGTCCAGTCTTTTGCCATCGTCGCGTGCCAGGCCATGAGGTTCCAATATGGCCGGAACGCCGACGGTGACAAGAGCGCGTCGGATGATGTCGTTGATATTCGCGTGCCGCGCTATGCGACCCGCACTTCGGCTGCATGTCAAACCGTGGTGTCTGAGGCTGTTGACAACTTCGCCACAGTGACAGCGATGAGGAAAGCAACAAGGAACCTTACCTCAATTGACATAGAGAGATCTTTTTCAATGAAAAATACTAACAAGAATTGTATGTTAATTATCTGTTTTATTTGTCTTATCTATTTCTGAGGTTTTTCTTATTATTTGTTTGTAATATTGTTGGCCACACAGGATCTTTCATTAGAAATCCTGGGAAGATCCATATTAATATCAACATTTTGATGCAAGTACATGAATAACTCTACCTAATTCTGACCCCTGGTGATGAGACTAAAACTTTCAGTATTATGAGGAAATATATTCAGAAACTAAACCTTAGCTATTTACTTGTTGTTTGTATGTATTGTCTGCTTAAACAGATACATATGAATGCACACCTAAAAATTAAATTATTTACAAGTATGACATCATTAGCCAGATCATCTATAGCCAGATTCTTATCAATAAGAATCTGGCTATAGATACAATTACACTGGCATTTGATATCCAGTTATTTGATAGTCCAACTACTGAGAAATTGATAATCCCAAGTATGTATAATCTATTGATATCAAAAAAATAATTATTGACTGTGATAATGAAATTTTTACATTATTCAATTTTATCATTATGGTGTGAATAGAATTATGATTTTTCTAAACAGTTGTGTTTTGTAATTTTATTAGATTCAAGTCAATCTATATCTTTTGTAAAGAAAGTTCCTTAAAAATGAGGAATAATTTTATTTTAGTAACACAGAAAACTATTTTATATAAATATTTTAAATGCTAGTTTTGTTGAACTCTGATACTGCATTTAACATTCAATTTGTGTAAAGGGTACTAGGAACCTCACGCATATTAATATTATAAAATAGAATGTCTTTATCATAATGCTGACATTATTTTGAGTTTAGGTATTATTTTCCTCCTTTTATTAACTAGTCGATATGTAAAAGTTTATAATTAATGGTGTTAGCTTTATGACTGCTTATGTTTTTATAGCCATCATTTTATTATTTATTTACAGTATGTTGAATATTATACACAATGTTAGTAAGATTGTGACTCACTTATTACTAATTACGTGAACAGGACAAGCACAATTCTATTTCATTGTATGACTAAACAGTACAACTAATAAATATTGTTCTTTGCCAAACTATGACATCATAATAAAAGTTTTGACTCTCTTCTCCACTTTCAAATTTCGAATAGTAGGGCTCTACAGGAACTACAACATTGCAGCCGGTTTATAAATACCTACTAACGCTAACTTGGTGCAGCTGATGACGTCCGCAGCAGTTTTTTATGCAACCGATTTAGCTAAGAGTGTACCCAACTTTACAACGAGATGTAATTACCATGGACGATAAAAATACGCGCCAAACACAACGAGACCAACAAAACAGTTGCTAGTGACCTAAATAACGCGCATTATAAGTGCAGTAATAATATACTTTCATGCATACGAGCGCAGCACGACAATTTCATGCGATTTACTATGCATGTTCTGCATACACCCGGTACGTTCTGCTAGCTGATGAAAGTACGAGCTTTCCCGCATAGAAGTGCGTTTATCACGTTGGCCACCTCTTCACAATCTTCTTATATCTCCGAAGGCCAACTACAGTACAGTAAACGCGTGCCGTGTTGACCGATGTAAGCAGCTAATCTTGTGCATAACACGTGTAAAAACTATAGCTACCTTAATGATCAGCTCGATCTCTGGGACGTCTCCGTTCGCTGTTCCATTCTCCGCAATTTCATCCGACATCGTGAACTCCAAAAACACTTCAAATTTATCAGAAAAATATACTTTCAACACAATTTCACACAACCGTCACTGTTCCAAAACACCGACAGACTGCCTCACTTCAGTTTGGTTCATTGAAGTTGTTTCTTGTGTGCCTAACTTCGCACCTGTTAAGTGTTCCTTTCAAGTTTCAACATCAAGAACAGATAGAATAGAAGTTTTACCTAGAACTTGTCAGTACATATATTTAACTTATCCCTGTTTACTATTAGCTTGTAATAATACAAACTGTCATCATTCAATTGTAAAGGTAAATAATATCTAAAAAATAATAATAAAACGTAAAAAATTTAAACATTCTTATGGTGGCAATACTTAAAATATGGTTCGAGTTAATGGGTTCGATTAAGCGATTCTTAGTCAATTAAACTATCTAGTTTAATCGACTAAGAATCGCTGTTATTTTCACGATAACAATTATAAAATAAAATGAAAGGTATCATACTAATATTATAAAGGCAAAAGTTTGTATGTACGTGCATGTAAGTTGGTTGTGTATGACAGAAGCTAGTATGTACCATTTGAGGGCTACCGATTTTATGTTCTGTATCTGATAAAATGAATCTATCATATTCACATCAACTGCCACAAACTGTGAAGTTGGACGTTTCAAAGACCTCACGATTACCTACACTAACAATTTTAGTGGCGAATTCAGGCTCGAAAACCCTAATTTTCAAGCCTTGCCTGATTATAATTTATTCAACTAACCATTACTAAATACGAATATCTTTTACCCAATTATAGTTTTTTTTTGCAACCGTAAGATGGATGATCCTATTAATTATTTGATTTATTCGAGCCTTTATAGTAGAAATACTTCGAAATTTATAAAGTTTATACATTTCTGAACTCAATTATTCCTCGATGAATATAAATTCATAATCGCCTAAAAGAATTGAAATGTTCCAATACATGTACTACACTATAGATTGGCATTTTTGCACTGACAACTTCAATCTGTTTATCTGTCAGTTAATGTCTTTGTCTATGAGTTTGGATGGATGTGTCAGATGTGTGCAGTGTTGCTGTTGTCATGTTGTGCAGTGTGTAGTAATTTTGTTAAACAACACGCACTATTTTCGCAACGAAAGTGTTTTTAATCGTTAATACATAAATAAGTGTTCCATTTTTCAATAATAACAATGAGTGCCACGGCTGAGGGGTCAACATCAGCACCTAAAGAGATGTCGTTCGCTGAGAAACAAGCTGAACGCATGAAGAGGTTGCGATCTCTCCACTCAGCCAGAAACGAAGCGAGGACTCACAACCATGCAGAAGTGGTCGCAGAAGAGGCGAGGAACAAATTACCACCGAATTACGAGGCAAAACGACGACAGGCTGAATGGTTGCTCGATGACCAAGCTAAGCGCGAGGAGGCAGAAAAAGCAGGTAAAGATTACGACAGAGTCAAATTACTAAACATATCCGCTACAGAGGCTGAACGACTTGAACGTAAGAAGAAGAAAAAGAATCCCGATGAAGGATTCTCTACTTATGAGCAAGCTACCATAAGACAGTACAATAGATTGGTTAAAAACATGCCAACTGCTGATATGGAACAGTATGACAGGCAGAAACAAAAATATGGTGATGCCTTCTATGGTGGTCCTAATGTCATAATACATGGGATGCATGAAGACCGCAGGGAAGCTGTTGACAAGATGGTGGATGACTTGGAAGGGCAGATTGTCAAGAGAGCTCGCTACTCCAGAAGACGCACACACAATGACGATGCAGATATTGATTACATCAACGAAAGGAATGCCAAGTTCAACAAGAAACTTGAGAGATTCTATGGAGAACACACGGCTGAGATCAAGCAGAATTTGGAGCGTGGTACAGCTATATAATAACAACTATTATTGCAAAAGCAATTTATGTGTAAAATACTTGTATTTAGCTAATAGTAGAATTATTTACTGGTTAGATTGCAGGCTCAATACTAGTTGTTGGGCTATCTTGATGGACTGCAATTAATTTTAGGAACATTACTATAATATCAGATGAAAAGTGAAATGTTTGTATGAAATTAAAAGTGTTTTTTTGCAGTACATTGTACAGTTTATAACATCTTGGAAGCATTGAAATGATTGTCTTATTGGTGCCTGTATGTTACCCATGCCAAGATTGTAGAACTATAGCAAAACAACTCTAAATCTAGCCTTCAAAGAGGTAGTGTACTTTAAATTGTACTGATCTTCAGAAACTAACAACTATACTGTTACTAACTTTTTTACTATTTGAATAAGATCTGTGTCACCTCAAAACAGTATTATTTGTACTCTTTCACTCAAAACCCAAGCAAACGTTCGCGCGTGATTTCGCGCCATTCGGTTAAACACCAAGTGAACACTGGCGTCCGCATAGATCATAAAATATTGAGCGTTTTATTTAAAGAGTATTTTTCCAAGAACGTAAATAAAAAGTTCTTCATTAAGTAGTCTGTAAATATCGAAAATTAGCAAACATTTTCGTATATCCCTATACCTACCTATAATAACACAAGCACGATCGGATAAGATGGGGAAAGATTTGTATTTAAGTTCGTAATTGATAAACTACTGGACCAATTTTGAAAAATGTTTCACAAGCAGAATGCTTCTTTATCACTGAGTCAGTATATATTTTTTACTTTTACTTGGGCAAAGCCACTGGCATGAACTAACAGTGCAATATGCAGCAGCATTATCTATATATATAAAAGGTGAAACTGACTGACTGACATATCAACGCACAGCCGAAACTACTGGGACTAGGAACGTGAAATTTTGCACAAAGCTACCTTTTCTGATGTAGCAAGCAGCTTGGCGAGCACTAAGAAAGGATTTTGCAAAATTCAGCCCCAAAGGTGATGAAAATTTGTATGGTGAAACCGATTCACGCGGGCGAAGCTGCTGGCAGAAGCTGGTTATTCCATATTGCTATTAGACAAGATCATCGAGTTGTTTTGCTATAATTTATAACCGGTCTATACTCAATTTGTTTACGTACTTAAATAAATGTAAATAATGTAATGTTGACAATAAGTTACTTACCTAAACCGATGTTATTTAATTAACTAAATTAAAATAATCTTTGTGTCTTATACAATAAATTTTTTTAAATAAAATTTAACAAGATTGTTTTTTTAGTTAAGTACCTAAATAAATGGAGTATAGATGCTAACTAAAAGTTCATAATGATTCATGTAAGTTTTAAATTAGATATAGTATTGATACAGTTGCATAATTATTAGCTCGTCATTAGGGTCTGTAGAATGTAATATACCTAGTTTTAGTGTATAATTTATAAATGTTGTTTGAAAAAGATGTAAATGAAAATTCAGAGTCAAAGTGTAAATCTATTTTGTCTATTGTGCATCAGATTTAATGTTATCAAAATACATTCATTATGTTGTGGAGATAGCTATTAATATTCAATGCAATCTTTTTGATAATTCTTCTGCTCTGCATAAATATTTTCGACCCTCACAAGCCAAGATTGTGAACAATCCCATTCTGTCAAGCTCACATGCCTATAAATTTGTAAAAGTAAAACAAATAAAGTAAACAAATTTCAATAACAAGTTTATTTTGATAAATGTGCCGATTAAATAAAAATATTAATTAATATTATATAATATCATAGATATTTTACATTAATTAAATATACTATAAAAGCGCTAAATACTTTTTTATTTTAACAATACGACCTCATGTGCAAGTAATTTTGAGTTGCAATTTTATTTGGAGTTGGGACCGTAAAATTGTAAATACCGTTAGATTATGATCTATCTTGCGAGAGTTAACTGTCAAAAAATTGTGAATCGTAACATAGAGCTTACAATTTAACGCATTATTTTTCGGTAGATTATAATCTATCGTAGTGAAACTTAAACATCAAACATATCTCGCGCGTCGATTGTGTGAACTTCATGTGCCCCGCGTCGCCATGTTTGTTAATTCGTTAGTTGTCGAATGTAAACAAACAGTGCTTTCGTGATTATAATAGATTTCTTTTTTTTAAAATAACACAGCTTTAGAATTAGTATTTTTGTGGAAGAAAAATAATCTGTGATTAACCAAAGAAGTGCAGTTTGAATGATAAATAAGTTTGTGTTAGTCCCCGAACATGGTCTACACAGAACGGCCTACTGTTTAATTTCGATAGATTCTAATTTACCGAAAAATAATGTGTTAAATTGTAAGCAGTATGTTGCTGTTAACATTCTTTCGACGTTTACAATTTCGCGAGATAGATTATAATCTAACGGTACTTACAATTTTACGGTTTGCAAAATGTATGACGGTGGTCATTTACTTGTAGTAGGTAGGTGGTACAAGGGGATGGAAGTGAATTTTTTAGATGCCGGGCAAAACTCGAACTGGGGCAACACAGAAAAGTTGTTATAGGACTAAGCAGATGGTGGAGTTCGATTTAGGTAACAGGAAAGGTTTTTTTTTTATAAATTGGGTACCTACTTGATTATTTTTTCTTTATTATTGTATCAAATAGTAATTTTATCCAAAATCGCAAATAGAAAGAATGTTTCAAATCCGTTCAAAACTAAAAAAAAATAGGAACTTTTCAAGTCTGGTCGAAGGAGAAACGATCAAGAAACAATAAGAGCATGCGCAAACTACAATGAGACGTCACCGCCATTAGGTTACGCGCGTAGACAAAAGATACTCCCACCACGCGCCTACGCTCACTCATAGGTACAAATATTTGAAATGCTAATTGCTGCTCCAATTGTTAAATAATAATGATGCGATTTTCAAAAAATTATTTCATTTTTACTGTTATTTGTTGTTTAGTAGAAATTATTTTGCAAAAATAAACATAAGCAAGGGTACTTGCTTATAACATAACATAAGCAAGTACCCAATAGTTAAAAAAAAAACCTTCCATGTTTTAATGAATTGATATATGTACGCAAAATACGCGCTAAATCGTCAGCGCACAACAGAACAGACTTATGACTATACCCAGGGGCGCCGACAACGTGGGTGCTCGGGGGCTCGAGCACCCATGAGAAATAAACAGTGGGCGCCGAGCACCCCTGAGAATAGATATCAAGAAACAGATTAGTAATTGCCTTTCAGGTATGGGCGTTTTTCATTACTTGACGACCCGTTTAGTGCAGTGGTTCAGAGCGCCGGTTGAGACGCAAGGGTCGCGGGTTCGGTTCCCGCACCAACACAAATTTTTGTTGATGAAATGGATATTTGTGTTGGTTCTGGGTGTTTGTGGTACGTTCGTTGCTCCTGGTTACTAAAGTACAAGGGAAAACCTTAGTTTAGGACCACGACAATGTACCTATGTCATGTTGTCTCAATTTATTATTTATTAACAATACGGGCAACGGATGCCAGTTACTGATGCCGGTACCCGTTATCAAAATGTCGATCGGTGTACATTTCTCTGCTCACACTTCGCCACTTTTTCGGGTCATCAAATGAGTATGAGCACCCATGAAGTTTTCTAAAAGCCGGCGCCCCTAACTATACCATATCTACATTACAAAATGAAATACACAACACGCCAATCTTGCAAGCTCGAGCATGGTCGAGCATCAAGTTTGGACGTGTATTTCTTTTGCAATGTACGGTAGTCAAAAGATTTATTTTTCCGTAGTCTTAGTCTCAGAAAATGCTGTGCACTGCTTTTGGTGTGCGCTGACCCTTATACGTAGAGTTGCAATCTTAATAAATTGATGACCTTTATAATTTTGGTTAGAACATCACAAAATATTTTAACTAGCATGCCTTTCAGTTTCTTAGCGACTTTGTTGTGAGAGAACCCAGCGGCCAACACATTTTATAAAGTAAGTACTTTAATTTTTAATTAACCGTAATTATTACTATAGAATAGGTACCTTAATACCCTCTCTGGATTCAGAACCCTTGCCTTTCACAATTTACAACAGGTTCATTAAGAGGACTACAGAACAACTAAAGCGGGTCACTCTCGGACTGCATTCAAAAGTAAGAGATGCGCAAAGCCAAAATGCAAAATACAAAATATGAAGCATTTTAGCGATTTATTAAAAACATACAGATTTTTTTATAAAACTAAAATACTATAATAACGTGCTTGTAGAATAATCTGACAAATGATCAGAATTATAGCATGTATTTTAGTCCGGTTTTTAATCGATAAAAGTAATTTTAGGGGCCTTTTTGTTTTTTTTTCTATCGTACTAAATTAGCTTTTATTTTGTTTTGGACACATTCATTTATCCTAAAGAATAAAATATATTTTTTTGATTCTGTTTACAGTGAGTTGAGTTTGGCCTGAGTCCCAACAGTGGGAACATTATAAGGCCGACTATGATACTATGACTATGATTCTGTTTACAGCAAGTAGATCATATTCCTTTGCGCATTAAAAAACTCGCGATTAGCTGCTGTAGGCCTCTTAACGATGTGTTTCCAATGACATACTCGCACATAGGTATACAGTTCTTATACAACTTACAACAGAAAAGAAATAATATAGCATTGTCATACATACTCATACATATAATTATGTACATTTAAATGAGCACAAGTTTATTTTTATACAGAAAGAAATGCTTATTGCTTAATACATACATATATGAAAAGTTCGGAGTTTCGACTAGAAATCACAGTGATTGTTTCATTAATTCAATAATTAGAACTTCATTGCTGTTCATATTCAGAAAAATCGAAGTTGAGCATCTCAACAATTACTTTTTACCGCCTACTTCGGACATATCCGACAAAAAATCTCACGTTTATTCCGCCTGGGCCGCACATCCACGACCAAATACTCCATCTTGTCGGCTGTCACATAATTATGGGGATTAAAGACCTAAACGAGATGAAGTACCCAGTCACAAATACACGACCCTAGCGATTAGGACACAAAATATTCGCCGGACCAATCCGACGCAAGCGCTTAAAGATCTTCCCCTTTTTCTAATTATGTGCAACAATTAAATGTTTAACTTATTACATGAATCAGTTCGAAATAATATCCACCAGGACAATTTAATTCGAGTTTTCTTGAAAATTCATAGCTGTTTTGTTCCAACTTTGCGTTGCTTTTAGTTGTTTGTGACTAGGTAGATACTAGATACTCCCATACAAGATTATATCTGTCGCAGTCGTATCTTATAACACGTCATAATACAAGTTGGTGCGCCGAATTGAAAAACGTCGCTGTAATAATAATAATAATTAATATGTATAATGAATTAATAAAGAAAATAATAATTTATTTATTTCTCCTCACAATGTTTTGTTTTAGCTAAAACGGTACAATAATTCAGTCTAAGTGTTACATATGTGAGGAGCTGGTGTCCGTGAAAGGCGTGAGATGCCTGTGTTACGGATCACCAGTGCCCCACCCATCGAACATGTACAATCAATTTTGACTGGCTGTAGTAACCTAACATGAAGGGTCGCTCACTCTAGCCTCTTCGTAAAAAGCGGTGTATCGACGATGCGCTCGTTTGTATGTGGGCCCTCACGTTTTAAAGCCGCTTTGACGAACGCGCAGTGTGCATTAAATGTGGCGTACTTTATTTCAGCTGAATTGAAATCGGGCTGAACGTGAGATAGCCGCATTACATTACAGCGACGTTTTTCAATCCGGCGCGCCAAATTGTAATATGGCGTGTTATACGAAATGGCGTCGACATATCCACTATTACGGTTTGCACAGACAATTCAACCTTTAAATTAACTGCAGAATCTACTAACATTATTATTATCATCAGTAAGGCTTCTAGCCGACCAATACGGAGTCTAGAAGCGTTTCTTATAGATTGGAATATAACTCGCTATTTCAACAACCATAAAGTACAACAGCGAATCAGATCCCTCCGGGAGTCTGAACGCTCGAGCTATTTTGCACAATGAGGCTTTGAACGTAAAGTTTAATTTTATCTATAATGGGTTGTGCTGAACCCAATGCAAATATCTACAAAAAAAGGCATAAGTGCCAGAATTCAGTCAAGCTTTAGTCGACATACCAAAACCGCATCGACATAAAATTTATCACCATTTCGCTTGTCCTCGTGTTACAAGCGAAAATATGTATAAAAGCGAGCAGACAGTCATCTTAATCTTATGCGTTCATACCCTAAATTCTGGAAAACATTTACTTTTCATAGTAGTTTACAAAGGAGCGCAGAGAAAATGGTTTTCCGATGATATTGAATTGCACTCTTTATTGTAAGTGTTATAAAGTGCAAAATTGTAGAAACAGACATCAAAAGGCTTCTTAGACGTTCTCGAGGGTGATCATTTACACTTTCACATACTGAAAATAAAACTCATTTTTCAATGTCAAGGAAAAATCTTTAGTTTTGGTTTCCTCTCGGTCTGTACTGCCTTAGTGGGAGCAGCAGGTTTGAAATCAACTATTGCTGATTTATTTAAGCGTCATATAGCAACCAAGCTGTTTGAGCAATATATTTTAAGTGGATAAATATTGTAATTCAAACTATTTTTGTTTTACGTTTAAAAATTGGTAACTATCGAAAATTTTTAGTTTTTGGAAACCATTCTATTACCGTATTTCCACCTACAAGCAACAGCATGTGTAATTACACATACCTCTACCTGGCACAAAGGTATGCAAGTAGCTTGCATGTCAGTGAACCATAAGTTCTGATTGGTGGATGGCACGCCACAATGTCAGCTACTTGCATATTTTTGTGCCAGGTACAGGTATGTGTGACACCGCTTTAATGGATCAAAATCGCGGTCCCGTAAATCGTAAGTTCGATGTCACTATGGCATGCATTTATCTTGCATACTTTTGTGCCAGCGCTACAGGTATGTGTATTTTAGCCTTATACCTCGGTAGCAGGCAATGTAATGCAACTTGCATGCAAGCCGGTTGCAAGTGGAAACATGGCCTAAAGCGGCGTTGTATACCTCTAGCTGGCACAAAAGTATGCAAGTAGCTTGCATGCCAGTTAGCCTTAACAAGTTCTGATTGGTGAATGGTACGCCATAATGCACAATGCTAGCTACTTGTATATCTTTGCGCCAGGTACAGGTATGTGTGTCGCCGTTTTAATGAATCGGTATGGTTGCCATATTATTAATCATGCAGGGTCGTTTAGCATAGATTAATGATCTCCAGCATCTCTTATTATTTGAATACAGCACAAACTATGGAAACTTGTATTGCTAATGATGATACTAAGTGTCGAAAGTTTGTTTCTTTTTAAACAAAACTGGCCATTAAATTGAAAGTGGTAGGTTATATAATAGTGTTCAAATTACCAAAGCAAGGTAGTTTCGGAGTAGAAAGTTTCTCAGCTCGCCATGTTATAATTTAGCTAATAGAAATCACATTTGCGATATAAATGCGATGTAAGTTCTAGTGACATTAAATATATTATACTTTATTCAAATCACAGGATTTTGTGTTTAAAATTTACTATTTCAACATATTTTTTTATCTGTACCACTTTAATGAAAGCTAGTTCTTCTACAATATATAAAAATACCTAGATAGTTTTGTGTTTGCTATACAAAACTAAATTATATTGCCAAAACAAATAGTTTCAGCAATGCAGCGTAGACTACATACAGTTAATCTTGATACTTATTTCTCGGAACGACACATTTTTTTCACCATTTTTTTTTAAATTATTATAAATATAAAGTTAATACTTCCCTATCCACCTTAAGTGCAGCAGTGTTTAAAATGTAAATAACTTTCGAGTTATCCGCATTTGGTACAACAGAGCACTCAATGAGAACAGGAAAGAACAAAACAATGTGATCGAATAACTGGGTCTTTGGAATGTGTTAAATCAAAAAATAAAATTACTTTTTTAAAACTATAACAGTAAAATCAGACTTTCTAATTACCAAATGCGAATATCACAGATTGGGTTTGTACTACTGCACTTAAGGGTCGATCGCGTTACACTCCGTTAAAATTTTAAGATAATGGACCCCTACAGATACGTATATTGAATAGACTTATCTGTACAAGTCTGTTGTATGTTTGATAGAAGATGTGTGATGTATGTTTGTTTTGAAGAAGTCCAACGCGATCAAGCCTCAAAACGTACGACCATTCGAACCTCGACCGCTTCTCATAAGACCCACGAGCGAGATATTTCTGTAATGGAAAATATTTATAATGTAGACTTTTATTAGACAACAAACACTACAGTCACAGTTTTATTTTAAAAAGTAGAAATCGGTAGAATTTAGGAGGTTATTAACTGTTATTCTCTAATTTTAAATAACTTGAACATACTTACTCCGCCGACCTGGCATAAGGCGAACAGTAATTCCGTCGGGTGCCCGAACTGCATGAAAAACAAACAAAGACCCAATAAAAAAATAAGAACTTTTTTATACATTACATTTATTAAAAAAATGATAGAAAACAGCATTCCACGGCACGGCATTCTTGTTAAAATATTATTAAGAGCATAAACACAACTTACCTTCGAGTTCATTTGTATTAATATCTTCAAAAAACAAAGAAGAAACAGGTTTACTATACGCGTTCTTTGCCTCTTAAATATTTAAACGTGCGCTTAAGGTCACATCGTCAATCATATTCTATAAAATCATAGCTAATATGATATTTTAATGTCTTTTTTATGAAAAATGGCAAAGTCCACGTAAGGGTAGTTTTTAATTAATAAGATTATCTAGCATCACAAAGAAAAAAATCAACATTAATAATAAACATCTTATTTATTCTCTCATATACAATAAAAAATCGATCACAATTGAATTACACCTAGGTATATAATAACAAAGTACGCCTAAAATCCAAGTCACAATATATATTTCAAATATCTAACTTGTAATTAGTGCAGTGCAAACACTTTATATGTATTATTTTCTATTAAGTTATTTCAAACTCTTATTATAATTAATAAGGCTAATAATTTATCACAATAATTGGAAACACTCAAACTAATAGAAATATCGTTATTAGAAAGTATGATTGTAACATTATTAAAATTTGCATTCAATTAAACAAGAAATTCTGAGTAAAAGTTGTATAACAAGTCTTGATCATTTAAAATATAAATGAATATTAAAAATGTTATGGTTGCACTACAAACTGGTATTGGACTTTGGTGTATTCAAGTGACTTGAATCATTGTCTTTAAACCTAAGGAATAGTGAAGTGAAGGACTTAATTGTTAGTTTATTCAATAATGGAAAGACCCTACGCCTATCACAGTTAAATTCGAATATACAATATACCTGTCTGATTTATTAATATTAACCATTAGTCCACTATGTTATTGCATGAATATTATAGGGGCCTGTGCACAACGGCTCATGGCTGATGTTAGCCACAGTCCAACCTCTTCTTGTGGCCATCGACCATTGTTTCTAGAAGGCCTGTTTTATCAGTGAATTCGTTATCATGTTTACTGAGCAAGATAATTTGAGCAAAATCGAAGAAAACGGCGAATATTTTTTTTTTCTCAAAGGCAATAAATAACTTTTATGATACATTTTTGGCAAGGCGCAATAAAATAGTCTTTTAACGAGATCCTGTGATGTCCCACCGTTTGACCAGTCAACAAGTGATGTTTAGTTTGCCTATAAAAATTTAATTAAGTAAAACAATAAATACATCTCATCTAATAAAATCTAATAATTTCTTTGTACATAAACGCTAGATAAACATATTTTACATAATCTCTAAGTATATAGAAGCGGTTATCAAACAACACACAGTAGGTACAGTTAAAAGAAAAGATTTTTCTTTCTATTGGATACAATTTGATTTATCTAAGCCTGAATAAAATTATTCGATCGATTGAAAACAACCATTTTAAAAACATTTTACGGAGAGCAAAACACAATCCTTTATTCGAATGCTCATCAAAAAAAAATAAAACAAAGCAATTGTCGTGGGAAAAAACGAGAATATCTTAAACAAAAAATTGATGTAATACACAGATACGTTTCGTCAACAGTTTCATAACAATTGCCATGGTGTAGTTACAAAACAACTGTCATAGTTTTATGACATTACTAGCTTCTGCCCGCGGCTTCGCCCGCATGAAAGCAGATTTCTCCATACAAACTGTGGACCATCGTTTAATTCCTTTAGAGGTTAATTTTGTAAAATCCTCTCTTAGTGCTCGCCTACGTCATAAAAGAAAGCCTTGTGAAAAATTTGACGCTTCTAGGCCTTATAGTTTCGGCTGTGCGTTGATATGTCAGTCAGTCAGTTTCTTCTTTTATATATATAGATAATACTTAGCTAGCTTTACCCGCACCCAAGTAGAAAACTATCAGCAAAATGTACTGTCTAGCGGGATAAAAATATCCTTAGGGCCTTGGCCTGGTCGGCAAGAAAAGTGGCCAGACCTCGAGTCCTAATTCAGTAGGTGCAGTCAACAAAGGAGATAGGTTACCAGCGTCGTCAGATATATAGTTAAAGTTTTCATGTATACTAATGGATGGATATGAATGAAAAATAATTAAATTCATAGTAAATCCATACTATTATTACAAATGTGAATGTAACTCTGTCTTTCTGTTTGTTACGCTTTCACGGTTAAACTACTGAACCGATTCCGATGAAATTTGGTACGAAGGAAGCTTGAACTCCTAGGGTGGACATAAGCTACTTTATGCCCATCTTCGACTGCCACTTTGCGTCCACAATAACTAACATTCACGCGGACGAAGCCGCAGGTAGAAGCTAGTAAACAATAAATAACTCATTAATAAAATTCATTTGTTGATTGTATATGATCTACGTTTATACCGAATTTAAACCAAAGCTGTTGAGGCGTATTTGTTTTACAAAAGCCTAAATATAGAGACTTTTACTTTTACAAAATAAGTAGGTGTTGGAAAGGCTTCAATAGACAATGAGTCATGAGTCAAAGCGTAAGAAGTCATTGCGTAAAAAATCAATTCGACACATATGGAAAGCACGTACGATTGTACGTCAAAAACTTGATTTACGAAAAGAAACCTTACACCTAATAAATAAAGACGCTATCGAAATCACATTGTTACCATAAACGTGTAGTTCATCGAGAAATATTTTAAGATTTCCGGTACTTTATCTAAACTCGTGTAAAAGATATCACCTTTTACACGATGATTCGGCAAGATAAGTTATGTACCTATATGTTACTAGGTGTTACATCGCTTGATTTTTTTCTGTTTGATAAGAATTTAGACCATTAGGTAATCCTTTTATTTGTTTGGGCTGGGGTGAAAAGGTGCAGCTTTTAGGTTTAGGAGAAATAGCGTAACTTTTGATGCTCTTGATGAAAGTGAAAGGGCGTAAAATTGCCCAAGAAGAATATCTATCTTTATTATTATATTATCAGTCAGTCAGTTTCTCCTTTTATATAAAATATATATAAAAGAAACTCACATCAACGCACAGCCGAAACTACTGGGACTAAAAGTGTAAAATTTTGCATAAGATTTCCTTTTATGACGTAGGTTAGCATTAAGAGCGGATTTTTCAAAATTTACCCCCTAAGGGGATGAAACGGGTCTAAAGTTTGTATGGAAAAATCTGCTTACACGCGGGCGAAGCCGCTGGCAGAAGCTAGTAACTTATAGGACTATGGTGAAAATGGTTGTTTTGATAAATGACCTTCGCATGGAAAAATCTCCATAAGGCAGACAGAAATCACAAGAGTGGAAACTGATAGTGAGTCACTTTCTCGAAGTCACTATTATTTATTATGAACGTTCAAGCATTCGATCTGTTTATTATTGTAAGTTGCTTTGTTGAATCGTATCCACTAATACTGCGAACTAGTATTAATCACAGTCTATCAAGTACACGTGCGTACTGTGCAGTTGTTGGATTACCGTCCACATTTGTTTATTAGATTTCTCAGTATTTTAAACGAGAAGAAGTCGTATATTAATCCAGTCACATATAAAAAGTAGACAAAACACACATGCGACGACCATATTTGTCCACTTATACTTAGAACAAAGAACGCACAAAAAATGTCCATAATTTACAATGCGCTCTCTGCTCTATGCATAAATGAATAACGAAAAATAAGACAAATATGGTTCTATAATAATTAAAGAAAAAAATATTAACCGAGATGCGAAATTACCAACAGAGGCGGATAGTTCATCACATCGTTGGTATTTTCAATGTTAATAATAAAGTTTGCATTCCAACAGTAACATGCTGGGTGAGTCTTAAGCACAACACTGTTCACATTAGCCTCAAGTCTGGACACTTCAAACGCACACGAGTTTATAAAGTTTTAAACACTGAAACACTCAAGTACTGTTTTAACACTATAGGCACTGAATAAGGCAAAAATGAGGAACTAGGTAGCGTCCTGCGCAGGCGCCGTGTGGCGACAAGGACTAGCACTAGGCTGATTGAGTCTGTGTTAGTGAATGGGGGAGGTCGTCGAGTGAGCCCGAGCCGGCGCCTCGTCGGTTCCGATCTCGAAAAGAGCCGAAGCCCGAGTCATGTGTCCTAGGGGGGGACGTACCTACGAATATCCGCGGCATGTCGCACTCCTCGCACTTGTCGAGGAGCGGGTGGTTTCTGAACGTGCACATGTGGCACTGCCAGGAGGCCGAGGGTCGCTGCCCCGTGTAGATGTTGCTGTAGAAGTTCCCGGCGTCGTCCGGCTCTGGAATTTGTTAAGGGTCAAGATGTGAGATCGTAAGCCCTTATCTCAAGTTAACAGCAGCTTCAGTGTCCCATTCCGAATCATTTTCCTACTTGCCGACGGAGTTTTCAGTATTAGCTGAAAGTAGGTAATATAATCGTTCAATAAGCCCAATACCCAAGTCTGTGACGAATCACCAACAAAACCCACCAACACCAACGTTTATAGCTACCATGGTGCCTTTGCTTGGGTAAATTCTCCCTTAATTACGTGAACATTTGCGTCCAGCTGCGAAAGACAAATAAAGTAAGTAGTGAAAGGTCTCACTCTCAGGCTATCGTCTCAATCGAGATGAAAAATGTAATACTGTTTTTTTTATATACATGATTTCTATGATAAACCTTCACTGAATTGCGACGGATAAATCGCGATAGGCTCGTCCCGTATACCATAACAAACAACTGTTATCGGTAAAGCGATAGTTTACGTATGTCCATTTTTCCTGCTAGTTTTATTTGTTGAATATAACATGTAGGCTTTATGGACAGACTAAAAAAAAAAACCAACAACGCCTAGCCTACCTGTGTGGTGGAAAAAAATTCCTAAACAACACAATTATGAACATGGCGAGATCCCCAGTTAAAACTTGCTTACTAAAATAGCCAATATTATTCAAAAAACTTCGCTAAGTAAGAGGATATAATATTCAAAAGTAGTTTAAAGTAAACCGACACATGTGAGACATTTTTTTAGTTATAGGAAAATATCCAAAAATATATATACAAAGGGATATTGATTCATACCATGTCCAGACATTTCCAGCCGTTTCGCGAGTGTTCCGCACTGGTTTCGAAGTCGCTCCACGTCGTCGCGTAGCCGCTGCGTGGCCGAGACGGTAGGTGGCGGCCCTGCCAGGATTCGCGTCTCCTTCGTCAGCTGGGTGAGACGGCCCTTCTCCTGTGCTAACGCCATAGCAAGCCGCTGCAGCCTTTCTTTCTGACGTTCAATTAAGGCACGATCTAGAAAAGTTTAGGGTAAGATTGGAAGTTGTGTTGGAATGTTGTCACTTACCATCAGGAGAGATGGTGGTCAAACGCTACCCTATCATTAATAAAAAATAATGTTTATAACGGTTACCTCGTCATGGAGCGTTACAAAATTTTATATTAGCCGTAGTCAGCCGAATTAGGTTCCGCTTTAGCAATAACCTAGGTCTCATAATTGGGAAAGCAAAAGTGCAATCTATCCAATGACTTTAGAGGAGTATGATACTCATGTCTAAATTCTGGATGCATGATTTGTTCAATTCGCAATTCATGACACGCCAAGAATTCGTTCCATTACAAAAATACACAGATTTCTAATGTAGAATGAAAAAAAAAACCGAGTTATCTATGAGAGTGTCCAAACAAACTGGAAAACTTTTCACCTGCCGACGAATTGCGTTACAATAAGAGCATATAAATTATGCACCTACGCTTTTTGTGCGCAGTGCGTACTAGAGCAAACTGTCGCGAGTAAATAATGTTTTTATAGTTTCCGTGTCAAAAAAATGGATAAACAGTGTGTTTATTTCATAAATAAATGATTTTCTATTGTTGCCACACTTAGATCTTCATTCACCTGTTCCAATTTATTTATTTTTTCAACATTGAGGATGTATATGTGACTCAGTGTTTAGAAAGATCATTTATTGGATTGTGTAGTTAGTAAGAGGTAATACTGCTACCTGATGTATTGCTAACCACTGTTTCATTTTTAACATTTAACATATTTAGGCAGTTACAAAAAAATCTAGGTGAATAACGGGCTAGCGGTTCACTGTTTGAATTTGTAATTAGGAACCTGTCTTGAAGCAGGTTGACACAGAACTAAGAAAGGGTTTTTAAAATAGGCACCAAATTATCTACTTTAATTTGATAATTATTGACTCATTTGTGTATTACAGGTTAGTTATATCATTATTTGGTGAATCATTTATTATTATTTTCGGTAGGAGGTAAATAAAAACCAGATTAAACAAGATCTACTTCAAACATTTATCATCAGACTAATCTATTGACTGCAACTCTATCGTTTGTGAGTCAGATTGAGAGTACAATATTGAATATATAAGTATCTTATTCAGGGAAAAAGAAGAAAATATGGATGGCTTGTGTGAGGGGTGTTATTAAAGAAAAGGGAGTTACTGATAGCTGCAGGTGACAGGACAGAATGGAAGGAAACACAGGACAAGGGCAAGAAAATGATGATTCAGTGAACAAAAAGACAGTGAACAAATTACTATCAGCTTTTGTAGATGTCAATGACCTGCATAGTAATAACAGTAACTGATTGTGGGGTTGGCATATAATTTCAGTCGTAGGATCCACTAGCAACTAATATGTATAGGCATCCCAAAATGTGGATTTTGATTATCTGTAAAAATAGTATAATGAACTCACCAATAATTATTGATCCAGGAGGTTCTGGGGCGGCTCTGGTGGGCCTCGGTGATTCGATGCGAGAGGGATGCGTAGGCGGAGGTGGCGCCCTACGCCGCGTCGGCCGCGCTGTGCTGGGGCTCACTGTAACTGTCACATGGCCCTCAAAGCCCCCATCCTCTTCTCGCGTATCTCTTACAGGACTAGCCATATTCGAAGTTGGTGTACAAACAGTTAAATTCACAGAAGTAATAGCTCTAGGACTATCATAATCTTCTAACCAAGGATCACCATAAGCACGACTCAAGTCCATATGACAATTGACATTAACTGACAAATTCAATGGGTAACCTCTTTCTGGTCTGAAAGATGTATTAGTTTTGGACTCCTTAATAGGCTCTTTCAACACGGATGGTGCTGGCGAGACCGTCCTACAAGTATCAGCCTCTGGTTCCTTCAATGTCTGTTTAAATGCAATATCTGGATTGGGTTTAATGAAATCTAATGTGTTAGGCCGCTTTGGCTTCTCCTGTGGGCTCACTTTTTTGGGTTGTAATTCCTCCTTTTTAATAGTTTTTTTTTCTTTCCCCTTTTCTAATCTTTCAGGTAAGTTGTTTTTGATTTTATGACTCTTATTAATCTTGTAGTTGGTACTCTCTGGTTGATCTAGTTCCTTTTCTTCTTGTTGTGGAGAAACAACTTTATCCCCTTGTGATGTTGCAACTTTTTCTTCTTTCAAGTTCTCATTAGTTAGTTCCAAATCACTAGGAGACTCAGCACTGTATTTCGCAAAACAGTTATCAATGTTTATTACAGTGACTGGTGAGACATTATTGTTCCTTTTTATAATTTCCTCATTTTTAGTCACAACAATATTTTGATTGGCATCAGTGTTCACCTTGAGTGGTTGTTCAGGTGTTTCAGTAACAGAGCTCAGTATTGCCTTCTGTGGCTCATCACAAGTGACAGATGTGAGTGCTGTAGACTTGACAGCTTCATGTTTCACTATGGGCTGATTGCGGCACTTGATGGGCAGGTTGAGCCTGAGTTCATTGAGCTGGCGAGCGGCTGCCGACGAGGAGGCATGATAGGCGTGTGTTAGGGAGGCCTTGACTTCACTGTGGAGGTGCTTCTCGCAGGCTTGCTTATCGTGACAATACAGTTCGATCGTGTTTGACACAACATGATCAGGTACTCCGGGAAACTTCTGTTTGAGCTCATGGAACAATTGCATAAGCGATATATTGGTGCATGCGCACGGTGCAGGGCTCGCTGCGCTCTCAGAGGGGGCAGACATCGCCGCCCATCCTAGCGCAAGCCCACCGCTTCGCCGCGAATTCTCTCCTCACGGGAGCGCCACAAATCTTTTGCCACTCACCGGTGAAAACAATAAAACATTTTATTACCTAATTTGCACTGTAAATAACGTCTTGTCTATTTTGTGACGTCACAATCCCGAAAATCACGATTCTGGACAGTTACGTATACATACCCGAGTCTTCGCGCCAGTGACCATTCATGCTATGTTAATCCCGACGGCACACACATGACGAAAAAGAGCACATACCGAGACAAGGCTGAATTTTTATATCTTTTGTTATCATACCAAAGCTTGATATTTCGTGAAATTGCAACATACGACTGAAATGATGGTAAGCACAATTATTTTAACACAATACAACATGTATGTTTTATGCCATATACAGTGAGACGGAAAACACCTAAAAAGTACAAAGACAATAATTATTGCACCCAAAAATAAATTACGAAAATTGCACGACTTGTCAATCCAATTCTGCCATTTTGGCTATAGACAAATGGAAATATTTTTCTGTCTGACTGCCTCAGACTTGCCCAGCGTTCCGAATTGCGATAAAAGTGATTATATCGCGAATCCGAACAATTTTAGTAATGTTATTATGGGCAATATGAGCTATTGTGTAATAATTGTAACGTTGCGCGTTGATCGGATGCGCGATATTATCGCTTTTGTCACTCGGAACGCAGGTTTAACTTATGGCCCGAATATCACGTATAAATACGGTAAAAAGATTTTCCTATAATTTTTAAGTAGACTCGACGCTATTGTAGAAAAGTGATGGTTTTTGAGTAGTTTTTATGGACAGTTTAAGAGCAAAAAATTAACGGGGCCGCCAGCAGCTCTATTGATTTTGCTCAAACATACAGCAGTGGCTGTTGTGATTAATGGCTTTCTGCTTTATTAAGTCGTAGACTACAATAATATAGTAACAAAAAAGCATTTACTCTTATTTTATGTCACGAAGAAGACCTTTCTGAATGTTGTCTATGGAGAGCCACATCAAAAATAAAAAAAATCAAAACATGTTTTCGGCTGTCAAATAAATTATGAAAGACAGATGTCATTCAGCTCACATCTGTCATTAATTAATTATTGAAAACATTCACTATTTCAGACTGTTTTCGGCATATTCGGCTAATAAATAATTGTAAATAAATTGCAATAAAATGGTCGACGACCTAAGAAAATATTTAAACCATCTACTGGAGAAGTATGTATAACCTGTTACTCTTTGTTTGATTGAAAATGACAATTTATGACTGAAACATTGTATTTCGTTGTTTTTAGAGTAAATGGACTCCACTGTATCCTTATAACTGATCGCGATGGCGTGCCTTTAGTTCGGGCAGTCACAGAGAGGGCTCCACAGTTAGCTCTAAGGCCTAACTTCATATCTACATTCGGCATGGCTACTGATCAAGCAAGCAAACTCGGCCTAGGAAGAAACAAAACGATCATATCTATGTACTCTAGCTATCAGGTGAGTGCATACGCAATAATTTTGCAATCCTGATATAAAGTTTATTTACTCCTAATCTCAAGGCTGACTTTACTGTAGCATGTTTACTAAGGTTATTAATAAAGAGTGTTAACAATTATCATTTCATCTGTGTCATAGTAGGTAAATTTTACCTACTATGACACAGATGAAATGATAATTGCTTATAATAGAAATATAATGAAAATTTAAAATTATTTTCTATTACAGGTAATACAAATGAACAAACTACCTTTAGTAGTAACATTTATCGGTAGTGACAACTGCAATACTGGCCACATATTGTCTCTGGAAAGCCAAATAGAGCCATTCCTAAAGGACTTAGCAGCCGTAGTGGCTGATGCACCATAAGTTAAGTCTGGTTTTATTTTGATAATCCCCATATTACAATATTGGGTTTAATTTCATTAAACCCCAAGCCATTGCCATCGCCTATTGTCTTTCTATTGTGTCTCTAATTACGCTACTCAAAAGGTTAATATTTGAACCATAACCTTAGGTGGGCTTATTCCAACCAGCCCACTTCTCTCCAAAAACAGATTAGGCCTCTTAGGTTTTTCAGGGCTAAGTGAGTTTGGGGATCCTAAGGTTTGTGTGTGTATTTCAGTGACACCTGTGGAGTCTAGGAGCACATGTGCAATTGTCTCCCCCCTCCAAGCATGCTCTGCACAGGGGACTGTCTGTAATGCCTATTGTGTGGAGATGCTTGTTCAGTGTGCAGTGTTGTTCAGTGTACATCATAAATCTTTCCACAATGCTCTGTGAGATCAAGTTGTGGCTGATATAAATATAGTCAGGATTGTCACAGGCTTGCAGCACAATGACAAACTTGCTGACAAGCTTGTGCTTTGTATGTAAGGTTTTGACTGTCATGACAATGTCATTCCAAACAATGTTCTGTCTATTTAGGTATGGTTTCCGCACTTAGTCCTATGTGGGCCATTATATGTGGGTGGTCCAAACAGTATTTGCCAAACTATTCTGTGATTTAAACTGCAATGGTGATTTTCTGACATGCATACAACTGATTTTCAAAAGGCTGAACAGAAAGTTGACAAATATCATACTATCTCCTGTAATGGTTTAACTGAAATAATATCAGCCAATCAAATCACTCAATTTAAAATGAGATGTACCTATTATCATCATCATCAATTCAGCCGAAAGACGTCCACTGTTGGATATCTGCCTCCCCCAAGTGTCACCATAATGACTGGTCTTGTACATCTTGCATCCATTTGATCAACATTTACCTACAGATTAAATTAATTAAGCTTTTATAAATCAGACTATTTTAAACCATGTTTTGTAATATGAGGGATTATTCTAATAATTTACATATATATTATTTGTACTAAGTCACAATATTTTTAATTGAAGATTTTTTAATTGAATTATTAAACATTTTTTATAAGCAACTGAAAGATGGTCTTTGTAAAATAATATTGTAATAGTAAATTGGAAATGTATTAGTAAAATATTCCTACATCAAACAAAATTTTATTATAATGGAGAAGTTCCCATTTTTTAGGAATTAATTATGAAATATTTGTGTAAAATATAACAAAAATAGCAAAGAATCATTTAAATATTTCAACAAATCAACAAGTTGCACTTGCAAGAATAATACCGTTCCATGCGGCGTTCCAGTGTGTGACGTCACACAACCCTTAGCAAGAGCTCACATGTCGTCCCTTAGCTTACAACACCGCCTAAGTCATTTTTACCAACTTTACAGGAGACGTAAAAAACTGTCTATTTTAAAAAATCTGGGGATTATTCCTGTCATAACTTAATACATACTCTAGTTAGCGGTTAAGAAATAATTATTTATACTTATTTTGACAATTTACTTTATTTTAACTTGTTTTTTATGACTTGAGCTGTGTTGACTAATATTTTATTAGATTTAGGCGGTGTTGTTTGCAGAAATGTTAGGGATTAAGATATTAAATAAAAGATGATTTCCAAAGAAAAGCTTTTATTAGGAAATATTTCAAGAAAAGTAACAAATCTTTATAACATTAGGTATCTATAACTTAAATCTTAAGAATCACATTGTTGATATAAATTACTTAAAGTTGTTTGGTAACATAGGAACTTCTAGTTAGTGCGAAAATGCAATTATATTTTTTTATTATTATAGGTAAATATTTTGAATTATTAGTTTTAGTCTTTAATAAACTCCAAAGAAACAAGATATAAATAGTATTAATAAAATTATAAAAATAATAAAGAATAACTCGAAATCTCTAGTCTAATCTAAGTTTCAGTCTTTAGCGATTGCTGTGCGGAAGGTCATCATAAAAAGAATGGCAACTAGGTGGTAATACACTTTTTAGGTCTTGCAAATCTTGATACTTCCGCTTTGTAATTGGTATTCTAGCTGCGTACAATTTCTGCAGGCCATTTATTTGTTTAATGTTGTTAATTGGCGTGGGACGATGTGGTAACGGCTGTAGCTCGTTATCAAAATCAACTTTGTACCAAATTGTGCCATTTGGTCTGTATTCTAGCATACGTATATCTGTGACGACTGGGTCACCTGTTTTTTTACCAGGACGTATAGATTTATAAATCAATTCTTTCGAAAAGTCTGTGAAAAAGTTATAGTCCAAATAACGAGCTTCGTAAGGCATAGGATCACTCCTAGCAATTTTACTTATTGCCATGTATTGTTGTGGAAGGAAAATTTCTTTACCTTTTAATTTGCACTCTATTGCACTGTGTACCGAGTCACATTCCATGTGAGTATGGCCTTTTTCCAGATACTTTTGAGTAATCACAATATTTTTTTCAATCGCTAAACGTAATAAAGCATTACTTAAGGTAGCATTGCGATTTTGAGCGCAACAGCCATCGGAATATAAAATCACAGGCAATAATTTCTGACTCAAAACCTTCTCTAAATGGTCTACTAAGCATGAAGCAAACACAGAGGCTTCAAGCGTGCTATTTGACTCATCGAACCAATAACACATTACTTCCTTAGTTGCTATATTGTATAGTGTAAAATTATGGACGCATAATTTAGTTTTATAGTAAACTGCACTAGCTTGAAGATACGGGGCCAATTTTACCGATTCAACATCCTGTGTGAACACGTGACAAGCTCCGGACTGTGCAATTCCTTTGTCAGTATCTTTCTCTTTCCTAGCTCGATCTTTCTTCAGAACATGTTCAGCGTGTTCTTCATCCGTAATGTTTCCAGTTTTATGACTGCAACAAACATCGCATTGATCTTTCTTTGGGTGGAATAGGCTCAGATTGAGTTTCAAAAATATTTTGTCAAATAATTTACGGCCAGGGCATTCTCTACCCTCTAATTCACAATTCTCTTTATATGTCTTATAAAGCTGTGTCATGTTCGTGAAAACTGGTTCTAAATATTCTCGTGATGTTTTAGCACGACAGTAATGCGACGGCATCTTTGGAAGATCTGCTAAAAACTTTTCAATATATTTGTGGTCTTCAATTTTCTCTGGATTTCTGCGATTACTGGTTGAAGTAGATGAATCGGGAGGCATAGCACAATCGGTTTTTGTCAACCAATATCTGATAAACCAATCTTTAATTCCAAGAGTGGCCAAGAACATTTTTTTGCAGACTTGGTGACGTACGTTATCAATCGTCAAAACGTAAGTTCGACTATCAGTTCTTTTGGATGATTCAGGATTTTTAGTAATTTTCTTTGGTATTTTGTTAACGTGTGAAGTTATAAATGATCTTCGCTGCTCCCAGTTCATATTCTGCCAGAAATTTTCAAACAAATGTTTCCGCTGTTCTTCATTTATGTTGTCACATGACCTGAGTTTAGATTTCTTGCAAAACGCAGAAGTGCACGGTGGTTTCATGGATCTTGCAGGCTTAAATACGTCTTGTTTCACTTTAAATGTTTCATTAATCTTTGCTTTTCTGTCTCTTCTGTATCCCAAATAATTTTCACCTTTCATCCGTAATTCTTTATTAATATTGCGTTTATATTTCTTTGGGTCTTTTGACGCCTTGTTCTGTCGTTTTTTATGACTTAACAAATCACCGTGATAGGGAACATCACTGAGTATGACCACTTTTGAAGAACACGATGGAGTAGCAGAGACATTGGATTGCTGCATATTGTTTTGGGTTGTATTATTTTTATCTGTACATTGAGTATTGTTTGTGACTATATCAGAAACTGGGTCTTGAGTATTCGTAGATACGAGAATATCTTGGTTTGAAGTAGGGAAAGATTTAACAGAATTTATATTAAGGACAGCATTTCCTAGTTCTTGTACAACGTTCTCATTTTCTACCGTGATATTGGCTACATCCAATACAGAAGACTCAAGATACTCGATGGCCACCGTAGCAAATTCGGGTGGTTCCTGTTGCAGATCAATGAAATCATTACCAACTTTTTCTATAACTTGTAGATTGTTAATGTCAATGTTTTCAATATCCAAGTCCATGTTTTGATCTAATATTGAGATTACATTGTCCTGGCTACTTAAAATACTTTTTATGGACTCCCCGAAGTTTTGATCATTTATTGGTGTTGCAATAATTTCGTATTTAGTAGGAGAATTGCATGCTTTGGTATCAGAAGAATTAGTGTTATCTTTTTGCTTCAAATCTAAAACAAATAATAGGAATTATTGCACTAAAAATGTAAATAACAAGAAATAAATGCGGACCTCAAAACAAACCTTCAATACTAACCTAGTTTAATTATTTTTTTATCTTCTTTGCAACTTAGTTTACGCCGTTTATGTTTTGACATCAGTCCTGATTCTTGTAATTGTAAATGTAATTGGGCACAGAACAATTCATCACCTGAACTCAGATTACTCCAGGAATCAATTTCTTCTTCATCCATAGTGTATTTTTAATTATTGAGTATCCTAAAAGAAATAAAATACATTTTGAAACACCGCCTAAGTTAAGAAAAAATTGTTAGTAAACACCGCGTAAGTAGTGAACATATTCTATTATCATTTTGTTTCTATATTAATAAGCGTAAATCAATAAACATTACTTTATTCTATAGCTTACCTCTTAATCTTCCATTAAAACTTCTTGCATGGACCTTTCAGCGATAAAATTCACATAAAAATTGAATAATCACGGAGCGTCAAGAACTTACGCGCGCAAAGTTTGACAGACTAACGACTTGTGCGGTGTTGCGAGGCCAACCGACTTGAGCGCTGTCACTATTTTTTAAATTACGGCTTCTGATTGGCTGAAATCTCTATCAAGTGACCAATGGTTCGACGCGTATTACGCAGCTACATCCAATGGCATTCAAATGTAAAAACCGCCATTTTCGACTTGAGCGGTGTTGTAAGCTAAGGGACGATGTGTGACTTAGAAACTTTCGTGCATTTGAGTGATTTGTGGTGCACCTGTCAGGTCAAATGACGACACTCTCCAGTAAGGGACTGCAATTGTATTGCATAAACTTAAATAATTAATATCTTAGTCATTTATTGATGGATTTCAAAGATCTTTTCACTAATCTGTTAGTTGTTAGTTTTGATCTAGATTTTTTTTTCCATTTTGTTAAATATGACATTTACAACATATTGGAACTTCTCCGTTATGAAAGCCATCTATAACAAAAAAAATGACTTACAAAAATAATTTCAGATTCTATTAATATCATTATGTATACTTATATTATTACTTAGGTAATTGTATATACTAAATATCGATACTTTTATATTATAATTAGTATAAACATAAGCAAAAATAAAAGCCAAATTTGTATTTCTATGCACATTTTATTTACATTTTTTGATACATCCAACAATGCATTATCAATAGGCTGGTATCACCAAAGATAAAAAATTAAGCCTTATACACAGAAAAGCCAATTCAACTAGTCAAAAGCCTAGTTTTTATTGACTTTTACCAGTATAATAATAATAAACCACTGAGGAATGTTATCACACTTTTATTTGTATTCGAAAATAACATATTTTTTGAGTAAGACATGTAGGTGGTTATCTGAGCATTGAGCAGTGCCATTTTTTTTTTTATAATTTAATTACTTGTTAATCATTTCATAATAACAGTTATTTTTATATTCATAGACTCACGAGGTATAGATTAAAACCTCTTTCATCCGATTAAGTGCGATCATAGATCGACAGGAGTGATGAGTGCTTTCCCGGTGAGCGCGTTGACGACGTTGTTGGCGGCTAGCACGCCCATGTCGCTCCGTGTGCGCACTGTCGCGCTGCCGATGTGCGGGAGGACGACTGTTCAAACAGAAATCCATTATTAATCTGTCATCAGCATAAAAAGACTACGGTAATGCGGTGTGAAGGGACAGCAACAGATGGAGGAATATCGTACGAATGAAGCAGGGAGGTCACGACCCTCGCATTGAATTTATCAAAAATTAATTACGCTTAATCGTGAGTTTGGCAGTTTTGGTATACTGTGCTGCAGTTGTAGTGGAGATCGAACAAAATTTCGATCTCCTCAACAACTGCACTACAACACACAACAACTACCCTAATGTATCCTACTTCAGAACGGCGGCAGAAATCTCTAGAACTTGTATGACACCGTTGCTTGGCCGCAAAAGACCCTTGTAGCGGCATCTATGGCGCTACATATGAACTAAACTACGAAATCCTGCATCGCGCAATTAAAGTTCTTAATGTGATTTGAACTTACACAACAGGCCGAAATCGGGCAGTTGCCCACACCAGACGTAATGCCCGTCTGGTCTGAGGATCCTCCCTTTTCAACGGAGGTTTGCGGGACTTTACATACCTCCAAAATATTATGAGACACAAAAAAAATGTCGTTCGAGAGTGATCTGATTACATTCTTTGTAACTTCCGAGTTTCTTAAAGAGATGATAAGTACAGGTATTTTTCTCTTGAACTCGCTTAAACTTTGGGCCAAACCACTACCACAGATTTTCCATCCGATACTCACATAAGTTGGGAAGTGTAAGCAGTTTGTGGTCCTTGGGCAAAGGCTCTGGTGTGGTGACGTCGAGGCCGGCTCCATAGATCTGCTTGTTCTTCAGTGAATCATACAAGGCTTCTTGGTCGATTAGGTCTGTGAAAGTAAAGTAAGAGTAAAGTAATGTAAGAGTAAAGTAATGTAAGAGTAAAATAATGTAAGAGTAAAGTTATTTGGGTATCAAGTAAAGACGCCGTAATATAGAAATACAAAATTGAAAAACCATAAAATCAATTTCATTCACTCGAGCTTTTAGAGCCACAGTGGTTTTAGCAAACCACTAAATCGATGACTAATTATACTCCATCTGTTTAGGTAATTAACTAAATGTAAACAATCTTGACATGTCTTTTATCTAAAAGTTGTCTAAAAATTGTATTTAACAATGTTTACAATTAGTTATTTACCTATACCGATGTTTGGTAATTAACTTAATTTAAATAATCTTTGTACTTATGTCTTATATACAATTTTTTTTTAAATAAAAAGTCATCAAGATTGTTTACGTTTAGTTAACTACCTAAACAAATGGATTATAGATATGTATAATTATATAGGATCGTAACACGTCGTTTTCTGCTTGCTTATAAACGGCACGAGTTTCATGGTGCACATAGATATTTTGATCATGAATTCATGATTATCATTATAAAACTGAAAGACTTCCACTCCATTGCTGGTCGTAGTTCGTCCCCCAAGAATTACCGCGCCAAGAATAAGAATTTCAGAGACTGGAAATCATGGTCAAATAAATAGTAGTTTCATGTTCCAATGATTTTTTTTTAAAGAAGACAGTACATAGTACAAGTAGGATCCTCTTCAAAAAAACAATTTATTTTAAACTTCAGGTAAGGGTAAAAACTTGTCACGGCAAGGCCTACCATGACAAGTTAAAATGTCAGGCGTGCGAGCGAAAAAGAGGGATGGAGCGATACACCCTATACATATATATCCATCCCTTTAACAATTCTGTTTAGGTCGTCAAATGGATCGCGTTAAGAACTTGTGGTAGCGCCTCTGTAATTTCTTTTTGGCATCCAGAGATTTTCTGCGACCGTCACCAGGCTGCAATTCTAGAAAATGAGGATTCTGCCGGCCGTCTTTCCGTTTTGTCACTAATTTTTCTCACCCATTGCCACATTGACCATGTCAGCCAACTGGTATTTTTTTAAATTCATTTACCTACCTAAACTAGTGCTTGACTGCGATCCCACCTAACGATAAGCAGTGATGCAATTGTTGATGGTGAAGCACATTAGTTTATTAAGAGCCTATTCACTTTAGCCTTAAAGATACCTAAATTATAAATCGGAAGAAAAGACCGCCGTAGGCAAATTGCTCCAGCCCTTCCATGTTCGCGGTTTAATTCATTAAACCCCAAGCGAACACTCGCTCATTGTCTTTCTAATGTGTCTCTAATTACGGTATTCGAAAGGTTAAACAACGAACTGAAACGCTTCGTAGAAGTTTCAACAACATACGGATGGATAGTAGCCATATGTCGGGCTGCCTGATGGTAAAAAGGAGATGGTGGAATCAAGTCATGGAATTCCCGCGCACACTCTCCAAAATGCATCCTGTAAAATACTGAAAGGCTGGCTACCCTACGTCTCTGCTCATGGCTTTGTAGGTTGTACTGAAACAAATCTGGATCACAAATTTGCCTTTTCACCGAGTCCAAAGTGTAGATGGCATTGTGCGTCACCAGCCCGTAAGTGGGTTCAGTACTCCACACACGAAATGAATACTCAATTCAAGTAATGTACCTCATGGTAGGAATAGAAGGCAGTATTTCCTCACCTCCACGTCCAACATTAATGACGATGGCGTTGCTCTTCATCTTCCCGAGGGTGTCTTTGTTGATCATATGTCTGGTCTCGTTCGTCAGCGGTACTGCTAGCACTATGAAGTCGCTTTGGGCTAGCAGCTCGTCTTGGGTCACGAATTCAGCTCCCAAGGCTTTTCCTGGAAAACAATTATGGTCGATACTTTTAAAAGTGTTCTAGATTTTTTTTTTTAATGATATCCGAGTGTTTGACTATGATCCCACCGGACTAATGCAATCGTCGATAGTGAATCGCACTAGTTTACTAAGAGCAAATTCTAACATGGAATTCAATGGTGAAATAGATAGATATACCTTTTATATATAATTCTTCTGTACGTGTGTTTGTCTAAACGAACGAATTTTGTATATTTGAGTGGGTCCTTTGGATGGTTTTTTTTTTTGGTGGGAAAATCCTCCGCTCTTGGGCGGTGCGGGAGATAGTGTCAGACTTTTACTGACTAAAAAACCCACTCCTGTTCCTTCGTTGCCTTTCGTACCAGGGCTGAGTCTTCCTTTCAGAATCAGACCCTTGGCCCCAGTAGGCTTCGACCCTGCTGGGCCCCTACAGTTGCTGACGTCTCCTTGGGGCGCGCGTGGAACAGCACGCGCCGGTGACGACTTGGGCTCGGTCCGGACGGTTACCGGACGGTCGGACGGCGAGCGACCCATTGCTTGCCGTCCGCAAGCCCGCGCCTACGGTGGCCGGAAATCGGGATCGGAATCCCGGCGGCGGTTGGGGCATGAGGACCGCTGCCTCACGCGATCGGCCGCCTCCTTTGCAAGCATTACTGCTTCGCAGAAGGAGGCGACCGCCTGCCATTCCTCCTCGCTCCGGATCATGGCCTGTACCAAGGCCCGGCGCGAGAGATCGCCGCCGCCGATCGCTCCCACGAGGACACGGCGTTGCTCTGCCCAAGCGGGGCACACCTCCACCGCATGCTCCACCGTGTCCTCCGGGCGGTCCACACAGTGGTGACGTCCTTTGGATGGTTTGAACTTGAAATTTTGCACATGGTTTCCTCATATGATGTAAGCGAGCTCTAAGAAAGGATTTTCCAAAATTCACCTCTTAAAGAAATGGGGTTCCAAATTTTGTATGGGGAAACCTACTTTGACGCGGGTGAAGCCGCTTGCAGAAGCTAGTTATCTAAATATATAAAAATCTCATGTCACAGTATTGGCTATCGAACTCCTCCAAAACGGCTTGATCGATTTTTATGATTTCTTTTTGTATATTTGGTAGATCTGAGAATAAATCGTAAGCTATTTTTTACCCTCCTATCCGTACACCCCATTATTTTGATAAATTGTATGGCAGAAAATCGTTTGCCGGGTCAGCTTCCTGCTCTTGTCACATTTTATCTGGGGTCGGTTCAACACGTATTTTCTTCAATTCTGTCCTGTCACCTGCCACTAACTTTTCTATCATGTCACTTCTCACATAATCTTTTCTTTGGCCTCCCTCTCTCTCTCCATCCACCCACATGTATACTCATAGCTCGTTTAGTAATGCGTAGCTAGTATTTGTATAATTTTCTTAATGACTAACTATATTTCATGGACTGTGTACTGAGTCGTTATCCTATCGATATGTACAGTTATTACGTCACAACTTGTTAATTACCTACTTCGTTATTTGCGTAGTCTTGTCTAGTTACCTACTCGTGCACTTCCTTTTATTATTTTTTATTTTTATTTGATATAAACTAGTGCTTAACTGCGATCCTACCTGATGGTAAGCAGTGATGCAATCGTTGATGGTGAGGCGCACTAGTTTATTAAAGAGCCTATTCACTCTAACCTTGAAGACACTCAAATAATAATCGGATGGGAAAACCGCAGTAGGCAAATTGTTCCAGTCCTTCGATGTACGCTTAGTCCGGACTGTAGAAGTTTCAACAACGTAAAGGTGGGGTTGTCCTTGCATACAAATATTATGAAACTAAGTTCTCCATCGCGTTTATCTGTCTGTATGACGTCGATAAACTCAAAAACTACTAAACAGATTTTTTTGGTATAATAAATGAATGGAATAGTAGAGTAAGACCATGAATTCCAAATATTTGTATCACCCATGCGGAGCTTTGACGGGTCGCTAGTTAAGTCCCTTACGGCGCGGGCGTCTGTCTGTATAATATGAACGCGATAAACTCAATAATAACTACTGAACGGATCTTCACGTGGGTTTCAATAATAGGCTGAGTGTTTCAAGAGGAAGGTTAAGTTTTGCATTGACCATTTCAACATTAAGCATAAGCATAATCAGCCTTTTAATGTTTCCACTGCTGGGACTCAGGCTTCCTCTGTCTAATAAAGGGAATGGGCCGTAATCCACCACGCGGGCCCAGTGCGGATTAGCGAATGTCACATGTCTTCGAATTTTTGGTTCTAAGACATGGGCTGATTTCAACATTAATTTCATTTAAAAGTAAGAAAAATTAAATAATATTTATTTTGATGATAGGTTAAAAATAACACTTTTACACATCAATATTTTTTGTCAGTTTAAAGAAGAAAATGTTTCAGCGTTTCGGTACGGTACATGGTTTTACTAAAACAGTACCTATATTACTATAAAAAAAATCTGCGTTTATGCACTTGTACGTAAGTCGATTTGGTTGCTCGCGAGTGTAGATGAGGCCGGTGTGTTCTAGCTGACTACTTTGTTTTCTTTTGTTTTCTTTTAAAGTCCCTAAAAATTTTAAAATCTATGATGGGTATACCTTCAGGCTTCTCCCTGTGGCCGGAGTATATGAACTTGTCGACTTCAAACCCTGCGAGACGCTTGACCGTGGCCTGTCCGATGCCTCCTAAGCCGATAATGCCCACAGTACTGCCGCGGATGTCCTGACCGAGAACCTTGTCGAAACCGATCTCCCATTCGCCTCTGGAATTAGAAAAATTACACCATATCATCAGTAGATCTTACTAAGAGTACTAACGCACGCTCTAATTTGGTACAACGGATTTGGTCCGTCCGCACCAAGGTCGAGCGTGACTCAGCATAAGTTTGGTCCATCGTATCAAGTTGGAGCGTGTGTTAATTACGCGTAGTCACGCTTGATTTTGGTACGGACGGACTACGACATTGGTACGACAAACCAAAACCGTCATACCGAGTTGGAGTGTGTGGGTATTAACACTAAATGTACGTAGATGTCAACCAGTGAAACTGACTTAATCTGTACATGTGTAGGTACAATTAAGTAAATAAGATTGAAATATCTATTTGTAATATTGAAATAATATTTTTTTTTTACGAAATGCTTTTGAAAGTATATTATTCGATTCATATAACAAAAATGCTATTTTTAACAATTTCGTCTGTTTGTTCCGGCTAATCTCCGAAACGGCTGGACCCATTTTGACGGGACTATCACTGATAGATAGCAGATGTTAAAAGAAGTAACTAATAGAGGAGGCTACTATTATTTTAGAAAACTTTTTGAAATTGTGACAAAATGCTGTTTTACGAGTAGGTACTGACATGGAAAACCCAAACCAAACACGTTCAATCAATCAACAATCAATCGATTTCAAATGTTATCGTTTAGCTATAACAAATGAATTCAGAGGCTATCACAATTCAATCAATGTTGAGATTACTAATACATTGCACAGCTTATCTTAAGGATGGAAATTCAGAAAAGTGGTGATAAAAGACTCAGTATGATGCACACCCCAAATCTTCGAAATTATAATATATATAGATTCACCTCTACATTTTTATAACAATTAGGTTCCATAAATTATTATTTTGTTATATCTCGTCTATACTATTCCACATCTGGGCAAAGGCTTCCCTCCATTCCTTCCACTGTTTCCGAATCCGAGCCACTTCTTGGGAGTCGTCCCGCCATCTCCTTCGTGGCCTGCCGCGACCCCGTCGCCGTCCTGCGATTTCAGCCCCCTACCCAAGTTACAACCGTTAAGTTTCGATTCTATTTTCGTTGATCGCCTCGAGTCGGCTACGTCTCCTATTCCTTTGTTCTGACCACGTGACTGAGCGTTGAGATGTCGTCAGAATAAAGGAATCGAAGGCGTGGCCTACTCGAGGCGATCGACGAAAAGATAATCGAAACGAAACGGTTGTAACTTCGCTATGGCAGGGCTTCAATTTTGAGTTTTACCGGTCCACCGCTCGATCGGCATGAGGTAGACATCTCTAGCCCAGTCCCATTTAAGCTGGACAGCCTTATGAGCCACGACCACGACAACAATCTGTGTTTTGAAGCGCAGTAAACAAAGTGTTTTGAACGCGATCCGTTAGTTTAACACCTAGTATACTGCGCTCTATCATACAAGCCTACAAGGTTCCATAGACATTCTATTGACTTACTTGCGAACTTGCTCCAGGTTTTCAGTAAACCGTCTAGCAGCTCCCAACATTAGACCTACGGCAATTTCTGCCACAGCTGAAGCCAAGACATTAGGCGTGTTGGAGAGCTTGATGCCCCTCGCTCTTAACTCGTCCAAGTTGCAGTGGTTGTAGCCGGCCGATACTGTCGCTACCAGCTTCAGTTGGGGACCTGAAACGAAATAATGCTACGGTTGTATTTTTAGAGGAGGTTGTGTTATTAATAATAATAATATTCCACAACTATCACACAACGCCTTCTAGTCTCAAGCTAAGCAGAGCTTGTGTTATGAGTACTAGACAACTGCTAAACATACTTATATATTTCTAAATACATACATAATATAGATAAATTACACCCAGACACAGAACAAATGATCGTGCTTATCACACAAACATTTGTCCTGGGTGGGAATCGAACCCACGACCTCCGGCGTAGCAGTCAGGGCCACTAACCACTAGACCAACAGGCCAGTCGTATATTGGTTTCATGTTGTAGAGGGTACCTAAGCCTTTTTAGTTGGGGTAGGATCAGTAACGTAGCTAGTCCTAATGGGGCATATCAAATATTTTTGAAGTTTGTTTTTCGTACGAAATAGCTTGTATTAGCATAAAAATAGTGCCTTGAGAGGCCTCGAAAATGAACTCTTTTATTGGATTATTCAGAAGGTATACTACTAAAATAGATTGAGTTTTTATTGTCGTCTTGTATGTAGAAAATGCTAAAGCGAGAGGAGCGTGCTAAAAACTATTTAAAGAAACTATTTATGGTCATTATTCATTCACTCCTAGTCTTTTATCAATATGACAATTTAAGATTGTGGATAACATATTACGAATATCGGCATATGTCAGCACACCTTTTGGTCGGGGGCCCCATATTATTGCTACGGCTGATATGGCGGTGCTACGCCCTTGGTTAGGATATTGTTTTTCTAACAAGTTACCGCGGCAAGTCTGATACTCCATCTCGATTCACCCAGAGCCGGAGACGTTATTTTATGATTCCCCACCAAAAAAAAAACTATCATGGTTAGCTATTTTTCACCTGTAATGAAGTACCTATGTATAATATAGGTGAGCTGAGCGCGGTAAATATCGGTTTCAATGGCATAACAATCTAGATTAGGTTGACTGCATAGTGATAATATTTTGTTTGATTCCCATAATCTTAAACTTGTAAACTTCAAAAATCAATCCTAATCTCTTATCAAAAAGGACAATACAATGATAAAACTTGCATCGATTGTCTAGATAACAAATACAATTTGCCGGTATTGAGAGGTGGTAGGTAACATTGAAGATAAGTAAATAAACTTTCTGAAGTAGTAAAATTGGGTGTGTCACAATTCTGCCAAGCCCGTTCCAACATCGGACAACCAAACGAACGGCGAGGCCGTCATCAGTTGGTAAAACGTTTTGTGAATACCTTCATAGTAAGTACTCACAGCTAAGAAGTTGAATTCTTCTTGCTTAAATTTGTCTCCATAGATCTTTACGTCAAGAGTGTCTTTAACAAACGTGCTCCATCGTCTACACCCTCGTCTACCATTAGATGAGCAGCATAACAGTGTGATTAAGTGAGTCTATCATTTATAAAAATCATATGCCCAAAGCAGTAGGTAGGCTAATTCGATTTTGAACAAGTTCGAATTAAGTTTGACTTGTTCAACCAGTAGAGGCTAGGTTATACAAAAACCAGGCTGACCAGCCTGTCAGCCTGGTTTTTGTATAATCTAGCTATGAAAAACTTAGAAGATAAAATAATTACCAGCTCTATCCAAAAGTTCCTTGCTGATAGGAAGGTTGGAGCTCCACACGAGTGCTGAACATCCTGGGATAAGCTTCAAGAGGTCTTCCTTAGCCAAGGTCCGGCCTTCCTCGCCGAAGTTCAGGTATTTCGTTTGGAGGACTGTGAAACTGATAATAGTGTTAGTTTAATTCGTAGTGTAGAAGTGAATGCTGCAGACGATGCGGTTAACTAGGCTATCTACTGAGCCTAAGTAATTTTAAAGCAGTGTCATAGCTACCATCGAGCCATATCCCCTTTCCCCCAGGCTTCATACCAGGGGCAGACCCCGATAGGGGGCAGAAATGATCAAACCAAAGCTGATAAGCTTTGTGTTATTCATTTTGTTGTCGCTTCATAGATGCGTATTCGTCGTATACGTGAAGCTTGGTGTACACTTGCGACGAAGCGGCTTCGTCGTGTCGTCGCTTCGTCGACAGAGTTTATATAGTAATAGTTTTGTATGTAAGCTTCACCAAGCGTATAATGGCGAATACGCGTCTATGAAGCTACGCGTCCGTGGCATTAGTCGTAGTCTCCGTATCTAGTCGACTTAATCTTTCTAACCCATCATCTTTTACACATTCCATCCATCCTTTCCCCTTACCCTCATCTAAAAGCCATTCAAAACTTTGCTGTAAAAAAACATTCCTGTTTTTTTTTGAGGGTGGAAAATTATCTAATGACTCCACCCACTCTGGGTCGAGCGAGAGGGAATGTTAGACTTTTACTGCCTAAAACCCTCTTGTGTTCCTTCAGTTGGCTTTTGCGTTCCAGGGCCGCGGTAACTCATTCGAACAATCCTGAACCAAGTTTCCAATCAACTCGAGTAACTTTTTTTTCCACTATGAGACTTAGTCTTTTGTGTCTTTTAGAAATTAGATATTAAGTATTAAATTGAGTACATCAGCCAGTCGATTTAAGAAGTGAAACTGGGCGTATCATATTAATTAAAATTTCATCTAGGTACTTGCTGACACTGAAATCAGTAGTGTTTCGGTAATAGCAAACCATTCAATTTTACATCGGAATCGTTATTATGTAAACAGTTAGCCATGTACTTGAATGCTGAAGAAAATTGGAAAATGATTAGGTATAAAAAATCATTCTACCAAGCCCTGAGGTCAGCTTCCCGTCTAACCTGAATGATGATGATGCCACTGAATACGAGTATTTTACTTGGGAGTGACTAATCTTCTCACGGTATTCTCTCGTCCAACATACCACAGTATCTCAAGACAAAGGTCTATGACCAGTGCGTGTTGCTAGTGATGACATATGGCACTAAAACGTGAAGCCTCATCAGAAGGCTTAGTCACCCAAAGGGCAATGGCAAGGGCTATGCTCGGAGTTTCTTGGCGTGATCGCTTCAGGAATGAAGATATCCGCAGGAGAACTAAGGTGGCCGACATAGCAAGAAGAATCGTTAAACTTACGTGGGGGTTGGCAGGGCACATTGCTCGTAGAACAGATCGAAACAGGTCGGTGGGGCCGAAAGGTTCTGGAGTGGCGACCGCGCACCAGAAGACGGAGCGTTGGAAGGCCTCCCACAAAGTGAACCGATGACCTGGTGTGAGTCGCGGGAATGCGATGGATGCGAGACGCACAGGACCATTCGTTGTGGCGACACTTAGGGAGGCGTTCATTTCAGCCGAAAGACATCCAGCAGTGGACGTCTTTCGGCTGAAATGATGAAGGATAATGATTGGCTATCTGACCTGCACAAGCCAGTAATTGGGTAACTCGATGTCTCTTGGTGAGCTTTTGGCGAGCTGCAGCCCAAAGTTTTCCGTCCTCACGATGAGATCGTGAGGACGGAAATTGAATGAAAAACGGAAAGGAAATTGAACAAAGATCTCTGTAGACATAACCACCAAGAGCTATAATTTATCATGTCGTTAGTGGTGTACTGACGTGTCCGCTCTGTGCTCGGAGTTTTTCGGCCAAGGTTGGATATGCAAGTCAAATGAGGGCGCATAACAGAGCAGCAGATATGAGCTCACAACCACTATGAGGAGCCAAGGAATGCGGTCGCTGTGGCCGAAATCGGCTAGATGGCATCACCCCTTGATGAGACTGGCGTCAGATTACTTAACTTCTGACTATCAGGAATGACTGTCAAAGGTCTACAAATGAAAACCGGGACCAAATGGTATAACGTGTTTTCCGAAGCATGGAGGAATCTCTTTGAGAAATGATTAGGTTAGGTAGGTATAAAACACTGATTAAATTGTAGTGCATAATTATCTTGTTATTTGCTTAACCTTGCCAACAAAGAGTTGACATTTGTGTACGTTCTATTTGTACGGAGTTAAACAATGTTGAAGAGTTATTATTATATAGGTACCTATACCTCAGAAGTGCCTCGTAATTGATACTAGTTCATCTATTACATCTATATAATTGAAGTGACTGTTTGTAATCTTAATCATTTACAGGCAAAACATTTTTTTTTATTAAATACTCAAGAAAGTATATTCGAAATTATTTTTTTTTGTCTTTCTATCTGTCTGTTTGTTCCGGCTAATCTTCCAAACGGCTGGACCGATTTTAATGTTTTTTTTCTTTTTACAAAAATAATTACGGTTCAGCGTAAAACAAAAACTTCTTGGAATTGTAACCAAATGGCATTGTGCTGTTCTACCAGTCTTAAGCGTGTGAAGTCACGGGCTCCGCCTATTATCTAATAATATTTTTCTGAATATTTCCTTATGTGATAGAATTTACCTGTTCCATGTTTTCTGTGATTTAACAAGTATAATAAATAACTCACACGTTTTGTCTGGTAGGTACCAAGATGCCAATTATATGAATTGCCAGTTTTTGTTTATGTAGATGCGAATGATGTGAATAACTTGAAATGGCCTTGTCCAAAACACATTAATAGGTCATTACCATCGCGAGACTACAGCCAGCTATTTTTAAGCGGCCATTGCAAGTAGGAAAGCATTTAACTGGCTTCAGTAAAATGTTTTAATGTCTTCACTATGTATTTTAAACTACACTTGATGAGAATTTATGACTAGTTGTTCAGTCTGAAAGATAATAAGTTAGGTACCTACCTACTTGATTTTGACGCATTCAGTCATATTTTGCAGATAATTTTCCTTGCAAATAATCATTCGGATCCAGAAATCATTGCTCGAAATGCAAAATAAATATTACGGATGAAGTAAAATATAAAATAATACTCACTGTTCTTCCAAAACTTTTAGTCCACTGGTCGGGAAGTCGTTTGAAGACACTAAAACCTTAAGATTTTTCGTCATTGTGTTATGGGCAACGCAACTTGCCGGTAACGCGGCTCCAACTAACAGCAACACAGCTACATAATGTACAATCATTGTATAAATAACTACTTCAAAGATATCGTATCTCGAAATCAAAAGATAAAATGCGTATTGCTACGAAGCGGTCCGGAGAGGTTGTGTGACCACTGACCGGCTGTATAGATTCAAGGTCTTAGATCCAGAAAAAAAATGAAGCGGTAAGTCTACGATTGGCGGGAATATGGTCACTGCTCTTGATTAGCTATGCTCCGTGTTTATTGTTTTGCTTATGATTACGTGCGTTTGATAAATCCAGCGGAACATAAGCAATTATATTTACTGGTTGTAAGTACCTATTACTATTCAGTAATTAATTTAACACGACTACCTACCTACTTTGAAACGTGGCGGACGTTTTTTACATGTTTGTAAGATTATTTTCAACATAAACTTTGATTTAGTGAACTTTCAGTTTGGATTTTAGTCGTTTTTATACCTTACCAACTAAAAAAGCTTGTGTTAAACTAAACTAGTCTTATGCATAAAAAATATTTGGATATACCTATTGCAAATTCTACAAAAAGATAGCTTGCCCGAATCAACATGACATGTGCAACAAACAATTTGTGACAATACCTGTGAGAACCACAGATCACCAATGTTTGTCTGACAAAAGCTTTGCAAAAAGTTAACATTCATGAAATAAAGAAAGAAAAAGAATTTATTTGGTAAAGCACAAGGCACAAACACAATATAGGGTAAACACGAAACAAAAAAAAAAAAAAAAAAGAAGTACCAAAATAAAAAAAAAACGAGTGTGCTTATGACCACACGACTGAAGTGAAACTTCTTTCGCCTATAAGAGAAAGAGAGAAAGAAAATGTGCGCGCGCACTGCTCTCTCTTGCTCCTACACTGTGATACAGACAATAAGCCTGCAGTGTGCTTAGATATACGGAACGTATTTGGCTATGAGAGGAAGAGAGAAAGAAAATGTGCGCGCGCACTGCTGTCTCTTGCTTATATCCCCCACTTAACTTCCGTTCGCCTTGCCCGATCACACTTTTCGTAACGCTTACGTCACGCGTTCGCCAGCTTACTCCCCAAGTCAAGCGTGCGTAAAGAAGTTTCACTTCAAAAATGGGCTTTTGAGCTGTTGTAGCAACTTCATTTTATGATAGGTGATACCGATTTCTGTGATTATCAGTATGAACGGACCGTAAATTTGTTGGGTTCTAGGCTGACATTACTTGGAGGCCCACGTAATTTTGTCAATAAACTATTTTGTATTTTTCGTAGTGTGCCCCCTAGACAAAGATCGATCAAAGCAGAGATGTAGTATAATTACCGGAGAAACCTTCAACATTCAGGTCATGCGTTACTATATTTAGTTTGAAAATCTTTAGATGTAAGTAAAGCGGATCAATAACCAAAGACGCGGGTGAAACTGCGTGGGACAGCTAGTTTAACAATACAGACCTATTTAACCATGTTTTAGCACACTTACCTATGTCTTCCCACAGGCCTCTTTAGTATCTGCAGGAGACGAATCGAGTCTTTGGTACCTGCAGGAGAATAATAGAGCGATTCCCTTGAAAGCTTGAGTTAATCTTATCTTCAGAAAATGGAAAGTAGAGGCAATATGTGTTTGTAGGTACTGCTCATCTCTGCCCTATTTTAGAGAATACACTGATTTTGAATTACAAGCACGGCTGGTAACAATTATAATAACTAAGCCCTTGAATTATCCACACAATTCTCAGGTCCTGAAACTTGAATCTTAGAAAGATGGGCAGTGGCGGAACTATAGAGTGGCTGTGGCAAGGCTGGCAAAATACCACGGGCCCCTGGTCCGACGGGGCCCCCGGTCTGAGAGGCCGCGAGCTCTGAAGAAGTAACCCAACCTATTTAAAAAATATCAACGTTACGATTTTTATGGGGCCCCATCCAATGGATTTGCCAAGGGCCTCAGGTGATATAGTTATTGTACGCCACTGGAGATGGGCTTAATGATTTCAGCTACATTATAAGGCTTAGAGAAGAATGAATGGGTATTGTCCGTTTGAACTCAAAATAGTATGGCAAGGTTATCTTTTTATATTTATTATTATTTTCTTTTTTCCAGGTGCCAGCTTTATCACACGGCTCATATTGTTTTAAGAGCAGACGCGAAGAATTGAATCTAGCACCACCACCAGCATCGTTTTAACCAGGGATGTAATGGAGTTCCGTAACCGTAATCGAAATTATCGGATATCCGAAACAAAACAATATGCGTATCCGAATCCGATATAAAAGTTTCCGATAGTTTCGGCGATAAAGGCGAAGTCTAAATGACTGATAACGATAGGTTTTTGTTTATTTTGCCTGGCCAAACAAATGCTAACTAAACTACTAACTAAATGACTAGAAATAAAATTCAAATTTTGCCATTTTTATTTTACTCTTATAATTCTAATATCTGTAACCAAAACTATCCGAAACTAGCGGATAATCCAAAATAATGTCATATCCGTAGCTGAATCCGAAACAAATATTATTCCTACATCCTTACCCAGATCCGAAATTTCATAGCCATAATCCCTGGTTTAAACTCGTAAATTTGTTTTATTTCGTAAATTGGGGCCAGAAAACATTAAATTAACTTCTCTCGGTGTCGATGGAGTAAGAGGGAGTCTTAGACTTACTGACTAAAACCCACCTGTGTTCCTTCAGTTGCCCTCTGTGTTTCAGGGCCACCGTAACTCTTTCCAACGTTCCCAGAGCCTACAAGTATGTGGAACTGTTTTAAGCTATTATTATTGGGGTATTGGACCATTGTTTAAACGAAAAACCAAACAACAAAAAATAAATACTGGAAATAAGTTTATTTTAACAAATTTTACTTTAATACAATCGAAGACTACCATACTAATACAATACAAAAATATTTGACATTCAAAGTTAAATGCAACGCCTGTGCACAGATATTAGCTCGACAATGCTGTCTGGCCCAAACACAAAACTACGATGCGACGTCGCATCGCAAAAATCTGCGAGCTCGCACGACGACGCATCGCAAGAACTTGCGACTTGATGCGCATCGCACATTGTTATATGAACCGATGCTTTGACGCACGAAATCGCATGTGTCGCAACGCAGCAGGTTTCTGCGATGTAGCGTCGTATCGCATCGAATCGTAGTTTTGTGTGGGAACCCATACTCTGTGTAGATATGTAGGTCTTCTAGTCTTCAGTAGGTACTTCAGCAAGGGAACAGCATGGGCTTGCCTTCCAGGGCCAACAACACGTTCTGAGCAGATATCGATGCCATCTTGTTTCTGGTGTCGACTGTTGCACTGCCCATATGAGGGATGATGTCTAAAAAAGAAGTAGATTTTAAGAACATAAAATTGTAGGTAACCAATTAAACCTTCATAACCGGCTTCTATATAAAAACACTAATAAGCGCAAAATAACTTTGATTTTGTTAGTCGATGTTTCTGGTTATGTTTCTAGATTATCTACTTAACTTTTTTTTACACTTTTAAGTTGTGGTATCCACGGAATATAAAAAAATATGTGGAATTGCCCCTACACTGTTTAAGAGGTATCCCTCAGCCAAACCTATTTTAAATAGTGTGCAAGTTCTACAATCTATAATATAAAAATGAATCGCAAAATGTGTTGGTAAGCGCATAACTCAACAACGCCTGGACCAATTCTTTTTTTTAAATGTTCGTTGAAGTTCAAGAATGGTTTTTACGGTGAGAAAAATTCGAATAGAGTAGGGTAGAGTAAGGTAGAGTAAGGTAGAGTAGGGTAGAGTAGGGTAGAGTAGGGTAGAGTAGGGTAGAGTAGGGTAGAGTAGGGTAGAGTAGGGTAGAGTAGGGTAGAGTAGGGTAGAGTAGGGTAGAGTAGGGTAGAGTAGGGTAGAGTAGGGTAGAGTAGGGTAGAGTAGGGTAGAGTAGGGTAGAGTAGGGTAGAGTAGGGTAGAGTAGGGTAGAGTAGGGTAGAGTAGGGTAGAGTAGGGTAGAGTAGGGTATAGTAGGGTAGAGTAGGGTAGAATAGTCAGTTGACGGAGCAAAGCCGCGGGCAAAAGCTAGTATGGTATATAAATATAAGCACATTTGAAGAGTTCTCTCGATTTCTCCAGGATCCCGTTTTCAGGTTCTGACCTGATGACCATGCCATGGGGTCAGCTGGGAATACAATTTCAAACAAAAAAACAAATTTTGCAAATCGGTCCAAGTGTCTTGGAATAATCAAGCTCATAAAAAAAACCGACGAATCTCGTCTTTATTTGAAGTCGGTTAAAAATAGGCTTAACGAGAGCCCTGCAAACCACGTATTTTTAACACGACAAAGGAAGGTCAAATAATGTAATCATATATCTAAAGAACCTCTTACTTGTAATGACCATGAATGCTTTCTACAAATAGGTGGGTTTTTATCTACTATTTAGATCTATTTCTGGGCTGAAGGTTTATCTACAAAGCAAACTGTTATGTCTATACAATTTATAAATTGCAATTTTAAAGGAAACAAATTAACGGTTGATATTTTTTTCAGCTCACGAGGTCGCTTTTTCCGCGTGGTTTAACCAAATACAAATTCTTTATTTGATTAAACTTTCTAGTACAGATTTATTATTAACTACTTGCAGCATTTGAAAGACATATATGCAGCTCGCAACGGGTGAGAGAACACATCCCAATTCTATACTAGGAACTAAACCTGTGCTATCATGCTATGGTAGGGACCGTTCCACCACCCACGATGCATTGATCGATGTAAGTGGGTTGCAACCACTTACATCGATCAATGCATCGTAGCTATAAAGTATTTGGGGTCACTGGGCTCCCAATCGCATGAGATTTTGATTTATGATTTTCGAAAATATTTAATCTTATTGCTGCTATCTCTTTTTTTGGAGTGAGTAATCATCAAATTAACAATTAATTCTTCAGCTATGGCCGGAGTGACTGAAACCTATCTGTGTTCCTTCAGTAGCCCTTTGCGTTTTAGGACCGTGTGCCCTTTTTGAACAATCTCGTATCTCTCTGGGAGCTATCGGCCCTGGTGAGACCCGTCTACTTTGCTAATATCTTTTTTTGGCGTGCGTGGACCACAACTTTCCATTGACTCGGGAGAAGGACCAATCTTATCGTCGGCCTCGCCAATTATACTGCCACCTTTTCGACCATTATTACGTGACACAAAACTTCATCTCATCATCTGATTACTTACAGCAGTTAGGCAGTGAGACGAGCGGATGGTCTTTGCTCAGGGGCTCCGGGGTCACCACGTCCAGTCCGGCCGCGAAGATCTGCTTCTCTACGAGTGCGGTGTACAGGGCGTCTTGGTCTATTATCTCTGTGAAGTTAACAAAGCCATAGATAAGCCATAGACTCACTGCTGTACTGAGCATGCGGTTTAGCACTACCGATTGCGTACCTAACACACTTTCTATCACAGTCCAAAAGTTTTGAAGGAGATTTTTAACACATGCGTAATTTTTTTTTAAAGTTCTGTTATTTACTTTGTAGAGTAGAGCCCAAAGAATATTGCTGAACTGACAAAATGAACGTTATTGATCATGACATGTGTTTTCTTGGGCCCAGTGTCTCAATTAATTGCAATAACCTTGCCGGTTCCATACTTGAGTGATGTGATCAATCGCCAATCATGAGTGAACGCAGATTTGCATCGATGTAAGTTACTTTCAGGTACAGATACTGGCACAGATCTTGAAAGCTGACTTTTACTTGCGCATAAGTGAAATATCGGGTCTCTTTAGTGGTGTGAAGTGAAACGCGGGGGCAGGGAGTGCAATCCTTGTACAGTGATTGGTTCACCAATGTGCACGATGTGCAAAGCGATCCCCGTTCTTTCGCCGAGCGCTTAAAGTCAAGATTAGTACCGGTATCTGTAGCGAATGTTCAATTAATAATGAGAAAGAAAGATAAAAGATATTTGTAAGAATGATTTTTCCAGAAAAATATCAGCTAATACACTTACCTCCTCTTGCAATGTTGATGACTACAGCAGTATTCTTCATCGTCTTCAGAGTGTCAGCGTTGATAAGATGCTTGGTCTCTATCGTTAGAGGACACGCGAGAATCACGTAGTCGCTCTTTTTCAGCAGCTGATCGATTGGCACTCGTTCTGCTCCGAGCTCCTTTGCTGTAAAAGAAAGAAGGTTTGTTCAATAAGTATTTATTTATTTTTTTCACCACAATAAACATTACAAACATTGGAGACGCGCTTATACAATTGATAGTGTTATTTTAGTTTATTGTGGGAGACTGGTGCCTAAGTTAGGCTTTAGGGGCCTGCATTTTAGGACACCAACTCTAACAGATAGATACATTTATTGAAGGTAACAGTAGTAATTGCTTTTAAAATTGAGATTTTATTACATCCTTTGTAATCTATATAAATGTAACAGATTAATCACTTTGAAAGGTTAGCAAATTGTATGCGCGCGTGATGTATGCTTTGGAACGATCAGTTACTGCGCACTGATTTGGGCGAAAGGTTCTCCCTGGGATCAGGCGAAATATATTCGGTCAACACAACCCGATTTTCATTGACTTCAGAACCCCGATCCAATAGAAACAGCACTCGAAGTAGGGATTACCGTGAACATTCACACCTGTTGCATAATCCCTAAAACGTCTCCATAGGTTTTTCTCGACTAAAGTCGGATTCCAGACTAACGATGCAGCTAAAGTCAGTATGCTAGTATTTTGCATAGAGCGACTGTCAAAAGACTTTATCGACCCTTATTAGGAAGAAAATCGTACGCGACATGTGGATGGCTGGAGAGGGAGAAGGAGGCCAAAGAAAAGATGGACGGATTGTGTGAGAAGAGATTTGAAAAAAAAAAAGTGAATTAGTGATAGCGTGACAGGATAGAATGGAAAAAAAAAACGTTGCGCCGACCCCAAGTGACACGGGATAAGGGCAGGAAGATGATGATGATTGTCGTAAGCGACAGTTCGGGCTTTGGTAGGAAGCGACAGTTCGCGCATTTGGGAGGAAGGGGTGTTTTCTTTCTTAATTAAAAATCATTTAATATAAGTTAATTGGGACTATTCTAATAAATCATTGGTTGTATGAAGAGCATGTTATACGTACAAAGCGTTTTGGGAACACATTCATAATGCGTACAGCTAAGGAGTGGAGTTCCCTGTTGGGGTCTGAGTTTCCTGATAGCTACAACCTAGGGGTCTTTAAGTCAAGAGTGAATAGGTTACTTCTAGGCAAGCGTGCTCCATCGTCGACCACATTATCGCTTACCATCAGGTGAGATAGTGGTCAAACGCGAGCCTAACAATAATAAAAAAAAATGTTAAGTATCCCCCGCTTGGGCAGAGCACCGCCGTGTCCTCGTGGGGGCGTTCGACGGCAACAATATCTCGCGCCGGGCCTTGGTATAGGCTATGAAGGAGGAGAGGCAGGCGGTCGGTGACAGTGAGGGGCGGTGTGTTTGTTTTTAGTTACTAGCTTTTGCCTGTACCTTCGCCCGCGTACATAAAATATAGCCTATGTCACTCAGGAATAAAGCAGCTGTCTATCGGTGAATTAAAATAAAAATTATTAGTGTAGACAAAAACTTTTTAATTAGGAAAGAAAAAAACTCCGTCCTACAAAAAATTGCGAACTGTCGCTTACGATGTTCTTCCTGAAAAGGCTCGATATGATGATGTAAATATAATTAGTGTTCTAAATAGTATAATTTACGTAGTTGGCCGCATCGAACGTAATTCAGTAAACAGAATTTTATTTTTGACTAATTTGTTTTTTTATCAGTAAAAAGAACAGTTAATAAAGAGAGATAACAAGTTAGAACAACACATAATGGCGCGTTGATAATATTATGCTCAGTCATTGCCCAGTAGTCACATCTGTACCCATTTATTAATTTATGTAGGTGAGTATTGAACTGTAAGCGCACGTCGAAAAAAAAAAATGTACATAGATAAAACTAATGAGTTCTGTATACCCACTTACACTTACATAATATTTTTAAGAAAATGCTGTTGGCTGTTCATTGGTCTCGCTTTTTATGCCAAATTTTATGTATTCATGTAATGTGCAACCGTTTATTTTTTCAAATAAATAAATATAAAAAAAATTAGATACTAATCATACAATGATACCTAATTTTTTACCGTCTAAGTAAAAAAAAAAATGTTCTTTAGTCTTACCAAGAGTTATTTGGTTACCCAGTAGATATAGTCAAGTTATCTAGTACCTAATAAATAACAAAGTTATCTGAACTCCACAATCCAGTAGATGCTAGATATGATATGTCACTCGTATTATGGGTACTCAGCTGCTACCGGTTAACCTGAAGACCGACCACAGTAGTACATTTTGATACAAGTGCAGAAAGCTTGTCATTGCGACCGCGGCGGAATTCGCACGAGTCGTAGGCGGAAAACAGTCTATTGCGTACCTAGAAGCGGTGGGATAGGAGCGGGTTTTCGAGTAAGCGTATTGAAAAATATATTTTGGCAAAGTCCAGGCAGATGTAGTCCAAAATATTATTCTACTAGCTTCTACCAGCAGCTTTGCCCGCATGTTCGTCATGGGCGTAGCTGTCGGCGTAATACAAGGCCGGAGGCTTCAAGGGCTCCGATTTATGGAAGCATAAAATCCGTTTATTCCGCACTAAACATTTTTTTTTGTGTAAGTAACTAAAAATACATGAAAAAAAGACTGAAACAATAATCTGTGCGAGGCCAAAATGGCGCCTATGCTGCGATATTTTAAAACAGTAAATAACATAGCGCTGGTATTCTGTCAGTTAGGGCCCGCTGTAATGCTATGTATGGAATGGCTGACAACACTGTCTTCTGCTGACAAACATCGCTATCGATCCAACACATACCTTGAGGCTTATCACTCCGGCCGCTGTAGATGAACTTGGCGACGTCGAAGCCCCTCAGCCTGCGGAGCACGGCCTGGCCTATCCCACCGAAGCCAACGATCCCAACTGTGCTGCCCGCGATATCCTGACCCACCGTCCACTGGACCCCGTACTTCCACTCGCCTCTGGAATACCAATGTTCAATATTGAATTCAACGGTAAGTGAGTAGACAGTTGGAGTTGTACCCGTAGGAGTGAAATGGGCTAGAAGCTACTGCTTACTTATTTCATTTTTTTAAACTTGTCTCCTCACTAGGAATTACTCCCGTATCGAAAGTGCATTTACAAACATGTAAACTCACAAACACGACACACCCAGAATCGAAACAACTATTTGTAGGCTATAGAAATATTGTTTCGTGTGGGAATCAAACTTGCGATACACAGCGCAAAGTGTTGAAGTGCTCCACCGTCACTGTACCGTTGAAGGCATTGCCTAGAGCAGGAATGGCGAACCCTTATTGGAGAACGTGCCACTCAATACATGAAAAAAAATTATGTGGTCATGACGTGCAGGATCTAACATCCTTTGTAATTTTAAGGAAGGCAAATATAAACTCTTAATTTGCGTCCTGTGATTCGTATAATGTTCCCAATTGTTTGTTTATTTTATTATATAAATAAAAGAGAAAATTAGTGTGATCACAGCAGTATCAAATCACCACCATGTTGTACGTTTTATACTGGCGTGCCCAAGTTGTAGCGCCACGTGCCGTTAGGTTAGTGTTGATGGGTTCGCCATCCCTGGCCTAGAGCGTATATCAAAAGGGTGAAACAGTATTTTCTTAGAGGCTTCAATTTGGACTAGTATTATAAAGGTAAGCGGAATAGAGTGTAAGGTCCCGCAAACCTCCATTGAAAAGGAAGGATTCTCTGACCAGACGAGTGTTGTCTGGTCCTGGCTACTGCCTGATAGTGGTTTTCTAATCGCACATCCCACTTATACGCACAAAACGTTTTGGGAACTCTGTTACCGCGATGTAGGGTTTGTCTTATGTGGCATAGATACTGCTACAGTGCTAATAAAATTGTGAAAGATATCGCTACAGTCCTAATAAAATGGTAGATAGTGAATGTGATGACATACTAAATTCATGTATATGACATCTACTAAAAATTATTTAACGATAGATAGGGAGCGCACTTCATAGATATCATTTGTTGTTTGCTCACATTATTCTCACTCAGCCTCATCTTCCTGCCCTTGTCCCGTTTTATTTGAGGTCGGCGCAATTCGTTTTTCTTCCATTCTGCCCTGTCACTTGTCAAGCTATCACTAACTTCCTTTTCTTTCATATCACTCTTCACACAATCCATCCATCTTTTCTTTGGCCTCCCTCTCCCTCTCCATCCATCCACATGTATGCTCATAACTCTTTTAGTAACATGCGTTTCATTCCTCCTCTTCACATGACCATACCAAAACATCTTGTCACTATCACACAAATATTATGAAGGCAAAAGTTTATGATTGTGTAGGTATATTTGTTACTCCATCGCTCAAAAGGTTAAACAGGTTTGGATGAAATTTTAGAGTAATGTAGCTTATACATAAGATTAACACTGGCTATAATTTAAATTGGAGGAAGTCCTAGATCCACGCAGGCAAAGACGCTGACAGAAGGTAGAAAATATATGAAAATTTCTATATATGAAAATAGAAATGTGTTGCAGGGTAGTCAACGTTCGAGTACATTTCTGTAGTAGGTGACAGTGTAATCAGTTGATTGGTAGCAAGGGCAAATAAATAATAGGAAGCCACTAATGTAGCTCTATCTAACTAGGTAATAAAACAAATTTCTCTTATCTGCGAATATATAAACTTGGTTCTAGAGAAACACTCAGGAGATTGTGTGTGAAGTGAAGCCATAGGAGAATTCTAGTCACTTCAACTGTGGACCATCATCAGATTTTACTACTACTACCATAGGAATATATTTCTATTAGCTTCTGCCAGCGGCTTCGCCCGCTTTAAAGGTTTCTCAACACAAACTTTGGAACCCCATTTCATCCCCTTAGGGGGTGAATTTTGGGAAATCCTCTCTTAGTGCTCGCCTACGGCATAAAATGAAACTGTGTGCAAAATTTCACGCTCCTAGTCGCAGTAGTTTCGGCTGTGCGTTGATGTCAGTCAGTCAGTTTCTTCTTTATATAAATGACTACTACACTACAATTGCTATAGCATGATGTGGGTGACAGCTGTCAGATTCATAAAATGTAGCTACCTATCCTTTTCTCTCATCTTAAAGATGCATATTTTAGTCCTGCTATTTTTCTACCTATGATAGGTAAAAAAGGTCTTAAAAGATTTCGCAATCGCAATATTAAGCAGCCATCTGCAATAAGTAGGTATGCCAGGACGGTTTTCGAACATGTCACCAGCTACTTAGGACCAGCAGGGTAAATGATACTGGAGAAGAAATTTGATACTGGATTGAATCTGCTTAGGGCAGGATAATCTAGGTAAAAGAAGTAGGTCCGCAAAGATCGCTATAGCCGGCGTTTCGTTGTTTCAGCAGCTTATCCACATAAGAAAACGTGTTGGTTTATATATGAACTAGCTTCTCCCAGCGGCTTCGCTCGCGTGAAAGTAGGTTTCTCTGTACAAACTTTGGACCCCCGTTTTACCTCCTTAAAAGGTTAATTTCCAAAAATCCCTTCTTAGTGCTCGCCTACGTCATAAAAGTCAGCCTTGTGCAAAATTTCACGTTCCTAGTCCCAGTAGTTTCGGCTGTGCGTTGATATGTCAGTTAGTCAGTTTCTCCTTTTATATATATATATTGATGATCAGGGTCGAGCGCCGGAAAGTTAGTGTGACGCGATCAGGGACGCTATCGGAGGCAGCATTTAGTAAGAAGAAAACCACGTTGGGATCGGGGGTAACAGATTTACAGTTATCACATTTAGATTTGTTCATTTTCGATCTCAAACTTACGATTCTAATTCCCGTACTCCTTCCTTGAACCTGCGTGCAGCTGCGATTAGAAGTCCTACAGTGATATCGGCGACAGCATCGTCTAGCACTTGGGGAGTGTTGCCCAGGAGTATGCCGCGCTTCTTAACTTCTGGGATGTCGATGTGGTCGGTGCCGGAGGACATGGTCGACACCACCTTTAGTTGAGGACCTAGAAGCAATAGTTTAAAGTTATTTTTTTTTTCTGCAGAATTATTTGTCTGTCTTTCCAGCAGTACTGTGATGATCAGCAGGAGTCTGCAGGTTGTCCTTGTCCTGTTTATTCGAATTTCTTTACCTCTAACAATATTTTTAACATTTTCTTACAGATGAGTAATCTAGTCCGAAACCTTGTCGCCAGAATCCTAATCTTTGTAGCGTATCTCAAAAGGTATAGAGATAGCATGTATTATATAATATGTAAGGATGTTAGAACGCACCTGCCAAGTCCAATATCTCTCCAGTGAGCTTGTGTTTAGTATTCCATATTAAGGCGTCGTAACCTCTGATACTCTCCTTAATATCTGGTAAACTCTGAGGCTCGTAGTCCATGTGCATTAATACTACAGGTTCAACTCTGCGAATAATAATAATATCCATATTTCTTTACTAATATAATAAAGAGGAAAGATCTGTATTTTTGTTTGTAATGAATAAACTCAAAAAGTACTGCCCCCCTAGCCAAGTTACAACCGTTTCGTTTCGATTTTCTTTTCGTTGATCGCTTCGAGTCGGCCACGCCTCCTGTTCCGTTGTTCTGGCCACGTGACTGAGCGTTGAGATGACGTCAGAATAACGGAATCGGAAGCGCGGCCTACTAGAGGCGATCGACGAAAAGAGAATCGAAACGAAACGGTTGTAACTTGGCTAGGGGGGCTGGACTGATTTTAATCATTCTTCACCAGTAGAGTGTTTGTTACTTTATCATTGAGTGACTGTTTATTCTCTACTTTCACGCGGTCGAAACCAATGGCAGGAGGTACTTACTGGTACCTACCTATACAGAATGCAGTCTAGAGCCTGGACGAAAACCAGAGGTTACTCGTTATGCAGTTGGATCAAGATCTCGATCTAGAAAGCAGTACTCCTGGAAGCGGCTCGTTTTGTTAGAAAGTTCCTCTCTCAAGAGTCGGGTCCACCGGCTTGGATCCTGATTCTTCTCAGAGAGAAAAGCTTAAATACCGGTACGATATTGGTGCGTGTAGTTGTGAAACGTGGGTTTTTAACGCCCGGGGCGCACCGAAAAATCGCCGGCCCTTTAATTTCAGTTTGAGTAAAATAAAATGTTATATTATTCGATGGTTAAAATATTAATAAGATCGGTATTATATTTATTTATTTTATGGAGTTTCTTGCCGGTTTTATGGAGTTTCTTGTCGGTTCTTCTCCATAGGAAACGACCAATTTGGAACCGTGCACTAGCTTCTGACGTTTTATAAGTGCCCATGTAGGCCTATGTGAAATAAAATTTTTTGACTTTGACTTTGACTTTACTGTAACATTTTGCCGCCCCACCTAGCCCCACTACTTCGCTACGCAGTGGGTACTTTAAGTACCTACCTATGTACCTACGTGTATAAGAAATAAGGGAAATGATCATGCTTAGGTATATAATCTTACTTACTTGTTTTGTTTTAGAAATTCTAAACTGGCGACTGGAAAATTTGAGTAAATAATAAGAACTTTTTTCGGCGACATCTCAGGATATTATTTTAACAAACAATAAAATTTAAAAAAAAAAACATTTAGTAAAATTATTGGCACTTATTTAATTAACTATATGTATTTTGCAGAGCCCCTCTAGCAAATGATTCAAACTGCAAGATGTGACGCGATTATAAGTATTTTCTTATGTTTATGTATAGGTTTGTCAATGCTGCTTTGTTTTACCAAATGATAGATCTAAGTACCTATAAAGTAAAGTACCTTGTTACCGTATCGATACCAAGCATTTATTATGATGTAGGGGAAAGGTGTACCAGTCGATCCCCCTAAGGGAATATTCTTGTAATTCAACCAATATTTAACTTAGTGGATATGTAAAATCTTGTAAATTTATCAGTCTACATATTGTCATACTCAAATTGTTATTATTTTAGCTCATTTATTATTATGTGCCACTTTTTTAAAACTCTACCAAAGGATCATCACACCTACGTAGGTACACCTACGGGGGTGTGTCCAAAATTATTCCTACGTAAGGGGCAAGATGGTCCTGTGGATCAACTTGCTCTTATTTTGGGAACGACAGTTAGATTTTGATAAAATTAAATAAAAAACTAGAATTGCGGTTATTATGCCAACGATAAAACATCTTGTCGCGTTAATCCGTACATCCTTGTCTCCATATCTGTAATATGCTTCACGAGCTCAATTTCCTGTTCTGCCGTAAAAACTATTTTTTTTCCTCCTCCTAACTATTTGATTGTCCCAACAGCCACCTTATTTGTGTCCTTAGCTCGTCTTTTTAGTGTCATATAGTTTTCAAGATTAGTTTTTCTTTTATAATTACGAGGCATAGTCTAAAACAAAATGATATACATAATGTGATTAAACCCCAAAGTTAGTTTCGCTATATAAATATGAAATCTGAATAACATACCTATGAATAATATTTAATTAGTTATAAACATGAATCTATAATCTGTTAAAATACAAATGGTTACGGATCAACTTGTACACTATGTACGTGATCATCTTACCCCAACACTAGCGTTTTTATTTCGTGTTTGTATAATTAAATCAACAGTAACCGTGCCATTAAATATCAAATTATATCATTTAACAAAGGTTCTAATATAATGGGTTTAGTATTAGACCACCTAGAACACAACTTAACAAGTTATATAAACTTGCAATTTAGCTTCACTTGTATTTTTTTTTGACTGACCGACATTTTGACAATTCAAAAATGCCTGTAATTAGTCTATTTGAAATAAACGTTTCTGATTTCACATTTGACATAAATTCAAAGTCTTCTTTAGCAACATTAATTCAAAGACAACCTTACCCTAGATCACCACAAGAAATTTTGTTGTCACTCACGACACCATTACGATTGACTGTAGTAAGAGGACAGCGGGGAAAACGCAGTACAGTCGAAAAAAAAAAACAGATTGCTTTAGTCGTTTTCTTGCAATTAAAAAAGATCATCTTACCTCCACTGATCATCTCGTACACCTTTCCCTTACGTACAGTCAGGGGTCAAAAGTGCTGTTGCACTCTACCAATGCTAATTAAAATGTCTAAAATTTATTTGTAGAACCCCGGGGATCAATGTTTCATGACTGATTTAATTCGTAGAATAAAATCTAAAGTATTTAATAAACTAGTTCTGAATAATGTACAGCCGGTTACATGACCGTGCGTCTTGTTTTCAAAAAGCGCGTTACATGTAAACTTCGCGTTACATCCATTAAACTTAGAACTTACAGGTATTAATTAGGCTCGACGCGACGTTGTTTTGTAACGCGGTCGCCCGTGCGGTCCTATACAAAAGTGCTCCGTCGCGCCCCGCGTCCGTTTTACTACGTAATAATAGATTAAAGTTCTCCATCGACACAACTACATGCACACCGTTAAAGTTGAACTAGCGAGACTACGCAGGTAATAATCCGGTTTCCGCTACGGGGACCGCTGCCCACGACACACACGCATAGTCACGCGACGGGATACCGCGCGTGCTCCCGCTTAACGCAGCGTTTGCCCTTAATAGTACGAGTGATGATGAATGACAATGATATTGAAAAGTTTAGTGTAACCTTGACTTAACGAAAAGCGACATCTAGTGCCGGGTAGCAAAAACAATGCATCTTGATGGAACAAAAATGTGTTTTTCGTAATACATAGGTTACTCACTTGTTTTTTAACAACTTCAAACCGGCAACTGGAAAACTTTTGTTAACAATAAGAACGCGGCCTAGAGACATATTATGGCTATTTATTTTAACACAGGTATTGCAAGAAAAAAAAATTACAACAAGTAGTGTATTTGCTACGAGTGATGATGATACTACTGTCAAATCTCGTCATTCATATCTGTATATTTTATTTGTTACATAACCATTAGCATATAAAGTCGCCATCTAGTGTCGAGTAGCAAAAGTCCAGGAACATAACTGCTGTTAGAATGTATAGATGGCATTAGTTGTTTATGCTTCAGAAACATAAAAAGTGTAAAACGAAGTTTCATAGAGCTCGTTACTCTGCAGACACAGTAAATACGATCAAGGCCGAAAAAATTAAAAATTTTGACCGCCACCGCCGCGCCGCCGCGCAGCCGCGACAATTTTTCGTATTTTACGTTGTTTGGCGCGTATTTTATAAGTTGATGGATGATATTCTCGTCTATTTAACTCTGTTGATTTAATTGATTTGTTTTTTTAGTGAGTAGGTAGGTAAGTAGTAGTACCTATATTTCATTGTGCCTGTTAATATCTATTTGCCTAATTAATATATTTATCAAACGAAAGGAAGTTCCCATGACACCTCTGCCTTGAATTAAGTTTTATTTAATAAATAATCAACTTTGTTTTATTTATTTATCATAAGTATCTATACTTTATTGTACACCTCATAATGAGCACAGAACTGACATTTAATTTATATAACCGTATGTAGCTTTACCTCGCGGTTTCAACAGTGTCTTTGGTTACTGCCCCGTTCCCGTGCGTTGTAGGGTGATATTATACAGTCTCATAACCGTCTTCTATAAATGGGCTATAAGACACAAAAAGATTTTTTCAATTTGAACCAGCCCGCCTAGCCAAGTTACAACCGTTTCGTTTCGATTTTCTTTTCCTCGAGTAGACCACGCCCCCGATTCCTTTATTCTGACGTCATCTCAACGCTCAGTCACGTGGTTTGGCTAGGAGGGCTGTAGTTCCTAAGATTATCGCGTTTAAACAAACAAAGTATTCGACTTTATAATATTAAGTAAATAACTTGGCTTAAAAGTACCTATAAGCATTTTTAAAAAATACAGCAGCTTTGCCTGTTAGACTTGCATAAAACCAACATACGTTATTTTCAATATGTATCAATATGTTTGTCTATGTATCCCTATTAAGTTATCGTTGAGGAAAAGTTGAAGATAACATTTTATAATAACATAAAGGAGCTTTTAATAAGCAGGCACCATAGAGGTAGTTGTAGGTACAAAATTGAACAATCATGACCTATGGCGCGATTATATTATTAATCGAAGAGGTATGTACAATGCTTTTATTTTTCATTTTTTAACTCATCATCATCTTCCTGCCGTGTTATTTGGGGTCGGCGCAACATATTTTTTCTTCCATTCTGCCCTGTCACTAGTCATGCTATCACTAACTTCCTTTTCTTTCATATCACTCTTCACACAATCCATCCATCTTTTCTTTGGTCTTCCTCTCCCTCTCCATCCATCCACATGTAAACTCATAACTCTTTTAGTAACATGCGTTTAATCCCTCCTCTTTACATGACCATACCAAGACAAACGATTCCGTTTCAACTTTTCAGTCACTGGCGCCACTTTCAAACTTCCCCTAATATACTCATTTCTCACTTTATCCATTCTCGTCACACCACACATCCATCTTAACATTCTCATCTCCGCTACGTGCAATCTTTTTTCTTCCGTCTTTTTCGCAGCCCAACATTCTGATCCATACAGTATGACAGGCCTTATCACGGACTTGCAGATTTTACCCTTCAACTTGAGGGGCATCCGTGGGTCATAAGTTGTTCCCGTGACCTGTCGCCATTTCATCCATCCTACGTTGATCCGATGTGTTACGTCCCGGTCTACCTCACTTTTTAACGTCCCAGTTTACCTCATTTAACACTTTTTAAATGTGGTAATTAAAAATAGTGAGTGCTATGGTGAAGTAGTATAGGAATGACAAAATACCCATAATGGCGCAATCTACACAATGATTTGTTTACTACCAAGGAGTCTTAACTTAACACAAAAATAATCATCAAGATCGGTCCCTAAACAAAAAATGTTCAGATTGATAACCAGCAGCATAGAATTTGAACATAATTGGTGAAATTTACAAATTTGGGGTACACTTTGATGTAAACAACAAACAGACATGCGATTGCAGGCTCTGTAACAATCCCGGAAGATCATTTATTGAAGAGTTTCATGGTCTATGTCTGAAGTTCTTCATAAGGTCCTCCTAGAGTCTAGGTAGTAGGAGTATTTCCTCTAGGTCGTAGAGGAAGTACCTACTCTTTAAACTTTAAAAAAATCGCCAAAATTGGTTATCATTTGGCGAAGATATCGCTGAACAAGATAGGTACCTATAAAAGATATTCAGTCAAATTGAGAATCTTATTATTTTAAATCGTTTAAAAACGTTCCATATTTGTAAATAAGTTATTGTTTTGGTTATGAGCTGTTGTAAACATCACTTAATTGCTACAATACACGAACTGCAACTACAAGTAGCGGCTACTTACGATGAGCGGCCATAATTCCACGATACGATTACAATATTTTCAGACAGCCATTTTAATAAAACTTTAGGGACATTACAAGGAGCTGCCCTGTTAGAATTATTATTGCGTTCGGTTTCTTGCAAGTATCCTGAGTCCTGACATGTGTGGCATTGTTGTAGCAGATGTACGGACTACAGACTTGGCAGGCCGACAACGGGTGGGATAATATTTGTACTTACAGATACAAACACGCTATTGTCCCATCGTAAACTCCATATAACTGCTCTTTATCTACTTGATGGTTAATGTTACCCTCTTATTTATAAGGGATAAATTGTTGCTAGTTAGCAGAATTAACGCTTATGTACGATGTAAAAGGAAAAGTAAGTATGAAGATTTAATAGAGTTCCATTCTTCGTTATTAGCCTACAAATAAGTAAAGGTGTTCAGATCACTTACGCTTTCTGCCCTTTAGAGTGTACGCGAAGCCTTATAAAGAGACATATTTAGAAAAGCGTCTTAGATCGTTATCGTAATTTTACGCTTCTTTTTATTTTAAACGTTCAATAGAAAGGGATACTGTATAAAGAAGCATTTTTGTGTTAGTAGTTCTAAAGGTGGCATTCGTAGAGAATTATATTTATTACAGCTAGAATACCTTTAAGTCTAATAAGCCCTTCGAAGACTTAACATAGTTTTGAAGATCGTTAATAAACTAGTGCCCCTCACTATCAATGATTGCGTCACTGCTTACCATCAGGTGGGGACGCAGTCAAGCACTATATATATATCAAATAAAAAAGGTACAAAGGTCTTCAGTATTTATAACACGTGCGTAGTCTTTACTGGAAGAAAATGGTGGCGAACAGCGTCATTGTCGTATGACCGCGACGCCTTAATTTAGTAGCAGTTTCTAATTTTTATATGCATTTAATAATATAGAATAACCTTGTCTTTGTCAAAAACCATTAAAAAATCAAACCATAGACCTATAGCAATACCTGCAAGTATTTGACACAAACGTAGTTTATAAAGCTCTATGCTTTTCTTAGTTCTTTATTTAAAATAGGGAGCTAACAGCTGAGCATCGATAACCCAGAATAAAAAATGTTATTGGGTCAACTTCAAACTTGTTTAGCCAAGTTAAAAGATGGATCGCGGTACTTTATGATTTTGGCAAATGAATGATAAGTTTTAGGTCAAGGATACAATTATATTTTTGGGTTATTGGGTTGAGGCTTTCTTAAGATATAAGATATCTACTGTATTTTATTTTATTTTATGTTCGCTCTAAGGTAGGACGAAAGGGCGTGTCAGACTTCTGCTGACTAAAACCCACGTATGTTCCTTCAATTGCGCTTTGCGTTCCGGAGCCACGGTAACTTTTTCAAACGTTCCCGCAGCAGAAGCATTTTAGAGTTCAACAGTTCAAGTTCTGGTCTTTTAAATGGTAGGTAAGTGAAATATAACTTGTTTATTTATCATAATATATTTAAAGTATTTTTTTAAGCAAACAAAGAGATTCGGATAAAACGAAGTCAGAAGCCAAGTATCTACCAAGTTTTTGCCAAGCTCCAGAAAAAAAACCCATTTAGGAAAACTAAAAGAAAACTTGCAAAATAAAGTAAACAAATGAACATCTGGCAGCGAGCTCAACCCAATATAATGCGATAAAATTTCCTTCTTCCCAAATCCCGTATTGTCAACTCTCTATTTTCCTCGAATTATATTTCACATAACCCGCTCAGTTTTAAGAGTAAATGGATTCGGAGAATGGTTACGAAAACAAGGGTGTTTCAATTTGGTTGGTTTATCCGAGGGTTGAGGTTCTATCGACCGTTGTTTGGCGCCAAACTGGCGGCTGTGGCTTGAGGAAATGCTAAAGGGTATTTCCTACTTCTTATGGTTTCTATGCAGATGTTTGCAAGTAAATAAAAGAGGACTGATATCAATATGCTTTTTTGAGAGATTTTGGACTTAGAGACTATATATACCTACATTGGACAGAAAATCTAATGAAATCTGTAAAACTTAAATAAGTAGGTACCTACTTACGTAATTGATATTTTTATTCAATATACTGATAGGTTTCTATTCCTACTTAATCATAATTTTGCATTACTCAGGTAGGTATTTCCATTTTTCTTTTTGTAGAAACAAACCCCTACAAATTTTTCTAGACATTACCCGGACTTAAATCATAAATCTCACAAAGAAATCTATAGTATGTAAACCAATCATCTAAGTGAAGAAAGTGATGTTACAGCCTTATGCTATGATGTCAACAAATGCAATTTCCGTTTTTGAAACAATTCTCGCCATCACCTGTCGCGTCACCGCAAGGTGGCGGGCGCGTGCTTTCGCGACCCTCGGCCTAAACAATAGCACCTGTGCGTCTGTGCCGTATCAGGTGTTAGAACTTGTTACCGTTTATGAACGCCTGGTACTCTCGTTTTTCTATGCGTAACGAAAATTATTAGTTTTTTTTTTCTTTTTTACAGCGTTGCAGTAGCGGCATATGTGCTTATTGCCAGTGACAATATTATTAAGATGGTAATTATGTCTGAATATTTAAAATTTAAATTTAGAATTTCACTAGAAATGGCTGTAATTCTAGTTCCTATTTTATTTATTTACTGGCTTCTGCCAGCGGCATCGCCCGTGTGAAAGTAGAAAATATATAAGTAGCTCGAGTCACTAATGATAAATGAACAATCGTAGGAAATAGTTTTTAAAATCGGCCCAAAATCAACATTTTTTTTTTGTTTATAATATTAGTACCTATAGAAGACATACATGTAACTTTTTAATACATAAATTTAACACTATACAAAAGTACAAAGGCACACTTAATGCCGAAGGCATTTTCTACCAGTAACCTTTTGGGTGATGCAGAGAAAAATGGTGGGTGCAGTAAAGATAAAAAGAGATGAAATCAAAGAACGAATAAACCATAAATAACACAGAAAATGAGAAAAACTGTTATGATTTTTGAAATTTAATTTTATTTAAATTTTTTAATTACAGAAATCAAGATAAAAGTGTTAATATCTACGCTTCCAAATAGCCTGCCTAAAAGGTTATTTACAATCATTAAGTCGCAAGAAAATTAATGAATCCAGCTTAATTTAAGGTTTGCACATCTGCTACTCAATTAAACTTCCCCAAAGTAATTATAGTTAACACGTCAAGAGAATTGTTTCCAAAGAAATAGAAACGTTGACGTTTCACCAAATAAAATTGTAGACAAATAGTCATAAGGCGAAAGGTCGCGCATAGTTCTGCCAACTTATATTTTGCTGTTTGACAGCTGCAGTATAAACTTTCAATCCCTATTTTTAAGGTTTAAAATGAGGCTTAATAATTTTATCTAAAAGAAATAAATAGTTTAACTAATGACACAAAATATTTAAGTAAAAATTTACAGTTAACTGTTTAGTATTAATGTAAGAAATGCCATTTCCGAATTTCGACTTTATGCCACAGATAATGAATCTGGAATTCCAGGATAAAGTTGTTTATTTTTTCTTTGTCAAGTTTTGAGGCAAAAGGAACCCACATGTGCAGTCTGTTGTAAGTCGTTAGTTTTATTTTTTTATTGTCAGCTCCTTGGTAGACACAAATTCATGTCAACACAAATTGACACAGATGTTCCAGTAAATTATTATGAATTTGAGAAAAAAAAATTGAGTCAGCCGAAGAATTTATGGTAGGTTACTGATGTTTAATTTCTATTGCAGGTTCAGAAAAACAGAGCATTTTGGATGCCATTTGTATTATTATCTACTTTCGTCTTATTTGGCAATCAACTAATTAAGAATGTAACAGAGGTATTTTTACGAGCTTTACGTGACAATGTTTTGGCTGTGTCTGTAAAAAGTTCAAGTCGACATTAAAATTTGTTGTTTGTGTAATTAAAGTAATTACTTGTTATTAACTCTCCAGGTGTGACCTTGGGATGCACTTGAATGCGGTAGGTTGTTCTTATGAATATTCACAAAATTGAAATTGTTGTAATAAACAACAGTTCGTTAGCAGAGTGCAGCAAGATGGGCGATAATGGCTTGGCAGGTGAATTGGAACGCAAGACTGATGCTGTCACTAGTACAGTGCTACTCGACGAGGTAATGAGACCTTGGAAATCAGAAGTCTGGATTCGGGGTCAATCGCTGTAAAATTATCTTCGAGCAAGAAATACGTAGATAAGTGGACTAATTTAGACGTGGGCGAAGGCACATCCACGAGGCCTTTTTCTTTTCATAAATTCGAAAACGAGACAGTGACTGTCGCAACTCAGTGTTTGACCACATCGTCACTTCCTATCAGACACACTATCAATTATAAAAAAAAACCCTCGTTCTTAAAGAACCCTTGCTTGTGCGCGACCCCATTTGGGTTCGAGGCCGTGGGCGAGGTCCCACTTTGCCAAAGCCTAGCTACGCTACTGCGGACACATGATAGGAGAAAATGATTAATTTATGTTTTTGAGTCAATCCGAAAATTTTTGAACAAACAAAAACATTAAAATCCAAAAATAGAGATCTTTCCTCTTTATAATATTACTAGCAGATTCAATTATAATTTGAGTGTCTTCAAAGCTAGACTGAATATACTTATAATAAAATAGCGCGCCTCATCACTAACGATTGCATCACTGGGTACTTACCATCAGGTAGGATCGCAGTCAAGAACTAGTAAAAAAAAAATTGAGTACGTAGAAAATCTAATAGGAAACTGTTTTGTATGCCAAAAAGCAATACAAATTTAAGGCAACATTGTTAACTGCATAGGATGTATGCTTTAAACGAGTACAAAGAACATGATGAAGATATCGACTTGTGCCATACAAATCATAATTAACGTAAGTATGTTTAATGTTAAATTCTGTTTGTCCAAATTTAATATTCTGTAAATATGTGGTATACTCATTGTTAAAGAGCCAAATAAAAAAAATCAGTAAATACATCGTGTCTTTGACATCGACGCACAAACGAATACCACGGATCCAGTACATGATTTTAGCCCCCCCAGTGGTGGAACAGCCGACGAAAACGTCGGCTCTTTCATCATTAAAAAAAAAAACTTTTTTAAATTTAAACTGTATAAAATAGTTATTCTAACTAACCCCCATGATATATCTAGTAAAAAAATAAAAAATAATTAAAGTTTAATTAAAAACTCATCGGGTTTTTTTTTTTAGGTGGGAATATCATCTTATGACAAATCCCGCCCTTGGGCGGACCGAGAGATAGTGTCAATTTTACTGACTAAAAACCCACTCCTGTTCCTTCTTTGCCTTCGTCCCAGGGCCCCGGGTTTCGTTTTCACACTACCCATGGCCCCAGTAGGCTTCGACTCCGCTGGGCCCCTACGATTTGCTGACATCTCCCTGAGGCGCGTGTGGAACAGCACGCGCCGTCGACGACCTGGGTCCGGACGGTCACCGGACGATCGGACGGCGAGCCACCCATTGCTCGCCTTCCGCAAGCCGGAAATCGGGATCGGAATCGGGATTCCGATTTTGCCTCACGCGATCGGCCGCCTCCTTTGCTAGCATTACTGCTTCACAGAAGGAGGCGACCGCCTGCCACTCCTCCTCGCTCCGAACTATGGCCTATACCAAAGGCGCGAGAGATCGCCCCCACGAGGACACGGCGTTGCTCTGCCCAAGCGGGGCACACCTCCACCGTGTGCTCCACCGTGTCCTCTGGGCGTTCCACACAGTGGCGACACCCGGGCGTGTCCTCCGCACGAATTCGGTGCAGGAACTTTCTGAACTTACCATGTTCGGTGAGAACCTGCGTCATGCGGAAGGTGAGGACGCCGTGAGGTCTTTCCAACCACGCCTCAAAGAGGGGACTTACCGCCATAATTGTGGCGTGCCCAAACTCATCGGGGGTTGATAAATTCGTCATTCTAATCAACCCCAATGACATTTTTTATTTTAAAAGCAATTCATTCATTTTTTTCACTTAAAATGTTAGAATAACGATTTTATACAGTTTAAATTAAAAAACCGGGCAAGGGTGCGTCGGACTCGCGCACTGAGGGTTCCGTAGAACCTATGAAAACAGTTCAATTCCCGGATTGAGTTACGTAGATTTTTCCGAAACGCAATTTTTTTGTGACGTAACTACAAGTTTTCAGATTTTTCCCTTGATACTTGTGCCATGAAACTTGTTTCATACCAAATTTCAGGATTGTAGGTCAACGGGAAGTACCTTATGAATTTTGATTTCCTTGAGAGTGGCAAAATTCACTTTTTTTGTGACATAAACGGCCGTATCTTTTTTTTTTTTCGTTAACTCAGAAGTTTTATTTTTTCACAACTACAAGGGACCGCAGATCTGAGTATATGGTTTTAATTTCAACTCGATACCTACGTGTTCCGGAGATAAAAGGTCTTGACAGACAGAGAGACAGACGGACAACAAAGTGATCCCGTAAGGGTTCCGTTTTTTTTTTCTTTTGAGGTATAAATACAAATGGATCCGGTTGGTGATGTTGCAATCTCGGTCTGTTTTTTTTCTAACGAAAAGTCAGTTTTCGGGCCTGCCTAGTCGGGTGTGTCAAGTCTGTCAGGACCGGTAGTATTATATATAGCTAGATAGTATACCTAGATTGAAAATATTAGTATAAATAATTTATTTAAAAGTAATATAAGTCAATAAGTCATAAAATAATATAATAATAAGTTGATAGCTTAATAGTAGAGAATACAATCTCGGGAATCCGAACTTATTACTGTATTATTTCGGTCTCGAAAATCCTAAATTTATGCCATTTCCCTGAGTGTACATTAAATTCGTGTGAGGTGTGGCACCGATAAACCTGTGCTATTGAAGTAAAAGGGTAGCAGCTATCGACTGCGTCCGGCGCCCGGCGACGCTTGCCGCAATAATACGCGCGTCTAATGTGCAAGACGCGGTGGCCGACGTGCGTGTAAGTCATGAGCGGAGAGCGGGGTCTATAGCTGAGATAACAGTGATAAACCTGTGCTATTGCAGTAGAAGGGTAGCTGCTATCGACTGCGTCCGGCGCCCGGCGACGCTTGCCGCAATAATACGCGCGTCTAATGTGCAAGACGCGGTGGCCGACGTGTGTGTAAGTCATGAGCGGAGAGCGGGGCCTGTAGCTGAGAGACAATGATAAACCTGTGCTATTGAAGTAGAAGGGTAGCTGCTATCGCCTGCGTCCGGCTCCCGGCGACGCTTGCCGCAATAATACACGCGTCTAATGTGCAAGACGCGGTGGCCGACGTGTGTGCTAGTCATGAGCGGATAGCCTGGTGAGAGTATGGGAATGCGGTGGATGCAAGACGCACATGTTGTGGCGTCCTTCGGCTGAAATGATGATGATGATCGCTAGACAATCGTTTTTCAAGAGACAAGAGACAAACTTTCTCAAAACACAATTATTAAAGTTTGAGCTGCACAAGATGAAAATTTCAATTTCGGCAATCTTCAGATTTAATAAGGAAAATGTAGTTAGGTAATATCTAAGTTTAAAGTAAACTTGTGTGTACTTCACCGTCCGGATTTCCTTTTTCCCAATTTCTTAATCTCCGCTTACAGTATACGGCTTGCGCCATACACTGCTTCGGAGGTGTATCTAGCGAGATGGAGTGGCGCGGGCGGCCGCGACGAGCCAATTTCACAGATTCGTCACCGATTAGCACGCGCCGGACACTGCGCTTTACGAGTTTTGGCCACTGAGTTTTTTTACAGCCAATTTTTTTCCCCAATTTTGTATTTTACGAGTCCGCCGCCCGATCGGCATGCGGCAGACATGTTAAGTCTAGTCCTACTTAAGCTGGGCAGCTTTCTGGGCCACGTCAACGATTTGTGTTTTGGAGCGCAGTATAGTGTTCGATCAGTTAGTAAGTTTGACACCTAGTATACTGCGGTCCATAGCAAACTTTAAGTTTGGAATTTTGTAAGTATGTTAGTCAAAAGCCAAATCTCTGCACCATGACGGGGTCGCGGCAGACTACGAAGGAGATGGCAGGACGACTTATCTTGTCTTCGTCTTGTCTTTAGGAAAGAAGGAACAGGAGTGGGTTTTAGTCAGTAAAAGTCTGACACGCCCCGTCGCTCCGCCCAAGAGCGCGAGAAGTCATTGGATGATTTCTCACCTAAAACAAAACAAAACACAAATAGCCACACCATGAGCATAGGGTCGAAGCCTACTGAGGCCACGGGTAGTGTGAAAGTGAAACCCGGGGCCCTGGGACGAAGGCAAAGAAGGAACGGGAGTGGGTTTTTAGTCAGTAAAAGTCTGACACTATTTCTTGCTCCGCCCAAGAGCGAGATTTGTCATAAGATGATTTTCCCACCTAAAAAAAAAAACACCATGAGCATATTAAAACAGAAATTTGACCTAAGCCAGCTGCAAACCTGCATGGTTAATAAGTAGTTACCGTGTCCTTTTTGATATTACAATTCATTGCCATTGGGTAAAAACGAGGAGAGCTGACAAATGACGAAGAATGGTCAACGGTCCGGACTAACCGTTGCGCTTCGTCGTTTATACCGCGTACATCAAAAGACTGGAACAATTTGCCTGCTGCGGTCTTTCCGTCCAATTATAATTTAGATGTCTGTTCAAGGCTAGAGTGAATAGGTACTTAATGAACTAGTGCGCCTCACCATCAATGATTGCATCATTGCTTCATTGCATTAGGCGGGATCGCATTCAAGCACTGGTTTGTAAAAATTAAAAAAATAAAGGGATAAGGCTAGACAGAGAGTAAGAGGATGCCATTTCTCGCCGTCGTGAGTACAGTAATGCGAAAAGGCGCCACTGCGGCGCTTCAGCCGACAGAATGCACCCGTGACATGCGTCGCGCGTCGTGTGCTGTGCAACCAGCCTAACGCACTCTCAAATAGCCGCGTGATTTATTTCAAACAATTGACGTTATGTAAAGACACAGGTACCGACTGTATTTGTCTTCTCTGATTAATTTTAGTTTATTGAAGTAGGTACGCTGTTACTGCGTAATACTGAGTATATTGCACCCCTATAATAATAATAATAAAAACATATTGTTAGAAGTTCCTCTCTCGGGAACCCTGAACACCGGTAGCTTGGACCCTATATCCGATAGGTACAGCTGGGCCACTATTATTTATAAAATGTTAATTATATGTTTTTAAAGGAAATAATTATGTAACTGAAATAATACGTAATGTAATAATAATCATTTAATTTCTAAAATAGGGCACATTTGCAATTTCATTTAATTATTTGCATTGCACAATATTTGCCTTAGCTGTACAAACTATGATTTTAATTGTGACTGTTTTGATTACTATTCTTTTTTTATATTATATATGAGTCAATGTTACTTGAAATTAAATAAATTATTATTATTATTATTAATAAAATATATCTTAATAATCAAAAAATGTACTAAAAAGAACACAGTTGCTTATTTGCATGAACTAGGGTGAACTTTTGCTTAAAATAAGAAATAAAATAATAAATTAACATTAAATATGACTACGATTAAGAACACAACCACACTCCCCACGGACGGCGAGCAATGGGTAGCTCGCCGTCCGATCGTCCGGTAACCGTCCGGACCGAGCCCAAGTCATTGACGGCGCGTAGGGTTCCACGCGCGCTTCAAGGAGATGTCAGCAACCGTAGGGGTAGCAGAGTCGAAACCTACTGGGGCCAAGGGTCTGATTCTGAAAGGAAGATTCGGCCCTGGTATGAAAGGCAACGAAGGAACTGGAGTGGGTTTTTGTCAGTAAAAGTCTGACACTATCTCCCGCGCCTCCCAAGAGCGGGGGATGTCATTGGATGATTTTCCCACCCGAAAAAAAACACTCCTCAAGTTACTATTTATCTCCAAAAAAATACTCAGTTTCTGGCTTTCTGCAGGATCGGCTGCTGCGCCGCGTGTCACGGTTTCATGGCCTACAGATTCCGGGTCTGTGCGGTTTTTTTTTTTTTTTAGGTGGGCAAATCATCTTATGACAAATCTCGCTCTTGGGCGGAGCGAGAAATAGTGTCAGACTCTTACTGACTAAAAACTCACTCCCGTTCCTTCTTTGCCTTCGTCCCAGGGCCCCGGGTTTCACTTTCACACTACCCGTGGCCCCAGTAGGCTTCGGCCCTGTTTGGCACCTACGATTTGCTGACATCTCCTTGAGGCGCGCGTGGAACAGTACGCGCCGTCGACTACTTGGGCTTGGTCCGGACGGTTACCGGACGATCGGACGGCGAGCCACCCATTGCTCGCCGTCCGCAAGCCCGCGCCTACGGTGGCCGGAAATCGGGATCAGAATCCCGGCGGCGGTTGGGGCGTGAGGACCTCACGCGATCGGCCGCCTCCTTTGCTAGCATTACTGCTTCGCAGAAGGAGGCGACCGTCTGCCACTCTTCCTCGCTCCAGACCATGGCCTGTACTAAGGCCCGGCGCGAGAAATCGCCGCCGCCGATCGCCCCCACGAGGACACGGCGTTGCTCTGCCCAAGCGGGGCACACCTCCACCGTGTGCTCCACCGTGTCCTCCGGGCGGTCCACGCAGTGGCGACACCCGGGCGTCGCTTTCGCACGAATCCGGTGCTGGAACTTCCCGAACTTACCGTGTTCGGCGAGAACCTGCGTCATGCGGAAGGTGAGGACGCCGTGAGGTCTTTCCAACCACGCCTCAAAGAGGGGACTTACCGCCATAATTGTGGCGTGCCCAGGGTCTGGGTGGTATGGTTAACGTAAAACGTATTTCATGTTCGTAAACGCAACCCACCCACGATACAAGAGTCATTTCTAGGGTGAGGCAACGTATAAACAGTGATTAAGGAAAAGACTAAAGCTAGAACTACATTAGATCACGCCTGATTTGTACGTAGAACGACATCGCGTGGCGTCGCGAGGCGAGGATTTAGTGTAGCTCTATAAGTCTAGTTTCCCAAAAAAATGTATGGAGATCAAGTGGAGACCGACGTGCCCAGATTGACATACGTGGCATACGTGTGCGCAGTGTAATTCTAACATTAATCTAATCCTTTTAAAGACCAAAAAGTTAATCGTTCTTTTCTTTCCCATAATGGCGAAATATCGAATATAAGATCCACCTTGGTGTCCGTGACAGCAGGTGCTGACAGGTTTCTAAGCCCTCATGATCATAAAATATGTATTTCATTTATACTTTCCATCTTTACGACTGTAAGCACAGGACGGACTGACTTTTACCATTCCTTTTCTGCAGTGTTAAAAAACCTCGCGAAAAATAGATTAGTTGATATTTAAAAGCCCTTGATTAACAGCTTTTTTTCTAAATGCCAATGATTACATATTAATTTATCTCATAGACATGTTATACATCGTGGAATATTCGTCGAAGACATTTTATGTTATATTTATTTCGCGCCAAAAGAATGAATGAATGACAAATAGCCAGCTTTACACGCGTTCCAAAATTAAAAAGATCTACGCGGACTGAACGCACCTTTATGGTTTATCAATTTATAGGGGTCCGTAATAATTTCAGGTAGTACGAAACTGATTAAATATCGTGAAGCAAAAGTTTATTTTGTATTCTATGACCATTAAGTAGTTTTAATTATAATATTTTTTCCTTGTGGCCTATGGTTTCCGGGAATATTAAGCGCATAGAACACACTAATAATTATTTTGTTTCTGGAACAAAGATTAATGTTCGTGATTAGAAAAGCTAATAGGACAAATTTTCAAATTCACGTTAGTTGCTGTGATTGGTAGAGTGAAATTTACAAAAGTCAATTGCATCTTTAACGCGTGGATAAGTTGTCTTTCTGCAATGGGAAATGCCATGTCTACCATGGTGGCCATCATCTAGTGGTGGAATGGATTCATTACCAACGAGTTTGTCCGCGTTGAATTAGTATTTTCCCCATTATACTAATTAGTTAATATAGGTATGTTATTCTATTCTGTATACCTAAGCTACATTGTAAAGTTAATCATCATTTCAAAAAAGGTCGTTCAGTAGTTGTGAGTGAAATAGTAACAAGCACTAGCATCCATACATCCATCCTCACAAACTTGCACATATATAAATCATGTAGGCTTAGTTGCAAGGATAGGTACAATTCAAGTGGTTATACGGAACCCACACGCAGTTAAAAAGAAAACATAACTTTTTTATAAATGGAACGAATGTCACAAGGTCACAAAAAATGGCGGAAGCGGGCAGCTGTACCGCGATACCGGCTGTATCTTTTACACATAAAAAAAGAATACTCATTCATACATCGCCGCCATGATTACCACGGAATTTAAATATTCAAAATACTGCGATAAGTGTCGCAATTTGTACGTAATGAATGCAATATTTTATGTTATTAAATTGGTATCGGTAATTGGTGAATACAAACGTAAAATACCACATTTCTCTTTATATGCAGGTATTTTTTACAGTAGTGTCATGACAAATAATAAAACGGAAAATAGTTAGGTACGTATGATGTTGGATGGTTACAGTAGGCCAACGTTTTTCTTAAATGGCGAACAATTTCTCAATTTTGAATGATGATATTGTAGGAAATTTTTATTCTTTACTTTTTCCAACGTTGCATTTTATACATATTAGTCACTATCGCACAAAAAATAAACTGGATATCTGACTAAGCTTGTACAAGAGCAGATAACGAACCAATTAATAACAGTCGTTTTGTTCAACATATTTTTTTTTTTTTGAGAAAATATAAATATGATTTTTGTGTCCTTACGTATTTAAATGTGTAGGTACAATTAATAGCAAAGCTTTTCATTTTTTTTAAATTCGCTATCTTTAATATCATTGTGATTGAGTGTGTTATAGTAATTTATTAGCTTGAACTGTATTGAATATCAAGCACGACTCAGGCGCGAGTCCTATTAAAAAAACAGCTCAAGTTTTCGACTGAGTCTTATTAGTAGAAAAACCTACTAAAGACTGGAAACATTAGTCTAGTCTTCTTTTCAGCCTTAAGTCGTGTAAAATGAAGTCAAGTCTTTTTTAAAAGCCCTAAACAACTGTCTATGTGTTACGTTATTAAGGTCAATTTTTAAATAACCCGAAAATATTGCTACCGTGGCCAACAGATATATTACGGGTCTGGGTGTATTGTATTTGTATATGTGAGTTTACATGTTTGTGAACGCACCCGCGGTACAGGCATATAGACAAAAGAGGTTCATAGAAGCAGATGTGTATAACGTTTATTTTTCGAGATAAATTCAAACAATTTTTATAAATAATGGCTCCAATATTTTTTCAATATAAAATATTAACATTACCTACTTAAATAAATTTGATTACTGTTAGGTAAGTAGGTACTAATCACTTAGATAGGTAAATGACTTTATTTTATAAGAAACATAACTTTATTTCAAACAATTAAAAAAATAAAATAAAATGGCGTATCAACAAGTTTCCTCCTTAAAAAACATGAATTGTACACAAGGCAACAAGATAATTATTTATTTTTTCATTCATACAAATAGAAATAATTAATATTATGTTATAATGAAAAACGTTCCAGGTTCTGACAAACCCTGCCCTCTTTTAGGTTTTTAACATGGACACTAGTAGTATAGGTAAGAACTAAATAATGTGTTTAATTAAAAGCTTCATAAATTCAGAAGATGGATAATTGAATTCATTTGAGTATAACAGTTGGTACCTATAAAAGTTGATTATAATAAATTCAGCATCAACCTTAATTGTAATAAAGCACAAAATACATATAATGTACTTTAATTACAAAGTGTAGGTACCCTAAAACAAACTTTTTTTAACTTATGTCTAATGCTATCACGAATAGAGTATAGTGGGGACAACGATTTTGTATTAAAAAAAAAACTAAATGTATTTTCAAAGGGATACTTACCCAAGTATGTCAAATATGTAAATGGGAAAGCACAATAGAATACACAACACTCACATCGTGTAGAGTGGACGGCTAATAAACTTTCCCAGGATACTTTATTCTGAAACTGGATAACCATTGCACATAATAAACACCTTAAAAAAGATCTCCGCAGTTTCACCCCTAAATTAATTTGGCGTGCGCCCATGCAATCTGCAACCTATCCTTCCATCTTTGTATCAATAAAAAAATCGATGGCTAATGCTTCCCTTAATTCGGTTTTTACGATCAGCTGTCTTTTCGCCTGACCACGTTCGGACAAGCACCTGCACAGATTTTTTAGCCAAATGATCTTTTTGACGTTTTTTTACCTTTTTCGTGAAACACTCGCATTTGACACCTGGCCATACTGCCTAGCGAACCATTATCGCAGGAACCACCCGGCAGAAGAACACGCGGCCTTTGTGGTGCGTAATTAAAAAAAAAGACAGAATGAATATTGATATACAACCTTCTCCGACGATTGTGGAGTAATTTTAAAGGCACATGTAGATATTTCCTGAATTTATTTAATTATGGAACATATGTTTTTAGGGTTTCGTACCTCAAAAGGAAAAAACGGAACCCTTATAGGATCACTTTGTTGTCCGTCTGTCTGTTTGTCAAGATCTTGGGACGCAAGGAGGTATGGAGTTGAAATTAAAACTATATACTCGAAGTCAAGTCTGCGGTCCTTTGTAGTTGTGAAAAAAATCAAACTTTTGAGTTAAAAAGATACGACCGCGACGGCTTATGTCGCAAAAAACGTGAATTTCGACACTCTCAAGGGAATCAAAATTCATAGGGTACTTCCCGTTAACCTAGAATCCTGAAATTTGGTATAAATCAAGCTTTCATAGCACAAGTATAGGGAAAAATCTGAAAACTTGTAGTTACGTCACAAAAAAAATTGCATTTCGGAAAACCTAAATTCGGGAATTGAACTTTTTTCATAGGTAAGTTTGTAAGGAGCCCTTGGTGCCCGAGTCCGACTCGCAATTGCCCGGTTTTTTTTAAGTGCCGAAGTATCAAAGGTGTAGGGTGGGTTTTCGAGCTCTTTCTCAGTATGTTTGTGACACTCCCATAAATGGAAAGAACAGTAAAAAGTTGACTGCTCAAATAAAATACAATGTAGTTTGAAACAAATATACCGCGGCCATATATATTTTACTTAAAGTTACGTATGTGATAAAACACATATAGGCAGACAAGAATTACATTACTTACCCACTGACTTAATTCGACGTTATTTACGATTATTCTGCTTTAAACGCGTTCCAAACGTCCAGTGGCTATTGTTTATCTTTTTTAGTTTCGCAGGTGACGAATTAACGGAAACATTGCGAAGGACGTTCTGCTGTTGGTAAAAAACTATCAATTTATCATATGGTTATCACTCAGCGTTCCATATTAACACATTTTGACTGACAGTGATCGATACCGTTTGAGAGTTGCGCGGTGCACCGCTGCCGCCATCGTAAATTAAATATAATCGTTACGTTAATTTTAATTACAAATTTATTGTCACGTGACCTTAATACGTAGCAAATGTTCTTAAAAGGTGCTTTCTTCAACAAAGGTAAGCCTACAAAAGTGTATTTGCTGTTCATATGCAACTTTGTGGGTGTAGGCAATGTGGTGAACATTTTTCTTGAGGTGCAATTGTATATTTGCGTTCGTTTAGGGGTGAGTTCCACCTGACGGGGCCACCTGTAACTGAACGACAGTTGCGTCACACCTTGGCAGTATTACATTTGTCTAAGGTCCCATTACAATAATAACGGGCATTAATAGGTCAGCCTTTTTGTCATGATGTGTATCGAGTAAATGGTACTTCCAGGTCGCTAATTATTGTCTGGTGAATTCTTCAAATGTAGTCAAATGTCACTGCAAATGTTACAATTATTGCAGTTTCGTTCTAATTTCTTGCGCAACTTAAATTATCTACACGGCATCTAATGATGTTAGAATTAATCAAATGCAACTGTCGCATGAGCTCGGCTAGTACAGGCGACGTCAATTTTTTTTTTTATTTGGGAAATCATCCAATGACATCTCCCGCCCTTGGGCGGGGCAGCAGGGTATCAGACTTTTACTGACTAAAATCCATTCCTTGTTCCTTCGTTGCCGGGCCAGGTTTTCCTTTCAGAAGCGAACCCATGGCCCCATAGGCTTCGACCCTGCTGGGCCCCTACAGTTTGCTGACATCACTTTGAGGCGCGCGTGTAACACTTGTTGCACTGCGCGTTGGCTGGAAATCGGGATCGTGATCCCTCCCGCCACCGTGACCCCTGAGGCTGGGGCGTGAGGGCCGTTCCCTCGCGCGTGCACGTGCGGCCGTCTCCTTTGCTAGCATTACTGCTTCGCAGAAGGAGGTGACCACTCCTCCTTGCTTCGGCCTGTACCAAGGCCGGCGCGAGAGATTGTTGCCGCCGATCGCCCCCACGAGGACACGGCGGTGCTCTGCCCGAGGCACACCTCTATCGTATGCTCTACCGTGTCCTCCGGGCGGTCCACACAGTGGTACAACCCGGGCGATTCTTCCGCACGAATCCGGTGTAGGAACCTCCCGAACTCACCATGTCTGGTAAGAACTTGCATCATGCGGAAGTTGAAGAAGTCGTGAGGTCTTTCTAGCCACGCCTCAAAGAGGGGTCTTACCGCCATAATTAGTCATCAGATGCCTTAAGGGTTTACCCTTAAATGTAATAAAAAATTGTGATTGCAAGACGAACATTCTTCGACCTGTCAAAATCAATTGATTGCTAAGAATGTGAGTTGTTGGTTGATGTGAAACGAGTGAACTTCAGTGGCTGATTTAATTATTCAAGAATTGATTCCTAAAGGATATTGTGATGTAAAATTAGTGTAGACGTGTAGTTTTATATATATAGTAAGTGTGTACCTGGACAATATGTGGATTTGTGGAATACTCAAACTGGCTAACTCGATATAATAAAGCTGAGATTTTTATTGTAGTGTTGAGTACCTCAGCGAAGCTTGCCGAGAAGGTTAACTTGATACATTTGCTGTCACTTTGCTGCAAATACATTAGAAACTGTTACATCCAGGATTCTAAAGGAAAACAAAGTGATTTTGTTACAAAAAGTAAATGCTTTCCAAAATTGACACTTGCCAGTTCGTTTAGAACTAACCATCAAAAGCCAAAAGAAAAAATTTATTCATAAAAATATGTGATGATGTAGTCTGATCGCGATTCGGCTTTACATAACAGGTAGACTTTGAGGAAATTACTAGTTTCACTGGGTACGAGATGTTTATTGCTTAGGGTCATCCTAAGCGAAGTAAATAGGCGTACTTTTACAGCTGCTTCATTACATCTCTATTTACCATCGTGACAAGTCAGGCTAATTAAATAAGAAAAACTGCATGAAAAAAAGTATTTTAAACATCATTATAATTTAGAAATAATTACCCGATGCAGAGATAATATTTTTTACAATATAAAAGTTCTTAGTCAGGCTCCGAGAATACCAGCATTATACTTAAAAAAAATAACAAGTAGCGTTAAAATTGCAAAAAAGGAATTTATTTTAAAAAAAAAGTGACATTTTTGCATCTTAACGAGAATGCCAGCGTCGAATTAATAATAAATCATTGGAAATAAAAAAGCGCTAGGCTATGGCTGGGCTCTTTAAGCCCTATTTCACCAGATCTGTATCTGCCGACCTTGCAATCGCACATTGCGGCTAATTTAACGCGACATAGAGACAGTGCGTGCGCTGGCTAGGGTTGCCACCCTCATGTCTTTCCCAATTTTCCGGCTTTCTAATCACTGGTGGACTTAGTACGGTCCGTTCTGTTTTAAATCTAGCTACTATACAAGTTCAAAATGTTTTGTAAGTAAAATGCAGTTTGTAGTTACGGGCTTCTTATATATATTATGCCAAATATAAACGTGGGTAGAGTGGATAATACATCATTCATTTACTAGGCAGTCTAGCTTTTACATTTATTATAGCATTTTCCGGGATCTGAAATTAATTTGTGGTTCCCGGAATAAGAGTTACTTTAGGAGTTTTTGGCGGGATTTCTGCGAGTGAAGTTCAGTGGCTGTTTTAATTATTCCCAATTGATTCCTAGTGGATATTGTGATGTAAAATTGGTGTAGTTTTGTATCTCAAGTATCTGCACAACTGGACAATATATAGAATCATTGAAACTGGAGCGATCTCAGTAAAATGGAGCTGAGAATTTTATTGTAGTGTTGACTACCTCACCAAAGTTTGCCGAGAAGGTTGACGATACATTTGTTGTTATTGCCAAATACTACAAAAACATTGGAATGTACATTCATTTGCTAATGGTAAATAAATAAACCATTCATACAAAGACCTGGCTTAAAGGACTTAGCATCCATGTCAAAAACATTAACAAAAAAATAATGAAAGAGATAGTTAATGTTTATTTTCGTTGTGGGCAAGTACGTAGGCCAGTCAACACTGTTACACACAAAGAGAGGACACTTAAACACACTGTTCGGATTGTATATAGTTTTTTTTGGCAAATACTGTTACATAATATTTACTATGTTATGATGAATGAATCATCATATTTTAATATATTTGTTATACGAAACGCATAATTTGATTTTGTAGGATACTTTATTTTATTGACTTTATTTAATTATTTTATTTAGGTAAAAAAAAAAAATTGCAATTTTTAGATTTTAATTTAACGTTTTAAATTAATGGTTAAATTATGTAATGTTAATGTTTTATAATTTGTTCTACTGATTTTGTAATTACTTTTTATCTTATTGATTTTGACTTTTTAAATTATTATGCTATTTAATAGTTCTGCTCGAAGGCAAGATTGAATATTTATTATTTGAGGGTATTAAAAGGCGCCGATGGTTGGCATACAGGCTTTTGGCTAGTTCGGCTACAGTTATTTAATTCTTTTGAATTGTAAAAATATAGCTTGCAAATAAGTTGTAGCACTGTAAAAACTAGCCAAATGCGAGTCGGACTCATACATGAAGGGTTTTGTACTACAATATTAAAATCAAGATCAAAAGACATCACAAAATAACGTTTCTTGTATGGTAATAATTTTTAACTTTATTCCTTTAATTTTTAACTTTATTTTTTTGATTTGATGATTGAGGATTTAGATGCCTTTACTAAAATAGATACGGTGATTCAAGAGGAAGGTTTATATGTATAATACATGCTTAATATAGGAGAGACACACTGATAATTTTAGAGGTGTCTAATGTGATGTCGTAAATAAATAATTTTTTTTTGCGCTTACATTGCAAATGCTGGCTGAACCCTAGTAGATAGATCATAATAATGCACTACAGTATTGTACACCTTAAAAAGGTCTTCAAAAAGTCCGCGATGATATGTCTGCATCTTAGGAATAACCTCAAATAACCATTTTTTATCCTTTACTTTTTACGAGAAATAATGGCTTATTTACAAAGCGTTAGGGGTGAATATTGGAAAATTACGTATCCAATTAAGTACCATAAATATATTGTGCATTTAATATAGATCAATATGGCCCGTTACAGCATGTAAAGTAAATGAATAATTTCGAAGATATTACAGATTTAAAATGCAGGGACATAGCGGTTGCGGTGGTAACGGCCGGGGTCCGAGCCTATAAAAACATGTTTGTATTGTCTAATGACAAAAAAGCTGACATTGTGTAGTATATTTAGTATCAGCATTGCACCCGTGCGAAGCCGGGGCGGGTCGCTAGTATATAATATTCCACAACTATCATACAGCGCCGTTTAGTCTCCAGCTAAGCAGAGTTTGTGTTATGAGTACCTAGTAGACAACTGATAAACATATTTAAAACTTACTTATATTTTCTAAATACATAGATATCTATATATATAAAAGAAAGTCGTGTTAGTTACACTGTTTATAACTCAAGAACGGCTGAACCGATTTGGCTGAAAATTGGTGGGGAGGTAGCTTAGAACCAGGAGACGGACATAGGGTACTTTTTATCGAGTAGGGTAGTGTAGGGTAGAGTAGGGTAGAGTAGGGTAGAGTAGGGTAGAGTAGGGTAGAGTAGGGTAGAGTAGGGTAGAGTAGGGTAGAGTAGGGTAGAGTAGTCAGTTGACGGGAGCGAAGCCGCGGGCAAAAGCTAGTTATATATAAATTACACCCAGACACAGAACAAATGATCGTGCTCATCACACAAACATTTGTCCTGGGTGGGAATCGAACCCACGAACTACTAGACAAACAACCCAGTCATACAATTACAATTTGCGAATATTTCAACTGTCTTACAATTTATGAGATACAGTCCGCTAACAGTCGAACGGACAGACAGCGGAGGCTTAGTAATAGTGTCCCGTTACGGAACCCTAAAAATGAATTTAAATAAATATACTTTTAAACTTTTACCATTTTTAAAAAAGTATGATTTTAATGTTGCAGTCGTGCGTGTAGGCTGTAGCGGCCCTATTCCTAGCGTGTATCGTGGTACGCGCATCGATTTGGCAGTTGGTCGCACATGCCGCGCGCGTGCACCTTGCGCCAGCTGCGTCACCTGACACACTTCCACTAGACCCGTTTAGATATATAGGTTATAAAGAAAGTTATTCTATCCTAGAATCAATGGCGTTCCTAGGATAGCTCGTTAATGGCTCTAACACTGAACAATGGGAAGGCATTTTTTTAAATGGCTGCTATTTGTCGAGTGGTCGCACGCAAATAGTGTGTAGGCGAGATCCCAGTTTCTATTTTATTTATTTACATACTTTGCAGTTATAAGTAACTAGCTTTTGCCGGCGGCTTCACCCACGTAGAGACAAAAAAAAAGATATATTTGTTTTGTATAAAAAACTTTTTACAAAAAAAAAAAACACAACGTTAAATAACGAAGAGACAAAACTATTATAGAAACACTGACTTCCGAAATTAAAGTTATTTTGCACTTTTCAGTGTTTTTTTTTTTACATTGAAGTCAGTTGTATTTTTTTTGTAAAAAGTTTTTTATTTTACACTTTTTGGTTATAGTACCACCACTAAAAAGTACCCCTTATAGTCAGAGAGCATCTCATGACAACTCTAATAATCCCAAACACCGTTAGATTACATTAATTTATTACAGAGTTCCGTTGCCTAACTTCAAGCTTCATCATCAGATCAGTTCGATATATTTCCCCACTTCTTTCAGTCAGTCATCGACTACACGTATAAACAAAGCCATTTTACTTGTTATGACGGTTCTGCTGTGATCCTATGAGGAGTTCTGTTCCATATCTTCGAAGTTCATGATCAGATCATAACAATATTTCTATGGGACTAACTCGGAAGCATAAGCTTTCAATAAAAATAAAAAAATCAAAATCGGTCCACAATTGACCGAGAAATAGGTGAACATACAGAAAAAAACACATTCTGCTGAACATAGAACCTCCTCCTTTTTGACGTCGGTTAAAAATATGAGTAAAATTTATAGGAAGTGAAGTTTGTATGGAGAATTAATCCATACAAACTTCAGATCCTTCCGATTCCCTAGGGGGTTAATTTTGGAAAATCATTTCTTATTCTTTGTATACGTCATAAAGGGATCATCTGTGCAAAATTTCAGCGTTCTAGGTCCAAAGGTTTGAGCTAGGCGTTGATGGAACAGTGAGTGAGTCAGAATGTTGTCTTTTAATTAACTAGTTGCAGTCTTATTTATAAGTCTGTTACCAATCTCTAATCATACGATTCAGTCATGAAGGCAGTTTATGCAAAATCTAGGGTAGGAAACAAACTTTTGTTAATCAGTGTCTATTTTTTTTACCCAACTGCAAGAAGGGTTGACTGCAACAGTCGGGACCTATTAAAATAATCTAGACTAAAATAATTAAATCTAATATTGGTCGCGACTGTTGCAATCTATACGTTCCGTATTAGGATTTTTTATTTGTTTTATTTTATGAGTTTAAATAATGCAATTAAATTGGTTTCTACGCTACTTCTGGGCAAAAAGAAACTATCTCAACTGATAGAAAGTAGGTAGGTAAGTATATAGGTAGATATAGGTGGTAGCCACCAGGAAACACAGACTTCCACTCTTTAGTAGTACGCACAATGAATGTGTTCCCAACACGTTTTTTGCGAATATACACGTAAATAAAAGTAGTCTTTTTTGTGCGGAAAGCTCATAAACTCTCTAAATTAAAGTTGCTAAAGAGCAACTGCAATTACTTGCCGATTAGCCAGACAGACAGGCAAACAGACAAAAATTAAAAATAATGCATTTTCGTTTTAGGTACAGAATATAATTTCATAAATGCATTCAGTTAAAACATATTAGTTTGGTATTACTAACAGACACTTCAATTTGATTTAGATGTGTAGATAAAAATATTTATTCTTGTGTAGAAAACGAAAGTATACCTTGTAATAAAGACTCACTGTATATCGCAGCTGTTTACATTATGTCGAATTTAAAAAGGCACTTTGTCAGTTTATTTTAAGTAAAAGTCACCGGAAACTTGTAAATGGCCATAAATTAATGAAGGCTTATTAAGTATATTGCACTTTTCACCAAGTGTGACACAAGGTGATGGTTGGAATTTCGTGAACCGGAAATATGTGTCTGATAAGAAGGAATATCTGAGATTCTGATCTTTGCAGTATTTTTATTAAAATGTTAAAAGTTGTTATATAGACTACATATATGTAGTTAATTTAAGAAAAGCCGTGACAGCCTAGCAAAGTATTTCATCATCATCGTCATTTCAGCCGAAAGGCGCCCGCTGTTGGACATAGGCCTCAATCAAGTGCCGCCACAACAACCTTTCCTGTGCGTCTCTCATCCATCCGATTCCCGCGACCCTCATCAGGTTATCGGTCCACTTTGTGGGAGGCTTTCCAACGCTACGTCTTCCAGTTCGTGGTCGCACTCCAGAACCTTTCGGCTAAACCTTTTGACTTATAAAAGTAGGTATACTGTTAAATTTTTGGCGGGATTTTTTCAGTGTAGTTCAGTGGCTGTTTTGATTATTCGTAAATTGATTCCTAGTGGATATTGTAATGTTCAATTGGTGTAGTTTTGTCTCTCAAGTTTCTACACAACTGGACAATATGTGAAATTATATAAATAGGCACGATCTTGGTAAAATAGAGTTGGGAATAATAATATTATTTATTCAAAACTCCTATAAAGGGTAAAGTAAAACAGTCTTAAATATAAATCTTAATTCTAAGTCTTACGTGCCTGAACTAGGAAATCCTGTGTTTTATTAGGCGAGAAGAGCTAAAATAATTTAAAATTAACAAATATTCAAAAGGATTCTATACTTAGTACAATACAAAAAAAAAAAACTAATGTAGACAAGTTATCTTATACTATTATGATATTACCAAATCTTAACTTCTAGTTTCTTAATTAAAAAGACCCTTAAACTAGGTCAAAAAAAATGTGTGTAGAATGTTATTGTAGTAATGAATACTTCCGCGAAGCTTGCCGTGAAGGCTGACATTTTCTGCCAAATACTGCAAAAACATTAGAATATGTTAAATTCGCTTTCTAATGGAAAACAAAATGACTGTATTATGTACCAAAAACTCAAAACTTGAACTGGACACTGGCAAAATGCACAAACAGTGCGAAACCACAAGAAAGAAAAAGTAGACCCTTTTACCAGTCTTGCCATCCAAAAATATAGCCATGATTATCTCTGCCTTGACGTTTATTACCATCATATAATTTTAAGACATCTCTCAGTTATTCGTAAGGACTTTATCAAACCAACTTATTTTGAGCGTATCCCTACAAATTCCTTATAAACGAACTCGATACCCATATTTAGTGTTTCAGGGTTGCCAATTCACGCCATTCCTCTGCTTGACGTATGACAGATAGGCGAACAATGATAATTTTCTGCCAATATGTCATTAGTTCGAAGACGTGTTGGCTCTTTTTGCCAATCAAGCCATTTTTGGTGTGATGTCTTCTCAAATTGAAGTGGACAGTCGTCATAATAAATGATGCCTAATATGGGAAAGTCGATGTGGCTCATTTTGTATTTTTCTATTTATTTGTTTGTTAATATATTTTATTCAACACCTAGCATCGGTATTTTGTTCTAGGCTGCCTTTATGGTCGTCAGCTGATAAATAATTTCTTGGCAATCAACTGATGTTAACGTCGTTTTTTACTTTGAGGAAATGACATGGAGTGTTCAATTTGCCGCCAATATCCTTTACTGTTTCTATTTTCAATTAGTTTAAAAGGCATCATGTGTTCCAAATTTAAATACTTAAAAAAAGATGGTGTCTTGCGATTGATTGTGGGGAATGCCATAGCAGTAAGAACGTATAACAATAATAAATAATCATAATAAAGCTTTGTTCATTGCACACAATTTTAACATAACAAATAAAAAGGTAAAAATTAGAATAACTTAAATCATACAGTTCACATTAATTAAAATTAAATAAGTAATACCTATTAAATCAACTGATATAAATTTAAATATCTTAAAAAAATACAACTACGAAGCCACATTTGTCTTTAAAGAGGTACGAACATGTACAACCACAAGAAAAAAAAGGTAGATATGGTAATCAAAGTTAAGTAAATCACAAAAAAAAAATCCAATACACGAAATATAGATTCTAACAAACAAGATTTGACGAAGGTTTTATCGTTACAAATTGTTTAGGGACCCTAAAAAGTAATTTGTAACGAATGGCAGCCGTGTCAAAATATCAATGAATGAGAGCGACAGCCAGTCATCCGCAACCTTCGAACTCCTACATTACTTCGTTTTACATTCCCGCTTTGTTTCGACGAATATTTTTAACTATCTTACTTAACCGTCAATGTATAATGCGTCTATGGTTAACGTTGACTTTTTTATTGCGAGGGTTGGTTCCGAACACCTGATCGTGTAAACAGGTGCTGTGGCCGTGTTTAGGATACACAAGGGATAAAAATGTCGGCCGATTTGTCTGAGAATATGAATAATTTATACTCTGTATTAATCTTTGTGAGGCTTTATTTTTTATGTTGCTTTTTTTATGTGGTGGCTGGTTTGCTAGGTTGAAGGTTTTTAAACAAGTATCTATTGAAAAATCTTTATTCATTGAATGATTTGACTGTTCTGAATATCTGTTCTGAAATAAAATCGATTTGACATTTTAAAGTGTTTTGTAGCGGTATCCAGTGACGTAACTAGCCGTTTATAAGCCCGGTGCAAGCTTCTGTAACTGCGTCCCTAGAAAAAAGTACAATACAAACAAAAAGGACTAGATATAAAAATTTCAGGGGTTGTGCCATTGGTGTGGTAGGGCGCACCGATGGCATTGCCCTGGTTACGGCATTTATTTATTTTTATTCCCAACAATATCCTTACAGACTAGTCGAAATCGATATTGGTAGTATCTATTTACGAACTTACTGTTTATTGGTCAATACGTTTTTATCATTTACTAATATTTGACAAGCCCTCGTCCCAGGACATATCCCGTCCACAAACCTCATGTGCACCCTAACTTCCTAACATTCGGCAGAGACGGTTGCACGGCATGTGCGTTTTGTTTTTTTTCACTAATTATTAATTCATTATACACCTCAATTATTAATTATATTGGAGTAATTTGAACCTATGTTAACGTTAATTGCCTGTAAGTAGTAAGTTGTGCACAATTTTTGCATTTTTAACGGAAAACAGTTAGCACTTATTTGTTATTAGATTTTTTTATGAAAGTATCGAATCATTCTCAAGCTTCGCTAAGGTAGTCAATGCTACAATAACTTCTTTGTTTCAATTTATCGAGATCGCGTCTTTTTCAATGATTCCAAATATTGTAGTTGTGTGGGCTCTTGAGACACCAAACAGCACCTATTTTAGAACACAACATCCACTAGGAATTAATTTGAAAATTGTTAAAACTTTGGCCACTGAACTACACTTGAAAACAATTAAAAAAAAGGAACTATATGTGATTTTGATTTTTGATTTGTGTATGTTTTAGTAAATAAGTCATTGAGGTGCCATCTCAATGAATAAATCAATAAAGTGGCATCCCTACATGACATGTCATTTAAATCGCGAGGTCAGAGGTATTGCTCCTAGGTTCAACTAAGAACAATTACTGGATTATTATTATTTTCATTCGTTTATTTATCTCAGGACCCTGAGGTCCTGGACCTTTGGGAGGCGTACGAGGAGCCGAAGCCAACTCACAGAGGCCCTTTAGATAATTATAATGGAACATGATACCAACCGCCGATTATCCCTGTACGCGCTATGCTAGTGCACCCAAGGACAACCCGGTCCGTGGGGTCGCTAATGCCCAACAGTTCACCACAAAACTGCACTGCGGATTGTATCTCTCTTAGTCTGGCTCCACACCCTAGGCATATTACGGCAAAGCAAACTCTACCGATACAGACCTAGGGTATATTGGAGCACACAAGCCCCACCACGACGTCAACGTAGAGATACAACGATGAGATTATTATTATTATTATATGTAGCCTTCAAGCCACTTATTTCCACCTCCTAAGGAAGACATCAAGTCCTTCGTGGTCTGCCACGACAACAAGTTATGTTATTTTAAAATTATGCAGGCCCTCATATTCTACAAAAACCAATACTAAAAAATGCGCTATTACAGTCAAGAACAATTTGTAAGTACCCACAAGATATGTTTGACAGGATTTCTATCCATCTGCATACTGAAACACCGTTATCTTAATAAAAATGCACAGTTTCGTAGATAAACGGTAACACAGCCCGCAATCAGCTGTCCGCCGCACGTGGCACGGGACACCAGTCGTAGGTGCTGGACGAGAGAAGATGGAACAGAAGTCCAACACGTCATTAAAAAAAAATAGTACATTTAAATACAAGTGGAGAAAGTTTGTTAATGCCACCGAGCCGGCATTGTTATGGAGCCGGGGGCTGCAGTGACAAATTTCCATGTGTATCAAACGACGTTTTTCAATACACTTACCAAGACATAAATAAACAGAGGTTGCAGCGTGACTCGTGGGGGTAGCTTAGCCCCCAACCTGATACGATAAATGTAATAAAATTGTGACGAAAAACAAGACCGAAAACTAAATATACCTACTGGTACATATATGCATACCTATATATCTTCTCGGTCTGGGTGGAGCAAGAGTAGTTTCAGTACTGCGTTACGGGGATCGTGATATGGGGAAATTCAGTAGATGTGAACCGAGCGTCCATAGCGCAAAATAAATGTGTCAGAGCGGTGTATGGAGCAAAATATTTCGACCATTGTAAGCCATTATTTAAATCTCTGAAAATTCTTGCATTGCCTTGCGTGTACATTTTTGAAATTTGTATGTTTATAAAAAGGTATTCGCACATGTTTCCGTTGTATGAAAATATTTCAAAAAGAGTGATAAGTCGAATAAATTACTTGCACCTAACTAGAGACTACATTTGTGTATGGAATTCCAATTGCATGGCAACCAAAATCTTTAAGAAGTTACCCTCACGCATCAGAGTGTTGCTCATTTATAAATTCATAAAAACTGTACTTGCCTGGCTTCTAGACAACTGCTTCTACTCAGTTAATGAATTTTTAAATTATAAATTTTGATATTACATTTTTTTATCATAATTTTTGTGTGTAACTATTGACTTATATTTTTTTTATATATTTTTTTAATATTAAGATCTTGTATGCACCATATACTAAGAAATAAATGAATTATTATTTAGAAGAAGAGGGAGTGGACACTCATATAGAGACACTGGCAGACACATAAATGACGTTTGGTATAGTACGTCTGCGTAATTGTAGCTTAGGTAGACACTGGTTTGCAGGACTTTTCGAAAGAGTCTCCGCGGACCTGTAAAGCAAAAGACAGCTGGAGGAACACAGGTGGGTTTAAGTCAGTAAAAGTCTGAAACTCCCTCTCACCCCGATCAGATTGAAAAAAGTCATTCGATGAATTTTCCACCGATTTGAATTTTAAAAACGATTTCCCATCAAAAATAGATAGACACTGGTTAGCAGAAGTTAATTTCCTGCCCAGATTTTTCTTAAACTGCTTTCATTTCTGGAGGAACGAGAGGGAGCTCTCGCTTCAACCAAAACGGAAGAGGTTATTAATGATTTCCCGCCTCAAAAAGAAAACAAAAAAGGAATCAATACTCTTCAGAAACTACGCGTAATGAAACTTCTGTAATTTTCTGCCGGATACTGTATGAAGGGGAGAATGCAAGCAAAAAGTATCGATGATCATTATAATTACTCGAGCAGTTATACCATATGTCTGGTTGTTGGACCTCAGCTATGGCACGCGCTAAAGGTGACATGTGACAAGAATAACGGCAGGGGTGGACCACTGGACAAGTATCAAATCAAACGAATTAGAAATAAAATATTCAACAGAAAATTGGGCATTTAGTGGTTGCAAATCATTGTTGACAGCTGTATGTTTGTGGGGAAAAAGCTTGTTGTTATGAATACTTTTAGGCTGGCATTGAAGAAAAATGAAGGCTCAATTTAGTTGTTCGGTCTGAGGATGTAGCCGTTGGTGTTGTCTGACTGTAACGGGACGGATATGTTTCCGTTTGTTGGTGCCTAATTCTTTCTCCAAAACATCTCATAGTGGTTAACTGTGTGAGCGTGGTTTTTAATACTAGTTTTAAATCGAAGTCACCCAGCCATATGTATACTCTTTATTGTATACCATTAAAAACAATAACAGCTTAAAATTAATACGGTGTAACAGTGAGGTCTTAGAGCTAAAAACGATTTTTCTATGCAAAACAATAAGAATCTTTAATTTTACGTGGTAAATTATCAAATGATGTCTCTCGCTCTGCGCGGAGCGAGGGAGACTAAAACCCACAGTGTTCCTTTAGTTGCCTTTTGCGTTCCAGGGCCGCGAAGCATGATGTTAAACATGAGATCAATGCGCCAATTGGATCGGTAGCAGTGAGCGCTGTGCTCAAAGCGGTGTTTTTTTTTTAATTGTTATAAACTAGTGCTTGACTGCGATCCCACCTGATGGTAAGTAGTGATGCAATCATCGATGGTGAGACGCACTAGTTTATTAAGAGCCTACCACTCTAGCCTTGAAGACACCTAAATTATAATCGGACTGGAAGACCGCAGCAGGCAAGTTTTCTAGTCTCTAGATGTTCGCGGTATAAACAACTAGGCGAAACGCTTGGTACGGACCGTAGAGGTTTCAAAAACGTAAGGGTGGATACTTATCGTTCGTCGGTTGTCCGATGGTAGAAAGGAGATAGTGGAATTAAGTCGTGCAATTTCCGCGCACACTCCAAAATGTATACTGTAAACCACCGAAAGGCTGGCTTCCCTACGTCTGTGCTCAATGCTTTGTAGATTAGATTTAACCAGATCTGGATCACCAATTAGCCTCTTTGGTCAGTATTTGACCGTAATCAATTCAATCGAGCAAAGTGTATTGTCACGGTAATTCTTTCAAACAGACCGCAGCCCTGACAAAATATTAGATTCTATAAAGTTACTTAAACATATTCAGCCTTTTAAGCCGTTCCCACTGCTGGTACTCAGGCCTCCTCTCTCTAGGAGAGGGAATGGGCCGTAAGTGGCCGTTGGTATCACATGTCTTCGAATTTTTGATTCTAGGACATGCCGGTTTCCTCACGATGTTTTCCTTCACCGTTTCGAGGGCAGTGGTGATGAAATAAATTACACAAAGTAATGCACCTGGCTGGGTTTGAACCCGCGACCCACAATTAGTAAGTCGGGGCCGTTACCACTCGGCCACCACTGCTCAAGTTACTTATAGGTTTAAAAATTTTAGTACAATTTACAGTTGCTTGGAGTCTTGTCGGATGAATTATGCCTCCCTTCCCTCTATCATTTCACTTACTTTAATGATGTTGTCGGAGAAATATGTGTGCACGACTAAAGGAACACCTTGTAACCTTCCAAAGAATTAAGAGCCCAGTGCACAAATAATGCCTATCTATTTGTTCAAGTCATATTAGCAATAACTGCTCATCTGCCTCATATGACAACCACCATAAAGTGGAGAGAACTATTCTTAGAAAGGGTCCACACGGCAAAAATATATATAGGTAACATGTATTTAAGAAAAATAACGCATTACCATTCACAAGGATTTATGAGTCGAACTATTAAATGAATGCTATAAAACATGACGGACAATCGGCAAACATCGGCGATCTTCGTTAGCACTCGTGGCAGATGCGCGCGCGCCTCTTTGTGCCTTTGTTTAAATTATGTATAAATAATGGACAGTTTATTAAAATGTTAATCAAACGCAATGTGGAACTATTCGCGAAGGGTATAAAAGTGAATTTCTTTTTCGCATCGATTGTAAATGCGATAATTTCGTTTTCTTTTTTTGTGTTTTAAACGGCATTTGTTTTTAGCCATTTAGACGGTTGATGTATTAAATGGGTAAGCTGGTTGTCTATTTAAAAAACGAGGATATTTGATTAAAGGTCTGAACAAAAATGAAATGGTCGTATTTCATGATATTGAACTGCTCGCTAGTTTCATCACGATAAGGGTAGTCCAATCAATGAACACTCAGTTTGCGTTCAACTACATGAACGCACGACTACTTCATGATAAATTCAAACATGAGTGATCGTATTAAAAATACTTCTGCCAAATATTAAAGCATTTCACTGGCGGATGTTGCTCCGTATATAATGTTAAAATGTCTTGTAATTTTTCTTTAACAACAAAGGGTACTTACAATAACTATTATTGTCTAGCATTCGAGATTTGAAATCTATTTCACTCCTTAAATCTGAAGTAAAAGAGCACTATCTTTCTTCTCTAGTGTGATTATATAATTATGTATATATTCTATGTATTTTTTTGTATAGGGTATACAAATATATTTTTTATTTTTATCTTTTATTCGGTATAAACCAGTGCTTGACTGCGATCCTACCTGATGGTAAGCAGTGATGCAATTGAGGCTCTTAATAAACTAGTGCGCCTCACCATTAATGGTGAGGCGCACTAGTTTATTAAGAGCCTAAACACTCTAGTCTTGAAGGCACCTAAATTATAGTTGGACGGGAAGACCGCAGCAGGCAAATTGTTCCAGTCCTTCGATGTACGCGGTATAAACGACGAAGCAAATCGCTTAGTTCGGACCGTTGGTGTTTCAACAACGTGAGGGTGGATACTCGCCGTACGTCGGGTTGTCCGATGGTAGAAAGGAGATGGCGGAATCAAGTCATGCAATTCCCGCGCACACTCTCCAAAATGCAACCTGTAAAATACCGATAGGCTGGCTACTCTGCGCCTGTGCTCGAGGCTTTGTAGATTGGACTTAACCAAATCTGGATTCCCAATTAGCCTCTTCGCACGCCTTTCTACTGAGTCCAAAGCTGCCAGATGGCATTTTGCAGCACCAGCCCATATGTGACTGCAGTACTCCACACACGATCGGACCTGTGCTTTGTATAACATTAGAAGCTGACCCGGTGTGAAGTACCGCCGGACCTTTGCAAGAACGCCTAGTTTTCTAGCAGCTACCTTTGCTTTGGACTCAATGAACCGCCCGAAATTGAGGTCAGACACCCAAGAGCTGAAGGCGGTCGGTGCACTATATATAGTTATAAATGTATTTATTAATATTTAAATTGTATGTGTTATTTTTTTTTGTTTTTAATTTAATTTAAGATTTCACAAACTCTTCTTATTTCTACACGCTACTGTCTACATTTCTTCTGATATTTCCTTTCGCAGGTCTGCTGGACGAAATTTCTTTTTGAAAGTACCGTTGCACAAATTTTTATAATATTGTATCTTTTTCAATGTATATGTGTGTACATAAATTATAAAATAAATAATTCTAAACATCCACTAACTTAACCATTTTAATAGCGGAACAACGTAAATTCATACCGGTGAAACTTCAAACGTAAGTTCCTAAATTCAATCTACCGAATATGCGATATATTCAAAGATGTTGGGAATTGGTAAGATAAGTAGGTTGTTATAAATATAAAAAATAAAAACTAGCTAATTAAAAATCCAGGTGCCTCAAGCATTTGAGAGTCGAGTAGGTACTTTTTTTACAACTTTCACACGTCATCTTTTTTTTTACCGATTTCCGGCCACCGTAGGCGCGGACTTGCGGACAGCGAGCAATGGGTGGCTCGCCGTCCGACCGTCTGGTAACCGTCCGGACCGAGCCCAAGTCGTCGACGGCGCGTACTATTCCACGCGCGCCTCAAAGAGATGTCAGCAACTGTACGGGCCCAGCAGGGTCGAAGCCTACTGGGGCCAAGGGTCTGATTCTGAAAGGAAGACTCGGACCTGGTACGAAAGGCAACGAAGGAATAGGAGTGGGTTTTTAGTCAGTAAAAGTCTGAAACTATCTCCCGCCCCGCCCAAGAGCGGGGGATGTCATAATAAAAAAGAAAAAAAAAGTCTCAAAATAAGCAGAACTTGTGCTATGAGTACTAGACAACTGAAAAACATACATAAATGTTAATTTCTAAATTAATATATATTTTAGATAAATTACACCCAGACACAGAACAAATGATTGTGCTCATCACACAAACATTTGTGTTGGGTGGATATCGAAACCACGATCTATGGCATAGCAGTCAAGGCCACTAGCCACAAGACCAACCTGCCAGTCGACATTGACCAAATAACAAAGACTATGAAAAACCATATGACCAGCTGGCATCGCAATGTTCAATCAATAAAATATTGTATTAAGTACAATTTATGTCTGACCAGTTGAATCCTCCCACTCCTTTGAAGGCGAATATATCGGGCAGCACCGACATATTCAAAGATAAAAACAGGTGTGTATGTTCGTGCGTGATCTTAAAATTACAAAAACATAAGATCATTGGTGTGCAGTAAATCATAACGTCGGATAGCGGCGCCGACGCAGGGTGGGGTCCAGGGAGGCTGTGGGCGCTTTTGTAAAGAGAAATATATGTATAAAATGTCATTGAAATTAATTTAAAAAATTTAAATATCAACCGACGGAAGGGGGTGGAGGGGTTAGATATATGGAAAAAAACTAGGCAAGTGTGAGTCGGACTTGCACCCTGAAGGTTCCGTACAAATTTACCTATGGAAATAGTTCAATTACTGATTGGAGTCTCGAAGTTTTTTCCAAATTGCAAAAAAAAAATGTTTTTATTGTGAAGTAACAACAAATTTACATTTTTTAGATTTATTCCTATACTGATTGATTTATGCCAAATTGCAGGATACTGGATCAACGGGAAGTACCCTATGAATTTTGATTTCCTCGAGAGTGTGGAAATTTACGTTTTTTATCACTAAAACAGAAGTACTTCTATTTTTTTTTCTCGTTAAGTTACAAGTTTGATTTTTTTACAACTCCAAGAGTCCATAGACCTAAAGTATATGGTTTTTAACTCGATACCTCCACGCGTTCCCGAGATAAAGGACAGACAGACAACAAAGTGATCCTATAAGGGTTCCGTTTTTCCTTTTGAGTTACGGAACCCTAAAAAGGAAAGATAATGTGAGGGATGGTAATCCACGCTATCCGTACTAATATTATGAATTTGAAAGTAACTCTGTCTGTCTGTTACGCTTTCCCGGTTAAACTACAGAACCGATTTTGACGAAATTTGGTATGGAGTAAGCTTGAACCGTAAGGAAGGATATAGGCTACTTTTTCATCTGGCTTCGACTTCGAATTCGCAATAACCGATAACGAGAACCTATGATCCCATGTTTGTATGAGAAATAAAGATTCTTTGAACCTAAAGGCATTTAAATAACTCTGCCTATGTGTGTACTTCATGAAACAACTTTTCCCGCTCTGGGGGCGAGAGGGTGTCAAACTTTTACTGACTAAAACCCGTAATACGCCAAGCTTGTTCTATCTTCGAACGACTAGACGGACGGCGATGTCTCACCGGTACGTGGTGGACATCCCACCCATACGTACAACACGTTTTCGAAACCCGAGGTCCTGGAACGCGAGGCACAGAAGGAACATAGGTGTGATTTTAGTTAGTAAAAGTCTCATACGCCCTCGCGCTCCGCTCTAGAGCGAGAGAACATACTGAATGATTTCCCAGCATAAAAAAAAACAAGAATGCACCACACGTTTTTTGGAACACTTTCATTTTTGCGTAGGTACAGTTAGAGATAGCATTCCTTGTCGGAGTTCGAGTTTTAGTTATATCCTGGGGTTTACATCAACAATGAATAGGTAACTTCTAGGCTAGCATGCTCTAACATCGGTCATATCATCACTTACCATCAGGAGAGATAGTGATCAAATGGATAAGCATAAGCATTTTAGGCCTTATAACTTTCTGCTGGGACTCAGGCCTCATCTTTAAGAGGGGGCTGTAATCCACCACGCGGGCGGATGTCACATGTCTTCGAATTTTTGGTTCTAGGACATGCCGCTTTTTTCTCGTTTTCCTACATCGTTTTGAGAGTAATGGCGATGAAAATCAAATAAATGAATTAGTGCACAAAGTAATGCGCTTGGCTGTGTTTGGACCCGAGGCTTACTAACTCGTAAGTTGGGACCGGTACCACTTAGCCACCACAGCTCCCCTAACCAAGTTACGACCGTTTCGTTTCGATTCTCTTGCGTCGGACGCCTCGAGTACGCCTCGGTTCCTTTGTTCTGACGTCATATCAACGCTCAGTCACGTGTTCAGAACAAAGGAATCGGAGGTGCGACCTACTCGAGGCGTTCGACGCAAGAGAATCGAAACGAAACGGTCGTAACTTGGCTAGGGGGGCTGTTCAGCTCACTGTAAGTCTTAGCAAGCTGATGTGTCACAAACAACTCGGCAAGCAGGAAAAATTAAAGAGGGCAAGCATAACGAAGAGAATGGCTTCATAATAGTTTCTATTATATGTGTATTAGATTATTATCTTATATGATTATTTGTGTATTTTGCCTGCAACTAAGACCTAGTTTGCGGACGGTGAGCAATGGGTAGGTCGCCGTCTGTTTCAAGCGCGCCTCAAGGAGATTTCAGCAACTGTAGGGGCCCATCAGGGTCGAAGCCTACTGGGGCCAAGGGTCTGATTCTGAAAGGAAGACTCGGCCCTGGTACAAAAGACTACGAAGGAACAGGAGTGGGTTTCTTGGGATGACATAAGATGATTTTCCCTTCGAAAAAAAAACCTAAGAACTAGTTGCCTAGTAATAATGGATTATTATTAATAATAAAAAATACCTCAGATGAGCAATAAATACGAAATGACAGCGGTAGAATCAATCGCTCGCTGGCTCCGGGCAGGTCCGTTCTAATTAGAGGGCGGGGGTTCGAACCCGGGCAGGGCCGTGTCATTATGTATTTACTACACTTTTTATAACAAGGACCGTGTTACTGACGTCTCGTGGTGATTTGTTAAATGTTTTTGATTGGTCGTGTTTGAGGTCAGGTGCGACGGTAAAATGTGGGTTTTTCAAATTCTTTTTATTTTTTAGGCCCTCGTACCTCAAAAAAATAAAACGGAACCCTTATAAGATCACTTTGTTGTCCGTCTGTCTGTCTGTCTGTTTGTCAAGACCCTTTATTTCGGAAACGCATTGAGGTATCGAGTTAAAATTAAACCATGTACTCCAGATTACAATCCCTTAAAGCTGTAAAAAAATTAAACTTCTAAGCTAACGAAAAAAAAAGATACGGCCGTTTATGTCGCATAAAATATATATATTTCAACATTCTCAAGGGAATCAAAATTCATATGGTACTTCCCGTTGACCTAGAATCCTGAAATTTGGCATGAAGCAAGGTCTAATAGAATAGGAATAAATCTGAAAACAGTAAATTTGTGGTTACGTTATAAACATAAACTTTTTTGCGATTCCGAAAAATCTTCGAGACTCCATTCGGGAATCGAACTATTTACATAGGTAAGTTTGTACGAAACCCTCAGTGCGCGATTCCGACTCGCACTTGCCCAGTATTTTTAGACTTGGCTCCCACATTAGGAATTACTTCTATCTATATCGTGGGTGCATCCATAAATATGTAAACTCAATTTTCAAAAAACATACACAATTTTTTTTTGTTTACTAGCTGTTGTAAGCGGCTTCGCCTGCGTGAAAGATAAACGTATCTACATATCAATTTTGGAAACCCGTTTTATTCCTGTGTCCATGTATATATAGAAATAAAAGATAAATATATATTGTTGTCTGATATTATGTCGTTGTTGTTTGTTGTTTTCTGTGTATGTGATATATTATTTTAATTTTTATTTTTAACAGTCCACACTCGCATTTCCTTTAACCCGGATAAGTTTAAATCCCTGAGACGAAAGCATACAGTTTGTTCATCCAACCCTTCTCATTCGAGGCTAGCTCAACGTTTTTTATAATTTCCTTGGTCCCTATGTTTACAACAGAGTAAATAAAATCTTACATATGTATGAAATGACTAAATATAAATTTAAAACAACAGTAAGGAATTGGCTCCTTGATTTGGCCTATGAAGACACAGAAAGTATCATCCAAACTATAAAGTAAAACGTTCATTATAAACACATACATTATACACTACACACACATTTCAATTAAAAATTCCTTTTTCCTTTATACTTAACATGTCTATCTCTCAAATATCATTTATCATAATCTTACAAACATAAGATTCATGTTTATGTGCCGCAAATTGCGATAATGTTTAAAAGGGTGTGAGCCTGGAGATCTGTCTTACAGGTCTCGAACCTAGTTCAGTCTCCAGCTCTCACAAAGGCCTTCAGGCAAAAAATTGCAAAATAAACTTGTTAAAATAAATGATATTTATTATTATATTGTTGTCGTTGTTTTCGTTGACTGATAGAGAATGCCTAAGGCTTAAAATCCGCTATGGTTGCATGCAGATTAAATAAATTCAAAAATATATAAACAAATATGCAGTTATAGTACACAGTAAATGCATACCCCTCGGGACATTCTTTCGATCAATTTCCTCATCTCCAAAGTCTTCATGCTAAAGGAAATCACGGTAAAAAGCCGCTTCCGGTGGACAGGTTGTAGCTTGGACGTAAAGGTCTGTTCCCACCGGGGCTGCGGCACGGTGACGAGTTCTCACGGGCGAGGGAACACCCACTCATGTGTACTACTGTTTGCGTTGACACCGCGTGGGAAAGCGGCCAGTGAACATGGGACATGTACGAAATGTTGGAAATTGCAGTTCTGATTCAGAATTTTCTTATTTTTAGAGTATTCTAATATCAAACTTTTTATTACATTTGTATTAAAAAAAAAACTCGCTTTTATTTTAAGAACATGTACATTCGATATTTGAACGGCCGATGTATCGTATGAAGTTGAATTTTTGCAAATGTAGCAATTATATTTGTTTAAGTATATTTACAATTGATGTATTTATATTATAAAAGGTATAAAAAAACACTAACGTTTATCTGTATCAATTTTGAATTTGGCAATAGTATAAATGTATTAAGGTTACAATTGATTTTCAGGGCTTTAGTACCTACTTAATATGTGTCTTTGTAATTTTCGACACCTGTCAAAATTTCGAGATTGAGATTAGCTATAATAGTTCTTTATAAGCGTTATTATCATATACATTTCATTTCGTTCGATTATATTTATTCTTTCATGGGGTACTGTTTGAAATGTTATAATAAAATACCTCCCCAAATATTAGAACTCAATGAAACGAAATTTAAATCTTGTATTAAACGCACACTATGCAGGCAAGCATATTATAAGTTGGAGGATTATATTCAAGATAAAAATGCTTGGCTCAATGCTGGTCCAGCTCCACTACCACCGGGGTGTACAAATTGATTAGTTTTGAAACTATTATTATTATTCTTTAATGTTTTTTTTTGAATTTGTTAAATTTGTAAAATATTGTTATAAGTAGTTAATTATTATTGTATTTAGTATTGTATAATGTAGAAGCATTTTTTTTTCAAAGTTTGTAAATGTGAGTACCATGGAGCTATTTTATGGTTTTTAGGTTATTATTGGACTTGTTTGACATAAATGATCATGGCAGTTGAGAGTTTGTCATGCTCACTCAAATGTCTCACCGATGGTGGCGCGTGTGTTGGATCATTCGGTTCCCTTCAAAATGGTTGAGATGAGTGGTGCTAATATTCGCGTCAGGTCCGTGAACGGGCGCTGTCAGTTGAGACTGGTGATCTCTTAGCTGCCAGTTGCTATTTTAATATCTATATTTAGTTTTTATTTTTACTTTAATGACATTGTTCTCACATGATAGCGACAAGAAACATGTAACAGAGATATTTTAATTGCAAAACATGATTGAAAAGAGTGTCCATGGAGTTTCTTGCACATTCTTCTCCATAGAGATCTACGCTTTGAAATGTGCAATTAGCATAATTTTTTCTGACTGACTGACTTCTAGACATTTCAAAAGTGCCTGTAATGGTTTATTTGAAATAAATGCTTTTGAATCTTTTGAATCTTGAATCTTACCGTTTGGTTTTATATAAATAGATAATAAAAAAATTCAAAAAGTGAAGTCACTATTAACAATACAAATAACTATTTCCAATAATTCAAAATCATCAGCAAGAATCGCGTGCGAAAACCATATAGCTCATAAAAATTAAACATCAGCACCTATACTTGTTTCAATTTTAATTTTGACTAGCATGTTGGTCTAATGGTTAGTGGCCCTGACTGCTATGCTGGAGGTCTTGGGTACGATTCCTACCCAGGACAAATGTTTGTGTGATGAGCACGTTCATTTGTTCTGTGTCTGGGTGTAATTTATCTATAATATGTATGTATTTAGAAATATATAAGTATGTTTATCAGTTGTCTAGTACTCATAACACAAGTTCAGCTTAGCTTGGTACTAGATGGCGTTGTGTGATAGTTAAAAAAAAAAATAGTTAAAGAAAACTTACACCACTTGTGCGGGTGAGCGAGTTCCATAAAAGGCTCATCGCTTAAAAATGTAGCAGTATACAACCTATTCTCAAATAAGATACATTTTCCACTGTTTATGAGAGTTCCGTTGTGTCTAACTTGATACTTGCTTACTTCTAGTACTTAGGTACTCATGACCTACTAGAAGAAGACTTATTGGCACTTGGAGAGTGCTATAACGATTTTTTACTATTCTTTGCCAAAATCCATACATACACAATGCAATTGATAGCACAGTTAGCGCAATGGTTGAGCGGTTGGCTGCTGCGCTGCGTGTCGTCTGTTTGATTCCCGCTCCGAACAGAAATTTGTATGATCTACAGACAGTTGTTCCTGGTCTGGGTGTCTTGTGTATGTGAGTTTACATGTTTGTGAAAACACCTGTGATACAGGAGTATTTTCTAGTTTAAAAAAAAGGTGTCTGGTAGATATCGCTGTCTGTGATAAGACCACTATCGTACCCATAGATTTAAATTTTGTAAAAGTTGTGTTGTTATTTTGGTCTATTCTAAAGTTTATTCTATTCTATTGCGCTATAACATACAAAAAAACTGGGCTAGTGCGATTCGGACTCACGCACTGAGGGTTCCGTGAGCAAGTCCGACTCGTACTTGCCACAAACCTATGAAAACAGTTCAATTCCCGAATATACAATATTCGGGAATTGATCGCCGCCCGTCGAAATGAGTTACGAAGATTTTTCTGAATCACAAAAAAAGTTATTTTTTGGTGACGTACGTAACTACTAATTTTCAGTTTTCAGTTTTTTTTCTATACTTGTGCTATGAGACTTTGCTTAATGCCAAATTTCAACGGAAAGTACCCTATGAATTTTGATTCCCTTGAGAGTGTCGAAATTCACGGTTTTTGCGACATAAACGGCCGTATCTTTTTTTTCCGTTAACCTAGAAGATTTTCCACAGTGAGAGTGGTTTTAATTTCAACTTGATACCTCCACGCGTTCACGAGATAAAGGGTCTTGACAGACAGACGGACAACAAAGTGATCCTATAACGGTTCCGTTTTATCTTTTTGAGGTACGGAACCCTAAAAAACAATATTATAAAAACTGATCAAGAATTGCTGTGAGGACAACAATAACTTTATGAGAAGAGTATAAAATAGGTGATGAAAGTTCAATTATAAGTTTGACAAAATACATAAATGTGGTTTCACTCTTTTAGCTATAGGCCTTATGTGATATAAATCTTACGGAGATAAAAACTCCAATAAGAATGGCGCGCATGATTTTTCGTAGCATTTTGTACTCAGTATGTGAAGAGGAGGGATGAAGCGCATGTTACTAAAAGAGTTATGACTTTACATGTGGATGGATGGAGAGGGAGAGGGAGACCAAAGAAAAAATGGATGGATTGTGTAAAGAGTGATATGAAAGAAAAGGAAGTTAGTAATAGCATGACGAATGTCAGGGCAGAATGGAAGAAAAAAACATGTTGCGCCGACCCCAAATAACACGGGACAAGGGCAGGAAGCTGATGATGATGCTACAAAGAAATGCAAGTATTAAAACTTTTGAACCACATAGCGTGCGCCTACGCAAGTACGAGTATCAATGTCCCTTGATTTATTGTGTCAACCAGGGGCGCCGGCTTTTAGAAAACCTCATGGGTGCTCATGCTCATTTGATGACTCGAAAAAGTGGTGAAGTGTGAGAAAAGAAATGCACACTGATCGACCGACAAACAAATGTCCTACTTACATACTGTGTAGTGTAATTACTAATTATGTTTGATAAAAATATAAAACAAAACCATTATATAAAAATGAAACTATTACTATTAAGAAATATTATAATTTATACGTGACCTAAATCTAATCTGTTTCTTGATGTCTATTCTCAGGGGTGCTCGGCACCCACTGTTTTTTCTCATGGGTGCTCGAGTTCCCGAGCACCCACGGAGTTGGCGCCCCTGGACTGTCAACGATGGCGTATTATGGCGGCACACAGTGCTTGACCTGTGGTTTGAAGACCCCACTCTTTTTAACGCTTGTTAAACTTTAGAGGTAAGTACAAGGGAGGTAATAACTTTATTGTTGAATGAAATTGATTGGAATTTTCGTAATAGGAGATTTCACACTGAAGATGCATGTATTTTACTATCAAAGGTCACAAGTCACGAGGTCTTATCATGGTAATCTAGCAGATGAGAGATAGTAGCCATCTTATATTGTAACAGAACTACCTACACTCCCACAGCATCCCACTAAAGCGATACAGTTAAAGTTCAAACTAAACACAATACTACAAAATTCAACCTTAAACCAACAGCTTAAAGACTATATTACGTAAAGTTCAAGTCCATACAGGAATCCTGGGAAAATTTCGAGAGGTCAAGTCGCCTAATATTTATTATTTACCCGACCAAACAAAATAGGTGTCGATGTAGCCCATTCGTTTCAGACAATGTTTGCTTACTAATGTTGGCTCGAATGTTTGACCAATTTGGTTAGGGAACTGTCAATAGAGCAGGATAGGTGAAGGGACAGGGGTCATGCTTGTAGCATGGTACAAGTAGTGTGGGAAGCCATGTTTTCTATTGTGTGGATGTCATCTTATTGGCTGTTGTATCGGCGCTTGCGCCACGATTGAGAACGTAAGCTTTTTGGACAGCAAACAGGACTATGAGCCATTTGATTGAAAATGGATAGCTATTAACTGAAGGTGATATACCTAATGTCTTTTTAGGGTTCCGTGCCTAAGTCAGCAAAAACGGAAACCTTATAGGATCATTTTGTTGTCCGTCTGCCAATATCTCTTTTTCTCAGGAATGCGTGACTGTATGAAACTGATTAATATATACTTAAGTCTGCTAACCCAAGCAGCAGTGATAAAAAAACTCAAAATTAAAAGTCAACGCAATCTAAAGATAAGGCTTATATTTTGACGGGTTGTATTTTTTTTAAATTATGAGCCCGTTGTGTCCCACTGTAGGACAAAGGCCTCCCTTCCGTTATTTCATTCCTTTCTGTCCTTAGCTACTTCTGGCTAATCCTAAAGTAAGAGTAGGAGTCCAAATCGTCACGCCTTCTTCTGGGCCTACCGCGTCGCCGGCACCTGCTGTTCGGAATCCAGTCAGTGGACGGGTTGTAAGTAAGCTTTAAGGAAGGATATAGGCTACTGTTTATCTGGGCTTCGCAATTACTGCAATAATCGACATACACGCGAACGAATTCGAGGGCAAAAGCTATTATTTAATAAACCTAAGTAGAAACATCACGTAAGTTTAAAATAAACCGTAAAGAATATATACCTTCTAGCTTCTCCACAATTGAAGTATCAGTGAGCTCTCGTTCATGATTGACTCCTTAACGAAGACGTGTTCCAGTAATTTTGACATCCGTCGCCATTATGAGGAAGTAGCCAGTGAAAGATATGGATCGGTACATGTCAGAGTGCACCGAGGAGTTTTGGTAATGTCCGATAAGAAACACATTGTGATACTTGAACGCAATGAAATATGGAATTTGTTAAAATTAATTACAGTCGACTCTCGTTAATTCGAAACTCGAGGGACTCTTGAAATGTTGCGAATTTTTTTTTACAACAATTTTTTGATAGAGTATTTGTGAAAGAGTAACAGTAACTAAAACTTAACTAAAAAAAACAATTCGTGCGGAAGTGTGTGTCAAACTAATCATTACAAAAACAAAGGCTGTAAGTACGATGATACAAGTTTGAACTTGTCTCAAAATGTACTTAGGTACAGACCTCTGCAAGTTCTAAAATCTTTCTCTTTTTCTTTCTGCAACTTTGGATTGTCGAGTATTTAACGCCGATGAGTTCGAATTAACGCGTCATTTTGTTATGTAACGATGATTTTTTCGTTCGAATTACCAAGTGCATATAATCGTATTGATTTATTTCGAAATATGAAGAGATTTTCTAAGGAACTCGTGATAACATTGAATTACTGAGAGGTTCGAATTATCGCAGGTTTGAATTAATGAGAATCGACTGTAGTTGGTTTTTTAATCGTAGCTGCCCGAAGTTTGGAAGTTGGCGGTGTGACACTCCCGTTTCTCGGAGACCACGTAAAGCTGTTAGTCCTACGCCTGTTCTCTCCGGCCGCGTCTGATTGCTGTCCCATCGGACTATGGGCGGGTTTCTGAATTGAGTATATTTAGAGTTTCAAACCAAAATTTGATTTTAATGCCAAATTTTGACAGGTTTTCAGACTAGAATTTGAGAAATACCCAATTTCAAATGTTAATGCTATTTATAAATGCAAATTTGAAATTTGGGGTATGAGAGATAAAGTTACCTAAGTTGTTTTTTTTTAAGAAAGGTTATTTACTTGTTGTTATCACGTGACTACCTATGTACATAATTATGTACTCGTTTAAAATGACTTCTATGTAGTAATTAAGGAATTTTTAATTTATTGTTTTAGAATGTGACTCATTATGAAAATATAAACGTCTGTCGGTAAGAAAAACTAATCACTAGGCGTGAAATAAACGCAAACAGACACTAAAACCATTCAGCCATAAGTGCCTGACTCATCGCGTTCCTAATACAGAAACTTAGGTGTCAAATAAACAAACTAGCTTCTGCAGGCGTCTTCACCCGCATAGGATCCAGAAATTATTTCAAGGGAAAGAAAGAAAGAATGTATCTCATTTGGCACACATAGATCACCCACACACTGTAGAAACAACATTTAGAAACATAAGATTAAATAAAAACAGAACACGCTGACACATTGTGTGTCTCACTTTTGCGCCAAATAGGGAACGTAGGTACTTACTCTCGAAATAAAAAGTATCTAAAAGTATATATCCTATGTCCTTCTCTAAGATCAATTCTCTATACCAAAAAAAAATCAAAATTGATTTAGCAATTTCAATGTGGAATTGTCACAAACAGACATACAAAGTTGCTTTCGCAATTATAATATTAGTATGAATGGACACGCTCATAAAACACGATGACTCCCTTCAATATGACTGCGACGTTGAAGTCTTCAAGCAGGAAGCGGCGATGAACATACAAACATTGTAATTAATGCTTATTACTTGATGACTGGCCCTATGATACGTTGCATCCATAACACAGAGACCTTTGGCGGTATTTTAACGGGTGAAGTTCAGCGGCCATTTTAATTAGGCAAATTGATTTTACTTTTTAATATTGTTTATATATTTATTTATTTATATTGACACACCTGCGACTCATTAACTGGTTTAACATTATAAAAAAAAATTGCAAATATAGAAAAAATATGCACAACACTAATGCAGTAAACAAGTAGTGATCACATAAAATATGATAAAATTGAATTACATTAAAACTAATTGAAAAAAGGCATTGAAATCAATTAAATTGAGAATTGCATTGAACTAAATTAAATTGGCTAAATCTGAAAAAAATTGTGCAGTTTTGTGTTTCAAGTGTCTACGCAACTGTTGCCTTTGTTTTCTTTTTGTTATCCTATTTTGTCCTACCCCTGGTCAAAGGCATCTTTCATGGGCCCACGCTTCCTCCTTTCAGTTCCGGAATCGGTCTAGTTTTTAGTCCATCTCGCGGTCTCCGTCGTGGTCTGCCGAGATCTTGTCTCACTGTTTTAGGGCAATTTTGTGCTACTTTGTCCCACAATTTGTCAGGCATGCGGCACATTGTATTACAGTGCTTGATACTGGCTAAACGCACTAACAGTGGGAAGCCACAACAAAAAAGAAAGACACTGGGACATTATTGAAACATCAATTTCTAGGACAAGTATTTAAAGTTAGGGTTTGTTTAGTCACGGTCCTTATGTGTACCTACCTATTCAATAATATGCTAGAATTGATACTGGGATTAATGATTTGAAAATTAAAAAAAAAAACAAAATTAATACGCTGTTAATGATAAACAGTGTTGGTTTTTCGGAATCCTTAATGATTTTTGGGTTGTGGCGTTTGGTGAACGTGAAAGGGTTAAAACCTTATTTTTTAGCCCGTTAATACCATATAAGAGTTTCTTCTTACTAAACTGACTTAAAAAAGTGTCAAGAAATTTTTATTCTTAAACGGTGCTGCTACAAAGCGTAGAAATAATATAATTGGAGATAGCAGACGATAGACAAGTTCTCAGGGTATCCCTAGAACACATCAATCAGAAAGTTGAATTACCTACATAATTGTGTTTGAATGAAATCGACGACTAAAGCTATATATATTTTTTTAATTCTCATGAATTTATCTCGTCGTAAACTCCATTCAATCTGTAGTTATGTTGAACAAAATGCTTATTATTATAAAATACAGCATTGTGTATTTCCCACGCAATTAGTAGCTTCCTGAGAAATAGGTATTGCTTGATAGACTATTTATTATTTACTATTAAACCACAATAAAATATGGTTTTAGCGCCAAATGATTTATTATAATGGTGTGAAGTTCGATCGTAAACATAGAAAGATTCCCACAATAATATAAAATAATGCAAAAGTCTTATGCCTGTTTGCTTTGCATAGATATATTTTTTATTATCTCACCTGATGTTAAGTGATGATGTGGTCGACGATGGAGCACGCTAGCCTAGATGTAACCTAATAACTAATTTGCCCGAAAATATAAATAAATAAATTTATTTCACACAAAAAAACAGTATTTACATCATAAAACTATGAACATATAGGCTTATTACACGGTCACAATTATGTAGGTAGGTACTCTGACTCCTAAACTAGGTGTGGGCCTGTAACTTAGGAGTCAGTGATTCTCCGTAACAAACAAAGCCATAACTATATTGAAAAGAGGACAATCAAAAAAGTAAGCAAGTGGTGACTAAGAAAAGAGAAACTAATTTATTTATGCTACATATATACCTAATAAGAAAACAAAACTATATGGTGAGTGTGTGTGTGATTAGGTGTAAGTGTAGAGTGTGTGTAGGTGTAAGTGTAGAGTGTATGTGAGTTTGTAGTGAGTAAATGTAGGTATAACTAGAGCATACCAGTCTATGGACAAGTTTTAATAAGAGAATCAACACCGTGAGATACCCAGCAGAAGATCCTCAGTCTTTTCATAATTTAATGTTAGAAGATAGTCACTAATTAAGATTTTGCACTGTCGTTTAAGGCATGAAGATATACACAGACTATTATAGAATTGCTGAAAATAATCATCATTGAGATTCAACAAGAGCAGTGGTGGCCGAGTGGTAACGGCCCCGACTTACGAGTTGTAGGTCGCGGGTTCAAATCCAGTCAAGCGCATTACTTTGTGTAATTTATTTCATCATCACTTCTCTCAAAACAGTGAAGGAAAACATCGTGAGGAAACCGGCATGTCCTAAAACCGAAAATTCGAAGACATGTGACATTCACCAATTCGCACTGGACCCGCGTGGTGGATTACGCCCCATTCCCTCTCCTAGAGAGAGGAGGCCTGAGTCCCAACAGTTGGAACATTAAAAGACTGATTATGCTTATGCTTATACATCAATCTTATGGAGTCCAGAGGCAGATGGATGATAGAACATGAAGCTCCCCGGTGTCGAGAGTCGCAGGACGACTACCGGCCACCGTAGGCGTGGATAATTTGACGGCAAGCCTTGGGTAGCTCGCTGTCCGGTCGAACGGTAAGGACCAAGCTCTGGTCAACGGCACGATCTATTCCACGTGTACCTTAAAGAGATGTCAGCAAAATTGATGGAGGCCAGTTACCGCAAAGAAGTTACTGTAGCCCTAGCGTGCAACTGAAGGAACACTGGGTTTTAGTCAATAAAAGTCTAACACTCCCTTTCGCTACACCCAGAGTCATCATCGTCATCATCATTTCAGCCGAAAGACGTCCACTGTTGGGCATAGGCCTCGTCCAAGCTTCGCCACAATGAACTGTCCCGTGCGTCTCGCATTTATCGGATTACCGTAACCCTTACCCGGTCATCGGTCCACCTTGTAGGAGAATGAGACTGAGAATGGGAACAGTTAATTGATAATTTTCCACGTAAAAAAAGACCTACATCTTCACGAGATCAGAAATAGTAAGAAACGTGTAGTTCTTTATAACGCAACTGTACTTTTTTTTTCCTAGCCATTACTGACCTACTCCTGGGCAACAAGGCCTCCCCAAGTTCTTCCAGATATTTTTCTCCCGCACCGTCTCGCCACATCTTTCTAGGGCGGCCTCGACGGCGCTTTCCCTCTGCAGGAACCCACTGCGTGGCGACACTTGGCCAGCGGTCGCTGTTCATGCGGCTGACGTGACCAAACTACAACTGTACATAAAATATAAATAAATACATACTAGTATCTCAACCAGTCGAGATCGACACCAAAAATTGAAAACAGTAGATACAATGAGTTTAAAATGCCACTCAGCCAAAAAAATAATACTTACTAAAACCAACATTTAGGAATACAGTTGCAACAAACCTCCGAGTCAATTTCCCCACAAAATAATGTGTTTTACCGTACAACTAATGACCGGACGAAAGTTCAGAAGGTGAACCAGGCGGTCAGTTAAAAACATCACTTTATGACCATAAACCTGTGCATTGTGAGAAAGCACGAGAAATGCTAATTTAGAAAAGATTAGCGATGGCCGATGTAGCAGCCATTTTCTTTTTTAGGGTTCCGTAGCCAAATGGTAAAACGGGACTCTATTACTAAGACTCCGCTGTAGGCTGTATCTCATGAACCGGGATAGTTAGCAACTTGAAATTTTCACAGATGATGTATTTTCTGTTGCCGCTATAACAACAAATACTAAAAAGCAGAATAAAATAATACAAAAAACGTGTTTTCTTGCAGTTTTTTTTCTACGGAGGATACGGAACACTTAGTGCGCGAGTCTGACTCGCGCTTGGCCGGTTTTTAGGGTTCCGTAATTCAAAAGGAAAAAACGGAACCCTTATAGGATCACTTTGTTGTCCGTCCGTCTGTCTGTCTGTCAAGACCCTTCATATTAGGAACACGTGGAGGTATCGAGTAGAAATTAAAACCATATACTCAGGGTCTGCGGACTCTTGAAGCTGTAAAAAAATCAAACTTGTAAGTTAACGAGAAAAAAAGATACTTCGGTTTATGTGGCAAAAACGTACATTTCGACACTCTCGACTAAATCAAAATCCCTGGGTACTTACTATTGATCCAGAATCCTGAAATTTGGTATAAAGCAAGGTCTTATAGCACAAGTATAGGACTAAATCTGAAAACTGTAAATTTGTTCTGTAAACTGTAAATCTTCCGAGACTCCATTCCGGAATGGAACTAAATTTATGTAGGTAAGTTTGTACGGAACCCTCAGGGCGCGAGTCCGACTCGCGCTTGCCCAGTTTTTTTTTGGTAAAAATTGCTTTTTAAACGATATATTTTTGTGTTGCAATTGTGGTTTCTGTGTAGATTTGTCACTGAAAAGGTTCATTGAGATCGTAAGTACAACATTGTATGCTGCGCAATTGATGGCACCATTGTCCTGAACGCAAAGGGAAACTGAAGGAACATGGGTTTTTTGAACTTTAAAAATTAGATAATTGTACTTAATTTAAAATTGAGCAATCGGACCAGTAGGTACTTTCAGAGATTAAATCCTCCTACAAACAAACAAACAAATTTTACCTCTTTGTATTATCAGTGTAGAAAATGAAAAGTAATGAATTACTGAAAAGAAATATTCTTTGAAGTGAAAACCTGGCGATCCGAACACAAGTAGTAAAAGTCTGGAGCTATTAGATGATTGAATGATTCCCCACCTCGAAAATAAAAATGTTATATTATACGTTTGTCATAACAATCATTCCTAGTTCAATATTCTCACATAAATCATCAGAGGTATTCATCTGCACCTCTTCATACAATGATACGTTCTAGCCAAACGGGCGCAGTTCCCGTAGCAGCCGACAGATGTCTACACTGCATCAGATACAGATTTGTTGTTGTCGGATAAACCCTATGTAGAGCGCTGGTTTCGGTCACGGCGCAAGTACCGACAGCAGAAACATAGGGTGACTAGTTTTTAAAAGTTTTTTTTTTTAATGTGAACTTTCACATAAAAAAAACAAGTTTTCACAATTTTTATTAAATAAAATAAAAATCTTATAGGTATATAAGATAAAGTCCATAGTTGGTTAGTATAAATGTCGTGGCCATAGATCATAGAAATTAATCACTTCATGATATGGCCAACTAAAACTGCCCAGATCATTTTAAACGTTAAAGTTTGTACTACTTTCTTTAGACTTTCTGTTATAATAGAAATCCTTCATCAATGCTAAGGCCAAACGAGGATCAACATAATTATCATCAAATGCTAACATTTAAATGATCTGGCCAGTTTTAGTTGGCCATATCATGAAGTGATCAATTTCTATGATCTAACCACGACACAACTTAAAAACTAGTGTTAGTACCTACTTATAACTACCAGGTACCAGGAAAAAATAAAATAATTTCAAAACACTTACTCGAAAATCGGCTCTTATTCCTACCGCTTTTAGGCACGCAATTTACTGTTTTACACTAGTGCGGAAAACAGTAAAGTAAGGCGCGCGAGCATGCTACGCGAGCGCGCTACAATTTATTGTATTAGCCTGGGCGCTTAGCGACCCCCACGAGTCGGCAGTCAAGCCCCCTTTTATATATTTCTTTGTAAGTGTATTGAAAAACGTCATTTGAAACACGTGGAAATTTTTTTTGTTACTTCTTTGTACTCAAACGGCTCGAAACGGATTTCGATGGAACTTAGTACACTGGTCAACCATGTCCTAAAATAGCATATAGTAGGTATATTTTTATCTTGGGATAATTCCCTACTTTCACGAACCAAGCCCCTGGCAGTATCTAATATTATAATAATAATGTTAAAACTAGAGAACATGACCAAATGTCAGATGTCGTGAACTTACTAATCCCATGATATCGTCTACGCTGCTGACGGTACCGAGGCGTGTCGGCCCACTGTGGGAATGTCTGCTCGTGAATCGCCCGTGGCTTATGACAATTTGCATTTTTTTGCAGTCCATACTGACAGTATCGCTTAGAACCAGGTCTAAGTTTAGAGCGATAGACGATTCGATGGAATGGTCTACAAAGCAGGCAAACGTAAAGTACCTTGTTGTTGTTGTTTTTGTTGTTAGCCTATTATGTCCCACGGCTGGGCGAAAGTATCTCTTTCTCTTTTTCACACGGCGACATCGCGATAGACCAAGGCGAAGGTGGAGACATGAGCTTGACAACTACCGGAGGGACTGGCCCTCAATGGCTGAGGACAGACGTGTGTGGAAAAGGTACCTTAATTAATTTAATTGTGGAACAAATGTATTACAATAGGTGTGGATCGAGAGGTAATGTAACCTCATGTAAGAGTTTTGCGATATATTCCTTCCATCACGTTCCAGCAGCCGCCGAAGGAGATGCTCCGGGCGTGGGAAGTCACAGGACGATTTTTGGCCACCTTAGCTCACCGTCCGGCTTCCCGTAAGGACCAGGCTCGAGCCAACGCCGACGGCGTCCGTCTACTCGGGAAGTTCACTGCCCAAAAGGTCTAGACAAATCATATTGGAACAGCGATATTTATTTTCGTAATACCACTGCCCTAAAATAGATGACTACGTGACATTTCGATAGCACCTATATATTTATAATAGTATATCTTTATATTGTTTATTTATAAAAAAAGGACAAACAAAACAATTATCATTGAAATAATATTCAATGATAATTGTTTTGTTTGTACTTTTTTTTTGTTATTACTCTTAAACACGATGTCTACATCTCTTTTTTTCCAACTCTCCTTTTGCAAGAAAATAAGCATCACCTTTGTTCCAAGTTTTCTGTTTCCTTCTTGTCTTTTATTATATGTCGATGGCCCCACCGAATAAACGTGCAAGAGTTTTTACACGATTTTTTTTTTATTTCATTTTTCGTTTCTTTTGCCTATCCTGCATCTACTTAATTTTTTTTATGAATTTTAGACCCAAAACAAGGCCTATTCTAATAGTGTGTTTTTTTATTCTAGGGAAATAATTTATTTAAAAATTATAAGAATAATAGTTTATCCTTTCATTACATGTTTTTTGAGTCGTCTAGTACACAAGAATAAACATATTAAAACCTATAGGCGTTTCAGAACATTTGTGATTGATTTCGACTTTGGGTAATGTCGTCTTACACGTTTATTCGTGTAGAAATGTATGCAAATTTTATTATTAATGTTTTATTCCACGAAATTGAAATTTTAATATAAATGGGTTATTAAAACTAAAGTATTGCATTGTATCTTACTATAATATTTTATTTATAACAATTCGTATTAAAGCTTCCAACATTAATATTCTTTGCATATTAGTTTAAGTTTATTTCTAGTAACGGTAAATTAACAAATGTTTACCCGGTAAATTTTATTGCAATCGTACGTAACATTAGAAAGGGGTACGCGGTTTTTTTTTGAGTGGAGAAATCATCTATTGATATCCCCCGCTCTTAGACGGAGCGGGAAATAGTGTCAGACTTTCACTGACTAAAAACCCACTCCTGTTCCTTCTTTGCTATTTTTCCAGGGCCCCAGGTATCTCTTTCGCATCACCCATGGCCCCAGTAGGCTTCGACCCTGCTGGGTCCCTACGGTTGCTGACATCTCCTTGAGGCACGCGTGGAACACTACGCGATGACGATTTGGGTTACCGACCGTCGGACGGCGAGCTATCCAATGCTCGTCGTCCGCAATCCACGCCTGCGGTGGCCGGAAATCGATATTGGAATTCCGGTGGCTGGGGCGCGAGGGCCATTGCCTCGTGCGTGCACGTGCGGCCTCCTCCTTTGCTAGCATTACTGCTTCGCAGAAGGAGGCGACCGCCTGCCACTCTTCCTCGCTCCGGACCATGACCTGTACCAAGGCCCAGCGCAAGAGATCGCTGCCGCCGATCTCCCCCACGAGGACACGGCGGTGCTCTGCCCGGGCGGGGCTCACCTCTACCGTATGCTCCACCATGTCCTCCGGGCGGTCCACACAATAGTGACACCCGGGCATTTCTTCCGCACGAATCCGATGCAGGAACCTCCCGAATCCGGTGCAGGGACCTTCCGAACTTACCATGTCCGGTGAGGACCTGCGGCATGCAGAAGGTGAGGACGCCGTGAGGTCTTTCCAGCCACGCCTCAAAGAGGGGACTTACCGCCATAATTATGGCAGGCCCAGCACTGGGTTGCGACAGTCGCTGTCGCCATTCCATTCCACCCGAAAGCAGCGGAGTTTCGCCCCGGCGTTACATCTCCACGCGCAGATCGTGCATGCGTGCAAGGACTGTTGCCACCAAATCCCACGGGGCCAGCAAGGAAGCTCGCCGCTTCGCGGGAAACCGTGCAGTATCCCCGCACCATCCGGATGGCCATGACCCTCTGGCTTGCGTTCAGCTTGGCTACCGGTCGCTTTCGTAGCGACGGCGCCCATACCAGCGCTCCATAAAGGGCCATGGACCGAACGAATCCTGCATAGAGCCTCCGGCAGGAGTCATTTGGACCTACGGTTTTGTTGACTTCTCCTTGAGGCGTGCGTGGAACACTACGCACCGTTGACTACTTGAGCTCGGTCCAGATGGTTAAGGCGAACTATGCATTGCTCGCCGTTCGCATGCCCTCGCCTATCGTGGCTGGAAATCAGGGTCGAAATCTCGGCGCCTGAGCGGTCCACACAATGGTGACAACCGGGCGTTTCTTCCGCACGGATCCGGTGCAGGAACCTCCCAAACTTACCATGTACGGTGAGGACCTGCGTCATGCGGAAGGTGAGGACGCTGTAGTGCCTGCTACGGCGTCCTCACCTTCACCGGTATGTTGATCAATTTGCTACACCTTGTTATAGGGATACATTATAGGGATTCGATTATTGAAAAGTATTGCAGAAATAAAAAGTATTTCTATTCTCTTTAATTTAATTCAGAAAGTTTGACATGTCAGTCACGAAGTTCCTTTCCTATTGATGCTATATTAATAATAATAATAATAATAATAATATTTCCACAATATTCCACAACTATCACACAACGCCGTCTAGTCCCAAGCTAAGCAGAGCTTATGTTATGAGTACTAGACAACTGATAAACATACTTATATATTTCTAAATACATACATATTATAGATAAATTACACTGTTGATAAATTAGTCTGGACACAGAACAAATGATCGTGCTCATATCACACAAACATTTGTCCTGGGTGGGAATCGAACCCACCCACCCCCTATTTATCTAGCTCACGTTGAATTAGGAATTAAAAATATATTTTTAATTCCTAATTCAATAGAGAAGGGTCGTAGCCTATAAGAAAGTGACTCTATGATTGCTGCTATCGAGCGTTCAAAGAAAAGTCATATTATATAGAATCTAGATCGAATGTATTAGGTACTTGATAAAGAATGCTAAAGTTACTGGGCACAAGTACCTAGTAAAACAAATGACACAAAATGATTTTGTGGATTTTAAAGAGTTAGTAAAGGGGAAGAATTGGTTAAAGAACACAACGGCGATAAAATTTACTGGAGCAAAATAAAAGTAGTAAACTTCTCTCATGACCATCCTAATATAATTTACTGCAGGTATAGTTTGGAAGATGAATTATGAGAGATGCAAATCATGATAAGGACTAACTCAAGCGGCGTGGAGAACCTACAGAAGATGCTAAAAGCTTAAAACTAGCGTACACTGGAATGTTACTTAAACCACTTCTGTTATTTAAGGATTTGATGTCTTTGTGATTCAGGAGCAATACCAAACCATTATCAAACTTTGTATATAAATCTACTGCCATTGGATAACTCCATTGCGGTCTCCAATGACAGTGAAGAGGAGGACTAGTTTTTTTAATATTGCAATTTGTTATTTTTTTTTAATCAAGAAGACTAGTACTTTGTGTTCACGTGCATAAATACATGATTATATATTTTTTATTCATTAAAATATCAGTATTATATTTCATCTTTTTATAAAATTGTTTTTATCAATATACCATGCATTAGCAAAGATGTATTACACAAATGAAAACTGATCTTATTAACACTAATATAAATGCTTACGATCTTTCCAATCATATAATAGCAGAACAATGTACTGTAAAAAAGCGTGTAAATAGTTATAGCTGGGTCCAACAACAAACTTGATTTACGGAGAATAATAGTGTAACCTTGCAGTGCGTTTTATTTGTTGAGTTTTATTACACGAATAAACGTGTAATAATTATTACTGAGACCTAGTCATGCGAATTTCACAAGAGTAAAAATATTAAATAGTTTTTCATGAATTTCTTGAAACTCGTTGAAGTTTTTAAAGAAGTATATATAAAAATCTATAGTTTATTTTTTTATCTTTAATTTGATTATGCATTATATATACCAATTTACAATGACATGAGCGTTATTGAAGTTTAAACGTTTTTATTTTTTGCTGAAAAGTTGTCACTTTTCTCTTACACGTTTATTCGGTGGGGCCATCGATGTGTGTACATAATTGTAAAAAAAAATAATTAAATACTCTTTGCATACGATAATCGTTATTGTTAATGTCACTTAGCCTTTCTAGAGCATCCCGCATCTTTCCACATATTGTCAATCGCTGTCCGCTCATGTCTTGCACCACAGGCCTGTCCCGCGGCGGTGGCTGCTCCGAAACCTTTCTTTTCTCCTCGACCACGCTTCTATATCGCTAATTGCTCACAAAAACATCGCGTGCAACTTTTTGACCTGTAACGGTTGTGATCTACCGTTCGTGTTCCACTGGCAACTGGCCAGTGTTGTGCTCCTATTTAGATACTTTTATAATATTTTGTGCAATAACAATATAATAGTAAACATATACATCTATTAGATCTATCTACAATAATTAATTCCATGAATTGTTACTTAGCCGTCATCCTCGCTCCTAATTTTGCTGTCTCCGACAGGGTTCACATTGATCTTGACAATATTTTATACCATCTATGTACATAATATGGAATGCAATAAAGTATTGAGTATTAACTTTTTATTTTAGGTGCACTTCTTCCGCTCTGGGTTGACTAAAACGCACCTGTGTTTCTTCAATTGCCTTTTGCGATTCAAGGCTATAGTAACTCTTTCGAACAATCCCGAAGCTAATTACTACCTATCCAGTGGCGGTCAGTAGTACCTAGTTAGGATCCCGACATATGAATGGAAAGTCATAGGTCTTGTTAACCAAGGTATGCGCAAAATTATTTTTCAATACACTTAGTCGAAAACCCGCTCTTATCCCACCGCTCTTAGGCATGCAATGGACTGTTTTCCGTACTTGTGCAGAAAAGTGCGCGTGCTGTCCCCCGCCAAAATTTTATTACATTTATCGTATCAGGCCGGACGCGCGTCGACACCCACGAGTCGCCGGTCAACCTTCATATATTAATTTCTTCGTAAGTGTATTGAAAAAAGTCGTTCGATACACGTGCACATTTGACACTGCAGTCCTCGGCTCCATAGCACACTCGCCTAATATACGGCTCGTGCGAATTCCGCCTCGGTCGCAATGACAATCTTTTTGAATTTGTATCAAAATGTACTATTTTTGTTCTTAAAATTGTGAAGGAAAACATCATGCGGAAACTGGCATGTCCTAGAAGTCCTAAAACCAAAAAATTGAACCTGTAACATCCACTAAACCGTACTGGGCCCGCGCGGTGGATTACGCCCCATTCACTCTCAAAGAGAGGAGACCTAAGTCGCAGCAGTAGTCACAGACATTGTCAGCTGATTATACAATACCAATAGCTAGCCGCTAAGTTGTGTTGAGGACCATTCTTGAATGGAGTGGAGTACAAGAAGAAACTTCTCCTATTTAAGATATACCTCCCTAGCCCTAGCAAAGTTACAACCGTTTCGTGTTGAATTTCATTCTCCAATCGGTAACGTCTCGGTGTCAGCAATTGTAGAAAACGATAAGTTGGTTGACGCGCCTGAGTCGGCCGCTCGTTCTACAATAACAAAGGATGTAGCGTTGAACATTGTAGAAACGATAACAATTCATTCTATTATTTTGATCGACGTGAACTTGGCTAAGAATTTTCTATTCTTTTGTTCTGACCACATGACTTAACGTTGAGATGATGTCATTCCCATACCTACATTTGATTAGTTTTCGTCTAGCGTTAACGATTGCAGATTATCAACTTGGCTAGGGGTGCAGGTAGAAGACATAGGTTATTTATTGAGCTAGGATTTTTTTTTTAATGTTGCCTGTCTCTAGGAATAATTTATCAGCGAAGTTACAGATTACCGTGATTTGGTATTAGGATGATTTAAAAAAAAGTTGTAGTCTAATAAAAATATTGTGGGCGATTGGTTATAAGGCTAGAATCGAATGTAACACTGACGTGATAGCTGATGGAAGAAAGACGTCAACCTTAAATTAATAGCCACACGGATTGTTGGGCTTCGGGATTGGAAAAACGAATTACTGCGGCCCTGGAACGCAAAGGACAACTGAAGGATCACGAGTGGGTTTTAGCCAGTAAAAGTCTAATGCTTATCGCTCCACTCAGAGCAGGATGAGTTATTTGATGATTACTCATGCCAAACAAGATATGATGACTTTGATTGAGATTTTAGACACAAATATTAAAAAGTAAGATTTTTTCCATATTCAATTGCTTGCTAAACGGATGAACTTAAAAATGTTCAATTTATAATTGGTGTTAAACCGTTACCTTTTCATTTGCACCTTTTACTACGGCTTTCAAACGCTCAAACGTACCCCCAGGGTACAGTCTCATTGTAAATTAACTTTGGGAGAAATCAATATCGTAATAGCTAAAATATTGTCCAACGTAACCTGTAATCATTTGGTGCTAGTGACCTATCTAAGGCTACATTGCTGGTGATTTATTTTCATATCCATTGCTGTGATTGTTCCACGTTCTTTAACAAAGGTTGGTTGCCGACCAGCGTTGTATGTATGACATTGCGAAAGAGAACTTCTATTTTCATTTTCTAGCTTAGTGGAGGGTAGAGTACGTTTCTTGTTCGTGAGAAAACCCCTATGGCGACAAACGTGGTACATTATGAACTGTGTAGTTAGTTTTTTTTTTGTTAATTTTAGTACGGAATCGTCAAGTATTACATGCGTGTGAGCACGTGGGTAGGAAAGGGCAGAGAATGTAAGAAAGGTCGCTATTATAATGTCGTTGGAATTTTTTAGTGTTCATTATTGTTTGAGAAATTATTTTTGAGATATTAGTAGTGTTGGGTGGGTGAGGTTTGTCTAAATGTTTTATTTAAACAAGCTTTTTATTAAACTTCATCATTATCATTTTAGCCGAAAGACGTCCACTGTTAGACATATTTTTTTTTTAAGTGGGAAAATCATCTAATGACAAATCCCGCTCTTGGGCGGAGTGAGAGATAGAGTCAGACTTTTACCGACTAAAAACTCACTTCTGTTCCTTCTTTGCCTTTGTCCCATGGCCCCGGGTTTCATTTTCACACTACCCGTGGCCCCAGTAGGCTTCGACCCTGCTGGGGCCCTACGATTTGCTGACATCTGATGAGGCGCGCGTGGAACAATACGCGCCGTCGACGACTCTCACCAGATTATCGGACCACCTTGTGGGAGGCCTACCAACGCTGCGTCTTTTGGTGTACGGTCGCCACTCCAGAACCTTACAGCCCCATCGACCAACTGTTCTGCAAGCAATGTGCCCTGCCCACTGCCACTTAAGTTTAGCGATTCTTTGGGTTATGTTGCAACCTTGGTTTTTGGTTGAGTCATCACCAACCCTCTCGCGAGCAGGTTCGACGACTTCCAGCCTCCCGAACAAGCCGGATTCCGAAAAGGCTTCAGCACCATGGACCACATACATATGTTGCGGCAGGTTATACAGAAGACTGAGGAGTATAATCAGCCTCTCTGCTTAGCGTTTGTAGACTACGAGAAAGCCTTTGATTCGATCGAGACTTGGTCTGTACTGCAGTCTTTCCAACGGTGCCAGATTGACTATAGGTCAATAACATCGAAGTGCTGAAGTGTTTGTACAAAAACGAAACTATGTCAGTCCGACTTCAGGACCAGACCTCGAAACTTATCCTCGAAACGTCACTTTTCCGAAACTGTTCACGGCCGCAATAGAGGATGCCTTCAAGGTTCTGGAATGGAGAGGTCTAGCCATTAATGTCAATGGCGAGTACATCACTCACCTTCGGTTTGCCGACGACATAGTAGTCATGGCTGAGATTACGGAGGAGGTCAGTACAATGCTCGATAACCTCAGTAGAGCTTCCGAAATAGTTGGACTTAAAATGAATATGGAGAAAACCAAAGTTATGGTTAACATCCATGTAGCACCCACTCCTATCAAGAATGGAGACTCTATACTCGAAGTTGTGGACGATTACGTTTACCTGGAACGCACGGTCTAGTGAATAGGTCTAACCTCGAGAAAGAGGTCAATCTTCGAATTCGACTCGGTTGGGCAGCGTTCGGGAAGCTGCGCGGTATCTTCTCGTCCAATATACCACAGTGTTTCAAGATGAAAGTATAACCAGTGCTTGTTGCCAGTGATGACATATGGCTCCGAAACGTGGTCGCTTACAATGGGCCTCATAAGAAGACTTGAATTCACCCAAAGGGCAATGGAAAGGGCTTAGCTCGGAGTTTCCTTCGGTGATCACATTAGAAATGAAGATATATATCTGTAGGAGAACCAAGGTTACCGACATAGTTCAAAGAATCGCCAAATTTAAGTGGAAATGTGCAGAGCACATTGCACGCAGAACAGATGGTTGATGAGGACGAAAGGTTCTGGAGTAGCTACCACGTACCGGAAGACGCAGCGTTGGAAAGCCTCCCACAAGGTGGACTGATGACCAGGTGGGGATGGATGCAAGACGCACAGGACCGGTCTTTGTGGCGACCAATGCGATGCGATCACGCAAGGAAACTCCGACAATAGCCCTTTCCATTACCCTTATTAAACTTGCAATGTTTGTACGTATGTGTGTTTAAATAAAATATGATACGGTGGCGACCATGGAGGCCATACTATTATTGCAAGCTATACTTTTAAGGTTTATGTTTTAAAAACATTTAGGATTGATAGAGGAAAAAACAAGTTAGATAGGGGATGTCAATAAAAAAGTCGTAACGCAATTTTAAATATGAAATGTAGTAGAAAGTGCTTCATTCAATATACTAGGTTACAAGTAATACACAATATCCACCGGGAATCAATTTGTGAATAATCAAAGCCACTGAACTTCACTCGAAAAGATCCCGCCAAAAAACTGCTTAGAATCTCAGATCATTACCTAAATCATTATAAAGGCAAAAAAGAACGTTACATACAAGGTACCAACCTTAAAAAACAATCAGTTATAGACAAGTACCTCTAGCCCCGCCCCTCGCACCGAGTTACGCGGCACGTCGCGTCATCGTCAATCAATAACTCCCAATCGATTTAAAATCGATAAAAGTATCGATACAAAATGATTTGTGTTTCCGCTACCGGTGTTCACTTGCTTATTACTTGGCTAGTAATGTGTAATTAATACATTTTGGGCATTTTGCACCCCGGGCAGAGTTTGTGTTGTGTAATTAAATCTGTAAGAGCTGGTAATTGTAAGATTTATTGAATCATTAGCCTAGTTGTAATTGTAATAACTGTAGTTATGAAAAAAATGCTGTTATAGCCCGAAGTTACGAAGATCAAGCCCTTTATTATGCACTAGTTATTCCCCGTAGTTTCAACCGCGTCTTTGGTTACTGCTCGCTCTTGTGGGTCGTAATATAATGGTAGTCCCCGTCATCTCCTATGTTATTTTTAGGGTTACGTACCTCAAAAGGTAAAAAACGGAACCCTTATAGGATCGAATCGAGGTATCGAATTGAAATTAAAACCATATACTCAGGTCTGCGAACTCTTGAGCTGTAAAAAATCAAAATTCCGTACAATAATATAGTGTCTTATGGTGCGGAGCCCTTCGTGCGCGAGTTCGACTCGCGCTTAGCCGGTTTTTCTTTTGGCTTTGCTGTTTGTGCATTTAACCAGTGTCAAGTTTAGAAAGTGCTACAGAATGCAGTCACTTGTTTTTTTTATTAGAATACGGATGTAACACATTCTAATGTTTCTTAGTATTTGGCAGCAACTAAACATACACATCCTTTCATAATATTAGCGTGATATCACTAGTTAAGAGCCTTATTATTGACATGTACATTGTATGGCATGAACATAATTAATGATACAAAATGAAGTCATAAAGTATGGCAGTGTCCAGACGCTGTTGGAAGGCTTGCGTGGTGCGGAGGACGCCGGGGGGCGTTCCCACCGCCCGCGCAGCGCCGCCTGCGCGGCTGAGTCAATTCGGAGTAATCAAACTGTTTGCACGATACCTCTTGTGTTTTTATTAGCTGGGAAAGCTGAGATAAAGTTTGCATGATGTTATGTACAGTCAGAGGTCAAAAGTGCAGTTCCACCTTACCAATACTAAAATGGCTAAAATTTCTTTGTAGAAGAGGGTCAATGGTTCATGACTGATTTAATTGACAGCATAGAATCTAAAGTATTGAATAAACTAGTTGTAGACTACTGAACTTTTACAACAAAGAAATTTTAGACGCTTTAGCATTGGTAGAGTGCAACTGCACTTTTGATCCCAGAATGTACGTACATATGCGAAACTAACTGCCTTGTTGGTCTCGTGGTCCCAAGCGCTACTGTTGGGTCCTGTCCTGGTATCGATTTTCGGGTCGGACAAAAAGTTCTATTGGGTTTTCCATTAGGAATTATTCTGTACCAGCCCAGAGTTTGGAAGTTGGTGGTATAGAGAGTACCTGAGATTGCACACAGACTTAAATTGTGCTCAAAGAATACACATCGATAGCTAGGTTCGAAATATCAAACAAAGATTTCAAAAAATTGAGAACCTCCTTTTTTGAAGTCGTTTAGTATGGGCTGAAGAACTAGTCATATAAATATGTTTAGGCTTGAGCTGATTAGCTCATTACCTAACTAATGGTTGTGCTATCTGAAGACACCGTCAAGCCAGCCTTGGCACAAAACAACGAAAAGTACTGACAGAGTCAAATTATCGAACAACTTTTTTTTTTTTTCAAGGTGGGAAATCATCTAATGACTTCTCTCGCTCTAGGGCCGAGCGAGGGGATGTGTTAGACTTTTACTGACTAAAACCACACCTAAATTCCTTCAGTTACCTTTGACGTCACAGGGCCGCGGGTAACCCTTGTAGAAGTCCAGGTGGTTACCGGACGGCCAGCTACCCATTGATCGTCGTCCAATCGAACAACAGCGTTTTCTTGACCTCGTCAATGGATGCGGGAAATTTTTGTAGGTATAAAACGCATAGTGGAAGAGATGGGACTAAATACTACAAAGTATTGTGCAGGGGAGACGCAAATGAAAGGCTTCTGGTTGGATTATACTGTTTTTATATTGAATTAAGCACTTTCTAATAAATTATATTTATAAAATTACGTCTCGAATTTTATTTGACATTCCCCTAACTATTATTTTTTCACCTAACCTAACCTAAACTTTTTTAAACATAAACCGTAGTATATTTGTGTGGCCTCCATGATCGCCACAATATCTAAAGTATATATATATATCTCGTCTCACGGTGTTTGTGCCCCGAAACGGCTCAACCGATTGTTTTTTTTTTTTTTTGTATGTTTGGTAGCTGATATTTATGTTTCCATTTATGCTTACTTTCGAGTCAGCTAGTTATAGTATATTTATCAGAATATACATATTTAAGTACCTACTTCAATTTCAGGGGTCGTTTATCACAAGATTTTCTCTTTAGCGACTATATCAGTTTCTCCTGTAAAACGGGTGCTGGCATTCATGATTTATATGATAATGGTAATGAGACACAGTACAAAGCAATTTTCTCGACTCAATCCATTTAGTTTGAACGCTGAGTTAACGTGACTGATCGAGTCTGGCTCTCTCTCAGGGACACCAAATCACCCAAGACATTGTGGTTATTAAGAAGTAGAAAGTATGAAATGTAATCTTTATGGTGTGCTAATGAAAGATGGTATGAATAATATGCTAGATGAGTAACACGCTGCGCTCCAAACTAATGGATGTGGGCAAAAAGCCTGCCAGGCTCAAATGGCATTAGGCGGTGATATATAATAATGATAAAGAGGTGGCGCGGGACGATCTGGAGTGCATTTCACGAGGACTGGTTCGAGACGGAGCAGGCGATTATAATTTAGGTGGCTAGAGTGAATAGGCTCTTAATAAACTAGTGAGCTTCACCATCAACGATTGCACCACTGTTTACCATCAGGTGGGAGATCGCAGTCAAGCACTAGTTTATATCACATAAAATAAATAAAAAAACATTATCATTGTAAGGTTAAAAGTACAGTCAGGGGTCAAAAGTGCAGTTGCACTCTACCAATGCTAAAGTGTCTAAAATTTCTTTGTAGTTTAAGTTTCACAGTCCACAACTAGTTAAATCAATACTATAGATTCTATGCTACAAATCAAATCAGGCATGAACCATTGACCCTCTTCTACAAAGACGTTTTAGACACTTTAGCATTGATGGTGTGCAACTGCACTGTAGACCCCTAACTCTCTCGGCTTTGTACATGAGTTGTCAAATAGCCCCGGAAAATAACGTAAAAGTAGAGAAAACTATAACCATCAAGAAAATCAAAACATTCATATATTTAAAAAGATCTGTTTAATTTGCTTTCTGAGTGTTTCTGCACACGATCCAATATAACCTGAGGCATTTCCTATTGAATTAGGCCCTATTACTTCGTCAACTTGACTTTCACTTTCAGAAGCACGATCTGCCATCCAAAGCTTCCTTTCAAATGCCCAATGGACGGAGGTAGATAATTTTAATCTGTCAAGTGGCTCAATTATTTAGATTGCTCTGTGGTCTTACCATGACGTGTTAAACTGTCAGGCGAGTGAGAAAGAAGGATGGAGCTATACGCCCTATATAGGTCCATCCCTTTACCAGTTCAGCTTGGGTCTTCGAACGGATCGTGTTATAAGCTCGTGGTAAGGCCTCAGGTCCCTGAATAACAGGTGGCGACGCCTGAAGACAAAAGATATGTTAATGAAGAAGTGATAACCTGTAGTCACGCAATTTTGGGTGTCGGGGTCTAATGCAACAAGTGGGTAGACCTGACTCGTACAGCCGTGTGTCCCGGTTGCACCTATTGTATTAGTTCGGCGATTAACTGGCTTGGGAGCATCATAAGGGCGGAATTCTCCAATAAAACTAATCGCGTTTTAACGTTTGGCTCGCATAATCGCGTTTAGCCGTTGTCACTAGTGTCACTTGTAAAAATACAACAAAAGAAAAATACAGACAAGTGACCATGACAGCGGCTAAACGCGATTATGCGAGCCAAACGTTAAAACGCGATTAGTTATTAACGTTTGGCTCGCAATAAAAATTGGTGAATTCCGCCCTAATTCGGGGGTAAGATTGTGTTAAATGAAAACCTGGTGACAACTTATTAAATACTTATTTTTGCCAGCGGCTTCGCTCGCGTCAAAGTAGGAAATATATTGCCTATGTAACTCAGTGGTAGAGTAGTATTGAACTGGAAAAAGAATTTTTAAAATCGGTTTAAATATTTAAAACCTTTTTTCAGTTTACTTGTTTAATTAGTAACAAAAATACAAATCCTATTTCTTTATAATATTAGTAGAGATAATTTGTCAAAGGTAAAGTCGAGACACCAGGGCTGCGTGATTCGAAATAGTTACTATGGCTCTAAAACGTAAAGTAACTGGTAACTGAAGAAACATGGGTGGGCTATAATAATAAAGCTTGTGATGTGCATGCGTCAAGGTGTAATATGGTTGGACTGTTCTATATTTTCAATAACTTTATGTAGTTACCCGTATTAGCAAATAAATGAATAGGAATTATTATGAAAAATATGACACTCTCGCTCCACTCAGAGTGGGAGAAGATATTTTATGCTGTCCCACTAAATAATAAAAAATACAGTTATAATACTGAGGAACCAGAGTGTAGGACCCCCTGTCCTACTCACTGGTCTTACACGCAAGTCAGACTCTCGTAAACCATCAAATCCCTGGAAGTTTGCTTTGAAAAATGTTGTTGGAAGGAGCAGTAGGTTGAGTAGCATTATCAAAGAAACGTGGCTACAAGATCTCAGTTTTTGTGGAAGCAAGTTTTTGGGGAAACAAGAAGGAGGGTTATTAACAACAAAAATAGTTGTTTTTGAGAAAAATATGAAATGATTTGAAGTGAAAAGCGATGCTTTGACTGGCCTGTTGGTCTAGTGGTTAGTGGCCCTGACTGCTATGCCGGAGGTCGTGGGTTTGATCCCCGCCCAACACAAATGTTTGTTTGATGAGCACGATCATTTGTTCTGTGTCTGGGTGTAATTTATCTGTATATGTATGTATTTAGAAGTATATAAGTCTGTTTAACAGTTGTCTAGTACCCATAACACAAGCTCTGCTTAGCTTGGGACTAGACGGCGTTATTTATTATTATATTATATTATTTAAAGTCTTAAGAGGACCCTTCTCGATCCGTCTATCATCAACATGAGCATGGTTTAAAAGCTCGTTGTTTCATCCAACGCATTCCAAAGCAATGTTTGTTAAAGATGCAACGTGAAAAAGAGAGATAACACCCTGCACGCTCTGTTGGCACTTGGTAACTCCGTCAGTCTCTCGAATATTTTTCTTTACTTTTTTTTTTAATTTATGAGTACATTATGAAGGACTAAAGCTCACTCAAAATATCAGATTTAGAGATCTTTACTGGATTAGTTTTATACAAATGTATGTTTTGAATTCAATAGGAACCTAGATAATATCCACAAATTATCTGTGTTTCCATAATATCTTGAGAATGATGTACCTACAGATAATCATGTAAGAGTATGGGAATGTATCTCGGGTTGGACGCTCTTAACGATTTAATAATTGCGACCTGTATAAAGTCTGATCTAAAGAATCCAAACTAATTGGGAAGATAGAATTGACGATTGATTTATGAACAGCATTTTCTACGAATTCATGTTGATACCATATTTGCCCTCAGGTAACTTGGGCCATAGTGTAAATAAATTACATCACTTGGATTAACACTTTCTAAAATATTGAATTAAAATCATCGAAATCTTAACAAATAATATAAATTTAATAACATTTTGATTACCTTCCTTTTGTTAGTAATAATAACTATCGACCATCTTTGCAATACAGAAGCCAATAATAAAGAACACAAAGGAATCATTAAATTATCATCTGTTTCTTTGATTACTTGACTAAAATTAATTAAAAAAGTTACCAAAGTTAATCAAGTTTTATTCATCTTCGATTAAGCTATTGAACTTATTAAGATTGACAAAAGGAATCATTACATTTGTATCTCTAATAAATAATATATTCATGAATATAACACAAATGAAGTGATAGATTGTATCAATTCTTTGAGATGTACAAGCCCATCGAATACAGATTTTTTTAACGTTTAAAGGCCACGAGATCTTTGCTAATACAAATGATTGATTGAATAGAGATGATTCTAGTAATTTGGCAGACATCACCGCGCAGATGAAAGGTGTATACGATACATATTATTACAATGACTAAGGAAATAAAAAAAGCGTTAGGTTCATTGGGTTTACACAATTATCTGCCGAAACGATTTAAGCTCGTTAATTGAATAACTCATATTCTGTAGATTAATTCCCATGAAGGTAGCAAGGTCAACGCACGGCCGGCACGGAGGCACGGCGACTACTGATCGGCAGCCGACCTCCAATCATATCGAAAACTGAATATTTCAATCCCAAGGATCTTCGCGTGCCGCCAAATGCTACCGATTACCAGATTCTTTTACAACAACCAATCAACAAGACCTACCCCGCCCCCCGCAAACCTCAAACTAAGATGAAACATGAGAATACGGATAATTTTTAAGAGCTCTTGAAATATTGGTTGCACCATTTGAATTTTTGGGATAATCGTTCTGAATTTGAAGGAGGACTGTCTGGTGTCACTTACGGATTCCATTCTCACGAATGAAGTGAATGTAGTAGAAATTAGTCATTCGTTCCCAAAGTTGAGCATTGCGTTGAGCACGAATGGCCCAAGGCGTTGATCAGAATGCGTTCCTTTTTGAAAAATGGATGGTCGTGCATAATTCAGTAGGCTGCTATGTAATTTAGATTTTCTATTCTGCAGTTGCCGAGCAATTTTTCAGCTTGTCGGCTGGGAAGAACATTGAATCAATCAAATTCGTAATAAATGTTTTACTGATGATTCTGAAATGCTTGTGGCTATGATGATTTTTTGGTACGAATGCTTCTTAACTTTTCATTTTTTAGGGTTCCATACCTCAAAAGGAAAAAATGGAACCCTTATAGGATCAGTTTGTTGTCCGTCCGTCTGTCTGTCTGTCTATCTGTCTGTCAAGATACTTTATTTCGGGAACGTGTGGATATATCGAGTTGAAATTAAACCATATACTCAGGTCTGAGGTCCCTTGAAGTCCCTTGTGAAAAAATCAAACTTCTAAGTTAAGGAAAAAAAAGATACGGCCGTTTATGTCGCAAAAAACGTAGGTATATTTCGACACTCTCAAGAAAATCAAAATTCGTAGGGACTTCACGTTGACCCACAATCTTGAAATTTGGCTTATAGCAAAGTCTTATCTCTTAGCACAGGTATCTGAAAAGAGTAATATTTTTGATACGTCAAAAAAAAAAAATGCATGTTTGCAATAAACTGATTTGATTGATTTAATATATTTTACGATTCGGAAAAATCTTAGAGACTCCATTAGGGAATTGAACTATTTACATAGGTGAGTCTGTACGGAATCCTCAGTGCGCGACTCCCACTCGCACTTGCCCAGTTTTTTTTCTTTTGGTTTCGCTATGTTTACGCATTTAGCCAGTGTAACTTTTCATCAGGCGAGGATCATCTATGTGTCTGTCACATACTTGGACCATTTTTTTTTAAACGAACTACAGTAGATATTGCTCCAAGATAACTGATGTTTTTTTTACTACTTTTGATAATATCACTACCGCGCAAGATCGATAGGTTGTGTGAGGAGTGATATGAAAGAAAAGGGAATTAGTGATAGGGTGACGGTTGACTGGATAGAATGGAAGAAAAAAAAAACGTGTTGAGTTGACTCAAATAATACGGGACAAGGGCAGGAAGTTGATGATGATAAATGATGATACTACCGCGCAAATGAATCTGTGGATCACAAGCTATTCAACAAAAGCCTATCACAAGATAATCTCATGTGAAAGTGTTGAATCTATATTCATATCGGTCGTGATATACGGCGGTATAATTTGGCTGATTGCAGCCCATCAGGCTATTGTTATCGCTCCGGAACAATGAACATAGTGCAGACCACGATTTTTGTGAAATTTCAAACCGTTGATGCGTAAAGAAATAAAAGTGTAATCTTTTGATGTGTGTGGGAAGCTTTCTTTGTTGAGCTTGTAAAAATGTCTACTTAACAATAATAAATGAAGGGAAAAGAGTTTAGTGCAGTTTTTGGAAAACAAAGTATGAACAAGCTTCAAGCTTGTTTTAGAAATCAAGGAGAACCGATTAGTGTTGAATCTCTAAACACAGCTATAGACTAACCCATAATGGGCTTGAGTACATCAACTCACACTGGCCCTGCGTGGTTATAGCTGTGAGAACATTGTAAGGCTATTTACGAGTACATAAACATATAAGCCACATTTTCCACACGAGTAGGCGATGAAGGGAATAAATTAAAGAGAATGACCAGTACCGCACTCTATTCAGCTTGATTACTCCTGGTCCAAACATCTTCAAATTAGCAATATTCTTATTAATTGTAATACGTGGCTAGCCCTGACTGGAGGCTTTAATATTTATAAAGGCGGACAGAGGTACGTCTGGTTGAGCAGACGATAACCTCATAGGTTGACCTGCGATATGGCCCTCACAAAAAAAAAAAATATAGCAGTGGTACATACAAGGTGATAATGCAACAAATAACAGGATAATACCATGCATACAAAAGTAGGTTACAAACAAAAAAAAAGCGATTAGTTAAGGTATCATTTCGCGGTAATACACCTTCGATTACTTTTAATACCACTGCAAAGTGCACAAAGGGTGCCGCTGTCAAAACATGACCATTCACAAGTTTTCAAACTCTTTTTTTCCAATTTTTTTTTTGTGTTTTTTTTTTTCATTTTGCAGGTGCGGAATCTTTGTGAAAAAAAAAAGATTTTATGACGGCGCTTGAGGTTACCTGACGGCGTTTTGGAAGAGGCACTCAAAAAATAAAAGTGTTTGCGAAATAAAAATGCTGTAGTATTTATTATGGCGCTAAGGATTTGCTCGGACCTACCACAGGATAATTAGTAATGGTGGTGTGCAATATTGCTGTGTTAAAAATGTTTTATTATTACTTTGTTATTGATTTCCAATATGACTTCATGTCAAGGGAGCACCGGAAAAGTGACTCAAATTTGATTAAATGTGAATAAGGTGGTAATAGAGAATACAAAATTCTTGGTTAGTTTAAATTAGGAGTAGATATTAAAAAAAAAAAATATCTTACATTACTTTTTTCTACCTGTCAACTCCGGTTCGCACCCAATTCAAATGATGCGAAACGAATACGCGTTACTAGTAAACCGTTAGTGAGATTACATACTATTGTACTTTTTTTTTTTAATTTGGTGAGCACAAATAAGTCCCATTCAGCCTCTGCTCTGTGGGCTATTCGATTCAACCCGTCGGTGGTCCTGGCTATAATATTGTTAATGATCTGTTAAGTTGCCATTGAAAAAATAAATTAAAAATTGCATGTGTCTGCAGTTTGTGCTTTTAAAATTTTTGATTGGTTGGAAGGTGTTAAATGATCTAGGGGTTTCAGAAAACAGTTTTAAGTATCTACTTTGAGTAATACCTAGTTTGCACCAACAACTGGAGTAGATAGAGATTGAGGGTTTGGTCAGCAATGGGGAAATCAAAGGCTATAAATACTTAAAAAAATAGACGGTAAAAGGGGGAAGACTGTAGGTCAGAACTAATCCATCTATATAAGTACTTTGGAACGATAGTCCATTTTTGACCTCTCATTTTCTCAGGAAAATTTGAACAACAGAAATTATAACTTAGAAGAAAGCTTATTTATTACGCTACTCGAAATAATGTACTCATAGTGATACAAGCTTATATTTTGTCCACTTCAAAAATAAACGGAGGTCTGTAAAAAGTTATTTAATGATAAAAAAATCAAGATAACTTGCTATTTCAGCCTGAATAAGTCAGATTGTTATTCAATTTTTTAATTATTTTTAGCGCAAGCTTCATACTTTTATTCAACGTCTCCTTTATAAATAAAGACCAAAGCATTACTACTGTTATTTTTACTCAACTGCGCGACAGCAAAGACAGGATTATGTTTTTTATTCAAAGTGGGCACACCAAAATATGGTGTCAATGGTTGGCCCCGTGTGAAGTCGAAAATGGATGGTAAATCAACAAAGCGCCGCGCGCCACTCTTGTGCAGATCGGCAGACGTCTACCGCGAGTCCATAACTGAACGAGCTTGATACTTTACTGATTAAAATGGGAGATAGTCTGTCAGGTGTTATAGTAAATATTTACTTTTTTAAGGTTATTTGTTCTGCCCTCTTCTACGCTTGTTAAGTGAAAATCAAAAATCATCCCAAGACTAAAAGTTTATTATGTCCTATTTAAGGACAAGTTTTACAATAATCCGTTTAGCCATTAAAATATGAAGAAGTAACAGACTATCAGATTTACTTTTGCAGTTATAATGTTAAACAGAAGAAAATAAGAGATTTTCAAGTACCAAAACTGTTTGTCCTTCTCGACGAGACGGTCAGTATGCAAGCTATAGGGTTGTCACACCTAAGCAAACATCACCGCTTATTACATTATCGACAGCACAATAGACACAATAGGATTAAGTGTGATCCAAAAAAACTTGAGCCGAAAGTCGTATCGAATTAAGGTTTCTAATGCTCTTATTATCCGTATACAAGCTTTAAGATTTTATGCGAATATGATACTATTTCAAGAAGTTTGCCTAAAGAATGTTGTTGTTGGCATTTTTTTGTGTAAATTTTTTGGTTTAGCGAGCAAATTATGGTTCAATATTTTACCATGGGTATTAAACACACCAATAAGCAGGCTTTAAAATTCTTTTTTTATTGATACTGCGATTTTTATCTTACTTTCCTTGTAAGATGATGATTGGTCACTGGAATAATTTGCGACCCACGGATGTACTATCAGTTAAAGGCTAAATCAATCTTTAAGTTATGTAATACCTGCAATACTGTATAGGTAGATCAGGGCTTACCATGACGAGTTAAAATGTCAGTCTTCTGAGCAAGAAAGAGGGATGGAGCTGTATACCATATATACCTCCATCCCTTTAACAGTTCAGTTTAGGTCGTAAAATGGATCGCCTTAAGAACTTGTGACTGGGTATCTGAATGTTGGAATGTAAAAAAGACAGATAATATTTTTTTGCATAATTTTAGCAGAGAAGATGATAATAATAAAAGAATTTTTTCTCAATCACCAATCAATCTTTACCAATTCCCAGCAATGATGTATGTATTCTACAAAAGGTGCAAACCGAGCACCTAAATTAGAGGAAACCGGGGGTCCTTTGGTGAACATTGGACAGCCCTAGCTCTCAGCACTCGGCAGGTAGGCGCCTGGCGTCGCCTGCGCATCTCGCAGTGCTATTGTTTTCAGAACGTGCGCGCTACCTGCGCTTTGTACGATTATACACTTTTTTTTTTAAGATATAATATAAAATTATTATTTAGAGACTTATGAAGAATTGTCGTTCTGATGCGACTGATTTTTGTTTTGGCTGCAAAATTAAATTTCTCACTTTTTTTTGCGCGTAATTTATTGTGTTTTTTTGTTTAATTAAATGAGAGTGAATATAATAATAGATTTAGAATTCAATGGAATATTCTTTGTGGACACCTTAGTCGGTGACCTTGAGGGGAGTGGGTACTCCCCTCAAGGTCACCGAGGTCACCAAGGTCATCCTCGAAGGCCTCTCGTTTGTAATAATAATAAGTAAGTGAATAGATCATTGGTCTAGAAATTGGAGGCATTGATCTAGAAAGCACTACTAATGGACACGGCGCGTAACTTCAAGAAATTCCTTACTCAGTAGCTCTGACCACCTGTAACTTGGACCCTATTCCCGCTACCGGTGGGTTGCTATTTGTTACATGTTAATATTAAAAAATATAAATGACCCATATGTCCAGCATTCAGCAACGTGGAAGCTTAGAAAACGTAACAAATTAAGTAGGTATTTCGATTTAGTGCACGAGGTTCTTGACTTATAAAATGTGGACTCGGCTGTTATTGTGCCGATATCCGTTACCGCCGACGACAGGCTGATGACGAAAAGCTTCGACAACAAGATCATGGGCCAGATATAGAACTTGATCCGAGCCTTGATAGGGCCGTATTTAAACTAAACTTAATTTAAAATATACCTAATTTATTTATGTAAAAGAGGATAAACCAGTTTTTTAGTTTTAGTTTAGTTTTTTATTGCTGAGTTACTTCTTATCTTATTAGATTTTTATCAATAACAATAAAATTAGTCCAGCCATTGAAAGAGCATATGAAAACATACTTTGCCAGAGGGTTATGGCCTTCCAGATGGTGTGAGGATACTGCACGTTTTCCAGCGAAGCGGCGAGTTTCCTTGCTAGCCTGCCACCGTGGGATCTGGAGGGAACAGTCCTTGCACGCATGCACGATTTGCGCGTGGAGATGCAACGCTGGGGCGAAACTCCGCTGGCGGACAGAGTTCCGGCGGGATCTCATGGTGGAAAGGCGACAGCGACTGTCGCAACCCAGTGCTGGGAACACGCCACAATTATGGCGGTAAGTTCCCTCTTTGAGGAGTGGCTGGAAAAACCTCACGGCGTCCTTAACTTCCGAATGACGCAGGTCCTCACTGGACATGGTAAGTTTATTTATTTCAGATACTCTCTGCACTTACAGTCGAAACCAACACGTGCAGAGAGTCATTATTATATTACAATACAATATTTAGAAATAAAAAAAAAACATAAAATAACACAATTAATAAAAATCATTATCATTATCATCATAATCATTATCATTATAATATTTGCAATATAACATTGACGAAAATCGAATCAACCGCCAAAACATTCTGTGCACCGCTCAAAAAACAATCGCACACTAGAGTGGAACAAGTCTACATCCGGATGCTGAGCAGTCAGTGTGTTGAGCAATGACACCGCCTGATTTGTTGCCGCATACTGTGCGGTACGAGTCCGAACCCTGGGAGTCGTTCGGGAGGTTCCTGCATCGGATTCGTGCGGAAGGGCCCGGCAGGGTTGAAGCCTACTGGGACCATAGGTGATGCGAAAGAGAGCCGGAGCCTTGGAACGAAAGCCAAGAAGGAAGAGGAGTGACCGAGTGAGTTTTAGTCAGTAAAAGTCTGACATGCCCCTCCCGCAAAAAAAATAACACCATCACATCACAATGACGTTATGTGTACTATCTATCCCGAAAGTAGGTTCCTTTGAGTTAATTTTCTACGTTTACGTGGGCAGAAACTATTAGGTACCTAAATATAAATGAAAGGCATTTGATAGAAAAAGAAAATAATGTTGTAACCAAAGAGCCTTATCCAAAAGACCATCTTCATGTCCATCTATGAAGATGGTCTAATGGATAACCATAAGTATATACATTTATATATATATATTTATGACGTTATATATATTTCCACAAATAGATAACCCATCGGGTCTAAAACCCTAAACCTTTTCTTAAATACGACATGGCAGCCGCATCTCAAAATCAATCTACAATTTCAGGAACTCCATAAAACAAACGAACGCAAAACGTCCATCGTCCACCGCACGTCGAGCTTGAACTGACGTCCATCTCAAAACAATGTCGTACACAAACACAGGAGATCAAGACAGGAAATGATTAATTAGATGCGCATGCGCAGCTTCCGCTATAAAAGTCGGTCGGTGCGCTAAACAGCCGGGCAAACTTGAAACAATGCCCCGTTCATTTAGTGGGAGTAAGTGTTATAGGGGTAGACATCCTCGGCCATCTTTTTAACTTGTTAAGTTTTTGGGCACACCTACATAATTGTATCCATCTACCACGTTTTTAAGTTGTCATTTAAAAATAATACCAATGAATTAAGAACCTACTCCTTTTATGAAGTCGGTTAAAAATATTATTGAGGCTCTGGTATTTTTTTTAAATCTTTATTTAAAGAGTTTTTTCGCTGGTGCAAATATGTCACTCTATAGCATAGCATAGCATAGTCGGCCTTATAATGTTCCCACTGCTAGGGACCGTAATCCACGTCGCGGGCCCAGTGCGGGTTGGTGGATGTCACATGTCTTCAAATTTTTAATTCTTGGACACAGAAATTGTGTAAACATAGTCAATACAATTTTCTTATTTTGATTAAATTACACACATTATAAATACCTACTTTTAGAAAAATAAACGTAAAAAGATGGGAGTTCTCTCACAATTTTTCTGTCTTTTTCATCGATAAAAACAATAGTGTTCTTTATACCAACGAGCGCTACGTAATTTTTTTTTTAAATATTGGAGACCGATGGATGCAAGACGCACAGGACCATTCATTGTGGCGATACTTGGGGGAAGCCTATGTCCAGCAGTGGACGTCTTTCGGCTGAAATGATGATGATGATGAAATATTGGAGAGTATAAAAGAGCCTTTTTGACTTCGCATAGGTATTTTTGATATTTTTTTAAATGTTTTTTGTTATTAGTTTAAGTTATTAGTTAACATTTTTATTTTATTTTTATTCTTTTTTTCTACTTTTCCCAATTTCTGTCCCCGTCTCACGAAAAATATTATGGTATATTTTTATTATTGCTTCTGACTATTAGAATTCAAGTAAAAAAAATAATAGGTTAAGAGAATAACAACTTAATGTTTATCCAATAACTAGGTTAAGAGGTCGCAATGCTGAGAAGTCTAGCACAAAAAAATGGCAGCAAACAATACAATTCATCATTAATTCATAACTTCACTAACATTGCAAATCATTTCGCAACTCATGTCAGCAAACCTATTAAAATGGTCAGTAATGACAAAACAATTAAAAAGAAATGTCTTTTAAAAATAATTACTGCTGCCATTTAAAGACGGATTGATTTAAAACAAAAGTCAAATGGCCAGTGGCAAGACAAGAATGATTGTGTTGATCTATCAATGTCCAAATCTATAGAGCCGTTTTGTGAACAAATATCCATCACTACTTTTGTATGCAATAACCGATTTTACTAACACTTATTAAACATGTGAATAAAATTATGTATGTTTGAACGTTTAGACTTCGGCATTTTTTTTTAATGACTTCATAAAAAGGAGATTCTGCATTCAAGGTACCGATGAGCTCTGAAGGAATTATGCAGCTATTGGAAATCATAAGTAAACAGAGAAAAAAAAATAGAACATGCAAAAAAAAAATGCCGTGATAAAAAGCGTAGAAATAATAACCAGTAACAACGGTTTCCAAAATTAAAGTTATTTTGAATTATTTTTTTTTTGTATGTTTTATTAATATTATTATTTTTCAGCAGCGACTTGATTTGAAAGGAACTTAGTTTAAGAGTAGACCGTGATCTGGATTAAGACATAGGATTTGACTTGTTATACCCCATTGGGATAAAATATTTCTTTTTTGACTATCACGCAGGTAGGCAGAAAGCACAATGAAACGAAGTCAGAAAATTGTTTTGATTAACTTTAACGTGCATATTGATTCACGGTTAAAATATGTATAACGAAAATTATGTTTGTACTCGCCGCCAATGCGGGCATTCTACAGTTGTCATAGGAATAGCATGATAATTTATAAATCAAAACTATTTTAAAAAGGTCTGCTGCCAAGTGATTTAATTATTCCATGTGTACTCAAGCAAATGTTGAAAAACATCACCTGTTTGACTCATAGCCTCTAGGCAAAGGAAACCGTGTAAAGCCAACACGATCTCAAAGATAACTGTTCAAAAGAGGGTCAATCAAACCTCACCTCATTGCAGAAGTACCAACATCATAATTTTGTTAATTGGCAACACCAACACTGCGCAAAGTTTACGTAAGTGCGACAAGTTCCAAGAATACCTGGAATCCGATATTTTTGGACATAATCGCTATAATTAACAGTTTTGCGTGTTTGTGATGGCTATATTCGGATGTTAAGCAAATATCTACTATCTTGGATTGTTGGTAATTCGTCTCCAAATTTAGTTAATAGTTGATGTCTTTATTCGTTCGCAAGATGTGAAGTAATGAAATGTCTATATTTGGTTCTCAGGACTTCATGAGCACGCCTAAGTTTTCGGCTATTTGTTCGTGCTTATTTTAAAATTCATCAAATAATTTAGGGTGAAAAATCAAATAACTCCTCCCGAGAAATATGAAATATGGTACATATCCCACTAACCAAAAAAACCGTTTAATCTTTCGAATACCGTAATTAGAGATATAATAGAGAGACAATGTGTTCGCTTGGGGTTTAATGAATTAAGAAATTACTCTTACGACTATAGATCGAAAAACACTAGTATAAAAGATCCTATTATTCCAAAAATTTGTATAAAAGTATTCTAGTTTTTAACGCTTTTTAGCTCTATAAAATCGACTATAAAATCCATTAAACGCTTTTTAGCTCTATAAAATCGACGACGACGACTCGACGAATTCATATCGCTTTTATTCGATAATCATATAATATATATATTTCGATAACCTTCATACGACTTACAAAAGTTCTTTAATAGCAACTGAATTGCTAATTTGTCATAGATATAGCATTTATAGCACTATCTTTGGACATATAATTTTTACAGCATTATTGTAGAGTAAACGCTGTTCATTCGACAAAATAGCATCCCAGTTACTTTATTAGCACATAATGACATATGATAGCTTTCTGATAGGCTTTCATTGGACTTAATTATTAAAGTTGAGAAAACGCTTTAAAATTATCTATTTCAGCCCCAAAGTGTGCTCTAAACATTATTTGAAAGCCATCTTACAGCGTAATAGTGATAAAAAAGTTCATTTAAGCGATTACATACGTAGTTCTGTAGGAAATATTCACATTTCTACTGATTATCGAAATTTATAAACCGTCAACTTGTGAAACGAAAATATTATCACGATCAAGACTGATTCTGAGAGTAGTGATAATGACCATTATAGTACAGTCTGAGGACAGAAAAAAAATGTCTCGCTATACCCCGCGATGTCACTCGCCTCTTTGGTTACTGCTCCGCACCTATGGGTTGTAGCGAGATGTTATGTCACATATAGGCTTCCTCATCATGGGCAATCGAACAAAAATATTTTTTCAATAAGAATGAGTAGCCTCTTTTTTTAAAGTAATTTAGCACTGGTTACTAAATTACATCAAAATACATTGAGATTAGCGCGTAAAAACAAACAAACAGACAGACTTTCGTTCTAATTTTAATTAATGGGCACTCTAATTCAACTTTTCCTAAGGTATCTTTAGAAAATTCACTATAACTTCGTAATTTACTGTTAAAAGACTCTCGTAATACTTTGAAAACGAGTATCTACATCAAAGATGAATATATTTACTGTTGGCTCTGGATTATACTGTCATAACCGACAAACAAAAACTTTGCAAAAACGCTTTGAAATTATTGCCGTTTAGCTGATTACCATAAAGAACCCTAAACTAACTGCAATGGCAGTCCTAGAAGTCGTAGCAATGGAACGTCATTTCCATTTCTCAGCCAAAAGCTGAATGAATGCTTTGTAATGGTCACTGAGTTGCTATCAATGGTGAACTAGTTACAACTGTTAAATTAATATTATTTATAAATCATTAGTCACTAAGAAATCCTGCGGCCCATGAAAATATTAAGTAAAATGTGAGGAACATAGACGAAAAAATTAATTCCGCATAATGAAAGTAAGATATATGAGCCAACTTTAACGGGTCACAAATTGAATTGTCATTATAACAGTAAAATTGTATGCCATTTTGGGTAAATATTACAATTTGTTTTCATTTCTATCCACACAACACAACCTTTTGAAACCGCACTGCTATATTACAATAAATAAGTCAAAAGAAAGAGCTTCTATCGACTTGAAAAAAGCTAATATGTGGAATAATAGCATGCGAGTTATGTTTATTCGATATTCTTTCGAATATTTAGATGATAATCTTACGATATTTATATCACTTAAAGCAGAGAGAAGTGCGCCCAAATCGCATTGAGAGAACGTGCACAGCACTGCATATGCGTGCATATGCGTGCAGCTGTGCATTTACTCGACATTTTAAAGATCCGTTTCACTACCAATAGCTGAAATTGTAAGGTGCTGCTGACTTTTTTACAACATATTTTGCTAGTTGGGTATATAGGTATGTACCTATCTGTGTATTTATTATAATATATTGTAATAAATATTGGTGCTTATTGCCAAACTAATGACATCCCCTTATCATCTTCTGACAATTACTTTCTATTCCAAGCTACCTGGAAGAGACCCCGAATGCAATAAGGCCGCCCATTAGGTACGTATGTGTTTTAAATATAGTAGGTAATTACATTTTTTTTTCTAGCCGTTACTATCCCACTACTGAGCAAAAACCTCCCTCAAGTCCTACCAGACATTCTTCTCCATTATAATAATATTAATTTTCATCATCGTCATCATCATTTTAGCCAAAAGACGTCCACTGTTGGACATAGGCCTCCCCCAAGTATCACCACAATGTCCCGTGCGTCTCGCATTCATCGGATTCCTGCAACCCTTACCAGGTCATCGGTTCACCTTGTAGGAGGCCTTCCAATGTTTAGTCTTCCGGTACGTGGTGGCCATTCCAGAACCTTTCGGTTCCAACGGCCATCCGTTCGGCGAGCAATGTACTCTGCCCATTGACAATTAAGTTTGGCGATTCTTCGTGCTATGTCGGGGACCTGGTTCTCCTGCGGATATCCTCATTCCTGAATATATTAATTTAAATTAATACTATGTATTAGCTGGATACGGTTAGACTGAAAATCGATCCAAAAATTCTAAGCAGATTATGAATGTCAGTCCTAAAATAGGTACAACTTCTGAAATTATATATGACATCAAGCTCCCTTTCATTCATTGCTGTAACGTGCCGAAGCCTTAATAGCGCCATTGACAAAGTTTTGTGAAATATTTATTTTGACAGAAAGCTTTCATAAGCTATAAATAAAGCGTGTCCCCTAAAATGTTTCATAAATAAAAAAACATCTGGTGGATATCACAATAATCACAATTTGGCATGCGTGTCTGCGGTCGCAATATGTTTTGGACCACAGGTGGACGCTACTGCCCACCCCCTTTGTGTAATCCTTAGTTTTCTCATATAATAATCAGGGATATGAGGGTGGATCAATTCATAATCTCATAATGGAAACAATTCCAAAAAACAAGCGAGATAGTGATATCTATTAACATTTTAATCGTGAAAAAAAATTCCACGATACAGGGAATCCAGAGATCTGTTAAATTTTATGTAAATACCTTTTGGAACAATAAACATATTTGTATTTGTATATTTGTATGTTTTGATCCGCTGTGATCACAAAAAAGGCTCTCAGCTGACACATATTTTCTTCTACTGGTCGGTGAATTTTCCTTAAAGATCGTTGTATATATCTGCTTGTAACAGTATTCATTCAAATTTAACAGTCTCCAGGCATGGTCCTGAGGTACCTATACACATTTACTAGGTACTATTCACTTAATTACTGCCTTTTTTAAAAGTGGGGAATCATTTAATGACTTCTCTCTGAATGAGCGCGAGAGCGTGTCAGACTTTTACTGACTAAAACCCACCCCTGTGTTCCTTCCTTCTTTGAGGAGTGGCTGGAAAGGCAACACGGCGTCATTACCTTCCGCATGACGCAGGTCCTCACCGGACACGGTAAGTTCGGGAAGTTCCTGCACCGGATTCGTGCGGAAGCGACGCCCGGGTGTCGCCACTGTGTGGACCGCCCGGAGGACACGGTGGAGCATACGGTGGAGGTGTGCCCCGCTTGGGCAGAGCAACGCCGTGTCCTCGTGGGGGTAATTGGCGGCGGCGATCTCTCGCGCCGGGCCTTGGTACAGGCCATGGTCCGGGGCGAGGAGGAGTGGCAGGCGGTCGCCTCCTTCTGCGAAGCAGTAATGCTTGCAAAGGAGGCGGCCGATCGCGTGAGGCAGCGGTCCTCACGCCCCAACCGCCGCCGGGATTCCGATCCCGATTTCCGGCCACCGTAGGCGCGGGCTTGCGGACGGCGAGCAATGGGTGGCTTGCCGTCCGACCGTCCGGTAACCGTCCGGACCAAGCCCAAGTCGTCAACGGCGCGTGCTGTTCCACGCGCGCCTCAAGGAGATGTCAGCAACTGTAGGGGCCCAGCAGGGTCGAAGCCTACTGGGGCCAAGGGTCTGATTCTGAAAGGAAGACTCGGCCCTGGTACGAAAGGCAACGAAGGAACAGGAGTGGGTTTTTAGTCAGTAAAAGTCTGACACTATCTCCCGCCCCGCCCAAGAGCGGGGGATGTCATAAGATGATTTTCCCACCGGAAAAAAAAAAAAAAAAAAAACCCCTGTGTTCCTTATTTGCTTTTCATACGGTTTTGCTAACATCTCCTTGAGGAGATGTCAGAACGATTACCGGACAACCGGACGGCGAGCTACTCATTGCTCGCCGTCCACAAGCACACGCCTACGGTGGCTGGAAATTAGGGTCGGGATCCCGGCGGCTAGGGCGTAAGGAAGTCCTTCACTGGCATTACTGCTTCGCAGAAGGAGGCGACCGCCTGCCATTCCTCTTCGCTCCGGACTATGTACTACCTGTACCAGGGCTTGGCGCAAGAGGTCATTGCCGCCCATTGCCCCCACGAGGACACAGCGGTGCTCCGCCCAAGCGATGTACACCCCCATCGTATGCTCTATCGTCTCCTTCAGTCGGTCCACACAATGGTGAAACCCGGGTGTTTCTTCCGCACGAATCCGATCCAGAAACCTCCCGAACTTACCATGCCCAGTGAGGACCTGCGTCATAACGACGTCGTGAGCCGTGACGTCTTTCCAGCCAACCTACTGCCTACTTACAAATTAAATAATCTTAATTTTTTTCTTTGAGTAGATTACTGTATAGCGCAGTAATTGGTTAATACTAAAAAATATTTCTTGCGTAAGATAAGAAATTAAAAATAGATTTGTATTTATTTAATTGGTTTTACCTGTAGAAAAATACAGCATGAAATTATTTTTTGGAAACAAGTTAAAGGTAATAAACAATTTAATATATTGTTTTTTTTTTTTTAAATAATATTTTATTAAAGAATAATAATATAAAATTTTTAATTGTATTAGATAGATAGATATATTCTTTATTGTACATCAAACAATTCTCTAGTCTACGTCTCGTCGTCGTCTCGTATTCTTGTTGTTTCTTTGTTGTTCTTTGTTGTTCTTTATTGTTTTTTGACTGGCCTGTTGTTCTAGTGGTTAGTGCCCCTGACTGCTATGCCGGAGGTTGTGGGTTCGATTCCCACCCAGGACAAATGTTTGTGTGATGAGCACGATCATTTGTTGTGTGTCTGGGTGTAATTTATCTATATATGTATGCATATATAGATAAATTACATATATATCACGCCATCAAAAGAAGCTTAATACGTAAGTGCAACGTTTTCAGAAGAAGATTTTACATTTTATATCTTATAAAGTTATTATTTATTGATTATTTTTAAAGACATTGCACTTGCGTATTAATCTTCTTCCAAAGGAGTTAAACTGTTTTCAACCTTTTCTTTAATTTTACAAAGAAAAGACTGAAAACAGTTATTGAAAATATATATCAGTGATGGTTACTTTCACTCAGGATGGATAAAATGGCGACAGGTCACTGGAACAACTTGTGATCCACGAATGTCCCTCATGTTGAAGGGTCTACAAGTCCGTGTTAAAGCCCATCATACTGTGTTGAGAATCAGAATGTTGGGCTGTAAAAAGACGAATGATAAAAAATAGCATGTAGCGGAGATGAGAATGTTGGAATGGATGTGTGGTGTGACGAGAATGGATAAACTGAGAATTAAAAATATTAGAGGGAGTTAAAACTTAGCACCAGTGACTGAAAAGTTGAAAGGGAATCGTTTGTCTTGGTATGGTCATGTGGGATAAATCGCATGTTATTAAAAGAGTTATGAGTATACATGTGAGGCTAAAGAAAGATGGATGGATTGTGTAAGAAGTGATATCAAAGAAAAGGGAGTTAGTGATGGTATGACGGATGACAGGATTGAATGGAAGAAAAAAACATGTTGCGCCGACCTCAAATAAAACAGGACAAGGGCAGGAAGATGATGATGATGATGTTCCTGAAACTAGTGTATCAAAATATTTTCCCGATGATCTACGAATATATTTATATATATATATATCTCCCTCTCCTAGAGAGAGGAGGCTTGAGTCCCAGCAGTGGGAACATTAAAAGGCTGATTATGCTGCGAATATATCGGACTCCTTATAGAGATTATTGTGGCCAAGAAAAAGATTATACTGGAACTCAGCCGCAAAGATGTTATTCCAGAAAAGCTTCATACATGGTTTGAAAGTTTGAATAAAAATATCGGGAAGAAACCCTGTCTTTCTTCCCGATATTTTTACCTAATACCACGATTTCAGACGACAATCTTGTAAAGTCTTCAGAAGAAAAATAATACATTTAAAATTTTATATTGTTATTCACTAATAAAATATAATTTTTATTAAAAAAATATATTTAATTGTTTATTACGTATTTTTTTTTTGTTTTTTAACCAATTGTTTCGCTATACAATAACATATTTAGTTTTAGTTTAAAGTATAATGTACGTTGTTTTACAGTAAACACATATTTTATACAAATTAAACACCACCAGGAAAAACCAATTAAATAGATTACCCGTTTGACTTTGCAATTGGTTTCCTTAAAATGTAAACAAAATGCGATTTATTGACATATATTTAGTTAATGATGAAATTATATAAGTATCTATTCTTTTAGTAGTTTATTTGGCATATAATAAATAATCGGCCTATAACGTTCCCACTGCTGGGACTCAGGCCTCCTCTCTAGGAGAGGGAATGAGCCGTAATCCACCACGCGGGCCCTGTACGGATTGGTGAAAGTCACATGTCTTCGAAATTTTGGTTCTAGGACTTGCCGGTTTCCTCACGATGTTTTCATTCACCGTTTTGAGAGCAGTGGTGATGAAATAAATTACACCAAGTAATGCGCCTGGCTGGGTCCCGCGACTTACAACTCGTAAGTCGGGGCCGTTATCACTCGGCTATCACTCACTGCTCTCTCTTTATTGGCAAAATGTATCAATGTGTAATGTATATCAGAAGATAACTTGAACTTTCAATTTCATTTTATTCAGATCTTCGTTTTTATGATTTAACTGTTTTTCGCAGTATATCAGCGATTTGGTTTACTTTCAGAGATTTGCTAATTGCCGAAGCTCTCCTTCAGAGTAGGTACTCATTGCCATTTGACTATCTGGCCTGATGCTGCAATATACTTGCTATAAAATTCAAAGATACCAGCATTTTCATTCCTAGATCAGTATTTAAAAATAACGGCTATGCTCACATTGCTCTCCCAATTATCACAAGTAGGACTTTTAAACTGCAACTCACAATGTAAGTAATTGGTCCAACACAAATTGATATTGTGCAAAAACCTCATACTCGTCACGTGGTGCGTGGTATCCGATACCGCTGTTCCATTCCACGCTAGGGTTGAAACATTTCTCAAGTCTTCGTAACAACCATTCCACACCTTCGTAGCAAGCAAAGAAGCCCTATAACACCCTGCTATTTTGCAAACATTACGATACCATGACGTTACGCCCTAAATAAAGTACAAAACAACATTTTGTAATATTATTTCAAAGCATAAAAATATTACCTCTTTGAGGCAATTCATGACGTCAATAAGAAAAGTTTCCGCATGACGCAAAGCTTTCTTTGTAATATTATTTCAAAGCATAAAAATGTTACCTCTTTGAGGCAATTCATGACGTCAATAAGAAAAGTTACCGAATGACGCAAAGGTTTCTTTCTTAGTCAACTTGATTGAACAATAATGTTGATACAAGTGCGTTTAAAAATAAGCTATTGTGTAATTGCTGACGCAAGTAAGAAAAGGGACAATCCTTTCCAAAAATTTCGCAACCCTAAAATAAAAGCAACCCCTCTGTGTCACAGGCAGTCGTCGTTATGCGTACTACGTAATCCGCATTATATCCAAATAGCCTATAGCGTTCAGCTGCTAACGACACAGATGTCCCGCGCAAATTAATTGGAAATGTCAAGTGCACGAGACCCGACGCCATCTTGTCCCCCCTCATTCTTTTTATTTTTTTGTCGCGCACGTGGCTTTATTGCGAGACAGCTGGGCGAGAGTGCGTTCACGCACTTGACGTCGGTAACAGTCGCACAATTGTCCCATCGAAATATTTTGGCAATTTCCGAACACCTCAAATAATAGGGTATAAATTCGAAAATTATTACCTTTTTATAAGCCATTTAAGTAAATAATGCAAGTTAATAAATACTTTGTAGTTTCGTGAAATTAATTTTAATGAAATGGGCTTTTAATTTCTTTTTAAAACGGTTAGTAACACTGCGATGACATTTGATATTTACGCGGGAAGGTGCATTCGCGAGTTAGACCTGCGTTTGGTTAATGCAAAGATAATGGTCTGACCTATTTAATGGTATAATTAAATATTGCCGTCTGTTTCCGGCAATTAGATCGAAAGCGATCACTGTTGAATTCCTTTGTTACATTAAAAAATATATTTTGCTCCTTCCGAACACCTTTACTCACGAATTTGAGCACCTGATGCGTTTCGTTCGCAGCTGATGATCCTAAAGCCACGATATTACAACACCTTGACTTTTCGTTACGGAATTTCCTCCCCTTAATTACATTTTATATGTTTTGGCCAGTTGTCTACGAATATCTGCGGTGTCCGTATCAATTTCGTCTTTTAATTGTGAGTTATGTAGCGATAGCACGCGACTCGAGTCTAGACATTTATAGAAACAAAGAGCAGAAGACCAGAAACGTGTTTGGAGAATGGAAATTTTTAATAGAAGCAATTAGGTTCTTCATGTTTTTAGTCAATTGACTTTTATTATCTCATTAGGGTTATCTCGAAGAAAGTACTGTCCAATTTATTCAAAATCAGTTATCAATTTAAAAAATTCAATAATTTAAGCTGGTTGGTGCTTAAACTATTGAATTTTTCATTTTTCCAAATAAACTAATAAAAGTAGAAGACCACTCTAATTTTGGCCACCATAGTGTTATTTTTTAGATTATGCCTAAGAAGTAGGTAACACAGTCAAAAATGTAACCTAAGAACCAAAGACGAGGCACTCAAATCAAACGAAATTATAATTAGCCCTGAATCGAAGAACTGCAAGTCATGGGGCAGCTCTTTGCCCAGCTGTGGGATGAAGCAGGCTGACAGAAAAAATTATTCCGGTAGAAAAGTAAACTATACTAAGTATTCATTTACAACACCGAAGATACCATTTGTGCAATTTTGTGGACATAATATAATGAGTAGAGTAATAGATGATATTGACATATATGTGGACAAAGCTTATAATATACAAAGAGACTATAACTGGTTAAGTCCATTTCGCACATCCGAACTGTACATGTGAATTTAATAGAAATATGATGAGCAAGTTATAAAATTTTAGGTACATACTTTATGAATACAACTTGTCGTCGAACAAATCAAATCTTATGACGAATGATTGTCTTGTCGATCACAAACAGACGTCGTGTTGGGAAAATGCAAACAATCTCGTGTGAAGTGTACTTAATCAATATATTATTTCTAGCAACATCCAAAGATTTTGAATTCATATTCGCACATTGCCCGCGGTAGGGCGCGACCATGTTGCTTGCAGCGGATTATTTTTCGGTAATGATTTTTTTTTTTTTTTGGGTAAGCATTCTGTCCTTCCTGAGGGATCTGGAGATTGGGAGATACTAGTTTCGTGATTTATATGTCAGCTCTTTAGGCCCACATATCTCTCTCTCTGATATAACAATACCAATTGCATTTACGTACTACTAACAGTAACATTTAATAAATAAGCCAGTTTCAAAGCTGTATCAATAATACGGTCAACAGCACTAAGAATGAGTAAGAAGAAGCAGGCAAGCGAAAACCTGAATGCCTTCCCTAATATGGCTAATAACTGTAGCAACGGGAAGAAGCATTTGTCCAATATTGGAATATAGTTATTAATAGTTCCTAAAAAAAACCTAAAATTATAACTATTAATAATAAACAATTATTATTAATAGTTATAATTTTAGGTTTTTAGGGTTTAAAATAGACTGAAAATTTGTGTTAGTCGAGGTCCCAATACACTTCCTTGTGGAACACCAAAAGTAATGTAACGTCCCTCTGATAAGTACATCTCTTTCTTTTAGTGTTTGTATTAATGCTAGTGGTTTCTATTTTAATATCTAACTTCAAGAAAACATTTCTATCTCATTTAAAATCATCTATTTGAAAGTTTAGAGCTGTAATGAGGTCAATTCGCCCAATAAATAAAAAAAAAATAACTGGGATTATATTTGCATAACTTGACAAAATGCAGAATAGTAAATTTATTTTCTCATTTTTAATGTTTCAAATCTTTTTTATTTATCGAAGTTTATCCAAGTCTCCATACTAAATACCAAACTAAAAATATAATGATTTTTTTGATGTTAAAAGAACGTATTTTGACATTCAATTATTTAGGTATAGGTATATATTTTTTGACATTTACTACTTCACCATCTTGTTATTGGCATGTGTACTTTGTTTAATTTGATTTGTATCCAATTTATTTGACACTTTTTTTTTACTTTTTCATTCCGACATGTGTACTTGTTAAACAAATTTAAGACCTATTTATCATGTTTTATAAACATGATAAATGATATTTATTTTGCAAATAGGTTTCTTAAAAACACTTTTTTCTTCAATTTAAACTTGATGAGGCCGCATGTGATTTGTAATAAAGATTGAATTAAATTGAGAATTTAGCGATACCCGCTCCGCTCACCACTAAAACAGAACCCAGCAGTCCGTTGGCCCGCGTTCTAAACAAGAAACAAACACGTTTGTTAGCCGCGTGTGATATCATCGCATTCAGCGCCATATGTGGACGATTGTCCGTGCCGATTGTAAACACTATCCGACTCCGTACGCACCTGTATTGTGCAGCTATGCGATTGTGATATCTTTGGCATGTGTTGAAAACTTAGATGCCATGTGTTTTATTGTTATTGATAGAATGCGTGGTAAGGTAAACAAGTAGAAAATAGTGAGTAACAGAAAAATAGTTATCGTCAATAGACTAGATGCATTCATAATCCGTTAAATCGGAATGCATTGTCTTTGTAGTTATCGGATGTTTGGAGACCACGAACCAAACAAATTCTACTCCTAATTAACAATATTATATTCCTAAGAAACTTAAATATTAATTACCCTAACCAAACCTAACTATGAACCTACTTAAATATAAAAACAAAATACAGTCAGTCACGTCGCTGTCATCTGTAAATATGCCCAGAAGACAACGCAAATTTTTTGGGCAAAAAACGAGCCTGTCTTCTGGTCGATCAGTCGGTGATTTAAAGAGAATATCAGAATGTAGGTGAATACGGGCTAGCGAGACTAACTGATTAGCAGTGATACGAAATTAAGGAAATCTGTATGAGAAAATTTTGAGAATTGATTGTCAATATTTTTAACGAGTAGGTTTTATGTTTTGCTGTAATATTTTACCAGAGCAAGAAGCACATCATGATTGAGTTGTGCAAGGAGATGAGATCATAGACACAAAATTAAGGTTTAAAAACGTAAAGAAGTTAGATCACAAACATAAACGTAGCAAAATAATTAATTAACAATAGTAGCTTTCAAATCTCAGCGAAGGAAAACAAAAGATTTATTTACATAAGTACACCATTTACAATCATTCAGAAGAATTTGTCAATTAGAAAACTGAAGCTAGCCCATAACAAAACTATACACAGAAGTCAATTGATACTGTGTTTATCTTCCTACAAATCTTATAATTAAAGATAAATCAACATTGCCGGATCATAAACTGAAATCAGCAATATAATCTATTTATCAAATCGTAGGTTTCTACAGTACAGTTTGAAACATCTGGTCATGATGCGATTCGTGCGTCACCTGATATTTATCTTGGCTGGTGTCGATTGGTCATCAAAACACAGACTTATCGTATCCATCCGAGAGATTTCCTCTCGTGCTTTATTCGTCAAATTGTTAGTATTAATTTGGTTGAGTTTAGAGAGACTGTTTTTAAGAGCGGGTGGTCCTTGATAACCTGTCACATAGAACAAGACACAAAAAGAAGACAACAAGTCTTCTTGTTCTTGGTTGTGTTGTTATTGTGTTGTTGTCTGTGTGTTGTTGTCTGCGTGTTGTTGTTCTGTGTGTTGTTATTGTTCTGTTGTAGTTTTAGTTTTTGTGTCTTGTTCTATGTGACTTACGCCTACGTACGACGTGTAAACGTCATGTCGACGTATTGTTGCCGCTTTGTTGACAGAGTTTCATAGTTTTTGTATGTAAGCTGTGCTGTGAGCACCACAGACCACCGAGCGTATAATGACGAATACGCGTCTTTGAAGTTACGCGTAGTGGTAAAGTTATCCTCTTTAATTCTTGCCTGTTAGCCGTTACGTTGGTTCGCTGACTACTATAATCTCTACATAATATAAAACAAAGTCGCTTTCTGCGTCTGTCTGCTCATCCGTTAATTCCTCGTAAATTCCACGCGACGGATTTTGATGCAGTTTTCACTAATAGAAAGAACCATAGACGAGAAAGGATCTTATGTATAATTTTCAACTAAGCGAAGCTTGCCCCCCCCTCCCTCTCACTACTTTTTAGTAAAGTTTTTTATTCATGTCCTTTATACACATAAAATATTATAATAGCTTTTAAGGTGTGTACTTCTTTTATACCTGTTTGCCGTTTGGCAAAGGCCTTGTCTACTCGTTTTTGTTTTGTGTCTATCTCAGCTAGGTTTTCCTTGCAATTAGCGCATATTATTACTAGATATTAAATAATGAATTAAAGTTTGAACGAGAGGTTTTGAAACATCACAAATATTCGATATTTTCTGTTTTGAAAAGATTTTTACTGAAGGAAACAAGTCATGTCGTCGTGTTACTGAAGACCTATTAGTCATTCTTACCTCTCACATAAACGCATCGAAGATATTTGTTAATTCGATATTTATATAACTACTTAGTATTACCATATGCCCTAGAAGCAGTGGTGGACCGGTGAAAAGCGCCCCGACTTCGAGTTGTAGGTCGCGGTTTTAAACCCAGGCAGGCACATTACTTTGTGTAATTTATTTCATCACCACTGCTCTAAAAACGGTGAAGGAAAACATCGTGAGGAAACCGGCATGTCCTAGAACCAAAAATTCGAAGACATGTGACATCCAACAATTCTCACTGGGCTCGCGTGGTGGATTACGGGTCATTCCCTCTCCTAAAGAGGTGGCTTGAGTCCCAGCAGTGGGAAAATTATAGGCTGATTATGCTTTTGCTAATGTTCCTCTGTCAAAAAAACGTTATTAATTTAATGATCTGAGAATTATTTTATTGCAATATTTAGTTTCTAAAGCCTATAAGTCTTAGGAAACAAACCATCCAAGCGATAGAAACGAGCACCCTTCCGTTTTTAAAGTACGTATGCGCGTGCAGGAGATAATGGATGCTACTACCCCTTCGACAGCCGGGTCGAGACTGACGCGTGGCCGTCACGTGACAATCACGTGGCGACATCTATTGTGTTCTGAACTTATTTGTTTATGTGGAGGGGTATAGTGTAGGCACTGTTAAAGTATCGTGGTAAAATAAATCAATAGGTACTTGTCAGAAAGGGCAATAATAGTCAAGTATTTTAAAGATTAATAAAGTGGTCTAACTTAAGTAGTAATTGAATTATTGGTTAAATTACTAGGTAATTCATAACCATGTGCAAGTATTTCTAGTACATTTTGACTAGGTTGGTAGGTCTAGTGGTTAGTGGCTCTGACGGCTATGCATAAGGTCATGGGTTCGATTCCCACCCAGAAGAAATGATTGTGTAATGAGCACGATCATTTGTTCTGAATCGGGGTGTAATTTATCTACGAGTATATTGTGTATGTATTCAGAAGTATGTTTATCAGTTGTCTAGTACTTTTATAGCACAAGCTCTGCTTCGTTTGGGAATAGATGGCGTTGTTGTGTGAAAGTTGTGGATTATTTATTGTTACCTTATAAGTATTATATCGATGCATACATTTTTATAAATATGACACTTGTTTCTCCAACGCTTGTGCAATATATGGCTAATTAATACTAATCCAGTGCTATCGTATCGCTGTTATCAATTTTATTAGTGGAATTAGACTTTATGTTATCAATATTCACCGGATTCTGATAATAAAAACTGGTTAGAATCAGAATTTAGGTTCGAAACAGCTGATTATTTTTGTGTTTGGTGAACTCAGGACGTTGCGGGGGAGATTAGGAGCCAATAGTAGCCATGCAACGTGTGTGATGCAGATGGCAGCTGCTTCAAAATTAGGACAGAATTTTGCAGACTGCTTTCAAAAATTGTTCAGGACATATTTTGCAAAACACAAAAGAATGAATTGGATGAAAGTTGCTACAAAAGGGGTACCGTATAAAAGGAAAAAACGGGACCCTTATAGGATCACTTTGATGTCCGTCTGTCTGTCGGTCTGTCGGTCTGTCTGCCTGTCTGTCTGTCTGTCAAGACCCTTTATCTCGGGAAAGCATGGAAGTATCGAGTTGAAATTAAAACTATATACTCAGGTCTGCGGTCCCTTGAAGCTGTGAAATAATCAATCTTCTAAGTTCACAAAAAAAAAGATACGGCCGTTTATGTCGTAAAAAAACGCATATTCCGATACTCTCAAGGGAATCAAAATTCATAGGGTACTTCCCGTTGACCTAGAATCCTGAATTTTGGCGTAACGCAGGTATAGGAATAGATCTGAAAATAGTAAATTTGTTGTTAATCACAAAAAAAAAACACTTTTTTTGCGATTCGGAAAAATCTTCGAAACACTATTCGGGATTTGAACTATTTACGTAAAGTAACTTGGACGGAACACTCAGTGTGCGAGTCAGACCCGCACTTGCCCAGTTTTTTTTTTATATAAATACCTAATAAATAAAAGAGTTGACTCATTTTATTTTTTACTACTGCCCGACTTTGAAATCCTCTCAAGGATTTAAATGACTTTGCACTAGAATCTATATTATCATTTTACTTTCGAAAAAAAATGATCTTTAGACTTTGTACTTGCACTTAACCGAAACATGTGTTAATGATTTGCAAGATGATGATCATATAATTTCTGATAAATCGGATTTGATAAGAACAGTTTTATAATAGTCGATAAGAGTCATAATGTTATCATAGGTTGGAAATCGCGATGTTAGGTTTGTATGTAGGTTGTTAAAATAAGCTAAGTGGTACCTTAGTGCTTATGTCTCTAGTTCAACCTATTACAGTATCTACTAGTAGTATATTATAGTTAGTATTTTTTAATTTAATTAAAATTGGCAAATGTTCAAATATTTAAAAAAGAGATAGATAAGACAAATATATACATATATATCTATATTTTTTTTAATAATATAATATTCCAAACCTATCACACAACGCCGTCCAGTCTCAAGCTAAGCTGAACTTGTGTTATGAGTACTAGACAACTGATAAACATATTTAAATATTTCTAACGACGACATATTATAGATAAATTACACCCAGACACAGAACAAATGACCGTGCTCATCACACAAACATTTGTCCTGGGTGGGAATCGAACCCACGACCTCCGGCATAGCAGTTATTGCCACTAACTACTAGACCAGCAGGCCAGTCAAACAAATAAAAGAAAGACAGAGTACCTATTATTTTTATTAAAGGATCAACTATTGAACTCTGTTCTCTCTCTTCGTTCACCCCTTCTCAATGACCGGCCGTAATGTCAACCTTAGTTTACAATTTTTGTGTATTTTTGATCCAATTTCTCCAAACCTACTCAATATCCGAAATACTTCTTTTTACCTATTAACTGAATCCCTGGAAAATTGGTATCTCTTGAAATACTTGGGGAAGAGCGACAAATCCAGACACATTACTCTGCAAAATTTATTTCATCACCACTGCGCGGCTGCGCTCAAAACGATGAAGGAAAACATCATGAGGAAACCGGCGTGTCCTAGAACCAAAAATTCGTAGAGACATATTACATTCACCAATCCAACACGCGGAGAGTAAGTCTAAGTCCCAGCAGTTTATTAAAAAAGAAAATTATAAGACTGATTATGTTTATGGTTATTATGGGAGAGGTTTTTGAGGGATAGTAATAGCTACCAAAAAAAAATTAACGTTTGAACGTTTGCAATATGACAATATACAATATTTACTACTCAAGAGAAGCTCATACACAGCCACCGTAGAGGAAGTATCCTTACTACACCAAAAAAAGTCCAAAACAGTGAACCGCCCAAGACAATAAGCATCTATAAATAAACAGTGAATCGATATCCAAATAGACATATCGACCAGATGGCCGAGGATATCCTGTTGGAACAGATTGCCCGCGATAATTATAGTTTGTAAGTGGCGCGTGCGCCGGGCACACACTTGCGAGGCGTCGGAGTTGGTGCAGGGAGCCTTGTCACGCGATCCTGCACTTTGTCCACAGAAACTGAACACATCAACAAACTTCCTTTACGGGATGCAAAGCGGAAGTATGGACAACGAAATAATAATAACTAGCTTTTGGCCGCGGCTTCACCCGCGTACATATATTATAGCCAGCTCAGAAATAAAGCAGCTTACTATCGGTGAAAAAATTATAGCAATCGGACCAGTACCTTCCTCCTTTGCTAGCATTACTGATTCACAGAAGGAGGCGACCGCCTGCCACTCCTCCTTGCTCCGGACCATGGCCTGTACCAAGCCCCGGCGCGAGAGATCGCCGCCGCCGATCGCCCCCACGAGGACACGGCGTTGCTCTGTCCAAGCGGGGCACACCTCCACCGTGTGCTCCACCGTGTCCTCCGGGTGGTCCACACAGTGGCGAATCCGATGCAGGAACTTCCCGAACTTACCGTGTTCGGTGAGAACCTGTGTTATGCGGAAGGTGAGGATGCCGTAAGGTGTTTCCAACCACGCCTCAAAGAGGGGACTTATCGCCATAATTGTGGCGTGATCAATATTTGGTAGGTCTAAGGATATCGATCGTAGGCAATTTTTTACCCTCCTACCCTCTCTCCCCCACTTTTATCATTTATATGGCAGAACAATGTTTGCCAGATCAGCTAGTATACAATCATTCATAAATCATTTATTTTCCAAGCTAACACCACGTGAAGTGCATCCGAGGAGTGACTAGGCTTAACATCAACATGAACCAATTTGGATCTCGCATGCGGCTTCCGTTCTACGCTATTGACGCTTAGGCAGATGTTATCAACATTCATGCAGTGTTCATGAATTCAATTTCATAGTTATAAACCCTGTTATTAATAATTAAAGTTATAAGCATTTTTGTTTGTTCTCAATTTTATTATTTACTATGTGCTGCCAGCGGCTTTGCCTGCGTGAAAGTAGAAAATGGTCTCAAGGGACGGGGCGACCTGGATTTTTAAGATTTTGATTTGTTTAAGAATTGGAATGAGAAAGCGAGGAACCGTGATCGTTGGAAAGAATGGAGGGAAGCCTTTGCCCAGCAGTGGGACAGTACGGGCTAGATATATTAATAAAAATAACGGGAGAGAAGCTGCGGGAAAAAGTAAGTTTAAAATAAATAGAATAAAGCAGAACGTTTTTGCAAAATAGCTGTGTTTACGTTGGCCACCCCTGCTTACATCAGGATGTCGGACTTCCGAAACAACTGCTAGAGTTTACACGACAATGAGTGATGGCGCATCTATTTTTATTTATTTTTAAATAAACGCTTTAACACGCGTAAATAAATCGGAGTTACCGTGTGTCAAGTTTTATTTGAGGAGCCGTAAAATATTGCCCGTGTGTTCTGTGATATTTACGTAAAACTATGGAGATAGGATAGAAATGTTTCAATTAGAGACGAGGAGGACAGCTCAATTTAGAATAAGTTTATAAATATTAATGTGTCTGCTTACACCGTCTGGAAATAGGGTTGGGTTTCAGAGTAGCAAAAGGGAAAAATACTGAAGCAGTTTAATTGTTTTTAACGATTTTTTGACCTCATTTTTAGGGTACCGTACCTCAAATGGAAAAAACGGAACCCTTACAGGATCACTTTGTTGTCAGTCTGTCTGTCTGTCAAGACCCTTTTTCTCGGAAACGCGTGGAGGTATCGAGTTTAAATTAAAATCATGTATTCAGGTCTGCGGTCCTCTGAAAGAATCAAACTTCTAAGTTAACGAATAACAAAGATACGGCCGTTTATGTCACAAAAAAAAAATTCGACAATCTTTAAGAATCAAAATTCATAGGGTACTTCCCGTTGACCCACAATCCTGAAATTAAGCAAAATCTGACACAGTAAATTTGTTGTTACGACACAAAAAAATCTTTTTTTGCGATTTGGAAAAATCTTCGAGACTCCTTTCGGGAATTGAACTATTTATATAGGTAAGTTTGTACGGAACCTTCAGAGCGTGAGTCCCACTTGCACTTACCTCGTTTTTTTTTAATTTTCAGCGGTCACACAACTAAGGGTAATTTTAACAGCAGTACGGCAGAACCGTAAAACGAAACAAGCTGCTTTTTCACTAGCCATATGCTGCAAGGTAGCTAGATGACGTGTAAGGAAAAAGTTCCACTTCATTTTCCTAGCCTGGCTAACGGAGTTGGGTATTGTGGATTTGTGATGCAAGCAAGGAAAGTGAGCGAATGTGTGTGAAGGACGCGAGTGACGCGCACCGGCTAATAAGAAGCCGCTAAGCATCCTCGTTCCGCTAAGCTACCCTAGTTTTGTAGCTTCGCTACACATTGTCGTGCATCTTTGGTAGAAAAGGGCTGAGGTATTCGTCTTGTTATTGATCACTAGCTTTTGCCCGCAGCTTCGCTCGCGTACTTAAAATATAGCCTATGTCACTCAGGAACAAAGCAGCTTTCTATCGGTGAAAACATTTTAGCAATCGGACTAGTACTTTCCTACAAACAAAAAAAAACAAACTTTACCTCTTGATAATATTAGTGTAGATTATTATGAGCCTGTTATGACCTACTGCAAAGTAAAGGCTTCCATTCTTCCACTCTTCTCAGTCCGTAGTTACTTTTGGCCAATCCTTTATGTAGGAGTCTAACTTGTCACGCCATCTGCTTCTGGGTTTATCGCATCACCGGCTCCTGATATTCGGGATCGAGTCAGTAGTCGCCTTCGCCCAATTTTGTTGCGACTTTCTTCAGTTCCATTAGTTTCGACCTGAGTTGCCTACGTAAGGTAAAAATCCCACTCTTCTGGCCTTATCACTAAAATTCCAAGCGCCTTTTGAGGGTGTCCTTTCGATAGCAAAAAAAAAGTAGAACGAATCCAGAAGCGGTCATAGTCTCTTCACGTCCAGACTACCTACCTAATTAAGATTAGTTAATTATGATAAAATCAAAGTCAATGTCTATTACTTACCTAGGTACCTAGCAAAGGAGGCGGCCGGTCGCGTGAGGCAACGGTCCGGCCACAGTAGGCGCGGGCTTGCGAGCAATGGGTAGCTCGCCGTCCGACCGTCCGGTAACCGTCCGGACCGAGCCCAAGACGTCAACGACGCGTACTGTTCCACGCGCGCCTCAAGGAGATGTCAGCAACTGTAGGGGCCCAGCAGGGTCAAAGCCTACTGGGGCCAAGGGCCTGATTCTAAAAGGAAGACTCTGCCCTGATATGAAAGGCAACGTAGGAACAGGAGTGGGTTTTTAGTCAGTAAAAGTCTGACACTAAACGTAGGTACCTAATTATTTGCTGATACACGTCTCAACATGATACAGGTCCAGGTGCATAGGTATGAATCTAAGGCTTCACTCACACACGCACACAAGTGCGACAATCTGACTGGAGCCTCACAGTATACTAATTGGCAATACCAGAGACAAGATTTTACGGCCTACAACTCACCAAAGCAACAATAACTGGTTCATTTATACATTTATATGTTACTGGTTCACCAATTAACATTAATCAATTAGTAAAAACTGTGTGTGTGTGTGTGATCTTAAAAATATAAGAGGTTTAGTTTTTTTCTTTTTATTAAGAGCGTGTAATCCTCACGGTATTCCATACAAACTGTCAAGTTCTTATTTTCAAACATTTTCGAAAAAAAAAGAGCAGAGCTTGCTCCATAATTTTTTTTCGAAAATCACACAACGCCGTCGAGTCTCAAGCTAAGCAGAGCTTATGTTATGAGTACTAGACAACTGATAAACATATTTAAATATTTCTAACGACGACATATTATAGATAAAATACACCCAGACACAGAACAAATGATCGTGCACATCACACAAAGATTTGTCCTGGGTGGGAATCGAGCCCACGACCTTATAGCAGTCAGGGCTACTAACCACTAGACCAACAGGCCATTCAGCCAAATAGCATTCTGTTCATGATAACAAACAATACGGAAAGGATTGACGTGCTCTAAAGAAACATCATGTAGTCAGTTTTTTTTAAAGGTTTAAAATCATCCAATACCTTGCGCACGTGTCAGACTTTTACAGACTGAAATCACACCTGTGTTCTTTAGTTACCCTTTGCGTTCTAAGACCATGTATTTCCTTTTCAGAAATAGCGCATATGCGTATGCGCATGACATGCATCGGCTCTGCTGCCCTCCTACGGTTTGGTTTGCTGACATCTCTTTGAGGAGCCCGTGGAACGTCTTGGGCTCAGTCCGGTACCGGTAACCGGACGGCCGGACGGCGAGCTAAAAAGTTAATCCCTATATTCTGTTTAGACAGATTTGGAAGACCATTTCTTTTATTGGTGGTTTTAGAACGCAAAGGGCAACTGAAGAAGCATAGCTGTGGTTTTATTCAGAAAAAGTCTGAAGTCCGTCTCGCTCCGCCTTAGAGCGCGAGAAGTCATTAGATGATTTCTCATCTAAAAAAAGTAGTTAACTTTTACGTGGCAAAAAGTTAATTCAATCAACTTGTAGATAATGTATTGCCAATGTCTTTAGGGAATAGTATCAAATAAGAAGTAAGTATAATCAGCCTTTTAATGTTCCCACTGCTGGGACTCAGGCCTCCTCTCTATAGGAGAGGGAATGGGCCGTAATCCACCACGCGGGCCCAGTGCGGATTAGTGAATGTCACATGTATTCGTATTTTTAGTTCTAGGACATTTTCGTTTCCTCACGATGTTTTCCTTCACCGTTTTGAGAGCAGTGGTGATGAAATAAATTACACAAAGTGAATTAGGAGTATTAGTCTCAAACTAAGGGTGTTCAAATGTAGGTGTCATATTCCGCTACCAGGGGAGACGGTTAAAACTGGGAGGGTTAATGGGCGTATGTCAGAGAGATGAGACAAAAAACATGTTAAACGATTGTGTGGGGAAGTCAAGACACTTGTCGCGTTTGGCAGAATATTTTTTTGTCAAGAGTGAATATGTTACTTCTAAGCAAGCTTGCTCTATCGTCGGCCACATTATCGCTTACCATCAGGTGAGACACTAGTCTAATGCGAGCCTATCCATAGTGAAAATTAAATGATAAGATGTCATGGAAGCTACTTTGGCTATTCAGAAAATAAAAGTTTTTTTGACGTGGGAAATCATCCAATGACTTCTACCGCTTTAGGGTGGAGCAAAAGGGTATTTAAGTCTTTTACTGACTAAAACCCTGTGTCTTTCAGTTACCTTTGCGGCCCAGGATCCCTTCCAGATATTCCCCGTGGCCCTAGAGGACAAAAATATGTTTTTACTTTCAAAGAAGTGATTGTTTGGGCTTTAGCTATCTAGGAGTCGATTCTTGAATTGAGATTCGGAGTTATAAATGTGTGAAACCTAACTTTGACAGCACAGCTGGTGCAGTGGTAGAATGATTGACTGTTGCGTTGGGTGTCGCGGATTCGATTCCAGCATCAAACAAATAAATGTATGGCGTACAGATAGACTGTTCTGGACACAAGTGTTTACTCAAATACACAGGTGTGTATTTGAGTAAACATGTTTGTGAGCGAACCCATGATTTAGCTAGAAATGATTCCTTGCGTGGGGCAACGGTTCTTTTTTAAATTTTAAGCGAAAGTCACAAGTCTTCAGGCTGAAGAATAAATTGACAAATAATCAAATTATCAATTCAGAAATCGGGTTTTACTACAACCATAAATTTTGAACTCATAAACAAATTAAACAGTAATTATACCACCGGAAATTATGGACGACAAAAAAAAGTCTTCTAAACACAGTGGTACCCAATACCAATAAGTTAAACGTGGTACCAATTTGGTACTAATTAAACACGGCATCCGGCTCATTGGCTGTCAAATCGACAGAACCTACCGTTTTTTGCTACTCGTACGCAAAATGACGTGTTACACTTCAGTCGAATGATCATTTTTGGTTTTTGTTAGTACACCGTTGATTTTGTATGGATCGATGATTTATTTTAATACTTGTATTTAATATTGGATTGACGATTTTGAGTTGTGGTGTTGGAGGAAATTGCTTGGAATCTACTGGACAGAGCATCGGACCAACGACTCCATAATTGCCGAACTTAAGTCATCCATGAGACTCACCACCATATGCCAAAGAAGAATTAATTTCTTTGTCCACATTGCCAGAAAGAGAGGTGATAACTGGGAAAAGTTGCTACTGACAGGAAAAGTTGATGGGAAAAGACCCAGAACAGGAGTCCGATACGTTGGTCTGACCTAATCCGTGCTACACTGGAGAGCACAGTCTGCGACGCCATTCACATCGCCGAACATAGGACAACATGGCGAAATATAGTCCACAAGAAAGTTATTCGTCGAGGTCACGACCCTCAGCATTGAGGATAAACGACCAAGGAGGAAGAGGATCTAATATTCATACGTATTATTCCGATATTTATTCTACTATATATTTATGATAGTATATTTTTACATGATATATATCAATAATAAAAAATTTTTTTTCTTATTACACACGGTGTCTACATCAATTGTACCTATTTTTTTCCTGTTTCCTTCTTCTTTTCTTTTATTATAATGTATGTGTACATGAATTGTTAAATGAATAAATAAATTAATAATTTTTGTTTATTTATTTATTATATTCTTTATTGTACACCACATAAACAAAAATACAGGACAAACATATTTAATTTTTGTTTTTCTTTGTAAAATTTCAATGTGAAATTTATGCGAATTTTGAAATGTATTTATTATTATTTTATTGTAATTTATTTGTTTTGCAGTGCCCTTAGAGGGTGCATGATTCAAACTTTTAATTTTATTCCAACCACTATACAACATGTTTGCAATACACTGATTTGATTCGTTTCTCGGACAAAATTTTCGTAAAATTAATATGACATGTTTTTGTCAATTACGTATCAGCTTTTGTGGTTAGTTGAAGGAATCTTCAACAGCCAATTGAAGGACACACACAAGGTGGACCGAATACATGGTGAGGATCGCGTGAATCCGATGGATGCGAGACGCAAAAGAACGGCCGTTGTGGCGAAACTAAGGAGGTGTACGTCCATCAGATTTAAATATCTTTGGGCTGAGATGAACGCGGCCGTGGAACTTGAAGGGTAACTGAAGGAACATGGGGTTTTAGTCAGTAAAAATCTGACACGCCTTCTCGCTCCACTCAGAGCAGGACAAGTTATTTCATGAAACGCAATCTTAAAAAATACTGGGCAAGTGCGAGTCGGACTCGCGCCCTGACGACGATGATAATGATAACGATGATAATGATGTATCGCGGTACTTGACTTACGTCGCTATGTGAACAAAAATGTATTGAACATGTTGCCTTTTTTAACTTTTTCATGTCTTTTATAAGAAAAAAACAAGCTCTTATAAGCATAGTAGCTGTTGCCAGCGGCTTCGCTTCGGTTTCAGAATAAAAAGTCCAGGACATAGTCTACCCGTGTGCCAAATTTCATCCAAATCCGTCCAGCCGTTCGAGCGTGATGAAATAACAAACATACACACACAAACTGTCGCCTTTATAATTTAGTATGATATAGTGTGTCTACGTATGTCGTGGCCAGATCATAGAAATTGATGATTTCATGATATGGCCAAGTAAAACTGGCCAGGTCGTTTTAAACTTTAAAGTTAGATGATATTTCAATCCTCGTTTGGCCTACTTTCTTTTGACCTTTTACTATCATAGAAACCCTACATCAATGATATGGCCAAACGAGGATTGACATATCATTAACGTTTAAACGATCTGGCCAGTTTTAGTTGGCCATTTCATGAAGTGACCAATTCTAAGATCTGGCCACGACATTTATACGTACCTAGATACGTACCTACATCCATACTATATCACCATCGCCACCGTTCGCACCATTTTCGCACCGGAAATGCGCGTCGTAATTCCATTCGCCGATGACATGTGTCGCGGCGCGCGCGCATGTGTCGGAGGCCGCCGAGATATTGATGACATCATTAGTCATGTGAAGTGGCCACTTTTTACACCGGACCTCACAGGAGAGCTGGGTTTCCGCAAACGTTGCTTTGATGTGGTCAGTATTGATTGACATCAGTATTCAGTGTGGTTTGAAGCAGCCGACATATTTTTTCTTTTTGATTGATGTCAAAAGGAGAATACATTTTCTAATTGATGAAAATTTTGATAGATTGAAGATATACACTTTATTGTACACCAAAAATTAAAATTACTTACATTAGGAACTTAAAATTAATAGGGTTTTATTTTTGTATTTTATAATTTATGTACACACATATACAGAACAAGAAATCTTATTATAAAAATTTGTACAAAGGTACTACTTATTTAAAAAAAAAATCTTCCAGCAGACCTGCGAAAGGAGAGATTAGAAGAGATGAAGACTATAGTGTTTCGAAGTTCCGTTGACCATTTCTGGTCTTCTTCATCAGTTCCACTTCATCAAATGTTATTTGAGGAGTTCCCTCGATTCCTCATAGATCCAATCATCAGAACTGGACTTTGAAAAAAAAAATTGAACCAATCTGGAAGCATATCCTATAAGGGGAAAAAAGAAATTTGCAAAGCAGTTTATAAACGACGGAGTTCTGTGGAATACAACCGAATTGACAACCTCCTCCTTTTTTTTGAAGTCGGTTAAAAATATAGAGCAATGTCTATATTAAACTTTAAGCAGGTATTATTAAACTTTATGGACAGTCAGGGGTCAAAAGTGATTTGAAAAAGTGAAAATCTGATTATCCAGAAGATTAGATTGAATTATCTTTAGATTTATCTTTGAATTAAAGTACAAAGGTACTAACTTGATACTTTTAAGGCAGGAGTGCCTACGTACTTTTTTAATTCCTTCCGCAGTTACATGGTACACTTAATAATACTTAATTATACTTCCGATATCTGATTTAAGCATTTGAAGTTAAGTATTTCTTAAACTCTACTTTAACCTGCAAACCTGTCGAAAATGGTTTGAGACATACTTAACTCAAAATATTCAATTCAGAAACCTGCCCTAATACCTAAATCTCTCTAGAACTCTCTCCCTCTCTGTCTCCGAGGAAAATACCATTTTTTTTTTTGGCTATTAATTAGCAGTAGCTAATATAATTATGGAGTTTTACCGTTAGTACAATTAAAGATAATTCAATCTTATCTTCTGGATTATCAGATTTTTCAAATCACGATGAAACAGTAAAAAACTCTACTAGCTGCTGCCATCAGCTTCGTCCGCGTGATAAAAGAAAATTGTCCTTATGGAATATACTTCTGGGATAAAATGTAGGTATCTTATGTATTATTTCAGAACATAGTCTTCCGATGTACCAAGTTTGATCTACATCCGTACAGCCGTTCGAGCGTGAAGTAACATTCAAACGAACACTCACAAATTGGCTTTTTAATTTTAGTGTGATTAGCACGAATCCGATTTACTAAACTGCTTATTAATATCTTAAAGAATAAATTCCAAAGTTGTACCAACAGGCTCATAAAAATACCTGTAACAATTATTTAATTGATACATAAGTGTATGATTACCTGTGGGCCCAATTTGGATGTTAAAAAAGCTTAGTTAATCCGCCTATGGAATCACACCTTTTATGTAAAAAATTAAAATATCGTCCTTCACACACTAGAAGGATGAGAAGGTGCAGAACGTGGAAAGGGATAGAGCGGGTTACATTTTAAAAAATATGATTCATTTTATTTTATTTTTATTATGGGAAAACCAATGATTATACAATTTAATTTTCTTTGGGGAAAACTTATAATTTGCATTTTGTAAGAAATGGCCATTTATTTTTTTTTTCAAAAATACGTATATAGGAACAGGTGAAATAAAATACGAGTAACTATAAACAAATATGTAAAAATAGTATAAGCGTAATTCATATTCATTAAATCGTTCAATTATAATAATTTTATATCATAGAATCTATTATGTTATGCCAAAGGTGTAGACTATCGCCGAGTGCCAGGAGAGCAAAAACGCGGTTAAAAGCAAGTCAAGTATGGGCAACATTAGGTTTAAAAGATCTGGTACCTATATCCTAGTCTCTATTTTCGAGTCTGGTGTAAAAAGTTCAACTAATGTCAGTTGACGAAAGTGACAGCGGCTTTTTTCAAACGCAGGTAATTTGCATTCGCATTTTTAAAGCCGTTTTAAAACTCGTTAATGAGAAGAAATTGGCTATCCTATTAGGTACTAAAATTATAGATGTTACGCAGAAAGTTGTTCATCTTGCATGCATGTCCGATGAGTGATGAGCTTGAAATTGTAGGCGACTTCGCGGCAGAAAAGACTAAGATGGACAGATGAAATTCACCGAGGATAACGACACGATGTCGGCGGACTGGTAGCTTCATACATTGCCTAACGAAAGATGTAATTTGCTGGTAGGTACGACTAGATACTCGAGGCTGCTCAGTGGCATAACGCATTCAAGCTGTTGGTTAATGTCAACTCGACATCGTCTGATAAATGAAAATACCCGTCTGACGATATCGTGATATTATTTGTATCGTCTCACTCCTCCAAATTTCATCTCTCCCGCAGAATATCTGCCACCGGGACACGAACTGCAGGGGCCAATCTGGAAATCATTGAACTGACTGTGGGCTCATGTTGGCCGCTGCAGAGATAATCTGGCCAAATGGGGTATCCTTGACCCATCAGAAATACAGTGCCAATGTGAAGCCCCTTCCCAGGATATGCGTTTCTTCCTTTCCCGCCCAGCTTGCAAGTACCTGCACTGTCCACGACGTGAGGCCAATAAAATGACAGAGTGGTCCAGGTGGCTAAATATTGGTCGGACCAAATTTGAGTTGGATTGGCACGAAAGAAGAAGATAGTGGTCAAACGCGAGCCTATCAATAATAAAAAAAAGAAGATCGTTATCGTCTAATATGAAAACGGCCATTGGCGAGAACACAGTTATGTGAATATAGGGAACCTTTGTATCCGAAGTCTTCTCTATCCCTATCTCTGTCCTCCGTTGCACAATAGCACAGGGCCGCATTGCTCGCAGGTGGGTGCACAAAAAAACGAAAGGATTCGCCGCAAGCGCAGGTGCGTTCTCAGGTGCTGGGATTTAGGTTACAGCTTAGAATTAGTTCTTGTATCTGTACTCATTTGGCGACACCTTGCAAATTGAGGACATCAAATTTTGTTGGAATGTAAAATTAATTGTGTTCATTATGTTTTTAGAGTCACTAAAAATCGCTTGGTATTCGCACTACTGTTTCTAATTGAATGGTCTCTATATAATTTGGACTGAAACTATTGACCAGTTTCGGTTCAAATTATATAGAGACCATTTATATAGAGAATTTGTCACACAAAATTATCCGGTATAGTTGTAATTATAAATTACTAGTTTCTACTAGCGGTTACACCTGTGTGAAAGTAGAAAATAATTGTCACTCAGTGATAAAGTATAATTTTATTGGTGAAAGAATTTTTAAAATCGGTCCAGTATCCAAAAATCTTTCCTCTTTAGTATCTAGAGTATAGATCAATACAAATCATAAATACCAAACTGCCCAAAGCTTCTATATTCAAATATATTTTTATGAGAAATAGAGACACAAAGTAGGTAATACTGCAGCGGTCCGTAGGTAGATCCTAATTTACAAAGCTGTTCAGTTATTTTAGACTGTAGCTAATAAACTCGTACATAAAAGTTCAGAATTTCAAAATTTGTCTTCCTCTATCAAGCTTAGTTTGAAACACCAGTTCCAATTGGTGTATAAATCATGTTTTTGAAATTAGAATTCGCTCCCTTAGACTGCGAATTCAACACCGAAACCCTAGCAAATAGCAATCATCATCATTTAAGCCGGAAGACGTCCACGGCTGGACATAGGCCTCCCCAAAGTTTCGCCACTACGACCGGTCCGGAATAACAATAAGTTGCAAAAAAAAAACTTATAAATAATTCTTATCCAATTAAAATCGGAACAAAACAAGATACTGTAAAAACACGGATTTCACACAAGAGGTTTTCGATGCGGCGAGCGCCGGCGCACGTCATTGTCAAATAAGACAAGTGTACAGTCAGCAGCGACAGGTAGCCCTTTGTTCTCGAACAATGCACAATCACAGACGGGTCGTTTTTGTAACGCACCTGATTACACCCCTGTCGGAATTAGGGCAAAGCTGTTTTTATTTCATTTATTTCTATAGTTTTTTTTTTGCAATTGTTGTTTTTGGTAACATAAAAGTAGGTATACCTAAATGACTTATCTTACTATTCTGAGATTGCAAAATTGCACAGTTTGGTCAGATAAAAAAAAACTTGTTACAAGTATAGCATAATTCCATAGCATAATCAGCCTTTTAATGATCCCACTGTTGGGGCTCAGGCCTCCTCTCTAGGAGAGAGGATGGGCCGTAATCCACCACGCGGGCCCAGTGCGGGTTGGTGAATGTCACATGTGTTCAAATTTTTGGTTCTAGGACATGCCGGTTTCCTCACGATGTTTTCCTTCACCGTTTTGATTTTTTTTGTTACAAGTATGAAAGTTACCAATTAGCATGTCTTGGACTAAATGTAACTAAACGTAACTCCGGCCCCCAAGATACAGGCACTGCCTAGTTTTTTTTTGTTTTTTTTTTCGGGTGGGAAAATCATCTAATGACAACCCCCGCTGTTGGGCGGAGCGGGAGATAGTGTCAGACTTTTACTGACTAAAAACCCACTCCTGTTCCTTCTTTGCCATTTTTATTTTTCCAGGGCCCCGGGGGTCACCTTCGCATCACCCATGGCCCCAGTAGGCTTCGACCCTGTTGGGCCCCTACGGTTGCTGACATCTCCTTGAGGCGCGCGTGGAACACTACGCGCCGTCGACGACTTGGGCTCGGTCCGGATGGTTACCGGACGATCGGACGGCGAGCCACCCATTGCTCGCCGTCCGCAAGCCCGCGCCTACGGTGGCCGGAAATCGGGATCGGAATCCCGGCGGCGGTTGGGGCGTGAGGACCGTTGCCGTTGCCTTACGCGATCGGCCGCCTCCTTTGCTAGCATTACTGCTTCGCAGAAGGAGGCGACAGCCTGCCACTCCTCCTCGCTCCGGACCATGGCCTGTACCAAGGCCCGGCGCGAGAGATCGCTGCCGCCGATCGCCCTCACGAGGACACGGCGGTGCTCTGCCCAAGCGGGGCACACCTCTACCGTGTGCTCCACCGTGTCCTCCGGGCGGTCCACACAATGGTTGCACCCGGGCGTCTCTTCTGCACGGATCCGGTACAGGAACCTCCCGAACTTACCATGTCCGGTGAGGACCTTTTTTTTTTTTTTTTTTTTCGGTGGGAAAATCATCTTATGACACCCCCCGCCCTTGGGCGGGGCGGGAGATAGTGTCAGACTTTTACTGACTAAAAAGGCCCCAGTAAGCTTCGACCCTGCTGGGCCCCTACGATTTGCTGACATCTCCCTGAGGCGCGCGTGGAACAATACGCGCCGTCGACGACTTAGACTCGGTCCGGACGGTTACCGGACGGTCGGACGGCGGGCTACCCATTGCTCGCCGTCCGCAAGCCCGCGCCTACGGTGGCCGGAAATCGGGATCGGAATCCCGGCGGCGACTTGGGCGTGAGGAGCGTTGCCTCACGCGATCGGCCGCCTCCTTTGCTAGCATTACTGCTTCGCAGAAGGAAGCGACCGCCTGCCACTCCTCCTCGCTACGGACCATGGCCTGTACCAAGGCCCGACGCGAGAGATCGCCGCCGCCGATCGCCCCCACGAGGACACGGCGTTGCTCTGCCCAAGCGGGGCACACCTCCACCGTATGCTCCACCGTGTCCTCCGGGCGGTCCACACAGTGGCGACACCCGGGCGTCGCTTCCGCACGAATCCGGTGCAGGAACTTCCCGAACTTACCGTGTTCGGTGAGAACCTGCGTCATACGGTAGGTGAGGACGCCGTGAGGTCTTTCCAACCACGCCTCAAAGAGGGGACTTACCGCCATAATTGTGGCGTGCCCACCGGTGAGGACCTGCGTCATGCGGTAAGTAAGGACGCCGTGAGGTCTTTCCAGCCACTCCTCAAAGAGGGGACTTATCGCCATAATTAAGGCGTGCCCAGCACTGGGTTGCGACAGTCGCCGTCGCCATTCCACCATGAGTTCCCGCCGGAAGTTTTTCCGCCATGCCGCTACTTGGCGCGGCAGCGGAGTTTCGCCCCGGCGTTGCATCTCCATGCGCAGATCATGCATGCGTGCAAGGTCTTTTGCCTGCAATTCCCACGGTGGTTGGCTAGCAAGGAGGCGCGCTGCTTCGCGGGAAATCGTGCGGTATCCCCGCACCATCCGGATGGCAGGCACTGCCTAGTTTGGGGACCACAATTCAATTTAGTGTTAATTTTACCAGTTACTGTGAATATATACTAAATATAGGTAATATATATATATTTTAGTATTAAGATCACTGATATATGATTTAATCTAAGATTAAAATACATTCTGCCACACTAGACTAATAAATTATTATTGTTATTTCATAAGTCTATATAGGAATTTGTAATTAATTTGCGGTTACGAAGTTTCACTCAGTTTTATTTTTCAAATACATACTACATTACAACTGAAGCTTTGTTCTCCAAAAATGACTCAAAAATTAATCATCTGTTGCTTAAATGAATCTCTGAACAGTTCTTCCTAATTGGCCGATGAGCAAATACGGCAAAACGTTTAGCTCTAAAATACAGCAATACAAAGATTTTTTTGTAAAGACCCGTTAATTGGCGTCGTCGCGTCCCCATTACGCAGCCTCCGAACCACTGATACGCCTTTGCGCACTCAGAATGCACATCTGGGAGCAATGAAGGACTTGGAAATCTCGAAAAGAACTCATACATACCACATAAATGGCCAAAATCAACCTTAATGCCAATAACATAGAGCTGAATCCAAACAATTTCGGTCTCCGACACCCATTGCTGCGAACACCTGTTTCAACCACAGCATTTATTCATACCTTTGCCACAGAATAATAAGTTCCAAAGAGTATGTGATAAGGTTGATTTTCCAATGTGTTACAGCGGACTTTGCATTCCTGTTTCGTAGGGATGTTCGCATAAATTATCGATGTTTCTCTCCGCGTGAGCGTTGAGGATACGTCTGTCCCTTTCCTTTGCTTGTTTTTGTTTCACCGCAGCTATGTAGAATGTGTGGACGTGAGACAAGTGCCGGCTCCGAGATCTGCCAGCCCTCATACATGTTTATGTCTGTACGTGCTGTTGATTAAATACATTGATGTATTTTATTTGATCACTGATTTTGTAAATTAATGTCGGATGTGTATCCACAATTGTTTAATTTATTTTTAGATCGTCGAAAACATCATATGAAATGAAACTTACATTTTTAATCAATGAATTAAACAGTTCTTCGTAAGCAATTTGCTTAGAAATGAGTTACTGGTATCGGTTGGTTTTCTTGAGTCAAATACCACTTGATCGACGCCGGGTCACGAGGCTAGTTCATAATACACGAGGTGTCGGCGGCCAGCCGGCGCCACGGCGGCAAACGCGGCGCCTACAATCCTGTCAGCCATATTACCGTACCCACCGACCCAAAAGAGACCTTAAGTCAGTCCTTATAAAGTTTAAACTCTTTTAACTTTTGGGGCATCAGCTGTGATTTCATCGCCATTGGAATTTTCGTTCTACTGCACCAAGAATAATGAACGTTTTACATTAAAGTCTTATTTGATATTGAATCCGTTCCTCGATTTTGAATTCCGAACAACGACTAAAAGAAAGCAATTTTTTTAAGGAAGTGTTTTGTGTTTAGTGGTACATTAATTTATTTCTTATGCAATGATACCCACATGTAATGTTCGGACCATTCCGTCTTTGAACCATTACGGATGTGTGACATTTTTGTCTTTCATGGAGAACAAACACACGTGAGTACCACGACCAATTGTCACTTGAGTAAATATAAGGTTTTAATACGTGTAATAGTGCCAGATAGAGGTCAGTTATATTTGGCGCCACTTGTACGCCAGGTGGGCGCTAGCACTCGTATTATTTTACCGGTAAATCTTATTTAACAACGATCCGCGGCCGAAGTAAGGGCAAGTCAATTAAACTCAGCCTCGTTGATTGACAGGTCATTGAGTGAGACCACTTAGTTTTTTAACTTTTTGTGATACGTACGAACATGTTTTTTGTCCGAATACTCCAGCTTTATTACTAAGTAGATAAAATTGATACTCAGAATTTGTATGGCGTGCCTGTGGCAGTTATTTATTGTGGAAGGCGCGAACTCATGGTAAACAACATTTCATTCAACATCACACTTGGCAGGTCCGAGTTTTTCAAAGACCTCATCAAACATCCAAAAAAATTAAGACGTTAAATAAAACGCGACGAGATTCACGCCGTTTTCTTTACGGTCATGGCTAGGTGTCAAAAGCTTTACCTGACCGCTAACACCTACACAGACCAGCGCTATACTGGACCCATATTGACTATCTTAGCTGCATTATGTTTGTTCGGGAGTTATCCCTTCACACCTCCACATCGGAGCCGCTACTCAAATTATAATACAAACATTATGAGCCAAAGTTTTCGGAATGACACGTATTGTTAATTAGCTCGCGCTTTCGGGAAATGTGATTATACTTCAAACAACAGAGACGGCAAAATTCATAATTGAGAATTAACAGTAACATTACACAGAATGTTTTAATGATGCATTCGACGAATGTGATGATGAACAAAATGAAAGCAATTCAGATTTGATGAGCGACGACGGCTCTGTTGAGACAATTATTTTCGATCCCTTATGACTTGAATTAATGTGGTAACCCCTGTTTGAGCCCATAAAAATTCACGACAAAACCTGTATAAACGGCTGGAGGCAAAACTTGGTTGTTTTGCGACGCGTTCCCAGAAATCGTGGAAACGTTCGAGCAAAAAGCCGACGGAACAGGATTTTGTATCGACATCGCCAAATCTGGACGCGTTAAGAAATGATAAAGAGGACGCCGCCACCGCAGCCGAGTGCAAACTGCACTGCAGCCGAAAAATTCACAACAAGACCAAACAACGAGCACATACTTCCTTACGAGAAGACCTTTTGATATAATGTATGAAGTACTAACATTTCGGAGGAGATGGCTATCCAGGAGTTTTATGTCTGGACGTTATAATGATAGTAAAAAGTTACATCAGAGTGATCGAGCATAATTTCCTATGTTATCTTACCGGGCATCATTACACAGTGATGACTTGCATAATATCTTCATCTGGCAAGACTGCACCGATGATAAATAATATGTTTTATGTTGTGCCGGGCTATTTAGCATGCGACAGCTGGCTGTGAATAATAACGGCCAATAATAGACCACGATTGTAATATCGATTATCCAAACGAATTTTGATGGGTGTCTTCAAAATGCGGCGACTGTGCACGGTGCGAATAAGTGTACGTAAATGATGGTATAATGTGTATGCGTGCGTGAGTCACGGATGTTCACATGTGCATGTGGAAATAGCCTGTAAGTTTGTACAAATGTTGAGATACACGGCCGTATAGTGCGGTGTTGTGTGGCGATCTTCACGACAAGTCGCCGCCGACGGCCAGGGAATGCGACCGGCTGGCGCAACAGTGCGTACCGATGTATCGATATTTAATTAATTTTTACTCTCTATTATTGTTTTAGCGTTGACGCAAACATCAACTTTTGGGTTTCTTCATTTATATTTCTAGAATGAATAGCAGACTACTTTTCAGCAGAAGTAGTTTGTGTCACCATAAGTACCAGTAATCAACAACAAAGTTGCACGCTAAGTTATAAGAAATGAAAGTAAGATTATAAATAAATTTTAAGATACTAAAACAACAATATGCTTTCGAATAATTTTTTAGTACAAAGAGAGCATTGAAAAACAAGATTCGAATGACATATTGAAGTATCAAGTGTTAAACGAAGGGGTATGTAGGAATGGCTTTAGTTGAAACTATAACTATACAATTACGGCTCTATTTAGAGAAGTGAGCAGAGCAGTCAGGAGTAATTTGGAGCCGTAAGAAGTATTGTAGGTACAGTGACCGTATTTTTGCAAAATTAATTCGTCGAGAGATGACCATTAGGGTTAACATTTAAAAAATGTCGATGAGGCCCACTCGAAAAATGTTTTGCCGTACGATAAAATGTTTCCCATATCACATGGAGCGCATCTCTAAGGGCGAGACTGGGCTGGCGCCGTGCTTTTTTACCCCGGCTGACTCTGGCCAACTTTATACCACGCTTCGTTCGCCAGTCGAGCGCAACCAGTCGGGCGGGAGGGATGTGCGCACCGGCACTAACAAACACTTCCGAACGTGCGCGTTCGTAACAAAATGACATTATAGTGCATTAGTTTTTTTGTTGCTTGAAACGAAACTGTGTCTTATAAAGTGCCAATAAAAGTTGCCTTCAAGTGTTCTCAACCGATGCAAAGGATTGTTTACTGAAGTTTTTAACTGGATTTGACTTAAGGATATAGAGATGTCGAGTTTCACGTCTACAGGAGATGCTACGCAGGCTACAGTCAAAGGTTTGTTTCTTTTGTTTTGACCTAGATTATAAAATTATTTATTTTTAAATGTATCGATACTTTTTAAATTAAGGTCACGCACTTCTTACATAAGTGTCCTTTCAGCTGATGCTGATGTACAGGGTGTTATTATTTTTACTTATGTGACAACTTAATGAGATGACTGCATTTCATTTTCTCTGTATACTGGAATAAAATAATCATAAAGGTAAACTTTTAAAAAACAAACATACTTCACCAGGTTTACCACTTACGTTAAAATTTCTTCATCTTCAAATGGATGGACATAATTTAGAAATAAGTTTAGTAAGCACAGATCATTACAGAAGCAGACAAATTTTGGTTCGGTCTTGGATAAATCTGTCAGACAAATGGATTTATTTTTCAGATTTAGGCAAATAAACAATATCCAAAATATCTCAAAGCAAAGCAGTATTTCGGTCGTTACGGTTGAAATTTTCCAATCTTCCTTCTTTCGAATATTTATACAATTCTTGGAGATATTGTGGACATAAGACTTCAATAACTAAAGAATGATATAGACGCATTTGTTTTAAAATATTTAAAAGCTGCGATTCCGGAACTATCAAATCAAAGACGGAACTTAAATTGTCATGAGATGACCATAATTGTACTATGACATTCGGATCGGTAGAGCCTCAATTTTGTTTTTAAACGTTTGGCAATATTGTTTTGCTTTGAAAATCTTGATTCTCCTATTTTGTTTTTTGATGTTGAAATTCGTCAAATCATCAGTTGTTAGTGGAGCGAGAGGTAGTATCAGACTTTTAGTGACTCAAACCCATCTATTTTCTTTTAGTTGCTCTTTGCGTGATAGGATCGCGTAACTCCTGTGCACAATTCCGCTGGCCCGGGTGATGTGGAACCCTTGACCATAGTCAGTGGGACAGGGGTTCCAGTCTTAATGTTAGTCTTATTATGTAGCTCTACGTTTTGGTGTATCTTAAAACTCAATTAAGAGATATGTCGTACAACAGAGTACTTAGTTTTAAATTTTATTGTACGTATATATTTAGTTTCCAAGAATAACAATACAGCCTAGACACTTTGTTTTCTTTTGACCATTATAATGCTTTGCCAGAAGTGTCTGTGTTACTAAAAATATTATAAAACACAGTTGGTCGTTGTAAAGGATAGTGTTGCGGAAATATTAATTAGTGTGATCACTGATCGCTAAATGTAAATGCAGTTAAAGCAGTGTTCTTTAGTATAGTCATACCTACAGCATTTAGCCCGGACCCTTAGTATTTGTCAATATATATAATTAACCAATTTGTTGTTATAAACGAAATGTTTTTTTTTTGACGTTTAAGTACCACTCGTTGAAACATTTTTTTCTGACCGTGTTTAAATAATTTCCTAATTGTTGATGAAAATCCATTGAAATAAAATTTAAAAGATTGTTTTTAAATTTGCCCCACACTTTGAATTACTCCTGTATCATAGGTGCGTTTCCAACATGTAAACTTACATACTACACTTATAACACACCCCGACCTGGAACTAATCTGTTCGCCATATAATTATTTTACCAAATTTAATTACCCTTTCATCTATGATTAGATGACTATTAGAATAAGGTCTTATTGATAGTTACACTCATTCTGCAATTCAAAACCGAATATCTCATCATAAAATCGATCAATACTAATTATTAATAAGTATTCCGACACAAAACAAACGGTTCAGGGGCACAAAAAACATGCACATGTGATCTAAGGGTGAAAACCCTAACAAGTGAATAACATTACAAAGAATAACATACCGTTGAGTTCTTCAAATATAACTCTTATGGTAACTGACATATGAGTGGTAGGAGATATATTGATGACTTCTATACATTTGTATGTTTGTACACATGTTGCTATACGGGGGTCGCGAGGTTCGAATGGACTGTTTTTTTTAGTCGCTATTTCCCAGCCCTCCGACGACAAGTGTTATTAGTATTGCAGTTTAACATATAATTATTATTTGCATGACAACTGTGTTAAGTGCCTACTTAAGTTGGAACATTATTTTTTAGGAGAGAATATTACAAAATTTTGATTAATTAAAAAATTGTTCTGTCAAAGTAAAAATAAGCTCTCTTGGTCAATGATATTCCTTTTGATATATTATTTTGGATGTTTAGTCGTCCCGTCAGTTTACTGTGTCACTCAAGAAACATTTCAGTCTATTTTAACAAGAAAACACTGTATTATTCTTGTTTTGTATTTTTAACTATGATTATTTATTTAAATATTCCATATTTCCAATTCAATGCAGAACACTGCTTATGAAGCATGGCATTGCATTGCGGATCTGCTAAACACCCAAACTAAAGATAAATTAAATTAATTCTTTATAAATTATAATCATGACACAGCTCATAAACATATAACCAGTAATACCTTTTACTTCACGTAAAAGAGACCAAAATCATTAAACTAATCCCCGGTTTCTGACAAGAAATTATTAACGCCTCATACAAGAACTGTTCAAAATTAATTCATCAAACCACAGCATAGCAACACGCTTTTGACAATTTGTTACCTCAACTTTGCGATAATTCTTATTTTAGAAACTGTTCTTAACCGTAGTTAATATCACAAAAGGGCATTCCAAAATGTAACGCTCCATTTCTAAAAAGTGAAGTCATATAAATAAAAGAGTACAAATCAAGCAATAAAGCGACTGTTTGTCGCCACATTACAAATGACGTCATACGGTTTGGAGACCAGATGTGGCACCCCGGCACCAGATGTAGTTCTCTGCGTGACATATGTATCTCCATTGATTAGTATTAGTAAAGGGTGGGTAGTTTACACTGCTACTGTTATTGATAGAACCGTTGAAACGATACAGATAATTGCGTAAATATTTATAACTGTACATACTACAGTTTTAGTTATTTTAGGTTCTCTTCTGATTTAATCAAAAGGATAAGATTTCTAATGGATATTTTGCATTTAGAAGAATTAATAACGATAATTTTTTTACAAAACAGCACAAGCTGGAATAATAATCAATCATTTTTTAATCCTTGGACTAATATTTTATTACATTAGCAGTAAAATCTAAATTTTGTTACTGTCTCTAATTAACACTGCATAGGTACTGTATTTGTTGCCTATTTATTTAGTTCTGTGTTCTTTATTCTTTTTGTTTTCTAAGAAAGAAATGCATAAATTAGTAAACCTGGTAGCATGTAGCAAGTAATATTATTAGCTCTAAGATTAGGCACACCTAAAATGTGTGTTTAAACATTGCAAAAATTTACTTCTTCAGTAATTTTAACTTCCGCTTGTAAACGTTAATTTTAGTAGAAATATTTCCAGGTGTTCATAATTTTATCACTTAATGATCCAATCGTAAGGCTAATTGAACGCGCGTGACGATATATCTAACTGTATCGATTCCAGATAGATTGTCTTACTTACTTTTCATATCGATTGCTAAGATATCGGTTTTAGTGATTCTCATAATAGTCATTAGATTATTAAGTGCAGCCTCATTGTACTTTGCACTTTGCCATTATGATAGGGAGAGACGGAAGATAAACCAAGTGGTCTGGAACAGAGCATTAGACAATATAACATATTTTCATGTGTAATATAAATTTAAATGTCATCATCATCACCCTAACACACTTTACACAAATTTTACAAAGCTTCGAATTTTTGTATATGTGCAGCTCCTTAGAATGAATTTGCTTGAATGTCAGGACGGATTTGGTTGAAATTGGCTCAAAGGTAGACGATGTCCTGTAACAGTACATAGTATACTTTTTATTTCAGGTGTATTTTCTCTTGGAATAATTTTTGGCTTTCACGTGGGCAAAGCCACTGGCAAAAGCTAGAATAGTAATATATTGACATTGAAAAATAATATCACAAGGATAGCTAAATATTCTGCAGCCGAATATAGCGACACTTATCTCTTCATTGCTATATCATCAATATGATGGGTTGATAATACGTAGATTGTAGAGTATATCTGCTCTGTACTGTTTTAGTGCAGTTGCCACAACTTTTGAGTACTTTAAGTACATTATTTTGTTTATCACAATTTCTCGATAAGATTATTTTGTTTGATGGAGTTACCAAAATACATTAGGTGGTTTCTCTAATGCCTTTAGACACGAGGGGAAATAAATATCTACAGAATTTCTTTTGCACGGTTACATCCCGCAGTTCATTGTTTGTTTTTTCTTTATAAATGAACTAGCCACATTACAATGTTTTTGCTGCAAGTTCTTGAACAGATCCCACGATCCTGCGCACATTAGCTAGTATCCGACGTTTTTATTTTTAAATATCGAGTCTTAGAAACTAGATTTCTTCACGTCATCTATATACACCATCTTACAGTTTGCTCTTGGCAAGTTGATGCGATAAAAAATTCCAAAACTAATCTCCATATAAGATATAACTTATATAGTCTTAGTTTTTATGGCTATAGTTTTCAGTCAAGCGAATATTTTGGAAAAATAAGAAATTTGTAAAAAGGTCGGATTCAACTCCTGATGACATTTTTTGCAATGTTCCGTTTTGTTACAGCCCAATAGAATTTTTACGACTAGCAATATTTTGAAACGACGTTTATTCACGTGGTTGGGAGCACGTGCTTTCCCACACCGGATGCCTTACAGTTTGTTTGGGTAATAACTAGTGCCGTAGATAAGGAATCGTAACGCACTGAGTTTGTACCTCAGTATGTATGAAAAGCGAGACCAATTGTTTATTGATTTGTGGCGTACCTACCGGATTAAACAATTTCCGGTGTTATGTTTTGCAAATTTTTTCTCGTTTTTTCTGCAGTTATGGATTTTAAACTAACCAGATTTCGTTTGTAAATTTTCCTAGCTAATATATAAATTTATTTTGCTTACTTATAGGTAACTAAAATTTAAATATTTGATGAATTTCCGCACAAAATTTAGCGCACGGGGGATATTTTTAACCCTGGAGTATGTTCCCTTAGGATAGTTTTCTGATTTCATGCGTGAGAAGTCACTGTCAGCAGCTATTGCTTAAATATGATTGATATTGATATATACCGCAGAGTAAAAATGTACAATACAATCAGTACATTATTTCTTGAACAAACAATAATGAACGAACTAACTAAAACAAATACTATGACGTAAAGTATAACAGCATTACAGTAGTTACATCATTTTACTCTTAGACAGAACGTAGAGAATGAATCTATGTTTGATTTCAGTCTATCAACACAAGAATTTAAGTATGAGTGAAATATTCTGTTTGGGTGATAGGCTATTCAGTAACTAACCACTGTACACTGTATATGTACTGTACGTTATGAATTTCAATAACGTTGAGTTTTGATTTAATTTCAACAATAATAAAGATAGAGTGCTAATTACTTTAAACTGTGAGAAAAAAGGTCCCTGCCACTAACCCTGATTATTATTTAACAATTGAATCTTGAATATACAAATGCTTGTACCGACTGGACAGGTTCACTCAAATCTTTGTGGTTCTTTCCTCAAAAGACCATCTCAGACTTCATGGTTCTCATATATTTTGACCATTACATGTTTGCTGTATGGACTTTAAAAGATACTTTGTCTCCTGAGTTTGTTTCGATGTTTCTTCTCAGGGTAGTCAGCTAGGAAACACCGGACTCATCTAGTTCAAACTGACATGTAAAAGTGTTTTTAAACATCAATTTGCAAAACAAATATCATTTATCATAATCAGATGTAAGTCAATAGGAGTGAATAGGTTACTTCTAGGCAATCGCGCGCTTCATCGTCGACCACATCGTCACTTTCCATCAAGTGAGATGGTAGTGGTCAACAATAAAAAAATGTAATAATAATTAATAACAATAACTATATTTCGGGTGGCATAGAAATCTTAAAGATTTCTATGGATATTTGAGATACATAGCACATACATAGCAAACCAAAACGATAAACATTATGCCGAAATAAAAAAGTCATTGCAGAACTAACCCCGTAATTGTCAAAACCTGTATTATTTACATTTGATAATACATATAATCAAATATTTTTGTCGTATTGTATAATAAAGTATGTGTAATTAACTCTACGTAAGTCTAAGCAAGCCAGTGTAGTCGTTGAATTATTTCGTGTTTTTTGTCACCACGCGAACGCGAAGTGTTGAGGCAGAATGACGACATTTGGAATTCCCAAAGCCGTGATATTAGGAATTCTTAGCATCTTGACGAGGAATCCTAAATGAGTGAATAGCACAACAAACACGTGATCAAAGGTTTTAAATATAACTTTCATTAAAGTTTGTTTTTGTAACTTAGGTGTCTTCAAGGCTACAGTGAATTGAATCATAATAAACCAGTGCGCTACACCATCAACGATAGCATCAGGTGGGATTGCAATTAAGCACCAGTTTATATCATTAAAAAAATAATACCTTGATGGTCAAAAGGCATTCACTCATATCGAGACCTTATCATGACGTGTTAAAATGTCAATCAGGCGTGTCAACTAGAAAGAGGGATGGAGTTATAAACCCTACATAGCTTCATCTCTTTAGTAGTGCAGTTTAGGTCGTCAAATGGATCGCGTTACGAGCTCGTAGTAGGGTCTTTGTTCTTAGCAACAAAATCTGGTAGTCCATAATATCACATCTTAAACAATGTTCAGTACAAAAGACCTAAATTGTCTTACGAACATAACATCTGCAATGTTGACCTTGCAGCCTTGCAAACTTTTATTGTCAGTTCGACCCCATCTGTCAACTTGGTACACACATGTATGCTTACGTACAATTGTTTTTTATAAAGTCTTTTCAAACGTGGAACACTTTTTGGCATCTGTTCTCTGGAAGCCAAATGTTTTATAGTCGGCTATTAACAGAAAACCTGCCAGTGGTAAAATGAGTTAAGATATACCCTTTTTTCAATATATTGTTTTCATCAAAGATCATTGTCAATATATTTTTACCAGATGTTTCTTTGTAATAAATTGTTAATAATATATCAGGTGGTCATATTTTTGCATATAAAATACATTAATATTAAAGGGCTGACGTAGGGAAGCCAAAAATTCTTCGTAAAGGACAAAGAGAGGAAGCTAATGGGTGGGCAGAAACAAAAACAAAGCACGGCAACACTTCCCTTGCGTTGCGGATATAAAATAAAAAATGTGACAAAAAGTTGCCGTTTAGAAAGAAGACTTAGAAAAATAGTGTAAATTTAGTTTAACAAATAGCAAGACTGATACCGTTATTTAACATTAAATGGTTATTTAACCCACAACAGACTTTAGTCGCCGGTGCAGACCAGACCTAAGATTTAAATTAAGTTAGTAATGTTCTTTCAGGCGCCACAAGGCTGAACGTTTAAAGGTCTTTGCACAAATGAAACTCGTAAAACACGCTCGTTGCATGCGTGGGCGCAACCAAGATCTATAAATTGTATAGATTTCTTTAGCGCTTTCATATCGATGTTTCCGCAGGATACGACTTTTTTATGGCGTTGTGCAAAATTGTTTGATAAGGACTTGTTACATTTTTTTGCAATAGTTACTCCGTTTCATATCGGTAAGAACTTTAAATCACATAGACGAGGGGGCGAAGAGGGATACAAAAATATGAAAACTAAAAAAATCGATGAATATAAATGAAAAAACCCGAAAGCTTTTTAAATTTCGAATCAAGAATTTCTAGTGGGTCCATAATTCTGTTAGTTCAATTGGTTGCGCACGAGTCTCTGCTATTGGCGGATGGTTCGTTACGTTTAGTTATTGCTCTCGGGCGGCGCTAAAAGCCACTCTTACGCAGCTTCACGCCTATCTACTTTATAATTACTTGGGAATTAACTGAGCCAAGTAAAATGGTTTCGAAGTATTTTCATTTAATTTTAGATCTAGCTAATAAATGCCTGAAGCTGTTCGGTCTAAGTTAACGAGATTCACTTAATTAACGAAATGAAAAGAAATAGTTCATCATCGCTCTTTGTCATTAAGATCGAACAGTATTCACAGACTTCCTTATAGCTATTAACATTGCTTTCCAAAATACATTACGTACTGGCCTTTGTTTTCTTAGGTCCAAACTGATTTTTGAATTAAGAATTTGATGTTGACTACAATGACTACTTACCTATTTGGCAAACTCTACTCCAGCTTGAAACCCGTACAAACTGGCATACAAGTGGGGTTCGAATTATAAAAAATAGGTTTTAAATTACAAGTTCTTGACAGAAAATTCAAGATTCAAAGGAGACTATATTGAGTTACCTTTATGGTACAATTTAAGCCTTTCAGGGCGTTTTTTTAGAAAGAGACACTGAGTCAATAGTATAGGCAATTAAATGAGCAGGATTGAGCTGTTTTAGGTAATAAATATATTTGGGAAAGACCTCTTGGAGTCCGTATATAAAGTTCAACCTACAAGTCAAGGCCTTTCAAACGCCATGAAGAGAGGAATTTGAAACATTAGCAGTAGCAACTGAGTGTGCTACAATACCTCCAATCGCATAACTACCAATAGAAAAAGAAACTTGAGCTATGCTGATGTTTATGTTTATAGATTATGTTTATTCGCCGAACGAACGTCACCGCATTCCGCGCGCGCCATTCGGGACATTTGCATTAATTCGCTAACGAAAACCGACTGAATTCGAGATTACTTAAAGATAAATGACTGGCTAATTTAGACGGCGCTTAGCAGTAACTTGTTTCTAAGCGACGAATCCGGGAGATGGCGCCTTTCATTATACAAGTCGATTACATATACTGCTGGGTATGACGTAATTCTGTATACAGATAAGTAATGCTTTGTTGTTTTTTGGTTTTCGATGTAAAGTGGCGTGCAGACACGATGTGCAAGTTTTAAGTGAAGATTTTGACATTTGTTAATACGAATGATATGAGTTATGGATTTAGTAAGTACCTACAACTTTCGTACTGCTGTTGTAATTGTAACTTCTAAAGGCTAAAACAGCTACTACCCTGTATAAGAGCAGGCTGAAACATTTCTATTCATGAATTTATTGGGTAATTTCTTGGGACCGGGACTGCGGTCCCAGATTACACCTATAAATACTATTTTTTTTTTTGGGAGTATTTTGGGACCACAAATAAATAAACAAATTTATGTCTTGGGAAAAAAAAAGAAGTAATACCAATAAAACTTAAAAAAACTATAAAATATAAATATGAATAAACTATTAATCTAAAAGGTAGACGTAATATTTAGTACTGGTAAAAGATAATTCATGCAATTGTTGATCAAAATCTATGAAAAATTTTGACTGGCCTGTTGGTTTAGTGGTTAGTGGCCCTGCCTGCTATGCTGGAGGTTGGCCCACCCAGGATAATTTGTTCGGTGTCTGAGTGTAATTTATCTATAATATGTATATATATAGATAAATATATATATATATATATATATATATATATATATATGCATATTTATCAGTTGTAATATTATATTATATGTATTAGCGTAATGCGCCTGGCTGGGTTTGAACCCCCGTAAGTCGTAACTCGTAAGTCGGGGCCTTTACCACTCGACTCCTCCAATTTTTTAGGTGGAACCTGGGAACGCGGTCCCGGGGACCGCGGCAAATGCCCTACGACCCGATTTATTCAGATGTGTAAAGTTTGAGCACCTGGACTTCTAAAAGAATTTTAATGATCATCTGTAAAATTGTCGTTTTTATACGTGATTTATTTACCGTCGGTCAGGCGCCGACACGAGGTCACGTCTTGCGGAACATTTGTGTCGAATATGCACATTCGACGACACTAACGTTGACAAATGTCATTGAATAAAATACATAAATAAGTAATGCCTATAAAATTGTAACGTATTAGTCTTTGGTACTTACCTTCCGTCAAAGGAACTTTTATTTAGTATACATAAATCCTTTTTTATTCAGTATTTAAAAAAAAAAACAAATAAGTATGTATATTTATTTAACCAGTGGTTTCTCCCGCATGATACTAGAAAATTATCCTAAGGAAAAATACAAAACTGAAACATACATTACATGATACTAATACTATACCTACATACTTGTGTACTATTCTAGGGCATGGTCTAGCCGTGTACACAAAAAAATCTAGCGAACTAGATGCAATTTAATTTAAAAAAAAAAACTTCATACGAACCTTAATCTGTGTAACCACATTATTACGTAGCTAACGAGTCTGTTTTTCTCTGATACCTAGCCTAGGTACTAGGTAGGTGCTTCTAGGCTAGCATGCTCCATCGTCAACCACATCACTACTAAAGACCTACGGAGACCGGGACGGCAAAGGATTTAAATTTTTACCAATGGACATTCAACCATATCAAAATAGAAATACGACATAAATTCCTATGCTTTAAAGTGATCCCGTGGCATCGAAAGGAATATCATCATAAGACGCGTCACGGGCTCCCGCGGCAGGATGCCGTAGCGCGCTGCGGTAGGCGACGGCATGCCGAAGGACGCCAGCGTCCGTCAACACTCTATCAAACGCTACTTATGACTGAAATATGTATCGGGCAGTAGAAGCTGCTGTGGCAAACTTAGACGTAACGCGGCATGCCATGGCAAGGCGCTGGAATGCCGCAGTATTTAAGTGGCTAGTGTGCGCTGACTGGCGGCAAAATCCTTTGCTATGCCGTCCCGGTCTGCCTAGGCCTTTACAGTGCAATAGTATGTATCAATAACAATGAAATTTAAAAAACATCATCAGCTGTATCAGTCATTCTTAAGAGAAAGTGATGCACATTAATAAATACGACAGTTGTTTTTTAATTAAAAATATTGTTTTAATTTTTTTTTTATTTTTTACTAAAATGTTCATTCATAAATAAGGACCTCAATGACTATGCTTACCTTCTAGTGTTCGTATGACGACAAAGCGTTTTGCATTAGAATCTATGAATTCATCCTAATTCACTACTAATAATGTAGGCTAAGCTAGGAAAAACTAGTAATTCTTCTATAACAAGGATTTTGGATAGCAGTCGGCCTTACAATGTTCTCACTGTTGGGATTCAGGCCTCCTCTCTAGGAGAGGGAATAGGCCGTAAACCACCACGCGGGCCCAGTGCGATGTTTTCCTTCATCGTTTTGAGAGCAGTGGTGATGAAATAAATTACGCAAAGTAATGCGTCTGGCTGGGTTAGAACCCGCAACCTACAACTCGTCAGTCGGAGATGTTACCACTCGGCCACCACTGTTCTATTTTGGATAGATGTAAGATAACTATGTGAACTAATAATATTTGTTTTCTTTCCCCCGGTATCTATCGTCCACGTCTTTAGTTACCTTTCTATTTCCGTGGGTCATAGCGTGATGTCCGTCATGAATCTGGCTATCCTAAGCGAACGCTTCATTTCAATCCGACTGTTGTAGTTTCAGATACGCAAAATCTAACAAAATGCAAAAACTTCCGCTTTATTAAATAAAATAAATAAGAAGGGCGATAAAAAAATACTGACCTCAACGTATCTTTCCTACTTAGTTTTTATTTTAGGGTTCCGTATCTAAATGACAGACCTGACAGACCTGTTGGTCTAGAGGTTAGTGGCCCTGACTGCTATGCCGGAGGTCGTGGGTTCGATTCCCACCCAGGACAAATGGTTGTGTGATGAGCACGATCATTTGTTCTGTGTCTGGGTGTAATTTATCTATAATATGTATGTATTTAAAAATATATAAGTATGTTTATCAGTTGTCTAGTACCCATAACACAAGCTCTGCTTAGCTTGGGACCAGGCGGCGTTATGTGATAGTTGTGGAATATTATATTATATTATTATTATATTATTAAATAACATAAACCGAAGGAACCCTTATAATATTTTCGTCCGAATCATCTGCTCGACTGTCTATGGTCACAAAAAAACATCTGCACCTATCTATATTTATTGAAGTGTATGCAATGTTAAGCATTACTAAAAGCAAAACAAGTAGGTAGCGGGCAGATTAATGGTAGTTTTTTCTAAATCGACACATTTGTGATATTAACATCACATTAACCCCGCTGCTCGCATAAATAGGTTAGTACAATCACCCCCAAAAATACCTAATACATACATCTGTTCCCACCACAAAACATTTCGTGATAAAAATAAGTCATTTGTCAAAACGTGCAATTTAAAAATCTTACATTATTATCGTAAAAAAGTTGTTTTTGAAGTTTGAAAAATGACCTCGGTGCATATTTTTCGCTCTAACTGTACCACGCTTGGTCCCCTCCAAAGTATAATATGGCACTTTTTTAGACGAAATTCTATGCTCAAGTCTAGGTTTTATTCAAATCCAGCCATCGGAATTGTGAAACAAATGACTTCTGCCAAAATGTCACGACGATGCAATTTTTCTAATACCAAACCAGGTGGTTTTATCCATTATACATCGTATAGAAAATGACAAAAAAAAATGTTGCCAACTTACTTTAAAATTGAAATATTTTTTTATTGCTGCCTCCAATATCGTTTTAGAATTTGTTATTTTTAAATCTAATACATTTTAAGTAAATAACAATTTAAATTATACGAAAGCCAGACGGTATTCAAATTAAACGCAAGCGATTTTAAGTGGTGATGCCATTTTTGTGTCGCTTAGGCCTTTTGTAGTTTGATTTTAAAATAAAGTACAGAATCAACTCTATCTCTATTCTGTAACAAAGGCTTTACTGTAAGTAGCTATCGGCAATTACTGTAATTCAGTATACTATATATTTTATACTTCTACAAACAATCTTATTAAAAAAAAAACTTAATTAAGTAGGTACTGTACTTTTTTAATGCAGCACACACACAAGCATAGCTTATATTACTTATACTATATGTACATGTATTTTTCATGTGCAAGCGAAAACCTACAAATCGGAATTTACATACGACTTTACGTCAAGATAATTTTATCATGAAATTGTCAGACACCTTCAGCAATCGTAGGCTTAACTGTCCACGGACGCGTAGCTTCATAGACGCGTATGCGTCATTATACGCTTGGTGTACGCCTGCTCACAGCTTACTTAAGAGACTATGAAACTATCGACGAAGCGGCAACAACACGACGGTTCACGGTAAGCCGTAATAATGACGAATACGCGTTTATGAAGTTAAGCGTCCGTAGACGGCAGGCCTAATGCTCGTTACTTTCTTTGTAGATATGAGAAGGTCGGCCTTTGAAAGCTAAAAACGTATTGTAACAACTAGGGGCCAATTAAAGATACAAAAAAGTTCCATGCTACTTTTCATCGGCACGTGGCTACCAGGTGCGTACCACAGACAAATGTTGAGTCTACATTGAACAAAACAATGGGTATTTTGACTCCAGCGGACACTCCACTACAGTTGCAATGTTTGAACAGTTGGTAACAATGGCCCCACTATTTTTCAATACGAGGGGAGTTTGCTGGCGTTATAACATAATAATGCTGTAATACATACCTACGTTTGGTATTGTAAAAAATGGTTTCAGTTAGCACGGCTGGTACAGTTTTAGGTAGGTACCATTTTTACTCGACTATGAATAGGGTAGGTAATGGTAAAATAAATAAGTACTTAAAGGGCCAAACCTCTCTGTACTTATTTATTCAAACTTCATGGACAGTACTTACATAGGCGGTTTTATTGCAAAGGGCAATTTCTACCAGACAACCTTTGGATGGACTTAACGAAAGGAACAGATTTCGGTCTGTCAGTGTACAACAACATAGAGAAAAATGCAAAACAATGTAAAAAATAATATTCTTAAAAATATAATACATGTGTACTATATAGTAGTTAGTAATATTCTATTACGCTGAGTATGACACGAAACGGATCAAAAAACGCATATCAGATGTTCGGTGGGATCGATCGCACGAAATTTCTTCGAAGCGCAACCCCCGTGTGAATTATGTAATCGACTCGCATAAGGCGCCATGTCGACAGAAAAGCGATCTAAATACCTGGATGATTAGTTATTACTATGTAGGATTGTTATATTACCTTTACGTAAAATAAGTGCGAAAAAACACACGTTGGTCCTTTAAATAGGGATGGGCTATTTACGGCATAAAATTTGAAAAAATCGACTAAAATAAATGGTAATCGATTTTTTTAAAATAGTTTTTATGGTTTTTGTGTAACTAAGTTAAGAAATGGATTCCTTCAGTACAATGTTTGCCTTTTTTAAGGTGAGTATCTCTACTTCTCTCGTCCTGAATGACGCCAGAGAGAGCATTTGAGTTGCCCTTTGCGTTAGAGCCACTGTAACTCTTTCGTACAAGATTCCCTAAGTTAAGTTGTAGTGACACCACATTGTAATTGTGTCAAAGTACTCTATTTTCACTATCTGCTTTTAAATTCACGGATCCCGCGAGAATAATGCCACCTGATACTGTTGACATTTCAATCATTCTCAGAAGTTAGGACCGATAGCGAATGTATTCAATATAGCATAGGTAATACTTAATGTATTGTAATTAGCTACTCATGGTTAAAGAAGCGGTATTTAATAGTACTTCATAGGTTACGGCGACTGGATGGCGCCACGCGCCGCCATCGAGTCGCGTCGCATACGTGACTAATGTAACGATCCCACCGGGATTGCGGGATCCGATCCCGGGACTAGAACACCTCTCTAGTTTCATTGAAATTAAGGAAATGATTATTTAAATTGTGAATTTTTTTCTTTTTTTGAAAATTATGTTCTTGTTTGTCTTTAAGTTAATATGTACATACTTCGATGTGTTTATGTTTGGTAGAGATTCTACTACTTTTTAACCGACTTCATTTACTAGTTCCGTGAACAGAGATAACAACATGATGACTTATGTAAGACTATGTCATTCGCAGTAAAAATTTTGATTACATCTCGTCTGAAGCTATTGAGTAAATTATTAAAAATAAATAGTTTAGAAATCTAATGGATTAATCGCGGCACAGTATTGCACAGGCGTGCCCACGACGGCGCCGTTCGTAATGTTTGTTCGGTGAAAGTCGCAACATCACGACTTCTCATACATTAAGCTCAGATCACCGTGCGAATGTGCTAGTGCGGACACGACAAATTAGTCTGATTTTTTTTTATCAAGTGACCGCTCATCAATTTCTCATTTCGTCCGGTACAGTCACGTAAACGAAATCCCCTGTTATTACTACACCGACAAATGTAGGTACATCACTATTTTGTGGTCTGATTTTATCGTTCCGAGTGCATTACGGTGTTCAACCATTTTTGTGATTTTATTTTGACTACACTTCAGATAATTAAGATCTCTGAAGTAGATCACTTTATTAATGATGTAATTTCTTAAATCTTTATTCGAACTCGCCAGGCAAACGTTCACCTAATGTTAGATCCGAATGTAATAAAAAAGTCTGGGTGTATTCGAAAAACAAGCTCTTTTTCTTCGGGTGCGTTTGGTTTCTGTGAAATTTGGCGCCAGATCGGTATCTAAACGCATGGTGGAGGTTTATCTGATGAGATCGACACCCATTCAAAGGCAAGAGGTCTCCGATGCGGCGCGGGCGCTTTGAGGGCACCACAACTCTTTGTTTTAACACCGCGTTGTGAAGAGACGTAATGAGCTGCTCGGACCTCGGACCCTTACGGCCCAAAACCTTATTTTATTGTTCAACCTCAATGATATATTACCGGCGTCTCGAAAATTTACATGCGACCTATTAATCACAATGAATTTGAATTTTTATCGTTTGTTCAAGCATTTCTCTGAACACGGGCTTCGTATTAAACTTACATCCGGCTAATGAAATAAAATTTAAATATCTATACACGTTAACAAAGCTTAATCTGCGAATAACAAACTTTCGACAAAAATGGTTTCCAATCACGAAGATTTTAACTTCTCATAAATATTCTTCGGCCCACTAACTATCCATTTTTCATTAGAGAGACACAAAGAAATTCTCTAGAACGATTAAAACCTCGATCAGACGTAGGCGGTGCTGTCTAAGTTCTATCCAATCTTTTTTTATCGGTATAAAAACACCTGTAGTGTGAGAAGCGCGACTTAGTCAAGTCACAAGGTTTGTTTACAATCGATTACAATTGTAGTAGTCTGTAACGTGTGGCGATAGCGTTTAGATTTGCGTGATTTTCTTGTATTGAACGGTAAAATATTTTGTTAAGTTGGAACGCCTCTCCGGCGCCGCGGCCGCCCGATTATGAGCAATAAACTAATTCCGGTAGCGCGACCATTTAGAATGTACGATTATACGTATTAGTAAGTTTTCGCTTCACTAGCGCCTCGGCATGTAAGGGGTACGGATGTCATTACTATTGTACTTCCTAAATAGTAACTATCCCTGTGACGTGAATGACGTTAATCGTGACGCGCATTTGACAAGTTTGATTGGCGCCAGATAGAACATTAAAATTCAGAGCTTAAATAAAATAGTTGATTAGCTAATTTAGCATTTCCTTATTTTATAAGTAAGTAAAGATAATAAATTAATACTAGATATATTTAAGAATGACAGATTATTAATCTAATTTAATTTGGTCAGTTTTTAAAAGTCAAAGTAGGTATTAAATGCAAGGTCTCTAGGTGACTGACGTAGGTATATTTTTAAGTGAGAGTACCTGTACCTGACTGGAAGATATCCTTATTTTTATCACTGTTACACACTAATGATGGAATCTAAGAGTTGTTTCCAGTGTAGGGCATTATTAAAACCATAGGTTTTGTAAACTTACCATAAACTTATCATCATCGATGACTTCCAGTTTTCACCGCGTTGATCATAGAGACATCGTTGAATATTTGTTACTTCGTCGACATGATGAAGTCAATCTCATTTCTGGTTGCCCTGTTAGTGACTGTGCTCAGCTCCTCCCGTGCTTACGCTTTCTGAAGGAGTTGATCATAAATAGAGAGAGGCCCTCATTCTCCATGAAACTGGCCTGTAGGTGTCCCCGGAGATTCTAACGTCGCTCGCAGCTCATCACAGTCTTGATGGTCCATCTTTACGTTGAAATTCCACATAAACACGGTGACGTCAGTCTATATCGATGCAGGACGATTGTTCACAAGAGACTTATGGATGATAAACCCGACACTACCCTGAGACTACTGGTCACCCTCCCGGAAAGAGAGTAGGTTACCAGGTTTGAGAATAATAATGTTCTCCCCCCGGTTTTCGGACTTCAGATAATCCAACAATATTCCAACATAATTCACTCAATTCAATTCAAATCCTCGTTGGTTCGGAGTGTTCGTGTGTTAAATGTTGCTAGGGCCAGTCACAGGTTTTTGTTGGGGTAGCCAGATCTTATCCGGGGTTTCTGCACACTCGCTTGCCTTGCCTTATCTTGACTGCTACCGAAGTTAATGGTAGACAGGCTACCGGTTACTTAGGGGCCACTTTTTTGTTGTTCTTGTCTTTGGGTATTTTGCCATAATCGCCATTCATGGAAAGCGGGTTGGCGATCGCAGTGTGGTTGTTATAATGCACAGAGAATGCTGCTGCCCATTCTCTGGTGTGTCCCTTAGTCGCCTCTTACGACACCTACGAGAAAAGATGGGATAGTGCTATTCTTTACGTCCGACGGCATATGGTACAGCAGGTATACATAAAATAATCGCCTTGACTTATAAACAGGTATGTAGGTATATTATTTTTCTAATTTCGCCAGCAAATAACTTAGAGGTAAAAATATTTGGAAAAAACCGTGATCAAAAAAAAAATGTTAATCGTTTGTGTGGATATAAATACGAATAATTTAGTTTGGAATGCGGACCATGTAAAATAATATGATAAAATAACAATCGGTCCGCGCCTGCCCATATGAACTCAAACCAGTTTCATGTATGTAGTCAATAAATACATGCATACCAACTTAAAGTTCTTAGATACACATGAGATAGTTCTCAGTTGTTATGTTAAGAAATGCAGATTTTTGTTGATAATACTGAAAGGATTAAAGTCACGGAGGTAGGTCACCAAAAGACTTCATTAAAATGCAAATCAAAGTGTATTCCGAAATCAGAAATCGAGAGGTCATGGTGAAAGATCGAAAGAATCAATCTCCTTAACCCCTCGCGCGTATAATAGGGGGTATTATTATTACGTGATTATGTGTTTTTACGTAAAATCACCAAAAAAAAATATAAATATATTTTTTCAGATTTTTCTAGGAAAAACGAAATAATGTCTAATGACCCTGAAACTGTTTAAGGGACTTAGTTAATGAAGAAACAAAACTACAACTACTGGAACTACTAAGTACTATACAACTACAAGAAATGTTTCAAGAGTTACAAAAAAATCACTTCCTTTCAATATAGTTTTTTGCAAGGTGGTTTTTTGCAAGAAAACAATATTTATCTTGTAATTTATCCGTGACTTCATGCCCGTGCACCGTGATCTCGTGTGCAGCGGTGTTGGTTGCTGACGTCACCCGCGCAGGCGCCGGCGCCAAGCGACTGGCTGCTCGGCACAACCTTGTCCTATCCGCAAACGATTTCATTAGAAAAAAAATCGATATCCATTTATATCTTATAATAAAAAATCAGTGAGTTCTTTGAGTATTTCCAATGACAATAATCCATCTCTAACAGAATAATAAGATTATATGTTTTTAGTTGAAGTTTCTGTATATCAGTTGTCTAAATGAAGCACCAATTTATTAAGTAGGTACCTAAGTATAAAAATAACATTGCTAAATGTGAAAATGTCGGTTGGTATAAGTACCTATTAGATACAAATTTAATATAAGTAAGTACTTAATTGTGGATAGTTTTTGGCTAGTCGTTTAAAAATCACAATAATGCTTTCTAAAATAAATTTGGACTTCATAAATTATCACTATTATCGACTTGTATAATATCATACTTACTGATATTATTATAGTTACTATAATACAAGGTCGATAGATATTAATAATATTTATATTAACGATATCAATTAATACGATATTAATTTGGTACGAATATTCTCCATGTATTGTAGGTACCTACAGATTTTTTAAATTAGGCATTGTCTATTTATAATTATGTATTTAGAGTCAGCCATTAAATAGGCAAGTGATGAGTTACTGAGACGTGTCGTCGTGTTTAGGTGAGGCCACAACATCAGCAATTTGAAAAACTGTCCCTGAACACCTGGAAACAAAGTTATTGATGTACATTTTTAAGTGAATCTAAAGCTAACTGAGATCCCTATGGCGAAAAATTTGTCTCATTTTATCTTTAAAACCTACATCAAAGTTCACTTCTATTTCAATTCCTGATATTTCATAGTCTTATATCAATACGTGGCTTCTCAATAGTGTGGTCGGCACATCGTGCCTTATAGCTCCTCACTGCTTAAGGCCCAAGTCACATCGTAGCACTATAACGAGCGTCGTCGGCGCCGTTTGAGTGCTTGTTGCGCGCAGCTTCCGCCGCCATCATAACTTGCGCTAATAGCTTTGGTGTGTTCTAAAATATCCTTTTGGAATTAACCGATTGCGTTATTAGCTGTGAATCAAGAGTTTAAGACGTTACGTACGCGTAGCGTTATCTATTACAAAGTCTCTGGAATAACAGTCATCAGACAATGCTAACAGATTTTTTTGTTTGTTTCAGATCGCATATTAGAACGCGATGCTGGCTTCGTGTCGGGCGGTGACGACGACGACTCGTGCTCGGGGCCGGCGCACTCCGACGATTCGGGCGTGCGGCTCGTGGAGCCCAATGCGCGCGCCAAGCGACCGCGCACGCCTGCCCGCTCGCAGCCACCCAAGAAACGTATTCGGCTTAACTCCACAGAAGACCTCACAAGTCCCGAAAGCGACACATCAGCCAGCCCCTTCAGGCCCTGGTCCTTCACCGAGGAGCCACAGAGAGAGCCCTTATCTTTAGTCAAAAAAGAGACTAGCCCATTGAGGCAACGGCGAAGGCCGTTAGAGCCACCACCGCTGCCGGTTCCTCCCCCACCACCTGGCCCGCCTGGACCACCAAGGGTCCCACCCCACCCTGGAGTCGTAGAGCCATATCAAGACAAAGCGAAGCCTAGGGAACAGAGGAATTATAAGAATATGACAAGAGAGAGAAGAATAGAAGCCAACGCAAGGGAAAGGACGAGAGTTCACACGATAAGCGCCGCCTTCGATACACTCCGGCGGTCAGTTCCTGCGTACAGCCACAACCAGAAACTGTCCAAGTTATCAGTTCTCCGGATAGCATGTGCATACATTAACGCGTTGTCGGCGGCGATAGACCCCGAGGCCGACCTGAGCACAGCAGTGGACCAGGTCACGCACACAATACACACCGAAGGGAAGCTTAGGAAGAAGAAGGACGACGCGTGAGACGTTTGGGACTGAAGGGAACGAACAAATTTTTTGTTAAATCGTAATCGGTTTTTGGTTTCTTGACCCATTGTGGTACGTCCCAATGTTATAGTAGTCAACAACGGAACGAAACTTAGATACATTTAAATAACCATTTGAACCTTGACTTCAGATTCAATAATATACTTATCTAACAAGTAAAGAAAAGAGGACCTGAATCTGGAGGGGTAATTCATGAAAATACGTAGAAGTAACAGTCGGATACCGATTATGTTAACCGCGTTTCAATTAAAACCGTCCTGCGAAGCCTATTTGGGCTAAGTTAGTACAAAAATGACAATAATATTGGTAAAGGAAAAGAATAACTATGTATTATATTAAAATGTTTTTAAAAGACACTTTCTGTCAAATTTCTAAGGGTTAAGAAATAGAGATAGTACAGACTTAGGCCGCAAGTGTTGAAAGTAAAGACCATTTTTTTATAGTTTAAATTCTTCTAAACAAAGCAAAACTTTGTGACCTAAAAACATTAAATCATTATGAATCTCAAACTGTCTGGGCGAATTATGGTCAAATGAATTGAATTTGGATGCTATTGGAAAAACATTAATAAATGTACAGAAACTTAGTTGTATAACAGACACCAAACCATTAAAATTATCATTCTCTGTTATTTTCTTGAAGATAATAATATCTTCTTCAATTTTATTGAAAATACGCAGTCGTTTCTCTAGTGTTTATTAAAGTTGGAAAACTTCCACTTTTTCTTTACTAGATATATATCATTAGAAAATCAGCCCAGTACAAATTATTATGTTCCTAATTCATCTCCGTTCATCTTTGACAGATCTCGGGTTTTAACGATTCCTACTAATATGTAATAATTTTTTTTTAAATAAGTCAAGGCTGGCATTATGGTGTAAGATTTTCATGTTCCAAGTACCCAGTAATTAAGAAAAAAAGGATATCCCATTGAAAACGACTTTGGGAAAAATAAATACGTTTCTTATTAATGTTTACCATTCCTCAGTCCAGTATTAAAATAAGGCGAAAAACAAATATGAAAATTGTGTAAAATCTATGTATTTATGGCTTTAATACGATATATTTATTACAATCGAGTCAGTAATTTAAGTGAGAACTGTATAATTTTTATTTAGTTTAAGAGAAATGTTGCATTTTGTAAATAGTAGTTTTAAATGTAAATATTAAGTATCTAGGCAGTAGTAGCTGTTTTGTTTGTGTCAAGGCATAGTAAGATATTAACCGAAAATATTTATACTTAGTTTTCTCCATCCAAAATATTTAATTTGATATTTTTTTTACAATATATAAACCAAGTTTTTTTAATTATTTAATCTGTCTCTTCATTCATTTCAGCCTCTTTTTTTCAAATTATTTTTTTAGTAAAAGTAAATAGCTACCTATGTCTTGATGGATTGATCCTGTATTGTGATACAATAATTATTGTAAATATAGTAATTGTAAGATAAAAACATCACATTTATTAAGTCTGATGAGAAAATTATTAGCTTCAACCGATTGTTTTATAGATTACAAGTCTTGTTAAACTAGATACTTTCGCATTGTTTACCCCAAACCTTTCATTTTATTTGAAACTTTCTTAAGAAAAAAAAAACTAAAATATTATCAGCGGTTGAAATTTTTAAATGAAAAGAAAGGTAACAAAAACGTATTATGTAGTTTCCGATGGTGCATTAATATTTGAAATATATAATTAGAGATAAAACAGAAAAATAAAAGAAGTGAAGTACACAATTAAACGTCATATTTTATTTACTTACCTATTTCATCATTAGGTTACTGCTGTAGGGCAGGGGAATTCGACTTACGAAATTGCTTTTAGCTACATTTTTTTGTACTTTGTGACCTGGTAACTTACTGTGACCTTTTTAGAAGTCAAGTCTATATTTTGATTAAATGGGTACGGTAAGGTACTTTGTTTACTATTAGAATACTGTAACAAATTCTAATGTTTTTGTAGTATCTGGCAGCAAAAGTAACAAGTCAGCCTACTTGGCAAGCTTCACTGAGGTAGTCAAAACACTACAAAAAAATCTCAGCTCCAGTTTACTGAGATCGCGTCTGTTTCATTAATTTCACTTAAGTAGATATTGTCCAGTTGTGCAGACATTTGAGATACCAAACTACATCAATCACAATATCCACTATGAATCAATTTGCGAATAATTAAAACAACCACTGCAATTCACTCGAAATAATCCCGCCAAAAAGTCCTACTCCTACTTTTACCGTCTAAAAGACAGTGATGCATGGAATTAGTAAGTATAAACCAACTTTAAGAAACAGGACTTTGAAGTTCAAAGATGAGACGGGGTTGTAGGTTAACGTTTGTAAAATTTTCATATTTACAAATTTGAGAGTATAGAAAAAATGGCTTCCGATTTTGACCTAACCTCAAATGATTCTTATAAATAATTGTACAATGCGTTCCAAATAAGAATAGAAGAACTGGATTCTGGTTAAACTTTTTTCGTTCACAGTTATGTAGTATATAAATTAAATTTAAAAAATTTCTTGTTTTGGTCACCATAATAATTCTTCGATTTGACAGTATGACGTAACGTCACAACCAATAAGAATAGGATCGATTACCATAATCGATCCTATTATTATTTGGAACGCATTCTAGGTAGTACAGCTATAGTTTGAATGCAGTTTTCAATCTGGCTATTGAATATGAAAAAAATTACCTGTAGCTAAGGGTTCCTAGTTGTATTAGGTACAAGCTAGAATAATTCAATTTATCTCATTCTAATAGGTAAGTATATATGTCGCTGGGATATGATAAAAATAGAGATTTGGTTAATTCTCTAAGTGATTTGATTAAATCACGGAGGATGTATGGGACAAATATGGGGATTTGAACAAATAGGTACTAGAACTGATTCCGTGAAATGACCAAAAATCATTTTAGTGTATTGTAAACATTTGTTTGTAACTACACACATAATTATAATAATTAGTAGGTATAGTATGATATAAAATTGATCTGGAAAATTACCACTAGAATATAGATTTGAAGCGAATGAATAAAGATTTCTTAAAAACCATATAGTTACTGATCGCATAATTAACAATTTTTATTTATTATAATATAACACGTGGCTGATATAAGGCATCGTGAATTACAAAGCACATTATTTTCTTACAGGCACATCTATTCGTTTTGCATCGAACTTTGTATGCTTTGGTGTATAAAGTTTCAGAGCTACTACACCTACTAAATGACTGACCTGTTGGTCTAGTGGTTAGTGGCCCTGACTGCTATGCCGGAGGTCGTGGGTTCGATTCCCACCCAGAACAAATGTTTGTGTGATGAGCACAATCATTTGTTCTGTGTCTAGGTGTAATTTATCTACGAGTATAATATGTATGTCTAGAACTCACAAGTTCTGCTTAGCATGGGACTAGACGGCGTTGTGTAATTATTATTATTATTATTAATGAATACACGTGCCTGTAATAAAGGGACCGTCTACATGGCTGGCATCTACTACCTAGTAACACAAGGGACAACGATACCCAGGGTAAGACTTGTGTAAGATTTCCTGGCTTGCGACTACCTACCATATCAATAAATAACGGCCAGCACCAACAACATTACGGGCTTTCTGAGGTAGGTACAGAGGAGTCTCAGTATGCACTTAATGAATAGTCACCCATCCACGGACCAACCTCGACAAGCGTTGCTTAACTTTTTTTTTTTGGTGGGGAATAATCCAATGACTTCTCCCACTCTAAAGTGGCGCGCGAGGGCGTGTCAGACTTTTACTGACTAAAACCCACTCCTATGTTCCTTCTTTGTCTTGCGTTCCAGGGTTCAGAGTTTTCCTTTCAGAAGCGAATCGATGGCTCCAGTACTAGGCCCAGCCGGACCGGATCGATTTGTGTGGCTGTTACTATCCAGCCACGAGTTCTTTTGCACGTAGCCTGATCATAGACAATAAAATTTCTACCTATCGATGATTCTTTTTACCAACAACTCAACGAATTCTAACAACCACAATGTTGTCTTTGTTAATAGCTACGTTACAATGTGCATACGCTTATCTATTAAGGGCGGAATTCACCAATAAAACTAATCGAGTCTTAACGTTTGGCTCGCATAATCGCGTTTAGCCGCTGTCACTAGTGTCACTTGTCTGTATTTTTACAAGTGACACTAGTGACAACGGCTAAACGCGATTAAGCGAGCCAAACGTTAAAACGCGATTAGTTTTATTGGTGAATTCCGCCCTAAGTTACCAAGTGATTTAAAAAGTCTAGGTAGGTATTAAATTATTTAAGAAAAAAATTGTCATTAAGTACCTACTTACTTGATAATTTTGATTGTGTGAAAATATCATTGAAAAAAAATTTAGGTACCTAAGTACCTACCTACTAATAAATATTTGCAGGCTAATGTTTGCTCACATTTGTAGGTACCTATTTACCACATATAATATCATGTCTTTATCCGACTGCCAAAAAGGGTTATTAATAAATTGATTAATGCATTAAAAAAATCGTTTAGGAAAAAGTCAGAATCGTATTATGTATCGAACGCTTGTAAAAGCCAGACATAATGAGGGTTGCTATAGGTACGCACAGCTCCACTCCATGTTGACTCAAAAGGCACGTGTCTCGTTATCTCCCCCCCACCTGGATGATAACAGCCTTGTTGTACAACTGACAGATGCTTCAATACCACCCTGCTTCCTATTTCACGTGCTATTGTAATAATAAAAATATCAATATGACATTGCGCGAAAGGACTGCACGATTGTTCGATCTACGAAGTTAAGCTGCGCTTTCTGCAGATGGGAGACAGTTTTATATAGGTATCTAGAAAATGATAGCTAAATTACGAGCTTGGTACACAGAGTTCTGGTGAGATCTCATGGCGACGGCGACTGTTACAACTGAGCGCTTGGCACGCTACACCCATCTTAACGTAATATAAATGTTCTCTTTGAGGAGTTGCTGGGGAAGCGCCACGGCTTCCTTATCTTCATGCAACAGGTCTTCACCGGACATGCAAAGGTTCGGGAGGCTCCTATTCCAGATTCAGGCGGAAGAAACGCCCAGATGTCACCATTATGCGGACCGCCCGGAGGACACGGTGGACGTGTGCCCCGCTTGGACCAGAACGCAAAGGGCAACTGAAGGACAGAGGTGTGGTTTTAGTCAGTAAAAGTCAGAGATGGGGCTTTCGCTCCACCCTAGAAGTCATTGAATGATTTCTCCCTCAAATAAAAAAAAAATAGATAAGTAATTTAAAAAAATCCATTTTGACTATTATAAAAAAATTAACTAGTTAAAGAAAAAATGGATGCTTGCTTTTCTCTTAAAATGAGAACATAATTATTTTTCGAAAACTTTCACGGTCTTATTTTCGGTCAACAATGACGTGTACTGCCATCTTGTGGCGAGTAGTAGCACTACTGAGATGACTGTTAACTTGTTAGTGTTAATGCTATTGCCCCCTAGATGGCGTTAAAGCAAACTTGTTCCGTAATTTCTTCCAAATAGGTAACAATACTAATAACATTATTATTTTTTTGGTAGTTTTGTGCTGAACTGTTGGGCATTAGTGACCCCACGGACCCGATCTCCCGGGAGAATTCTTGTTCTTCATCTCCGGCTTGCCTTTATTGGCCGGCCGTAGTGAACACTGACGAGGAACAGAGTTTCCACCTCCCTCTTGCCTTTATTGGCTGGCTTGAGTGGAGATTCGCAAGAGCAAACGTGCTCGGGAGTCGGGAAAAGGGTGTATAATCCAGTAAGGTGCTGGTAGAAATATTGACGTATACCTCTCCACTCATCAAGCACTTCAGAATTATGTTGCCCTCTTGTTGCTACGTCAGTTCATGTTAGCTACCGTTTTTAGGGCCCAATTTGTTGAGTGTGCAAGTCACCCCTTTCCTTTTTATCGATGGAAATTTAAAACATTGTTCAGGCAGGGGCCATAGTCTTAACATAGTTCCTGAAGAATCCTAAAACCATAGCCCTATTGTTTTTGTTTTCCATATTATTATGTTGCAATATCTAGTTTCCCATCAACCGGAGGTTGTCTCTGATGGTCTGATCGGATGCACTAGCACAGCGCGTACAGGGATAATCACCGGTTGATACCACGTTCCAATAAAAGCGTCAAAGGGGCCTCTGGAGTTGGTTTCGAGTGTTTCGACTCCTCGTATCGACGGCGAAGTGACAAGAACTCCTAACTGTCGAAGTCAAAAAATGTTTGTCTTAAAAACGTTAGGAGGTAATACTAAAAATTGACATGTTGGTTTAGTTAGGAAGTGTTTCCACAATTTAATTTGGTGCAGTTGCAACTAAATATTCGCTTCAGAGATTTCACAAAAAAATGTGGAAACACACATTTGAATTAAAAGCACTAAAAAGAAATTTTCTCGAAAAATTTTAGTTAGAAGGTATTGGCACTTCACCGTCGGTATGCCTTCCAAAGATCCAGGACCCCAGGGTTCTGAGATATAATAACCCGTATCATTATATTTTTTAGAGGAACCAGGAACTCATTTCCATTTTTCCCAATACCTAATGAATAGTGCAATTTTTTTATTTATGAATTTATAAAAAATAAAATGAGCAAAAAGCAGATTTTAAACTTGGAACAATATTCGAATTCTATTCTTACCATTGACAATTTTGTAGCATTTGTAGTTATTTTAGCGGGAAAAGTTTTCCTATTGTTTGTAAAAATAAAATGAAGAAAGTTTTTAAATCAGTTTAATTATTTATTATAATAAAAAACTAAGCAGTCCATTTGAGGCATCTCGTGTCTAAGTGTGTTCCTAAGCAGCGGACGCTGCAGTAGCGTGCTCCACAAGGTATGCAAGTGTAATTCGATGGAAAACCACAAACTGCACAGAAATGTCGATCGGGAAATCTGAAAATACACGAAATTAAAACATGTATTAGTTTTTTCAAGTGAATTGAATCACTTGAGTAGTGAGAGTTACCTACTAAATGATTAATTTAGGTATGATTGTTTTTTGTTTTACCTTGTAATTAGCTAAACACGTAGGTACATATAAAATACTAATGGTTAGCCACAGCTTTCCCAGGTAGAACATTTTTTTTTTTCAAGTAGTTTCTAAGGTTATTACAGATATTAGGTTCACATAAAATCAAACAATATTAGTTCAGACTCCGGCCAGAACATTGTAAATAATCTAGGTGTCCTGCATTTGGTATCAGATAGTGACAATGTTGAAGCTAGCAACTACTTGCCTAAACCTAAGTGCAGTTTTTTGTGCAGAATCTCCAGTTTTTTAATTAAGTTTGTCTACAATTAATCAGCCTGCCTACCCTTTTCCCAACTATATTAGGTTCAGCCTTCACTTTTATTAGTTGTATCTCAATATCATTTTACATGGAGCAACTGACTATCTGACCATTACAACCTAGTAATAAATAGGGCACGTAGGCACATATATTGGGTTCCAAATAGCCTGTACCCACCCCAGTATGCTCTAGCGTCAGACCATACTGGGGCAGACCCGTAGAGTGGAGCCCAAGGATGTTTTGGGTTATTGATTCGAAATTCTATGAATGGAGACCAAAATACTGATAATTTCACAGAAAAGTCAGGCAACCCAGAGGCCAGGCCTCTCTTGGAAAATAACCTTATATTTGCCAATGATTGGGCAATACAGTACCCCCTCTTGGCAACACTGGGTGTCAGATTACTTGGCTTCTTACTTTAACTGTAACAGTTTTGGAGTCATATATATCATTATAGATATTGATGAAATTGATTTAGTAACTAATAATAAATACTTACTTAGAAGGTGGAACTTGCGCAGATAAGTAGTTAGGTGGGTCAGGTCTAAAACTTGCATCTTCTTCAACTAACTGCGCAAATGTTTTCCGAAATCGCATCTTATAATACTCTGCACTTTTGGTCTTTTTCTTTCTTGTTGGCTTTTCATTGGAATCTGCAAATTTCGGCACCTTCTTCGACATAACCAGGTCAGCATGTGGGTCTTCATGGAAATTGTCTTGCTCGAGAGCCTCAACTGCTTTTCTAGCTCTGCGTTTCCTTGCAGCATCATCAAGAACTTTTCTCCTTTCTGTGTCCCTGTTACCTCTTAAACCTGAAGCCATTTTACATTCCTTTATCGTGTACTGGTATACTAAGTTGGTCCATCAAATCATCCACACGAGCTTGAAGAGTCTCCACTATATCTGCAGATATAAACAGATGTGTTTCGTCCAGGTCTTGAAGTATAAACTTCCTGCCAAGAGCTAACGTCTCGTCGAGGTGAAGTAGGAATTGCTTCATAGCCGGGTCACTGTAAGCAAAATGTCAAAGAAACGAGGTTTGAGTGCTGAAGAAAAGAAGATAAGGATGTTGGAAATATTCCATAATAGTAAAGATTTCTTTCAATTGAAGGTATTTTTATATTTTAGTATATTATTCTATCTAGTCTACAATGTCCCACTGCTGGGCAAAGGCCTCTCCATTCCTTCCAGATTATTTAATACATGTTTTTGTATATTACTCATTACATTTCACTAGTATGCATGTCATTTCAACCTTAAATCAATGAGCAAAGAAGTAATGTTAACATGATAAGAGCTTGTACTCTACATGATTTGTTAAGGCGTCCAGTACACGGTCATGCAAGCGTCAATCAAAACCATCAATCATGAATGAAGCTTGACTGACGGAAATTTATCGCCATACATTTTTCGTCATGCAAACGTCAGTCATCGCATTACACGGCAGGTTTTTCGTCAGTCAAGATATTTGACTGTGGCAAAACTGACAGCAAAACCTATCGTGTAATGGACCCCATACATTTTTCGTCATGCAAACGTCAGTCATCGCATTACACAGTAGGTTTTTCGTCAGTCAAGACATTTGACTGTGGCAAAACTGACAGCAAAACCTATCGTGTAATGGACCCCTTAGGCATCCATTACGCGGTCATGCAAGCGTCAATCAAAACCATCAATCATGAATGATGTTTGAATGACGGAATTTAATCGCCTTACGTTTTTCGTCATGCAAACGTCAGACACCGCATTACACGGTAGGTTTTTCGTCAATCAAAACATTGACTGTGGCATTGACTGACAGCAAAACCTATCGTGTAATGGACGCCTTTGGTTGTGCTAAGGCGTTCGTAATGCGATGATTGACGTTTGCATGGTACTGACTGATGAAAACCGTAATTCATAATTGATAAAATTGATTAACGCCTGCACGACCGTGTACTGGACGCCACAGGGTTACAATAAAATGATGTTTCAAGTTTACCATGAACTTTTTAAATACAGGAATTAGAGAAGATAGCCCCAAAAGAAAAGGGTATCACAATGCAATCCGTCAAAGAGGTAGTGCAAAACCTGGTGGATGATCATCTTGTGGACTCTGAGAAAATTGGAACTTCGATATATTTTTGGTCCTTTCCTAGGTAAATATGAAAATCTATTTACATAAAAGGAGAAACTGACTGACTGACATATCAACGAACAGCCGAAACTACGCTAAATTTCACGATCCTAATCCCATTAGGAGCGTGAAATTTAGCATAAGGTTTCCTTTTATAGCATAGGCGAGCACTAAGAGACGATTTTCCAAAATTCCCTAAGGGGATGAAGTGGGTGTCCAAAGTAAACCTACTATCACGCGGGCGAAGCCGCTGGCAGAAGCTACTAAAAGATAACATCACACCGGTATTTTTAAATGTGAGTGTTATTATGAAGATTTTGTAAAGTTTAGGTTAATTATTAACAACCTCCTATCTATTTCTGCTGTCCTATGTAAAACCGGCCAAGTGCGAGTCGGACTGGCGCACGAAGGCTTCCGTACATTCCGTAGCAAATAACGGCAAAAAAGCATGTTTATTGTATGGGAGCCAACAATTTTTTTTTCTGTTTTTAATATTTGTTGTTTTAGCGGCAACAGGAATACATCATCTATGAGAATTTCAACTGTCTATCACGGTTCATGAGAGACAAACTGGTGACAGATAGCTAAGTGGTAGCAATAGGGTCCCGTTATTACCCTTTGGGTATGGACACATAAAAAGGGACAAACTTATGCCCATGAATTGGGCACAGATCCAGTCTGTTGAGTTGCTCATGAAAAAATATAATATTAATGCTGCTGCCCATAATGGGATTGGACTGAAATATATGAATGGATGTTAATAAAAATTAATGATAATACATATTATTAGTTTAGTATTTATTGGGCCTTTAAATTAAATATTTCTGGTATATTACAGCAAAGCGAAGAATGCAAAGAAGAGAAAATTTCGTGAATTGCAAACTGAAGTAGAGGAGTGTTCAAAGAAATTGAAAAAAACTGAAGACTTAATAACTAGTGAATCTGTATGTAAATGTTTAACATTATTTGTTAGTGGAAATGCTTTACACTTATTGTAACAATTTTCCTTACTAATATTATTAGATAAAATTTAATACAATGACAAATTATTGTAATAAATACAATGCTAATGATTAGGTAGGTAAACAAACCCTAACTGAAATTCTATAAAATCAAAACTTTACAAATAGATTGGAAGGGAAAAATGTGAAGAAAGAAATCAAGTGCTGTCTATGTTGGAAAGTTTTGAGAAACAAGAAGAAAAACTCAAGAGGGAACTGCAAAGATACAGGGACTCGGACCCTGAATACATAGCTCAGTTGAAGGCAGAGACTCAGGTACTGTCCATGTTTAAAGATTTAGCTGTTAAAAGTACTAACTACTTCTACTTTTATTTATTTTTTTCTGTTTTATTGTTGAGTTCCAACAGACAAAGTGGAATTTTTTATCTTTAGTAACAGTAGGTACAGTTAGCCATGTTATTTGTGGACTGAGAAATGGCTAGGGAGATGACGATACTAAAGTGCAATAACGTTATAATAGTAGGTATTAATATTATAGCTAGCATGTATTGTCCTACTGCTAGGCAAAGGCTTCCCTCCATTCTTTCCAATGATCATGATTTTCCAATTTCCTTTCCGCTTTCCAACAAAGACATCAACATAGGTTGTCCCACCGTCTACGTTGTGGTCTGCCTTAGCCCATGTGTTGTTTTGTCTGGTCAATATTGTGTTTTAGGGCCCACAGCTCATTAGATATGCAGCAGATATGTCCTGTCCAGTTCCAATGATTTGCATTTTGGAGTGTGGTGTAGTGTTCCAAATGTAGTCTGTTAATTTAATACATAGTACATAAACACTCCATAACACATTGGCAAATAGTAGATAGATGATAACAAAAAATCAGCTTTCATTTTGGATGGGTAAAAGTGTTCCAGATGTCCAGATGATGCTGTGGATTTTGAAAAATCCTTTCATAGCGCACACACACATCATAGTACCTATCAATCTGTATGTCAAATTTTAGTACTACCCCTTCAGTGGTTTGAGCTGTGTGTTGATAGATCAGTCAGTACTGGTTGCCTTTTAAATTTTTACATATACAGATTAGACTCAAGAATTCTCTACTGAATTGTGTACATAAAAGTTGTCTTATCATCACTCTATCTGAAAAATACAATATTTCAGGATTTAAAGACAGCAGTAAACAGATGGACAGAAAACATTTATATACTGAAGACTTATATAAAAAATACGTTTCAAACAGAAAACGATGTGGTAGACCAAAGTTTCAACATACCCACAGACTTGGATTATATCGAAACTGTAGGAGTACCTTGAAGCGATAGTGAAATAAGAATAACCTCTTTTTAATATTTCATACATAGAGTAGCATTTAAAATAAAGTTTCTTCAAAGTTCTTGGCATGTTATTTTCTTCGCAATTAAAATAAAATGAAAGAAATACAATTGATTATTTGATTTGCTAACATACCACTCAACAAGAACACCCTTCATAACATTCACCATGGTTCATTTTTATAAGACAGCGATGGATAGAACACAATCTTGGTTTCTATGAATACTTCGATGAACGTTACCGACTGGCGACTGACTTCTCAAATCAACAATTAAATTTCATTCAACTTCATCAACGTTAATTTTCACTAGCAAGAATCATGCAAAAATGCACAGACTACAAAAATGCGACAAAATCATGACATGGATGTCTGTGACACTGACAGTTACGCAATGTTGCCAACAGATAATCTGGCTTTCGACCACATTTCACTTTTCACATCACCAGAAGTGCCACCAATGCCAACATGGGATTTAGAGGGCACGCCACAATTATGGCGGTAAGTCCCCTCTTTGAGGCGTGGTTGGAAAGACCTCACGGCGTCCTCACCTTCCGCATGACGCAGGTTCCCACCGAACACGGTAAGTTCGGGAAGTTCCTGCATCGGATTCGTGCGGAAGCGACGCCCGGGTGTAACCACTGTGTGGACCGCCCGGAGGACACGGTGGAGGTGTGCCCCGCTTGGGCAGAGCAACGCCGTAACCTCGTGGGGGCGATCGGCGGCGGCGATCTCTCGCGCCGGGCCTTGGTACAGGCCATGGTCCGGAGCGAGGAGGAGTGGCAGGCGGTCGCCTCCTTTTGCGAAGCAGTAATGCTAGAAAAGGAGGCGGCCGATCGCGTGAGGCAACGGTCCTCACGCCCCAACCGCCGCCGGGATTCCGATCCCGATTTCCGGCCACCGTAGGCGCGGGCTTGCGGACGGCGAGCAATGGGTAGTTCGTCGCCTGACCATCCGGTAACCGTCCGGACCGAGCCCAAGTCATCGACGGCACGCATAGTTCCACGCGCGCCTCAGGGAGATGTCAGCAAATCGTAGGGCGCCAGCAGGGTCGAAGCCTACTGGGGCCATGGGTAGTGTGAAAACGAAACCCGGGACCCTGGGACGAAGGCAACAAAGGAACAGGAGTGGGTTTTTAGTCAGTAAAAGTCTGACACTACCTCCTGCTCCACCCAAGAGCGTGATTTGTCATTAGATGATTTTCCCACCTAAAAAAAAACCATGGGATTTGGAGGGTCATCGTGGGATTTGGAGGCAACAGTCCATATACTCATGTACGATTTTCGTGTGGAGATGCAATGCCGGGGAAAACTCCACTGCCGCGCCAAGTCAATGCATGGTGAACCGAGTTCCGGCGGGATCTCATGATGGAATGGCGACAGCGGCTATCGCAACCCAGTGCTGGGCACGCCATAATTATGGCGGTAAGCGGCTTCTTTGAGGAGTGACTGGAAAGCCATTACGGCGTCCTTCCGCATGACGCAGGTCCTCACCAGATATGGTAAGTTCAGTGAGTAGTAAGGTTTCTGCACAGGATTCGTGCGGAAGAAACGCCCAGGTGTCACCACTGTGTGGACCGCCCGGAGGGCACGGAAGAACATACGGTTGTGTGTGTGTGCTTTGCCTGGGCAGAGCACCGTCGTGTCCTCGTGGCGCCAGCGATCTCTCGCGACGGGCCTTAGCACAGGCTATGATCCGGAGCAATTAGAAGTGGCTGGCGGCCGCCTCCTTCTGCGAAGCAGTAATGATAGCGAAGGAGGCGGCCGTATGCGCGAGGGAACGGCCCTCACGCTCCAGCCACTGGGATTCCGATCCCGATTTTTAGCCACCGTAGGTGCGGGCTTGCGGACCGCGAGCAATGGATAACTCAGCTCGGCGAGCAAAACCGTACGGAACCAGCAGAGTCGAAGCCTATTGGGTCCATGGTTGTGCGAAAGAGAACCCCGGGCACCGTTTTTTTTTAGTTTGCTATAAACTAGATCAAAATTGTTTTGAGACGTAGATTGGTATTCCTTAGAGCTGTCATGGTACGATTTTTAGTGATTCAGAAGCTGGCCTGCTTATGAAAGGAAATTGACTCATTGGGAATTGAACGTTTCCATAATTATGAGGTCATGGTAAGCCCCCTGTTCTCTCAACAGACGATCGGATCAGACAGATGCTTTGAGCACGACGTTATGTGTGGGGATGGCGATCTGATTATTTATTTATTTATTTATTATTTATTTATTTATTTATTATTTGGCTTTTCAACAATAAGCACGCTAATACATCACAATTCGCACAATACCAACTTACGTCTAAGCGCCTCATCACTTACAGAAAAGCACAGCATGCACTACACTGTACGCAGTTAATAACCTAGCTAATTAAAATGACATAAAAAGACAGTTAAAATGACATAATCCAAATTAAATTAAAATGATTTAAATTAAAATAAATTAAATTAAATTTGATCACAATAAATTCGATTTTAATATATTCGATTTTAATATTATTATATAAGATTAGGTAAACATTAGGTTTTTGACTAGGACTTAGTTATTAGTAGCAAGTAGGACTTTTTTCAGAGCTGGAACCGATGAAGCAAAGAGGTCAATGTCCAAATCGAGCTCATTGTATGCAGCGCACATTCTAGAGAGTGGACAGTATTGTCTCAAATTGGAATGACATCTTGGCATACAGAAGAGTCTCCTATTAGAACTTCTTGGCAGACTACGTGGTACATGGAATAATACCCTACTCAGCAAATCGGGACAGTGTATAGAACCGGTTACCAGTTTCTTAAGAAAAACCAAATCCAGCATGTTCCTGCGTTTCTCCAGCGAGTTCATCCTAAAATACTTAAGCCTATCCTGGTACGACTTGAGCTTATTACCCAAGTTTTTGGTATAGGTAAGATGCCACAAGAACCGTTTCTGCAGCCGTTCAATACGCTTGATGTGGACCTTATACTTAGGCGACCAGACCACACTGCAATACTCGAGATGGCTTCTAACCAGCGAGTTGCACATAGTTTTTTTAATGTTAGGTTTTTTAAAATGTTTACACTCCCTCATAACAAAGCCAAGCATCTTCGATGTTTTTAATGTGACTTTATCGATATGTTCGATAAAACTTACCTTTTTATCGAACTGAACGCCTAGGTCACGTATACATTCGACTTCCTCTAGCCGTTCACCATTCAATTTGTAAGTGGACTGAATAACATTTTTTTTTTTTGTAAATTTGATGTGATGGCATTTCTTTACATTCAAGGACATTTATATTATTTATTAATCGAAAAATCAATTTTGTAGGTCATGAAAATCGATCTTATACAATGAAACCTTCTTCCTGTTTATTCTTATGAATGAAATGAATCAGAAACTTGATATCGATTTTCGATTCTTTTTCTGCAGAATTCAACCGTATTATTTGAAAATGTCTAAAGCACCCATGTTCCTCTAGCAATTTTTTATGTGAATGCTGTAGATCCAATTACTCACTAGTCATAAAACACATGTGCACTTTAGGATCACCTGTACCGTGTTTTTTTAGCACTCTGTACCACCAAGGTTCAAAAAATCGATCTTTTTTAGGAAGAATCTCTATCTCAGGTTAAAATAAGACTCAAATTTTTCATTCAAATACAAATAAAAAAAAAAAATTATAAGGCAAAAAGATTTTTATGGCATGTGGCACATCACTAGCAAGAGGATAAACTAGAGAATTTTTGAGGAAGTTGGAAGATTCCGGTCGGCTTTGGTTTTTTTTATAGCCATGTAAATAGCTGTAACATGGACAGCTTTCGTTGAAGTCCACAACTTTGCAAGTAAATTTAAAAAAAAACTAAATAGCTAATGTCACTAATTTTATATTCAAAAGTACTATATACAATACACATTTAAATAAAATTAAGATTCAGAGTCTACGCCTTATACATTTTATTTAAATTTGTGTTTGAATGAAAAATTTGGGTCTTATTTTCATAACACAATAAAAAATCGATGAAAAAAAAATCCAGGGCATGAGAAGGTTTTAAAGGTCTGAAAGGATAGCAGATGACCCCTCCTGTCGACCATTTCAATTTGGCACACGATGCACCAAACACCCTGTATATTTTGTGAATAAAACTTTATTTGCTGGCAACTCCTTTGGAAAGATTTTTATTATTTATAAATGAACCGGGTTATTTACTTAAGCACTCATTGACTCATCATCGCACCGCATTGGTAACTTTTTGTTTTTGAATCGAGAAGACACACTTAAAGTTGTCATTGTTCGTTGTGGACCCCTACAAAGTTGCAATAGAAGATTTTTTATTCTTCGAGGATTCAAGGTCAGTATTTTGTCTTTGAGAACCTATTTTATACTTATTCATTACCTAACTTGTGCCTGTGTGGATTTTTAATAACCTCCTGGACGTGGTGGTGGTCAGATTCTAAGGGCCACGGGTAGTGTGAAAGTGAAACCCGGGGCCCTGGGACGAAGGCAAAGAAGGAACGGGAGTGGGTTTTTAGTCAGTAAAAGTCTGACACTATTTCTCGCTCCGCCCAAGGGCGGGATTTGTCATAAGATGATTTTCCCACCTAAAAAAAAAACCCTGGGTTCTAGACAAAGAGATACATTCAAAGAGATAGGTACAATAGAGCAGCTATCAGAACAAATGTTTTAGTAAAACTGTCATCCTATTATATATAATTATTTAAGTATCGGTCGGCAGGTGGCCAGGGGTCTGTCTTACCATGATAATTTTAAAATGTCAGTCGCCTAGTCGTACGAGCGAAAAAGAGTGATGGAGCTATACAGCTTCCCTTCAACAGTTCGGTTTAGGTCGTAAAATGGATAACATTATGAGCTCGTGGTAGAGCCTCAGTGTGTGATAAAGGTAAGGTTAAGCTTTTCAGCAATAGATGGCGTTATCACAAAATCAGCGAATGTTCTAGAACTATTTATAAAAAATATTGAATTCTAATTAAATGCTTTGTAAATGCCTAAAATATTTACGAAAATAAACCACAGTTAGGTCCAGTCATTTTATCATAACAAGATTTGTAATAGCGTAATGCGCAGTTGATATTTTCTCAGAAAATGATTTTCTTTTAGTGCACAGAGCGGATACAAACACGACTTGACGTGTAGGGGCGTCATACTAGACTGAGCCTAAAAAAAAATAACCCTAACCTAACCTCCCACTGTAGCAATTGTATACTTTCATGTATTTAGATGAAAAAAAAAAGATTTCTGGGTGGTTTAAAAAAAAAACCCTAATTAGGTTAGGGTTTTTTTTTTAAATCTATTCGAGTCAGAGAACCCTATAGTATGCAAAAAAATTATCGTGAGAGAGTGATAAGAATCGCTCACTGGCGCTAGCGCAAGTATTTTTGTACTTCGATTCTCGTTATTTTTATTCGTCTTATTTTTTACTTTTTTCAAATATTATTAATTTAGCATTGGACAAGCTAAATTCATTTGATGTATAATATGTCATTTGGCTATATTATGTATGTAATTGTATGAAAGTTTGTAATATTATGACAAAGGTATATCTTTGTCATAATATTACAAACAAAGTAAAAAGTGAACGAAATCTGTCAAAATGGCGTCAAATATTACGAAAAATTATCGATTTTCATTTTTTTTTTCTCAAATACTATATGTTTCCTAACATTGAGACTGCGTAAATACTTTTTAGACATAAACCTTTCCAATATAAAATTATGAGCGTAAAACTCGTTGTCCGGTATAGTACAGTTTAGCCGTAAAATCTGTCTAGTTCATCCCGCCATCTCCTTTGAGCCTGTCTCACTATCTTAGGGCACCAATTTTGTTTTACTTTGGACCCACAATTTCTCAAGCACGCGTCAGACATGTTCTGACCAGTCCCATTAAAGTTGCACCATAAAAATTCAAATTAAATGAAAACAACAAATCGGACTGGAACACAACGATGTTATAGGTATTTACATCAAATAACGTTATTAAAATTGATAAGGAGGACTTTGCAGTAGGTAAATATCCTTGTGAATGTAGATAATTTTAAATTAAATACAGGATAAATGCGTCATTTAATTTTGTAAAATTTAAAACGTGTGTTCTTTTTTTAACTTACGAACATTTTTACTGTTATACGAGTATTATGAACCACATGAATACATGTCATATGATCGTGCAGATATCATCGTGGGTCGTAGCCACCACTAGGGCGTTTCGACGACGAACAGTTTTCAAGGACCATTTTACATTCCGCGACAGTAAAACAGTTTTACGTCCTGCGCGAACGACCAGTCTTTGTTGCAAAACCAATCTTCGAATTAATTAATGCGAATTTTTTATTTCACTTATAAGAAAATAAGGTTGAAAATCCATTGATTCAACTATCACACTCGTCGCGTCATCGTTCTTATCGTTTCAAAACCAGTTGTCGCAATGAAAAATGCCCTTTATCCCTAGGAAATACAGTGTAAATTTTATTACCGTTCGTTATTGCTGTCGTTCGTGACGCGATGGTCAAACTTGAAAGCTTATATTATGCCTACGTTGATTTGTGCACAATAGCCTTGCAAAATAATAAATGAGGATAATAGGTGAATCAATGTTTTGGAGTTCGGGCCGGTGAGTGGGTCGCGATCATAAAGCAGACGGATCTTGTTGTTTACCTACATTTTTGTTGGTCCCATTTTATTTGGTATTTGCATATTGATGTGCTTACAAGTGAAGTTCTGTACAAAAAAAAGTAATTTGTAAATATAAGCGTAATATTGTAGGAATAATTTAAAGAATATAGAAAACAAATACATCACAATGTCTGCGGCGTGAAAAAATACTAGTAGAATCCGTTTATTATGACTCCGCCTATACTGACCAACCACTTATTATGAAGTTGTTATACAGCGAAAATTGGTTTTCATATAAAATACCTACTTGATAACAAAGTCGGCTATAATGATTTCGCTTCTAGTACAAGTCGCTTACCGTGACCCATTTTTCATAAATTGTGTCGGGTTATAGTGACTGAAATGTTTTTTTTTATTAGTGACTCTCCCGAATACTGCCGAACATGTGACATCCGACGATGGTTCGCGCGTGCATGGTTTGTTTTTGTTTCGAGTCTTAGTGTGTTATTGATAGTTTAAAACACGTACAATTTTTATTTTTATTTAATATGCTGTCTTTCTCTCTATTAAAATAAATACATACTAACAAAAGCAGGAGATTGTTTATTTTCCACAAAATGCTTTGTATGACGTCCGCTTAGTATGACGTGTTTGTTATTTCCATTCGATGTCAATATAAACGGCCACTGTAGTTTTATAGTCGCATTTCGATAAAGAAAATGAAAATATAAAAAGTAAACACCATTTAAGCCGCGAAAATTAAGCTACATAACAACCACAGTAAAAAAGAACCATCTAAAAAGCTAAAAACACATTATAACTTTTACATCCCTAATTGGGAAATAAAACTAGCATATTTCTTGTGAAAATGTACCTGTTTTACCTATATGTAGTAAAAGTAAACCGATTCATACGTTTGAAACTTGAAACTATTTGTAGTTCTAAGAAAATGCAACTAAGTACCTACTTCACTGAACGATAGTATTGTATTTTTTTAAGCTGTCTTCAAACCAGTTGCAACGACCAACGTTTTTTGCAAACTGCAATTACTTCACTCAACGATAGTTTCGTCTCTTAAACCGTTCTCAAACTAGTTGCGACAACGAACGTTTTCTGCAACTACTTCACTCAACGATAGTTTTGTATTTTAAGCTGTTTTCAAACCAGTTGCGACGTAGACAAAGTTGTTGACGGCGCGTAGTGTTCTACGCGCGCCTCAAGGAGATGTTGATGACATCTCCGACCCACCCCGACCACCCATGATCGTAGGGGCCCAGCAGGGTCGGCCATGGTTTCGCTTCTGAAAGGAAAACCCGGCCCTGGAATGCAAGGCAACGAAGAAACTAGGAGTGGGTTTTAGTCAGTAAAAGTCTGACACTCCCTCTCGCCCCGCCCCAGGGCGGAAGATGTCATTGGATGATTTCCCACCTAAAAAAAAAGACGGGTTGCACTCCGGGAGTGCCGGCAGAAGTGAAAACTTGATTATTAACGTTGAGCATGTTTGATATTTTGGAATGGTTAGGGAATAATTTTGCACCAATTGCTTTATCAGTATAAAAGTACTATCATTTATGTGGTAGAATACAATATTCATTTATTGCGCTATCGTATACAAACATGACAATTTATATTACATTAAAAATATAACACTTTAAAACTATTACAATTATTTTACATTAAAAAGTTTATCTCTCCGAAATCCGTCTTACGCTTTTTCGATCAGGTCACGTGTCCTGACGCGAGTTTAAGATTTTATACCCATTACAGAAAAAGTGCTCAACGCCGCTAAAGAAGTTTTCACTTCAAAAACCCCAGTCGCGACGAGGACCGCTTTTTGGATCCGTTTCTGTCGTCGCAAAAACGGTTGCGTTTCGTCCGTCAAAAATTCGACAACGACCCACCACTTTGTAGCAGTACCTCAATTGCGTAATTCATTAAATCGCATAACTATTCGTTAGCATGTGGCGTTCTGTATCTGTCTATCACCATGGGAAAAAGGCGTGTGTTTTTTAGTAATAAAAGTATACGTAAATGTGAAAAAATATACAAATACCTACAAGTTTCGGAAGAAAAACTAAATCGGCCTAATCTAAAATGAAGCAATTTTTTTAGAGCTCGCATCTTTCAATAATTTAAGCATAGACTCTAAAAGCAGTAATGATTAATTAATAACATGGTACCTATCATAATAACAATAAACACTGTACATTTGATGTTGAGAATTTAAGGCTTTTTGATGATTATTCATTACTGAATGAACCATTTGTAGAGAACAGTCAAGGCCTGCGCACACTTGAGACAAGACTGTTTAGACAGAATCACAGAACTGTCTACGACGTCGCAGACTTGTCTGCGACAAGACTGTTTCTACGTCACGACGCACACTGTCAAGACAAAATAGTCTAGCGGTGTACGGCCAGTGTTGCTAACTTAGTGGATTTTCCACTCAAAGTGGTAGTTATAACCCCCCATTTAGTTGCGAAATATTGGTTTTAGTGGCTAGTGGAAATTGAATTTTATATATTATATATTTATTTTAGTAGTAGAAATTGAATTTTACTAAAGCACTAGAAAAATTCTAGTGCTTTAGTAAAATTCAATTTCTTACTAAAAATGCGATTACTCGGGTGTAAATCAACACCATAGAATCCATAATTATCAATCTGATATCGACGATCATGGTGCAAAAAAAATAATTCGTCTGAAGACGAATTAATACATAGCTGTTATTGAATAATTTGTATGTTGAATTACCTACTAATGTCAATTTACCCACAAATGGTATTTTGATCAACTGATTGTTAATTTTTATCACTTATTATTAAAGGAAACGAATAACCTATATACCTACTTATTTTATTTCGTACAACACACATTTTTTTAGTGAGAAATTTTTGCGATTTTGTGTGTGGGATAATTTTTTGTTAGTGGATTTCTGGAGATTTTAAAAGTTGACTCTAGTGGTAAGTTAGTGTAACTGTTGGCAACACTGGACGTCTCAAAACAGTCTTGTCGCAGGCAAGTCTACGACGTCGTAGACAAGTCTGTCTAAGACAGTCTTGTCTCAAGTGTGCGCAGGCCCTAAAGAGTTATAGCCATTTTTCTAAGACAAGATATTTGTATGAACGCTCCCATGTGTGAGGTACTTTCGTACATCATGGGGTAGAGTCATACAGAGTAAATAAAAATCCTATCAAACTCGTTAACTTTCATTAATCTTTACTCGTTAACACATTTATATTTTTACATTGGTAATGACATTGACATTTATTTTTTTGGATTTTTATTTTTAATCAACGATATAAATGTAATTTAATTTGATATGAATTTGAATGATAACCAATATGGAATGTAATTTTATTTTTTTAAGTTCTTGGCAACTTTCTACAACAGCATGTTACAAAGATTTTTTTTTATTTTTTGTATATACTTAGTGGTTTTTAAATGTTGCGTTACATGATTTTTTTCAAATTTTAAACTGTCGACATAAATGTAAATTTGTTGATGAAACTGAAAAAAAATGAAATAAACAACTAGTTCTCGATGTTCCATTCGTAGATGGCGTCAAAATCCCTTGAGAGAGTTGGCAATCCTCGTCCGTTCCGATTTGCGAAACTAGTTTTAGGTCGTCGGCATATAGTAGGCACTTTGCATGCTCAATTTTAGCGATGAGATCATTGATCATGTGGAACTTTCGCGGTTCCTGACTCATGCCTGATCGAGTATAATAAGATTTAGACTCAAAGCATCCATGGCGGACGAACTGCTTACGTTGTTGTTGTAGTTGAGAAAGCCGGATGAGAAACCGATGACAGAATTTTACACATCTGCGGTACCCCTTCAGAGCTTACTGGTGAGAATTTATAATATGAAATGGTGTTTACAATAAAAAGATGTGCGATCGCTGCAATCCCAGAATATTTTATTATCCACTTGCGGAAAACTCTTACAAACAAAAAAATAATCATAAAAATCGGTTCACATTTGACGAAGTTATCGCACATACAAAAAAAAAAATATATATATTCAGACGACATAGGAATCTCTTGTTTTGCAAGTCAGTTAAAAATAAATAATTAGCTCGGTATAATGGGACCAGACAATAACATTGGGTTTTTCATCTAGGTACTGTTAGTACTTATTACAAACTAAGGCATTATATATTTTGTTTTTAACTAACCTACACTCTGTGAATCACTTTGTGAGTAAGCGGACAAAAACAGGAAAGTGCAGTATTGTTTATCATTTTATTTCAACATTAATGTCCTTGGTTCTGTAGTTGATTTAATTTATACGTCTAAGTGGTTAGCCAAAATGGTTTTCTTGCATAGTCAAGAAAAACAATCTACTTAAGTATGTTAGTTTAAATGTACTCGTAGCGAAGAGCTCCCTAAAGCAAAGGCAGATCAACAGCGGTTGTGGTCACATTGAAATGCAATGTGAATTCAGCCTACAAAGAAGACTATTACAAAATGTTCACGTAGGCAAAGCTGTGGAGCAAATCTTCTTTGCCACTTGAGTCCTCACAATACGCTGCTAAGCGACTTAATCTTTTATGATTGTCAACTGAAAAAGTGTTAGTGTATTGACAATATTCAGTCCAAAAGTAACATTTGATGAAGTGGAACTGATAAAGAAGACCAGAAATGGCCAACGGAACTTCATACTCACATAGATAACACAATGAAGATAGTTAAGCGACTATGACAATAGAAATAAATGAATGGTTCAGAATAGTTATGTTGAAAATGGTATCATCGAAGTGATCTGATGATGATGATGATGATGGAGCCGGGAGAAAGACACCGGAACTCCGTAATTAATCAATGTATCCTAGCCGTGTTTGGACTTATTAGAATTGTCATGAGATACACTTTGTCTATATGGTACTATCGAACTGATCTGCTGATGGAGCTGGAAGGTGGACACGGGAACTTTGTAATAAAACAATGTATCCTAGCAGTGTTTGGCTTAATTGGAATTGTCATGAGAAATAGGTACTCTGACTATAAGTGTATCGCAACTAAAAAGTGTGAAATAAAAAAACTTTTTATAGAAAAAAATCGACTTCACTAAAAAAAACACTAAAACGATCAAAATAACTTTGATTTCGGAAGTTGGTGTTAAATTAGAAACAAACAATATCGAGAATGCCCGACTTCCGAAATTAAAGTTATTTAGATCGTTTTAATGTTTTTTTAGTGGAGCCGGTTATTTTGATGTAAAAATTTTCTTTATTTTTATGTTTTCCCCACTTTAATTTATCTATAGAAATAGCAGGAAAACTACCTAGATATATGTCAAAATCATACAGTACTTGAATGAATTAGCCTCGTTCCTTTTTCAGTGTAATTGATTACTGACTATTTTATGGTCAGAAATCAATTACGCTGAAAACAATTATTAAGCTACTTTTCAAAAATAAAATTAAATAATTCACAACAAAGCACGTTTTTTCTCTTGACTCCTGAAACAGATTTTGAATCGCTTCGGTTTACTAATTAGTATTGACCTGAGGAACAAAATGCACTGTGTTCATTCTGGGCAGCACTTGGTCCAACTTTCACACACATATTTTTTAGTTTTTAAAAAAAAAATGTACTTTTAAAGACTAGGTATTCTGGCTATAACTTTTGCTACTAACTAGCAGACCAACAGACGTTTGTCGTTCTGATTAAAAGTTAACCCTAACCTCGACAGTTTTATATGTTTGAGTGTAATAAGAAGAAATATTGATTTACGGTTTTCCGTGCAATTTTTCCAATTTTCTTTTTACAAGAATCTTGATCAAAAATCTTCTTGAGACTTCGACAAATAAATTTAAAAGAAAGTTCATTTGATTCACAAATTTTGCGCTTAGCAACACATTTATAGCTATTATTTTTATTTCTAAAGGTAGACAGAAGAGGATTAGTTAGGCATAAGGTAAATGTTGTTCTCAAGTACCTAGGTATGTTATTTTTGAGAATTAAATAATTTTATCATTTACTATTTGATAGAATGAGACTATCATGTGTGAAAATATGATTAAATGTATAAATCATATTTACACACATGATAGTGTGTAAATATGATTTATAATATTTATCTTATCACTGTATTATATTATATAGATAAAGAACCTGTACTTTTATAACGTCAGTGCATCTAACTCACTTTAGTGTGGCGAGCAAGACAAAGACAACCGATTTAAATAAAACGTTGTTTGTGTAAAGATGGTTGGAGATTTTGTTATTTACTGTTTTAAAAAGTAGGTACCTACGTGCTTACCAAAAGATTACCTTCTTAGAGTTAACCATAAGTACATGACACGTAAGTGATATTCTTATAAAACGTTCTTCATCTCATATTGTTTCAGAAACTTCAGAACAATTTCATTAGTAAGAGTATTGAGATGCACAATAATAACAATGATTGGGAAGACAAGCTGCTTAACAACAGTTTACTATTTAGTAGTATACGAAAAAATAAAACATCAGAAGAAAAAATTAAGAAAATTAAAAAATATTTAGATCGAGGGGCAGACATAAATGCTAGTGATGCTAACCACAAAAACAATACACCGTTGCATGTCGCAGTGATGAAAGAAGAACCAGAAGTTGTCAGCTTTCTCTTGGAACGAGGAGCACTCGTCAACAAAAAAAACAGTGAAAATCAAACTGCTTTAGATATTGCTAATTCACTACATAACTCCACTAAAAAAAAATATGATATTGCAACTATATTACAAGCATTTAATAATAATCCACAAGATATTGATCCAGAAAAGGTTCATACTGAGTTCGCAAAAATTACAGGGGATAAAATAAACATCCAAGTTGATTCATTCAATAGTGAAAATAAAACTCAATCTAACGATGGAACTAGCGGTGGTTTGGTAAAAAATAGAAATGAAGTTCAGAGTAAAGCAAAACATGAAAGGAAAAAAACAAAAGGAAATCAATTATTTAATTATCAAAAAGGAACCGGAACTTCAGGGCTTAGTGGACAATTGTATGAAACTAAACTGTTGAGTCTGATTTTATTTCGAGCTTTGTATGTACAAGAGGTTAAAACTTTCACAATAGCCACCAACGTTGAAAGCATGGGGGCTTTTGATGACATAGTCTTCAGATTCAATTCAAATAAAAGTGACAAACCAAAAATTATATTTGTACAAGCGAAACATAGAGATAATCCCGAAAAAGATAAATTTACTGTTGAAGAAATCATGAAGTTAAACGGAGACTTTAGTCTACATAAGTACTTAGAGAGTTACATAAAAATAATTCAGATGTTTGCGCCTGAAAATAACGATGATATGTTTAGGGGAGAGTTTAAGAATATGGACTGTGAATTTATTATTTATACTTCTGCCTTTGAAAAATTTTCTAAAATAAAAATCGGGAAACAATTTGACAGTCAACGTTTTATAAACACAGCCAAAGGTATACGACAGACGGTCTTTCAGTTTGATCATGATGACCATGATGTAGACCTTCTAGTGCAAACTGTAGCCAAATCACGTGCAGTGAATTTAGCAAAACGATTACCGAAGTTTATTTTTAAAGATAATTACAACAATATGATGATAGATGATTTGATAAAAACATATCATGTTTTTCTAGCGCGAAATATTCTAGAAATTGAAGGCGGGGAAACCAAAAATAATTTCCGTAATGCTAAATTCCAGGAAACATTTTTTTCAAGCAATGATAGTTTGCTCTTGGCATTTAAAGCTACTATATGTAAAGAAGTAATATTACTAAAGAAAGCTAAACATATGGACGAAGTAGAGAGTATTTTAAAGTCCAAAGTTTTTAAAGTACCATTGAATTTTGGTAATCTGTATTTTTGTTTTAGTGGTAGCGAACAAAAAAAGGAAAAGAAACTTGAGTACCTGTATTCAAAATTTAAACAACTTTTTGCAATCGCTAATGTCTCAGAAAATATTGTGATAAAAGTGGATGACAATATGGTTGGTCCGAATGAAATTTTGCAAAGTACAGATTTAGAATCCTATAGATTGGGAGGGTTAGTTGGCAACCTATTAATACTCGATGACGAAACTAAGACTTTAAAATTTAATACTGATATTAATACCATGTCCGCGGACAATTTGAAACTCTATGAAAAATTAAAGAGTGACGTAAACATAGGAATAGACAAAGTAAACAAGTGCAGATTTGATATAAACGTACATCACTTTCCGAGGCTTTCTTTAATTCATGACGAATATGACAAAAATTTAATTAATGGTTTTTTGGATAATCTTGTTTTTTATACAAATCAGGCTACAGAAGATGAAGTAGAAAGGATTTTAAAGAAAGAAATAGATAAGTACTTTGTAAGCACTATACCACGGCAGAATGATGCGCTATTCAGAGTAAAAGGTGATGCAATTTTCTTAAAAGTACACGATCGTGTACAAAAGTGGTGGAAACAGCCAATTAAAGCTCCATACTTGACAGAATCGTGCAAATATTTTTTCGAAGCAGAACAAGATATCCTAAATAGTCCGTTACTGAGCATTCTTAATTTCACATATACCAAAACAATAAAAAACGCTTTGCCGGCGTTGAAATTCAAAAATGCCGCATTAGATTTATTGCATTTAGATGGTTTTTTTGGAGGGTCGGATAAAATTATGAGCATAATTACTGAAGAGAATGCACTTTCTAGCATTAAGTTAAACCAATATTTAAAAGAACAGAATTTTAACGATTATACTTTTATTGATTTGGATTATGTTGGAATTGGGAATTATTTTGTCGATGTCAAGTCTGAAGTGAAAGAGTCCAAAATAAATACCCTTATTATTGTTTGCAAAAGTCAAGATTTTGTTGCAGAAGTGTTTTTGCTGATTAAAGATTTTAAAGGCAAGAAGGTAATCATTATCTGTCACATGTATTTGTCTAAACAAATCAAAGGATTAGCAACTGAGGACATTATCGAACGGGTTGACAGCCAAACTAGCTTTAATGATCTAGCAGATACAATGCGGACAATGCTGCTAAAAGACAGATATATTGCTTTTCAAGGACAAGAAGTACCACTTGGTATTTTACTTAAAGATGAATCGTACCATCTTATAACATCGAATCTGTTGTACATGATTATAAACAATGAAAAAATTTCCGTTGGTAATTGTTTGAATAACCCAGCATATGATGAAATATTAGATTATTATATAAACGAACAAGTATGTCGCTATGTTACATTGGATTCTAATGTTAAAGCAGATTCTAAGTTAAATGTTATAAGATATGAGAAGAAAGTCGATATTTTTACACCTGATGTTAGAGATACCATTTTAATTACTGATGATCAAGAAGAGTTTGAAAAATATATTAAAATACATGTAAACTGTAATGTGCATTGGTTTAAATTGGGAGGTGATAATTGTTTTGTTTGGCAAAAATCCCAGGGCAGTTTACTGAATCTATTAAAACATATTCACAGAGGGTCCCATGATTCATATACTATGCAACCGGTGACATTAAAAGATTTAAAAGATAAGGTAGTTATTGTAAGTGCCGAACCTGGCATGGGCAAATCTTCTTTACTAACTCATTTAGCAATTAATACAAAACAAAAATACCCGGAGCTGTGGATTTCCAAAATCAATTTGCTGGAAAATAGTAAGGAATTGAGAAGAATGAAAGAACACAAAGTTGATATTGATCTAAAAGAAGCTGTGCAATGTTTGTTTCGATTAATTGGGTTCGAAGCTTATAAAAAGAGTAAAGCTGATTTTGAGACCATGATAGATCAAGTTTCTGTCGTAGATGATAACATTACCTTCAACCAAAATAAGGTGGAATGGAATTTTACTGGGTTGAATTTATTCGAAATAGAGTTATTTATTTACTGTTATAATAACGATCGGGTTATCTTACTGTTTGATGGTTTTGATGAAATATGTCCTGATTTTGCGAATGAGTTCATGCAGTTAGCAAATATTCTCAAGAAATCTAAAGTTGTGCACTTGTGGATAACCAGTCGTTTATACAACGTTCTTCATCAGTTAGAAAATACTTTGGAAACTTTCTCTTTTACAATAAAACCCTTGTCCTATAAGAATCAGTTGGAGTTTTTAGAGAAAATTTGGTTAAGTAAAGGATCAAATAAAATGCTTAGTTACTTTCCATTTAATACAAACTGGGGCATGCAAAATGCAGTAAAAGGATTTTTGAAAGTTCTTTCAGCTGTGTTATGTGACACAAATAATAAGTTTATTAGTATGCCATTACACTTGTACATGATTTCAGAGATATTTCAAGATTCATTTCATAACTTTCCCCTTAATCCAGAAAGTATGGAAGATTTTGTAAGTTCACAGAATACTATGAATATGATAAATTTAAATCTGCTTTACGAGCGTTTCGTGGATGTAAAATTTTTTAAGATCCGTTTTGGGGAAAAAAAGCCTCTTTTGTGTATCAATGACCCTGATATGAGAAAATTAATAGATAATGAGCGTACAGTTTTTTATAACAGTCATAAAATAATTGCTGCTTATGTTGTATTCGGCAAAACGGATGTAATAGATTTATTTGATAATTATGAAATTAACGAAATACGTGATTTTGTTGAAAGGATAAAAGTAGGAGAGGAAAAAACGGGCATTATCGAACAAATTATTCATAATGAACCTAAGTTCGTTCATTATACGTTTGCAGAATATTTCGCTACTGAGTTTCTTTGCGACAAATTAAAATCATTTCACTGTAAAATTTCGTTGTGGATATATTTCATAAACACGTTTCTTCAATCTGAAGAAGGGGGCCCTCGAAGGTTTTTCAACGCTAAATTAGGAAACCATCCACTGCTGTTGAATGAAATGCATAATACAGGTATTAACGAATTATTCGAAAATTTACTGGCACAGCATGTAACACTGACTAAGTTGATATTTATGGCTATTGATGAGTATTTGGAGAACAGTGCAAAATTTCTACTTAAATGCTTAAAGACTGTGCTAAGTAAGAACAATCTTGCCGATTTTTTATATGTGGTTACTAATAATTTTAATAAAAGTTGCATTATATGCATGGCTGCCAAGAGAAATGCAAAAGAAGCCGTTACATTAATAATTCAGTTGGTAAAAGATATTGATGTTAACAGATTAATTGACTTATTTAAATGCTCTGATCTTCCGAAGTATAATCCAGTAGTTGTAGCCTTTGAAGCTTGTAAAGGTCTGCAACCTAATGTAGGGTTGTTAGATATTCTATTATCAGATTTACCTTCCCCCGCAATTGTGGAATTATTTTGTATCCAATTTGATAGTAAATGGTTTAACTCTAATAGATCGAAGAAATTAATACATTTAATATCTTGGTCTCTGGGTGATACATTCTTTAATTATTTTGATAAAGTTTTGGACAAATTGAATATGGAGCAACTTATAACCATTTTTTCCGTCAGAGATTCCGAGATGAAACTAGCAGCTCATAGAGCGGCATCAGAACAGTCTTACACGTTTTTCGATAAATTGGATTCGCTTTTAGATAGAAGTAATTTTAAAAATATTTGTATGACTCGAGACAGATCAGGGCTCACACCACTCCATTATTTTAAATATAGCGATAAAGATTGCGAAAAGCTAAACATTATTCTTGACAAAGTCTTTGAGGACAATACGAATGAAAAATTGGCATTGTACCAATTCATTGAAAATAAACATGAAAGTTGTATGTAAAAAGTACTCTACCATGCTACGTTGCTGAGATATTTGATTCGTGAACAGGTGCTACTTGAGGGTGGTCTTGCTGGCCATAGTTTTATTTTGATCAAAGTCAAAGTCAAAGTCAAAAAAAATTATTTCACATAGGCCTACATGGGCACTTATAAAACGTCAGAAGGGTTTAGTCTAGGAATGACTAATTCGCGAAATGACTACATGGTCTATAATTGACTAATTCTTGAATTGTACAATTCTTTAAATGACTGATTCTACAAATGACTGATTCTATAAAAGACCGATTCTTTTAAAGACCGATTCTATAAATGACCGATTCTTCAAATGACAGATTTTTCAATTTTATGAATGTGTGTGAATATCGTAAATAAAATGCTATGTAAGGGTTGGCAAATCATATATTTCAACTAGTTTCAAAAAACAACTTCTATCATGTCCCAAAAAATAACTTCACTGGTTTCACATATTCCTCAGTGACTTTTTTTCTTAGTTTTTGATATGGATAGTCTTTTTTTAAAAAAATGATTAATATTCAACTACATATTCCTAAGTGATTTATTTCTTAATTTTCTATAATTGTTGATTTTTTGATAATTGATTTTATGACTTTTTGATAACTGTTGATTTTTTGGAAAGATACCGAATAAATGTTTACTTTTGCGCTACAAAATGTAGTACGTGACATTATACAAGTTATTTTTTGGGACATGATAGAAGTTATTTTTTGAAACTAGTTGAAATATATGATTTGCCAACCCTTACATAGCATTTTATTTACGATATTCACATCAGTCATTTGAAGAATCGGTCATTTATAGAATCGGTCTTTAAAAGAATCGGTCTTTTATAGAATCAGTCATTTGTAGAATCAGTCATTTAAAGAATTGTACATTTCAAGAATTGGTCAATTATAGACCATGTAGTCATTTCGCGAATTAGTCATTCTTAGACTAAACCGTCAGAAGCTAGTGCACGGTTCCAAATTGGTCTTTTCCTATGGAGAAGAACCGGCAAGAAACTCCATGGTTACTCTTTTAAAAAAAATATTGTTTACAATATTTTCATATTACAGTATTAATAGACATTATGTAAGAACAGTGTAGACCAGTCGATATTGTACCCAAAAGCACAATAAAAATAATCATATTAAAAAAAAAAGTGAGTCGTAATAGGAAGTAACCTAAGAATTCGCGAAGTCCACGGTGTTCTCACATTCACATTAAAAAAAAAAGAAGCTATATAAAAAGACGGGTTGCACTCCGGGAGTGCCGGCAGAAGTGAAAACTTGATTATTAACGTTGAGCATGTTTGATATTTTGGAATGGTTAGGGAATAATTTTGCACCAATTGCTTTATCAGTATAAAAGTACTATCATTTATGTGGTAGAATACAAGATTCATTTATTGCGCTATCGTACACAAACATGACAATTTATATTTTCCATCCGTCTTACGCTTTTTCGATCAGGTCACGTGTCCTGACGCGAGTTTAAGATTTTATACCCATTACAGAAAAAGTGCTCAACGCCGCTAAAGAAGTTTTCACTTCAAAAAAAACAAGAACAATAAGTAATTACAATTATCAATAAATGACATGTCAACAAAAAGAAAATTACTAACGAATTTATGGTGGTTGGCGTCTAATAATATAAAAAATATTGCAAAAGCAATGTGTAGGAAGAAAAGAAAAAAGAAAATGTATATATTACAACAAATACGATAAAACGTTTACCGCCATTATACCATCGATCACTAATTAAGAACTTATTCTAGTTCTATTGCGATGTGGGGATGAGGAGAGGTTAAGTAAAACAACATGACGTGTGTTACTTTGAGAGTCAATTGTGAACAGAGACAGTCCTCAACTGTCCTCTCTCCTTTTTTTCATTAGTGATCGGTGCTCATAGATGTAATTTTGTGTAAAATATGTTTAAAGTATTTTGTGTTCAATAAAGTTTATAGTTTTCTATTACAATGATTTTATTTCATATTTAATCATGTGGAAAGTGGAATCATGTTGGTGAGTACTTTTGTGGATTTTGTGCACGATATGAACTTATGTTTAGGTACAGTTATGTCATAAGTAGTTTTAGTTATTAAATTCTTTTAAAACTGCATGGTCGTAAGATTTATTCAATTAAGCATAAAAAGATTCGGGAAGCTTTTGCTCTCACTCTGCTATCCGTCTGTCTGTCGCCGGGCTGTATCTCATGAACCGCGATACTTAGTGAGATTAAATTTAAACACATGAAGTATTTCAGTAGGAAAATATAATCAAGGTCACGTCCGTGCCGTGTAATGTTCTATGAACATTATTAACGTTACGTTAACGTTAGTGGTTTATATTCGCACGTTTTCTTTCGAAGAGTGAAACTTCTGTACCTTGTATTATTACCTGTTCTGTGACCTCGTTGCCTATTTTCTGTGAGCGTTTCAACCGCGCAGCCATAACGATAAATAAAAAAAAACTATGCCAAGATTATGTAAAATTTGTAAAAGTTGATTCCCAAAACCATAAATTTGTCAAGTTATGGTTAAGAAGTTAGGGTTTGAATGTGGCCACGCCATTGAAACGCGGAGAACCGCGCGGCCACGGACATCTTTAAAAATGCTTAGCTACATGCATGGTCGGTACAGTTTAGCATACATCAAGATAATGTCAGTATTTATCACAAGTTATTAAAATTAGATGTCAAAATATTAATATTAATAGTTGGATATCAAATAAAATATATTAAAAATAAAATAAAATTTAGTGTCTTACTTAATACAGGTCTGAAATTCAAAAAGTCGCCAATTGAATAAAAACATCTGTCACATAGCCAATTTAAAATGTTCTGTTAAATTCTAGGTCATTGCGTTTTCTCATCTTTTTTGGTAGTTTGTTGTAAATTTTAACCGCCATGGCGTAGCATTTTCTGTCAGTGTTTTACTACTAGTGGCTTTTGAACTAATTTCCTTTTAAATGGAGCTTTATCATCTATTTAAAAAAGCGATAGGTATTTTCTTAGAAACTTACACATTCCGAAGATGTAAATAGATGACAATGTTATTAATTCACGTCCAAGCGGCTCATGTTTCTGAGGTTTCAAGAAGTCGGATGGTGGTAGATGAGGTCCTTCCCAAAGCTTGATTCGTTTTCTTGCTTTTTAGGTGGTATTTCTAGGAAGCATGCTTTTCCTGCTCTTAAGCGTAATCGGGTTTGTTCGTCGGGAATCGGATTCTCGTTTTTTTTTTAAATCACACATGCGACGTGTCTACGTAGGTACAGCTGGTGGTGCAATACCAGCCAACGGATAGAGTTTATTAAGCGGGGTCGGTTTATGGCATCCCTATATAATTCGTCATGTCTCGTTCAGAGCGATATCGATTTGCTTTGCATATGATGATCGACGGCTGGCATACTGGGTACTCGAATTCGCCAGCGGAGAGGCATAACGACATGCCAGTTGTGTGAAGAACGTCGGGTGCTGCTCTGCTTTGGTACAGATAAGACTGGACATCAGCTTGTTTCGGGACCCGACCTTCTGCTTCGTATTTACGTATCATATTGAGTTTGAGGTCCATACTGCTGATGAGGGTCTTTTACTCTTTTCCGTCACAAAAATTCTTTCCACTTCACACTTATGTGACAGTTGGCTCAATCTCTTCTACCGCTCGTAGACTTTGCGAATGTCTGTTTTCTAGATGCTCCGGAGGTACTTCTAAACAAACTCGAGCGACTGATTACTTTTAGCGTCCGTAAATACGACCATGTGTCGGAGTTTCGGATTAGATCGCTTTTGTTTTAAGTGGGAAATTATCAAATGATTTCTCCCACTCCCTTATATCAGACTTTTACTGACTAAAACCCTCTTCTATGTTCCTTCTTTGCCTTGCGTTCCAGAACCCCGGCTTTTCTTTTTAGAAGCGAACCCATGGTCCCAGTAGGTTTCGACCCTGCTACGCCTCTATGGTTTTACTGACATCTCCTTGAGGCCCTCTGTGGAATACTACGTGCTGTCGACGACTCGGGCTCGGTCCAGACGGTTACCGGACGGCCGGATGGCGGGCTATCTATTGCTCGCCGTCTGCAAGCCCACGCCTATGGTGGCTGGAAATTGGGGTCGGGATCCGGGCGTCTGGGGCGCCAATTCCAATGCTATTTGAATCAGATGGCTGTGGTGCCAATTCGGCGTCTGCGAAACACCCTTATTCTATTCCTTCTCTATTGTCCTGCACAATCCTAATGTTCCTCAATATCTTTGTGAACATTTTGAGTACCCTACCTACCTACCTCTTCCTTTGGGGTAAACTCTGACGCACTACCATTTCATTTCTCCTTCGTACTCCGCGTCAACACACCCTTCGCGACAACCCTTTAAGAAGAAAATTAAACAGCACTTCCTTTCAATAACTGACATAATATTAGTATTTATTTTTATAATTGTATAATATCACTACATAGTATAAAACAAAGTAGCTTTTCGTGTCTGTCGGTCCCTATGTATGTTTAGATCTTTAAAACTGCGCAACGGATTTTGATGCAGTTTTTGTTAATAGATAGAATGGTTCAAGAGGAAGGTTTATAAGTATAATACACGCACAATATAGTAGAGAAACACTGATGATTTTAGAGGTTTCTAATGTGATGTCGTAAATAAACACATTTTTTTTGCGTTTACATTGCAAAGACTGGCTGTACCTTAAGAGATAGATCAAAAAAATGTACTACAGTATTGTACACCTTAAAAAGATCTACAAAAAAGTCTGCGGTGGTATATGTCTATCTTTTAGGTATAACCCACAATAACCATTTTTTATCTTTTACTTTTCACGAGAAATAATGGCTTATTTACAAAACTATTTTAAGTAATACAGCATTATTCTTCATCCAATTAATTACTTTAAATACATTGTGCATTTATTATAGATCACTATGGCTCTTTACAGCGTGTACCTAATTCAAGTGAATATTTTCGAAGATATTACAGATTTAAAATTCAGGGACATAGCGGTTGCGGTAAATAACTTGATTCTTTCATTCATTGATTGATGCGCCGACGCAATTATACTACTCGGTTACTTCCAGATTGGTCCCATTTTTTTCAAATCCAGTTCTGATAATGGAATCCATGAGGAATCGAGGGAACTCCTCAAATATTCTAGGCACTATATAGTGACTTTGGTATTTTAATCGAGAACTAAAGCTTTTCCAGTTCCACAGTTCCACTTCATGAAATGTTACTATTTGACTGTAAATCAGTCAAATAGTAACATTTCATGAAGTGGAACTGATGAAGAAGACCAGAAATGGCCAACGGAACTTCACCTTCACATAGATATCACAATGAAGACAGTTAAGTAACTATGACAATATAAATAAGCGGTTCTGAATGGTTATGTTGAAAATGGTATCATCGAATTGATCTGATGATGATGATGGAGCCGGAAGGTAGGCACTGGAACTCCGTAATTAATCAATGTAACCTAGCCGTGCTTGGGCTTATTAGAATTGTCATGATATGCACTTTGGTTATAAGGTACTATCGAACTAACCTGATGATGGAGCAAGGAGGTGGATGGGGACTTCATAATAAAATAATGTATCCTAGTAGTGTTTGGGTTAATTCGGATTGTCATGAGAAATAGGTACTCTGGCTATAAGTGCATCACAACTACAAAGTGTGAAATAAAAAAAAATGTATAAGTAAAAAAAATAATAACCGACAAAACAAATAATATATTAAAAAAATAACAAGCAAACAATACCAGAAACACCAACTTCCAAAATTAAAGTTATTTTGATCGTTTTAGTGTTTTTAACCAACTTCAAAAAAGGGAGGAGGTTATCGATTCGGTTGTATGTTTTTTTTTACTCGGGGTTTAATGAATTAAGACAAAAAACCTGTAAACGTTGTGTATAAAGACATTCTGTAGTATATTTAGTATTAGCGACCCGCCCTGGTGCAATGCTGGACAAAACCGCATCAAAATCCGTTGCGTAGTTTTAAAGATCTAAGCGTACATAGGGACAGACAGCGGTAAGCGATTTTGTTTTATACTATGAAGTCAAAGTCAAAGTCAAAGTCAAAGTCAAAAATTTTTTATTTCACATAGGCCTACATGGGCACTTATAAAACGTCAGAAGTTAGTGCACGGTTCCAAATTGGTCGTTTCCTATGGAGAAGAACCGGCAAGAAACTCCATGGTTACTCTTTTAAAAAAATGATTGTTTACAATATTTTCATATTACAGTATTAATAGACATTATGTAAGAACAGTGTAGACCAGTCGATATTGTACCCAAAAGCACAATAAAAATAACAATATTAAAAAAAAAAAAGTGAGTCGTAATAGGAAGTAACCTAAGAATTTGCGAAGTCCACGGTGTTCTCACATTCACATTAAAAAAAAAAGAAGCTATATAAAAAAAAACAAGAACAATAAGTAATTACAATTATCAATAAATGACATGTCAACAAAAAGAAAATTACTAACGAATTTATGGTGGTTGGCGTCTACTAATATAAAAAATATTGCAAAAGCAATGTGTAGGAAGAAAAGAAAAAATGTATATATTACAACAAATGTGGAGCAGTTAATAGATAGATGTACACAATATTATGAGTTACCAGGGGGCCACATGTGCAGAAGCAGTCATTGCCAAACAAGCGTGTCTTCGACATAGTCTTTAACCTTGTAATACGCTTTTTTAGTTAGGACACGCCTAATATGGGTTTTGAACTTGCCCTCGCTAAGTTCAGTTACCGCCTTTGGTAGCTTGTTATAAAAGCGTATGCTGTTTACTAAAAATGACTTGCTGGTCTTAGCTAATCTCCATTTGGGTAATACAATTTCGTGTTTACTGCGCGTATTTATGTTATGAAAATCGCTTCTAATTTTGAAAAGTCCTAGGTTTTTACGAACGTACAAAATACTTTCCAAGATATAAAGAGAAGGCAGAGTAAGTATATCGATTTCTTTGAATTTATTTCTGAGGGACTCGCGAGGACCCATTTTATAAATAGCCCGGATTGCTCTCTTTTGCAATATGAAAATTGAGTCCACATCAGCTGCAGATCCCCACAGTAAAATGCCATAAGACATAATACTGTGGAAATAAGCATAGTAAACTAACCTAGCGGTGGCTACATCTGTCAATTGCCTTATTTTTCGTACTGCATATGCGGCTGAGCTTAATCTACCTGAAAGAGTTCTAATATGAGCGCCCCACTGCAGTTTAGAATCGATAGTTATACCTAAAAACACAGTTTCCGTAGTAACATCAAGTTTGTTGCCGTCTAGAATTAGATTGACGCCAACTTGAGGGACATTTGGTAATGAAAATTTCATACATTTAGTTTTATTCGCATTTAATAAGAGATTATTAGCTGCGAACCGATCCGAAGTGATCAGCATTGCACCCGTGCGAAGCCGGGGCGGGTCGCTAGTATTTTCATATGTTAGACTTATTTGACTGGCCTCTTGATCTAGTGGTTAGTGGCCCTGACTGCTATGCCGGAGGTTGTGGATTCGATTCCCACCCAGGACAAATGTTTTGTGTAATGATCACGACCATTTGCTCTCTGACTGGGTGTAATTTATCTATAATATGTATGTATTTAGAAATATCTATACGTGTTTATCATTTGTCTAGTACCTACTCATAGCATAAGCTTTGCTTAGTTTGGTCTAGATGGCGTTGTGTAAAAGTTGTAGAATATTATTATTATTCCGTTTATTCATTAGTATTTACATATAATTTACATTTTAAATGTTGATATATATAAAAACATAAAAACTTAAAAATAATAATATTTATGTATGTTTACATTGTATATTGGATCCTACCTTCGAATGTGATCTCTCTCTATCACGTAAAGATTTGCTTGGAGCAATAAAACTGATACCTTGATCAGCCAGGCCTACAGTATTTCTATAGTTATTTGTGCAACAAGAGAGCAAAGTTGTTTTTTGCTGCGAGTGCTAATTTTGAGTCCCGAGCAAGCGAAGGATTCTTTGATTGAATCACGAGCGTTAGCGAGTTATTCTAAAGTAGAATCCTGAGCGAGGGGAGGGATTCAAAGGCACGAGATGCAAAAAGTTTTGCTCTCGTGTTACACACATAATTTTTCACTTCAGCAGCGAGAACACATATTACTTGAAAAATAAAATAATTAACAGTACCTAATAGATTTAATAATGATTTCAATTAAAATAAATACTATCTCTGTCGCTAGTTTTGCTCATATTTTACAATTATTTTAATATTCTTATTCATAATTGCCACTATTTTATTTCCGCTGTTTTTTAAAGCACGTTCTAAAACAGTCAATGTTGAAACTAGAAATAATTATTTAAAGGTTAAATGCCAGTTTTATCTGCTGCTATAAGTACTCAGGTACTTTTATTTTTATTCAAATACAATAATAAATTTAAAATTCAATAATTTACTTCCAAAAAGAAAACAATTTGTATTTTACAAATATTTTCTATTTATTACGCATTTCCGAACGTGTTTTTCTTTGAGGTGGAATTTCAATAACGGAATAAACTTCTAAATGGCATGTTTCTCACTCGCTTTTTTATAAGGGCGAGAAAGAGACAGAGTATAGTGCAGATCGAATGTTTCGAATTGTACGGCAAAAAATAAAATTTTTTCTTAGTCTCACGCAGTGAGCAAAATCGAGTTTTGCTCACTGTTTCCAATCAGCAAAACCTACTTGTTTGAGCTGCTGTGGTGAAAAATATTTTACCATTAAAGAACAGTAGTTTTGAGTTTTAGAAACCGTGCACCAAACTCCTGACATATGAAAAACTATTTTATTTTGTCCTCTTCATTTGACTTAGATATAACGACAGTACCTATATTCGATAATGTTGCTATTTGCGTTTGAAAACCCTATTCGTATTATTAACAGAAACCGAGTAATAAAGATGTTTCAGTTTGAAATTGGTGAGATTACTTCATTTGATTATTGTTTCAGATACTTCACTTAACTTTTATAAGTCTATTGAAATGCAAAATAAAAACAATGATTCGGAACTTGAGGACAAGTTACTCTACAACAGCTTACTGTTTATTAATATTCTTAAAAACAAAACCCCAGAAGGTAAAATTAAGAAGATTAAGAAATACTTAGACCATGGTGCAGACATAAATGCTACTGATGCTAACTATAAAAACAATACACTGTTGCATATCGCAGTGATGAAAGAAGAACCAGAAGTTGTCAACTTTCTTTTAGAACGACGTGCCCTGGTTGATATTAAAAACAGTGATAATCAAACGGCTTTAGACATTGCTCGTTTATCGGAGAAATCTTATAACAAAAGAAAAAATATGATAACTATATTAGAGGCATTGAACAATAAAAATATACTGCAACTTTCTGATCAACAAGACATAAACACTGATGTAGAAAGGCACACTCCTGTTAACAGAGGAGCAATTCTAGAAGATCCGAAAAGCCTTGGAAGAATTATTTCATGTGATATTGAAAATGAATCGAACTCTGTTACTGATTTTGATTATTATAGTTCAGCAAAAAATAGAAAAATAAAAAAATCCAAAGGAAATGAAATTCTGCATTATCAAAAAAGAACCGGAACGTCGGGACTTAGTGGGCAATTGTATGAAACTAAACTGTTAAGTCTCATTTTGTTTAGAGCTTTATACGTTCATGAAGTTAAACCATTTTTATTAGCAACAAATATTGAAAGCATGGGAGCTTTTGATGACATCGTCTTTAAGTTCTTTTCTAATAAAAATGAAAAACCAAAAATAATATTTGTGCAAGCAAAGCATCGGGATAATCCCTCAAGGGATACATTTACTGTCGAGGAAATTATGAAATTAAACGGAGACTTTAGTCTACACAAGTATTTAGAGAGTTACATAAAAATAAGACGAATGTTTATCCCTGAAAATGGCGATGATATGTTCAAGGGCGAATTTGAAAATATGGACTGTGAATTTATTATTTATACTTCTGCTGTTGAAAAATTTTCTAAAATAAAAGCCGTGGAACCAACTGAAGGATATCGTTTTATAAACACAAACAAAGGCAAAGTATTTCAGTTTGATTTTAATGACCAAGATGTAGAACTTCTAATGCAAACTATAGCCAAATCACGCTCGGTGCTTTTAGCAAAGCGACTATCAAAATTTATTTTCAAAGATAATCATAATAACATGATGAAAGACAATTTGATAAAAACATATCATGTCTTTCTCGCGAGACACATTCTCGCAGTCGAAATTCAAGATTGTAAATTGAAAAATAATTTTCATTTCGCAAAATTTCGGGAATCATTTTTTTTGAGTAATGATCAGTTGTTATTGGCATTTAAAACCACGATTTATAAAGAAATGCTACTACAAAACCAAAATGTATCCCCTAATACACTAGACGACGTAGAAAGCTTCTTAAAGTCATTAATTTTTAAAGTACCAATAGGTTTCGGAAATCTGAATTTCTATTTTAGCGGCAGCGTGCCGAAAAAGGAAAAGAAACTTGAATACCTTTGTTCAATATTTCAACAACTTTTTGCGATTGCTAATGTCACAGAAAATATTACAATGAAAGTAGATGATTCTATGGTTGGACCGGATGCAATTTTACAAAAACTTGATTTAGATTCTAAAAGACTAGGAGGTTTGGTAGGCAACTTGCTAGTATTCGATAACATAACTAAGACTTTAAAATTTAATTCTGACGTTCAATTCCTATCCTATGACAATTTGAAACTATTAGAAAGATTGAAAAGTGATGTTTTCATAGGAATAGATCTAAGGAAGTGTAGATTTGACATTAATGTACATAGTTTCCCCAGACTTTCATTGATTCATGAGGAATATGATAAAAACTTAATCAAAGAGTTTCTGAGTAAACTTATATTTTATACAAACCAGGCAACAGAGGAACAAGTTGAAAAGATTTTAAAGAAAGAAATAGATTTTTATTTTGTTAGTAGTATACCAAGGCAAAGTGACGCGCTCTTTAGAGTAAAAAGTGATGCAATATTCTTAAAAGTACACGATCGAATACAAAAATGGTGGAAACAGCCAAATAACGCTCCATACTTGACAGAGTCTTGCGAATTATTCTTCGAAGCTGAACAAGATACTCTAAATAGTCCGTTACTAAGCATTCTTAATTTCACTTATACCAAAACTATAAAGAATGCGTTGCCTGAATTGAAATTTAAAGATATCGCAATCGGAGTACTGCATTTAGATAGTTTCTTTGTCGCAGCAGAAAAAATCTTGAGCATTATTACTGAAGAGGTTGCACTTTCTAGTATCAAATTAATCCAATATTTTAACGATCGAAATGTTATTGATTATACCTTTATCGACTTGAAATATGTGGGAATCGGAAACTATTTTGTTGATGTAAAGACGGAAATAAAAAAATCTAAAATAAGCACTCTCGTTATTATTTGTGAAAGTATCGATGTCATTGCGGAAATTGATTTGCTGATAAATAATTTCGACGGTAAAGTCATCGTAATATCAAATATGGATCTGACAAATCAAATTAATGGAACAGCGGCTGAAGAAATTATTACAAAAGTTGACAGTCAGACTGCCTTTAAAGATCTTGAAGATACAATGCGTACGACGTTGCTAGAAGAGAGATATGTCATCTTCCAAGGAAAAAAAGTACCACTAGGTATTTTATTTGAAGATGAATCATACTATCTTATGAATTCAAATTTATTATACAAGATCATAAACAATGAAAAAACTGCAATTGGTAATGTTTTGAATAATCCATCTTATGATGAACTGTTAGATTTCTATATTAATGAAAAAGTATGCCGTTATATTACTTTAGATTCTCATGTTCAAGCAATCGAAAAGTTAAATGTTTTAAAATATAATGAATTGGGAGATAATTTTAAATTAGATTCGAGGGACGTTGTTTTGATATCTGACAGTGAGAAAGAATTTTCAGAATTCATTCGTATACATGATAATTGTAATGTGCATTGGTTTAGTGGCGATGATTGTCTCGTTTGGATAAAATCCCGAGGTAACTTAAAAAATATATTGAAATACGTTTGCAGGGGTTCACATAAAGCATACACATTGCAACCCGTAACATTGCAAGATGTGAAAGAAAAAGTTGTTATAATAAGTGGTGAACCTGGCATGGGTAAATCTTCTTTTCTAACTCACTTGGCCATTAAAACAAAACAGGATAACCCAAAATTGTGGATTTCAAAAATCAATTTGCTGGAGAATACCAATGAATTTAGAAGAATGAAAAAAAATGAAGTTGCAATTGACTTTAGAGAATCGGTGCAATTCTTGTTTAGAGTTATTGGATTTGAGGTATTTAAAGAGAGTAATGTTGATATCGGGTTAGTAATTGACCAAGTATCTGTTGAAGGAGATGAAATTAGATTTAACAAAAAAGATGTAGGATTGGACTTAACAGGATCGAATTTATTCGAAATAGAGTTCTTTGTTCATTGTTTTAACAACGATCGGGTTGTGTTACTATTCGATGGTTTTGATGAAATATGTCCTGATTTCACGAATGAATTTTTGCAATTAGTAAATATGCTTAAAAAATCAAAAGTGGTGCATTTATGGATTACGAGCCGTGTGTACAATGTTCTTCATCAGTTGGAAAATACCTTGGAAACTTTTTCTTTTACAATAGAGCCCTTAAGTTATGACAATCAGTTACAGTTTTTAGAGAAAATTTGGTCTAGAAAGTTAGGACCAAATAAACTAGACTACTATCCTTTCAATAAACCTAAAATGCAAGATTTGATTAAAGTATTTTTGTGGGGACTTTCAGATACGTTACGTGATACAACAAATAAGTTTCTTAGTATACCATTACATTTGTATATGATATCAGAGGTTTTTCAAGATTCATTTCATAATTATTTACCCGTTTCAGAAAGTTTACCTTCGAATTCTGGAGAACAGACTGCTATGACTGAAATCAATTTAAATAAAATGTATGAGCGATTTGTCGATATTAAATTCTTCAAGATACGTTTTGGAGAAAAAAAACCTTTGTTGTGTATTGATGACCCTGATATGAGGAAATTAATAGATAATGAGCGTGCAGCATTTTTTTACGTCCATAAAATAATTGCTGCTCACGTAATATTTGGTCAACCGGATGAAATACAGCTATTTGATTATCATGATATTAACCAAATTCGTGAATTTTTTGAAAGGATACAAGTAGGAGAAGAGAAAACAGGCATTATAGAACAAATTATTGGGAATGAACCTAAGTTCGTTCATTACACATTTGCTGAATATTTCGCTACCGAGTTTCTTTGCGACAGATTACAATCATTCCATTGTAGAACTTCTCCATGGATGTATTTAATTAACACGTTTCTTCAGACTGAAGAAGGGGGCCCTAGAAAGTTTTTTAATGCCAAACTTGAAAACCTACCATTCTTGTTTAAAGAGGTATATAACGAAGATTTAAAAGAAATGTTTGAGACTTTGCTTTCTCAGCATAAAACAATGGCTAAGGTACTATTTATAGCTATTGATGAGTCTCTGGAAAATACTGCAGTTTTTTTATTGAAATGCATAAAAATCGTGCTTAATCAAAAAAATATAAAAGATTTTATACAGGTGATCACCAAGAGTTTTTATGAAAGTTGCATTGTATGCACAGCTGTTGAAAGAAGTGCAAAAAACTTCATAACCTTTGTAATAAAGTTGATAAAAAAAATTGATGTTAATAATTTAATAGACTTATTTATTTGCTCTGATCTCCCTAATTTTAATCCATTTGCTCTCGCTTCTGGGGTTCGGTATAGTTTGTGTTGGAATGTAGAGCTGTTAAATGTTCTTTTATCAGATTTAACTGGTCCTGCACTTGTTCATTTGTTTTGTCAACAAATTGAATATGAATACATGAATAAATTGGCTACAAAGAAAATTATTCATATTTTCATAAAGTCGTGGTTGTCGGGTGATATAGATAACGACCGTTTTGATAATATTTTAAAAAAATTGAACAAGGAACAACTGATGACCATTTTTTGTGCGACAGATTCGGAGAATAAGCTAGCAGCTCATAGAGCAGCAGCTACACAGCATTATTTATTTTTCGAAAAACTTGAATATCTTTTAGATAGGAATCAATTTATAGAAGTTTGCATGACTGTTGACTATTCAGGACTTACACCAATCCATTATTTTGAATACATTGAAAAATACAGTGATAAACTTAGAATTCTTCTTGACAAAGTCTATAATGGCAATACGACTGAAAAATTGACTTTAAATTATTTCCTTGAGAAAAAAGATAAAACTTAGTGAGTACTCTTAAATTCTTTGAGGAATTACTTTTGTTTTTAAATTACATAAATTACTTCTGAAATGTAGAAACATAATATTTCTAACTAATCTTTCCCAATATATAAAACTTCAGCTACGGTTGATATGAAAACGTATAATTCAGATTTAAATGAAATTCAAATTTTATATTGTAGACAAATATAATATGGAATAAAATATCAACTCTTTCTTGCCTTTATTGGTTGGTTTGTGTGGAGATTTTCAAAACGTGCTCGGAGGAATGAAGTATAATCCTTAGTATATCCATAAATAATAATGTTGTAGCTTTTTTAATGACAGTGGTCTGGCAGTTGCCACTCATAGTCGTTCTAGGTAATCCAGCCAAGTCCACAAAAACTAGCCACTTTGTCTTCATGGCAAAGCGAATTATATTTTTTTTGGCTTATCATCTATAATATTAAATTTTAGTTGGTATCTGCACAGAATATTGTAGACTTTTTACCCGACTGCAAGAACGGTTATGTTTTTCGCGCGTATCTCGTATGTACATCTATATAAATAAAAGACGAAATCTCGGAAACTATAACACCTACAAACTTAAAATTTGGCAAGTAGCTTCCTTATAGGGTGTAGAGATCCGCTAAGAACGGATTTTACGAAACTCCAAAGTTTGTATAAAAAAACATACTTTCACGCGGGCGAAGCCGCTGGCAGAAGCTAGTACCTATGTTTATATGTATGTATGTAATATTTTTTATTATCTCATATCTTTCAAACCACTGAATAGATTTACATAATTAAGATGTCGTTAGCTTCGTCTTGATAACCCAAATGTTCTCAGTTAGGTGACGTTAAAAAAAACCAACGTAACGACATATTACCTCCATTTTTGGGGCAATAACGTAAAAAAATGTTATCCATTTCAGAGATATATCCCCCTGGGCATTAAGTCCTGTTCCCGCGGGAAAATGAAAAGTAGTCTAAGTAACTTTTTTTAACATTTACTATCCCTTAGTGAATGCCCCATCAAAAACGATCTAGCGTTTTCGGATATTAGCTAGAACAAATCGACAGATAACCAAAAGTATTGACTAGCTAGCTATGTGAACTTTCAAGTGATAAATGTGCGCCTGAAATAAACTGAATAAATAGTGATATTAGATTATAATAACTAAAAATTGAAAATTAAAAAAATAAAATAAAAATAATATAACCACACTGCGTATAAAATAACTTTAAATAAAAACTGAAAAAAAAAAAATTAGTCCAGTAGCGTAGCGTAGCTGTTGCAGTCTTTATGTTCCATATAATAATTTATTATTTGTTCTATTTTAAGCGTTTAAATTAATGCAATTAAATTGGTTTTTACGTTACTGGACTAAACTTGTTTTTTTTTCTTATCAGTTTTTATTAAAAGATATTTTTTTACACAGTCGGGTTTTTTTAAATGTTTTCCTCCTGTTTTGGTTGGCACAGTGATAAGATTGCCTCACGAAATAAATATTTGTATGTATTTGTTTATTGTTTGTTTGTTTGTTATTTGTTTGATAGTTGTTCCGGATCTGGGTGTCTTGTGTTTGTGAATTTACATGTTGGTGTACGCATCCGTGATACAGGAGTAAAATCTTAGTCTGGAACAAGAAAAAGAAACAGTTGGTGTTCTGTGGCCTGAGTTAGCAAGAATAGGGTTATAAGCTTACTGTAAATCAGTTTCTTGACAGAGTTAAACAATTTTGTTTAATTTTGACAAGAAACTGATTATATTTATGTATTAACATAACTTAGTTAACTTTCATGAATATTATTGTTTTGTACATGTCAACTTATAAATTGTTGATCTCATTAGTCTTCGTGCTACGCTAGAATGAAAGTAGGTAATAATAATCTCATTTATTTTGGACAATGTCCATATTTGGTTAGTAATACAAAAAGTTTTTGGACACTGCATGTTCAATGTAATAACATCTTCAGTATGATGTTGGGAATTCCTCGTTTCTGCAGTGCCTCCAAAATGTTCGCGCAGGCTTGGCTTTGAAAACGAATGATAGCATACATTCGTGAAAAAGTGGGGTCTTGTGAGGACTCTCCTCAAAAAAGTGGGGTCTTGTGAGGAGGGTGCGAGGAAGACACAATAGCATCCTGAAAACCATAGTTGAGGATGTGCGTGCTCCTGTGTTCAGACAATTCGTTCGTCTGATGAACAATTAGGGAAGTATTTCTCTGTTGGTTATCTGGACGGGAAGAAGTGTCTCAACGCAGGGCTATTTATGAGTCTCAGGGGTTGTTTTTACTGATTTCTGGCCCTGAGGAGATATAATTTAGAAATAGTTATTGTCTTTGTGTAACTTTATTTTTATTGCTAACAATAGTTTTTAAGTTTTATGTATACTTACTGTTGGAACATGATGTCCGAAAAATATATTCTTTAATTTTTTATTTATTTTTTTATTCGATATAAACCAGTGCTTGACTGCGATCCCACTTGATGGTAATTTCAAATATTTTTTGCTTGAAAACCAAGTTAGCTTAGTAAAAAGGAAGTAAAAGTAATGACAGGAACTAGCTAATTAAACTTTAATTGTATAATTAAATACATAGATAAAATTGGTTTGCAGTACTAGTTTTACCAGAAAGTACCTATTCCAATATGTCAATAAAAGCCAATACGAACGTTGCCATAAAGATATTGTGTAAATTAGGAAGTTAACATTCATGTAGGTACTGTAGTTTGAAAGTGTTATGAATGTAAGACAACGAATATATACAAGTTTTGATCTAAACGTTTTGTTTCATTATCGAATGCCATTTGAATCACTCAAAGCCAATAATTTAGCAAAAAATACTTAAATCATATCACTGTTAAATTTACTCTTCTAACCATAAAGGATACAGGTCAGCTTTTAAAAGGTATTATATCGAATTAATTCTTTATACACTATTCCTAAAAATTATCAAAAGTTCAAGATTTTGAGAAATCAACTAATAACCTTCTAGATATTTATTATATATAATTATATAATCTGGGAAATTGGTTGTTTCCAAAACATGTTTAAAAAGAAAAAATAGTTTTCTGAGTGAAACTTAGAACTTTGGCTGTTTGATTTTTTTCCGTATTACTAGCCATAGTACACACGGTGACTTTGATAGCGTAGCAGGGCACACTAACATGATAAATGTGTGCGTAAACGCTAGCGCGTGAAACACAACAGGTATTATCGTTGTGTTATACAAAGTAACTCGTTTCTACACTCACACTCTTGAAAAAAAAAATAGTAGCCGTCTAAGTTACACGACTATGAAAATACAGCAAAAATTGGCTACTGTTATTAATGGCGCTGTGGCGCAATGCGTATGATACTTAACTGACGAGTAAGAGGTCCCAAGTTCGATTCCAATCGTCTGATGTAACAAAAAGTTTGCTTGTTTTTATTTTCTTTTTGATTTACCCCTGTTTTTTTTTTAATAGTAATGTTATAGTTACTCTCATAATAATTAAAATATTTTGAAAATATTGTGACAAAGAAAACTGCGATAATGATCCAACTATGTTTATTACAACTTATTAATTACATACATTAAACGGAATGGTCACAATTAACGAATCTGTTCATGATTATCTTTAATACAATATATAAAGTGAAAATATTCTAAGTCAGACAAGGATGGACGTCACTTTTTTAAGTTTTTTATTAGTGACATAAATCAACATGTTATCAAGAATGAATTATGATAGATATCGCAACTCTTGATCTCAATAACAATAACATCATGTCACATAATAACAACAACAGTATAATTACCTACAGCTTACTTCTTAGTCTTTTTTTTTTACTTATAACATATCAATCAACATGTTTTAAAAAATGAACTATGATAGGTATCGTAACTCTTGATTTCAATAACAATAACATGATAAAAACAACAACAACAAAAACAGCATACAGTAATACAGCTTTTTAAAAATATTTATAATTGGATTCAATTTAAATCAAAATTAATATCTAATTGGTGCACCTTCATTGTCGATTACTTCTTGTAACCTCGTTCTCATGCTAGCCACCAAATTTTCACACAGGTCAGTGCCGCGAAACGATTCCCACATGGATGACACTAAATTATCTAAATTACGTTTAGATCTCACATCAGATGAATCCCAGTTGAGCACCATGTGACCCCATAGATTTTCTATGGGGTTCAAATCGGGACTTTTAGAGGGCCATTCAATAACAGTCAAGTTTTCTTGGACACTTAACCAGTCTTGCACCATTCGTGCGCGGTGCACCGAGCAGTTATCGTGCACGAAGTAAATATGCTCGTCCGGGTATGCCACGCGCACGGTAGGCAACATAACATTTTGCAAGATGTCCAAGTAACCTTGCCTGGTATTGCGACCCCCTACCTCCACTAACTCACCGGGACCCATCGATGACATCCAGCCCCAATAACCTAACGTAATGCGACCACTAGACCTGCATGGGAGAATATTTTTCTGATTGTAACGTTCTCCATCTTTTCTCCATAATATTTTACGCCCATCCTTATCTGACTTAAAACACTTTTCATCACTAAATATAACTATGTTATTGCACCAATCAAAATCTATAAATTTTCTTGCAAACCGCATCCTTTCTTCCTTATGCAACGCCGTCAGTAAAATTTTTTTCGCAGGCTTGCGACATTTAATTTTTGCTGCTCGTAAGTGGCGTCGAACAATTGTCATAGACACGTCGTGCATAATCGCAGTGTTTCTTGTTGTAGCAAAGCCGTCAGCGCTATACGTAGCAACAATATTTCGATGCAGTGGGTTGGCATCCGTATATGCAATTGCTTTTGGACCCGGACGTTTGGCATCGATTGTCCCTTCAGCTGTATATCTATGCACCCAAAACTGCACAGTTTTCCTCTGTAAACAATCACAAAATTACGTTAAAACCTAACAAATATCAACAATGTTAAATTATTTCGCATTATGTTAAGTTTGGATTTGTTACTTACCGGTAGCATTAGTCTCCTCGAAATTTCACTTATGGATACATTTTGTTTATATAATACTACTATCTCAGCCCTCAAAAGTGTAGACAAATGAGACATGTTAATTATTACTTGTAAAAAGTATCACTTTCCACAACGATTAATTATTTTTTGTCTCGGAGTAAGTTGTAGAACACACGATCGTGATAGGCAAAAGCGTTATGCCAGGTTAACTTATTATCCGACTCATTTCTTAGTAAATAACTAATAAAGTGGGTAGATGATAATATTCATACACTTAGTTTTTAAAGCAAATATTCTAAGTTTTAGCTTTAATAAACTTCGTTATCATTATACTACAATAAAATAGAAAATAATGTTTTGTCAATGGCTAGGATCGAACTCGATACACCTTTAACGGCAAGCAAGCACTTGATAATCAGTGCTAATTTTCCATCTAATGAACGAAGCGAATTTTTTTATCTAATTCGTAGCAAACACATATACAAATATGTGTGTGTGTATATCGAGTAGTAAACGAGTTTTATTTTGTTTGCGAGTTGAGCTGGAGACATATTATTTGAATAGGTGAATTATTGTGGGATGGCACGCTCGGTTTTACTTCTGTTTGTATTGATACCCACAGCTACTTGATTATTGTGAACATTATTGCTGATTACCTACCCATATCATCAAAATTACTTTCCAAAGATTAAGTGTAAGTGTTTGATGCTAATTTAAATAACTATAATAATTTCATAAGTGAATGTTTGCGAAAATAAAAAAAAAAGTTGACAATGAAAGGATTGTCAACTATTAATAATAACGTATTGTTATATTACGTAAATGATATATATATATATTATAAAATTATTTATATTACAAGTTATATACAAAAATTTCGTTAAGTAATTTCGTAAATATACATAGTTTATATGTATAAAATTACAAAAATATATTTCGAATATTTTAATTATTACGAGAATAACCATAACATTACTATTCAAAAAAAACATGAGTAAAACAAAAAGAAAATAACAGATAATTGGAATCGAACTTGGGACCTCTTACTCGTCAGTTAAGTATCATACGCATTGCGCCACAGCGCCATTAATAACAGTAGCCAATTTTTGCTGTATTTTCATAGTCGTGTAACTTAGACGGCTACTATTTTTTTTTTCAAGAGTGTGAGTGTAGAAACGAGTTACTTTGTATCACACAACGATAATACCTGTTGTGTTTCACGCGCTAGCGTTTACGCACACATTTATCATGTTAGTGTGCCCTGCTACGCTATCAAAGTCACCGTGTGTACGTCGGTAAAAATAAAAATAATAAATTAAATTTTAATGTGGAACTTAGTTATTTTAAATTTTTAATAACTACTAATATTTGAATTGCCGGGGTCTTTTAATTAAGGATCAATTGTTCTCACACGAGTTCTAGAAGTTACACATAAAAGTCGTTACTAATGATTAATAATGATGATTATTTTACTATGGGGTCCCTATTTCAGCTCCTGGATACTTTAGACACTCACAACTGAGACAGGGTGCCGACGCTGTGCCATATGTTACGGCGTTTAGCTGGTAGGTTTCGAGCAGCTTTGACGGATCACATAACAAGTTGCAGAAAGCGTTAAGAAGAATTTATGAGAACTTGACGCCACATCATCTCGCAATATGCTAATGCCCTGTAATTTAACTATTTGAAGCATAGAAAGATACCTAGCAAGCCCTGAAGGGCGTTGTTCAAGCTGGATACATTGTAAGATTTATCGTTTCTAGTCGTAGCAGTGGCGTCAAACATTACACGAAGCTTTGTTGTCGTACTGTGGTCCCGAAAAACATCGTGAGGTGGCATAAAATAGTAAGGCCTAGTGAAAGAGCGGTTTGTTTTGTACTTTGTAATGTCCTTTTTATTAGAAACTAGCTTTTACTCGCAGCATCGCCCGCGTACATAAAATATAGCCTATGTGAAATGTTTGTTACTAAATGAAACGACCGTGCTCCGGGAACATTCGTTTATTACTGAGTGACGCGACAGCAGTGCGTCCGCGCGATGCGTGTAGGTGTGTACACACACATATATGACACTCCTTCCCACTTAGCTTTCAAACCTGGTAACAATAATAAGTGGCTAAGTACCTTAGTAATAATCTTAAAAGTATTTCTTATAATCTATAATTTTTCTATTAGTACGCTTCGAGCGAGAAGGTGTGGGTGAGGGCGCTGATGGTAAGTCAACGTTGTGATCAATGACATTGGGAGGCTGGTTTCCCTCGGACACAAAAGTTTCACCCTGCCCTATTGGTAGCGGCGGCGTCGCTTCATTATCAGCGTCCATTCCCTCACTCTCTAATACCTCTCCATCGGCCCATTCCTCCCCGTCACAGTCACCAGTGACGCCTTCTGCACCTTGAGCTGCAGGTACGTCACTAGCGCCTGCACTAGTACTAGCTATCTCGGGCGATGGCAACTCATGTGACACCATATCACCAGCATTCGTGGATGTGGTGTCATTATTACCTGTGTATTTAAGTATTTGATCTACATGCCTAATACAATGGAGGTTCAAATCTTTAATAAAAATATTGTACATTTTATTACCAATTCTATGTTTTATTACGCCTAATTGCCAAGTTTCCTTCCGTGCGCTGTACCATCGGGTCCAGACAACATCACCAGTTACAAAAAGTCTTTTCCCCTGCACTGCTGTTGTATCAGCCGAAATTAATCTTTTTGTAGGTACAACTAAATCAAGACGGGATCGTAGGTTTCTACCAAACATCAACTTAGCCGGCGTTTCCCCAGTGGTACAGTGCACAGAATTCCTGTAATTGAACAAATAGCCTAACAACCGCTCATTTATTTTATGCAGCGGTATGGTATCTTTTATAATACATTTTAGCATTTTTTTACAAGTTTTTACCGAGTTTTCTGCTTGACCATTACTGGGCGGGTGATAGATGGGTGACGTCATGTATTTGATGCCATTAGAACTACAAAATATTTTGAATTCCACGGAATTAATTTTAACGTCGTTATCAGATACTAGTACGTTAGGTATGCCAAAAGTCGAAAATAATTCTTTTAATTTGGCTATCAGGGCGTTAGTTGCGGTTCCATTATTCATAAATATGCATTCTACCCACTTACTGAACGAATCTACGACCACGAGATATACCCTCTGTCCTACAGTCATATAATCAATGTGCACGCGCTGCCAGGGTGCGGCGGCAGCGGGCCACGGCGCTGGGGGGTCGCGCGGCGGCGCGGGGCGCACGCTGACGCATGTTGTGCAGGACCCTATCCAACGCTCAATATCGCTGTCGATGCCGGGCCACCACATCCTACTTCGTGCGTTACTCTTAGTTTTAGTTATACCTAAATGGGTATCGTATAATTCACGTAACATTTTATCTTTTAAGGATGACGGAATAACTATTCTATGCCCCCTAAAAAGACAACCGTTTTCATATTGCAAGTCCGATTTGCATTGGAAAAAAGGGTAGAACGCTTTTACACATAATTTTTCGTGGCCAGCCCTTTTGCATATATCTAATGACTGTTTGCATCACTGTATCGCGCTCCGTAGCCTGCGTTATCTCACGTATCGTGGTAGCTGGTGACGCTTCATTTAAAAACCTAAGCGCATAAAATAAATCTTCGTTATTATCTATCTGGTCCGACTTGTGTGAACACTTTAAAGGCGCGCGTGAAAAGTAATCCGCTACTGGGTTATTATCACCGGATACGTACTGCACTACATAATTGTATGCCGACAAAATAATAGCATATCTTTGAAGTCTCAGCGCTGTTGTTACTGGTATGCCGGTCTTATTATTAAATATTGAGACCAAAGGCCTATGATCGGTTTTTAAAATGAACGGCTCACTGCGACCATACAAATACTGATGGAACTTTTTTACGCCAAATATAATAGCGGTCGCTTCCTTTTGTATCTGGCTATAGTTTCGCTCGCTGGCAGTGAGCGAACGAGATGCATAAGCGAGAGGGCGCTCGTGCGCATCATCCTCCCCGCGCTGCGACAGCACGGCGCCGAGCCCGGCCGGCCCCGCGTCCACTGTCAGCACGAGTTGCGCCGCCGGCTCAAAATGCGCTAATACACGCTCTGATGCGAGTTCACGGCGCACTGCCGCCATAGCCTGTCGCTGCCTATTTCCCCACTCCCAAGGTGCATCGCTTCGCAATAAGTCGTGTAGTGGGCTTAGCAGGGACGATGCGTTTGGAATAAAATTCCTATAATAATTAACGACCCCTAGGAATCTCTTAACTTCGGTGACGTTACTTGGCTCGGGAGCGTTCATTATGGCTTTAACTTTATCCGGACTAGTCATCAGCCCCGCTTTACTGATCACGTAGCCTAAATAAAGTACACTTGGTTTGAAAAATTCACATTTTTCTTTTTGTAGACGTAACCCGGCATCGTTTAATCTACGTAAGACTTCTGCCAATCTTTTAAGGTGCGTACTCTTATCGGGACCCGTAATACATATGTCATCAAGCCAGACGCTGACTCCGTCTATTCCAGTCAAAAGTGCCTCCATGGACTTTTGAAAGATTGCTGGTGCGTTAGCTAGTCCGTAAACTAAACGTGTATATTTATATAGGCCTTTATGCGTATTTATAGCTGTAAGTATCTGAGACGGCTCATCCAAAATAAACTGATTGTAAGCGTTTTTAAGGTCGAGTTTACTGTACATCTCGCCCCCACCTAACTTTGCAAAAACCTCTTCAATTCTCGGAAGGGGATATTTTTCTATGATTAGGTCTTTGTTTAGTGTAACAGAAAAATCTCCGGCTATTCTCACTGTACCGTTCTCCTTCAGAACCGGTACTATCGGAGTGGCATATAGAGCATGGTCAATCGGCACTAAAATACCTATCCTTTTTAATCGCTCTAATTCTTGTTCGACCTTATCTTTTAGTGCAAATGGAACGGTTCGTGACTTGTAAAATTTTGGAACAGAATTTTCTTTTAATTGAAGTCTAACCTTAAATTTATTAAATGAACCTAACTCATCCCGCCACAGATCTGGAAACTTCCCTAATAATTCTCGTACATTATTATTATTAGATGTACTATCTGAACACTCTAATGACTTTATGTCGGTGGTTATTATTAAATTGAAGGCGGACATGAAATCTCTGCCCAACAATGGCGGACCTCCATTTTTGACTACAAATATTTTAATATTTTTTTGCCTGTCCTTATATTTTGCTGTGATGGTAAAATATCCTAAGGGCGAGATTTTATGTCCGTTATAAAGACACATCTTAACATTACAACTACGTAATTGGTAAAATGAAAACATTTTTAAGTACAGACTTTCTGAAATAACACTGCTGCCAGATCCGGAATCAAGTTCCATTTGTATTAATTGATCACCTAAAACTATGTCAATTATGAAAGGCTTATCAGTGACGTACCTTATATTAAAATTCTGGCACTCTTCACAACCCGTAACCTCTGGCTGTTTGTCACTGCACTCTTCCTTAGAGTCCATATGATATATACGAGAACTTTTTTGATTGCCGCACATTTTTTTTAGATGGCCCTTTACACCACACTTTTGACATTTATAGGCCTTATAACGACACTTGTTATCACTATGATTCTTCATTCCGCAAACCGAGCAACAACCCTTATCGCGGCGCAGTGCCGCGTTAGCGCCGGCGCCGCCGCCGCCGCCGCCGCCATCTGCGCTGCGCCCACGGCTTGCTTGACCTTGGAACCTCGCGCGGTATACTGGTTCTTCCTTGATAGAAATGGCCTCGGTACTGGCACATAACATGGTCTTCGCCTCTTTAGCACATGCTACTTGCTCCGCCAATTCAATAGCCCGCGATAACGTGAGTGTCGCTGGGCACTGCTCAAACAGTTTGTCGCGTTCTGGACCTGCAGTCAGGCCAAGGACGAAACGATCTCTCAAGTTCGTTTCTAGAGCGGTACCGAAGTCGCAATAAGTTGCCAACCCTCTTAATCGCGCCGCCCATTCTCCTATGGATTCGCCTGCTTTCCTGCTGGCGCTGTAAAAGTTCGCCTTGTCCACAAAAGAACACTTTTTGGGTTTGAAATGGCCATCGAGTAATGCCACTAGTTCCGTAAAACTGAGCTCTTCCAATTCCTTTGGATATGCCAGATTGAGCACTAATCGGTACGTCTCTTCAGTGAGATGGCACAATAAAATTCCACTTCTTTTTTCATCTTCCTTAATTTCATTGATTTTTATGAATTGCGTTAATTTGCCTTTGTATATCTTCCAGTCTAGTGATTTATGGTCGAAGGTAGGCAAATTACCTAAAAACGCATTCATTTTTTTTGTAAACGCGGGTCCGCGTCGTCCTCGTCGCCAATGAAATGTTTGTTACTAAATGAAACGACCGTGCTCCGGGAACATTCGTTTATTACTGAGTGACGCGACAGCAGTGCGTCCGCGCGATGCGTGTAGGTGTGTACACACACATATATGACACTATGTCACTCAGGAATACAGCAGCTTTCTATCGGTGAAAAAAATTTTGCAATCGGACCAGTAGGTACTTTTAGAGACTATCTCCCACAAACAAAAAAAAAAAAAACGGTCAAAAGCGTATTGGCCACGCTCAGTGTAGGGTTCCGTAGTTTACCGTCCGTCACAATAAGTGTCCCCACTTAAGAGTTAAAAAAATGGGCTATTTGTTATATTGAGTTGACATACTAAGTAGGAGAGAGTTATTTTTAGTAAAAAGAAAGTTTTTTTTTTTAAACTTAGTGACTTTAATAACGCACAGCGTATCAGCGTCAGTCCCATCGTACCCTAAGACAATGCGGGCTTGCGGAGGGCGAGCAATGGGTGGCTCGCCGTCCGACCATCCGGTAACCGTCCGGACTGAGCCCAAGTCGTCGACGGCGCGTATTGTTCCACGCGCGCCTCAGGGAGATGTCAGCAAATCGTAGGGGCCAAATAAATAAAAACTAAAACGGGAAATATTACTGGGCTCCACCATCTTTGGGACTTTGGACTTCGCTCGATAAATAGTCTTTAAGTGCACTTGTCGACGGAAGATGGTCCAACAAAATTTGAGAACAAGTACTCTTATTATTTTGTATGATTTGACAGGGTTTTCACCCAGTTTGCGCTTGATTTTTTATTTTCTGCCGAAAATCCGCAATTTCTTTCCTCAGAGGATCTGGTTCATGGTTACGATTTGATAATTCTGGTGTGCTGTGTAAGTTGTGAATTAGCCCATTAGTTTCATTTATAGTTGTCACTAAAGATGCACTGCATTTATATATTTCGTGTTTTCGATGTTCACAAATCCAATAATAACGGTTGTTAATCACTTTATTTTGGTTATAACTAAACCCACAATAGTATAATTTAAATTTTCTTCTTGTTGATTTATACACAGTAGCAAATCTCTCACTCGTAATTAATATTTGTAACGAAAAAATAGTAAAATGGTAAACAATTGCAACGACTACGACGCACATCAACTAACAGCCAGTTTCTTCATCAACAACTAAAACTATCAGTAAAAGTAATAACTTTTACTTGACCATTACTGATATTACAGCAAATGTGTTTCTTCATCCAAGTAACAGTTAAACTAAAAGTCAATTGAGCTACCACAACAAAAACGTCATAATTACCCCAAAAAAACGTGGGGAGCTTTTTTTACCCAGGACAACATCGCAATATCCACTGTCAAGTAGTGCGAAAAGTCAAATATCATTTCTTTTTAAACGAACGAATGTTTTTATTCCCAACGTGACACTGGCAGAATAGTCAAAACCGGCTCAATTGCCATAAAAAAAAGAATTTTTTTATTGAAATTGAATTGATAAATAATAACATATGTACATTAATATGGAGCTTTTCGAAGATAATGAGCGATATTTGGACATGAATTTGACGCCCAGGTATGTTGTCTTTATTATTAGCAAACCTGCAAAACCCAACCTAGTTTTATTGTGTTAAGATTTGTTTTGAAATACAGAGGCACAGCCCATATCCTCGATTAAAACAAGATAGGTACTATTTATCCTAGGAAATGATAGTAGTGGCAGTGTAGGTTGGCAATAAATACTACTTACTTACCAGGTGATATAATTACTATATGGGTACAGTCAATAGCTCCAATTACTTTTGGAAATCTGGTTATCTCATAAAATTTACAAGATATGTTTTCAAGTTCTTCATTTCTTGGCATTTGTATAAACATCCCAGCTAAAGAAGCTATAGCGTGAGATACTTTGAAAACGCATTTACATACTGTACTTTTATGTACGCCAGCTATATTGCCCACTACTTGTTGCATTGATCCCTTTGCATAAAATCGTAAAACCAGCAAAAGGTTGGCGTCAGTTTATCTTGTAACAATAGGCTGAGGTATGTAACTGTTTCCTTTGAAATTCTGTATCGGAATAGAAAATCAGCGTCGTCCCATAAAAAATGATCTTTGCGAATATTAAACTTTTTACACCTACGCGTTAAATAACTAACGATAAGTTCATCGTCTGATGAACTTGAACTTTCACTGGACGAAGTTCGTGATAACATTTTAGTACTAAAATATTTTAGAAATAAATACAATGAAACCTATATAACCTACAACTTTCTTTTCTTTCGTCAAAATGACAGTGACTTTAGCTTTAACAGCCCCTTATTGAGCAGTAAAAGTTAAAGGCAAAAGTAACAGTTAAACCAACAGTTAAAATTGTGAAGAAACGAATTTGACCGTTACTTTTACTTTATGACGTTACTTTGGCTGTTACTTTTGATGAAGAAACTGGCTGTAAGTAATTAATAGCAAATGTCATTTATGGTATGAAATACCGACGTTCACAATATATTTTTTATTGTATACCTACTCTTAGAGTGCCTAATAAAAAAGTAACAGCAATAATTTGAGATGAAACTCAAACGAACTTAGAGAACAAACTTTCTAGGCGTTCGGTGAAATGAAAATAAATGGTAATTTAGGTGTTCGAGCCTACGCTCGACCCACTGTGAGATTACCCCCTTGAACTTTGCGCGTTTGCAGTGTGTATCTACCCCCATTTTATTCACTTTATTTACGAAGTGACAGTTACTCGTCTTGGCGCCATCGCGGTTGGCTTTTTTCGTCAGTATGTCTTTGAACCTGCTAGTGAGCAGTGTGTTCGAGAAAAAAAAAAAAGGCTCTTCACGAAGTAAATGAGGTAAGAACATACTATTTAGTAAGTGAAAGTGATAAAAGTGATTAATGTCATCGATAGGATGTGCACTTGTTGCGAATGCCCGCGCTCAGGACGGCAGACTCGCTATTATATGTGCGACGGGGTAAGCCCCCTGGTACATACATCCTCGCAGATTATTGATCGATATTGCATACCACCTAGCCTCCTTAGATTCAAGTGGGGTCTAATGTCAGCTGCATATTCAGCAAACATTTGCATGCGTCGGCTAGGCAGCCGACATAATGTAGGCTTAGTAGCCGACGTGGCGTCGGCTGGTAAGCCGACGAGACGTCGGCTGTGTAGCCGGCCTAACGTCGGCTGGGAAACAGACCAGATGTCGGCTAAGTAACCGGCATAATATACATTATGCTCTGGGCTGTGTCATAAATCTGCGTTGTCGTTCACAGATCTTGGAACGCACTACCATGGGTGATCTCGCCAACTGGGATCCCCCGCCTGATGAAGAGATGGCATACAACCAATTCGTCAAGAAGATTGAGAGAGACAAAATATACCCAGACGATTGGAAATCCTGGGTCGTAAACTCCGTCAATTACGAGGACCTCTTCGGGAGCAAGATATCGTCAGAAGATGTATGTCGGCTTCGCTTTGCGATGCCCACAGTTGACCTTGCCCACATTTTTAGCGGAAATACCCCTGCCTCTCTAAGTGAGCGAAAATATAAAGCCATAAAGAGGAAACTGATCCGCTGGCCGATAGGTCGCGTCATCTCCGCATCTCTCGCTACAATGAAAATGATCCACCCAATTGACGCTTTCAATGGGTTTTACGAGTTTTTACCGTCAATTAAATCTCAGTTGATTTCTCAAAATGAAGCATCTAAAATCCTGTACTCATGGATCTGTTTCACCCTTATCATCTGTACAGAGTTACCGTAATAGGCATCAAAGCCCACAGGTGGAACAAAATTCCAGGATAGATAAACTGGAACAACTCATGGAGCAGCAATCTAAAATATTACAGCAACTCTTGCAGACCTCTCATCAAGACTCAAGACTGGATGAGCCAGAGTCTTCCGACAACAGTGAAGATGGCAGTTGGCCTGCACCACCGTTATTATTGGAATCCAATTTTGGGCAAACAAACACTTCAAACTCTTCACCAAAATCTTAAAAAATAGTACAACTGATTCAAGGAATCCTACGAGATCAAACATGGTCTTGGAGGATTGCCAAAGTTTTATTAGGGTATTTAAACTTCGCAACCTTTGTTGTTCCACTGGGGAGGCTACATTCTCGTCGCAAAGAAGACATACAGAAAAAATTCCCTCTCCCAAAAGTAGTTGCTCAGAGACTTCAGTGGTGCCTCTACAATATTCGACAAACATCATCAATCCACCAAAAGCCGGCCACAATTTTCATGACCACCGACGCTGCCGGTATGGGTTAGGGCGCAACAGTCAACAACCGAAAACTACAAGGCTGGTGGAACAAAGTTCAGAAATCCTGGCACAGCAACAGAAGAGTTGTGGGCTGTCTTAGAAGCACTCCGAAAGACCAGTGTCCAAATGAGAAAACAAACTGTTATGATCCAATCAGACAACAGATCAGTTGTCGCCTATATCACCAAGGAACGAACGTACGGAACTACGAACGAGGCGGAATGAGGTCCCCAAATCTCTTGCAAATCACCGAAGAAATTCTACAGTTAGCCAAACGCTATCAGATAAACTTGGTAGCTCGTTATCTTCCCAGAAGATACAATACGACGACAGACAGCCTCTCAAGAGCAAAAACAATGCCAGAGTGGACACTGCGCAAGTCAATTCTTCGAACAATTTTCCGAAGGTGGGGTTCCCCGACAGTCGACCTCTTTGCAAACTCCCGCTCAGCAATCATGAACAACTACGTGAGCGAGGACCACAGAGACTCCAATTGTCTTTTTGTGGACGCATTCAGCCGGCCATGGCCATTTACACTGGGATGGATATTTCCCCCACCGGGTCTCATACTATGCGTTCTACAGCATCTCAAGAGATGCACACGGACCTACTTTCTGGTGATGCCGCAATGGGAACGAACCTCAAGGAAAACAGAGGTCAAGAAACGAGCAATAGGGCCCGCATTTAATATTCCGAACCTGCACCGGAACCTAGTAGACCTGAGAACGAGACGCCCCCCTCCCGAGGTAAAGAACCTGTGTTTGCAGGTTTGGAGGGTACGGGCTGGTCTCATCTAGTAGAATCGGTTGTCAAGCGAGACTCGAGAGCTGTTGGAAACATCTTGGCAACAGAAAACACTAAAAACTTATAGTACCGCTTGGAAACGCTGGAAGTCATGGGCTCAGAGTAATAACAGCCAAATCGACAATCCGAAACCTCAAGAGGTTGTAAAATATATTCATTTCCTTCACAATGAGATGAAACTAGCGGCAAAAACTATTGCGGTCCACAAATCCGTAGTTACCACGTTCGTAAATCCAGAGATGAGCGATCGTCTCAACAGTCACCCGCTCGTAAAACAAATGATAAAAGCAATCTTCATCGCACGACCCCAATTACCAAAAGCACAAACCTGGAATGTGTCGCAATTAGTTGATTTTTTGAAGACTTATGAAATTAATCATAGTAGTATTTTTCAAGTATCACGACACGTAGCTGCATTGCTTTTATTATCATCGGGAAGAAGGATTCATGACCTGACGCTGCTAGATATAGGTCCACAATTGTTCGAGTCCCATAGTAATCACATTATATTTTGGCCACGTTTTGGCTCTAAGACAGACTCTTCTAAATATAGACAATCTGGTTGGCAGTTACATGATAAAGGCATTGAAAAATTAAACTTAGTACATTGGGTCAATAAACTAATCACCATCAGTAAATTAAGACGAGGTAGTTTGACTAGCCTATTCATCTCCACCAGGGCCAAAGTAAAGGAAGCCTCTCGAAGCGTTATTGCTGGCTGGATCCGCACTTTATTCAAGGATGCACAAATTAACGCGTCTCCCGGAAGCTGCAGGGCAGCAGTCAATTCAGACAATTGGATCAATAGAAATCTCAATCTTGATGAGGCTTTTAAACGTGGAAACTGGAGGTCAAGGGATACCTTTATAAAATATCACTTTAAGGAAATCCCAAATCAGTCAAATGGGTATTTAGGTAGTTTAAGTTCTTCGTTCACCCCTATTTAAGTAAAATTAGTATTATGATGAAAGACAGATATTTTTGTGATTTCTGATTAAATTTTTTGATTAGTAACACTTTGCATAGTCTCATTTAATGTGCACAATATTCCCCTGCATTATCACAGTACGTCTAGCCATCGCCGGCAGAATATAAACACATCTCACAGTGAGACGAGCGTAGGCTCGAACACCTAAATAAACCGTAGGGACCCAGCAGTATCGAAGCCCACTTGGAACATTGGTTATGTGACAAGGGCCCTGGGACGAAGGCACTGAAGGAACATTGGAGTGAGTTTTATTCAGTAAAAGTCTGACACACCCTCCCTCACCACTCTAGAGCGTAAGAATTCATTAGATGATTTCTCACGTAAAAAAAACTAAGCTTATAATTTAGGTACCTTTGATGGTTTTTGGCCTCTTCGCTATAGGTAGATCAATGATTTGTTTTTTTTTTTTAATATTTTTTTATGTTTAATTGAAGTAAAAGCGATTATTTGTTTACCAATATTTCAGATATTAATGATCTTTTTTTGCAGTGTCTATGTGTGGTATGTTATTAAGGTCTTAACTCGTTCTTTAAGATCAGATCGTAAACACCCTTTTTCAGGATATTATTATGTTCGAAATATAATGTTTGATATTCCTTTTATACAGATCAAATAGAAATCTTTTATTATTGTTTCAGAAATTCTCGTTCATTCGTATTAAAATATCGGAATGGAAAATAATTATAATGATTTAGAAATCGAAGAAAAACTACTTAACAACAGTTTACTGTTTAGTAGTATTCGAAAAAACAAAACCCCGGAAGATAAAATTAAGAAGATTAAAAAATATTTAGATCGAGGGGCAGACATAAATGCTACTGATGCTAATGACAATAACAATACTCCGTTGCATGTTGCAGTGATGAAAGAAGAACCAGAAGTTGTCAGATTTCTCTTAAATCAAGGAGCTCACGTTGACATTAAAAACAGTGATAACAAAACTGCAACAAATATTGCTCGTCTATTACATAAATCCACTAAAAGAGGAGAACACATCAAATCTATATTGATGCAATTTGATGAAAATAAAATAATAAAAGCCTCTAGGCAACAAGATCAATTAATGAAGAAAAGTTATCTCAAGGGCATCAAAATGATGGAGAATTCAAAAACTGTTCAACCAGTTGCGTACGATATTAAAAATCAAACCCAATCTTTAGTTAATAATAATAGTAGTACAGTTCCAATTATAAAACATGTACAGAGTAAGTCAAAAAAGACCGATGTAAATAAAGTATTTCATTATCAAAAAAGAACCGGTACGTCAGAGCTTAGTGGGCAATTGTATGAAACTAAACTGTTGACGCTGATTTTATTTAGAGCTTTATATGTTTGTAAAGTACAACATTTTCTGTTAGCGACCAATGTTGAAAGTATGGGAGCTTTCGATGACATCGTCTTCAGATTCTTATCAAGTGAAGGTGATAAACCAAAAATCATGTTTATACAAGCAAAACACAGAGAAAATCCTGCAAAAGGCAAATTGACTGATGACGAAATTTTAAAATTGAACGGAGACTTCAGTCTTCATAAATACTTAGAGAGTTACATTAAAATAAGTCAAAAGTTTGTCCATGAGAATTGCGATGAGATGTTTCGGGGTGAGTTCAAAAATATGGACTGTGAATTTATTATTTATACCTCGGCAATCGATTTTTTTTCTAAAATGAAAGCCGTAAACCAAACTGAAGGTAAACGTTTCATTAACACAAGCAAAGGAAAAGTATTTCAATTTGATTATGATGAACAAGATATAGAATTTTTAGTGCTAACTGTGGCCAAATCTCGTGCAGTGCTATTAGCAAAACGATTATCGAAGTTTATTTTTCAAAATAATCACAGTAATATGATGATGGATGATTTAATAAAAACTTATCATGTCTTTCTAGCACGACACATATTGGAAGTTGATATACAAAAAGGTGAATCGCAAAATAATTTCCATTACGCTAAATTTCGAAAATCATTATTCAGAAGTGATGACGAATTAATGATAGCATTTAAAAACACTATTTGTCAAGAGAAAAAGAAATACATAACTTGTGAAGAACAAACAGAAATAGAGAATATTCTAATATCATCGTCTTTTGAAGTACCGGTTGATTTAGGCAATTTAAATTTTTGTTTTACTGGAAGTGAGAAAGAAAAGGAAGAGAAACTAGAATACCTTTGTTTAAAGTTTCAACAACTTTTTGCCAACGCTAAAGTCACAGAAAATATTGTAATGAAAGTCGATGATAATATGGTTGGTCCAAATAAAATTTTACAAAGAACCGATTTAGAAACCTTAGGAGGTTTGGTTGGAAACTTACTCGTACACGATAATGAAACTAAAACTTTAAAGTTTAATCTTGATGAAGATTCCTTATTCGATCATAACCTGAAACTCTTGGAAAAATTGAAAATTAAAGTTTTCAGAGGACTAAATGTTAGTAAATGCCGATTTGATTTTAACGTATATTGTTTCCCCAAACTTTCATTGGTTCTGGACGAAAACGATAAAAGCTTCATCGAATTGTTTTTGAATACCTTAATATTTTATACAAACCAAGCAAAGGAAGACGAAGTAGAAAAGATTTTAAAGAGGGAGATCGATAAGTACTTTGTTGGTAGTACTAGCGTACCAAGCCAAAAACACATGCTATTCAAGGTAAAAGGCGACGCAATTTTCTTAAAAGTACATGATCGTATACAAAAGTGGTGGAAACAGCCTGTTAACGCTCCATACTTAAAAGAATCTTGCGATTACTTTTTCGAAGCTAAACAGAGCTTCCTTAATAGTCCGTTACTGAGCATTCTTAATTTCACTTATATTAAAACAATAAAAAACGCGTTTCCAGAAGTAAAATTCAAAAACACCGCAATAGAATTATTTCATTTATGTTTTTCTACAAAATCAGGTAAAACCTTGAGCATAATTACTGAAGAGAATTCACTTTCTAGCATCAAATTAATCCAATATTTAAAGGAACAAAAAATAAACGATTATACCTTTATCGATTTGGATTATGTAGAAACTGGAAATTATTTTGTCGATGTAAAGTCTGATTTAAAAGAGAGTAAAATAAATACTCTCATTGTTGTTTGCAAAAACCAAGATTTACTTGCAGAAATACCTTTGCTGATAAAACATTTTCAAGGTAAAATAATCATCATCTGTAACCGGCAATTGGCTGACGTGATTAATAAATTTTCAACTGAGGATATTGTGGAAATAGTTGACAGTAAAACTGGGTTTGATGATCTAGCAGATGCAACGCGTACGATGTTGCTTGAAGATAGGTTTATTGTGTTTCAAGGAGAAAAAGTACCACTAAGCATTTTATTTGAAGATAAATCATATCATCTTATTAATTCGAACATTTTATACAACATAATAATCAACAACAATATTGCGATAGGTAAATGTTTTAACAATCCAGCTTTTGATGAAATGTCAGATGTTTATATAAATGCAAGTGTATATCGTTACGTTACATTAGATTGTAATGTTCGAAAATGCGATAGTATAAACATTTTGAAATATAAAGAATTGGAAGCTGATTTTATGCCTGATACAAGAGATATTGTATTGATTGCCAATAAAGACGAAGAGTTTGCCGAATTTATCAATAAGCATGAGAAATGTAATGTGCATTGGTTTATTGGCGATGAAGAACATTTTGTCTGGCAAAAATCGCGAGGTGAATTACTCAACATTTTTAAGCACGTTTTCAGGAACTGGGTTAGGGGCGGGGATGCATACTTTAAAAAGAAACCAAAGACATTGAAAGATTTAAGTGAGAAAGTTGTTATAATAAGTGGGGAACCTGGAATGGGCAAATCTTTTTTACTTACTACTCTAGCTATTAATACGAAATATAAGTACCCGACGTTGTGGATTTCAAAGATCAACTTGCTGGAAATTACCACAGAATTGAAAAGATTGAAAGAACAGAAAGTGAATATCGACATAAAAGAAACTGTGCATTTCTTATTTCGAGTAATTGGATTTGAAGCTAATAAAGAAAGTAAAACAGATTTCGAGACCATGATTGATGAGGTTTTTGTCGTAGATGGTAACATTCATTTCAACAAAGACATAGATGAAATGAATTTAACAGGATCAAACCGTTTCGAAATTGAATTGTTTGTTCATTGTTATAATAACGATAGGGTTGTCTTACTTTTCGATGGTTTTGATGAAATTTGTCCTGATTTCGCGAAAGAGTTTCTTCAGTTGGTTAAAATTCTTAAAATGTCTAAAGTTGTACAGTTGTGTGTAACCAGTCGTTTATACAACGTTCTTCATCAGTTAGAAAATACTTTGGAAACATTCTCTTTTGCTCTAAATCCCTTGATTAAGAGCCAACAGATTAAGTTTTTAAGAAAATTGTTGTTAAGAAAGTTCGGCTCGAAACAACTTGATAATTATCATTTTAATAAAACACTTTTTCGAAATTGTGTGGAGCAATTTCTTGATGAGATTAATATAGCAACAGGAGATTTTTATTGTGAATATCTTGGTGCACCATTGCATTTGCATATGATAACAGAGTTTTTTCAAGACGATTTTTTTAATTATTCATTTTACCCTTATAACGTAAATTTGTGTAATATCTATGAAAGGTTTTTAGATGTTAAATTTTACAAGATACGTTTCGGAGAAAAAAAACCTCTTTTGTGCATCAACGACCCAGATATGAGGAAATTGATAGATAATGAGCGCACAGCGTTCTTCTATATTCATAAAATTATGGCTTTTCATGTCGTTTTTGGTCAATCGGATGAACAGTTACTGAATAGTCAAGATATTGATAACATATATGATTTTATTGAAAGAATAAAAGTTGGAGAAGAGAAAACAGGCATAATTGAACAAATAATTCAGAATAAACCAAAGTTTCTTCATTACACACTTGCTGAATATTTTGCTGCAGAGTTTCTTTACGATAAATTGAAATCGATCCAGTGTAATAGATCATTTTGGATGTATTTAATAAACTTAATTCTGCAATCTGAAGAAGATGGCACTTTTAGATTTTTTAATGCAAAGTTAGGAAATCACCAACACACTTTTAATGAAATTTACGACTCAGATTTGAGAGACATGTTTATTAAAACTTTATTTTTGGATCACCAAACATTCAGTAAGCTGCTTTTTAAAGTAATTGATAATAAATTTGAAAACGTTGCAATATTTCTATTCAAATTCGTCAAACGTGTGCTCACAAAGAAAAATCTTAATGGTTTTATTAATGTGCTCACCAGTTACAGTTATGATCATGATTGTATTATGTGCCATGCAGTGACCAAAAGGGCGAAGAATGTTGTTACTTTTATCATTGAGTTGATTAAAAACATTGACGGTAAAAGGTTAATCGATTTATTTTATTGCACTAATTTTCCAAATTATAATTTATTAGCGGTTCCTAGTGGACTTCGAATTGATTTATTTAAGGATGTAGAGTTGTTAGATGTTCTTTTGTCAGATTTAACTGCATCTAATCTTGTCGAATTGTATTGTCAACCAATTATACTTAATGCAAAAACCTATGATTTTATCCAAAGAATAGAAAAGAAAATCATACATTTATTCATAGAATCGTGGTCGGATGGCGAAAGAAACGATTGGTTTGATAAAACTTTAAAAAAACTTAATAGGGATCAACTTATGATAATTTTGAGAGCTAGAGATTCCGATAACAAAAGACCAGCTCATTATGCGGCATTCAAACAATGTTACTCATTTTTCGAAAAATTAGAGACTTTTTTAGATATAAGTCAATTTAAGGAAATTTGTATGACTCGAAACAATGCATGGCAAACACCGATTCAGTTGTTTAACCGGAAAGTGAACTGCGAAAAACTAAATAAATTGTTTAACAAAATATATGAGGGCAACGCCAAAGAAAAAATCGTCCCTTATCATAATAAGCTAAAGAAAAAGAAAACAAAATCTATTTAGAAAGAGAAGAGCAAATGATTGAACACGCTGGAAACAAGAGTGTAAAATAAATGACAGGATATATATAAAAAAAAACAGGTTTACCAATGATGGAGGCCGCCAGGTTGAAATCCGGTGACGCTATGCCATGACGAGATCTTCAGTGGAAAAATTAACTAAAAGGAGACGTTCAATAAATGTATGGAACTTAGGCTAAAAATAATTAAAAAATTGAACAGCAATTTTTCTTATACAGGCCTAAAGAGCGTAATTATCTTGATTTATTTGAGCATTAAATAACATTTTACAGACCTCCGTTTTATTTTATGAGAAGTGGGAAAAATATAAGCTTGTATCACTATACATCATTTAATAATGTTAACAACCCTGTGGTAATGACGTGACAGTATAACTTATCTGTGCGTGTGTATCTCAATTTTCTAGTGTGTCTGACTGTTCATTTCAACGTCAAACGTCATTCTGACATTTACGGATTTGATCTTCTTACGACACGTTTTGATATTGCGTTATCATGACATTACATATGTTTTAACTTTATTTAATAAAGCGGCAGTTGAAATTGTAATAAAAACTTAAGGTATTTTATAGATACGGCCATTTTAGCTACATTTAAAATAATTCTATTGCTTAGGAACTTTTTAATAAAATATTTTTCACCTTTTTACAAAAACAGAGGACTAAAAAATTCATATTTAATCATAATCGAGTAGCGTAAGTAGAGCAGTGGTGGCCGAGTGCTAACTTACGAGTTGTAGGTTGCGGGTTCAAACCCAGCCAGGCGCATTACTTTGTGTAATTTATTTCATCACCATTGCTCTCAAAACGGTGAAGGAAAACATCGTGAGGAAACCGGCATGTCTTAGAACCAAAAATTCGAAGACATGTGACATCCACCAACCCGCACTGGGCCCGCGTGATGGATTACGGCCCATCTCCTCTCCTAGAAAGGAGGCCTGAGTCCTAACAGTGGGAACATTATAAGGCCGCCTATGCTATGCTAAGAGTAGCGTAATAAATAAGCTTTCTTATAAGGTATATTTTCAAATTAACGTTCAAATTTCTTCTGTCTATAAAATGAATGATTGAAGAGTGAAATGTGATTTATCAGCGAATTTTGTGTTTTTCTTGTATTCTATATTATAAAACGTATTCAGTATAATCATATTTCGATAGAATGAATGTGCGATGCGTTGGTCGTTCGATCAAAAAAACATTCAATATCATGAACACTCGACCTATTGACTTTGGAGGTATGCGGAACAGAGAGTAAAGTCCCGCAAACATCCGTTGAAAAGGGAGGATCTCCGATCAAACGGGTGTTATGTCTGGTGGGCAACTGCCCGGCAGATGATTTCGGGCTGTTCGATATGTCTAAATCGCGCGGAGAACTTTAATTGCGCGATGCAGGATTAGTTCTTGTGCGTGCGCCGTGTCGGCTGATGTTTTTTATTGGAGTATTGTGAGTACCACGTAATTTTATAGTTTTATCATCCAATGTGGTACAAATTTAATTTTATAATATTGTGTTGTTATTTATCAAATGGTTATTTATGTATTTTATTATAATAAACTTATACTCCAGTAGGTACACAATATCAATACTTATTTAAATTACATACGAGTATTATATTTATATATGTTTGACCTAGTCCATGCGTCACTGCGGGGTGCCAACTGAAAACCAGCGCTGGGTGTCTAACGCCAAGAAAATGCTGAGGTGGTCAGGAACAGGAGTGGGTTTGTAGTCAGTAAAAGTCTGACATTATCTCCCGCTCCGCCCAAGAGTGGGATTTGTCATTAGATGATTTTCCCACCTAAAAAAAAAGTGTTAGATGGGTGACGTTAAAAAAACAACCAATCCAGTGATTGTAGGGTTGTTATCTTTTAAAATATGCATGTGTCTCTAAATTAATGTACAACATTAATTTTATATTTATATGTTGAGCATATCTATATATATATAAAAGGAGAAACTGACTGACATATCAATGCACAGCCGAAACTACTGGAACTAGGAGCGTGAAATTTTGTACAAAGCTTCCTTTCCTAACGTAGGTGAGCACTGAGAGAGGATTTCCCAAAATTCACCCCCAAGGGGGCGGGAGCGAAGCCGCTGGCAGAAGCTAGTCTGTAATAAGCGTATTTACTTTCACGATTGAGCTAAAGTTATCAACGGTTCATCTCATTGATCTTTCACAAGCGACCCTGAGTTTACAGTGTTTTAGTCTCGCACTTACTTTTTTAGCACACTCCGATACGTAGACGAAATTAAGGGATTATTGTAAATTGTAACATTTTTGGATTAGGGATTTTAGTAACTACATATTGCTTGATTCTCAATAAATCTTGTAATGTATACAAGTGTACTTATTTCTTTGAATTTCCCCTTACTGCATATACCCTTTATAAATTTACTGCTGCACGGCTAGGTGTTATCTTGGAGCTCCAGGAGCCGGGTTACAGAAGTAAGAGCTTAGTTATTCGAGTTTTATGAATAATATAAATATTATCTAATAGTGACTTTTATTTAGTTTGTTATTAAACCGTGGTATTATGAAACACCTATGATTTATTGTTAGTACCTATATTTTGATTGAAAATTGAAGTTTGTTAGTTTTTTTTTTACAATATATGTATGTAATTAACATACCTAATTTATTTATTTACATTGTGCTCACATAATAGATTTATAAGAGTGTCCATGTAATTTCTTGCACGTTCTTTTCCATAAAGATTTAGGCTTTGTTCGGACTTGTGACCCACCCCAGTGACCACTAACGAAATGAACGGGAGAATATTAAAGACCATATATATACTACCTAATATGATAAGTCGCATTCCTCAAAAGTATGAGAAAGTTGTTTTTTTAGCAAAACAATTATTAATATTTAAAAAAACTGGGCAAGTGCGAGTCAGACTCACGTACAGAGGGTTCCGTACCAACTTACCTATGTAAATACCTAGTTCAATTCCCGAATGGAGTCTCGAAGATTTATTCGAACGCAAAACAATGTATTTTTTTGTGACGCAACAAGTAATTTACTGTTTTCAGATTTATTCATATACCTGTGTTAAAAGACCTTGCTTTATGCCAAATTTCAGGATTCTGGGTCAACGGGAAGTACCCTATGAATTTTGATTCCCTTGAGAGTGTTAAAATACCTAAACGTTTTGTGCAACATAAACGGCCATATTTTTTTTTCGTTAACTTAGAAGTTTGATTTTTCATAGCTTCATTGGACCGTAGACCTGAGTATATGGTTTTAATTTCAACTCGATACATCCAAGCATTCCCGAGATAAAGGGTCTTGGCAGACAGACAGATAGACAGATAGTTGTCCATCGACAACAAAGTGATCTTATAAGGGTTCCGTTTTTTTCTTTTTGAGGTACGGAACCGTAAAAACGAAGTTTCGTTCATCCATATGTTTTTAAATAGGTATAATCTTAAAAATGCTTACAAAAATGCACAACGTTCTTCCTAAAAAGGTACAAGAATATTTAGGAGCTTTTCTATCTTATTCCCCACTATTTCTCTCGCGTCATTCCAAGTCGTTGGGATGAATATGACTGGCCTGCCGCCATGGGATCTGGAAGCAACAGTCCTGGCACGCATACATAATTTGCACACGGAGGTGCAACGCCGGGGCGAAACTCCGCTGCCGCGACAAGTCGTGGCATGGCCATAGATATCCGGAGATATGCCTTCATTGCGGAATAGAAAGGAGTCCTATTGATGCCGCTTATTTCCCACCAAAATAATTACAACATTCACAAATAGTGTATTTACGACACATACTTAAAATTTGAACACGCACACTAAGACGAAAGCAGTTACACTAAATCAATTTCTAATAGGACACTTATATAGAATGGGCGGAGCATGCACTTGTATAAACACTTGTTATTTGGGATTATTTAATGCACACGCATGCAATTAGAGATTCAAACGTGATGGTCGATAATTTTTATCGATATTTAATTTGAGCATATTCATGTAATATAATTACTTCGTTTAATTTTCTTTTTATATATATCCGGAAAGAGAGTTTATTTTTCATAAAATAAAATAGAAATATTTTATTTTTTATATTGTATTACTGGTTAAAAGGAACGCTCTCTTTTAAATGCTGTATTATTATATAATATATTACTTAATCTTAATAATCACTGTTCTACATGATTTCGAATAAAAAACGTAATAAAATAACATGCTATACAAAGCTGTGTCAACACGAAGTGACGTTTGGCTTTTGACAGATGGCTGGGTTTGGTTACCATATAAAATTTTTAATGTTAGTTTCATTTTACGCCATGACCATTCTTTTATCGCACAGAGTCTAACAGTACCTACTTCTTTTCGTTAAAATTTTCAGTACTTAGTTTGTCTTCTTTAAGATTAGGTTGTGCGGCCCACCTAGTCTACAATCTTTATGCTTTTGGCCCACCAGTGATGTGGCTGCCTTAGTGGGTTTTTATGTTATTTTAGTCTTTATCTTGTTATAGTTTGTTCAAATAGTAACCAGTGCAATGAAAATGATTGTGGCTGTGAAATATTTCTTATAGAATATTTCTTCAGTCAAAAAAGAGGTTTTATTAACTCATTTCCTAATTTCTTTAATAAATGGTAGATTATTAATAATTGAATCATTTTCTTGAAAAATCAGATAACTAGTATTATATAATATTTCAATAAATTCAAATAGTAGAATCACACTATTCGACAAACTCGAATAGTAAAATTAAGCGAATTTTGCATGCCCTAGCGGTGATGCCCCAGTTAGTCGGGATGATATCTGTCTCAGTGAGTCGGGATTATGCCTCAGTGAGTCGGAGAGATGATATTCCAGTGAGTCACGATGATGCTGCAGGTTCCAGTGGGTCAAAGAGGTGCTGTGGGACGTAGCAGTTTGACTGCTGGTGTCGACCAGGATAGGTTCATCATGGCTCTTCATGTAATTGGCCAAGGTTACTGTTGAGTTTGAGGGCGATGACCAGGTACTACTATCATTTCTATGTAACATCCAAGGTGTGAGCGACCCATTCAGCAGCGCATACACAATAGATGTTTCGGTACTTTTTGAGATTTATCAAAATATTATTACTAAGCAAATAAATTATTAGGTTTAAGAAC